>OX465599.1:142392500-147192500 GCA_950022295.1 Bromus sterilis | reverse complement strand
TCGTCGCATCGGCTTTTTCCATATAAAATACAAGTCGACTCTCGTCGCACTGGCTTTCGCCACACTAAGGTACGCCGACCTTGGTCATGCCAACTTCTCCATACATTGCATCTTTTGCACTATGAATTTACTCTCTTCTCATCTTGCATCATACACTACATGTCATGATGCATTGCATCTTTTGCATTCTCATATCTTACAGACCTGGGGGCTTGATCAACCCCTCTATTGGTACACAGCATGTATATTTCTTATTCAGGGGAATTGGGGGTATCGATAAAATTCATTGACTCTTATCTGAGAACTCGGCATATATATGTAAAACTCCACATGTGTATGGCTTATTCAGGGGAAGTAGGGGAGCTCGATGGCATCCATTGACTCTTATCCGAAGAAATCCCGGCATATACATGAACTTGCTAAGCACGCCTTAATCTTGGCCTGTATAGCTTAAGCTCATACGACCTACGTGTACCCGACTTAAGTCTAAAAACCTTGGGCCTTACAGAAACGCCTATCGAGTTTAGCACAGGGTACGCTAGTCATATGTGCCGGCTTACAGAGAGGTTTCGACTCCTGGATAACCCAATAATCTCTCTCAACGCGAGAAGATGAGGCATGTTCAATCCAGAGTCGACTTCTATATGATCCTTTGCACTTTACTTTTTGCATACATCAGCATCATAGCATTTTTTTATTTTGCTACCATTTTTCCTGACAACCTTATGGCATACACGCCGACTTGAAAAATAATATGTCTCGGCTGTAACCGTGGCAAGCTAGCACAAATACTGGCTTTCTTCAAAGAGCTTTTAAAACACTAGCTTTGTCAACGGAAACACCAACATATTTCAATAACAACATAACCCGTGTGACTCGGCATGACGCAAAGATGATCATACCGACTCATGGGGACTACAACTCGAATTTCTCTGTGACTCGGCATGACGCAATGATGATCATACCGACTCATGGGGACTATACTTTGCAACTATCTATGATTCGGCAAAACTTGTCGATTCACACATAACAAAAGTGAACCCGTCTCAGTCTAAACGCATTGGCCGACTCTACAAAATGTCGTCAAGTTTTTCTGAGAAAAAGGGAACGCAAACAAGAGTAGACCCGGCCTAGTTCGAACAATGTTTACCGTCTTTACTAAAAGACCGGTCAAAACTGATCTAAGCACAGGGACCTTCATCTACTACTCATAAAGTCGGCCTCCGAGAAGCTTCCCCTATGAAGTTAGCCGATTCCCAGAAGTTACACTGGCTCAGATGAATATTATATTCTCTTATGACTCAGCTGTAAATGTCGTAAGCCGGAACAATAAAGGCTCTCTTCAAAAGCATATTCAATCCATATATCAGAGGATGAAGTTTTCCAAAGAAACGACTATCAAAGTAAAAAACAAAGAAGGACAAAAGTCCAAACCAGGCTGAATTTTGGCATCCAAAGTCCAAAAGGCAAATTCAAGATAGAATATCACAAGGTATCTGACCACACGCTGGTCACAAGCCACGGAACATGTTTTCCAAACCCAGCACCAGGGGGCTGCACAAATTGAAAGATTTTTCATCAAGAAATTCTAAGTCCCAGGATGCTGCGGCGAGCAACCCAGCACTTGGGGGCTACACCAGCAAGGCTATTTTATATACAAAACTCCAAGTCATCACGAGATGATAAACTCGGAGCTTGGGGGCTACAAGTGATATGGACATAAAATTGCCCGTAAATTTATCCCCGAGTCCTTTTGACAAGACACGAAAGAGAAAAAAGCAACATTGAACTCAAACATGGAAGAGTTCAAATTTGAATCATGTCGGGTTCATTGACATGAATTAGTGGACCAAGCCGGCTTAATGGTTTCGCCTCCAGACCCGGTCTTTATCCTAACTATTCATTATACTGGAAGTTTAACATGGACGTGCACCCATCGTTTTCTTCTACGACAATCTCATTGCCAAGAAAAAGCAGATGAAAGATGAAGCCGACACCAAGATTGCGTCCAATCTAAACTTGGGGGCTACTGTTGGGGGGATTACTCACAGCTAAGACCCGGCCAGAAGATAAGCACCCAAAAGGAAGATTCAGCCAAAAGACAGGTCCTGAAGACTAGAGTCGGCTGACATGAGTCACCTCCATGAGTCCGCTGACATGAGTGACCTCCATGAGTCGGCTGACATGAGTCACCTCCATGAGTCAGCCTGATGGGAACTCTCCTCTACGGGAGTCGGCCAGACAGGGACTCTCCTCTACAAGAGTCGGACAGACAGGGGACTCTCCTCTACAGGAGTCGGCCAAACAGGGGACTCTCCTCTACAGGAGTCGGCCAGACAGGAGATTCTCCTCAACAGGAGTCCACTTAACTTGGAGGATTACAAGACTTAGAGTAGGACTCGGATTGATATCCGACTTGTAATACAAGATGAGACTAGTTTGTATAAGAATAGGACTCTACATGTAAGCTTCCCCCTTCCACCTATATAAGGAGGGGTAGGGCACACATAGAGGCCAAGTTCTCCAGATACGAAAGTAGGCTTTCGCCAGAGTAGGCTTTCGCCATAGTAGGCTTGCGCCAAAGTAGGCTTCCGCCAAAGTAGGCTTTCGCCAAAGTAGGATTCCGCCAAAGTAGGCTTTCGCCAAAGTAGGATTTCGCCTGGATACAACTTGAAAAGAGTCGGCGACACGCCAACGACTCCTCGTGAGCAAAGGAATAAGACCTAGCCACAAACAGCATGTAGGGTCTTTACCAGGGCCTGAAGTTGTATAAATCGCGTTTCTCTTCTCTGTGATGTTTCTTCTTCCTCGTACACTCGTAGCAAAGGCCCCATAATCAAGTCCGACTCTTCGGACATCTGCCATGACTTTCCCACGACAGGTCTAACCCTAAAACTCGTAGGGAGTCCTATATTTATAAGCTAGGGGATCCAAACGGGGATACAAGGGCCACAACCCTGTTCCTCCGCGCAGGAAGTCGTGCAAGGTCAGACGTCCGGCCCATAAGTCGGACGGTCTGGGCTTGGGTCGGACGGTCCTACTTAGGGTTCGGACGGTCCGATTAATTACCGTCCCGAGGGGGTCCTCGAGTTGTAATTATTCGGACGGTCCGGGGTGCAATCCGGACGGTCCGGCTTGAGGTCGGACGGTCCGGGGTATCCTCCGGATGGTCCGAAGGCCGTCAGATCTTTGGGTCTTCTGATCATAATTATTTGGACGGTCCGGCTGAGATCCCGGTCGTCCGGCTTGAGCCCCGGACGGTCCGCTGAAGGTCCGGACGTCCGACTCCTTGAGCTGGTTGTTCCTTCCCTTTCTCTTCTCGCGAACCGTCTCCTCGTGCAACTTGCCCTTGTCCCATGTCTCCTTCTTGCATGACTCCTTGGTACCTAATAACACATATGGATAAGGACTTAGGCAGTATAAAATCCTCACTAAGTAATACATTAGATTCTATGAGGAATAAGTTCACCTGTTGTTCTAGTAACTTTGCACGGGCTCTTGTAATAGGTCCGATTCTGATTTCACTGGACTTGTCAGAAGGAGTCATGGAACGATTTTGCCAACAAGACAAGCCGAATGCACAAACCAGGAACTTCTTCGAGGATTCAAACCCCGACTCCTCATCTCATTAGAATAGTCCCCGGGTTGCTGGGAATATGAGCTCCCATTCGTGTTATGGAGTATCTGAATATCGCCAAACCGCTCGACAGGGTACACACCTTTCTTCCTTGTCTACGGAGCCGATGTGATCCTACGAGGTGACATAAGGCATGACTCACCCCGGGTCATGGCATATGTTGAATCCGACAACGAGAAAGAAAGACAAGACTCTCTTCTCCTCCTCGATGGAGAATGTGACATCGCCGCTGCAAAGTCTGCAATTTACCAACAGGACATGAGGCGATACCTGATACGTCCAAAACTTATCTATAATTTCTGCTTGCTCCATGCCTCTTTTGTTTGATATTGCTATGATATTGATGAACTTCCATACACTTTTGATCATATTTGGACTAACCTATTAACTCAGTGCACCCCAGTGCTAGTTCCTGTTTTTTGTTGTTTTTGTATTTCAGGTTTTCCAATTATTTAAAGTGCCAGAAAAATTCTGGGAAAATATAGGAAAAATCAGCGTATAGGAACCTTCCAGAAGAGCCCAAGTGGGGCCAGAGGGGGGCCAGGAGTGGCCCAGGCGGCCACCTGGCGCGGCCACCCCCTAGGCTGCGCCAGGGGGGCGCCTGTGGCCTCTGGTCCACCTCTGGCTTCCCCCCTTCGCCTATTTATTCCCCGTAACGAGAAACCCTCATGGACAGAACCCTTTTTCGCGATCTCTCCTCTATTACGCCGTCGCCGCGCTTCCAAGACCGAGAGCACCAGGAGACCTCTTCCCGGCACCCTTCCGGAGGGAGGAACCACCTCCGAGAGCTTCTCCACTACCATGGATTCTTCCCGGATGAACCGCGAGTTGTCCACCTTGGACCATGGGTCTATGATCAGTAGCTATGTGATGTTCTCCTCCCCTCTTTGTTCTTCATGGTTTAGACCTCGTGAGCTGCCCTACATGATCGAGGCACATATGTAATCTTACTGCTGTTGCTATGCTGAGTTTGCTCGGATCCGATGGATTATGAGACTATGTTCAGATTATGTTTGAGTAATATATTTGATTCTCCTCTTTTATATTTATGTTCTTGAGTAATTCTTTCATGTTCTCCGTTTTTGTTTATTGCTTTGGCCCAGTAGTAGGTAGTGACTCCAAGAGGGAGCGTTAAGCATGAGTGTGGGTTCATGCCCCCCGATGACTACCTTGAGTGACAGAAACATGAGTCTAGGGGATGTGTTGTTGCCACAAGGGAGAAAACAACGGTGCTTGTACTTGCGGGTGCAAGGATTGTTTACTTTACGCAAAGTTCTTTAATGAAGTTGTCTGTTGCTTTGAGTTTACACTTTGGGTGGGATTCGCAACTTAATACCAGTGAGATGTTCTGGATAGATATCTCATGGTGGATAATTAGTAGGTAGATGCAGATGGATTTCGGTCTACTTGTCTTGGCGTACCGCCCATGCTTTTGAACCTCTTCCTTTCTTTATAGCATAGTTAGCATTGGTTTGCGCACATAATCCTGTCAATTGCCCAACTTTAATTTGTTTACCTCGCATGGCTATTTTATCGTCTTTTGGGAGAGAGACATCACTAGTGAACATCATGGGATCCCGGTCCATATTTCCAATACTGTTTACACCCACTATTTATTTTCTGCTTTATTTACTTTTATGTTGCTATCACCATCATTATTATCCTGTGCGTTTGATCCTTTGTATAAAACACGGCCGGAGGGATTGACAACCTCTCTGAACTCGTTGGGATCAAAGTTATCTGTTGTGTGTGCAGGTCCACATCAACGGTCTAACTTCTGGCGCCGTTGTCACCTTCCTGTCGTTGCTGGAGTCCTACTAGAGACAAACCTTGGTATCTTCACCGAGGGAAATTTTCTGCTGTCTACATCTCAACCTTCCAGTTTGGGTAACCAACGAGGGGCGAGAAGCGCTGTTGCCGGGAACGCAAGCAAAGCTATACCCGTCCACTCTCGCGCCATCAATACCATAGCCAAAGAATCAACAGTCGTACCTTCCAAGAAGGAGACTTAGTACTACACCTCATACAAAAGAAGAGAAACATGCAAAAGCTTTCTTCGTTGTGGGAAGGACCCTTCGTGGTAAGAAAGAACCTACACAATGGATCATACTATCCGGTGGATATACAAGAGTTGTCCAAATCCAAAACGTCGGGAGAAGAAATGCCTCGACCATGGAACATCGCTCAGCTCAGTCCCTACTACAAGTAGTCCTGTTGGTAAGAAAGTTATAATATCCCCCCTCATTTCCCTCTTGTACAATAAGTATGGAGCCGACTCCTCAAGAGACAAATCTTCTTATTACCTTCCCCCATATCATAAAGTCAACTTACTACACTTTTCTCCCGCAAGTATTTGTTCTTTTCTTGATTCAGTATATCACGACAAAACATCTCCTGTAAGCTTGATGCACAATCCCACTTCTATGACCTGCTTACAGAGAAGTTTGACACACTCAAACGACTCCAAATGAGGCCACTTTGACCCTGAATCTAAGTCAGCATAACAGCAAAATAAGTCATTCGACACCTGCTTACAGAGAAGTTTGACCTACGTGCATACCCGTGACCGGTAATTACTTTTCATAAGTTAATTGAAGGCATTCGATCATGAAGCCGACTGAGCCTGAACTTATTCGATCAAAGGATACTAACTAAGTCATGCGTACGGTCGACTTCTATGAGCTATTTACTTTCCAGTATTCAAATTCATGTACATAAAGATGATTTCACAAAAGAGGCATTTTTTACACATGGTCCCTCCCATGAATAATTGAAGGCTACATACAATTAGGACCTCCTACTAGTTCCCTGGACCGACTCCTTCGAATCGACGTTTTCCCCAATCCAAGTTTGGGGGCTACCCCCACAGAAGGAGCCGTTAGGTCCACCAGAGGCATCGGAAAACCACTCGGTTTCAAATCTACGGGACTTGGAGCCGGCATAGGCTGCTTCTAGCCCTGCTCATCTTAACCAGGCTCAAACCTCTTCACCTTGATGTCATCCACAATAATAGACGCCTCTACACGGGTCGCCTTCATGACGTGGTGGTAATGTTCTCTCTCAAACAGTCGACCACCGACTCTTCTCGCCGGCACGCCTTCTACTAGCCGAGCCAGCTCAAATGAAGGTTCATATATCTTTCATAAATCAAGAGCTCTCATAGCCCCTTGAAGGCAATCCGATCTTTTAGACGCCTGAACCCAAGCCGGCACCTTCAAAACTTCCTCCAACATATTGGACATAGCTCGGGTAATGTTAGGTAAACCTGAGGCGAATGCAATCGCTCGATGCCCACCACTATGGAGATCTCGAACAACATTCATGACCGCCCTTAATTTATTCGCTGGCGACTCATCCTCTATTGAGTCCTCTCGTCCTAATTATCATGCAAACAACCTCATTAGGCCTAGGAAAATTGAACAAACCTAGAAGAATTTCGTCTCCAACAAATAAGAGATTATGAACAGTTTCTTACCAAAGATGGCCTTCACCAGCCTAGTAATTCTCTGACTCAGAATGACTTGCTTATCATCCCTACGTTTTAATTTGGCTTCCAACTGCTTAATTCCTTCGTCCTTCTTGGAAGAGACGTCATGTATGGTCTTTAGCAGACTCACCATCGTCTTATGACGATCCATCAGCAAAGATATTCGCCTCTCAGCATGTTTAAGTTGGCAGGCTTGATGGATGACTCATTGCTTCAGAGTCACAGCGGTTCCTCCGGAATTACCGGCTATACTTTGTATACAAAATTATTGGGAATTATACTCTTATGACTCAGCCCAATGATTTATATCATTATCCCGACTCATGAGGGATATAGTACTCACAAAATGGTACAAAAAGTTACGTGGTATTTCCGCTTCATTAACCCAATGACGTCCTGTTGATGATCCATCTGACCCACCATATTATCATACAACTCAAGGAAAGTAGACTCCTCTTCCAATAGAGTCGATCTCCGACTAGACTCTGGTTTTTCCTCTTCAAGAGAACAAGTCCTAGGTGTTGGTGGACCTAGAAAATCATGGTCGTTAACCTGCACCCTGAAAATAGGCAACTCACATCAAGCATCATTTCCTCAAGAAGACAAAAGAAAAACACAAAAGTTTACCCTTTGATAGTTTGATAGTCCGAAGAGTCGTCGTCAGACAAATTGATGATGGGAACCGGTTCGGGCAGATTCACATCAACTGGAGGAGACACCGGAACCAGCAAAGTCATCCCTTCGTGATGATCCCAATCTTCAGAGTGGGAAGATTTGACTCTTCGTCTTTTTCACCGACTTTTCCAACTAAAGGAACAAAAAGACAAGCACATTAGACTTAAAAGAACCCGGATAAAGCAAGAAAGGACACAGTAATACCCCTTCTTTGAAGGAATCGTCCATTTCTTCATCATGACCAAAGTCTTGGTCTTACTTAAAGTCATCATCGTCATAATCTACTATAATAAAGGTGCATCTTCTAAAGTACACGGATCCAGATCCTATACGAAATATAAATTCAGTCAGCCGACTCCATTGAACAAAGCAAAGAACGACAAGACAACACAGCTAAATTCAAAGGGATTTCCAATATATTGATTTCATAAAAGATATCAAAGGGAAAGTGTTTACATCAAAAGGATTGAGAAATCAATGTCCCAAGGAATCATGACTTCTACATGTGTCGTCCTGCTAGCATGATTTGGACTACTTTGCCCAACACCAGGAATCATCACAGACAAAGGAAGATCCTAAGTCTGCTTGCGAGCATGCCTTGGGATCGACTTGACATCCCCAACATCTCGCCCAGAGCCGGAGTAGATATCACCACCTACTCGGCCTTGAACTCCTTCATTTGACGAAGAGTCGGAGGAGCCGTAGCTAGTGATGATATTTTCGCTCTGGTCATTTGCATAAGGAGGAATAGAGGAGTCTTCCTCTTCTTCTTCCTCTGATTCGGCTTCGCTTGTGCTCTCTGCAAAAATTCCAGACGGTCGCCATGGGCATTAAAAGACCTCACCAATAGGTAGTACTTCCCGTCGAATATACATCAGAGACAATCTCCCCTTTGAAGATTGTACCAACGGGCGAATGTTTTCCACCCCTTCCTCAAGAACATTGAGCCTTCTTCTTCAAAACTTACCTCCACCCAGATCGGGCCGTTTGGGAACCCATCAACGCGGATAAATATACCAAGGGTCTCAAGATCCTCCATGGCAATACCAAAAGAGTGGGGGACCTCGAGATGACTGCGAATGCGGGAGCGAATCTTTACCACAAAATTTTTAGTAGGATTTTCCTCGTGAGCGGACGGATTGCGGATGAAGACCACGCCCGGAGTGACCTCCTCAACCTCGAACTCGATGGTCGTGACCCCTAGATACCTTACCTACGTTAGGGAGTGTCTCTTCGGGCTCATGAATGTGAACCTTGGGAGGCATGGCGGCAGCAGCAAGGAGATGTGGAAAGATGCAGAGGAAACGGAGGCATGTGGGCTGATTGCGCATACATCCTGGTTTAAATAGGCCAAGCTAGGGGAAAAGCAGTAAATTCATCAAGGGCGGCGGAAAAGATTCCCACGTCAGTATTAAATCACGAGACTCGTCGGTTCCCCATATGATGGGACTTAACGGCTACACCTCGATATCCGTGGGATTGTGGATTGTGTTCACACCTTGGTGTGGTTTATTTCGAAAACGATACATCTTCCGCGCTGATTGGATTCAAGAACGCGAGGAACGCCGCCTTTGTGACTTGCCGGGTTTAATGATGGAGTTGTTCAAATAAGATTGCCCTGTAGCCGGCCAAGATGAAGGGATAGTCGGCTTATGGGCCGACTCACCAAAAGGAAGGCCCAGAGGAAAGGTTCGTCATGCAAGGCAACCGACCTACAAGATGAAGACTGACGCCAGAAGGAAGGAGTCGAAGCTACCTTCAAGAACAAGACAAGTAATCGGTGAGATAGAATAGGACTCCACCTCGTTTGATAGTCGGTGCCCTTATACAAACCCTAGGACTCGACGTGTATATAAGACGAGGCCTTGGGACATCCTAGAGGCGAACCAATCTAGCATAGTTCTTGAGACACCAATGATACCTATCGCCCTTGTATTCAAGATCTCCCACATATAATACAAGAAAAGCAGGAGTAGGTCTTTACCTCATCGAGGGGCCGAACCTGGGTAAATCCCTGTGTTTCTTCCGTGTTGATCTACAGATCGACTCTCCCTCCTTACGCACTCTGTAACAGCCCAGTTTTCACAAAAATTAAAAATTTTGTTTTCGGTGTGAATTGTTTGATTGTCTGTATTGTTTGCAGTGTTTGCTTCACCGAAATAATTATCGGTGAATATTTCTCCCCGTATTCTCGTATCGGATGCGTGACCGACCCCTTTCCACCACGGCACACGACCTTTGCGACACCGGGATTTCACCCGAGCACCGTCGCTACCGACACAAGTCCAGCCATCGCCACCGGATCGAAAAACCCGTTTATTTAATAAACGGATTATTTTCAGGGGCGCCGAATAATGTTGTCGGAATGTCACCTCAGTGAGGTACGATCAACGGGCTCAACGCGCTGAGCGCGTGGTTCGAGATTTCGTCGGAATCGAAGTCCGTACGGAGTCTCGGCGGTCACGAACGCGATCACCAGACACACGAGAGGGGTACTGGGGGCATTTACGTACACTGGCCACACAGCCCTGCCCTATATAAAGACCACCAGCCTCCCACACCCATTTTAGGGTTTCCCTTAACACAAATTGCAGCCACCCCCTGAGAAATCCCAGATCTGCCTCCCAAATTCCCCTCTCCTCGAAACCCTAGCCTCCCAGGCGTTTTCGGCCGTCGATCTGCCAGATCTGGGGTCCGGATCGCGCCTTCAGCTCCCCAACCGCAGCACCAGCCGCCCCGGGCCCCACAGGTCCCCAACCGCCGCCGCCAGGCCCGCTCGGGCCCGGATCCGCGCCTCCTCCCATGGACACCATGAGCCGCCTCTGCGCCCCGACCAGGCCGCCGCGCCGCCCGCTTCCGGCGAGCAGCCAGCCGGCCGCCGGCTACCCTCCTCTCCTTCCTCTCCTCTCCCTTCCATCTCCTCTTCCTCTCACCTCTCTTCCTTCCCTCGCCCTGCAGGTCCGCCCACCATGGCGCCATGGACAGGAGGTCCAAGCTCGGGCCGCCATGGGCGTCGAGCAGCCGCGCTGGTCCTCCCCTCCGCGGCCTCGCCGTCGGGACGGATCCGGCCGCCCTCCAATGCCTCGCCGCCTGCCGCTCCCCTGCCGGCATCCCTCGTCGCGCCGCTGGTCGTCGGTGGCAACCGCCGCCGTCCTGCTCTTCGGGACGGACGAGTCCCGTGCGGCCGGTCGCGTCCAGCGTGGCTACGTGGGCTGGACTGGCTCTAGCGGCCCACCTCCTCGCGGCCCGAAGGCCAGAGCCCAGCAGCCGAGCCAAGGCCCAGCGTCCCTCTCAGCCCGAGTAGCCCAGCAAGCAAGATGGGCCGTGGCCCAGCAGGTCCTTGTTTTTTCTAGCCCCCTCAAAAATCTGCTAATTCCTTTTGTTTTTGTTGCTGTATTCAATTTCGCGATGCGTTTTGCGGTAGATCTGTAGCCCGGATGACTTCGCTCCCAAAAGATGAATTGTTTAGAATTGCGTGCTCTAGCTTTCATCTTTTGTGAGTTAATTGTTTTGAGGTTGTTTAGATGTAGTTATTGTGTGCTGAACAGGGCATCAAGCCGTTAACTACTACAAATTCCTGTTAAGTGCTGTTGTTTATATTTTGTTGCAACTTTGCATGATGATTGTGAGTAATCCATGAGGCCTATTGCATTGATTCTTTTTCATATGTGTTAAGCATCATGTGTACTTCATTTCCATGCCTTAAATTGTCCTGTTTGGGTGCTTTAGCTATATTAAATCTTGCTCCAAAGTGGTGATCCTGATGTTAATGTGCTGTTGTTGCTGAAACTGTTATTTTGTTGCAACTTCGGTTGACGATTGCTTCGCAACCGTTTATCGGAATTGAGTGATTCCAATTGCATATTGTTAAGAATCATGTCTACTTTCATTACATGTATTGCATATTCATGTTAGAATTCCTGGTCAAATAGATTTTTAGCTCCAAAGTTGCTATGCTGCTGTTTTTGATAGCCACCTCAGTTTTTCTCTGTAACGTCACGATGCCATGTTGTTTGCTTAATATCTTTTGATCTATGATGCCTATTTGCATGATTATTTTTTCCATGCCTTCCTTGTCATGTCTAGATTAATTTCATATCTTTTGTGAGCATGTTTTCATTCATTATCCTGTTTATGCATTGCTCTAAAGTGTGCTTCGTGATGTTGGCAGATTGTGCCCGTAACTTGTTTTGCTTGTATCTTTTGATCTGTAACTCCGTTTGGGGTGTTCTTTATATGTAACTTGATTAGTTTTTCGTGTAATTTGTGTTTATGATATTGTTTTCTACTGTTGACCAACCTAAAATATGGTTTAGGACAGAACAGTACCAAATCCTTTAATTGTCGTGTGGCACCTAGTGTTATGCCATGTTTAGGTTGTGCCTCACTTAAATTGACTAGCATAGATAGTTTACTTTGTGCTTAACCTATTTCCATGTTTGTGTGCTATGTCATGCTTGCTTGAGCTTACATTTTAATAATCGTTGGTTGATCACATGTAGCTAAGCAACTTGAACCACCGTAAACGTGCGGTATTCGTCGTGTGTGACCGATACTCCACTTAAACTGTTAGTAACCGCTCTCGACGGTAGGTGTGAGGTCTCGTGTTGCCTTCTTTTTGATGCTTGCTCGTGTTTGCCCCGTAGTAATAGAGTGCTTGCTCGTTGATTTCTTTCCAGTGTTTATCGTCTTGTGTGATTCCGCGGGTACCTCTCGAAGACGATGCGAGCTTGCGATCAACTACACCTTCGGAACCCGACTTATCAACAGGCAAGGACTATACATTACTTATGATCCATTCTATTTCGACCAGCGGTTTGCATGCTAGTCTAGGTTAGGTTCGATGTTTGATCCTACCACATGTTTACAGCCTCTTTCAAACCGATACAACCATGTCCCTTCCCAGCAAACCTTGTACTGCTATGTTACTATTGCTCGTTGCTCAGCCCCTGCTTAGTATGCATGCTTAGGATGCTACGATGTTACCCTGTTACTCTTTGGGTTGGGATATCACATTATTATATTGTTGTTGATGATATGATTATTATAATGTTGAATATATTCGACGAAGGATGGAAGGTCTAGGCTATCCCGCCCCGACGCTTTGTTCCATTCGAGTCACCTAGGACCCGAGTTCCGGGTATTGGTTTTAAGACTGAGCGTGCCTAACCGCGTGTGGGATTTTATGGGGTCCCCTTTTCTTACCTACCTAGCTTCAAGCATTTCTAGTGGTGGCCCAAGATGATTTACCATTTCAAACCGTGTGTGTGCTGGCCGTACGCCAGTAGTTTTCCAACCAACCCGGACCAATGAGGACATAGTTCCCTTGCTGGCCCACCTTGTTCGGCTGAGGACCCGGTTTCCCATGTGTGATTAACCGGCTATCCAAACCCGAGACAGACGGTAGAGACCGATTCGAGAGCGCGGCCGGCTTTTGAGTTGGATGTCGACTCACCGGGGGCCACCCGGATTTGTTCGTTGTTAGTTAGAGGGACATGTCGTTTCGGATCTCTTGGAAATAAATCATAAAATGGTTGCCTGTGATGGGTAGCAACTGAGAGAGATGGGCGTGCGTGCGGAGCATTTTAATGGGCAGTTGGTACACCCCTGCATGGTTAAATCTTTTCGAGAAGTCGTGCCCACGGTTATGGACGACTTGAGACCTACTCCTCGTTCATAGACAACAACAACTGAGATAATCTTAATATAACTTGATCAACGTGTGTGTGACTTGACTGCTTCTTCTTCGTCGGGATGCGAAGAGGAGGACAAGGATAGGATAGGTGTTATGTTTGCGTAGTAGTTGATAGCAAGACTTGTTGGAGGCGATTCCTCATCGAATGCTTGGCTTCTTATCTTACTCTCTAGATCGTTAGCCACTTCATAAATGCTAGTGCGGCAGCAACCTCACTACTTACCCCTTCCTTACCGTAAACTACTAGTTGTCCAAGAATGACGAGTGATGAAGTCCTTGCTGGGTCAGTTGACCACTACAGTTGGATGCTGAGTACCTCTATACTCATGATACTACCCCAAACTCTTTTCAGCGTTCTTGATCGACAACAGGTTTGGTGATCGACGTTTCACGTGGAGACTGGACGACGACTAGGCATATGACCCGTGTGGTTATCGGGATCGATGTTTTTCTCTTTGCCACTAGGCATATGATTGTAGTCTGTACTCAGACATTTATCTTCCGCTGTTGTATTTTATTAAGGCAGTTGTATGCCGATTGTATGAGATGTTGTATCCTTGTATCTGTAATGTTGTGATATCATGTTGGAAATCCGGGGCATATGGCATTGTCATATGTCCCGGTGGGACCGATATGTGCTTCGTCCCCAGATCTGGATGGAAACATCTAGATCTGGAACAGTACCACATATCGGGCCTTACAACTTGGTATCAGAGCCTTACCGACCGTGGATCGAAACATCTAGATCTGAAACAGTACCGCATATCGGGCCTTACAACTTGGTATCAGAACCTTACCGACCGTAGGATCCCTTCTCTGGCCGAAGTCGAGTCTAGACAAAAACTATTTTGTAGTTACTAAGTTAGTTATCGGAGAGTAGGAATCTTTTTACTCCTTACCCTTGCTCTGGTCAGGACAAGTGTCGTGAGTGTTTTACTCTCGACTTATCCCCCTTCAAACTTTAGGATCTCGAGTGTGTGGAGTTTCGGAACCGTTACAATGCCTTGCTCACAGCGTATTGTCTCGATTTCGATCTCAGGTTGGGAAATCCTGTAGTACCTTCAGCTTTTCTGCATTCCGGTAATTATCTTGGTCGTCCTTTGCCCTCCATCCTTTTGCCCGGTGTTTTCACGACTTGCGTTGAAAAGTACTATCCCTTTGACCAGGTTTGACTTTCGTTCTTCCTCTTGACACCGACGGTTTCGTTTATCCGACGATATCGTCTCTCTACGGAAATTTATCTCAACCGAAGTTCGACGTCGACATGGAGCAGAGTCCCTTGTTGGTGGTGTTGAAGATTGTCGACTCTCTTTTCTCTACCCTCCTCTCCCACGGATCGTCCAGTATCTCGGGACGAGATCCCTTGTTGGTGGTGTTGTATTGTAACAACCCAGTTTTCACAAAAATAAAAAAATTTGTTTTCGGTGTGAATTGTTTGATTGTCTGTATTGTTTGCAGTGTTTGCTTCGCCGAAATAATTATCGGTGAATATTTCTCCCCGTATTCTCGTATCGGATGCGTGACCGACCCCTTTCCACCACGGAACACGACCTTTGCGACATCGGGATTTCACCCGAGCACCGTCGCTACCGACACAAGTCCAGCCATCGCCACCGGATCGAAAAACCCGTTTATTTAATAAACGGATTATTTTCAGGGGCGCCGAAAAATGTTGTCGTAATGTCACCGCAGTGAGGTACGATCAATGGGCTCGACGCGCTGAGCGCGTGGTTCGAGATTTCGTCGGAATCGGAGTCCGTACGGAGTCTCGGCGGTCACGAACGCGATCACCGGACGCACGAGAGGGCTATTAGATGTCTTTGGCGTCGCCCCTCCTAGCCCTTATATACCGGGATAGGTCTCGGGGAGTTCATCTACGTTTACAGGTAAGCTTTCCTAACCCTAGCTTGCTCCGTACGGCAGGTCTTCGCACCTTCCTTGTGAGTGGCGGACTCCTACGTCGGTGACATCTAGCGGGCCGAGGCTGTATCTTCATGGGCCTTCTGTCTTCATGGACACCAGGTAGACTTATCCGTAGGAGTCGTGGGGTCACCCCCTCGTCAGTAGCCCCCGAGTGCCTGGGGGACTCGAAGAGTCGCGCAGGGACTCGAGTACATTCATTTGTCGGTTTATTAGTATGCGCGGTTCATCCGCGGGTCGCTGGCAGTCTGCTTGCCATGACCAAACCTGTTTCGAGGGATGCTAAGCTGAAAGGGCCCAAGGAGTCGACGGGTCGAGCCTTGGTGAATTGCACTAGGGTAAATACCACCGTAACCCAATGAAACCCACGTCCCTCGACGTGAGCTTGGAACACTGGTGTCGAGCAAAAGTCCGGCCGCTTCAGGTCTTACGGTGTTCATTTGCCGCCAGTAATGTGCATAGCCTAAGGCACGTCCGCCCGGCTTTTCTATCATGCGCAGCGCATGGGAAAGGTTGGGAGTGAAATCGCTCTTCGGCAAGTCCCAGCCCGATCGTACTTCGCAGCGGGGTCTTACCTACACGCTAATCTTGCGTGTCATCTGGGCACCGTGTATCGTGTTCCAGGAATGTGTGTTTTTGAGGCGCGGAGCCTTATAGCATTGCACCCGCTTGGAACAAAACATCAAGCGAGTTGTTCACTCATTCACCCGAGGAGCTTATTTTGAGTGCTCAGTCGAGGGGTTTTTCGCGAGTAATCACTCGAATGTCGTTTCGGCTCTTGAGGTGAGGGAGCACCTGATACTCTTAGCGCCGTATGATCTTGGCGAATGCATGTTTGTTTTTGCGTCGGGTTGAGGGAGCACCCGCGACTCTTCGTGAGTGCGAGTGGTCACTCGAGCACTTTGCTGAACTTTAGATGAGGGAGCACCCGGGACTCTTATGATGTACTCTCCCGATGGGAGTAAGATGTTTTTCTTCCTTGGGGAAAAGATCTGAAAGATGGAATCTCTGAGCCGCGATGTCCGTTGGTTTTATTTGCCGTTTGTCAGGATGACGATGCCTCTTCTTGATGGCTGTCAGGGATGCCTCGCCAGTGACCCGTCACGTCTTCGTGACCGGTCATAATGATGGCCGTTGTGGCATGCAGCAGGAGCTGGTTGGGTTTCCGATACGTGCGTTGGGAATGCGCGTGAACTGACACGTCTCATGCACAGTGCGTCCCGTGGGAAAGCATCTTGGTCTTGGAATTTGAGACGCCTGCGACGTTTGGTCTACGGATTAATTGTTGATGTCGTCTCGGCTTCTCCATGGAAGGTTTTGTTTTCTATAAATAAGGCGTTATGTTCCACTTTGTTTCACCTCCATCCAGCTTGCTCCTTTGCCCTTCCTTCTTCTCTTGTTCCTCTCATGGCTCCCAAGCGGGGTGTTGTCTGTCACCGTGTTCGTCGTGGCCGTGGTGGCCGTGCACCACGCTCATGCCGTGGTGGTCGTCATGGTGAGGCGCCAGTGCCTTCTTCCTCTCCCTTGGAGGAGGGTTTCTGGCGCTATGATTTTCTTTTGCATGTCCGTGGCCGGAGCGCCAGTCGCGTGCTTCTTCCTTCTTATTTCTCCGCCATTGTCTCTGAATGTGGTTTGGATGGCTTTCTTCTGCGTCTTCAAGGGAGCCGTCGATCTCCTTCTTATGTTGATTTTGAGGTTGATAGCTCCCGCTTGATTTTCCTTGGCTCTGGATGGAGTTTGTTTGCTCGGCGGTTGAATCTGCGAGATGGCGATATGCTTAGCTGTCGCTTTGATGGCGAGAGCACTGTCACTGTCCGCGCATTCGATCCGAGCGGAAATATCATGGATCCTCACTGGAAGGAGTCGAGCAGTGACAGCTCCACAAGGTCGAGGAGTCCTACGCCTGCGTCAACCATGGCTCCGTCTTCTGGCGACTCCGCAGGTGGTGGTGGTGAGCCGTCTTCAACTGCTTCCTCCTCTGGCTATGAAGAGGACCTCGACGTCAAGCCATCGATCAAGCGGGTGCGCCAGGCGACCTTCTAGAACTGGAGGCGGCCTCATCTTTGCTGGCAACCCGGAGAGGAGGCTGTTCGTCCGGAGAAGAAGGCATGCGGCCGCGGCTGGGGAAGAAGCTGGTGGAGCAGGAGAAGAAGCTAGTGGAGCATCGACAAATAAGTCGAGCTTCACTCTTTTGTTATGTCCAAACATTAGCTAAAGTTCTCAACTAAGTTTTGAAAATAAACACGGATTGCCCGAAATACGACATCTATCACTAATAGGCTAAAGCTATTGACACCAAAAGTCCAAACATTACTCACAACAATACCTCAAAACTATTGCAAGTTACTACTACAAAAGAATAGAAACCTCAATTACCTACTTCAAGTCAAGACACAAAACTCAGTGCAATAGGAAAACTCTCTAAACAAGATAGACATGAAAACTAAAGAGAGTTCCAGCAACAAACTAAATAAAAGATCTTTGAAAAGATAAGCATGAAAACTAAGAGCAAAACATGACAGTAGCTATGAAAAAGATAAAGAACACACACAACAAAGATAAGCATGAAAAAATCCTATGTTGTGTTCTAAATTTTGGAAGTGGAGCGTGTTTCTCTCCCACACAAAGAAAGTTGGGTTCTAACTTGTTATGAACAGCAAGCAAAGCTAAAGAAAACTAAAAATAAAACCTAAGAGCGAGACGCTCCAAGCATAGCACATGATGCATGAAGTGATAAAAATATAGTGAAACGAGAGACGAACTGATAATTCTTGATGGAGAAGGGGATGCACGGGGGCATCCCCAAGCTTAGACACTTGAGTCTCCTTGAATATTTCTTGGGGATGCATGGGGGCATCCCCAAGCTTGAGCGCTTGAAACTCCTGAATCTTCTTTCATCATCTTCCCTCGCACACTTTAAAACTCCCTTCATACATAACTCATCATAATCTGATTAGCGAGGTTAGTACCCATAATAAAATATTTTTTCTCTACTGGAAATAAAGATAATCTTGAAGGGCTACTGTTTCTCAGGAATGCCAAAAAGTTTTTGCAAAGAGAAAGCAAGCTTAAGGTTTACAAAACAAAGAAAAGGAAAAACAGGACAGAATCTGTGAAAAACAGACCAGCAGGTACTAAAGAATTTTTTAGGGATACTTCTACAACTCAAATAAAAAAACTCAGAACATACGAAAGTTCCATAATTGTATAGTGCAGGCTGTGTCAAAACTTCAGCTCGAAAAGATGAATTGGGATTTTTCTGTGATTTTTCTAGTCACGAGGACAGAATCTGTTTTCTGGACAGCATGTCACAACTTTCACTTCCCTTGTCATATGAGGCTATAAATGGCACAAAGCTTGAAAAGTAAAGATACAATGATGTTTCTACAGTAGTAAAAATCATCAAGACCAATAAAAACATAAGAAAAACAAAAGGGAAATCCTAAATTCGTTGCGGGCTGCCTCCCGAAAGCGCTTCTTTGAAGCCATTAGCTAGGCTTAATGCAAATAGATCAAGTCTTTTCAAGAAAATAACTAGCCCATGTGACGGACTCAAAAGGAAACTTAATCTTTTTCCTAGGTAAGTGTTCCATCCCTTTCTTGAGTGGGAATTGGAATTTTATAATCCCTTCTTTCATATCAATAACAGCACCCACGGTGCGAAGAAAAGGACGTCGCAAAATATTTGGACAAGAAGGTTCACATTCAATGTCCATAATAGTAAAATCAACGGGAACATAATTGGCATTGACAATGATAAGAACATCATCAATCTTCCCCAAAGGTTTCTTTACGGAAGAATCGACAAAACGAACACCAAAAGAACAAGGATCAAAAGGTTTCAATTAAAATATATCATACATTCTTTTGGGCATCACATAAAGCATAGCAATAAAAGTTATTCAACTTAATTTTAATCATAGGATCCCAACCATCTTCTAGCTTTCTAGGTATGGAGGCTTCTACCCTGAGCATCTCCTCCCTAGCTTTAATGAGAGCATTAGTGATATGCTCCATGAAGGCAAGATTAAGTGTGCTAGTGTGGGGGTCTCTAGAAATTTTGTGAAGGAAACGAATAACTTCAGAGAGGGTGCAATTATCAAAATCAAGGTCACTACTATCAAGTAAAGTGGTGGTGGTGTCCTTTAGGCTCACTTGTTTGGTAGCTTCTATAGTCATAGGAAGTTCTTCTTCTATGGTTGAGGTCATAGCATCACCATTAATAAGTCCTACGGGACTAGGGGTGCATTGGGTGCTAAGAGTTTGGATATCCTCAACCACTTGGATAGTAGCTACAGTATGGTGTGTAGGAAGGCTCTTAATTCTATCTTCTTCCTCCTTTTCTCTAGCCCATCTCTCTTTAAGTTTAGCCATCATCCTAATGTTTTCATTAATTTGCACTTGGATTCATAGGAGTGACCTTTCTTCCTCAAGAGGAGAAGTTCTAATTTTAAGCAATTCTATTTCATGGGCTAAATTTTCTACCTTCGACGAGAGGTTATCTAATTTTTCTAGTTTTTCCTCTACACTCTTGTTGAAGGCTTTTTGGGTAGTGATAAAGTCTTTAAGCATACTCTCTAATTCAGAAGTGGAGTTTTTGTTGCTAGGATAAGTGTTGTTGTTCCCGTAGTTGTTGGAGGGGAACGGTCTAGGATTGCTACCAAAGTTATCTCTCCCTCAAGTCCAAATACATCTTGGTATTCCCGGGATGAATAGAATAAGGTGAATCATGTGCCTCCTGAAGAATCAACTTCCTGATCTCTGCATCTTGCGGTACAAAAATGCGCTTCTCAAACCAAATGGCTCCATGCTCATCCTCACGGAAACCCTCTGCTTTCCCTTTGGTCATATTCTCCTTTATCTCATTAATTTATGCATCACCCTTCTGAGCTTCGCTGATTATTTCCAACAGATTTGGCTTCACCTCCAATGTTGCCACATATCCCTTAGGAACTATCTCCATCCTGAGATTCTTGAACTGCTCACATAACTCAAGTGGCATATCCTCAACATTAGCAACATTGATATGACTCTTACGGCTCAATGCATCAGCAACCACATTCTCTTTACCAGGATGATACTGCACATTCAAATCATAATCCTTAATAAGCTCCAGCCATCTACTCTGCCTGAGATTCAACTCCTTCTGAGTAAAGATATACTTCAAACTCTTATGATCAGTAAAAACATCACAATGATTGCCAACAAGATATTGACTCCATGTTTTCAATGCGTGAACAACTGCAGCTAACTCCAAATCATGTGTAGGATATTTCTTCTCATGGTTCTTAAGCTGACGTGAAGCATAAGCAAAAACTCTACCCCCTTGCATCAAAACACAACCAAGTCCTCGACGAGTTGCATCACAATATACTTGGAAATCCTTATGTATATAAGGCAAACATAAAACAGGTGCAGTTACTAATCGTTTCTTCAACTCCTGAAAGATGAATTCACATGCCTCGCTCCAATCAAACTTATTCTCTTTCTTCAACAGCTCAGTCATTGGTTTTTCAAGCTTGGAGAAATTCTCAATGAACCTCCTATAATATCCTGCACGACCCAAGAAACTGCGGATGTCTCCAACTGTCGTGGGTGTCTCCCATTCTGTAACTGTTGAAACCTTGGATGGGTCCACAGCTACTCCTTCTCCTGACACAACATGTCCAAGGAATCCTACTTCCTTCAACCAAAACTCACACTTGCTGAACTTGGCATACAATTTTTGCTCCCTGAGCTTCTCCAATACCAAACGCAGATGTGCTTCATGCTCTTGCTCATTCTTGGAATACACCAATATATCATCAATGAACACCACAACGAATTTATCCAAGAACTCAATAAACACCTTGTTCATCATATTCATGAAGTATGCAGGAGCATTAGTTAGTCCAAATGACATAACGGTATACTCATACAACCCATACCTTGTAGTAAAAGCAATCTTCGGAATATCCTTCTCCCGAATCTTCACTTGATGATAACCAGAACGAAGATCAATTTTTTAGAATACACAAGATCCCTCCAACTGGTCAAATAGATCATTAGTCACAGGTAAAGGATACTTGTTCTTGATAGTAACATCATTCAGAGAACAGTAATCAACACACATCCTCTTGGTTCCATCCTTCTTCTCAACAAACAACACTGGAGATCCCCAAGGTGACGAGCTTGGGTGAATGAATCCCTTTTCCTGCAACTCTCTAATTTGCTCCTTCAACTCTGCAAGTTCATTAGCGGGCATCCTATACGGTCTCTTAGCAATAGGCCTAGTGCATGGTATTAAATCAATAAGGAACTCAATCTCCCTATCCGGTGGCATACCTAGCTACTCTTTTGGAAACACATCCGAATAATCCCAAACAACACGCACATCATCCAGGCTACCCCCCTTAAGAGAATTAACCTGAGCGTGCTGATGTTTATACTTGGACACATATCTGATCTTCTGCCCATTCGGTGTATGGAGAGTGATAGACCGACTAGCACAATCAATAACACCTTGGTACTTGGCTAGCCAATCCATGCCCAATATAACATCCAAACCTTGTGACTGCAATACAATCAAATCTGTAGGAAAAACATGCTTCCCTATGGCTAGGATCATCTGATAGCATCCCAAACTAGCTGACATCTCCGCTCCCGGTGAACTTATGAGCATAGATGACTTAAGAACTACGGTAGGTAACTCATGCTTATCCACAAATACCCTCGATATGAAAGAATGCGATGCACCAGAATCAAAAAGAACAAGTGCGGGTACTGAATTGATAAAGAACTTACCAATCACAGCATCAGGCTCATCATAGATCTCCTCCACGTTGACATGGTTCACATGACCCTTGTTGAAATGATTGGGCTTGACGACTCCATTCCCATTGGACTCTGGGCAGTCTGTGGCATAGTGTCCCATGTTCTTGCACCTGAAACACTGGATGTGACTCAAGTCCTTTGGTGCCTGGCCATTCTGACGGTTGTGTCCATTGCCTCCATTGGCTCCATTTCTTCTCCCATTCCCATTTTTTCTTCCATTGCCATTGCCATTCCATTCCTGTTACCATTGTGGTGGTTGTGGCCATTATGGTTGGGATCATTCCCACCATGATGGTTGTGTCCTCCACTATGAACATGGCCATTTCCACCATTTTGGTTATGTCCATGGTTATGTCCTCCATTGCCACCATAAGAGTTGTGTGGCTTCTGATGCGGTCCACAGTTATACTTGCCACCATTGTTGTTGTTATAATTCCTCTTGTGGTTCTCAATGGCCTGCTGCTTGCCTTCCAACACAATAGCTTTGTCTATGAGCCCCTGGCAGTTAGCAAGGGTAGCCACTGTCAACTGGACTCCCAACTCATCATTCAGCCCCTCCAAGAACTTCTCCTGCCTTACTGCATCATTCCTGACATCATCTGGAGCATATCTTGCAAGCTTGTTGAACACCTCAACATACTCGGCCACAGAACGGCCTCCCTGACGCAAACTGTGGGACTCCTTCTTCTTCAAGCTCATGGCGCCTACTGAAACATGTGCGGCGCGAAAGGAAGACTGGAACTGCGCCAAAGTGATGGTGTCGATGGGATAAGTCACCAAGTAGTTGTCCCACCATGCTGCGGCAGGACCCTCCAGCAAATGTGAGGCAAACCTCACCCTCTCTGCCTCAGTACAGCCAACTTTCTCCATGTTCCGGCCCACTGAACGAAGCCAGTCATCCGCCACTATGGGTTCAGGAGTGCTAAAGAACCTCTGAGGATTCAACCTCAGGAACCTCGCAAGCGTGTCCACAGGTGGTGGTGGTGGCGCATTGTTGTTGTTGTTTCCCATATTCTGAGTGAGAAACTGGATCAAGGGAGCTTGTCCTTGAAATAACTGCTGCATGTAAGCTGGCACTTCATTGTTGTTGTTCCCATTTCCCGTGGGATCACATCTCGGCGGCATCTATTGGGAAAGAATAGGTAAGTTGTAGACAGAAAGTAGCTAGGTAAATATATCCTACCCCATATGCTTATGATGATCATGGCAAGCATTATATATACAATACATATATCACCAATCAACTTTAGCAAACAATATCACCATAGCATCAAACATATAACAATCATCAACCAATGCACTCATACGAAAAACCATCACATATCACAGCATATAGTATAAAATATATTGTATAACTGATATAAAATCCTCAACACAACCACGAATAATATAAGATCCTCAACGCAACCACGAATAATATATGAGTATATCAAGCAATCTAGTATTGCCACACCGAATAAGTCGACATGGTCAAATACACTAACACGATAACGGTAGTAGACTAATTTCCGGTGAAGTAATTCCGAATGCTGTCTTTGCTAAACAGCAGGCGGTATTCGCGCCCACTAATGCGGTTGCGCCTTTTGGGACTCGGTTCATCTTCTTCTGCCGAGGTCTCCACTTCTGGTTCCTCTTCTTGTTCTTCAATTCCATTTGCCTTCATCTTCTCCTTCAGCTTGTTGGCGTCCCTCTTGAGCTTGGTGTTCTTTTGCTGCAACTAAGTGATGGTGTAGAGGTCTGACTGAGTGTCCTTCTCCAGGCTGTGGATGTGCTTCTCCAGGATCTGGATGAAGTAGCTAGTTGTACCTGGCCAAATTGCCCCAGGCACATACTTGAACTTCTTTGGCCATATGTTCCCCGATGGGAGGATCTTGGTCATTTCCGCGTACACCGTACCCTTTAGCTGGGCGGCATACGTCTCAACGATGCGTCCAAGAGCTATGTGAGCGACTATGCGCACACACTGCTCCTTCTCCTAGGCATGCACCTCGAATGACTCCGTGATCACCCTTTCCTCCGTCATGCTTCCTAGGATAAATGTCTCCACTTGCCAGTAGTCATCAGCTCCCCTTGTCTCTACTATGTCGGGCTGAAAGACTGGCGCGTAGATGTTCAGGTAGTGGCAAATCCCCTTGAGCTCAGGTCCAAACGCCATAGCGCGGTATGACAAAGTGGTCATCTATAATCAAAGAGAGGAAAGGAAAGATTAGAACAGGTTTGAATACGAGATAGAGAAGGTAAGTAAGTACAAGACAGAGTGAAGTAAAGTAATACTTTCATTCCTATGGCTTTTCTACTCCATTTTCTAGGGCCACGTCCTACAGTCAACACACCGCTCTGATACCATCTGTAACGACCCAACACACCGCTTTGACTACTTGGATGGTTATCCACACTTTTTATGCAGGCTTGAACGTTACCTCGTGGAACCTGTTAGATTCAGCCGCGGGAGGAACCGTTATGCCAACAACACTTGGTTCTGCCACAAAACTTCTAGGTGAGATGATGACCAACTATTCCCAAAGACACACCGAACGACGTCCAACAAGTAGGAAGGCAAACTCTGCTGAGGATATTTCCTTCCTAAATTAAAAAATTGACTTTATTATGTCTCTACTTACTAAGCAAGTTCCTATTGATCCTCATGATGTTCCTAATTTTTTTGAGACGATTGTACAACTATATGATGTACACTCTTTAGAAACCGAACTATCCCCGAAGAAGAGTCGTGTTTTGTAACGACCCAATTCACATAGAATTGAAGTCTCTGTGATCAAGTGCCAGTCCCTGGATCGAACTCGCTGACACACACAGTATCATAGATGTATATCAAAGTACAAGTGCATCATTATTACAACGTATGATCCAGAATAAAACAAATAACAAGTTGCATAGCTCAAGGCTAGCTTATTCAACATAAATATAGCGGAAGCAAAAGCAAGTAACGAGGAGTCCCATCAACATCCACAAGTGAACATGCTGAGTGTAGATCCGCAACCCTAAACGCACCTTACTGGTTGTCAGAAAAACCTGCAACACCGAAGGTTACAGCCCGACAACGGGCCAGTCCATCTGATTTGTACGGTAAGTGACACAGAAAAGGTATATCTAAAGGACCTACAACTACATGCAAGGTGAGTGAAATGAAAGGCTTATGGTTTTGTTTTGCTGAAAGCCAATTTTCTCCTGAACTAAACTAGTCAAAATTTTAAGTTGAATTCTACCTGAAACACACAGCAACCCATGCTAATCTTTCCCACCAAAATTATTATTAAGTGTTCATCTGTCAAGATCATTCATCAACAGTACCGACTAGTCTCTCAAAGTTCGTCCATAACCGTGGACACGGCTAATCATGATCAGTTTTCACGCTCTATAGAGTGTCACAACCCTAGTTTTGGTATGTGCTTTTATTGCTAGAAATAATTGCACCATGTTTAAATTCTTGGTTTAAGAATTGGGGATTTGGAAAAGCCTCAAAAAGAATTTAAATAAAAGGCCAGATAAAAAGTTTTTCCAAAATTCCTCCAAACAGTTTTGAAAAGTCCTATAAATGAGTATGATCATTTTAAAAAATGATTTGGAATCAAACCCATCCTCCTGGATTTTTCAAATATTCAAATAGAGGCTTGGAAATTAAATTTAAATGCTATTTGAATTGGATTCAAATAATTTGAATTCCAAAAATCTTCAAATCTTGGGAGTGACTAGTAGTATGTCACATATGTCCAGGATAAATATTTGAGGATTTTATAAAATTCATAGGTAATTATTTTACAGAAAAGAATTTAGAAAAGGGAAGAGGCCCACCTACCTGGCCCAACTCACCTAGGCCGGCCCAGCCCAGCTGGCCTCGCTGTCGTCTTCCTCTTCTGCCAGAAGGAGGGACGGCCGAGCCGTGCGCCTCGCATGGCCGCCACCTCCCCTGGCCACGGAGCTGCCTGCTCCCCCCGTCCTCATCTCTTCGCCGTGGAGGCCCTGGGCTAAACCCTTCCTTTCCCCCTTCTCCCTGGACCTCCTCCTCTCTCTCTCCCGTGCGTTCTCTCGAGGTCCCGTGCGTCGCCGCAGATCACCGTCGCACCCCGGCGTGGCCAACGCCGACGAGGAGACAAGCCGAGGTGTCCCCTGCGACCACCGCCTTCGTCTTCCTCACCAACAGCGAGGAATCGAGCACAGGAGCCCAGAGCATGAAAGCCCCTTCCTCGACTCACCGCTGGCCACCGTGAAAACCGACGAGGATTGCGCCGCCGCCCGGCCTTCCAGTACCTCTTTGTCCTCTCCATTGGCTTTGGGGTGAGCTCCCCCTTCTTCCCCGTCTCTCTGTGCCCCTCCCCGTGTACCCCATCTCCTCCCCGCCGTAGACCAAGCTCCGGCCGTCGCGTGTGAGGTCGCCGCCGTCGACCTTGGCCTCCCCGTGCTCGTCCAAGTTGTCCAGGTGACGCACGGGTCCATGGGGCTTCTCCTGGTGTTCGCGGCGCCGAGATTCATGGCCGGAGCCGTCGTTTCGAGCGGGCACCGCCTCGACCAGTGGCCACCGGCGGCTCAACACCGGCAAGGCCGACGTGGCAAGGTGGTTAGGGGGCTAACCCCCTGATTAGTTAGGCCTTAGGCCACTGACAGGTGGGGCCAGCCCCCTCTAAATCAAATCAAATTTCTAATTAAAACGGGGTTAACCCCAGAGTCTTTCACAGATGGGCCCCGCATGTCGGGTTGACTGGTCAGCGCCCCATGGCGTCATGCTGATGTCATGCTTGCGCAATAAATCCTTTTTCTCTAATTAACAGAATTCCAGAAAATAGTTAAATCTTTGAAATTCAATAACTTTTAATCCATAACTCCAAATCAAATAATTTATATATGAAAAATCATCAGAAAAATTCAAGGATTCCAAATATCATAATTTCATAGATGAAAAACACATTTATGATGGGGAACCAGTAGCATTTAGCTATATGGCTTATTTGGAATAATTGAAAATAAATGTTTAAATCATTTCAATTTAAATCTTTGCAATGCCCACCTTATCACATGAAAATCAGAGGCATATCATACACATGACCACATGGTTTACCATATCCAAACATTAGCAAATGCAACTTTGGCTAAATTGAACCACATTTGGAGTTTGAATTTGAATTTCTTATTCAAATCAACTTCAATTAAACTTGTTGCAAATTGAACATAGATCACATCAGTACCATGCCATGTTTCATTCTTGAATGTGCATTGCAATGTGATGTTTATAATTTGTTGTCTCGGTGTTTGCTTCTTCTCGATAGATCCATCGCCGGACGTAGTTCCTGTTTCTTCGAAGAGTGGCACCCCCGAGTCTCGACAATAAGGCAAGCAAACCCCCTTTGATCATATCTATAAAAACCCAGTTTCCCTCTTGTTCTCTTATGCATGATTAGATGTTTCACATGTTACCGTTCTTCCGCTAGTTGAACCCATCCTTTGCATGGCCTATCATTGCTACCACAGTATTAAGCAAACCTCAACCTAGCAGATACAAGATTGTTCTGCTCATCATGTGGCCCTTCATCCATGTTATGCTATGCCATGCTAGAGTTGTTTGCAATGAAGTTGATCCATCTGGGTGATGTATCGGGATGGTAGTGAACACATACAACAAGGTGGTAACGTGTTGATGAAGTCACCCTAATATAAGTGGACAATGAGAGGTTGTGTAGGAGTACACAGTGGGTTGTCTCATTTACACTGCCCTAGGCCCCGAGTTCTTGTGTTGTGATCCAAGACACAGATTACTACCACATGTTGGGCTCATTGACCCCTCTCGACCTATTAACTCACCCCGACTAGGGTCCAAGATTCGCATGGGTTCACTTTATTCTATTAGCTTTCATAACGTAGCACGGTTTTAGGCAAGCGCAGCACCATCCGTCGAGGTGGGCTTGTCAGACTATCCATACATGGTCTGGGTCCTGAACGGAAACCCCGGCCGGATTCCCGATTGGGGTACAACTCAGATAGGCGATCCCCTGGACTAGAGTTGGAGCCGTGAGGTAAGTGTCGTGGTACTATCCCCGCCGACACCGCTTGAAGGTGACGAGTTCTAGGCGGTAAGTGGTAGCTACGTATGTGAAGAAGTACACCCCTGCAGGGTTAATGAACTATTCGAATAGCCGTGTCCGCGGTTATGGACTACTTGGAGATCTTTACTTGATTATTAGACAACTCAAATGGATACTCTAAAAATCTCAAGATAAGTGTGAGTGCTTTGGGTTGCTTCCTCTTGGGGAAGTCGGGGAAGGATCCATGGTTGTGTATTGAAGTGGTGATCAAGATTAGATGGACTCGTGTGCGCCTCTCATCTCAACTCTATGTAGTCGTAGTACAGGATAGCCAAGTCAAAGCTTTCTGCATTACAACCCCACTTGACTTTACTTTGATACCTGAGCATAAGTAGTATAGTTCTGACGTAAGTCTTGCTGAGTACGACTTTGTACTCACGTTTTCTTATTCTAGGTTTTAGAGACGAGACCACTGACCCTGAAGGTGGCCTCTGTCGGGACCCGGGGTTAGCGTATGCAAGCCTCGCTACAACACAATCATATGGAGAGCCGAGAACCGTACCCACTTGTCTAAGCAGACAAGGCCAAGCACAGAACGTTCTCGGAAAGCATCGAACGTGAGGGGCATCCCATCCAGGTCGGATGATCAACTGAAATGGGTCCTCATCGTCCGCACACAAGTCTAAATGATATGGGTGGTGAACTCCCATACTCATAGACAAGTCACCTCAACCATACTATCGATTGTATTATAACCCTTACATAGACTTACTCCAGCCCGATCACTTAGTCGGGGTCTAGGGCGGGCTCGATCATACATCAAAGTGTGCACAAGACAGAGTCTCGAACAATCGCATCGCGATGCCCCAAGTTGCGCACATCTAAGGGACACTTGGTGTATAAAAGACCGCCAGCCAGATCACAACTAAGGTCTCGAAAACCCATACTAAGACATGCATGTTATAAACATACACGCAGCACACATGCCTTGTATGAACAGCACACATGCCTCAACCATACTATCATTGCATTTCTCTACAGAGTATATATCTTTATTAAAAACTCTTACAGAGTGCACACAGAGATCACAAGCATGTGATCCAACATTACAACAGACAAGCGGAAGCAAGTAGGTCTGAGTACAGACAAGTTTAACAAATGGCTTAGAGAAGCCTTATCAAAAAAACAAGCCCTCCACGAGGGAACCAGTCGTCTGACTGGGACTACACTAGATTGGTCTTGGTCTGAGTCTTCATCCTTCGAGCTTCAAGTAGAAGCCACCATCGGGGTCGGTGGGTTCATCTAAAACATAGATTAAGCAAACGTGAGTACAAAATCGTACTCAACAAGAGTTACATAGGAACTATACTACTCATGCATATGTATCAAGGTAAAGGGAGGTGGGGTTTCACTTGCAGAAGTGCCAGCTTTGACTTGGCTAGTCCTGAACTACGAGTACCAGACTTTTGAGGTAAGAAGCGTACACGAGTCCACTACTTTCTCCAACCAATACACCACTATGGTGCCTTCCTCGACTTCCCCACGAGGAAGCACGCCATAGCACTCACACTTATCTTGCGAGTTTTAGAAGTATCCAGTTCAAGTTGTCTAATAATCAAGCTAAGCTTTCCAAGTAGTCCTTAAGCGCGGACGAGGCTATTCGAATAGTTTTGTTAACCCTGCAGGGGTGTACCGCTACACACACGTGCCATCAGTTACCGCCTTTTGCGTGTCACCGTTCAAGAGATGACAGCGAGGATGCCACCACAACCGTTACCTCATAGCCGATCTAGTCCATGAAAGCCGCCTATCTGGGTTGTCTGCCACTATCGTGAACCCGGCCGGTTTACCGAAGTGGAAATACGATGTGTGCGTGGTGCGAAAGCCGGTCTCGGATGAACCGTTCTCTCACTTGGCTACCAGGCCACAATACCTACAGAAATCCGAACTACTGCGACATCTGGACATCGAAAGGGATGAGTTAGTAAGCCGAGAGGGGTCAGTGAGCCCAATGTGTGGTTGTACTCTTCATCTTGGATCACCACACAAGAACTCGTACTAGGGCGGTGTTCAACGAGACAACCCACTGTGTACTCCTACACAGCCTCTCATCGTTCACCTTGTATTAGGGTGGATTCACCAACACGTTTCACTTTCATCAACACCATGTTTATCAACATCCCGACTCACATCACAGTAACATCATGGATCAAACTAAGCATGCAATAAGCGATAAACATTTGCAGGGGCCACATGATATCAACCAACTCCTACATCTGCTAGGATTGTGGTTTGCTTACTACTGTGACAAGATGATAGGTCATGCAAAGGATATGGGTTCAACTATGCGATAGAAACGTTATCATGGTGATCATCCTAAACAATGCATAAGCGAGACATGAGAGGGAAGTGGGATTTTATCGACATGATCAATGGGGGTTTGCTTGCCTTGCTGACGAGGTTTCGATAACGGAGTCTTCAACGAAGGGGGTGATCTCGAGCTCCGGATCCACTTCTATCAGCAACACAACAATCATAGGATCAACATAATTTACAATGCACAATCACATGAATAAGATTGTAATGGTGATGTTCAAGGTACTGATGTGTTGAGCATTCTATTTAAAAGGAGTATATTGCATTTTAATGCAAATTCAAGCTCCAGTTGATTTATTGATGAATTTCAAATGCATTTGAATGCATGAAAATTCATTTGAATTTGTTGATCATGAAGTGATGTGGTATAGTTGAAGTAAATCTTCTGAGGTGTGGATGAAACCATTGGAATTAAGGGTGTTGCAAAATCATTTGCAAAATCACCCCAAATTTGAATTTGAAAAGGATCCATATGCATGTTTTCTACTGTTCACCCATTTTAAAATGGTCAAACATGAAAAAAAATTGCATATTCTTAATCCTTGTATTTTTCTGATAATTTTAGACATATTATTTGCTATATTTGGAGTCACGATGAATTAATTATGAATTTCCAAAGTTTATTTCATTTTCTGGAATTTCTCTGATTTATTAAATGATTTAATGGTTTGGCAGAAACGCGGCGGCGCCGCTCGGGATTGCGCATCCAGCCACCATCTGGCACGCTGCGACCACCAAAAGGCGGCCCGTGCACGCCCGCTTCACCCAGCACCAACGGGGAGGCTCGGGAGGGGTCGGAGCCTCGCCGGCGTCGAGATTTGCGGCGGTGGAGCTACGGCTGCAAGTTGGTTTTCGTTACAAGTCGCGAAAGGGAGAGGGGTTAGGCTGGTTCGAAGCAGTGGAGAGCGGGGATCACGGTGCGCGCGCTGGTGCAAGCTGGAGCTCACGAGAACGAGCTTGGGCTCATCCATGCCGGAGGCCGAGCTCGGCTCTCATGGCAGTCGACGGAGGGGGCCCAAAATAAACACGGGGTTTGGGGCTTTTTGAAGAGGGGCTCACCCCGAGGTGATTGGTGAAGACGGCGCGGTCGGAGAGGCAACAATGGCGACGAATTTGACGGTGATCTTCTCGGCGTCCAGCGAGAACTCGAGGAAGAATCCGGCGGCTTGGGGTCGAATTGGCTCGCGATATTCCGCGCGGTGATGAAGACGAAGGTGGCAAGGAGGAAGGACAGCTTGGTGCGGCCTTGAGGTGACGATGGCCACGCGTTCTTCACGGCATGGCGACGGTGGCGCTCGGGTCGTCGTCGGGTTCGTCGCAGGAGCGAGAGGGAGAGGCTCTGGAGGGGAGGAATGGAGGCGTGGCACTCGGGTGCGTCTCCAGGTGCGCGTAGAAGGGTCGAGGAGGGCAGGTGGAGGCTGGGGAGACGACGCCGTGCCCGGCTGTCTCGGTGGTATTCCACCGAGCAGCTTGGAGGCGCGGGGAGGAAGACGACAGGGGAGGGGTCCAGGTGGGCTGGACTGGGCCAGAAGAGGTGGGCCTCGCCTGTGGCGCCAGGTAAGCTCTCTGCTTTCTTTTCTTTTTTATTATTTCTGCAATATGTTTGACCTAGCTAATAAAAATAGCTAGGCATTTTATAAAATGCCACAATTTTTTATATGGCCTCATAAAATAGAGAGCTAGCCACTTATAAAATTTGAGCATTTTTGAAATTCATATAATTTGAACTTCAAATCAAATAGGGTTTTATTTAATTTCCAAAGACACTGTTTGAATATTAGAAAATTCCATGAGCATGGGATTGCTCCCAAACCATTTTTAAAATGATCAGTCCCATTTATAGGAATTTTCCAAACATTCAAATGATTTTTGGAAAAAGATTTTTATCTGGCCATTTGATTTAATTTCTCAGGGCTTTTCTTTTCCCCATTTTTGAAATTTTCTTTTTGAATTTTTGCATGATGCAAGGTAGCACTTGATCATAGCACAAACCTAACTTGGGGATGTGACAGCCTCCCCCTCAAGCTCGACGTCGACGAAGTAATGTAGTCCCAGACAACAGCCTGGTCTCTCTGGAGGGTCGTTGTGTTTTCTTAAAGGCTTCTTAAGCCATTTGTTAACCTTGTCTTTACTAAGACATAATTTGCTTCCGTTGTTGTATGATGTAATGTTGGATCACAGTGATGTGATCTCTGCTTGTAACACTACTATATCTGCTCTGTTTAGCAGATGCAATAAAGCTATGAGTTTGTAGAGTTCATGTTGTGTTACCTGCTGTTATACACTTGGCATGCATGCTGCGTGTATGTTTATATCGTGCATGTCATGTGTGGGGTTCGATACCTTAGTCGTGCTCTCGCCGGCGGTATTTTATACACCAAGTGGCCCTTAGATGTGCGCAGCTTGGGGCATGGCGATGCGATTGCTCGTGACTCTGTCACATGGCACACTTTGTTGTATTATTGAGCCCGCCCGAGACCCCGACTAAGAGATCGGGCTGGAGTCTGTTTATGTAAGTGTTATGATTTAATCGATAATATGGTTGAGGCGACTTGTCTATGAGTATGGGATTTCAACACCCATAATCATTTAGACTTGTGAGCGGACGATGAGGACCCATCTCAGTTGATCATCCGGGCCTGGATGGGATGCCCCTCACGTTCGAGCTTTCCGAGAGTGTCTTGTGCTTGGCCTTGTCTGCTTAGACAAGTGGGTATGGCTCTCGGCTCTCCATATGATTGAATTGTGACTGGAATTACATATGCAAACCCCGGGTCCCGACAGACTTGGTATCAGAGCAGGACTGCTTGTAGGATTACTAAACCTTGGCCGAAGTCGAGTCTAGCATTCTATAGTTATATAGTTACTTTGGGTATAAGGGAACAACGCAAGGCTTCATTTTTCTCCTTACCCTCATCGATCTGAGTTCTGAGTCACCCTCATCTTTTCTACGGGAAGATAGGACTAGGCTCTTCTATGTCTATACTAGAACATCTCGTTGTTTGACTCTCCATAGCTGTAGGAATGTTTTGGTTGTCTAGAGTCACCATTCCGTCAAGCCTTTTGAGAAGGTTTTGATCATTTTTGCAGATTGGTTCATTTTCCACCCCGGTACAGCCGTTAAGCTGTCCGAATTGTCCCGTGTTTCCAGTGATTCCAATGCTTTTGCATTACAATCTTGTCCGCTCTTAAATTATATCATCCTTGCTCTGATTCCATCGTAAATCCTACTCTGATTGTTGATTTTTATCACACAGAATGTCAGGTGGAACTAGATGTGTTGAATCTGGTCACGGTAATCAAAGTGGTGATGATGGTCCTCCTTCACCGCCTTCTGCAGCGGAAATCATGATGGAGGCTGAGCAAAATCGACGTGATCAAACACGCCTTTTGGAGCTCATTGAGAAGAATACTTCTATTCAGCGAGATACGGTAATATCCATCCAGGATTTTATCCTTTTGAACCCGCCAGTTTTCCGATGTTCATCTGAGCCCCTTGATGCCGATGATTGGCTCCGTTCCATCGAGCGTAAGCTTGAGACGGTGCATGTTTCTCCAGATGATCGTGTGATGTTCGCGGCATACTTTCCCGGAAGGTGCTGCTGGTGAATGGTGGGAAAGTTTTGTTGCAATGCAGCCTGATGGTAACGTAGTAACTTGGTAGGAGTTTCGTGATGCCTTCCAAGGGTACCACATTCTGGATGAGCTGATGGAAAGAAAGAGGGAAGAGTTCTGCAACCTATCTCAGGGAAATATGACTGTTCATCAGTACAAGACTGAGTTCAATCGTCTTTCTCGTTATGCCCCTGAGAAGATATCAACCGATGCCAAGAAGCAAGCAAGGTTCCGCAAGGGACTTAGCCCTGTCCTTCGTCATGATCTCAATCTCCTTGAATTCGTCAACTTTGAGGATTTGGTCAATAGATCATTCAGAGCTGAGCATGGAAATGAGGTCTTTGAAGAATCTCGCAAGCTTGATCGTGATCTTGCTTCCTCTTCTAGTTTGGGTTCTCAGAAACGTCGAATTTGGATCCCAATTAGTGACATTCCTTCGCACTTGATTCCAAGACCATCTCCACAAAGCAAGAAAACCCGGAAATGTAGTAGAGAGCTTGCCATACAAACTCCACAACCTAACAACCGTTTGTGCTACAAGTGTGGTAATCCTGGCCACATTGCACGACAGTGTTCATTGCAAGAGAATGTTCCTCCTCGTCCAAAACATAAAGCCAAAGCTAAGCCACCAAAGCCTTCCAAAGCCAAGTCCGCTATTGTTGAATACGGACGTGTGAACCATGCCACCATCAAAGAAGCCCAAGAGGATACAAAGGTTGTACTCGGTACACTTCCTGTCAACTCCAAACCTGCTTCTGTTCTATTTGATTCTGGAGCTTCTCATTCCTTTTTATCTGAAAAGTTCGCACTCCTGAATGACATTTCATTTGAGGAGTTGCCTACCCCTTTCATGATTAAAACTCCAGGATCCACATGGCGTACCAGTAGGGTAAGTCATGACAATGAGATTGATGTTGAGGATGTTGTATTCCTTACTTCTCTCATAGCCCTCAAATCTTCAGATATCGATATCATCTTAGGTATGGATTGGTTGTCCAAACACCGTGCCAAGATTGATTGTGCCACTAAATCATTCCAACTCACTCATCCTTCCGGCAAGATAGTCCATTTCACATCTCAAGGTTTAGAAACCCAGCTGTATTCGTTGAATGAACATCCACTTCCTAACCTTGAAGATATTCCGATAGTTTGTGACTTTCCGGATGTCTTTCCTGAAGAGCTACCGGGAATGCCACCCGACAGGTCTGTGGAATTCATTTTGGATCTTATACCAGGCACAGCCCCAATTTCCAGACGCCCATATAGGATGGCCCCACATGAGTTAGCTGAGCCAAAAACCCAACTGGATGCTTCGTTGGCAAAAGGCTTCATCCGCCCTAGCTCATCGCCATGGGGTTGCCCCGTTCTGTTCGTAACGAAGAAAGATGGAACAGAAAGGATGTGCGTAGACTATCGCCCGCTAAATCTAGCGACGATAAAGAACAAGTACCCACTTCCCAGGATCAATGATCTTTATGATCAACTTGCTGGATCCTCTGCCTTTTCCAAGATGGATTTGAGATTAGGTCATCATCAGATCAAAATCAGAAACGAGGACATTCCCAAGACGGCTTTTACTACTCGTTATGGTCTTTATGAGTACACCGTCATGTCCTTCGTTTTAACCAATGCCCCAGCCACTTTTTCGCGCTTGATGAATTCGATCTTCATGGAGTACTTAGATATATTTGTTGTTGTTTATCTTGATGATATTCTCATCTACTCGAAGAACGAAGAAGAGCACGCAGAACATCTTAAGCTGGTATTGATGAAACTTAGAGAGCATCGCCTTTATGCCAAGTTCTACAAGTGTGAATTTTGGCTACCAGAAGTGACCTACTTAGGCCACGTGATTTCTGCAAAAGGCATTGCTGTGAATCCCGAGAGAGTTCAGGCCGTCCTTGACTGGACTCCACCTGAATCGGTTAAGCAAGTTACGAGTTTTCTTGGCCTAGCAAGCTATTGTCGCCGCTTCGTCGAGAACTTTTCTAAAGTTGCAAAGCCTCTTACTGAACTTCTCAAGAAAGATAAGAAATTGCAATGGACTTCCAAGTGCGAGGAAAGCTTTCAAGAGCTAAAAAGAAGATTGACTTCTGCACCCGTACTTGCACCTCCAGACACCAAAAGGGATTTCGAGATCTATTGTGATGCTTCACGGCAAGGGTTAGGATGCATACTTATGCAAGATCGACATGTGGTAGCTTATGCTTCACGCCAGTTGCGTCCACATGAAGAAAACTATCCTACCCATGATATTGTACTCGCTACCGTAGTTCATGCCCTGAAGACTTGGCGACATTACCTCCTTGGTAATCGTTGTGAAATTTATACCGATCACCAAAGCCTCAAATACATATTCACCCAGCCAGATCTTAATGTTAGAACCCTCTGTTAGGTAATGTGCTAGGGTCTTTTTCACTTTGCATTAATGAAAGAATTCAAAGGAAATTCAACTTCAAAATCAAAATGGGAGAAGGAAACCCCCCCAGATGAATTATTTCAAAAGGCCAGATAAAAATCTTCTCCAAAAATTCATGTTATCTTATAAATGAGTGTGATCACATATCAAGTGATGTGGGACCCATCCCATGCTCATAGATTTTTCAAATAATCAAACAGTGCCTTGGAATTAAAGAAATACCCCTATTTGATTTAAGATTCAAATTAATTGAATTTTAAAAATGTTGAAATTTTATAAGTGGTTAGTCTTTATTATTATGAGGCCACATAAAAAATTTCAGCATTTAAAAAAATGTTTAGCTATTTTAATTGGCTAAACAGAACAAATAGCAGAAAAGAAAAACAGAAAAGAAAGAAAAATCCTTACCTGGCGCCCAGGCGAAGCCGGCCCACCCCAGCCCAGCCGGCCCACAGGGTCAGCGGCGTCTTCTTCCCCCTCCCGCGCCTCCAAGCTTCTCGGTGGAATGCCACCGAGCCAGCCGTGGACGCCACGTCGCCGCCGAGAGCTTCCAGGCCTCCCCGTGGCCTCTTCTCGCGTCTGGAGACTCCCCGCAGCCGCCGCAGTCCATTCCCCCCCTCCCCAGTGCCTATCCTCCTCTCTCTCGCTGAGCCCCGAGGAGAACAGGACGCCGCCGTCGCCATAGCTTGAAGCCCGCGTGACCAACGACGTCCCCGAGCTGCGCCGTGCTGTCCATCCTCCTCGCCATCCTCGACTTCGACTCCGTGCAGAAGGAATCGATCTCGGACGCTCTGTAGCCGCCGGAATCTTCTCCACGTTGCCGCCGGACCCGCAAGCCAACTCCGGCGAATTCGTCGTCGTTGAAGCCTCTACGTCTCCACCGCCTGCGCCGTTGCGTTCACCACCTCCTGGTGAGCAGAACCCCTAATCTTGCGGCCCCTCAATCCCCCCCCTAGACGATTTCACCATGAGAGCAGAGGAAGGTCGCCGCCATGGTCGTCGTCCTCCTCGCTCCAGTGCTCATCGTGAACCCCCAGTGCGTGCGTTTGGCTCCTGAACATGCCAGCGTTCGAACACGCCCCGAATCGCCTCAAGTCTTGCACTACAACGTCGACTACGACCTCGCCATGGTTCTGTCGCCGCCAAGGACGTCACCGTCGTCGCTCCCGACCACCCCGCGACCCCCTGTTGCCTCCAGAAGACGCGGACGACCTCCAGGAGCAAGCCGGTGCCCTCCGTTTCCCCTCCCGTGGCCGGATTCGTCCTCCCTGTGCAGCGCCGCCGCGGTCCAGTCGCCGGCGTTTAGCCGCCGGCGTGTCAGCTCTAACCCCCCCTGTTAATCACCCAGTTAGTGACCCCTGGGTCACTGACCAGTAGGCCCAGTGGCTTAATTAAGCCACTGGATTAATTTAACCCACGGGTTAATTAACCCAGTCACTGACAAGGTGACCCCACATGTCAGCCCCCCCTGACGTCAGCAATTGCGCAATAAATCAAATTAAATGAATTTCCAGAGATTATTTGATTTAAAAGAATTCCAAAAATTCCAAAAAATACCCCAAACTTTGGAAATTCATAGAAAATTCATATTAACTCCAAATTGGACAAATAATATATGAAAAATGATCAGGAGAAAATTATCTTTCCAAATATGCAAATTTCAACTCTGTTTGAGTTGAATTTAAAATGTGATCAGTAGCATTTGCTATTTGATTTAAATGGAATTAAATCAAATTCAAATCAAATATTTTGCAACTTGAACCATGGCAACATGCTACATTTCAATCACACATCAGAGGAATATCTTATAAAATTAAAGATAATTCAAAATGATCAAACCATGTCATATACAACTTGGTTAATTTGAATTCAAATGTGGAGTTTGAATTTGCAATTCAATTTGCAATATACTCCATTTAAATGGAATGCTCAACACATCAGTACCATGAACATCACCCTTTCAATCTTATTCATGTGATTGTGCATTGTACATTATGTTGATCCTATGATTGTCATGTTGCTGATAGACGTGGAGCCGGAACCCGAGGTCACCCCCTACGTTGAAGACCCCGAACCCGAACCTCGTCAGCAAGGCAAGCAAACCCCCTTTGATCATGTCGATAAAATCCCACTTCCCTCTCATGTCTCTCTTATGCATTGTTTAGGATGATCACCATGATTCGTTTCTACCGCATAGATGAACCCATTCCTTTGCATGACCTATCTTTTTGTCACAGTAGTAAGAAAACCACAATCCTAGAAAATGTAGGAGTTGTTTGATATCATGTAACCCCTGCAATGTTACTGCTGATTGCATGCTTAGTATGATACCATGTTGTTACTGTGATGTGAGTCGGGATGGGAATGAACATGTTGATGATGGTAGAAAAGTGTTGGTGAATCGACCCTAATACAAGGTGAACGATGAGAGGCTGTGTAGGAGTACACAGTGGGTTGTCTCGTTGAACACCGCCCTAGTACGAGTTCTTGTGTGGTGATCCAAGATGAAGAGTACAACCACACATTGGGCTCACTAACCCCTCTCAACTTACTAACTCATCCCTTTCGATGTCCAGATGTCGTAATAGTTCGGAGTTCTGGTAGGTCTGTGGCTTGGATGCTAAGTGAGAGAACGGCTCATCCGAGACCGGCTTATGCACCACGCACACATCACTTGGGTCCACTTCGGTAAACCGGCCGGGTTCACGATTGTGGTAACCAACCCAAGTAGGCGGCTTTCTCAGACTAGATCGGCTATGATGTAACAGTTGTGGTGAGCATCCTCGCCGACACCTCTTGAACGGTGTCGAGTACAAAGGCGGTAAATGATGATCATGTGTGTGTAGCGGTACACCCTTGCAAGGTTAACAAAACTATTCGAATAGCCGCGTCCGCGGTTATGGACTGCTTGGAAAGCTTAGCTTGATTATTAGAAAACTTGAACTGGATACTTCTAAAACACACCAAGATAAGTGTGAGTGCTATGGCGTGCTTCCTCGTGGGGAAGTCGAGGAAGGCACCATAGTGGTGTATTGGTTGGAGAAAGTAGTGGACTCGTGTACGCTTCTTACCTCAAAGTCTGGTACTCGTAGTTCAGGATTAGCCAAGTCAAAGCTGGCATTTCTGCAAGTGAACCCCACCTCCCTTTACCTTGATACATGTGCATGAGTAGTATAGCTCCTATATAAGTCTTGCTGAGTACAACTTTGTACTCACGTTTGCTTAATCTATGTTTTAGATGATGCCACTGACCCCGAAGGTGGCTTCTTCATCGAGCTGGACGACCGAAGACCAACTAGTCTAGTCCCAGTCAGACGACTGGTTCCCTTGTGGAGGGCTTTGTGTTTAAATAAGGCTTCTTAAGCCATTTGTTAAACTTGTCTGTACTCAGACATAATTTGCTTCCGCCTGTGTTGTAATGTTGGATCACATGTATGTGATCTCTGTGTGTACTCTATAAGAGTTATAAATAAAATGTACACTGTGTAGAGAATTGCAATGGTACCTGCTGTTCATACAAGGCATGTGTGCTGCGTGTATGTTTATAACATGCATGTCTTTGTATGGGTTTTCGAGACCTTAGTTGTGTTCTGGCTGGCGGTCTTTCATACACCAAGTGGCCCTTAGATGTGCACCGCTTGGGGCATCGCGATGCGATTGCTCGAGACTCCTTCTCGTGCACACTTTGTGGTATGATCGAGCCTGCCCTAGACCCCGACTAAGTGATCGGGCTGGAGTAAGTCTATGTAAGAGTTTTGAGATAGTCGATAGTATGGTTGAGGCGACTTGTCTTTGAATATGGGAGTTCACCACCCATATCATTAGACTTGTGTGCGGACGATGAGGACCCATCTCAGTTGATCATCCGGCCTGGATGGGATGCCTCTCACGTACGATCCTTTCCGAGAACGTTCTATGCTTGGCCTTGTCTGCTTAGACAAGTGGGTACGGTTCTCGGCTCTCCATATGACTATGCCTTAATTGGACTTGCATACGCTAACCCCGGGTCCCGACAGACTTGGTATCAGAGCAGAACTGACTGTAGGACTAGTAGCCTTGGCCGAAGTCGAGTCTAGCCTTCTATAGTTATATAGTTACTCTGGGTATATAAGGGAACAACGTAAGGCTTCTTTTTCTCCTTACCCTCATCGATCTGAGTTCCGAGTCACCCTTACCTTTTCTACGGGAAGATAGGACTAGGCTCTCCTCTGTCTGATTAGCACATCTCGTTGTTTGCTTCCTTATAGCCGTAGGAAAGTTGTGTCCGGTTTCCTAGCATTGTTGTAATGCTGATTTCTTACACCGTATTATGTAAGTGTTGTATCTACATTGAAAGAAAATTGTTTTCTTGCAATTACAGCTGTTATGCTGTCCGAGTCATTCCAGGTTTCTTCATAATCTGATGCAATTGCAAAGAATCCTTCTCCCCTTTCGTTTGTCCTTCCAGAAGTTTTCTAGGTGGCATGCCCGCCAGTTCTATAGTGCTGATGTAGGTTTTCTTCTAGAAACCTATAGTGATTCAATTGCAGCTCTTCCTCCCACTTTAGATGTCTTCTAGCCAGAAGAACCGCACTAACTATCGTGTTGGGGTACTTTGTTACTCTGACATATCTGTTGTAGCCCCTAGTAAACCTTGGTCATCCTCTAGGAAAACCATCCAGTAATCCAACTCTTTAAACCTAGCCACCCGACAGATGTGTAGAGTTCATAGTGGATCTTTCCCCAGGAACCGCACCAATTTCTAGACGCCCATACAAAATGTCCCCACGTGAGTTAGCTGAGCTTAAAACCCAACTGGAAGCTTTGTTGGAAAAAGGCTTCATCCACCCTAGCTCATCGCCATGGGGTTGCCTCGTTCTGTTCATAACAAAGAAAGATGGAACAGAAAGGCTGTGCGTAGACTATCGCCCGCTAAGTCTAGCGACGATAAAGAACAAGTACCCACTGCCCAGGATCAATGATCTTTATGATCAACTTGCAGGATCCTCTGTCTTCTCCAAGATGGATTTGAGATTAGGTTATCATCAAATCAAAATCCGAAACGAGGACATTCCCAAAACGGCTTTTACTACTCGTAATGGTCTTTACGAGTACACCGTCATGTACTTTGGTTTAACCAATGCCCCCGACACTTTCTCACGCATGATGAATTCGATCTTCATCGAGTATTTGGACCAGTTCGTCGTGGTTTACCTCGATGACATTCTCATCTACTCGAAGAACGAAGAAGAACATGCCGAACACCTAAGGCTGGTATTGATGAAGCTTAGAGAGCATCGCACGTATGCTAAATTCTCCAAGTGTGAATTTTGGCTACCAGAAGTGACCTACTTAGGCCACGTGATTTCTGCAAAAGGCATTGCTGTGAATCCCGAGAGAGTTCAGGCCGTCCTTGACTGGACTCCACCTGAATCGGTTAAGCAAGTTAGGAGTTTTCTTGGCCTAGCCAGCTATTGTCGTCGCTTCGTCGAGAACTTCTCTAAAGTTGCAAAGCCTCTTACTGAACTCCTCAAGAAAGATAAGAAATTCTTATGGACTCCCAAGTGCGAGGAAAGCTTTCAAGAGCTAAAAAGAAGATTGACTTCTGCACCCGTACTTGCACCTCTAGACACCAAAAAGGATTTCGATATCTATTGTGACGCCTCACGGCAAGGGTTAGGATGCATACTTCTGCAAGATCGACATGTGGTAGCTTATGCTTCACGCCAGTTGCGGCCATATGAAGAGAACTATCCTACCCATGACCTTGAACTCGCTGCCGTAGTTCATGCCCTAACAACTTGGCGACATTACCTCCTTGGTAATCGTTGTGAGATCTATTCCGACCACCAAAGCCTCAAATATATTTTCACCCAGCCAGATCTTAATCTCAGGCAAAGACGCTGGATTGAGTTGATAAAAGATTACGACGTAGGAATTTCTTACACCCCAGGCAAAGCCAATGTCATGGCTGATGCACTAAGTCGTAAGTCGTATTGTAACAACCTCATGTTACAACAGTATCAACCACTTCTTCATGAGGACTTTCGCAAGCTCAATCTTGAGATTGTTCCTCATGGCTATCTTTCTACCTTGGTGGGGAAACCAACTCTTGAGGATCATATTATAGTTGCCCAAATCCGTGCACGAGGTGTTCGCCGAATCAAGGAGAACATTGCTAGAGGAGTTGCTAAATGTTTCTCCACAGATAGCAAGGGAACGATATTCTTTGAAAATCGTTTGGTAGTACCCAAGAATAGGGAACTAAGGAAACTCATCCTCAAGGAAGCCCATGACACACCCCTCTCGATTCATCCCGGTAGCACAAAAATGTACCGAGATCTACGCCAGAGATTTTGGTGGACTAGGATGAAGAGAGACATTGCTCAATTTGTTGCCGAATGTGATGTTTGTCGTCGCATTAAGGCAGAACATCAAAGACCTGCTGGTACACTTCAACCTTTGTCTATTCCCGAGTGGAAATGGGACAAAGTCAGTATGGACTTCATCACCGGTTTTCCAAGAACCCAGAAAGGAAACAATGCCATCTTCGTTGTCATAGATAGGCTTTCCAAAGTTGCTCACTTCCTTCCGGTTCGCGAGTCTATAACTGCTAGCTAGTTAGCGGACTTGTACATCTCTAGAATTGTATCCCTTCATGGTGTTCCTTTGGAAATCCATTCTGATCGTGGGAGCCTTTTTACCTCTAGATTTTGGGGAAGCTTTCAGAATGCTATGGGAACTCATCTCTCCTTTAGTACAGCTTTCCATCCTCAGTCTAGCGGTCAAGTCGAAAGGGTTAACCAAATTCTTGAAGACATGCTCAGAGCTTGTGTTATCTCATTCGGAAAGAATTGGGAGAAGTCTCTTCCATTTGCCGAATTTTCTTATAACAATAGTTTTCAATCTAGTCCGAACATGGCTCCTTTTGAACTCCTATATGGACGACGATGTCGAACACCTTTAAACTGGTCAGAAACCGGTGAAAGACAATTCTTTGGACCGGATATGATCAAAGAAGCAGAAGAGCAAGTTCGCATTGTTCGTGATCAATTGAAAGCAGCCCAGTCTCGTCAGAAAAGCTACTATGATCTTCATCATAGGCAAGAGAGCTACAATCTGGATGAGAAGGCTTACCTTCGGGTTACTCCTCTGAAGGGAACCCAACGTTTCGGTATCAAAGGCAAGTTGGCCCCACGTTACATCGGACCTTTCCGCATTATTGCTAAACGTGGAGAAGTTGCCTACCAACTTGAACTACCTCCGCACCTCTCCCGAGTACATGATGTATTCCATGTGTCCCAACTCAGGCGTTGCTTCAAGGACCCCATCCGCGAAGTCGACCATGAAACGCTTGATCTCCAAGATGACCTTTCTTATCGAGAATACCCCGTTCGTATTCTTGATTCCGCAGAGCGTGTCACTCGTCGTCAGAAGATTAGGTTTCTAAAAGTGCAATGGTCACACCACTCTGAAAGAGAAGCTACGTGGGAAAGAGAAGACCGTCTCAGTGCCGAGTACCCCTCCTTCCTCCCGCCGACTTCTGAATCTCGGGACGAGATTCTGTTGAGTGGGGGCGAGTTGTCAGAACCCTCTGTTAGGTAATGTGCTAGGGTCTTTTTCACTTTGCATTCATGAAAGAATTCAAAGGAAATTCAACTTCAAAATCAAAATGGGAGAAGGAAACCCCCCCAGATGAATTATTTCAAAAGGCCAGATAAAAATCTTCTCCAAAAATTCATGTTAGATTTTTGAAAAGTCTTATAATGAGTGTGATCACATATCAAGTGATGTGGGACCCATCCCATGCTCATAGATTTTTCAAATAATAAAACAGTGCCTTGGAATTAAAGAAATACCCCTATTTGATTTAAGATTCAAATTAATTGAATTTTAAAAATGTTGAAATTTTATAAGTGGTTAGTTTTTATTATTATGAGGCCACATAAAAATTTTCAGCATTTAAAAAAATGTTTAGCTATTTTAATTGGCTAAACAGAACAAATAGCAGAAAAGAAAAACAGAAAAGAAAGAAAAATCCTTACCTGGCGCCCAGGCGAAGCCGGCCCACCCCAGCCCAGCCGGGCCACAGGGGCAGCGGCGTCTTCTTCCCCCTCCCGTGCCTCCAAGCTTCTCGGTGGAATGCCACCGAGCCAGCCGTGGACACCACGTCGCCGCCGAGAGCTTCCAGGCCTCCCCGTGGCCTCTTCTCGCGTCTGGAGACTCCCCGCAGCCTCCGCAGTCCATTCCCCCCCTCCCCAGTGCCTATCCTCCTCTCTCTCGCTGAGCCCCGAGGAGAACAGGACGCCGCCGTCGCCATAGCTTGAAGCCCGCGTGACCAACAACGTCCCCGAGCTGCGCCGTGCTGTCCATCCTCCTCGCTATCCTCGACTTCGACTCCGTGCAGAAGGAATCGAGCTCGAACGCTCTGTAACCGCCGGAATCTTCTCCACGTTGCCGCCGGACCCGCAAGCCAACTCCGGCGAATTCGTCGTCGTTGAAGCCTCTCCGTCTCCACCGCCTGCGCCGTTGCGTTCACCACCTCCTAGTGAGCAGAACCCCTAATCTTGCGGACCCTCAATCCCCCCCTAGACGATTTCTCCATGAGAGCAGAGGAAGGTCGCCGCCATGGTCGTCGTCCTCCTCGCTCCAGTGCTCATCGTGAACCCCCAGTGCGTGCGTTTGGCTCCTGAACATGCCAGCGTTCGAACGCGCCCCGAATCGCCTCAAGTCTTGCACTACAACGTCGACTACGACCTCGCCGTGGTTCTGTCGCTGCCAAGGACGTCGCCGTCGTCGCTCCCGACCACCCCGCGACCCCCTGTTGCCTCCAGAAGACGCGGACGACCTCCAGCAGCAAGCCGGTGCCCTCCGTTTCCCCTCCCGTGGCCGGACTCGTCCTCCCCGTGCAGCTCCGCCGCGGTCCAGTCGCCGGCGTTTAGCCGCCGGCGTGTCAGCTCTAACCCCCCCTGTTAATCACCCAGTTAGTGACCCCTGGGTCACTGACCAGTGGGCCGAGTGGCTTAATTAAGCCACTGGATTAATTTTACCCACGGGTTAATTAACCCAGTCACTGACAAGGTGACCCCACATGTCAGCCCCCCCCTGACGTCAGCAATTGCGCAATAAATCAAATTAAATGAATTTCCAGAGATTATTTGATTTAAAAGAATTCAAGAAATTCCAGAAAATACCCCAAACTTTGGAAATTCATAGAAAATTCATATTAACTCCAAATTGGACAAATAATATATGAAAAATGATCAGGAGAAAATTATCTTTCCAAATATGCAACTTTCAACTCTGTTTGAGTTGAATTTGAAATGTGATCAGTAGCATTTGCTATTTGATTTAAATGGAATTAAATCAAATTCAAATGAAATATTTTGCAACTTGAACCATGGCAACATGCTACATTTCAATCACACATCAGAGGCATATCTTATACAATTGAAGATAATTCAAAATGATCAAACCATGTCATATACAACTTGGTTAATTTGAATTCAAATGTGGAGTTTGAATTTGCAATTCAATTTGCAATATACTCCATTTAAATGGAATGCTCAACACATCAGTACCATGAAAATCACCCTTTCAATCTTATTCATGTGATTGTGCATTGTACATTATGTTGATCCTATGATTGTCATGTTGCTGATAGACGTGGAGCCGGAACCCGAGGTCACCCCCTACGTTGAAGACCCCGAACCCGAACCTCGTCAGCAAGGCAAGCAAACCCCCTTTGATCATGTCGATAAAATCCCACTTCCCTCTCATGTCTCGCTTATGCATTGTTTAGGATGATCATCATGATTCGTTTCTACCGCATAGATGAACCCATTCCTTTGCATGACCTATCTTTTTGTCACAGTAGTAAGCAAACCACAATCCTAGCAAATGTAGGAGTTTTTTGATATCATGTAACCCCTGCAATGTTACTGCTGATTGCATGCTTAGTATGATACCATGTTGTTACTGTGATGTGAGTCGGGATGGGAATGAACATGTTGATGATGGTAGAAAAGTGTTGGTGAATCGACCCTAATACAAGGTGAACGATGAGAGGTTGTGTAGGAGTACACAGTGGGTTGTCTCGCTGAACACCACCCTAGTACGAGTTCTTGTGTGGTGATCCAAGATGAAGAGTACAACCACACATTGGGCTCACTGACCCCTCTCAACTTACTAACTCATCCCTTTCGATGTCCAGATGTCGCAATAGTTCGGAGTTCTGGTAGGTCTGTGGCCTGGATGCTAAGTGAGAGAACGGCTCATCCGAGACCGGCTTATGCACCACGCACACATCACTTGGGTCCACTTCGGTAAACCGGCCGGGTTCACGATTGTGGTAACCAACCCAAGTAGGCGACTTTCTCGGACTAGATCGGCTATGAGGTAACAGTTGTGGTGAGCATCCTCGCCGACACCTCTTGAATGGTGTCGAGTACAAAGGCGGTAAATGATGATCATGTGTGTGTAGCGGTACACCCTTGCAAGGTTAACAAAACTATTCGAATAGCCGCGTCCGCGGTTATGGACTGCTTGGAAAGCTTAGCTTGATTATTAGAAAACTTGAACTGGATACTTCTAAAACACACCAAGATAAGTGTGAGTGCTATGGCGTGCTTCCTCGTGGGGAAGTCGAGGAAGGCACCATAGTGGTGTATTGGTTGGAGAAAGTAGTGGACTCGTGTACGCTTCTTACCTCAAAGTCTGGTACTCGTAGTTCAGGATTAGCCAAGTCAAAGCTGGCATTTCTTCAAGTGAACCCCACCTCCCTTTACCTTGATACATGTGCATGAGTACTATAGCTCCTATATAAGTCTTGCTGAGTACGAATTTGTACTCACGTTTGCTTAATCTATGTTTTAGATGATGCCACTGACCCCGAAGGTGGCTTCTTCACCGAGCTGGACGACTGAAGACCAACTAGTCTAGTCCCAGTCAGACGACTGGTTCCCTCGTGGAGGGCTTTGTGTTTAAATAAGGCTTCTTAAGCCATTTGTTAAACTTGTCTGTACTCAGACATAATTTGCTTCCGCCTGTGTTGTAATGTTGGATCACATGTATGTGATCTCTGTGTGTACTCTATAAGAGTTATAAATAAAATGTACACTTTGTAGAGAATTGCAATAGTACCTGCTATTCATACAAGGCATGTGTGCTGCGTGTATGTTTATAACATGCATGTCTTTGTATGGGTTTTCGAGACCTTAGTTGTGTTCTGGCTGGCGGTCTTTCATACACCAAGTGGCCCTTAGATGTGCGCAGCTTGGGGCATCGCGATGCGATTGCTCGAGACTCCGTCTCGTGCACACTTTGTGGTATGATCGAGCCCGCCCTAGACCCCGACTAAGTGATCGGGCTGGAGTAAGTCTATGTAAGAGTTTTGAGATAGTCGATAGTATGGTTGAGGCGACTTGTCTTTGAATATGGGAGTTCACCACCCATATCATTAGACTTGTGTGCGGACGATGAGGACCCATCTCAGTTGATCATCCGGCCTGGATGGGATGCCCCTCACGTACGATGCTTTCCGATAACGTTCTGTGCTTGGCCTTGTCTGCTTAGACAAGGATGTACGGTTCTCGGCTCTCCATATGACTATGCCTTAATTGGACTTGCATACGCTAACCCCGGGTCCCGACACTTAACCTCAGGCAAAGACGCTGGATAGAGTTGATAAAAGATTACGAATTGAGTATCGCTTACACCCCAGGCAAAGCCAATGTCATGGCTGATGTACTAAGTCGTAAGTCGTATTGTAGCAACCTCATGTTACAACAGTATCAACCATTTCTCTATGAGGAATTTTGAAAGATGAATCTCGAGATTGTTCCTCATGGATTCCTTTCCACCTTGGTAGTGAAACCAACCCTTGAGGATCAAATCAAAGTTGTTCAACAACGTGCTCGAGGTATCCGATATATCAAACAGAACATTGCTAGCGGTAAGGCAAGATGTTTTACCCTAGAAAATGAAGGTACTGTGTACTTCGAGAATAGGATGTTAGTTCCGAAGAATAGGAATCTAAGGCAGCAGATCCTTAAGGAAGCTCATGACACCCCTCTCTCGATTCATCCTGGTAGTACTAAGATGTATCAAGATCTACGCCCGAGATTTTGGTGGACTAGGATGAAGCGAGAAATCGCTCAATTTGTTGCTGAGTGCGATGTTTGTCGTCGTGTGAAAGCAGAGCATCAAAGACCTGCTGGTACTCTTCAACCTTTAGCCATTCCTGAGTGGAAATGGGATAAAGTCAGTATGGATTTCATCACTGGCTTTCCAAAGTCTCAGAAGTGAAACGATGCCATCTTCGTGGTCATTGACCGTCTTTCCAAAGTTGCTCATTTCCTTCCTGTTCGCGAGAGTATAACTGCTAGCCAGTTAGCAGATTTATATGTCTCCCGGATCGTTTCTCTCCATGGTGTTCCTTTGGAAATCAATTCAGACCGTGGAAGTATTTTCACCTCTCGATTTTGGGAAAGTTTTCAAAATGCTATGGGAACCCATCTCTCCTTTAGCACCGCCTTTCATCCCCAGTCAAGTGGTCAAGTAGAAAGAGTCAATCAAATTCTCGAAGACATGCTCAGATCCTGTGTTATCTCATTCGGAAAGAGTTGGGAGAAATCTCTTCCATTCGCCGAGATTGCTTATAATAACAGTTTCCAATCTAGCTTGAGCATGGCACCCTTTGAATTTCTCTATGGACGAAAATGTCGAACACCATTGAACTGGTCAGAAACGGGTGAAAGACAATTCTTTGGACCGGATATGATCCAGGAAGCAGAAGAGAAGGTTCGCATTGTTCGTGAGCAATTGAAAACAGCCCAGTCTCGCCAGAAAAGCTACTATGATCGTCATCATAGGCCAGAGAACTACGAGCTGAACGAGAAGGCTTACCTCCGGGTTACTCCTTTGAAGGGAACCCATCGCTTCGATATCAAAGGCAAATTGGCCCCACGTTACATAGGCTCCTTTCGCATTCTAGCTAAACGTGGAGAAGTTGCCTACCAACTTGAACTACCGCCGCATCTTTCTCAGGTTCACGATGTCTTCCACGTATCTCAACTCAGGCGTTGCTTCAAGGACCCCATCCGCGAAGTAGACCACGAAACGCTTGATCTCCGAGAAAACTTGTCATATCGAGAGTATCCCGTCTGTATCCTCGATGAAACTGAGCGCACCACCAGACGTCAGAGGATCAAGTTCCTCAAAGTGCAGTGGTCCAACCATTCTGAGAAGGAATCCACCTGGGAACGAGGAGATCATCTTCGAGTTAAATACCCCACCCTCTTCCCGACTACTTCTGAATCTCGGGACGAGATTCTTTTGAGTGGGGGCGAGTTGTCACAACCCTAGTTTTGGTATGTTCTTTTATTGCTAGAAATAATTGCATCATGTTTAAATTCTTGGTTTAAGAATTGGGGATTTGGAAAAGCCTCAAAAAGAATTTAAATAAAAGGCCAGATAAAAAGTTTTTCCAAAATTCCTCCAAACAGTTTTGAAAAGTCCTATAAATGAGTATGATCATTTTAAAAAATGATTTGGAATCAAACCCATGCTCCTGGATTTTTCAAATATTCAAACAGAGGCTTGGAAATTAAATTTAAATGCTATTTGAATTGGATTAAAATATTTTGAATTCCAAAAATCTTCAAATCTTGGGAGTGACTAGTAGTATGTCACATATGTCCAGGATAAATATTTGAGGATTTTATAAAATGCCTAGGTAATTATTTTACCACAGCAAAACAAAGGTCAGAAGATCTAAACAGAAAAGAATTTAGAAAAGGGAAGAGGCCCACCTACCTTTCCCAACTCACCTAGGCCGGCCCAGCCCAGCTGGCCTCGGTGTCGTCTTCCTCTTCTGCCAGAAGGAGGGACGGCCGAGCCGTGCGCCTCGCATGGCCGCCACCTCCCCTGGCCACGGAGCTGCCTGCTCCCCCCGTCCTCATTTCTTCGCCATGGAGGCCCTGGGCTAACCCCTTCCTTTTCCCCTTCTCCCTGGACCTCCTCCTCTGTCTCTCCCGTGCGTTCTCTCGAGGTCCCGTGCGTCGCCGCAGATCACCGTCGCACCCCGGCGTGGCCAACGCCGACGAGGAGACAAGCCGAGGTGTCCCCTGCGACCACCGCCTTCGTCTTCGTCACCAACAGCGAGGAATCGAGCACAGGAGCCTGGAGCATGAAAGCCCCTTCCTCGACTCACCGCCGGCCACCGTGAAAACCGACGAGGATTGCGCCGCCGCCCGGCCTTCCCGTACCTCTCCGTCCTCTCCATTGGCTTCGGGGTGAGCTCCCCCTTCTTCCCCGTCTCTCTGTGCCCCTCCCCGTGTACCCCATCTCCTCCCCGCCGTAGACCAAGCTCCGACCGTCGCGTGTGAGGTCGCCGCCGTCGACCTTGGCCTCCCCGTGCTCGTCCAAGTTGTCCAGGTGACGCGCGGGTCCATGGGGCTTCTCCTAGTGTTCGCGGCGCCGAGATTCGTGGCCGGAGCCGTCGTTCCGAGCGGGCACCGCCGCGACTAGTGGCCACCGGCGGCTCAACGCCAGCAAGGCCGACGTGGCAGGGTGGTTAGGGGGCTAACCCCCTGATTAGTTAGGCCTTAGGCCACTGACAGGTGGGGCCAGCCCCCTCTAAATCAAATCAAATTTCTAATTAAAACGGGGTTAACCCCAGAGTCTTTGACAGATGGGCCCCGCATGTCGGGTTGACTGGTCAGCGCCCCATGACGTCATGCTGATGTCATGCTTGCGCAATAAATCCTTTTTCTCTAATTAACAGAATTCCAAAAAATAGTTAAATCTTTGAAATTCAATAACTTTTAATCCATAACTCCAAATCAAATAATTTATATATGAAAAATCATCAGAAAAATTCAAGGATTCCAAATATCATACTTTCATAGATGAAAAACACATCTATGATGGGGAACCAGTAGCATTTAGCTATATGGCTTATTTGGAATAATTGAAAATAATTGTTTAAATCATTTCAATTTAAATCTTTGCAATGCCAACCTTATCACATGAAAATCAGAGGTATATCATACACATGACCACATGGTTTACCATATCCAAACATTAGCAAATGCAACTTTGGCTAAATTGAACCACATTTGGAGTTTGAATTTGAATTTCTTATTCAAATCAACTTCAATTAAACTTGTTGCAAATTGAACATATATCACATCAGTACCATGCCATGTTTCATTCTTGAATGTGCATTGCAATGTGATGTTTATACTTTGTTGTCTCGGTGTTTGCTTCTTCTCGATAGATCCATCGCCGGACGTAGTTCCTGTTTCTTCGAAGAGTGGCACCCCCGAGTCTCGACAATAAGGAAAGCAAACCCCCTTTGATCATATCTATAAAAACCCAGTTTCCCTCTTGTTCTCTTATGCATGATTAGGTGTTTCACATGTTACCGTTCTTCCGCTAGTTGAACCCATCCTTTTCATGGCCTATCATTGCTACCACAGTATTAAGCAAACCTCAACCTAGCAGATACAAGATTGTTGTGCTCATCATGTGGCCCTTTATCCATGTTATGCTATGCCATGCTAGAGTTGTTTGCAATGAAGTTGATCCATCTGGGTGATGTATCGGGATGGTAGTGAACACATGCAACAAGGTGGTAACGTGTTGATGAAGTCACCCTAATATAAGTGGACAATGAGAGGCTGTGTAGGAGTACACAGTGGGTTGTCTCATTTACACTGACCTAGGCCCCGAGTTCTTGTCTTGTGATCCAAGACACAGATTACTACCACATGTTGGGCTCATTGACCCGTCTCGACCTATTAACTCACCACGACTAGGGTCCAGGATTCGCATGGGTTAACTTTATTCTATTTTCTTTCATAACTTAGCACGGTTTTAGGCAAGAGCAGCACCATCCGTCGAGGTGGGCTTGTCGGACCGTCCATACATCGTCTGGGTCCTGAACGGAAACCCCGGCCGGATTCCCGAATGGGGTACAACTTAGATAGGCGATCCCCTGGACTAGAGTTGGAGTCGTGAGGTAAGTGTCGTGGTACTATCCCCGCCGACACCGCTTGAAGTTGACGAGTTCTAGGCGGTAAGTGGTAGCTACGTATGTGAAGAAGTACACCCCTGCAGGGTTAATGAACTATTCGAATAGCCGTGTCCGCGGTTATGGACTACTTGGAGATCTTTACTTGATTATTAGACAACTCAAATGGATACTGTAAAAATCTCAAGATAAGTGTGAGTCCTTTGGGTTGCTTCCTCGTGGGGAAGTCGGGGAAGGATCCATGGTTGTGTATTGAAGTGGTGATCAAGATTAGATGGACTCGTGTGCGCCTCTCATCTCAACTCTATGTAGCCGTAGTACAGGATAGCCAAGTCAAAGCTTTCTGCATTACAACCCCACTTGCCTTTACTTTGATACCTGAGCATAAGTAGTATAGTTCTGACGTAAGTCTTGATGAGTACGACTTTGTACTCACGTTTGCTTATTCTATGTTTTAGAGACGAGACCACTGACCCTGAAGGTGGCCTCCCCCTCAAGCTCGACGTCGACGAAGTAATGTAGTCACAGACAACATCCTGGTCCCTCTGGAGGGTCGTTGTGTTTTCTTAAAGGCTTCTTAAGCCATTTGTTAACCTTGTCTTTACTAAGACATAATTTTCTTCCGTGGTTGTATGATGTAATGTTGGATCACAGTGATGTGATCTCTGCTTGTAACACTACTATATCTGCTCTGTTTAGCAGATGCAATAAAGCTATGAGTTTGTAGAGTTCATGTTGTGTTACCTGCTGTTATACACTTGGCATGCATGCTGCGTGTATGTTTATATCGTGCATGTCATGTGTGGGGTTCGATACCTTAGTCGTGCTCTCGCCGGCGGTCTTTTATACACCAAGTGGCCCTTAGATGTGCGCAGCTTGGGGCATCGCGATGCGATTGCTCGTGACTCTGTCACGTGGCACACTTTGTTGTATGATTGAGCCCGCCCGAGACCCCGACTAAGAGATTGGGCTGGAGTCTATTTATGTAAGTGTTATGATTCAATCGATAATATGGTTGAGGCGACTTGTCTATGAGTATGGGATTTCAACACCCATAATCATTTAGACCTGTGAGCGGACGATGAGTACCCATCTCAGTTGATCATCCGGGCCTGGATGGGATGCCCCTCACGTTCGAGCTTTCCGAGAGTGTCTTGTACTTGGCCTTGTCTGCTTAGACAAGTGGGTATGGCTCTCGGCTCTCCATATGATTGAATTGTGACTGGAATTATATATGAAAACCACGGGTCCCGTCAGTTGTACATGTTCCCCACTGGACTCGACCCGAAGATTGAGACGAAGACTTTCCGAAGAGGTTGACTCCACCCTTTGGTAGCCGGTACACCTAACATAAATCTACATCAGCTAGCTACCAGGGCCAGGTTCCCCACAACGTACTCATGCTAAGCCAGAGCCCATATAGCTAGTGGATGTACACGGAAGCTACTAGTAATATTGCCTGTCTGATCTTTTTGAGCCTGGACGACGCCCACTGCGTTCAGAGGGTAGACACCATGTCGCACCCGGTTCACCACCAAAACAAGCATTGGGTGCATTTAACCCCGGAACTTTCCTTAGACAAGGCACAGTCACCAGGATGCAACCCGCCCGTCCAGAAGTGATTTCTATTTATTATAGAGTTTCTACACAAATTATTAAATAGCTCACATGCACTCCATGAATTCTCACAACCCAAACAACGTCTACCAAGCATAGCAATAAAGTAACAACACGTGCTAGGTTGATCTACAAATACAAGTCAAGACATGTGGCTATCCTAACTAGTTTTGCAGCAACAGTAAAGTAAACTACCTATCATGCAATGAGGTGATATTCTTAACATAATGCATATAGAAAAATATAGGTATGAGTATGGTCAAAGAATCACTTGCCTTCTTCCTGTTCCTGACGATCACAATCCTCACAAAACGATGCGGCGCACTCCGGACAATCTATTCGAGCAAACATAGCACCAATCAACATATATTCAACACAAATATGCACAAACAGTAATAAACATACAAAGAACAGTAGAAAAACTTGCCTAACAGAAGCTAAAGTTAAAGTACTCGACAAAATAAAACTAACGCAAAAAGAAACAGCGCAAACGGGCGCACTGTTAAAAAGATACGGCTACCGGAAGTTCAAATTTGATTCCGCTTGGGATTCAAATTTGAAAACTTCAAACTTCTGTAAAACTTAGTCTACTGGCTATAACTTTTCAACACGGACGCAATGCAACTGGAATCACTCAATTCCGAGTTACGGTTAAAAAGTAACCGCGAAAACGGTACCGGGGTGGCATCAGGGTCCAATCTGCAAAAAGAACCTATCCGTAAATAAAATAAGCTGAAAAACGCGATCGGGTCCCTGGCCGACGGTTGACCAGATGTGGACTCTTCTTTTTTCTCAGCGCGTTTTCTCTCCTCCTCCTCCAAGGCCTGACGGCCATGGCCATGGGGGCTGCGGCGGCGGCAGCGGCCACTCCGACCAGCGACGAACTCCGGCCGAGGGCCGGCGGGTCGGGGCGCGCACAGGGCGCGGCGGCCAAGCGGCGGCGGCGGCGCGGGGCTGGGGTGGCGGCGCGGGGCCTAAGTGACGGGGACAGCGGGCTAGGCGGCGGGGCGGCGCGAGGTGCTTACTAGCGGCGAGAAAAACGAACTCTGGCGATCTTCCGGCGAGATTCCGGCGAACTTCCGGCGATGACGTCGACAGCGGCGGGTCCCGCGGATTAGTTTAGGGCTAAACCTAAAACGCTAAAAGAAATTAATCTAATCCTAAACGGAGCTATTTATAGACAGCCCCTCCTCCGTTTTTTTTAATCTGAGTCCGGCCCAAAATCTAATTAGCGCCCAGTTCGAAAAAAAAAACAGAACGGACGCTCGGAGGCCCGAACGGACGCTCGGACTTATTTTTAATTTCAGTTTTCACGAAATTTTTAAAAATAATAAAATTGAATTTTTGGCATTACCAAAATATTTAATAAAAATAAAAACTTTGCAACTTATTTTTAAATGCTTTTTCGGCAATTTAAAAATACCGAAAAACTCCAAAAAATGATTTTAAAATCTTTTCTGGAGAATAAATAAATTCCCAAAATATTTTTTGAAATTATTTATAATCCCCAAAGTAATTTTAAAATGTCTCCAAAAATATTTGAAAATATTTTCCAACAATTTAAAAATGGGGATAAGTCCTTTTATATCCTCTCTAGCGAACTGCCATGTGTTGAAAAATGTTTAAAATATTTTTAAAACTCCAGAAAAATGCGGAAACAGCATAAGATGCATATGATGATCTATTAACATCCGAATTTAGAAAATTGGGATGTTACATTATTTTAAGTTGAAATGATTCGTATTCGAATGTATGTTTTCATCTGCTTCATATTTTGACCTTGAGTTTTTTTCTACAGTGAACATAGACCGAACCATCTCACGTGCTATAATATGATTTTTTTGCTAGATCATTTGCTATTTTTAATGCATTATGTGCATTTCTAGGCATTAAATGTATTAAAATTCAGATTTGCATTGGGAGCGACTAAAACATTGCATGAAAATGGTTTGAAAAATCAACTTGAGGTACCTCAGTGCATTGATAAGTGTTGTGCAAGGAATGCATCAAATTTCAAAGACTAAGGGAAGATAGCCATCCGTGAACGTGGCGTTCATTCGTTGAAAAACTCAAGAAAATTTATATTAGCTCTGAAAAATATGAAACTTGGCAGGTTGTCATCATATCACTTCAATATGCTGGGAAAAAAAGATTTATACGATTGTACAACTTTTATGATGTACACTATTTACCGAACTATCCCCGAAGAAGAGTCGTGGTTTCAAGGTGGAATGAATCGTATTAGTATGTGTGTTCTCACCTGCTTAAAATTTTGACCTTGATTTTTTTTCTACAGTGAACATAGACCCAACCATATCACGTGCTATAATATGATTTTTTTGGATCATTTGCTATTTTTAACGCATTGCGTGCATTTCTAGGAATTAAATGGATTAAAATTCTGATTTTCATTGCCAGCGACTAAAACAGTACATGCAAATTGTTTGAAAAATCAACATGAGGTTCCTCAGTGCATTGGTAAGTGTTGTGCAACGAATGGAATAGAATTTCAAAGGGTTAAGGGGAAATAGCCATCCGTGAAGACGACAGTCATTCATTGAAAAATTCCTGAAAATTTATATTAGCTCTACAAAATATGAAACTTGGCGGGGTGTCATCATATCACTTCAGTATGTCCAAAAAAATTTTAAGATGATTGTACAACTCGTACGATGTACACTCTTTAGAAACTGAACTATCCCCAAAGAAGAGTCGTGGTTTCAAGGTGGAATGAATTGTATACAAATGTATTGTCTCATCTGCTTCATCTTTTAACCTCGAGTTTTTTCTACAATGACTATCGGCCCAACCATCTCATGTGCTATAATAAAAAAATTGCTAGATCTTTTGTTATTTTTAACGCATTACATGCATTTCAAGGCATTAAATGGATTAAAATTCATATTAGCATTGCGAGCGACTAAAAAATTGCACGAAAATGGTTTGAAAAATCAACATGAGGTTCCTCAGTGCATTGGTAAGTGTTGTGCAACGAATGGAATGAAATTTCAAAGATCTAAGGGCGATAGCCATTTTTGAAAGCGACATTCATTCTTTGAAAAATTCCAGAATTTTTATATTAACTCTATAAAATATGAAAGTTGGCAGGGTGTCATCATATCACTTCGGTATTCCGGGAAACTTTTTGAGACGATCGTACAACTTGTATGATGTACACTCTTTAGAAACCGAACTATCCCTAAAGAAGAGTCCTGGTTTTAAGGTGGAATGAATCATATTTGAATGTATTTTCTCATCTGCTTCATCTTTTGAACTCGAGTTTTTTTCTACAGTGAACATAGACTCAACCATCTCACGTGCTATAATATGAATTTTTTCCTGAATCCTTTCTAGGCATTAAATGGATTAAAATTCAGATTAGCATTGAGAGCGACTAAAACAGTGCACGAAAATAGTTTGAAAAATCAACATGAGGTACCTCAGTGCATGTGACGCCCCCAAAATAAGACCGTGTACAGTAATCATACACGCAAGGTACACGATCGAGATCAGGGACTCACGGTAAGATATCACAACACAACTTTACAAATAAAAATAATACAAGCTGTTTAATACAAGCCAGGGGCCACGAGGGCTCAAATACAACACCTCGAGTGCACAAAGTTAGTGGAAGCAAAAACTATCTAAGTACAGACACAAGAATACAAGGTTGCCTTAAGAAGGCTAGCACAAATAACCACTGATCGAAAAGGCGAGGCCTCCTGCCTGGGAACCTCCAAACTACTCCCGGTCCTGGTCAAAGGGGGGCTCGACGTAGTAGTAGGCGCCTCCGGGGTACTCCTGCTCCTGGGCTCCATCGTCGACTGCAGCGGCCGACCAGGAAAAACATAAAAGGGGAAATAAAGCAAGGGTGATACCCGCGAGTCTTACGTCCGCTACTAAGCATTTATGCATTTGTATCAATTGGAAAGGGGAGGCTGTATATAGTGGACTGCAAGGTAGAAATCAGAATAAGGGTAAGAAGCTAGGCCTATCGAAGACTAGCATCTTCTGACGAGTCTTGCAGCACAAGAAGAGAACAACAACAGTTTATATAAAGCATAAAGTAACAATGAAGCAGAAGTTGCTGCAACATTGTATAATAATAAGTTGTAATAATTAACAATAATAATGCCTCCGAGTTCCCCTCCTCGACTTCCCTGCGAGGAAGAAAACCCAGAACCATACAGTTTAATAGTAGTAGTTCGTAGTGGTAGGATCCAACTTCAGCATAAAGCGTCCTGTTACCGTGGACACGGCTATTCGAATAGATTAAACTCCCTGCAGGGGTGCACTACTGTTCAGCCTGCACGCTCGGATCTCCAGGGTGGCGGGAACCTTGTTAGGGAACGCTCCACTAAAGCTATCCGACACGGGGCAGCACATCCTAGGCTCAGCAGAGAGGCCATCCGCCGGACTATATCCTATGCGCCAAGGGGTCTAGGTCCCTCAGCCTTGCACGCTCCTGCACGGTACGAGAATGGCCGGTGAAGAAAAAACAAATCCAAAAACACATGCTGCAGCAAAGAAGAAAAGACTGCTTCCCGGCAATCAGCCCGTGGTACTGCTGACGCCTGAAGAGCTTTCGGAGAAACTACGACGCAGGGGAGCCCATAACTCCTTCTGCCACGTGAAGGTAGTGCGTACAGGCCTTTGCGGCCTCTCATGTCATCCACTAAACTATTTAGCATTTTAATTAACCTGCGTGACAACCGTTATCGTTGCCTCGACTTAACTGACCCGCGGACAACGACAGCAGCCAGGACCACCATTACATCAGTGCCGGTCCTGTCGTCCCACCAAGTCTCTGCGGTTACCAACAAGGTGACCCGACTCCTTACCTTATATCGTGTGTGCTCTTGGTAGAGCTCGACTGTCGTGGTTTGGTAAATCTCGCGAGTGCGAGCAGGGGCCAAGCATGCCAGTAACATCGGTCGTACCCTCCCTGTCGTTCCCGACGCAATACCGCTCGCGGGCACCGTTGGTTCTCCCGACTCTTACCTTTAAGGCCAACCGTTGCTCAGGTACCTAGAGCGGCTATACAGAGTCAGCAACGAGTGGAGGTACGAGGATTACTCCTCGATAACTCACACTTGATGGTGGCTCGGCAGAGCCGAGCTAGGGGGCCTTAGGCGGTGTCTGCATTGTACCGTACATGTGCAGTTATATATATCGTATCCGTGTTCATTCCCCTGAGTGGTCACGGCCCACTATCTAATCCTAGCTAACAATGCGCAGGGCTCACTACTGAATAATGCATAATTATAATAGGTATCATAGGATAAAGGAAGGTACATCAAGGGGCGACAAAGACAGGCTATGCAATTGAATAGGTAAGCAACATAGCAACAGTAACAATGCCTAGTACAAGAAATGTACGAAAAGATAGGCGATATCTGGGCAAAAGAATGGCTCTGCTTGCCTGGTAGCTCGACGGTAGGGGTACGATCGTCGACGCAGTAGTCGTACTCAGTAGCGGTGTAGTCGACAACAGCAGCGGGGTCTACCGGAGAACAAAGGGGAGGAAGAAACAGTAAATACAAAGCAAGCATAAACAAACAGATACATGACATGACAGATGCAACGTTGACGGTGTTCTAACGCGGTACAAAGTGTTATGCTCGGAGCGAGAATTCATCCGGGGATGAAATACCAGCTGCTGGTGATTATCGACATATGGCCCAGAGGGGGAAGGTTCCATGTCTGTAGTGTCGTGAATATTTGACAAACATGTGGATAGTGTATCCATGATCGTTGATGCATTCCGAACAACTTTTATGTTCAGAACACCTCCATCCGGAAAGTTTTACCGGTACCGGGTAATTACCGGACAGACGATTTGGAGGGGGGAAAATCTCGTGTGCGGTATGTTAGAGGGGTGCGGTGGGTATGCGCGTTGCGTATTCGTGTTCATGACATTTTTCTGATCAATTTTCATGTATAAAGTTTTTCGATCTGAGCTACGGTTTAAAAGATATTAATTTCTAAAGTTTTAACTCAATTTAAAAGGATTTCTGATATTGTTTTATTATTAAAATGCAGGATTATCCAGAATAGTGTTTTTGACTGAGTCAACCCTGACATGAGGGTCCCACATGTCAGCCTCTCGATATATAAAACAATTCCTTTTAATTAATTACATACAAGTTGGACCTAGCTATAAGTGACACATGTGCAATTAACCAATTCAATTAATTTAACCATGGCATTGGGCCCAGCTTTCATAGGCACCGGGAGTATCCACATATATTATTTTTTAAAACAGTTAATTAAGAGGGGACTGGCCCACTATCATACACAGGGGGGGTTCTCTGCTTTAATTTAATTGCAGTTAATTAGTGGCATGGGGCCCACGTGTCAGTGGGACTTAGAGGGGGTTAGTGCTAATTAGATTGGGTGGACCCCATAATTCAGTGGGGGGGTGTTAACGCACGGTCGAGCCGGCTGTGCATGCCGCCGACGAGGCCCACGACAGGGAGGTTCACGGCGGTGAGGGGCGCGGTGGACGGAGCAACGACATGAAAGATCTCGGTCGTGCGGGCGAGCGCACACGTGAAGCGCACGGGCAGGGCTAGCACGGCGTGCGCCCAACCATGGAGACGACCGGCGATCGAGCACGGGCACGGTGGCCACGTGACGCGGGGAAGAGGAAGGGCAGGACGGGAAGTTGCAGGAGCTCACAGGGGTCGAGTAGGGAGGGGCAGAGGGCTCGGGGAGGCGCCGTCAGCGATGCAGTCGTCACCGGAGTCTGCGGCGACCGGCGGAGGTGGGCGAAGCGATTCCGGCGACGTAGCGCGCACAGGCACAAATTGGTGCCTGGGGATGATGAAGACGTCCATGGGAGGGAGCTTGGGCACACCGACGAGCTCCGTCGTCATCGTTGGCCGCGCTGGCTCACCGCGGTCTGCCACCGGGCGCACGGACCGAGTTCAAGGAGGAGCAGGGGAAGGCGTGAGGGGAAGGAGAGGGAGGCGGCTAGGGTTCCACAGGGGCGGGGGGCACGGGGGGGGACTTTATACATGCGCGCCGGCCGCTGGATGGCGTCCACGCCGACGGCAATTGTCGTGAGCCGGGGGATGACCTCCACACAATCGGAGGAAGAAGACAACGGGGTAGGGGATGAGCTAGGAGGTTGGGCAGGGCTCGGCCTAGTAGGTGGGCCTCGCCCCGGGCGGGGTTTAGGATTTTTTTTGTTTTTCTTTATTTATTTTTTCTTACAGTTAGTAATTATTTTAATGGCTTGGGCAATTTTGTAAAGCATAAAACTTGTTTTAATATTAGTATTGCACATTAAGACAGTGCCAGAAAAAGTTTGGTGATTAAATAAATTTATTTGAATATTGTTGTTTATTTAAAAAGGGTTTTTCGTGTTTTTTGCTACTGTTATTAATTGTTTGCAATATTAGGATATTGCAAAAAATGCCCATTGCAGATTTATCATGGTTCACTAGTTTTTAGGGATTTTACCAAAGTGGTTTCACAATTTTTGGACAATGTTTTATTTCCACTTAATTTTTTGGCAATTCAATTTGGTTAAATTGACAAGGGCATGATCAAAAGTGATTATAGACTTGATAATCACAGAGATTTAATATTAACAAAACTTTTACTGTTGCCTGACACTGAGGGTGTTACAGTGCATTTGTATGTGTTGTGCAACGAATGGAATGAAATTTCAAAGATCTAAGCGGCAATTTCCATCCCTGAATGCGAGGTTCATTCTTTTACAAATTCCAGAAAATTTATATTAGGTCTGAAAAATATGAAACCTGGGTGGGTGTAATCATATCACTTCAATATGTAAGGATTTTGTTTTGAGACGATTGTACAACTTGTATGATGTGGACTCTTTAGAACCCGAACTATCCTTGAAGAAGAGTCGAGCTTTCAAGGTGGATTGAATCATATTCGAAGGTCTGTTCTCATCTGCTTCATCTTTTGACCTCTAGTTTTTTTCTACAATGAACATAGACCCAACCATCTCACATTCTATAATATGAATTTTATTCTGAATCGTTTGCTATTTCTAACGCATTACATGCATTTCTAGGCATTAAATGGATTTAAATTCAGATTAGCATTGCGAGCGACTAAAACCGTGCAGGAAAATGGTTTGAAAATCAACATGAGGTACCTCAGTGCGTTGGTATGTGTTGTGCAATGAATGGAATTAAATTTCAAATATCTAAGTGGCGATATCCATCCCCGAACGCGGCAATCATTTGTTTACAAATTCCATTAAATTTATATTAGGTCTAAAAAATATGAAACTTGGCAGGGTGGAATCATATCACTTCAGTATGCCGGGGATTTTTTTGAGACGATTATACAACTTGTATGATGTGGACTCCTTAGAAACCGAACTATATATCCCCGAAGAAGAGTGGTGCTTTCAAGGTGGAATGAAACGTATTCGAAGGTCTGTTCTCATCTGCTTCATCTTTTGATCTTTAATTTTTTTCTACAATGAATATAGACCCGAACCATCTCATAATTTCCATAATATTATTTTTTTCTGGATCGTTTGCTATTTTTAACACAATAAATGTCAACCACTCATATTTCCCACGGTTTACATGAAGCGGTCGTTTGGGTTGTTGAAAATATCCAAGACGGTCCAATTGACCGACCCGTGGTGCACGCACAGCTCCGACGTTTTATGGCGTCCATGGGAAGATTCATTTCTACCCCCACTAGACCCGAGTGCAGACGCCTCATCCCCAATCACATCGACCATGTCCCCACCTTGTAGCTTTGCCAGGAAGGATGGTGTGACCTTCTCAGTTGCTAGAGCCATCGCCGCCGCCGAGAGCGCGGCCGCATCCGTTGAGAGGGCGGCGTCGGAGGACCATGGGGCGGCTACAGCTTTATAGACCGCCACAGCAGCAGCTGAGACAGCAGTTGCAGCTGCCGCTCATTCTCGAGCAACCGTCGAGAGCGCGACCGCAACCGCCGAGAGGGCGTCGGTGGCTGCCGGCAAGGTGGCGGCGACAGACGAGAGTGCGGCGGCAGCATTACATACCACTGCGGAAGAATCCGAGACGGCGTATGCACATGCCATAACTGCTAGAGCAGCTGTCAACACCGCGGCGGCTGCCCTTGCCCAGATCGACCCCGTTGGCATACAGATCAGGACGGACTCAAGTATGCACCCCATGTCCGGAGAGTTGGCCGACGCGACGTCCAAGATGCTCTTCAACGACGCGTCTATGGACGCCATGGTTCCCCTTCCCCACGAAATCGCTGAGCGCGAGTACGAGCGTGAGCTGGAGGAGGCGGAAGGCCTCCGACAGGTCATCGAGGAATTAACAATGTTGTACAAAAGGGAGCTTTGGCACCGCCACTACCGCGAGCATTACGACGATGAATTGATTGATCATGATGGAGACAGCGACCTCAGCATCGGATCATAGAGGTCCGAGGGCGACTCCGACGCCACGCCGATGCCGACAACGACGACACCGAGATGCTGTCCTCACTAGTCATGAATGTCTCCTTCGACGATGATGCATAGGTCCGCCGTGGTCTTTGTTTAATCCCTAATAGTAGTAAACCCCCTAACTGTTGTTAGTCTTAATGGTAGATCCTTTTAAGCACTTTACCTGCTCCATTTAGTTAACGGAAGCATCGGTGTTGCCTCATTAGTTCCCTTAAATTAGCGGCTACTGTTGTTCTTATGAAATGTACTGGTTGTTCGATCTGGAACTGGGAAAATTTGAGCGAATTTCTAACTTTAGGATTTTTTGGCGCCACTTTACCCCCGCATATAGCGAAATTTTTCGCGAGCCTCCCCCTTCTTTTTGCCTTTTCAGCTGAGTACCCATAAAAAACACATTCCCCCCTTTCTTGTTCAAACACCCTCCCTGCACTGCACATTTCCCCCCTTCCTAAGCCCAAGTCCAACACAACCCTCTTCGTCCACATGAATGCCACGACTGCCGGCCCGACATGTCCCATCCAAATCACCACCACTACTTCCCACAAACCCCAGGTCCCACCGTTCCGGGCAGCATGGCCTGGAGCTCAAGGAGAACTTGGCTGCAGAGAGGCAAATCGCGGCCGCACTCGCTAACAAGGCCGCGGTGGCGTCCACGCATGCGGACGCAAATATCCTCGAGGAGCACATGGATGTTGAGGCCACCTTGAACGTGTTGGGCAACGACGCTACCTCAAGTTTGTCTTCTTTTCATAGTAGTTGTTGGTGTTTTTTCGAAGGCACCGTCGGTGCCTAAGACAAACCCTACGCTGTGCTTTCTCAACGTGCTCGTGCTTACATGAACCTCTAGATCCAGCAAATTGGTGAAGCACACCGACCACGAGCAGGGCACCCACGATGCTCAGATCTCGCCGCATTCCAAGGGGAAAGAGATCATCATCATCCGTGATGACGATGAGCAGTAGCTTGTTTCAGCTTACCTAATGCCGATGTTCAACTAGCCATCTTATGCTTAGTTCATTATTTTTGGTTTCCCTTTGCAATGTACTGCCATTATGTAATATGCTCTTCAATAACACTTACATGAGCAATGTGATGTCAGGTTAGAGTTGTAACATGGTGTTCAATTTCACTCTTTATTTTGTGCAATTCTTCAAGAATAAAAGGGGTCTGAGCAATCTGTTGTGATTATTATTCTCCGGTTTCCGATCTGATCGTAGGAATGGAAGAGGCCAAGGAGGATTATAAAAAATGGGCTTCCTGCAGAGGAGGGAGAAACAGAGCAATCTGTAGATCAAGTAAGAAAACATACTACTCCGCTGCCATGCTACACTTATATGTTTACTTATTCCCTGATGTTCGTGGCTATCTCAGGTGTGGCATACATGCGGCGGTTCAAACCTCCTATCTGTTTGTCGGTGTGCTTAGCTCTGCATCACGAGTCAAGTTAGACTCATTCTTATAGGTGGAAGAATGTATCTTGTACGATTGCAGGTGCAAGAAATCTTTATCCATTCGTCATTGATTTCGAAGTAGTAGCAGTAGATATAGTTGCTCTATTTTGTTGCAACACAAAATTGAAGAACTAAACCGCATTGTACCTGACAATTAGTAATCAATATTACTCTCGTCCCGAGGTAATTTTAGCCGCTATGATATCTTCGATCACATCATATATTGAACTAGAAGAACATCCCGTGAGTTGCAGCAGAAATTTCTATTAGAAGACTACTTTGTAAATTGAAAGGGTATAAAATGCATGTAAATAAACTCACTGACATAGAAATGGTTGGCTAAAATAGAATGCACGAATGTATCTTAGTGAGGTTTTTTTAGTGGATGACATGGACAAATGGTTGTCTATAATAGTTGGTGAGGTGGATAGCTTGCATGTGAAGATAGCCAATATATATATTATTTTTTATATGATCTTACGATCATATAACTTCTCAAAGTACCCAGAACGAGAGTATTTTTGACGAATGTTGGGAATTTACGATGTTGTTTACGTCTTCCAAATTTGTTGCAACAAATTAGATTAACTATATTTATGAAAAAACTTTGGATTCAATGGGTGGAAAAATATTGTATTTACAGCTCCACTATAACTAGTCCTTCTACTTATATGAATTATTCATACTTGACTAACGATGCTCGCAAATGATGCTAATTTTGCTGACGGTAAATCACTTCATGCTACCGACCGCCATGAAGATTAAGCCAATTGGATGAAGAAATTTCCGTTCTTTAAGTCCCTCAGCTGTTCTTCTACCTAATTCGTTATCCACCCGAGGTTGTTTGCTTCCTCATCTCTATTACTTCTTTCATCAAAACCAAAATATGATGTTCTTATAATGCAGCTTCTATGTATGTTCTGTTGTGTCAGTTATGAGTGTTTCCTTATTTTTCAAGGAACACACCGAGAGGGGATCACAGGAAGCCAAAATTCTGGCACAATAATATCAACTTTATAGAAGGCAATTTTGATGAAGATAAAGTAACTCATTTTTTCAGTAGCCCATGAAGTTTAATCCACCATGATGAAGAAATTTGCGTTCTCTAGAATACCCAGGTGATCTATTGCCTCTTTCCTAACCCCTCATGGTTAATTATTTGCATCCTCTGGCTCATATATCCGCCTCGACCGCAGGTTGTAAGGTGGTGTTATGTCTGAAAAATGATGTAGTATGGTGATCTTTCCGTGAATTCCATTATGCCAGAGAGGTGTCATGACCAAATTTGATAGTTGAGCTCAACAAAGTGTCAGACGATACGTGTGAAGATTGATTCTGTAGATCAGTTCACTATCACTATAAGATACAATACTCCCACATATGCGACATTCTACAAAAAATAATAGCTGCAAGCTTATTCTACTTATCTTAACGCTATGAACAGAGCGTTGGAAAAAGAGGTAGTAATTTTTCTTGTGTTTTGAAGGGCTATGACACCACATTCCAATGGAGATCCCATCAATGATGCCATCAATATTCGCCTTCCAGTTCAACATATTTGTAGATGAGGTTCATTTGTTGTGTTAGTTTTGAAAGGTTTTAGACGTTGGATGCCAAATTTATTGCTCAATTATGTACTGTGATGGAAGTTGTAAAATCTTGATGTGTACTGCCGTGTAAGTTACTAAATATTGTGATGGCTTCAAAATATACTGTGTGTGATGGTTGATATGAACGTGCTTTTATTACATTCATTTAATGATATAATTATTGCATAATATTCTAATTTTTTTATTTCGTATTACATTCCACACGATTACATAATTAAGTTGCTGAATTATTATTTTTTATCATGGCACACATTTTTTTCATATAAATTCGTCACTGATGAGTCTATACAACACACACAGTTCGATCAGAATGAGCTTTTGGGATTTAATTCTAATTCCACATCATATTTTATTCATAACTGTTTGAAATATGCAACGAAGAGCACACAGTTCGATCGGGAAGAGGCGTTTGTGATTCAATTCTCAAGCCACACGAGCATTTGTGCACAACTCTTTGTTTAGATGTGAAGAACACAAACGTAGTCTCTGGATTAAACATTTGCTATAGGATCGTAATCTTAGATGGACATTCCTCGATAAGTGTTTGCGATGAAAAGGTCATCTCAAACGTTCAAGTTATCTTGTGCGTCTGTGCGAACTAGTCCATAGGCAACGATTTCAAGCTATTGTGTGGAATAGGCCCGCTAAATCGAAATCGAACGCAAGGCGGCGGTACTGATTACTGTAGGTGATAAGGGTAAAAAACCAGTTTGGATAGCTTTCACGTGCACTAGTGATTCACTTGGGAGAATAGTCTACCTGAGCCGACATACGAAAAATTGGACCATGTACTGATCAGCACCGATTGGGAAGACAAATAACCATTAGTTACAGTACGCGCCCTTGAATGTATTGAGGAATTATCGGATCACGCCACTACTAGGGTAATGGCCACCACCAGCTTGGGGTAAAGGCCCATCAGCAGCGCGGTTCCCCGCGCTGCTATTATCGTGCTGCAGCTAACTTTCATCAGCAGCAAGGGTCCCACTGCGTTGTAGATGAGTTATAGTTAGCAACACGACATTCTAACCCCGCGCTTTGGGTGTGTAAAGCCATTTGAAGCGCGGCTGTCAGACTCGTGTTGTAGGAGCTGATTTTCAGCTCAGGGTTGTTGTGCTGCTACTGGTCTCAAGACCCGCGCTGCTAATATTTTTGTATTTTTTTAATTGTTTCTTGTTTATTTTCTTTGTATTTATACATATTTTTATATATTTCCAGCATACACTCATAACATTTACATATAAAGTAGCATCACACACATTGCTTTTGATTCAACATGTTACCATTATCACCATAGTGGCCAACATATATGTATATACATCATCATAAAATATAGAAGTACAACTCTCCATCATACAAATCATACATGCATGTTTCACGATGGATCGAAACTGCAATATGTTGCTATACAAGAAAAGATCCATCACGATAAAAAAGAAAGTAAGTAGGAGGTAGTTTTTAGCCCATTTTTATTCCTCTCTACATCTAGTACGGTGAACCTCAAGTAGCTACCTTCGGCCTCGTATTCTGCCGGACGCCTCCCAATGTACACGACGTACCACTTCTTCGTCATCGATCTATTTGTCAAAAAAACTCAAAATATATCAAAGATATAATATTAAAAAGCAACATGAAGAAAAGAGTTAAAATGTGATCAAATACAAGCTAACACATGGTAAAACATAAAAAATTTCACCATGCCCAAACTAGAGCGCTACACAAGTTAAAAATAATTGTTTACATCACAAAGTTCATCGTATAGAAATTTAAAGTTTTGTTCTACACAAAACGGACAATCGTCATCGTCAATCACCACTTTTGAATATCCAGAAGGACACAACCTAGCTTTGTGAAAGGCTTTGGGTCTTGACACTTCCAATATCAGCGAGTCTACGGATTCACGGGACTTTGGCCCCGCATAGAACATGTCATCCTTCTCGACCACATCTTTCATGATGATGGTAACGATCGAATTTTCGATGCGGTAGAATTCAAGTCTGAGAGCTTCATCCTTCGTGGTTGACAAGTTTTTGGCCCAGTCGATGACATGTTTATCGGATCCGGTTTTCATTCTAATAAGTTCCTGATCCCTTATGAACTCATTCATACGATGGATGACGTAGAATTCATCCTTCTCACTTGTTGTCGGTTGCTAGATGCAATAGAACTTAGTATTATGGCCAAAACATGTAACGTCTTGACTCTTTTTATGGACTCTTATGCAGCCACCCTTATTTATGAAGGTGAAGAGAGCTATATCAAGAATTTTCTTGATGTGGGTGTAGTCTTTCTTCTCCTTGTTCTTGGATAGACTGCATGGGATACTTGCGGGAATAATATGATAAGCATGCAATGATCACTACGTAAAAATAAGTTAACAGCACATTAACCTCCATTTGCGTACGTGCAAAGTAATGGTTGGATGTGTTAAAGTGTCTTACGAATCCCTTACATGGGATGATAAGGCAGAAGATTCATCTCCTTGTCCTTATTGTCCAACATGGATTTTGTGATGTACAACTCAGCTCCCTTGAGTTCCTTGTCCCCCTGCTTCACGAAGCTCTCACAAATGTAGTATGGGTCCGCTACTGCGATTTGTGAGAGTTCCTCCTTCTTCACCAGGTAGTTCGGATGTAGCGCATAGAGGCGTACGAAGGTAAAATCGAGCCGTCTCATGTGTAACATCTCGAGGATGTAATAAAACCAAAGAAAGATCATGTGAGCGAGGCTATGATGGTTGAAGTCTAAGCCTGTCGACACCTTAGCCACGTAAAGAGGGTATCTTGATGTGCCATCAGGGGCTCAAAGAATACTATGCTCCATAGACAAGACATGGTCATGCAGTCTCCTAAGCTCCAACGTTGATCCCTTGAATGCATTTTGCGGTAGCATCGACCTATACGCTATATGGATCACCGGCGCATCATTAACCGGTACACTGTCATGAACCCGGATCACCAGTGGCGGCTGGCTCATGGAAGCAACATTGGAGCCTTTCTTCACTCTCTTCTTATGCTTCTGCTTCTTCTTTTTCCCTGGCCCAGGTTGTGTTTCGGAAAAAGCCGCATGGATGCCTGTTATAATTGTGTTCGGGCTTAGTATGTTTGCTGGTTGCTGGGCTAGTTTGTGCTGGGTGCAGGCATCAGGAGGCGTGTCATCCAGGGAGCATTTTGTGAATAGAGACTTCTTGAACTAAATGGTAGCATGTTCCTTTTATGTTAGGTCGGACATTTCAAGATCCATAGGAATATTTGAAGGATTGTTCAAGGTTTGCATCCTCCATGTCATCAGCTAGTGGATCCACGGGGGCGGCATGATGAGCCACCGGGACTGTTGGACCTTCTTCGTGTATACTAATATAATCTCCCAACCCAAAGGATAAGAACTGGATAGGTGGAGTTAAATTGGTACTACCTTGGGCCGGTGTCGTACCGGAAGGCTTCGCGCGGATAATTTCCTTCGGCCACATTTGTCGGGACCCGGAATATGCGTACGTAATTCCAGTCATGATGCAATCACATGGGAGCCGAGAGCCGTACCCACTTGTGTAAGGAGACAAGGTTAAGCACAGAACACTCTCGGAAAGCATCGAACATGAGGGGCATCCCATCCAGGCCGGATGATCAACTGAGATGGGTCCTCATCGCCCGCTCACAAGTCTAAATGATTATGGGTGGTGAAATCCCATACTCATGGACAAGTCGCCTCAACCATGTTATCGATTGAATCATAACCCTTACATAAAAAAAACTCTAGCCGATCACTTAGTCGGGGTCTAGGGCGCGCTCGATCATACAACAAAGTGCGCACGTGACAGAGTCACGAGCAATCGCATCACGATGCCCCAAGCTGCGCACATCTAGGGGCACTTGGTGTATAAAAGAACGCCAGCTAGATCACAACTAAGGTCTCGAAAACCCATACTAAGATATGCATGTTATAAACATACACGCAACACACATGCCTAGTATGAATAGCAGGTATCATCACATAACTCTACAAAGTGTATCTTTATTGACTTACACATAGAGCATACAAAGATCACATGTTTGTGATCGACATTACATCATACAACGGAAGCAAATTAGGTCTGAGTACAGACAAGATTAACAAATGGCTTAGAGAACCCTTGTTCAACAAACATGCCCTTCCACGAGGGACCAGACTGCAGTCTGGAACTATACTACCAAGGTCAACGTCGAGCTTCACGAAGGTGACTCCATCGGGGTCCGGGTTCTCATCTAAAACATAGAATAAGCAAACGTGAGTACAAAGTCGTACTCAGCAAGACTTACATCAGAAGTACACTACTCATGCTCAAGTTTCAAGGTAAAGGGAGGTGGGGTTTCATCATGAAGAAGTGCCAGCTTTGACTTGGCTAGTCCTGTACTACGAGTACCAGACTTGAGGTAAGAAGCGTACACGAGTCCACTACCAACTCTCCAAACAATACACCACTATGGTTACTTCCTCGACTTCCCCACGAGAAAACACACCATAGCACTCACTCTTATCTTGCGAGTTTTAGAGTATCCATTCAAGTTATCTAATGATCAAGTAGAGGTCTCCAAGTAGTCCATAACCGCGGACACTGCTATTCGAATAGTTCATTAACCCTGCAGGGGTGTACATCTTCACACGCGTTTCATCACTTATCGCCTCGTTCTCGTCACCCTTCAAGCGGGTGTCGGACGTGGATGAAACCAAGGCACTACCCTCACATCACCTTCTCTAATCCAGGAGTCGACTACCTGAGTTTGGCACTGCTCGAGAGTCCGGCCGGTTCCACGAAACGGACTCAAATAATGTAAGGGACCGAGACGCCACCTCTGCTAGATGGTTTCACTGCCTCACAGGTCCACCCACATATCTATATGATGCAACCTTTTCTTCATAATTTTTCTATGCATATGCCAAATGGAAAGCCCGAGTCTATTGTGACTCCTGGACCGGATCGGGTACGTAAAGAGGCCAAACGGGGCTCCCATAAAACCTACATGTGGTCATACTCTTTGTCTTGGATCACAAAACAGGAACTCGGGGCCTAGGGCAGTGTTCAACGAGACAACCCACAGTGTACTCCTACACAGCCTCTCATCGTTCACCTTTGTTTAGGGTGGATTCACCAACACGTTAACAACAGCATCATTGTGATCATCCATCCCGACTCAAAATAAAAGTAACCTCATTGTACCACTAAGCAGCAATAAGCAGTAACAGTTGTAGGGGCCACATGCTCATCATTCAACTCCTATATCTGCTAGGATTGTGGTTTGCTTAATACGGTGAAAAAATGATAGGTCATGCATCGGAATGGGTTCAACTATGCGAAACAACGGGTCTCGGTGATCTCCTAAACATGCATAAGCGAGACTGAGAGGGAAGTAGGATTTTATAGACATGATCAAAGGGGGTTTGCTTGCCTTGTTGACGGTACACGGGGTTTACCGATCTTCTTCTTCGTTGGGGGTGATCACCGTCTCGGGGGCACTTTTACCGGCACAAACATCAACAAAGGGGGGGGGCAACATTGAATGTAAATGCACAAGCACATGCTTATATTGTCACATGATGTGAATGCTACTGATTTGTGGCACATTTGATTTAAATGAAGTGTATTGCATTTGAAATGCAAATTCAAACTCCACATATGAATTTCAATTTAACGAAATTGCAAATGCTATTGTTTGTTATTTGAAAACCATGTTGACATGTGTATGATATGCCTCTGATGTTCAAGTGAAATTGTTTGCATTGCAATGGTTCAAAGTGGAAAAGCAGTTGAATTAAATTTGAATTAATTCCATTTAAACCAAATAGCAAAAGCTACTGGTCTCAATTTAAGATCAACTCAAACATAGCTGAAAATTGTATATTTGGATAGATTATTTTCTCCTGATCATTTTTCATATATTATATATTAAATTTGGAGTTAAAATGAAATTTCTATGAATTTCCAAAGTTTAGCTATTTTTCTGCAATTTCTGGATTTTCTTTAATTCTTTAATCCTTTTCTTTTTATTTCTTTTCCATTTATGGTGTTAGTATGACGCAAGGGTGATGTCACAGAGGGGATGACATGTGGGCCCAGGTTGTCAGCCTCAGGGGGTTAATTCCCTTTTAATTAAAACTAACAGAAGCTTAATTAGAGGGCAGGGCCCACCTTTCATGGACTTAAGGGGGTTTAGTGGTGTGATTAGTGGAGAGGAGAGCACTGACCACTGCGGCGCATCGTCGGACTTGCGTTCCAGGCCACGGAAGAGAAGGAGGAGAGCACCAGGGGGTGCCTTGTGCTCTCCCGCGTCTAGTGGTGCTAGCTAGGGAACGCGAGGAGGCCCTGGAGCACGACTACGACGACCGGAGCTACTGGAAGAAGGCGACGGTGATTGGGGGCACGGGAGGAGCCGGGGTTAGGGGGGATCGAACCGTGAGCTCACCGGGATCACGCCTGGGGGGTCGGGGAGTTCAGGGGGGGTCGTCTCCAGTGGATCTCTGCGCGAATTGATGGGGGGAAAAGACGAAGACGGCGTCTGCGGTCACACTGGACATCTTGGTTCGGCTGCTCGGCGATGATGGCCACGGTGGCACACGCACGGCGGCGACGGGAAGCTCTCGGAGCGGCTCTGTAACGAAAAAAAGAGAAGGGGGGGTGTCCTAGAGGAGAGGGGAAAGCGAGAGGGTTGCGTGGCCTCTCTCCTAGCACGAAGATGAGGACAGGGAGGCCTGGGAACCTCCTCGTCGTCGCGGTGGCAGTCGTCGCGCGCTCTCGGCTGTCACCGAGAAGCTTGGAGAACAAGACAACGGCGGGAAGTGTGCTTGGGCCGGGGTACATTTAGTTGGGCCAGGGGAAAAACGGTTGGGCCTGCTTTCCTTTCTTATTTTCTCTCTGTTTTCCGTTTCTTTTTCCTTTTCTGATTCTTGTTTTTCTCTAAAATAAATAGTAGAGCATTTTATAAAATACCCAAATCTTTTATGTGGGCTTAGGATATAAGTAGCTAGCCACTTATAACTTTTGGGCATTTTTGAAATTCAAATCATTTGAATTTCAAATCAAATAGGTGTTTATTTAATTTTCCAAGGCATTGTTTGAAATTTAGAAAATTCCATGAGCATGGGATTGATCCCAAACCACTTTTAAAATGATCAGCATCATTTATAAGAATTTTTAAAATGTTCAAATTATATTTGGACAAAAGATTTTTATCTGGCTATTTAAGAAAATTCTTTAGGGCTTTTATTTTCCCAATTTCTGAATTTCTTTTGAATTTTTGCATTATTCAAAGGGGCACTCAAACCCTAGCACATACCTAACTTGGGGTTGTGACAACTCGCCCCCACTCAAAAGAATCTCGTCCCAAGATTCAGAAGACGTCGGGAGGAAGGTGGGGTACTCGGCACGGAGGCGGTCTTCTCTTTCCCATGTTGCTTCTTTCTCGGGGTGATGTGACCATTGCACTTTGAGGAACTTGATCTTCTGACGACGGGTGACACACTCTGCGGAATCCAGAATACGAACAGGGTACTCTCGATAAGAATGGTCATCTTGGAGATCAACACTACTAGGGAATAGCCTTTTAGTGGCGTTCTTTTTTCGCGTTTAGTGGCGCATTTCAAATGCGCCACTAACGACAAGCCACTAATAAGGCCTTAATAGTGGCGCATTTCAAATGCGCCTCCCCTAAGAATATTAGGCGTGGCGCATTTCAGAAATGCGCCACGCCTAAGATTCTTAGGGGTGGCGCATTTCGAAGATGCGCCACCATTAACTTTTTTTTGAATTTTGAATCTGGATCTGGATTACGATTTTTTTGCACGTTTTTTGCTCGTTTTTTGTTTGAATGATTTGTCCCGTTCATCTAGCCACTCTGCTTGGTCATTTTTATTCTCAGTCTCGTTCATCTAACTTTTTTTGCTCAGGATGTAGGGCGCCATGGAGGAAGAGACGAGGAGGAGGAGCCAAGAAAGGGGAGGAGAAACCATGAGGAGTAGGAGCCATGGAGGAGGGGAGGAGGAACCTTGGAGGATTAGGAGCCATGGAGGAGAGGAGGAGGAGGAAGAAGACCCGTGAAGGAGGGGGAAACTTGGAGGAGGAGGATGAGCCATGGAGGAGGGGAGGATGAGGAGGAGGATGAGCCATGGAGGAGGGGAGGATGAGGAGGAGCAGCAGACTTGGAGCCATGGAGGAGGGGAGAAGGAGGAGCCATGGAGGAGGGGAGGAGGGGGAGGGCGCCATGGAGAAGGTGGAGAGGAGGATAAGAATGAAGAGGTAAGGAGGAGAAGGAAGCCGGACGGGTTATATATACCCTTATTAGTGGCGCATATAGCAAAATGCGCCACCCATAAGAACCTTAGGGGTGGCGCACCTAGCAAAATGCGCCACTAATAAGTTTTGAATTTTTTTGAATTTTTTTGGCCTCCAGATCTTCAAACACCCGTAACTTTTTTTCTGTTAGGTTTTTGAGGATTCTAAAAATGTTCAACGGGTTCCATCCCGTTGAATTTGGGTATAACTTTTCAAGTAGATGATTTTTCATATAAAAAACTTTTCCATCGGAGGTCGTATGCAAAAGTTATTCCCATTGTACACAATTCTCGAGAGATTTTGCAAAAAAAGTCGAAATTCATATTTGTAAATTTTCCTAACAACTAGACCACATATCACATGGGAAACTTATTTTCTCTTTTATTTTTTTCAAACTGAAAAGGCGGTCCACGGGGGGGGGGGTGTATTTGTGTGTTGGGATTTTTTGCTTATTAGTGGCGCATACGCAAGATGCGCCACCCCTAAGAGCTTATGGGTGCCGCATTTCCAAAATGCGCCACCCCTAATCTCTTAGGGGTGGCGCATTTTAGAAATGAGCCACCCATAAGGTTCTTAGGGGTGGCGCATTTTACCAAATGCGCCACGTATAAGCTCATCTAGGCTGGCCCACTCTTAGGGGTGGCGCACTTGGAAATAATGCGGCACCCCTAAGGTCTTATGGGTGGCGCATTATTTTCCAGTGCGCCACCCCTAACAGGTGGTGGCGCATGGCTTGTTATATGCGCCACTAATAATCTTTCCATGTATAGCTATTTCCCTAGTAGTGCAAGCGTTTCATGGTCGACTTTGCGGATGGGGTCCTTGAAGCAACACCTGAGTTGTGACACATGGAATACATCATGTACTCGGGAAAGGTGCGGGGGTAGTTCAAGTTGGTAGGCAACTTCTCCACATTTAGCAAGAATGCGGACACGTCCGATGTAACGTGGGGCCAACTTGCCTTTGATACCGAATCTTTGGGTTCCCTTCAGAGGAATAACCCGAAGGTAAGCCTTCTCATCAAGATTGTAGCTTTATTGCCCATGATCACGATCATAGTATCTTTTCTGACGAGATCGAGCGGCTTTCAATCAATCACGAACAATGTGAACTTGCTCTTCTGCTTCCATGATCATATCCGGTCCAAAGAATTGTCTTTCACCGGTTTCTGACCAGTTCAAGGGTGTTCGAAATCGCCGTCCATAGAGGAGTTCAAAAGGAGCCATGTTCAGACTAGATTGAAAACTATTGTTGTAAGAAAATTCGGCGAATGGAAGAGATTTCTCCCAATTCTTTCCGAAAGATATAACACAAGCTGTGAGCATGTCTTCCAAGATTTGAATAACCCTTTCAACTTGACCGCTAGACTGAGGATGGAAAGATGTGCTAAAGGAGAGATGAGTTCCCATAGCATTCTGAAAGCTTTCCCAGAATCTAGAGGTGAAAAGGCTACCACGATCAGAATTGATTTCCAAAGGAAAACCGTGAAGAGACACAATTCTAGAGACATACAAGTCCGCTAACTGACTAGTAGTTATAGACTCGCGAACTGGAAGTAAGTGAGCAACTTTTGAGAGTCGGTCAATGACAACAAATATGACATCATTTCCTTTCTGGGTTTTTGGAAAGCCGGTGATGAAGTCCATACCGACTTTGTCCCATTTCCACTCTGGAATAGGGAAAGGTTGAAGTGTACCAGCAGGTCTTTGGTGTTCTGCCTTAATGCGATGACAAACATCACATTCGGCAACAAATCGAGCAATGTCTCTCTTCATCCTAGTCCACCAAAATCTCTGGCGTAGATCTCGGTACATTTTTGTGCTACCGGGATGAATCAAGAGGGGTGTGTCATGGGCTTCTTTGAGGATGAGTTGCCTTAGTTCCCTATTCTTAGGTACTACCAAATGATTTTCAAAGAATACCGTTCCTTTGCTATCTGTGGAGAAACATTTAGCAACTCCGCTAGCAATGTTCTTCTTGATCCGGCGAACACCTCGTGCACGCCTTTGGGCAACTATGATTTGATCCTCAAGTGTTGGTTTCTCCACCAAGTTGAAAAGAGATCCACGAGGAACAATATCGAGATTGAGCTTTCAAAATTCCTCATGAAGAAGTGGTTGATACTGTTGTAACATGAGGTTGTTACAATACGACTTATGACTTAGTGCATCAGCCATGACATTGGCTTTGCCTAGGGTGTAAGAAATTCCTAAGTCATAATCTTTTATCAACTCTATCCAGCGTCTTTGACTGAGATTAAGATCTAGCTGGGTGAATATATATTTGAGGCTTTGGTGGTCGGAATAGATCTCACAACGATTACCTAGGAGGTAATGTCGCCAAGTGGTCAGGGCATGAACTACGGCAGCGAGTTCAAGATCATGGGTAGGATAGTTATCTTCATGTGGACGCAATTGGCGTGAAGCATAAGCTACCACATGTCTATCTTGCATAAGTATGCATCATAACCCTTGCCATGAGGCGTCACAAAAGATCTCGAAATCCTTTTTGGTGTCAGGAGGCACAAGTACGGGTGCAGAAGTCAATCTTATTTTTAGCTCTTGAAAGATTTCCTCGCACTTGGGAGTCTATAGGAATTTTTTATCTTTCTTGAAGAGTTCAGTTAGAGGCTTTGCAACTTTAGAAAAGTTCTCGACGAAGCGACGACAATAGTTGGCTAGGCCAAGAAAACTCCTAACTTGCTTAACCGATTCAGGTGGAGTCCAGTCAAGGACGGCCTGAACTCTCTCGGGATTCACAGCAATGCCTTTTGCAGAAATCACGTGGCCTAAGTAGGTTACTTCTGGTAGCCAAAATTCACACTTGGAGAATTTAGCATACAGGCGATGCTCTCTAAGTTTCATTAATACCAGGCTTAGATGTTCGGCATGTTCTTCTTCGTTCTTCGAGTAGATGAGAATGTCATCGAGATAAACCATAAAAATTTTATCTAGGTACTCCATGAAGATCAAATTCATCATGCGCGAGAAAGTGGCGGGGGCATTGGTTAAACCAAAGGACATGCCGGTGTACTCGTAAAGTCCATAACGAGTAGTGAAAGCCGTTTTGGGAATGTCCTCATTTCGTATTTTGATTTTATGAAAACCTAATCTTAAATCCATCTTGGAGAAGACAGAGGATCCAGCAAGTTGATCACAAAGATCATTGATCCTGGGCAGTGGGTACTTGTTCTTTATCGTCGCAAGATTTAGCGGGCGATAGTCTACGCACATCCTTTCAGTTCCATCTTTCTTCGTTACGAACAGAACGGGGCAACCCCATGGCGATGAGCTAGGGCGGATGAAGCCTTTTGCCAACAAAGCATCAAGTTGGGTTTTTAGCTGAGATAACTCACGTGGGGCCATTTTGTATGGGCGTCTAGAGATTGGGGCTGTGCCTGGCATAAGATCCACTATGAATTCTACACCTCTGTCGGGTGACTAGGTTTAAGGGGTTGGATCTTTGGATAGATTCCTAGAGGATGACCAAGGTTTACTAGGGCTACAATAGATATGTCAGAGTAGCAAAGTACTCCAACACGATGGTTAGTGTGGTTCTTCTTGCTAGAAAACCTCTAAACTGGGAGGAAGAACTTCAAATGAATCACTATAGGTTTCTAGAAGAAAACCTACAACAAACTCTAGAGAACGGTCGGGTATGCCACCTAACAATTCTTCTAGAAAGACAACCGAAATGGAGGGAAGGATTTTGCAAATGCATCAGATTATGAAGAAACCTGGAATGACTCGGACAGCATAACGGCTATAATTGCAAGAAAAGACAATTTCTTACAACATGGAAACAACACTTACATACGATGTAAGAAATCAGGAAGCACAATAACTCTAGAAAACCGAACACAACTTTCCTACGGCTACAAGGAAGCAATCAACGAGATGTTCTAGTAAGACATAGATGAGCCTAGTCCTATCTTCCCACAGAAAAGATGAGGGTGACTCAGAACTCAGATCGATGAGCCTAGTCCTGTCGGGACTCGGAATATGCGTATGTAATTCCAGTCACGATGCAATCACATGGAGAGACGAGAGCCGTACCCACCTGTCTAAGCAGACAAGGACAAGAACAGAACACTCTCGGAAAGCATCGAACGTGAGGGCATCCCATCCAGGCCGGATGATCAACTGAGATGGGTCCTCATCGCCCGCTCACAAGTCTAAATGATTATGGCTGGTGAAATCCCATACTCATAGACAAGTCGCCTCAACCATGTTACCGATTGAATCATAACCCTTACATAAAAAATCTCCAGCACGATCGCTTAGTCGGGGTCTAGGGCGGGCTCGATCATACAACAAAGAGTGCACGTGACAGAGTCACGAGAAATCGCATCACGATGCCCCAAGATGCGCACATCTAAGGGCCACTTGGTGTATAAAAGACCGCCAGCCAGATCCCAACTAAGGTCTCAAAAACCCATACTAAGACATGCATGTTATAAACATACACGCAGCACACATGCCTAGTATGAACAGCAGGTATCATCACATAACTCTACAAAGTGTATCTTTATTGACTTACACATTGATCATACAAAGATCACATGTTTTTGATCAACATTACATCATACAACGGAAGAAAATTTGGTCTGAGTACAGACAAGATTAACAAATGGCTTAGAGAATGGTGTTCAACAAACATGCCCTTCCCTTCCACGAGGGACCAGACTGTTGTCTGGAACTATACTACCAAGGTCAACGTCGAGCTTCACGAAGGTGACTCCATCGAGGTCCGGGTTCTCATCTAAAACATAAAATAAGCAAACGTGAGTACAAAGTCGTACTCAGCAAGACTTACATCAGAACTACACTACTCATGCTCAAGTTTCAAGGTAAATGGAGGTGGGGTTTCATCATGCAGAAGTGCCAGCTTTGACTTGGCTAGTCCTGTACTACGAGTACCAAACTTGAGGTAAGAAGCGTACACGAGTCCACTACCAAGTCTCGAAACAATACACCACTATGGTTACTTCCTCGACTTCCCCATGAGAAAACACACCATAGCACTCACGCTTATCTTGCGAGTTTTAGAGTATCCATTCAAGTTATCTAATGATCAAGTAGAGGTCTCCAAGTAGTCCATAACCGCGGACACGGCTATTCAAATAGTTCATTAACCCTGCAGGGGTGTACATCATCACACAGGTGTCATCACTTATCGCCTCATTCTTGTCACCCTTCAAGCGGGTGTCGGACGTGGATAAAACCAAGGCACTACCCTCACATCAACTTTTCTAATCCAGGAGTCGACTACCTGAGTTTGGCACAGCTCGAGAGTCCGACCGGTTCCACGAAACGGACTCGGATAATGTAAGGGACCGAGACGCCACCTCTCCCAGATGGTTTCACTGCCTCACAGGTCCACCCACATATCTATATGATGCAACCTTTTCTTCATACTTTTTCTATGCATATGCCAAATGGAAAGCCCGAATCTATTATGACTCCAGGACCGGATCGGGTATGTAAAGAGGCCAAACGGGGCTTCCATAAACCCTACATGTGGTCATACTCTTTGTCTTGGATCACAAAACAGGAACTCGGGGCCTAGGGCAGTGTTCAACGAGACAACCCACTGTGTACTCCTACACAACCTCTCATCGTTCACCTTTGTTTAGGGTGGATTCACCAACACGTTAACAACAACATCATTGTGATCATCCATCCCGACTCACAATAAAAGTAACCTCATTGTACCACTAAGCAGCAATAAGCAGTAACAGTTGTAGGGGCCAAATGCTCATCATTCAACTCCTATATCTGCTAGGATTGTGGTTTGCTTAATACGGTGACAGAATGATAGGTCATGCATCGGAATGGATTCAACTATGAGAAAGAACGTGTCTCGGTGATCTCCTAAACATGCATAAGCGAGACTGAGAGGGAAGTAGGATTTTATAGACATGATCAAAGGAGGTTTGCTTGCCTTGCTGACGATACACGAGATTTACCAATCTTCTTCTTTGTTGGGGGTGATCACCGTCTCGGGGGCATTGTTACCGGCACAAACATCAATAAAGGGGGGGCAACATGGAATGTAAATGCACAAGAACATGCTTATATTGTCACATGATGTGAATGCTACTGATTTGTGGCACATTTGATTTAAATGAAGTGTATTGCATTTGAAATGCAAATTCAAACTCCACATATGAATTTCAATTTAACCAAATTGCAAATGCTATTGTTTGTTATTTTAAAACCATGTTGACATGTGTATGATATGCCTCTGATGTTTTAGTGAAATGGTTTGCATTGCAATGGTTAAAAGTGGAAAAGCATTTGAATTAAATTTGAATTAATTCCATTTAAACCAAATAGCAAAAGCTACTGGTCTCAATTTAAGATCAACTCAAACATAGCTGAAAATTGTATATTTGGATAGATTATTTTCTCCTGATCATTTTTCATATATTATAAATTAAATTTGGAGTTAAAATTATTTTTCTATGAATTTCCAAAGTTTAGCTATTTTTCTTCAATTTCTGGATTTTCTTTACTTCTTTAATCCTTTTACTTTTATTTCTTTTCCATTTAGGGCGTCAGCATGACGCAAGGGTGATGTCACAGGGGGGGATGACATGTGGGCCCAGGTTGTCAGCCTCAGGGGGTTAATTCCCTTTTAATTAAAACTAATAGAAGCTTAATTAGAGGGCAGGGCCCATCTGTCATGGACATAAGGGGGTTTAGTGGTGTGATTAGTGGCTAATGGCCAGGGATGTCGTCGGCTAGCCGTCGGCGCCACTGACCACGGCGGCGCATCGCCGGACTTGCCTTCCAAGCCACAGAAGAGAAGGAGGAGAGCACTAGGGGGTGACTCGTGCTCTCCCGCGTCTTGTGGTGCTAGCTGGGGAACGCGAGGAGGCCCTGGAGCACGACTACGACGACGGGCGCGGCGGACGGAGCTACTGGAAGAAGACGACGGCTATTGGGGGCACGGGGGGAGCCGGGGTTAGGGGGGATCGAACCGTGAGCTCACCGGGATCACGCCTGGGGGGTCCGGGAGGTCAGGGGGGTGCTGGTGATGGAAAATCTCTCGCCGGAGCTCGTTGTGGACGGCGACGAGGAGCTTGACGCTGGCGTCGTCTCCAGTGGATCTCGGCGCGAATTGATGGGGGGAAACGACGACGACGGCGTCTGCGGTCACGCTGGACATCTTGGTTCGACTGCTCGGCGACGATGGCCACGGTGGCACACGCACGGCGGCGACGGGAAGCTCTTGGGGCGGCTCTTGTAAGGCCCGATATGCGGTACTATTCCAGATCTAGATGTTTCCATCCAGATCCGGGGACGAAGCACATATCGGTCCCACCGCGACATATGACGAAGTCATATGTTCCGGATTTCCAACATGATATCACAACATTAAAGATACAAGGATACACCATCTCATACAATACAACTGCCTCAAATACAATACAACAGCGGAAGGTACATGTCTGAGTACAGACTACAATCAAGTGCCTAGGGGAAAAGAGAAAAACATCGATCCCATAACCACACGGGTCCAGGCCCTCCGACGGGATCTGCCTAACTAGTCGTCGTCATGGCTCCACATGAAACGTCGATCACCATACCTGTTGTCGATCAAGAACCCTGAAAAGAGTTTGCGGGTAGTATCATGAGTACAGAGGTACTCGACATCCAACTGTAGTGGTCATCTGACCCAGCAAGGACTTCATCACTCATCATTCTAGGACAACTAGTTGTTTACGGTAAGGAAGGGGTAAGTGGTGAGGTTGCTGCCGCACTAGCATTTATGAAGTGGCTAACGATCTAGAGAGTAATATAAGAAGCCAAGCATTCGATGAGGAATCGCCTCCAACAAGTCTTGCTATCAACTACAACGCAAACATAACACCTATCCCATCCTTGTCCTCCTCTTCGCATCCCGACGAAGAAGAAGCAGTCAAGGCACACACACATTGATCAAGTTATATTAAGATTATCTCAGTTGTTGTTGTCTATGAACAAGGAGTAGGTCTCAAGTCGTCCATAACCGTGGACACGACTTCTCGAAAAGATTTAACCCTGCAGGGGTGTACCAACTGCCCATTTCAAGGCTCCGCACGCACGTCCATCTCTCTCAGTTGCTACCCATCACAGGCAGCCATTTTATAATTTAGTTCCAAGCGATCCGAAACGACAAGTCCCTGTAGCTAACAACGAACAAATCCGGGTGGTCCCCGGTGAGAGGACATCAAGGTTAGGAGCCGGCCGCGCTCTCGATCTGGTCTCTACCGTATGACCCTAGATTTGGATTGCCGGTTAATCACACATGGGACACCAGGTCCTCCGCCGGTCATGATGGGCCAGCAACGGAACTATGTCCTCACTGGTTCGGGTTGGTTTAAACACTACTGGCGTACGACCAGCATACACACGGTTTCAAATGGTAAAATCAGCTTGGGCCACCACTAGAAATGCTTGAAGCTAGGTAGGTAAGAAAAGGGGACCCCATAAAATCCCACACGCGGTTAGGCACGCTCAGTCTTAAAACCAATACCCGGAACTCGGGTCCTAGGTGACTCGAATGGAACAAAGCGTCCGGGCGGGATAGCCTAGACCTTCCATCCTTCGTCGAATATAGTCAACATTTATAATAATCATAACATCAACAACAATAATAATAATGTGATATCCCAAAACCAGGAGTAACAGGGTAACATCGTAGCATCCTAAGCATGCATACTAAGCAGGGGCTGAGCAACGAGCAATAGTAACATTGCAGTACAAGGTTTGCTGGGAGGGGACATGGCTGTATTGGTTTAAGAGAGGTTGTAAACATGTGGTAGGATCAGACATCGAACCTAACCTAGACTAGTATGCAAACCGCTGGTTGAAATAGAATGGATCATAAGTAATGTATAGTCCTTGACTGTTGATAAGTCGGGTTCCGAAGGTGTAGTTGATCGCAAGCTCGCATCGTCTCCGAGAGGTACCCGCGGAAGCACACAAGACGATAAACACTGGAAAGCAACCAACGGTGCGCCACTATTACTACGGAGCAACACAAGATCAAGAAGACATCACACGACACGGCAACGCGATACGGATCTATCGTCGAGAACGGTTACTAACAGTTTAAGTGGGGTATCGGTCACACACGATGAATACCGCACGTTTACGGTGGTTCAAGTTGCTTAGCTACAGGTGATCAACCAACGGTTGTTAACATGGCAACTCAAGCAAGCATGGCAAAGCACACAAACATGGCAAGAGGTGAAGCACAAAGTAAACTATCTATGCTAGTCAATTTAAGTGAGGCACAACCTAAACATGGCATAACACTAAGTGTCGCACGATGATTAAAACATTTGGTACGGTTCTGCCCTAAACCTTATTTTAGGTTGGTTAACAACAGCAAACAATAGCATAAACACAAAGTACACGAAAAACTAATCAAGTTACATATAAAGTACACCCCAAACGGAGTTACGGTTAAAAAGATATAAGCAAAACAAGTTACGGGCACAAACTGCCAACATCAGGAAGCACACTTTAGAGCAAACCATAAACAGGATAATCAATGCAAACATGCTCACAAATGATATGGAACTAAAGTAGACATGACAGGGAAGGCATCGCAAAAGGAATCATGCAAATAGGCATCATATATCAAAAGATATTAAGCAAACAACATGGCATCGCAAAGTAACAGACTTTGCGAAAAACAGAGGTGGCTGTCAAAAACAGTAGCATAGCAACTTTGGAGCTCAATAACTATATGAACAGCAAGCATATCATGGCAATGCAATACATGTGATGAAAGTAGACATGATGCTTAACAATATGCAATTTGAATCACTCAATTCCGATAAACGGTCGCGACACACTCGTCGACCGAAGTTGCAACAAAGTAACAGTTTCAGCAACAACAGCACATTAACATCAGGATCACCACTTTGGAGCAAGATTTAATATAGCTAGAGCACCCAAATATGACAAGTTAAAGCATGGAAATGAAGTACACATGATGCTTAACACATAGGAGAAAGAATCAATGCAATAGGCCTCATGGATTAGTCACAATCATCATGCAAAGTTGCAACAAAATATAAACAACAACACTTAACAGGAATTTGTAGCAGCTTAATGGCCTGATGCCCACTTTGACACACAATTACACAATCAAGATGAGCTCAAACGCAAAAACTTTCTACATACGAATGCTAGAGCACGCAAAACTGAGCAACTTTCCTTTTGGGGGCACGTTCATCGGAGCTACGGATTAACGGGAATTAACGTCGCCAAATTGAACCAGCAGCAATTATAAAAGACTTAGCTGAAAAAAGAAGAAAAAAAAAATAGAAAAAACATAAAACGAAAAAAAAAGGGGTTGGGCTCAGGCTCACCATGGGCTCTAGGGCCCATCTCGGCCTGGAGAGGAGGTTGGCCGGATCTGGCCTAGGTGGGCCGGCCTGGATCTGGGCCCGACCTGGCTGGGAGGGCACCGGCCCAGGTAGCCGTGCTCCCGATCCCGACCGGAGGCAGGAGGCTGGCGGCGGCGACCAGGCAGCCGGCGGCTGGCTGTCATCCGACGGGGGTGGCGACGAGGGAGGCGCCGGATCGGGAGGTGGCGGCCGGGAACCCGCCGGATCCAGCGGCGACGCGGCGTCCCGTGGCGGGGAAGGGCACCGGCTCGAGCTTCCAGCGGGCGCTAATGGCGGCGGCGCGGTTGTGCCTCCCGTCGGCGACCTGTGGCAGGGAGAGGAGGTGAGGCGGTGAGAGGAAAGGAAGGAAGGGAGGAGGAGCAGGGGAGAGAGGAGCAGGGGCGCGGCTCCGCCGGCCCGGCTGGCCGGCGTGCTGGCCGGAGGCGGCGGCGCGCGGTGCTGGTCTCCACGGGCAGTCAGCTGGAGAGGAGAGAGGAGCACGGGCTGGGGCTGACGTGGCACGCCCGGAGCCCTCTGATCGCCCGATCGGACGGCCGGGAGCAACATGAGCTAGGGTTTTCAGAGCTGGGGGTGTTTTGTGCGAAAATTGGAGCAGATCTAGGGGCTGTGGCTGCAATTTTGTGGTAGGGAAACCCTAGAAAGGGGTGGGAGTGTGGTGCTCTTTATATAGCCCAGGTGGCTGGCAGTTTGCAAAAACATCCCCGGTTCTTCTCTCGCGCGCGCGGTGCTCACGTTTCTAACCGCCGGGGGTCCGCAGTACCTCCGATTCGGATAAAACTTCGAACTGCACGATCAGTGCGTCGAGCCGGCGGCATTCACCTCGCGCTGGAACCGTTCCGAAAACACTTTCCGGCGCGCTATAAAAATATCCCGTTTAATTATTAAACGGGGTTTTCGTTCCGTTGGCTGCGGCTGGTCTCGTGCGGTTTTCGCGACGGTGATCGGGTGAAACCCGGTGCCGCAAAGGTCGAGTGTCAGGGTGGCAAAGGTCGGTCTCCGTCCGATACGAGATAAGAGGGTGGAAAATAATCGCCGATCGATAAATCAGGGATGGAAACACCGCAAACAAATCAGACAATCAAACAATTCACACCGAAAACAAATTTTTTAATTTTTGTGAAAACTGGGTTGTTACAATACAACACCACCAACAAGGGATCTCGTCCCGAGATCCAGGACGATCCGGGGGAGAGGGGGAGAGGAAAAGAGTCGACGATCTTCAACACCACCAACAAGGGACTCTGCTCCATGTCGACGTCGAACTTCTGTTGAGATAATTTCCGCAGAGTGAAGGTAACGTCGGAAAACGAAACCACCAGTGTCAAGAGGAAGAACGACAATTCAAAGCGACGATCAAGGGAAGCATTCTCACTGAAATCGTGAGGATACTCAGCAAGGGAACTGAAGTCAACAGAAGACCAAGATGTCCACCCAAAGTCGGAAGAACTAAAGGTACTACAGGATTTCCCACTTGAGCTCGGAATCGAGACAATACGCTGCAAGCAAGGCATTGTAACGGTTCCGATACTCCACACACTCGATATCCTAGAGTTTGAAAGGGGATAAGTAGAGAATAAAACACTTACGACACTTGTCCTGACCAGAGCAAAGGTAAGGAGTAAAAAGATTCCTACTCTCCGATATTTAACTTAATAACTACATAATAGTTTTTGTCTAGACTCGACTTCGGCCAGAGAGGGGATCCTACGGTCGGTAAGGCTCTAATACCAAGTTGTAAGGCCCGATATGCGGTACTGTTCCAGATCTAGATGTTTCCATCCAGATCCGGGGACGAAGCACATATCGGTCCCACCGCGACATATGACGAAGTCATATGCCCCGGATTTCCAACATGATATCACAACATTACAGATACAAGGATACAACATCTCATACAATAGGCATACAACTGCCTCAAATAAAATACAACAACGGAAGGTACATGTCTGAGTACAGACTACAATCAAGTGCCTAGTGGCAAAGAGAAAAACATCGATCCCATAACCACACGGGTCCAGGCCCTCCGCCGGGATCCGCCTAACTAGTCGCCGTCGAGTCTCCACGTGAAACGTCGATCACCATACCTGTTGTCGATCAAGAACCCTGAAAAGAGTTTGGGGGTGGTATCATGAGTACAGAGGTACTCAGCATCCAACTATAGTGGTCATCTGACCCAGCAAGGACTTCATCACTCGTCATTCTAGGACAACTAGTAGTTTACGGTAAGGAAGGCGTAAGTGGTGAGGTTGCTGCCATACTAGCATTTATGAAGTGGCTAACGATCTAGAGAGTAAGATAAGAAGCCAAGCATTCGATGAGGAATCGCCTCCAACAAGTCTTGCTATCAACTACAACGCAAACATAACACCTATCCTATCCTTGTCCTCCTCTTCGCATCCCGACGAAGAAGAAGCAGTCAAGGCACACACACATTGATCAAGTTATATTAATATTATCTCAGTTGTTGTTGTCTATGAACAACGAGTAGGTCCCAAGTCGTCCATAACCGTGGACATGGCTTCTCGAAAAGATTTAACCCTGCAGGGGTGTACCAACTTCCCATTACAAGGCTCCGCACACACGTCCATCTCTCTCATTTGCTACCCATCACAGGCAACCATTTTATGATTTAGTTCCAAGAGATCCGAAACGACAAGTCCCTCTAGCTAACAACGAACAAATCCGGGTGGCACCCGGTGAGACGACATCCAGCTCAGGAGCCGGCCGCGCTCTCGATCTGGTCTCTACCGTATGACTCCAGGTTTGGATTGCCGGTTAATCACACATGGGACACTGGGTCCTCAGTCGGTCATGATGGGCCAGCAAGGGAACTATGTCCTCACTGGTGTGGGTTGGTTTAAAAACTACTGGCGTACGACCAGCACACACACGGTTTCAAATGGTAAAATCAGCTTGGGCCACCACTAGAAATGCTTGAAACTTGGTAGGTAAGAAAAGGGGACCCCGTAAAATCCCACACGCGGTTAGGAACGCTCAGTCTTAAAACCAATACCCGGAACTCGGGTCCTAGGTGACTCGAATGGAACAAAGCGTCGGGGCGGGATAGCCTAGACATTCCATCCTTCGTCGAATATAGTCAACATTTATAATAATCATAACATCAACAACAATAATAATAATGTGATATCCCCAACCCAGGAGTAACAGGGTAACATCATAGCATCCTAAGCATGCATACTAAGCAGGGGCTGAGCAACGAGCAATAGTAACATAGCAGTACAAGGTTTGCTGGGAGGGGACATGGCTGTATCGGTTTAAGAGAGGCTGTAAACATGTGGTAGGATCAGACATCGAACCTAACCTAGACTAGCATGCAAAAAGCTGGTTGAAATAGAATGGATCATAAGTAATGTATAGTCCTTGCCTGTTGATAAGTCGGGTTCCGAAGGTGTAGTTGATCACAAGCTCGCATCGTCTCCGAGAGGTACCCGCGGAAGCACACAAGACGATAAACACTGGAAAGCAACCAACGGTGCACCACTATTACTACGGAGCAACACAAGATCATGAAGACATCACACGACACGGCAACGCGATACGGATCTATCGTCGAGAACGGTTACTAACAGTTTAAGTGGGGTATCGGTCACACACGACGAATACCGCACGTTTACGGTGGTTCAAGTTGCTTAGCTACAGGTGATCAACCAACGGTTATTATCATGGCAACTCAAGCAAGCATGGAAAAGCACACAAACATGGCAATAGGTGAAGCACAAAGTAAACTATCTATGCTAGTCAATTTAAGTGAGGCACAACCTAAACTTGGCATAACACTAAGTGTCGCACGATGATTAAAACATTTGGTACTGTTCTGCCCTAAACCATATTTTATGTTGGTTAACAAGAGCAAACAATAGCATAAACACAAATTACACGAAAAACTAATCAAGTTACATATAAAGTACACCCCAAACGGAGTTACGGTTAAAAAGATATAAGCAAAACAAGTTACGGGCACAAACTGCCAACATCAGGAAGCACAATTTAGAGCAAAGCATAAACAGGATAATCAATGCAAACATGCTCACAAATGATATGGAACTAAAGTAGACATGACAGGGAAGGCATGGAAAAAGGAATCATGCAAATAGGCATCATAGATCAAAAGATATTAAGCAAACAACATGGCATCGCAAAGTAACAGACTTAGTGAAAAACAGAGGTGGCTATCAAAAACAGCAGCATAGAAACTTTGGTGCTCAATAACTATATGACCAGAAAGCATACCATGGCAATGCAATACATGGGATGAAAGTAGACATGATGCTTAACAATATGCAATTTGAATCACTCAATTCCGATAAACGGTCGCGACACACTCGTCGACCGAAGTTGCAACAAAATAACAGTTTCAGCAACAGCAGCACATTAACATCAGGATCACCACTTTTGAGCAAGATTTAATATAGCTAGAGCAACCAAATGACAAGTTAAAGCATGGAAATGAAGTACACATGATGCTTAACACATAGGAGAAAGATTCAATGCAATAGGCCTCATGGATTAGTCACAATCATCATGCAAAGTTGCAACAAAATATAAACAGCAGCACTTAACAAGAATTTGTAGCAGTTTAACGGCCTGATGCCCACATCGACACACAATTACACAATCAAGATGAGCTCAAACGCAAAAACTTTCTACATACGAATGCTAGAGCACGCAAAACTGAGCAACTTTCGTTTTGGGGACACGTTCATCGGAGCTACGGATTAACGGGAATTAACGTCGCCAAATTGAATCAGCACCAATTATAAAAGACTTAGCTGAAAAAAGAAAAAGGAAAAAATAGAAAAAAAATAAAACGAAAAAAAAGGGTTGGACTCAGGCTCACCATGGGCTCTAGGGCCCATCGCGGCCTGGAGAGGAGGTTGGCCGGATCTGGCCTAGGTGGGCCGACCTGGATCTGGGCCCGGCCTGGCTGGGAGGGCACCGGCCCAGGTGGCCGTGCTCCCGATCCCGACCGTAGCCAGGAGGCTGGCGGCGGCTGGCCGTCCTCCGACGGGGTGGCGACGAGGGAGGCGCCGGATCGGGAGGTGGCGGCCGGGATCCCGCTGGATCCAGCGGCGGCGCGGCGTCCCGTGGCGGGGAAGGGCACCGGCTCGAGCTTCCAGCGGGCGCTAATGGCGCGGCGTCCCGTGGCGCGGTTGTGCCTCCCGTCGGCGACCTGCGGCAGGGAGAGGAGGTGACGCGGTGAAAGGAAAGGAAGGAAGGGAGGAGGAGCAGGGGCGCGGCTCCGGCGGCCCGGCTGGCCGGCGTGCTGGCCGGAGGCGGCGGCGCGCGGTGCTGGTCTCCACGGGAAGGCAGGTGGATAGGAGAGAGGAGCACGGGCTGGGGCTGACGTGGCACGCCCGGAGCCCTCCGATCGCCCGATCAGACGGCAGGGAGCAACTGGAGCTAGGGTTTTCAGATCTGGGGGTGTTTTGTGCGAAAATTTGAGAAGATCTGGGGGTTGTGGCTGCAATTTGGTGGTATGGAAAGCATAGAAAGGGGTGGGATTGTGGTGGTCTTTATATAGCCCAGGTAGCTGGCAGTTTGCAAAAACATCCCCGGTTTTTCTCTCGCGCGCGCGGTGCTCACGTTTCTGACCGCCGGGGGTCCGCAGTACCTCCGATTCGGGTAAAACTTCGAACTGCACGATCAGTGCGTCGAGCTGGCGGCGTTCACCTCGCGCTGGAACCGTTCCAAAAACACTTTCCGGCGCGCTATAAAAAATATCCCGTTTAATTGTTAAACGGGGTTTTCGTTCCGTTGGTTGCGGCTGTTCTCGTGCGGTTTTCGCGACGGTGATCGGGTGAAACCCGGTGTCGCAAAGGTCGAGTGTCAGGGTGGCAAAGGCCGGTCTCTGTCCAATATGAGATAAGAGGGGGAAAAATAATCGCCGATCGATAAATCGGGGATGCAAACACCGCAAACAAATCAGACAATCAAACAATTCACACCGAAAACAAATTTTTTAATTTTTGTGAAAATTGGGCTGTTACAGCTCTGTAACGAAGAAAAGAGAAGGGGGGTGTCCTAGAGGAGAGGGGAAAGCGAGAGGGTTGCGTTGCCTCTCTCCTGGCGCGAAGACGAGGACAGGGAGGCCTGGGAACCTCCTCGTCGTCGCGGTGGAAGTCGCCGCACGCTCTCGGCTGCCACCGAGCAGCTTCGAGAAGAAGACAACGGCGGGGAGTGGGCTTGGTCCGGGGTACATTTTGTTGGGCCAGGGGAAAAACGGTTGGGCCTGCTTTCTTATTTTCTCTCTGTTTTCTGTTTCTTTTTCCTTTTCTGATTCCTGTTTTGCTCTAAAATAAATATTAGAGCATTTTATAAAATACCCAAATCTTTTATGTGGTCTTAGGATATAAGTAGCTAGCCACTTATAAATTTTGGGCATTGTTTGAAATCAAATAGGGGTTTATTTAATTTTCCAAGGCATTGTTTGAAATTTAGAAAATTCCATGAGCATGGGATTGATCCCAAACCACTTTTAAAATGATCAGCATCATTTATAAGAATTTTCCAAATGTTCAAATTATTTTTTGAAAAAAGATTTTTATCTGGCTATTTAATAAAATTATTTAGGGCTTTTCTTTTCCCCAATTCTGAATTTCTTTTGAATTTTTGCATGATGCAAAGGGGCACTCAAACCCTAGCACATACCTAACTTGGGGTTGTGACAACATTATCATCCCACCCTTGGATCTTCCAAGATCTTCTGGTTCTTCTTCCCTCCCACTAGGAACGGGAAGAGGCAACTTGGAGTACTCGTTTGATACGATAGCACACAAGAAAGGTAACTTTAAAGATGTTGACGGGCTTGCGAACGTGGTGCAAGTCCCGGTCCAACGGATTGATGATCGTCGCCTTCAATTCATACACTAACTGGCCGCCGATGTTCAATAGTAGGGTGCATGGAGTATCGTCGCCCTGTGAAGACATGTGCACCATCAGAGATCTAAAAGTCAAAGAATTGGAAGATTGAATATGTTGATGAGCCCGAGACGCGTAGTTACCATGGTAGTGTCGAGCTCAACTAATGTGGAAGCCCCACGGCGCATGCCAGAGCTGCTGGAGGGGATGATATAAGAGACTATGGCGGGTGCGACGAGTTCATGCCCGGTTGCATGTGCGGGGGTTTAAGTGCATCTAGTGCCTCCTTTGAGGTTTTGGAGTTTTGATGAAAAAACAGTTAACGGACTAATGTGTTTGTGAGTTTACACAGGAGAACAGTCCCTGAAGAATGGTTTAACCACCGTTGTCGACCCCCCAAAAATGTTGAGGAACATTAATGAAACTGGTGCTTTCCTGAAGATTGCCGAGGCGGAAAATCATGAGGAATCTCGATCCTGAGGTATCCATTAAATCCTGAGGAAATCACGCGCCATCCTGAGCCAACTCTAGTTGAAGCAAAAGTTGAAGCGTAGTCTTCATTAAGCTTTTATTTCTCTTGAGTCGTAGGAAAACACCGTACTATTGGAGGGGTTTGAGAAAAATGAGTTCTGAAATTCTGAGGAATTACTCAAATAGGAAACCTGAAAAAAACCTTGAGGAATCTACTGCAGTAGAAGTTCAGTTCCTCGGGTGTATGAGATGTTGTTCTTCAGGACACTAAGGAATTTGTCTTAGGTTGAGGAGTCTGGAAACTCCCAGTGCAGTTCTCTTGAAGAAAGAGAGAGATAAAACATTTCCTGACCATGCCATGTGTCATGTGGTGAGTCGCTGGTACCTTACCGGCCAACGGTCCAAAGGGTGGGCACGATGGTTATTTCATGCATGGGCATTTATGTTCTTTTACCTGGGTTTGCTCGCCGGCTATAAATAGCCGCCCCCAGCCCCATTGGCGGGTTCGCTACTCCGAGAGAGAACTTGACACTTGTCATGTGAGAACAACCCATCTCTGAGCCTGAAGAAGGTAAGTTTGAAAATCCACCAGCCTGAGTAGTTGAGTATTTCCGAGGAATTTGGTTCAAGTTACCTGAAGCTTTTTAATCTTGAAGATTGTGATCTTCCAGCCGGTGTAGGAGTCATCGTTCTGAGGAATTCAAGATGCAATTGTGAATTCCCAAAGTGAACAAAGTCTGTGAAGGTTTAGGGAGTCTACCTTGAAGAATCACCTGAGTAACTAGATGGAGTCTGAGGACTTTAGTTCAAGAAGAACAAGGTGAAGATTATGTCTTCTGAGTTGAATCTCTTCCTCTCCAGCCAGATGTAGAGTTGTCACAACAACTTGAAGTGGTCTACCAAATCGGTATCATCCGTGCCAGGGTACTATCTCCTCAAACTCAGTACTTCTATTTTTGTCCTGATGACTCTGTCATGATGCCTTACGTTCTGTGTTTACTCTATTTTGTTTTCTCATTATTTGCATCTGATGAATTTCTGCACATTTTTGAGACTTTATTTTTGTTGCAAAATGAAGTTAGGCATTCATGTTTACTTTTTGTAAAATTTATGAGCATCATCTTTTTGTGAGTTTCCTCAGTTTCGTATTGCCTCAATCCTAAGGAAATCGAAAGTCTTAGGGTAAACTTAAAAATCACCCATTCACCCCCCTCTAGTCGATAACTTGTGCTTTCAATTGGTATCAGAGCAAAGCACTCCTTTATTCTGTGTCATTCGGTTTAACCACGTGGAGTTTTAGTTATGTTGACCTCAGGTACTATCAATGTTGCTTCGAATTGCCCTAGCTTCAATGGGACGTACTACCCGTACTGGAAGAACAAAATGAGGATGCATCTTGAAGCCATTGAAAAAGACATCTGGGATATTGTTCATCAAGGCATCCGTCCGGTCAACTTGAAGAACATCCTTATCTTGCCAAGAGAAATTGGCAACTTGATGCAAAAGCTCGAAGCATCATTGGTGGACATCTCAACAAAGCTCAGTTCAACCGTATCAGTGGCCTTGATACTGCAAAGAAGATGTCGATGAGACTGTCAAAAGTCAATGAGGGAGTTTCCACACAACAAGACTCTCGAGTTGATACTCTCTGAATCCTCTTCAACAAATTCAAGAGGCTGGATAATTGTAACAGCCCAAAACTGGCAAGTTCCATATAAAATTGCACTTTTATTTTTCCCATTGGGGATAAAAAATTTGCACAATTATTCTTTGCAATAATCCATATGACAGGAAAATGCCAAATCATTTTTCTTGTGATGTAAAAGGATTATTTCCATTTCTTTCATTTCTCCTTTTCTGTCTTTTTCCATTTTTCCCGAAGCTTCATATTTTTCTCCCCTAAGCAAGCCCTTTTGAATTCCATCATGTTTTTCCATGATAAAGATCCCTTCCAATTCCCATGATTTTATCATGTCTAGTAAAATGGGGTTGTAGTTCAAATGGTCTTTGAATTGATTTGAAAGCCATTTTAATTACCTAAATATTATTGTCCCAAATCATTTTCTAGAAAATCCTTTAATTCTAAGGGGTCCATAATCATATCATTATATGATTTTTGGAAATGTTTTCGATTTCTTTTAACCATTATCAGTGCTATCTTTTGTGCAAAAGAATAAAGGAAGGAAATGGCAGAGCCACTTGGGCTCATTTTATCTTTCACTCCAGCCTTTTCCTTTCCTCTCGCAGCCCATCCTAATCCACCTAAAATCTAGCCCAACTTCCCCCACGATGCCCCATCTGTCATACCCTCCACCTCTCCTCGCCCTCACATTTTCCCTCTCAGCAGAGAAAGCAGAGAGCGGAGCTCGCCGATGGAGCCCCTCCTCCAGCCTCTCTCCCTCCCCTTATCTAGCCTCTCTCGCCCTTTCTTTCCCCCTCCTCTAGGGTTTCACCTCTCTCCCGCCGCCACCATCTTCCCTTCTCCTTTCCCCTTTCATCTCCTCGGTGCATCCCTCCATGAACAGGTGGTCTATGGCCTCAAATTCACCAGCGCTGGCGCCCGATCGTGGTAATCATCGACGCAGGCGTCATCCCCATCAACTCTGGTGTCGTCACCGATCTCCGCGCTTGCCTCATCTCCATCTTGTTCACGCGACCTCGCCTGCAGCCGTCGTCTTCTTCCCGGAGCCGCGACCTCTCCATAGAGCTGATCGCCGTCTCCTTCGAGCGCGCGTCCCCGAGCCCGTTCCCCTACGTTCTTCCCGCTGTGAGACCCTTCTCCCCCTCCCATTTTTCCTCTCTTCGCGTGTAGACGACTAGGCTGGTTCCCCTGTTTCCGATCATCGCCACCGAGTTCCTGTTTACCGCCGTGGTCACCTAGGCCAAGCCGTGATTCCTTCGAGTCCTGGGCGCGAGCTGCATGCGCGTATGGCACCCAAGTGCGTGTCTTTTTGCCTCTCATGCGAGCTGGTGGCCGCCATCACCTCCACGCCCTGCTGGTTCTGCCCTGTCGGCCGCCGCGTTCGTCAGGTTCAGAGAGTGACGCCTTGTTGTTTCCTTCAGGCTAGTTCAGTTTCGCGCCTATGTTCAGTACTCGTGCTCTTGTTTGCTCCAATTTTCAAGTATAGTAGTGTAGCATAGTGGTGTGGCGCTCGGTTTGCATTCGTGAGGTCGAGGGATCAAATCCATGGCAACACAAGGCTCCCCTTTTTATTGCTGTTTTGTGGATCTGTACTTGTTCAGTTTCAGTATGTTTTATTCTCAGTTTCTGTTAGCCTTGCCTAGATGCTCTACGTAAACCATTTCGCATGAAAACCTCGGGACATTTTTTCATGGAATCCTTCTGACATGGCAGGTGTCCCGAGGGAACTCACTGAGCACCACCTAAACATCGATCCAAAATTGAAGCCGGTCAAGCAGTTTCTCCGTCGTTTCAATGATGAGAGGAGAAACGCCATTGGGGAACAGATAGCCCGGTTCCATGCTACCGGGTTCATCATGGACGTTTTTTATCCGGAGTGGCTCACAAACCCGGTCCTCGTTCTGAAAAAGAGAGGGACTTGGCGTATGTGCATCGACTACACCAACTTAAATAAGGCTTTCCCAAAGGATCCCTTTGCACTGCCTCGTATTGACCAGATCATAGACTCGACTGCGGGATGCGAGTTCTTATGTTTTCTGGATGCCTACTCTGGTTATCACAAAATCAAGATGGCTCTTGAGGACCAGGAGAAAACGGCTTTCGTCACTCCTTTTTGGATTTACTGTTATACTTCTATGCCTTTCGGCTTGAAGAATGCGGGAGCCACATATCAACGAACGGTGCAGAATTGCCTCAAGGAACAGATTGGGCGCAACTAATACGCTTATGTGGATGATATAGTGGTCAAATCACAGCTGGCGGACTCACTCATCAGTGACCTACAGGAAACCTTCAAGATTCTATGTAAGTACCCGATGAAGTTAAACCCGGCCAAGTGCACCTTTGGGGTACATGCAGGAAAGCTCCTCGGATACATAGTATCTGAGAGAAGCATCGAGGCAATCCCGGAGAAAATCAATGCTATCATGGCCCTTCAGAAGCCGGCCTCGGCAAAGGGAGTCCAACGACTCACAGGGTGTGTAGCTTCCCTAAGTCGGTTTATAAGCCGACTAGGAGAAAAAGAAATCCCCCTTTACCGACTCTTGCGAAAGTCGGAAAAATTTGTCTGGGATGATGAGGCTAATCAGGCCCTGGAGTCACTGAAGAGACAATTGTCGCAGGCTCAAATCCTGGCGGCTGCTAAGCCGAAGGAATCAATGCTACTCTATATCTCATCCAACAACCGAGCAGTCAGCATTGTGGTTGTGGGTGAGCGTATGGAAGCCTATAAAGAGCACCCCTTGCAGAGACCAGTCTATTATGTTAGTGAGGTCTTGTAACAACCCGGAATTTTCACCCAAATTAGAAATTTTGTTTGTTGTATTATTTTGTTTATTGCTAGAATTGTTTGTAGTATTTTGCTTCGCTGATTTATTAATCGGCGAATATTCCCCCCTCTTTCTCGTATCGGATGCATGGCCGAACCTTTCCACCATGGCGCACGACCCTTTGCGACACCGGGTTTCACCCGAGCACCGTCCCAACTTCCGGCACAAGTCCAGCCATCTCCATTGGAACGAAAACACCGTCGCAACTTCTCGAAATGTTATCGAGGTGAGGTAAGATTGACGGGCTCGCCGCGCTGAGCGCGTGGTTCAAGATTTTTTCCGAATCAGAGGTCGTATGGACTCGGGGCGGTCAGAAAAGTGGAGTACCAGACGCGAGAGAGAAAACCCGAGGGCGTCTATGTAAATTTCCCATCTAGACCAGCCTATAAATAGATCACCCACCTCCTCCCACCAGATTAGGGTTTCCCTAAGCTAAAATTCGCAGCTACCCCCCTGAAATAATGCAGATCTGACTCTCACAGCTGAAACCCTAAGTCCTGAGCCACCACAACCGTCAGATCTGCAGATCAACGGCCGTGGAGGCGTCCACGTCACCCCACCGCGATCACCTCCCACCTCCAGCAGCCTCTCCCCCGAACTGGGCCCCACAGGTCCCTTGGAACCTCCGCCACCGTCTGTGGAGGCCGCCACCACACCGCAGCCGCCGCGCCTCGTCGCGCCCCAGTGAGCAGCACCCCGCCATTGCGCCTCACCTCTTCTACCTCACCTCCTCCTCTCCCTCTCCGCAGGTAGCCGCGTCGTTGCGCGCCTTGGGCACGGCCGCCGCCACCATGGACAGCGAGGAGCTCACCGGCCACGGCCCGACGTCGCCGCGCCCCTAGCACGCCAGCCACGCCCCATGGACGATGAGGAGCCGCCCGGATTCGCGCCGCAGCCTCCGTTCTGCCCCCTCCATCCATCCTGCTCTGCCGCCCTCGCCGGAGGGTCGCGTTGGTGGCCGCGGCTAGCAGGCCTCGGTCCCGGTCCCGATCTGGATCGGGAACTATCAACGCCATCGTGGGCCACGCAGCCCCAGCGGCCTAGCTTCTTCTGCCCCAGCCTGCGAGCCCCCTGCTGCCTGGTATGAAGTATAACTGACCTCCGCCCACCCGCCGAACTGGGCCAGGCCCAGCAAGGTGAGACTCCCTTTTTCCCTTTTCCTTTTTTTCTGCTGCGATAGCTGGGCCGGCCCAACAGTTGTGTAGCGCCCTAGGCGACGATTAGTTAGCCTATGCTCGTGTGTTAGGCCTAGTAGCTCCGAATTCGGCCCGATGACACATAGTAATTTTTTTCTGGATATATTAATGGCAGATTATGTTGCTATTTTTTCTGAGGCTTGTATCTTTTACCTCGTTGCTCGGATTGCGATAGTTCAAACATGAAACTTTCTTAGAATTTTGCGTAGATTAAAAAAATGTGCTCCTTTTCCATGTTTGCACTTGTCTACATGTTGTTTCACTGCTATTTACATTGCATTCCACCGTAAACTGTTTATTTAATAACTTTTCAACTGTTGCTCCGATTAAAATGTTCTTTCTATGTAACGTAACTATAATTTCATGTAGATTGTGATTTTCCTATTGTTTGTTGTTGATAGCCAATATAAAATATGGATTTGGGCAGAACAGTACCAAATGATTAAATTTGTCATGGGGTACTTAGTGAATGCCATGTTTAGGTTTGTGCCTCACTTAACGTGACTGCCATAGATAGTTTACTTTATGCTTCACCTCTTGCCATGATTGTGTGATATGCCAAGCTTGAGTTAGATGCCATGTTAACAACCTTGATCATGTTGTTTATCTAAACAACTTGAACTATTCTAAGCGTGCGGTATCGTCCTGTGTGACGAGTACCTAACTTAACCTGTTAGTAACCGCTCTCGACGGTAGATCTGTATCGTATTGCGTTGTCTCGTGGTGCATTCTTGTTGATGATTGCTCATGATTTCTTAGTAATAGATGCTTGCTTGTCGATTGCCTTTTCTAGTGTTTCCTTCTTGTGTGCTCCCGCGGTTACCCTCGGAGACGTTGCGAGCTTGAGATCGACTATACCTTCGGCGTCGTCTTCTCATCAGGTGAGGGGGAGCATATATCATGCTTATAACTTTCAGCTCAGTTTGTCTAGGTATAGGATAAAACGATTGCTTGATCCTACCACTTCATATTTATGCCTCTCAAATAAACCCAAACAGCCATGTCCCCCACATCCTAGCAAACCATTGTTTGGCCATGTACCTTGCTTGCTTAACCACTACTATTATGCATGCTTAGGATGCTATCAACTGTTATCCTCTTACTCCATGGATTGGGCTATCACATTATTATATTTTTGTGGGTGATATGATTATTATAATATTGACTATACTCGACGAAGGATGGAAGGTCAAGGCTATCCCGCCCCGACGCTTTGTTCCATTCGAGTCACCTAGGATCCGAGTTCGGGGTATTGGTTCTAAGACTGAGCGTGCCTAACCGCGTGTGGGTTTTTATGGGGTCCCCTATTCTTACCTACCTAGATTCAGACATTTCTAGTGGTGGCCCAATCTGATTTACCATTTGAAACCATGCATATATGTCTGTCGGGTCGCTCCTAGCAGATATCCTTGAAAAAACCTTGGGCCAGCGGGGACATGGTTCCCTTGTTTGTCCACCCTTGATCGGAGAGGGCCCAGACCTCATGCGAGGCGTCCCGGTTACCCAACCCCTATTGAGACGGAAGAGGTCGATCCGAGAGCATGGCAAGCTTTTGGATTGGCTGTCGACTCCCCGGGAGCCACCCGGATTTGTTCGTTGTTAGCTAGAGGGACCTGTTGTTTCGGATCTCTCTGAACTAAATAATAAAATGGTTGAATGTGATGGGTAGCAACTGAGAGAGATGGGCGTGCGTTCGGAGCCTTGTAATGGGCAGTTGGTACACCCCTGCATGGTTAAATGTTTTCGAGAAGCCGTGTCCACGGTTATGGACGACTTGGAACCTAGGTCTTGTTCATAGATAACATCAACTGAATCATAACTGTAACTTAATCAATGTGTGTGTGACTTGACTACTTCTTATTCATCTGGTGATGAAGGGGAGGACAAGGATAGGATAGGTGTTATGTTTGCGTAAGTAGTTGATAGCAAGACTTGTTGGAGGTGATTCCTCATCGACTGCTTGGTTGTTATCTCACTCTAAATAGACCGTTAGCCACCTCATATATTGCTAGTGCGGCTGCAACCTCAACCAAACGCCCATCTTACCGTGAGAAGTTAGTTACAAGACTTGTTGATATAGCTCACCCCTTTCTTCTCTCTTTTACGCACGTTATGCAAACGATCTTGGACTTCAGAGGAGCTCGAGGACCCTTCTTCTGGACGCCTTCGCGGAGACTCGACGACGATTAGTTAGGCGGATCCCGGAGGAGAGCCTGCACCCATGTGGTTACGGGAATGGTGTGTTTTACCTTTGCCACTATGCATTTGATTATAGTCTGTACTCAGACATGTATCTCCCGCTGATGTTTTGTATTAAGGCAGTTGTTTGCCGATTGTATGAGATGTTGTATCCTTGTAGCTGTAATGTTGTGATATCACGTTGGAAATCCGGGGCATATGGCATTGTCATATGTCGCGGGGGGGACCGATATGTGCTTCGTCTCCGGATCTGGATAAAACATCTAGATCTAGAACAATACTGCATATCCGGCCGTACAGGTCTTAACTTCATCAAAGAAACGCTATCCTCACTAGAATAAATTGGTCCTTGGTGTATTCATGGCGAGTCGAAAGCTCAAACAGTATTTCTAGGAGCACCCCATAACCGGGAAGCCACGGGAAGGATTGGAAAGTGGGCTATAGAATTGGGGGCGTATCATATCAAGTATGAGCCACACACGGCCATCAAGTCCCATGCGCTGGTCGACCTCATCAATGACTGGACAGAGACCCAAGCACCTCCAGAGAAGGCAATTACCAAATACTAGACAATGCACTTTGATGGGAGTCGGTAGCTCCAAGGATCAGGAGCCGGCGTGGTCCTTACCGCACCTAAAGGAGAAAAATTCTGCTATGGCTTGCAAATAAAATTCACTTGCACCAACAACGCATCGGAATATGAGGCCCTACTTCATGGGCTGCGGCTGGCTCGTGAGATGAACATAAGCCGGATTCAATGCTACATCGACTCTGGCCTCGTTCCCCAACAAGTGTCAGGAAAATGGAACTCCAAAGATGCCACCATGGTGGCTTATAGGCGAGAGGTGGAAAGACATGCCGGTTTCTTTGTTGGATACCAGGTGGATTATGTGAAGCGCAAGCAAAACGAAGCAGCGTACGCTTTATCCCGTCTCGGCTCTCAGCGAAATCCGGTTCAACCAAACGTGTTCCTGAACGTCCTGACAAAGCCGTCTGTGCAAATGCCAATAGAGCAAGACATAGCAGAGTCGGATCCAGAATCGGCTCTAGTGGCTGCAATACATCTCACCCCTAATGGGTTGTACCTTATTTGGATTACAAGACCCGGGGAATCCTACCCTCAGATGAGAATTTAGCTAGGAAAATTTTCAGAAGGATCAAATCCTTTGTACTCATCAACAGTGAGTTACATCGGCAAAGCCCTGCAGATGTTTTTCAGAGATGTGTCTCACCGGAAGAAGGCAGAGAAATCCTCAATGAAATACACTCTAGGGATGGCGGACATCACGCCAGCTCTCGTTCGCTGGTGGATAAAGCTTATAGAAATGGATTCTACTGGCTCACAACACATGCAGACGCATAGGATATAGTCAAGAAGTGTGACGGATGTCAGCATTATGCAAAGCAAGCTCACGTCTCGACTCAAGAACTCAGGATGATCCCTATCACTTGGACCTTTTGCAGTGTGGGGACTTGATATGGTGGGACCTTTCAAGAGGTCGGCCAACAAGAATACACACTTATTAGTGGAAGTGGATAAATTCACCAAATGGGTTGAGGTAGAGTCGGTTAGTAAGTGTGACGCAGCAACAACACTAAAATTCTTGAAAAAGTTAATATACACATTCGGTTACCCCCACAGCATCATCACTGATAATGGATCTAACCTATCAGAAGGGGTTATGCAGTGATTCTGCCAGAACGAGCACATCCAACTCGACCTTGCATCAGTAGCTCACCTGAAGTCTCATGGACAAGCCGAGAGAGCCAACCAAGAGTTGCATCGAGGTATCATACCTCGAATTTGTGTCCCTTTGGAAAGGACGCCGGGTTGCTGGGAGGAAGAATTACCCTTAGTACTATGGAGTACCAGGACGACTCCTAACAGGTCGACGGGATACACACCGTTCTTCCTTGTCTATGGATCGGAAGTCATTCTCCCAAGTGACATCCGTCATGACTCACCAAGGGTCACATCATATGTGGAAGCCGACAATGAGAAAGCAAGGCATGACGCCTTGTACGTTCTCGATGAAAAATGAGAACTGGCAGCAGCTCAGTCGGCCCTCTACCAACAAGATTTGCGATGATATCATAGCCGTCGCACCAGAAGTCGAAATTTCCAGGAAGGTGATTTAGTGCTCCGCCTCATACAGAAAAAAGATAGAATGCATAAATTATCCTCTCCATGGGAAGGACCGTTTTTGGTCAGCAAGAACCTGTACAATGGATCCTACTACCTGGTTGATATACGCGATTAGGCAAAATCACGCACATCTATCGAGGAGGCTCCCAGACTGTTGAACATTTAACAACTCCGTCCGTATTATACTTGAGTAGAACAGGAACATTATTGTACATCTATGTAAGTCGACACTCGTCGCACTAGCTTTCGCCATATAATATATATATAAGTCGACTTCCATCGCACTAGGCCCTCGCCATATAATATGCATAAAAGTCGAGTTTCGTCGCACTAGGAATTCTCCATATAAAATATATCTAAGTCGACTTTCGTCGGACTAGGCTTTCTCCACATCTAATATCTGAATCGACTTTCGTCGCACTGGCTCTCGCCAATCTAGATGTCATACCGACATTTTTTTACTTTATTATCTTCATGTTTTCATCTTGCATCATACATTGCATATTTTTACATTTTTTATCTTAGAGACCTTAGGTCTTGATCAACCCTCTATCGGCTCTGAGCATGTATATTGCTTAGCCAGGGGGAATCGGGGAGTTCGTCTGAGAACCCGGAATATATATGTGAAACTCCACATGTGTATGGCTTATTCAGGGGAAATTGGGGAGCTCGATGACATCCATCGACTCTTAGCCGAAGGAAACCCGTAAAATTTGGCATGTATAGCTCAAGCTCATATGAACAACGCGAACCCGACTTAGTCTAAACTTTGGGGCTTACAGAAACGCCTATCGAGTTTGGTCCTAGGAACCTGGCACTTTAGTCATATATGTTAGCTTGTAGAGAAGTTTTGACTCTTGAACCAATAATCTCTCTCAACTCGAGATGATGAGGCATGAGCCGGCTTCTATATGAGCTTTTGAAATTTATCTTTTGCATACAAACATCATACTTCATTTTCAATTATGTATAACATTTTTTTCTTTTCAGATAGAAGTTACACCTATGTGACTCGGCACAGCACCCAAATGCATATACCGACTCATGGGGACTACACTTCAAAATTTAATCTCAAAGCCTCGGCACAACACCCAGATCCATATACCAACTCTTCGGGGGTATTACTTCAAAATTTCTTCTCAAGATTCGACACGACGCAGTGATGTTTGTATCAACTCTTGGGGAGTATTACTTCAAAAAAATACCTTAATGATTTGGTTTGGCACACAAGGTGAACACACCAAATCATGGGGGCTACAAGTCAATCTATCCTTTGAGTCGACAAATTATACAAGTACATTTGAATCGACTTAGGGGCTACAGATACAATATGGCTCCCATGCATATATATATCATTTCAGAGGTTAGGTATAAAACTGACTTACATATTTTATGGGAAATATTCTCATTCATTAGTGGATGAGTCTTACATCAAATAAAGAGCCTTACATCAAAATAAAACAAGCCCAAAGTCGACAAAATACCACTAGATAAAACTACATATTCAGTGGTTTTCCTCAGAGTCGACTTCATCAGATGAGACTCGGGCCTCTTCTGCATTGTTGTATAATTCTTCATCACTGATGCTGGAACTCTCCATACAGCAGTCGGCCCGATCGCCATCCGAGTCGAATATCCTAGCCCACAGGGTCTCGTCACCATCATAATTAAAGATATTAGTGTCTCCCTTTTGAATATTCCTGGAATGAAGAAAAGTTTTCCAACCCTTCTCCAGGAACATGGAATCCTGATGAGAAAAACTTCTGGCCACCCAGATGGGTCCATGAGGGCACCCCTCAGAGCAGAGCCACAATATTGAAGGCTTGGAGGACACCATGATATTGGCAAAATATTCAGGAAGATTAACCCAGCGACGGATTGTGCGAACCTTCACCATAAACTCATATCTTTCAGGAGAAGAAGGAGGAGATTCAAGGTCCGGGGATTATTGAGTAGCACGCGCACCTCTTCCTTTGCCCCGGCCGTGGCCTCTCCCACGCCCTCGACCACCGCGAGAACCAGCGCTGGACCTAGGATCGCTGATGGCCAAAGGAACACGGGTGTTGAGCTCGGGAGCCATGGATTATTGCGGAGGGAGAAGAGGAAGAAGAAGATGCAAGAACTCAGAAGATTGGATTACCGAATGGCTATTTATATAGCCACAAGGAGATGATCAGTTAATGCCATAAAGTCAGGGGTAGATTACCCATGGTAGGTGAAATTTATGGGAGACTCTTCAATTCTCACCATGAAATAAATGCCCTCAATAGTGGCGTTTCGGGCAGAGAAACCATAAATGAAGTAACGGATCTTTGACTAAAAAGTCAAATGGAGTTTTCAAAAAATTGAAGGTGAAACAAAAGCTAGAAATAATTGGCTCTGAATCCTTATAAACGTTGAAGCATAAGAGTCGTCTTGACCAATTTAAGAGTCGGCAACTAGAATCAAGAAGATTACTGCGAAGACTTAAGCATCACACCAATCTTGGGGGCTAATGTCGGGGGGATGGACCAAGCCCATAACCCGGCATTAGATTAATGGGCCGACTCATTTATGGAAGGCCCACAAAAGAAGACCCGGCCACAAGCCGGCCGCACCAAGCATGAAGATCGAAGACCGTGGAAGGAATTCGACTTACCTTGTATAGCACATTACATCATTTTTAAAGTAGAGTAGGACTCCACTTCGTGTAGGACTCGGACTCGTGGAACCCCGGGACACAGCTCCTTTATAAGTCGAGGTCCACGGGATCCAGAGGCAACTCAATATCAATCCAAGATAGGACTAGACACTTGCGGCGTAACCTAGATCTCATCGAGACTAAGGTTACAATTCGACTCTCTTGTAATCTATCAATCGACACATCTAAACGAGGAGTCGGAACCCGTAATAGTAAGAAGCGGGAGTAGGTCTTTACCTCGAGACAAAGAGGGGTCGAAACCTGGGTAAATCGCCGAGTCTCTTGTCCATGTCTACTCTCTCCTCGTATCCACCTCGCAGCAAAGGTCCCATGTCAAGTTCGACTCTTCGAACATCTGCCGTGACTTTCCCACGACAAGACTTGCAGATCTCCAAGATAAAAGAAGGTCGAATAATATCAACCTAAGTCTCAGTGAATAGCTCAACTCAGTTTGGACTTGGGGTTGGTTTTCTCTCGAGATCTTACTTGGGATGCTCAAAACTCTTTTGTCTCAGAATATTCAGTGGAGCAGCCAACCGCAAATGGCGGGTGCGTGCGGGGTATTTATAATTGGCGATCCCGATGGTGAATTGACTGAAGTGACCCGATGCAACCGCTTGACGCGTGTCCACAACGGTCGGATTTTCAATCACTGCGCAACTTTTCTTGCGGAGCAAGTAAGCTGACTTACCGAATGAGTTCACTCTCGAAGGCAAGAAGCGCGATTACTTTGCCTTCAGGCTTTTACTCGACTCAATAAGATTTCTCTCGGCAGGCTATCTTTGGGTTTTTAGTTGAATAGAGCATATTCACTTTGACTAAGATTTCAACTAGAAAACCCCTCTTGATAGTAAGATTTTTCCTACGACAAAAGAAAGTAAAAGAGAAACTAGAAAAAAAGACTAAGTCTTAGACCAGCTTTAACTTTCTCCTCGTTGCATTTCTTCTCGAGAGCATCTTCTTTTTCGACGACATTTTTAGGGGTCGTCTTCCTTCAAAGGCTTCGGTATATGACTGCAGCTTTGCTCCAGTGAGTTGTCCTTCGACCTTCTACATGAAAACTCCATTCTTAAGGAATCTAAGCATCTATTTATACTCGAAAACAATGTTAGTTCCTCTACTGCTTTGTCCAACAATCTCCAAAACCTTCGGGGGCAAAACATGCTCTTACAATCTCCCCCTTTTTGGACGATTATTGACAAAACAGGAATAGATAAATAATTGAAAAGTTTTGAGTTTTCGATGATAAACCAAGGCTAAGATAGGTGATGTATTCCCCCTTGATGTATGCACGGAAGTTGAAGAATTTCAGTGAAGTGCATATTTGATAAGGAATGAGTCGAGGGAAAACGTGAATATCTTAGCGAGCGAGATTGCAGTTCAAAAGAAGGTTAACCTGTTAACTTAAGTGATAGAATTTTTTTTTGCAAGAAGGTTATGCAACGCAACCATAGCAGATAGATATCTTATGATAAAGATAGCAGTTCAAAGACCTACTTAGAGTTAGTTACAACCAAATCGAAAAACAATCGAATGTTTGTTGAAACTACTCAGAAACTCAAAGTAAACGACTAAATAGCAAAAGACCTTAACCCCATTTTCAAACTATTTCTTCGATGCAGCACCATCTCCCCCTTTTTGTGAATATTTGAACAAAAAGTTTGAGAAGGGGTCAAAATAATTCCTACTCTCTTGAAGCGTGACGATGTCGAGAAGTTTCCGCGTGCGTAGAAGCACGTGGCCTTGTCGAAGGAAGACAACGGGAGGGGCGAGCACCACTATGATTGAGCTTCATGTGGAAGGATTGTTGATCACCAGAAGAGTTGAGTTGCGATTCTGGAGGAGTCTTGGGGCTTCGAGGAAGTGACGAGTAAACCCTCATGGCACGACGTTCTTCTTCGTGGTTGGAGTCGCAGGAGACACCAACTATAGTGATATGTTAGTAGTCGTGCATGCAGAGCACATCTCTGTTCTTCCAAAGCATGGGAATGTTGGAATCAGGGCGATCTACTCGATCATCATTTGTCCATTGTTGTTGCAGATGAGGAGGATGTTCTTCAAATCCACAGCGCTGGAGCTGATTGAGAGAATTGAAATTCCTGAGTCCTTCCCAATCCCTGCAAAGACATTCTCGAAGAATTTTATTGTTGCTCATTGCAATGTTCCATGGGTGATTGATTTTATTCATCTTCTTTGGCTTCTACACGAGATCTTGATCGATGTGGTGCTGAAACATCTGTTGAGTACGAAGGGAAATCTCCATATGATGAACTCTCTTGTTAAACTTCGAGCGGATGTTCCTTTCAGTCATATGGGCCATTATGCCTGTGTGCTCAGCAAATGGATCAGTGCGTCGACCAACAACCTGCAATACTTCCCGAACTAGTGGAGTGAAAATCTTGGGGAATATTTTTATGGGGAATGGCACGTCCCAAGAGTAATTGCAGATATCGATGAGCCATGGTACAAAGGGCTTGAGAGCAATCAGATCATCGGCACAGGATACCATGGTGCGAATGAAATAGTCCTCAAATTCGAAGGGAAGTCCATTGTCTAGCTTCATTATGGCATGTTGAACAACGTTGGGAATGAAAAAATCATCATGAATATCCAGCATTGCAATCAACGGCTTCGACAGAATATAGAACCAAGCTTTAGCTTCGAAGATCAAATGCTTCGGCTTGGGTTCTCCAGGTTAAGGATCTCCTACGACATCTGGGTTCATCAGCGTTGAGAATTCAGCCGGGGTTAGTGCGGGCAGATCATGTAGCTTGTACGGTAAACCTTTGAAACAAGGAAGATTGATTACTGCCAGAAATTCATCGATAGTCATGTGGAAAACTTGGCCTTGAATCATGAAATCAAATTTCCAAGTGTTCAGCTTGGTATGATCTCCAATGACATATAATGTGGCATGTAACTGTTTGATGAGCTCGGGATTGAAACCATTGTCGAGCGCAAACATTCTGTTCACATGAAGTCCATCAATTGCTTCGGAAATGTTCTCGAAACAAGTGGTTGCACATACCGAAGGCATGTCCAAGTACGGGTGCTTGAAGATCCTTGCCTTGTTGTACACCACACGAGTATAATACACTTCCTGTTCTTGGGTCCAGAACCGAAGAGAATAAGCATTCCTTGGAGAATCATAAGGATTGGGCCCAAAGAATTATGGCTTATGTACCCGCCTATTGAAGATGGGATCTCCTCGAGGTACATCAGAGCAGAACAGGGGCAACATTTCCCTTTTATGAGCTGAATGCAACAACTCATCGACAGGAAGCTCATCAGCGGATTTCTCTAGAAGCTGCAGGCTGGGCCTTAGCTCGAGGTAGTGAAGATGGAACATTGACGATGTCATGTGCTGGAACAGCAATAGGAGCAATTTCCTTGGCTTGATCTTCGACGACATCTCCTTCGTCGGGATTCTGTACTTGTTCGGCCTCTTCAGTTTCCATGTCCTCTAGATCAGCATTAGGCTGCTCGCCAGCATCCACCATCTCTTCGTTTGATGAAGCAGATGAGGAATAAGAGCCTTTGTTGGAGCTGTCGTCTCCAGAGCTATCCTCTTCAGCATCGCCTTCGTCAGATGCAGGAGGTGCATTATGGCGAGGGGAAACTGTGGTGACATCCACATTTTCCTCTTCTTCTTGTTCGGTGCGGGCAGAGGATAAATCCTTCTCAGTTGATGGAGGTGGAGCCGGAGCTTCTTTCTTGGTCTCAGCTTGAGCACTAGGCTCAGCTTCTTGGTGGGGTGGAGGTGGGGTTACTTGTCGGGGTGGTGATGGAGCACTGGGAGGAGTTTCTTGTCGGGCAGGTGGCGCAGTATCTTGTCGAGCTGATGCTGGATCGACGTCGACATATTTCTTCTTCTTCTTGGCAGTCTCTGCCGTTCCACGCCTAGAGGATGTGGTATAATTTTGCTCGGGAGACTTTCTCTTTCGATATTGTCTCTCGGTGAGAGAAGCATTGTGGTCTTTGCACATGTCGGCCCTCCCCGGCAGGGTGCCGGAGCAGGATCCTGGTGACCCCTGAAGCTAGGTTTCGATGGCGGTGTAGATCAGGAGCGGTTCTGGAAAAAGGAGTTCGATACCTCGGGTTTTTGTGTCACAGGGGGAGTCCGAGGCGGTGCCCAGGTCACCGAGGCGTCCACCTGGTGCGGGTCCCCCCTGGCCGCGCTCGGAGGGTGCCTGGGGGCCTGAGGCCACCTCCTGACTTCGTCCTCCGGCTGGAGTACTCTTTCGATGTAAATATTTTTTGGGAGTTTTCTGAGCAACTTCATATTTGGACTTTTTCTGCATTGCAACGACAAAACGGACAGTAACTGGCACTAGGCTCTATATTACTAGGTTAGTCCAATAAATGATTCCAGAGCATGGAAAAAAGATGTAGCAACGACACAAAAAGATCATGGAAGAAGCAAAAATTATGGATACGTTTGGGACGTATCAGCATCTCCAATCTTAATTCCAGCTCATCCTCGAGTAGGTAAATGATAACAAGATAATGTTTGATGTGACATGCTACTTAGGAGTAAAGGCAATCAATCTAATGTAATTAAGAAGCATAAGTCAAAGACAAAGTGATATAAAGCAATAGTCTATAGTTGATATTAAGTAAGCAATGAAAGAACATCTAGACAATTGAGCTCTTGCTATCCGTGAATCGAATGTCTCAATCAGAGTCCCCGTGCCAAAAGTGGGGAAGTTTTAGAGCATAAAAAATACTGAATAGTTGTTGAGAACTCAATCTACTAATTTTCACACATGGTCCCTTTGGAATCTTATTATGACTCGTCCCCAGACCACTAGTCAGGTACAAGTCAAACTGATCCTCTCCCTTTCGAATTTGAGAACTCATGCAGTGAATGAGCGCGAGAAAGATACGTTGGCACTCTGGATAAAAAATAGAATAATGAAGGGGATAGGAAGTCAAAAAGTGAGAAAGGCTCACACCAATGAGGACAATCATAGGCGGGAGAAAGACAAATGGTAGATATGGTGTGAGGAGTAGGGATTCCCATGCAACGTGCGGATGCAAAAGAGCTATAAGTGTATAAAAGCCCTCCAATGGAACTAGTGGGGGTGCATCCAACTTGCTTGCTCATGTTAACCTAGAGCTCTTTTGAGGAGGCTCATCCTTGGAATATGCAAGCTAAGTTCTATAGTGTATACATCCCCACATAGTTATACATGAATGATATGAAAACTCTCTATGAAGTACATGTGTTACTTTGAAGCACAAGTGTGGAATAAAGGATAGTAGTGCTGCCCCCTATCTCTTTTTTATTCTTTTTTTCGTTTTCACCTTTTTTGTATTTTTTTGTATTTTGTCTGGCCTCCATGGCTATTTCTTCTCTCTCTCCTTACTTTTTCGTCCACTTTGGGATCTTTTATTCTTTTCCCCAGTGTAGGGGCAACACTCTATAAGAACATCAACACACTTTTATTTACTTAAAACTCTGAATCAAAAAGTAATGACTCTATATGAATGCATGTGCAAGTGTAGTAGTAGGCAATATGACAGTGAAGGATAAGTCATATGAACATGAAGAACGATGGATGTTGCATGGCAATATATCTCAGAAAGGCTATGGAAATGCCTTGATAGGTAGGTATAGTGGATTTTTTGAGGAAAGATATAATGAGGTTTATGATGACAGAGCGTATCGTTCCAAGGGTTTGGATGCACCGGCGAAGTTCGCACCAATTCTCACGACAAGGGTAATGCACTGTACCGAAGAGGCTAGCAAAATATGGGAAGGTGGAAGTGCCAACAATCGAATACTCGCATTAGTCCGAAGAACTCAAGCACTTATTATCAGTAACTCTATATCTAGTCAGGAGATTCACAAAGAGACAAGTACCGCGAGGAGGATTGTATGTGGGTTTATTATCCTTGTGCATCCTCGACCCATGGTAAGTGGGGGTACTCTATATATTCCAACCCCGCAGAGATTAGTGATCCTTTTAGTAGCTAGAGTTCTCAACTAATTTTTTTACTTTTCGAACATAAGGAACGGTTAGCCAAGATACGACACCTATCAGTAATGGGAGCAAGCTCAATTGGATAAACATTCATCATTACTCAATCAATACCTCAACACTATTGCAAGATATCCTAAGCTAGACCTAGTGATCCGGATTACCTATACACCACACATAAAACATACCATGAGACATATAAACCATTGCAACAGAAATAACTCTCTAAACAAATATAAGTGAAGCACGAGATTTCTAAACTTTCTACAACAGAATTAAATTGATCTCAAGCAAGATCTAAGTGAAGCACGAGAGCTAACAAATAGGGAGTAGATAAATTTAACACTCAACCGATATAAGTGAAATTCTAGAGTGTTCCATGATAAAGTGGAGCGTGTATCTGTCCCAATCAAGCATGCAAGGGTCCGACATTGTAATGACCAGCAAAAAAAACAAATCAAAACAAATAAACAAATAAACATACGCTCCAAGAACAACACATATCATGCGAAGTAATAAAATTATAGTATTGAGAGAGACGACTTGATAATTGTTTGATGAAGAGGGGGATGCATGGGGGCATCCCCAAGCTTAGATGCTTGAGTCTCCTCGAATACTTGTTAGGGGTGTCGGGGTGTAAGGCCCGATATGTGGTATTGTTCCAGATCTAGATGTTTCCATCCAGACCTAGGGACGAAGCACATATCGGGCCCACCACGACATATGACAATGCCATATGCCCCGGATTTCCAACATGATATCACAACATTACATGTACAAGGATACAACATCTCATAAAATCGGCATGCAACTGCTTTAAATACAATACATCAGCCGAAGGTATATGTCTGAGTACAGACTACAATCAAATGCCTACTGGCAAAGAGAAAAACATCGGTCCCCACAACCACACGGGTCCACCAAACTAGTCGTCGTCGAGTCTCCACGTGAAACGTCGATCACCATACCAGTTGTCGATCAAGAACCTTGAAAAGAGTTTGGGGGTAGTATCATGAGTATTGAAGTACTCAGCATCCAACTGTAGTGGTCATCTGACCCAGCAAGGACTTCATCACTCGTCATTCCAGGACAACTAGTAGTTTACGGTAAGGATGGGGTAAATGGTGAGGTTGCTGCCGCACTAGCATTTATGATGTGGCTAACGATCTAGAGAGAAAGATAAGAAGCCAAGAATTCGATGAGGAATCGCCTCCAACAAGTCTTGCTATCAACTACTTACGCAAGGATAACACCTATCCTATCCTTGTCCTCCTCTTCGCATCACGACGAAAAAGAAGCAGTCAAGGAACGCACACGTTGATCAAGTTATATTAAGATTATCTCAGTTGTTGTTGTCTATGAACAAGGAGTACGTCTCAAGTCGTCCATAACCGTGGACACGGCTTCTCGAAAAGATTTAACCCTGCAGGGGTGTACCAACTGCCCATTACAAGGCTCTGCACGCATGCCCATCTCTCTCAGTTGCTACCCATGATAGGCAACCATTTGATGATTTTGTCCCAAGAGATCCGGAACGACAGGTTCCTCTAACTAACAACGCACAAATTTGGGTGGCCCCCGGTGAGTTGACATCCAACTCAAAAGCCGGCCGCACTCTCGAGTTGGCCTCTACCGTCTGGATGAGATCGGGGTAACTAAACCATCACTGTGGATAGCCCTCGAGCTTCCAGGTTTGGACCAACAAAGGAACTCTGTCTCCGCTGGCCCGAGTTGTTTGAAAATCTGCGAGGTCAACACTCGCACACAAACGTTTTGCAAATGGTAAAACCAGCTTGGGCCACCACTAGAAATGTTTGAAGTTAGATAGGTAAGAAGTGGGGATCCTAGGTGACTCGAATGGAACAAAGCGTCGGGGCGGGATAGCCTAGACCTTCCATCCTTCGTCGAATGTAGTCAACATTTATAATAATCATATCATCCACAACAATATAATAATGTGATATCCCAAACCAAGGAGTAATAGTAGGTAACATTCGTGTCATCCTAAGCATGCATACTAAGAAGGGGCTGAGCAACGAGCAATATTAACACAGCAGTACATGGTTTGATGGGAGGGGACATGGCTGTATCGGTTTGAAAGAGGCTGTAAACATGTGGTAGGATCAAACATCGAGCCTAACCTAGGCTAGCATGCAAACCGCTGGTTGAAATAGAATGGATCATAAGTAATATATAGTCCTTGCCTGTTGATAAGTCGGATTCCGAAGGTGTAGTTAATCGCAAGCTCGCATCATCTCCGAGAGGTACCCGCGGAAGCACACAAGACGGTAAACACTGGAAAGCAATCAACGAGCAAGCATCTATTACTACGAAGAAAACACGAGCAAGCATCAACAAGAAGGCAACACGAGACATCGCACCTAGCGTCGAGAGCGGTTACTAACAGGTTAAGTGGAGTACTCGTCACACACGACGATACCACACGTTTACGGTCGTTTAAGTTGTTTAGCTACAGGTGATCAACAAAGTTGTTAACATGGAAAATCACAGAAGCCTGGCAAGAGGTGAAGCATAAGGTAAACTATCTATGCTAGTAAATTTAAGTGAGGCACAATCCTAAACATGGCATAACACTATGGGCCCCACAACAATTAAAGCATTTGGTACTGTTCTATCCTAAACCATATTTTAGGTTGGTTAAAAACAGCAGGCAATAGCATAAACACAAAGTACATGAAATTCTAATCAAGATACATATACAGAACACTCCAAACGGAGTTACGGTTAAAAAGATACAAGCAAAACAAGTTTGGAACACAATCTGCCAACATCAGAGCACACTTTAGAGCAATGCATAAACAGGATAATCAATGCAAACATGCTCACAAATGATATTAAACTAAAGTATACATGGCAGGGAAGGCATGGCAAAAGGAATCATGCAAATAGACATCATGGTTCACTAGTTATAAGAAACACAAAAAGCTATAAAACATTACTGGTCAAGGACTTGGTGAAAATCAAGAAAACAAGGCAGAAACTATTATTTTCATGATTTATAAACAGGGGTAAAACTATATGCAAATGTGCAGCAACATGACATAGCAATACATGGGCATGAAGTAGACATGATGGTGATCAGGTACAAACAAGAATCAAGGTCATAGGAATCATAGATCAAAAGATATTAAGCATGCAACATGGCATCGGAAAGTTACAGACATAGAGAAAAACAGAGGTGGATGTCATAAAAAGTGGCATAGCAACTTTGGAGCTAAACATAATTATGACCAGGAATGTAAACATGAAAATGCAATACATATAATGGAAGTAGACATGACACTTAATAGTATGAAAAAAGAATGAATAGCATAAGCCTGATGGATTTTTCACAATCATCAATCAAACTTGCAATAAAATAACAACATTAACCCTTAACAGAAATTAGCAGTAGTTAACAGTCTGATGACCACTTCAATAGTGATAAACAACATCAAGATGGCCTCAAATCAAAATGCTCACAAAATATTAACTTAAGTACACACAAAACTAAACAATTTTCCTTTTGGGTGCAATGTGATCCGGGCTACGATTTGATCGCAAACGACATGACGAAAACGAAAGAGCACACAGTAATTTAGGGACTTAGAAAAAAACAGCAGGGGAAAAATAAATAAAAAGGGGTGGCCTGGCCTCACCTAGTGGGCTCGGCCCACTGGCGGCAGAAGAGGCGCCCTGGCTGGCGGCTGGGCCTCAGGGGGCGGCTGGGCCGCCTAGATGGGGAGGCCCATGCGGGCGAGGAAGCTGGGCCGGCCCAGGCGGGGCGAGCAGCGGTGCCCGATCCGATCTGGATCGGGTCTTCGGTGGGGGCGGCGGCTGCCGCCCGGTGGCGGCTCTCCGGTGAGGCTGGGTGGCCGGTGATGCCGAGCATCCAACGGACATCACCATGCACATGGGCCTCACACCAAACGACACACGCATCGAGCATTCAAAGGTGAACTCTATCCTTTACGTGTGTCCTTTCGGTCCTCTCACGGATGGTATACTACTTGACCCTCCGATTTTGCGCACTTATAGGTTGGAGCCACATGATGAACGTGCAATGGAGGAGGTCGGACATAAGAGAATGACTACACTATCCACGAGAGAAGCTTGGAAGAGAAGGCGGAACAAAGGAGAAGAAGATTCGACTTCAGACAGCCTTCGGACGTCCAAAGACTTTCGGACTTCCGACAGGTCGGACGTCCGAACCTCGTCGGACTTCCAACATGCTACAGTCAGGAGCCCCTCCATCGGAGCGAGCGCACGACAGACTTCGGACCACCGATAGGCGTCGGACGTCCGATAGGTCGGACGTCCGAAACTCATCGGATTTCTGACATCCACTACTCCAGGCCACCAGGTCGTCTACAGGACTCCGCCGATGCAGCCACTTCCGGAAATCCGAAGCTCAACGGACGTCCGACGTCCCGAAAGTTCGGACGTCCGAAACCCAACAAACGTCTGAAACCTGCCTGCGCGCAGATTCAGCGGGGCCACGGCCCATGTATCCCTCTCACTTACCCCTTGCACTATATATACTCCAGCCCCACCTCCATTCTAGTGTTAGCTAAGAAATTACCAAAGACTTGAGAGCTTAGCTCCTTCTTCCCCCTAGGGAATTAGATCTCCTTGAGATCCTCTCAAGCCTACCTTCTACCTCCTCTCCCCACTCATAGAAGGAGAGGAACCCAATCCTATTCATAGAAGGAGAGGGAGACTACCAAGCTTACCTCTTGTGGTGTGTGGATCTTGTGATGTGTGGTATTTGGGAGTGGATTTGAGTGTTTATGTGTTTGGATCTTGCTCCCCCTTTCTCTCTTGTGTTGATCCCCTTTGTTCTTGTTCTTTTTGTGGATCCCCACCTCCAAATTGTGAAGATTGGGCCAATACCTAGGCTTTCCCTACATCATTTGGTATCATGCGCAAGGTTGACACAATTTGGAGTCCCTCCCCCCTCACTTTTCTAGCCAATTTTTGTTTGTTCTTGTCCAATTTCGAAAATACCCACCAAAAATAGCCATAACCAAGATCTTGTGATTTGTGGTTCCTTGTGAGTTTTTGTTGGTTTTGATCCGTGGATCTCGTGTTTAGCAAGTGGATCTACTCCCCTTGCGTTCCCTGGCCCCAATTTTTCTTTTGTTGCGCACTTATAGGTTGGAGCCACATGATGAACGTCCAATGGAGGAGGTCGGACATAAGAGAACGACTACACTATCCACGAGAGAACCTTGGAACAGAAGGCGGAACAAAGGAGAAGAAGATTCGACTTCAGACAGCCTTCGGACGTCCGAAGACTTTCGGACTTCCGACAGCTCGGACGTCCGAACCTCGCCGGACTTCCGACATGCTACGGTCAGGAGCCCCTCCATTAGAGCGAGCGCACGACAGACTTCGGACCCCCGACAGGCGTCATACGTCCGAAAGGTCGGACGTCCAAAACTCGTCGGATTTCCAACATCAACTACTCCAGGCCACCAGGTCGTCTATGGGACTCCGCCGATGCAGCCACTTCCGGAAATCTGAAGCTCAACAGACGTTCGACATCCCAAAAGTTCGGACGTCCGAAACCCAACGGACGTCCGAAACCTGCCTGCGCGCAGATTCAGCTGCGCCACGGCCCATGTATCCCTCTCACTTACCCCTTGCACTATATATACTCCACCCCCACCTCCATTCTAGGGTTAGCTAAGAAATTACCAAAGACTTGAGAGCTTACCTCCTTCTTCCCCCTAGGGAATTAGATCTCCTTGAGATCCTCTCAAGCCTACCTCCTACCTCCTCTCTCCACTCATAGAAGGAGACGAACCCAATCCTATTCATAGAAGGAGAGGGAGACTACCAAGCTTACCTCTTGTGGTGTGTGGATCTTGTGATGTGTGGTATTTGGGAGTGGATTTGAGTGTTTATGTGTTTGGATCTGGCTCCCCCTTTCTCTCTTGTGTTGATCCCCTTTGTTCTTGTTCTTGTAGTGGATCCCCACCTCCGTATTGTGAAGATTGGGCCAATCCCTAGGCTTGCCCTACATCAGCCGGACCAGGCACGGGGAGGCCGGAGGGTGGCGCCGGCCGCCGGTGCACGAGGTGGGGCGGCGCAAGCGGCGAAGACGAGTCCCGGGGCGGCACGTCTCGGGCCAAGCTCGGCGGCGGCGCCATGGCGCGACGGCGGCGGCTCTGTCGCGGTTTGTCACCGGTGAGGGGCCTGCGGGAGAGGAGATAAGAGGGGGTGAGGAAGAGGAGAGGGAGAGGTCGGCGGGGGCGGACCCAGTGGCGGGCGGCGGCAGTGCCGGCTCCCGGTGCGAGGTGCGGCGGCGCGGCCACTCCGGCGAGCGTGGCGGCGTGGCGACCCGATTCGGGTCCAGGGCGGGCCTGGCGGCACCCTGCGGGGCCCGGTTCGCCTGGTGCTGCTGGTGGAGGCTCGGGAGTGACGTGGCGCGCTGTGAGCCACCGGATGCCCGGATCTGACGATTGAGGACAAATCTGGCTAGGGTTTCGGGTGTGTAGGGACTTGGGGGAAGATTTGGGGAAATTCCAAGAGGTGGCTGCAATTTTGGCTTAGGGGAAACCCTAGAAAGGGGTGGGTGAGTGGTGGTCTTTATACAGCCTAAGTGGTTGGCAGTTTGCAAAAACATCCCTAGTTTTTCTCTCGCGCGCGCGGTGTTTACGTTTCTGACCGCCGGGGGTCCGCAGGACCTCCGATTCGGGTAAAACATTGAACTACGCGATCAGCACGTCTAGCTGGCGGCGTTCACCTCGAGTTGGAACCGTTCCGAGAACACTTTCCGGCGCACTATAAAAATATCTCGTTTACTTATTAAACGGGGTTTTTCGTTCCGTTGGCTGCGGCTGGTCTCGTGCGGTTTTCGCGACCGTGATCAGGTGAAACCCGGTGTCGCAAAGGTCGAGTGTCTGGGTGGCAAGGGTCGGTCTCCGTCCGGTACGAGAAGGGAGGTGGGGAAATAATCGTCGATCGATAAATCAAGGATGCAAACACCGCAAAAAAATCAGACAATCAAACAATTTACACCGAAAAGTAAAATTTTAATTTTTGTGAAATCTGGGCTGTTACACGGGGCATCCTCAAGCTTGAGCTTTTGCCTCTGGTTTTCCTTCGCACAAAACTTCTCATAAACTTATTAGAGTGGTAAGTACACTAATAGATAATCTACGAAAACTGGACAGATTGTAAAGATTGATTTTTCAGGTGCACTTCTGCTGCTCAAATAAGAAAACTCAAAACATATGAATGTTTCAAAATTGTATAGAGCATGTTGTGTAAAAAATTCAGCTCAAATAAATGAACTGGGATTTATCATGAATTTTTCCGTCAAGCAGACAGAATCAGTTTTCTCGACAACATGTGACAACTTTTGCTTCCCTTATCATAAGAGGCTAGAACTTGGCATAAAACTTGAAAATAAAGATACAATGGTGTTGCCACAGTAGTAAAAACATCCAAGCCAAAACAAAAGCAAACGAAACTTAATCCGTTTTGGGCTGCCTCCTAGAAGCTCTTTTTTAAAGCCATTAGCTAGGCATGAGTGTAACGATGCTCAAGAAAGAATAAAAGTTGAAGCACAAAAGAGAGCATCAAAAGGAGAAACATAAAACACATTTAAGTCTAACATGCTTCCTATGCATGGGCATATTCTAAGCAAATAAATCAATGAAGCACAAAGTATCAAGCATAGGATGGTAAAACAAGAGAACCTTCAATATTTTCAGCATGGAGAGAGGTGTTTTCCTAACATGAAAATTTCTATAACCAAATTTCCCTCTCTCATAATAATTTTCAGTAGCATCATAAACAAACTCAACAATATACCTATCACATAAAGCATGCTTCTCATGATCTACTAGCACATAATCATATAAACTTTCTAAGAAAAACTCCTCATCATTAAGAACATCCAAACTAGGAAAAAATAGAGGGTTATCATAAGACTTATCAAAATAGCAAGGGTTATCGTAAATAACAGTAGAAAAATCATCCTTGCAAGTTTCATTCATAGGGGAATCATGGCCACAAGCATCAATTTCATCAAAAAGGGATATTTCAAAAGATTCAATAGGATCATAGCAATCAATATAGCATTCATCCTCCTTCGGCGAGCATGAAGGGCAATCATACAAAGTAAGAGTCAAAGAGTTACTCTCATTAGTTGGTAGATATGGGTAGCTACTCCATTCTTCCTCCTTTAGTTTGTCACTCTCCTCCTCTTTTTCATCCAATGGGATTTCAGTTTCAGCAATTTCTTCTTCCGTAGAGTCCTGCAAAGCATTAGTCTCGTCCTCTTGTGGAGAGAACCTTTTGAGATAGTCAGTAATATAAGCATTATCATTAAAATTCTCAAAGAAATATTTAAGTATATCAAGACTCTCATATTTATTAGGGGAATCTTCAATATTTTCAATAAAGGAAGCAATTTCATAGGCACCCTTAAAGACAACAAATTCTTCTATTTGTGTTACATCAAAGAAATAATAACGATCTTTAGCATAAGAAGCCAAGGTTTCTTTATCATTACACCAACATTGGAAAGGAAGGTGTTTAAACTGCAAGAAGCAACAAGATTCATCACAACAATAAGATATATCATAATCAGAGCATAAGTTTCTAGCATAGTGATATAATTTTTGTACCATTTTCCATATAAATATCCCTTTTTCAGACAAACGGTATTCCTTATAATATTTTTGTTGATTCTCCATGAATCCACCTTGCCAATAAGATCTAGTTTCAAAGAAAGTAATCATTTTAGGCAAACAGAGTAATAAGATAAATTGTACTTATCAAGTGTAGGGAAATAGTCTTAATAACCCACAAGTGTAGGGGATCGCAAAAGTCTTCGCGGGTAGGTATAACCCTAATTTATTGATTCGACACAAGGGGATCCAAATAATACTTATAAGCCTTAGAAGTTGAGTTTTCAATTCAACCACACCTAAAAAAGCACTAGACAAGATATTTAGTAGCAACGGTGTGTTGACGGGTGTAACCTTATAGACTTCCCCAATCACCAACACCAAAAAGTAGTAACAAAATAGTAGCAGCAGTGATGAGAGCAATAGTAACAACGAAGGCAATGAAGATGAAAGATGGACCGGGGTTACACCTTCCTAACAAGCATTAAGAACAACAAAATTGCAGCAACAATAATTCATAAACCTCTTAGGACTGAACAATTTAACAATCAATCATCGGATCCCAACAAACACAACACCAATTAATATCATATGGATCTCAATCATGTAGGGAAACTCATGAGAAATTTGTATTGAGGATCTAGGGGGAGAAGATACCACATAGCTACTGCCAAGAACCCGTAGTCCAAGGAGGAACTACTCACGATCCATCATGGGGTGAAGAAGAGTTGATGAAGATGGCCCCGGGGGCCAAGGACCTCTCCGGAAGGGTGCCGGAGCAGGATCCTGGTGACCCCGAAGCTAGGTTTCGATGGCGGCGGAGATCATGAGCGCTTCTGGAAAAATGAGTTTGATATCTCGGGTTTTTGCGTCACGGGTGAATATATAGGCCAAGGGGGAGTCCGAGGTGGTGCCTAGGTCACCCAGGCGGCCACCTGGCGCGGGTCCCCCCTACCCGCACTGGGAGGGAGCCTAGGGCCACATTCTTACTCCGTTCTTCGGTTGGAGGACTCTTCCGATGTAAATATTTTTTAGTAATTTTTTGGGAATTTTCTGAGCAACTTCATTTTTTGGACTTTTTCTGCATTGCAAAGACAAAACAGACAGGAACTGGCACTGGGCTCTATATTAGTAGGTTAGTCCAATAAATGATTCAAAAGCATGGCAAAAAGATGTAGCAATGACACAAAAAGAGCATGGAACAAGCAAAAATTATGGATACGTTTGAGATGTATCATCATGTCAATTGTGGCTCGAGGAGCCGTGACCACTGGATTGCACAAGATTACGGGCAATTTTGATAGCACTCTTGTTATCACAGAGCAGAGTAATTTTCTTCACATAAATACCGTAATCTTGTAGGGTTTTCTTAAGCCAAAGAATTTGAGTGCAACATGAACCAACAACAATATACTGGGCTTCAGCCGTAGAAATTGATACACAATTATTTTTCTTCGAAGCCCAACAAACCAGATATCTACCAAGAAAATGACATGTGCCTGAGGTAGATTTCCGGTCGCCACGATCACCAGCCCAGTCAGAATCAGAATATCCAATAAGATCAAACTAGGAACCTTTGGGATACCAAAGTCCCAAGGTAGGTTTATGAGCAAGATATCGAAGAATTCGCTTGACAGCAATATGATGTGATTCTTTAGGATTTTCCTGAAAACGAGCACACATGCAAACTGATAGCATAATGTCAGGTCTAGATGCACAAAGATAAAGGAGTGATCCAATCATCAAGTGATATTTCTTCTGGTCGAAAGGTTTGCCCTTCTCGTCTGCATCTAAGTGCACATTCTTAGGCATTGGTGTCTTGATTTTTTTGCAATTGATGAGGTCAAACTTCTTCAGGCAATCCCTGAGATACTTCTCTTCGGAGATAAATGTCCCATTATTCTATTGACGAATTGGAAGTCCGAGAAATAACTTTAGTTCACCCATCATTGAAATTTCGTACTTCTTCGACATCATTCGAGAAAATTCTTCACCAATATCAGGGTTAGTACAGCCAAAGATAATATCATCGACGTAAATTTGACACACAAAAAGATTGTTTTTGTATGCACGAGTGAAAAGAGTAGGGTCAGTTGTTCCTAGTTTGAAGCTTTTTTTCAGAAGAAAATCCTTGAGTGTTTCATACCAAGCATGAGGTGCTTTCTTTAACCCATAGAGGGCCTTGTGCAACTTTTACACCATATCTAGATTCTTCGGGTCTTCGAAACCTGGTGGTTGCATTCTTCGATTTCACCGTTAAGAAATGCACTTTTGATATCCATTTGATATAGTAATATACCATTGAAATTTTCAAAAGCAAGCATGACTCGAATGGATTCAAGATGAGCAACTGGAGCATAAGTCTCACCAAAATCAATACCTTCAATTTTGGTGTAACCTTGTGCAACCAGTCGAGCTTTGTTGCTTACCACAATACCATCTTCATCTTTCTTGTTGCGAAATATCAACTTTGTACTAATGATATTATGCTTCTTGGGATGAGGTCTTTCGACAATGGACCAGACTTTATTTCTCTTGAAATGATTAAGTTCTTCGAGCATAGCAGTCAACCAGTATGAGTCCTTCATGGCTTCATCAAATTTCTCAGTTTCTAGCATGGAGACAAACGAGAAATTTCCACAAAAGTTAGCTAAAATAGTGCGAGATCGAGTAGTGGGACAAACTGGTTGACGAATCTCTTCGAGGATCAAATCAACATCAACTCGTCTTGGAACTTGGGTTAGAGCCACTTCATTTTCTTGTGTCTCAGGTTCTCCTTCGGGATCAGCATGACCTTCGGGGTTTGCTTCTCCTTCGGGATCAGCTTCGGGATTTTCGTTTTCTTCGTTCATGGGTTCTTCGTCGTCCTATTCTTCGTTGTCTTCAGGATGTTGATCTCCAGCGCCCCGGGCTATGTGTGGGAACATTGGATCATCATCATCCCTTTTGACTTGACGAGCATTTCCTTCGATAGGACGAATATGTCCAATAGCCATGGACTTGATAACTTCATCCAAAGGTGGTTCATCTAGATTAAGAGGTAAATGCTCATTTTTGAGAGCAATTAGTTTCATCAAACCTAACATTTATAGTTTCTACAAATTTACCAAGATGGGAGTTGTACACTCTTTAAGTGTGAGAACTCGAACCATAACCTAGAAGAAAACCTTCGTGAGCTGTAGGAGAAAATTTGGAGCTATGATTCATATCTCTGATATAGCATGGAGCACCAGATACCCTAAGATATGATACATTTTTCTTTTTACCAGTAATAAGCCCATGTGAGTTTTCTTCAGGAACTTGTGTAGATAAACCTTGTTGATGATATGGAAAGTAGGGTTAATTCCACGACCCAGAACCTGATAGGAGTATTGTATTCAGCAATCATTGTTCTGGCCATTTTAATAAGAGTTCGGTTCTTTCTCTCGACCACACCATTTTGTTGCGGTGTATAGATAGCAGAAAATTCATGAGTAAATCCAAATTCATCAAGAAATTCTTCGATATGAGTATTTTTGAATTCAGTAAAATTATCACTTCGGATATGCTTGAGAGATAGTTCATACTCAGTCTGTTCTCTTTTTGCAAAAGTTTGGAATATCTCGACAACTTTGCTCTTGTCATCTAGAAATAAAACCCAAGTATATCATCAACAATAACAAGACCATACTTGTTGCCTCCAGGACTAGCGTAATTTTGAGGACGGAATAAATCCATATGACACAATCTTTCTAGCTTCACAGGCACTACATAGACGATCTTTATCGAATTTCACATTGTGATACGTTCCAAACGTATCTATAATTTCTGCTTGTTCCATGCAATTTTATGTGACATTGCTACATGTTTTTATACACTTTCATATCATTTTACACATATTTGGACTAACCTACTAAATCAGTGCACCCAGTGCCAGTTCATGTCTCCTGATGTCTTTAGTTGCGGTGATTTTTCCCTAATTTAAAATGCCAGAAAAATTCTAGAAAAATCAGAATAAAAATCAGCGTCAAGGAAGCTTCTGGAACCACCAAAGAAGTGTCGGATGGGGGGCCACCCCCCTCCCAGGAGGACAGGTGGCGCAACCCCACGACTGGCCGCGCCACAAGGGCGTCTAGGAGATGGGCCCCACCTCTAGTGCCCCCCTTCGGCCTCTTTTTACCCGTCATCGTAGAAACCCTTGAGGAGAATCCCGCATCGCGAAATACCTCTTTGTTCCTCCGCCGCCACGCTTCCAAGATCGGGAGCACTAGAAGACCTCTTCTCGACACCCTATAGGAGGGATGATTGACCTCCGGGGTCTTCTCCACCACCATGGAAGCCTCCTGGTTGTGCCGTGAGTAGTTTCCCTTGGACCATGGGTCAATGACCAGTAGCTATGTGATATCTTCTCTCCATCATTTTCTTCAATGTTTAGACCTTGTGAGCTTCCCTACATGATCAAGGCACCTATGTAATTTTCCTGTTGTTGCCATGCTGTGTTTGTTGGGATCCGATGGATTATGATATTATGTTCAGATCATGATGAGTTATATATTTGGTTTACCTTTTATATTTTGTTCTTTAGTAATTATTGCATGTTCTCCATTGCTTTTTATTGCTTTGGACAAGTAGTAGATAGTAACTCCAAGAGGGAGTTTTATGCATGATTGTGGGTTTATGCCCCCCAATGTCTAGCTTGAGTGGCAGGAACATGTGACTAGGGGATGTGTTGTTGCCACCAGGGAGAAAACAACGGTGCTTGTAACTGTGGTTGCAAGGATTGTTTACCTTACGCATAGATTGTTAATGAAATTTTCTGTTGCTTTGAGTTTATACTTTAGGTGGGGCTCGCAACTTAATACCAGCGAGATTTTTACGGTAGATATCTCAAGGTGGATGATTAGTAGTAGATGCAGATTGATTTCGGTCTACTTGTCTTGGTGTACTGCCCATACTTTTGAGCCTATTTCTTTTAAGTAGCATAATTAGCATTGCAGTGCGTTTATAATTCTGTCAATTGCCCAGCTGTAATTTGTTCATCCAGCTTAGCCGTTTATCGTCATTCAGGAGAGAGGCATCACTAGTGAACATCATGGGACCCCGGTCCATATTTCCACCACTGTTACACCTCCACTTTTATTTCCAGTTTTTACTTTCAGTTTCTGTTATCATATTATCTTCCCTTGCATTTAATCCTTTGTAAACAACTAGGCCGAAGAGGTTGGCAACCTCTCTGAACAAGTTGGGAGCAAATTTATCTATTGTGTGTGCATGTGCAGGTCAAGGAAGCAACATCTATCTTAAAACAGTGCTATTGTTTCCTTGCCACCTACTTGTCAACCTTGGAGTCCTACTAGATTGAATCAAACCTTGTCGTCTTTGCCAAAGGAAATTTGCTGCTACGCTACATCTCAACCTTCCACTTGGGGTAACCAACAAGCGGCGAGAAGCCATCAAGATAATTTCTGGCGTCGTTGCCGGGGATTCCAAGGTCCAGCAAAAGAGTGATCCCGTCAACCGCCTAATTTCTGGTGCTGTTGCCGGGGACTCCACTCTTCAAGATAAGGGAGTTGCACACTATATTTTACCTTTGCTTTTTAGTCTTGTTAGTTTACTTTATCGTATTTATCTTAGTGTCCTTTATGAAAAACAACAAAAAAATGTTGTTTATTTTGTTCTTGCTTGCTGCTGCTATTATGGGTTCCACTGGAGACACTAAGTGGGGAGAGTACACCAAGTCTTCTATTACTCCAATTACCACTATAGGAATCTATAAAAGTAATAGTCCTTGTGATTATGTTAGTTATGACAGAGAATTATGCCCATGGCATGGTCTTCCAGGAAATAAATATGAGCCTTTGTTTGAAGTTGCTCCCACACGTCCCCAAATTTTTGAAGACGTCCAAACTCTAGTAATAGAAAGAAAATCAAACATTGAGGATGACACTACAATTTTTCTTAATAGCGATGAAATTGATTTTGATAATTGTAGTCTCTCAGGAGTTATCACCATTTTTACAAAGAATGGCTAAAGACCCCCACACTAGCACACTTAGCATTGCCTTTACCGAGCCATATTACCAATGCTCTTATAAAAGCTAGGGAGGAGAAGCTCAGGCTTGAGACTTCCATCCCTAGGAAGCTAGAAGATGGTTTGGATACCATAGTAAAAATTAAATTAAATAACTTCTCTTGCTATGCTTTATGTGATGTTGGATGCCTCCGTTATGCCCAAAAGAATGTATGATATGCTTAATTTGAAACCTATTGATACTTGTTCTTTTGGTGTTCGTCTTGTTGATTCTTCCGTAAAGAAACCTTTAGGAAGGATTGATGATGTGCTTATTATTGTCAATGATAATTATGTTCCAGTTCATTTTCTTGGTATGGACATTGAGTGTGATCCCTAATGTCCAATTATTTTGGTACGTCCTTTTCTTCGCACCGTTGGTGCTATCATTGACATGAAAGAGGGGACAATTAGATTTCAGTTTCCACTAAAAAAGGGAATTGAACACTTCCCTCGAAAGTAAATCAAGTTACCTTATCAGCAAGTTACACGTGCAAGCTATTCTTTTGATATTGATAAAACGGCGATTCGAAGGAGTCGGTCCCGGGAACTAGTAGGAGGTACAAATTTTATGTAGCCTTCTAATTATTCATGGGAGGGAACATGTGTAAAAACTGCCTCTATTGTGCAATTATCTTTATGTACATGAATTTAAATACTAGAAAGTAAATAGATCATATATGTCAACTGTACGCGTGACTTAGTCATTATCCTTTGATCGAATAAGTTCAGGGTCAGTCGGCTCCATGATCGAATGCCTTCGAGTAACTTATGAAAAGGAATTACCGGTCATGGGTATGCGCGTAGGTCAAACTTCTCTGTAAGCCCGCGTTGCATGACTTATTCTGCTGTTATGCCGACTTAGATTCAGGGTCACAGTGGCCTCATTTGGAGCCGTTTGAGTTAATCAGTACTCGATATCATCAGCTCATAGAAGTGTGATTGTGCATCAAGCTTACATGCGATGTTTTGTCGTGATAGACTGAATCAAGAAAAGAACACATACTTGTGTGAGAAAAGCGTAGTAAGTTGACTTTATGATATGGGGCAAGGTAATAAGCAGATTTGTCTCTTGACGAGTCCGCTCCATACTTATTGTACAAGAGGGAAAGGAGGGGACGATATTATAACTTTATTACCAATGGGACTACGTGTAGTAGGGACGGAGCTGAGCGACGTTCCATGGTCGGGGCATTTCTTCTCTCGACATTTTTGACTTGGACGCCTCTCGTATATCCACCAGAAAGTATGATCCATTGTGTAGGTTCTTGCTTACCACGAAGGGTCCTTCCCACAGTGAAGAAAGCTTATGCATGCTCCCTTCTTTTGTATGATGTGTAGTACTAAGTCTCCTTCTTGGAAGGTATGACTCGTGATTCTTCGGCTATGCTATCGCGTCAGGTCCTGTTGGTAAATTGAAGACTTGGCAGCGATGATTTCACGTTATCCATCAAGGAGGAGAAGAGAGTCTTGTCCTGCTTTCTCGTTGTCGGATTCAACGTATGCCATGACTCGGGGTGCTTCATGCCTTATGTCGCTTGGTAAGATCGCCTCGGCTCCGTAGACAAGGAAGAAAGGCGTGTACCCTGTCGAGCGGTTTGGAGATGTTCGGATACTCCATAGCACGGATGGGAGCTTGTTTTCCCAGCAACCAGGGGACTGTTCGAACGGGACGAGGAGTCGGGGTTTGATTTCTCGGAGGAGTTCCTGGTTTGTGCATTCGGCTTGTCTATTTGACTGTGGGTGTGCTACGGAGGCCAGGTCCAGTTGAATGTGTTCTTATTGGAACAATCGTTCCATGAATCCTTCTAAAAAGTTGCTTCCGTGGTTGATGATTATGCTATGCAGATATCCAAACCGGAAGATGATTTTCTTCAGCAACTTCAACGCCGTCTTTGCGTCGCATTTGCTGACCGGCTCTGCTTCCACCCATTTGGTGAATTTGTCGACTGCAACTAGGAAGGGAGTGTTTTTGTTCTTACAACGCTTGAAGGGACCTACCATGTCCAACCCCCATACTGCAAAGGGCCAGGTTATCAGGATCATTTAGAGTTCTTGAGTGGAACGTGGTCCAGTCAAGCGTAGCGTTGACATCCATCGCATTTTTTCACTATCTCCTCTGCATCAACGTGAACCGTTGGTCAGTAGAAACCGTGTCTATAGGGTTTGGCCACCAGGGAACGAGAGTCGGCGTGGTGGCCGCAATCGCCCAAGTGTATCTCGTTGAGTATCTTGCGTCCTTCCGCTAGGGAGACGCGCCGTTGGAAGACACCCGTGGGACTGAGTCGATGTAGCTCGTCTTTATGGATTACAAAAGATTTGTTGCATCTGAAAAAAAATTTGGCCAGAAACTCGTCGTCTCGTGTTCGAAGAGTCGAACTTGACATGGGACCTTTGCTGCGTGGTGGATCTGAGGAGAGAGTCGACATGGAAAAGAGACTCGGCGATTTACCGAGAATTCGGCCCCTCTTTGTCACGAGGTAAATCCCTAATCCTGCTTCTTATTATTACGGGTATCGAATCCTCGATTAGAAGAGTGGATGGATTGATTACAAGAGAGTCGGATCGCAACCTTAGTCTCGAGGAGATCTAGGTTACGCCGCAAGTGTCTAGTCATATCTTGGATTGAGATTGAGTTGCCTCTGGATCCCGTGGACCTCGACTTATAAAGGCGTCGGGTCCCGGGGTTCCACGAGTCCGACTCCTACACGAAGTGGAGTTCTATTCTACTTTACAAAAGATGTTACGTGCTATACAAGGTAAGTCGAATTCCTTCTACGACTTCAATCTTCATGCTTGGCACGGCCGGCTCGTGGCCGGGTCTTCTTTTGTGGGCCTTCCATAAATGAGTCGACCCATAAATCTAATGCCGGGTTATGGGCTTGGTCCATCCCCCCGACATTCGCCCCCAGGATTGGTGTGACGCTTCAGTCTTCACAGTAATCTTCTTGATTCCATTGTGGTTGCCGGATCTTCGATTGGTCAAGCCGACTCTTACACTTCGATGATTATAAGGAGTCGGAGCGAACCTTTTCTAGCTTTCGTTTCACCTTCCATTTTTTAAAATTTCATTTTACTTTTTAGTCAACGCTCCGTTACTGCATTTATGGTTTCTCTGCCCGAAATGCCACTGTTGAGGGAATTTATACCGTGGTAAGAATCGAAGAGTCTCCCATAAATGTCACCTACCATGGGTAATCTACCCCTACCTTTATGGAATTGATTGATCATCTCCTTGTGGCTGTATAAATAGCCATCCGGTAATCCCATCTTCTGAGTGCTCGCATGTTCTTCTTCCTCTTTTCCCTCCTCCACTTTCTCCATGGCTCCCAAGATTAGCACCCGAGTCCCTTTGGCCGCCAGCGATCCTGGTTCCAACGCAGGTTCTCGTGGTGGTCGGGGCCGTGGGTGAGGCCGTGGACGGGGCAGCGGCCGGGGTAGAGGAAGAGGTGCACACACTACTCATCAATCCCTAGATCTTGAATATCCACCATCTTCTCCTGAGTGGAACGAGATTTTGTTGAAGGTTCACACAATCCATCGTTGGGTTAATCTTCCCGAATATTTTGCCAATATCATGGTGGCCTCCAAGCCTCTAGGACTGTGGATTCGCTCTGAAGGGTGCCCTCATGGACCCATTTGGGTAGCCACTAGCTTTTCCGGTCAGGATTCCATGTTCCTGGAGAAGGGTTGGAAAACTTTTCTTCGCTCCAGGAATATTCAAAAGGGATTCACTATCATCTTTAGATATGATGGTGATGAGACCCTGTGGTCCAGGATTTTCAACTCGGATGGCGATCGAGCCGGCTGCTGTATGGAGAGTTCCAGCAGCAGTGATGAAGTTTTCTACAACAATGCAGAGGAGGCCCGAGTCTCATCAGATGAAGCCGAATCTGAGGACGACCACTGAAGATGTAGTTTTATCTAGTAGTATTTGTCAACTTTGGCCATGTTTTCTTTTGATGTAAGGCTCTTTCTTTGATGTAAGACTGAGCCATTGATGAATGAGAATTTTAATTTCCCATCAAATCTGTAAGTCGGTTTTATACCTAACCTTGAAATGATATATATGTGCATGAGAGCCGTCTTGTATCTCTAGCCCCCTGAGTCGATTCAAATGTACTTGTATCTTTTGTCGATTCATAGGATAGATCGAGTTGTAGCCCCCATGATTTGGTGTGGTTACCTTGCGTGCCAAACCAAATCATTAAGGTTTTTTTAAGTAATACTCCCCAAGAGTTGGTACGAACATCATTGCATCGTGTCGAATCTTGAGAAGAAATTTTAAAGTGATACTCCCCAAGAGTCAGTATATGCATTTGGGTGCTGTGCCGAGTCTTTGAGAAGAAATTTTGAAGTGTAGTCCCCATGACTCGGTATATGCATCTGGGTGCTGTGCAGAGTCACATAGGTATAACTTTTATCTGAAAAGAAAAAATTGTTATGCATAATTGAAAATGAAGTATGATGTTTGTATGCAAAAAATAAATTTCAAAGGCTCGTATACAAGCGGACTCATTCCTCATCTTCTCGCGGTTAGAGAGATTATTTGTTCAAGAGTTGAAAATTCTCTGCAAGACGACACATATGACAAACGTGCCAAGTTGCTAGAACCAAACTAGATAGGTGTTTTTGTAAGCCCCCAAAGTTTAGACCAAGTTGGGTTCACGTTGGTCATATGAGCTTGAGCTATACATGCCAAATTTTACGGCGTGGTTGGCCAATTCATGTATATGCCGGGTTTTCTTCTGATAAGAGTCGATGGATGTCATCAAGCTCCCCTATTTCCCCTAAATAAGTCATACACATGTGGAGTTTTACATATATATGCTGAGTTCTCAGATAAGATTCGATGAATATCATCGAGCTCCCCGATTCCCCTGACTAAGAATATATACATGCTCAAAGCCGATAGAGGGTTGATCAAGCCCCCAGGTCTCCGAGATATAAAAATGAAAAAATATGCAATGTATGATGAAAGATGAAAACATGAAGATAATAAAGTAAAGAAAAATCAGTATGACAACTAGATTGTCTTGAGCCGGTGCGACGAAAGTCAACTTAGACATTTGATGTGGTGAAATCCTGGTGTGACGAAAGTCGACTTAGATACTTTTATATGGCGAGAGCCTAGTGTGATGAAAGTCGACTTAGATACATTTTATATGGCGAGAGCCTAGTGCGATAAATGTCGACTTTGTACATTATGTGTCGAGAGCTGGTGCGATGAGTGTCGACTTACATATATATTATATGGCGAGAGCCGGTGCGACGCGTGTCGATTTATATAGATGGTCGATAATGTTCCTGTTCTACCCAAGTATAATATGCACGGTGTTGTGCGATGTTCCATGGCATGGGAGTCTCCTCCATAGATGTGCGTGATTTTGCCTTCTCGTGTATATCAACCAGGTAGTAGGATCCATTGTACAGGTTCTTGCTGACCACAAACGGTCCTTCCCATAGAGAGGATAATTTGTGCATTCCATTCTTTTTCTGTATGAGACGGAGTACTAAATCACCTTCCTGGAATGTTCGACTTCTAATGTGATGGTCGTGATATCATCGCAGATCTTGTTGATAGATAGCCGACTGAGTTGTTGCTAGTTCTCGTTTTAAGTCGAGAACGTCGAGGGCGTCCTGCGTAGCTTTCCCATTGTCGGCTTCCACATATACTGTGACCCTCGGTGAGTCGTGACGGATGTCACTTGGGAGAACGGCTTCCGCTCCATAGACCAGGAAGAAGGGTGTGTAGCCCGTCGACCTATTAGGAGTCGTTCTGATACTCCATAGTACTGAGGGTAAATATTCCTCCCAGCAACCCGGCGTCCTTTCCAAAGAACATAAAGTCGGGGTTTAATGCCTCGAAGCAACTCTTGGTTGTCTCTCTTGCCTTGTCCATTGGACTGCGGGCGAGCTACCGAGGGAAGGTTGAGTCAGATGTGCTCGTTCTGGCATAATCGCTACATAACCCCTTCTAATAGGTTAGATCTATTATAAGTGATGATGCTATGGGGGTATCCGAATCTGTATATTATCTTTTTCAAGAATTTTAGTAATGTTGCAGCATCACATTTACTGACCAGCTCTGCCTCAACCCATTTTGTAAATTTATCCACTGCCACAAATAAGTGTGTTTTCTTGTTCGCTGGCCTCTTGAAAGTTCCCACCATATCAAGTCACCACACTTCAAAGGGCCAAGTGATAGGGATCATCCTAAGTTCTTGAGCCGGCACGTGGGCTTGCTTTGCATAACGCTGACATCCTTCACACTTCTTGACTATATCCTCTGCGTCCGCGTGTGCTGTGAGCCAGTAGAATCCGTGTCCATAAGCTTTAGCAACCAGAGAACAAGAGCCGGCGTGATGTCCGCAATTTCCAGAGTGTATTTCATTGAGGATCTCTCTGCCTTCTTCTGGTGAGACACATCTCTGAAAAACATCTGTGGGGCTTCGCCGATGTAGCTCACCATTGATGAGTACAAAGGATTTTCTCCTTCTTAAAATTTGCCTAGCCAGTGTGTCGTCTGGATGTAGGATTCCCTGGGTCTTGTAATCCAAATAAGGTTCAAACCATGAGGGGGTGGACTGTATCGCGGCCAATAGACCCGGTTCTGGATCCGGCTCTCCTATGTCTTGCCCTGTTGGTGTTTGCATAGACGGCTTTGTCGGGAAGTCCAAGAATACATTTAATGGAACCGGCTTTCGCTGGGATCCGAGCCGTGATAAAGCGTCTGCTGCTTCGTTTTGCTTGCGCTCCACATAATCCACCTAATATCCAACCAAGAAACGAGCTTGTCTTTCCACCTCTCGCCGATAAGCTGTCATGGTGGGATCTTCGGAATTCCATTTCCCTGACACTTGTTGAGAAACATGGTCAGGGTCGCCTTAGAATTGAATCCGGCTTATGTTCATGACGAGGGGGTGACCCCATGACTCCTGCGTGTAAGGATACATGGTGTGTATGAAGACAGAAGACCCGCAAGGAGCGCTGATGGGCCCGCGGCTGGCCCTGCCAAGGCACCGACGTAGGAGTCCACGACTAATATGGAAGGCATGACTTGGCGCACAAGGCAATACTAGGGTTAGTAAACTATCTCTGTAATCTAGGACGGACTCCCCGAGACCTAGCCTAGTATATAAAGGCTGGGAGGGGAGACGTCTCGACATCCAATATCCAATCTTCTCTCCTGGTCTTGCGAGAACTCGCCTTGGCCTCCCTTGTAATCACCCCATCACGCAGTAATATCGAGCAGGAAGCGCTTCTCCTGTTAGCCGACGAGTATCGTCCAACCTGTTCCTTCTCTATGATAAACCCAGAGTCCCTGACCATGGGATTTTCCGAGGCTGATCCTCATCAATTGGCACCATCTGTGGGAACTACAGAGGTTGGAATCACGATCTTGGCGGTCCCGTCTTAAGCAGATCATGACTCGTGGGCTAGAGCCAGATCTAACCCTCTCGAGGAGTTCAAGTTCACCACAAGCATCTTCATCGCCCCACCAAGATCACTTAGTCCACAGCCAAATCAAGCCCAACATCTCGACAACTGCCAGGTCCACCACCGACGGAAAAGAACTCGACGACCTAGAAGGCAAGCGCGAGGACTCTATGTGGGAATCCCACTCGAAGAGTCGCAACGCGCGATAGAAGATTCGCCAGCCACTCGACGACCCACCGCCAGCCGGACTCCCGTCGCGCGACAAGATAGCGACTCTGAAACCCAGACCGGCGTGTACTACGACACAGATCGAAGGCCAGATGAATTCGCCAACTTCATCCGGAACCAGTCGCTCAGCGATGGGATAGAGCTCGACCCAAGATTCCACGACCGTTCAGAAGACAACTCGCAGATTTTCCAAGTCTCAAGGAGAAGAAGGCAAGCTGGCTCCAGTAAGCTCACAGCCGGAGAGCGACTGGAAGGACCTTTCACGATCCACTGTTTCGAAGATGGGTGGGGACTCCTCAGAGCAAGCCACACCCTAGGAGATTGTCGCATATTCACCGAACTTTCCAATAGCCTCAAGGAGGAAAAGAAGCGTGAAGCCAAGCGCACCCGAAGAAACGCGCAGTCACCGGCACCAACTACAGAAAAGAAATACCCTACGTCCCATGGACGAGTCTGCATGATCCAAGAAAGAAGACCCTCAAAATCAAAGCAGGACACTTACACCCTACAAACCCGAGCAGCCGAGGGAGTAAAAACAGCAGAAATCTACCAACTGTGTGGCGCAGAGACCAACATCACCTTCTCTCAAAGCGACCATCCGCCCGCAGTCCCAAGGCCGGGGCATGCATCCTAGTCCTTGACGCCCAGATCGGAGGCTACAAAATGGACAAAGTCTTCATGGACGGAGGCAACATCCTAAAAATAATCTTCACCAGCACCCTACACAAGATGCTGATCCCACGATCAGTTTGGAAGAAGTCAGGCACCACAATATATGGCGTAGTTCCATGCGAAGCAGCCGCCTCCATCGGGACAATCGAGGTCGACGTCATCTTCGGCAGCAAACGCAACTTCGCAAGACAAGTCCTCGAGTTCGAAGTGCTCGACTGGCAGTCGCAGTACCACGCCATACTCGGGCGACCAGTGTTTGCACAATTCATGGCGGTTCCATACTATGCATATCTCAAATTCAAGATGCCAGGACCCGCAAGAGTCATCACAGTCAATGGAAGCTTCACCAAATCGGACCAGTGCGATCGCGACTTCCACAATGTCTCTGACACGTTTGGAGCCCAACAACAACTCGAAGAAATAGCCATGGTGACGGATAAAAGCATTTTTCCACTGGCGAGCCGAAACGAGTCAAAAGAATTCGGCCGCGACTTCAGCGTCAACAGCGACACAATCACCCACCAAGTTCACCCAACGGACCCAGAGAAGACGGTCCGCGTATACGCCCACCTCCCAGAAGCACAAGCATCCGCCCTCATAGCCTTCCTTTGCGAAGAGTGGAAAATCTCGCCTGGTGCCCAGCCGACATGCCCGGAATACCGCGAGAATTTGCAGAACACGCGCTCCGCATCAAGCCAAACACTAAGCCAGTAAAGCAGGAGCTGTGGCGATTCTCCGAACCCAAGCGCAGAGTAATCGGAGAAGAAATCAACCGACTACTCGACGCACAGTTCATCCGGGAGACGAAGAAAGAAACCTGGACTGCAAACCCAGTCCTGGTCCCTAAAAAATACATTGACCTACTGAGGATGTGCGTCGACTACGTCCTGTCAACAAGCACTGCCCGAAAGACCACTTCCCCCTGCCAAGAATCGACCAGATAATCGACACTACAGCAGGATGTGACCTCCTATCCTTCCTCGATGGATACTCAGGATACAATCAGATCAGGATGAAGGAAGAAGATGAAGAAGACACCTAGTTCATCACCCCCTATGGCGTATTCTGTCACAGAACAATGCCCTTTGGTCTAAAAAATGCCGGAGCCACGTACCAACGAATGATGCAAGCATGTTTGAGAGACCAAATTGGCAGAAATGTCGAGGTCTACGTAGAAAACATTGTCATCAAAACCTACAGCGCAAGCACGCTACTCGACGACCTCCGCGAAACATTCACGGCCCTCAACAAGTACATAATCAAGCTCAACCGAAAAAAGTGCGTGTTCGGCGTCCTAGCCGGAAAACTACTCGGGTACATGGTTTCCGCCCGAGGAATTGAAGAAAACCCCGAATAGGTCCAAGAAATCGCCAAGATGCAAGAGCCAACCAACATCAAAGGCGTGCAGAAGCTCACAGGAAGACTTGGAGCACTAAGCCATTTTATCAGCAGGCTGGGAGAAAGGACCTTACCATTCTACCAGCTGCTCAGAAAAGGAGAAAATTCGAGTGGACCGAGGAAGCCCACAATGCATTCGCATACCTAAAGAAAACCCTCTCGACTCCACCAATCTTGGCGGTGTCCAAAGAACGGGAGAAACTGTACCTTTACATAGCAGCGCGCAGTAGCGTAGTCAGCATGGCGCTCGTCGTCGAGCGCGCAGAAGAAGGCAAAGTCCAGAGCATACAAAGGCCAATCTAGTACCTAAGCATGCTCCTCACAAAGTCCCAACAACGGTACCCGCACTACCAGAAGCTCCTGCTCGCCATCATCATGACCTCACGAAAAGTATCGTAATACTTCGACGAACACCCAATCACAATCGTGAGCAGTGCACCACTCGCTCACATCCTCAACAACCCCGGAGCGACCGGCTGAGTCGCCGAGTGGAACATCGAACTCAGTCCGCGAGACCTGCAGTTCAAGCACCCAACAACAATCAAAGCCCAAGTACTCCAGACTTCCTGGTCGAGTGGACAGAGGCCCAAACACCTGCCCCCCGATCTGTCCAACTCATCGACGATGTTCTTCAACGGGTCCAAAAGATAGCAAGGAGCCGGTGCAGGCGTTGTACTAGTATCCCCCAATGGAACGAAGCTCGGATACGTCCTCCAGATCATCTTCAGCAATGCCTCCAACAACGAAGAAGAGTACGAGGCACTACTCCACGGCATGCGCATGGAAAAAACTTGCGGCGCCACTTGCCTCTCAATCTACGGCGACTCCAACCTCGTCGTCCAGCAAGCGATGAGGGACTGTGACTCAGTCGCACACAACATGATGGCCTACCAGAAGCTCTACAACACACTAGAAGGATGTTTCGACAGCTGCGATCTGAACTACGTCTCCAGAGAAAATAACACGGAGGCCGACGAGCTTGAAAACATCAGATCGACTCGAGGACCAGTACCACCATGCGTTTTTCTCAAAAGCATCAGCCAGAGATCAATGAAAGTAAAGCTAGCGGCACTCGAAGCATTGGCAGAGACCGACAACACAAATGAATCAGCGCAGGTGGAGGCCGCGAGCCCAGCCGACGACACAAGCAGCCAAGCAGTCGAAGTCGCAGATCCCGCCGCACTCGAAGACCCATCCTAGGCAAAACCGTTCCTTCGATTCCTAATCGAAGGCCCTCTACCACAAGACGTCGCAGAAGCCCGACGCATTATTCCACGATCCAAAGCATTCAAAGTAATCAACAGACAACTATAAAAGCGCAGCATCTCTCAGGTCCTCCAAAAGTGTATTCATGAAGAAGACGGCAAAACCCTACTGCTCGAGATTCACGAAGGAACATGTGGGCATCACGCGAGCAGTCGCGCACTCGTGGCCAAGGCTTTTCGAGCAGGGTTCTACTGGCCGACTGCAATGAGAAATGCGGAAGATATCGCGTGGCGTTGCATCACCTGCCAAAAGTTCGCCAGCAGGCCACACGCCCCAGCATTAGAACTCAAAACTATACCACTGTCCTGGCCATTCGCCACTTGGGGACTCGACATGGTGGGTCCAATCAAGAAATCCTCAAAAGGAGGACGAACACACATACTAGTCGCAGTCCACAAGTTCACCAAATGGATCGAGGCAGTACCAATCACCAGCTCAACAACCCTCACGGCAGTTAACTTCATCAAGTCAATCATCTTCATATTCGGCGTACCACACAACATCATCACAGACAATGGTACAAACTTCACAACAGCAGAATTCCAAAACTTTTGTCAAGAGCTGGGCATCAAAGTCAACTACGCAGCAGTCGTGCACCCACAATCGAACGGCCAAGTGGAGAAAGCAAACGGCCTAGTATGCGGAGGAATAAAGAAACGAGTCCTCACACCACTAGAACAAGCTGCAGGCAACTGGGTAGAAGAACTCCCTGCGGTACTATGGAGCCTCCGCCCCACCCCAAACAGATCGACCTAGTATACACCTTTCTTCATGGTATAAGGGGCAGAAGTAGTGCTGCCGTACGACTTAAAATTCGGAGCTCCCCAAATCTCAGGGTACGAAGAGGAAGAGGCAGCAGAAGCACTGCAGAACGATAAAGACACAGCAGACGAAGCACGGGACACAGGAATAGCAACATCTGAAAGATACCAGGACAAGCTGCGCACATATAAAAGTAGTCGCATGCGGACCAGAACTTTCAGCAAAGGAGACCTCGTCTTGCGGCTGATACAATAAAAAGTGCACAAACTCGCCCCGCAATGGGAAGGGCCATTCATAATCTCGAAAGTCATAGGAGGCGGCGCATACAGGTTGAAGAACCCGAAGACCGATGAAGACGTGGGAAATCCATGGAACGTAGAGAACCTACGCCTGTTCTACCCATAGTCCTCCAGGCATTTCAGCGGCATCGGCAGCAGTACCGATCGGCAACCCATGTAAAACTCGAAGAAATAAAATGGTGTTGCCCAAACATTATCAGTAAAAGCACTCGGGGGATCGAGCATAAACTCCCTCCGAGAGACGCTATCTTCGCTCACGCGACCTTACTTAAAACACACGGGGGCTCGAGCATAAACTCCCCCCGACAGACGCTATCCTTGCTCACGCGACTTTACTTAAAAGCACTCGGGGGCTCAAGCATAAACTCCCCCCGAGGGACGCTATCCTCACTCACGCAACTTTACATAAAAGCACTCGGGGACTCGAGCATAAACTCCCCCCGAGAGACGCTATCCTCGCTCATGCGACTTTACCTGAAAACACTGGGGGACCAGAACACAAGATCTCCTCGAAGAACCAAGAGTTTTTTCACAAGAGCCCGAAGACAGTTCTCATTACATAAGGACTCGAAGGAAGTTCTCATTACAAAAGGACTCGAAGACAGTTGTCATTACATAAGGACCCGAAGGCAGTTCTCATTACAATAGGACTCGAAGGCAGCTCTCATTACAATAGGACTCGAAGAACGTTCTCATTACAAAAGGACTCGAAGACAGTTCCCATTACATAGGGACTCGCATACAGTTTACATTACACAAGGCTTGAGGACTGGTCTAGCTACAATAGGACTCAAGCAGGCGCCAGGACTAAAACACCAATCATCCCAAGGAATTACGACTTAAGCATCACCACAGACAAAGTATAAACTAAGCCCGAGGAGACGCAGGCCACCGCCTCCAGTTCTACAAGGTGCCTCGCCTAGTGACGCTCTCACTTGATAGGAGGTTTAACATCGAGCTCCTCGTTAGAATTAGAAGAGCAAGCACCACCACTTGCAGAGTTGCCAGAAGTTGAAGCCGTTGGAGACGCGGACGAAGGGCTTCTTAACCCACCTGAGATGTCACTGCTAGTATCCTCCCAGAATGGATCCAGACGATTGCCACTGGCATCAATGGCAAGAATAGTGAGGGTGTCTTCGCCATAAAATCGACAGCAAAGGCTATCCCCATCACACAAGTTCAAGAGCCGTGAGAAAGTCCTCCATCCAGATCCAAGGAAAATGAAGCAAGAACTATCAACCTCCAACTCCACCCAAGAAGGAGACCGAACACATCCTTGAAGCCGAAGCCACAAACCCATCAAATTAAACTCAGGACAATGGGGGAAAAGTGGATGGAAATGGAATCCGGGTAGCGGTGCGGCCAAGAACGCGTAAAAGGAAGTCATAACACCAAAATCTCTCCTCCACAGAAGAAGAGGAGGGTGCCGACGTCGTCCCACGATGACCACCACGAGAAGAGGAGGGTGCCGACGTCGTCCCACGACGACCACCACGAGTAGAACGAGGTGTGCGGCTGCCGCGGCCACGACGGCCACGTCCACGGCCAGGAGCACCACCACTACACTTGGGCCCCATGAGAAGAAGAAGAACGACAAGAGGAGAGAAGGATGAATGCCGGTGTTGTGCAACAAATAGATGGTATTTATAGAGCAACCAAGGGGCAAGACGGGAAAAATATGCAGAAGCTCAGGCGGCGCAAGCATTAAACTCAAGAACCAAACGCGATGGGAGTTACGAATTCCGAGACAAGATGCTTTCACACGGGCGCACTGTGTAAAGGACACGTCAAATCTCGCGCGTTTCCCCTACGCGCATGGGTAATCCCACAGGCAGTGGCAATACGGCATCCAGGCTATCATTATGACCAGTCAGAAGATGTGACGGTTAAAAAACAAAGCATCTTTGGCGGTCATCCAGAAAAACACTATCGCAATGCTTATTATTGAGGCATACGGATAAAGACGAATCAGGATAAAAACCAATGAGGCCTGTAAGGATCATCTATCCCTTGGTGCAAACATATTTTCCTAAAAATCTTTCACTCCCATCGGGAGTATCTTTATTCAAAACAGAGTAAAAGACTAAAAACTACAGAGTTTCGGGTGCTCCCTCACCCAGAAAATGAGGATATGCTCCAGTAACCACTCGCACTTAAAGAGTTTCAGGTGATCCCTCACCCAAAAGGCGCACACGCACTCGCGGGACTACTCGTGTCAGCGGAAACAACTCATCTATGGAGTTCGGGTGCTCCCTCACCTTGAAAACAAAAAGCATTCGAGTGGCTACTCGCAAAAGCTCAGCAAGCTAAACTACCCGCGCACTCGACGGTATTCCGAGTGGGTGCTTTCCTATATGGCTCCTCACCTGAGCACGCAAAAGCTTCGCGGGTGACTACTAACAGCTCACTTGATCGTTTATTCCAAGTGGGTGCATCGCTAACCAGGCTCTGCGCCTCTACAAAAAACAATTATACCTGGGCTACGACACACTGTACCCAGATGCCACGCAAGCTTAGCGTGTAGGTAAGACCCCGCTGCACGGAACGGCCGGGCCAGGACTTGCCACAAAGCGACTCTACTCCCGATATTTTCCATGCGCTCGCATGATAGAAAGAGCCGAGAAGACGCGCTCAGGCTATTTGATCAGAATGGCAGCAATTGATCCTATAAGACCTGGAGCGGCATGACTTTGCTAGACAACGGTCGTTCGAAGTTCATGTCGAGGGACGTGGACTTGATTGGGCTACTACTGTATTTTCCACTAGCGCAATTCACCAAGGCTCGACCAGTCGACTCCTTGGGCCCATTCAGCTTAGCAATTCCTCGAAACAGGTATTGTCATGGCTCAGAACTGCCAGCTGCCCGCAGCTGTGCTGCACCTACGATGATAAAACAATGACGAATTCGAGTCCCTGTGCGACTCTTCGAGTCCCCCAGGGACTCGGGGGCTACTGACGATGGGGTGACCCCACGACTCCTGCTTGTAAGGATCCCTGGTGCGTACGAAGACAGAAGACCCGCAAGGAGCGCTATTGGGCCCGCGGCTGGCCCTCCCAAGGCACCGACGTAGGATTCCACGACTGATATGGAAGGCACGACTTGGCACACAAGGAAAGACTAGGGTTAGGAAACTATCTCGGTAATCTAGGACGGACTCCCCGAGACCTAGCATAGTATATAAAGGCTGGGAGGGGAGACGTCTCGACATCCAATATCCAATCTTCTCTCCTGGTCTTGCGAGAACTCGCCTTGGCCTCCCTTGTAATCACCCCCTCACAGTAATATGAGAGCAGGAAGTGCTTCTCCTGTTGGCCGACGAGTATCGTCCAACCTATTCCTTCTCTATGATAAACCCAGGGTCCCTGACCATGGAATTTGCCGACGTTGATCCTCATCAGTTCATCTCATGAGCCAGCCGCAGCCCATGAAGCAGGGCCTCATATCTTGCTTCGTTGTTGGTGCAAGTGAACTGCAATTTCAAGACAGAGCAGAATTTCTCTCCTTTAGGTGAGGTAAGGACTACGCCGGTTCCTGACTCTTGGAGCTGCCGACTCCCATCAAAGTGCATTGTCCAATATTTGGTAATTGGCTTTTGTCGAGGTGCTTGGATTTCTGTGCAGTCATTGATGAAGTCGACCAGTGCCTGGGACTTGATGGCCGTGCGTGGCTCGTACTTGATATAATAATCTCCCAACTCTACTGCCCACTTTTCAATCCTTCACGTGGCTTCCCAGTTTTGGATGATATCTTAAAGTGGTGTTGAGCTGACTACAGTTATGGGGTGCTCCTGGGAATAGTGTTTCAGCTTTCGACTCTCCGTGTATACACCAAGGACCAATTTTTGCCAATGAGGGTAGCGTTGCTTCGATGAAGTCAAGACCTCGCTAAAATAATAGACTAGCCTATGCAAGGGGTGCTCTTTATTGGCTTCCATACTCTCAACCACAACCACAACACTGACTGCTCGAGTGTTGGATGAGATATAGAGTAGCATCGGTTCCTTTGGCTTAGGAACTGCGAAGATTGGAGCATGGGATAACTGTTTCTTCAGCGACTCCAGAGCCTGATCAGCCTCATCATCCCAGACGAATTTTTCCGACTTTCGCATTAGTCGGTACAGAGGGATTGATTTTTCTCCAAGTCGGCTTATAAAACGACTTAGGGTAGATACACAATCTGTGATTCGTTGGAATCCGTTTACTGTGGCCGGCTTCTGAAGGGCGATGATAGCATTGATTTTCTCTGGGTTCGCCTCAATGCCTCTCTCAGATAATATGTATCCGAGGAACTTTCCTGCCTGGACCCCAAAGGTGCACTTGGCCGGATTTAACTTCATCTGGGACTTGCATAGATTCATGAAGGTTTCCTGTAGGTCACTGATGAGTGAGTCGGCCAGCTGTGATTTGACCACTATATCATCCACATAAGCGTGTACGTTGCGCCCAATTTGTTTCTTGAGGCAATTATGCACTGTTCGCTGACATGTGGCTCCCGCATTCTTCAAGCCAAAAGGCATAGAAGTATAACAGTAAATCCCAAAAGGAGTGATGAAAGTCGTTTTCTCCTGGTCCTCAAGAGCCATCTTGATTTGTTGATAACCAGAGTAGGCATCTAGAAAATATAGGAGCTTGAATCCGGAAGTAAATTCTATGATCTGGTCAATACGAGGAAGTGCAAGGGGATCCTTTGGGCAAGCCTTATTTAAGTTGGTGTAGTCGATGCACATACGCCAAGTCCTGTTCTTTTTAAAAACGAGGACCTGTTTTGCGAGCCATTCCGGATAAAAAACTTCCATGATGAAGCCGACAGCAAGGAGCCGGGCTATCCTTTTGTCATTGAAACGACGAAGAAACTTCTTGACCGGCTTCGGTTTTGGATCAATGTTTAGGTGGTTCTCAGCAAGTTCCCTCAGGACACATGGCATGTCAGAAGGTTTCCATACGAAAATGTCCCGATTCTCATGGAGGAACTCGATCAGCGCGCTTTCCTATTTACCAGATAACCTTGTCGCAATGATAAACTGCTGGGAAGCGTCACCAGGGACAAAGTCGGCCTTCTTTGTATCCTTAGCCGGTTGGAACTTGGGGTTGTTATCAGGTGTCGGTTTCTTCAGAATAGTGGATTCTGCTGGGTCTACCTTCTCCGGGTATGCTGACAAGTCCTCTTTGGCACATGCCGATTTAGCAAACTTGACGTGTTGCTCATCACATTCCGAGGCCCTGGACCGGCTTCCATCTACCGTAATTGGGCCGTAAGGACCCGGCATCTTGAGCTTTAGATAGACATAGCATGGTCGAGCCATGAACCTGGCATAAGCCGGTCTGACCAAGATGGCATGGTATGGGCTCTCAACTTTTACCTGTCAGAACCCCAACTAGGGTAAGTGCAAGGGCTTGTTTGACCCTTTGCATCATGCAAAAATTTCAAAAGAAATTCAAAATTGGGGAAAAGAAAAGCCCTGAGAAATTATTTCAAATGGCCAGATAAATATATTTTTCCAAAAATCATTTGAATGTCTGGAAAATTCCTAGAATTGTTGCTGATCATTGCAAAAGTGGTTTGGGTTCAATCCCAAGCTCATGGAATTTTCTAAAATTCAAAATGTGCTATTGAAATTAAATTTGACCCTTATTTGAATTGAAATTCAAAATTTATTGAATTTCAAAAATGTCCAAATTCTATATGTGGCTAGCTACTGGTCACCTAGTATTAATAAAATTAGTTGGGCATTTTTATAAAATGTTTTGGTATTTATTTATCAGAGAAAACAAATGAAAGAAAAACAAAACAGAAAGAAAATTAGAAATAGAAAGGGCCAAAGCCACTTACCTTCTGGCCCACCTGGCCCATCTGCAACCGAAGACCAGCCCAGCCCACGGGGGGGGGGGGGGGGCAGGGTCGTCTTCTTCCTCCTGCCAGGAGGATTCCACCGGCGCAGCGAGCGTGCACGTCGCCGTGCCACCTCCTGCTTCGACGTGGAGGCCTCCCCTTGCCGCTATCCTGCGCCTAGAAGGCCCCAGGTTCATCTCCCCCTCCCCTGGTTCTTCCCCTTGCCCTCTCTCGCCAGTTCCAGCGCACACACGAGGCCTCTTCTCGCCGCCGACTCGCCCACGCGTGGCCACCTTGCTCCCCTCGCCGCACCGCCGTGTCCGTTGAACTCCCCGTCCACGTCTCCATCAAGCTGCCGTGTCAATTCAAGCCTAGCGCCACTGGAGGAGACGTCCGCGTCAAGATTTCATCGCCGGCCGCCGAGCTCGTCTCCACAAATTCCACCGCCACCTCGCCTCCTCCGGCTACCCCGAGCTCACCGTCGCGTTCAGCGTAAGGAGCTCTCCATTTCCCCCCACTCCGCTGGACTTTTAGCATCCCGTGGCTGGATTCCGGTGAGGCAGTGCTTCGGCCGCCGCCATGGTCGTTGCTCCCGAGCTCTGGAGCACGCCAGTGACCCCGCAATGGGTCCACTGGACGCGCGGGAGCAAGGGCTCTCTCCTGGTGCTTCATGAGCGTCAAATGGAGGCTGAGAGCCTCCTCCCCGTGCAGCTCCGCCGCACTGGTGGTCACCGTCGGCTAACCGCCGGCGGGCCCGGTTTAATTAGGCTTAATCCACCCTTAATCCCCCCTTAAGCCTATGACAGGTGGGCCCTGCCCCCTTAAACTGTCTGGTTAAATTAATTAACCACGGGTTTAACCCCACTATGGCTGACACCCCGGCCCCACTGGTCAGCCCCCCTGCTGACGCCATGCTGATGCAGCAGTGACGCAATAAACCTTTATCCAAATAAAAGAATTACAGAAATTCCAGAAATTGCTTTAAACTTTGAAACATCATAGAAAATTCATATTAACTCCAAAATTAATAAATAATATATGAAAAATTATCAGAAAAATACAAGGATTAAGAATATGCAAAAAAAATTTATGTTTGACCATTTTAAAATGGGGAAACAGTAGCAAATGTGCATATGGCTTAATGTGAATTCAAATTTGAAGTTTGAATTTGCAATTCTTTTGCAATACACTTCAATTAAATGGAATTGTCAACACATCAGTACCATGTACATCATGTTTCCACAACTTATCATGTGCTTGAGCATTGCAATTATAATTATTCCTTGTTTAATTATTTGCTCGATAGACGTGCAACTGGAACCGGAGGCCACCCCTTCGTTGAAGACACCGTGTGTGAACCTCGTCAGCATGGCAAGCAAACCCCATTGATCATGTCTATAAAATCCCAATTCCCTCTCAGTCTCGCTTATGCATGTTTAGGAGATCACCTTGTGTCGATCCTACCGCATAGTGGAACCCATATCCGATGCATGACCTATCATCTTGTCACAGTAGTAAGCAAACCACAATCCTAGATGACATAGGAGTTGATTGATATCATGTGGCCCCTGCAACTGTTAATGCTTATTGCATGCTTAGTGGTACAATGAGGTTGCTTTTGATGTGAGTCGGGATGATAGTGAACATGGTGTTGATGAAAGTGAAACTGTGTTGGTGAATCCACCCTAATACAAGGTGAATGATGAGAGGCTGTGTAGGAGTACACAGTGGGTTGTCTCATTGAACACCGCCCTAAGCACCGAGTTCTTGTATGGTATTCCAAGACAAAGAATACAACCACACATTGGGCTCACTGACCCCTCTCGGCCTAGTACCTTGATCCGTGTCGACGTTCAGGAGTCACATTCGTTTGGGCTTTCCATTTGGCATCTGCATAGAAAAAGAAGGAAGGAATGGTTGCATCATATAGATATGTGGGTGCACCTGTGAGGCAGGAAAACCATCTGCCAGAGGTGGCGTCTCAGTCACTTACATTGTTTGAGTCCGTTTCGTTGATCCGGCCGGGCTCTCGAGCGGAGGCAACTCAGATAGTCGACTCCTGGAATAGACCGGTTGTGAGCGAAGTGTCGTGGTGAACATCCTCGCTGTCACCTCTTGAACGGTGGCGAGCAAAAGGCGGTAACCGATGGTCATGTGTGTATAGCTTACACCCTTGCAAGGTTAACAAAACTATTCGAATAGCCGCGTCCACGGTTAAGGACTACTTGGAACCTGTACATGATTATTAGACAACTTGAATGGATACTTCTAAAACTCACAAGATAAGCGTGAGTGCTATGGTGTGCTTCCTCGTGGGGAAGTCGAGGAAGTAACCATAGTGGTGTATTGGTTGGAGACTTGGATAGTGGACTCATGTACGCTTCTTACCTCAATTCTCGTAATCTTAGTTCAGGACTAGCCAAGTCAAAGCTGGCACTTCTGTATGATGAAACCCCACCTCCCATTACCTTGATACTTGAGCATTAGTAGTGTAGTTCTGATGTAAGTCTTGCTGAGTACGACTTTGTATCACGTTTGCTTATTCTATGTTTTAGATGAGAAACCGGACCCCGATGGAGTCACCGACCTGAAGCTCGATGTTGACCTTGGTAGAATAGTTCCAGACAGCAGTCTGGTCCCTCGTGGAAGGGCATGTATGTTTACAAGGCTTCTCTAAGCCATTTGTTAAACTTGTCTGTACTCAGACCTAATTTGCTTCCGTTGTATGATGTAATGTTGATCACAGACATGTGATCTTTGTATACTCTATGTGTAAGTAATAAAGAAGTACTTTGTACAGTTATGTGATGATACTTGCTGTTCATACTAGGCATGTGTGCTGTGTATATGTTTATAACATGCATGTCTTAGTATGGGTTTTCGAGACCTTAGTTGTGATCTGGCTGGCGGTCTTTTATACACCAAGTGGCCCTTAGATGTGCGCAGCTTGGGGCATCGCGATGCGATTGCTCGTGACTCTGTCACGTGCACACTTTGTTGTATGATCGAGCCCGCCCTAGACCCCGACTAAGTGATCAGGCTGGAGTAAGTCTATGTAAGAGTTAGGATTCAATCGATAACATGGTTGAGGCGACTTGTCTATGAATATGGGATTCACTACCCATAAGCATTTAGACTTGTGAGCGGAGGATGAGGACCCATCTCAGTTGATCATCCGGCCTGGATGGGATGCCCCTCACGTTCGATGCTTACCGAGAACGTTCTGTGCTTGGACTTGTCTGCTTAGACAAGTGGGTACGGTTCTCAGCTCTCGATGTGATTGCATCGTGACTGGAATTACATACGCATACCCTTCATAGGGTATGATCTCAGAGCGAAAGTTTTCAGCATTCCCAAAAGCCGTCTCCAGGTAAATCTTGCCTATCGGGCGTGCTGACTTGCCTGGGACTATTCCATGGAAGACGGTGTTGGAGGGTTGCAGTGATTTTTGAGTTAATCCCATCCTACGGAAAGTCTCGTAGTAAAGGATATTGATGTTGCTTCCTCCGTCCATGAGCACTTTTTCTAGTGTGTAACATCCAATTTGTGGAGAAACTACCAGGGCCAGAGTGCCCTGGTTTTCTACCACTGGGGGGTGGTCGTCCCTTGTCCAGGTGATCGGCTGTTCAGACCAATTAAGCCACCTGGGACAAGCTGGTTCTGTGGCCACAGCCATGGCGGCCCTCTGCTGCAGCTTCATGTCCCTCCGACAACTAATGGTGGTGAAGACATGGTAAGTTGAGTGGTCTTGGAGTTGTTTTGGGTTTTCTTGAAATCCATCAAGCCCTGAATGATTTTGCTGCCCTCCTCCCCTGGATCCTTGGTGTTGAGGTGCTGCGCCGGCTCCCCGAGGCCCGAAATTCTGATTGTTGTTATTCTGGCCGGCTCCTCCACCTGACCCGGGAGGTCCCTGGCCTCCACGCCGTGCAAGCTCTTTCATGAAGTTGCAGTCTTCCCAAGTGTGGTTCGCAGGACAGCTGGTTTTACCATGTGTCGGGGAAGGCCTTTTCATAGCTTCTTGGGGGCGAAAATTTCCCTCCGACTTGCGGTAGTTGTTTCCCCCCTGTTTCTGCCTTTGGAAGCCGACATTTTTGTTGGCTACAAAGTCAGAAGCAGTCTAATTGAGTCGACGATTGGTCTGTTGATTCTGGTTCTGAGATCCTTTGCCACTGTTCTTCTTATTCTGGGCGAATTTATCCTCTTCTGAATCAACATCCTTAGTTTTGTCAGACTCAAAATACTTGATAACCGAATTGATGAGCTCTCCCATGTTACTGACCGTCCTCTTGAGTCGGTCGTGTTTATGTACTAAGGGCTCAAACTTGCAGTTTCTTTCCAAGACAATCACTACTGTCTGGGCAGGGATAGTGCCCGAGGAATGGACTATCTATGCGACTCGTTGTGCCCAGCTCAAGGCCGACTCTCCTTCCTTCTGGACACAGTGCTGCAAGTCGACGATTATGGTGGCTCGCCAGCAGGTGCCTTGGAAATTCTTGATAAACTTCTCTTTGAGATCCGCCCAAGAGGTGATGGAGTTCTCTGGGAGGTCTTTAAACCATGTACGAGCCGGGAACTCCAACATCATCGTGAGGTAACGGGAACAAACTTCTTCGCTGTCTTGTAGCATATCCATGGCGAGATCATGGCTTTCGATCCAAGTCGCCGGGTCCATGTCGGCTGTCTAATTTGGAATCTTACGCGGTCCCTTGAAATCTGGGTTCAAGCGTGTGTTCCTTAAAGCCGGCACCAGACACCGGTTACCCACGGATTTGCTGACGAACTTGGTACTTTGATCTTCTGGGGGAAATTGGGTTACCGCCTCTGTATGACGCTCGGGGTTAGGAGCCGGTAAGTCCAGTATTCTCACTGCTCCGTGAGGGCTTGGAGGTGGTGGCTCTCCGCGCTGGCGATGACTACTCGAGGCTGCGGGAGCCGGCGATTCTGCTTGCTGGCTTGTGCTATGTAAGTATGAGAGTCCTTGTGAATATTGGGCTTGTTGCGTGATCGCAGTCTTGAGTAAGTCGATGGCTTCTCGAGCGGCGTGATCTGCTGGAGTGTCTACATGAATTGGAGCGTTGTTGAGGAACCGAGTCGCCGCCATGACATTTTCCATGGGGTTATTGAAGTGATGAGGAGGTGTATGGAACCGATCTGGGCATGGTGGAGGAACCGGCTGTCTGGGTGGCATGAATCCTGGAGGAGTCGACTGGTGAGGGCTCTGGAACAGCGCTCGTCCTTGGTAGTCAGGGGGATCTGACTCGCAGATCCCTACGGACGCATATGGGCGAGGCTTAGTCGCTGAGCCTCTATCATCTCTAACTCTTCCCGGAGGTGCCTGGCTTCTTGGACGAGTCGGGCTTCTCCTTTAGCCATCTGCTCCTTTTCAGCGTTGATCTCCCTCCGTATGCTTGTCACCTGTGCCTTGAGTCCGTCGACTCTTGTCCTCTAACCCTCCAAATTTTCCGTTGTCAATGGTATGGCCAAAGTCTCGTCGAGAGAGTTCAAGGCATCAGTGAGGGCTTCTGTTCCCGTGAGGACTTGTTCTGATGAGTGAGCTGTCGGCTCCCTGTCTGGGTTAGGGACTGTGTTGGCAGCTGACTCTGCACCCTCATTTTGGGTTTCATTCTGGGCCTCCTGACTCCCTGTCCTCCAGTGTCGGCCATGAACACCGTGACACAGTATGATAGCTCGAACTGAGGGTAGTCCGGGTTGTATTCTGCTTCACCCGTACCGAGTCTGTTGCTCCCAACGTATCGGATGGACCCATCGTCTGAGAAGCTTCCTTCACTAGGCTATGAGTCAGTATCAGTTGCTTCCTCTGAAGAATCGTGCATCGCGTACCCGACAGAGTGCTCCTGCTCTGGATATCCATCAATGACCCCGACGAAAGTATGGGGACTTTCGCATCTGGCTCTGGCTCAGATCCGTCCATCCTGCCCTTGAAGATGCGGATAGACCCGGTGGGACCCGATATCCGGATTCGACGGAATCGACTTCATGGCCCCAAGTTGAGTCGTCAATGTTGAGCTTCCAGCGCCGGCTTCCTGTGATTCGTCCGGCGACGAATCCTTCCATATCTTGCAGAGCTCCCTCCAGGATTTCAACACCTACATGCGCAAGACCCACGGTGGGCGCCAACTGTCGTGGGAAAGTCAGGGCAGATGTTCGAAGAGTCGAACTTGACATGGGACCTTTGCTGCGAGGTGGATACGATGAGAGAGTCAACATGGACAAGAAACTCGGTGATTTACCCAGGTTTCGGCCCCCCTCTTTTTATTTAGGTAAAGACCTACTCCTTCTTCTTCTTATTACGGGTATCGACTCCTCGATTAGAAGAGTCGATGGATTGATTACAAGAGAGTCAGTTTTCAACCTTAGTCTCGAGGAGATATAGGTTACGCCGCAATTGTCTAGTCCTATCTTGGATTGAGATTGAGTTGCCTCTAGATGCCGTGGACCTCGACTTATAAAGGCGCCGGGTCCCGGGGTTCCACGAGTCCAACTCCTACACGAAGTGGAGTTCTATTCTACTTTACAAAAGATGTTACGTGCTATACAAGGTAAGTCGAATTCCTTCTATGGCATCGATCTTCATGCCTGGCACGGCTGGCTCGTGGCAGGGTCTTCTTTTGTGGGCCGTCCATAAATGAGTCGGCCCATAAATCTAATGCCGGTTATGGGCTTGATCCATCCCCCCGACAAGTATCCCCCATGTCTTGTAATCTAGGTACGGTTTGACCGATTCTGGGGTCGCGTGGAGAGCTGCTACCAGGGAAATTTCGGGTTTGGTACCGCTATATCTTCTTCGGTTGGGAGTTGTACGGAGGCGTGATCTAGGATATCTTCTTCGGCTGTCTCGTGGATCTTTCTCTCTGTGTGGTCGAACTGATATCTTGTAAAAAAGCCAGTCTTGCATGATACCTCTCGACGGTAAGTTGCGACCATCGGGTCTCTGGAGTCCCATGTCCTGGAGACCTTTTGTGCAACTAGATCGGAGTACCCCAGGCAGTTTATCCTGGTTATGTTCATTTCCCTGGCGAGTGGAAGGCCATGTAATAGTGCTTCGTCCTTGGCCGTTGACGAGGGGGTGACCCCACGACTCCTGCGTGTAAGGATACCTGGTGCGTTTGAAGGAAGAAGACCCGCAAGGAGCACAGATGGGCCTGCGGCAGGCCCTCCCAAGGCACCGACGTAGGAGTCCACGACTGATATGGAAGGCATGACTTGGCACAAAAGGAAAAACTAGGGTTAGGAAACTATCTCTGTAATCTAGGACGGACTCCTCGAGACCTAGCCTAGTATATAAAGGCTGGGAGGGGAGACGTCTCGACATCCAATATCCAATCTACTCTCCTGGTCTTGCGAGAAATCACCTTGACCTCCCTTGTAATCGCCCCTCACGCAGTAATATCGAGCAGGAAGTGCTTCTCCTGTTAGCCGACGAGTATCGTCCAACCTGTTCCTTCTCTATGATAAACCCAGTGTCCCTGACCATGGGATTTGCCGAGGTTGATCCTCGTCAATTTGCGCCGTCTGTGGGAACTCTGCAGGTTGGAATCACGATCTCGGCGGCCTCGTCACCAGCATCCGTCAAGGAAGCGACTCCGTCAGCACTCATTGACTCCACGACTGAAGCAGACTCCGATCTGTTTGGGTCCCTCGGCTTCATGGTTCACCTTCCGACCTTTCGACCGGCCTTCGCCGATCTGTGCACTAGCATCAACCTGACCTTCGGCGCGTACCAGATCTACATCAACCATTGGGGAACCCTCCGCCTCACGGATAGCACCCGAGCACCCGCAGCAACAGTCGCTACGGAAGCAATCGAAGAAACACCCGCCCGCACGGCGACCTTGCGAGTCAGCCACGACTCCCAACCCAACACAAGACGTCGCGTCACTCGCGACTACTCGAGTGGACCTACACCATGGAAGAAGCGCAACACGCACGCAAGCAGGATAGCAGTCAGGACACCGTCCCAGGTGTTCATGGCGGACGTTCACGAGCCAACCGCAGACGGAAAATGCCAAGACGACGACCCGAGCAGTCGTCGAGACGCTCTCTTAAGCAGAAAAATCATTGATCCCAACAACACCGGCCAGGTCACCGTCACACATGGAGAACCAGGAACCATACCAAGAAAAGTGTATAAAGGACTGGAGCATAGCAATCACAGGAGAGACGAGCCAGAAAGCAGCAAGCGCCAGACCCCAGGCATGGCGAAAGAGGGCCATCACGTAGAAAAAATCTACCTGTCCAAAGAAGCAATCTCTACAGTAAAGGACGCAGTAAAACGCGGAAAAATACTCCCAGAAAACGCAACATGAGACGAGCTTGAGCATACAACAAATTGGCGAGTGACATCACCAAGAAAACAAGACAGCAACGTCTAGAATTAGAGAAGCAAGGAAAAACCGCCATCGACCTGAGGACCAACCGCAAGGCACCTCCCAGAAGCGACTCCTCCGACTACGATTCCCCTGTCTGAGCCAGATCTAGATTCCGCAACCTGAGACGCACAGACAAGAAGAAGGTAGCCCGCAAACTAGATGACGCCTTCAAGCTAGAAGAGTACGACGATGAAGAAGAGCAACTAACACCGGCAGAAGCCCTTATAACCGCCCAAGAAATCCTATCTCGCGCTCAGAAGGGCAAGAAGGGCGGGTTACACCGCAACATGACGATGGCACTCAAAATAATGAAAGAAGCCATCATTTCCTTAGCCCCTAAAAAAGCAGGCGCAAGGCGAGTACCCCGCGAGCAGACGCCGGACATGCACCCCAGTTCACCCGACGGCGACGACAACAGTGACGACTGGCGCAAGCGCTCAAACAGAAACAAAAACCAGGACAGCGAAGACAACGGCAACAGACGCAACAGCAGTCGGCGAGATGCATGCGATGACATAACACAGAACAAGGTCAGTCGCGGAAGACAAAGACGCGCAGCCCGCGAAGAGTACTCGGACGAGCAAGCTTTCGATGAGGACATAGAACCATGCGGAGCAGTGTGCTTCACGCGATCCATACGAGAGACACGGATGCCGAAAGGTTTCAAACTAAACTCCGAAACGCACAAGTATGATGGGCTGGAGGAGCCAGAAGCATGACTCAATGACTACCTAACAGCCGTCAAATTCTAGCGAGGAACCAATATAATAACAATGCAGTACGTGCAACTCATGCTCGAGAGCTCGGCGCGACATTGGCTGAAGAACCTGCCGCGAGGATCAATCAGTTCCTGGAAGCAGTTCCGCAGCGCCTTCATCGAGAACTTGAAGTCCACCTACAAACGACCATCATCACTCGAGGAGCTGAGGTCCTGCAAGAAAGGAACCAGAGAGTCCCTGCAAGCATACATCTAGCGGTGGACCATACTCAAAAATTCAGCCGAGGACATAACAGAAGAAAGCGCAATCGACACATTCTGGAGAGGCTTCAACGCATCGACTTCAAGGAGCAACTCGGGCAGATGAAGGTCCGAACACTCGCGCGACTACTAGAGCAAGCGAACAAATGGGAAGACGGAGAAGACTCCGTGCGAAACGAATCAGAGATCTAGACAGCGCGCTCAGAACGCGACTACGACTACCACACCGGAGACAGAGGATTCGACAGGAGAAGAAAACGCCTCAGGCGTAACTTCTACGACGACAGAGGGCCCGACATGGTCGCGGCCGGCTTCATAGATGATAGAGACGGCAGACATCGCGACGACAGCAGAATGCAGCGTAGGGATAACCAAGAAGAAGCACCCCATGCACAGAAACGAGATTGGAGATCAAGGCAGCTGCGAGATGACACCCGAGCATATCGCTCGGCCAAATAACAGCTCGACGGACCGTGCACACTACACGGGTTCAGAAATGAACGCAGAGAGCTCAGATCAGGACACACCCTCAAAAACTGCAGGAGCTTCATCGAGCTCTCAGTAGAAAAAAGCCGATCTACGACAACAGCAGCACAGCCTCTCACAAGTGTAGCAGTCGGGACTATCGCCCACAACGAACCACCAGCCACTTCCATACTAGCAAGACAAGTAGCAGCAATCCAAAAGCGGCACACGACACACGAAGAAGAAGAAAAATACCCAGAAGCACATGGCCGGATCTACATGATACGAGAAGGAAGACCATCAAACGGGCAGCAGAAGCAGGTCACCAGACAAGTTTTCCTCGCAGTCTCCTCGCACCCCGCCGTCCCAGAATACTTACGCGGGTCCGAGGCTGAAATTACCTTCTCCCAGGAAGATCACCCGCCAGCAATCCCGCTTCCAGGACACGCCGCATTGGTACTCGAAGCAAGAATTGGAAGCTACGACATGTCACGAGTCTTCATGGACGGTGGCAGTGGAATCAGCATCATATTCACCAGAACCCTGGAAGAAATTCTCATCCAAAATTCGGCATTAAAATCCTCAGGCACAACCTTCCATGGAATTGTGACAAGTAAAGCAGTCTACCCCCTCGGAAAAATATGTCTCGAGGTGGTTTTTGGTAGCGCGAGTAACTTCCGCAAGGAAACGTTGGACTTCGAAGTGCTCGACTAGAAATCCGAATACCATGCCATCCTAGGACGCCCAGCCTTCGCACTCTTCATGGCAGTACCACACTACGCCTACCTCAAGCTGAAAATGCCAGGCCCACGAGGAGTCATCACAGTCAGCGGCAGCTTCATTAGATCCGACCGCTGCAACAAAGAGTTCCACAAGATATCAGAAACCTTCAGAGCACACCAAGCTAGCAGAGCCGCGGCACAAGAGGAAGAGGCGCTCCCATAGAAGAAAAAGGAGAAACCAGAGGACCTGCAGGCTCCACACACCAAGGACCCATACCCGCCGCGACAACTTCCAATTCTTAGGGCTACCAAGCCATCGATCCAAATCAAGGGCCGTCTTCAACAGCCCTCTCGTGTATGAACAAAAGCAAGAATATTGAAAATATTTTTCCAATTTTTTTCGCTCATTGGCACTCTGGGGATCGCCGCAGCAGCCACCCCCCGAGGCGTTCTTCGCTTACGCGACTTAAAATTTCGCACTCGGGGGATCGCCGCAGCAGCCACCCCCCAAGGCGTTCTTCGCTTACGCGACTTAAAAATTGGCACTCGGGGGCTCGCCGCAGCAGCCACCCCCCGAGGCGTTATTCGCTTACGCGACTTAAAAATTGGCACTCGGGGGCTCGCCGCAGCAGCCAGCACCCGAGGCGTTCTTCGCTTACACGACTTAAAAATTGGCACTCGGGGGCTCGCCGCAGCAGCCAACCCCCGAGGCGTTCTTCACTTATGCGACTTAAAAATTGGCACTCGGGGGCTCAACGCAGAAGCCACCCCCGAGGTGTTCTTCGCCTACGTGACTTAAAAATTGGCACTCGGGGGCTCGCCGCAGCAACCGTACCCCGAGGCGTTCTTCGCTTACACGACTTAAAAATTGGCACTCGGGGGCTCGTGCGCTGCAGCCACCCCCAAGGAGTTACTCGTCGAAGACTTGGAAACCGACAAGACCCGCCCGTACCGCACGGGATCCATTCATAACAGATAAAGCAAAATAAATCAAAAGGGAACAACGGCACACATTGTCCAGCAGAAGAAGACAACCCAGATCTCAAAAGAAAAACCTACGCCAAGCGAAGCCAAATCTCCAGGCTCTGATTTCACTTTACACAGAGCGCCCAGACGACGGTCATTCTCCTCGACCACCCACTTCACAACATGGCTCGCAGGCTCATCCGCCACGGCATAATGGCCACCCATAGGTTGAGCTCGACCACTAGGAGGACCGCGAGCCGCAACCATAATGTCCACACCAGGCCAATGACTATGGACAAAAGCAAAAGCACATCGGGCCCCTGCATGAACCTGGTGATTTACTACACGACGAAGCTCCGCAGGCAAAGAGAACACCCGACACAGCCTCTCAAGAGACGATGGAACAGGAACCAGTGGATAAAATTCAGAGAAAATCCCACCAAGCACCCTGCAACAGTACCCAAGAGCCTGCGGCACCCTTTCAACCCGCCGTCGAAAAATGGCGAACACTCGAGCTCGCGACCTATCCATCCAAAAGGTATTGTTCGCCTGCACGAGTGGGTCATCCATCCTCAACAACTCCGACTGTATGGCCTCCTCCTCCTCGCGAGATCGCCCAGCCATCACTTTGCAAAAAGAGCAATAATCAGAACAAAGCACAAGGAAAATACCTCACAAAGTCGAGCAGCCAAGGGAAGACAAACTCACCCATCAAAAGATCAGACAACTTCACCACCCAAGCAGCCAGGCCATCCACAACAGCTTCAGCACATTCACGTTTGGAGAGCTGAACAACGACATCACCCTTGAGACGTACAATCTCACGCTCGGCATCTTTCAGCCTCAAACAAACGGATTCATAGGCACCCTCGCGAGCATCTTCCTTCAGCAAATTCCAAGCCCGAGAAACGCCCGGGGTGTCCTACCGCAAAGGAGAACAAGTCAAAAGAAAAAGAGGAGAAGCAAAGAAAAACGGACAAAGCACTTTCCACCGCATAAAAGATTCACCATCCCGCAGGAAGTTCATTACAACTTAAAGTCCCAAGACAGGGCACCAAAAATCAGTTCACCCTACTCCTCTCCATCAGAATTATAGTTATCAGCCTCAACAACTAACTGCAGCTGGCGGGCAAGCCGAGTGGATCGAGCACTCTGCTCGTCTATATAATTAGGCCGGCTATCCACCATGGAATCCTCAATGGGGACACGATGCCCCAGAAGAACAACAATAGATGTGGCAAGCCCACTCACCACATTCTCGCGAACCAAGCCCTCCAGCTAATCACCGTTCGGACCGAAGGCGGCAACCTGAGAATCAAGACCCTCTGGCCTCTTCTTCTCATCCGGAAACATATGCTCATGAAGAAGCTTCAGGACAGTCGAAGCCCGAGCGCAGACATCCCCCACAGCTACAGCAGCACCCGAGACAGCATCGACAGCACCACAAAGAGTGCCTGATCCTTCCGCAGCCACCTCCAACGCCCCAATACGCGCGGAGCCTGCAAGAAGCAAAAAGATTCAGTACTCAGAAATTCAAGAGAAGGGAAAACCCAAAACAACGGAAGAAAGGAACAATCCACGCACCAGCCAAAGAGCCTGCCAAGTCCTGCAAGTGCTCGCACTAAACTTTCTCCACCCGGAGAAATTTCTCCTCCACTCACCGCAACCGCTCGAGCTCGCCATGCTGTGCCTGCAGGTCCCTTTCCTTGGATTCCAAAACGTCCCGAAGCTCAACGAGTTCCTTTTTTTCAGCCGCACAAGGAAAGGTATAGGAACCCGGCAGGTGCAGCACCCGGACGCAACAACATCCCAAACTTGCGCCTCTTTGGAGCAGCCGAAGGAGGACGCGGTACAGCAGAGGGCACGACCGATAGCAAATCATCAGCACCACCCGCCGCGTCGCGGCCACTCGCACTCGAGGAACGAGAACGCTTGACGCGTAAAGGACTCGAATCCCCAGAGTCATCAGCAGCCGACGGTTTGCCACCCGTAGACTCGCCAACTTCAGCACTGGAAGTGCCCCATCACCCGCAGGCACAGGACCAACATCAGCCACACCAGGCTCATCAAGTATTTCCACATCCTCAGGTTGCGGCGGATTGTTCAACAAAGGAGTATGACCGTGCAGATCAGAACAACATCAGTAATTAACAGACAAAATTCAAAATCACAAAAGAATCTCAAGACAAGTACCTGGGGAAGAGGGAACTCAACAGCATAAGGACGAACGAGGCTCTCCTCATCAATACTCGTACACTTCGTGACTTGCTGGACCCGAGTCAAAAGGTCACCATCAGAGAACTCCTCGGGCAAACACATGGTCGAGTCGTCGGGCCCAGTGTATTGCCACATGGGACGCACCCGATGCTGAAGCGGCTAAACGCGTCTCCTCAAAAACACAGAGATAAGTTGGCCGCCAGTCAATGCATCCTTCAAAGCAGAGATCTTTTGCACCAATGGCTCAAAAAGAACCTCGCGAGCAAACAAAAGATGTGCCCACGAAGACCTCTTAACCGCTCGTGCAACAGGATCAAATGGTGCAAGACCAAATTGGTGCCCCTCAACTTGTTGATACTTCAGATAAAACCAACTCTTCCGCCATGTATTGATGGATTCCAGCTTTTCCAGATCAAAGTAGGCAGCCTTATCTTTAATGGAAATACCTACGCCCCCAATGGAATATTCAGAGTTTGTCCTCTTCACATTGAAAAGACGTTTCCAGAGCCCCCAATGGGGACAGATTCCCAAAAAATCCTCACAGAGCGTGATAAAGCAGGCAATGTGCAGAATCCCATTAGGGGTCAAGTCATGTAGTTGCAATTGATAGGAAAAAAGCAACCCCCGGAGGAAAGGATGAATAGGAAGCGCAAACCCACGATGGAAAAAGCTCTGAAAGCATACCCATTCATCTGGACGAGGCGGAGGAACCTCCTCATCCCCAGGAATACGAGGGGCACCATCTACCACCATGTCGTCCGCTACCAAGTCATCCAGATATGCGGCTCCGAAAGCAGACCGCTCCCACCTAACAGTCATCCTCGCCGACTCCTCAACTGCACTGCGAGGGCGCTTGGACATGGATCTCACCACCAAACCGAGCAAAGAGAAGAGGCAGGAGGCAAAGAACAAAGAAGGAAGAAGAAGGACAAGCAGGAGAAGGCAATGGCTGGGTGAAAACCTAAAACCACAAGCTTAAAAAAAACCTAAAACCACCAGACTCCCCGGTATTTAACCAACAGCAGGGGCTCGCATAATCACCGTTAATCTTGGAACTCAGCGGACGTGGCACGATCCCACGATAGCCGAGAAACATGGAAAACTCAACTGGCGCATTAACCATACCGCCCACTACGCGCGAAAAACGAGAGCCATCATCACACAGTGCGAAATTTTCGGGCAGCAGGGCGTCAAGTCACTTCCATTCACACGCCACGACAACCCAACCTGTCAGGCTGGCCAGCAACTTCACATCTCAGCAATGCGTATTAAATACGCATCCTCAGTCAGCATCCCGCTCCTCACAAGTTGTTTTTCATATTATTCTAAAATCTTTTACTCACCTAGAGTTCGGGTGCTACCTCACCTAGAAGGCAAAGATACGTGCTCGAGTGATCACTCGCACTAGCAGAAATAAACGTACTTTCAGAGTTCGGGTGCTCCCTCATCCTGAAGACAGTAAAGCATTCGAGTGACCACTCGCAAGGACTCAACAATGTATTTGACACTACAATCTGCTCGCTTACTCAACGACCTTTCGAGTGGGCGCTTTCTTATTTTCCTCGTCTGATCTCGCAAAAGTTCTGCGAGTGACCGCTAATATCTCACTTGATTGTTTATTCCAAGTGGGTGCATCTCTATTTAGGCTTTGCGCCTCTACAAAAAATGATGCCTGGGCTACGACACACTGTACTCAGATGCCACACAAGCTTAGCGTGTAGGTAAGACCCCGATGCGCAGAACGGCCGGGCTGGGACTTGCCACTTAGCAACTTCACTCCCGATCTTTTCCATGCGCTCGCATGATAGAAAGAGCCGAGCGAACGCGCTCAGGCTTTTTTCTCAGACTGGCAGCAATTGATCCTATAAGACCTGCAGCGGCATGACTTTGCTACACACCAGTCGTTCCATGTTCATGTGGAGGGACGTGGGCTTGATTGACCTATTGTGGTATTTGCCACTAGCGCAATTCACCAAGGCTTGACCAGTCGATTCCTTGGGCCCTTTCAGCTTAGCAATCCCTCAAAAGAGGTATTGTCATGGGTGAAAACTTCCAGTGAACCGCAGCTGTGATGCGCCTGCGATGATAAAACAATGACGAATTCGAGTCCGTGCGCGAATCTTCGAGTCCCCCAGGCACTCGGGGGCTACTGCCGAGGTGTTGACCCCATGAATCCTGCGTGTAAGGATACCTGGTGCTTATGAAGACAAAAGACCAGCAAGGAGCACTGATTGGCCGGCGGCTGGCCCTCCCAAGGCACCGACGTAGGAGTCCACGACTTATATGTAAGGCACGACTTGGCACACAAGGAAAGACTAGGGTTAGGAAACTATCTCTGTAATCTAGGAAGGACTCCCCGAGACCTAGCCTAGTATATAAAGGCTCGGAGGGGAGACGTCTCAACATCCAATATCTAATCTACTCCCCTGGTCTTGCGAGAACTCGCCTTGGCCTCCCTTGTAATCGCCCCCTCACGTAGTAATATCGAGCAGGAAGTGCGTCTCCCGCTGGCTGACGAGTATCGTCCAACCTGTTCCTTCTCTATGATAAACCCAGGGTCCCTGACCATGGGATTTGCTGAGGCTGATCCTCGTCAGCCGCGTTGTTGCTGCAGGGGAAACGTAATTGAAGGATGTAGCATAATTTTTTCCCCTGGGAGAGGTAATGACCACCCCAGCTCCAGATCGTTGTAATTGTCGACTTCAAAGGAAGTGCAGGGTCCAACATTTGGTGGTTATCTTATCGGGTGGTATCTGTAGTTCCGTCCAGTCATTGATGAAGTCGACTAAGGCTAGAGATTTGATGGTTCTGCGCGGCTCGTAATCTATGTCATAGGCCCCTAATTCTATGGCCCACTTTGCTATTCATCCTGTCGCCTCCCTTTTTTGTATGATATCTCGCAGGGGTGCTGAGATGACGACCGTAATGGAGTGATCTTGGAAGTAGTGTTTCAGTTTTCGGCTTGACATAAAGACTCCCAAGACTAGTTTTTGCCAATGAGGGTAATGTTGTTTGGAGATGGATAGCACCTCACTGACATAGTAGGCGGGTCGTTGAATCAATTGCTCTGTCCCTTCTTCCCTTCGTTCGACCACCACGGCAGTACTGACGGTTTTGATGTTTGTGGCGATGTAGAGCAACATGGGATCATTTGGCTTTGGAGCCGCCAAGATTGGTGCTCGGGATAACTGGAGATTCAGGGCCTCAAGGGATTCGTCGGCTTCCTTGCTCCATACGAATGTGTCTGTTTTCTTTAGGAACTGGTATAGGGGGGTCGCCTTTTCGCTGAGCCGGCATTTGAACTTGCTGAGGGTGGAGATGCATCCGGTGATCTTCTGGACGCCGCGAATGGAGGTTGGTTTTGATAGGGACATGATGGCATTTATCTTCTCTGGGTTTTCCTCGATACTTCTTTCTGATATGATGCCCTGCTGGTACTCCAAAGGTGCATTTGGCCGGGTTTAGTATCATCCGGTAAGTGCGGACATTTGCAAAAGTTTCCTCCAAGTTTTTGATCGATGAGTCGTCCTTCTCGGTCTTGATCACTATGTCGTCGACGTACGCGTGTACGTTACACCCGATTTGTTCTTTTACGCAGGAATGGACGGTGCTCTGGTACGCGGCTCCTGCGTTTTTCAGGCCGAACGGCATTGACGTATAACAGATGGCCCCAAAGGGAGTGATGAAGGATGTTTTTCCTTGTTCTAGGCATCCATCTTTATCTAGTGATAGCCGGAGTATGCGTCCAGAAATCATAAAAGTCACATCCTACCGTGGAGTCGATGATTTGGTCTATCCGTGGCTAGGCGAAAGGATCCTTGGGACATGCTTTATTGAGGTCCGTATAGTCGACGCACATAAGCGAGGTTTCGTTTTTCTTAAGAACTAGGACTGGGTTGGCCAACCAATTTGGATGAAAAACTTCCATGATGAACCCGACAGCTAGGAGCCGGGCTACTTCTTTCCCATTGCTTCTCTCCTCTCATCGTTAAAATGGCGGAGGAATTGTTTAATTGGTCTCATCTTTGGGTCAGTGTTACGGTGGTTCTCAGTGAGTTCTCTCGGGACGCCAAGCATGTCTGAGGGTTTCCATGTGAAGATGTCCCAAATCTCAAGGATGAACTCGATGAGCGTGCTTTCCTATTGGTCAGGTAGCCCTGTCCAAATGATGAATTGCTTGGAGGAGTCGATTGGGGAAAAATCGACTTTCTTGGTGTCTTCTGCCGGCTCAAACTTTGGGTTGGAATCAGGAGTCGGCTTTTTGAGCAGTGTCGGGTCGGCTGGGTCCACCCTTTCCTTGTAGATTTCAAGTCCAAGTTGCACGCATGCCTGTTCTGCGTACGTGGCATCTTCTTTCTCGCATGACGTGGCTAATTCCGGGCTTCCATCAACGGTAATTATGCCATAAGGACCCGACATCTTGAGCTTGAGGTACACGTAACATGTGTGTGCCATGAATTTGGCGTAGGCCGGTCTTCCGAACAACAAGTGGTAGGGGCTTTTGAAGTCCACAACCTCAAAGGGAAATATCTAAGATCTAAAGTTGGAGGTGCTTATGAATGACACTTCAAGGTGTATTTTCCCTAAAGTATGAGCCGAATTTCCTAGGACGATTCCATGGAAAAACATAGAAGATGGCTGTAGTTGTTTCCTGGCCAGGCTAATCTATTGGAAGGTTTTGAAGTAGAGTATGTTTATGTTGCTTCCCCGTCCATGAGGACCTTCTCCAAGGTGCAGCCGTAGACCTGTAGTGCCACCATGAGGGCTAGGCTGCCTTGAGAGTCGACTCATGGGGGTGGTCGCTTCGGCTCCAAGTTTTTTTTCCTCGGACCACTTGAGCCATCTAGGAACCACTAGAGTGTGCGAAACCGAGAGCGTTGCGGTGTGTTGCGCGCTCTTGATACGTCCAAAACGTATCTACAATTTCTTCTTTCTCCATGTCTCTTTTGTGTGATATTGCTATGTTATTGATGAACTTCCATACACTTTTGATCATATTTGGACTAACCTTTTAACTCAGTGCACCCCAGTGCCAGTTCCTGTTTTCTGCTGTTTTTCTATTTCAGGTTTCCCCCATATTGAAAGTGCTCCAAACATTCGGGAAAATCCAATAAAAAATCAGCGCAAAAGAAGCTTCGGGAATCACCGAGGGGGGGCTAGAGGGGACCCACCAGGGCCCTAGGAGCCCTCCCGGCACGCCCTAGGGTGGAGCCACGCCAGGGGGCCGCCTGGACCCCTGGTGGCCCCCCTGGCTGCCCCCCTTCGCCTATTCATTCCTCGTGACGAGAAACCCCCGTGAAGGGAACCCTTGTTCGTGATCTCTCCTCTTTTTCGCCGCCGCCGCGCTTCCAAGATCGGGAGCACCAGAAGACCTCTTCCCGGCACCCTGCCGGAGGGAGGAACCACCTCCGGGAGGTTCTCCACCACCATGGATGCTTCCCTGATGAACCGTGAGTACTCCACCTTGGACCATGGGTCTATGATCAGTAGCTATGTGATGTTCTCCTCCCCTCTTTATTCTTCATGTATTAGACCTCGTGAGCTTCCCTATAAGATCGAGGCACATATGTAATATTTCTGTTGTTGCTATGCTGAGTTTGCTGGGATCCGATGGATTATGAGATTATGTTCAGATTGTGTTTGAGTAATATTTTTGATTCTCCTCTTTTATATTTATGTTCTAGAGTAATTCTTGCATCTTCTCCGTTGTTGTTTATTGCTTTGGCCAAATAGTAGGTAGTGACTCCAAGAGGGAGCGTTATGCATGATTGTGGGATCATGCCCCCCGATGACTAGCTTGAGTGACATAAACATGAGTCTAGGGGATGTGTTGTTGCCATAAGGGGGAAAACAACGGTTCTTGTACTTGCGGGTGCAAGGATTGTTTACTTTACGCAAAGTTCTTTAATGCAGTTGTCCGTTTCTTTGAGTTTACACTTTGGGTGGGATTCGCAACTTAATACCAGCGAGATGTTCTGGATGGATATCTCAAGGTGGATATTAGTAGGTAGATGCAGATGGATTTTGGTCTACTTTTCTTGGCGTACCGCCCATGCTTTTGAGCCTCTTCCTTTCTTCATAGCATAATTAGAATTGATTTGCACACATAATCCTGTCAATTGCCCAACTATAATTTGTTTACCTCGCGTGGTTATTTTATCGTCTTTTGGGAAAGAGACATCACTAGTGAACATCATAGGACCCGGTCCATATTTCCAATATTGTTTACACCCACTGTCAATTTACTGCTTTATTTACTTTTCCGTTGCTATCACTATCATTATTATCCCGTGCGTTTTATCCTTTGTAAACAACAAGGCCGGACGAATTGAAAACTCCTTTGTACTCGTTGGGAGCAAAGCTATCTGTTGTGTGTGCAGGTCTAGGTCAAGGAAGCAACTTTTGTCTTAAATGGTGCCATTGTTTCCTTGCCACCTACTTGTCGATCTTGGAGTCCTACTGGTTCGATACTAAACCTTAGCATCTTCGCTAAGGGAAACTTACTGCTGCCTACATCTCAACCTTCCACTTTGGGTAACCAACGAGGGGGCGCCGTTGCTGGGGACTCCACTCTTCAAGATAGGGGAGTTGCACACTATCTTTTATCTTTGCTTTTTAGTCTTGTTAGTTTACCTTTACGTTTTTGCTTTAGTGTCCTTTATCAAAAATCAAAAAAATAGTTATCTTGCTTGCTGCTACTATGGGTTCCTCCGAGAACACCAAGTTGTGTGACTTCGCTAGTCACAACAACAGTGAATTTATCTGCACTCCTATTGCTACACCTGCTACTTCAACACCTTCTTATGAGATTAAACCTGCTTTGCTGAACCTTGTTATGAAAGATCAATTCTCCGGTGCTTGAGATGATGCTGCTTTGCACTTAAATAATTTTATTGAGCTTTGTGATATGAAAAAGTACAAAGAAGTAGATGGTGATATTGTTAAGCTTAAGCTTTTTCCTTTCTCCTTGAGAGATGAAGCTAAAATCTGGTTTCAATCCTTGCCTAGGAATAGCATAGATCCTGGGATAAGTGCAAGGATGATTTTATTGGGAAGTACTACCCCCTGCTAAGATTATCCAATTGAGGAGTTTTATTATGAATTTTAAGCAATTGGATAATGAACACATTGCCCAAGCTTGGGAACGCATGAAATCTCTTGTTAAGAATTTCCCTACGCATGGTTTGAACACTTGGATGGTTATCCAAACTTTTTATGCAGGCTTGAACTTTACCTCGCGGAACTTGCTAGATTCGGCCGCGGGAGGAACCTTTCTGTCAACTACACTTGGTGCTGCCACAAAACTTCTCGATGAGAGGATGACCAACTATTTCCAATGGCACACTGAAAGAGCTCCAACAGGTAGGAAGGTAAACTCTGTCGAGGAGATCTCCTCCCTAAATGAAAAAGTTGACTTGATTATGTCTCTCCTTACCAAGCAATCTCCTATTGATCATCATGATGTACCTTTAAATTCTTTGATTTCTCAAGATCAAGTAGATGTGAACTTTATCTCTAGAAACAACTTCAATAACAATGATTATAGGAGTATGGTGGCCTAGCCTGAAGCGAGAGATAGCCCAGTACATTGCATTGTGTGAAGTTTGCCAGAGAGTCAAAGCTGAGCATCAGAAGCCAGCAGGATTGTTGCATCCTTTGCCTATACCAGATTGGAAATGGGATCAGATAGGTATGGACTTTATTACTGGTTTACCCAGGACTCGGTCAAGATATGATTCTATTGGGGTGATTCTTGATCGTTTGACCAAGGTTGCTCACTTCATCCCGGTGAAGACAACTTATACAAGTGCTAAGCTAGCCAAGATTTATATGTCCAGGATCGTGTGTTTGCATGGAGTTCCAAGCAAGGTTGTGTCTGATAGAGGTACTCAGTTTACTTCGAAGTTTTGGCGTCAAATGCATGAGACCTTGGGCACTAGGATGGAGTTCAGTACATCGTTCCATCCTCAGACAGATGGGCAGACCGAGAGAGTCAATCAGATCTTGGAGGATATGTTGAGAGCTTGTGCGTTGGATTATGGCTCGAGTTGGGATGACAACTTACCGTATGCTGAGTTCTCATACAACAGCAGTTACCAGGCGAGTCTTTAGATAGCACCATTTGAGTTACTTTCTGGCAGGAAGTGTAGAACTCCATTGAAGTGGGATGAGGTAGGAGAGCGTCAGTAATTTGGACCTGACCTGATCAGAGATGCTGAGGAGAAAGTCAAGTTGATCCGTGATAGACTAAAGATATCACAGACCAGGCAGAAGAGTTATGCAGATGCGAAGCGCAAGGACGTAACCTATGAGGCTGGAGACCGTGCGTATCTCAGAGTTTCACCAATTCGCGGAATCAAGAGGTTTGGAATCAAGGGCAAGTTAGCACCATATTTTGTGGGGCCTTACAAGATCTTAGAGCGCGGAGGAGAGGTAGCTTATTAGTTGGAGTTACCAGAAGCTTCCCAGGAGTTCATGATGTGTTTCACGTATCCTAGATGAAGAAGTGTCATGCACAAATGGCGGGTATTCCTTTGAGAGATACAATACCACTTGAGGAAATTCAGCTGGAGAGTGACCTGACTTATGAGGAGAAACCTGTGAAGATTCTGGAGACTGCAGAAAGATTTACCCGCACCAAGACAATCAAGCTATGCAAGGTTCAGTGGGATCATCATACCGAGGAAGAAGCCACTTGGGAGCGAGAAGAAGATTTGAAGCAAGATCATCCACACCTCTTTTCTAGCCAGCCCGAATCTCGAGGACGAGATTCATCTTAAGAGGGGTAGCTTTGTAACATCCCAATTTTCTAAATTCGGATGTTAATATATCATCATATGCATCTGATGTTGTTTCCGCATTTTTCTGGAGTTTCAAAATATTTTAATCTTTTTCAACACATGGCAGTTCGATGGAGAGGATATAAAAGGACTTATCCCCATTTTTAAATTGTTGGAAAATTGTTTAAAATATTTTTGGAGACATTTTAAAATTACTTTGGGGATAATAAATAATTTATAAAAATATTTTGGGAATTTATTTATGCTCCGGAAAAGATTTTAAAATCATTTTTTGGAGTTTTTCGGTATTTTTAAATTGCTGAAAAAGCATTTAAAAATATTTAAAAATAAGTTACAAAGTTTTTATTTTTATTAAATATTTTGGTAATGTCAAAAAATCAATTTTATTATTTTAAAATTTTTGGTGAAAACGGAAATTAAAAGAAGTATCCGTTATTTTTCTAAAATTGTTTGGGCCTCCGAGCGTCCGTTCTGTTTTTTTTCCGAACTGGGCGCTAATTAGAGTTTGGGCCGTACTCGGATTAAAAGAAAAATGGAGGAGGGGCTGTCTATAAATAGCTCCGCTTAGGGTTAGATTAATTTCTTTTAGCGTTTTAGGTTTAGCCCTAAACTAATCCGCGAGACCCGCCGCCGCCGACGTCATCGCCGCCGACGCCGACATCATCGCCGAAAGTTCGCCGGAGTTCGCCGGAATCTCGCCGAAGGATCGCCGCAGTTTGTTTTTCTCGCCGCCGGTAAGCACCTCGCGCCGCCCCGCCGCCTAGCCCGCCGTCGCCGCCGCCTAGGCCGCCGCACCGCCGCCGCCGCTTAACCGCCGCCGGCGAGCCGGCGAGCTCGCCCAGGCCACGGGCGCCGCCGCGCCCTGTGCTCGCCTCGCCGCCGCGCCTGTGCGCCCCGGCCGCCGCGCCGTGTGCTTGCCCCGCCGCCGCCCCGACCCACCGGCCTTCGGCCGGAGTTCGTCGCCGGCCGGAGTGGCTGCTGCCGCCGTCGCAGCCCCCATGGCCATGGCCGTCGGGCCTTGGAGGAGGAGGAGAGAAAACGCGCTGAAAAAAAAAGAGTTCAGATCTGGTCAACCGTCGGCAAGGGACCCGATCGCGTTTTCAGCTTATTTTATTTACGGATAGGTCCTTTTTGAAGATTGGACCCCGATGCCACCCTGTTACCGTTTTCGCGGTTACGTTTTAACCGTAACTCAGAATTGAGTGATTCCAGTTGCGTTGCGACCGTGTTGAAAATTTATAGCCAGTAGACTATGTTTTACAGAAGTTTGACGTTTTCAAATTTGAATCCCAAGCGGAATGAAATTTGAACTTCCGGTAGCCGTATCTTTTTAACGGTGCACCCGTTTGTGCGGTTTCTTTTTGCGTTAGTTTTATTTTGTCGAGTACTTTAAGTTTATCTTCTGTTAGGAAAGTTTTGCTACTGTTCTTTGTATGTTTATTACTGTTTGTGCATATTTGTGTTGAATATATGTTAATTGGTGCTATGTTTTCTCGAATAGATTGTCCGGAGTGTGCCGCATCGTTTTGTGAGGATTGTGATCGTAAGGAACAGGAAGAAGGAAAGTGATGCTTTGACCATACTCATACCTATATTTTTCTATATGCATTATGTTAAGAATATCACCTTATTGCATGATAGGTAGTTTACTATATTGTTGCTGATAAACCAGTTAGGATAGACACATGTCTTGACTTGTATTTGTAGATCAACCTAGCACGTGTTGTTACTTTATTGCTATGCTTGGTAGATGTGGTTTGGCTTGTGAGAATTCATGGAGTGCATGTGAGCTATTTAATAATTTGTGTAGCAACTCTATAATAAATAGAAATCACTTCTGGACGGGCGGGTTGCATCCTGGTGGCTGTGCCTTGTCTAAGGACAGTGCCGGGGTTAAATGCACCCAATGGTTTTTTTGGTGGTGAACCAGGTGCGACATGGTGTCTACACTCTGAACGCAGTGGGCGCCGTCCAGGCTCAAAAAGATCAGACAGGCAATATTACTAGTAGCTTCCATGTACAACCACTGGCTATATGGGCTCTGGCTTAGCATGAGTACGTTGTGGGCAACCTGGCCCTGGTAGCTAGCTGATGTAAATGTTTGTTAGGTGTACCGGCTACCAAAGGGTGGAGGCAACCTCTTCGGAATGTCTTCGTCTCAATCTTCGGGTTGAGTCCAGTAGGGAACGTGTACAACCTCTACAGAGCGTATAAACTGATCATGATTAGCCGTGTCCACGGTTACGGACGAACTTTGAGCAACTAGTCGGTACTGTTGATGAATGATCTTGACAGATGAACACTTAATAATAATTTTGGTGGGAAAGATTAGCATGGGTTGTTGTGTGTTTCAGGTAGAATTCAACCTAAAATTTTGACTAGTTTAGTTCAGGAGAAAATTGACTTTCAGCAAAACAAAACCATAAGCCTTTCCTTTGACTCACCTTGCATGTAGTTGTAGGTCCTTTATATATACCTTTTCCGTGTCACTTGCCGTACAAATCAGATGTACTGACCCGTTGTCGGGCTGTAACCTTCGGTGTTGCAGGTTTTTCAGACGACCAGTAAGGTGCGTTTAGGGTTGCGGGTCTACACTCAGCATGTTCGCTTGTGGATGTTGATGGGACTCCTCGTTACTTGCTTTTGCTTCCGCTATATTTATGTTGAATAAGCTAGCCTTGAGCTATGCAACTTGTTATTTGTTTTATTCTGGATCATACGTTGTAATAATGATGCACTTGTACTTTGATATACATCTATGATACTGTGTGTGTCAGCGAGTTCGATCCAGGGACTGGCACTTGATCACAGAGACTTCAATTCTATGTGAATTGGGTCGTTACAAAACACGACTCTTCTTCGGGGATAGTTCGGTTTCTAAAGAGTGTACATCATCAAGTTGTACAATCGTCTCAAAAAAATTAGGAACGTCATGAGGATCAATAGGAACTTGCTTAGTAAGTAGAGACATAATAAAGTCAATTTTTTAATTTAGGAAGGAAATATCCTCGGCAGAGTTTGCCTTCCTACTTGTTGGACCTCGTTCGGTGTGTCTTTGGGAATAGTTGGTCATCATCTCACCTAGAAGTTTTGTGGCAGAACCAAGTGTTGTTGGCATAACGGTTCCTCCCGCGGCTGAATCTAACAGGTTCCACGAGGTAACGTTCAAGCCTGCATAAAAAGTCTGGATAACCATCCAAGTAGTCAAACCATGTGTAGGGCATTTCTTAACAAGAGATTTCATACGTTCCCAAGCTTGGGTAATGTGTTCATTATCCAAATTCTTAAAATTCATAATATTACTCCTCAATTGGATAATTTTAGATGGTGGGTAATACTTCCCAATAAAAGAATCATTGCACTTATCCCAAGAATCTATGCTATTCCTAGGCAAGGATTGAAACCAAATTTTAGCTCCTTACCTCAAGGAGAAAGGAAAAAGATTAAGCTTAACAATATCATCTTTTAATTCTTTATACTTTTGCATATTACAAACCTCAACAAAATTATTTAAGTGTAAAGAAGCATCATCTCCAACACCGGAGAATTGATCTCTCATAACAAGGTTCAGCAAAGCAGGTTTAATTTTATAAGAGGTTGCTGACGTAGCAGCTATAGCAATAGGAGTGCAGATAAATTTATTGTTGTTGTGACTAGTGAAGTCACACAACTTAGTGTTTTCAGTGGTACCCATAGTAGCAGCAAGCAGGATAAGCAATTTTTTTGTGATTTTTAATAAAGGACATAAAGATAAAAACTGAAAGGTAAACTAACAAGACTAAAAAGAAAAGATAAAAGATAGCGTTCAACTCCCCTCTCTTGAAGATTGGAGTCCCCGGCAACGGCGCTAGAAATTTTCTTGATGCACGAGAGATGATAACGGTTTCTCGCCCTTCGTTGGTTACCCCAAGTGGAAGGTGAGATGTAGATAGCGGCAAATTTCCCTTGGTTAAGATACCAAGCTTTATGTTTCCCGTGGGACTCCGAAGACGACAAGTAGGTGGTTCGGCAAGTGATGCGCCATCTGAAAAGAATCACTTGCTTAACCTGGACCTGCACACAAAAACAAATAACTTTTCTCCGAACGAAAGTATAGAGAGGTTGTCAATCTCTCCGGCCTTGCCGTTTAAAATGGATCAAACGCAACAGATAATGATAGTGATAAATGCGACTAGAAAGTAAAACATGAAGTAAATTGAGGGTGTAAACAGTAATGGAAATATGGACCGGGGTCCCATGAAGTTCACTAGTGATGTCTCTCTCCCAAAAGACGATAAATAGCTATGTGAGGTAAACAAATTACAGCTGGGCAATTGACAAGATTACAGGCGCAAACCAATGCTAACTATGCTACAAAATAAAGGAAGAGGCTTAAAAGCATGGGTAGTAAACAAAGATAAGTAGACCGAAATCCATTTGCATCTACTACCAATCATCCACCTTGAGATATCTATCCAGAACATCTTGCTGGTATTAAGTTGCGATCCCCACCCAAAGTGTAAACCCAAAGCAACAGACAACTGCATTAAAAGATCTTTGCGTAAAGTAAACAATCCTTGCAACCATGGTTACAAGCACCGTTGTTTTCCCCCTTGTGGCATCAGCACATCCCCTAGACTCAGTTTTTTATCACTCAAGCTAGTCATCAGGGGGCATGAACCCACAATCACGCATAACGCTCCCTCTTGTAATCACTACCTACTACTTTGCCAAAGCAATAAACAACAACGGAGAACATGCAAGAATTACTCAAGAACACAAATATAAAAGGAGAAGAACCAAATATATTACTCATCACAATCGGAACATAGTCCCATAATCCATTAGATCCCAGCAAACTCAACATAGCAACAACAGAAAGAATTACATATGTTCCTTGATCATGTAGGGAAACTCACAAGGTCTAATCCATGAAGAACAAATAGGGGAGAGGACATCACATAGCTACTGATCATGGACCCATGGTCCAAGGTGGACTACTCATGGATCATCCGGGAAGCGTCCATCGTGGTGGAGAAGCTCCCGGAGGTCAATCCTCCCTCGGGAAGGGTGCCGGGAAGAGGTGCTCTCGATCTTGGAAGCTCGTCGGCGGCGGAACATAGGCGAGATCACGAAAAAGGGTTATGTCCTCAGGGGTTTTCGGGATGAGAGAGATATATAGGCGAAGGGGGGCTGCCAGTGGGGCCCCTGGCGCGGCCCCACTATAGGCCGCGCCCACAAGGCGCCTGGAGCCCTTGTGGGTCCCCTCCGGCCCCCCCTTTGGGACTCTGGAAGCTTTCGTTGCACTGATTTTTTTATATATTTTCCAAGAATTTTTCTGGCATTTTACGTAATGGGAAAACCTGAAATAAAAAGACAACAGAAAACAGAAACTGACACTAGGGTGCACTGAGTTAATAGGTTTGTCCAAATATGATCAAAAGTGTATGAAAGTGTACAAAAGCATAGCAATATCACCCAAAACATGCATGGATCAAGCAGAAATGATAGATACGTTTGGGACGTATCAAGATCCTAGAAATTATGTCTTATCTTGTGATAAGTGTCAAAGATTTGGTAATATTTTAGGAGAAATGAGATTCCTATGAATTATTCTCTAGTCATTGAGCCTTTTGATTTATGCGGTTTTGATTTTATGGGTCCTTTTTCTCCTTCACACAAGTACACTCACATTGTAGTAGTTGTTGATTATGTAACCAAGTGGGTTGAAGCAATCCCCACTGAGAGTGCTGATCACAAGAAATATTTAAAGATGCTTATAGATGTAGCCTTTCCTAGGTTTGGTGTACCAAGGTACCTCATGACTAATGGAGGATCACATTTTACACAGGTGCTTTTAGGAAAGATTTAGCCAAGTATGATGTCAATCATAGGATTGCTTCGCCTTACCAACCTCAAACAAGTGGGCAAGTTGACTCACAAATAGAGAGGTCAAGTTGATCTTACAAAAGACAATGAATAGTTCTAGAAAGGAGTGGTCCAAAAAGTTAGGAGATGCTTTTTGCGCGTATAGAACTGCTTATAAAAACCCCATGGGCATGTCCCCTTATAAGATGGTCTATGGAAAATCTTGCCATTTAGCTTTGGAATTAGAGCACAAAGCTTTCTCAGCAGTTAGAGATCTTAATGCCGACCCGAAACTTGCGGGTGAAAAGCGTCTCATGAACTTGACTTCTCTTGATTAGTGGAGAAGTGAAGCTTACGAGAGCGCAAAAATGTTCAAAGAAAAGGTAAATAAGTGGCATGACAAGATAATTTTGAAACATGAATTTAATGTTGGTGATAAAGTTTTGTTGTATAGATCTCATTTCAGGTTTTCTCCAAGTAAATTACTTTCCAAGTGGGAAGGACCATACCATATCAAAAAAGTCCACCGCTCCGGTGCAATCAAGATTAACAATTTTGAAGGCACCAAACCACAAGTTTTGAATGGGCAAAGACTAAAGCATTTCATGGGAGGAGACCCCATCAATTTTGAGGTGGATGTGATACGGATACTCATGAAGAACATATTGCAACACTGTGTTAGACACGAGCAGAAGCAGAATTCAAATAGGTATGTAATACGGTAAGAAAACTTCGTAAACATCAATAAAAGTTTTGTATTATCAATTTTTTCAAAATTTGGAAAATTCCAGGCCGAAGTGGAGCCGGCGAGGAGCTACCGGTGGCCCAGGCGGCGTGGTGGCACGGGGCACCTCCTGGACGCGCCAGGTGCCCGCCTAGACCACCCGGAGTCCGTATCCAACTCCAATTTGACTCCCTAGTTTCCTTTTGGTGTAGAAATTTTTTCTATATATTTTCCTGAATCGTCCCGGCTCTGTGTGTTGCATTTTCGTGATTTTTATTTTCGATCTGTTGTTACCAGGAAAACTTTTAGCAAAACCTAGGTGCCATGGCTTCGCCAAGTTCCTCCAAAGACAAGTTCCTCGTCAAGGTCATCAACCCTCACCTCGCGGAGGTGAGGAGGCATCCTCAAGCTTTTTGGGTGGTGGACAGTGTCCTCCACAAAGAAGATATGAAGGTACCTCTCAAGGAGGGGAGCACCAAAGCAAGATTGGAAGAAGTGGAGCAAGAAGTCTTTAAGTAAAAGAATATGATCGAGCGTGGTGTTGAAGCTAACATCGACATCATCGCCGAGCTGAAGGCACAACATGAGAGGGAGATGAAGGAGGTGTGGTCAAGCATGGCCGCACTAGAGACCAATGTGTTCGAGCTTCAAGGGAAGATCTATGATCTGCACAATTAAAACTGTGAGTATGAACTAAGATTTCTGCGTATGAGCCAAGCTGCTAGCTATAGGATGCTGTAAACGGAGGAATCATGTGTGTATGGAGGACCTATGCCATGGAAACTCTTTATCAACCATCACATGAAGAACAACAAGAGGAATTTAGATTGAAGTATTCATGGGTAATGGCATCCCCTTAGCTTGTTCCAAGCTTGGGGTTGCCTGGTATCTTTATCTTTATCTTTTATCTTTTGTGGTCGAAGTTTAGCGTCATATCGTGTCTAGGGAAGTTATCTTGTGAAATAGGTGTTTGCATTGAGGTCTATCACTGCTTTATGGAGAGTATTGTATCCTTCATTGTGCATTTTTCTATGAAGGAAAATTAATGAGAAGTCTATTGGTTTCTTCGCTGCACGTGGTATTCTCTACACACAATCGACCTTATATGCTGATTCTTATGGGAGTATTGATCTTACATAGCAGGTATGGCTTTGAAAACTTTATTTAATCTTGGCAAACATAGCATTGGTCATAACAACAAGCATGATTTTTTCTAGTAGCGACATAGCTAAAACCTTTATGTTCTTATGCTTCAAGTGTTATGCTTACAAGGAAGACAACTTGATGTTTCATGCCAATTCTTAATAATAGACTTCATATTGTTTTGCATCCAAGTCAACATCATTTGTCTGCTTCCAAAAGCCTTTGCTAGCCAAACCTTGTACTAAGCGGGAATAGTGTGTGTGCACCCATACCTTGAAACCTCAACCTTCCAAAGTGTCCCCCATACCTTTCCTATATGTGGTATTTTACCACCGCTCCTAAAGTATATTACTCATGTGCTATCTTTAAACCTTGAAAATAGTATTACTCCTTGTTTTGTGCCTCTGTTTTATCTCATGAGGATGTAGTAGATAATTCATGGTCTTCTCATACTGGACAAGCTTTATCTTGGGTTTGCATGTCTAATATGCGAACCCCTAGCACGAGGAGGGACTGGCATGAGTGCGTCCATCTCACAAAAGATAATAGCAACAAAAAAAACCTCCTTCACGCTTTGTTCATGAGAAATCGGAAAACTGTGGCAGTGATAAACAAAGGAGATTAAGGGAATGTGATCATCTCCCCTTGGGAGTCGTCCCTCGAAACTTGTCCAGTTTGAGAAATATTGGGATATCTGCTAGCATTCATTGACGAATTATGAACCTCCTAAAAGCTTATTTTATAACCTTATTCATTTAAAAACCACTAAAAGTTCTGGCACATGATTTTTCCCTACTTCCCTCTACGAAGGGTCAAGCCTTTACTTTTATGTTGAGTCAGTAAACCTACTTCCTTCTATCCTATAAAAGAGCAGACACCTTATGTTGACAAAGATGCATTCATTTATATTGTCTCGTTGAGAATTGCCATATTACATCTTTGTTGACATTATCATCAGGATAAATAAGTTGTTTGTTGAGCTCTGCTACATAAAGCATCTTCCTTTGTGTTAGCATTTTCACTTCTTGACTAATAACATGTTCTTTCAAAAGTTTCAAATGATCTCACAAAAATATAAGGGGGAGAAAAAAAGTTAAAATTTATTAGTTGTTCTTTGACCAAGAACATGTTTGCCATGGTTTAATGAGTTTCCTTAGCCCTACTTTTGATTATAATTGATATTACTCTTTCATAAGGGCCGTATGAGTTGAGATTGCTTTTGAGGATGCTTGAGTTTTGTAGAGAAATTATGAAGCTTCTTGTTTGTATTCTTATTTATCGACAATTCACGCTCAAAACTTGTGGACAGGTTCACCGAGCTTAGTATTCGCTTGGGGACAAGCGAGGTCTAAGCTTGGGGGACTTGATATTTCCAAAATGCATCACTATTTTGTATCATAATTTACCTCTATTCATTGATATATTTCATATTAAGATGATGTTGTTATAGTGTTTTGTCTTGTTTTACACAGTTTACAATCTTCTGGTGTCGAAAAAGCAGACGCAGGAATCAGCGGGGAAAAGTGCACATAGAGTAGGCATATCAGCACATCTCCAAATGACCTGAAACTTTCAGGGAAGGATTTTTTGAAGAAATAATGGAGGCACGCAAAAGTGGAGCCGGAGGGGGGCCACCAGGCTCCCAGGCGGCCTGGTAATGCAGCCACCCCCTAGGCTCTCCTTCAGGACATATTTCCCTCGTGACCTAAAACCCCCAGAACAGAAGTTGCATCGGGAGTTTCGCCGCCGCTCCGTGGCGGAAACCTACAGAGAAGAAAAGACCTTTTAGGCAGGAAAAATTCCACCGGGCAGAACTCCTCCCGGAGGGGGAGATCGTCCTCATCATCATCACCATTGTCACGGGCATCATCGAGATCATCATCACCATCATCCTCATCAGCAGCACCATCTCCATCACCATCCCATCTAATTTTACCATTGCAATCCGAGTTGTAACTTGCACTATTCATCCCCTTTACTCTATCGGTGTTGATTACTATTTTGTGGTGAATGCTATTGAGTTTTGTTGGAGAATTATTTTTATGACCAGATTGTTTATCATATTTTCATCACCTCTGATCGTGATCTCTTTAATGTCTTGTGATTAGTTCCTTTAGTTCATGAGGACATGGGAGAAGTCTTGTTGTTAGTAGTCATATAATGTAGAAGTAATATGTGTTGATTGATATTTAAGTTGTGGTGGTATTCTTCTAGTGGTGTTATGTGAACCTTACTACATAACACTTATCCTTTTTAAGGACCTAAGGAAATACATTGTGTACTAAGGATGCTTATGGTGGGTTGCCGGAGTGACAGAAACCAAAACTCTAGTTCGCATAGTTTTGCACGAGGGAGTGTTGGATCCTAAAGTTTATTGCCATGGTTAGGCTTTGACTTAATTTCTCTCTTGTATTTGCGGATTCTTGCAAGGGGTTTAATCATAAGAGTGTACTTTTCTTAGTATAGACGGTGCACAAGCATAGGTCCACCCACACAACCCTTTTCAACACTAAAACATAGTACTAGACGGAATATGGCGAAAGCACTTGACTACCTCTCCTGTGTGTCCTCAAGAACACTTTAGTCCTTATAAGTTTAATCTTTCAGGTTATCCTTTGTTCAAAGGGATTGGTCCACTTGCTGCACCTCAGCATAATTTACTTTCCTTGCATTTATTTCCTTGTTTCTTATACCAGAAAACCCATAAAAAGTTACCTTTTAGTGCTTGTAGTTATTCCTTTCTCAGCATCACTTGTTAGTACCTTCTGCTCCTCCTTGGGTTTGACACTCTTACTTATCTGTAACAGCCCAGAAATTCCACCCTGATTAAAAATTTTGTTTGTTGCATTGCTGTGTTGGTTTCCTGAGTTGTTTGCAGTGTTTGCTTCACCGAAATAATAATCAGTGAATATTTCCCCCTATTTCTCGTATCGTTTGCGGGACTGAACCTTTTTCCCAAACGGCACACGACCTTGCGACACCGAGTTTCACCCGAGCACCATCGCAACTCCCGGCACAGGACCAGCCTTCACCATCGGTGCGGAAACTATCTGCTTCGTCCCCGGATCTGGATGGAAACATCTAGATCTGGAACATTACCTCATATCGGGCTTTACAACTTGGTATCAGAGCCTTACCGATCGTAGGATCCCCTTTCTGGCCGAAGTCGAGTCTAGACAAAAACTATTTTGTAGTTATAAGTTAGTTATCGGAGAGTAGGATTCTTTTCACTCCTTACCCTTGCTCTGGTTAGGACAAGTGTTTTAATCTCGACTTATCCCTTTTCAAACTCTAGGATCTTGAGTGAGTTGAGTTTCGGATCCGTTACAATGCCTTGCTTGCAGCGTATTGTCTCGATTCCAATCTCAGGTTTGGGAAATCCTGTAGTACCTTTAGTTCTTTGAATTCTGGTTAAACATCTTGGTCGTTCGTTGACCCCATTCCTCTTGCCTAGTATCATCGCTATTTGAGTGAGTATGCTTCTCTTGATCGTCGCTTGGCCTATTGTTCTTCCTCTTGATCTCCCGATGGTTTCGTTTGTCGACGTTGCCATCTCTCTGCGGGAAGTTTCTCGACGGAAGATCTTCGTCATCGACATGGAGCAGAGTCAATGGTTGGTGGTGTTGAAGATCTTCGTCTCTCTTTTCTTTCCCCCCTCTCCCCCGGATCGTCCAGGATCTCGGAATGAGATCCCTTGTTGGTGGTGTTGTATTGTAACAGCCCAAAAATTCCACCCTAATTAAAAAATTTGTTTGTTGAGTTGTTGTGTTGATTTCCTAAGTTATTTGCAGTGTTTGCTTCACCAAAATAATAATTGGTGAATATTTTCCCCTCCTTCTCGTATCGGTTGCGGGAGCGAACCTTTTTCCCAAACGACACACGACCTTGCGACACCGGGTTGTATTGTAACAGCCCAGAAATTCCACCCTAATTAAAAAATTTGTTTGTTGCGTTGCTATCTTGATTGCCTGAGTTATTTGAAGTGTTTGGTTCACCGAAATAATAATCGGTGAATATTCCCCCCTCCTTCTCGTATCGGTTGCGGGACCGAACTTTTTTCCCAAACGGCACACGACCTTGCGACACCGGGTTTCACCTGAGCACCGTCGCAACTCCCGGCACAGGACCAGCCTTCACCATCGGTGCGGAAACCCCCATTTATATTTAAATGGGTTTTTTTATTGAGCCGGTTTCTACGTTCTCGGTTCTGTGCGAAACGGTGTAGACGACATCATTTTAGTGTAACGAGGCGGTGGTTCGTATTTCATGCGATTCCAGCTTCGTTTAGCGGGTGAACGATCGGTTGTGCCAGACATAATAGTCGGTATAAATCCAGGGGTATATTTATAAAACATCATGCGGGCAGCCAACGGACCAAAAATGTTTCTCTCTTATCTGCTACTCCAAGCCCACTCAAAAACCAAGCCCAAAAGGCACTCTAAGAAATCCCTTTTGTGGCCCTTTTAGCCTCCTAAGCACCTACTATATATCGACATGTCCCCCTCCCTAATCTGGAAACCCTAGCCCCTACACCCCTCAACTTCCGCACCCAACCTCTCCACAACCGCCACATGGAGAACCAGCCACCAACCACCTCAGATCCAGATCCCGCAAACTCAGCCGTCCGATCTGGATCGCATGGTCAAGAAGGCACCACGTCATCAGATGCACCTAGCCAGCCCATGGGAGCTCCTCCTCCACCCGAGTGCCTCCTCCTGCCGCTATTGTGTGCTGGTGCTGCGCTGTCGCGCTCCGGTGAGCCGCTCCACCGCCGGCCTTCCCTCGCCCCCCCTCTCCTCTTTCCTCTCCTCCTCTCACCGGCCCCACTCCTCTCTCCAGGACGCGCCGCCATCCGCCAGCGCCATGGATGCCACCGCGAGCTTCGCGGCCAGAAGCTCGAGCTGCTGCCTCACCCAAGCTCTTCGGCGTCCCTCCACGGCTACCGGCTGGATCCGCCATGCCCCGCGGCCTCCGCACCCGTCGATGCCTGGCCAGGCCGCCTCGCCAGACCTGCAGTGCCGCCGGCCTCGCGTCGTGCTCGCTTGGGCTCCCGATCCAGTCGAGCCGGCCACCAACCGTCGCCAGATGGGCTGCCTCAGCAGAGCCCCAGCAGCCCAGGAGCGCCCCAAGGCCCGTCCCGACCCGGCCTACGGCTATCCGTCGCCTAGGGCGATGGCGCGCTAACCGTCAGCCACCCCTGCAGATGGGCTCGGCCCATGGTGAGGCGTCTCCATTTTTTTTTATTTTTTTTTCTGTTGTTGGGCTTGGCCGATAACATTGTAACGCACCCGTGGTCGTCTGTTAATTCCCAGCGCTCAGCCTCTGTTTCGGCCCGTTTAGTTTTTTTGCTAGGTTTTTATTAATTTGGCAAATTTAGTTATAATTTTGCAATGCCCGTATCTTTTTAACGGTAGCTCGGATCGCGGCGCTTTAAACATGAAAGTTGCGTAGAATTTCATTTAGATTAATAAAATGTGCTCCTTTGCCATGTTTGAGCTAGTCTACATGTTGTTTTACTGTAATTTACACTGCATGCCACTGTAAACTGTAATTGCCATAACTTTTCAACCGTTGCTCCGAATATAATGTTCTTTATATGTAACTTGACTAGAATTGCGTGTAGATTGTGTTTATGCTGCTCTTTCTTGCTAATAAAAATAATAAATTATTGTTTAGAGCAGAACAATACCAAATGCAACAATTATCGTGGGGTCCATAATAGTTGCCATGTATAGGTTCTACCCCCCACTTAAAGTGAGTAGGTTAGATAGTTTATTGATGCTTCACCTCTTGCCATGATTGTGTGATATGAAATGCTTGAGTGATATGCCATGTTAACAACCTTTACTCATCTTGTGTAGCTAAACAACTTGAACCTTTCTAAACGTGCGGTATCGTCGTGTGTGACGAGTACTCAACTTAACCTGTTAGTAACCGCTCTCAACAATAGATGCGATACCGTAGTGTGTTGTCTCGTGTTGCTTTCTTGTTGTTGATTGCTCGTGATTGCTTCGTAGTAATAGATTCTTGCTCGTCGATTTCTTTCTAGTGTTTCCATTCTGTGTGCTCCCGCGGTTACTCTCGTAGACGGTGCGAGCTCGCGATCGCCTACACCTTCGAAACCCGACTTATCAACAGGCAAGGACTATACATTACTTATGATCCATTCTATTATAACCAGCGGTTTGCATGCTAGTCTAGGTTAGGTTCGATGTTTGATCCTACTACATGTTTACAGCCTCTCTTAAACCAATACAGCCATGTCCTCTCCCAGCAAACCATGTACTGCTATGTTACTATTGCTCGTTGCTCAGCCCCTGCTTAGTATGCATGCTTAGGATGCTACGATGTTATCCTGTTACTCCTTGGTTTGGGCTATCACATTATTATATTGTTGTGGATGATATGATTATTATAATTTTGACTATATTCGATGAAGGATGGAAGGACTAGGCTATCCCGCCCCGACGCTTTGTTCCATTCGAGTCACCTAGGACCCGAGTTCTGGGTATTCTGTCTCTTGACGAGCGTGCCTAACCGCGTGTGGGATACTATGGGTTCCCCTTTTCTTACCTACATAGCTTCAAACATTTCTAGAGGTGGCCCAAGCTGACTTACCATTTGAAACCATGCATATATGTCTGTCGGGTCGCTCCTAGCAGATATCCTTTAAAACACACTAGACCAGTGAGGACATGGTTTCCTTGTTGGTCCACCCTTGGCCGGCGAGGGCCCGGGACCTCACGTGAGGTGTCCCGGTAACCCAAACCCCGTTGAGACGGAAGAGGCCGATCCGAGGGCGCGGCCGGCTTTTGGATTGGATGTCGACTCCCTGGGGGCCACCCGGATTTTTTCGTTGTTAGCTAGAAGCACCTGTCGTTTCGGATCTCTTGGAACTAAATCATAAAATGGTTGCCTATGATGGGTAGAAACTGAGAGAGATGGGCGTGCGTGCGGAGCCTTGTAATGGGAAGTTGGTACACCCCTGCAGGGTCAAATCTTTTCGAGAAGCCGTGTCCACGGTTATGGACGACTTGAGACCTACTCCTTGTTCATAGAAAACAACAACTGAGATAATCTTAATAACTTGATCAATGTGTGTGTGCCTTGACCGCTTCTTCTTCGTCGGGATGCGAAGAGGAGGACAAGGATAGGATAGGTGTTATGTTTGCGTAAGTACCTGATAGCAAGACTTGTTGGAGGCGATTCCTCATCGAATTCTTGGCTTCTTATCTTACTCTCTAGATTGTTAGCCACTTCATAAATTCTAGTGCGGCAGCAACCTCACCACTTACTCCATCCTTACCATGAACTACGAGTTATCCTAGAATGACGAGTGATGAAGTCCTTGCTGGGTCAATTGACCACTACAGTTGGATGCTAAATACATCTGTACTCATGATACTACCCCCAAACTCTTTTCAGGGGTCTTGAACGACAACAGGTATGGTGATCGACGTTTCACGTGGAGACTCAACGACGACTAGTTAGGCGGATCCCGGCGGAGGGCCTGGACCCGTGTGGTTATGGGAGCGATGTCTTTTTCTCTTTGTCGCTAGGCATTTGATTGTAGTCTGTACTCAGACATGTATGTTCCGCTGATGTGATGTATTTAAGGCACTTGTATGGCGATTGTATGAGATGTTTTATCTGTAATGTTGTGATATCATGTCGGAAATCCGAGGCATATGGCATTGTGTCGTGGTGGGACCGATATGTGCTTCGTCCCCGGATCTGGATGGAAACATCTAGATCTGGAACAGTACCGCATATCGGGCTTTACATTATCGAAAAGGCTACGGTAGATTCCCTACAATTGTGGGTCATCACTCACATTATGAGTAAACTTGAGAAGATACAGCTATATATTCCAAGCATGGGCAAAATAAATGAGGTAGATCGTAGGATTCAAGGGAATTTAAATAGACTTGATAGCTCCATGAAAAAAAATTATAAAACCTTGGAGACGCTTAAATCCCATGATATGGATCCGTCTAGGATTAATAATATTGAGGATATTATTGAAACTATAGTAACTACTCTATCTTCCATCAAAACTAAAAAGGTAGAAACCCTCGCAAAGACGGACCTAAGTTCATTTACGTACCCAAGGTTCCTCGACCCAACCCTAACCTACCTATTGCCATGGGTGTGGAAACTGTGAAGACCTTGGAAGAGATAACTCTCTCGAATAGAATTAGAAATGAAGTTCCAATTGGTCTTATCACCTTTGCTTTTTTTCCTAGAAGTGTTATCACTCGGCCTCTATTTGAAAGCCCTCTTAAGAATAGTTGTACTATTGAAGAGATTTCTGATGATCTTGATGATCGTTCAATTGATACAACTTGATCATTTTGCATCATGCCTAGCTAACAGGCATAAAAGAAAGCGCTTCTTGGGAGGCAACCTAAAATGTTTTTACTTTCAGTTTTAGTGGTCTTGATGCTTGTTACTATTGTAGCAACATCATTGTATCTTTATTTTCGAGCTTGTGCAAAGTTTTAGCCTCTGATTGCAAGAAAGATCAAAAGTTGTGACATGCTGTCCAGAAACAAATTATGTCTGCTTGACAGAATTTTTTTCCTAAAATCACCATATCATCTTTTTGATCTGAACTGTTTTGAAAATATCCGCAGTCTGTTATGAGTTTTTATGTGAGTTGCAGAAGTGCCCCTAAATTTTTTTTACTAAATGTTGGTATGTTTTTCACAGATTCTACCATGTTTTGTGTTTTCTCTATTTTACAAATCTGAAGCATGTTGTTTCTTTGCAAGTTTTTTTGGCAATCATGAGAAACAGTAGCTCTTTATGAAAATCTTTATTTCCAGTAGAGGAAAATTATTTATTTATGGGTACTAACCACTCTAATTGGCTTATGATGAGTTCCGTATGAAGGGAGTTTTCAAATGTGCGAAGGAAGATGATGAAAGAAGATCTGAGAGTGTCAAAATCTATAGATTGGGGATGCACCAATGCTCCCCCAAGAAATATACAAGGAGACTCAAGCGTCTAAGCTTGGAGATGCCCCCTTGAATTCCCTTCTCCATCAACAATCATCAGTTCGTCCTTCTCCACGCTATATTTTTATCACTTCATATGTTATGTGTTATGCTTGGAGCATCTCGCTCTTTACTTTTTTGTTTGTTTTATTTTTCTTGCTGTTCATAAAAAGTTGGACCCTACCCTACATTGTTTGGGAGAGAAACACGCTCCACTCCACCCTAGAACACAATATAGGTTTTATGCTTATCTTTGATTGTGTGTTCTTTATCTTTTCATAGCTGATTTCATGCTTAGCTCTTAGTTTTCATGCTTATATTTTTAAGAGATTTTATTTAGGTTGTTGCTTTTGGAACTCTCTTGAGTTATCAATCTTATCTTGTTTAGAGAGTTGGTCTGTAGCACTGAGTTGTGTATCTTGACATTAGAAGGTAATTGAGGTTGCTATTCTAAGTATAGTAGTAACTTGTAATAATTTTGAGGTTTTGATTTGAGTAAATGTTTGGACTTTTGATGCCAAGAGCTTGAGACTATTAGTGATGGGTGTCGTATTTTGCGAAATCCGTGTTTATTTTAAAAAACTACAAAAATTAATCGAGAACTCTAGCTTCTAGATGGATAGCTAACCTTTGGAGTGGTTGGAATATATAGAGTACCATCACGTATCATGGGTCGAGGATGCGCAAGGATAACCAAACCGCCATACACTCCTCCTCGGGGTACTTGCCTCTTTGTGAACCTCCAAATTAGATAGAGAGTTGCCGATAATAAGTGCATGTGTTCCTTTGACTAATGCGAGTATTCGATTGTAGGCACTTCCACCATTCATATTTTGCTAGCCTCTTCGGTACCGTGCATTGCCTTTTCTCATCTTGAGAGTTGGTGAAAACTTCATCGATGCATCCAAACCCTTGGCACGATACGCTCTGTCATCATAAACCTCATTATATCCTTCCTCAAAACATCCACCATACCTACCTATCAAGGCATTTCCATAGCCTTTCCGAGATACATTGCCATGCAACATCCATCATCTCATGACATGATCTTCATGTCATACATGCTTTTGCTTGATCGAGGAACCTCATGCTAGTTGGGCCTTGCCATCATAATTTCTACATGACGCTCTAGTATCATTGCATATCCTGCTACACTGGCAGAGGCACACATTTGCATACTTCATGATAGTTTTTCAGTTTTATTTATGTTGAGTAGTTCTTATAAAGTGTGTTATCTCCTATACTCTTGTAAAATATACAGTGTTTCCCATAAGTGAGGAAAAGATCCCAAAGAGGACAAATGAGAGATGAATAGAAAGAGCCAATGAAGTGACAAAAATAAAAATAAAATAGAAAAAATAAAGAAAAAAGAAATAAAAAGAGAGAAGGGGGCAACACTACTATTCCTTTGGAAAGATCCATGATGGCACTAAAGTAGTGCTCCTCGTTGGCTACCCCAAGTGGAAGGTTGAGAAGTAGACAACAGCAAATTTCCCTCGATGAAGATACCAAGGTTTTTCTCCAGTAGAACTCCAAGTTCTTCAAGTGGGTGACAAAGGCGCCATAAATTACTTCTAGCTAGGGGGTTGTCATGGACCTGCACACAACAACAATTAACTTTGCTCGCAACGATTTTAGAGAGGTTGTCAATCTCTCATGTCTTGTTGTTCACAAAGGATCAAACACAAGCGAGAAATAGTAGTTGTGATTGCGACTGAAAGGAAATAAAAGCAGCAAATGAGTGGAGGTGTAAAAAATGATGTTCACTAGTGACGTCTCTCTCCTGAAAGACGATAAAACAGCTGAGGTGAGTGAAAAAATTACAGCTAGGAAATTGAAAGAATTATAAATGCACCGCAATGCTAATTATGCAACAGGAAAGTTAGAGGCTCAAAAGTATGGGCAGTACGCCAAAACAAGTAGACCGTTTATTCATCAACATCTACTCACTAATCATCCACCTAGAGATATCTATCCAGAACATCTCGCTACTATTAAGTTGCGAGCCCAACCCAGAGTGTAAACCCAAAGCAACAGACAACTGCATTAACAAACTTTGCGTAGAGTAAACAATCCTAGAAATCGCAGTTACAAGCACCATTGTTTTGTCCCTATTGGAAACAACACATCCCCTAGTCTCATGTTTTTGTCACTCAAGCTAGACATCAGGGGGCACTAACCCACAAACAAGCATAACACTCCCTCTTGGAGTTACTATCTACTACTTGGCCAAAGCAATAAAAAGCAATGGAGAACATGCAACATTTCTCAAGAACAAAATATAAAAGGAGAACCAAATATATAACTCATCACAATCTGAACATAATCTCATAATCCATTGGATCCCAGAAAACACACTATAGCAATAACAGAAAGATTACATAAGTGCCTTGATCATGTAGGGAAGCTCACAAGGGCTAAGAATTGAAGCACAAGATTGGAGAGAAGAAATCACATAGCTACTAGTCATGGACCCATGGTCAAGGGGGGCTACTCACGACACATACGGGAAGCACTCATGGTGGTGGAGAATCTCAAGGAGATCAATCCTCCCTTAGGCAGGGTGCCGGGACAAGGTCTTCTGGAGAGACCGATCTCGGGATCGCAGTGGTGGTGGAACATAGGATAATTTCGCGATGCCGGTTCTTTTTTCAAGGTTTCTGTCTCGTGAGGTAAATATCGGCAGAAGATGGGAACCAGGGGAGGTGCACTCCCACCAGGCGGCCATAGGGCGCGGACCCACCCCTGGCCGCTGATACGTCCCAAACGTATTTATAATTTCTGCTTGCTTCATGCATCTTTTGTGTGATATTGCTATGTTTTAGATACACTTTCATACACTTTTGATCATATTTGGACTAACTTATTAACTCAGTGCACCGCAGTGCCAGTTCCTGTTTTTTCTTGTTTTTCAATCTCAGGTTTCCCCTGTATTAAAAATTCTCCAAAAATTCCGGAAAAATACAATAATAATCAGCATACCGGAAGCTTCCAGAATCACCAAGGTGGGGCCAGAGGGCCACCACCAGGGCCCCAGGCACCCTCACAGCGTGCCCTGGGGTGAAGCCGCACCAAGGGGGCACCTAGACCCCTGGTGGCCCCCCTGGCTGTCCCCCTTCGCCCATATATTCTCCGTGACGAGAAACCTCGGAAGACAGAACCCTTTTTCGTGATCTCGCCTCTGTTCCGCCGCCGCCGCGCTACCAAGATCAGGAGCGCCAGCAGACCTCTTCCCGGCACCCTACCGGATGGAGGATTGACCTCCGGGAGTATCTCCTCTACCTCCGAGAGTCTACCTTGGACCATGGGTCCATGATCAGTAGCTATGTGATGTTCTCCTCCCCTCTTTGTTCTTCATGGATTAGACCTTGTGAGCTGCCCTACATGATCAAGTCACATATGTAATTCTTTCTGCTGTTGCTATGCTGAGTTTGCTGGGATCTGATGGATTATAATACTATGTTCAGTTTGTGATAGAGTAATATATTGGGTTCTTATCTTTTATATTTTTGTTCTTGAGTAATTCTTTCATGTTCTCCGTTGATGATTATTGCTTTGGCCATGTAGTAGGTAGTAACTTCAAGGGGGAACGTTATGATCGATTGTGGGTTCATTCCCCCTGATGACTAGCTTGAGTGACAGAAACATGAGTCTAGGGGATGTGATGTTGCCACAAGGGGGAAAACAAAAGTGCTTGTAACCGCGGTTGCAAGGATTGTTTACTTTACGCAAAGTTCTTTTAATGCAGTTGCCTGTTGCTTTGGGTTTACACTTTGGGTGGGGCTCGCAACTTAATACCAGCGAGATGTTCTGGATAGATATCTCTAGGTGGAAAATTAGTAGTAGATGCAGTTGGATTTCGGTCTACTTATTTTGGCGTACCGCCCATGCTTTTGAGCCTCTTCCTTTCTTTGTAGCATAGTTAACATTGCGGTGCGTCTTTAATCCTGTCAATTCCCTAGCTGTGATTTGTTTACCTCGCATTGCAGTTTTATCTTTTTTGGGAGAGAGACTATACTAGTGAGCATCACGGGACCCGGTCCATATTCTCATCACTGTTTACACGCTAAATTTATTTCCTGCTTTTACTTTCCAGTTCCAATTATCATTATCTTTTATCCCTTGCATTTGATCCTTTATAAACAACAAGGCCAAAGAGATTGACAACCTCTCTGAACTTCGTTGGGAGCAAAGTTATTTGTGTCTGTGTGCAGGTCCACGTCAACCGCCTAATTTCTAGCGTTGTTGTCACCTACTTGTCGCTTTCGGAGTCCTACGGGAGACAAACCCTATCCTCTTCATAGGGTAAATTTTCTACTATCCTACATCTCACCTTCAACTTGTGGTAACGAACAAAGGGTGAGAAGCCATTATCATCTCTCGCACATCAAGCTAATTTCTGGCGCCGTTGTCGGGGAGTCCGAGATGCAACAAAAGATTGGTCCCATCAACCGCCAAATTTCTGGCACCGTTGCTGGGGACTCCGATCTACAAGATAGGGGAGTTGCACACTATCTTTTACCTTTGCTTTTTAGTCTTGTTAGTTTACCTTTCAGTTTTATCTTAGTTTCCTATATAGAAAATCACAAACAAATTGTTTGTCAAAATTGTGCTACTATGGGTTCCACTGTAACCACCAAGTTGTGTGACTTCACTAGTCACAACAACAATGATTTTATCTGCACTCCTTTTGCCACACCTACCACTTCAGCTTCCTCTTATGAAATCAAACCTGCTTTGTTAAACCTAGTTAGGAGAGATCAATTGTATGGTGCTGGAGATGATGCTGCTTTAGACTTAAATAAATTTTTTGAGCTATGTGATATGCAAAAGTATAAAGAAGTAGAAGGTGATGTTGTTAAGCTTAAGATTTTTCCTCTCTCTTTGAGGGAATGAGCTAAAATCTGGTTTCAATCCTTGCCTAGGAATAGCATAGATTCTTGGGATAGGTGCAAAGATTCTTTTATTGGGAAGTACTACCCACCTGCTAAAATTATCCAATTGAGGAGTAACATTATGAATTTTGAACAATTGGATAATGAACACATTGCCCAAGCTTGGGAACGAATGGAATCTCTTGTTATGAAATGCCCTACACATGGTTTGACTACTTGGATGGTTATCCAGACTTTTTATGCAGGCTTGAACTTTACCTCGCAGAACCTGTTAGATCCGGCCGCGGGAGGAACCTTTATGTCAACAACACTTGGTGCTGCCACAAAACTTCTAGATGAGATGATGACCAACTATTCCCAATGGCACGCCGGACGCACTCCAACAGGTAGGAAGGTAAACTCTGTCGAGGAGATTTCCTCCCTAAATGAAAAAGTTGACTTGATTATGTCTCTACTTACCAAGCAATCTCCTATTGATTCTCATGATGTCCCTTTAAATTCCTTGGTTGCTCAATAACAAGTAGATGTGAACTGTATCTCTAGAAACAACTTCAATAATAATGCTTATAGGGGTAATTTTGCTAGCAATCCTAGACCGTTCCCATCCAACTATGGGAACAACAACACTTATCCTAGCAATAAGAACCCCGCCTCTGAATTACAAAGCATGCTTAAATACTTTATCACTACTCAAAAATCCTTCAACAAGAGTGTAGAGGAAAGATTAGACAAATTAGATAATCTCTCTTTGAAGGTAGACAACTTTGCCCTTGATATTGAGATTCTTAAAATTAGAACCTCTCCCCTCGAGGAGAAGAAGGCCACTCCTATTAATGTTGTCCAATTGCAAATTAATGAAAACATTAGGATGATGGCTAAACTTAAAGAAAGATGGGCTAGAGAAAAATAGGAAGAGGATAGAATTAAGAGCCTTCATACACACCACACCGTTGCTACTATCCAAGTTGTTGAGGATACACAAACTTTTAGCACCCAACACACTCCTAGTCCAACTGGACCTATTAATGCTGATGCTACTACCTCAACCATTGAAGAAGAAACTCCTATGAACATAGGGGCTTTCAAACAAGTAAGCCTAGATGACACCACTACCACCTTTGAGAGTAGTGACATTGATTTTGATAGTTGTACCATTTCAGAAGTTATTAGTTTGCTACACAAAATGTCTAGAAACCCCCACACTAGCACACTAAATCTTGTCTTCACAGAGCATATCACTAATGCTCTCATTAAAGCTAGGGAAGAGAATTTAGAGTACAAGCCTCAATACCTAGGAAGCTAGAGGATGGTTGGGATCATATGATTAAAACTAAATTGAATAACTTCTCTTGCTATGCTTTATGTCATGTTGGAGCTAGTACCTCCGTTATGCCCAAAAGAATGTATGATATGTTTGAATTGAAACCTTTTGATCCTTGTTCTTTTGGTGTTCTTCTTGTTGATTATTCCGTAAAGAAACCTTTGGGGAAGATTGACGATGTTCTTATCATTATCGATTAAAATTATGTTCCCGTTGATTTTACTATTATGGACATAGAGGGTGAACCTTTATGTCCAATTATTTTGGTACGTTATTTTCTTCGCACCGTTGGTTCTGTTATTGACATGAAAGAGGGGAATATAAAACTTCAATTCCCTCTTAAAAAGGGAATGGAACACTTTCCTAGAAAGAAGATTAAGTTACCTTTGGAGTCCGTTACGCGGGCTAGCTATTCTCTCTATCTTGATAAAACTTGATCTTTTTGCTTTATGCCTAGCTTAAAGGCGTAAAGGAAAGCGCTTGTTGGGAGGCAACCCAAGATGTATTTACTTTTGTTTTTAGTGGTCTTGATGATTGCTACAACTGTAGCAATATCATTGTATCTTTATTTTCAAGCTTTGTGCCAAGTTTAGCCTCTGATTGCAAGAAAGTTCAAAAGTTGTGACATGTTGTCCAGAAAACAGATTCTGTCCTTGGACGAAAAAATTAGCCTATAATGTCAAGATCATCTTTTTGATCTGAATTTTTTTGAAAGCGTGCTCCATACAACTGAATTTCGAGTGTATGTTCTGAGTTTTTTTATTTGATTTGCATAAGTACCCCGAAAAAATTATTTACTACCTGATGTTCTGTTTTCCCAGATTCTTCCATGTTTTGCCTTTCCTTACTTTTGCAAACCTTAAGCTTGCTTTTTATTTGCAAAAAATTTTTGGCAATCTCGACAAACAGTAGCTCTTCAACAATATCTTTATTTCCAGCAGAGGAAAATTATGTTATTAACGGTACTAACCTCTCTAATCAGCTTATGATGAGTAATGTATGAAGGGAGTTTTCAAGTGCGCGAGGGAAGATGATGAAAGAAGATCTGGGAGTGTCAAACGCTCAAGCTTGGGGATGCTGATACGTATCAAACGTATCTATAATTTTTGCTCGTTCCATGCCCCTTTTTGTGTCATTAATTGCTACATCTTTTTGCCATGCTTTTGAATCATTTATTGGACTAACCTACTAATATAGAGCGCAGTGCCAGTTTTTGTCTGTTTTGTCTTTGCAATGCAGAAAAAAGTCCAAAAATTAAGTTGCTCAGAAAATTTCCAAAAAAATTACCAAAAAATATCTACATCGGAAGAGTCCTCCAGCTGGAGGACGGAGCCAGGAGGTGGCCCCAGGCGCCCTCCCGGCGCGGCCAGGGTCCACCCGCGCGGGGTGGCCGCCTGGGCGACTTGGGCACAGCTTCAGACTCCCCCTTTGCTAATAAAATCTCCTGTGACGCAAAAACCCGAGATATCCAGACGTCTTTTCCAGAAGTGATCCCGATCTCCGCCGCCAATGAAACCTAGCTTCGGGGGTCATCAGGATCCTGCTCCGGCACCCTGTCGGAGAGGGCCTTGGCCCCCGGGGCCATCTTCATCAACCCTTCTTCACCCCATGATGGATCGTGAGTAGTTCCTCCTTGGACTACGGGTTCTTGGCAGTAGCTTGTTGGTATTTTCTCCCCCTTGATCTTCAATACAAAGTTCTCATGAGCTTCCCTACATGATTGAGACCCATATGATGTAATTGGTGTTGTGTTTGTTGGGATCCGATGAACTGTTACCTTGTTCAGTCCTAAGAGGTTTATGAGTTACTGTTGCTGCAATTTTGTTGTTCTTAATGCTTGCTACTAGTGCACGAGTATCATGATTTCAGATCTGATCACGTTATGGTTGCATGATTATAATTGTTGTTCTAGATCTTATCTATGGTTGTATGCACCTATTATAGTCCGGAACGGGCGATCCCAATGGTGACAGCTTGGGACATCAAAGGGGATGGGCTATAATTTGAGGATCACATGTGTTCATAGAGTGTTAATTCTTTTTACCGGTGCTCTTTGACAGGAGCACCTTAATCTCCGTAAGTTCCTTTTGGCCCCGTTTGTAGTGGGACGGTAGGACAATAGATATTGTGCAAGTTCTTATTGCAAGCACGTACAACTACATACGGAACACATGCCTAAGTTTAGTTCTTAGACTAGGATTGCTCTAGTTTGTTTGGCTAGAGTTTGTGCAATTTTGTCAATTGCCCAACTGGAATTCATTCACCCAACACCTGTCTTTTTGCTTGGAGAGTTACCACTAGTGAAACCTTGAACCCCGGTCCATCTTTCATCTTTATTGCCTTCATTGTTACTATTTCTCTCATCACTGCTGCTAATACTTTGTTACTACTTTGTGGTGTTGGTGATTGGGGAAGTCTCTAAGACAACACCCGTCAACACACCGTTGCTACTAAATATCTTGTCTAGTGCTTTGTCAGGTGTGGTTGAACTGACATCTCAACTGCTAAGGCTTATAAGTATTCTTTGGCTCCCCTTGTGTCGAATCAATAAATTGGGTTATTCTTACCCGCGAAGACTATCTCGATCCCCTGCAGTTGCGGCTTATCAAGGCTGTTTTCTGGCGCCGTTTCCGGGGACCATAGCTCTACTTATAAGTTCACTTGATAAGTACACTTTTTCTTATTACTCTGTTTTCTACCAATGGTTACTTTTTATGAAACTAGATCTTAATGGCAAGGTGGATTCACTGAGGATCAAATAAAATATTATAAGGAATACCGCTTGTCTGAAAAAGGGAAATTTATATGGAGACTTATGTCTCAAGTTAATAGATATGCTAGAAACTTATGCTGTGATTATGATATATCTTATTGTTGTGATGAATCTTGTTGCTACTTGCCATTTAAACACCTTCCCTTCCAATGTTGGTGTAATGATAATGAAACCTTGGTATCTTATACTAGGGGACATTATGATTTCTTTGATGTAGCACAAATAGAAGAATTTGTTGTCTTTAAGGGTGCCTATGAAATTGCTTCCTTTGTTGAAAATATTGAAGATGCTCCATATAAATCTAAGAGTCTTGATATACTTAAATATTTCTTTGAGAATTTTAATGATAAGGCTTATATTACGGACTATCTCAAAAGGTTCTCTCCACAAGAGAAAGAGACTAATGCTTTGCAGGACTCTAGAGAAGAAATTGCTGAAACTGAAAGCTCATTGGATGAAAAAGAGGAGGAGAGTGACGAACAAAAGGAGGAAGAATGGAGTAGCTACCCATCTCAGCAACTAATGAGAGTAACTCTTTGACTCTTACTTTATATGATTGCCCTCCATGCTTACCTAAGGAGGTTGAATGCTATATTGATTGCTGACATTGGTGGATATCTCCTCTTGGGCATAACGGGATAGATGAGTGAACTCAGTCCTATACTCATGAACAGACATCTTTCCTTGGGTCAGATTGCAAAATTGTTCTCTCTTGCGCTCCATCAGCTGATCCGGAATATGATATCCTCGGAAATCATCACAGAACTCCTGCCAAGTCACCACGTGACCTACTGGCTGCATTGCTACAAAATTCTCCCACCACTGAAGAGCAGCACCTTCCAGAAAGTATGCCGCGAATAGCACATGATCACCGGGGGCAACATGGGTTGTCTCAAGCTTACGCTCGAGGGACCGAAGCCAATCATCGGCATCGAGGGGCTCGGACGAAAATCGAAATACTGGCGGGTTGGGGAGGATGAAGTCGTGGATGGTAACAACACTATTACGCCAACGAGAAGTGTTCTGCTCAATACGCTCGAGAAGACGTGTCTGATCACGACAATTCTGCTCACCCTCCATCATGATTTCCTCTGTAGAAGGCGGTGGTGGAGGATCACCATCATCTCTATTACCGGGATTGAAATCAACACCACGATTTCCACCTGACATTCTGTGTGATAAGAATCAACAATCAGAATAGGATTCATGAAATAATTCTAAGCTAAGACAACAAGACTATAATGCAAGTTAGTAGCGCATAAAGAGCCACAGACTCACGACACTCGCACTCGTGTCGCTGTCGGATTCTCGACAACAGGTATATGAACAATGAACTTAAACTAAGACATAAATATATAGAGTCCAGGGCACACATCGCCACTGGATATTATTACATCATCTAAGAGGTCCGTGGACCCAACAGTACATCATGCAACAAGCGGAAGACAAACACGACCGAGTACGGTCAAAACCAAATTGCCCTACAGAGGGCTGCACATAAAGAGTCCACCCACGGATTGTCGAAGCCCAACTATAGGATCTACTGAACGAAGTCATCATCATCGTCATCCTCCGGGGGCACCTCCACGAAGTATCGTCCGGTGCTTGGGTCGAGGTAGTAGTCCACTGCAGCGGACGATCAGTAAAAACAGTAAAAGCACAAAAGGAAAACAGGGGTGAGATTATATCATTACAGGATAACTAACTCCCTACGGTAAGACAAGATAATGGTAAAGGTTGCAGCCGCACTAGCATATATGGTGGCTATCGTTCTATTGGAGTAGAGGTAAGATCGAAGAATACACGTGACATCGCGTCATAAGTCTGCTAACCACGTACTTACGTCAAACATAACACAACCTGGATCTTCTATCGGTCCCCCTGGACGAAGAAAAGCAACCAAGGCACTCACACGGTAGGCAAGTTTTAATTATGATTCAAATTTGATGTTATTCTATGAACAAGGAGTAGGTCTCAAGTCGTCCATAACCGCGGACACGGCTTTTCGAAAAGATTTAACCCTGCAGGGGTGTACCAACTGCCCATCATAGGCTTCGCATGTACGCCCGGTTTCCACTTGGCTAGGTAAACGCCTGAAACTCCGGAACGTCAGAGTCCCTCTAACTAATAACACACAATTCCGGGTGGCCCCCGGGGAGTCGACATCCAATCCAAAAGCCGGCCACGCTCTCGGATCGGCCTCTTCCTTATGGCTAAGGTCGGGTTTAGTCTCACCTATAAATCAAGGGACTTCCGTAGCTCACCAGTGTGGACCAACCAGAGGAACTATGTCTCCGTTGGTCCGGGTTGTTTCGGAAACTGCTGGGGAACCAACCAAGCACACACACGTTTGCAAATAGTAAATCAGCTCGGGCCACCACTAGAACTGTATGAAGCTAGGTAGGTAAGACAAGGGGACCCCATAGAATCCCACACACGATTAGGCACGCTTGTCAAGAAACACAATACCCGGAACTCGGGACCTAGGTGACTCAAATGGAACAAAACACCTGGCGGGAACAGCCCGGTCTCCCATCATTCGTCAAGTATATAGTTAACATCATAATAATAAATATCAACCAACTTCTTAAATAACATGATATCCCAAACCATAGCATAGGGTAAGCAGCAAGTTTTCCTACTCATAATAAGCAATGGCTGAGCAGCGGTAACTTAGCAATACAATGTTTTGCTGGGATGTGGGGATCATGGTTGTCTGGTTTTTGAAAGTGGCATAGCAAGTCGATAGGATCAAACAAACGTTCTAGACTACAGCTAGGTAGGTAGGCAGAAAGGTATCAAGTAATGGTATAAATCTTCCCCTTGCCTGGGTACTCGGTCGTCGAAGCAGACGTAGTAGGATCCTCGGGCTCGGTGTCGGAAATCTCCACATAAGTCTCCTCGGCAGTCTCAGGTGCTAACGTAAAGTACCGGCAAGGAAAAGGCACACAAGTAAGAAATGGTTCTAATGCACAGGCAAAGATGGTATTATCAATTTTAATAGACATGATGTGACACTATCTAGTCAATTTAAATGAAGGTGGTGACAACACGTCAACAACTTCATGTGCAATTATTATATTTTTATGGCTTTGGTCTTAGCCTTAATTTTGGTGTAAGTAACATGGAAACATGTAACAGCCCAGATTTCACAAAAAATAAAAATTTGTTTTCGGTGTGAATTGTTTGATTGTCTGATTTGTTTGCGGTGTTTGCATCCCCGATTTATCGATCGGCGATTATTTTCCCGCCTCTTCCCTCGTATCGGACGGAGACCGACCCTTGCGACCCTGACACTCGACCTTTGCGACATCGAGTTACACCCGATCACCGTCGCGATAAACGCACGAGACCAGCCGCAGCCAACGGAACGAAAAACCTCGTTTAATAAGTAAACGGGTTATTTTTATAGCGCACCGGAAAGTGTTCTCGGAACGGTTCCAGCGCGATGTGAATGACACCGGCTCGATGCGTTGGTCGCGTAGTTCGAAGTTTTACCCGAATCGGAGGCCCTGCGGACCCCGGCAGTCAGAAACGTAAGCACCGCGCGCGCGAGAGAAAAACCGGGGATGTTTTTGCAAACTGCCAGCCACTTGGGCTATATAAAGACCACCACTCTCCCACTCCTTTCTAGGGTTTCCCTAGCCAAAAATTGCAGCCACCCCCCTCCACTTTGCCCCAATCTGACCCAAAACACCCCCATTTTCGTCCAACCCTAGGTCTGATGCGTTGTCGACCGTCGGATTGGGAGATCGGCGGCTCTGGACGCGCCACGTCGCCCCTAAGGAGTCTCCTCCCACCTCCAGCACGTGGGCATCCGGTGTCGCCCGTCGCCTCCACTCCGGCAGCGCCGTCGACCGCGCCGGTGAGCCCACCTGTTCCGCGCACCTCCCCCTCTGCTTCCTCCTCCCGTGATCCCCCTAACCTCCCTCTCTCTCTGTCCCGAGCAAGGAGGACGCCGCTGCCATGGATCTTGAGGCCGATCTCGACCTCGCGCCTCCGACCTCGCCTCACCGCGGGTTGCCGCCTGCACCTTGCCGGCGACCAGGGCTAGGCCATCTCGCCCCGTTCTAGCCACCTCCACCGCCTGGCGCCGCCCTTCCTCCTCGCCCCTCGCCGCCGGTGGCCGGCGCAGCCGCCGCCGCTCGGGAGGACGCCGAGCGGGACGAGCCCCGATCCAGCGCCCCCGTTGACCAGCCGCAGGTGGTCCAGCCTGTAGCGGCCTAGCCAGCACGCCCCCTCTAGCCGGCCTGATGGGCCTCAGGCCCATGGTGAGACGCCGCCCATTTTTTTTTATTTTTTTTGTATTTTTTTCCTGCTGTTGGGCTCGGCCCATAGCTGTGTAACGCGCCCGTGGGCGTCTTTTAATTCGTAGCGCTCGCTCTGTTAGGCCGTTTAGATATGTTTTGGGCCCAGTTTTGTTTAGTTTTATCTGCTCATTAAAATAAATTACAGAAAAACATAGGATTTTGCGAGGCCCGTAACTTTTTAACGGTAGCTCGGATCGCGACGCGTTAAACATGTAAGTTGCTTAGAATTTTGTGTAAAATAATAAAATGTGCTCCTTTGCCATGTTTGCACTTGTTTACATCCTGTTTACCTGCTAATTACAACTTCCATGCCACTTTAAACTATAATTGCAATAACTTTTTAACCGTAACTCCGTTTGGAGTGTTCTTTATATGTAACTTGACTAGAATTGCATGTAGATTGTGTTTATGATGCTCTTGATTGCTAATAAAAATAATAAAATATTGTTGAGGGCAAAACAGTACCAAATTCCATTTTATCGTGGGGACTGCAATAGTTTGTCATGTATAGGTTTTACCCCCCACTTAAAATGACTAGATTAGATAGTTTACTTTGTGCTTCAACTCTTGTCATGTTTGTGTGACATGCCATGCTTGAGTGATATGCCATGTTAACAACATTTGCTCACCTTGTGTAGCTAAACAACTTGAACCTTTCTAAACGTGCGGTATCGTCGTGTGTGACGAGTACTCCACTTAACCTGTTAGTAACCGCTCTCAATGGTAGGTTCGTTGTCTCGTGTTGCCTTCTTGTTGATGCTTGCTCGTGTTTGCTTCGTATTAATAGATGCTTGCTCGTTGATTGCTTTCCAGTGTTTATCGTCTTGTGTGCTTCCGCGGGTACCTCTCGGAGACGATGCAAGCTTGCGACTGACTACACCTTCGGAACCCGACTTATCAACAGGCAAGGACTATACATTACTTATGATCCATTCTATTTCAACCAGCGGTTTGCATGCTAGTCTAGGTTAGGTTCGATGTTTGATCCTACCACATGTTTACAGCCTCTTTTAAACCGATACAGCTATGTCCCCTCCCAGCAAACCTTGTACTGCTATGTTACTATTGCTCGTTGCTCAGCCCCTGCTTAGTATGCATGCTTAGGATGCTACGCTATTACCCTGTTACTCCTTGGTTTGGGATATCACATTATTATATTGTTGTTGATGATATGATTCTTATAATGTTGACTATATTCGACGAAGGATGGAAGGTCTAGGCTATCCCGCCCCGACGCTTTGTTCCATTCGAGTCACCTAGGATCTGAGTTCCGGGTATTGGTTTTAAGACTGAGCGTGCCTAACCGCGTGTGGGATTTTATGGGGTCCCCTTTTCTTACCTATATAGCTTCAAACATTTCTAGAGGTGGCCCAAGCTGATTTACCATTTGAAAACCATGCATATATGCCTGTCGGGTAGCTCCTGGCAGACATCCTTTAAAACAACCCGAACCAGTGAGGACTTAGTTTCCCTATTGGTCCACCTTTGACCGGCGAGGGCCCGAGGCCTCACGTGAGACATCTCGGTAACCCAAACCCTGTTAAGACGGAAGAGTCCGATCTGAGAGTGCGGATGACTTTAGGATTGGGTGTCGACTCCCCGGGGGCCACCCGGATTTGTTCGTTGTTAGTTAGAGGGACCTATCGTTGGGATATCTTGGAAATGGTTGCCTGTGATGGGTAGCAACTGAGAGAGATGGGCGTGCGTGCGGAGCCTTGTAATGGGCAGTTGGTACACCCCTGCAGGGTTAAATCTTTTCGAGAAGCCGTGTCCACGGTTATGGACGACTTGAGACCTACTCCTTGTTCATAGACAACAACAACTGATATATCTTAATATAACATGATCAATGTGTGTGTGCCGTGACTACTTCTTCTTCGTCGGGATGCGAAGAGGAGGACAAGGATAGGATAGGTGTTATGTTTGCGTAGTAGGTGGATAGCAGACTTGTTGGAGGCGATTCCTCATCGAATGCTTGGCTTCTTATCCTTACTCTCTAGATCGTTAGCCACTTTATAAATGCTAGTGCGGTAGCAACCTCACTACTTACCCCATCCTTAACGTAAACTACTAGTTGTCCTAGAATGACGAGTGATAAAGTCCTTGCTGGGTCAGGTTACCACTACAGTTGGATGCTAAGTACTTCTGTACTCATGATACTACCCCCAAACTCTTTTCAATGTTCTCGATCGACAACAGGTATGGTGATCAACATTCACGTGGAGACTCGACGACGACTAGTTAGGAGGATCCCGGCGGAGGGCTTGGACCCGTGTGGTTATGGGATCGATGATTTTCTCTTTGCCACTAGGCATTTGATTCTAGTCTGTACTCAGACATGTATCTTCCGCTGTTGCATTGCATTAAGGCAGTTGTATGCCGATTGTATGAGATGTTGTATCCTTGTATCTATAATGTTGTGATATCATGTTGGAAATCCGGGGCATATGGCTATGTCATATGTCGCGGTGGGACCGATATGTGCTTCGTCCCCGGATCTGGACGAAAACATCTAGATCTGGAACAGTACCGCATGTCGGGCCTTACACAACATGACATGTAACAACGATAACAATTAACGAAGTAATTACAACGTGAAAATAAAACATCGATTCCGGAGTCGGAGAGATGTCGAAGAACTTGACATCGGAAAGGTGCAACAAAAGGAAGGAACCCAGCCACATGGCATATGACAATATGATAGGGGCTGGTTTTTGATGCAAAGATTTGAAGATGATATGAAACAAAACTTGAAGGATCAGATGAACAACATTCCAACATGCACTGAAGTTGGAATGATGCCAGGAAGGGAAAGATAGGTTGATCCTGGTTAAGGTTGTCACACCTTGTCCACTTGGGTTACACAAAAACATCAGATGGACATTACCATTGCAAACCTTGCAAAAATCTACCCCAAAACCATACATGATATGGTACCATTTGAATTTGCAAACACAGTTGGAAATTCAAATGAATTTCAAGGGGCTGAGTGCAGAGTTGCACTAGATGCATTTTGAAAAAGGCTCAAATGGGCAAACCATTATCACCATGAAAATCCTTGGGAAAACCTACCCAAAATTCATATATGGGTTGCCATATTTGGATTTTGGGAAGTGGTGTCAAAAACAAAAGAATTAGAGGGGCCTATTTGCATATTTGCCAACATCACAAAATTTTTAGGGGGCAAATTGCAAAATGGTCATCACCATTGTGTTCAGTGGGTCAAACTACCCCAAAAGAATATATGGGGTGCCCAATCTTGAATTGAAGTTTAAAAAAGATTTGAATTTGGAAACAAATTCAAATTTGAATTTAGACAGAAAAGAAAAGAAACAAAAAAAAGAAAAGGAAAAAAGGCACAGGCCACATGGGTTGCCTCGGGCGCCAGGGCCCATCTCTTCTCTGCAGGCCCACTGGGCAAGGCCCATGTCCAAGCAAAAATGGCAGAAAAACAAAAAGAGGGGGTGCCTCGGCTGGGATTCGAACCCAGGCCGAGTCCTACTTCCACTGCACCCCAACCACTGCGCCACTCGACGTTTACTGAACCAGACCATGTGCATAGAGGATAAGCTATTGCTGCAGGTTAACTGAACCTGACTACACTGACAGCTATCCTTAGAGCCCAACTACGGTGAACACCCCGTCGCGCTCCGGCCACCTTCCGACGAGCCACCACGGGGAAACCCGAGAGGGGACATCGGGCTACACCTGCGCACACACCAAGCGCTCCATCTCCTCCTCTCCTCGCCGGAATCTTCACGGGAACAGAACATCGGCAAACTATTCTGAAGACGTAGTACATCCCGGCGACACATCCAACTTCAGGCGAGGCTGGCCTTTCGCACAGCTCACCGGCGACCAAGCTACGACGCATAACCCGTAGCTGGGACCTTCTCCTACGCCTCTGCACCTCGGATCTCACCACTAGCTCCACGGCGCCAACGGGAGCATCAACTGAAGACACGGCGGCGGCACTGCACACTGCATTTCTTCAGACCGCGGCGCGACGGCTACAGCTATCTAGCGCAAGCGTCCTCCTTTCAGGTCACAAACGTGCCCTGGACAAGCACAGAGCGTGCCCGCACACATCTCGGCATCGCCACGGTCACGGTGATCACCAGACTGGCGGGGATCCGTGACACGGCGGCCCGCAACGCGCATCAACGGCTACGTCCTACTACGCGAGCACGAAGGGGACGGGAAGCAACCAGAAGCTCACCTAGGGGAGCTTGGCGACGACTCGAACGCGGGACGACGGGGAAGGAGGGTCGTCGGCGACGAGGAAGAAGACGGAGCCGAGGCGGGGATCCACGGTCGGGGACGACCTGCTCCTCCAAGCACGCTCCTGCAGGGAAAAACGTGCACACAGGGTCACCATGACGGCGTGGAGCAAGGCAAGGACAACAGGATCAAACGGCGGCGGCGAATTGCAAGAAATTCCCGGCGGCCATGGCGGAAACAGGGGAGGAGATCGGGAACGAACCCGGCGGCGGCGAGGGGAAACGGCTGGAGGAATGGAACCCTAGGGGGGTCCTAGGGATCGGGAGCTCGGTTTAAAGGAGGGGGAGGCCTCCATCCACGTCGGCAGGCGTCGACGTCGATGCTCCCCTCCGGCTGTGAGAGGGAATCCGGAGGGGACCTCTCAAGCGTGGAAAGGTGAGGGAAGGGGAGCGTCCGATGAAGATCCAACGGCTGGCGTGCCACCTCGCGTACCGCTTCGCTGGACAGGATCAAGTGGGCTGCGGGGAGAAGGCTCAGGTGGGCTGGGCTTGATGGAAAAAGAGAGAAAAGAGAAGAGAGCCCCAGGCTATTTTTCCATTTAACACAACAGAAGCACATGGGGAGTTTTCCAGGAATATTCACAAGGAAAGAAATCTTACAAAAATCTGTAAAATGATCCTTGATATATTCTCCAATTTCTAAAATTGGTTTGGGAATTTTTGGAGCAACTAAAATGAGGGGCCATTTTTGGAAATTCAAATCACATTGAACTGTGGCCCACATTTTGAAGTTGCCAAAAATGTTGCAAGGCTTTTTAAAAAGCTTGGGGAGGGCAAGGAATTGGCTATGCCAAGTTTGTGGTCAAGGAGAGCATGCATGTAACAATTAAAATTCTTCAAACACCCTTCTTGAACCATTTTGGATGCAAAATCAAACAAACCAAATGGGCTCCAATCCCAATGCAAATTTAAATCACCACATGAAATTATAATCTTTAGCATCATGCCAAGTTACAAAGTCAACAGACAAAGTACAATCTCATGGTAATGTTTATTTATTACACATGGGCTGTTACACTCCAGCCCGATCACCTAGTCGGGATCTCGGGCAGGTTCAATCATACAACAAAGTGTTCCACGTGATTGAGTCACGAGCAATCGCATCGCGATGCCCCAAGCTGCGGACATCTAAGAGCCTCTTGGTGTATAAAAGATCGCCGGCAAGAACACAACTAAGCTATCGAACCCCACACTAAGACATGCACGTTATAATCATACACGCAGTATACATGTCCAGTGTAAATAGCAAGTAATCACAACATGAAATCTACAAACTCAGTCTTTATAACTTCTGCTAAACAAAGCAGACATATTAGTTGTATTACTAGCAGAGATCACATGGCTGTGATCCAACATTACATCAAACATCAACGGAAGCAAATTAGGTCTTAGTAAAGACAAGTTTAACAAATGGCTTAAGAAGCCTGAAAGAAAATACAACGACCCTCCAAAGGGCACAGGCTGTTGTCTGGAACTATACGACTTGGTCCACGTCGAGCTTGAGGTAGAGGCCACCATCAGGGTCAGTGGTCTCGTTTCTAAAACATAGAATAAGAAAACGTCAGTACAAAGACGTACTCAGCAAGACTTACATAGGAACTATACTACTCATGCACATGTATCAAGGCAAGGGGAGGTGGGGTTTCAATGCAGAAGTTCCATCTTTGACTTGGCTAGTCATGTACTACGAATACCAGAAAGAGGTAAGGAGCGTACACGAGTTCAATGTCTCCAACCAATACACCACTATGGATACTTCCCCGACTTCCCCACGAGGAAGCACGCCATAGCAATCACACTTGTCTTGGCAATTTTAGAGTAACCGTTTAGGTTCTCTATGATCAAGTAAAGGTCTCCAAGTAGTCCATAACCGCGGACATGGCTATTCGAATAGTTCATTAACCCTGCAGGGGTGTACTGCTACACACACGCACGCATCAGTTACCGCCTGGGAGTAGACCCTTCAAGCGAGTACCGGCAAGGATGTTGCCACAAAACTTCACTCACGACACCATCTCTAGTCCTAGGGATTCGCCTATTTGAGTTGGGACCACGATCGGAATTTGGCCGATTTTTCCGATGTGGACTCAAACGTTGTGTGAGTTCCATCAAGCTCAACTCGATCATGATCACTTGATTCAACGAGCCCACAACCTACATCCACCACTTACCTTGATGTACCTTCTTGAGATCGTCTAAATCTCGAACTACTTGCGACTCCTGGACTTGGTCTGTGGTGAGGTACTAGGCCGAGAGGGGTCAGTGAGCCCAATGTGTGGTCGTACTCTTAGTCTTGGATAACAACACAAGAACTCGGGCTTAGGGCGGTGTTCAACGAGACAACCCACTGTGTACTCTTACACAGCCTCTCATCGTTCACCTTGTTTAGGTCAAATTCACCAACACGTTACCACCATCATTCACATGATCACTACCATCCCGACTCACAACAAAGTAGCCTCATTCTAACCTCTAAGCATGCAATAAACTGTAAAAGTTGCAGGGGCCACATGATATCAAACAACTCCTACATCTGCTAGGATTGTGGTTTGCTTACTACTGTGACAAAATGATAGGTCATGCAAAGGAAGAGGTTCAACTAGCGGTAGAACGTATCATGGTGACATCCTAAACATGCATCAGCGAGAATGAGAGGGAACTGGGATTTTATCGACATGATCAAAGAGGGGGTGCTTGCCTTGCTGACGATCACGAGGTACTAGTCTTTTGACATGAGGTTGAACTCGTCTGCGAGATCAACTCCTACCGAGAAGAACCAGACACCGAAGCACTGAATGTAATGTACATTCGATAAATTACAATTCTCAAGCAATATGGCATGATATGATGATGATCATGGGTTGGTTGTTCTTCTTATGTCCATGGGATAAGGTTTGTATTGCAATGGTTCAAGTTACAATGAACATGGCATTTAATTCGAATTAATTCCATTTAAACCAAATAGCAAAAGCTCCTGGTCCCAGTTTATAATCAACTCAAACATTGTTGAAAGCTGTTTATTTAGATAGAGAATTTTCTCGTGATCATTTTTCATATATAAATATCTTCAATTGGAGTTACGGTTTAAAAGATATTCAATTTCAAAATTTTGAATATTTTCTGCCTTTTCTGGATTAAATTAAATTAAAAGGATTATTGCATCAGCACTAGGTCATGCTGACGCCACTATGTTGACTGGTCCAACTAACCAGTGGGGCCCAGCTGTAAGTGAGTCAGGTGGTTAATTATTTCTGTTTAATTTAAACTGGTTTAATTAAGGGGATGGGGCCCACTGTCATAGGGTTTAGGGGGGAATTAGCAGGGCAATTAGGCCCTAGTGGCTGGCTTGACGCCGGCGGCCTCTGGTCACAGTGGCGCTTCTCCGGAGGGCACGGGGAGGGGGTTGGAGGGTATGGGCGTGTGCCCCGCGCGCTTGCGCATCTGGTAGGGAGAGTGGGGGGTCAAGGGAGGTCTCCGGCCACGGCAACGTCGAAGCTTGCGGCGGCCGGACCACTGACCTTGTCGAGCAAGGCGAAGCACGGTGCGGGAGGAGGAACGGAAATGTGGGGGATCACCGTGAGCTCACTAAGATCACTTAGAGGGGCTCGGCGCGGCTGGGAAGGTCTTGGCGGCGGAGGAATTCGTTGCCGGAGTTCTCGGTGGCCGTGGCGGCTCGATGAAGATGGCGTCGCGTAGGTAGCTCCTTTGCTCGAATTGACAGGGGGAATTGAAGAAGTCGTCACTGGCGAGGAAGATGGACACAATGGCGCGCGCTACCTCGGCCGGTGGCCGCGTCGGGGCACGGCGGTGCTCTGGCTATGGTTCGGGTGGCTGCGCGATTTCTCGCCGGGGAGGTAGAAGTAAGGGCTAGGAAAGGGGGAAAATGGAGAGGGCGTCCAGGCGAGGCTTCGAGGCGTGCAGAAGACGCCGGGGAAGCAGGTTGCTCGCCACAGCGACGGCTGCATGCCGTGCACGCAGGTGTGCACCTGCCTGGCCGTGGAGGAAGACGACCCTGCCCCTTTGGGCTTGGCCAGTCGTCTGGGCCGGCAAGGTGGCCCTGGTTGGTGGGCTCTGCCCTTTTTCTTTTGTTTTTGTTTTTATTCTTTTCTGTAATTTTGTTTTGTTTTGATTTTGCACCGAACACATTTATAAAATTCTATAAACTTTTATGTGGGCTTATGAGACAAATATAACTCCACACACAAAGTTTTAGAATTATTTGAATTTTATTTAATAAATTCCAATTGCAAATACAATATTCATATAATTTCCAAGGGAATTTTGGACTTTTAGAAAAATCAGTGAGCATGTAGTGGGACCCACTTCACTTGAAAAGTGATCATGCCCATTTATGAGACTTTTCAAAAAGTTCAAATCATTTTTGGAAAATCATTTTTGTCTGGCCTTTTATTAAATTAGTTTGGGGCTTTTTGCTTCCACAATTCTTTTTCTTTTGCAAAAGTTTTCATGATGCAAAAATGCTAGCTTAGAAAAGCACAAACCTAAATTAGGGTTCAGACAACTATCATTATCTTTTATCCCTTTTGTTTGATCCTTTGTAAAGAAAAAGGCCGGAGAGATTGACAAGCTCTCTGAACTTCATTGGGAGCAAAGTTATTTGTGTTTGTCTGCAGTTCCACGTCAACCGCCTAATTTCTAGCGTTGTTTGTCACCTACTTGTCACTTTCGGAGTCCTATGGGAGACAAAACCTATCCTCTACATAGGGGAAATTGCTGCTATCCTAAATCCCACCTTCCACTTGGGGTAACCTGAAGGTCGAGAATCCATTATCATCTCTGGCACATTAGCCGCGCCAGGAGGCCTCCTGGGAGGGGGTGTCCCCCTCCGACTCTCCATCGGTCCTTCAGAGTATTCTGCAACTCTGATTTTTTATATATTTTTCTTGGAATTTTTCTGGGACTGGAAATATTGGTAAATACATGTAATGCACAGACATCAGTAGACATAAACTGGCACTGGATGCACTAATTTAGTAGGTTAGACAAACACATAGCAATTTCACCCAAATAAGCATGGAACAAGCAGCAGAAATTATAGATACGTTTGGGACGTATCAGCATCCCCAATCTTATTTCATTCTCGTCCTCGAGTAGGTAAATGATAACACGGATATTTTCTATGGTGACATGCGATCACACATATAAGAACTTCAAAGTAAAGCAAGTAAGATATGAAATTCAAGTCAAGACAATTAGAAGAAAGAGTCTATATCTAGTATTGAAACTAGCAAAGTAAGAACATAAAGGTGAAAGAGCTCTCGCTATCCGTGACTAAAATGTCTCCAAATGGTGTTTGCGTGCAAGAAATGGTGTTTGCGTGCAAAAAATACTATATAGTTTAATTGAGAACACAATCTACTAAAACTTCACAATTGGTCTCCTTCTGGATCTTACTTTGACTCGTTCCCGGACCACTAGTCAGCGCGAGCAAGATATGTTGGCAGTTAGGATGGCAAGGAGAAAAATGACGGGGAAGGAAGACAAAAAGGTGTGAAAGGCTCACATCAATGAGGACAATCATAGGAGAGAGAAAGGGTAAGAGCAAGTTTTGCCCCCGAAGGTTTTGGACAATGTTGGACAAAGCAGAAGTGGAACTAATATTGTTTTCGAGTATAAACAGATACTTAGGTTCCGAAAGAATAGAGTTTGCAAGGAGAAGGTCGAAGGACAACTCACTGCAACGAAGCTGCAGTCATCTACCGAAAACTTTGAAGGAAGACGACCCCTAAAAATGTCGTCGAAGAAGAAGACTCTCTCGAGTAAAAGCGCAACGAGGAGAAAGCTGAAGCTGGTCGAAGACTTGGTATTTTTACTAGTTTCTCTTTATTTTCTTGAGTCATTGAAGTGAATTTGCTCTGCTCAACTTAAACCCACGAAAGCCTACCGAGAGAAATCTTACTGAGTTGAGTGAATAGCTCGAAGGCATAGTCATCGCACATCGTGCCTTCGAGATAGAACTCACTCTGTAAGTCAGCTTACTTTTTCCTCAAGTAAAGTTGCGTAGTGATTGGAATCCGACCGTTGTGGACACGCGTCAAGCGGTCGCATCGGGTCACTTCCGTCATTTTACCCATCGGGATCGTCAACTATAAATACTCCGCACCTACCCGCCATTTCGGGTTGGCTGATCCACTGAAGATTCTAAGACAGAAGTACTGTGAGCATCCCAAGAGAGATTCATCGAGAGAAAACCAAAACCCAAGTCTGAACTGAGTTGAGCAATTCACTGAGACTTAGATCGAGATTAGCCGATCTTAATATCTTGGAGAACTGCAAGTCTCCTAGATAGTTAGGCGTCGCCTGTCAAGCAGTTGAAGAGAAATTGTCGCTGATGAAGGAAGTTTGTAAAGGTCTCGGAGATGTCCTGAATCATCTACCACGAGTGAAAACTGGACAAGCTCGAGGAGTTTGTTGAAGTGGAGAATAGGACGGAGAGAGTTTTGCTCCAGGTGTTCAATCACCAGTCCCTCCAACCAGACGTAGCACTTTGCAGAGTGTGAACTGGTTTACCAAACATCGTTTTGTTAGGCTCGTTTTCTTGCTAGCATTTACATTAAGTATTTACTCGTTGCATGTTTTTCTTCGATGTTTTCCTTTGCTCCCTATCCTTTTGAGCCATGCAAGAATTTCGTTACTGTATTTCCTTCGAGATACCTTTAGTCCTTCGAAGTTCGCATGAATTCCTTCTAAGTTCCTTAGAATTTTTAGAAGTGATCATTCTCCCCCTCCCCCTTTGATCATTCTTGAGCTTTAAATTGGTATCGGAGCTAGGCACTCCCTACGCTCTGCGTATTTTGGTCTAACAATCTGTACTGTTGTCAAGAATGTCGTTTGCAGCTGTTCGCTCGGGGGAACCGATTCCTATTTACGATGGGAAGGACTATCCCTATTGGAAGGACAAAATGAAGAGGAACATCATGGCCATCAACTCTGCCGCTTGGGAAGTTGTCAAGTATGGTGTAACTGTCAAAGACTAAAATGCTATCACTCCTTAAGAGGCAAAGAAGATAGAGCTTGATGCTGAAGTCTGGGTATTCATTACAAATCATCTGATTCCAGAGAAATATCATGAAGTCAAAAATATTTCTTCGGCCAAAGGTGTCTGGGACTATCTCGAGAAGATTAGTGAAGGTGTCTCAACTCAGAAATATGCTCGTATCGACACTCTTCGAAGCAAGTTCTATCATTTCAAGAGGGACGAGAGAGAAAAAGTTAACTCCATATATAGCAGACTCACTGCATTGTCAAATGAACTGATTTCCCTCGGTGCCGAAGACATTACCAATAGGATTATTGTCAGAACGTTGCTCCGTTCCCTTGATGATTCCTTCGATCACATTGTGCTGATGATAAAGGAAAGGACTGATTTCAAGGATCTTGTTGCCGCTGACATTCTCGAGAGGCTCAACACCTTCGAGATGGAAGAAGATGAAAAACGAGATGTTAATGGGACTCGAAGAAAATCTCACGCACTCAAGGCCAAAGCTTCACATCACTCCTCCCCTGAAGCTAGTTCTGAATTTGGTTGTGCCTCAGATTACCCCGAGAACATTGGAAAAGTTCTGGCACTGATAATGAAAAGATTCAACCGCTTTCAGAGAAGGAATTCCTCTTCACTGAAGAAAAACTACTCTTTAAGACATTCGAGCAATTCATCACAGCATCGATCATCATTCAGAAACTCTTCAGCGAAAGATAACTGTTGCTACAAGTGCAAGAAGCCAGGTCACTTCATTGCAGATTTTCCTCTCTGGGAAATTGAACATAGATCAAAGCATTCTCACAGCAACTCTTCAAGCAAGTCGCACAGATCGAGCAAAAACTATGATTCGAAGAGATATGATTCAAAGTCCAGAAAAGACAAGAAAGATGGTTCAGATGATGATAAGAAGAAGAAGTACCACAAGCATCGAGAGAGTTCTTCCTCGAAATCACATTCCTCTCGACGCAAGAATTCTCACCGTGCCAAAGCCTATTTAGGTAAAGAGATGAACTCTGAAGATGAATCATCCGATTCCGAAGCTGAATCAAACTCAAGATCTGGTTCTGGTTCTGGTTTTGAATCTCATGGTGTTGCTGGTTTAGCATTTGCCTCGAGCAAGACTTAAAGTTCATTCTTCCTCAACCAAAGCAGTGAAGATGAATCTCCAGCTTACTGCTTCATGGCCAAGGCTAAGGTATCCTCATCTAAGAATTCCTACGATACTTTTGATGGATCTGCTTATGAAAGTAACTCTAGGATAAGCTATGCCAAACTTGCCAAAATTGCTTCTATCCAACAAGATGAACTAGATTCTCTAAGTGAAACTATTCAAAAATCTGAGACTTTGTTGATCGATGAGATTGAGAAAGGTCAAACTTTGAAGAATGAGCATGCTACTCTGAAGGAAAAGTATGATGAACTTTCCTCTCGGCATGATCTTCTCTCAGTGGACTACGAAAATCTTAACTTTGAATTCCTTCAAAGGAAAATGGCTCTCGAGAGACTGAGAGAGGCTAATGAAGAGTTGGAAAGTTTCAATCTCACGCTCATGGCTCAACAAGGCTCAGACGCTAAAAATGAATCTACTTCACCTTGCTTAACTTGTTTGGAACGAAGTAAAATTGAATCTATTTCTGAGAAATCGAAAGGAAAGCAACCTATTGTTATTGATGATGCTAACCCCTCGAACAAGGAAACCATTACCGAGGAACTCCTCAGGTTGAGAAATTTATTTGACACACGCATGTTCAAAAGTGTGCAGGGACACCAGTACCTATGTGATATCCTACGAAAGGCTCTCCTTCATAGGAATCCGCGAAACAAAGGAGTTCGTTTCGTAAGGAAACTCAATCCTGATGGAACCTACTGGGAACCCGAGCAGTATCCTAAAAATGTCTCGGTTCATGCGAAGAAAAAGCCCATTGATATTGCTAATCGTTCAGGTTTCAGTTGCAAAATTGATAAGGCTATTGTTGATGAATCACTTGATTCTGACTACAATCTTGTCAAAGATCAGGAAGGAAAGGTGTCGGCATAATTCGTTGGTACTCCTCCGAAGAATGGTTTCTATAAGCGACAGATTTGGGTTCGCAAATATCTCGTAGAAAAACTGCCCCCTAACCATTCTATGCAGGGAAAATCCTTGGTACCACCGAATCACTACTATTCTCTCGAGGATAGAAATGAACCCTTGGTTCCTGCTTCAAATGTTCCCCAGAAGGAATAATATCGAGTTGATAGAAATGTTTATCGTCATCGTGACAATAATACCAAAACTGCCATTACCTACCAGTACTCTAACCCCTCGTCGAGGAATTATATTTATGGTGTGCTTGATGGTCTCGATCGACAATATAATCCTGTTCGCTATAATATCGCTGCCTCATCTAGCACTTCCATGCCTTCTAAGTCACCTGCTCGTTTGTGGGTGGTTAAGAAGAACTAATTCTTTTGCAGGGCTATGTCTCCGGTGGATCCGAATGGGTCATGGATAGTGGTTGTACAAATCATATGACCGGAGACAAAGATTTGTTCACCGAAGACAAACTTACTGAATCTTCACAGAGATATATTACCTTCGGTGACAACAACAAAGGAAAAGTAATTGGTTTGGGTAAGGTCGCTATATCGAAGGATAAGCATATTGACAAGGTTATGCTTGTTCAATCACTAGGATATAATCTTATTTCTATCTCAAAACTTTGTGATATGGGTATGTGTAACAGCCCATGTGCAATAAATAGAAATCACCATGAGATTGTACTTTGTCTGTTGACTTTGTAACTTGGCATGATGCTAAAAATTATAATTTCATGTGATGATTTAAAATTGCATTGGGATTGGAGCCAATTTGGTTTGATTCAAATTGCTCCCAAGTTCATTCAAGTGCCCTGTTCATGCAATTCTTCTGTTTGCATGCTTGCTCTCCTTGATCGCAATCTTGGCCCATCCTTTTCTTTTGCAAGGCCAATAGTTCTCAAGTGGTCAAATCATTTTTGTCATCAACAAAAACAGTGGCTATAATTCAAAGTGTTCCTTGAATTCAAAAATGAGCTCACATTTTGTTGTTGCCAAAAATGCCCAAACCATTTTTGGAAATTGAGGAATAATGCAAGGTTAATTATACATATTTTTATGTATTTTTTTTACTTGTATTTAATCCAGATAACCCAAACCCTCCTCTGATTTTATTTTAAAAGGAAAAGGAGGGCAGAGGGGCCTGTTTCTTTTTTTTTCCTATTTCTGTCGCTGGCCCAGCCCAGCTAGGCCTTGCTCCCCCTCCTGGGCTCTAGCCCATGCCGAAGGGGTAAGTGGCAACGCACCCCAGCCTCTTGATCTTCATCGGACGGCCCTCGAGCGTCGCCTTTCCAGCGTGTCTGGGGGACCTCGTCGGGCTCTCTCACACCGGCGTCCACGCGGGCGAGCACGACCGTAGACGTGGCCGGAGGGCTCCCCTTCTTAAGCGAGACCCCGTGCCGGCTCCGGGAAACCTAGGGTTTCGCGTTCCCCCCCTCCAATTTCTCTCCGCCGCCACCTCTGCTGTTCCTGGAGACCTCCCCTGTTCTGCCATGCCGCACGGTGGGGAGCCCGAATTCGCCGTCGTTCCCCCTCGTCTCTGAGCTTGTGTCTGCATCCTGCGACAAGCGTGTTGAACCGTGTCGTCTCCCCCTCGCAGGTTCGAGTCAGGTGGAGCTGGGCGCCCCCTCGACGACGACCTCCGCCTCGGCCGTCTCCGTCTCCGACCACGGCCTCGTCTCCCTCCACCTCTCCGGCGCGTTCCGGTCGTCACCGAGCCCCTCTAGGTGAGCTTCACCGTCCCTCATGGCCCGCGCGTAGGTCCCGAGTAGCCTCGTGTCCGGTCCGCGTGTCGTCGTTGCCATCGGGCAGCCGTGGCCGCCGTGCCCTGGGCGTGTCGGGAGTAGATGCGGGCGTGCCCTGGGGGTATCCAGAGCGCGCCAACGGCAATTAAGCAGCCTCCTTTGGATTCGTGCGTAGGGCGCCGGCCCGGTCTGAACTTCTGCAGACTGTTGCGCCGCCGTGTCTTCGGGTGAGCCTAGCGTCGCCGTCTTAGCTACTTCGGCGAGGGTCCTGTGGAGGAAGTTGGAGATGGAGGTTCCCTCTGCAAGCCGAGCTTTTCCGTTTGGCTTACGTCGTGCTAGTTTCGTAGATAGCCTCGCCGTGGTTTGCTGTCACGCGCGTCCTGAGTCGTCAGGTTCAGAAGCCGCCGAGCCGCACCGTTTCCAGTTGGGGATAGCGTCGTCGTCGTTCGTTTTCCGGCCAGATCCAGGTAGGTGCGAGCGCATGGATGTGGCAGCAAGGGTATCCTGGTGGCCGTTGTCACTGCACTGCTGAGTAGCGCACGCTAGCCTCGTCGGCGATCGTCGACGCGTCGCCTGTCAGGCAAGGCGGGGCCTTTTTCTTCAGATTTTGTGTGGGAGGAGGGCAGATACCTTACCTTGCTGCGCTGTTGTCTTTGTTCAAGACTCGAACAGCAGCGCAGTGGCACGGGGGTGCAGTGGAGGTGAGCAAGGCCTGGGTTCGAACCCCAGCCGGAGCGAAGCCCCCCTTTTTCTGTTTGTTTGTTTTCTCTCTTTTGCTGTTGTCGCCATGGGTCTAGAGTAGCAGAGAGGCCATGGGTCAGGTCCAGGGGCTACGGCCTGTTTCTTTTTTTTTCTTTTTTTCCCCGAGTGGGCCTGTGTTCCTTGGACCAGAGAAAGGAGAGAGGGAGGTGGGCCTGGCGCCCGATGGCAGCCCAGCAAGCCAGTGCCACCTTTTCCTTTTTCTTTTCTTTGTTTTCTTTTTCTGTTTAATTCAAATTTGAATTTGAATTGAAATTCAAATCTGTTTTGAGCCTTCAAATCTTTTGGGGCCATGCCATATATGTTTTTGGGGTACCTTGACCCACTGATCATGATGGTGGGGTCCAATTTTGCACTTTTCCCCTCTAAATAATTGGAGTGCGGCAATTTTGCAACTAAGCCCTCCATTTCTTTTGTTTTCTCAAGTTTTTCCCAAATTAAAAAATTGCCATGCGATATATGATTTTGGGGTAGTTTCTCCCAAGGTTTTTCATGGTGATAGTGGTTTTTCCATTTGAGCCTTTTTCAAAATGCATGTAGTGCAATTTTGCACTCAGCCCCCTGGAACCCATTTGAATTTGTAACTTTGTTTGCAAATTCAAGTGGTACCATATCTTATATGGTTTTGGGGGAGATTTCCGCAAGGTTTGCAATGGTAATGTCCACCTGAGGTTATGTGCAACTCAGGTGGACAGGGTGTGACCACCTTAACCCAATCCAACCTGTTCTTCCCTTCCTTGCATCATTCCAACTTCAGTGCATGTTGGCATCTTTTCAACTGATCCTTCAAGCGTTGTTTTCATGTCATCTTCATCCTTTTGTTGGACCTTCCTCGTATCAATTTCACCGACACTACTCAGTCTTTGGAATAGATGTTGTACTTTTCACGTTGTTTTTGTTTCTGTTAATTGCATTGTTGATCATGTCATGTTGCCATGTTACTTACACCAAAAATAAGGCTAAGACCAAAGCCATTTTTACGTAAATAAATTGCATATGAAGTTGTTGACGTGTCGTCACCACCTTCATTTAAATCTGACTAGATAGGGTCACATCATGTCAATTAAACTTGATCATACCATCTTTTCCTGTGCATTGTACCCATTGCTCACTTGTGTGCCTTTCCTTGCCGGTACTTTACGTTAGCACCTGAGACTGCCAAGGAGACTTACGTGGAGATTTCCGACACCGAGCCCGAGGACCCTGCTGCGTCTGCTTCGACGAACGATTACCCAGGGAAGGGGAAGATTTATACCATTACTCGATACCTTTCTGCCTACCTTCCTAGCTGTAGACTAGAACGTTTGTTTGATCCTATCCACTTTGTTTATGCCACGTTCAAAACCCAAACAGCCATGATACCCACATCCCAGCAAAACATTGCATTGCCAAGTTACCGCCGCTCAGCCATTGCTTAGTATGAGTAGGAAAACTTGATGCTTACCTTATGATATGGTTTGGGATATAATGTTATTTAAAGAAGTTTGTTGATACTTATTATTATTATCATGTTAACTTATACTTGATGAAAGATGGGAGACCAGGCTATTCCCATCAGGTGTTTTGTTCCATTTGAGTCACCTAGGTCCCGAGTTCTGGGTATTGTGTTTCCTGACGAGCGTGCCTAATCGTGTGTGGGATTCTATGGGGTCCCCTTGTCTTACCTACCTAGCTTCCTACAATTCTAGTGGTGGCCCGAGCTGATTTACTATTTTAAAAAGTGTGTGTGCTTGGTTGGTACCCCAGCAGTTTTCGAAATAACCCGGACCAACGGAGACATAGTTCCTCTGATTGGTCCACACTGGTGAGCTAGGGAAGTCCCCTGTTATATAGGCGAGACTAAACCCGACCTTGGCCATACGGTAGAGGCCGATTCGAGAGCGCGGTCGGCTTTTGAGTTGGATGTGGACTCACCGGGGGCCACCCGGAGTTGTCTGTTGTTAGTTAGAGGGACTCTGACGTTCGGAGTTTCAGGAGCTTACATAGCCAAGTGGAAACCGGGCGTACATGCGAAGCCTATGATGGGCAGTTGGTACACCCCTGCATGGTTCAATCTTTTCGAAAAGCCGTGTCCGCGGTGATGGACGACTTGAGACCTACTCCTTGTTCATAGAATAACATCAATTTGAAGCATAATTAAAACTTGCCTACTGTGTGAGTGCCTTGGTTGCTTTTCTTCGTCCAGGGGGACCGAGAGAAGATCCAGGTTGTGTTACGATTGACGTAAGTAGGTGAATAGCAGACTTATGAAGCGATGTCACGTGTATTCTTGGTTCTTACCTCAACTCTAATAGAACGTTAGCCACCATATATGCTAGTGCGGATGCAACCTTTACCTTTAACTTGTCTTACCGCAGGAAGTTAGTTATCCTGTAATGATATAATCTCACCACTGTTTTCCTTTTGTGCTTTTACTGTTTTGCCTGATCGGCCGCTGCAGTGGACTACTACCTTGACCCGAGCACCGGGCGATACTTCGTGGAGGTGCCCCCGGAGGATGACGATGAGGACGACCTCGTTCAGTAAATCCTATAGTTGGGCTTCGACGATCCATGGGTGGACTCTTTATGTGCAGCCCTCTATAGGGCAATTTGGATTTTTACCGTACTCGGTCGTGTTTGTCTTCCGCTTGTTGCATGATATGACACTGGGTCCGCGGACCTCTGAGATGATGTAGTAATTCCATCGGTGATGTATGCCCTGGACTCTATATATTTATGTCTTAGTATTAAGTTCTTTGTTCATATACCTGTTGTCGAGAATCCGGTAGCGACACGAGTGCGAGTGTCGTGAGTCGGTGGCTCTTTATGCGCTACTAACTTGAGCGGGACGCGAAAGTGACTAACTCGAGTTAGCACCGCATCGGGGGCCTTACAACTTGGTATCAGAGCAGGACTGACTGTAGGACCCCTTACTGGCCGAAGTTGAGTCTAGAAACTATTTTGTAGTTATTAAGGAAAAATCGGAGAGTAGGAACTCTTTCTTTTCTTCTTACCCCACCCTCCCACCCCTTTTTACGTGAGGAAGTGAAACGTTGTTTTCTCTCTGCAACTTATCCCCTTTCAAAAACAAATCTAGGTTCTCGTTTACATGAGGCTCCGATTACTCTATAATTTTTTGCTAGCGACGAGATGTGTTGGCGTCTTTGATACCACTGAGCCGCCACTTGGGGTTGACTGCTCTACCTCGCTTACGGCGTACCCTAGGTGAAACGTCCATACAGGATCGGCGGGCATCCTATGGTAATATGGATGTGGTGTCTTTCCCCTATGGACGACCGCGATGGCGGGCCGCTCAGGGCAGATGTCTCGTTGTTCAGGTCTTCAACCACTCGTATATATTGTTGTGTGCTCGCTAGCAGACTATTATCTCGGATTCGGATGATCTTGGTTTGGGGATTCCAATAGCACCTAGCCTTCGACTTTTCGGGTTAACCTTGATGGAATTTCAGCCTTCGGCTTTCTCATACCTCGTGAGGAAGTTTTGTTGTCAATATTGCTTTATCTTCTGGTTACTTCAATGTTTCAACCATGTTATCATAAGTGTTCCTGTATACAGGATGCCAAGAGCGAACATGCCGCCGCCAGAGAACCCTATCCTTGGGGAGGTTGTGGCCGCAGTGGCTCAGGGCACAGCTGCGATCTTACAGATGCTGCAGAACCAGACTGCCCAGAGGAATGATCGACCACAGTACACCACACTGCAACAGTTCCTTGCTATCAAACCCCCCAGGTTCTCCGAGGCTCGAGACCCGCTGGAGGGGGATGACTGGATCGCTGAGATCAAGAAGCACTTCAATGCAAACACCGTTAGACCAGTGGACTACGTCACCTTCGCCTCCTTCCAGCTTCAAGGTGCAGCAGCCAGCTGGTACGATCCCTACAAGGCCAACAAGGGCGATGCTATCATCACGTGGGCAGATTTCGTCGCAGACTTTAGAGCAGCGCATATTCCGAGTGGCCTGATGGATAGGAAGCATGAGGAGTTCTTGGCTCTGAGACAGGGTGACAGGTCAGTTCAGGAGTACAACCTGGCCTTCGTCAGGCTCGCCTAGTACGCTCCAGAGGAGGTCAGCACAGAGGCTAAGAAGATCGCCAGGTTCCGTGGAGGTCTCAGCACAGAGATCAAGTACGCGCTCACTCAGGGCAGTCCCACGCTGTTCTCACAGTTCGTGGATCAGGCTATCCGCCAGGAGTCAGCCAGAGCAGAGTGGGATGCAGATAGGAAGCGCTAGCGTGAGCACAGTTCCGAAGTGATGATCCACAAGAAGGCAAAGACTTGGATTACAGAGGCACCACCGTAGAGACATCAGTACCAGCAGAGTGGGGCAGTTGTCCGCACTTTTGCCCGCCCTCCCGTCCCAGTTCAGCAGGGGCCTCGCTCTGCAGCACCACACGCGAGGCCACCCAGGCCGCAGCAGCAGCCCAGGCCGGGCGTGATCTTCTACAAGTGCAGAGAGCCAGGGCACACGTCTCCCAACTGCACCGATCCACGCTTTTCACGGCTCCCACCGCCTCCACCTTGCTCTACTCCGAGCACCGCGATGGTGAAGGCACAGCCAAGTGCAGTTCGTGTGAACAACGTGATGCTCTCAGATGCTCAGCAGTCTTCAGAGATCGTTCTTGGTAGGTTGCTTGTGTGTTCAGTTCCAGCGGCAGTGTTGTTCGATTCCGGAGCTTCTCACTCCTTTGTTTCCATGTCCTTTGCACGTGCACATGATTTGCATTCAGAGATGATGTCGTCTCCTATGGCTATCTCTACCCCGGGCTCCAAGTTGAGTTCAGCTGTGAAAGTTCCTGATGTGCAGATCCAGATTCAGGGTCTCCTTTTCTCCGCTTCTTTGATCTTGCTTCCACGTTTCGACATTTATGTCATCTTGGGCATGGATTGGCTTGTGCAGCACAAGGCCAATAATGATTGACCAGATCAGTGAAGTTGACTCATGATTCAGGTGCAACAGTCTTGTACACTTGTGGCTCTATGACAGGACCAACATAGTTGTACGCGTTGAACGTAGGAGTTGTGCCTTTGCTAGAAGAGGTCAGAATTGTCTGTGAGTTCCCAGACGTCTTTCCGGAGGAGTTTCCAGGAATTCCCCTAGTTCGAGCTATTGAGTTCGTTATTGAGCTAGAGCCTGGTACCCAGCCGATTTCTCGGCATCCGTACAAGATGTGTTCAAAGGAGTTGATTGAGCTCAAGAAGTAGTTGACAGAGTTGGAGGCAGGCGGTTTTATCCGCGCGAGCACTTCCCCTTGGGGTGCACCAGCCTTGTTTGTCCAGAAGAAGGATGGGACTAGCCGCTTGGTCCAGGACTATCGCGGTATCAACAAGAAGACCATCAAGAACAAGTACCCTCTACCTCGCATCAATGATCTGTTCGAGCAGTTGAATGGGGCTATGGTGTTTTCAAAGCTTGACTTGAGGATGGGGTATCACCAAATCCGTGTTCGCGAAGAGGATATTCCCAAGACCGCGTTCAACACACGTTATGGGTTGTATGAGTTCACAGTCATGACTTTTGGGTTCTCAAATGCCCCTCCAACATTCATGAGATCTATGAACTATTTGTTCCAAGAATGGCTTGATGTGTTTGTGATCCTCTACCTCGACGACATTCTTGTCTATTCCAAGTCAGAGGCTGAACAAGAGGAACATTTGCGCTTGGTGCTGCATAAGTTAAGAGAGCACCGGTATTACGCCAAGTTCTCCAAGTGTGAGTTTTGGCTAGACAAGGTCAATTTTCTGGGCCATGTCATCTCCGCTGAGGGAATTGCGGTTGATCCAGAGCGAGTCTGCACTATTCAAGAGTGGGCTCCGCCGAAGAATGTGAAGCAGCTAAGGAGTGTTCTCGGCCTCGCCAGTTATTGCAGGAGGTTTGTGTAGAATTTCTCCAAAATAGCAAAGCCAATGACAGAATTGTTGTGCAAGGACAAGCGGTACACTTGGTCACCAGCTTGCCAGTCAGCCTTCGAGGAGTTGAAAGAGAAGTTGACCACAATTCCAATTCTCACGCCGCCAGATGAGTCACAACCTTTTCAGGTGTTTGGTGATGCTTCCTTGCAAGGTCTGGGCGTAGTTTTGATGCAAGGCAGGAATATTGTGGCTTATACCTCACGGCAGTTGAAGGCAAGTGAGAGGAATTATCCCACGCACGACTTGGAGCTTGCAGCAGTCGTGCACGCTTTGGTCACTTGGCGACACCTCCTCTTAGGGAGGAAGGTGGATGTGTTCAGGGACCACAAGAGTCTGAAGTACTTGTTCACTCAGCCAAATCTGAACTTCAGGCAAAGAAGATGGCTTGAAACCATTACTGAGTACACAGCTGATATTCAGTACACGCCTGGGAAGGCGAATGTCATAGCTGATGCGCTGAGCCGCAAGGGCAATTGCAATAATATCCAGGTGCACAAGATCCACCCTGATTTGTGTGAGTCCTTTCGAAGGCTCAATCTCGAGCTAGGTCCAGCAGGCTATCTTGCCAACCTTGTGGTAGAGCCCACAATCCATGAGAAGATTCGTGAAGCTTAGTCTGGCAGCTCAATGATACAAAAGATCAAACAGGGTATTGTCGCCTCAGTTCCAAAGTACGGTTGCTTTTCAGTGCATAATGAAGGCACCGTGTTGTTCGAAGAGCGAGTTGTTGTTCCCAAGGAGGGAGATCTCAGAGAGGTCATCATGAAGGAAGCCCATGATTCCAAGCTATCGATTCACCCTGGCAGTACAAAGATGTATCAAGATCTCAAGCAAAGCTTTTGGTGGACTCGTATGAAGTGGGATGTTTCCCGTTACATGTCTCAGTGTGATGTGTGCAGGAGAGTGAAGGCACAGCATCAGAAGCCTGCAGGGTTGCTTCAGCCACTTGAGATTCCGGAGTGGAAATACGATCATATAGAGATGGATTTCATCACAGGCTTCCCCTTGTCGCAGAAGAAGAACAATGCCATCTTTGTTGTCATTGACAATCTTTCCAAAGTTGCCCACTTCTTTCCAGTGAAGGATTCCATTTCAGCAGCTCAGTTGGCGGATTTGTATACCGCAAGAGTTGTGTCTTTGCATGGCATTCCCAAGAAGATCAGTTCTGATAGAGGCAGCCTTTTCACCTCTAAGTTCTGGCAGGACTTCCAAAAGGCGATTGGTACGACAGTGTTGTTCAGTACCGCTTATCACCCGCAGACAAGTGGGCAAGTCGAGTGCGTGAACCAAATCCTCGAGGACATGCTTCGAGAATGTGTCATCTCCTTTAGCATGAAGTCGGAAGAGTGCTTGCCGTATGCTGAGTTCTCTTACAACAACAGCTATCAGGCAAGTCTGCAGGCAGCGCCGTTTGAAGTCTTGTATGGCCGCAAGTGCAGGACACCGTTGAACTGGTCCGAGACAGGTGAGAGGCAGCTGTTCGGTCCAGATTTGATCCAAGAGGCAGAGAACAGAGTGAAGATTGTCCGAGAGCACCTAAAGGCAGCACAGTCTAGGCAGAAGGCCTATTATGACAAAAGGCACCGTGGTGTAGCGTTTCAGGTTGGTGATTGGGCGTACGTGAGAGTGTCTCCATTGAGGGGAACTCACCTCTTTGGCATCAAGGGAAAGCTCGCTCCAAGATTTGTCGGACCTTTCCGCATCCTTGAGACTAGGGGACCTCTTGCCTTTCGACTCGAGCTTCCAGAGAGTCTGTCCATGGTGCATGACGTGTTCCATGTGTCCCAGCTAAAGCAGTGCTTCAAGCAGCCAGAGAAGGCTGTTGACTTGGGCGAGATACAGCTGAGTGCGGATCTTTCCTACTCAAGGCGTCCAGTCCGTGTTCTTGAGACGTCCAAGCGCAAGACGCGCAACAAGACCGTCAAGTTCATGAAAGTTTAGTGGGCACATCATTCGGAGAAGGAAGCAACGTGGGAGCGTGAAGATCATCTCCGTTCTGAGTATCCTGAGTTGTTTCAGGCTTAGATCTCGGGACGAGATCCTGTGTTGGTGGGGGAGTGCTATAACAATCCATGTGCAATAAATGGAAATCACCATGAGATTGTACTTTGTATGTTGACTTTGTAACTTGGCATGATGCTAAAAATTATAATTACATGTGATGATTTAAAATTGCATTGGGATTGGAGCCCATTTGGTTTGATTCAAATTTCTCCCAAGTCCATTCAAGTGCCATGTTCATGCAATTGTTCTGTTTGCATGCTTGCTCTCCTTGATCCCAATCTTGGCCCATCCTTTTCTTTTGCAAGGCCAATAGTTCTCAAGTGGTCAAATCATTTTTGTCATCAACAAAAACAGTGGCTATAATTCAAAGTGTTCCTTGAATTCAAAAATGAGCTCACATTTTGTTGTTGCCAAACATGCTCAACCCATTTTTGGAAATTCAGGAATAATGCAAGGTTAATTATATATATTTTAATGTATTTTTTTTACTTATATTTAATCCAGGTAACCCAAACCCTCCTCTAATTTTTTTTAAAGGAAAAGGAGGGCAGAGGGGCCTGTTTTTTTTTTCCTATTCATGTCGCTGGCCCAGCCCAGCTAGGCCTTGCTCCCCCTCCTGGGCTCTAGCCCATGCCGAAGGGGTAAGTGGCAACGCACCCCAGCCTCTTGATCTTCATCGGACGGCCCTCGAGCATCGCCTTTCCAGCGTGTCTGGGGGGACCTCGCCGGGCTCTCTCACACCGGCATCCACGCGGGCGAGCATGGCCGTCGACGTGGCCGGAGGGCTCCCCTTCTTAAGGGAGACCCCGTGTCGGCTCCGGGAAACCTAGGTTTTCGCGTTCCCCCCTCCAATTTCTCTCCGCCGCCACCTCTGTTGTTCCTGGAGACCTCCCCTGTTCCGCCATGCCGCACGGTGGGGATCCCGAATTCGCCGTCGTTCCCCCTCGTCTTTGAGCTTGTGTCTGCATCCTGCGACAACCGTGTTGAACCGCGTCGTCTCCCCCTCGCAGGTTTGAGTTAGGTGGAGCTGGGCGCCCCCTCGACGATGACCTCTGCCTCGGCCGTCTTTGTCTCCGACCATGGTGTCATCTCCCTCCACATCTCTGGCGCATTCCCGTCGTCACCGAGCCCCTCTAGGTGAGCATCACCGTCCCTCGTGGCCCGCGCGTAGGTCCCGAGTAGTAGCCGCGTAGTGCCTCGTGCCCGGGCCGCGTGTCGTCGTTGCCGTCGTGCAGCCGTGGCCGCCGTGCCCTGGGCGTGTCGGGAGTAGATGCGGGCGTGCCCTGAGGGTGTCCAGAGCGCGCCAACGGCAAGCAAGCAGCCTCCTTTGGCTTCGTGCGTAGGGCGCCGGCCTGGTCTAAACTTCTTCAGACTGCTGCGCCGCCGTGTCTTCAGGTGAGCCTAGCGTCGCCGTCTTAGTTGCTCCGGCGAGGGTCCTGTGGAGGAAGTTGGAGATGGAGGTTCCCTCTGCAAGCCGAGCTTTTCCGTTTGGCTTCTGTCGCGCTAGTTTCGTAGATAGCCTCACCGTGGTTTGCCGTCACGCGCGGCCTGAGTCGTCAGGTTCAGAAGCCGCCGAGCCGCACCGTTTCCAGTTGGGGATAGCGTCGCCGTCGTTCGTTCTCCGGCCAGATCCAGGCAGGTGTGAGCGCATGGATGTGCCAGCAAGGGTTTCCCGGTGGCCGCTGTCACTTCACTGCTGAGTAGCGCACGCTAGCCTCGTCGGCGATCGTCGACGCGTCGCCTGTCAGGCAAGGCGGGGCCTTTTTCTTTAGAGTTTGTGTAGGAGGAGGGCAGATACCTTACCTTGCTGCGCTGTTGTCTTTGTTCAAGACTCGAACAGCAGCGCAGTGGCAAGGGGGTGCAATGGAGGTGAGCAAGGCCTGGGTTCGAACCCCAGCCGGCGCGAAGCCCCCCTTTTTTGTGTTTGTTTGTTTTCTTTCTTTTGCTGCTGTCGCCATGGGCCTGGAGTAGCAGAGAGGCCATGGGTCGGGTCCAGGGGCTACGGCCTGTTTCTTTTTTTTTCTTATTTTGCCACGAGTGGGCCTGTGTGCCTTGGACCAGATAAAGGAGAGAGAGAGGTGGGCCTGGTGCCCGATGGCAAGCCAGCAGGCCAGCGCCACCTTTTCCTTTTTCTTTTCTTTGTTTTCTTTTTCTGTTTAATTCAAATTTGAATTTGAATTCAAATTCAAATCTGTTTTGAGCCTTCAAATCTTTTGGGGCCATGCCATATATCTTTTTGGGGTCCTTGACCCACTGATCATCATGGTGGGGTCAAATTTTTCACTTTGCCCCTCTAAATAATTGGAGTGTGGCAATTTTGCAACTAAGCCCTCCATTTCTTTTGTTTGGTCAAGTTTTTCCTAAATTCAAAAATGGCCATGCCATATATGATTTTGGGGTAGTTTCTCCCAAGGTTTTGCCTGGTGATAGTGGTTTGTCCATTTGAGCCTTTTTCAAAATGCAAGTAGTGCAATTTTGCACTCAGCCCCCTGGAACCCATTTGAATTTGCAACTGTGTTTGCAAATTCAAGTGGTACCATATCTTATATGGTTTTGGGGTAGATTTCTGCAAGGTTTGCAATGGTAATATCCACCTGAGGTTATGTGCAACTCAAGTGGACAGGGTGTGACCACCTTAACCCGAACCAACCTGTTCTTCCCTTCCTTGCATCATTCCAACTTCAGTGCATGTTGGCATCTTTTCAACTGATCCTTCAAGCGTTGTTTTCATGTCATCTTCATCCTTTTGCTGCACCTTCCTCGTGTCTTCAGAATCGATGTTGTACTTTTCACGTTGTTTTTGTTTCTTTTAATTGCATTGTTGATCATGTCATGTTGCCATGTTACTTACACCAAAAATAAGGCTAAGACCAAATCCATTTTTACATAAATAAATTGCATATGAAGTTGTTGACGTGTCGTCACCACCTTCATTTAAATCTGACTAGATAGGGTCACATCATGTCAATTAAACTTGATCATACCATCTTTGCCTGTGCATTGTACCCGTTGCTCACTTGTGTGCCTTTCCTTGCCGGTACTTTACGTTAGCACATGAGACTGCCGAGGAGACTTACATGGAGATTTCCGACACCGAGCCCGAGGACCCTGCTGCATCTGCTTCGACGACCGATTACCCAGGAAAGGGGAAGATTTATACCATTACTTGATACCTTTCTTCCTACCTTCCTAGCTGTAGCCTAAATCGTTTGTTTGATCCTATCCACTTTGTTTATGCCACGTTCAAAACCCAAACAGCCATGATACCCACATCCCAGCAAAACATTGTATTTCCAAGTTACCGCCGCTCAGCCATTTCTTAGTATGAGTAGGAAAACTTGATGCTTACCTTATGATATGGTTTGGGATATAATGTTATTTAAAGAAGTTGGTTTATATTTATTATTATTATGATGTTAACTTATACTTGACGAAAGATGGGAGACCAGGTTGTTCCCGCCAGGTGTTTTGTTCCATTTGAGTCACCCAGGTCCCGAGTTCCGGGTATTGTGTTTCTTGACGAGCGTGCCTAATCGTGTGTGGGATTCTATGGGGTCCCCTTGTCTTACCTATCTAGCTTCCTACAATTCTAGTGGTGGCCCGAGCTGATTTACTATTTGCAAAAGTGTGTGTGCTTGGTTGGTACCCCAGCAGTTTTCGAAATAACCCGGACGAACACAGACATAGTTCCTCAAGTTGGTCCACACTGGTGAGCTAGGGAAGTCCCCTGTTATATAGGCGAGACTAAACCCGACCTTGGCCATACGGTAGAGGCCGATTCGAGAGCGCGGTCGGCTTTTGAGTTGGATGTGGACTCACCGGGGGCCACCCGGAGTTGTCTGTTGTTAGTTAGAGGGACTCTGGCGTTCGGAGTTTCAGGAGCTTACATAGCCAAGTGGAAACCGGGCGTACATGCGAAGCCTATGATGGGCAGTTGGTACACCCCTGCATGGTTCAATCTTTTCGAAAAGCCGTGTCCGCGGTTATGGACGACTTGAGACCTACTCCTTGTTCATAGAATAACATCAATTTGAAGCATAATTAAAACTTTCCTACTGTGTGAGTGCCTTGGTTGCTTTTCTTCGTCCAGGGGGACCGAGAGAAGATCCAGGTTGTGTTATGATTGACGTAAGTAGGTGAATAGCAGACTTATGACGCGATGTCACATGTATTCTTGGTTCTTACCTCTACTCTAATAGAACGTTAGCCACCATATATGCTAGTGAGGATGCAACCTTTACCTTTAACTTGTCTTACCGTAGGAAGTTAGTTATCCTGTAATGATATAATCTCACCCCTGTTATCCTTTTGTGCTTTTACTGTTTTGCCTGATCGGCCGCTGCAGTGGACTACTACCTTGACCCGAGCACCGGGCGATACTTCGTGGAGGTGCCCTCAGAGGATGACGATGAGGACGACCTTGTTCAGTAGATCCTATAGTTGGGCTTCGACGATGTCACAACCCCAAGTTAGGTATGTGCTAGGGTAAGCTTAGGCCTTTGCATCATGCAAAAATTCAGAAGAAATTCAGAAATGGGGAAGCAGAAAGCCCTGAGAAATTATTTCAAATGGCCAGACAAAAATTTGTTCCAAAAATTCCTCTGGTATTTTTGAAAATTCTTATAAATATGCATGATCACATATAAAGTGAAGTGGGTCCCACTGCATGCACCAAGATTTTTCAAATATTCCAAACAGGTCTTGGAAATTAAATAAATACCCTATTTGAATTAAAATTCAAATTATTTGAATTTTAAAAGTGCTCAAATTTTATGAGTGGCTACCTCTATATTTTATGAGGCAACATAAAAATTTGGGGCATTTAATAAAATGCCTAGGTATTTTTATCTAGGAAAAACAAATAGAACAGAATTAAATAAAAAGAAAAGAGCAGAGACACTTACATGTCGCCCCAGGCGAAGGCCCAGCCGGCCCAACCCACCTGGGCTTCCTGTCGTCTTCCTCCGGGCATGAGCACACAGCTGCGTGCCCGGCATGCCGCCCTTGACGCCGTGGCCTCCGCCCAGCCCCTCTCTTGCTCCTTCTCGACGCCATGCACGCCAGGAGACGCCCTGCGTCTCACTTTCCCCCTCCTCGTCCTCTGGTTCTCCTCCCCGCGAAGAAATTGCTCCACCACAGAAACCCTAGCAGGCCATGGCTCTGCTCCGGCGTGGCCAGTGAGCAAACCGGCGACGCCCAGCTTGTCTAGCAAACGTGCAGCAGTCGACTCCGTCGAATCCCTCAAGCAATCGAAGGAGAAGGGCAACGCAGACGACGCCAGCTTCATCTTCTTCACCGCCGGCCGCCGACGAGCAAAGCTCAAATTGCGCCGCCACTGAGCTTCCTCCGGCCTCCCCAACTCCACCATCACGCTCAGGGTGAGCGTCTTGTTCGTTTGCCACCTCTCCCGCTTTTCCCCGTGCTCCAGAACGTGATTCCGGCGAAGACCGTAGCAGCCGCCGCCGCTCGTCGTTGTAGCCGCGCACCAGAGCGTCGTCTTGCCCCCCCAATGGCACCATACGACGCGCGGCCTCCCCAGCTCCCTCCCGGTGCACGCAGCTCCCTCCCCCGTGCCCAAAAACCTATCCCCGGCGAAGTTCCGGCGAGGCTCCGGCGAGCTAGGCCATTAACCCCTCCTAATCCCTCTCTCTCTCACTGACAAGTGGGCCTTAGACCCCCCTAAACCCCTCTGTTAGTTTAATCTAACAGGGATTAACCCCACTGAGACTTACAGGTGGGCCCCTGTTGTCGGCCCCCTTGTGACATCAGCACTGCGTCAGCTTGATGCAATAAATCATTTCCAGAGTTTAAAGGAATTAAAGAAAAGAGAGAAAATTCTAGAAAATGCTTTAAACTTTGAAATTCAATAACTAATTCATATTAACTCCAAATTGGACAAATAACATGTCTAAAATTATCAGAAAGATACAAGGATTATGAATATGCAATTTTTTTTATGTTTGACCAATTTAAAATGGGTGAACAGTAGCAAACATGCATATGGATCCTTTTCAAATTCATATTTGGAGTGATTTTTCAATTGACTTTGCAACACACTTAATTTGAATGGTTTCACCCCCACATCAGAAACATTATCTCAACTATACCACATCACTTCATGATCAACCTTTTCAAATGAACTTTCATGCATTCAAATGCATTTGAAATTCATCGATAAATCAAATGGAGTTTGAATTTGCATTTCAAATGCAATATACTCCTTTTAAAAGGAATGCTCAACACATCAGTACCTTGAACATCACCATTGCAATATTATTCATGTGATTGTGCATTGTACATTATGTTGATCCTATGATTGTCATGTTGCTGATAGACGTGGAGCCGGAACCCGAGATCACCCCCTTCGTTGAAGACCCCGTGACTGAACCCCGTCAGCAAGGCAAGCAAACCCCCATTGATCATGTCGATAAAATCCCACTTCCCTCTCATGTCTCGCTTATGCATTGTTTAGGATGATCACCATGATAACGTTTCTATCGCATAGTTGAACCCATATCCTTTGCATGACCTATAATCTTGTCACAGTAGTAAGCAAACCAAAATCCTAGCAGATGTAGGAGTTGGTTGATATCATGTGGCCCGTGCAACTGTTACTGCTTATTGCATGCTTAGTGGTACAATGAGGTTGCTTTTGATGTGAGTCGGGATGATGGTGAACATGGTGTTGATGAAAGTGAAATGTGTTGGTGAATCTACCCTCATACAAGGTGAACGATGAGAGGCTGTGTAGGAGTACACAGTGGGTTGTCTCGTTGAACACCGCCTTAAGTCCGACTTCTTGTGTGGTGATCCAAGAAGAAGAGTACAACCACACATTAGGCTCACTGACCCCTCTCATCCTAGTACCTCACCCCGTTCGAACCCCAAGAGTCGCAGTAGTTCGGAGTTCTGGTAGGGCTGTGGCACGGTCTGCGAAGTGGATGAATGGCTTTTCAAGACCGGCTTGGGACCCTGCACACATCGTTTGAGGCTGTACTGGAACCTCGTCTGGAATTCCATACGGATCCCCCTCAGATAGGCGACTCTCTGGACTAGTATGGAGCTGTGGGCGAAGTGTTGTGGTGGCATCCTCGCTGTCACCTATTGAACGGTGATATGCAAAAGGCGGTAAATGATGACACGTGTGTGTAGCGGTACACCCCTGCAGGGTTAACAAAACTATTCGAATAGCCGCGTCCGCGGTTAAGGACTGCTTGGAAAGCTTAGCTTGATTATTAGACAACTTGAACTGGATACTTCTAAAACACACCAAGATAAGCGTGAGTGCTATGGTGTGCTTCGCGTGGGGAAGTCGAGGAAGTAATCATAGTGGTGTAATTGGTTGAAGAGATGTAGTGGACTCGTGTACGATTCTTACCTCAAGTCTGGTACTCGTAGTTCAGGACTAGCCAAGTCAAAGCTGGCACTTCTGCAAGTGAAACCCCACCTCCCTTTACCTTGATACATGTGAATGAGTAGTATAGCTCCTACGTAAGTCTTGCTGAGTACGACTTTGTACTCACGTTTTCTTATTCTATGTTTTAGATGAACCCACCGACCCCGATGGTGGCTTCTACCTGAAGCTCGAAGATTGAAGACTCAGACCAAGACCAAGCTAGTGTAGTCCCAGTCAGACGACTGGTTCCCTCATGAAGGGCTTGTTTATAGATAAGGCTTCTCTAAGCCATTTGTTAAACTTGTTTGTACTCAGACCTACTTTGCTTCCGTTTGTCTGTTGTAATGTTGGATCACATGCTTGTGATCTCTGTGTGCACTTTGTAAGAGTTATTAATAAAGTTGTATACATTGTAGAGAATTGCAATGATACCTGCTGTTCATACAAGGCATGTGTGCTGCATGTATGTTTATAACATGCATGTCTTTGTATGGGTTTTCGAGACCTTAGTTGTGATCTGGCTGGCGGTCTTTTATACACCAAGTGGCCCTTAGATGTGCGCAGCTTGGGGCATCGCGATGCGATTGCTCGAGACTCTGTCTCGTGCACACTTTGATGTATGGTCGAGCCCGCCCTAGACCCCGACTAAGTGATCGGGCTGGAGTAAGTCTATGTAAGAGTTATGAGATAGTCGATAGTATGGTTGAGGCGACTTGTCTGTGAATATGGGAGTTCATCACCCATATCATTTAGACTTGTGTGCGGACGATGAGGACCCATCTAAGTTGATCATCCGGCCTGGATGGGATGCCCCTCACGTACGATGCTTTCCGAGAACGTTCTGTGCTTGGCCTTGTCTGCTTAGGCAAGTGGGTACGGTTCTCGGCTCTCCATATGACTATGTCGTAGCGGAACTTGCATACGCTAACCCCGGGTCCCGATAGACGATCCGTGGGTGGACTCTTTATGTGCAGCCCTCTATAGGGAAATTTGGATTTTTACCGTACTCGGTCGTGTTTGTCTTCCGCTTGTTGCATGATATGCCGCTGGGTCCGCGGACCTCTGAGATGATGTAATAATTCCAGCGGCGATGTATGCTCTGGACTCTATATGTCTTAGTATTAAGTTCTTTGTTCATATACCTATTGTCGAGAATGCGGCAGCGACACGAGTGCGAGTGTCGTGAGTCGGTGGCTCTTTATGCGCTACTAACTTGAGCGGGACGCGAAAGGGACTAACTCGAGTTAGCACCGCATCGGGGGCCTTACAGTATGCTTGTACTGTTTTCTGCTTCTCGTTGTGTTGTCTTTTCACAGGATGATTATTCCTTCATGTTCGAAGGATATCGCAAAGGTGATATGTATATCGTTGATTTTTCTTCGGGACCTGCAATGTCCACATGTTTAATGGCCAAAGCCACTTCTGGTTGGTTATGGCACCGAAGACTTGGTCATGCAGGAATGAAAAATCTTCAAACTCTTATCTCGAAGAAGAACATCATTGGAATTGATAATGTGAAATTCGATAAAGATCGTCTATGCAGTGCCTTTGAAGCAGGAAAGATTGCTAAGAAACATCATTCAGCAAAAACTATAATGACTACTACTCGTCCTCTTGAATTGCTTCATATGGATTTATTCGGTCCTCAAAATTATGCTAGTCTTGGAGGTAACAAGTATGGTCTGGTTATTGTTGATGGTTTCTCTCGATATATTTGGGTTTTCTTTCTAGATGGCAAGAGAAATGTTGTTCAAATTTTCAAAACTTTCACAAAGAGAGCTCAGACTGAATATGAATTATCTCTCAAGCATATCAGAAGTGATAATGGTACAGAATTCAAAAACACTCATATCAAAGAATTTCTTGATGAATATGGCTTTACTCATGAATTCTCGGCTGCTTATACACCGCAACAGAATGGTGTGGTCGAGAGAAAGAATTGAAAACTTATTGAAATGGCCAGAACAATACTTGCTGAATACAATACTCCTATCAGGTTCTGGGCCGAAGCAATTAATACTGCATATCATATCATCAACAAGGTTTATCTGCACAAGTTTCTGAAGAAAACTTCACATGAGCTTATTACTGGCAAAAAGCCAAATGTGTCATATCTCAGGGTTTTTGGTGCTCCATGTTATATCAGAGATATGAATCACACCTCCATGTTTGCCCCAAAGGCTCACGAAGGTTTTCTCCTAGGTTATGGTTCGAATTCTCACACTTACAGAGTTTACAACTCTCATCTTGGCAAAGTTGTAGAAAATGTAAATGTTCGATTTGATGAAACTAACGGCTCTCAAAAGGAGCAATTACCTCTTAACCTGGATGAACCACCTTTGGATGAAGTTATCAGGTACATGGCTATTGGAGATATTCGGCCTGTCGAAAGAAATGCACATCAAGCCAACAAGGATGATGATGGTCCAATGTTCCCACACATAGCCCGGGGCGCTGGAGATGAACATCCTGGAGCAAATGATGTACAGGTCGAAGGAGAACGCATAAACGAAGAAAATGTTCAACCCGAAGGAAATCATGCCGAAGGACAAGCTCTTCCTGAAGGTCAAGCTGATCCTGAAGAACAACTGGATCAACAAGATGAAGGAGCTTTACCTCGTGTTCGAAAAAGAGTGGACGTCGACTCAATACTCGAAGAGATTCGTTTACCAGGTCGTCCCACCACTCGTTCTCGTACTCGTTTAGCTAACTTCTGTGGAAATTTCTCGTTTGTATCCATGCTAGAACCATCAAAATTCGATGAAGCCATGAAGGACTCAGACTGGATGACTGCAATGCTTGATAAACTTAACCAGTTCGAGAGAAATAAAGTCTGGTCCCTTGTCGATAGACCTGATCCCAAGAAGCATAATATCATTGGTACGAAGTGGATTTTTCGCAACAAGCAAGATGAAGATGGCATTGATATAAGGAATAAAGCTCGACTAGTTGCGCAAGGCTACACCCAAATTGAAGGTATTGATTTTGGTGAGACTTATGCTCCTGTTGCTCGTCTTGAATCCATTCGTTTCATGCTTGCTTTTGCCAATTACAATGGTATATTGCTATATCAAATGGATGTCAAAAGTGCATTTCTTAACGGTGAAATCGAAGAAGAAGAAGTATATGTTATGCAGCCACCAGGTTTTGAAGAGCCTAAGAATCCTGACAAGGTGTACAGGTTGCACAAGGCCCTATATGGGTTAAAGCAAGCACCTCGAGCTTGGTATGAAAAACTGAAGGATTTTCTTTTGAAGAAGGGCTTCAAACCAGGAACAACCGATCCGACTCTATTTACTCGTGCATACAAAAATGATCTTTTTGTGTGTCAAATTTATGTCGATGATATTACATTTGGCTGTACTAACCCTGATATTAGCGAAGAATTTGCTCGTATGATGTCAAAGAAGTATGAAATGTCTATGATGGGTGAATTGAAGTTCTTTCTCGGACTTCAAATCTGTCAACAAAAGAATGGGACTTTCATCTCTCAAGAGAAGTATCTCAGAGATTGCCTGAAGAAGTTTGATCTTGTCAGTTGCAAGACTATTAAGACTCCGATGCCTACGAATGTTCATCTAGATGTAGATGAGAAGGGCAAACCTTTCGATGAGAAGAAATATCGTTCGATGATCGGTTCGCTTCTTTACCCTTGTGCATCTAGACCTGACATTATGCTATCAGTTTGTATGTGTGCTCGTTTTCAGGCAAACCCGAAAGAATCACATCATATTGTTGTCAAGCGAATTCTTCGATATCTGGCTCATACACCAACTTTGGGACTTTGGTATCCCAAGGGTGCCCAGTTTGATCTCGTTGTCTATTCTGATTCTGACTGGGCTGGTCATCGAGTCGGTAGGTTATCTACCTCAGGCACATGTCATTTTCTCGGTAGATCTTTCGTCTGTTGGGCTTCGAAGAAACAGAATTGTGTATCTATTTCTACGGCTGAAGCCATGTATATTGCTGTCGGTTCATGCTGCACTCAAATTCTGTGGCTCAAGCAAACGCTGAAAGATTATGGTATTCTTGTGAAGAAAAGTCCATTGCTATGTGATAACGAAAGTGCTATCAAAATTGACCATAATCCAGTGCAACACTCTCAAACGAAGCATATTGATATTCTTCATCATTTTCTTCGAGATCACGTTCAGCGAGAAGATATTGTTATCAGCCATGTTCACACCGAAGATCAATTGGCTGATATCTTTACGAAGCCCCTTGTTTAGAAAAGGTTTTGTGCACTAAGGTGTGAGTTAAACATATTAGACTCACGCAATGTGCAGTAAGATCATAATTGTCGATACTATGTATTATATTTTTTCTTTCTATGTTGTTTACTTACGTTAATTTTCTATCGTGTTTCTCTTTCGTTTGTTTTTGTTCGTTTGGTGTTGTCATATATACTTACCACTCCGAGTTTTATCACTATTTTCCCTCGGATTGATTAAGAATCGGACCCTGTTTTTCCTCTATTCTATCCCTATCCCATCTTTGATTTTCTCTCGTGAACATGTATATTTGTACTCGATTAAGATTCCCTTCGAATGTCATTGATTCCGAAGGAAAATCTATCGAACTTTTATCTACTTTTATACTCGATGTTCGATGAGTTTGGTCTCGGATGTGCAGTAACTTTCTTTCGGTTCGTTGGGATTTTCCCGTGATTACCGCCACAAAATCCGTCCGTTGAATGCGGAGAGACGCGGAATCTGCGCCGTTGGATCAGATCTGACAGTTATGTCAGTCCGCACCCCTATAAATACTGATCCACCCCTGCCGGCTCAGACTACGCAAACTGCTCGACTTCATCTCTCCGCTCCCGAAGTTCTCTCTCGTGCGCCGCCGTGCTGCTCCTCGCCGTCGACTCCCTCGCCGCTTTGCTACCGGAAGGAAGTCGCCGGAGACCTTCCCGTCGACGAGGAACTTCTTCCGCGTCACCGTAGTCGCCGCACATCACCAAGTTAGGGTATGTGTGGCTCTGGACAAGATTCCGATCTCATCTTTTCATCGTGCTCCAGATTTGTTCTTGATTTTCTCTTATTTTTTCTAGGTCTGTTTGATTCGTTTGGATCATTGACTCTTGGGAAATATGTTTCTAGCCTTTTCAGTCGATTCCGCATCCGACCTAGGTAAGAAACCCCTCGGAATTTCTCACTTAGACGAATCCCACAGAAGTGTATCAATATATTTTCTCTTATGCAATTCCTTCATACAAGTTCTTCGTTAGATTTGCACCCGATGAAAATCTAGCCTAGCACTTCCATGAAAACTTGCGTCAAGACAAATCTTTCGATATTTTTGCTGCGTTAAAAATGTTTTTCCTCGAAACCAGCTGGTATTTGTTCACAACTCTCCTATATTCCCTCGTACTTATGTATTTCGCAGGAAAATGTCTGGGAAAGAAGGAAATGTCAGAGCACCCAAGCGTGTGGGAGGCCGAACAAGAATCACCAACAACTCTGAAGGATTGTCAGAGGATTTGATCATTGAGAAGAAGTTGAGAACGCCTGAAGGTTCTGAAGATGAACGCACGAGAGAAAATCTTCTGCAAGAGATTCGAAGGCTTCAAGCACTTCATTGGTATGAATACAAGTCACATATTCCTTGATGGGAGAGGCTGTTTGCTCTGAAGAATCCCTTGTTTGATGTAAAGTCATTAAGGCCCAAGTGGACGAAAGATAATCGACCACCACCCCCAGAAGACGCTCACCCAACTGCTCTCAAGACTCCTGCTGATTTCAAGGAGTTGGTCGAGGCTCGAGCGGACCGAGCAGAAAAGAGAAAGGAAGCCAAAGCCAAGAAGGAAGTTGCTGCTGCTGAGGGCACCGAATAAGTTGGCCTAAGTGCTAAATCAAAGGCTGGCAAGAAATCTGCCAAGCGAAAGAAAAAGGAAGTCATTGTATCTCCACCTGAGGCAAGCTCTGAAGAAGAATCCAACTCCGATGATCAAGACCCTGGCACAGAGGCTGACATCGAGGATATTGCTCAGAAGAAAAGGCCGAGCAGTAAAGGCATCAGGATCCAGGAGCCACCTAAGGCTCCTCGAGCAACAATTGATATGACCAATTTGGTCACAGATCCACCTATTTCTTCTGCACCCCTAGTGCAAACTCAAAGACAAAAACCTTCGGTCCGGTCGAAGGGAAAGAAAGTACAAGTGGCTGAAGACGATGAAACGCTTATCCAGCGTCAGGAAAGGCTGGCCAAGCAAAAATAAAACGAAGATAAAGACTTGATAAATTCCAAGCTTCTAAACTTCCACAGTCAACCCGAGCATAAAAAGGCCCAGGTTGCTAAACAGTTGGCCATCTTACATCTGGTCAGTGAAAAGTATCGCCGACAGATTGAAGAAGGCACTATTCCTAGTGCCCCGAAGGAAAAGGTTGTGGCCCCTAGCGCCACCGAGAAAGTGGTGACTCCCACGGTCACGAAGGAAAAGGATGCAGCCGCAAGTGCTGCGAAGAAAAATGCTGAGGCCCCTAGTGCCTCGAAGGATAAAGCTGCGGCCCCTAGTGCCGTAACAAAACCCATTCCTGCTGCCAAGGCCACAAAGGAAGCCGAGAAGAAAGCCAAAGAGGCTAGGCAGAAGGTTCAGGCTGCTCTAGTTCCTCGAGCTGCCCCAGCTCCTGCACCTGCCCCTGCTGCCCCAGTTGTTTCCGGCCCTCATGTTGATGAAGAAAGCTCCAACGAAGGAGAATCTGCCGCAAATGTTCTTTGGGATGCTGCTCACATCTCTCATATCCTCTGGAAGATGGAAACTACAGCGAGTAAAGTCACTGCCGAGGATGATGTCCCACCTGAAATCCAAGAACAAGTTGCTCGATACATGATCCGCTGGGAAGGATATCTTTCCCAAGATCGAAAGGACAAAGAGCAAGAGAAGTTTTACACCAAGCAGCTCCGAGAAGAAATTGAGGACATTGAGTCCCGTCAGTTTTTCAAGTCCAAAATTGCAACCCTTAAAGCATCCAGAAGGGCTCAGAAGGAAAACATGACCGCTGTCAATGAAAAGGTTCGACAAATTGTATCTGCTTTGTGCAAGGCGCACAATGACGCTCTCACCGAAAGAAAATCTCAAAAGAGAAATTCTACTGCCCAAACCTCTGCGCGTGGGACGCCAGAGATCGACAAAATGCCAAGAAGCAAAAGTCTACCGAGGTCGTTGCTGCAACAACACGACAGGAAACTGCACCACCCCCCGCCAAGAAACCCTCTCCTCCCCGTAAGAAAACTCCACCCCCTCGCCAAATCACTCCACCCACTCGCTAAACCACTCCACCCCCTCGCCAAGCCACTCCTCCACCTAGACAACCAACAACCCCACCTCGTCAACCATCGCCCCCAAAAGCTTCGTCGCCACCACCAAACCCACCATCACCACCTCATGTCATTCCATCGACCACCCCAGCCATAGAGACCCAAGTTCTAGCTGAGACCGAGCAACCTGCCCAGGTCGATCAAGAACATCAAGCCCGCATTTCCTCTGCACAGAAGGATTATTCCTCTGCCCAGACTTTGCATGAAGGAGAAGACGCTGATGTTGATATCACAACAGTTTCTTCTCGTCAAGATGCTGTCAAAGGAAATAGTTCTGGCGATGGCAGTTCGAGTGGAAGTTCTTCCTCCTCTTCATCAAACTCTTCGGACGAAGAAATGGTGGATGTCTTTGTCCAGTTGAACGAAGATATGCAGGCCATGGAGACTGAGGAGGCCGCCCAAAATGCCCCTACCGACGAAGGAGTTGCCGTCGAAGCACAGGCCAAAGAAAATGCTCCTGCAGCCATCCCAGCTCAGGATATTGTCAATGTTCCATCTTCAATTCCTCGACCTGCTGAGCCAGTATATCAAATTCCAGATAATGTTGCTGAAGTCTTTCCGGTCGATGAGCTGCTCCCTTCTGCTCATCCGAGAGAAATGCTGCCATTGTTCCGCCCTGATGTTCCTCGAGGATGCCCCATCTTCAAAAGGCGTGAACAAAAGCCATTTTTCTTCGGGACCAGTCCCTACGAAAAGCCCAGAAATGCTTATTCTCTTCGGTTTTGGACCCAGGAGCAAGCCATATATTATACTCGAGTGCTATACAACAAGGCTAGAGTTTTCCAACATCAATACCTCGATATGCCATCAGTATACGCCATTTCTTGTTTCGAAAATTTTGCCGAGACTATTGATGGTCTGCATGCACACAGGATGGTTGCTCTCGATTATGGATACAATCCCGAGCTCATCAAGCAATTTTATGCAACCTTGTATGTCTCTGGTGATCCCGAGAACTCAAAGACGTGGAAATTTGATTACATGATCCAAGGCCAAGTTTTTCATATGACTGTCGACCAATTTTTGGCCATCATCAATTTACCTCGGTTCCAAGGTTTACCACACAAGATTCATGACTTACCTGCTCCAACTCCTGCTGAATTATCCACGCTCATGAATCCAGATGTCGTAGGAGATCATTACCCTGCTGAGCCGAAGCCAAGACACTTTGTATTTGAAGCAAAGGCATGGTTCTATATTCTCTCGAAGACCTTGATGCCAATGCTCGATGTGCACGATGACTTTCCCATTCCCCACGATGTGCAACTTGCTCTGTTGAAGTTAGTCCACGGTCATCCCTTCGATTTTGAAGACTACTTCATCAGGACTTTGGTGTCTAGTGCCGATGACCACAATTCCCACAAACCATATGCACCTTGGCTGATGGCTATCTACAATTACTCTCGGGACGTGCCATTCTTCGTGTCAATATTCCCGAAGATTTTCACTCCACCGGTTAGGGAAGTACTGCAGATTGTTACTCGACCCAACGATCAATATGCTGAGCACACTAGCATTCGCGCACAAATGACTGAGCGTAATATTCGCTCGAAGTTTATCAAGCCAGTGCATCACATGGAAGTTTCTCTTCGGTCCCAGCAAATGCTTCAACATCATATTGACCAAGATTTCATTCAGAAACAAGCAATGATGGATGAGATAAACCATTTGCACAATATTGCCATGAACAATAATCAGATGCTGCGTGAATGTCTTCACCGTGATTGGAAAGGACAGCGGAAATTCAATTCCCTCGGTCAACTTCAACGATGCGGCTTTGAAGAATATCCTCGCCATCTTAACAGGAACTGGACCAATGATGATCGAGTAGATCGCCCAGATCCCAATATTCCTCGGCTGCCGAAGAACAGGGACGTGCTTAGTGTTGATGATTATTATCACATTACTGTGAACACTTTTTCCTCAGACTCCAAGAAAGATGAAGCCCCTCAACGCCAAGTGAGAGTTTACACTCCACTTCCTCGAAGCCCCAGGACCCCGCTGGAATCGCAGCTGGAATCTTCTGGTGATCAGCACACCTTCCGCACGAAGATTACTCCACCTGGCGCTCGCCCCATTCGTCGTGCTCCAATGCTCGCCGAATCTTCTCGTCGTCGCCGGAGCCGTCCAAACGAGTAGGGATTTCTTTCGACCCTATTCTCTCGACTTTTTGTATGTTGTGACAAAAAGGGGGAGATGTAGTGGCATCGAAGAAATTAGTTTGCCAACGGGGTTAAGGACTTTTCTTTTCAGTCGTTGAACTTTTGAACTTTGAGGTTTCTCAGTAGTTTCAACAAACTTTCGATTCATATTCGATCTAGTTGTAACTAACTCTAAGTAGGTCTGTGAACTCTTTTATCGTAAGATATCTCTCTGCAGCTTGCGATACTTAACCTTTTGCAGGAAGCTATCTGTCGTATAAATTCATAGGTCATTCGAGGAGATTGCATATTTCTTATTGGATATTATCTGGAATGGAATTTCACTCGCTAAGATTATTGATGTTTTTCCCTCGACTCTACTTGTCAAATATGCACTTCACAGGAAATTCTTATCTTCCGTGCATACATCAAGGGGGAGTATTTTTATCGATCTTAGCACCGGTTTATCATCGAAAACTAAAAACTTTCAATTTATTTATTGATGCCTGTTTTTTCAACAATCGTCCAAAATGGGGGAGATTGTAAGAGCAAGTTTTGCTCCCGAAGGTTTTGGACATTGTTGGACAAAGCAGAAGTGGAACTAATATTGTTTTCGAGTAGAAACAGATACTTAGGTTCCGAAAGAATGGAGTTTGAAAGGAGAAGGTCAAAGGAAAACTCACTGCAGCGAAGCTGCAGTCATCTACCGAAACCTTTGAAGGAAGACGACCCCTAAAAATGTCGTCGAAGAAGAAGACTCTCTTGAGTAAAAGCGCAACGAGGAGAAAGCTGAAGCTGGTCGAAGACTTAGTCTTTTTACTAGTTTCTCTTTATTTTCTTGAGTCGTATGAAAAACCGTACTATCAAGAGGGGTTTGCTAGTTGAGATCTTTGTCGAAGTGAATTTGCTCTGCTCAAATTAAACCCACGAAAGCCTACCGAGATAAATCTTACTGAGTCGAATGAATAGCTCGAAGGCAAAGTCATCGCACTTCGTGCTTTCGAGAGAGAACTCACTCAGTAAGTCAGCTTACTTGTTCCTCAAGTAAAGTTGTGTAGTGATTGGAATCCGACCGTTGTGGACACGCGTCAAGCGGTCGCATCGGGTCACTTCAGTCATCTTACCCATCGGGATCGCCAACTATAAATACCCCGCACCTACCCGCCATTTCGGGTTGGCTGCTCCACTAAAGATTCTAAGAAAGAAGTATTGTGAGCATCCCAAGAGAGATTCATCGAGAGAAAACCCAAACCCAAGTCTGAACTGAGTTGAGAAATTCACTGAGACTTATTTCGAGATTAGCCGTTCTTTTTATCTTGGAGAACTGCAAGTATCCTAGACGGTTAGGCGTCGCCTGTCAAGCAGTCGAAGAGAAATTGTCGTTGCTGAAGGAAGTTTGTAAAGGTCTCGGAGATGTCCTGAATCATCTACCACGAGTGAAAACTGGACAAGCTCGAGGAGTTTGTTGCAGTGGAGAATAGGACGGAGAGAGTTTTGCTCCAGGTGTTCAATCACCCGTCCCTCCAAACAGACGTAGCACTTTGTAGAGTGTGAACGGTTTTACCAAACATCGTTGTGTCAGGCTCGTTTTCTTTCTAGCATTTACATTAAGGATTTACTTGTTGCATGTTTGTCTTCGATGTTTTCCTTCGCTCCCTATCCTTTCGAGCCATGCAAGACTTTCGTTACTGTATTTCCTTCGAGATACCTTTAGTCCTTCGAAGTTCGCATGAATTCCTTCTAAGTTCCTTAGAATTTTTAGAAGTGATCATTCACCCCCTCCCCCTTTGATCATTCTTGAGGTTTCAGAAAGCCAATTCTTAGACATGATGTGAGGATTAGAGATTGCCATGCAACCGATGCACATATGATCTATGGTAAGATCTCCAATGAACTAGTGGGGGTGCATCCAACTTTCTTCGTCACGCAGACCTAAAGCTCATTTGAGGAGGCTTATCCTTGGAATATGCAAGCCAAGTTCTATAGTGTAAGGATTCCCACATAGTTATGCATGAATGATTTTATATATATTTTGAGGAGGCTCATTATTCATGCATAACTATGTGTTGATCCTTCTAATATAGAACTTGGCTTGCATATTCGAAGGATGAGCCTCCTCAAATGAGCTTTAGTTCTGCGTGAGGAAGAAAGTTGGATTCACCCCATCTAGTTCCATTGGAGAGCCTCCCATAGCTCATATGTGCATCCATTGCATGGCAATCCCTACTCCTCACATCATCTCTATCATTTGGCTTTCTCTCGCCTATGATTTTCCTCATTGATGTGATCCTTTCACACCTTTTTTCTCTTCCCTCCCCATCATTATTCTCTTTTCCATCCTAAGTGCCAATAGATCTTGCTTGCGCTCATCCATTGCATGAGTGCTCAAAGTCGAATGGGAGAAGATCAATTTGACTTGTGCCTGACTAGTGGTCTCGGGACGAGTCAAAATAAGATTCTGAAGGAGACCAAGTGTGAAGTTTTAGTAGATTGAGTTCTCAATTAATTTATATAGTATTTTTATTCTCTAAACCCATGTCCCATTTCTTGCACGGAAACACCATTTGGAGACATTCGAGTCACGGACAGCAAGAGCTCTTGCACCATTTTGTTCTTACTTTGCTAGTTTCAATACTAGATATAGACTCTTTCTTGTTATTGTCTTGACTTGAATTGAAAATCGTACTTGCTTTACTTTAAAGTTCATATGTGTTGGTAGCATGGAACCACAGAAATTATTTGTGTTATCATTTACCTGCTCGAGGTCGAGCAGGAATTAAGCTTGGGGATGTTGATACGTCCCAAACGTTTCTATAATTTCTTCTTGTTCCATGCTTATATGGGTGATATTGCTATGTGTTTTGCTACACTTTCATACCTTTTTCAACATATTTGGACTAACCTCCTAACTCATTGCACCCAGTGACAGTTTCTGTCTGCTGATGTCTGTGAATTGTAGGTTTATACCCATATTTACAGTGCTCAGAAAATTCCGTAAAAAATTATAAAAAACAGTGTTCCAGAAGACTCCGTGTCACATCCCGACTTTTATTACCCTCTTATTAGAATAGGAAAAATTAGGGGTAACAAAAAAAACTTTCTAAGGTTGTGATGTGATTGCCCTGCCATGCTTGCTTTATGCTTTGTTGCTATGCCATACCCACTTTCCCTGGTCTTGCTAAAAAAAAAAAGGAATCAACCAATGAAAATAATTAGCACATACCACACCGATTGATCAACCAACTTATCACAACCAAAGCATATTAGCATCAATAATATTTTCACCCAATGAAGTTTTTCTTGCACATAAATTCACCTTTAAAAAAATGAAAAGTACCCCTATAGCAGAAAGTATTTAATAAAGATTATTTCAAAACTGCTAATTAAACTATTACTATTACTATAATAGTAATAATATTATTAACCCAATTAAAAATTCTATAAAAATTCTAGATAAATTATAATAATACTCCTGGAGTTTTATAAATTATTTGGGAGGTTTGAATTTGAATTCTCGTCTCTTATTTGAACTAAACCGAAGGAGGAGTTTTGCAAAACTGGTTTTGTTGGTACAAAAAAAAGAGAAACCTACACTACTTGGGCCGCTGCCCATCTCTCTCCCTCTCTCTATCTCTCTCTCTCCCCCAGCCCGCACAGCACCCTCCCTCTCCTGACGTCACCCCCAGGCTCCCCGGTGACGCATGCCCTCGCACCGTTTGGACTGGCCAGTAGACGAGAAGCCTCTCCCTCGGCTCGCATCTCCCGCTTCCGCACCCCCCCCTTCCATCCTACTATAAAACCCCACCCCCGACGCCCCTCCTCACCCCACTCTCCCATCACCAGAACACCACAGCAGCTCCACCCCCCCCACTGATCGGTAGAAGAAGAAAAGAAACAGAAGAGAAGGAAGAAAGAGAGAAGGAAGAAAGGAGGAAGGAGGAGGAGGGAGGAGGAAGAAGAGGAGAGGAGGGAGAGGCCGGCGCGCCTCTCCTCCTCCGCCACCTCTCGCCGGAGCCGGCGCCGGCGAGGAGCCGCGCCAGGAAGACCGCGTCGCCGCCCCAAGTCACCCGTTCGTCTACCCCGAGCCTGACCTCCACGCCGACGTCCCCGGCCGCCGCAAACGCCAAAAACGGAACCCCACCGGAGTCCTCTACGCCCGCCGCCCCTCCACGACGCCCGCTGTCGCCGGAACGACCCCCGGTGAGCCGCCCGAGCCCGTACTGTCCGTCGCTAGCGCCACAGTTTTTCCACGATGCATGCCCCTTTTTAGTGCAAAAATGGAACCCCCTAGGCCCCCCCTACCCCCGCCGCCGCTTGCCACCGGCCGCCGGCCGCCGGAGGGCCGCCGGCGAGGCCAGGCAGCCCCCTGGCACCATGGGAGCTCCCTCCCGAGCTCCAAGCCGGCCCGAGCAGGAAGACGCCCCTGGGCGTCCGATCGGACTTGATCCAACGGCCAGGAGGCCCCCGTACCCCTACGTTTAAAAACACACACACACACACACACACACACACAGCCGCAGCGCCCTGTGCTGGGCTCGGCCCGTTAAGAAAAATAAAAAAAAACTGTGCCCGGTGCGTCCAGTAACCATGGGCTGGCTGTAACTTTTTTTCCTTTTTCTTAAAAACCGCAGCACTAAAATATTTCTAAACAAATAACCATAGCTCAGAAAAATGTGAAGTAAATTTTGTGTGGTTTAGAAAATTGTGTTTTATTTTTCTGTATACTTAGAATAATTTTTATACAGTGTCAAATTACTTGATTTAGTTTAAACTAGTTAATTGTGCTTTTTAGCAGCTAGTAATAGTTTTAATCAATTCCCTGTAAACCCTAAAAATGTAATGTTGATTTTTATTTACTCCTGTGATTATTCTTGATTTTTCTGTGTGTGTAGGATATTTTTTTGGACTAAATAAATTTGTGACCTTTTATTTATTATTATTATTATTATTACTATTGCTAGTATTTCCTTTGTAACTTCTGTTAGTACTATTTTGTTTGTTAGTTTAATATTAAACTAGCATGTGGTCAGAATGTTATTGCTTTGAACTTGGTTATGGAATTAAACAAGTTAATAAGTTGTTAAGTAAATCACTTAACATAACTACAGTTAAGAATTACTTAATAAAATCTTATTTTGGTAATCCTATTAAATTTATTCCAATACCTTGTCTTGATATTTAACTTTGAAGTGTTGATTTAGTACTTCAATGCTAGTACAATTGATACTCTTAATTACTAGTTGTTTGATAGTTAAGTTGAGTGTTGTGTGCTCTGTTTGTTTTGCCCGATTGTAATGGTGAATCTGTTTCTTCCGCAACGTGTAGACGATACGCCGTACGTTGCAGGTGAAGACTCCTCCCTTGCCACCGAAGAAGCCGATCCAGGGTACATCGTCGAGGAAGGCAAGCCACCGTCAAAACTCAAACTCCGCATTACCCATTTTTACTTCTTGGTATCATTTATATTGTATCATGCTAGTATTAAAGTCATATGGTTTGGGATTGTATTAGTTGTATTAGAGAAACTCCACACCACCCCATAGCCTACCTAATTGGGAAAAACTAAGTAGAACCCCGATGATCCCGACATTCTGCCGAGACCATCACCCAGCTCTAGTACTTAGCATTACATAACAACTTGGAAAGTCATACTTCATCCTTTTTGGTACGGCATTCACCTAAGAAGGTGGTATAGCCGGGATTGTGGAACATCGTCGGACATGGACAAAGTCTGGAGGGACTCTCTATTTGTGCCGCCAAAATCTAGCATTACAGTACAACCACTATACTCTGGTATGGGACAGGGCTAGTTGGAAGCTTGTTTGTCTTAGTACGGGGGTCTTATAACTACACATGGATGCGTGATTCCACGAATCCGATAGCCCTCGAAGTCGATGGTGAAATTCGCTAGGCTTAGTGTCGGAAGGAACCTTGGTACTCTTCGACTACGGTGCAGGCTTGGGTCCAAGAGGAGCATGTCCTGCCACACGGAAAGTCCATGCAGTACGCAAGGGGTGGATTCACCTGTACTAGGGCAGACAAGGGGAAAGCTAAGGTCGATTATCCGAGACCCGCATACTGAAGTATGACGATCCGTGGGGACACACGGCGGATGTATCGAATGTGGTGGGTAAAGTGTACAACCTCTGCAGAGTGTAAATCTATTCGAGTAGCCGGAGTCCACGGTCATGGACAGCTAGTGAGGCCACACATTGTGGGGAATAGATGAGAAAGCCGGTACTGAGTTTATGGTTCGCGATGATGGTGTTGTTATAGTTGAAAAAGGGTTGGACTTGACTTATCCAAATGCAATGTGGGAAATAAAACTTGCCAAGTTTAAAACTTTGCCAACTTAATAATAAGGTTGAGTAGATAGGAAACCCTATGAGAAACCCCACCATATAGCCATCCCATTATTTTCTTGTACAAAACTTTGTTTCTTTCTTTAGGTGGTTTGCGAGTACTTTATATGTACTCACGGCTTTGTCCCTGGTTATTCCATCGGTCAGGCTTGGAGGAGCAGGTATATGACGACGATGCTACCGGCGAATACTAGGACGTGTTATGCTCTGATCTACCCTATGGATTGTGTCGCCCCTACCCTTGTTGCTTTTGCTTTTCCGCTGCTATTTGAGCCCGATGAGGCCATGTAAGACTTGTTTAATGTATGACTTGTACTCGGTATTGTATGAACATTGAGACTATGATATCCATGTCGAGTTGTGTGTCATGCGAACTGATCATGGGAGCATGACTGTATACACAGCTGGTCGCTTCGGACATATAGTCCGGGGTGCCCCACACTCCGGAAGCCTGAAGGAGAGCCAGAGTGGGGGCACCCCCTCCAAGGCGGCCAGGTGGCGCGTCCCCACCCTAGGTAGTGCCAGGAGGCCGACCCGAGCGGTGGGACCTCACCTGGTGCCCTCATTTGGCCTATATTTAGCCCCCATTACAAAACACCCTTGGGAGGCACTCTGTAACAGCCCATTTGCAATAATTGTAGATCAACATGAAATTGTACCTTGTCTGATGACCTTATAACTTGGCATGATGCTAGTGTTTATCATTTCATGTGGTGATTTAAATTTTCATTGGGATTGGAGCCCATTTGATTTGTTTTCAATTGCTCCAAATATGGTTCAAGAAGCATGTTGGGGGAATTGTTCCTTTTACAATTGTGCTCCCCTAAACCCCAAACTTGGCATAGCCATTCCCTTTGCAATGTAAAGGGTTTTAAAAGCCTCAACCCATTTTTGCCATCACTAAGAATGTGGCCTCTAGTTCAAAGTGATTTGAATTTAAAAAAGAGCTCCCCATTTTAGTTGTTGCAAAAATGCTCAAACCATTTTTGAAAATTGAGGGATATTACAGGGAGTATTTTGCATATTTTTGTGCATTAAAACTCCTTGTAATTTGTGCTAGAAAACTCCTTAAACATGTATGTTTTATTTAAAAGGAAAATGGCCAGAAGGGGTGTTCCTTTTCTTTTTTTCCCTGCCGGACCGAAGCCCAGCCCACCTGGGCCTCTCCTCCCCGCAGCCCAGCTGGCCCTGTCCAGCGAAGCGGTACGCAGGGCTTCCCGTGGCCGTCCGATCTCCATCAGGCACTCGTCCTTCGTCGGCTTTCCACGCTGGAGAGGTCCCCGCCGGACTCCCTCTGATAGCCGGGCAGAGCATCGATGTGGATGCGTCCGACGTGGCTAGGAGGGCTCCCTCCTATTTAGTCCTAGCTCTCGAGCCCCCAGTACCCCTAGGGTTCCCTTCCTCCCAACAGTTCCCCCTCGCCGCCGCCAGGATGGTTTCCCCCCTTCGTTTCTGTTCCTATTGAGTCCGGTGAGCTCCGATGAAATTCGCCGCCGTCTCCCCATGTTCTTGACCAATCGCTCGTCTGCACGGACCACAAGCTCACCTCACCCCGTTTATGTGTCCAGATCGGAGCTCGGTGGATCGAGACGACCCCGTAGTAGAGCAGGCCGCCGCGGACCTCGTCGTCCCTGACGACGGCCATGAACCGCTTCCTCCTCTACGGCTAGGATGGGACGCACGTTGCGACCCACAAGGTGAGCTGATGGCCGCGCCCATGCCCGTATTTCCGCATAGCCATCTATCCACGGTAGAAGTAGCGGATCCGCCGCATTTGAACATAGCCGGCGAGGAATTCGACGTGTTCTCCCACGTGCTCCTGAAGTGTCCAGAGCGTGCCTTTGGCCCTCAAGGACCCGCCATTTCGCGCGTAGTGAAGTTCGACGTCCGTGTCTGAATCTTCCTGGCAACAGTAGTGCAGCGCCGCCGCGAGTTCAGTTGAAGCTGGACACCGCTCCGGTGAGTTTGAGGCCAGGGCAGGGGTGCCCACATGTTCGTGGTGATGCCCTCTAGGAGTTGGAAGTGACCCCATGGCCAGGGACGCCGTGATCTCGATGCACGGATCCACCAAAGTTCGGGTTTTGTCCCTGTCAGTTGTAAGTTCAGAGCCGCCCACCGCCGTGCTATTCCCGTGAGATTTGCGAGGAGATGGAGAGGAGTTGGTGGCCATGGCGAGCACCCATGGGTAGAGCAAGGTGTCGTCTTGGGTTTTCCTCATGGCGTGGTGACCGGAACACGTCTGTGTGCGATGTGAGGGTCACCGGAGTTGCGCGTCGTGTTGGGTTCAGGTGATTGCAAGTGTTCGAGTTCAGAAGCAGGGGAGGCTGAAGCTTACCTAGGCTGCTGCTCGTTTCGTTTCAGAAAACGATTCGTAGCGCAGTCGTAGGGGGCTGTGGAGTAACGTTGCGCGGGTCGGGTTCGAATCCCAGCTAGCGCCCCCATTTTTTTGCATATTTGCGGTGGCTGACCATCGGGGCCCGCCTATCAGTGGCAGGAGCCTGGTGGGCTGATGCCCTGAGAGAGAGAGAGGAGGAGTTGGGCCATTTTGGCCGAGAGCAGCCCACCTGGGGCAGAGCTCTCCTTTTTTTTTCCTTTTTCTTTTATGTTTAAGTTTAAATTCTCATTTGAATTAAAATTCAAATCTGAATTTGAACATTATCCTTTTCTGCCACCTTCATGGCATCCCATATATGAATTTGGGGTAGTTTTGCCCACTGATCACAGTGGTGACGTCCTTTTAGCATTTTGCCCCCTCTAAATTTTTGGAGTGGTGGTAATTTTGCAAAGAAGCCCCTCATTTCTTTTGAATTTGCAAAGTGCTTTGCAAATTCAAATTGTAGCATCTCATATATGGTTTTGGGGTAGCAAAGTCCAGGGAATTGAATGGTGATGTCCATTTTGTGTTTTGTACCACTCAAATGGACATGGTGTAAACACTTGACCATCTCAATTTTTCCTTACCCCCTTTTTCCTTGCACTCCTTTCAACTTCAGTTCATGTTGAATCTTGTTCATCTGATCATCGAAGTTTTTTTCCATGTCGTCTTCAAATATTTGCAATTTCAAACCAGCCCCTAGCTTATTGTCATATGCAACGTGGCTGGATCCTTTTCTTTTGTTTTATCTTCTGGTGTCAATTTCACCGACACATTTCTCCGCCTCCGGAATCGTTAGTTTAATTTTACGATGCTTTACTTTGATAACTTGTTTTGTTGTTTATGCCATGCCATGGTACCATGATATTTACACCAAAAATTAAGGCTATGACCAAAGCCATAAAAATATAAGTAATTGCATATGAAGTTGTTGACGTGTCGTCAACACCTCCATTTAAATTTGACTAGATAGGGTCACACCATGTTTTGAAACTTGATCATCTCATCCATGCTTGAGCATTATTGATCTCAATGTTTACTCGTGTGCTTTCCCTTGCAGGTACCTTACGTTAGCACCTGAGGCTGCCGAGGAGACTTACGTGGAGATTTCCGACATCGAGCCCGAGGACCCTGCTACGTCTGCTCCGTCGACCGTTTACCCAGGCAAGGGGAAGATCTATACCATTACTTGATAATTTTCTGCCTACCTGCCTAGCTATAGTCAAGAATGATTGTTTGATCCTATCCACCTTACTTATGCCACAATCAAAACCAAACAGCCATGATCCACACATCCCAGCAAAACATTGTATTGCTAAGTTACCGCTGCGCAACCATTGATTAGTATGTTTAGGAAAACTTTCTGATTTACCTTATACTATGGTTGGGATATCATGTTATTAAAGAAGTTGGTTGATATTTATTATTATGATGTTAATTATACTTGACGAAAGATGGGAGACCGGGTTGTTCCCGCCAGGTGTTTTGTTCCATTTGAGTCACCTAGGTCCTGAGTTCCGCGTATTGTGTTTCTTGACGAGCGTGCCTAATCGTGTGTGGAGTTCTATGGGGCCCCCTTGTCTTACCTACATAGCTCCAAACAGTTCTAGTGGTGGCCCGAGCTGATTTACTATTTCCAGACGTGTGTGTGCTGGTGGTACCCCAGTTTTTTACAAACCACTCTGGGCCAGGAGGACTTGTTCCTTGGCTGGCCCACCTTGTTCGGCTAAGGACCCGGTCTCATGTGAGATTAACCGGCTATCCAAACCTGCGACAGGCGGTAGAGACCGATTCGAGAGCCTGACCGGCTTTTGAGTTGGGTGTCGACTCACCGGGTGCCACCCGGAATTGTGCGTTGGTAGTTAGAGGGACTCTGACATTCCGGAGTTTCAGGCGCTTACCTAGCCAAGTGGAAACCGGGCGTACATGCGAAGCCTATGATGGGTAGTTGGTACACCTCTGCAGGGTTAAATCTTCTCGAAAACTCGTGTCCGCGGTTATGGACGACTTGAGACCTACTCCTTGTTCATAGAATAACATCAAATTGGATCATAATTAAAAACTTGCCTACCGTGTGAGTGCCTTGGCTGCTTTTCTTTGTCCAGCGGGACCGAGAGAAGAACAAGGTGGTCTTATGTTTGCCGTAAGTAGGTGGATAGCAGACTTATGACACGATGTCACGTGCATTCTTGGATCTTACCTCTACTCTATTAGAACGATAGCCACCATATATGCTAGTGCAGCTGCAACCTTTCCAATTACTTGTCTTACCGTAGGAAGTTAGTTATCATGTAATGATATAATCTCACCCCTTGTTTCCTTTTGAGCTTTTACTGTTTAGCCTGATCGGCCGCTGCAGTTGACTACTACCTCGACTCGAGCACCGGACAATACTTCGTGGAGGTGCCCCCGGAGGAAGATGAAGAGGATGACTTCGCTCAGTAGATCCTATAGTTGGGTTCCGACGTTCCGTGGGTGGACTTGTTTATGTGCAGACCTCTCTAGGGCCAGTTGGATTTTGACCGTACTCGGTCGTGTTTGTCTTCCGCTTGTTGCATGATGTACTGTTGGGTCAATGGACCTCTGAGATGATGTAATAAATACCAGCGGAGATATATGCCCTGGACTCTATATCTATGTCTTACTATAAAGTTCATTCTTCTTATATATGTTTTCAAGAATCCGGCAGCAACACGAGTGCGAGTGTCGTGAGTCGGTGGCCTTTTATGCGCTACTAGCTCGAGCGGGATGCGAAAGCGACTAACTTGAGTTAGCACCGCAGCGGGGGCCTTACAACTTTGTATCAGAGCAGGACTGACTGTAGGACCCCTTACTGGCCGAAGTTGAGTCTAGAAACTATTTGGTAGTTACTAAGGAAAAATCGGAGAGTAGGAACTCTTTCTTTTTCTTCTTACCCCACCCTCCCACCCCTTTTTCCGTGAGGAAGTGAAACGATGTTTTCTCTCTACAACTTATCCCCTTTCAAAACAAATCTAGGTTCTCGTTTACATGAGGCTCCGATTCTTCTATAATTTTTTGCTAGCGACGATAAGGGTTGGCGTACGTTGAGAACACTGAGCCGCCACTTGGGGTTGACAGCTCCACCTTGCTTACGGCGTACCTCTGGTGAAACTCCTATACAGGGATGGTTGGAATCCTCCGAATGTGGTTCCTCCCCCTATAGGAGACCGCTTCGACGGGCCGCTCAGGGCAGATGTCTCAACGTTCTGGTCTTCAACCACTCGTACATATTGTTGTGTGCTCGCTAGCAGATTATTATCTTGGATTCGGATGATCTTGGTTTGGGAATTCCAGTAACACCTAGCTTTCGAATTTTCGGGTTAACCTTGGTGGAATTTCAGCCTTCGGCTTCCTCATACCTCGTGAGGAAGTTTTGTTGTCAATATTGCTTTATCTTCTGGTTTTGTCAATGTTTCTACCATGTTCTCATAAGTGTTCCTGTATACAGGATGCCAAGAGCAAACATGCCGCCGCCAGAGAAACCTCTCCTTGGGGAGGCTGTGAACGCATTGGCTCAGGGCACAGCTGCGATCTTACAGATGCTCCAGAACCGGACAGCCCAGAGGAGTGATCGGCAACAGTACACGACTTTGCAGCAGTTCCTTGCTATCAACCCCCCCCCCCCCAGGTTCTCCGAGGCTCGAGACCCGCTGGAAGCGGATGATTGGATCGCAGAAATCAAGAAGCACTTCAATGCAAACACCGTCAGACCAGTCGACTACGTCACCTTCGCCTCCTTCCAGCTTCAGGGTGCAGCAGCCAGCTGGTACGATACCTACAAGGCCATCAAGGGCGATGCTATCATCACGTGGGGAGACTTCGTCGCAGACTTCAGAGCAGCACATATTCCGAGTGGCTTGATGGACAGGAAGCGAGAGGAGTTCTTGGCTCTGAGACAGGGTGACAGGTCAGTTCAGGAGTACAAGCTGGCCTTCGTCAGGCTCGCCAGGTACGCTCCAGAAGAGGTCTCCGCAGAGGCCAAGCACATTGCCAGATTCTGTGGGGGTCTCAGCACAGAGATCAAGTACGCACTCACCCATTGCAACCCCACGCTGTTCTCGTTGTTCGTGGATCAAGCTAACCGCCAGGTGTCAGCCAGAGCAGAGTGGGACGCAGACAGGAAGCGCCAGAGAGAGCACAGTTCCGCAGTGATGGTCCACAAGAAGGCAAAGACTTGGGTCACAGAGGCACCACCGCAAAGGCAGCAGTTCCAGCAGAGGGGGGCAGTTGTCCGCACTTTTTCCCGCCCTCCCATCCCAGTTCAGCAGGGGCCTCGCTCTACACCACCACACGCGAGGCCACCCAGGCCGCAGTCCCAGCCCAGGTCAGGCGTGATCTGCTACAAGTGCAGAGAGCCGGGGCACACTTCTCCCAACTGCACCGACCCGCGCTTTGCTCGGCTCCCACCGCCTCTACCTCGCTCTACTCCGAGCACTGCGATGGTGAAGGCACAGCCACGTGCAGTTCGAGTGAAAAACATGATGCTCATAGATGCTCAGCAGTATTCAGAGATCGTGATTAGTAGGTTACTTGTGTGTTTAGTCCCAGCGACAGTTCTGTTCGATTCCAGAGCTTCCCATTCGTTTGTATCCAATGCCTTTTCCATGTCACTTGACCTTCCGAGAGAGCAGTTGCCTAGGCCTCCCTCAGTTTGTTCTCCGGGCTCTAGAGTGGAGTCTTCCAGGGCTGTTCCAGATGTGGAGATCCGTATTCAGGGTGTTGTTTTCACAGCGTCCCTGATTGTCTTGCGTCGTTCTGACATTGATGTCATTTTGGGTATGGATTGGCTTGTGCAGCACAAGGCCAATATTTATTGTCCGACCAGATCCGTGAAGCTGCCACACGATTCAGGCGCAGAAGTCTTGTACACTTGTGTCTCAATGGCAGGAGCACCACAGTTGTACGCCTTGAACGCAGGAGTTGCACCTTTGCTCGAAGAAGTCAAAGTTGTCTGTGAGTTCCTAGACGTCTTTCCGGATGAGTTGCCAGGAATTCCCCCAGTTCGAGCTATTGAGTTCGTTATTGAGCTAGAGCCTGGCACGCAGCCGATTTCTTGGCATCCGTACAAGATGTGTTCGAAGGAGTTGATTGAGCTCAAGAAGCAATTGAAAGAGTTGGAGGCAGGCGGTTTTATCCGCGCGAGCACTTCCCCTTTGGGTGCACCAGCTTTGTTTGTCCAGAAGAAGGATGGGACTAGCCGCTTGGTCCAGGACTATCGCGGTATCAACAAGAAGACCATCAAGAACAAATACCCATTACCCCGCATCAATGATCTGTTCGAACAGTTGAATGGGGCAAAGGTGTTTTCTAAGCTTGACTTGAGGATGGGGTATCACCAAATCCATGTTCGTGAAGAGGACATCCCCAAGACCGCGTTCAGCACACGTTATGGGTTGTATGAGTTCACAGTCATGACTTTCGGTTTCTCAAACGCCCCTCCAACATTCATGAGAGCTATGAACTATTTTTTCAAAGAATGGCTTGATGTGTTTGTGATCCTCTACCTCGACGACATTCTTGTCTATTCCAAGTCAGAGGCTGAACATGAGGAACATCTGCGCCCGGTGCTACAGAAGTTGACAGAGCACCGGTACTATGCCAAGTTCTCCAAGTGTGAGTTTTGGCTGGACAAGGTCAATTTTCTGGGCCATGTTATTTCCGCTGAGGGAATTGCGTTTTATCCAGAGCGAGTCCGCACTATTCAAGAGTGGGCTCCGCCGAAGAATGTGCAGCAGCTAAGGAGTTTTCTCGGCCTCGCCAATTATTGAAGGAGGTTTGTGCATAATTTCTCCAAAATAGCAAAGCCAATGACTGAATTGTTGTGCAAAGGCAAACGGTACACTTGGTCACCAGCTTGCCAGTCAGCCTTCAAGGATTTGAAAGAGAAATTGGCCACAGCTCCAATTCTCACGCCGCCAGATGAATCACAGCCTTTTCAGGTGTTTTGTGGTGCCTCATTGCAAGGTCTAGGCGGAGTTCTGATGCAAGGTAGGAATATTGGGGCTTATACCTCACGGAAGTTGAAGACGAGTGAGACGAATTATCCCACACACGACTTGGAGCTTGCAGCAGTTGTGCACGCGTTGATCACTTGGCGACACCTCCTCTTAGGGAGGAAGGTGGATGTGTTCACCGACCACAAGAGTCTGAAATACTTGTTCACTCAGCCAAATCTGAACTTGAGGCAAAGAAGATGGCTCGAAACCATTATTGAGTACACAGTTCATATTCAATACACGCCTGGGAAGGCGAATGTCATAGCTGATGCGCTGAGCCGCAAGGGCGATTGCAATAATATCCAGGTGCACAAGATCCACCCTGATTTGTGTGAGTCCTTTTGAAGGCTCAATCTTGAGCTAGTTCCAGCAGGCTACCTTGCCAACCTTGTGGTAGAGCCCAATATCCATGAGAAGATCCGTGAAGTTCAGTCTGGCAGCTCTATGATACAAAAGATCAAACAGGGTATTGTCGCCTCAGTTCCAAAGTACAGTTGCTTTTCAGTGCATAATGACGGCACCGTGTTGTTCGAAGAGCGAGTTGTTGTTCCTAAGGAGGGAGATCTCAGAGAGGTCATCATGAAGGAAGCCCATGATTTCAAGCTATCGATTCACCCTGGAAATACAAAGATGTATCAAGATCTCAAGCAAAGCTTTTGGTGGACTCATATGAAGCGGGATGTTTCCCGTTACGTGTCTCAGTGTGATGTGTGCAGGAGAGTGAAGGAACAGCACCAGAAGCCTGGAGGGTTGCTTCAGCCACTTGAGGTTCCGGAGTGGAAATGGGATCACATAGAGATGGATTTCATCACAGGCTTCCCCTTGTCGCAGAAGAAGAACAATGCCATCTTTGTTGTCATTGACAATCTTTCCAAAGTTGCCCACTTCTTTCCAGTGAAGGACACCATTTCAGCAGCTCAGTTGGCGGATTTGTACACCGCAAGAGTTGTATCCTTGCATGGCATTCCCAAGAAGATCAGTTCCGATAGAGGCAACCTTTTCACCTCTAAGTCTAGCAGGCCTTTCAAAAGGCAATTGGTACGACAGTGTTGTTCAGTACCGCTTATCACCCTCAGAAAAGTGGGCAAGTCGAGCACGTGAACCAAATCCTCGAAAGCATGCTTCGAGCATGTGTCATATCCTTTGGCATGAAGTGGGAAGAGTGCTTGCCGTATGTTGAGTTCTCTTACACCAAAAACTATCAGGCAAGTGTGCGGGCAGCGCCTTTTGAAGTCTTGTATGGCCGGAAGTGCAGGACACCTTTGAACTGGTCCGAGACAGGTGAGAGGCAGTTGTTCGGTCCAGATGTGATCTAGGAGGCAGAGGACAGAGTGAAGATTGTCCGAGAGCACCTAAAGGCAGCACAGTCTAGCAGAAGGCCTATTATGACAAAAGGCACCGTGGTGTAGCGTTTCAGGTTGATGATTGGGCGTAACTGAGAGTGTCTCCATTGAGGGGAACTCACCGCTTTGGCATCAAAGGAAAGCTTCCTTCAAGATTTGTAGGACCTTTCCGCATCCTTGAGACTAGAGGACCTCTTGCCTTTCGGCTTGAGATTCCAGAGAGTCTGTCCATGGTGCATGACGTGTTCCATGTGTCCCAGCTAAAGCAGTGCTTCAAGCAGCCAGAGAAGGCCGTTGACTTGGGCGAGATCCAGCTGAGTGCGGACCTTTCCTACTCAGAGCGTCCTGTCCGTGTTCTTGAGACGTCCGAGCGCAAGACTCACAACAAGACCGTCAAGTTCATGAAGGTCCAGTGGGCACATCATTCGGAGAAGGAACCAACCTAGGAGTGTGAAGATCATCTCCGTTCCGAGTATCGAGAGTTATTTCAGGCTTGGATCTCGGGACGAAATCCTGTGTTGGTGGGGGAGTGTTGTAACAGCCCATTTTCAATAATTGTAGATCAACATGAAATTGTACCTTGTCTGATGACCTTGTAACTTGGCATGATGCTAGTGTTTATCATTTCATGTGGTGATTTAAATCTGCATTGGGATTGGAGCCCATTTGATTTATTTTCAATTGCTCCAAAGATGGTTCAAGAAGCATGTTGGGGGAATTGTTCCTTTTACAATTGTGCTCCCCTAAACCCCAAACTTGGCATAGCCATTCCCTTTGAAATGTCAAGGGTTTTAAATGCCTCAACCCATTTTTGCCATCACCAAGAATGTGGCATCTAGTTCAAACTGATTTGAATTTCAAAAAGAGCTCCCCATTTTAGTTGTTGCAAAAATGCTCAAACCATTTTTTAAAATCTAGGGATATTACAGGGAGTATTTTGCATATTTTTGTGCATTAAAATTCCTTTTAATTTGTGCTAGAAAACTCCTTAAGCCTTTCTGTTTTATTTAAATGGAAAATGGACAGAAGGGGTGTTCCTTTTCTTTTTTTCCCTGCCGGATCGAAGCCCAGCCCACCTGCGCCTCTCCTCCCCGCAGCCCAGCTGGCCCTGTCTAGCGAAGCGGTACGCAGGACTTCCCATGGCCATCCGATCTCCATCGGGCGCTCGTCCTTTGTCGCCTTTCCACGCTACAGAGGTCCCCGTCGGACTCCCTCTCACAGCCGGCCGGAGCGTCGACGTCGATGTGGACGACGTGGCTAGGAGGGCTCCCTCCTATTTAGTCCAATCTCCCGAGCCCCACAGGACCCCTAGGGTTCCCTTCCTCCCAGAAGTTCCCCCTCGCCGCCGCCGGGATGGTTTTCCCCCTTCTGTTTCCGTTCCGCTTGAGTCCGGTGAGCTCCGGTGCAATTCGTCGCCGTCTCGCCATGTTCTTGACCAAGCGCTCGTCTGCATGGACCAAAAGCTCACCTCACCCCGTTTCTCTGTCCAGATCAGAGCCTGGTGGAGCGAGACGACCCCGCAGCAGAGCAGGCCACCGCGGACCTATTCGTCCCCGACGACAGCCACGAACCGCTTCCTCCTCTACGGCTAGGCTGGGACGCACGTTGCAACCCACAAGGTGAGCTGATGCCCGCGGCTATGCCCGTAGTTCCGCGTAGCCATATGTCCACGGTAGAAGTAGCGGATCCGCCGCGTTTGAACGTCGCCGGCAAGGAATTCGAGCACGCTGTGCCATGGCATGCCTCGGGTGTTCTCCCGCGTGCTCCTGAAGTGTCCAGAGCGTGCCTTTGGCCCTCAAGGACCCGCCATTTCGCGCGTAGTGAAGTTCGACGTCCGTGTCTGAATCTTCCTGGCAACAGTAGTGCAGCGCCGCCGCGAGTTCAGTTGAAGCTGGACACCGCTCCGGTGAGTTTGAGGCCAGGGCAGGGGTGCCCACATGTTCGTGGTGATGCCCTCTAGGAGTTGGAAGTGACCCCATGGCCAGGGACGCCGTGATCTCGATGCACGGATCCACCAAAGTTCGGGTTTTGTCCCTGTCAGTTGTAAGTTCAGAGCCGCCCACCGCCGTGCTATTCCCGTGAGATTTGCGAGGAGATGGAGAGGAGTTGGTGGCCATGGCGAGCACCCATGGGTAGAGCAAGGTGTCGTCTTGGGTTTTCCTCATGGCGTGGTGACCGGAACACGTCTGTGCGCGATGTGAGGGTCACCGGAGTTGCGCGTCGTGTTGGGTTCAGGTGACTGCAAGTGTTCGAGTTCAGAAGCAGGGGAGGCTGAAGCTTACCTAGGATGTTTCTCGTTTCGTTTCAGAAAACGATTCGTAGCGCAGTGGTAGGGGGCTATGGAGTAACTCACCCCGGCTCGGGTTCGAATCCCAGCCGGCGCCCCCATTTTTTTGCATATTTGCGGTGGCTGACCATCGGGGCCCGCCTGTCAGTGGCAGGAGCCTGGTGGGCTGAGGCCCTGAGAGAGAGAGAGAGAGGATGGGTTGGGCCAGTTTGGCCGAGAGTAGCCCACCTGGGGCAGAGCTTTCCTTTTTTTTCTTATTTTCTTTTCTTTTCCTTTTTCTTTTCTGTTTAAGTTTAAATTCTCATTTGAATTCAAATTCAAATCGGAATTTGAGCTTTATCCTTTTCTGCCACCTTCATGGCATCCCATATATGAATTTGGGGTAGTTTTGCCCATTGATCCCGAGGAGACTTACGTGGATATTTCCGACACCGAGCCCGAGGACCCTGCTACGTCTGCTCCCTCGACCGTTTACCAAGGCAAGGGGAAGATCTATACCATTACTTGATAACTTTCTGCCTACATGCCTAGATCTAGTCAAGAACGATTGTTTTATCCTATCCACCTTGCTTATGCCACAATCAAAACTAAACAGCCATGATCCCCACATCCCAGCAATACATTGTATTGCTAAGTTACCGCTGCTCAGCCATTGCTTAGTATGTTTAGGCAAACTTTCTGCTTTACCTTATACTATGGTTGGGATATCATGTTATTAAAGAAGTTGGTTGATATTTATTATTATGATGTTAATTATACTTGACGAAAGATGGGAGAACGGGCTGTTCCCGCCAGGTGTTTTGTTCCATTTGAGTCACCTAGGTCCCGAGTTCCAGGTATTGTGTTTCTTAACGAGCGTTCCTAATCGTGTGTGGGTTTATATGGGGCCCCCTTGTCTTACCTACCTAGCTCCAAACAGTTCTAGTGGTGGCCCAAGCTGATTTACCATTTGCAAACGTGTGTGTGTTGGTGGTACCCCAGTTGTTTACAAACCACTCTGGGCCGGGAGGACTTGTTCCTTGACTGGCCCACCTTGTCCGGCTGAGGACCTGGTCTCATGTGAGATTAATCGGCTATCCAAACCTGCGATAGACGGTAGAGACCGATTCGAGAGCACGGCCGGCTTTTGAGTTGGGTGTCGACTCACCGGGGGCCACCCGGAATTGTGCATTGTTAGTTAGAGGTACTCTGACGTTCCGTAGTTTCAGGCGCTTACCTAGCCAAGTGGAAACCGGGCGTACATGCGAAGCCTATGATGTGCAGTTGGTACACCCCTGCAGGGTTAAATATTTTCGAAAAGCCGTGTCCGCGGTTATGGAAGACTTGAGACCTACTCCTTGTTCATAGAATAACATCAAATTGGATCATAATGAAAAACTTGCCTACCGTGTGAATGCCTTGGCTGCTTTTCTTCGTCCAGGGGGACCGAGAGAAGAACAAGGTTGTGTTATGTTTGCCGTAAGTAGGAGGATATCAGACTTATGACACGATTTCACGTGCATTCTTGGATCTTACCTCTACTCTATTAGAACGATAGCCACCATATATGCTAGTGTAACAGCCCAGATTTCACAAAAATTAAAAAATTTTGTTTTCGGTGTGAATTGGTTGATTGTCTGATTTGTTTGCGGTGTTCGCATCCCCGATTTATCGATCGGTGATTATTTTTCCCCTTCTTATCTCGTATCGAACGGAGACCGACCCTTGCCACCCTGACACTCGACCATTGCGAAACCGGGTTTCACCCGATCACTGTCGCGAAAACCGCACGAGACCAGCCGCAGCCAACGGAACGAAAAACCCCGTTTAATAATTAAACGGGTTATTTTTATAGCATGCTGGAAAGTGTTCTCGGAACGGTTCTAGAGCGAGGTGAACGCCACCGGCTCGACGCGCTGATCATGCAGTTGGAAGTTTTACCCGAATCGGAGGTCCTGTGGACCCCCGGCGGTCAGAAACGTAAACACCGCGCGCGCGAGAGAAAAACCGGGGATGTTTTTGCAAACTGCCAGCCACCTGGGCTATATAAAGACCACCACACTCCCACCCATTTCTAGGGTTTCCCTAGCCACAAAATTGCCGCCACACCCCCAGTTTTGCCCCCAATTTTCGCAACCCTAGTCCCAGATCTGGAAATTTGCACCCAGGCGCTCTGAACCGTCAGATCTCGCGATACGAAGGCCCAGGGAGTGCCACGTCGCCTAGCCCCTCCTCTCTCTCCTCCCGTGGAAGCCGCCCGAGCCAACCCCGCGCGCCCGTGGAGCCCGAGGGCGCCGCCGCCCGAGCAGCCGCCGTCGGCGACCACGGCAGCCGTGCGCCCCGCAGGTCTCCCTCTCGCGCGCCTCTCCCTCTCCTTCCTCTCGTCCCTCTCGCCCCTGACCTCTCCCTCTTCTCCTCTATGCCCCAAGCCTCCATGGACATGAATAAAATCTCCGAGGAGCGCGCCGCCTCTAGTTGACACGCCGCCGCCCTGTGGAACCTCGCTGGGGATGGGATCCGGTGGATCCGGCGCCGTCGCGCCCGTCTCGCCTGCCCTGGACCTCCTTTGCGCCGCCTGCCCCTTACCGGAGTGCCGCGCTGCCCGGCCTTGGCGCCGCCAACCTCCCCGTGCGGGACTCGGGAGGAGAACGAAGACCCCGTGCCCCCGCTCGCGTTCGCCAGCTGGGCCGGTGTGCACTTGCCCCCCTTTTTTTCCTGTGAGTTAGATGGGCTCAGCCCAACACTATGCAGCGCCCTGAGCGCATTTTTATTATCTTGCGCTCGCTTTTAGACCTGATTTGGCCCAGAGTGAATTAGTTTTTTTTTCGTTTATATTTTGGCAGATTGTATAGTATTTTTGCGTTGCCCGTATCTTTTAGCTCGTAGCTCGGATCGCGACGCTTTAAACACGAAAGTTGCTTAGTTTTTCGTGTAGTTTAATAAAATGTGCTATTTTTCCATGTTTGACTTTGTTTACATGCTGTTTCACTGCTAATTACAATTGCTTGCCACTGTAAACTGTAACTGCCATAAATTTTTAACCGTTGCTCTGATTAAAATTTTTGTTATATGTAACTTGACTAGAATTGCATGTAGATTGTGTTTGTGCTGCTCTTGCTTGATAATAAAAAAAAATATTGTTTAGGGAAAAACAGTACCGAATTCCATTTTTATCGTGGGGTGCGCAATAGTTTGCCATGTATAGGTTTTAACCCCCACTTAAAGTGACTAGATTAGATAGTTTATTTATGCTTCACCTCTTGTAATGTTTGTGTGCTATGCCATGCTTCTGTGCTTTGCCATGTCAACAACTTTGTTGCTCACGTGTAGCTAAACAACTTGAACCTTTCCAAATGTGCGGTATCGTCGTGTGTGACGAGTACTCCACTTAACCTGTTAGTAACCGCTCTCAACGGTAGGTGCGATGTCTCGTGTTGCCTTCTTGTTGATGCTTGCTCGTGTTTGCTTTGTAGTAATATATGCTTGCTCGTTGATTGCTTTCCAGTGTTTATCGTCTTGTGTGCTTCCGCGGGTACCTCTCGGAGACGTTGCAAGCTTGCGACTGACTACACATTACTTATCAACAGGCAAGGACTATACATTACTTATGATCCATTCTATTTCAACCAGTGGTTTGCATGCTAGTCTAGGTTAGGTTCGATGTTTGATCCTACCACATGTTTACAGCCTCTTTCAAACCGATACAGCCATGTCCCCTCCCAGAAAACCATGTACTGCTATGTTACTATTGCTCGATGCTCAGCCCCTGCGTAGTATGCATGCTTAGGATGCTACGATGTTACCCTGTTACTCCTTGGTTTGGGATATCACATCATTATTATTATTGTTGTTGATGATATGATTATTATAATGTTGACTATACTCGACGAAGGATGGAAGGTCTAGGCTATCCCGCCCCGACGCTTTGTTCCATTCGAGTCACCAAGGACCCGAGTTCCGGGTATTGGCTTTAAGACTGAGTGTGCCTAACCGCGTGTGGGATTTTATGGGGTCCCCTTTTCTTACCTACCTAGCTTCAAACATTTCCAGTGGTGGCCCAAGATGATTTACCATTTGAAACCGTGTGTGTGCTAGTCGGCCGCCAGTAGTTTTCAAACAACTCGGGCCAGCGGAGACATGGTTTCTCTGGTTGGTCCACCCCAGAGAGCTAGGGGGTTGTCCACATCTGTTTGGGAAACTAACCTGACCTCATCCAAACGGTAGAGGCCGATTCAAGAGCGCGGCCGGCTTTTGAGTTGGATGTCGACTCACCGGGGGCCACCCGGATTTGTGTGTTGTTAGTTAGAGGGACCTGTCGTTCCGGATCTCTTGGGACTAAATCATAAAATGGTTTCCTATCATGGGTAGCAACTGAGAGAGATGGGTGTGCGTGCGGAGCCTTGTAATGGGAAGTTGGTACACCCCTGCAGGGTTAAATCTTTTCGAGAAGCCGTGTCCACGGTTATGGACGACTTGAGACCTACTCCTTGTTCATAGACAACAACAACTAAGATAATCTTAATATAACTTGATCAACGTGTGTGTGTGCCTTGACTGCTTCTTCTTCGTCGGGATGCGAAGAGGAGGACAAGGATAGGATAGGTGTTATGTTTGCGTAAGTAGTCGATAGCAAGACTTGTTGGAGGCGATTCCTCATCGAATGCTTGGCTTCTTACCTTATTCTCTAGATCGTTTGCCACTTCATAAATGCTAGTGAGGCAGCAACCTCAACACTTACCCCATCCTTACCGTAAACTACTAGTTGTCCTAGAATGATGAGTGATGAAGTCCTTGCTGGGTCAGATGACCACTACAGTTGGATGCTGAGTACCTCTGTACTCATGATACTACCCCCAAACTCTTTTCAGGGTTCTTGATCGACAACAGGTATGGTGATCGACGTTTCACGTGGAGACTCGACGACGACTAGTTAGGCGGATCCCGACGGAGGGCCTGGACCCGTGTGGATATGGGGATCGATGTTTTTCTTTTGCCACTAGGCATTTTATTGTAGTCTGTACTCAGACATCTACCTTCCGCTGATGTATTGTATTTAAGGCAGTTGTATGCCGATTGTATGAGATGTTGTATCCTTGTATCTGTAATGTTTTGATATCATGTTGGAAATCCGGGGCATATGGCTATGTCATATGTCGCGGTGGGACCGATATGTGCTTCATCCCCGGATCTGGATGGAATCATCTAGATCTGGAACAGTACCGCATATCGGGCCTTACAACTTGGTATCAGAGCCTTACCGACCGTAGGATCCCTTCTCTGGCCGAAGTCGAGTCTAGACAAAAACTATTTTGTAGTTACTAAGTTAGTTATCGGAGAGTATGATTCTTTTTACTCCTTACCCTTGCTCTAGTCAGGATCACTACTAGGGAAAAGCTTATAGGTAGAGGCTTAACAGTAGCGCCCTCTAAAGACAGGCTCTACTGCTAATTAGCAGTAGCTTGCTATATGGATGCTCGCTATTGATATGCCTGTATCAGTAGCGCCTCATCTGTGGAACCGCTACTGGTAAAGGTGGTCCCCACCAAACGCAGCTGACAAGTTTTAGTAGCAGCGCCCCACTGGAAAGCCCTCTACTACTATCTACTTATCAGTAGCGCCCTTCCGTTACGCCCTCTGCTGCTAATGTGGACCCAACTTAACCCAGAGGCCCGCAAATAGCAGCAGCGCGTGATCTATTGAGTCGCTACTACTAAAAGAATAGCAGTAGAGGTACAGGCGCTACTGGTAAGGCGCATCAGCCACCTTTTCCACCAACCATCCCCCTCCCCCCTCCTCTCTCTCCCTCACTTGCTTCTTCCTCATTCCTTCTCCTACCTCTTGTCCATCTCAATTAATGCATTACACCATCTCCATTAATGCACTACACACCATCTTCATTAATGCAATATCTCTCTCTTTCCTTCTAATTTTCTCCTCCTCCACCACCACATATCATGCATAAATGCATCTAGCTATCTCTCTTTCTCACCTTTGTCTCCTTCCCCTCACTAGCTAGTGCAAGCTTCTCCCAAGTGTGATATTTTAACAAAAGGTATATACTTTCGCTCTCTCTCTTAATTAATTACTAGCTAGCTAGGTACGTTGATGCATGAGATGAGATGTGATATGAGAGTTTGCCTATGTTTTGCCGAAATGTCGATTTACTTCCGTTTCGGTGAATTTCGGGCAAACTCTATATGTCCTATTTTTAGGAAAGGTCATGCCGAATTTTTGTATGACTTTGATATGCATATGCATGTCGTTATAATCTTTTGTTTGTATAACTCGTAGGCGACCATGAAGGTCTATGGAAGGATGGTGGATAGATACTTGCGATCTGAAGTGGACGACATGGTTGAAAAAAATGAAAAGAAGATTTTATGTCCTTGTCGAAAATGCAAAGAAGGCGTCCAGCTGGACCCCTTTAAGGGTGGACGTTTGAAGGCGCACCTGCTTAGATATGGTTTCATGGATGGCTATACTCGATGGATAACTGAAGATGATGATGACGATATCGACAGTGCAACCAATAACCCCATGGCAGCGGATGAAGAGATGATTGATGGATCCGAAGACGAAGAGGGCGCTGGAAATGACGGCGGAGAAGAGGTCGCACATGGTAATGGCGGAGAAGATTAGACTGAACATGACGGAGAAGATGCGGACATGACGGATCCTTCGTCGCTACTAAATTCAATCGTGCGGGACCCTCATGTTCGAGACCTGCTTCGCAAGAAGACGACTAGCGACAGAACTGGTTCTAGAGAGGAGGCCAAGTTGGAGCAACTTGAGGTAGACTCGAAGACTCCATTGTATGATGGTTGCGCTCCTGAGGTGACCCGCTTGAGTTTCACGCTCGAACTTCTAAAGATGAAGGCTAAAAACAAATGGAGCGACAAAAGCCTCGATGATCATCTCAAGTATCTAAACAAGACAGTTCTTCCCCCGGGGAACCTTTGTCCTACTAGTATCGATGAGCCCAAGAAGATTGTGTGCCCTCTTGATCTGCCGCACATTAGATACCATGCATGCATCAACGATTGCATCATTTATCGGAACGAGAACGCAGAAAAAACCAGTTGTCCGGTGTGCAATGCTGATAGATACAAATAGGCCGGAAAGAAATCTCCTCAGAAAGTTGTATGGTACTTTCCGATCATTCCTCGTCTGCAGCGTTATTTCGTAGATCCTAAGGAAGCTGAGATCATGCGGTGGCACGCGGTCAGGAAGGTGCCCAATGATGGAGATGATCCGAAGATGAGACACCCTGTGGATGGAAGCCAGTGGAGAGCGTTGAACGCCGAATATGGATTTCATCTTGATCCAAGGAACGTCATGCTTGGCGTGAGTTCAGATGGCATGAATCCGTTTGGCAAGCAGAACACCAACCATAGCACATGGCCTGTGTTTGTATGGATGTACAACATTCCCCCGTGGAAGTGCATGAAGACAAAGTACATACACATGAGAATTCTGATTCAAGGGCCGAAACAGCCGGGAAATAATATTAATCTATATCTCGAGCTATTGAAAGAGGAGCTAGAAATGTTATGGAAATCACCAGTCAAGACATGGGACGCTTTCGAAAAAGAATATTTCTATATGAAAGCCGCGGTGCTGAAGACGGTGCACGATTATCTCGGTTACGGATATGTATCCGGCCAGGTGTGCCATGGATATTGCGGATGAACGAGGTGCATGGATGATACAACGTCTCAGCAGCTAACGAAAGATGGTGGGTCTGCGAAAATTGTGTACATGGGGCATCGAAGATGGCTCGAGAAGAATGACCCGTGGAGAAACCGTGGAGATCTATTCAATGGTGAGGCTGAGCATCGAGGACCTCCACGTAAGAGGACCGGCGCCGAAATTGATGAGTTGTTGAAAAACTGGAAAGAGTGCCCCGCGCCTGGAAAGATGAAAAAACCGGAGCCGCTGCTGAAGGTATGGAAAACAAGGTCTGTTTTCTGGGACTTGGAGTACTGGCCCAAACTCGATACACCTCATTGTCTTGATCAAATGCATATCAGGAAGAATGTTCTCGAGAGTTTGCTTGGCACACTGATGAACATGCCGGAGAAGACCAAGGATGGCCGAAGGCAAGAAGAGACTTGGAAGATTTGGAAATAAGGGCAGATCTCCACATGCCCTGTAAAACGGCCGAGACAGAGACGGAGACAGAGGCAGGGGACAGCAGGCGGGGCAAAAAAGTAAAGAAGAAGGAAGAGAAATATTGCCCCCCTTCTATCTTCACCTTCAATACGAAGGAGATCGATCAATTTTTCAAGTGTCTTACCGGAATAAAAGTTAGTTCCGGTTACTGTGGGAAGATAAGAAGATATCTAGACATGCAGAAAAAAGGTTCAGCGGGATGAAGTCTCATGACTGTCACGTGATGATGACGCAAATACTACCGGTTGCCCTTAGAGGGATAATGGACAAGCACGTCGTGACACGCTTACTGGTTTCTGTAATTTTTTCGATGTTATCTCTCGAAAGTCGATCAGTTCGAAGCAGCTCACAAGGCTACAGGAAGAGATTGTTGTCATACTATGTGAGCTCGAGATGTACTTCCCGCCCGCGTTCTTTGACGTCATGGTGCATCTGTGTGTCCACATTGTGGACGACATCATCGACCTTGGCCCGTCATACCTGCACAACATGATGCCGTTCGAGAGGATGAATGGGGTCATCAAAGGATTCGTTCGTAACATGTCCCGACCAGATGGAAGCATCGTACAGGGCTATCTGACACAAGAGTGCATCTCTTTCTGCGAGAATTATCTATGCAACGGAGACGACGACGTCCCTGTTGTTGGTTTGCCTGTTAACAAGCACCATGGGAGGCTCGGAGGAGAAGGTCACACCAACGGTCGGAGGGAACTGCATGTCGACCACTCGGATCGACGCAATGACTTTGACAGGGCAAACTTAGTAGTGCTACAACATCTTGACGTGGTAGACCCTTTCGTGACACTGCATAAAGAAACCATCGCCAAGAAGTACCATGACCAGGGCCTACGCAAGACGGACGCCGAAGTTACTAGATAGCACAACTCCACTTTCTTGCCTTGGTTCAAAGAGCATGTTCTTGCCAATCCCCCGGAAGAGGGGTCTACAGACGCATTGCTCATATACGCCTTAGCACATGGCCCTGCTTTCAACTTCCTCACCTATCAGGCATACGATATAAACGGATACACATTCTATACGGAGGCTAGAGATATGAAAAGTGATTTCCAGAACTCGGGGGTGACGATAGAATGCATGACTGACGACAACGGCTCAACTGAAAGATATTACGGAAGGGTCAAAGAGATCTGGGAGCTTAACTACTCTGGACTACACAATGCAACGATGTTCCGTGTCAAATGGGCTAAGAATGTCGAAAGAGAAAACCGGTATTTCACTACTATGTCTATACCCGACGCCAAGAGCGCTACCGTGAACGTCATCGCCAAAAATGAGCCATGGATACACGCTAAGCACGTGACACAATGTTTGTACATAACCGACCCGAGCAATCCCAGCCGTGTTGTCGTGAGGAGAGGCAAAAGAAACATCGTCGGAATGGATGGAGTCGCCAACATAGAAGACTATGACCAGTACGGCAACCCGATGAGGGAAGATGATGACGACGATGAAGCATATGTCAAAAGAAGACTGAAGACTACATTACCTATGAATGATCGTACTCCATGGAAAAGGAAAAGTCACAACGAGGGCCTAAATTATTCGGAAACGAACAAAAAAGGAAAGAAACTAATCACTAAGAAACGTCTTCGACGCTGAGAAACTAAATGTTTGTTGTAATCTATATATGTATCTATTTTGTATACTTGCACTTTAACCGCGTTATCGCTCGGTCAAATTATATATTGCCCTGTTAAATATACATTATATAAATTGTATCGGTCGTTGTTCGGAAAAAAAATTAAAAAGGAAATGGAAGAGGGAAAAAAATGCCAGAAATATCAGTAGCGGGCCCTGTCAGCACGCGCTACTGCTAAGGTTTAGCAGTAGCGGGCCCTGTCAAAGCGGGCTACTGCTAAACTTAAGCGGGTCACCTCTAAGTTTTAGCAGTAGCGGGCCCTGTCAGAGCGCGCTACTGCTAAATGTAGCAGTAGCGCGCGCTGACAGGGCCCGCTACTGCTAACTTTCACTTAAACCGGTCGGGCAGGTTCTTCTTTTCATTTCCCTCTATCTCTCCCTCTCGAACTCCTCCCCGGCCGCCGTCGTCGTCGCCGCGCCTCGCCGCCCTCGTCGCCTCGCCTCCCCTCCCTCGTCGTCGCGCCTCCGCCGCCCTCGTCGCCTCGCCTCCGCGGCCGCCGTCGTCGTCAAGCCGCCGCCGCCACCATCGATCTGCTCGGTAAGCCCCCCGCCCCCGTTTCCTCCATCCTCCGTTGATCTTTCCACGTCCCCAGCCTTCACTACTGCCGCACAGCTCGATGATGCCTCCGTCTTCACTTCATCTCAGTGAATCATTTCATATTAAATGCTATTCTTGACATATGCTGTCTGAATGAGACTTAGGTATGCCCATTTCATATATAGTACGTAGTACATTTATTTTTAGTCCTGCTTCAGCTCCAGGAAGGTTCGTCGAAGATACCATTTGAATTTGGGTTAAATATTCCTCCTCACACAGGAAACTAACTATTAGGGAAACATTTGAATGCGAAGCTGAATCTGTCAACACCTGTATAGCTAGTGGTTTGACATCCTGTCGTGATCAAGGCTGAAATTTCAATTTTTTGCAACTTTCCCATCAAAACCGAGGCACGACTTCTTATAAAACGGAGGCACGACCCCATACAAAACCGAAGCACGACTTCTTATAAAACGGAGGCACGACCTCATATAAAACGGAGGCACGACCTCATATAAAACGGAGGCACGACCTCATACAAGGACATGCCTCCGTTTTGTATGAGGTCGTGCCTCCATTTTATAAGAAGTCGTGCCTCAGTTTTGTATGAGGTCGTGCCTCCGTTTTATATGAGGTCGTGCCCCCATTTTATATGAGGTCGTGCCTCCGTTTTATATGAGGTCGTGCCTCTGTTTTGTATGAGGTCGTGCCCCCATTTTATATGAAGTCGGTGCCTCCGCGAGATGCACTATAGCACTACACACAAATCCTGTAGTGAGCGTACTGTAGCTGCGCACTGTTTATGAGATCTATCCGTTGATTCTCGATCGAATGGTGTGAAAAAAGAGAATGCCACTGCACTGTTCACTGGTGACTTGCCCACACCAAGTCACTTAATCTCTGTCCGTATCTTACCTGCTGCTATTAGGGATGTGATTCAATTATTTATGAGATGAACTTTTGGAGTTGAAAATGCAAATGAAATGATATTGTGTACGAATTTTCTTCTTTTTTCCATATGTAGGGATCCGAGGGGCCTATGTTTTGCCGGACTGTTGATTTATTTCCGTTCCGGCAAATTTCAGGTTCCCGATATGTCCACTTTTTAGCAAAGGTCATGCCGAAGTTTACCGTGAATTTCGACATGACTTGTGCTACAAAGTATGACATATCGAGTGCCCGGTATTTGATAGGACGGTATTTAGTCCTTTTTTTATAGTTTGAGAATTAAACTTGGAGACTAAATATATCGTAGGAAACAAGTCGACCAACGACGAAGCCGGTGCAAATGAAGATTTTGACTACCAGCAGCATGAACACGCCTTCCTCGACCATATGTCTTCTCAGCTACGAGACAAAGGTCCAAATGCCGCTAGTGCGACGGACGCCGAAATCGAGTCCGACAGCACTACTGATGGCACCGATGGCACTGACACCGGCGCCACCGACACCGGCGGCGCTGAAGCCGCTAATGAACCAGCAAATAAGAAGAAGGAGAGGGTACGAAAACCAAACAAGCCCGGCACCGACAAACTGCTAGTGACAGAGGTGCATCCTGGCAAATTCGAGCCAATAGCGCCGGCGGAAGCTCGTAGGTGCTACGTCAACCAAGTCGGATGCATCCTACGGGAAACCGCGAGCATCAACGACTATGACTTGAGGAGTATACCAAATATGGAACATTTACTCCTTACGAAGCTGCACAACAGATTCAAGTTCCCGGATCGGGATGAGAGAAAAACTCCGTGGGATGATGATGCCATGACTGACATAAATGCCACCACCATGGTCAAGTTCAGCAACGCATTGTCCGCGTGGAAAGTGAGGGTGAAACGATTGATTGAGAAGAACAAAACTTTGTCCAAGATTTTTGCGGACAATCCATCACTTACGGAAGCTGAGTTCTTAAAATTCAAGGACACTTGCGCTACCGACGAAGCCAAGCTTAGTTCCGCGAAATTCAAGGGGCTTCAGAAAAGGAAAAAGGGGAAACACCGCCTCGGAAGCCGTGGTTACATTGGCGAAAGGCCCATATGGGACAAGGAGGACGCGGAACGTGAAGCCGCAGGGATCCCAGACCCCTTGGCGGAGTTCACCGACCCGCAGGAGTATGACTTCATCAGGGCCCGCTACAAGTGGGACTCAAAGAAAAAAGGTTTGGTCCATGGACGCGCCCACGAGGGAATTGATGAGATTACTGGTAATATTTTTTTCCACCTTATATTAGCTTCTCATCAAGTCAGAATACATGTTGTAGTAACATTTGTAAATGGTCCACGTTTCTTTCGCAGAAAGAGCAACACAAGCTTGATGCCGAAAGCGACTCATCGTCTCCGTCGACGATGAGGCCCAAGTGGGACACCCATCTCAACCGGGCCTTGAACATAATGAAGGGCCTCCCTTTGGACACTCGTCCGCAGCATGGACGTGTGCACGGCGTCGGAGACGGTGCCCAGTTGAAGCAATACTACCACGAGGACCCTGAGGCCAAAAGGCATAGAAGGAAGTTTAGTCAGGTCAACATCGACGAGAAGGTGAAGCTTGCGGTTGAGAAAAAAGCAGCTGAGACCGAACAAGCGACCAAACAAGAGATGATCAAGTCGGCAGTCAATGCAGCTTTAGCTACCTGTAGAGATGAGTTCGCAGCTTTGGTTTCATCCTTGATCCCAGCTGTTATCGAGTGGACGAAGCAAAATCCAGACAAAACAGCAGCGGATTTTCCCCGTACTAGCTTCGTCGGGAGCAACTCGGTGAACATCGCACCAGCGGGGCCTGCTCTCGCACCCGGACATGCTCCATTAGCCGCTCATAGCAGCCCGTCCTCTGTCTCTGGCGTGCTAGGCGGGCCTTCTCCTTTGGCTGAGCTCGACGCCCTCACGGTAATTACACGTCACACCAACATATCTATAATATATCCCTTTTTCGTTGCCTTTTGGATGTCTGACGCCGTAGACATGTTTTCGCAGGCCGAGAGAACCCCGTGCACCTTACTATACATGATCAATGGCCAGACGGTGGATGTGGGAAAGGCAACGATAATAAATCCCACGGATCGGATGATCCACACCATGCAGATGCCCAATACCACTTTCAAGGTTTCCGTGGCGAGTGTCAAACCGGGCCACGAGGATTTGGCTCCTCCGGTACAACTCGGGGGAGAGGAAGATGAGAACCCTAAGTGGCTTGCAGACTGCAAGGGCTATTTCATACTATGGCCGAAGGGTCTTCTTCGTGTCGAGTCGGCCGCCGTGATGACCCCACCAACGACAACACATCCCCAAGAAGGTATGAACACCACCACCCCGCCTCCGCAATTATTAGCGCCGCCTATTATGCTGGGTGAGAGCGGCGAGCGACGCGAGGAAGGCGGTCCAAGCTGAGTGGATCATGATTTCTCCCCCGTGCTCCAGCAAGCAATGGATGATAACATGGACGAGGATGGTGACCCTATGCAATTCCTCAACACCGCCTTCATTAATCAGGAAGTAGAAATGATGAGTCAGCCATATGACTCGGCCAATAAGGAGCATGTGGACGAGGAGATGGATATTCTGTCGGAGCAGGAGCATCCTAGGTCTGAGTGCAAAAAGTCTCTCTTCCTGCAACCCTTGCAGGACACGCCTCCAGATGCCGCCTCAAACCAGCATGAACAACCCTTGCTCAGCCCGTCAACACTTGGGTTGGCGATCAAGGGCGCTATGAAAGGCTCATCACAACCTCTCCCCCAAAAGAAGCCGAGGAAGAGACCGAATAGGAAAGACTTAGCTGCCAAAAAGGTTGTCAATGCTTCTAGCAGCAAGTCGGTTCCGCCAACCGGTTTTGCAGACCGTGTACCGATGAAAGGTACGGCGTTGATCCATGTCGCGGGCGAGCCGATCCTCCCTCCGAAACCGCTGGAGAGCATATCACGGGATCTCAGGAGACTGCACGACCATGTACTGTCGACAGAGAAAAGCCTTCTTGCGTCGAAGGATCCAGGATATCCACTTTATGCGGTGTGTGTGCCTCCGGGCATGGGCTACGTCGACACGACGCCTGCGGAAGTGTTCTTCCTGCGGTTTGATCACATCTTTGAGATGTTCCTCACTAGGCGGCTCGATTTTACGATCGTCCGCCTTTTTGCGCTCCATATGAGCTTTGTCATCAAAAGAGAGGAAATCTCGCAAATCGCGGTGGCAGATCCATACTACATGCATGAGTCCTTCTTGTCGCTCGGTGACTCGAAAATTTCATGCTGATGAATAAGGAGAAGGAAATGGTTCTCGTGCCTTATCATCCAATGTAAGTCATTGCCCAAGTGCCTTTACATTTCAATCATTCCTTTGCTCATATGGAGGCTAGCTAATTTGAGGTGCATTTATTTTGCGCAGCGAGGGGCACGCCGTCCTTATCGTTCTTTTCCCGTGAGTCTCCCATGCCGTGTATTTCGACTCGTCTAGGAACTTCAAAAGGACGGACTACACCAAAGTAATGAGTCTTCTAGATTCCGCTCTCCAGGACTTCGGCATGAGGGGTGGCCACATCGATAAAAAGTCACGAAGGAAGGGCGCGCCGTGTTTCTCGCATAAAACCAACTTCTGCAGTATCCATCAACCGGAAGGAAGTACAAATGATGGATACTATGTCATCCATCTCATGATGGAATTCAGAAAGGATCAGCAACGTCTTCGCATGGCAAGCAAAGATGACAATCATATCATGATATGGGCAAAAAACTTAGCCGAACCGGATTATAAAGTAAGAGATAACTTCTTTCGCATCCTGAAGGATATTGCAACCATCATCATGAAATAAGTCGTCGACAAGAAGGGGATGTTCTACCACGACCCAATATCGCGAGCTGATGTTAAAACTCGCGTAGGAATGCAGCTTTTGGACATTACGCCGTTCAATAAGCTAGGGTGCGTCCTCCCAAATATGGATGGATGGAAGTTCTAGTGTATTGACTATGCCGATGATGATGTCTCGGTTGAATTTATACTTTTGGAAGCGATATGAAACCTTTGTGATGTAATTTAACGGTCATGTTGAACTACTTGCGTAACGCTTGCTAGCTAGTGAATTAGTTGGGGTACCATGAACAACGTGTGTATATTATATTATGTATGTTACTTTATGTTGCATCTATTCACTAACTTTTTGTCTTCGTGTTGCTCAAGTATATTATGTTGTGTACTATTGTTGAATTCCTATAATGAATATGCATCTCTAATAGGTACATAGATCATCGATGGAGAAGAAGTGCTATGCCGTGTACATAGGGAAGGTTCCAGGAGTGTACGATGAGTGGCCAGAGTGTCAGGCCCAAGTGCACCGGTTCCAGGGCGGCAGCCAAAGAGGGTTCAATACCAGAGTGGAAGCGGAAGCTAGTTACTTGAGATTTACGATAGCGCGAGAGGAAGATCGGAGGTGGCGCTTCATGAGCTACTACATAATTCCACTCTTCCTCATAGTGACCGCTCTTCTAGTATATATCATAGTTTAGATGGATGATGAAACTTGCTTGTAGTTGCATGTATTTAAGATATTGTGAAAACTTCTATCGCTATTTTAGAGATGACATGATAAGAGACATCATTTGTGTTGGATATGAGAGATCATATTGATATATATATATGGTCATCAGATTATTGTACGTGTATGATATGATGAGATTTGTACTCTGTAGAAAACCTATGTATGTGTATGAGACTATATTGTATAATACCTGTACAAATACAGCAAAAATACGATGGGAAAAAGAAACAGAAAATGAAAAATAAATACCAGTAGCGCCCTGTTACCTGTACGCGCTACTGGTATTAGTAGTAGCGGGCTCTAAGGGGGGCGCTACTGGTGTAGTAGTAGCGGGTGCGTATGCGCGCTACTGCTACAAGTTAGCTGTAGTGTGCTAGGAGTAGCGCGCCCTAGGGCGCTCCTGATAAGCCAAAAGGGGGCGCTACTACTAGCCTTTCTCCTAGTAGTGGATAAGTGTCTTAAGTGTTTTAATTCTGATCTTATCCCCTTCAAACTTTAGGATCTCGAGTGTGTGGAGTATCGGAACCGTTACAATGCCTTGCTTGCAGCGTATTGTCTCGATTCTGAGCTCAGGTGGGAATTCCTATAGTACCTTTAGCTTCTTCGGTTTCGGATAACATCTTGGTCGTCCTTTGCCCTCCCTCCTTTTGCCTGGTGTTTTCACGACTTGCATCGAAAAGCACTGTCCTTTTATCTAGCTTTGATTGTCGTTCCTCCTCTTGATCTCTCGATGGTTTCATTTTCCGACGTTGTCGTCTCTCTGCGAAAATTTATCTTGACAGATGTTCGACATCGACATGGAGCAAAGTCCCTTGTTGGTGGTGTTGAAGATTGTCGACATTCTTTTCTCTCGCCCCCTCTCCCCCGGATCGTCCTGGATCTCGGGACGAGATCCCTTGTTGGTGGTGTTGTATTGTAACAGCCCAGATTTCACAAAAATTAAAAAAAAATTGTTTTCGGTGTGAATTGGTTGATTGTCTGATTTATTTGCGTTGTTTGCATCCCCGATTTATCGATCGGCGATTATTTTTCCCCCTCTTATCTCGTATCGGACGGAGACCGACCCTTGCCACCCTGACACTCGACCTTTGCGACACCGGGTTTCACCCGATCACCGTCGCGAAAACCGCACGAGACCAGCCGCACCCAACGGAACGAAAAACCCCGTTTAATATTTAAACAGGTTATTTTTATAGCGCGCCCAAAAGTGCTCTCGGAATGGTTCTAGAGCGAGGTGAACGCCACCGGCTCGACGCGCTGATCGTGCAGTTCAAAGTTTTACCCGAATCGGAGGTCCTGCGGACCCCCGGCGGTCAGAAACGTAAACACCGCGCGCGCGAGAGAAAAACCGGGGATGTTTTTGCAAACTGCCAGCCACCTGGGCTATATAAAGACCACCACACTCCCACCCCTTTCTAGGGTTTCCCTAGCCACAAAATTGCAGCCACACCCCCAATTTTCGCAACCCTAGTCCCAGATCTGGAAATTTGCACCCAGGCGCTCTGGACCGTCAGATCTCGCGATCCGACGGCCTAGGGAGTGCCACGTCGCCTAGCCCCTCCTGTCTCTCCTCCCGTGGAAGCCGCCCGAGCCAACCCCGCGCGCCCGTGGAGCCCGAGGGCGCCGTCGCCCGAGCAGCCGCCGCCGGCGACCACGGCAGCCGTGCGCCCCACAGGTCTCCCTCTCGCGCGCCTCTCCCTCTCCTTCCTCTCTTCCCTCTCGCCTCTGACCTCTCCCTCTTCTCCTCTATGCCCCAAGCCGCCGTGGACATGAAGAAAATCTCTGAGGAGCGCGCCGCCTCTGGTTGACACGCCGCCGCCCTGTGGAACCTCACTGGGGATGGGATCTGGTGGATCCGGCGCCGTCGCGCCCGTCTCGCCTGCCCTGGACCTCCTCTGCGCCGCCTGCCCCTTGCCGGAGTGCCGCACTGCCCGGCCGTGGCGCCGCGAACCTCCCCGTGCGGGACTCGGGAGGAGAACGAAGACCCCGTGCCCCCACTCGCGTTCGCCAGCTGGGCCGGCGTGCCCAGCGGCCCAGTGCCTCGCCGCCCGCCTGGTGGGCCTTGGCCCACTCGGTGAGCACTTGCCCCCCCCCTTTTTTTTCTTTTTTTTTCTGTGAGTTAGTTGGGCTCGGCCCAACACTATGCAGCGCCCTGAGTGCATTTTTATTATCTTGCGCTCGCTGTTAGCCCAGATTCGGCCCAGAGTGAATTAGTTTTTTTTCGTTTATATTTTGGCAGATTGTATAGTATTTTGCGTTGCCCGTATCTTTTAGCTCGTAGCTTGGATCGCGACGCTTTAAACATGAAAGTTGCTTAGTTTTTTGTGTAGTTTAATAAAATGTGCTCTTTTGCCATGTTTGACTTTGTTTACATGTTCTTTGACTGCTAATTACAACTGCTTGCCACTGTAAACTGTAACTGCCATAACTTTTTAACCGTTTCTCTGATTAAAATGTTTCTTATATGTAACTTGACTAGAATTGCTTGTAGATTTTGTTTGTGCTTCTCTTGCTTGATAATAAAAAAAATAAAAAATTGTTTAGCGAAAAACAGTACCGAATTCCATTTTTATCGTGGGGTCCGCAATAGTTTGCCATGTATAGGTTTTAACCCCCACTTAAAGTGACTAGATTAGATAGTTTATTTATGCTTCACCTCTTGTAATGTTTGTGTGCTATGCCATGCTTCTGTGCTTTGCCATGTAAACAACTTTGTTGCTCACGTGTAGCTAAACAACTTGAACCTTTCCAAATGTGCGGTATCGTCGTGTGTGACGAGTACTCCACTTAACCTGTTAGTAACCGCTCTCGACGGTAGTTGCGATGTCTCGTGTTGCCTTCTTGTTGATGCTTGCTCGTGTTTGCTTTGTAGTAATAGATGCTTGATCGTTGATTGCTTTCCAGTGTTTATCGTCTTGTGTGCTTCCGCGGGTACCTCTCGGAGACATTGCGAGCTTGCGATCAACTACACCTTCGGAACCCGACTTATCAACAGGCAAGGACTATACATTACTTATGATCCATTCTATTTCAACCAGTGGTTTGCATGCTAGTCTAGGTTAGGTTCGATGTTTGATCCTACCACATGTTTACATCCATGTCCCCTCCCAGCAAACCATGTACTGCTATGTTACTATTGCTCGTTGCTCAGCCCCTGCTTAGTATGCATGCTTAGGATGCTACGATGTTACCCTGTTACTCCTTGGTTTGGGATATCACATCATTATTATTGTTGTTGTTGATGATATGATTATTATAATGTTGACCATACTCGACGAAGGATGGAAGATCTAGGCTATCCCGCCCCGACGCTTTGTTCCATTCGAGTTACCTAGGACCCGAGTTCCGGGTATTGGTTTTAAGACTGAGCGTGCCTAACCGCGTGTGGGATTTTATGGGGTCCCCTTTTCTTACCTACCTAGCTTCAAACATTTCCAGTGGTGGCCCAAGCTGATTTACCATTTGAAATCGTGTGTGTGCTGGTCAGCCGCCAGTAGTTTTCAAACAACCCGGGCCAGCGGAGACATGGTTTCTCTTGTTGGTCCACCCCAGGGAGCTAGGGGGTTGTCCACATCAGTTTGGGAAACTAACCCGACCTCATCCAGACGGTAGAGGCCGATTCGAGAGCGCGGCCGGCTTTTGAGTTGGATGTCGACTCACCGGGGGCCACCCGGATTTGTGCGTTGTTAGTTCGAGGGACCTATCATTCCGGATCTCTTGGGACTAAATCATAAAATGGTTGCCTATCTAGCAACTGAGAGAGATGGGCGTGCGTGCGGAGCCTTGTAACGGGCAGTTGGTACACCCCTGCAGGGTTAAATCTTTTTGAGAAGCCGTGTCCACGGTTATGGACGACTTGAGACCTACTCCTTGTTCATAGACAACAACGACTGAGATAATCTTAATATAACTTGATCAACATGTGTGTGTGCCTTGACTGCTTCTTCTTCGTCGGGATGCGAAGAGGAGGACAAGGATAGGATAGGTGTTATGTTTGCGTAAGTAGTCGATAGCAAGACTTGTTGGAGGTGATTCCTCATCGAATGCTTGGCTTCTTACCTTACTGTCTAGATCGTTAGCCACTTCATAAATGCTAGTGCGGTAGCAACCTCACCACTTACCCCATCCTTACCGTAAACTACTAGTTGTCCTAGAATGACGCGTGATGAAGTCCTTGCTGGGTGAGATGACCACTACAGTTGGATGCTGAGTACCTCTGTACTCATGATACTACCGCCAAACTCTTTTCAGGGTTCTTGATCGACAACAAGTATGGTGATCGACGTTTCACGTGGAGACTCGACAACGACTAGTTAGGCGGATCCCGGCGGAGGGCCTGGACCCGTGTGGATATGGGGATCGATGTTTTTCTTTTGCCACTAGGCATTTGATTGTAGTCTGTACTCAGACATCTACCTTCCGCTGATGTATTGTATTTAAGGAAGTTGTATGCCGATTGTATGAGATGTTGTATCCTTGTATTTGTAATGTTGTGATGGCATGTTGGAAATCCGGGGCATATGGCTATGTCATATGTCGCGGTGGGACCGATATTTTCTTCGTCCCCCGATCTGGATGGAAACATCTAGATCTGGAACAGTACCGCATATCGTGCCTTACAGCTAGTGCGACTGCAACCTTTCCAATTACTTATCTTACCGTAGGAAGTTAGTTATCCTGTAATGATATAATCTCACCCCTTGTTTCCTTTTGTGCTATTACTGTTTTTCTTGATCGGCCGCTGGAGTTGACTACTACCTCGACCCGAGCACTGGAAGATACTTCGTGGAGGTACCCCCGGAGGACGATGATGAGGATGACTTCGCTCGGTAGATCCTATAGTTGGCTTCCGACGTTCCGTGGATGGACTAGTTTATGTGCAGCCCTCTTTAGGGACATTTGGATTTTGACCGTACTCGGTCGTGTTTGTCTTCCGCTTGTTGCATGATGTATTGTTGGGTCTATGGACCTCTGAGATGATGTAATAAATACCAGCAGCAATGTATGCCCTGGACTCTATATTTATGTCTTAGTATAAAGTTTATTTTTCTTATATCTGTTGTCGAGAATCCGGCAGCGACACGAGTGCGAGTGTTGTCAGTCGGTGGCCTTTTATGCGCTACTAACTCGAGCGGGAAGAGAAAGCGACTAACTTGAGTTAGCACCACATCGGGGGCCTTACACACTCCGTATCACGAATTTCACGATTTTTCCGCCACCGCCTCGATTCAAAGATCGGGATCGCCAGAAGACCGTGTCCCGGCGCCCTGCCAGAGCGAGGATCGATCTTCGGGAGCTTCTCCACCACCATGAGCGCTTCCCAGATGTTCTGTGAGTAGTCCCCCTTGGACCATGGGTCCATGACCAGTATATATTTGATGTCTTCTCTCCAATCTTGTGCTTCAATTTTTAGCCCTTGTGAGGTGCCCAACATGATCAAGGCATATATGTAATAGTTTTCTGTTGCTATGCTGTGTTTTCTTTGATCCGATGGATTATGAGATTATGTTCAGATTGTGATGAGTTATATATTTGGTTCTCGTTTTATGTATTAGTTCTTGAGTATTCTTGCTTTTTATTGCTTTGACCAAGTAGTAGATTGGAACTCCAAGCGGGAACGTTATGCATGATTGTGGTTTCATGTCCCCCGATGTCTAGCTTGAGTGATTGAACCATGAGACTTGGAGATGTGTTTTTTCCACCAGGGAAAAACAATGGTGCTTGTAACCGCGGTTGCAAGGATTTTTTTTCCTTTACACATAGTTTGTTAATGCAGTTGTATGTTGCTTTGGGTTTACACTTTGGGTGGGACTTGCAACTTAATACCAGCGAGATGTTCTGGATAGATATCTCAAGGTGGATGATTAGTTAGTAGATACTGATGAATAAATGATGGCTTCAAGCCCCTCGTTGGGTACCCCAAGTGGAAGGTTGAGATGTAGCCTAGCAGCAAGTTTCCCTCGGTGAAGATACCAAGTTTTATCGAACCGGTGGACTCTGAATTGTGCAAGTAGTTGTCAACGGCGCCAGATATTAAGTTGCCATATGGTAATGAGGTTGACGTGGACCTGCACACACAACAAGTAACTTTTCTCCCAACGAGTACAGAGGGGTTGTCAATCTCTCCGGTCTTGTTGTTTACAAATTTTCCAACACAAGGGTGGAAATAGTAGTGATGATTGCAACGAAACGAAATAAAGCAGTCAATAGTGGAGGTGTAAGCAATGGATAAAATATGGGCCGGGTCCATGCACTACTGGAATTCATCAGTTTGCCATGCGTCAACCTCTTTGCCGTCTGTATTTCGTCGGGGCAGACGGTAAAGAGGTGATTTGCCATCAGCTGCAGACGGCAAAGAATTGTTGACGGCAATGAATACTTTGAGGTCTGCTTTTACTTGACTCATGGCAAAGACTGGCTTTGCCGTCTGTTTTTTACGTGACTCATGGCAAAGACTAGCTTTGCCGTCTGTTTTTCTTTGACTCATGGGAAAGACTGGCTTTGCCGTCTATTTTTTTTTACTCATGGGAAAGGCAAGCTTTGCCGTCTGTTATTATTTTTGCCTCATGGCAAAGTATGTTTCCAAATATTGAAAGAAAACTGAGTTTATCCGTTATTTAATTTTGAAACATAAAAACAAAGTCTAAACAATGCAAAATTTGACATGATATTGACGTATGATTCCTAGAAAATGTAGTTTTTTAATAAAATTTACTACACTTTAACATATTCATTTTATTCAAATTAATAGAGTAAAAAAATACACAAAAATCTTCTTTTTTCTATTGGTCTAGCCTCTTTCTCATGGATCAGTGACGTGGCAGGCAACCACCCCCCACCACGCACCGCACCGCACCCCACCCTCTCTTTCCTTATCCTCTCTTTCCACCGTTCCCACCTACCCATCCTACCCACGTATACTAATCTCTCTCCCTTATCTCTTCCCTTGCACGCGTCCTCTCTCCTGGTCACGCCGCTACTCACATCGACGGCCGCCTCGCCGTCCTCTCGCCGGCTCCGTCTCTCGACGGCGTTGCCCTGCTGGCTCCACCTCCCACCAGTTGCGCTCCATCGGCCCCTCCTCGCACCAGTCGCCCTGCCGGCCCTTCCTCCCTCCTCCTCCGCCTCCGCCTCACAGGACGCGTCCCGACGGCCACGCCCCGACCAGTTGCGCCCCGCCTGCCCTGCCTCCCGCCGGCTGGGCCTCTCGCCGACGGCGCCTCACAGGACACGCCCCGCCTCACATAGGCGGCGCCTAGCCAAGAGCACACCGCTGCGCCTGCGCGCCAGCCGCGCACCGCCTGACCTGCCTTGCGCTGGCTCCGGCTTCGTCTCTGGTGGCGCACCGCCCGATCTGCTTGTGGCTTTCTTCTCACCTTTGAACGCAGATGTGTTTCCCATCGTGTGGGTTTTTGCCGCTGTCGGTCGCGGAAACATGAACGTATGGCTGGGAGTAGAACAGAAACGGAACGGGCGACCGCGAAAGAACTAGAACCAGGACGGGAACGTTCGACTTTTCTTTTATAATTAAAAATATCCTTTGCCGTCTGTTTAAAGTTCACAGGGCCCACCTACAAACAAATGTGTGTAAATTGTACTTTGCCGTCCGCCTGAGTAAAAACCCTGACGGTAAAGTCTTTGTCGTCCGTCGATTATAAGCAGACGGCAAAGAGCCTGTTTGCCGGATAAATGGTTGCCAAATGCATTGTCGTTTGTCGGCGGACGGCAAAGGCCTTTGCCGTCCGTTTTTCATATGTTTGCCGACAGCCATGGCAGACGGCAAACTGCTGAATTCCAGTAGTGATGATGTTCACTAGTGATTTCTCTCTCCCAAAAGACGATAAAATATCTAAGATGGGTAAACAAATTATAGCTGGGCAATTCACAGAATTATAAACCCACCGCAATGCTAATTATGCTACTAGAAAGCTAGAGGCTCAAAAGTATGGGAAGTACTCCAAGACAAGTAGACCAAAATCCATCTGCATCTACTTACTAATCATCACCTGGAGATATCTATCCAGAACATCTCGGTGCTATTAAGTTGCGAGCCCCACCCAAAGTGTAAACTCAAAGCAACATACAACTGCATTAACAAACTTTGCGTAAGGTAAACAATCCTTGCAACTACGGTTACAAGAACCGTTGTTTTCTCCTGAGTGGAAACAACACATCCCCTAGTCTCATGTTTATGTCACTCAAGCTAGACATCGGGGGGCATGAACCCACAATCACGCATAAACGCTCCCACTTGGAGTCACTATCTACTACTTGGCCAAAGCAATAAAAAGTAAGGGAGAACATGCAAGAATTACTCAAGAACAAGATATAAAAGGTAACCAAATATATAACTCATCACGATCTGAACATAATCTCACAATCCATCAGATCCTAGCAAACACAGCATAGCAACAGCAGGAAAATTGCATAGATGCCTTAATCATGTCGGGCAGCTCACAAGGGCTAAGAATTGAAGCACAAGATTGGATAGAAGACATCACATAGCTACTGGTCATGGACCCATGGTCCACGGAGGACTACTCACGGCACATCCGGGAAGCTTCCATGGTGGTGGAGAAGCTCCTGGAGGTCAATCCTCCCTCCAACAGGGTGCCGGGAAGAGGTCTTGTGGTTCTCCCGACCTTGGAAGCGCGGCGGCGGTGGAACAAAGAGGAAATTTGCGATGTGGGGGTCTCTCTGAGGGTTTTCGGAGAAAGGGGTAAAAATAGGCCAAAGGGGAGCGCCAGAGGTGAGCCAGGTCGCCCAGGCGGCCACCTGGGTGGCCGCGCCACCATGGCGCCTGGGTGCCTGGTGGGGCCCCCTAGCCCTCCTTCGGGCATCTGGAATCTTTCGATACGCTTATATGATTTTTCTGGAATTTTTGGAGCTCTGTAAATATTGGTAAAACCTGCAACTTACAGACATCAGCAGACAGAAACTGGCACTAGGTGCACTGAGTTAGTAGGTTAGTCAAAATATGTGTAAAAAGATATAAAAGTGTAGCAAAACACAAAGCAATGTCACCTAAAAGAGCATGGAACAAGAAGAAATTATAGATACATTTGGGACGTATCAACATCCCCAAGCTTAATTCCTTCTCGTCCTCAAGTAGTTCTATGATAAAACAGATAATTTATGTGGTGAAATGCTAACACACATATAAGAACTTCAAAGTAAAGCAAGTAAGATTTGAAATTCAAGTCAAGACAATAAGAAGCAAGAGTCTATATCGAGTATTGAAACTAGAAAAGTATGAACATAAAGGTGCAAGAGCTCTCGCTGTCCGTGACTCGAATATCTCCAAATGGTGTTTGCGTGCAAGAAGTTGGAGATAGGTTTAGAGAATAAAAAATATTATATAGTTTTATTGAGAACTCAACCTACTAAAGTTTCACACTTGGTCTCCTTCGGGATCTTATTTTGACTTGTCCCGAGACTACTAGTCAGGTACAAGTCAAACTGATCCCGTCCCTTTAGAATTTGAGCACTCATGTAATGGATGAGTGCAAGCAAGATACATTGGCACTTAGGATGGCAAAGAGAGAAATGATGGGGAAGGAAGACAAAAATGGTGTAAAGGCTCATATCAATGAGGACAATCATAGGAGAGAGAAAGCCAAATGATAGATATCATGTGAGGAGTAGGGATTTCCAATCAACGGATGCACATATGAGCTAAGGTAAGCTCTCCAATGGAACTAGTGGGGGTGCATCCAACTTGCTTGCTCATGAAGACCTGGAGCTCATTTGAGGAGGCTCATCCAAGGAATATGCAAGCCAAGTTCTATAGTGTAAGGGTCCCCATGTAATTATGCATGAATGATAATCTCTATGGAGTACAAATATGACAATGGAACACGATTGTGGATCTTTCAAAAGGAATAGTAGTGTTGCCCCTTCTCTCTCTTTTTATTTCTTTTTTTTTCTTTTTTCTATTTTTTGTAAAAAAATTTGGCCTCTTTGGCTCTTTCTATTTATCTCTCATTTTTTCTCTTTGAGATCTTTTAATTCGTCCTCTTTGGGATCTTTTCCTCACTTAAGGGCAACACTCTCTATTTTACTAGAATATAGAAGATATGCACACTTTACATGAAGTACTTAACATAAATAAAGATGAAAACTATCATGATGTATGCAAATGTATGCCTCTGCCAGTGTAGCAGGATATGAAATGATACGAGCACATCATGTAGCAATAATGAGGGCAAAGCCCTACTAGCATGCCGCTCCTCGATCAAGCAAAAGCATGTATGACATGAAGATCAAGTCATGATATGGTGGATTTTGCATGGCAATGTATCTCAGAAAAGCTATTGAAATGCCTTGATAGGTAGGTATGGTGGTTGTTTTGAGGAAGATATAAGGAGGTTTATGATGAAAAAGCGTATCATGCCAAGGGTTTGGATGCACTGGCGAAGTATGCACCAACTCTCAAGATGAGAAAGGGCAATGCACGGTACCGGAGAGGCTAGAAAAATATGGAAGGTGGAAGTGCCAACAATCGAATATTCATATTAGTCTGAAGAACTCATGTAGTTATTATTGGTAACTCTCTATCTAACTAGGAGGTTCACAAAGGGTCAAGTACCCCGAGGAGGAGTGTATTGTTGGGAATGTTCCCTAGAGGCAAATAAAATATGTTTATTGGCATATTCCATTAGTACATAATAAGTTTTATGATGTGCTATAATTGTATTAAGCGGAAACCTGACACTAGTGCTGGTAGGGTCTATCCAAACGGTTTTTGACCCCTATCGCCTAAGGGAATTGGAACCGTCGCCTTGCTCTCGATTGCGATAGGGGTTCCTTTTCCACACGAGAGCGATAAAACGTTTGCTATGTGGCGATGTCAAGCAGACGCTTCCGTTTAAAAAATCATGTCCGATGTACGACGATATCCCACACGGCCATTGCTAGAATGACCGTGTGGACATAACATATGTATCACATGCAGTTCACTCGACACGATCGTTTGTAATGCGACCAGGAACACAAACAAGAAGTAGAAAAGCACCGTCTGTGACACTACATAGATCCCACACAATTTATTTATGGTACTGAGTTTTGGTTTACACTATCAGGTTTTGGGTTTCAGGTTGTAACCCTTCATGTATGACTGCCAATTTTCTACAACTGTTTGTGTGCAACCATACTATTATCAGCCACGGTTACTAAATTTTAAATGTGTGTACGGTCTATATGTTCCAAACGGTTTTATTTCAGTACACATGTGCCAATTTAGAGAGATCACAAACGTTCGTATTTCGCAATGTGTGTGTGCTATTAGGATTGATCCCACACATTTCATGTGTCCATATTGTGTGGGATGATATTCAGAATCGGAGACAGTTTTTGTAATCAAAATAAGTGGTTTGTTGTGGATACTGGCTGGCGGTTTTTATACGCAGAACGTGTATGATGCATGATCTAATCGACACAGTTTTCAGAGGGACAACTTTTGTGTTGTTGAGCTCTATGCAAACGAGTGGTCCCAAGAAACCGTGTGCAGCTTAATCTATAGAACAACAATTATTTCACCTTAATTTATTACCAGCAATTACAATTATCATGTATTTGAAATTATAAATTGAATTTAATAATAGGTGAAACTAAAAATTATATACATCCAATTTACAAAGGTTCAACAATCAAAGAATAATCCAAATCACAAAACTAATGGTCTACCCTCAAAAAAACTAATGTTGAAGAATTACAGAAACAACATAATCACAACAATGAACCAGATGAGTATTAAAGGAGGTATAGAGAGAGCCAAAAGTCATTTTCACTGTCAGGGCAGTTGTAGAAGCGGAATGCCCATATTGTGCCCTCCTTCATGCCGAAGGCGCGCACAAATTTGGTCCAACCTCTTGTGATGACCGCCAGTCCATCCTTCACAGACTTTAGGAAGACGTGTAGACCATCTTCATGATAGTCTGGGTGATAGACTTTTATTTTGGTTGCCTCGGAACCAAGCATGGAGTTTGCTAGTTAATCTTGAGTAAACTGCTTTGGGAACCACTGCAAATTATAACATTCAGATACTGGTGAGTGATTACTAACAACTCAATATGAGCATGAAAAAGGAAGGTTGCATAGTTCTTACCATCCTGAAGTTCACAGACGTCTTGGATAAAGAATAGACAAAAAGTTTAATTCTCATCTCCCCTCTCTTTCTCCTAACAATCTTTTTTAGTTTTCTCACTTGGCGATCGGTCATGAATATGTCATTACCCCATCCGCAAAAAGGGTTGAAATCTGGATTTGAACCCCTGATGTATGTACCTATAGAAGCAACAACTGAACCGTTAAAATATATTATGTACTTGTGTAATGAGGCAATAAAGGCCATGGGATGAAACGAATCATGATGCTAAACAACAACATCTCCCATTCTTTTCCTGCATAAGTATAGATTGGGAAACAAATCATCAGACTATGAAAGATATCTTGATTGTTAAGTTTTAAGATGCTGGTAAAGGAAGGGGTAAAACTGAACCATTGTTTTGGTGGATAAACAAAGAATGATATAAATCAAAATTAATCATAGTATAGATTGTTCGGATCTGAGCATTTAACATGATGGTAAAACAACGGAATGATAATAGAAAATCATGTTAACTGGAACATTATTGACAACAACCAATTACGATGATTACAACTGGTATTGGTGAAGTTTAACTGAGTATTTGTTAATACTTAAATATCACATTGTGTATAAGAAAGAAACACAACATAGTTCATGGCAGATCATGACAGTAGAAAGATAGTTTTGTCGTGTAGATCAATATCCAAGGGGAAGCAACATAGAGAAAAGTAGGGATTCGTGTTAACTAGATGGGGATTGGCAAGAAACAAATATAGACATTAAAAATGGTATTGGTGGAATCGAAGTGGCTAGTTGGTACCTAAATATCAGTATGCATAACAGAGGCTTACCGATCAAAGTTTAACATATCATGGAATCGGTGTGAATGAATAAGTAGATCATATTAGCACCATTTAGAAACTTGGAATGAGTTACAAAGTGATATGTATATGATTTACATCCCCAAAAATGCTTACCCAAGAACCAAGTTATTTATCTGCGCATAACGATACCCAGCTCTAGTAAGGACCTTGTATAACACACCTGAGAGATATTGTATGTGGATTCACTTGATCCTTCTAGATATATGGTGGAGGCTAACTAATCATGTAGTGTGGCACCGTTTTCCATGGTGCTAGAGAGCAGTCAAAAGAGCATCAAAGGTTCTCACATGAGAAGAATACCGTTATGCACGGACCGGAGTTGATTTTGGGTAAACCATTTTGGGTAAGAGAGATAGATGAAAATAACAGTAAGAAACAAGTCACTGTTCGACGTCCATGTTGCTCTCTTTGAAAATCATGGCAGTAAGAAAGATAGTTTGATTTCGAAGATTAATATGATAGTAAAGCAACTGAAAGAAAAATGAAAATCATGTTAACTAAACCATGAGTGATGACAACCAAATATAGCCGTTATAACAAGTATTTGTTATTAGTTAAATACTAGCAGAGCATGATTTACATAGCAAAACACAGCATAGTTGAACATGTCATTGAATCATCAGACCAACAGAAGGAGCATAGAAGACTAGTTGATACAAAAATATAGACATTAAATGTTATTGGTGGAATCAAATTGACTAGTTTATACCTAAATATCAGTGTGCATAACACAGACAAACACATCATAGTTTAACATATCATGGCATTAATATTAGTGAATAGGTAGATCATATTAGCAACAATTAGAAACTTGTAATGAGTTGCAAAGAGATATGTTTATGATTTTCATCCCCAGAAAGGCTTGCCCAAGAACAGGGTTTTTTAGCAGATAATGCATTACATAGCCAAACACAGCATAATTGAACATGTCATTGCATCATAAAACCAATAGAAGGAGAATATTAGACTAGTTGATACCTAAGTATGGACATTAAAATGGCATTGGTGCAAAGACATATGTTTACGATTTTCATCCCTAGAAATGCTTACACAAAAACCATATTTTTTAGCTAATTTGATAAAGATAGTAATTTGAACAGGTTCTTTGTCAGAACCCCAACTAGGGTAAGTGCTAGGGTTTGTTTGATCCCTTTGCATCATGCAAAAATTCCAAAAGAAATTCAAAAATGGGGAAAGAAAAGCCCTGAGAAATTATTTCAAATGGCCAGATAAAAATCTTTTTCCAAAAATCATTTGAATGTTTGGAAAATTCCTAGAAATGATGGTGATCATTTTAAAAGTGGTTTGGGTTCATTCCCACACTCAAGGAATATTCAAAAATTCAAAAGGTGCCCTGGAAATTAAATTTTGACCCTATATGAATTGAAATTCAAAATATATTGAATTTCAAAAATGTCCAAATACTATATGTGGCTAGCTACTGGTCACCTAGTATTTATAAAATTAGTTGGGCATTTTTTATAAAATGTTTTGGTATTTTTACAAGAGCAAAACAAAAGGCAGAAAAAGAAAAACAGAAGAAAGCAAAGAAGAAAAAGAAAAACTGAAGCCAGCCCACCCCCTATGGCCTCGGGCCCAACTGAAACTTTCCCCAGCCCAAGCCCACCTGAGCTTGTCGTCTTCTTCCCCGCGCTGCCAAGCAGCTCGGTAGCGAGCGCCGACGCCACCGGGACGGCCAGGCCGCCTACGTCTCTCCCCGGGATCCCTCTCTTCGCCACGACAACGCCCAGAAGCTCCCCGTCACTTCCCCTCTCCTCTGGCTAACCCTCCACCTCTCCTCCGCCCGTTTTTGTCGCCGTCAGAGAGCTCGCCGGAGCGCGCCACTGTGTCAGCTGTGGCCAACGGCCACCACTCGTCGAGGAAACTCGTCCAGAAGACTCCCCGACGTCGCCTTCGTCTTCACGCGAGAGGAATCGGACCCAGCGGCCCCGAGGACGACGCCTTCGACCCCGTTCCACGCCACGGCCGCCGGGCATCGTCACCAAAATGCGCCGTCTTTCGACCTTCCCCGACGTACCTGACCTCTCCGTCGCGATCAGCGTCAGCTTCCGCTTCGAACTCACCCTTCCTTTCTCAAATCCGTGCCCAAATCGCCGTCTTCGCCTGTACAGCGCCACGGCCGCCGCGCCATCTCGACGCCGACGAGGCTCCGGCCACCCCCTTGCCTCCCCGTGGGCAGCCGCAGACGCGGACGAGCACGAGAAGCGTGCTGGTGGTCTCCCCGTGCTCTCCCATGGCCGGAGACGCCGGCACCCGTGTGCGCCGCCGTGCGGTTTGGTCACCGCCGGCTAACCGCCGACGGGCCTGATTAGCTTAAGGGGCTAATCCCTTGTTAGTTTACCCTTGGGTCACTGACAGGTGGGCCCTGCCCCCTTAAACCGTCTGGTTAAATTAATTAACCACGAATTCAATCCACTGAGACTGACACCCTGGCCCCACCAGTCAGACCCCCCCCCCACGCCATGCTGATGTCAGCATGATGCAGTAAATCTTTTCCAGAGATTTAATTATATTCCATAAAATCCAGAAATTGGTTAAAACTTCAATAAATCATAGAAAATTCATATTAACTCCAAATTGGACAAATAATGTGTCTAAAATTATCAGAAAAATACAAGGATTATGAATATGCAACTTGTTTCTATGTTTGACCATTTTAAAATGGGTGAACAGTAGCAAACATGCATATGGATCCTTTTCAAATTCAAAATTGGAGTAATTTTGCAAATGATTTTGCAACACACTTCAATTAGATGGATTCATCCACACATCAGAGGCTTTACCTCACCTTTACAACATCACTTCATGATCAACCTTTTCAAATGAACTATCATGCATTCAAATGCATTTGAAATTCATCGATAAATCAAATGGAGTTTGAATTTGCATTTCAAATGCAATATACTCCTTTTAAATGGAATGCTCAACACATCAGTACCTTGAACATCACCATTACAATCTTATTCATGTGATTGTGCATTGTACATTATGTTGATCCTATGATTGTCATGTTGCTGATAAAAGTGGAGCCGGAAACCGAAGCCACCCCTTCGTTGAAGACATCGTAACGAACCTTGTCAGCAAGGCAAGCAAACCCCATTGATCATGTCTATAAAATCCCAATTCCCTCTCAGTCTCGCTTATGCATGTTTAAGAGATCACTTTGTATCGATTCTACCGCATAGTTGAACCCATATCCGATGCATGATCTATCATCTTGTCACAGTAGTAAGCAAACAAAAATCCTAGCTGACATAGGAGTTGATTGATATCATGTGGCCACTGCAACTGTTAATGCTTATTGCATGCTTAGTGGTACAATGAGGTTGCTTTTGATGTGAGTCGGGATGATGGTGAACATGGTGTTGAGGAAAGTGAAACTGTGTTGGTGAATCCACCCTAATACAAGGTTAATGATGAGAGGCTGTGTAGGAGTACACAGTGGGTTGTCTCGTTGAACACCGCCTTAAGCACCGAGTTCTTGTATGGTAATCCAAGACAAAAAGTACAACCACACATTGGGCTCACTGACCCCACTCGGCCTAGTACCTTGATCCGTGTCGACGTCTAGGAGTCACATTAGTTCGGGCTTTCCTTTTGGCATCTGCATAGAAAAAGATTGAAGGAATGGTTGCATCATCCTAGATATGTGGGTGCACCTGTGAGGCAGGAAAACCATCTGCTAAAGGTGGCGTCTCGGTCACCTACATTGTCTGAGTCCGTATCGTTGAACCGGCCGGACTCTCGAGCGGTAGCAACTCAGATAGTCGACTCCTGGAATAGACCGGTTGTAAGCGAACTGTCGTGGTGAACATCCTCGCTGTCACCTCTTGAACGGTGGCGAGCAAAAGGCGGTAACCGATGGTCATGTGTGTGTAGCTTACACCCTTGCAAGGTTAAAAAAACTATTCGAATAGCCACGTCCGCGGTTAAGGACTACTTGGAACCTGTACCTGATTATTAGACAACTTGAATGGATACTTCTAAAACTCGCAAGATAAGCGTGAGTGCTATGGTGTACTTCCTCGTGGGGAAGTCGAGGAAGTAACCATAGTGGTGTATTGGTTGGAGACTTGGATAGTGGACTCGTGTACGCTTCTTACCTCAAGTCTAGTATTCGTAGTACAGGACTAGCCAAGTCAAAGCTGGCACTTCTGCATATTGAAACCCCACCTCCCTTTACCTTGATACTTGAGCATGAGTAGTGTAGTTCTGATGTAAGTCTTGCTGAGTACGACTTTGTACTCATGTTTGCTTATTCTATGTTTTAGATGAGAAACCGGACCCCGATGGAGTCACCGACCCGAAGCTCGACGTTGACCTTGGTAGTATAGTCCCAGACAGCAGTCTGGTCCCTCGTGGAAGGGCATGTATGTTTACAAGGCTTCTCTAAGCCATTCGTTAAACTTGTCTGTACTCAGACCTAATTTGCTTCCCTTGTATGATGTAATGTTGATCACAGACATGTGATCTTTGTATGCTCTATGTGTATATCAATAAAGATTACTTCTAGAGTTATGTGATGAGACCTGCTGTTCATACTAGACATGTGTGATGCGTGTATGATTATAACATGCATGTCTTAGTATGGGTTTTCGAGACCTTAGTTGTGATCTGGCTGGCGGTCTTTTATACACCAAGTGGCCCTTAGATGTGCGCAGCTTGGGGCATCGCGATGCGATTGCTCGTGGCTCTGCCACGTGCACACTTTGTTGCAAGATCGAGCCCGCCCTAGACCCCGACTAAGTGATCGGGCTAGAGTAAGTCTATGTAAGAGTTAGGATCCAATCGACAACATGGTTGAGGCGACTTGTCTATGAATATGGGATTCACCACCCATAAGCATTTAGACTTGTGAGCGGACGTCGAGGACCCATCTCAGTTGATCATCCGGCCTGGATGGGATGCCCCTCACGTTTGATGCTTTCCGAGAGCGTTCTGTGCTTAGCCTTGTCTGCTTAGAGAAGTGGGTACGGCTCTTGGCTCTCCATGTGATTGTATCGTGACTGGAATTACATACGCCTATTCCGGGTCCCGACAGACTTGGTATCAGAGCAGGACTGTCTGTAGGCTTATCAAACCCTTGGTCGAAGTCGAGTCTAGCATTCTATAGTTATATAGTTACTCTGGGTATAAGGGAACAACGTAAGGCTTCTTTTTCTCCTTACCCTCATCGATCTGAGTTTTGGGTCACCCTTATCTTTTCTATGGGATGATAGGACTAGGCTCATCTATGTCTGACTAGAACATCTCGTTGTTTGCCTCCTTGTAGCCGTAGGACAGTTGTGGTCGTCCAGACTCATCGTTCTGTTGAGTTCCTTGAAGAAGTTCTGTCCAATTTCTTCAAGGTTGTTCCTTTTTCCATCCTGGTGTAGCCGTTATGCTGCCCGATTTATCCCAGGATTCTATGAATCTTTGCCTTTGCATTACAATCTTTTCCTCCTAGTTATGTCCTCTTGTCTTTGATTCCATCATACAACCTGTTCTGATTGTTGATTTTTATCACACAGGATGTCAGGTGGAACTCGTAGTGCTGTCCGTCGGAATCGAGACCGTGTTCGGAATCGAAATGATGATGAACCTCTACCACCGCCTTCTGCGGCGGAAATCATGATGGAAGCTGAGAAGAATCAACGTGATCAAACACGCCTTCTGGAGCTCATCGAGCAGAATACCGCTCGTCAGCGTAATGTGGTCGTGAGCATTCAGGATTTCATCCTCCTCAAGCCACCGGTATTTCGATGTTCTTCTGAGCCCCTTGAAGCTGATGATTGGCTCCGTTCCATCGAGCGTAAGCTTGATACTGCACATGTTGCTCCCGATGATCGAGTTATATTCGCGGCATACTTTCTGGAAGGTGCTGCTGCTGAATGGTGGGGGAACTATGTTGCGATGCAGCCTGATGGTCACCTAGTGACTTGGCAAGAGTTCTGTGTTGCCTTTCGAGGGTACCACCTTCTGGATGAGTTGATGGAGCGCAAGAAAGAAGAGTTCTGCAACCTGACTCAAGGAGAGATGTTCATTCATGAGTATGTGAGAGAATTCAACCGTCTTGCTCGGTATGCCCAAGATGAGATCACCACCGATGCCAGAAAGCAGGAAAGGTTCCGTAAGGGACTTAGCCCCATCCTTCGTCATGATCTCAACCTCATCGAATTTGCCACCTTTGAGGATTTAGTCAACAGATCCTTCAGAGCTGAGCATGGCAATGAAATTTTCGAGGAGTCTCGCAAGCATGCTCTTGAGCTTGCTCCTTCTTCAAGTTCAGCCCCTCAGAAACGCCGAATTTGGATTCCAACCAGTGTCATACCTCAAAACCTTCTCCAGAGGCCACCACCGAATATATGCCATCCACCTCAACACATTTTTCCTCCCCGGAATGATGGTGTGCAACCAAGTAACCCCACCCCCAGCAATTCAGACAGGGTATGCTTTAAGTGTGGTCTTCCAGGCCATTACTATCGTCAATGCCCTCAGGTCTTGATGGCACCACGTCATTCTCGACCCAAGCCTCCAAATAAATCAACCACCAAAGCCTTTCCAGCAAAGCCTTCATCCACTAGTAGTGGTTGTGTGAACCAAATCTTAGTTGAGGACACCACTGATGCTTCTGACGTCATTCTTGGCACACTCCCAGTCAATCATGTCCCCGCCTCCGTTCTTTTCGATCCAGGAGCTTCTCATTCATTCATGTCGGAGAGTTATGCACTTCGTCATGAGTTTCCTTTTGCAGAAATGTTTTCTCCAATGATCATTCAAACTCCTGGTTCAAAGTGGCAAACTAATAGAGTAAGCCATGGCAATCAAATTGCAATTGAGGGTTTAGTATTCCTTGCTTCTCTTATAGCCCTCAAGTCTTCGGACATTGATGTCATCCTAGGAATGGATTGGTTATCAAGGCAGAATGCTTTCCTTGATTGTAAAGCCAAGTCAGTTAAGCTCACCCATCCTTCAGGCCAGACCATTGATTACACCTCACCCAGAACAAGAACCCAGGTGCATACTTTGAATGTGCTTCCCCTTCCTGACCTTGAAGATGTTCCAGTGGTTCGTGACTTCCCGGATGTCTTTCCTGAAGAGCTACCGGGAATGCCACCCGACAGGTGTGTAGAATTCATAGTGGATCTTATACCAGGCACAGCCCAAATTTCCAGACGTCCATATAGAATGGCCCCACATGAGTTAGCTGAGCTAAAAACCCAACTTGATGCTTCGTTGGCAAAAGGCTTCATCCGCCCTAGCTCATCGCCATGGGGTTGCCCCGTTCTGTTCGTAACGAAGAAAGATGGAACAGAAAGGATGTGCGTAGACTATCGCCCGCTAAATCTAGCGACGATAAAGAACAAGTACCCACTGCCCAGGATCAATGATCTTTATGATCAACTTGGTGGATCCTCTGTCTTCTCCAAGATGGATTTGAGATTAGGCTATCATCAAATCAAAATCCGAAACGAGGACATTCCAAAAATGGCTTTCACTACTCGGTATGGTCTTTACGAGTACACCGTCATGTCCTTTGGTTTAACCAATGCCCCCGCCACATTCTCGCGCTTGATGAATTCGATCTTCATGGAGTACCTACATAAATTTGTTGTGGTTTATCTTGATGACATTCTCATCTACTCGAAGAACGAAGAAGAGCACGCAGAACATCTTAGGTTGGTATTGATGAAACTTAGAGAGCACCGCCTTTATGCCAAATTCTCCAAGTGCGAATTTTGGCTACCAGAAGTGACCTACTTAGGCCACGTGATTTCTGCGAAAGGTGTTGCAGTCAATCCCGAGAGAGTTCAGGCCGTCCTTGACTGGACTCCACCTGAATCGGTTAAGCAAGTTAGGAGTTTTCTTGGCTTAGCAAGCTATTGCCGCCGCTTCGTCGAGAACTTTTCTAAAGTTGCAAAGCCTCTTACTGAACTCCTCAAGAAAGATAAGAAATTCCAATGGACCCCCAAGTGCGAGGAAAGCTTTCAAGAGCTAAAAAGAAGATTGACTTCTGCACCCGTACTTGCACCTCCAGACACCAAAAGGGATTTCGAGATCTATTGTGATGCTTCACGGCAAGGGTTAGGATGCATACTTCTGCAAGATCGACATGTGGTAGCTTATGCTTCACGCCAGTTGCGTCCACATGAAGAGAACTATCCTACCCATGATCTTGAACTCGCTGCCGTAGTTCGTGCCCTGAAGACTTGGCGACATTACCGCCTTGGTAATCGTTGTGAGATTTATTATGATCACCAAAGCCTCAAATATATATTCACCCAGCCAGATCTTAATCTCAGGAAAAGACGCTGGATAGAGTTGATAAAAGATTATGACTTTGAATTTCTTACACCCCAGGAAAAGCCAATGTCATGGCTGATGCACTAAGTCGTAAGTCGTATTGTAACAACCTCATGTTACAACAGTATCAACCACTTCTTCATGAGGAATTTTGAAAGCTCAACCTCGAGATTGTTCCTCGTGGATCTCTTTTCAACTTGGTGGCGAAACCAACCCTTGAGGATCAAATCATAGTTGCCCAAAGGCGTGCACGAGGTGTTCGCCGGATCAAGGAGAACATTGCTAGCGGAGTTGCTAAATGTTTCTCCACAGATAGCAAAGGAACGGTATTCTTTGAAAATCGTTTGGTAGTACCTAAGAATAGGGATCTAAGGCAACTCATCCTCAAAGAAGCCCATGACACACCCCTCTCAATTCATCCCGGTAGCTGAAAAATGTACCGAGACCTACGCCAGAGATTTTGGTGGACCAGGATGAAGAGAGACATTGCTCGATATGTTGCCGAATGTGATGTTTGTCGTCGCATTAAGGCCGAACACCAAAGACCTGCTGGCACACTTCAACTTTTCCTATTCCAGAGTGGAAATGGGACAAAGTCGGTATGGACTTCATCACCGGCTTTCCAAAAACCCAGAAAGGAAATGATGCCATCTTCGTTGTCATTGATAGGCTTTCTAAAGTTGCTCACTTCCTTCCAGTTCGCGAGTCTATAACTGCTAGTCAGTTGGAAGACTTGTACGTCTCTAGAATTGTGTCTCTTCACGGTGTTCCTTTGGTAATCAATTCTGATCGTGGTAGCCTTTTCACCTCTAGATTTTGGGGAAGCTTCCAACATGCTATGGCACCTCATCTCTCCTTTAGTACAGCTTTCCATCCTCAGTCTAGTGGTCAAGTCAAAAGGGTTAATCAAATCTTGGAAGACATGCTCAGAGCTTGTGTTATCTCATTCGGAAAGAATTGGGAGAAGTCTCTTCCATTCGCCGAATTTGCTTATAACAATAGCTATCAATCTAGTCTGAACATGGCTCCTTTTGAAATCCTTTATGGACGACGATGTCGAACACCTTTAAACTGGTCAGAAACTGGTGAAAGACAATTCTTTGGACCGGATATGATCAAGGAAGCAGAAGAGCAAGTTCGCATTGTTCGTGATCGTTTGAAAGCCGCTCAGTCTTGTCAAAAGAGCTACTATGATCGTCATCATAGAGAGGAGAGATACAATATTGATGAGAAGGCATACCTCCGGGTTACTCCTCTGAAGGGAACCCAACGATTCGGTATCAAAGGCAAGTTGGCCCCACGTTACATCGGACCTTTCCGCATTCTTGCTAAACGTGGAGAAGTTTCCTACCAACTTGAACTACCCCCTCACCTTTCCCGAGTACATGATGTATTCCATGTGTCACAACTCAGGCGTTGCTTCAAGGACCCCATCCGCGAAGTCAACCATGAAACGCTTGATCTCCAAGATGACATTTCTTATCGAGAGTACCCTGTTCGTATTCTTGATTCAGCAGAACGTGTCACTCGTCGTCAAAAGATCAAGTTCCTCAAAGTGCAATGGTCACATCACTCCGAGAAAGAAGCAACGTGGGAAAGAGAAGACCGCCTCTGTGCCGTGTACCCCACCTTCCTCCCGACGACTTCTGAATCTCGAGACGAGATTCTTTTGAGTGGGGGCGATTTGTCAGAACCCCAACTAGGGTAAGTGTTAGGGTTTGTTTGATCCATTTGCATCATGCAAAAATTCCAAAAGAAATTCAAAAATGGGGAAAAGAAAATCCCTGAGAAATTATTTCAAATGGCCAGATAAAAATCTTTTTCCAAAAATCATTTGAATGTTTGGAAAATTCCTAGAAATGATGGTGATCATTTTAAAAGTGGTTTGGATTCATTCCCACACTCAAGGAATATTCAAAAATTCAAAAGGTGCCCTGGAAATTAAATTTTGACCCTATATGAATTGAAATTCAAAATATATTGAATTTCAAAAATGTCCAAATACTATATGTGGCTAGCTACTGGTCACCTAGTATTTATAAAATTAGTTGGGCATTTTTTATAAAATGTTTTGGTATTTTTACCAGAGCAAAACAAAAGGCAGAAAAAGAAAAACAGAAGAAAGCAAAGAACAAAAAGAAAAACTGAAGCCAGCCCACCCCCTATGGCCTCGGGTCCAACTTAAACTTTCCCCAGCCCAAGCCCACCTGAGCTTGTCGTCTTCTTCCCCGCGCTGCCAAGCAGCTCGGTGGCGAGCGCCGACGCCACCGCGACGGCCAGGCCGCCTACGTCTCTCCCCGGGGTCCCTCTCTTCGCCACGACGACGCCCAAAAGCTCCCCGTCACTTCCCCTCTCCTCTGGCTAACCCTCCACCTCTCCTTCGCCCGTTTTTGTCGCCGTCAGAGAGCTCGCCGGAGCGCGCCACCGTGCCAGCCGTGGCCAACGGCCACCACTCGTCGAGGAAACTCGTCCAGAAGACTCCCCGACGTCGCCTTCGTCTTCACGCGAGAGGAATCGGACCCAGCGGCCCCAAGGACGAGGCCTTCGGCCCCGTTCCAAGCCACGGACGCCGGGCATCGTCGGCAAAATACGCCGTCTTTCGACCTTCCCCGACGTACCTGACCTCTCCGTCGCGATCAGCGTGAGCTTCCGCTTCGAACTCACCCTTCCTTGCTCAAATCCGTGCCCAAATCGCCGTCTTCGCCTGTATAGCGCCACGGCCGCCGCGCCATCTCGACGCCGACGAGGCTCCGACCACCCCCTTGCCTCCCCGTGGGCAGCCGTAGACGCGGACGAGCACGAGGACCGTGCTGGTGGTCTCCCCGTGCTCTCCCATGGCCGGAGACGCCGGCACCCGTGTGCGCCGCCGTGCGGTTTGGTCACCGGCGGCTAACCGCCGGCGGGCCTGATTAGCTTAAGGGTCTAATCCTCTGTTAGTTGACCCTTGGGTCACTAACAAGTGGGCCCTGCCCCCTTAAACCGTCTGGTTAATTTAATTAACCACGGATTTAACCCACTGAGGCTGACAGCCTGGCCCCACCAGTCAGACCCCCCCACGCCATGCTGATGTCAGCATGATGCAGTAAATCTTTTCCAGAGATTTAATTATATTCCATAAAATCGAGAAATTGGTTAAAACTTCAATAAATCATAGAAAATTCATATTAACTCCAAATTGGACAAATAATATGTCTAAAATTATCAAAAAAATACAAGGATTATGAATATGCAACATGTTTCTATGTTTGACCATTTTAACATGGGTGAACAGTAGCAAACATGCATATGGATCCTTTTCAAATTCAAAATTGGAGTAATTTTGCAAATGATTTTGCAACACACTTCAATTAGATGGATTCATCCACACATCAGAGGCTTTACCTCACCTTTACAACATCACTTCATGATCAACCGTTTCAAATGAACTTTCATGCATTCAAATGCATTTGAAATTCATCGATAAATCAAATGGAGTTTGAATTTGCATTTCAAATGCAATATACTCCTTTTAAATGGAATGCTCAACACATCAGTACCTTGAACATCACCATTACAATCTTATTCATGTGATTGTGCATTGTACATTATGTTGATCCTATGATTGTCATGTTGCTGATAGAAGTGGAGCCGAAAACCGAAGCCACCCCCTTCGTTGAAGACATCGTAACGAACCTCGTCAGCAAGGCAAGCAAACCCCATTGATCATGTCTATAAAATCCCAATTCCCTCTCAGTCTCGCTTATGCATGTTTAGGAGATCACTTTGTATCGATTCTACCGCATAGTTGAACCCATATCCGATGCATGACCTATCATCATGTCACAGTAGTAAGCAAACCACAATCCTAGCTGACATAGGAGTTGATTGATATCATGTGGCCACTGCAACTGTTAATGCTTATTGCATGCTTAGTGGTACAATGAGGTTGCTTTTGATGTGAGTCGGGATGATGGTGAACATGGTGTTGAGGAAAGTGAAACTGTGTTGGTGAATCCACCCTAATACAAGGTGAACGATGAGAGGCTGTGTAGGAGTACACAGTGGGTTGTATCGTTGAACACCGCCTTAAGCACCGAGTTCTTGTATGGTAATCCAAGAAAAAGAGTACAACCACACATTGGGCTCACTGACCCCTCTCAGCCTAGTACCTTGATCCGTGTCGACGTCCAGGAGTCACATTACTTCGGGCTTTCCTTTTCGCATCTGCATAGAGAAAGAATGAAGGAATGGTTGCATCATCCTAGATATATGGGTGCACCTGTGAGGCAGGAAAACCATCTGCTAAAGCTGGCGTCTCGGTCACCTACGTTGTCTGAGTCCGTATCGTTGAACCGGCCGGACTCTCGAGCGGTAGCAACTCAGATAGTCGACTCCTGGAATAGACCGGTTGTGAGCGAAGTGTCGTGGTGAACATCCTTGCTGTCACCTCTTGAACGGTGGCGAGCAAAAGGCGGTAACCGATGGTCATGTGTGTGTAGCTTACACCCTTGCAAGGTTAACAAAACTATTCGAATAGCCGCGTCCGCAGTTAAGGACTACTTGGAACCTGTACCTGATTATTAGACAACTTGAATGGATACTTCTAAAACTCGCAAGATAAGCGTGAGTGCTATGGTGTGCTTCCTCGTGGGGAAGTCGAGGAAGTAACCATAGTGGTGTATTGGTTGGAGACTTGGATAGTGGACTCGTGTACGCTTCTTACCTCAAGTCTGGTATTCGTAGTACAGGACTAGCCAAGTCAAAGCTGGCACTTCAGCATATTGAAACCCCACCTCCCTTTACCTTGATACTTGAGCATGAGTAGTGTAGTTCTGATGTAAGTCTTGCTGAGTACGACTTTGTACTCACGTTTTCTTATTCTATGTTTTAGATGAGAAACCGGACCCCGATGGAGTCACCGACCCGAAGCTCGACGTTGACCTTGGTAGTATAGTCCCAGACAGTAGTCTGGTCCCTCGTGGAAGGGCATGTATGTTTACAAGGCTTCTCTAAGCCATTTGTTAAACTTTTCTGTACTCAGACCTAATTTGCTTCCGTTGTATGATGTAATGTTGATCACAGACATGTGATCTTTGTATGCTCTATGTGTATTTCAATAAAGAGTACTTCTAGAGTTATGTGATGATACCTGCTGTTCATACTAGACATGTGTGATGCGTGTATGATTATAACATGCATGTCTTAGTATGGGTTTTCGAGACCTTAGTTGTGATCTGGCTGGCGGTCTTTTATACACCAAGTGGCCCTTAGATGTGCGCAGCTTGGGGCATCGCGATGCGATTGCTCGTGGCTCTGCCACGTGCACACTTTGTTGTATGAGCGAGCCCGCCCTAGACCCCGACTAAGTGATCGGGCTGGAGTAAGTCTATGTAAGAGTTAGGATCCAATCGACAACATGTTTGAGGCGACTTGTCTATGAATATTGGATTCACCACCCATAAGCATTTAGACTTGTGAGCGGACGTTGAGGACCCATCTCAGTTGATCATCCGGCCTGGATGGGATGCCCCTCACGTTTGATGCTTTCCGAGAGCGTTTTGTGCTTGGCCTTGTCTTCTTAGACAAGTGGGTACGTCTCTCGGCTCTCCATGTGATTGTATCTTGACTGGAATTACATACGCCTATTCCGGGTCCCGACAGAAGGAAGGAATAAGAACAAGCCCGGTGGGAGCAGTCAACGACGAAGATGAAGCGCCCGTGGAACCACGATCGAACTAAAAGTGCATGCATTTAGCGTAGTTATGGTAGTAAAACACTTATTAGTATGTTTTTGTAAGAGCAAAGTGTTGCCCCGTGTGTTTTGGATATTTTTGGACAAGACAGTAGAGGAACTAACAATGTTTTCTAGTGGAAACAGTTGAATAGGTTTCTGAAGGACAAGCTAAGTGATAAAGCTTCAGGAAGGTTTTCAAGTTATCGAAGCATTACCCATTGAGCGAAGCTTAATCACGGAGGATGACCCCCAAAAATGAAGATGTCCTGAAGCTCAAATCATTGAAGGAAATGAAGAAGACGGTGCAAGGCTTAGTTCCTTTTGTGTAGTTCTTTTTCTGTTCTTTGAGTCATAGGACAAACCGTACTATCAGGAGGGGTCTTTAGTTTTTGGACACCGAAGTTATTGAGAATATGCTCAGATCAAATCTAAACTAAGTGAGAAGCCAGAGTGAAGAAATCTCATGTGCACTGAGTTAAGTTTCGGTAGGAAAAACTTCGTTCTTTGGCTTCCGAAGCAGAACTAAGTTCGTGAGTCAGCTTTACTTGTTCCGCAAGTAAAGTTGCGCAGTAATGACAAATCCGACCGTTGTGAACACGTGTCAAGCTGTCATTTCGGGTCAAACTGGTCATTTTTCACCTCGGGATTGCCAACTATAAATAAGTCGCCCCCTCCTCCATTTGCGGGTGGCTGCTCTAAGAATATTACTGAGAGAGACTGAAGAGATCACCCCAAGAACACCACCGAAGCAAAACCCAAAACCCAGAATACTGAAGCCTAAGTCCCATTGATCTGAGTAGATTCGAGATGACTTAGGTGAAAGCTTACTAGCCTTTTTATCTTGGAGAACTGCAATTCTCCTAGACGGTTAGAGTGTCGACTTCAGGGAGCGAAGAGTAATTGTCGCCTCGAAGATCAAGTTTGTCAAAGGTTTCGGAGATTCCCTTGATAATCTACCCCGAGTCAAAACTGACCAAGCTCAAGGAGAATGGTGCAGTCGAGCAACGGACGGAGAGAGATTAGCTCCAGGTGTTCAATCACCAGTCCCTCCAACCAAACGTAGTGCTTTGCAGAGCATGAACTGATCGAACAAACATCGCTAAGTCACGGTTCGTTTTACTTCAAGTCTTTACATTCTGTATTGCATTTGCTTCCCAGTTATTCTTCAATGCATTTTGATTCGCTGTATTTAGTTTCGCTTCCAGTTTCACTTCCCTATAACTTGTTTCTGCTACCCTTTTCCGCTTTACTTATGCTTCACTTCAAAGCTTCAGTCGAAAATTTGAAGTGATCATTTACCCCCTCCCCCTCTGATCACATACTTGGACTTTCAATTGGTATCAGATCTAGTCACTCTCTACACTCTGTGTGTTTTGGCTTAATCTTCTGGAGTGCTTTCAAGTATGTCTTTCGCAGCTATTCGTTCCAGCGAACCTATTCCTTTTTTCAATGGGAAGGACTACCCTTACTGGAAGGACAAAATGAAGAGAAATATCATGGCTATCAATTCAGCTGCTTGGCAATTTGTCTTGAAAGGAGTCACAATCAAGGATGAGAAGGCCATCACTCCTGCTGAAGCAAAACTGATTGATCTTGATTCTGAAGTCTAGGTATTCATCACCAAGCATTTGACTCCAGAGAAGTATCATGAAGTAAAGAATATCCCATCTGCCAAAGGTGTCTGGGACTATCTGGAAAAGATTGGAGAAGGAGTATCCACTCAGAAACATGCCAGATATGACACTCTCCGAAGCCAATTCTATCGATTCAAGAGAAACGAGGGCGAGAAAGTCAACTCCATTTACAGCAGACTCACTGCTCTTGCAAATGAGCTGATTTCACTCGGTGCTGATGACATCACTCCTCACTCGGTTGTAAGAACTTTGCTTCTCTCATTGGATAATTCTTTTGATCACATTGTGCTGATGATCAAGGAAAGAACTGATTTCAGAAATCTTGTTGCCGCTGATATCCTTGAGAGACTCCCTACTTTTGAAATGGAAGAAGATGAGCAACGTGACATAAATGGCTCTCGAAGAAGATCTCATGCTATAAAAGAAAAAGCTTCGCATCACTCCTCACCTGAAGTTAGTTATGCTTCCGGTGTTGAATCAGATGATCCTGCAAGCATTGGGAAGGATTTCACTTTGATCATGAGAAGATTAAATCGCTTCCAGAGAAAAGGTTTTTCTTCACCGAAGAAGAACTACTCATCAAGGAACTCAAGTTACTCATCTCACCGTTCTTCCTCAAGAAGTTCTCCATCTAAAGACAACTGCTGCTACAAGTGGAAGAAACCAGGCCACTGCATTGCTGACTGTACACTGTGGGAAACTGAAAATAAATCAAAGCATTTGCTCAGAGATTCTTCAAGCAAGTCCCACAGATCCTCCAGAAACTATGAGTCCAAGAGACATGATTCCAGTTCAAGAAGAGAAAAGAAGAAAGATTCAGATGATGACAAGAAAAAGAAATATCACAAGAAGCGTGAGTTCTTCTTCGAAGACACATTCTTCTCGTCAAAGCAATTCTGAATCAGGTTGTGCCAAGGCCTATCTCGGAAAGGAGATGAATTCTGAAGAAGAAGAAATATTCAGATCGTGCCAAGGCCTATCTGGGAAAGGAGATGAATTCTGAAGAAGAATCCTCTGGATCCGAAGCTGAATCAGGCTCAAGATCTCCATATGGATCCGAGTCTGATGGTGTAGCTGGATTGGCATTTGCTTCGGCCGGTGCTTCGAGCTCATTGTTCACCAACCACAGCAGTGAAGATGAAACTCCTCCATACTTCTACATGGCCAAGGCGAAGGTATCTTCATCCAAAGTTACCTATGATACTTCTGATTGTTCTTCATATGACAGTGATTCTAAGATAAGCAACGCTAAACTTGCTAAAATTGCTTCAATCCAACAAGATGAACTTGATTCTCTAAGCAAAACCATTAAGAAATCAGAAACTCTGTTGATCGATGAGATAGAGAATGGTCAAACTTTAACTAATGAGCATGCTGCTCTGAAGGAGAAGTCTAAAGAATTATCCTCTGATATCGCGAGAGTTTAATTCTCGCCCCTCGTTGGTTACTCAAAGTGGAAGGTTGAGATGTAGATAGCAACAAATTTCCCTCGGTGAAGATACCAAGGTTTATCTCCAGTAGGACTCTGATAACGACAAGAAGGTGACAACAGCGCCAGAGAATGGTGGTTCACGTGGACCTGCACACACAACAAATAACTTTGCTTCCCGACGAGTACAGAGGAGTTGTCAATTCCTCCGCCCTTGTTGTTTACAAAGGATAAAACGCTCGGGATAATAATGATAGTGATAGCAACGGAAAAGTAAATAAAGAAGTAAATTGATAGTGGGTGTAAACAGTATTGGAAATATGGACCGGGGTCCTATGATGTTCACTAGAGATGTCTCTCTCCCAAAAGACGATAAAATAGCCATGCGAGGTAAACAAATTACAGCTGGGCAATTGACAGGATTATGTGCGCAAACCAATGCTAATTATGCTATAAAGAAAGGAAGAGGCTCAAAAGCTTGGGCGGTACGCCAAGACAAGTAGACCGAAATCCATCTGCATCTACCTACTAATCATCCACCTTGAGATATCTATCCATAACATCTCGCTGGTATTAAGTTGTGAATCCCACCCAAAGTGTAAACTCAAAGCAACAAACAACTGCATTAAAGAACTTTGCGTAAAGTAAACAATCCTTGCACCCGCAAGTACAAGCATCGTTGTTTTCCCCCTTGTGGAAACAGCACATCCCCTAGACTCATGTTTCTGTCACTCAAGCTAATCATCGGGGGGCATGAACCCACAATCATGCATAACGCTCCCTCTTGGAGTCACTACCTACTACTTGGCCAAAGCAATAAAGTGCAACGAAGAACATGCAAGAATTACTCAAGAACATAAATATAAAAGAGGAGAATCAAATATAATCCATTGGATCCCCGCAAACTTAGCATAGCAACAGCAAAAAGATTACATATGTGCCTCGATCATGTAGGGCAGCTCACGAGGTCTAATCCATGAAGAAGAAAGAGGGGAGGAGAACATCACATAGCTACTCATCATAGAACCATGGTCCAAGGTGGACTACTCACGGTTCATCCGAGAAGCATCCATGGTGGTGGAGAATCTCCCGGAGGTGGTTCCTCCCTCCGGCAGGGTGCCGGGAAGAGGTCTTCTGGTGCTCCCGATCTTGGAAGCGCGGTGGCGGTGGAACAGAGGAGAGATCGCGAAAAAGGTTTCCTGTCTCGGGGTTTTTGCGTCACGAGGAATAAATAGATGAAGGGGGGTAGCCAGGGGGGCACCAGGGGTCCAGGCGGCCCCCTGGAGCGGCCCCACCCTGGGGCGCGCCGGGAGGGTGCCTGGGGCCCTGGTGGGTCCCCTTTGGCCCCCCCCCCTCGGTGATTCTGGAAGCTTCATGTACGCTGATTTTTTTTTTTGGATTTTTCCCGAATTCATGGAGCACTTTTAATATGGGGGAAACCTGAAATAGAAAAACACCAGAAAACAGGAACTGGCACTCGGATGCACTGAGTTAATAGGTTAGTACAAATATGATCAAAAGTGTATGGAAGTTCATCAATATCATAGCAATATCACACAAAAGAGGCATGGAGAAAGCAGAAATTATAAATACGTTTTGGACGTATCAACATCCCCAAGCTTAATTCCTGCTCGTCCTCGAGTAGGTAAATGATAAAAGCATAATTTCTGTGGTGACATGCTAACAACCATATAAGAACTTTTAAGTAAGGCAATCAATGCATGTAATTCAATTCAAGTCGTAACAGGCAAGAGTCTATATTTAGTATTGAAACAAGCAACATAAGAACATAAAGGTGTAAGAGCTCTCCCTGTCCGTGACTCGAATGTCTCCAAATGGTGTTTGCGTGCAAGAAAGGGGATAGGGATATACGAGAACAAGTATTTTTTGTGTTGAGAACTCAATCTACTAAAGTTTTACACTTGGTATTCTTTGGAATCTTATCTTGACTCATCCCCAGACCACTAGCCAGGCACAAGTCAAAATGATCCACTCCTTTTCGACATTTTGAGCACTCATGCAATGGATGAGCGTAAGCAAGAAAGTTGACACTTAGGATGGAAAAGAGAGAATATGGTGGAGGAGGAAGACAAAAAGGATGTGAAAGGCTCACATCAATGAGGACAATCATAGGCGAGAGAAAGCCAAATGATAGATATGATGTGAGGAGTATGGATTGCCATGCAACGGATGCACATATGAGCTAAGGTAAGCTCTCCAATGGAACTAGTAGGGGTGCATCCAACTTGCTTGCTCAAGAAGACCTAGAGCTCATTTGAGGAGGCTCATCATTGGAATATACAAGCCAAGTTCTATAGTGTGAAGGTCCCCACATAGCTATATGCATGAATGATAATATCTATGGAGTACAAGATATAAGAGGGAGTACGAGTGTGGATCTCTCAAAAGGAATAGTAGTGTGCCCCCTACTCTCTTTTTATTTCTTTTTCTCTTTTTTTCTATTTTTTGTATTTTTTTGGTGGCCTCAATGGCTCTTTCTATTTCTCTCATTTTTCCTCTTTGGGATCTTTTGATTTGTCCTCTTTGGGATCTTTTAAATTGTCCACTTTGGGATTTTTTCCTCACTTTAGGGGGAAGACTCTATATATCACAAAAAGTATAGGAGATCTTTCACACTTTACAAAGTACTCAAATCATAAAGAAGATGTAACTATCATGAAGTATGCAAATGTATGCATCTGCCAGTGTAGCAGGATATGCAATGATACTAGCGCGTCATGTAGCAATGATTAGGCAAAGGCCCAACTAGCATGCGACTCATCGATCAAGCAAGTAGCATCTATGACATGAAGATCAAGTCATGAGAAGATGGATGTTGCATGGCAATATATCTCGAAAAGGCTATGGAAATGCCTTGGTAGGTAGGTATGGTGGCTGTTTTGAGGAAGGATATAAGGAGGTTTATGATGACAGAGCGTATCGTACCAATGGTTTGGATGTACCGGCGAAGGTGGACGCCAACTCTCGGAGTGAGAAGAAAGCAATGCACGGCACTGGAGAGGCTAGAAAAATATGGGAAGGTGGAAGTGTCAACTTTCGAATACTCACATTAGTCCGAAGAACTCATGCACTTATTATTGGTAACTCTCAATCTAATAAGAAGGTTTCACAAAGAGACAAGTACCCCGAGGAGGAGTGTATGGGGGTTTGGTTATCCTTGCGCATCCTCGACTCATGGTACGTGCGTGTACTCTAATATTCGACCCCTCAGAAGAGTAGTGATCCATCTAGTAGCGAAAGTTCTCAACTAATTTTGTAAGTTTTGAAAATAAACAAGGATTTCCCAAAATACGACGTCTATCACTAATAGGCTAAAGCTCTTGACACAAAAAGTCCAAACATTACTCAAAACAATACCTCAAAACTATTGCAAGTTACTACTACAAAAGAATAGCAACCTCAATTACCTACTTCAAGTCAAGACACAAAACTCAGTGCAGCAGGAAAACTCTCTAAAAAAGATAAACATGAAAACTCAAGAGAGTTCCAGAAACAAACTAAACAAAAGCTCTTTGAAAAGATAAGCATGAAAACTAAGAGCAAAACATGACAGTAGCTATGAAAAAGATAAAGAACACACACAGCAAAGATAAGCATGAAAAGTCCTATGTTGTGTTCTAGATTTTGGAAGTGGAGCGTGTTTCTCTCGCACAAAAAGAAAGTTGGGTTCTAACTTGTTATGAACAGCAAGAAAATCTAAAGAAAACTAAAAATAAAACCTAAGAGCGAGACGCTCCAAGCATAGCACATAATGCATGAAGTGATAAAAATATAGTGAAACGAGAGACGAACTGGTAATTGTTGATGGAGAAGGGGATGCACGGGGGCATCCCCAAGCTTAGACGCTTGAGTACCCTTGAATATTTCTTGGGGATGCATGGGGGCATCCCCAAGCTTGAGCGCTTGACACTCCTGAATCTTTTTTCATCATCTTCCCTCGCACACTTGAAAACTCCCTTCATACATAACTAATCATAATCTGATTAGCGAGGTTAGTACCCATAATAAAATAATTTTCCTCTACTGGAAATAAGGATATTCTTAAAGGGCTACTGTTTCACAAGATTTCCAAAAAGTTTTTGCAAATAAAAACAAAGCTTAAGGTTTGCAAAACGAAGAAAACGCAAAACAGGACAGAATCTGTGAAAAACAGACCAGCAGGTAGTAAAGGATTTTTTAGGGATACTTCTGCAACTCAAATCAAAAAACTCAGAACATATGAAAGTTTCGTAATTGTATAGATCACGCTGTGTAAAAAACTCAGCTCAAAAAGATGAACTGGGATTTTTCTGTGACTTTTCCTGTCGCGAGGACAGAATCTGTTTTTCTGGACAGCATGTCACAACTTTCACTTCCCTTGTCATATGAGGCTATAATTGGCACAAAGCTTGAAAAGTAAAGATACAATGATGTTACTAAAGTAGTAACAATCATCAAGACCACTAAAAACAGAAGAAAAACATCTTGGGTTGCCTCTCAACAAGCTCTTTCTTTTACGCCTTTAAGCTAGGCATGAAGATCATAAAAGTTGCTCTCATAAAAATAAGGATTTGAAGCAAAAGAGAGCATCAAGAAGAAAATATGAAACAAATTTAAGCCTAACCCACTTCCTATGCATGCGAAACTTGTAAGAAAATAAATCGTGAAAGAAGAAAATAACAAGCATAGGAAGATAAAAGAAGAAGAACTTCAAAACTTTCAACATGAAGAGAGGTGTTTTTGTAACAAAGTTTCTACAATCAATCTTTCCTCTCTCAAAATAATTTTTAGTAGTATCATGAACAACATCAAGAATATAACTATCACATAAATCATGTTGTTCATGACCTACAAGTACACGTGTATAGTTTTCAACACGGTCTTTAGGAACAAAAGATAAATGCAACCCATCACATTGAGCCTTAATAAGAGCATAATTCTCCGTAATATGATTTGGAGATTTCAAAAGGATAATAGGACAATCAAGTGTGGGTGAAATAGAAAAAATTTCATGCTTAACATGAGGAACTATAGAAAGTTCATTTCCGTAAGCATCATCCATAGTGGCAACACGGCCATAAGCATAGAAGGCATCAACTTCATCAAAAAGGGATATTTCAAAAGAATCCACAGGATCATAACACTCATATAAGGTAAGATTCAAAGAGTTACTCTCATTAGAAGGTAGACATGGATGGCTCAATTCTTCCTCCTTTTGTTCGTCACTCTCCTCCTCTTTTTCATCCAAGGAGCTTTCAGGTTCAACAATTTCTTCTTCCATATAGTGCTGCAAAACATTAGTCTCTTCCTTTGGGGGAGAGATTCTCTCAAGATGATCAGTAATATAATAATTTGCATCGTAATTTTCCAAACAATAGTTAAGTATAGCAAGACTCTCAGATTTGTAAGGGGCATAATCAATATTTTTAAGAAGAGAAGTAATTTCATAGGCACCCTTATAAGCAACAAATTCTTCTAATTTCTCTGCATCATCAAAATCATAATTTCTCTTAGCATAAGAAGCTAAGGTTTCATCATCATTTTACTCACATTGGAAACCAAGGTGTTTGTGCCTCATAAAGCAACAAGATTCATCTCTGCAGAAAGATATATTATATATTGAGCACAAGTTTCTAGCATAGTCATACAACTGGTGTATTTGTATCCATAAGTGTATCCCATTTTGAGACAAGCGGTGTTCCTTGTACCACTTTTGTTGATCCTCGGTGAATCCTCCATGCCAATAAGATCTGGTTTCAAAGAAGTCAGACATTGATTGGCAAGTGAGGAACTAGACATACTATATATTTTTTAGATTTTTGGTAAAGGCCACGAAGATAAAAACTGAAAGGTAAACTAACAAGACTAAAAAGCAAAGATAAAAGATACTGTGCAACTCCCCTATCTTGAAGAGCAGAGTCCCCGGCAACGGCGCCAGATATTGCTTTGATGTCGCGAGAGTTTACTTCTCGCCCCTCGTTGGTTACCCAAAGTGGAAGGTTGAGATGTAGACAGCAGCAAATTTCCCTCGGTGAAGATACCAAGGTTTGTCTCCAGTAGGACTCTGATAACGACAAGAAGGTGACAACGGCGCCAGAGATTGGCGGTTGCCGTGGACCTGCACACACAGCAAATAACTTTGCTTCCCAACGAGTACAGAGGAGTTGTCAATTCCTCCGGCCTTGATGTTTACAAAGGATAAAACGCACGGGATAATAATGATTGTGATAGCAACGGAAAAGTAAATAAAGCAGTAAATTGATAGTGGGTGTAAATAGTATTGGAAATATGGACCAGGGTCCTATGATGTTCACTAGTGATGTCTCTCTCCAAAAATACGATAAAATAGCCATGCGAGGTAAACAAATTACAGCTGGGCAATTGACAGGATTATGTGCGCAAACCAATGCTAATTATGCTATAAATAAAGGAAGAGGCTCAAAAGCTTCATTGGTACGCCAAGACAAGTAGACCGAAATCCATCTGCATCTACCTACTAATCATCCACCTTGAGATATCTATGCAGAACATCTCGCTGGTATTAAGTTGCGAATCCCACCCAAAGTGTAAACTCAAAGCAACAGACAACTGCGTTAAAGAACTTTGCATAAAGTAAACAATCCTTGAACCCGCAAGTACAAGCACCGTTGTTTTCCCCCTTATGGCAACAGCACATCCCCTAGACTCATGTTTCTGTCAATCAAGCTAGTCATCGGGGGGCATGAACCCATAATCATGCATAACGCTCCCTCTTGGAGTCACTACCTACTACTTGGCCAAAGCAATAAACAGGAACGGAGAACATGAAAGAATTACTCAAGAACATAAATATAAAAGAGGAGAATCAAATATATTACTCAAACACAATCTGAACATACTCTCATAATCCATCGGATCCCAGCAAACTCAGCATAGCAACAACAGAAAGATTACATATGTGCCTCGATCATGTAGGGCAGCTCACGAGGTCTAATCCATGAAGAACAAAGAGGGGAGGAGAACATCAAAGAGATACTGATCATAGACCCATGGTCCTAGTTAGACTACTCATGGTTCATCCGGGAAGCATCCATGGTGGTGGAGAAGCTCCCGGAGGTGGTTCCTCCCTCCGGCAGGGTGCCGGGAAGAGGTCTTCTAGTGCTCCCGATCTTGGAAGCGCGGCGGCGGCGGAACAGAGGAGAGATTGCGAAAAAGGGTTGCCGTCTCGGGGTTTTTGCGTCACGGGGAATAAATAGGAAAAGGGGGCAGTCAGGGGGCCACCTGGGGCCCAAGCGGGCCCCTGGCGCGACCCCACCCTGGGGCGCGCCAGGAGGGCGCCTGGGGCCCTGGTGGGTCCCTTCTGCCCCCCCCCCCCCCTCGGTGATTCCGGAAGCTTCATGTACGCTGATTTTTTATTGGATTTTTCCCGAATTTTTGGAGCACTTTTAATATGGGGGAAACCTAAAATAGAAAAACAGCAGAAAATAGGAACTGGCACTGGGGTGCACTGAGTTAATAGGTTAGTCCAAATATTATCAAAAGTGTATGGAAGTTCATCAATATCATAGCAATATCACACAAAAGAGTCATGGAGCAAGCAGAAATTATAGATACGTTTTGGACCTATCATCCTCTCGGCATGATATTCTTTCAGTTGATTATGAGAAGCTTACCTATGAGTTTCTTCAGAGGAAAATGGCTCACGAAAAACTTAAAGAGGCTCATGAAGAGTTGGAAAACATCATCCTATCTCTCATGGCTCAACAAGGTTCTGAAGCAAATCATAAAACTGATTCACCTTGCTTGACTTTCCTGGAACGAAGAAAAACTGATTGCAAAGGCAAAGCTCCTATTATTATTGATGATACTAATGCCTCAGATGAGGAAAACTATGTTGTTACCGAAACATATTTGTTTGAAACAGGTTTGTTCAAAAGTGTCCAGGGACACCAGCACCTTTGTGATATCCTAGAGAAGGCACTACTTCACAGGAATCCTAGGAATGAAGGCATTGGCTTTGAAAGGAAGCTAAACCCTGATGACACTTACTGGGAACCTGAGCAGTACCCAAAAACTGTATGGGTCCTAGCGAAAGATAAGCCTATAGATATTCCTAATCTTTCAGGTTATAACTGCAAAATTGATAAGGCTATTGTTGATGAATCACTTGATTCTGAATACAAGCTTATCAAGAACAAGGAAGGAAAGGTTTTGGCCGAATACATTGGTGCCCCTCCAAAGAATGGTTTCCATAAGAGACAAATCAGGGTGCGCAAGTCACTCGTTGAGAAATTGCCTTCTAACCATTCTATGAAGGGAAAGTCTTCGGTACCACCGAAACACTTCTATTCTCTCGAAGAGAGAAATGATTCACAGGTGCCCAAATCAAATGTTCCTCAAAAGGAATATTATCGCATTTCTCGTTATACTTATCGTCACCGTGATAATAATGATAAGATTGCATATGCTCATTCATATCCTAACCCCTCGCAGAGGACTTACATTTATGGTGTACTTGATGGTCCCCCTAGGCAATATAACCTTGTTCGATTTGATATTGCTTCAACAAGTGCTTCCACCTCTTCTCAGTCACCTGCTCGTTTGTGGGTGGTTAAGAAGAACTAATTATTCTGCAGGGCTATGTCTCCGGTGGATCCGAATGGGTCATGGATAGTGGTTGCACAAATCATATGACCGGAGACAAGGAGTTATTCACCGAAGAAAAACTATCTCAATCTTCTCAGAAGTACATTACCTTCGGTGATAACAACAAGGGTAAAGTTTTAGGTTTGCGTAAGGTTGCCATATCGAAAGATAAGCACATTGACAAGGTTATGCTAGTTCAATCTCTTGGTTATAATCTTATGTCTATTTCTAACTAATGCGATATGGGTATGCTTGTTCTATTTTCTGCTTCGCACTGTGTTGTCTTTTCACAGGATGACTACACGTTTGTCTTCGAGGGTTACCGAAAAGGAGATTTATATATTGTTGATTTTTCTTCGGGCCCTGCTGTATCCACATGCCTAATGGCAAAAGCTTCATCTGGTTGGTTATGTCATCGAAGACTTGGTCATGCAGGGATGAGAAATCTTCAAAATCTAGTGAAGAAGAAGGATGTTATTGGCCTTAGCGAAGTAAAATTCGATAAGGATCGCCTCTGCAGTGCTTGTGAAGCTGGAAAATTTACGAAGAAACATCATTCAGCGAAGACTATGATGACTACTACTCGTCCCGTTGAATTGCTTCACATGGATCTTTTCGGTCCTAAAAATTATGCAAGTCTGGGAGGAAACAAATATGGTCTCTTTATTATTGATGAATTTTCTCGTTATACGTGGGTTTTCTTTCTAGATGAGAAGAGCAAAGTTGTTGAAATCTTCAAGTCATTTGCTAAGAGAGCTCAAAAAGAATATGAATTATCTCTGAAGCATATCCGAAGTGATAATGGAACTGAATTCAAAAATACTCATATTGAAGAATTTCTTGATGATCATGGATTTGCTCATGAATTCTCTGCTTCTTATACACCTCAACAGAATGGTGTAGTTGAAAGGAAGAATAGAACTCTTATTGAAATTGCCAGAACTATGCTTGCTGAATACAAGACTCCTATCTGGTTCTGGGCCGAAGCAATTAACACTTCATGTCATATCATCAACAAGGTTTACCTTCACAAATTTCTAAAGAAGACTTCACATGAGCTTATCACTAGTAACAAGCCAAATGTTTCGTATCTTAGGGTATTTGGTGCTCCTTGCTTTATTAGAGATATGAATCATAGCTCCAAATTTGCCCCTAAGGCACATGAAGGTTTTCTACTAGGTTATGACTCAAATTCTCACACTTACAGAGTGTATAACTCCCACTTTGGGAAGGTTATGGAAACTGTAAATGTGAGGTTAGATGAAACTAATGGCTCTCAAAAAGAGCATTTACCTCATGATCTAGATGAACCTCCTCTTGATGAAGTGATCAGGTCAATGGCTACTGGAGAAATTCGCCCTGTTGAAGCACTTGCTCGTCAAGCTAATCAAGATGATGATGATCCAATGTTCCCACACATAGACCGGGGAACTGGAGATCAACATCCTGAAGCAAATGATGAACAAGACGAAGAAGAACCTGTGAACGAAGATAATGCAGATCCTGAAGGAAATGCAGATCCGGAAGGAGATGCTGGTCCTGAAGGAAATGATCCTGAAGAAGAACCAGAGCCACAAGTCATTGAAAATGCACTGACTCGAGTGCGAAGAAGAGTTGATGTTGATTCGATCCTCGAAGAAATTCAACAACCAGGTCGTCCACAACTCGTTCTCGTACTCGTTTGGCTAACTTCTGTGGAAACTTTTCATTTGTCTCCATGCTAGAACCTTCAAAGTTTGATGAAGCCATGAAGGATCCAGACTGGTTAACTGCTATGCCTCAAGAACTTAATCAGTTCGAGCGAAAAAAAGTATGGTCCTTAGTCGAAAGGCCTGATCCCACGAAGCAAAACATCATTGGTACAAAGTGGATTTTTCGCAACAAGCAAGATGAAGATGGTATTGTGGTAAGAAACAAAGCACGACTGGTAGCACAAGGGTACACCCAAATCGAAGGTATCGATTTCGGCGAAACTTATGCTCCAGTTGCTCGTCTCGAATCCATTCGTGTTATGCTTGCTTTTGCAAATTTCAATGGTATCCTACTTTATCAAATGGATGTGAAGAGTGCTTTTCTTAACGGAGAAATCAAAGAAGAAGTGTATGTTATGCAGCCTCCAGGTTTTCAAGACTCGAAGAATCCTGACATGGTGTACAGGTTGCACAAGGCCCTTTATGGGCTGAAGCAAGCACCTCGTGCTTGGTATGACACCCTGAAGGACTTCCTTCTGAAGAAAGGCTTCAAACCAGGAACAACTGTCCCTACTCTTTTCACTCGCTCATATAATGGTGACTTGTTTGTTTGTCAAATATATGTAGATGATATTATTTTTGGCTGCACTAACACTGAAATCAGCGAAGAATTTTCCAAATGATGTCAAAGAAATATGAGATGTCCATGATGGGAGAATTGAAGTTTTTCCTTGTACTTCAAATTCGTCAACAGAAGAATGGCACCTTTATTTCTCAAGAAAAATATCTCAAGGATTTCCTGAAGAAGTTTGGACTCACTGATTGCAAAACAATTAAGACTCAAATGCCTTCCAATGGCTTCCTAATACAGATGAGAAGGGCAAAGCCTTCGGTATAAAGAAATATCGATCCATGATTGGGTCTCTCTTATATTTGTGTGCATCTAGACCTGGCATTATGCTTTCAGTATGTATTTGTGCTCATTTTCAGGCCAATCCAGGGGAATCACATCATACTGCAGTAAAGCTAATTCTTCGGTATCTTCGTCACACACCAACCATGGGCTTTCGGTATCCCAAGGGTGCTCAGTTTTATCTTATTGGCTCTGATTCAGATTGGGCTGGTGATCATGTTGATAGGAAATCAACTTCAGGCACTTGTCATTTCCTCGGAAGATCACTTGTGTGTTGGGCTTCCAAGAAGCAAAACTGTGTATCAATATCTACTGCTGAAGACGAATACATTGTTGCGCGGTCATGTTGTACCCAGATTATTTGGCTGAAGCAAACGCTGAAGGATTATGGTATGCATGTGAAGAAAATTCCCCTTCTTTGTGATAATGAGAGTGCAATCAAAATTGCTCACAATCCTGTGCAACACTCTCGCACGAAGCATATTGACATTCGCCATCATTTTCTTCGTGATCATGTTCAGCGTGAAGATATTGTGAGTAGTCATGTCAGAACTGAAGATCAACTGGATGATATTTTCACGAAACCATTTGATGAGAAAAGGTTATGTGCGTTAAGGTGTGAGCTCAATATTTTGGACTGACGAAACGTACTGTAAGACTGAACCTTTACCTCCATGTATATATTTATTTACTTCGTAGTTTGTTTTTGGTTTCGATATTTGTTTTTGCTTCGATTTCTAGTTTTTATTTGACTTGAGAGTTAGTCCTCCATGCTTATCACCTTTAGCTTCGCTATTGATTTTTCTTCGAGGTGATAAGTTTCGGACCCTACCCCCTCTATTATTTATCCCTCTTATTCTATCTTTCTAATATGGGTTGAGCACATTTGAAACGGAAAGTATTTTTCTTCGAACGTCATAGAGTTCTGAATCAAATGCATCCAACTTTTATCGAATTTTTACTGACGATCAAGACATATTCTTCGGTCGTTGAGATCGTGTCAAATCCGGGTCGTCGAGATTTTCTCGCGATTCGCTACCATATCTGGGCCGTTGAATGCGGAGAGTCAGTTGTTGGGGACCGTCTGATCTGATCAGACAACTCCCGTCAGACCAGACCTATATATATCCCTCGCCCGGCGACACCAAAACCTCACATCATCCCCATCCTCTCCGCAACCTTAAATCTCTCACGCGTCACCGTGCTTCTCGTCCTCGTCGTCATCCTCGCCGCTTAGCTGCCGGAAAGACTCCGCCGTGGATTTCCCGCCGATGACGAGCATCTCTGCCGCTCCTCGCCACCGTAGTTGCTTCGACGTCGCCAAGTTAGGGTACGAAGAAGCCACTGATCCAATCTCCCCTCTGTTCGTTCCTCTCCAAATTGGATTCATGTTTCGTATTTGTTTTTCGTTTGTTTTTGCTAGGGTTGCTTGATCCGTTGGATCGTTGACCTCTTGGGAATCTTTTTTGTAGGAAAAGGTTCCCATCTTCTATTCAGGTTTGTAGCTAGGGTTTTGATCTTGATCTATTCTGCGCTAGGGTTTGACATCGATAATGAACTTGTTGCGTGCCAAATCTAGCCCAGAACAGGCCAAAAACAACACCCTCACAACTCTGAATATCTTGTCAAAATCATTGTTTTGGTCGAAACTTTTGCTGGTGCTCGGTCCATACTTGTATTTTCCCTCGTTCCCTTATTCTTCCTCACAGGATGTCTGAGGATTTGGGCTTCGGTGATGAGTCCCCAGTACTAGATCACCTCAACGAAGCTGAACAAGTTGCTCCCAAGAGAAAAGGAGGCAGAACGAAGGAAACAAACAATGCAAGATGCGTTCCCGAGTCTATTCGGATTGAACTTGGTTATGATAAACCTCCTGAAGAAACTAAGGATCAGAGAAAGATTTGTTTGCAAAACATTCGCCGCAACTGGGCCATCAGGTGGTACAAATAAAAGAGTATCCCTGACTGGAAATGGGCAATGATGTTTGCCTTCAGTCCACCTTTCCTATACACTTCACTCATGTGTGGAAAATACACTAAAGAAAATTGTCATCTTTACTATCCAGTCCCACCTAAATATCCTCACCCCAACACCCTCAAGACTCCGGATGATTATCCTGAAGAGCAAGAGCGATTGAGAATCGCTGCCGAAAAGAAAAGACTCAAGGAAGCAAAGAAGACAGCCAAGTTAGCTCCCGTTGAAGCTCATGGAGCGGGCCAGAGCTCAAAGAAGAAGAGGAAGCTCAAGAAGAAATCTGCTTCACCCCCTCATTCCTCCACCGATGACGAAGAGCAAGCAAGACTGGAGCGAGCAGCTCTACAAGACTCTATTATTGATGAGTCAAATGCTGAAGATGATGACGAATCAGAAACTGAAGCAGATGATGAGTCACAACCTGCTCCCCCCAAGAAGCAAAAGATTCGGATTCCCTTGAAGAAGAAGCCAGGAGAGAAACTGGCTGCAAAAGGGATAAAAATTCAAGACCCTATAGATAAGCCCGTTGTTCGCCCCACCATTGACTTTTCCAACTTGGTGGTTGCAAAGCCTTTGGCCTCCAAGCCACCGGCTGAAGCCCTCAACACTGAGAGGTGATCCAAGCTGAGGAACGACCCAGCGAAGCATCAACAAACTGCAAAGGCCCCTGCACCAACAAAGCCTAAGAAGTCTGCAGCTCCAAACCCTTTAGTGAAGCGAAAGCCCACTGAAGCAGAATTGCAACAGCAAGACCTCGAGGAGGCACTGAACCGCAGCGACCTTTCCAGAGAATCTGCAGAGAAGCAGAAGGTAGTTGAAGCAGCTGCAAGAAAGCAAAGGGAGCTAGACTCCGCAAAGTTTGCTGCTGAGAAGGCTGAGACGAAGCGAAAGCTCGCCGAAGCCGAGAAAAATGAAGAAAAGGCTGCTGCTGAAGCCAAAGAGTTGGCAGAACACGAAGCTAAACGCAAGGCCACACTAGATGGCCTCAGAACGAAGAAGGCTGAGAAAGCAGCCAGGGCTGTCCAGAAGAAGGCCGTGGTCGATATGACTCCCTCTGCTGAAGCAATTCCATCGAAGCCGAAAGGTATCTATATGCCTGAAGCTCAAGCTGAAGCAGATCTCCATAGTGAACATCAATTCCCTGATCCACATGAAGGCGAACTATGGGATCAATTGGGCTTAACTGAAGCCCTTGGGAAGAAGTGTGCAGCAGAAGATCCTGAAGAAGTTGATCTCGGTGAAGTCTACATCTCAGGTTCCATCGAACCAATGATCACTACTATGATCAGTCTGCTGAAGGATTTGCACTCAAGAGATAGAGCTGAAATTGAAAAGATTCACAACTATCAAAAGCGTGTTGAAGCTGAGTCAGATGAAGAATTCAAACAGCACGCCTTGAAGTTTCTTTAGAAGGTGACAAACGTCAACACCACCACCAAGGAAAACATTAAAACCTACAAGGGAAAGATCAAAGCTGCAGTGGATGAAATGGTCAAAACGCATAATGCTTCAATCATGGAAAGAGATTCCCGGAAGCGTAAGGCCCCGCTGGAAGCTGAACCAGCTGCTGCAAAGCCTGTTGAAGCCAAGCCTTCTGACCCTTCTCCGAAGAAAAGGACCACCAAGAAACGGAAGGTCACTTTGGCCTCGGCTGCTGATATGGATACGAGTGATGAACCAACCAGCCAGTCGACGGAAACCAATGAAGCAGTTCCCACTCCTGCTCCCCAACCAAAGCCTTCAAAACCCACGCCAAAACCTTCAGCTCCACCCACTAAAACCCCTACACCTCCTCCCACCAAATCTACTCCCAAGAAAACACCCGCTCCCCACACTCCTGCTCCACCTCCAAAAGCTCTAACCCACAAGCGAACCCCAACCCCAACACCTGCACCCACGCCTGCACCAAATCCACCTCGCGCTCCCTCACCACCACATGTTCCATCCCTCGCAACGCAAAGTACGCCTAACCCTCCTCCTGCTCCCGCACCACCCCCATCCACTCACACGGAAGCCAATGAACCCTCACCCTCCAACTCCAGAACCCGCAGATCCCGAGACTTTTCCCCTGCCAGGACTGCTCAGTAATCGGAAGCACATGTGCCCCAGCCTGAAGCACAAGAAGATGAAGATGAACAAGTGCAGATCCTGAATCCCTCGCAAGAGCAAGCCCTGATTGTCGCTCAGACCGCTGGCCCTTCTAAAGCCGCCCCAATCGCTCCTCTGCAAAGGATTCGTGCCCGTTCTCATCCATGCCAAGACACCCAGCTCGATTCAAATTACCCTCGTGAAACTTTTCCAATATTCAAGGGTGCTGGTTGTTCTTCTCGGCATGTACCAGAATTTAGTTTGGAACAACATCAGAAGCGTCACTGATTCTTTGGTGTAAGTCCATATGCTTCAGACAGAACTACCAATGATCTTCGCTTCTGGACTGCGGAACAACAAATTCTATACACTAAAGTTTTCTGCCAGCAAGGTGTTTTGTTTCTCCACAGGTATCTGGATATGTAAAGTCTCTCAACTTCCACTTGCTTTCAGAATATCGCTGAAACTATTGAGATTCAAAATCTGACTCGCTTGTTTGCTTTATGCACTCCATTCAATTCTGAACTCATCAAACAATTCTATGCCACATTATATGTTTCGGGTGATGCAAATGAACCTCGCACATGGATACTGGAATGTATGATCCAAGGTGAGATCTTCAGAATGTCTTCCGCAGAGTTCTTGGAAATCGTCAATATCCCAAGGCATACTGGCGAACTAGAAAAGATTCATATGGAGCCAGATCTGACTGAAGAACAATTTTCTACCTTGTTGGATACTGAAGCAACTGCAAATTATATACCATAAAATATTCGCCCGAAGCATTTGAACTTCATCTCCAAGACATGGTTTTACATCCTGTAGAAATCTTTGATTCCATTCAGTACGGCTTCGGAAGAAACCAATATCTATCCAGAGACAAGGCATGCAATAATGAAGCTTACGCATGGACTCGTATTTAACTTCGAGGACTGGTTCATTCGGAACTTGGTCCACGTTGCAGAATTTCCCTATACACTAAAGCCGTATGCTCCCTGGCTGCAAGTTGTCTGCGATCATGGCCGCAACGAAGACTTCATGGCTCGTCACCATCCGAAGCTTTTCATTCCTCCAGTATGTGACACTTTGGAATTGCTGAGGAAACCCAACGACATATTTGACACATATGTTGGGGTGCGCCATGAAGTCAATGAGCGCAACATCTCGAAGAAATTCCAGAAGAACTGCCATCACTTTGAAGTAAATCCTCGATCGTAGCAATTGCTAGAAAACTTCATTGAAGCCAATCAACGCCAGATGCAATTTCTTGCTGATGAAATCAATCGCATTGGAAACATTTCTCTCAACAACAATCAGTATCTTCGTGTGCTCAAGCGTCATTCCTGGAAGGGACTCCCGAAGTTCAACTCTGTAAAAGGCCTTCGTAAAGATCGCATTTACAAAGAGTATGAGCACATCCAATGAAACTTTTCACGAGATGATACTGTTGACCGCCAGAATCAGAAGATCCCTCCCCTGCACAAGATTGAAGAAGTATTCTTCGTCAACAAGCTAGATCCCATCAGGCCGGACACCGTCTACCAGAATGACTACATCACCTCAAAGGACGACGACGGCCTCGACGATAGCAACCTCGATATCAACCTCATCACCCAAACGAATCTTGAAGCTCTTCCTTCGCCTGCGTCGGAAGAAGAATCTTCAGGAGATCAATCTACTTCGGATGAGTCCACGTCAAGTTCTGCTTCGTCAGGCTCCAAGGGTGTTGATGCCACGAAATAGATCTCTCGAGCCTCTTCCCAAACTTTTGTCCAATCATTCACAAAAATGGGGAGAATGAGGGCATCGATGAGTTAGATTAGCATCGGGGAAAGGGCTTTTGCTTTTCGCATTTTGCTTCACTTGGTTTAAGTTGCAACAAACATTCCATTCTCTTCGATTGGGTTGTAACTTAAGTTTACATTCGGTTTCGCTACTCCTGTGTGATACACTTACGTTTTAATAACCCTTTGCTCCCAAGTATTGCTTCGTATCCTCTATCTTGCAGGTGGTTATTATTTTCTAAGTCACATGTCATTGGAAGCAATTGCACACATTTCTGGATATCTATCTATGCAATTGTCTTCGCTAAGATATTTGTTGTGCTCTCCACCGAAGAAATTTCTTTCAAGCATTAACTTCGATTATATAAATCTTCGATGCTTGCATTCAGGGGGAGACCAAACTTCATATCTTAGAGTTTGTCACTTCACTTCACAAAAACTTCAATGTCCTTTATCGATGCCTGTTTTGTTGGATATGTGCCCTAGAGACAAATTAATAAAGATATTTGTCACATATCCGTTTTGTTCATAATACATTTTATACTGCGTTGTAACTATATTACATGGAAATACTAATACAGGTGTAGTATAAAACATAGGTCCGTAGTTTAACTCGGGTAAACTATCTCATTGGGCAATTGATTGATCAAGCTTTCCTGATCATGGAGACACTTAAGTCCATTGACAATGAGGTTATGTCATTATGGGAATGATGTGATGAACATACACCCACCTAAAGCATTGCAATGTGATCGAGTCACATAGTTCAGCGTTGCGATAACTTTGTAACGTATGGCTTAGTCCTTAGACCGTAATGATCATGCGTAATTGTCATCTATGAGGAGACTTTGATTTGTATCCCACCGCCTGAATGAAATATGCTGGCTATAACGGTGCACTTTCGGTATTCCGAAATAGATGGTTGATGAGTATGTTAATAGATCAGAGAGGGATTTGTCAGTCCTTGTAACAGGACAGGTACTCTGGGCCCACTCGGTGATATTGCATCAATAGCTTGCAAGCAGGTGACTAGGTCACGGGAGATGCAATAGGCACGGACGAGTAAACTTGTTTGTTGTGAACGAGATGTGAACACGGTATGTAGGATACCGACGATCGAACCTCGGACAAAAAAGTAACGCAGCACAAAGAGATTACGTCGTATCGTTAACGGTTTCCAAAATCGATTGAAGTTCATTCGATGGAAGCGCAGGGGCTGTCAAGGATTGTAATTAGGTCCAACGGACTAGTCATTGGTCAATGAAAAGATTCTCGACCATGTCTGCTGTTTCCCGGACCGTTAAGGTGTTAGACTTAAGGGCAATCGATGCATAGGACAGTTTCGGGATCAATCGGTGAAATAGGAGAAATCACCGAAATAGTTCCAGAGGAGGACGGAAGTTGTTCCAGACTTTTTGAATGGTTCAACATAAAGTTTAATTTGTTTTAATAATTTTTTATTATTTAATTATCTTAATTAAATATTTAAACATATTAAAATAATTAAAGAAATGTAAAAAAGGCTATATGGGCCTATGGGGCCCATTAGGGGAGGAGGGGGTTTCCCCCCTTGGCCGGCGCACTCCCCCTCCCCTTGGGAGCTTAGTCCCACATGGGGGAGGGGAGGAGGATAGCACCCCCCCCCTTGGCCTATATAAGGAGGGGTACACCCCCCTTTTCCAACACACAATTATTCCTCTCTCTCTCCTTCTCCTTCCTGGAAGTGGACTCCCCTTGTTTGGAGTATGTGCCTGGATTGGAGTTCTCCACCATAAGGCAGGTCGTCGGTCTGCTGGAGTCGGGATCCGAATCCGTCTTTCTTCCGCTGCTCGCCTGGTTCGGGGCCCGGGAGGAACATCGATTGTACCGTACGTGTATAATCTCTTCGAGGCACTACACCTATGGTGCTACTTCATCGCTGGAGGTCAACCGGGAGTCATCCTCGCCGGTGCTCTACTACACGACAGGGAGTTCGTAGTTCCGAGTCTACGCCATCCACGTTCGCAAGAACGTTTCCCTCTTCCGGTCTTCGAAGGTATGAACACCGATTCCCTCTGTTACTTTACATCTCCATAGCATAGATCTTGGGTTCGGGTACCGTAGGTATGAAAATTTTGTGTTTTCTGCCTCGTATCACAACAGTGATCTCATGAGCTAGCTATGCGTAGATGTATTGTACGGGTAGAACACATCTAGGATGTGGGCATCGAATCTTCATTCGTTACCCTCCCACGTGTACTCATTTAGCATTGCGGCAATGTTTGATGAAGTGGCCCTCGACCGACTTTACGCGTTTACGCGAGACTGGTTCCACACTTGACATATGGCTTGTACCATATAAAGTGGCTGGGGGTGTCTGTCTCTCTGCATTAGCGATGCGAAGATGTTTGCAACGGAGGGCCCCGACAGGGGTGTAATAGAGACGGATGGGAGACGGTGTTGTGGCATGTTTTTCGCAGGATAGAAACGGTTCTCTCTCTCTAAACCCCTAGCAGCCACGTAAAACTTTCACAAGCTAAAGTAGAAAGGCGTTTGACTTTTCTTTGCATGAAGGGGGATCATAGTTTGTATGATTTACAGTTTTACTTCCTGTTTATGCTAGTATGCTAGATATGACGACGGTAGCACAAATGGACCATCTCTATCAATACCAACATTGTGTTCTACCTTGGTGGGCACCGTCTGGAAGGTTCTCCCATATGGCCGACATTCCGTACATACCGGGTGTCACACATATTAAACGGCGTTCTCATGAGGTTGGGTTCGGAAAGCCTGGCATATGAATATATGGCCTTGCTGAACAGCTAACATCAAGGTTCGATTGGCAGGCTTGACGTATGTAGATAAGGGCTTGGAACACGGTAGATCAAAAGATCGAGCACGAGTCACATACTTGATGTGATTGGCTTAGAGGCCTACCTGGGTCGCATACTGATGGCCGTGACGATCGGGGGAGGTATGGGGTCTGTGATTGTGTAATCACTTAGTTAAATTGAAAGTTGTTTATCTAAGTGGGAGCTTTCTAGAATTTTGAAGATTAAATTGAAAACTCCACATTATGAACAAAAGTATAAATATGTATCCTTGTGAATCAAACTTTGTAGATGCCAGCACCACGCCCCTCGTTCAACTTAGGATCGTTCCTAGAGAAAGATAAACTGAAAACTGATGGGTCAAACTTCACCAACTGGTTCCGCACCCTGAGGATTCTCCTCGTTCCCCTCAAAAAGACATACGTACTAGAGGACGCGTCAGGTGACACACCAGCAGATGATGCCAGTCAGGATGAGAAGAATGGCTATCTCTCCAAGACTGATGATTACAACCTTGTCCAGAGTGGCATGCTCTACTCCATGGAGGCTGAGCTGCAGAAACGCTTTGAGAGGATGGGTGCATATGTAATTATCACCGACCTCAAGGCGGTCTTTGCACCTCAAGCCAGGGCTGAACGATATGAGGCTTCTGAAGCCTTCTTCTCAGCAAATATGGACGAGCACGGCAGCGTGAGTGAGCACGTGGTCAAGATGTCTGGCTACGTTCAACGCTTGAATGCTCTGGAATGTCAGATTCCAGATGAACTTGCTGTTGATAGGGTGTTGAAGTCGCTTCCCCCTAGCTACAAAGGCTTTGTGCTGAACTACAACATGCAGGGGATGACCAAAACCCCTTCTGAGTTGTTCGCCATGCTGAAGAGTGTTGAGGTTGAAATCAAGAAGGAGCACGATGTCTTCATGGTCAATAAGACCACTGAGTTTAAGAAGTCAAGCAGGCGGGAGAAGGCTAAGAAAGGTGGCCCCAAAAGGGATGGCAAGTCAGTTGTCGTTCCTCCCAAGGCACCTAAGCCCAAACCAGGAGTTGAGTGCTTCTACTGCAAGGGTGAAGGTCACTGGAAACGCAAATGCCCCTAGTACCTAAAGGACAAGAAGGCTGGCAAGGTCGCCAAGAGAGACGAAGGTATATTTGATATACAAATTGTTGATCTTTTCTTGACAAGCGCCAGGAACACATCCTGGATACTTGATACAGGATCTATCGCTCATATTTCTAATTCCGTTCAGGGACTAAGGAATAAGAGACGCTTGATGAAAGATGAAGTGACGATGCGCGTGGGGAATGGCTGTCAAATTCATGTGTTGGCGGTCGGCACAAAGCATCTTAGTCTCCCTTCGGGATTAGTTTTGTTCTGAATTAATGCTACTATGTACCCGCATTGAGTGTAAACATCATTAGTAGCTCTTGCTTGAAGCGAGACCACTATTCTTTTAAGTCTGATACAATTGGTTGTTCGATTTATACGGATGAAGTGTTTTATGTTCACGCGCCGGAGTAACGTGGTTTATTCGTACTTGATCTCGATGGTGACATGTGTCACATTAACAATATAGAGTCCAAAAGATTAAAGAGTAGTGATGAAGAGCACATGATGTTGTGGCATTGCCGACTTGGTCATATTGGTATAAAGCGCATGGAGAGGCTCCATAAGGATGGACTTATTGATTCACTGCATTTTGGATCCCTTGATACATGTGAACCATGCCTCATGGGCAAAATGACAAGGACTTCATTCAATGGGATAATGGAGCGTGCGGATGACTTATTGGGGATCATACATACAGATGTATGTGGACCCATGAACGTCCCCACACGCAATGGTCTTCGTTACTTCGTGACCTTTACTGATGACTTGAGTAGATATGGGTATATTTACTTGATGAAGCATAAGTCTGAAACCTTTGAAAGGTTCAAGGAATTTCAGAATGAGGTCGAGGATCAACTCGGAAAGAAAATAAAGCACCTTCGATCGGATCGAGGTGACGAGTATTTAAGTCACGAGTTTGGCAATCATCTGAAGTCTTGTGGCAAAGTACCACAGCTTACGCCGGCAGGCACACCTCAGAGGAACGGTGTGGCTGAATGACGTAATCGAACCCCTTGGATAGCGTACGATCGACGATGTCTCATACTGATTTGCCTGTGTCATTCTGGGGGTATGCATTAGAAACTGCCGCTTACGTTCTTAATAGGGCACCATCCAAATCTGTAAAGACAACACCATTTGAAGAATGGCATGGCATGAAACCTAGGTTGTCTCACCTGAAGATTTGGGGTTGTGAGGCTTATGTTAGGAAACTACAACCTGACAAACTTGAATCCAAGGCGGATAAGTGCATCTTTGTGGGCTATCCCAAGGAAACTTGTGGGTACACCTTCTACAATCAGTCTGAGAGCAAAACGTTTGTTGCCAAGACTGGACACTTTCTTGAGAAAGAGTTTCTCTCGAAAGAGTTGAGTGGGAGGAAAATAGACCTCGATGAAGTGACTGACCAATCACTCCAATTGGAAGAAACGGCCACAGAATTCATTCTGGAACCTTCTTCCACAGTGGGAGCTGAAGAGAATGGCCAGAACGACATTCATAACGATCATGACATACATGATGATCATGATGAGAATGAAGAGGAACGTATTATGCCCCGTAGGTCATCAAGAGTCCGTCAAGCTACTGAGTTTTACGGACAGCTTGTGAATGCAATCTCGGCTGATGATTCAGATGAACCTACGAGTTACAAAGAAGAAATGGAGGGACCCGAGTCCGAGAAATGGCTTGAAGCCATGAAATCCGAAATAGACTCCATGTACACCAACAAAGTTTGGACTTTGGTGGATATTCCCGAGGACCGCAAGGCCGTCGAGAATAAATGGATTTTCAAGAAAAAGACTGACGCAGACGGAAACATATCTGTCTACAAAGCTCGACTTGTCGCGAAGGGGTTCCGACAAATTCAAGGAGTTGACTACGAGGAGACGTTCTCTCCTGTAGCGATGATAAAGTATATTCGGATCCTACTAACAATAGATGCATATCATGATTACGAGATATGGCAGATGGATGTGAAAACTGCATTCCTAAATGGCAACATTGAGGAAGAGTTGTATATGATGCAACAGGAGGGGTTTATCGATCCAAGGAATGCTGGTAAGGTGTGCAAGCTTCAATGGTCCATCTATGGGTTGAAGAAAGCATCTCGGAGCTGGAATCTTCGATTTGATGAGGTCATTAAAGCTTTTGGATTTGTCCAAAACGTCGAAGAGTTCTGCGTCTATAAGAAAATGAGTGGGAGCTCTGTAGCATTACTTGTGTTATATGTAGATGACATATTGCTAATAGGGAACGATAAGAAATTCTTAGGAGAAGTGAAGGAATATCTGAATGGACAATTTTCCATGAAGGACCTTGGTGAAGTTGCGTACATATTGGGGATTAAGATCTATAGAGATAGACCTAATCGACTATTGGCTTTGAGTATGGATAACTCCAAGAGAGGCCTCTTGCCAGTTATAAAAGGTGTCAAGTTAAGCGTGACTCAGTGCCCGACCAGAGCAAAAGAGAAGGAGGAAAAGTCCTCAAAACCCTATGCCTCAGCCATAGGTTCTCTCATGTATGCTATGTTATGTACCCGGCCGGATTTAGCGCTGTCTATTAGTATGACTAATCGCCACCAGAGTAATCCGGGAATGGCTCACTGGACCGCAGTAAAGAACATCCTAAAGAACTTGATAAGAACAAAGGATCTCTTTCTCGTTTATGGAGGAGTTCATGAGGAGCTCACCGTAAAGGGTTACGTTCACGCAAGCCTCGGCTCGGACCTAGATGATTCGAAATCCCAGACGGGATATGTTTTCATGTTGAACGGTGGTGCAATTAGCTGGAGGAGCGGCAAACAGTCAGTCGTCGCCCAATCTACAATGGAATCAGAGTATATTGCCGCTTGCGAAGCATCAAACGAGGCATTGTGGATGAAGAAGTTCGTGATCGAGCTTGGCATCTTTCCCAGTTGCAATGACCCCGTGGGAATCTTCTACGACAACACGGGTGCCATTGCTAACGCGAAGGAGCCAAGAACTAACTCTACAGCCAAGCACGTTCTCTGAAAGTTCCGTGTGACGCGAGACTACGTCCAGGATGGACACACTAGGATTCACAAGATACATACGGATCTGAATGCAGCAGACCCGATGACTAAACCTCTTCCACAGGGAAAGTTTGAAGAACACCGAGAGACTATTGATGTTAGATACATACCTGATGTAAACTAGTGTAATTTGTACTCTAGTGCAAGTGGGAGACTGTTGGATATGTGCCCTAGAGACAAATTAATAAAGATATTTGTCACATATCCGTTTTGTTAATAATACGTTTTATAATGTGTTGTAATTGTATTACTTGGAAATACTAATACAGGTGTAGTATAAAATATAGGTCCGTAGTTTAACTCGGGTAAACAATCTCATTGGGCAATTGATTGATCAAGCTTTCCTGATCATGGAGACACTTAAGTCCATTGACAATGAGGTTATGTCATTATGGGAATGATGTGATGAACATACACCCACCTAAAGCATTGCAATGTGATCGAGTCACATAGTTCAGCGTTGCGATAACTTTGTAACGTATGGCTTAGTCCTTAGACCGTAATGATCATGCGTAATTGTCATCTATGAGGAGACTTTGATTTGTATCCCACCGCCTGAATGAAATATGCTGGCTATAACGGTGCACTTTCGGTATTCCGAAATAGATGGTTGATGAGTATGTTAATAGATCAGAGCGGGATTTGTCAGTCCTTGTAACAGGACAGGTACTCTGGGCCCACTCGGTGATATTGCATCAATAGCTTGCAAGCAGGTGACTAGGTCACGGGAGATGCAATAGGCACGGACGAGTAAACTTGTTTGTTGTGAACGAGATGTGAACACGGTATGTAGGATACCGACGATCGAACCTCGGACAAAAAAGTAACGCAGCACAAAGAGATTACGTCGTATCGTTAACGGTTTCCAAAAGCGATTGAAGTTCATTCGATGGAAGCGCAGGGGCTGTCAAGGATTGTAACCAGGTCCAACTGACTATTCATTGGTCAATGAGAAGAGTCTCGATCATGTTTGTTGTTTCCCGGGCCGTTAGGGTGTTACACTTAAGGGCAATCGATGCATAGGACAGTTTCGGGATCAATCGGTGAAATAGGAGAAATCACCAGAATAGTTCCGGAGGAGGATGGAGTTGTTTCGGACTTTTTGAATGGTTCAAAATAAAGTTTAATTTGTTTTAATAATGTTTTATTATTTAATTATCTGAAATAAATATTTAAACATATTAAAATAATTAAAAATGGAAAAAGGCTATATGGGCCTATAGGGCCCATTAGGGGAGGAGGGGGTTTCCCCCCTTGGGCTTGGCGCCAAGGGTGGGGCCCATCCCCCCCCCCTTGGAAGTTTAGTCCCACATGGGGGGAGGGGAGGAGGATAGCACCCCCCCCCCTTGGCCTATATAAGGAGGGGTACACCCCCCTTTTCCAACACACAATTATTCCTCTCTCTCTCTCCTTCTCCTTCCTGGAAGTGGACTCCCCATGTTTGGAGCTTGTACCTGGATTGGAGTTCTCCACCATAAGTCAGGCCGTCGCTCTGCTGGAGTCGGGATCCGAATCCGTCTTTCTTCCGCTGCTCGCCTGGTTCGGGGCCCGGGAGGAACATCGATTGTACTGTACGTGTATAATCTCTTCGAGGCACTACACCTGTGGTGCTACTTCATCGCTGGAGGTCAACCGGGAGTCATCCTCGCCGGTGGTCTACTACACGAGAGGGAGGTCGTAGTTCCGAGTCTACGCCAGCCACGTTCGCAAGAACGTTTCCCTCTTCCGGTCTTCAAAGGTATGAACACCGATTCCCTCCGTTACTTTACATCGCCATAGCATAGATCTTGGGTTCGGGTGCCGTAGGTATGAAAAATTTGTGTTTTCTGCCCCGTATGCCAACATGTTTTGTCAACAATAGTCCAAAAAGGGGGAGATTGTAAGAGCAAAGTGTTGCCCCCGTGTGTTTTGGATATTATTGGACGAGACAGTAGAGGAACTAACAATGTTTTCTAGTGTAAACAGTTGAATAGGTTCGTGAAGGACAAGCTAAGTGATAAAGCTTCAGGGAAGGTTTTCAAGTTATTGAAGCATTACCCATTGAGTGAAGCTTAATCACGGAGGATGACCCCCAAAAATGAAGATGTCCTGAAGCTCAACTCATTGAAGGAAATGAAGAAGACGGCGCAAGACTTAGTTGTTTTTGTGTAGTTCTTTTTCTGTTCTTTGAGTCATAGGACAAACCATATTATCAAGAGGGGTCTTTAGTTTGTGGACACCGAAGTTATTGAGAATATGCTCAGATCAAATCTAAACCAAGTGAGAAGCCAGAGTGAAGAAATCTTTAAGGATGAGATGTTAACATGTAGGATGCACGTACGGTATTAGGATGAACTGGATGCACCTCGGTCACGTCTTTCGATCGGGAATATTGAGTTCAGTGGTTTCAAAATTCAAAAAAATGAGAATCACTCAAAAATACACGAGACTTTGTGTGGCGTCGTGAGAAGGTAATACTATGATGTGGTAAAAATTTCAGGCATTTTGAGAAAGGCAATCATGCGATCGCCTTGCAAACGGGGGCATCTCTCACGAAGGACCATGATTTCGATATTTATATAACGAGTCGTGAAATGTTCGGGTTACAAGTACATTGTATTGTTACTTCGTCGATTGTGGTTGATTTTTTTTTCACAACTGCCAAGCGTCTATACGTGATATGTCTTCGAATTTGGACGCATTCCTTGTAATTTTGGTACTTTTAAACTTTTTTTTGCACTTACAATCCGCGAAAAACAGTTAAATACAATATCCACCTGAACTGTAGCAGCATAATGTTGGTTCATTGGCGACCGTTCGATTCGTGCACATTGGACAGTGCAGGGTGTGCGATCCGTGGTGCTGTGTTCTGGTCAATCAGAACGCACGGGAGAATTTCGCAGGGTATAGGTTAAGCAAACGGTTGCAGTACACGAACCGTGTGCTTTACCGTGTCACCAAAATTTTGTCATTTAACGGAACGTGTTTGATACATGTAAATTATTAAGTGTAGATTAGGCAGTTCCTATGGGTTTATTTACACTTGAGCTATGAATTTTTTTTTCATTTTCATCTTCCGTTTTATACATGGCGCTAAGTCAGTTTCATGTGCACTCGATATGAATTTATTTGCATTCGAACTACAAGTGCAACGAAATTTGACCAAATTTGTGCTGAAATATCATGTATGTGCTCTAGTGTTAACTTGCAGCAGACAACATGGAATTGAAATGAACTTGTCGCACCTCGGTCACGTCTTTCGACCATGAAACATTGAGTTCGGTGGTTTTTAAATTACAAAAAATTCAAAAGAAATGAGAATCGCTCAGAAATACGCGAGACTTCGCGTCGCATCGTCAGAAGGTAATATTGTGATGTGGTAAAAAATTTAGGAATTTTGAGAAAGGCTATCATGTGATCGCCTTGCAAACGGTGGCATCTCTCACGAAGGACCATGGTTTGGATATGTATGGAACGAGTCGTGAAATATTCGGGTTACAAGTAGATTGTATTTCTATTTCATCGATTTAGGTTAAAAAAATTCACAGCTGCCACGCGTCTACACATGACATGTCTTTGAATTTTGACGCATTCCTTGTTATTTTTTTATTTTCAAATAAAAAGTGCACTTACAAACCGGGAAAAATAGTTAAATACAATATCCAGCGGAACTACAACAGCATGATGTTGTTTCATTGGCGACCGTTCGATCCGTGCGTATTGGACGGTGCAGGGCTTGCGATCCATGGTGCTGCGTTTTGGCCAATCATAACGCACGGGCGAATTTCGCAGGGTATAGGTTAAGGAAACGGTTGTAGTACACGAACCGTGTGTTTTACCGTGTCACCCAAATTTTGTCATCTAACGGGACATGTTGGATACATGTAAGTCATTAAGTGTAGATTAGACAGTTCCTATGGGTTTATTTACACTTGAGCTATGATTGTTTTTGTCATTTTCATCTTCCGTTTCATATATGGCGCTAAGTTAGTTTCAGCTGCACTCGATATGAATTTATTTTCATTTCAACTATGAGTGCAACGAAATTTTACCAAATGTGTGCTGAAATATCATGTATGTGCTCTCGTGTTAACGTGCAGCACACAACATGGAATTGAAATGAACTTGACGTACCTCGGTCACGTCTTTCGACCATGAAACATTGAGTTTGGTGGTTTTAAAATTACAAAAAATTCAAAAAAATGAGAATCGCTCGGAAATACGCGAGACTTTTTTGTCGCTTCGTGAGAAGGTACTACTGTGATGTGGTAAAATTTTCAGGAATTTTGAGAAAGGCTATCATGCGATCGCCTTGCAAACGGGGGCATCTCTCATGTAGGACCATGGTTTCGATATGTATGGAACGAGTCGTGAAATGTTCGGGTTACAAGTAGATTGTATTGTTACTTCGTCGATTGTGGTTGATTATTTTCACAGCTGCCACGCATCTATACGTGATATGTCTTTGAATTTGGATGCGTTCCTTGTTATTTTGTTATGTTTAAACTTTTTTTTGCACTTACAAACCAGGAAACAAGAGTTAAATACAATGGAACTGCAGCATCATGATGTTGGTAAATTGGCGACCGTTCGATCCGTGCGAATCGGGCGGTGCATGGTGTGCGATCTATGGTGTTGCGTTCTGTCCAATCATAACGCACGGGCGAATTTTGTAGGCTATAGGTTAAGCAAACGGTTGTAGTACACGAACTGTGTGCTTTACCGTGTCACCGAAATTTTGTCATCTAACGGGACGTGTTTGATACATGTAAGTCATTAAGTGTTGATTAGACAGTTCCTATGGGTTTATTTAGACTTGAGCTATGATTTTTTTTGTCATTTTCATCTTCCGTTTCATATACGGCGCTAAGTCAGTTTCATGTGCACTAGATATAAATTTATTTTCATTTGAATTACGAGTGCAACGAAATTTGACCAAATGTGTGCAGAAATATCATATATGTGCTCTCGTATTAACGTGCAACCCACAACGTGGAACTGAAATGAACTTGACGCACCTCGGTCACGTCTTTCGACCATGAAACATTGAGTTTGGTGTTTGATAAATTTCAAAAAATTCAAAACAAATTGTGAATCGCTCGGAAATACACGAGACTTTGCTTGGCGTCGTGAGAAGGTAATACTATGATGTGGTAAAAATTTCAGGCACTTTAGAAAGGCTATCATGCGATCGCCATGCAAATGGGGGCATCTGTCATGAAGGACCATGGTTTCGATATGTATGGAACGAGTCATGAAATGTTCGGGTTACAAGTAGATTGTATTGTTACTTCGTCGATTGTGGTTGATTTTTTTTCACAGCTGCCACGCATCTATACGTGATATGTCTTCGAATTTGTACGCATTCCTTGTTATTTTGGTACTTTTAAACTTTTTTTGCACTTACAATTCGGGAAAAAGAGTTAAATACAGTATCCACGTGAACTGCAGCAGCATGATGTTGGTTCATTGGGGACCGTTCGATCCGTGCGCATTGGACGGTGCAGGGCGTGCGATCTGTGGTGCTGTGTTCTGGCCAATCAGAACGCATGGGCGAATTTCGCAGGGTATAGGTTAAGCAAACGGTTGTAGTACACGAACCGTTTTCTCATGTAATGGGACGTGTTTGATACATGTAAGTCATTAAGTGTAGATTAGAAAGTTGCTATGGGTTTTATTTACACTTGAGCTATATTTTTTTGTCATTTTCATCTTCTATTTGATATATGGCGCTAAGTCAGTTTCATGTGCACTCGATATGAATTTATATGCATTTGAACTACGAGTGTAACGAAATTTGACCAAATGTGTGCTGAAATATCATGTATGTCCTCTTGGGTTAACACGCAGCACACAGCATGAGATTTTAATGAACTTGCCGCACGACGGTCACGTCTTTCGACCATGAAACATTGAGTTCGTAGGTTTTTAAATTACAAAAAATTCAAAAAAATTGAGAATCGCTCGGAAATACATGAGACATTGCATGGCGCCGTGAGAAGGTAAAACTATGAGGTGGTAAAATTTTCAGACATTTTGAGAAAGTTTATCATGCGATCGCCTTGCAAACGGGGCCATCACACATGAAGGACCATGATTTCGATATGTATGGAACGAGTCGTGAAATATTCAAGTTACAAGTAGATTGTATCGTTACTTCGTCGATTGTGGTTGATTTCTTTTTCACAGCTGCAACGCGTCTATATGTGATATGTCTTCGAATTTGGATGCATTCCTGGTTATTTTGGTATTTTAAAAAAAATGCACTTACAAGCCGGAAAAATAGTTAAATACAATATCCACCGGAACTGCAGCAGCATGATGTTGGTTCATTGGCGACCGTTCGATCCGTGCGCAATGGACGATTCAGGGCGTGCAATCCGTATTGCTGCGTTCTGGCCAATCTGAACGCAACGGCGAATTTCGCAGGGTACTGGTTAAGCAAACGGTTGTAGTACACGAACTGTGTGCTTTACCGTGTCACCGAAATTTTGTCATCTAACGGGACGTGTTTGATACATGTAAGTCATTAAGTGTAGATTAGACAGTTCTTATGGGTTTATTTAGACTTGAGCTATGATTTTTTTTGTCATTTTCATCTTCCGTTTCATATACGGCGCTAAGTCAGTTTCATGTGCACTCGATATGAATTTATTTTCATTTGAATTACGAGTGCAACGAAATTTGACCAAATATGTGCAGAAATATCATGTATGTGCTCTCATATTAACGTCCAACCCACAACGTGGAACTGAAATGAACATGCCGCACCTCGGTCACGTCTTTCGACCATGAAACATTGAGTTTGGTGTTTGTTAAATTTTATAAAATTCAAAAAAAATTGTGAATCACTTGGAAATACACGAGACTTTGCTTGGCGTCGTGAGAAGGTAATACTATGATGTGGTAAATTTTCAGGCACTTTGAGAATGGCTATCATGCGATCACCTTGCAAACGGGGGCATCTCTCACGAAGGACCATGGTTTCGATATGTATGGAACGAGTCATGAAATTTTCGGGTTACAAGTAGATTGTATTGTTACTTCGTCGATTGTGGTTGATTTTTTTTTCACAGCTGCCACGCATCTATACGTGATATGTCTTCGAATTTGGACGCATTCCTTGTTATTTTGGTACTTTTAAACTTTTTTTGCACTTACAATTCGGGAAAAAGAGTTAAATACAATATCCTCGTGAACTGCAGCAGCAATGATGTTGGTTCATTGGCGACCGTTCGATCCGTGCGCATTGGACGGTTCAGGGCGTGCGATCTGTGGTGCTGTGTTCTGGCCAATCAGAACGCATGGGCGAATTTCGCAGGGTATAGGTTAAGCAAACGGTTGTAGTACACGAACCGTTTTTTCATGTAATGGGACGTGTTTGATACATGTAAGTCATTAAGTGTAGATTAGAAAGTTGCTATGGGTTTATTTACACTTGAGCTATATTTTTTTGTCATTTTCATCTTCTATTTGATATATGGCGCTAAGTCAGTTTCATGTGCACTCGATATGAATTTATATATATTTGAACTACGATTGTAACGAAATTTGATCAAATGTGTGCTGAAATATCATGTATGTCCTCTCGGGTTAAAATGCAGCACACAACATGAGATTGAAATGAATTTGCCGTACCACGGTCACGTCTTTCGACCATGAAACATTGAGTTCGGTTGTTTTTAAATCACAAAAAATTCAACAAAATTGAGAATTGCTCGGAAATACATGAGACTTTGCGTGGTGCCGTGAGAAGGTAAAACTATGATGTGGTAAAAGTTTCATACATTTTGAGAAAGTTTATCATGCGATCGCCTTGCAAACGGGGCCATCACACATGAAGGACCATGATTTCGATATGTATGGAACGAGTCGTGAAATGTTCGGGTTACAAGTAGATTGTATTGTTACTTCGTCGATTATGGTTGATTTTTTTTCACAGCTGTCACGCATCTATACGTGATATGTCTTCGAGTTTGGACGCATTCCTTGTTATTTTGGTACTTTTAAACTTTTCTTGCAATTACAATTCGGGAAAAAGAGTTAAATACAATATCCACGTGAACTGCAGCAGCATGATGTTGGTTTATTGGCGACCGTTCGATCCGTGCGCATTGGAAGGTGCAGGGCGTGCGATCTGTGGTGTTGTGTTCTGGCCAATCTGAAAGCATGGGAGAATTTCGCAGGGTATAGGTTAAGCAAACGGTTGTAATACACGAACCGTTTTGTCATGTAATGGGACGTGTTTTATACATGTAAGTCATTAAGTGTATATTAGAAAGTTGCTATGGGTTTATTTAGACTTGAGCTATATTTTTTTGTCATTTTCATCTTCTATTTCATATATGGCGCTAAGTCAGTTTCATGTGCACTCGATATGAATTTATATACATTTAAACTACGAGTGTAACGAAATTTGACCAAATGTGTCCTGAAATATCATGTATGTCCTCTCGGGTTAACATGCAGCACACAACATGAGATTGAAATGAACTTGTCGCACCACGGTCATGTCTTTCGACCATGACACATTGAGTTCGGTGGTTTTTAAATTACAAAAAATTCAAAAAAATTGAGAATCGCTCGGAAATACACGAGACTTTGCGTGGCGCCGTGAGAAGGTAAAACTATGATGTGGTAAAAAAATCAGACATTTTGAGAAAGTTTATCATGCGACCGCCTTGCAAACGGGGCCATCACACATGAAGGACCATGATTTCGATATGTATGCAACGAGTCGTGAAATGTTCGGGTTACAAGTAGATTGTATCGTTACTTCGTCGATTGTGGTTGATTTCTTTTTCACAGCTGCAAGCGTCTATATGTGATATGTCTTCGAATTTGGACGCATTCCTGGTTATTTTGGTATTATTTTTTTTTAAATTGCACTTACAAGCCGGAAAAATAGTTAAATACAATATCCACCGGAACTGCAGCAGCATGATGTTGGTTCATTAGTGACCGTTCGATCCGTTCGCATTGGACGGTGCAGGGCGTGCAATCCGTGTTGATGCGTTCTGGCCAATCTGAACGCAACGGCGAATTTCGCAGGGTACTGGTTAAGCAAACGGTTGTTGTACACGAACCGTGTGCTTTACCGTATCACCGAAATTTTGTCATCTAACGGGACGTGTTTGATACATGTGAGTCATTAAGTGTAGATTAGACAGGGTCTATGGGTTTATTTACACTTGAGCTATGTTTTTTTGTCATTAAATCTTCTGTTTGATATATGGCGCTAAGTCAGTTTCATGTCCACTCGATATGAATCTATTTGCATTTGAACTATGAGTGCAACGAAATTTGACCAAATATGTGATGAAACATCATGTCTGTGCTCTCGGGTTAACGTGCAACACACAGCGTGGAATTGGAGTGAACTTTCTGCACCTTGGTCACGTCTTTCGATCGGGAAACATTGAGTTCGGTGGTTTTTTAATTACAAAAAAATCAAGAAAAAATAAGAATCGCTCGGAAATACACGAGACTTTGCGTGGCGCTGTGATACGTCAAAAATGCATCACTATTTTATATCGTAATTCACCCCTATTCATTGATATATTTCACATTATGATGTTATTCTTATGTTGTTTTGGCTTGTTTTACACAGTTTTCAACTTTTCGGTGCCGAAACAGCAGACCCAGGATTCATCGGAGAAAAGTGGACATTGAGTTGCTGAAACAGAACATCTCCAAATGAGCTGAAAATCGACGGAGGGTGTTTTTCAAAAGAATAACGAAGCTTCACCGAAAAGGAGCCAGAGGGGGGCCACCAGGCGCCCCCCTGGCGCGGCCCCCACCAAGGGCGCGCCGGGAGGCCGCCTGGACCCCTGGGGACACTCCCGGCTCCCCTCTTTGGCATATATATCCACCGTCATGCAAAAACCCTAAAAGTAGAGGAGTTTCACGAGTTGCGGCGCTGCTCCATGGCGGAAACCTACAGAGAAGAAAAGACATCTCCAGCGGGCAGATTCCGCCGGGGAGAACACTTCCCGGGAGGGGAGATCATTGCCATTGTCACGGGCATCATCGAGATCATCATCAACATCATCCCCAACATCAGCATCATCTCCATCTTCATCCTATCTCATCTCACAATTGCAACTTGTGTTGTAACTCGTACCATCTATCCTCTCTACTCTACCGGTATTGATTACTCCTTTGTGGTGAATGCTATTAAGTTTTGTTGGAAAAATAATGCTACAATTGCAACTTGTGTTGTTATTTTCCTAATGGTGTTGTGTGAGTCAAACTGATAGAGGCGAAGGTGTCCCGATGTTTCGATGAGATGGTGGAGATCGATTTTGGTGGAGTAGACTTTCACGACCCGACTACGAACGTGCGAAGACGTTGCGCCTTAGCAATCGCTAAACCAACTCCGAGAGGTTATTGATCCCGCGGATGCACGATCTCTAGTAATTGCTCCAGTAGGTATATTAGCAGGGGTTGTGGCTGTAACTATGGTAGTCATGTCCTCATCATCCTCCCCTTCTTGAAAATAAAGCCGTCCCCGGCGTTTCTTAATCTGAAATGTGGCTAACAAAAGAGACAAGGTGTACATGTTGTATATATATATGTCATCTATTCTTACTTCCCTTAGTTTTTGGACATGTAACACATGTATATATGAGTAACTTTCGTATGTCGTGAAATATAAACATATATGATCATCACAATACATAAACGACATGAAAGTATTGCAACTCAGTTTGCATATATAAGTGAAGCTCTTATTCATATCTAAAGATGTACAATGCTCATCATTAAACCATCCCAATACCGGTGAAGAAACGTTAATGTTTTTCGAAGGACATGCTACAACAGGCTTAACTAAGTAGTCATGCAACAAGTCATTCGACGCAGAATCATCACCAAGATTAGAGGTCATATCAAAATGATTAAGCATTGGCAGTTTCATAATAGTAACATGATTATCCAAAATAGATGGTGTGCTCAAATCAACAGGTAACTCAAGACATGATGTATTCAAGTCTATTAGGCAAGCAACATCTTCATGTGAAGTTATGACATTCTCGAAAATTGGTTGTGTGATGAAACTACTGGATAGCTCAACACATGTTTCTTTTAAATCAACAAGGTTCTCATGTGGAGGGGAAAGATCCATACCTTTTTCATTACCTTTTTGTGATGATAGATCAGATATTGGAGGAGTGCTTACGACAATTGAGGTGGTTATGGTAGTGCTCATAGTGGTTGAAGGAACAACCTTCTCAACTTGTGGTATTTGCACATTCCGCTTGTTCGTCTTCTGGGCAACACGTCTGTCGATTTCCTGTTCAGCTTTACAAGCAAGACGAAACAAACGATCCATAGGATAACACTTTTCATGAATTAGGATATCCTGAATGTCACGGTTTAAACCTTCCCAAAAACCCATATATTAGATCTGTTTTTTATCACCTATCATCCACACAAAAACCCATAAAAATAGGATTAGATCATCATATCCATGTGAATTAGGAGTGCTCTGATACCACTTGATAGAGGCGAAGGTGTCTCGATGTTTCGATGAGATGGTGGAGATCGATTTTGGTGGAGTAGACTTTCACGACCCGACTACGAACGTGCGAAGACGTTGCGCCTTAGCAATCGCTAAACCAACTCCGAGAGGTTATTGATCCCGCGGATGCACGATCTCTAGTAATTGCTCCAGTAGGTATATTAGCAGGGGTTGTGGCTGTAACTATGTCCTCATCACAAACACATAACACTTCGCCTTGTGAAGGACCTAGGTGAATAGATTGTGTATAAAGAATGCTTACGGTGGGTTGCCGGAGTGACAGAAACCTAAACCCCAGTTTGCACACTTTACAGAAGGGAATAATGGATCCTTGATCTTATTGTTGTGGTTAGGCTTTTGCCTTAATTTCTACCTTGTATTTGCGGATGCTTGCAATGTGTTTAATCATAAGAGTGACTTATCTTAGTCTATAAAGTGTAGTAGCATAGATCCACCCACTCTACACTTATCAACACAAAACATAGTACCGATCCGGAATATGGCGAAAGCACATGACTACCTCTCCCGTGTGTCCTCAAGAACGCTTTAGTTTTTATAAGTTCAGTTGCTAGGCTTATCCTTTTCTCAAAAGGATTGGCCCACTTATTTCTCCTCAGTACCTTTTACTTTGCTTGTTTTTACCTTCTCGTTGCTTATACCGAAAACCTCTAAAAAAATTTATCTTTCATTGCTTGCAGTTATTCCTTGTCCAAAGTCACTTATCAATACCTTTTGCTCCTCGTTGGGTTCGACACTCTTACTTTTCGAAAACGCTACAATAGATCCAACACAGTTGAGGGTCATCACGCCGTAAGAAGGTGAAACTATTTTGTGGTAACATTTTCAGACATTTTGAGAAAGGCTATCATGCGATCGCCTTCCAAATGGGGGCATCTCACATGAAGGACCATGGTTTCGATATGTACGGAACGAGTCGTGAAATGCTCGGGTTACAAGTAGATTGTATCGTTACTTCGTCGATTGTGGTTGATTTTTTTCACAGCTTTCGCGCGTCTATACGTAATATGTCTTCGAATTTGGATGCATTCCTTGTTATTTTGCTATTTTTAAACTTTTTTTGCACTTACAAGCCAGAAAAAAGAGTTAAATACATTATCCACCGGAACTGTAGCAGCATGATGTTGGTTCATTTTCGACAGTTCGATCCGTGCGCATTGGACGGTGCAGGGTGTGTGATCTGTGGTGTTGCGTTCTGGCCAATAAGAACGCAACGGTGAATTTCGCAGGGTAAAGGTTAAGCAAACGATTGTAGTACACGAACCGTGTGCTTTACCGTACCATCGAAATTTTCTCATCTAACAGGGTGTGTTTGATACATGTAAGTCATTAAGTGTAGATTAGGCAGTTTCTATGGGTCTATTTACACTTGAGCTATGATTATCTTGTCATTTACATCTTTCGTATGATATATGGCACTAAGTCAGTTTCATGTCCACTCGATATGAATTTATTTGCATTTGAACTACGAGTGCAATGAAATTTGACCAAATGTGTGCTAAAATATCATGTATGCGCTCTTGTGTTAACGTGCAGCACACAACGAGGAATTGGAGTGAACTTGTCGCACCTCGGGCACGTGTTTCAACCATGAAACATTGAGTTTGGTGGTTTTTAAATTAAAAATAATTAAAAAAATGAGAATCGCTCGGAAATACGCGAGACTTTTTGTTGCTTCGTGATAAGGTACTACTGTGATGTGGTAAAAAATTTAGGAATTTTGAGAAAGGCTATCATGCGATCGCCTTGCAAACGGGGGCATCTTACATGAAGGACCATGGTTTCGATATGTATGGAATGAGTCGTGAAATGTTCGGGTTACAAGTAGATTGTATCGTTACTTCGTCGATTGTGGTTGATTTTTTTTCACATCTGCCACATGTCTATATGTGATATCTCTTCGAATTTGGACGCATTCCTTGTTATTTTGGTATTTTTCAACTTTTTTTGCACTTACAAACCGGAAAAAGAGTTAAATACAATATCCACCGGAACTGCAGCACCATGATGTTGGTTTATTGGCGACCGTTCGATCCATGCGCATTGGACGGTGCAGGGCATGTGATCTGTGGTTCTGCGTTCTGGCCAATCAAAACGCACGGGTGAATTTCGCACGGTATAGCTTAAGCAAACGGTTGTAATACACGAACTGTGTGCTTTACCGTGTGACGGGAATTTTAGGTCTAATTAATTTCAATCTTCAGACTACATTGAAATTTCACGAGCCCATGACTGGTTGATCACCATCAACATCACAATTCAGAATCATACATGACTGGAAGGCAACTTCATTTGCCATCATAATATATATATATATATAAATATATATAAATATATATACATACATATGAGCAATTTTGTTTCCACTAGCAGAATATTATTCTGTTACAAAGTTAGAACTGACAGAAGCACGGGTTTGAACTGACGCATCCATAAGTTCGGTATTGTTCACAGTTCTAGTTTAAAAAACTAATCTATGGATATTTATTTATCGGAACAGGGCGAGTAATATACCGTTAGAAAGCTATGGAAAGCGTCGTTCCGTTTAATATAGAACTTTTTTGCAAAATCATCACGATTTTTTAGCAGTTTTCAAAATACGTTTTTTTCAACTTCAAAAATGCGAATCGTATTTTTTACGTAGTTAATAAACGGTTTTCCGGAATTGAGTAAATGAGATGGCGTTGGAAAGAATAAGAAATTTTGCACCTTTTACTTATAGAAACTTTTTTCTAATTTTATACAGTTTAAAAGTAATTTGAAAAATGTCCAAATTCTTGGCGGATCGTATTTTCCCCGTTTTTCGCAAACCGTTTATCGGATTGACGCAAATGATATATCGTTGGAAATCTATGGAAAATGCGAAACTTTTTTTGTATAGAAAGTTTCTTTTAATTCTTTGCAGTTTTAAAACAAATACGAATACGGTCAAATCTAGTTTTGAATACGAATTATTTTACAAGTTTGTCGGAATGGGGCAAATAATATACCGTTGGAAAGAGGGAGAAAAAGGTGACACCGTTCATGTTGAAAGTTTTCTCAAATTGTCAAAGGTTTAAGATTAATTTAGAACGCAAGAAAACAAATCATGCTTTGTTTCCGTCTGAAAAACAAAGTGTGTGAATTGAGTGATCTACGAGTTTGAACTGATGAGTTTAACAGTCTGAACTTTACTCTGTTTTTTGGTACTGTTTTAGTCGTAACTTTTCAACTGTTTCTCGGAATTAAGTAAATAATATATCGTTGAAATCCTATTGAAAAGAGCATACTTTTTATGTTAATATTTTTATGAAATTGAATACATTTTAAGATTGTTTTTTAATGTGATAAAATTTGTATTGAACAAAGTGTGTATCATAGTCGTACTGAGGATGCGTTCATGTTTGAATTGACTGTCCCATTGACGTTAGCTCGGGTGCAAATGTGGGTCCTGTGAAGAGCTTCAGTGAGTTAAATTTTTTGTTTGGTTTTAGTTTGAACTGATTGCACTCATGAGCGTTAGGTCTTACTCGTACTAGCGAATCATCCATACTTGTACTGATTTCCCCATCCAAGTCAGGTGTTAGGTGTACTGACCGCGCGGACGTGCTTGTACTGATTGCATGTTATGTTGGTGAAGCCACAATCACCATTTTCTATACATCTTTTTTTCATGGGGGAGCAGAAGTGAACCAGTACCGCACCGCTTTTCATAGTCGCACTGACGGTGCGACGGAGTTTGATCTGATTCCCCCCATCCGCGTTAGGTTCTAGTTGTACTGACGGCACAATTGTGTTCGTATTGACGGTGTAGCCGTGTCTAAACTAATTGCCCTAATTGCGTTCATGCGAAGGCGAGTCTGAGACATGACTTTTGGTGGAGGGGAAGACCTAAGCAAAATAACTAGAATTACACCACGTGTCATAGTTGTACTAACGACGTAGCCTTGTTTGAACGGATTACCCCCATCCACTTTAGTTCATAGTCGTACTGACGACTCAATCGTGTTTGTACTGATTGTCCGACCCATCCGTGTTAGGTCATAGTTGTATTGATGATGCAATCATGTTTGAACTGATTTCCCCCATCAACGTTAGGTCGTAGTCGTACTGATGGTGCAAACGTGTTTGTATTGACGACTCGTCCCTTTTTGAACTGATTACCTCCAACCGCATTCATGTGGAGGAGACTTCGAGACTTGACTTGTGGGGGGATCTAAATAAAATAACCAGAATCACACTCTGTGTAATAGTCAAATTGATGGTGCGGACGTGTTTGAACTGATTGCCCCATCCGCGTTAGGTCATAGTTGTACTGACGGCGCAACTGTGTTCGTATTGACAGTGCAACCGTGTCTAAACTGATTTCCCCAACCGCGTTCATGCGAAGGCGAATCCGAGACTTGACTTTGGGGGGTGGGGGGAGAGACCTAAACAAAATAACTGGAATCGCATCGCATGTCATAGTCGTACTGATGGCTTAGTCGTGTTTGTACTGATTGTCCGACCCATCCGCGTTAGGTCATAGTTGTATTGATGATGCAACTATGTTTGAACAGATTGCCCCATCGGCATTAGGTTGTAGTTGTACTGATGGTGCAACCGTGATTTGTATTGACGGTGCAATCGTGTTTGAACTGATTGCCCGTATCCGTGTTCAAATAGAAGCAAGCCCAAGACTTGATTGATGACACCACATTGCATTGTTTAGTCGTACTGACTTCTGTGTGTGTGGGGGGGGGAGGGGTAGGGGTTGTTAAAAAAATAACCAGAATCGCGTTGCGTGTTATAGTTGTACTGATGATGAAATTGTGTTTGAATCAATCTCCCCTATCCGCATTAGGTCATAGTCGTACAGACGACGCAACTCTGTTTGGTATTGACTGTGCAACCGTGTTTGAACTGATTGCCCCCAACCACGCTCATTCGCAAGTGTGTTTATACTTTCAGGAATATTTATTTGTTTTTTTCTTGAATTTATCCCTTTGACATATATGAACATCCTTTTTCTTATATGTGAACTTGATCCCTAAACCACGTGGCATAGTCGTAATGGCAACACGATCATTTTGAACTGATGACACCCATTAGCGTAAGTAAGACCGTAGTTGTATTTTTTTCTATTTTAATTTATTTTCCTATAGTAGAACTAACTTAATTTACTATCAGCGAGTCCGAGATTTAATTTGGGGAGCCATATCCCTCATTATAATTTTATTTGCGTGTTTGAAACTTTAATATTTCTTTTTTGTTCACATGAACTGATCACGCCACATATTATGTATGTCACCAACTTTTTTTCTAGGAGTTCTTATACCGAATGATTTAAACATGGAGGTCGATGTAGAACTTATTCAACAGAATGTTTTGAACTTTCTTGATGACAACAGATAAATTTGATTTTATAATATATACACAATTATTTTATTTTACCTTTTAAACCACGTTTCACAAACTAAATGTCCGAACTTTCCCAACAATAATATGTGAACCTTGATATTTTCACAATTTGAATTTAAACTTAAATAAAAATAGTACAAACCTAAATCAGATATTAGAACTGCATGCTACTAGTATTTATGTATATCATGTCAAAATTGTACTGTTATGTTAACACATACACATATTGAAATGTTTCTGCATTTTATTGTGAACGGATGAAATAATACATATTGAACTGCTACACCAGTAGCAAATTTATAAATACATGCCACTTTTTCTTGAAAAAATCTAACAAGCATATCATGTTCTTTTGCCTGCATCGATTGGAGCTTCTCAAGAGAGCAGAGGACCATGCCTCCGTTGGAGCTCCACAGGAGGGCAGAGGCACATGCCCAGCGCAAAATCACAGCGTATAAACGATGCCTAGTGCTGAGAATTTACCCCCGTGAACAAAATTAGGCCGCGCTTGGATTGCCGTTTTTCCCCTGTATACATGCGTAAGATATACACCTGTCAAATTAATCCATGCGATTGGAAAGTAACTCCTTGTTTGCTCGTTTAGATCCGAAAAAAGGGGCGGTTCCGTGCCTTCCATCCGGAAAAAATAAACAGACCTCCCACCCTCCGACTCGTTTCCACCCGGATTTCATGCATGCCCACTCTAATACCGGCGGAAGTAGTTACGCTTGTAAAATAACTACAACGATAAAACGGCAATCCAAGCGCAGCCTTAGAAGCTTGTATGAGTGTAACTATATATTTGCACAAAACACTTTGAAATCATGCCAAAGTTTCAGATACTCCAAACTTAACCTGGCTAGTACTACTGGACCACATGGTAGCGGGAGACACTAGGGCCCTTTTCTTATCAGAAAGAAGTACGAAAAATGTGCGACACACATGATAATTTTTTCAGAAAAAACATTGAAGCCCCAGACCGATCAATCTCTTCACAAATCTGAAACACTGCCAAGAAGAATTGCAATCCAAATATTTTTTCAGTCATCTTGCTGCTATTTTCTTGAGAACAACAATCTAAACTAAGAGTAATGCTTCTGGTTGCAGTATTGTAACTAGTTGAACCGAGACCATCAACTGATTGGCACATCCAGTAGTTTTCTGAAAACAGACAACAATTTAGTTTCTTGTGGCATGATAGAGGAACGGTAGAAAATGTACGAACTGGAATGCCATCAAAATCCAGAGAGGAAAATGTCTCTGGCATGTTAAGTAAACAAACTGAATCACACACATCATTAGCTAATAATAGGGACTCCTAAAAAAACCTAATAATAGGGGTGAATTTCCAATGAGCTAGCAATAAATTGCATTTCAAGGAGAGTACCATCCTAGAGCTAGTTATCATGTACTTACAAAGCATTATACAAGATGTTTCATTGTTGCATATTTTTTAGGTTTTCTATTCTGAACTTGATCCAAACATTAATGTTGGTATTTTTTAAGGTGCCGCATCAGTACTCACTAGACAGTGTATTTGTACTGTCCAAATACATACACGGAAGCACAAAATGAACATTGTAAAAAAATGGTGCTCACAGGAATAGTGACAAACACCGAAAGAGCATGAAACCAATTTACGCGCAAAATCAACTTGGCACTTCAGATTAGTCATTTAAACTAATTCACACGCACACACATCACATGCCATAACCATGAGCAATATCAATTACAGTGAAGTCAGAATCACAAGTTTTAAACTGGAACTTCAGATTAGCCATCTAATATGCCAGCACGCATACATAGCTGACAAACAATTTATAGGAAAGCATAGTGCCAACTCGTAAGGAAGTACCCAACATTCTCATCACAAAGATGAACCAGAAACTGTAATTGATGACCTAAAATAGTCAGAACAGATCTTCTCTAAAGCAACAACAAAGATGTGAAATTTAAATCCAAATCATGTTACTCCCACCCACCTGAACTGATATCCTCACATAACAACTCACTTCTGCAACTAAACAATGAAGTAGCAGGAGCATGAGTGTGTCACCTTGGGGGTGTTGAATATAATTACATAGGATATGGGCACATGTAAAACTGAAGGAGGTCGAGGCCGACACGGGAGAGGGAGGCGGCGTCCGATTTGGGCACATGTAAAACTGAAGAGATCATACAGTTCAGTAATGATATGTAAGGGAGAAGGCTCCGACATCAGTAGAAAATGTTATGACCAGCGAAAAAACAAAGATGCCAATTATGATAGAATTTCATGATGAAAGTGTATGATGGAAAAGGTGGTTGAAAATGTATGCAGACATGACTATATATCACTTCATGACCACATTGGTCCCTAACCAAAATGAATTCTTATTTCCTCATTGATCTCTTCACGGTTCTTCCATACTAATAAAGATTCAGTTTTCAGAAAAGGAATATGAAGTGAGGACAGCTAATGATGATATTAGCGCTTTGCTATTCATCTTTTGGTAGGGTTACACTTGTATCTGATATATATCCACTGATCCATCCATCTGAATTCTCAACGAAGAGACGTGCGTACAGTTGGTGAGCTACTCACCTGTCTCCTCCTCACCAGTCTCCTGCCCCTGTTCGGCGGTCAACCCAACCGAGAAGCACGCGAACCCAAGCTGCTTCTTTGTGCAGCACCATGGACTTCCTCAGGACCGGGCGCTTAGTGCGGGACATCACGTCAGGGCTGGCAGACAAAGTTCAAAAATCGCATAACTGAACATTCCCCAAACTGAATTGTAGTCAAATAAAAAAGCACACTATATGAAAGCTGGATAGCAATTTCACGAGGAATGGATCAGAAGAGCACAACCTAGCTACAGAAGATTGAGCACAGGATATTGATGGCTATGTTTTGAATTGAATTTTTTTGATGTATGACTTGTTTGAACTGGAAAAACTATTGCATACATCCGCTCCCTGCTGCATCCTTTTTCTAAAATTTACAAACTGAAAAAAAATGATGCATCCGACCGCTCCCTGCTGCATCGCCGGCTGGTCTGGGGAGCATCGCCGGCTAGGCCGACGGAGGCCGAGGCTGGAGCGTCAGAACGGGGACACGTACCTTGCTGATTATGAACTGATAGTGTTCCTCAATTCGAACTTTTCTGCTGACTGAGATCAGACCGGGGTGGAGGAGGAGGGAAGCATCGCCGATTGGGGTCGAGGCCCGACAGCACGAGGGAGGTCGAGGCCGGCGCCGGAGAGGGAGATGGCTTCCAATGGTGCCACGCTGGGGAGGAGGTCGAATCCCGAAAGGGAGGCGCACGGCGACCGGGTGGTGGGAGGCAAGCGACGACCGAGGGGGAGGGAGTTGCTCGCTCGCCCGGCGGCAGAAGGCGGTTAGGTGCGGGGAATCGGTCGGGAGGTGGGGAGTGGACCGGGACGAAGGGAGTGGGTTGGGGTGGGACGGGGGGAGAGTTGGGCACTGAGGCCTCATTTGGTTTCCACGGATCCCGGGGGGATCCCCTCTATTTCCACGGGCCACAGAACCACGTGTTGATTTGGCCCTAGGGTAATGCAGTTGGTCATTTGGACCGCATTGGTGGAGGGTCAAACCTGCCCGATCCCTGTCCTTTATCAGGGGATTGAAAGCCACGACCCGCGAGACCAAGGAGAAAAACCACGGGTCCAGTGAGGGAAGAAAAACGCTGCGCTGTTGACCGGATCGAGGGAATTAGGAGCACCAAATGGCTAAAGAGATTAGGAATTCTCACCCGTTCATGGAAGGGGATTTCAGCTGCCCGGATTTTTTTTTTCAATGGGGGTTTGCTGCCTGTGGAACCAAATGAACCCTGATCGGGCCCTTATAGAGCCGGATGTAACAGAATAATATTATGTTACATGTAACATAATAGTCCGGTCCAGGTTCAACCATACATTAAATATCACCAATCATGTTTAAATACAATAATTACAAAAACTTTACTACTACACACACATCTAGATAATTATGAACTGCATAATATAGCTACTATCCTTACGTTATTCATTGTGCATCCATATAGCGTTGTTGTGCTTGTACTCGTTCGCCGGGCGTCAAAGTTTTACCATCGCAGATCCTCTCTGCGTGCTCTCAGTAGGTGCCACTGGCGGAGGAGGAGCTTGTCAGGTCAACGATCTCCATAATGTGCCCGAATGCGGTGGCCAAGGCACTGCCCGCACGGCGGTGCTGCTACCTCGAATGATGACATTTCCTGGCCTGCCGTAATGGCCTCCGCATCTGTCTGCTCCTCCGGCTCGAACTCATACACGAGTCTGCGACAACGCCTTTGGGTGTTGTCTTCCTCCTCCTCCTCTTGAAGCCTCTTCCGATCAAGCCTCTCCAGTTCACGCAGTACCAATCGCTACCGATCCCTATTCACGGTGAGGGCCTCAACAAAAGCGACGGACTGCGCCAACCCAAGTTGGAGCTCGCGCTCGTCCAGGTCGCAGAGGTCCGCGTCGAAGCGCGAATCCTCGAGGACTGGGCTATGGCCATCTTCATCATGCGATTGAACTTGGGGTCGTCGTCGTCGGGAGTGGCGAGTTTTGCACCCAACACAATGTCGGCTAGCAGCGCGCTGGACACGTCCACTCCTCCGTCCTCCACCTCCAACCAGGCGCGGTCCATACTCAATGGGTGTGGTGGTGGGGGTGGAGAGCTATAGGTGATGAGGCGAAGGGTGTGATGGTAATGGTGGCGAACTAAAGGATGAGCGTGTGTTTGTGTGTTGTCGCCGCCGCTGGCCATAGCGAGCTTTATTTTTAGAGCTAGCGCTCGGATTGAGGATCGATCAGTTGGCCATCTGTACTGATGCTGGTGATCGTGAACCTTTCATCCGGGCGTAACTTTTTCTTCGAGCCTCGTCTCGTGATAGAGGCGAAGGTGTCCCGATGTTTCGATGAGATGATGGAGATCGATTATGGTGGAGTAGACTTTCACGACCCGACTACGAACGTGCGAAGACGTTGCGCCTTAGCAATCGCTAAACCAACTCCGAGAGGTTATTGATCCCGCAGATGCACGATCAACCTGACCACGAAGGTCTAATTCCTGCAAGCAATCGACAAGAACAAGCAAGAACTAAGAATTGCAATCTGGATATTGCAAATATAAGATGAATGATTAACAGAAGTTGGGGTTCCAATGCGGTCTTGGCCTGGTCTGATGACACAAACGAAGAGCTCGAAGTTGCGGCTATGGCTAACTTAAATCTAATTAAAACCCAAGTCTAAAAGACGCCCTAAGGGCTGTATATATGGAGGAATAGAGGGGAATTTCATGACCCCTTGGAGGTGGGGTCCGAAAACAACCCTAACTCGGTTTCCCCACACATACGGACTCTAAAAATAGCCTATAAAGTAGTATTTCGAAATTACATGGGCCCAGCCCAATATTAAGGTGACGCAGCACCTATAATTGCCCTTGGACAAAAATAATGAAGTGGCATCTCGTGTATTTCGTCCAAGCCTTCATGCACGCCTTATGGTGGCTTCAAAGTGCGAAAATCACCACTGGAAACTCCCTTGTCCTTTCCCGCGCGCGCACCATCTTCTCCATGCTTGATCCCGCTACAATGCCCGTCCTTCTTGTCCATGCTAGGTCCTTCATTCATAAGCAAAACAAAAGTATCTAATTTAGGCAGCATCATATGTTCATGAACATTAGAAGGATTCGCAAGAAACGAAAGTACCTGATAATTTAGCTGACGTGCGCATGCTCTAGTAACTGGTCCAATATGTGTAGTTGGTGAGGATGTGGGTGTAACATTAGTAGGGATGTCTTCATCATCTCGTTACCGAGGTTTGGCTCGATCCGGATCCGGAGGGCTAGAAAAGAAGAAAGAAGAGAGTTAAATGTGTACATATCAAAACAATTAATGCATCAATTAATATATATACCTCGCCGGACATTGCAACAACTCCTTCCTCCGTTCGCTCACCGGAGCCGTCATCATGGTCTCCTTCCTCCGTTCGCCCACCGGAGCCATCATAAGCATGTCCTTCCATCTCCATTGTCCGATCACCGGAGCCTGCTTCACCCTCTTCTTCCAGACCATCGGTGTCGTTTAGATACGATAAGACATCACCTCCTTCCCCGACGATGTCGCCCACTAAAAACGGTCCTTCGCGGATGATTGCCCCCAACAAATCTTCTTCTTCTAAGTTTATTTGATGATCGTCCATAGTTTCTGCAAAATAAACCTATATAAGATGGCGCCCGGAACCAGACACCAGTTTTTGGCACGACAATAAACCTATATAAGATGGCGCCCGGAGCAAGACACCCGTGCAACCGATGTCTGATGGACAACGTGACATGACGCCCGGAGCCAGACACCCGTGCAATTGATGTCTGATGGAAAACGTGACATGACGCCCGGAGCCAGACACCCATGCAATTGATGTCTGATGGAAAACGTGACATGACGCCCGGAGCCAGACACCCGTGCAATTGATGTCTCATGGAAAGCATGAGGATAAGCCAAAAAAACCCTTGACCCCTCGACCCCTCGACAACCCTCGACGACCACTCGACGACCCTCAACCAATCGATGACCCCTCGACGACCCTCAACCCCTCGACGACCCTCGACCCCTCAACGACCCTCGACCCCTCGAACCCCTAGACGACCCCTTGACCCCTCGACGACCCTCGACCCCACAAACCCCTAGACGACCCCTTGACCCCTCGACCCCTCGACGACCCCTCTCTAGTGTCAAAGGATTCAACAAATAAAACCATGTCTTCATCATTAGGAGAAAGTAACAGGCGCATGATGGTACGAAGCTCTCCAAAGTTATTTTGTAACGGTGTCCCAGATAGAATAATTTTCTTTTTGATACCAAGTTCAGCAAGAGCCTTCCGAATATCGCTATTTGGAAGACCATTGCTGAAATTCGTACCAAAAAGCGAATTATCCTATCAGGAACTCCGTTCCAAATTTTTTTTGGAGAACTTCGTACGTACCATCATGGCCCGGCTACTTCCGGCTAATGATGAAGCCATGGATTTATTTGTTGAATCCTCGACGACCCTCGACCCCTCGACGACCCTCGACCCCTCAACGACCTTTGACCCCTCAACCCCTGGACAACCTCTTCGACCCCTCGACCCCTCGACGACCCTCGACCCCTCGACCCCTCGTACCCCTAGACGACCCCTTGACTCCTCGACCCCTCAACGACCCTCGACCCCTCGACCCCTCGACGACCTTCGACCCTTCGACCCCTCGACCCCTCGACGACCCTCGACCCTTCGACGACCCCCTCGAACCCCTAGACGACCCCTTGACCCCTCGACCCCTCGACGACCCTTGACCCCTCTCAGCGACTCTCGACCCTCTCTACGTATCGGGACGTAATTCCCGACCCTCGACCACTCGGTGATCCTCGACACCCCTGTCGCTCCCGAATTTTTAAAATAGAGGAGAAGGAGAAAAAAAGAAGAAGGAATAGAGGAGAAGAAGAAAAAATAGAAATTCTTTTTTTCTTCATCTCTCCCTCTTCTTCTCCTCTTCTTATTTTTCTTTTTCACTCTCCTTTTTCTTTTTCCTTCTTCCTTCTACCTCTTTTCTTTCTTCCCCGCCCCCAACACTAGAACATTTGAACTTAGTAAATTGAGACTTATAATAAAACAGAAAAAAAATTGAGAGAACAAAAAAAATTATTTTCAGTTTTCTTTTCTCTGTTTTCTTTTAGTTAACTTTTTTTATTTCTTCTCCTCACCCCCCACTTCTGCAGCCATCCATGGCACACGCACGCCATGGCCGGCGGCGAGGGCGGCGAGGGGCAGCCGGCCGGAGCGGCGAGGAGCGGCGAGGGGCAGCTGACGGTTCCCTCCTAGCCATGGCGCGGCGGCGGCAGGTTGGGCAATGCGCAAGAGAGCAGAGGGGGGATGGCGAGACACTCACAGCGGGGGTGGCGCCGGCGAGGTCGTCGACGTCGTCGGGGCGGTACGAGGATGCGTGGTGGTGCGGCGCGGCGGTTGGGCAGCCTGACGGCGTCGGTTTCAACTCCGGCGTCGTCGGGGGAAAATGGCGAGATGAGAACTGAAAAATCCTAAGTGCCAGTTATATACCAAGAGCATTGGTTCCGGTTCGTATCACCAACCGGTACCAATGCCTACGTTTGGTACCAGTTCGTTCCACCAACCGGTACCAAAGGTATTTTTCAGCAGCCCAAAGGGCGGGAAACAAAGACCTTTGGTACCGGTTTGTAGACCGAACCGGTACCAAAGGTAGGCATTGGTACCAGTTGGTGATACGAACCGGAACCAATGGCCACCTTTGGTTCCGGTTGGTGCGACCAACCGGGACGAATCGTGTGCTACCGCAGTGCGGTAGAAAGTTTAGTACCACCTCGCTTGTCGAGGGGCAGCCGGAGTGGTTTATAATCTCAGTCCTTACAACATCCATCATTTTCGGATTCAACCGTCGTTGATGATCAACAACTGGTTTAGCATCAGGCTCAAGGTTGATGGTATGTTGACAAATAGATGGACTAATCCCCTTAAGGTCATCAAGGGTATAGCCAATTGCACCTCGATGTTTGCGAAGTACTTCCAATAGTCGCTCTTCTTCGTACCCTGAAAGGTTAGAATTGATAATAACATGATATACTTTATTTTCATCTAAATAAGCATATTTGAGCGTATCAAGAAGAGGTTTAAGATCGAACACTGGATCTTCTTTTGGTTTCGATAAAATTCCCAAAGGCTCAACTGGGAGGTTGTGCTTTAGGATAGCAGGTTGTCTTAAGAATATTTTGTCCAGCTCATTTCTCTCCTGCATATGCAAATCATTCTCGTGGTCCTCCATATATTGCTGCAAAGGATCATTAGGAGTAATAGCAATGAAAGCAATATCTTCAATAATCTTATCGTTAATAGGAAAATTAGTACCACGAGGCTGTTTAGAGAACTTAGAAAAGTTAAATTCATATGGCTCACCATTGAATTCAACAGAAACTTTACCTTTCTTGCAATCTATTATAGCTCCACAAGTTCTGATAAAAGGTCTACCAAAAATAATAGGACAAAAATTGTCCCTTACTGAACCCAGTACTAGAAAGTCGGTAGGATATTTTACCTTTCCGCATAAGACTTCAACGTCTCTCACAATTCCGATAGGAGAGATAGTTGCTCTGTTTGCAAGATGAATAGTAACATCAACTTCTTCAAGTTCACAAGGTGAAATCTCACCTATGATATCTTGATAAAGTGAATACGGGATATCACTAGCACTCCATCCCAAATTGCATAGCCCATAATAATTGTGATCTCCTATTTTAACAGATACTACTGGAGTACCTGAAATTGGGCCTTTATTCTTGGATGTGACAAGGTTAGTGGAAATAGCACAAAAATTTATATTGGAATCTAAAGCATCATTAGTAACAAGATCCTTAACCAATGCAACTTGAGGATCGACCTTGATCTGGTCCTCAGGCTCATCAATTCTTCTCTCACTTTTATTTAATATGTTGGGAAACATAGTAGAAAACAAAAAATTTCGGCCTACGAATCAAGAACCCAAGATCATCCAAGAAGATTGCATACAAGGTTTAGGTCTTTGCTCACCAACGGTTGCAGCGGAAGAAGAGTTGGTGAAGCGGGTGGACGTAGTGGAAGTAGTCAAAGTAGATCTCCCACGAACAGTCCCTCGATCTATCCCACGAACAAGTCCCTCGAACAGATCTCCGAGAAGAAGAAGCTCCTCGAAGAAGGATCAAAGTTATGATCCCTCTACCGGTATCCACACATCCCGTAGCAGCAATCCAGCAGCGCTCCGCCGTCCAGAGATGAACGCCACTGAGAAAACTAGAGGGAGAAAACCCTAACGGATTCCGATCTAGAACAGCGTCTAAACCGGGGTCTAAAAGTGGAGCAACGGGGTTTAGAGGAGGGAGGGTGGCGCATAGGCCTTGGGGACAAGTTGTCTGTGTCTTCCCCCACCCTTGGCTCACCTTATATAGGTGGCCAAGGGGCCTAGGGCGCAGCTCAAGGAGGTTTGGGAGTCCAACTTGGACTCCCAAGCCTTCCAAACCTACACATACCTTCCCACCGGAAACCTTCCATAATGGTATTTGGAAATCCCACCTGGAGGATCTCCCACCCCTTTTTGGTGCGCCCCCACCACCTGGCCGGCCAGGGCAGCCTAGGTGGCTTGCCCCCCAAGGCCAGGGGCGCAGGGCAGTGGGTGGTACTGCCCGGAACCTTCCGGAACCTTCTAGAAGCTTCCAGGACCTTCCGGGACCTACCGGGACTGTTTCGGGACATTCCGGACACTTTTGGAGCACTTCCAATACCTTCTGGAACCTCTAACGAATGTTCCGAAGCCATCTAAATGGGTTTCGGAGCCATCCGGGCAAAGGTTATTATGTCCGGTGAACACAACATATTGTTTAAGCTGTCCACCGATCACTGAAACTATTCCGGTTGATCGTAAACTTTCCCATTACCATTTTCATATGTTCCGGAACCACCTGGGACTACTCCAGAGTGATCCGGACATATCCTTAAATACCCAAAACTACTTTTGGTGCCCTTATGAACTATTTCATAAATCCCCGGAACTACTTCCGGTACCCGTATGAACTATTCTGCTTTGCTTCCACTAAACCTTCTACCATACTAGTATTCTAACAGACTATTGCTCGTTAAGTGTGTGACCCAATAGGTTCGGTATAATGCGGACATGACTCAGAACATCTTCCGGACATAGGTCAACAGCCTTTCGTCAATAGCCAATAATCAATAGCGGAGCCATGGACACCCATGTTGACTCCCGCACATACACGAAGAAACTTCGAGTGAACCATTATGTTTATTCATGTACCATTCCCTTTGCTTCGCGATATATGACAAAGTTAGAGGAGAGAAGTTTGGCACCCATGTGTAACAACTTCTTGAACACAAGCCACTCGTTATCCTCTTTGCTAGTTCGTCCATTTTCTCGTTATCGTATTTCGGTATCCCCGTGACTGAATCACAATGCGTCTGGCCAGACTATAATGGATACCGTCATACCGAGTGGGCCCGAAGTGAATATCTTCTTCATCGTGAAGGAGCAAATCCCATTCTTGAACTATCACAGTCACTAGCCACACCATCTGACATACCCAGAACTTATTTTACTACTTCCCATTTACGGGAGGATTCATCTAAGAACCAAAGCATGTCTTCCTGTGTGAAGCAACTGGATACTCTCATGGTCTAAGGAATTACGTATATGATAACATTTCATGATATGACTTATAACGTAGTTACGATGTGATCTCTAAGTATATCATTCAATACTGGGGTCGGTTCAACATCATTGTTCTGCTAACAATATGTTCCCATTACTACTGACATCCTTGTTACAAGAACAATGTCCATGATTAAGAAAACGTAATCATCAGTTAGCACATGAGCTGGTCTTAGAGGCTAAACCAGGAACTCTTGGTGTTTACATTTCCACACATGCAAATGAGTTTTCTTCTGAATCTCATAGTCAGGGTCATTGCAATTATAGCACAGAAATATAAACATTAATTACGAACGTGGAAATATATATATAATAACATTTTATTATTGCCTCTAGGGCATATTTCCAACAGTCTCCCACTTGCACTAGAGTCAATAATATTGTCAGTGCTTGAGCACTTTACACCTATGGCATACCGGTGTAATAAATGCCTCATTTGTGGTATAGACCTCATCTTCGGATCTGACGTTTCAGGCCCGTTTGTATCTTGCATATCTTCGCGTTTTCACGCTATCATAAAATTCACTAATTTTATCAGTTTAGCTTTGTATATGTTTGAATCATTTGGTAGGACCTTGGTTCCTTAGAATAAGTCCTGAAATCATTCATCAATGTTCCATGAGCTTCAAGCATCTAGGAAACCATACCATGTTCATAAATGAACTGATGATTCAAAATACCCTCCTTGTTACTTCTTTAAGCAACAATATACTTAGCCTCTGTTATAGAATTCGCCACAGTATCTAACTTTAACACAGTTCCTTCATACTGTGCCACCCTTATGTGTGAAACACATAATCCCAGTTAAAATCGAAAACCGATCGGAGTAAGTATGAAGACTGAATTGGTGTAACTGTTTACATCAAAATTCAGCTGGTGTAACTTGTTACAACGAGCTCTTCATTATCTCCATTTTCCGAGAAACATATCTTATCTATCATAAGTTTAACTTTTCACTGTTTGTCCAATGATCAACATGTTGATCACTTTGGTATCTTGCTCACAACCTTTTGGAGCACTGGACATATCTGGTCGTTTTACATATTATGGTGTACATGATGAATCCAAACACACATGTGAGTGGAATTCAATTCATGTGTTTTTCTTATCTGTGTTCATGAACACGGATTTCCGCAAACAACTTTTCACCGTGACCTCGGCAAGAACATCCTTCTTGGCATTTTCATACTAAACTACTTTAGTATCATGTCAACATGTAACGTTGGATTTAGCATGATCAAGCACTTACTATCTGCATAGATCAATGTGCTCAATACAAATGCTATATTAGCCCAAGTTCTTCAACTGAAAACTATTTCCAATGAAGTCCTTATTCGTGTCAAGAAATTTATATAATTTCCAATCAACAATATGTCATCTACATAAGATTTTAGAAATATCATTCAGCTCCCACTTACTTTCTTGAACATTCAAGCATCTTCGTTATTCCTGATGAAAACAAACTCTTTTGGCAATTTCATCATAACGAAAATTCCAACTCCATTATGCTAGCTCCAGTCCATCACTGGATATCCAAGGCTTGCATCTATTTTAGCATCCTTTGAATCGACAAAACATTCCGGTCGTATCACGTATACGTCCTTTGTTATATTTCCATGTAGGAACTTTGTTTTGACGTTCATTCTACCATATCCTATAAATGAGATATGTAGTAATTGCTAGTATAACCCGAACTGACTAAAGCATTTCTACGGTCGACACTATTTCGCCGTAGTCAACCTTTGAACTTGCTAGAAAACAATTTTCCAACGAGTTGAGCTTTATGGATAAAACAATTTCATCCGAATCAATTATAGATCCATATATATATTCTTCAGACTTTTATTCTTTCCGAGGGTCTACCAAGTTCAAAACTTGACTTACTTCCATGGATACTATCTCGGATTATTTGGCATTTAGCCAAATCCCGGAGTCAGGGCCCATCAACGCTTCTTTGTATATCACAGGTTTATCATTGTCGAACAACAATATCTCGTTTTACATATCATGAATGTTTGTACGATTTTTGTCTAACCTGTGTGGTTCAGCTGCGCACTCCTCTGAAGATTCAACAATCTTTGACAAGTTGCACTGTCCTCCCACTCACTCTTTTGTAAGAAACTATTTTTCTTCAAAACACATTGTTCTTAACAGCAAACAGTTTTGCTTTTGTGTAGTGATAGAGGAATACCAAAACTTTTGGCATAACCTTAACAAAGTAGCACTTATCTGATTTGGGGTTTTGAGTATGTCAAACATATGCCTCATATACCCAAATTTTAAGAAAAGACAACATGGTTTTAACAGTCCATACCACATCTAATATGGTGTCATTTCAACAGATTTGATGATGCTCTTTTCAGTGTAAAAGCCGTAGTCACTAACGCATAACTTTAATAAGTATAATGGCAAATTGATAAACGTCATATTTGATCTTACCGTGTCATACATGGCTTGATTACATCTCTCAAACACTTTACTCATAGTGGTGTTCCGGGAGACGCAAGTTATGACACTTCTTCACAACTCATCAGACGTTCGCTAAACTTGTAACTCAAATATTACTTTCTACAATCTAATTTGCAGAAGCTTTATTTTCTTGTTACAATGAATTTCTATTTCACTCTAAAATTCCTTATGAACTATTTCATAAATCCCCGGAACTACTTCCGGTACCCGTATGAACTATTCTGCTTTGCTTCCACTAAACCTTCTACCATACTAGTATTCTAACAGACTATTGCTTGTTAAGTGTGTGACCCAATAGGTTCGGTATAATGCGGACATGACTCAGAACATCTTCCGGACATAGGTCAACAGCCTTTCGTCAATAGCCAATAATCAACAGCGGAGCCATGGACACCCATGTTGACTCCCGCACATACACGAAGAAACTTCGAGTGAACCATTATGTTTATTCATGTACCATTCCCTTTGCTTCGCGATATATGACAAAGTTAGAGGAGAGAAGTTTGGCACCCATGTGTAACAACTTCTTGAACACAAGCCACTCGTTATCCTCTTTGCTAGTTCGTCCATTTTCTCGTTATCGTATTTCGGTATCCCCGTGACTGAATCACAATGCGTCTGGCCAGACTATAATGGATACCGTCATACCGAGTGGGCCCGAAGTGAATATCTTCTTCATCGTGAAGGAGCAAATCCCATTCTTGAACTATCACAGTCACTAGCCACACCATCTGACATACCCAGAACTTATTTTACTACTTCCCATTTACGGGAGGATTCATCTAAGAACCAAAGCATGTCTTCCTGTGTGAAGCAACTGGATACTCTCATGGTCTAAGGAATTACGTATATGATAACATTTCATGATATGACTTATAACGTAGTTACGATGTGATCTCTAAGTATATCATTCAATACTGGGGTCGGTTCAACATCATTGTTCTGCTAACAATATGTTCCCATTACTACTGACATCCTTGTTACAAGAACAATGTCCATGATTAAGAAAACGTAATCATCAGTTAGCACATGAGCTGGTCTTAGAGGCTAAACCAGGAACTCTTGGTGTTTACATTTCCACACATGCAAATGAGTTTTCTTCTGAATCTCATAGTCAGGGTCATTGCAATTATAGCACAGAAATATAAACATTAATTACGAACGTGGAAATATATATATAATAACATTTTATTATTGCCTCTAGGGCATATTTCCAACATAATATGCCTGTCACAAAAGAGTGCTCCCTTATCCTTGCGGGAAAAGGTTTTTTTTCATATATAACTGTAGGCAAAATAGGGCCAGCAACATGAATATCAATAGGTAATTCTTTGAAGGGTTTATGATGCTGATCCTTCTTCTTCTTAGAAGAGTCAATATGAGAGGAAAAGTACTTACAAAAACCAATCATTAGATGGGAATCAAGACCAATCTTAGAGCAAAAGGTATTAAAGTAATCTGTTTTCACATAGCTCTCTATATAATCATGCTCGTAATTTATAGTGGGTTCAATACCTTCATCTATTTCCCAATCTTCGATATCCTTCTGGATCCTTTCAATGAGATCACATCTTTATTCAACGCTTTTCGTCTGAAATACCCCACTAGAGGAGGCATCCAGCATCTCCTTATCCTGACGAGAAAGTCTAGCATAAAAATTTGTAAGTATGCTTTCCTTGGGGAGCTCATGAATAAGACATTTGAGCATTAGGGATTTCAATCTCCCCCAAGCTTGACTGATGCTTTCTCCGTCACGAGACCTAAAGTTATAGATGTAGTTTCTGTCTCGATGAATTTCATGAAGAGGATAAAACTTGGTATAAAAAAGAGACATAAGCTCTTGCCAATTAAGCAAATGAGAGTTATCGAGAAGCTTATACAAATCTGAAGCTTTATCTATAAGCGATACGGAGAACAATTTCCTCAGGACAAACTCCATTGATACACCTGCAAGCTTAAATAGTGAACATAGTTGTGACAAATATAGCAAGTGTTCACTGGGATGTCTGTCTCCTGCATAACGATTAGCCAAAACACAATCGATAATACCAGCTGGTATTTTATAAGGAACAATTTCAGTAGGGGCAGGAACAACCACCACAGATATGGCGCGTTTCCACGTAAGCAACGATCCAATAGCTAGGTTGTCCATATGGACAAAGAGCAGCAACAGCAAAATAAAATAAAATATAAAAATATAAAAATTTCCTTACCAGCTTCACTTACCAATAGCGCTATGCTCCCCGGCAACGGCGCCAGAAAATGGTACTTGATGACCCACAACCGTAAGGGATCTATTGCAGCGTTTTCGATAAGTAAGAGTGTCGAACCCAACGAGGAGCAAAAGGTATTGATAAGTGATTTTGGACAAGGAATAACTGCAAGCGCTGAAGGGTAACTTTTTAGGGGTTTTCGGTATAAGCAACAATAAGACAAGAGCAAGCAAAGTAAATGGTGCTGAGGAGCAGCAGGTGGCCCAATCCTTTTGAGCAAAGGATAAGACTGGCAACTGAACTTATAAAGACTAAAGTGTTCTTGAGGACACATGGAGAGGTAGTCATGTGCTTTCGCCATATTCCGCATTGATAACATGTTTTGTGTTGATAAGTGTTGAGTGGGTGGATCTATGATAGCACACCTTCTAGACTAAGATAAGTGCACTCTTATGATTAAACAACTTGCAAGCATCCGCAAATACAAGATAGAAATTAAGGCAAAGCCTAACCACAACAATAAGATGAAGGATCCATTATTCCCTTGTGCAAAAGTGTGCAAACTGGGGTTTAGGTTTCTGTCACTCCGGCAACCCACCGTAAGCATTCTTGATACACAATGTATTCCCCTAGGTCCTTAATAAGGCGAAGTGTCGAGTGTTCGACTCACACAACACCACTAGGAAAATAGCAACACAACTTAAATATCAAACAACACATATTACTTCAACATCATATGACTACTGACAACAAGACTTCTCCCATGTCCTCAAGAACTAAAGTAACTACTCACAAGACATAAAGTAGATCATGATCAGAGGTGATAAATAGGTGGTAAACAATCTGGTCATAATGATATTTCTCCAACAAAACTCAATAGCATTAACCACAAAGTAGTAATCAACACCGGTAGAGTAGAGAGGATAGATAGTACGAGTTACAACGCAAGTTGCAATTGTAAGGTGAGATTGGATGAAGATGAAGATGGTGCTGATGTTGGGGATGATGTCGATGATGATCTCTATGATGCCCGTGACGATGGTGATGACGATGGCGATGATCTTCCCTTCCGGGAGGTGATCTCCTCGGCGGAATCTGCCCGCCGGAGAGCCCTTTTCTTCTCTGTAGGTTTCCGCCATGGAACGGCGTCCCTCCTTAAAAACTCCTCTTTTTAGGGTTTTTGGATGACAAAGAGTATATAGGCCAGAGGGGGGAGCCTGGGGAGGCCCCAGGGCTCCAGGCGCCCTCCCGACGCGGCCAGGGTGGGGGTCGCGCCAGGTGGCTGCCTGGGCACCCTGTGGACCCCCTCTGGTCCCTCTTTTCCGTGTCTTCGTCAATCCTCTAAAAAACACCTCCCGTAGATTTTCAGGTAATTTGGAGGTGTTCTTCTTCAGCAACTCAGCGTCCACTTTTTACCGCTGAATCCTGCGTCTGCTGCTTCGGCACCGGAAAGTTGCAAACTGTGTAAAACAAGCCAAAACAACATAAAAACATCTTTGTAATGTGAAATATATCAATGAATAAGGACAAATTATGATATAAAATAGTGATGCATTTTGGACGTATCAAGCGGGAGGGGGCGGTCTCCGGAGACAAAGGGGTTAGGTCGCGGGAGGTTAGGGAGTGCGGCGGCGAGATTTGGTACTAGAGTGGGGCGGCGGCTGGGGTTGCGGGGTGGATTGGATCGGGGGTTGTAGGTTGCGGCTGGTTGGGGCCGGGGGGGATAGTTAGGGTTGCCGGTGGGCCCAGTCCAGAGAGAGGGAGGGGCCCAGGCCTAGAAATAAAGCAATGGCGCACCACACAGAAGTGCGCCATTAGCTTCCCTTGTTACTAATGGAGCACTTTTTAGAAGTGCGCCATTCCTATGTAAGGGGAGGTGGCCGGTCCAGGAGCAAAATGGAGGTGGCGCACTCCGGTGTACATGCACCATTAGTAACAAGGGCACTAATGGCGCACCAAGACATGGTGCGGCATTGCTATTTGCTAATGGCGCACCACACGTACAGTGCGCCATTAGTTTCCATATTATCTATAGCCAATTTTCCAGTAGTGTAAGCTAGATGACATGTGGGCCGGGGCCAACTCCATATTAAATGTATCGCCACGTTGAGAAAAGCCTACCCCTTTCTTCCTCGCTCGCACTTTGCTCCTGCAATCATCTTCTTGTTCGTAACCCTCCCCAAATACAAGATTTTACAGACTAACGTCGTTGCAGATTGGTGACGAATGCAAGCAGAACCGCATTTCGACACCGCCCCTCGAGTCGCCGAATATCGCACCTGCTGTCGCCGACGTTTTTATCGCATTCACCCACCCCCGCCAGATTGGGGTTTTTCTACTGGACATGAAGGTTAGTGCAATATTTACCCGCGTCTTGTACCTCGAATTTGAATTCTGTTCGTAGCTAGTAATCCCTGTAAACACAATGTACGTGGATCCATTTTGCTTCAGTCTTACTCGACGTTTCAATTTCAGTGCCCAAAGTGTAATGACAAGGGAGGTTGTGCGTCCTTGACCGCACAAAGGAGTTGTTCAACATCACCGTGCGAGATGATTTCTTGAAGCACACAATATGTTCTTGTACACCCCTCTTACCCAGATGTAATCCAGACAAGGTTCTCACCGCTAAAAAAAATTATGAATTTTTTTTATCAAAATCTTTAGTTCTACTGATGTGAAATTTTTTGTCGAGTACTGCATATCTGTACTGAAGCAAAATTCTGAGCCATACAACATTTGTTAAATTATTGTTGTGCACACATTTATGTTAAACTCATATTTGCATGAGTACATAGAAATACACAAATAGTTGCTCATCCCTACTATATATTTCCTGCAATACATTGCTTGCTTTGCAACAACACCTCTGATACATAAGTTTTTGTTGTACCTGAATGAAGACTCAAATAAATTTACAGTACTGACGAACCATGGATACAAGTTCAAATTTTGGCTTAATACAGAAGTTGAAGGTCGCTGCTATTTTCAGAAAGACTTGTGGAGAAAGTTTGCTAAACGTTATGTGCTAAATGCTTCCACGAAAGTGTTAGTGGATGTAAGACAACCTGGTGCTATCATACATGTAAAGTTACCAAAGCATATCCGTCGATGGACTAACAATCAAAGTTAGTATTCTTTCTAGTCTTGCATGTGTCTTTCCTGGCTTACTAATTAATAATTATTCAAGAAAAAATATATAAATACTAACAAGCATTATTATATCCATGCATACTTTGTTGAATGTGTACTTAAAGTTATGAAGATTACTCCTCAATCCACATTTCACTAGCAAGATTTGGAGTCTCTCTTAGAATTTGGTAGAAGAATTGAATCCCTTATTAAGCGTTTCCATGCAGAAAACATGACGGCATTATGTGTGCCACTCGTGCATGCCTTGAACAGAACGAATTGTATCGATGGAAAAATCATGGTACATAATCTTTTATGTTATATATCCTTTCATAATATATACATTCATCCAGTGTTACAATTGTTTTATCGGTCTTGCAACAGGTACTGCCGCCTGCTGTTGTTCCTGAATTGACCCCCTCTACTGGTCCAATAATACTAGCAATTGGTGAGAATAAGAAGGTGATTCCAACGTAAATCCTTTTCCCTAGAAATGGAGCACTTATCATTCATAGGTGGTACCTTGTGATGGAAATTCGTCCACAGTTGAAATTGGGAGAAAACATTTTTCTCTATCTGTATGAAGGCACTGAAGGCCTTTTCTTGTTATTTCAAGACGTTCTCTAACGCATATCCTAGGCAATATTTTCCTCAAATCCATGTTGCTGAGTACTATACTATTTGTAAAACTGTATGTTATGTACATGTGAACTCAAATGCTATTGAGTAATCCTTGCTACATATTATCTTAATTAGATGCCCTTCTGAAAAATAGTAGTTTCTACTAATGTGCATATAGATATGATAAGGACGAAGTTCATTTCATACAACAACTAAGATAACTAATTACAAAAATGTGTGCCTACATAGAAGAAATTTCCGATAACTAACATGTTTCCGTTTCACTACATCATTGCACATAATTTTGTATTTCTGAACATCTGCAAGAGAAGCTAGCCAGCTTTTAGAAAACAAAGAAAATAAAAAGAAGATGTCGTGCATCACCAACCCTTTGATTTTTAGAAACGTTTCTGATGTGTTTTACTTCCCACACCATGTTTTAAGTCAGAATGTATTCTTTACTAAGGTAGCAATTCATTTTCTAGAAACCGTAGGTGTTCTAAGAAGTTATCACAAACACTTGATTGTAGGAACTGTGTGCCGTGCATAACCAACACTAAGATTTACAGAAATGTGCCTGATAGATTACACATCCCAGATGCTTCAGTAAATAGAAATGATTTTGAAGATGGGCTAGCGGTTCATTCTTTGCAACCGTGGGTGTTCTGGCTGGTCATGCGGACGGTTGTTTGAACGAATCATCAGCCCTTGTTTCACACACGAAAGGATTTTCAGAAGCATGCCTGATAGATTAGGCATTCCAAACATTTTAGTTACTATGAACGATTGCGTAGACAGGCTGGTGGTCCTTTATATGGAACCGTGGGTTTTCACCCTAAACATCCCAGACCGATTTTCAAAGACCCCTTAGCCCTACATCACCCACGCAATAATTTTTAGAATTGTGGCCTTTCAGGTATGTTTCCCAGATGGTTCGGTTTCGCCCAAACGGTTTTTATTTATTCCGTTTGCGTTAATAGCATCGCAAACAGTTTCGTACAAGGGACTAGGAAAGGAGTATCGTGTTAGCCCCTTTTTGCACTAGTGTTAATACACATGTGGTATACAAACAACCAGGTCCCTAGTTAACTCTAGTATACTAGTCGATTGGTTAATCGGATGATCAAGGTTTCCTGATCATGAGGACATAATCTCCTATTGACAATGGATTCGTATCATTGGGAGAATGATATGATGGATACAAACCCAACAGAATTGTTGCAATGTGATTGAGTCACATAAGTTCAACATTGCGACAAGTATAATGTAGTGACTAGATCCATTGACCGTAATGATCATACGTAATTACTATCTATTAGGATGCCTTGATTTGCATCCATCACCTGACTGAAATATTCTGGACATAAAGGTGTACTTCGGGTATTCCGAAGTAGATACGTTAATGAGTATGCAAATAGATCAATGCGGGATTTGACCATCCAAGTGACGGATAGGTACTCTGGGCCCACTCGGTGATATTACATCGTAAAGATTGCAACCATGTGACTAGGTCACGGGGTTGTAATATCACGGGAACGAGTAAACATGTTTGTCGGTAACGAGGATGAATTAGGTATATTGGATACCGATGATCAAACCTCGGACAAGCAAAGTACTGCAGGACAAAGGGAACATGACTCAACGTTAACGGATCCAACAACGATGAAGTTTCATTCGATGCAAGCGCATGGGCTATCAAGGATTGTAACCAGGTCCAATTGATTAGTCATTGGTCAGAGAGTGTATGATCATGTCTGTTGTTTCCCGGACCGTAGGGTCTCACACTTGAGGGTATTCGACGCACTAAGGATAGATTCGGGATCACCGGAGAAATAAGAGAGAACACCAAAAAAATTCCGGGAAGTGCCGGAAGAAGTTTCGGATATTTTGAAAGGTTCAAAATATTATTTAATAATATTTAAATATTTTTTATTATTTAATTAACAGAATTAAATATTAAAATATAATTAAAAATGGAAGAAAATGCAGATGGGCCTAAAGCGGCCCATTAGGGGAAGAGGGAGTCTCTCCCCCTTGGGCCATGGCCCCAAGAAAGGGGGCCCACCCCCCTTTAGGGTGCGCCACCCTCCTCCCATGGGATTAGTCCCACATGGGAATTTGAGGGAGGTTTCCCCCCTCCTTGGCCTATATAAGGAGGGGTAGGGTGCCCTTTTTTCTTCATGAATTTGAGAGAAAAGTTCTCTTCTCTCTCTCTTTCTCCGGCCTTTAAGAGGACTCCCATTCTTTTGAGTTTGCACTCGGTTGGGGGTTTCTCCACCATACACACGTCGTCGTGCTACTGGAATCGGGATCCGAATCTATCTTCTTTCTGCTGCTTGCCTGGTTCAGAGACCGGAGGGAACGGTGGGTACACCGTATGTCTGTAATCCCACGAGGCGCTACACTTTTGGTGCTCCTTCATCGTCGTGGCCGTATCGCGACGTCTTCATCGACAATGTTACGACAGGGACGTAATCTCGTCATCGGTCTACAAGGACCGGGTGGCTACTAGAGTCATGGTGGATCTGCGTGGCATCGGGGATTGCCGGTACGACTACATCAACCACGTTCACGCGGGAACGTTTCCCACTTAACGGACTACATACTGGTATGTGACCTATTTCCATCAGTTACTTGCATCGCCATATTATAGGTCTTGGGTTTGGGTCTCATAGGTTTTGAAAAATTATTGTTTCTGCCCCGAACCCCAATAGTGGTATCATAGCAAGGCTATGTGTAGATGTATTGTACGGATAGACCACATCTAGTATGTGGCATCAATTCTCCAATTGTTACCTTCCCACGTGTACTCGTTTAGCATTGCGGCAATGTCCTGATGAAGCGGCCCCGACCGACCTTACGCGTTTACGTGAGACTGGTTCCACGCTTGACATATGGCTTGTACCATATATGTGGCTTTGCGGGTGTCTGTCTCTCTAACATTACCGATGTGAAGACATTTGCAACGGAGGGCCCCGACAGCGGTGTAATAGAGACGCTTGCTAAGTTGTTGTGGTTGTATGTTCGTAGGCATAGAAAAATTTCTATATCGAAAGCCCTAGCAGCCACGTAAAACTTGCAAAAGGTAAAGTAGAGGCGTCTAAACTTTAATTTGCAGGGGGGCATCATAGTTAGTATGATTTATATTGTTGCATATTGTTTTGCTAATATGTTAGGTATACGACAGTAGCATTATAGGATGATCCCTCACTAATCCAAAAAAGTGTCCTTACTGAGTGAAGCACCATCTGGAAAGATCCACATTATGGAGGCATCGCGTGTCACATGGGTGTCAAACATATTAGCGTTCAAATGAGATTGGTGGAGCAAGCCTAGCATGCCCAGAAACATGGCCTTGCATACGCGGCATATAATCACTAAGGTTATTGTGGCGAGACTGGCATATGAAGATGTGGCCTCGGGACACAAGATCGAAAGATCAAGCATGAGTCACATAGATGACGTGATTGGCATGATGGCCTACCTTGAACAACATACTGATGGCCGTGACAATCGGGGGAGGTATGTTCTTCAAGGATCATTTAGGGAATTGAAGTAGTGCTCCTCGTTGTCTACCCCAAGTGGAAGGTTGAGATGTAGCTAGCAACAAATTTCCCATACGTGGTGGCTGTAAGGTTTATCGAATCCAGGAGGACTCCAAGAATCGACAAGTAGGTGGCTCGGCAAGTGATGCATCGTTTGAATGATAATCACTTGCTTTACCTGAACCTGCACACAGAAACATATAACTTTTCTCCCAACGAGTACAGAGAGGTTGTCAATATTTCCGGCCTTGTCGTTTACAAAGGATCAAAGGCACGGGTAGATAGTAGTGATAATTGCAAGTGAAAGTAAAAGCAGTAAATAAAGTGGAGATGTAAACAGTGATAGAAATATGGACCGGGGTCTCATGATGTTCACTAGTGATGTCTCTCTCACAAAAGATGATAAACAACTAAGTTGGGTGAACAAATTAGAGCTGGGCAATTGACAGAATTATAAACTCACCGCAATGCTAATTATGCTACTTGAAAGTAAGAGGCTCAAAACTATGGGAAGTACGCCAAGCCAAGTAGACCGAAATCCATCTGCATCTACTACTAATCATCCACCTTGAGATATTTATCCATAACATGTCGCTAGTATTAAGTTGCGAGCCCCACCCAAAGTGTAAACTCAAAGCAACAGACAACTGCACTAAAAATCTATGCGTAAGGTAAATAATCCTTGCAACCGCGGTTACAAGCACCGTTGCATTCTCCGTGGTGGAAACAACACATCCCCTAGTCTCATGTTTCTGTCACTCAAGCTAGACATCGGGGGGCATGAACCCACAATCATGCATAACGCTCCCTCTTGGAGTCACTATCTACTACTTATCCAAAGCAATAAAAAGTAATAGAGAACATGCAAGAATTACTCAAGAACCAAATATAAAAAGTAAACCAAATATGTAACTCATCACGATCTGAACAAAATCTCATAATCCATCGGATCCCAGCAAACACAGCATAGAACAGCAGGAAAATTACATAGGTGCCTTGATCATGTAGGGCAGCTCACAAGGTCTAAACATTGAAGAACAAGGATGGAGAGAAGACATCACATAGCTAATGGTCATGGACCCATGGTCCAAGGGAAACTACTCACAGCATATCCGGGAGGCGTCCATGGTGTTGAAGAAGTCCCCGGAGGTCAATCCTCCCTTCGGTAGGGTGTCGGGAAGATGTCTTCGGTGCTCCCAATCTTGGAAGCGCTGCGGCGGCGGAACAGAGAGGTATTTTGCGATGCGGGATTCCCCTCGAGGGTTTCTGCGACGAGGGGTAAAAATAAGGCCGAAGGGGGGCACCAGAGGTGGGACCCACCTCCCAGGCGCCCTGGTGGCGCGGCCAGGGGTGGGGTTGCGCCACCTGGCTGCCTGGGAGGGGGGTAGCCCCCCTCCGGCACTTCTTCGGTGGTTCGGGAAGCTTCCTTGACGCTGATTTTTATTCTGATTTTTTGGAATTTTTCTGGCATTTTAAATTGGGGAAAATTCACTGCAACTACAATCATCAGCAGACAGGAACTGGCACTGGGTGCACTGAGTTAGTAGGTTAGTCCTAATATGTTTAAAATTATATGAAAGTGTAGCAAAACATGTAGCAATGTCACATAAAAGTGCATGGAACAAACAGAAATTATAGATACATTTGGGACGTATCAATCATGTAATCACTTAGAATAAACTATGAGAGATGTTTGTCTAAGTGGGAGTTCCAGAATTGTTTTAAAACATGAACTCCATATTATGAACTTAATCTTCATGTCTTAGCAAATATCATTGTAGATAATGTTATACTCAAAATGTTAATAACTATGGCTATTTTAGTGTGATGTAGAACTTAAGGAAGATGGGTCTTACTTCATTGATGTGTACCAACAGCGTTAGAGACAAACTCATTAATAATGACTTGCTAAACTGTAAAACCCCAGATTTCAACCAAACCTCACGGTGCCACCACACTTCTATAAAACAATAAACACTTGGAATAATTATAAATTTGGACAGAGTTTCCTTTGTTTCACGGACATCCATGACATACAATTTAGATAGAATAACTAAGCATCAACTTAGGTTCACAATTTACCTACTAGCATTAGGAAATAAAGACCCAAGCCACCAAAGGCTCACACTAAGTAATTTTGAAAGTGACACACAAGTAAGTTACTAATAGGCAACTACTAGGATAATTACAGGACATTGCACTAGGCATTGTTTAGAACTATGCAATCAATGATGTGGTATATGTGTTACACCCGTATCCCATGCATATGTCATTTACTTTCTACCTGAAAACCGAATGAAAACGAAAGGGTGAGTACAAAAATACTGAGCAAGTACAATTAGTACCATACGATCAATGATGAATAATTAACCAGAACTGAATACCGATAACTCGTTGTCAACATGATGACTGAAACTAAATATCTGAACATGTCACCCGGACTAGCCAACGTGATATGGGGTGGCCCGATCTTCTCAGTAAGCGTACGGTGAATATGAGGGCGATGATAGATAACTTGTATGTAGCCGATGAACTCTCCTCGCTAGATCCCTGTTGCCAATGGGAAAGCTCTCTACCCTTTGGATATTCACAACTTCACACACTTGCGCAACGTAGCCGTCGACCACGAGACGGTAATTTGCAATATACTAATTCCCAGTGGAACAACAGATCACACAGAACTTGAAGTAGCAACACTTCAGATCGATACAAATTGAAGTATATGATTCAAGATGAATGCTTGGATAAATTCTCGGAACTAGGGTTTATCTATAACGTGGTCTAACCCTAAAACGCGATGAGGGCTAGGTATTTATAAGCTAGGGGGTCTAAAGTTGGATACAAGGGCCACAACCCTGAAATCTACACGTAGGCAGTGTCAGACGTCCGGTATGTATCGCACGTCCGGTCGGCGTCGGATTTCCGGTAGTTATAACACCGAAGTCTTCTGTACTTGGTGCACTCTAATTCCGGCAGATGTCGGATGTCCGATCCTCAGATCCGTCGGACGTCCTGTCGTCATCAGATTTCTGGTAAAATGACGACAAAACCTTCTGTCCTAAAGGTACCCTATTTCTGGTACCGGCCGGACGTCCGGTAGTCATCGGATGTCCGTTCCCTGGAGAAGGTCTTCTGCTCGGTTGATGGCGAGGCTTCTCGTGCGCATTTCAATAACGTCGGACGTCTGACTGGGATCAGACGTCCGGTTGCTGGAGCGTCATCTTCTTGTTCCCGAACCTTGTCTTCTCCTTTCTTCTTCTCGTCTTCTTCATGGTACCTGATCATGCATACATGCAGAGACTTTGGCAGTATATAATTCTCATTAAGCACAACATCATATTCTTTTAAGAGCAAGTTCACATGTTGTTCTATTAGCTTTGCACGAGCTCTTGTAATAGGTCCAAGTCTGATTTGATTGGCTTGTTCATCATGAAGAGTTGGGGATTTACTATCAGTAGGGATTTCCTCATCATCTCCCCCCTTCAAAAGACGTCGACCTCGACGCTCCAAGGTCATCTCCCATGTATGGTGACAAATCAACAACGTTGAAACTGTTGCTAGCGCCACCAAACTCAGCAATGGGAATATCAATCGAGTAGGCATTGTCGTTAAAGGACCAGCACCACGCGGCTTCAACTTTAAATCCCGCAACCCTGGAAATCTATCCTTGGGAAAATGCACCCAAACCATATCTCCAGGCTAAAATAGGACTTGCGTCTATGACTGGTTCCTTGCAGCAGCAGCACTCTTGCCTTGTCTCTCAATAGCCTCTCGAGTCTTCTCATGAATCTTCTTCACATAATCTGCTCTTATTGATGCCTCCATATTAACTCGCTCCTGCAATGGAAGAGGCAATAAATCAAGCGGCGTAATAGGCTTAAAACCATACACCACCTCAAAAGGACAAAGCTGGGTAGTAGTGTGTACTGCCCTGTTATAAGCAAATTCAACAGGTGGCAAACACTCCTCCCATTCGCAAAGATTTTTCTTGATCATAGCTCGCAGCAATTGTGACAATGTTCTATTGACCACCTCCGTTTGACCATCAGTTTGGGGATAACCTATAGTGCTGAACATCAACTTTGTCCCCAATTTTCCCAAAGTGTCTTCCAGAAGTAGCTCACAAACTTCACATCCCTGTCAGAAACAATTGTCTTGGGTACTCCATGCAAGCGTACAATCTTCCTGAAAAACAGGACAACAACATGTGACGCATTGTCGCTCTTATGGCATGCAATAAATTGTGCCATCTTGGAAAATCTATCCACTACCACAAATATACTATCATGACCATGTTTAGTGTTTGGCAACCCTAACACAAAATCCATATTAATATCTTCCCATGGTGTGGTAGGAGCCGATAGTGGAGTATACAAACCGTGAGGCTTCAGCTTGGACTTGGATGTATTGCATAAAATGCAGCGCCAAACAAACCTATTGTAACACCCTCTGTGTCTGTAACAGTAATCACTATCACTGTTGACCATCACTGTTGTTCATCAATGTTGCTCATCATGACATGGTCAATTTTGCATTTGATCATTTCAATAATCATGATGGTTGATATTAAAACCAATGTGTCATCTATGCCTTGATCATCATGGTTCAAATGAAAATCCAAATAATCCTTTTTTCTTGATATTAAAACAATGGGAAAAAATAAACCTTGCCCAAAAATCTTGCAACCAATTTTATAAATTGCATAATAATAAGTAGATCATGGAAATATGTGCATGGCAGTTTATTGGACCATGAAATATTTCAAACAATAAAAACAATAGCATAAAAAGTCCAAATTAAATAATTATTATTTAAATGAGATACTAAATGGTTTTATTTAATGCCCAAACTTTTTATAGCACTTGTGTGGGTGGTAGCACTAATTATGGAACATGTATAATATTTTACAAAATACATTTAATAACTAAGATAAAATTAAACAGAAAAGAAAAATAAAAGAAAACAAAAATTAAAAAAAAACCTATCTAACGCCTAGGGGCAAAACCTACCTCCCCTCTCCACCGGGCCAGCCCACCCCGGCCCAAACTCCTCTCCCCGTTATCTTCTTCCCCCGCCCTGTCCATCGAGCGTGGCGGCCATCCCACGGCCGGCCACACCGTGGGCACGCTGTGGCGGCCATCCGGTGGCCGCCGTCAAGCTCAAGTGCCCCACGCATCCCGAGCCCCCCACCCCACAAACCCTAGGTCCCCTGCGCACCTTTTTCCCATCGCCCCCTCACCACGGTTCCGTCCACATCGAGCCGTCGTCGCCGCTGCACTTGTGCCGTCGCGGCCATCAACGACGAGGAGGCGCACCACCCTGTCCTCGAGCCTCCCCTTCGACTACCACGCCACCCCCTGCTTCCAATCGACGTCGGGAGTGCCTAGTGCGCTCGCCATCGTCCTCGGACCTCCGCCACGGCCGCCCACCGTCCGCGACAAAATTCGATGGCGCTTGTCATCTCCGCCCCTCGAGCTTCCCATCCTCCTCGCTGTAAGATCCTCGGCATTTTGCCCCGATTTGCGCTCTGTATCATGCCGTAGGTCACCGTCCCCGTGGGTGCGTGCTCCGGCCGCCGCAGTTGCGCTTGTCGCCGTCGTGGTGTGCTGCTTTTGCTCGGTTTCTTGCCCCCTGTGTGCGCGCCGCGACCACCTCGTTCGAATTCAATTTGTAGCCGTCGAGTTGGTCGCTTGAGCTGGTTGCGGCAACCTCGCCGCTGTCCTGTACGTCTCCAGCGTGCACGATGGCCAACCGTGGGGCTAATACCCTAAGATAACCCCTCTGCTTAAGCCTAATAGGCCACCCTAGAGCCAATGACAAGTGGGCCCCAAGCCCATATTAAGATAAATAAAATGCTATTAAAAATTGGCCCATTGACATGTGGGCCCAACCACTTAAACATAACCTTTGGTTAATTAAACAGGTTAATTAGTTCTGTCTCAATGACAGGTGGGCCCAATAGTTATTTAAATTAATTTAAATGATTAATAAATATTGTGTCCATGACATGTGGGACCCCACTGCTATTTAAATTTAATAAATTGATTTAGTAAAATGTGAGGCTAACCAGTTGGACCCACTGGTCAGGTTTGACCAGTCAAAGGTGACTATTTTGGATAATGTTGCTAATTAAATAATAAAAGAAATTCAGAAATTCATTTAAAATCGATTTAAACTTAAAAGTGAATATCTTTTAAACCGTAAATCAGATGGAAAAACTTTATACATGAAAATTGATTAGAAAAATATAACGGTCAAGAATTCGCTACCCGTATGTCCACCACCCCCTCTAGCATGCCGAACCCGAGACTTTCCCCCTCCGGATCGTCTGTCCGGTAATTACCCGGAGCCGGTAAAATTGCCGGTTGAATTCCCGCTTCGCCTGCAACATGTAGCACCGCGTTTGTTCACCTCTAGCCTCACGTTTCCATGTCTTGTATTTGTATTGCTATTATTATTGTGTATTTATTGTTTCTTCCCCCCTCTCTTATTGTCCGGTAGTCTCGACGTCCACTGCTGATGCCCCTGTGATCGACTACTTCGTCGATGACCGTACCTCTACCGTCGAGCTTCCAGGCAAGCAAAGCCATTCTCTTCCCCAGATATCGCCTATCTTTCCGTACTTTCTTGCACTAGGCATTGCTGCTGCTGCTACGTTACAATCCTATTTAATTGCATAGCCTGTCATTGTCACCCCTTGATGTACCTTCCTTTATCCTATGCTGCCTATTGTATATATATTATATTCAGCAGTTAGCCCTGCGCCTTGTTAGTCAATAGGATTAGATAGCGGGCTGTGTTCACTTTGGGAGTGAATGCGGATACGATATATTACAACTGCTACATGTACGGTTCAGAGAAGACACCGCTTCAGGCCCCTGATACGTCCAAAACGTATCTATACTTTCTGCTTGCTCCATGCATGTTTTGTGTGATATTGCTATGATCTAGATACACTTTCATACACTTTTTGATCATATTTGGACTAACCTATTAACTCAGTGCACCCCAGTGCCAGTACCTGTATTCTGTTGTCTTTCTATTTCAGTTTTCCCCCATATAAAAAGTGCCAGAAAAATTCCGGGTAAAATACAGGAAAAATCAGCGTACAAGAATCTTCGCGAAGAGCCCGAGTGGGGCCAGAGGGGACTATGGGGGCCCAGGAGGCCACCCGGCGCGGCCCCACCCCTGGCCGCGCCAGGGGGGCGCCTGGGGCCCCTGGTCCACCTCTGGCTGCCCCCTTTCGCCTATTTATTCTCCGTCATGGGGAAACTCCGAAGACATAACCCTATTTCGCAATCTCGCCTCTGTTCCGCCGCCGCCGCGCCTCTGAGATCGGGAGCACCAGAAGACCTCTTCCCGGCACCCTGCCGGAGGGAGGGCCGACCTCCGGGAGTCTCCTCTCCACCATGGATGCTCCCCGGATGTCTAGTGAGTAGTTTTCCTTGGACCATGGGTCCGTGATCAGTAGCTATGTGATGTTCTCCTCTGCTCTTTGATCTTCATGGTTTAGACCTCGTGAGGTGCCCTACATGATCGAGGCACTTTTGTAATATTTCTGCTTTTGCTATGTTGAGTTTGATGGGATCTGATGGATTATGAGATTATGTTCAGATTGTGATAGAGTAATATATTTGGCTTTTATCTCATATTTTTGTTCCTAAGTAATTCTTCATGTTCTCCGTTGCTGTTTATTTCTTTGGCCAAGTAGTAGGTAGTGACTCCAAGAGGGAACATTGTGCTCGATTGTGGGTTCATGCCCCCCAATGACACGCTTGAGTGACAGAAACATGAGTCTAGGGGATGTGCTATTGCCACAAGGGGGAAAACAGCGGTGCTTGTAACCGCGGTTGCAAGGATTGTTTACTTTATGCAAAGTTCTTTTTAATGCAGTTATCTGTTGCTTTGGGTTTACACTTTGGGTGGGGCTCGCAACTTAATACCAGCGAGATGTTCTGGATACATATCTCAAGGTGGATGATTAGTAGTAGATGCAGTTGGATTACGGTCTACTTATTTTGGCGTACTGCCCGTGCTTTTGAGTCTCTTCCTTTCTTTTGTAGCATTGTTAGCATTGCGGTGCGTTCATAATCCTTTCAATTGCCCTTCTGTAATTTGTTTACCTCGCATAGCAGTTTTATCGTCTTTTGGGAGAGAGACATCACTAGTGAACATCACGTATCCCAGTCCATATCCTTATTATTGTTTCCACGCTTATTTACTTTTCTGCTTTTTACTTTCAATTGCTATCATTATCTCTTGTGTTTTACCCTTTGTGAACAACAAGACCGGAGAGATTGAAAACCTCTCTGAACTTCGTTGGGAACAAAGTTATCTGTGTCTGTGTGCAGGTCCACGTCAGTTGCGCCGCTGACACCTACTTATCATCTCTGGAGTCCTACTGGAGACAAACCTTGGTATCTTCACCGAGGGAAACTTGCTGCTGCGCTACGTCTCAAACCTTCCACTTGGGGTAACCAACGAGGGGCGAGAAGCCATCAAGCGAATTTCTGGCGCCGTTGCCGGGGACTCCGAGTGCTAAGATAGGGGAGTTGCACACTACCCTTTACCTTTGCTTTTTAGTCTTGTTAGTTTACCTTTCAGTTTTTATCTCAGTGTCCTTTATGAAAAACCACAAAAATAGTTGCTACCTTTTGCCTTTGTCTTGCTTTTCCTATTTATGCTATCTTCACCATGGGTGTGGAACCACCCAAATATGGTAGGATGGACATGTTTCACTTGGATCGTCTTCGATCAATTTGTGCTCGCGCTAAAAACCCAACCGACTTGGTTGAGGGAAAATCATTGGATGAGCATGCTCATTATACGCGGCACCGCCTATCTCAGAAAGGGAAACACTTATGGGATCAAATACATGTTTCTTATTGCCATGCTAAACTTTTGTGCCACATTTATGATTTTACTTGTTGTTCTAATATAGATCATAAACACCTCCCTTTCCAATGTGAGTTTAATGAAAATGAGATCTTATCTTCTTATGCTAAAGGTGTTTATGATTATTTTGATGTTGAAAAGATTGAAGAGTTTGTTTCTTTTAAAGGTGCCTATGAGATTGCTTCTTTGATTGAAAAATATCACGATACTATTTTAGAGTCTGAAAACTTTGCAGTTCTTGCTTATTGCTTCGAGAATTATACTTCCAATTCTTATATTGAAGGTTTTAAAAATAAAATGTTTGCTGCCCAAGAAGAGGCCAATTATTGCATTGAGGAGGAATCCCATGATTCCGAGGACTCACTTGAAATATCCCTTTCTGAAAATTTTGATACTTGCTTTGTTGATGGCCAAGATGCCACTATGGATGATGCTGACAAAAATGAACTCTCTATAGTTCCTTATGTTAAGCATGAAATTGTTGCTATTGCACCCACACTTGATTGTCCTATTATCCTTTTGAAATCTCCAACTCCGGAGAACTTTGCTCTTATCAAGGCTCAATGTGATGGGTTGCATTTATCTTATAATCCTAAAGACCGTGTTGAAAACTATAGACGTGTGCTTGCAGTTCATGAACAACATGATTTATGTGATAGTTATATTCTTGATGTTGTTCATGAGACTACTAAAAATTATTTTGAGAGAGGGAAGTTTGGTTGTAGAAACTTCCATATTACTAAAACTCCTCTCTTTATGTTGAAAGTTTTGAAGATGTTCATGTTCCACCTTTCTATGCATGTCACTTTGTGCTTCTTTGACTTATTTTCTTACAAGATGCCTATGCATAGGAAGTGGGTTAGGCTTAAATGTGTTTAATATTTGTTTCTTGATGCTCTCTTTTGCTTCAAATTCTTATTCTTATGAGAGCACCTTCTACAATCTTCATGCCTAGCTTAAAGGCATAAAAGAAAGCTCTTTCGGGAGGCAGCCCGCAACGAATTTAGGTTTTTCTTTTTGCTTTTGTTGTGTCTTGATGTTTTTTACTACTGTAGAAACATCATTGTATCTTTATTTTTCAGCTTTGTGCCAAGTTATAGCCTCTTATGATAAGGGAAGCAAAAGTTGTGACATGCTGTCCAGAAAACAGATTCTGTCCCTTGACAGAAAAATTCGAAATCACCAGATCATCTTTTTGATCTGAATTTTTTTGACAGCGTGCTCTATACAATTGTGAAACTTTCGTATGTTATGAGTTTTTTTATTTGAGTTGCAGAAGTGCCCTTAAACAATTCTTTACTACCTGCTGTTCTGTTTTTCACAGATTCTGCCACGTTTTGCCTCTCTTCACTTTTGCAAACCTTAAGCTTGCTTTTTCTTTGCAAAAACCTTTTGGAACTCTTGAGAAACAGTAGCTCTTCAAGAATATCTTTATATCCTGTGGGGAAAAAATATTTTATTAAGGGTACTAACCTCTCTAATCAGCTTATGATGAGTTGTGTATGAAGGGAGTTTTCAAGTGTGCGATGGAAGATGATGAAAGAAGATCCAGGAGTGTCAAGCGCTCAAGCTTGGGGATGCGCCCATGCATCCCCAATAAATATTCAATGAGACTCAAGCGTCTAAGCTTGGGGATGCCCCCATGCATCCCCTTCTTCATCAAACAATCATCAGTTCGTCCTTCGTCTCACTATATTTTATCACTTCATGCGCTATGTGCTATGCTTGGAGCGTCTCGCTCTTAGGTTTTATTTTTAGTTTTCTTTAGCTTTGCTTTCTGTTCATAACAAGTTAGATCCCTTCTTACTTTGTGTGGGAGAGAAACACGCTCCACTTTCAAAATCTAGAACACATCATAGGATTTTCCTGCTTATCTTTTTGCTGTTGTGTGTCTTTATCTTTTCGTAGCTACTGCCATGTTTAGTTTTAGTCTTAGTTTGCCTTTAGCAAGAGCCTTGGCTTTTGTTTAGTCTGTTGCTGGAACTCTTTTTAGTATTCATGTTTATATTGTTAAAGAGAGTTGGTTGTTGCACTGAGTCGTGTCTTGTCTTGAAAGTAGGTATTTGAGGTTGCTATTTAATTCTAGTAGTAACTTGCAATAGTTTTGAGGTATTGTTGTGAGTAATGTTTGAACTTTTGGTGTAAAGAGCTCTAGCCTATTAGTGATACGTGTCGTATTTTGGGCAATCCGTGTGTATTTTCAAAACCTACAAAAACTAGTTGAGAACTATAGCTACTAGATGGATCACTACTCTTCTGAGGGGTCGAATATCAGAGAACACTCACGTACCATGAGTCGAGGATGCGCAAGGATAACCAAACCCCCATACACTCCTCCTCGGGGTACTTGTCTCTTTGTGAAACTCCTTATTAGATTGAGAGTTACCGATAATAAGTGCATGAGTTCTTCGGACTAATGTAAGTATTGAAAGTTGACACTTCCACCTTCCCATATTTTGCTAGCCTCTCCTGTGCCGTGCATTGCCTTCTTCTCACTCCGAGAGTTGGTGTCCACCTTCGCCGGTACATCCAAACCCTTGGCATGATATGCTCTGTCATCATAAACCTCCTTATATCTTTCCTCAAAACAGCCACCATACCTACCTATCAAGGCATTTCCATAGCCTTTCCGAGTTACATTACCATGCAACTTCCACCTCTTCATGACTTGATCTTCATGTCATACATGTTCCTGCTACACTGGCAGCGACATACATTGCATACATCATGATAGTTACATCTTCTTTATGATTTTGAGTACCTTGTAAAGTGTGAAAGATCTCCTTTACCTTCTTGTTAAATAGAGTGTTGCCCTTAAGTGAGGAAAAGATCCCAAAGTGGACACAATAAAAGATCCCAAAGAGGACAAATGAGAGATAAATAGAAAGAGCCATTGAGGCCACAAAAAATACCAAAAAAATGAGAGAAAGGGGCAACACTACTATCCTTTTGAGAGATCCACACTATGTAACAGCCCGGATTTCACAAAAATTAAAAAAATTGTTTTCGGTGTGAATTGTTTGATTGTCTGATTTGTTTGCGGTGTTTACATCCCCGATTTATCGATCGGCGATTATTTTCCCCCTTTTATCTCGTATAGGACGGAGACCGACCATTGCCACTCTGACACTGGACCTTTGCGACACCGGGTTTCACCCGATCACCTTCGCGAAAACCGCACGAGACCAGCCGCAGCCAACGGAACGAAAAACCCCGTTTAATAATTAAATGAGTTATTTTTATAGCGCGCCGGAAAATGTTGTCGGAATGTCACCGCAGTGAGGTACAATCAACGGGCTCGACGCACTGAGCGCGTGGTTCGAGATTTCGTCGGAATCAGAGTCCGTACGGAGTCTCGGCAGTCACGAACGCGATCACCGGACGCACGAGAGGGGTACCAGGGGCATTTGCGTAAACTGACCAGCCAACCCTGCCCTATATATAGACCACCACACTCCCCTAGGCCTTCTAGGGTTTACCCCATGTAAAATTGCAGCCACCCCCTCCAAAAACACCCCAATTTCGTCCAACATCCCCCGAATCTGAAACCCTAGCCCCAGAAAATTTTCCAGCCGTTGGATCTAGCCCTGGAGGGCTCAGATCGCGCCACCTCGTCAACCAGATCTCCACCACCCAGCCTCCACCCGGTTAGGGCCCCGCAGGGCCTGGAGGGCGCCGCCACGGGCCCGCCGTGGCCCACCCGGGCACCGCCACCCGTGGAGCTCCTCTCCTCCCGAGCAACCGCCGCCGCGCACTTCAATCCGGTGAGCTCGCCGCCGGTCTCCTCTTCTCCAATCGCGCCGTGCCCTTCCTTCTCCTCCTTGCCATCCTCCTCTCCCTCAACTCCCTCGCCCTCTCTGTGTGCAGAAGCGCCGCCGCGCCATGGATCGAGGCCGGCGAGCCCGAGCTTGGAGTCCGCCGCCGCCTCACCTCACTGCTCCCCGGCGGCCAGCCCTTGCCCCGGATCCGACCGGCGGCCACCGGATCCGCGTCGCCCCGTCCCGTTCCCACCTCCTCCATGCCCGCGCCCCCTCTCCTTCTCGCCGGAGCGGCCAAGACGGCGGCGCCGCCGCTCGGGAGAGACCAGGGACGAGCGTCCCGTGCTGCTCGCCTCCAACCGCCTGTTGGGCTTCCTCCCAGCGCAGGTGGGCCGGCCTGCCAGGCCAGCGCGGCCCAAGCCGCCTCCACTGTCACTTGGGCCTAGCCCAGGGTAAGGGCCCGTGTCCTGTTTTTTTCTGCCCACTGTTATTTTTTTCTAAGTCCTGAGAATTATTGCTGTTGATTCAATTTTGCGCGGTAGATTGCGATCAAACCGTAGCTCGGATCGTGTTGCGCCCAAAAGATGAATGTCTCAGATTTTCATTCTCTAGCTTTCGTATGTAGAAAGTTTTTCCGTTTGAGGCCGTCTAGATAATTTAATTCTGCATCGAAGTGGGTACCAGACCGTTCACTGTGTTGTTGTTGCTGAACTGTTATTTTATTGCAACTTCGGGCGACGATTGCTTCGCAACCGTTCGTCGGAATTGATTGAATCCTTTTGCATCCTGTTAAGCATTGTTTATACTTCAGTTCCATGCCTTCACATGTCATATTTTCTTGCTGCATGTTGATTGTATCTTGCTCCAAAGTAGCAACCCTGCTGTTAGTGTGCTGTTGTGTATATTTTGTTGCAACTTCGGTCGACGAGTGTGTCGCGACCGTTTATCAGAATTGAGTGATTCCAATTGCATATTGTTAAGCATCATGTCTACTTCATCCCCATATATTGCTATGTCATGTTGCTGCACTTTTGCATATAGTTATACCCCTGTTTATACAGCATAAAAATAATAGTTTCTGCCATGTTGTTTGCTTAATATCTTTTGATCCGTGATGTCTTTTTGCATGATTCTTTTTGCCATGCCTTCCCTGCCATGTCTACTTTAATTGCATGTCATTTGTGAGCATGTTTGCACTCATTACCCTGTTTATGCAACGCTCTAAAGTGTGCTTTGTGATGTTGGCAGATTGTGCCCGTAACTTGTTTTGCATGTATCTTTTTAACCGTAACTCCGTTTGAAGTGTGCCTTATATGTAACTTGATTAGTTTTTCATTTACTTTGTGTTTTTGCTATTGTTTGCTGTTGTTAACCAACCAAAAATATGGTTTAGGGCAGAACAGTACCAAATCCTTTAATTGTCGTGAGGCACTTAGTGTTATGCCATGTTTAGGGTGTTGCCTCTCTTAACTTGACTAGTATAGCTAGTTTACTTTGTGCTTAACCTTTTTCCATTATTGTGTGCTATGCCATGCTTGGGTTGATTTCTATGTTAACAACCGTTGGTTGATCACTTGTAGCTAAACAACTTGAACCTCTCTAAATGTGCGGTATCGTCGTGTGTGACGAGTACTCCACTTAACATGTTAGTAACCGTTCTCGACAATAGATCTGTATCGCGTTGCCGTGCCTTGTGTTGTCTCTTTGATCTTGTATTTCTCCGTAGTAATAGTGGTGCACCGTTGATTGCTTTCCAGTGTTTACTTCTTGTGTGCTCCCGCGGGTACCTCTCGGAGACGATGCGAGCTTGCGATCGGCTACACCTTCGGAATCAGACTTATCAACAGGCAAGGACTATACATTACTTATTATCCATTCTATTTCAACCAGCGGTTTTCATGCTAGTCTAGGTTAGGTTCGATGTTTGATCCTACCACATGTTTACAACCTCTTTCAAACCGATACAGCCATGTCCCCTCCCAGCAAACCTTGTACTGCTATGTTACTATTTCTCGTTGCTCAGCCCCTGCTTAGTATGCATGCTTAGGATGCTACGATGTTACTCTGTTACTCCTTGGTTTAGGATATCACATTATTATTATTGTTGTTGATGATATGATTATTATAATGTTGACTATATTTGACGAAGCATGGAATGTCTAGGCTATCCCGCCCCGACGCTTTGTTCCATTAGAGTCACCTAGGATCCGAGTTCCGGGTATTGGTTTTAAGACTGAGCGTGCCTAACCGCGTGTGGAATGCTATGGGGTCCCCTTTTCTTACCTACCTAGCTTCAAACATTTCTAGAGGTGGCCCAAGCTGATTTAACATTTGAAACCGTGTGCGTAACTGGTCTGCAGCCAGTGGTTTAAAAAAAAACTCGGGCCAGCAAAGACAGAGTTCCTTTGTTGGTCCACACTGGTGAGCTAGGGAAGTCCCCTGTTATATAGGTGAGGCTAACCCCGACCTTAGCCATTCGGAAGAGTCCGATCCGAGAGCATGGCCGGCTTTTGGGTTGGGTGTCGACTCCCCGGGGGCCACCCGGATTTGTTCGTTGTTAGTTAGAGGGACCTGTCGTTTCGGATCTCTTGGAACTAAATCATAAAATGGTTTCCTGTGATGGGTAGCAACTGAGAGAGATGGACGTGCGTGCGAAGCCTCGTAATGGGCAGTTGGTACACCCCTGCAGGGTTAAATCTTTTTGAGAAGCCGTGTCCACGGTTATGGACGACTTGAGACCTACTCCTTGTTCATAGACAACAACAACTGAGATAATCTTAATATAATTTGATCAACATGTGTGTGCCTTGACTGCTTCTTCTTCGTCGGGATGCGAAGAGGAGAACAAGGATAGGATAGGTGTTATGTTTGCGTAGTACTTGATAGCAAGACTTGTTGGAGGCGTTTCCTCATCGAATGCTTGGCTTCTTATCTTACTCTCTAGATCGTTAGCCACTTCATAAATGCTAGTGCGGCAGAAACCTCACCACTTACCCCATCCTTACCGTAAACTACTAGTTGTCCTAGAATGACGAGTGATGAAGTCCTTGCTGGGTCAGATGACCAATACAGTTGGATGCTGAGTACTTCTGTACTCATGATACTACCCCCAAACTCTTTTCAGGGTTCTTGATTGACAACAGGTATGGTGATCGACGTTTCGCGTGGAGACTCGATGACGACTAGTTAGGCGGATCCCGGCGGAGGGCCTGGACCCGTGTGGTTATGGGGATCGATGTTTTTCTCTTTGCCACTAGGCATTTGCTTATAGTCTGTACTCAGACATGTATCTTCCGCTGTTGTATTGTATTAAGGAAGTTGTATGCCGATTGTATGAGATGTTGTATCCTTGTATCTGTAATGTTGTGATATCATGTTGGAAATCCGGGGCATATGGCTATGTCATATGTCGCGGTGGGACCGATATGTGCTTCGTCCCCGGGTCTGGATGGAAACATCTGGATCTGGAACAGTACCTCGTATCGGGCCTTACAACTTGGTATCAGAGCCTTACCGACTGTAGGATCCCCTCTCTGGCCGAAGTCTAGTCTAGACAAAAATTATCTTGTAGTTACTAAGTTAGTTATCGGAGAGTAGGATCTTTTTACTCCTTACCCTTGCTCTGGTCAGGACAAGTGTCGTAAGTGTTTTACCCTCGACTTACCTCCCCTTCAAAACTTTAGGATCTCGAGTGTGTGGAGTTTCGGAATAGTTATAATGCCTTTCTTGCAGCGTATTGTCTCGATTCCGATCTTAGGTTGGGAAATCCGGTAGTTCCTTTAGTTCTTTCGACTCTGGGTAGATATCTTGGTCGTCTGTTGACTTCAGTCCTTTTGCCTGGTGTCTTCACGATTTTGAGTGGGAACACTATCCTTTGATCCGGATCTCACTGTCGTTCTTCCTCTTGAACACTTGGTGGTTTCGTTTTCCGACGTAACCATCTCCCTGCGGAAAGTATCTCGACGGAGCTTCGACGCCGACGAGGAGCAGAGTCCCTTGTTGGTGGTGTTGAAGATTGTCGAATATCTTTTCTCTCCCCCCCTCTCGCCCGGATCGTCCTGGATCTCGGGACGAGATCCCTTGTTGGTGGTGTTGTATTGTAACAGCCCAGATTTCACAAAAATTAAAAATTTTGTTTTCGGTGTGAATTGTTTGATTGTCTGATTTGTTTGCGGTGTTTGCATCCCAGATTTATCGATCGGCGATTATTTTTCCCCCTTTTATCTCGTATCGGACGGAGACCGACCATTGCCACTCTGACACCCGACCTTTTTGACACCGGGTTTCACCCGATCACCGTCGCGAAAACCGCACGAGACCAGCCGCAGCCAACGGAACGAAAAACCCCATTTAATAATTAAACGAGTTATTTTTATAGCGCGCCGGAAAATGTTGTCGGAATGTCACCGCAGTGAGGTACGATCGACGGGCTCGACGCGTTGAGCGCGTGGTTCGAGATTTCGTCGGAATCAGAGTCCGTACGGAGTCTCGGCGGTCACGAACGCGATCACCGGACGCACAAGAGGGGTACTGGGGGCATTTGCGTAAACTGACCAGCCAACCCTGCCCTATATATAGACCACCACACTCCCCTAGGCCTTCTAGGGTTTACCCCATGTAAAATTGCAGCCTCCCCCTCCAAAAACACCCCAATTTCGTCCAACATCCCCCGAATCTGAAACCCTAGCCCTAGAAAATTTTCCAGCCGTTGGATCTAGCCCTGGAGGGCTCAGATCGCGCCACCTCGTCCCCAGATCTCCACCACCCAGCCTCCACCCGGTTAGGGCCCCGCAGGGCCTGGAGGGCGCCTGCGTGGGCCCGCCGCGGCCCATCTGGGCGCCGCCACCCGTGGAGCTCCTCTCCTCCCGAGCAACCGCCGCCGCGCACTTCAATCCGGTGAGCTCGCCGCCGGTCTCCTCTTCTCCATTCGCGCCGCGCCCTTCCTTCTCCTCCCTGCCGTCCTCCTCTCCCTCAAATCCCTCGCCCTCTCTGTGTGCAGGAGCGCCGCCGCGCCATGGATCGAGGACGGCGAGCCCGAGCTTGGAGTCCGCCGCCGCCTCACCTCACTGCTCCCCGGCGGCTAGCCCTTGCCCCGGATCCGACCGACGACACCGGAACCGTGTCGCCCCGTCCCGTTCCCGCCTCCTCCATGCCCGCGCCCCCTCGCCTCCTCGCCGGAGCGGCCAAGACGGCGGCGCCGCCGCTCGGGAGAGACCAGGGACGAGCGTCCCGTGCAGCTCGCCTCCAACCGCCTGTTGGGCTGCCTCCCAGTGCAGGTGGGCCGGCTTGCCAGGCCAGCGCGACCCAAGCCGCCTCCACTGTCATTTGGGCCTAGCCCAGGGTAAGGGCCCGTGTCCTGTTTTTTTCTTCCCACTGTTATTTTTTTCTAAGTCTTGAGAATTACTGCTGCTGATTCAATTTTGCGCGGTAGATTGCGATCAAACCGTAGCTCGGATCGTGTTGAGCCCAAAAGATGAATTGCTCAGTTTTGCGTGCTCTACCGTTTGTATGTAGAAAGTTTTTCCGTTTGAGGCCGTCTAGATAATTTAATTCTGCACCGAAATGGGTACCAGACCGTTAATTGTGCTGTTGTTGCTGAACTGTTATTTCATTGCAACTTCGGGCGACGATTGCTTCGCAACCGTTCGTCGGAATTGATTGAATCCTTTTGCATCCTATTAAGCATTGTTTATAATTCAGTTCCATGCCTTCACATGTCATATTTTCTTACTGCATGTTGATTGTATCTTGCTCCAAAGTAGCTGCCCTGCTGTTAGTGTGTTGTTGTTTATATTTTGTTGCAACTTCGGTCGACGAGTGTGTGGCGACCGTTTATCAGAATTGAGTGATTCCAATTGCATATTGTTAAGCATCATGTATAATTCATGCCCATGTATTGCTATGTCACATTGCTGCACTTTTGCATATAGTTATACCCCTGCTTATACAGCATAAAAATAATAGTTTCTGCCATGTTGTTTGCTTAATATCTTTTGATCCATGATGTCTTTTTGCATGATTCTTTGTGCCATGCCTTCCCTGCCATGTCTACTTTAATTGCATGTCATTTGTGAGCATGTTTGCACTCATTACCCTGTTTATGCAATGCTCTAAAGTGTGCTTCGTGATGTTGGCAGATTGTGCCCGTAACTTGTTTTGCATGTATCTTTTTAACCGTAACTCCGTTTGGAGTGTGCCTTATATGTAACTTGATTAGTTTTTCGTGTACTTTGTGTTTTTTATATTGTTTGCTGTTGTTAACCAACCTATAATATGGTTTAGGGAAGAACAGTACCAAATACTTTAATTGTCGTGAGGCACTTAGTGTTATGCCATGTTTAGGGTGTTGCCTCGCTTCACTTGACTAGTATAGCTAGTTTACTTTGTTCTTAACTTTTTGACATTATTGTGTGCTATGCCATGCTTGGGTGCCTTGCCATGTTAACAACTGTTGGTTGATCACTTGTAGCTAAACAACTTGAACCTCTCTAAATGTGCGGTATCGTCGTGTGTGACGAGTACTCCACTTAACATGTTAGTAACCGTTCTCGACGATAGATCCGTATCGCGTTGCCGTGCCTTGTGTTGTCTCTTTGATCTTGTATTGCTCCATAGTAATAGTGGTGCACCGTTGATTGCTTTCCAGTGTTTACTTCTTGTGTGCTCCCGCGGGTACCTCTCGGAGACGATGCGAGCTTGCGATCGGCTACACCTTCGGAATCCGACTTATCAACAGGAAAGGACTATACATTACTTTTGATCCATTCAATTTCAACGAGCGGTTTGCATGCTAGTCTAGGTTAGGTTCGATGTTTGATCCTACCACATGTTTACAACCTCTTTCAAACCGATACAACCATGTCCCCTCCCAGCAAACCTTGTACTGCTATGTTACTATTGCTCGTTGCTCAGCCCCTGCTTAGTATGCATGCTTAGGATGCTACGATGTTACTCTCTTACTCCTTGGTTTGGGATATCACATTATTATTATTGTTGTTGATGATATGATTATTATAATGTTGACTATATTCGACGAAGGATGGAAGGTCTAGGCTATCCCGCCCCGACGCTTTGTTCCATTCGAGTCACCTAGGATCCGAGTTCCGGGTATTGGTTTTAAGACTGAGCGTGCCTAATCTCCTGTGGGATGCTATGGGGTCCCCTTTTCTTACCTACCTAGCTTCAAACATTTCTAGAGGTGGCCCAAGCTGATTTACCATTTGAAACCGTGTGCGTAACTGGTCTGCAGCCAGTGGTTTTAAAAACAACTTGGGCCAGCAGAGACAAAGTTCCTTTGTTGGTCCACACTGGTGAGCTAGGGAAGTCCCCTGTTATATAGGTGAGGCTAACCCCGACCTTAGCCATTCGGAAGAGTCCGATCCGAGAGCGTGGCCGGCTTTTGGGTTGGGTGTCGACTCCCCGGGGGCCACCCGGATTTGTTTGTTGTTAGTTAGAGGGACCTGTCGTTTCGGATCTCTTGGAACTAAATCATAAGATGGTTGCCTGTGATGGGTAGCAACTGAGAGAGATAGACGTGCGTGCGGATCCTCGTAATGGGCAGTTGGTACACCCCTGTAGGGTTAAATCTTTTCGAGAAGCCGTGTCCACGGTTATGGACGACTTGAGACCTACTCCTTGTTCATAGACAGCAACAACTGAGATAATCTTAATATAATTTGATCAACGTGTGTGTGCCTTGACTGCTTCTTCTTTGTCGGGATGCGAAGAGGAAGACAAGGATAGGATAGGTGTCATGTTTGCGTGGTAGTTGATAGCAAGACTTGTTGGAGGCGTTTCCTCATCGAATGCTTGGCTTCTTATCTTACTCTCTAGATCGTTAGCCACTTCATAAATGCTAGTGCGGCAGCAACCTCACCACTTACCCCATCGTTACTGTAAACTACTAGTTGTCCTAGAATGACGAGTGATGAAGTCCTTGCTGTGTCAGATGACCACTACAGTTGGATGCTGAGTACTTCTGTACTCATGATACTACCCCCAAACTCTTTTCAGGGTTCTTGATCGACAACAGGTATGGTGATCGACGTTTCGCGTGGAGACTCGACGACGACTAGTTAGGCGGATCCCGGCGGAGGGCCTGGACCCGTGTTGTTATGGGGATCGATGTTTTTCTCTTTTCCACTAGGCATTTTCTTGTAGTCTGTACTCAGACATGTATCTTCCGCTGTTGTATTGTATTAACGCAGTTGTATGCCGATTGTTTGAGATGTTGTATCCTTGTATCTGTAATGTTGTGATATCATGTTGGAAATCCGGGGCATATGGCTATGTCATATATCGCGGTGGGACTGATATGTGCTTTGTCCCCGGGTCTGGAAGGAAACATCTGGATCTGGAACAGTACCGCGTATCGGGCCTTACACACTAGTACTCCCTTTATATCCTTGTACCCCATAGAGATGATCATTATGCATATAGCTATGTGGGGACCTTCACACTATAGAACTTGGCTTGCATATTCCAAGGATGAGCATCCTCAATCGAGCTCTAGGTCTTCATGAGCGAGCAAGTTAGATGCACCCCCACTAGTTCCATTGGAGAGCTTCCTAGCTCGTATGTGCATCCGTTGCATGGCAATCCCTACTCCTCACATCATATCTATCATTTGGCATCTCTTGCCTATGATTGTCCTCATTGATGTGAGCCTTTCTCATCCTTTTTGTCTTCCACCTCCGTACTTCTCTCTTTGCCATCCTAAGTGTCAACTCTCGTGCTTACGCTCATCCATTGCATGAGTGCTCAAAATATCGAAAAGGAGTGGATCAAATTGACTTGTACCTGGCTAGTGGTCCGGGGACGAGTCAAGATAAGATTCCAAAGAGGATCAAGTGTGAAACTTTAGTAGATTGAGTTCTCAACACAAAAATACTTTTTTCTCGTATTCCCTATCCCCCTTCTTGCACGGAAACACCATTTGGAGACATTCGAGTCACGGACTGCGAGAGCTCTTGCACCTAATGTTCTTTTGTTACTTGTTTCAATGCTAATATAGACTCTTGCATGTTATGACTTGAATTGAATCTCTAACCTTGATTGCTTTACTTTTCAAAGTTCTTTTATGGTTGCTAGCATGTCACCACAGAAATTATGCCGTTATCATTTACCTACTCGAGGACGAGCAAGAATTAAGCTTGGGGATGTTGATACGTCCAAAACGTATCTATAATTTCTTCTTGCTCCATGCATGTTTTGTGTGATATTGCTATGATCTAGATACACTTTCATACACTTTTGATCATATTTGTACTAACCTATTAACTCAGTGCACCCCAGTGCCAGTTCCTGTTTTCTGCTGTTTTTCTATTTCAGTTTTCCCCCATATAAAAAGTGCCAGAAAAATTCTGGGAAAAATACAGGAAAAATCAGCGTACAGGAAGCTTCACGAAGAGGCTGAGTGGGGCCAGAGGGGAGCCAGGGGGGCCCAGGCCGCGCCAGGGGGGCGCCTAGGGCCCCTGGTCCACCTCTGGCTGCCCCCTTCGCCTATTTATTATCCGTCATGAGGAAACTCCGAAGACAGAACCCTATTTCGCAATCCCGCCTCTAATCCGCCGCCGCCGCGCTTCCGAGATCGGGAGCACCAGAAGACCTCTTCCCGGCACCCTGCCGGAGGGAGGGCCGACCTCCGAGAGTCTCCTCTCCACAATGGATGCTCCCCGGATGTCTCGTGAGTAGTTTTCCTTGGACCATGGGTCCGTGATCAGTAGCTATGTGATGTTCTCCTCCCCTCTTTGATCTTCATGGTTTAGACCTCGTGAGCTTCCCTACATGATCGAGGCACTTTTGTAATTTTTCTGCTTTTGCTATGCTGAGTTTGATGGGATCTGATGGATTATGAGATTATGTTCAGATTGTGATAGAGTAATATATTTGGATTTTATCTCTTATATTTTTGTTCCTAAGTAATTCTTGCATGTTCTCCATTGCTGTTTATTGCTTTGGCCAAGTAGTAGGTAGTGACTCCAAGAGGGAACGTTGTGCTCGATTGTGGGTTCATGCCCCCAATGACACGCTTGAGTGACAAAAACATGAGTCTAGGGGATGTGCTGTTGCCACAAGGGGGAAAACAACGGTGCTTGTAACCGCGGTTGCAAGGATTGTTTACTTTATGCAGAGTTCTTTTTAATGCAGTTGTCTGTTGCTTTGGGTTTACACTTTGGGTGGGGCTCGCAACTTAATACCAGCGAGATGTTCTAGATAGATATCTCAAGGTGGATGATTAGTAGTAGATGCAGTTGGATTACGGTCTACTTATTTTGGCGTACTGCCCGTGCTTTTGAGCCTCTTCCTTTCTTTTGTAGAATAGTTAGCATTGCGGTGCGTTCATAATCCTGTCAATTGCCCTTCTATAATTTGTTTACCTCGCATAGCAGTTTTATCGTCTTTTGGGAGAGAGACATCACTAGTGAACATCACGTATCCCGGTCCATATCCTTATTACTGTTTCCACGCTTATTTACTTTTCTGCTTTTTACTTTCAATTGCTATCATTATCTCTTGTGTTTAACCCTTTGTGAACAACAAGACTGGAGAGATTGACAACCTCTCTGAACTTCGTTGGGAACAAAGTTATCTGTGTCTGTGTGCAGGTCCACGTCAGTTGCACCGCTGACACCTACTTATCATCTCTGGAGTCCTACTGGAGACAAACCTTGGTATCTTCACCGAGGGAAACTTGCTGCTGCGCTACATCTCAAACCTTCCACTTGGGGTAACCAACGAGGGGCGAGAAGCCATCAGCCCCTACCCCGGCTCTGCCGAGCCACCTCAAGTGTGAGCTATCGAGGAGTAATCCTTGTACTCCACTCGTTGCTGACTCTGTATAGCCGTCCTAGGGTCCTGAACAACGGTTGTCCTTACAGGTAAGGAGTCGGGTGACCCCACGGTGCCCGCGCAGGGTATCTTAGCGGAACAACAGGTCAGGTGTATTCCACCGGTGTGCGGCGGGCCTGGTATTGTTCGTGGCCGACAGATATCCTGTTGTCCGAAAATCGAGCTCTTCGGAGCAAACGCGAGACAAGGTAAGGAAACGGTTCACCTTGTTGGTAACCGCACGAGTTGGTGGGACGACAGGGCAGGCACCGATGTTAATGGTGGTCCTGACTGTTGTCGTTGTCCGCGACTCATCCAGAAAGGGGCAAAGATAATGGTTGTCTCGACAGAAAATTAATAAAATGCTTAATGGGTTCGACGGATGACTTGAGTAGCCTTTTGGCTTGTACGCACTACCTATACGTGGGATTACGGTGTGGGCCCTACGCATTGTGGTCTCGTTCGAAAGCTCTGAAAGACGTCCAGTTCAGCATTGTGGCACGGTCGGATCCGCATCCATGATAGATTTGCGTGGTATCCACCGTCCTCACAACGACCCGGAGAGCGAGGGGTGATAGGCCCATGACCCCCTTGCCCTTAGGGCTGTAGACCGACGGGCACCTCTCTGATGAGCCGTAGGATGGGCCTTGGCGTGTCGGATAGCCTCGGTGGGGTGTTCCCTAACAAGGTGTACGCCACCCTGGAGATCCGAGCGTGTAGTATGACACCAGTGCACCCCTGCAGGGAGTTTAATCTATTCGAATAGCCGTGTCCATGGTAACAGGACGCTTTATGCTGAAGCCAGACTCTACCACTACAAACTACTACTATTAAACTGTTGGTTCCGGGTTTTTCTTCCTCGCGGGGAAGTCGAGGAGGGGATCTTGGAGGCGTTTATAATTATTAATAATTACAACTTACTATTATACAATGCTGCAGCAACTTCTGCTGCATTGTTATTACATTCATGCTATTGAACTGTTGGCTATTCTCTTCTCATGCTGCAAGACTCGTCGGAAGATGCTAGTCTTCGATAGACCTAGCTTCTTATCCTTGTTCTGACTTTCTACCTTGCAGTCCACTATATACAGCCTCCCCTTTCCATTTGATAGAAATGCATAAATGCTTAGTAGCGGACATAAGACTCACGGGTATGCTAGATACTCACCCTTGCTTTATTTCTCTTTTTTTTTTGCCTGATCGGCCACTGCAGTCGATGTTGGAGTCCAGGAGAAGAAGATCCCTGGATCCCTCTACGACGTCGAGTTCCCCCTTTGGCCAGGAGTAGTTCGGTGGATCCCAGGCAGGAGGCCTCGCCTTTTCGATATGTACCTCTGATGTTATTTGTGCTAGCCTTCTTAAGGCAAAACTTGACTAACTATGTCTGTACTCAGATATTATGATTGTTTAACTTATGTTTTCGGATCCTCATGATCCCTGGTTGTAATATGAGTTTTATTTTATTTGAGTCTAGTGTTGTGTTGTGATATTATCATCGTGGCACCCTGATTTCGGTCGTGTACCATGCGTGTATGATTACTTTACACGGCTTGATTTTGGGGGCGTCACAAGTTGGTATTAGAGCCGACTACCTGTAGTAAGCCACCCCACCACTACTTGGTCGAAGTTGAGTCTAGACTTTGAAAAACTATTTTCCTAACTTAATGTTTGGCTTACGGGCCCACATCGATGTCACTACGTGTGATATCTATGGTATTAGGATCCTTTTCTCCTTACCTATGCTCTGGGACTCTGCTCTCTTATCCTTGCTGGTAAGTTTTACAAACTTTGACATTAGGATCACGTTCTATTGGTTCCACCGGGCGTTCTGGTGCTTCCCCATTGATTGAGTCGTGTCGCAGGAGTTCTGACCCAGGTCCCGGACCGCGGATCCCATTCTCATTCTGGGCAGGCCGCGCGTTCTCTGGCACAAACTCCTGTGGCCAACGGTTTTCTTGCGGCGTGATTGAAATATCGGAAGCTATGTCGCGACGTGTAATCCTTACCGCGGTCTGCGGGCCGCCTAGTGTGTCCATTTCCTTAATTTCTACGACGTTAGGCTGCCCGATTTTCCGGTTGACTCTATGTGTGGATGTGTATGTCTTATATGACTACTCTTATATATCCGCGCCTCCTCTTTGTTGTCGCATTACCTCATGCTTGTTTCCAGTATCTCGCTAAATTGTCATGGCTGAAATACCCCTGTTAAAATTTAAGCAGGATGGCTGATGATCCCCCACCTCCGCCTTATTTGGCCGCAATGATGCAACAGTTTGAACTGAACCGTGAGCAGTTTGATCTGAACTGTCAGTTCATGGCCGGAGTAATGGCCCGACTTCCAAACCAGAATGCCCCAATCACACTTCAAGAGTTCGTGCGCCTCAACCCGTCTGTTTTCCGCAACTCCACCAATCCTATGGATGCTGATGATTGGATCCGTGACATCTTGTTCGTGATGGAGTCAGCTAATGTTGCCCCGACCAGTTATGTTACTTTGCGGCATTTCATCTGAAGGGTTCAGCCGCTCAATGGTGGGAAAGCCATAGGCGTGTGCTACCTGCTGGGACTGTGACCACTTGGCAAGAATTCTAGTTAGCCTTCCGTGCATGGCACATTCCTCGAGGTCTAATGGACCAGAAGAAGGATGATTTTCTCAAATTTAGACAAGGCACGACAACTGTTGTTGAATATCATAGGAGATTCCTTGAACTGTCTCGCTATGCTGAGGATTACGTTGACACCGACGCTCGCAAGCAGGAGAAATTCCGTGAAGGATTGCATCCTAATATGAAGCTCGCGCTAGCTGTTAATGATTTCGCATACTTTGCGACACTCGTCAGCAAGGCATTCCAAGTTGAAACTGCTCTGGCTGATCACCAGGAATCCCTCAAGCGTACTCGAGATGTTGGCCCATCCTCTGGACGACCTACTCAGAAACTTTGAGTCTATATCCCACACAATGTTCACCACCGACGTGCCCCAACGCCAAGGCCGTCTTATATTGCACCTCGTCTGCCTCCGCCTCTAAGCCAGCTAACGATTCCAACGGAACAACCCAATATTATGGATCCTCCCCAGAATGATGGCTTATGCCACAAGTTTGGACAACCAGGTCACCGTGCTGTCAACTGTTGCCCGGTTCAGCCTTAGAATGCACCATGTCCCCCTGGTAGTCATAAGAAGAGCAGTCGAAATCGTAGTTTCAGGGACTGTAAGGACAAGACGCCTGCTGTTAGTTGTGCTCACGTCACCCATGTCAAGATGGAAGAAGCTCGTGAGTCCCCAAGAATGGTAGTGGGTACCCTTCTCGTCAATTCAGTGCCAGCTTCTGTTCTCTTTGATTCCGGCGCGTCACACTCATTTATGTCCCAGCCGTTTGCTCAACTGCATGGGTTAGCTATGGAACCCTTGGCCACTCCTTTAGCGGTAAATGCCATTGGATCCCAGAGTCGTGCCACCATGATGAGTCCCGATACCACCATTGGAATTGTGGGTCTATTGTCTCGGCTCCTCTTATTATCCTAAAGTCGTCCAACATTGATGTCATCCTCGGTATGGATTGGTTGGGGGCACATGATGCCCATATCGACTATGCCACTAATACAGTTCAACTCACGCACCCTTCTGGGAAGAAGATTCTGTACTTGGCCCGAACAGCTCAACATGCCGAAGGCCAGATATATGCTCTGAATGCTTTGAATACCTTACCTCTTGAAGGGATCGAGAACGTTCCAGTCGTTCGGGATTTTACCGACGTCTTCCCAGAAGAACTGCCGGGAATACCCCCGATCAGGGAAGTGAAATTCGTCATCGACTTGAAGCCCGGAACCGTCCCTATTGCTAAGCGCCCTTATAAGATGCCGCCTTACCACCTCCTTGAACTGAAGAAGGAGATCGACATGGCACTCCACAAAGGCTTCATCCGTCCTAGTTCCTTTGCTTGGGGAGCACCTTCACTCTTTGTCAAGAAGAGTGAAGGAACGAACCGTTTGGTCCAAGATTACCGACCTATCAACCAGGCCACAATACAGAACAAGTATCCGCTTCCTCGGATCAACGATCTGTACGATCAACTGGCTGGATCTAGTTTTCAAAACTCGACTTGAGGTTGGGTTACCATCAGATCTGGGTCCGCGAAGAAGGCATCCCGATGACCGCTTTCATTACTCGCTATGGCTCATATGAGTAATCTGTCATGTCTTTTGGTTTAACCAATGCTCCAGCCACATTCTCCAGATTGATGAACTATATATTCATGGAATACCTCGACAAGTTCGTCGTGGTTTATCTGGATGATATCTTAGTATACTCCAAGAATGAAGAAGAACATGCAGAACACCTTCGTCTTATACTGGAAAAGCTTTGAGAACACAAACTCTATGCTAAGTATTCCAAGTGTGAGTTCTGGCTTCCCGAAGTAACCTACCTTGGTCATGTGATTTCCAAGGATGGCGTTGCCGTCACCCCAGAACGTATCCAGGCTATTCTTGACTGGACTGCTCCCAAGACCGTCAAGCAGGTCAGAAGTTTCCTCGGCCTCGCTAGTTATTGCCGCCGTTTCGTCGAGAACTTCTCCAAGATTGCCAAGCCTCTGACTAATCTGCTTCACAAAGGCGTCAAGTTTGAGTGGACAAATAAATGTCAGGAAAGTTTCAAGATCTCAAGGACAAGCTCACTTATCCACCAGTGCTTGCTCCGCCTGATACTCAGAAGGACTTCATGATATATTGTGACACGTCTCGTCAAGGATTAGGCTGTGTCCTAATGCAAGAGCGCCGCGTTATTGCTTATGGCTCTCGTCAGTTGCGATCTCACGAAGATAATTATCCAATGCATGATCTTGAATTGACAGCAGTAATTTATGCATTGAAGCTGTGGCGACATTACCTCGTTCGTAATCGTTGTGATATCTACACCGATCACCAAAGCCTGAAGTACTTGTTTACTCAGTCAGACCTGAATCTCCGCCAACAAAGATGGCTCGAGAAAATAGCCGATTTCAACATGGATATTCATTACACCCCTGGAAAAGCTAATGTGATGGCCGATGCTTTGAGCCGTAAATCTTACTGTAGTGAACTTGAGGTTCAACTAGAACAACCACCTCTGTATGAAGAGTTTGAAAAGCTGAACCTCGAAATTGTTCCTCAAGGTTATGTAAATAACCTGGTTATCGAACCGGATCTCGTCAAATCCGTCAAGGCTATATAGTTTTATGATGATTTCGTACACAAGATTAAGCGCGATATCGCAAATGGAAGACCCTCACCCTTCACTATTGATAGCAAAGGTGCGGAGTTCTACCAGAACCGTTTAGTGGTTACTCACAGCAAGGGCAGGCATGAGAACCTGGATATGACCCCGAAGTTCATGAAAGCGGCTCACGATACCCCGTTGTCCATTCATCCTGGAAGCACCAAGATGTACCAAGACATTCGTCAGCAATTCTGGTGGCCTAAGATGAAGCAAGACATTACCCGATATGTTTCTGAATGTGACGTTTGTCATCGCGTCAAGGGTGAACATCAAAAACCCGCCGGAGCTTTACAACCACTTGAAATTCCTGAATGGATGTGGGACAAAGTCCAGATGGATTTTGTCACCGGTTTTCCCAGATCACGGAAGGGAAACGATGCGATCTTTTTCGTCATCGACCGATTCTCCAAGGTTGCTCACTTTATACCAGTCAAGGAGAAGATCACTGCTACTCAGCTGGCAGAATTGTATATCTCCCAAATTGTGTCACTCCACGGTATTCCGTTGGAGATCAGTTCAGATCGTGGAAGCCTTTTCACCTCAAGATATTGGAGGAGTTTCCAAGAAGCTTTGGGGACTTTTCTGCATCTCAGCACCGCTTATCACCCCCAGTCACAAGGCCAAGTTGAACGAGTCAATCAAGTGCTGGAAGACATGCTTCGAGCTTGTGTTATTTCCTTCGGTAAGAAATGGGAGGAATCTCTCCCGTTGGTCGAGTTCTCGTATAACAATAACTACCACGCTAGTCTAAAGATGGCACCCTACGAAGTTCTCTATGGGCGTAAATGTCGAACCCCTCTGAATTGGTCAGAAACTGGGGAACATACACTCATTGGTCCGAATATTGTTCAGCGAGCTGAAGATCAAGTTCACGTCATTCGTGAACATTTGAAGGCCTCTCAGTCCCGCCAGAAGAGCAACTATGACCGCAAACACAGAGAAATGGAATATCAACCTGGTGAACAAGCTTACCTCCGTGTCACTCCCATGAGGGGCACTCATCGCTTCGGGATCAAAGGAAAGTTGGCTCCTCGCTACATTGGCCCGTTCCGTATCCTTTCCAGGAGTGGACCCGTGGCATACCGATTGGAATTGCCGCCAAATCTCTCCCAAGTCCACGATGTCTTCCATGTGTCGCAACTCCATCGCTGCTTCAAGGACCCTATTCGTGAAGTGGAACATGATATGATTGAGCTGCAACAGGACTTGACTTATCAAGAACATCCGAGCCGCATTCTTGATCAGTCTGAATGTCGAACCCGCAATAAGACGGTCAAGTTCCTCAAGGATCAGTGGTCGAATCATTCTGAAGATGAAGCCACCTGGGAACGCGAAGATCGTCTTCGCGATGAATACCCCGATCTTTTCCTCGCTACAACTTAAATTCTCGGGACGAGAATTCTTGTAGTGGGGGAGATTTGTAACACCCTCTGTGTCTGTAACAGTAATCACTATCACTATTGACCATCACTATTGTTAATCAATGTTGCTCATAAGGCCATGGTCAATTTTGAATTTGATCATTTCAATAATCATGATGGTTGATATTAAAACCAATGTGCCATCTATGTCTTGATCATCATGGTTCAAATGAAAATCCAAATAATCCCTTTTTCTTGATATTAAAACAATGGGCAAAAATAAACCTTGCCCAAAAATCTTGCAACCAATTTTATAAATTGCATAATAATCAGTAGATCATGGTAATATGTGCATAGCAGTTTATTGGACCATGAAATAATTCAAACAATAAAAACAATAGCATAAAAAGTCCAAATTAAATAATTATTATTTAAATGAGATACTGAATGATTTTTTTAAAGCCCAAACTTTTTATAGCACTTGTGTGGGTGGTAACACTAATTATGGAACATGTATAATATTTGACAAAATACATTTAATAGCTAAGATAAAATTAAACAGAAAAGAAAAATAAAAGAAAACAAAAATTAAAAACCTATCTAACGCCTAGGGGCAAAACCCCCCTCCCCTCTCCACCGAGCCAGCCCACCCCGGCCCAAACTCCTCTCCCCGTTGTCTTCTTCCCCCGCCCTCTTCATCGAGCGTGGCGGCCATCCCACGGCCGGCCACACCGTGGGCACGCCGTGGCGGCCATCCGGTGGCCGCCGTCAAGCTCAAGTGCCCCACGCACCCCGAGCCCCCCCACAAACCCTAGGTCCCCTGCGCCCCCTCGCCACGGTTCCGTCCACATCGAGCCGCCGTCGCCACTGCACTTGCGCCACCGCGTCCATCAACGACGAGGAGGCGCACCACCCTGTCCTGGAGCCTCCCCTTCGACTACCACGCCACCCCTGCCTCCAATAGACGTCGGGAGTGCCTGGTGCGCTCGCCATCGTCCTCGGACCTCCGCCACGGCCGCCCACAGTCGGCGACAAAATTCGTCGGCGCTCGTCCTCTCCGCCCCCCTCGAGCTTCCCATCCTCCTCGCCGTAAGCTCCTCGGCATTTTGCCCCGATTTGCGCTCTCTATCATGCCGTAGGTCACCTTCCCCGTGGGTGCGTGCTCCGGCCGCCGCGGTTGCGCTTGTCGCCGTCATGGTGTGCTGCTTTTTCTCGGTCCGCCGCGGTTGTGCTTGCCGCCGCGGTTGCGCTTGCCCCCTGTGTGCGCGCTGCGTCCACCTCGTTCGAATTCATTTTGTAGCCGTCGAGTTGGTCGCTTGAGCTGGCTGCGGCGACCTCGCCGCTGTCCTGTACGTCACCGGCGTGCACGACGGCCAACCGTGGGGCTAATCCCCTAAGATAACCCCTCTGCTTAAGCCTAACAGCAACCCTAGAGCCAATGACAAATGGGGCCCAAGCCCATATTAAGATAAATAAAATGCTATTAAAAATTGGCCCATTGACATGTGGGCCCAACCACTTAAACATAACCTTTGGTTAATTAAACAGGTTAATTAGTTCTGTCTCAATGACAGGTGGGCCCAGTAGTTATTTAAATCAATTTAAACGATTAATAAATATTGTGTCTATTACATGTGGGACCCAACTGCTATTTAAATTTAATAAATTGATTTAGTAAAATGTGAGCCTGACTAGTTGGACCCACTGGTCAGGTTTGACCAGTCAAAGGTCATTGTTTTGGATTATGTTGCTAATTAAATAATAAAAGAAATTCAGAAATTCATTTAAAATTGATTTAAACTTAAAAGTGAATATCTTTTAAACCGTAAATCAGATGGAAAAACTTTATACATGAAAATTGATCAGAAAAATATAACGGTCAAGAATACGCTACCCGTATGTCCACCACCCCCCTCTAACATACCGAACCCGAGACTTTCCCCCTCCGGATAGTCTGTCGGTAATTACCCGGAGCCGGTATAATTGCCGGTTCAATTCCCGCTTCGCCTGCAATGTGTAGCACTGCGTTTGTTCACCTCTAGCTTAACGTTGCCATGTCTTGTATTTGTATTGCTATTATTGTTGTGTATTTATTGTTTCTTCACCCCTCCCTTATTGTCCGGTAGTCTTGACATCAACTTCTGATGCCCTTGTGATTGACTACTTCGTCGACGATTGTACCTCTGCCGTCGAGCTTCCAGGAAAGCAGAGCCATTCTCTTCCCCAAATATCGCCTATCTTTCCGTACTTTCTTGCACTAGGCATTGCTGCTGCTGCTACGTTACAATCCTATTCAATTGCATAGCCTGTCATTGTCACCCCTTGATGTACCTTCCTTTATCCTATGCTGCCTATTATATATATTATATTCAGCAGTTAGCCCTGCGCCTTGTTAGTCAATAGGATTAGATAGCGGGTTGTGTTCACTCTGGGAGTGAATGCGGATACGATACATTACAACTGCTACAGGTACGGTTCAGAGCAGACACCGCTTCAGGCCCCTACCCCGGCTCTGCCGGGCCACCTCAAGTGTGAGCTATCGAGGAGTAATCCTTGTACTCCACTCGTTGCTGACTCTGTATAGCCGTCCTAGGGTCCTGAACAACGGTTTTCCTTATAGGTAAGGATTCGGGTGACCCCACGGTGCCCGCGCAGGGTATCTTAGCGGAACGACAGGTCAGGTGTATTCCACCGGTGTGCGGCGGGCCTGGTACTGTTGGTGGCCGACAGATATCCTGTTGTACGAAAGTCGAGCTCTTCGGAGAAAACGCGAGCCAAGGTAAGGAGACGGTTCACCTTGTTTGTAACCGCACGAGTTGGTGGGACGACAGGGCAGGCACTGATGTTACTGGTGGTCCTGACTGTTGCCGTTGTCCGCGACTCATCCAGAAATGGGCAACGATAACGGTTGTCTCGACAGAAAATTAATAAAATGCTTAATGGGTTCGGCGGATGACTTGAGTAGCCTTTTGGCTTGTACGCACTACCTATACGTGGGATTACAGTGTGGGCCCACCGCGTTGTGGTCTCGTTCGATAGCTCTGAAAGCCGTCCAGTTCAACATTGTGGCGCGGTCGGATCCGCATCATGATAGAGTTGCGTGGTATCCACCGTCCTCACAACGACCCGGAGAGCGAGGGGTAATAGGCCCATGACCCCCTTCCCTTAGGGTTGTAGACCGGCGGGGACCTCTCTGACGAGCCATAGGATGGGCCTCGGCGTGTCGGATAGCCTCGGTGGGGTGTTCCCTAACAAGGTGTACGCCACCCTGGAGATCCGAGCATGTAGTATGACAGCAGTGCACCCCTGCAGGGAGTTTAATCTATTCGAATAGCCGTGTCAACGGTAACAGGAAGCTTTATGCTGAAGCCAGACTCTACCACTACAAACTACTACTATTAAACTGTTGGTTCCGGGGTTTTATTCCTCGCGGGGAAGTCGAGGAGGGGATCTCGGAGGCGTTTATAATTATTAATAATTAAAACTTACTATTATACAATGCTGCAGCAACTTCTGCTGCATTTTTATTACATTCATGCCTGTTGGCTATTCTCTTCTCATTCTGTAAGATTCATCGGAAGATGCTAGTCTTCGATAGGCCTAGCTTCTCATCCTTGTTCTGACATTCTACCTTGCAGTCCACTATATACAGCCTCCCCTTTCCATTATATACAAATGCATAAATGCTTAGTAGCGGAAGTAAGACTCGCGGGTATGGTAGATACTCACCCTTGCTTTATTTCTCCCTTTTGTTTTGCTTGATCGGCCGCTGCAGTCGACGTTGGAGTCCAGGACCAGAAGATCCCCGGATCCCTCTACGACGTCGAGTTCCCCCTTTGTCCAGGAGTAGTTCGGTGGATCCCAGGCAGGAGGCCTCTCCTTTTCGATCTGTACCTCTGATGTTATTTGTGCTAGCCTTCTTAAGGAAAAACTTGACTAACTATGTCTGTACTCAGATATTATGATTGTTTAACTTATGTTTCCGGATCCTCATGATCCCTGGTTGTAATATCAGTTTTATTTTATTTGAGTCTAGTGTTGTGTTGTGATATTATCATCGTGGCACCTGATTTCGGTCGTGTACCTTGCGTGTATGATTACTGTACACGGCTTGATTTTGGGGGCGTCACACTTTTCCACATCACGCCTCATCCTGGGCCAATAAAAATTATCAGCAAGCATGAGTAGTGTCTTCTCACGCCCAAAGTGACCCATCAATCCTCCTACATGTGCCTGCAACAATAGCAAACGCACAGACGATTCTGGAATACAAAGTTTGTTAGCTCAAAACAAAAATCTATCATGTATATGGAACTTGTCCCATGCGTTTCGAAGAAAACACAAACGATATGGTTGAAAAAAATCATGATTAGTTGCATATAAATCACACAAACTCTCTAAACCAGGAATTTGAACATCAAGATGTCTCAATAGTATATTCTTCCTAGATAGAGCAACAACAACAACATTATCTTTCCCTTTCTTATAGTTGATAATGTAGGGAAAAGACTCAATGAACTCAACCCACTTAGCTAGGCGTGTATGAAAATTAGACTGAGCTTTCAGATATTTCAAAGCTTCATGATCAGAATGTATGATAAGTTCTTTTGGCCACAAATAATGTTGCCAAACATCAAGAACTCTAACAAGTGCATACAATTCTTTACCATAAACAGGATAATTCAATGTTGCACCAGAAAGTTTCTCACTAAAATAAACAATAGGTCTACCTTCCTACATGAACACACCACCAATTCCTGTGCCACTAGCATCACATTCAATCTCAAATTGTTTAGCAAAATCTGGTAGTGCAAGTAAAGGTCCAGAAGTAAGAAAACGTTTCAGCTCATCAAAATCAAGATCTTGGGCAGCGCCCCAAACAAAAGGCACTCCCTTCTTAGTCAACTCATTCAAAGGTGCAGCAATAGTACTAAAGTCTTTCACAAAACATCGATAAAACCACCAAGACCATGAAAACTTCGTAGTTGACTAACATTCATGGGAGTTGGCCAATCTTGAATGGCTGTAATTTTGGAAGAATCTACTTCTACCCCATTCTTAGATACAACGTATCCTAGAAATATGACCTTATCTTTTGCAAAAGTGCACTTCTCAAGATTAGCATATAATTTAGCATCACGCAACACTTGCAAAACTTGTCTAATATGATCAGCATGTTCAAATTCAATGCGGCTGTAAATAAGTATATCATCAAAATACACAACCACAAAATTTCCAATAAACTCCCTCAAAACATGGTTCATTAATCTCATGAAAGTACTAGGAGCATTAGTAAGACCAAAAGGCATAACTACCCACTTGTATAAACCAAACTTAGTTTTGAAAGCAGTTTTCCACTCATCCCCTTCTTTCATCCTAATTTGATGGTATCCACTACGCAAATCAATTTTAGAAAAAATAGCAGCACCACTCAATTCATCAAGTATATCCTCTAAACGTGGAATAGGATGGCGATATCGAATAGGGATATTATTTATAGCTCTACAATCTATGCACATATGCCATGTACCATCTTCCTTAGAAACCAAAATAACAGGAACAACACAAGGGCTAAGACTGACACAAATATACCCTTTGTGCAGAAGCGCTTGGACTTGTTGCTGAATTTCCTTTGTATCTTGGGGATTGGTCTTGTATGGTGCCCGGTTGGGAAGAGTAGCACCCGGTATAAGATCAATTTGGTGCTCAATACCACGCAAGGGTGGCAGTCCCGTTGGTTCCTCCGCCGAAAACACATAATTATAGTCCTGCAAAATAGTAGGCACAACATGAGAAAGAGGATGATTATCATTAGAAAGAAAACCTCGCCTTTGTACATAAGCACAAGTGGCAAGGCTGTAGGATCCTCACTAAATTCTCTCATGTATTCTTTGGTGGCTAATATAAGAAAACTAGTCTCTCTCTCACTTTTTTTTATATGATCGCTCAAAGCTATTACATTGTTCTCTCGTGTAGGTCCTAAATTCACCTCTAATTTTTGACGAGACTCATTCACAATTTGCTGTGGGGACATAGGATGGAGATTAACTTTCTTGCCCTTGAACTCCAAATGATATGTAGTGGCTCGGCCATTGTGTTGCACATGGTGATCATATAACCACGGTCAACCTAATATGAGATGGAAAACTATCATAGGCACCACATCAAAATCAATGGAATCTAGGTAGGGGCCTATCTCGAAATTCAAGTTCACCATATGATTCACTTTCATCTCACCACTGTTAATCAACCATTGGACATAATATGGATTTGAGTGAGGTAAGTATTTCAGATTTATCTTGGCACATAACTCCTTGCTTGCGAGGTTGCGACAACTACCTCTATCAATTATAACTTTGCAAGCTTTGTTGGGGCCAACTAATGCTTTGGTTTGCAACAGATTGCAGCGCTGAGATTCAGATTTGGGCTGCACAGTAGTGACACAACAATAGTAGGAGCAGGCGACGGAAAAGCATCAATGGCTTCGTCACTGTTGTATCCTCGTCATCGAATACGGATGGGTCTTCATCACCGACGGTTTCTTCATTGACAAACATGACTTTTCTATTGGGACAATCTCTTTTCAAGTGACCCGGATTACCGCAAGCATGACACGTCATCTCTCGATTGCGAGTTGTGGACATATTGGAGCCCGCACTAGTGGCAGGAGCAGCTAGCTTCTTGGCCATAGAAACATTGGAGGCTGGATTGGAATATTAAGAAGAGGGACAATTGGAAGCAATCAGGCTCTGCATAGGCGCGACAGAGGGTGTCCGTGGACAGAATCTTCTAGATGGTGAATATCGAGATTTCAATTGAGCCTCTTCTGCAAGCTGTGATTCAGCCTCCCTTGCAAGATGTAGCAAGTCATTCATGCTATAGTATTCATGATGCCGAACAATACTTTTGATGGTAAATTTCAGCCCATGGAGAAAACGTTGCATAGTCATCTCAACTTCTTAGCGGACTCGTGCTCGTTGCAGCAATATCTCCATCTCCATATAGTATGCAACGACTGACATAGTACCTTGCCTCAATTGTTGCAATTTATCAAAAACTGTCCGTAAGTAATTAGTGCGAACAAATAGAGCTTTCATGGTCTCCTTCGTGTCGCGCCATGTACGAATAGGCTGCCCATTGGTTTCTATCTTGTATCTCGGTCAAAACACTCTCCCACGAACGAAGGCATAACCATCAAATTTTGAGGAAGCAATCTTGATCTTTTTATCCTCAGAATAATCATGCAACCGCCATAATTTCTCCATCTTAAGATCCCATGTGAGGTACTCTTCCAAATACGTGGAGCCTTCAAATTTGGGAATTGTAAACTTGGGCTTGCTCAAGACATCTTCTGACTGAATGGGTAGACGCCGAGCACCAACATCAAATTGAAGTTGGAGAACCGGCCCTTGAACACCACGCCCACGGCCATGATTGCCCCTCAAGTCAGCATGTTTTCATGGACACTACCATCATCTTCATGGCCTTCCTGTTGATGTTGGTCAATAGTAGCTTGCAGCCCAGTAACTGACGTTGTCAATTGCTGCAGGCTTGTTTGTATGGCAGCAAGGGTTGTTTGCATAGTGGCGACGGTAGCTTCAGTGGCATCTACTCTTAGTTGGACCGCTGGCATATTAGTATCAACATTATCAGCGGATTTAGTGATCATATCCGTCAAATGATCACAGAGCCCCTCATAGGCCTCCCATGTAACTGGAGCATCCTTAGCCTGTTTCTGCATCACATCAAAACCACTTTAAGAATTGATTAGTATGTTAGTTCACTAAATAAAATATTTTGGTGGACACTCACAACTCACTCAAAACTAATAAGAAAATGTGAATCTTACCGTTCTGAAGTGAATAGCAATGTGTACCCGTTCGGATGGAAGATGTTGACACACGAACAAGTCACGTGTACCCTCGACGCCGGGGGTGATGCACCGCAACTCACGTCGAAGGAGACCCGACCGGAAGCGCGGTGCGGAAGCAATCCGACGGGCACTTTGGTAGACCCGAAACCCCACACGCCCGGGAGGATCCCATCTGGGCGTATGGAGGCTATGGGCTGCCCTAGGTCGACCTGATCGCCCCTAGAGCCTCATGGATCGTTGCCCTGCAAGAACAAGAACGAACGAAGAACGACAAGAAAGATACAAGGGAGAAAGATAAAATTAGGGTTTGGAAGTGTAGATATGTTTGTTTGATTGTGTGTTGTTTAAATTGGCTGTCACCTGAGGAAGCTGGACTTTCCGTACAAGAAAAGGACTCCAAATCCTGTCCAAACCCTTCCAAACTTAACCGAACTGGGATTACAGGTGAGTCTCGGACAACAGTTCGGTTTTTGGGAGTTTCGGGGCTGTAAACGACCTCGGATGAAAAAACTTAAAACATGAAAGTTGTAGCCCTCCAAATTTCCAGAAACCTCCATGCTGAACGTTTTTTTATTCGGAACAAACTTGAAAGGGTTTTGAGCCAATTTCTAACTCAGGTTGGAGAAAAACGCGAATCTGGGAAGTTTTCCCGAATCCCGTCTTCAAAATCGGATGTCCGTCGTTATTCAGACGTCTGACCCGTCGGACGTCCAATTCCCGTCGTACTTCTGTTCAAAATCGGAGGTCCATTGACCTTTCAAGTCGGATTTCCGTTTTCCGTTGGACGTCCGAATTTTGCTGGGAGGTTCTCTGAATTTTTCTGCAGCAGCTTACGGTTTCTGCCGTAACTTTTTCATACGAACTCGGATTTGGACGTTTCAAATATCAAAATCGATCGGTTCGAAGAGCCAAAGCCACTCCATGCAGAACATCTTTCCAGTTGATGATGCCTTGACGGCCTACTTGGCAGAATAGTACTTCGAATGCAAGGATATTATCGCTTCCAACATAGTTTCGGCCTCCAAGATGGAATCGGATGATGATGGCTCGAACTATAAAAATGTTCATATCGACGATACGAAACTTTTTAATGTAGAACACTTTTTCATTTGAAGCAATCTTGTATATGAATATTGTCGTGCCAAAAACTGGTATCAAGACATGCCCCCGTATTTTTCGGCAAAACTTGCGTGCCGAAAAATAATTTGTACCTCGTAGGGTATAAGGACGATGTCAACACTCCATCGGCCATGCATACTCTTAGGGTGATAAATGTGTATCGGCCATTTTTTGTTCCTTGGGAGATAATCATACATCGGCTATTTATTGGCACGATTAATCATGTATCATGTATTGCTTGTTTGAACCTTTTTATGCAGACTTGGGTGAAACCTTCTGAACTTGAGAATATTTCCATAAGAAATCCATGAATAATTCCCATATACCAAGATCTATCTCAAAGATATCCACTGAACCATATTGTCCACCCTTTTGTGAGAATCTTTTAAACAATAAATATTGAACTTTCTTCAATCCTTGCTTTCGTCTGCATATAAAAATCTCCAACAGTGGCCGAAACGGTGAACTGCGGTCCGGTCTCCCCTATATTGGCAAACTCAACATCGACTCTTGAGCAATATGAAATACACCATAATTAACATGATAGCCAGATGTCTGTTGTGCCAATTTATTTTAATTTTAATATCATGTCTAAATATATGAGCAATACTAAAGCAATCCAAGATATAAATTATATTTAGACACTTATCAACATAAATATGAAGTGATTCGTCAATACACATGAAATCCATATATATTTGATGAACATCTAATAATGAATCACCAACAACCTCAATATGTGTAGCACCTATAGCAAGAAAAATATCTAAGCCGAATTATAACATCATATTCAGCTTTGAATGTTTGTGCAACCATATTTAAGCGGCATGAGGCTTCAAAATAGCACCATGAGGAGATATAAAAGCAATACCAAAACCTTGGCCGTTGCTACAAACCAAAACACCAAAATATAATCTCCATGGCATTAATGAGACAAGGTTCATAACTATATTATGCTTAATAATAAAAATAACAATGATTTGGCTTCTCATAGATTCAAATTAGATATATCATACCTAGCCAAAGCATAATCCCACTCACCAATTCTGAAACTTATGAATTGGTCCAGGCAACATATTTTTAACGAATGTACACCTTGTCTCGGTTTCCAATAGGACTAAGGACGATGTTTACAAAACCACACCGGCCATGGCTATAACCGGATGGATCATGGAGAAAGAGTGGAGATCTAGTCAATGGAGAGGTTGAAAAGAGAGGACCTCCACATAAGAGGAGCGACACCGAAATCAAAATGTTGTTGGATGATTGGGAAGAGTGTCCCTCACCGGGAAAGAAGAAAAAAAGCACCAGAGCCGCTCCTAAGGGTATGGGAAAGAAAGTCTATTTGTTGGGAGTTTCCATACTAGGACATCCTCGACACGCCTTATAGCCTTGATCAAATGCATATCATGAAGAATGTCCTCGGGATCTTTCTTGGCACAATTCTGAACATGCCAGAGAAGACCAAGGACGGGCCAAAGGAAAGATCTGACTTGAAAATCTTGGGGTATAAGGGAAGATATTCAAGGAGCACCCCCGGAGGTCACAGAGACGGAGATGGAGACGGAGACTGAGATGGACAGGGGAAAAAAGTCAACAAGAAGAAAGAACATTATTGCCCCCTCTTTCTTCACCTTAAGTCATAAGGAGATCGACCAACTTTTCAAGTTCCTTGTTGGAATCAAAGTTATTTCCGGTTTATGTGGGAAATTAAGCAGATATATAGACATTAAGAAGAAAAATTTTAGTGGGATGAAGTCTCATGACTGTCACGTGATGATGACCCAAATACTCCCGGTTGCACTTAGAGGGAAAATGGATAAGCACGTCCATGATACACTTATTGGTCTATGCAATTTTCTTGACACCATCTCTCGGAAGTCGATCAGTGTGAAGCAGCTCCAAAGGCTACAATACGAGATCGTTGTCATCCTATGTGAGCTTGAGATGTATTTCCCACCTGCATTCTTTGACGTCACGGTGCATCTATGTGTCCATATTGTGGACAAAATCATCGACCTCGGCCCGATATTTCTGCACATCATAATTCCATTCGAAATCATGAATGGGTTCATAATAGGTTTCATTCGTAACATGTACCATCCCGGATGCAAGCATCGTATAAGGCTATCTCACCCAAGAGTGCATTTATTTCTGCGAAAGTTATCTATGTGTCGATAACCCTATTGTTGGTTTGCCAGTCAATAAGCACCTTGGCAGACTCGAAGGAGTAGGTCACACACTAGTGCGCACGATAGCTATCCAAACGGTTTTTGAACCCTATCGCCTACGGGAATCGGAACCATTGCTTTGCCTGCGATTGCGATAAGGGGGGGGGGGCTATTCCACACGATAGCCAGAAACCGTTGCCTATATATGGAAAGTCCACACAGACGCACAAGATAACTCAAACGTTTGAGATGACCTTTTTATCGCAAACAATTATCCACGAATGTTCATATGAGATTATTATCCTATGCATACATTTAATACAGAAACTACATTTGTGTTGAGTTATACTATCCCAAACGCCGGTGTGTCAGGAACTGCGTGGGATACCCGAAGCTACTCCATCCAGTTTGTATATAGTATACGTTTGTGTTGTTGACACCTACACAACCATTTGTGCACAAATGCTCGTTTGGTTTCAGAATTAAATCCCAATTTTTTTTTTCCAAATGTGTGTGCTGTACGCTGAACATTACAAACGGTTGTGCACAAAGTATGCTGTGAATTTTATGCCAAGTTCTCTAAGAGAGAATTTTGGCTACTAGAAGTGACCTACTTAGGCCACGTGATTTCTACAAAAGGCATTGCTGTGAATCCCGAGAGTGTTCAGGCCGTCCTTGACTGGACTCCACCTGAATCGGTTAAGCAAGTTAGGAGTTTTCTTGGCTTAGCGAGCTATTGTCGCCTCTTCGTCGAGAACTTTTCTAAAGTTGCAAAGCCTCTAACCGAACTCCTCAAGAAAGAGAAGAAATTCGAATGGACTCCCATGTGCGAGGAAAGATTTCACGAGCTGAAAAGAAGATTGACTTCTGCCCGTACTTGCGCCTGCAGACACCAAAAAGGATTTTGATATCTATTGTGATGCTTCACGGCAAGGGTTGGGATGCATACTTATGCAAGATAGACATGTGGTAGCTTCTGCTTCACGCCAGTTGCGTCCACATGAAGAGAACTATCCTACCCATGATCTTGAACTCGCTGCCGTAGTTCATGCCTTGAAAACTTGGCGACATTACCTCCTTGGTAATCATTGTGAGATCTATTCCAACCACCAAAGCCTCAAATATATATTCACCCAACCCGATCTTAATCTCAGGCAAAGACGATGGATAGAGTTGATAAAAGATTATGACTTAGGAATTTCTTTCACCCCAGGCAAAGCCAATGTCATGGCTGATGCACTAAGTCGTAAGTCGTATTGTAACAACCTCATGTTACAACAGTATCAACCACTTCTTCATGAGGAATTTCGAAAACTCAATCTTGAGATAGTTCCTCATGGCTATCTTTCTACCTTGGTGGCGTAACCGACCCTTCAGGATAAAATCATAGCCGTCCAGAAACGTGATAGTGGTATTCGAGAGATCAAGAAGAACATTGCTAGCGGAGTTGCTAAATGTTTCTCCATAAATGATCAAGGTGTCTTTTTCTTTGGCACTCGATTGGTTGTACCAAGAAAACACAATCTTAGGAGGCCGATTCTTAAAGAAGCTCATGATACACCCCTTTCGATTCATCCTGGTAGCAAAAATATGTACCAAGACCTATGCCAGAGATTTTGTTGGACTAGGATGAAGCGAAAAATTGCTCAGTTCATTGCTAAATGTGATGTTTGTCATCGCATTAAGGCATAACACCAAAGACCTCCTGGTAATCTTCAACCATTTCCTATTCCCGAGAGGAAATTGGACAAAGTTAGTATGGATCTCATCACTGGCTTTCCAAAAACCCAGAAATGAAATGATGCCATCTTCGTTGTCGTTGATAGACTTTCCAAAGTTTCTCACTTTCTTCCCATTCGCGAGTCCATAACTGGGAGCTAGTTAGCGGACTTGTATGTCTCTAGAGTTGTGTCTCTTCATGGTGTTCCTTTGGAAATCAATTCTGATCGTGGTAGCCTTTTCACCTCTAGATTCTGGGGAATTTTCAGAATTCTATGGGAACTCATCTATCCTTTAGTACAACTTTCCATCCTCAGTCTAGTGGTCAAGTCGAAAGGGTTGACCAAATTCTCGAGGACATGCTCAGATGTTGTGTTATCTCATTCGGAAATAATTGGGAGAAGTCTCTTCCATTTGCTGAATTTTCTTATAACAATAGTTTCCAATCTAGTCTGAGCATGGCTCCTTTTGAACTCCTCTATGGACGACGATGTCGAACACCTTTAAACTGGTCAGAAACCGGTGAAAGACAACTCTTTGTACCGGATATGATCAAGGATGCAGAAGAGTAACTTCGCATTGTTCGTGATCAATTGAAAGCAGCCCAGTCTCGTCAGAAAAGCTACTATGATCGTCATCATAGGCAAGAAATCTACAATCTGGATGAGAAGGCTTACCTTCGGGTTACTCCTCTGAAGGGAACCCAACGCTTCAGTATCAAAGGAAAGTTGGCTCCACATTACATTGGACCTTTCCGCATTCTTGCTAAACGTGGAGAAGTTTCCTACCAACTTGAACTACCCCGCATCTTTCCCGAGTACATGATGTATTCCATGTGTCACAACTCAGGCGTTGCTTCAAGGACCCCATCCGCGAAGTTGACCATGAAACGCTTGATCTCCAAGACGACCTTTCTTATTGAGGATACCCCGTTCGTATTCTTGATTCAGCAGAGCGTGTCACTCGTCGTTAGAAGATTAAGTTTCTGAAAGTTCAATGGTAACACCACTCTGAGAAAGAAGCCACGTGGGAAAGAGAAGACCATCTTAGTGCCGAGTACCCCTCCTTCCTCCCGCAGAGTTCTGAATCTCGGGACGAGATTCTTTTGAGTAGGGCGAGTTGTCAGTTGCTAAGCTTGCATTTTTGCATCATGAAATTTTTTGCAAAAAGAAAAGAATTGGGGAAGCATAAAAGCCCCAAAATAATTTCAATAAAAGGCCAGACAAAATCATTTTCCCAAAATGCTTTGAACTTTTTGAAAAGTCTTATAAATGGGCATGATCACATTGTTGGATATATGCTCTAGAGGCAAATAATATATGATTATTCCAATATATCTAAGCAAGTTCATAACCAGTTTCATACCATGCTAGAACTGTGTCAATGAAACAATGATGCAGGTGTGGTATAGAAACCCCCAGAGTTCCTAGTTAGCCTCTACATCGATAACTAGTTCATGGTCAACATGATGATCGTGGTTTCGTGATCATGGAAAATTAAGTCTCTTGACTATGAGGTCACCTCACGGGTTAAGTGACGTGATGAACATTACCCAAAGTAAGCATTACAGCATGATCAAATCTTATGAAGGTTCAGTGTTGTAATTACAGAACGTGGTAGACCGTTCCTTTGACCGTGAGTACGTGCATAATCACTATCTTCCCGGATGCTTTGACTTACATCCCACCACCTGACTGAAATATGCGGGTCATAACGGTTGTATCTTAGGTATTCCGTGGAGATATGTTGAGGAGTATTGTTACAAGAGCGGGATTTGTCAATCCATATAATGGATAGATACTCGGGGTCCACTCGGTGAGACTCCATCCATAAAGCTGCAGCGTGTGACTAGGTCACGGGGATGAATATCACGGGAACGAGTGAATGAGGATTAGTTCAGAATGAGGTTGAACCAGACATAGGACGTCATTGATCGAATCTCAGAACAATCCAGTATCGCTGACAAAGGGAATGCTATACGGCGTAAGGTCCAATCAGTGTTTTGATATCCGGAATGCACAGGGGTCATTATGGGCATCCAGGTCCCGCTGATGATCATTGACTGTAGCCTCTGCGAGGTCATGACTGGAGTGTTCTCGGACCGTAGGGTAACACACTTAAGGTCTCGATGAAATCGGAGACCTTTTCGGAACCATCGGAGCAACCTGAGAATAAAGGAAACTATATCGGAGAAGTACCGTGTTGAACCGAAACAAGTTCGGAGTGAACCGGAAGGTGTTCCGGAGCACCGGGAGATGGAATATTATGTTTTAGTTATTAATTAATTGAATTAATAATTAAAATCATTTTATTTCTAATTAATATGTGCTATGGGCCTTAGTGGAGAAAAAGGCCCATTAGGGGAATTAAAAGGGAAAAATAAAAAGAAAAAGAAGGGGGAGGCGCCATGGGCCCTAGGGCCCATGAGGGGTGCGCCCCCTCCCCCCCTTGGCCGGCCAACCCCCCTTAGCAAGGGACTTTAGTCCCACATTGCTAAGGGAGGGGGGTTGACTCCCTCCCCTCTGCCTATATATAGATAGCCAGGGTGCACATATTTAATACACAGAAATTCGTGAGAAAATAAATGTTACTCCGAATTGAGATCGGTTTTCTCCGGTCTTCTCCCCTCCCTTGTCTCTTTCACGGTGGACTCCCTAGTGTGAGTCTATAGTGGAATTGAGGCTTCTCTGCTAGAATCGGAGGCCGTCGTGCTGCCGAAGCTCCGTCCGGAGGTTTGCTTCCGCCACATCCGCTGGATCGGAGAACGGAGGTCGTCATCGAATCTCGTACGTGTGCGAGTACTACGAGGTGCTGCATGTGTGGCACTACACCCATCCGGGTGCTCAACATAGCCAGGGGGCTGTGAAACTTGATCGGCTACATCAACCACGTTTGCGGGAACGTTTCCCGCGCAACGGACTACACACCGAGGTATGTTATTTCCGCACTACTTTCCGTGACGGTAATACGGCTAGCTAGATCTTGGGTTATGGGAACGCTAGTTAGAAAAATTTGTGTTTTCTGCTGCGAACCCCAATAGTGGTATCAGAGCTAGGTCTATGCTTAGTATTACTGTGCGGATAGAACACATCGGGGATGTGGGCGTTGATTGTATGATTGTTACCCTCCCACGTGTACTTGTTCACATCTGCGGCATCGTTTGATGAAGCGGCCCCGCGTACTCTTACGCGAGACTGGTTCCATGCTTGACATACGGCTTGTACCGTATAAAGTGGCTGGGGGGTGTCTGTCTCTCTACTTTAGCGGATGTGGCATTTGCAACGGAGGGCCCCGTGCGGGGTGTAATAGAGACAATCGTATGGTTGACGTTGTGGTTGATTCGTAGGTTAAAACCTGTGTAACTATGAAAGCCCTAGCAGCCACGTAAAACTTGGAATATACAACTAGAACGTCTAAACCTTGTATTGCTAAGTGGGGGCTATTGTTTGTTTGTTTGTGATGTAGTGATAGCTTTGCTATGTGTTACTAGTAAGTAGTAATCGTCATCATAAAACAAACTAAAATGGAGACACTGTAGACTTAGTGTTGCCATAGCCTAGACATCTTAAAACTTAGTAGTATAGGATACACGACGGTAGCATGTGATAAGATGATCCCTTAACAAAGCCAAACACAAGTATTCTACCGAAGTGTGCACCGCCTAGAAGGTTCTCCCATATGGCTTGATGCTCCGTACATACCGGAGTTGTCCTACATATTAAATGGAGTTCGCATGAGGTTGGGTTCGGCAAGCCTGGCATATGCAGATATGGCCTTGCTGAGCAGCATATAACATGGAGGTTAATTTGGCGAGCCTAGCATATGCAGATATGGCCTCGGAATACTAGAGATCGAAAGATCGAGCATGAGTCACAGTACATATAAGATAATGTGATCGCACAAGTTGTTGTCTACCTTTGAAACTTACCCGTCGGCCGTGTGATATTCGAGGTCGGGCAGTGAATCTGGATCATGTAATCACTAAAACTTCCTAGGGATGAAGTGTTTTAGTGCGAGCTCATTTATAATATGATTATATGAACTCGTTGTTGTGAACTAGTCTTAATTGTGTTCCTTGCAATTATGTTTGTAGAAAATGAATGCACTAGATCAACGTGAACTATCTTTCTTCATGGAAGGTGAAAGACTTAGAGAAAATGGGTCAAACTTTGCTGATTGGTACTCAAGCCTTAGGACGTCACTCAAGAGAGCAGACATCTCATTTACAATAGAAGTGCATGTGGAAGAACATCTGGACGATCATGTTGGCGATCATGAGATACTTGATCATTATGCTCGCCGACAGAAATGCTCCGTAGTCAGGAATGTCATGATCTTCAGCATGTCAGAGGTTTTGGGCATACAGTTTCAGGACACTGGCTCATATAACGTGATGGACATGCTAAATACAATGTTCGTACGTGAGTTCAGAATTGCTAGATTTGAGTTAGAAAGCAAGTTTCTATCTACAAAGATGGAAGAACACACAAGCCTTGGTGATCACTTGGGCAGAATGCATGAGATGTACCTGACCCTGGTGGAGGACTATGAATATTGGACAATGAACGAAAGCACCACGGAAGAGTTTGCAATAAACACGTTATTGCACTCACTCCCTCCGAGTTATGGTGATTATGTTCATAGCTATGTCGGAAGAGGAGCTAATATGAGTCTCCAGAACTTCATGACTGATCTCTTGGCCGCGGACATTGCTCCTATCGAGGATGCAGAAGTCGTGGATGGAGAAGGTATATATTTGATATACTTTATAAATGTTTTACTCCCTTATACAACAGTTGCAGTAAATGAGTATCTGATACTTATTCTGTTTTATGAAAACAGGACCTGCCGTTGCATGGACGGGAAGAGGTGAAATCGAGGATTGATGGATATCAAGTCAGTTGATGGCCAGCATGGATTACACCGAGACATCTATCATAGGAGATACTTAGAGTATTAGATAAATCTTATGTAATCATTATAGTATGAACACTTAGTTGTGTGTCTTGCATCTCGCGAGACAAAGTTATTCATGTAATGAGACAAGTCAGTTGTTCCATCTTTATGAATAAAAGTGTGCTTATACTTTGATTACATCTTGATTTATGATATGATAGAAAGAATTTATAATACTACTATTATTGTCAAGAAATATTCAATGTTTAATGATAAAGTTGTCTTGATTATAACAAGTCAAAGATTTGATTGCATGAGGTGACTTCATAACGGATGAAATCATTAAATGTATGATCTATTAACTTGTGAGTTCATTATCGAATGAAAATCATAACTTGATTGCATGAGATGGATTAGATACACGATCTATGAACCTCTGCAATAAATATAACCATGACAAGGTTCTAGCAAGTAGAACTTGTGCCAATCATTATACATAAATGATGTAGAATGGGCATGTGAGTTATCATTAAAAACTTCATATGATTAATTGAAATTTGTATTCAATTGAGATCATAAAACTGAGATTCAGGAATCACAGTGAGAAGTGAGAATACAAGGATACATATCACTACGCTACGATCCGAAGTGATAAGTATTGATATTGACATAATGGGAGACTTGTGGAAGTTGTACCACAAACTACGATGGAAGTTGAAAGTGCTAGACTACTTAAACCATTCGTAGTCATACTAAACCGTAGTTTGGTCTAAACGTTCTTTCCCGTATCACTATAGTTATTGTCGAATAAGTTGTTTAATTCATTAAGTTAAAACACCCACTTCATGAATAGGAAACCATCCTGAATCTAACGAGACATGATAGCTCCATAACTGATGGTGTTATAAGGTTTCGTAAAAGAAAGAATTTCTTTGTAATAAAACTACGAGCAATTGAAATTACATATTCTCCCCGAATAGCAAAATGTGTGTTGCTTAATTGGTAATGCGAGAAGAAGTCTCTCGACACGGATCCAATGGGAGATAATGGAAACTTTGACCGGGGTATTGGACCTTGCCTTCAGAATATCAGAGTATTGCAACGGAAGCATGTTCTGCTGTAATGACGCTATATAAGGAAGGATATGCCAAAGATGACTGATCTTGGTATATGAGTTGAAGCCATTGTTGAATTTAGAAGGTTATCATGAATACGTTCTGTACAGAACAATAATCATGAGTCTTCTTAATAAAACAATAGGGAATAATATTGCTTGAAGACACAAAGGAATGATGGTAGCCTAGAACACGAGGAGAAATGAAATAATATTGAGTTACATTAGGGATGGCTCACGTCTCATGAAATAAATCGGTTATTTCATATTCTCGATAAACTGGAGAGTTATTGAGAATAATGTAATGGGCATAAGGCATTATTTGGTTATGACCAAAGTTCAACGGTGATTGACTACGGAAACGTAGGAATGCTTTAATCAATGAAATATTTCATTTATACTACGATGGACCATAGCCTGAAATTGCATCTCAGTCAAATTTTGGATTTCAAAGAGAATTGCAATGGGCATGACGAAGGTTACTTCTTTAAAAGGATGGACTATAGTACCTCAAGACAGGAACCCTCAACCTTGATTTGATCAAGTGATTTTGTGATGACCAAAATATTGAGTGGGCCTGCAGTTTCATGAAACTGAGTGGGAGCTTTGAAGACTTCCCAGAAACTTGGAATGCAGAGGGCATTTTCTGAGTGGGAGCTTTGGAAGTTTTGTCATTATGTGAGACATAGTGAACAATAAAAAATGACTTGATGAAAGCTGAACCACAAATATATGAGTATATGATAGATATATTTGAGTGGGAGCATGATCATTGTCTCAAACATATATGCATTGATATGTGTGAAGAATGATCTCATGTGTATATATATGGATATGCATTGATTGTGTATATAGAGAATCGTCTTATATACATATGTGCATTATGATATATATATATAGAGCATAAGGCAAATAAAATACAAGATTGCAAGAATCTTCTTTTATATGAAATACCAACACATTACACGTTGAAATCTATATGAGTAGATTAAGATACGGATAATGAAACGAAGTGAAGGTTGGAATAATCTTCTAGACAAGAAACAGGTTCTTGTGGCTAGAAATTATATAATGGATGAAATCCAAATATCACAAGCAATGTCTTGATGGAAGAATAGAGATGCACCATGTACTTGACATGTGATCTTATATGTTCTTGACATATGATTCTACCATATAACATGCGTTGTGAATCCAACAACAGAATGACTCAAAAGTTCTTGGAAGAAGAACAGATTCCGATGTGCTTTAGAAGTAAAACACAGAATCTGAATAATGTCCATGATTTCAGTATATGAGGAATACTGAGGATTATACTCTAAAATATAGAAAGGATAATAGACTTGAATGTAATGCTAGATTACAATTGCAAGCCATATTATGGGTCTATATGGAATTAGAGACATCACCAAAGACATGAAAGAAATGTGAGCAAAATTCACGGTACTACAAACATAATACTACTTAAGAAAGTAGACGTATGGATAAAAGTTTAGCGTTAGAAGTATTGGACTTCTTGCTGAGTGTATTTCCTCGTATATATGACTAAGGATGAGTCTTCTAAAGACTGAACCAAGAGATCATTGGAGGATACTGTGAAATAATAGTCTCACTCTCCCGAGAAACTTATATCCAACCATTATATGATAAAGAGTGGTATGTCAAAAGAGTTTTTGACCTATACCAGTTGCAAAGGAAACATACGAATCTGAATTGGTGCAGTTCGTTGACGAACCCTCTTCCATGAGCATGCATGATCAATGAAACACTTATTTGATAAGATGATTATGATCGGAAAAATGCGGCTAGATTATTAGCACTCTAGTGCAAGTGGGAGACTGTTGGATATATGCTCTAGAGGCAAATAATATATGATTATTCCAATATATCTAAGCAAGTTCATAACCAGTTTCATACTGTGCTAGATTTGTGTCAGTGAAACAATGATGCAGGTGTGGTATAGAAACCCCCAGAGTTCCTAGTTAGCCTCTACATCGATAACTAGTTCATGGTCAACATGATGATTGTGGTTTCGCGATCATGGACAATTAAGTCTCTTGACTATGAGATCACCTCACTGGTTAAGTGACGTGATGAACATTACCCAAAGTAAGCATTACAGCATGATCAAATCTTATGAAGGTTCAGTGTTGTAATTACAGAACGTGGTAGACCGTTCCTTTGACCGTGAGTACGTGCATAATCACTATCTTCCTGGATGCTTTGACTTACATCCCACCACCTGACTGAAATATGCGGGTCATAACGGTTGTATCTTAGGTATTCCGTGGAGATATGTTGAGGAGTATTGTTACAAGAGCGGGATTTGTCAATCCATATAATGGATAGATACTCGGGGCCCACTCGGTGAGACTCCATCCATAAAGCTGCAGTGTGTGACTAGGTCAAGGGGATGAATATCACGGGAACGAGTGAATGAGGATTAGTTCAGAACGAGGTTGAACCAGACATAGGATGTCATTGATCGAATCTCGGAACAATCCAGTATCGCTGACAAAGGGAATGCTATACGGCGTAAGGTCCAATCGGTGTTTTGATACCGGAATGCACAGGGGTCATTATGGGCATCCAGGTCCCGCTGATGATCATTGACTGTAGCCTCTGCGAGGTCATGACTAGAGTGTTCTCGGACCGTAGGGTAACACACTTAAGGGCTCGATGAAATCGGAGACCTTTTCGGAACCATCGGAGCAACCAGAGAGTAAAGGAAACAATATCGGAGAAGTACCGTGTTGAACCGAAACAAGTTCGGAGTGAACCGGAAGGTGTTCCGGAGCACCGGGAGATGGAATATTATGTTTTAGTTATCAATTAATTGAATTAATAATTAAAATCATTTTATTTCTAATTAATATGTGTTATGGGCCTTAGTGGAGAAAAAGGCCCATTAGGGGAATTAAAAGGGAAAAAGAAAAAGAAAAAGAAGGGGGAGGCGCCATGGGCCCTAGGGCCCATGAGGGGTGCGCCCCCTCCCCCCCTTGTCCGGCCAACCCCCCTTAGCAAGGGACTTTAGTCCCACATTGCTAAGGGAGGGGGGTTGACTCCCTCCCCTCTGCCTATATATAGATAGCTAGGGTGCACATATTTAATACACAGAAATTCGTGAGAAAATAAATATTACTCCGAATTGAGATCGGTTTTCTCCGGTGTTCTCCCCTCCCTTGTCTCTTTCATGGTGGACTCCCTAGTGTGAGTATATAGTGGAATTGAGGCTTCTTTGCTAGAATCGGAGGCCGTCGTGCTGCCGAAGCTCCGTCCGGAGGTCTGCTTCCGCCACCTCCGCTGGATCGAAGAACGAAGGTCGTCATCGAGTCTCGTACGTGTGCGAGTACTACGAGGTGCTGCACGTGTGGCACTACACCCATCCGGGTGCTCAACACAGCCAGGGGGCTGTGAAACTTGATCGGCTACATCAACCACGTTTGCAGGAACGTTTCCCGCGCAACGGACTACACCCCGAGGTATGTTATTTCCGCACTACTTTCCGTTACGGTAATACGGCTAGCTAGATCTTGGGTTATGGGAACGCTAGTTAGAAAATTTTGTGTTTTCTGCTGCGAACCGCAACACACATTTCATGTGAAGTGGGTCCCACTCCATGCTCTTGGAATTTTAAAAAAGTCCAAAATGCCCTTGGAAATTAAATAAATTTGTATTTGCAATTGGAATTAAATAATTATAATTCCAATAATTCTGAAACTTGGTGAGTGGATTTATATATGCCTTATAAGCTGAAATAAAAGTTTTCAGGATTTTATAAAATGTTTTGATTTAAGAATCAAAATAAAAAAAACAGAACAGAAACAAATAAAAATAAAAGCTTACCTGGGGCAGAGCCCACTTACCTCCTTGGCCACCTGGCCCAGCCAGCAGCCCAGCCCACCAGGGGTAGGGTTGTCTTCTACCCCGCGCCAGGCAGGCTGGGAGCTGCATGGCGGCCATGCCACGGCAGCCGGCCACCTCCTGCTTGCCCCCCACCGTCGTCTTTTGTCACTGTGGACGCCTGGAGAAGCCCCGTTTCTCCCCCCTCCCAGGTCCACCCCTTCCTCTCCCTCTCTCGTTTCTGCGCGCACCTGAGAGCTCGCCGGAGTGAGCCCGTGTGCCTGCATGGCCAACGGCGACGAGAAGCGCCACCGCTGTGTCTAACCGGTTGCCCGCCATCTTCTTCGTCTCCCCGTGCAGTGAATCGATTCCGGAAGCCTTGCAGGCGACTCCTACATCATCGCTTTGCCGCCGGCCGCCATGATTTCCGGCTACGAATTCGCCGCTGTCGTCCCTCATACGGCCTCCTCGAGCCCTCCATCGCATTCTGGGTGAGCCTGCGCGTCGTTTCCCCCTCCCCTTGCTCCTCCCCGTGCACGCTATCGCCTTTCCCCTCTGCGGCGAGAGCTCGCCGCCATGCGAGTCGTCGCAGCCGTGGCCTCGGGCCTCCTCGAGGTCCCCCTGGTGCTCCCCTAGACGCGGGAGAGCACGGGGTACGTGCTGGTGCCTCCGTGGCCCTTCCCGTGGGATGCAGCGGGATCCCGGCGACGTGCCGCCGTGCCCGTGCCACCGGCATTGAGACGTCGGCCGTTTAGCCCCTAAACCCCCTGCTAACCCCCCTAGTCTATGAGAGTGGGCCCCAGGCCACTAATTAAACATGTTTAATTTTAAACAGAGGGATTAACCCCCCTAGTCACTGACCAGTGGGTCCTAGCTGTCAACAGCCCCCACGCCAAGCTGACGCAGGCATGGCACAATAAACTGTTAAAAGATTTAAAAGAAATCCAGAAAAAGTCAGAAAAGGCAATAAACTTTGGAAATTCATAACTAATTCATTTTAACTCCAAATTGGACAAATAATATATGTTAAATTATCAGAAAAATGCAAGGATACTTAATATAGACTTTTTTTTCATGTTTGACCAAGTTAAATTGGGTGAACAGAGACAAATGTGCATATGGACTTCTTTTAAATTCAAATTTTAAGTGAATTTGCAAATGCCTTTGCAACCCACTTCTTTTAAATGGAATTGTCCACACATTGAAACCATGAACATCACATTAGAACATTGATCATGTGATTGTGCATTGTACATTATATTGATTGCAATGTTTGTGTTATTTGCTCGAATAGAGGTGGAGCCGGAACCGGACGCCCCCCTTCGTTGAAGACACTGTGTGTCGGGACCCGGGGTTAGCGTATGCAAGTCCCACTACGACATAGTCATATGGAGAGCCGAGAACCGTACCCACTTGTCTAAGCACACAAGGCCAAGCACAAAAAAATGTCGGATAGCATCGTACGTGAGGGGCATCCCATCCAGGCCGGAGGATCAACTGAGATGGGTCCTCATCATCCACACACAAGTCTAAATGGTATGGGTGATGAACTCCCATATTCACAGACAAGTCGCCTCAACCATACTATCGACTATCTCATAGCTATTACATAGAGTTACTCCAGCCCGATCACTTAGTCGGGGTCTAGGGCGGGCTCGATTATACAACAAAGTGTGCACGAGACAGAGTCTCAAGCAATCGCATCGTGATGCCCCAAGCTACGCACATCTAAGGGCCACTTGGTGTATGAAAGACCGCCAGCCAGATCACAACTAAGGTCTCGAAAACCCGTACAAAGACATGCATGTTATAAACATACACGCAGCACACATGACTTGTATGGACAACAGGTATCATTGCTATTCTCTACAAAGTATACATTTTATTGATAACTCTCACAGAGTGCACATAGAGATCACAAGTCTGTGATCCAACATTACAACAAACAAGCGGAAGCAAAGTAGGTCTGAGTACAGACAAATTTAACAAATGGCTTAAGAAGCCTTATTTAAACACAAGCCCTCCACGAGGGAACCAGTCGTCTGACTGGGACAACACTAGCTTGGTCTTCAATCGTCGAGCTCGATAAAGAATCCAACTTCGGGGTCAGTGGGTTCATCTAAAACATAGAATAAGCAAACGTGAGTACAAAGTCGTACTCAGTAAGACTTACGTAGGAACTATACTACTCATGCACATGTATCAAGGTAAAAGGGAGGTGGGGTTCAAATGCAGAAGTGCTAGCTTTGACTTGGATAGTCCTGAACTACGATTACCAGACTTGAGGTAAGAAGCGTACACGAGTCCACTACATCTCCAACCAATTACACCACTATGGTGCCTTCCTCGACTTCCCCACGAGAAAGCACGCCATAGTACTCACGCTTATCTTGGCAAGTTTTATAAGTACCAAGTTCAAGTTGTCTAATAATCCGGCACAGCTTTCCATGTAGTCCCTTACCGCGGACACGGCTATTCGAATAGTTTATTAACCCTACAGGGGTGTACTGCTACACACATGAAACCATCAGTTACCGCCAGGATCTCGTCACCCTTCAAGCGGGTGTCGGCGAGGATAATCTCCACAACTTTTACCTCAGAGCCAACTCAAGTTCAATGAAGACGCCTATCTGGATTGGTTTCCACATTCGTAACCCGGTCGGTCTACCGAACTTGTCCCAGAAGATGTGTGCGTGGTGCATAAGCCGGTCTCGGTTGAGCCGTTCTCTCACCTTGCATCCAGGCCACAAACCTACTAGAACTCTGAACTACTGCGACTCATTGAACTGAGAAGGGGTGAGTTAGTAGGTTGAGCAGGGATCCACTTTCCCAACATGTGGTAGTACTCTTCAGCTTGGATCACCACACAAGAACTCGGGTTAAGGCGGTGTTCAGCGAGACAACCCACTGTGTACTCCTACACAGCCTCTCATCGTTCACCTTGTATTAGGTTATATTCACCAACACATTTCCACCGTCTTCAACATGATCACCACCATCCCGACTCACATAACAGTATTAACATTGTATCACTCTAAGCATGCAATAAGCAGTAACAGTTGCAGGGGTCACATGATATCAATCAACTCCTACATTTTCTAGGATTGTGGTTTGCTTACTACTGTGACAGATGATAGGTCATGCAAAGGAATGGGTTCATCTATGCGGTAGAAACGTAGCATGGTAATCATCCTAAACAATGCATAAGCGAGACATGAGAGGGAAGTGGGATTCTATCGATATGATCAATGGGGGTTTGCTTGCCTTGCGGACGGGGTTTAGTCTCGGGATCTTCAACGAAGGGGGCAACCTCCTGTTCCGGTTCCACCTCTACTGGACAAACAACAAGAAAGGGAGCACAATAAGTACAATGCACAATCACATGGTTGAAGGTTGAAACTTTATGTATATGCTTCTGATGTGTGAGGAAATTCCATTTAAATGGAGTATATTGCAATAAATTGCAAATTCAAACTCCAATTTGAATTCATTTTAGCCAAGTTACCAATGCTATTGTTTGATCAATGTAATTCATCTTGACATGTGTATGATATGCCTTTGATGTTCAAGTGAAATGGGGTATGTTGCTAAGGTTCAAATTGCAAAAGCATTTGAATTTAATTTGATTAAATTCCAATTAAACCAAATAGAAAATGCTACTGGTCCCATTTTAAATTCAACTCAAACATAGTTGAAACTTGTATATTTGGAAAGATTATTTTATCCTGATCATTTTTCATATATTAAATGTTAAATTTGGAGTTAATATGAATTTTCTATGAATTTTCAAAGTTTCAGCCTTTTTCTGGATTTTCTAGATTTAATTAAATCAATTATTCGATTTACTTCGTAGGCATGGCGTCAGGCTGACGTAAGGGGGGGTGACTGCTAGGACCCACTGGTCAGTGGCTGCGTTAACTAAACCGTGCTGTTAATTTAATCCTAATTAGATTAAGGGTCCTAGGCCCACTGTCAGTGACTAGAGGGAGGGGGATTAGTGCTAAGTAAATGACGTCCACGTCGGACTCGAAGGCGGCTAGCCGCCGGTGACCAAAACCGTGCCGGCGCTGCTCGGGTTCTCGAATCCCTGGCCCAAATCGAGTGCTGCGACCACTGAGACGGAGCTCTTGGCGCCGCGCATCGAATGGAACCAAGAACTAGGGCGGGGGTGCACTGGAACGTCGTCGGCGACGAGCTTTGGCGGCGGCGGAGCCACGGGCTCGGGGTAAAACTCGCTTGGGTGCGCCATTTGGAGCGGGCGTAGGTGCAAAAGGATCAGCGGAGCGAGGGGATCACCATGGACACGGCGACGAGCTCGATTGCGTAGCGGGGGCTCGCCACATGGACCATGACGGCGGGATGCTTCGTCTCTCATGGTGGAAAGGCACAGAGGGCGAGCGGGGCTTCGATAGGTTAGGGGAAAAGCTCACCGTGGTTCTAGGAACACGATGGAGAAGCTGATGGAGGCGGGGAGGTCACGGTGGCACCAGAATTCGAAGTGGATCCGCAGCGGCTGGAGTGGAAGATGATGAAGCGCACGTCGGCTACAGAGCGTCCCGGGGCGATTCCTTCTGCGGCTCGGCATAGACGACGAAGACAAAGACGATGGACACGATGGCGCGGCTCGGGGACGACGGTGGCCACGCGTGCTTCAATCCATGGCGACAGCGGCGCTCGGGTTGTCGTCAAACTCAGCGAGAGAGAGAGCGAGAGCTATCCTGTAGGGGGGAATGGACACACGGCGTCTCCAGGCGTGGCGTGGCGCGGCTAGAAGGCGCGGGAGGGGCATGTGGCGTCTGGAGGGGCGACGACGTGCGCGGCTAGCTCGGTGGCATTCCACCGAGCAGTTTGGAGGCACAGGGTCGGGGAAGAAGACCGTTGTGCCCTTTTGGGCCTGGTGGGCTGGCTTCGCCCAAGAGACATGTAAGGTTTTCTGTTTTCTTTTCTGTTTAATCTTTCCTTTCTGTTTTTATTTTCTGTAATTTGTTTTGCCTATTAAAAAAATATCTAGGCATTTTTATAAATGCTCAAAATTTATATATGGACTTACATGACCAGTAGCTAGTCATTTCCAACTTTTGAACATTTTTGAAATTCCAAATATTTGAATTTCAATTCAAATAGGGGTTTTTGATTATTTCCAAGGTCCTATTTGAATATTTGAAAAATCCATGAGCATGGGGTTGGTCCCACATCACTTGATATGTGATCACACTCATTTATAAGACTTTTCAAAAATGCAAAAGGAATTTTTCGAGCAACTTCATTTCTGGCCATTTGTATTAATTTATCTGGGGGGTGTTCCTTCTCCCATTTGAGTTTGAATTTGAATTCCATTTGATTTTCTTTGATGAATGCAAGGTGACTTTGATCCTAGCACATTACCTAACAGAGGGTTCTGACACTATGTTCGAACCTCGTCAGCAAGGAAAGCAAACCCCCATTGATCATGTCGATAAAATCCCATTTCCCTCTCAGTCTCGCTTATGCATGAAATAGGATGATCACCTTGTTATCGATTCTACCGCATAGTTGAACCCATGTCCTTTGCATGACCTATCATCTTGTCAGAGTAGTAAGCAAACCATAATCCTAGAAGACATAGGAGTTGATTGATATCATGTGGCCCTGCAACTGTTAAAACTTATTGCATGCTTAGAGTTTACAATGAGGATACTTTTGATCTGTGAGTCGGGATGGTTTGGGACCCTGCACACATCGTTTGAGGCTGTACTGGAACCTCGGACGGACTTCCATACAGATCCCCCCCCAGATAGGCGACTCTCTGGACTAGAAAGGAGCTGTGGGCGAAGTGTTGTGGTGAACATCCTCGCTGACACCCCTTGAATGGTGTCGAGGGCAAATACGTTAACTGATGGTCATGTGTGTGTAGTGGTACACCCCTGCAGGGTTAATAAACTATTCGAATAGCCCCATCCGCGGTAAGGGACTACATGGAAAGCTATGCTCGATTATTAGACAACTTCAATGGATACTTATAAAACTTGCCAAGATAAGATTGAGTGCTATGGCGTGCTTTCTCTTGGGAAGTCGAGGAAGGCACCATAGTGGTGTAATTTGTTGGGGACATGTAGTGGACTCATGTACGCTTCTTACCTCAAGTCTGGTACTCGTAGTTCAGGACTAGCCAAGTCAAAGCTGGCACTTCTGCTTATGAACCCCACCTCCCTTTGCCTTGATACATGTGCATGAGTAGTATAGCTCCTACATAAGTCTTGCTGAGTACGACCTTGTACTCACGTTTGCTTATTCTATGTTTTAGATGAACCCACTGACCCCGAAGGTGGATTCTTCCCGGAGCTCGACGACTGAAGCCAAGGTAGTGTAGTCCCAGTCAGACGATTGGTCCCTCGTGGAAGGGCTTGTTTATAAATAAGGCTTCTTAAGCCATTTGTTAAACTTTTCTGTACTCAGACCTACTTTGCTTCCGCATGTTTGATGTAATGTTGGATCACGATCTCGTGATCTCTGTGTGCACTCTCTAAGAGTTATCCATAAAGTTGTAAACTTTGTAGAGAATTGCAATGATACCTGCTGTTCATACTAGACATGTGTGCTGCGTGTATGATTATAACATGCATGTCTTAGTATGGGTTTTCGAGACCTTAGTTGTGGTATGGCTGGCGGTCTTTTATACACCAAGTGGCCCTTAGATGTACGCAGCTTGGGGCATCGCGATGCGATTGCTCGTGACTCTGTGACGTGCACACTTTGTTGTATGATCGAGCCCGCCCTAGACCCCGACTAAGTGATCGGGCTGGAGTAAGTCTATGTATGTGTTATAATACAATCGATAGTATGGTTGAGGCGACTTGTCTATGATTATGGGAGTTCACCACCCATCTCATCTTGACTTGTGTGCGGACGATGAGTACCCATCTTAGTTGATCATCCGAACTGGATTGGATGCCCCTCATGTTCGATGCTTTCCGAGAATGTTCTGTGCTTGTCCTTGTCTGCTTAGACAAGTGGGTACGGTTCTAGGCTCTCCATATGATTGTTTTGGAGCGGGACTTGCATAAGCTAACCCCGGTTCCCGACACCCATACCCCGTGGCGGCGACCACCAATGTCTGGAGAGGCCGTGCAGTTCGACATGGATAGGACGGCGACAGCATCCCTCGGGCCAGGGAAGAGCGCCCTTCCTCACAAGGATAGTCACCGGCGTAGGGATCCGGCCGCTAGCGTGTGGATCCGGTGGCCATGGGCCCCATTTAGGCCGCTAGCAGTGGATCCGGTCGCCATGGGCTCCGGAGAGTCTACCGCGGGCGACGTGGCCATCGTTCTCCATCGACTCCCAATCCAAGACTACCTCGATCTGGCCCATCCTCGATGAGGGATCTCCTCTTTGTCCATGGGATCCTCATCTCTGTCCATGGTCACAACCAGCCCGGGCGCGTGGCCTCCCACCCCCTACGATATCCACTACCAGGCGCAGACTGGAGGGTGGTCTCCCCTCACCCCTTTCTTAGCAATCGAGCTGGCTGCTGCCCCTCCAGATGCAATGCATGTTGCTATCCTTGCAGTACGGTTGGGTTGCTGATGCAAGTCATTATAGCGTTTTAGTTTGGAGTGAAGTGCTTATGTATAGTATCGATGGTTTCGTTGTTTTGGTGCAATTCATTTTTATTTGTATTAAAAAATGTTTTGCAGTTAAGTGTGTGTCTGCAGTATAAAATGGTTGTCTTGTTATGATAAAGTATGAAGTATTAAATTCAAAACAATGCAATTTTTAGATGTAGTCCACTGCATTCTTCCTTGCAGTTCGCTTTAGCCAACCAAACAAATGCGGCTCTTTGCTTTCAACACCATGCAGTCTTGATGCATTTAAAAGATATTCAAAAAATAAAAATAAAAATTGATACAGTTTACAAAATGCCACAACAAAACCTATGTACTAAAAAAGGCAGTTCGTTTAACCGTAAAAAAACAACAGAAAAAAGTAACGTGGTTCACTTTCGGTACTATTGTGGTTCACTTACGCTCGAAGTGAAAGTGTAGGAATTTTAAGAAAACGACAAAAAATTCATGCAGTTCACTCCGGTCTGTCTTCGGTCTGTGCCGCGGTTCACTTCAACCGCGCGAACTGCGAAATTCTGATAAATGAATCAAAAAACGCGTGCAGTGCTCTCTATGGACAAATACGGTGCGGTTGCCAGGCCGATGCAGTTCACTTCGTCGATTTCTGTTTCGCGAAAAACAGAGTTCCGCATTTTTAGTAAAATCGATGTTACTTTTGAACGTAAGTAATTAGACAAAGTGTTTTATATATAAATGGAGTGCCTCGACAATACCCTTTCAAAGGCGTATCAATTGCATCGATCGGACAAGTGCCTCAAAAGTTTTTACGCAAAAACTCTCTGCAGCCCACATGAGTGCAACCGCACCATTTTTCGAATTACTTTAAAACCGAAAAGAATCTCGAAAAGTGTACAATAAATGGATTAATATCCTACTCCATACGAATCTAATGGTGTATCATATGCATCGTTCAGAGAAGCGGTTAAAAAGTTTCACTCTCTACAATTTCTGCCGGTGAAAAACAGAGTTTGCGCGTTTTAGTTGCAACAAAATTTCTCTCAAACCGTAGTGAATTAGACAAAGTGTTCTACATATGGATGGAGCACCTGATCGATATCTTTCTAACCGCGTTTCACAACCCCAACTTGGGTAAGTGCTAGGATTTGAGTGCCCCTTTGCATCATGTGAAAATTTCAAAAGAAATTCAAAAATGGGAGAAGAAACCCCCCAGATGAATTTAATTCAAATGGCCAGAATAAAAGTTGCTCCAAAAATTCCTTTTGCATTTTCGAAAACTCACATATAAAGTGATTTGGTAGCAAACCCATGCTCATGGATTTTTCAAATATTCAAACAAGAGCTTCAAATTAAATTAAAATACCTATTTGAATTCAAGTTCAAATTATTTGAATTTTAAAAATTCCCAAACTTTATAAGTGGCTAGCTATATGCATTTCAAGTCCACATAAAAATTTGGGACATTTTACAAAATGCCTAGCTATTTTATTTAGAAGGCACAACAAATTACAGAAAATAAAAAAAGAAAAAGGAAAAAGAAAACTCACCTAAGTCAAAGAAACCCAACTCATCCCCCCGCAGCCCACCAAGCCGGCCCAGCCCGCTAGCTCGTTGTCGTCTTCCCACCGGGCACGAGCACACAGCTGAGTGCCCGGCATGCCGAGGCCGCCTTGGCCACCGAGGTGCTTCTAGGACGCCCCCTGCCCCCTTCTCGCGCCAAGGAGACGACCATGGCATGCCACGTCTATTCCCTCTCTCTCCGCTCTCTTTCCTCCTCGCCCTCGCCGGATTTCATGGCTACAGAGAGCCCGCCGGAGCACGCTGCCATGGAAACTCGCGGCCACCGTGCGCCATAGCCCCAACGGCTGTGTCCCTCCTCCTCAGCACCGTCAACTTCGTCATAGAGCCCCGGATCGAGATCCTCGTCGAGCTGAAGCCGCCGCAAACGCCACCTCCACCTCCCCGGAACCCGCAGGGATCTCTCGCCGAAGTCGCGGCCACCAGCCACCCTCCGGCCTCCCCGACAGCTCAAATGGCACCAGGGTGAGCAGCTACTCCGTTATCCCCTCCCCGCACCTCCTCCCGCGCCGTGCAACGCCACTTTTCCATGGCCAGTGCCACGGCCGCCGCTCGAGCTCGCCGTGGACGAGCTTCCAGCGCTTCCCGGCGACGCTGCGATGGCCAGGGCGAAGCACAAGTCCACGGGCTGCAGTTTGGTGGCCCTGGCGCTGTGTTTGGTGGCCGGGAGCACCATCCCGTGCTGCTCCGCCTTGGCCTCTGGCCGCCGGCGCTGAGCCGCCGGTGACGCGCCGACGTGGCACGTCATTAGTCCCTAATCAACCCCCTAATCCCAACCCTAAGCCAATGAGAGGTGGCCCCCATCCCCCCTAATCCCCCTCTGTTTTATTAATTAAACAGGATTAACCCACAGAGACACTGACAGGAGGGCCCCACATGTCAGCCCCCCCTGCGTCAGCATGACACCAGCAGGACGCAATAAGTCATTTTCTATTTAAATTAAAATCCAGAAAATTCCAGAAAATAGAGTAAACTTTGGAATTCAATAACTTTTTAATCCTAACTCCAAATTTAATAAATAATATATGAAAAATTATCAGAAAAATGCAAGGATTATGAATATGCAATTTGTTTTCATGTTTTACCATTTTAAAATGGTTGAACAGTAAAAAACATGCATATGGCATAAGTTAAATTTGAATTTGAAGTTTGAATTTGCATTCCAAATGCAATACACTTCAATTAAGTTGAATTTGCCACAAACCAGTAACATTCCCATCATGGACAACTATATCATGTGCTTGTGCATTTTATTTTGATGTTGCCCCCCTTTGTTGATGATTGCTTCAGTAATAGTGTTTCCGAGACGGAGGTCACCCCCGAAGCAGAAGACCATTAAACCGTGTATCATCAGCAAGGCAAGCAAACCCCATTGATGATGTCTATAAAATCCCACTTCCCTCTCAGTATCGCTTATGCATGTTTAGGAGATCACCTTGTTATCGATTCTACCGCATAGTTGAACCCATATCCGATGCATGACCTATCATCTTGTCACAGTAGTAAGCAAACCACAATCCTAGCTGACATAGGAGTTGATTGATATCATGTGGCCCCTGCAACTGTTATTTCTTATTGCATGCTTAGAGTTTACCATGAGGATACTTTTGATGTGAGTCTGGATGATAGTGAACATGGTGTTGATGAAGGTGAAACTGTGTTGGTGAATCTACCCTAATACAAGGTGAACGATGAGAGGCTGTGTAGGAGTACACAGTGGGTTGTCTCGTTGAACACCGCCTTAAGCCCGAGTTCTTGAATGGTAATCCGAGACAAAGAGTACAACCACACATTGGGCTCACTGACACCTCTCGACCTATTAACTCACCCCGATCCAAGTCCAGGAGTCACACCTAGTTCGGGTTTTCCATTCGGCATATGCATAGAAAGATAAAGGAAATGAAAAGTGGCATTCATGGTAGGGCTTGTAGAACATGGCTTGTCAAGCGGAGAACCATCCGTCGAGGTGGGCTTGTCAGTCGTGCCTACATGGTTTGAGTCCTGACTGGAAGCTCGGCCGGAATTCCAGTTGGGTTTGGAACTCAGACAGTTGACTCCTTGGACTAGAACGGAGCTGTGGGCGAAGTGTTGTTGTGAACATCCTCGCCGACACCCCTTGAATGGTGCCGAGACCTGGCGGTAACTGATGGTCATGTGTGTGTAGCGGTACACCCCTGCAGGGTTAATAAACTATTCGAATAGCCGCGTCCGCGGTTAAGGACTACTTGGAAAGCTGTGCTTGATTATTAGACAAATTGAATGGTTACTCTAAAACTCGCAAGATAAGCGTGAGTGATGTGGCATGCTTTCTCGTGGGGAAGTTGAGGAAGTATCCATAGTGGTGTATTGGTTAGAGACTTGGTAGTGGACTCGTGTATGCTTCTTACCTCAAGTCTGGTACTCGTAGTACAGGACTAGCCAAGTCAAAGCTGGCACTTCAGCATTGAAACCCCACCTCCCTTTACCTTGATACTTGAGCGTGAGTAGTATAGTTTTGATGTAAGTCTTGCTGAGTACGACTTTGTACTCACGTTTGCTTATTCTATGTTTTAGATGGAAACCCAGACCTCGATGGAGACACCTTCCTGAAGCTCGACTGACGGGGATGTGCCCCGGCAAATCCCATGGTGAGGGACCCTGGGTTAGTCATGAGAGGCACAGGTTGGACGATAAGCTCGTCGGCTAACAGGAGGATACGTTCCTTCTCGATATTATTGATTGGAGATGGCGATTACAGGGAAGCCGAGGCTAGTGCGCACAAGGCTAAGTTACGGATTGTGTCTTGCTTGATCTCGACGTCTCCCCTCCTAGCCCTTATATCCTAGGCTAGATCTCGGGGAGTCCGTCCTGATTATAGATGAGGTTTCCTAACCATGATCTTGTTCCGTACGGCAAGTTTGCACCTTCCTTATGACTCACGGACTCCTACTTCGGTGCCACTAGTGGGCCAAGGCTGGGCCCAGGCGGCATCTTTGTGGGCCTTCTATCTTCTGGTACACCGGGTAGGCTCATCCATAGGAGTCGTGGGGTCACCCCCTCGTCAGTAGCCCCCGAGTGCCTGGGGGAATCGAACAGGCGCGCAGGGACTCGAATCCACTCTAGCGTCGTTTTGATGTATGCACGGTTCTACCGCGGGTCGCTGGCAGTCTGGGACCATGAAAAAACCTGTTTCGAGAGATGCTAAGCTGAAAGGGCCCAAGGTGTCGACTGGTCAAGCCTTAGTGAATTGCACTAGTGGCGAAAACCGCAGTAGACCAATAAAACCCATGTCCCTCGACATGAGCTTGGAACACTGGTGTCTAGCACAAGTCATGCCGCTGTAGGTCTTATAGTGATCAATTTCCGCCAGTAAAGTTCGTATCCTAGGCGCGTCAGCCCGGCTTTTTCTATCATGCATGCGCATGGTAAAGGTTGGGAGTGAAATCGCTCTTCGGCAAGTCCCAGCCCGGCCGATCTTCATAGCGGGATCTTACCTACACGCTAAGCTTGTGTGGCATCTGGGCATAGTGTATCGTGTTCCAAGAATATGTATTTGTATTGAGGTGCGGAGCCTAGTAGATAATGCACCCACTTGGAATAAACAATCAAGTGGGCGGTTTTAGAAGTCACTCGTGGAGCTTCTCCGAGTGCTAGGGCAAAGAGTGATGTAAGGGTTATTTGCTAGGGAGGTCGTCGAGCGTTTGAGTATACAGAGTTTTTGCGAGTAATCACTCGAATATCGCCTTTGCTCTCAGGGTGAGGGAGCACCCGATACTCCAAGACCGCTCGAGCTGGCGAGTGCAGGTCTGCTTATCTTGCGTCATGGTGAGGGAGCACCCGAAACTCTCATGGGTGCGAGTAATCACTCGAGCACATTTTTTCTTCTAGGTGAGGGGGCACCCGAAACTCGCGCAGGAGGATACACTCCCGATGGGAGTTAGATATATTTGAAAAATGTATTTAAACTTATGCAAAAAATGGAGGTTGCAAGCTGCCTCTTCTGCTGACTGACTCTGTAATTTACCTTTTGTTTGGCAAAGATAACTATGTCCTTACTGGGGGACCGTCAAAAGATGCTCTGGTTGCTAACCGTCATGTCTGTATGACCAGTCATAATGATGGCTTTTGGTGGCGTGCTGCGGCCGCCTGTTGAGTTATCGATGCGCGCATTGAAACCGTGCGAGATTTGACGCGTCCATCGCACTGTGCCTCCCGTGTGAAGGCATCTTTGTCTCGAACTTCGAATCGCCCGGCGTGTTTGGTCTTTTAATTAATGGCTCCCGTCGTCTCGGCTTCTATGTGGGTTTTGTGCTATAAATAGGCCCCTTCTTTTTCTTCTAGCGGCGGTATATGTCCTCTGCTCATCTTGCTTCTCTTTCTCTTCCTCGTCTCATGGCGCCCAAGCATGGAGCCAGTATGACTGGCCGTGGTCATGCTCGCCGCGGCCGTGGTGGTCGTACTCCGCGCTCTTCTCGCGGTGGTCATCATGGTGCAACGTTGGTGCCTTCCTCCTCTTCCTCGGAGGAGGGTGTTTGGTGTTATGACTTTCTCCTGCACGTTCGTGGCCGGGGCGCTGCTCGTATTCTCCTTCCTTCTGAATTTGTTGCCATTGTTTCTGCGCGTGGCCTTGATGGCTTGCTGCTTCATCTTCAGGGGTGCGCTCGATCTCCTTCTTATGTTAAGTTGGAGATCGATATTTCTCGCTTGATTTTTCTTGGATTTGGCTGGAAATCCTTTGCTCGTCGGTTGAAATTGCGTGATGGTGACACTCTTTGTTGCCGTTTTGATGGTGAAGACACTCTTCTCATCCACGCTTTTGACCCGAGCGGCAACCGCATGGATCCGTACTGGCCGGAGACAGGCAGTGATGGTTCTGACAGGTCGAGGAGTCCTTCGCCTTCGTCTTCAACTGCTTCCTCCTCCGGTGACTCTTCGGGTGCTGATGCGGAGCCGTTTCAACTGCTTCCCCCTCCGGTTCTGAAGAGGATCTCGACGTCAAACCACCAATCAAGCGGGCGCGCCAGACGACCTTGTAGAACTGGAGGCGGCAGCGTCATCTTCGCCGGCAGCTCGGGTGGAGCTGGAGAAGGAGCTGGTGGAGCAGGAGAAGAAGCTGGTGGAGTATCGTCTTCGACTGCTCCGCAAATAAGTCGAGCTTCACCTTTTCTTATGTCACTGACATCATGGCTTGCTGCTTCGACTCCTCCTTTGTCTGTGATGATGCTCGCTGTCTTGGTGCCAATAATCCTAGCATGGTCACTCATGTAGAAGTCATAATTCCTTGGGTGATTGATGTTGTAGGCTTTATTGGCTGCTTGTGCCTTTTGTAACTAGATTAGTTCTCCATGTAATGAGGATTGCCTTCGAGCAATCAGAGCTACCTTCTATCCAATGTACTTTCGAATCTTTTGTACTAAGAATGATCTTCGCGTATTTGTAATGCGAACTGTGCTTTAGGATTTGTAATGGAATCTGTCTTCGAGTCCTTTGCAAACGAGAGTTGTCTTCGAGTCCTTGGCGAGTGAAAGCTGTCTTCAAGTCATTTAGAACTTCGCTTTGTGGGTTCTATCGGGTGCGCGACAGCGCTCCCGATGGGAGTAGCCCCCGAGGCTATGTTTGAGTCGAAGAGTCGAACGTAGGCTAAGATCTATTTCCTTTGTCATTCTTCCATTATTTCCTGTCTTTTATCGGGTGCGCGACAGCGCTCCCGATGGGAGTAGCCCCCGAGTCTTTAGGTGATCGTTGGCGATTGGGTGAAGACTTCAAATATTTGTCTGCGTCCTGCGCTCCATCCGTATTTCTTCAGAGTACAGGGTGTTCCATCTAGTTGTAACCATGTCTTTCCCTTTGATTCCGGACAGAGTTCGACAGGTGACGCTTGTTGATGGGTTTTTGCTTGGTCCCTTTTGAGATTTGGGCTGCGTGACCTATGACGATGTCTCTTGGGAGGAGATTTTGCTACCGATCCCCCGAGTGCTTTTGAGAAAGATCGCGATTGCGACGATAGCGTCTCTCGGGGGGAGTTTTTGTGCTCGAGCCCCCAAGTGCTTTGGTAAGAGATCGCGATAGCGACGATAGCGTCTCCCGGGGGGATTATTTTGTGCTCGAGCCCCCGAGTGCTTTGGTAAGAGATCGCGATTGCGAAGATAGCGTCTCTCAGGGGGACTTTGGTAATAGATCACGATTGCGACGATAGCGTCTCTCGGGGGGAGTTTTGTGCTCGAGCCCCCGAGTGCTTTGGTAATAGATCGCGATTGCGACGATAGCGTCTCTCGGGGGGAGTTTTGTGCTCGAGCCCCCGAGTTCTTTGGTAATAGATCGTGATTGCGACGATAGCGTCTCTCAGGGGAGTTTTTGTGCTCGAGCCCCCGAGTGCTTTGTGGTGGTAGGATTTGGGCAACATCATTTTATTGCATCGAAGGTTTACATGAGCTGCCAGATGAGCATGACTGGTGGAGACTATGGGTAGAACAGGCGTAGGTTCGCTACGTTCCATGGATTTCCCACGTCCTCGTCAGTCTTCGGGTTCTTCAGTCTATAGGCGCCTCCTCCTATGACTTCTGTGATTATGAACGGCCCTTCCCATTGGGGGGAGAGCTTGTGAACTTTCTCTTGTATGAGTCGTAGGACAAGGTCGCCTTTATTGTAGGTTCTGGTGCGCAGGTGACTTCTTTGGTAAGTGCGCAGCTTGTCCTGGTATCCCTCTGACTTTGCTAGGGCTGCGTCCCTTGTTTCGTCTGCTGTGTCTTTGTCATCTTGCAGCGCTTCTTCTGCTTCCTCTTCTTCGTACCCTGAGATCCAGGATTCCCCAAATTTGAGTTCATGTGATAGCACCGCCTCCGACCCGTAAACCATAAAGAAAGGTGTGTACTGGGTTGCAGTATTCGGGGTGGTGCGTAGGCTCCATAGTACGGCAAGGAGTTCTTCTACCCAGTTGTCCGCGGCCTTCTCGAGTGGTGCGAGGAGCCGCTTTTTGAGTCCTCCGCATACTAGGCCGTTTGATTTTTCCACCTGGCCATTGGATTGTGGGTGTGCGACTGATACGTAGTTGATTTTGATGCCCAGTTCTTCGCAGATGTTCTGGAATTCTGCTCCTGTGAAGTTTGTGCCATTGTCCATGATGATGTTGTGTGGCACCACGAACCTGAAGATGATTGATTCGATGAAGTTCACCGCCGTGAGGGCTGCGGAGCTGGTGATGGGCACTTCTTCGATCCATTTGGTGAACTTGTCGACTGCTACTAGCAGGTGAGTTCTTCCTCCCTTTGATGATTTCTTCAGTGCGCCCACCATGTCGAGTCCCCAGGTGGCGAAGGGCCATGATAGTGGTATGGTCTTGAGTTCTGAGGCTGGGGTGTGCGGCCTGCTGGTGAATTTTTGACAGGCAATGCAGCGTCGTACGATGTCCTCTGCGTTCCTCATGGCTGTTGGCCAGTAAAGTCCTGTTCTAAAGGCTTTTGCCACGAGTGCTCGACTGCAGGCATGGTGCCCGGAGGTGCCTTCGTGGATCTCCAGTACTAGGGTCTTGCCGTCTTCCTCGTTTTTGCATTTTTGTAGGACCTGGGAAACGCCGCGCTTGTAGAGTTGTCCGTTGATTACTGTGAATGTTTTGGAGCGCCGACTAATGCGTTTGGCTTCTGCGACGTCCTGCGGTAGGATGCCGTCAATTAGGTAGCTGTGGTGTGGCTCTCTCCAAGATTGGTCCTCTAGTGCGGGTGGCTTTGGCTCCTCGTCTGCGTTGTGGGCTTCTTCATTAACTACTGGGTCTGCGGCTGCTACTTGTGATGGTTCAAATGTGTTGTCATCCTTCGTGTCTGCTTCCGGTCCGAGTCCTTTGATTGTTGTGATGGTCTCGTCTATATAGGCCTGAATGTTTCCACCGATCCGATTTCTCATGTGTGATTGCGCCATTCGCTGGTGTATTGCTCCTGCGTTGCTTAAGCCGAAGAGCATTTTGGGGTGGCTTGCTTTTCCTGAGTCCGTCGGGTGTACTTGGTGTTTGACCGCATCGCTGATGATCCTGGAGTCTCGTCCATGTTATTTTGACTCGCTTCTGCCTGCTAGTGGAAAGATACTCTTGTCTGTCGCCATGGCTATTTCTGTGAGTTCTTTCTCGGCTCCGAAGGTGTCAGAGACTTTGTGGAAATCACGGTCACATTTGTCTGACTTGATGAAGCTTCCGTTGACTGTGATGACGCCCGCGGATCCTGGCATCTTGAGTTTGAGGTAGGCGTAGTGCCGAATCGCCATGAATTCTGCGAACGCTGGACGTCCCAATACGGCGTGATACTGTGATTGCCAATCGAGTACTTCGAACTCGAGGGTGCGTCTTGCGAAATTGCGTCTGTTGCCAAAGACGACTTCGAGATCGATTAATCCAAGGGAGGTAGCTGCTTCTCCTGGGACTACTCCGTATAACACGGTGCTTGATTTTTTCCATACTGATCGAGGGATCAGCATCTTGCGCAGGGTGCTGACGAAGATTATGTTCATGCTGCTGCCTGCGTCCATGAAGATTCTGTCCATGTCGTACCCTCCGATTTGAGCGTCGAGGACCAAGGGCGCGTGCCCCGGCCTTGGGACTGTAGGCGGGTGGTCGCTCCGGGAGAACGTGATGCTGGTTTCTGCGTCGTGTAGCTAGTAGACTTCGACTGCGCTAAGATTCTCGGCTGCTCTAGCCTGAAGGGTGTAGGCGTCCTGTTGGGCTTGCGATACCTTGCATTCTTGGATCGTGTACACCTGTCCTTGAGTGGTCGACTGCTCGGCTCGTCGGGCGCGCTTGGCTTCTTGCTGTTTTTCCTCCTTGAGGTTGTCGGCGAGTTCATTGAACAGGCGGCAGTCTCTCAGAGTGTGGCTCGATCTCATGTTTCCCCAACTGTCTTCGAAGCAGTGGATTGTGCATGGTCCTTCTAGCTGTTCCCTGACCGTGAGCTTGCTAGACTTCGACTGCGCTAAGATTCTCCTTGAGATTCGAAAGAATAGCGCGTGCTCCGCTGGGTGCTCGTGAGCTCGCGAGTTGACTTTGATCCCTGCACTTAGATTCTGGTTCCTTATAAGATAGGCGAATTCATCTGGCCTTCGATCTGGGTCATAGTATTCGCCGGTCCGAGTCTCGGAGTCGCTGCCCTGGCGGGTGGCGCCTGTCCGCGCGGCGGCGGGTCGTCGACTGGTCGGCGATCGTGCGGCTGTATAGTTCGACTCGTCGGGTGGAGTCGCTTCGTAGGATCCTCGCGCCTGCCTTCTGGGTCGTCGATTTCTTCCTTGTTGACGATGATCTTGGCGGTCGCTGATCTCAAGCTCGGAGTCAGTGTCTTGTTGTGCGGCGGGTGCCCGGGTGGTGGTGGGACGTTGAGTGGCGAGCAGGTCCTCTTCTTCATGTTGTAGTTCGTCGATGGGGGTCTCCGTGTAGAACCCTTGAGCCTTTCTTTTGGGTCGTCGAGTTCTCCTTCGCTGGCGGCGGGCTCGGTTGCCGCCGTAGTATTGATCTTGACACGGCTGCAGGCTGGGCGATCTTGCCGGGGCGACAGAGATGTTCGCCGTGATCTTGAGTTCCTCGGTTAGATTGCATCTGGTTCTTACCCTTGAGTTACGGCTTGCTGGAGACGGAACCGCCGAGATCATAATTCCAACCTGTGTAGTTCCCACAGACGGCGCCAATTGACGGGGATGAGCCCCGGAAAATCCCATGGTCAGGGACCCTGGGTTAGTCATGAGAGGCACAGGTTGGACGATAAGCTCGTCGGCTAACAAGAGGATACGTTCCTGCTCGATATTATTGATTGGAGATGGCGATTATAGGGAAGCCGAGGCTAGTGCGCACAAGGCTAAGTTACAGATTCTGTCTTGCTTGATCTCGATGGCTCCCCTCCTAGCCCTTATATACTAGGCTAGGTCTTGGGGAGTCCTTCCTGATTACAGATGAGGTTTCCTAACCATGATCTTGTTCCGTACGGCAAGTTTGCACATTCCTTATGACTCGCGGACTCCTACGTCAGTGCCACTAGTGGGCCAAGGTTGGGCCCAGGCGGCATCTTTGTGGGCCTTCTGTCTTCTGGTACACGGGGTAGGCTCATCCGTAGGAGTCATGGGGTCACCCCCTCGTCATCGACGTTGACTAAGTTAGTATAGCCCTAGACAGCAGTATGGTTCCTCGTGGAAGGGCATGTATGTTTACAAGGCTTCTCTAAGCCATTTGTTAAACTTGTCTGTACTCAGACCTAATTTGCTTCCGTTGTATGATGTAATGTTGATCACATACATGTGATCTTTGTATACTCTATGTGTAAGTCAATAAAGAAGTACTTTGTAGAGTTATTTGATGATACCTGCAGTTCAAACTAGACATGTGTGCTGCGTGTATGATTATAACATGCATGTCTTAGTATGGGTTTTCGAGACCTTAGTGGTGATCTGGCTGGCGGTCTTTTATACGTGCGCAGCTTGGGGCATCGCGATGCGATTGCTCGTGACTCTTTCACGTGCACACTTTGTTGTATGATCGAGCCCGCCCTAGACCCCGACTAAGTGATCGGGTTGGAGTCTGTTTATGTAAGTGTTATAATTCAGTCGATAATATGGTTGAGGCGACTTGTCTATGAGTATGGGATTTCACCACCCATAATCATTTAGACTTGTGAGAGGGCGATGAGGACCCATCTCAGTTGATCATACGGCCTGGATGGGATGCCCCTTACGTACGATGCTTTCCGAGAGTGTTCTGTGCATGGCCTTGTCTGCTCAGACAAATGGGTACGGCTCTCGGCTCTCCATATGATTGAGTTGTGACTGGAATTACATACGCATATTCCGGGTCCCGACAGACTTGGTATCAGAGCAGGACTGTCACAACCCCAACTTGGGTAAGTGCTAGGATTTGAGTGCCCCTATGCATCATGTGAAAATTTCAAAAGAAATTCAAAAATGGGAGAAGAAACCCCCTAGATGAATTTAATTAAAATGGCTAGAATAAAAGTTGCTCCAAAAATTCCTTTTGCATTTTTGAAAACTCACATAAATGAGTGTGATCACATATAAAGTGATTTGGTAGATAACCCATGCTCATGGATTTTCAAATATTCAAACAAGAGCTTGGAATTAAATTAAAATCCCTATTTGAATTAAAATTAAAATTATTTGAATTAAAATTAAAATTATTTGAATTTTAAAAATTCCCAAACTTTATAAGTGGCTAGCTATATGCATTTCAAGTCCACATAAAAATTTGGGACATTTTATAAATGCCTAGCTATTTTATTTAGAAGGCACAAAAAATTACAGAAAATAAAAATAGAAAAAGGAAACAGAAAACCCACCTGAGTCAAAGCATCCCAACTCATCCCCCCGCAGCCCACCAAGCCGGCCCAGCCCGCTAGCTCGTTGTCGTCTTCCGCCCCCGGGCACGAGCACACAGCTGCGTGCCCGGCATGCCGAGGCCGCCGTGGCCACCGAGCTGCTTCTAGGCCGCCCCCTGCCCCCTTCTCGCGCCAAGGAGACGACCAGGGAACGCCACGTCTATTCCCTCTCTCTCGCTCTCTTTCCCCCCTCGCCCTCGCCGGATTTCATGGCTACAGAGAGCCCGCCGGAGCACGCTGCCATGGAAACTCGCGGCCACCGTGCACCATAGCCCCAACGGATGTGTCCCTCCTCCTCAGCACCGTCGACTTCGCCATCGAGCCCCGGATCGAGAGCCTCCTCGAGCTGAAGTCGCCGCAAACGCCACCGCCACCTCGCCGAATTTGCGGCCACCAGCCACCCTCCGGCCTCCCCGACAGCTCCATTGGCACCAGGGTGAGAAGCTGCTCTGTTATCCCCGCCCCGCACCTCCTCCCGCGTCGTGGAACGCCACTTTGCCATGGCCAGTGCCACGGCCGCCGTGCGAGCTCGCTGTGGACGAGTTTCCAGCGCTTCCCAGCGACGCTGCGATGGCCAGGGCGAATCGCGCGTCCACGAGCTGTAGTTTGGTGGCCCTGGCGCTGTGTTTGGTGGCCGGGAGCACCATCGTGTGCTGCTCCGCCGTGGCCTCTGGCCGCCGGCGTTGAGCCGCCGGTGACGCGCCGACGTGGCACGTCATTAGTCCCTAATCAACCCCCTAATCCCACCCCTAAGCCAATGACAGGTGGGCCCCAGCCCCCCTAATCCCCCTCTGTTTAATTAATTAAACGGGATTAACCCACAGAGACACTGACAGTAGGGCCCCACATGTCAGCCCCCCCCTGCGTCAGCATGAGACCAGCATGACGCAATAAGTCATTTTCTATTTAAATGAAAATCCAGAAAATTACACAAAATAGAGTAAACTTTGAAATTCAATAACTTTTTAATCCTAACTCCAAATTTAATAAATAATATATGAAAAATGATCAGAAAAATGCAAGGATTATGAATATTCTATTTTTTTTCATGTTTGACCATTTTAAAATGGATGAACAGTAGCAAACATGCATATGGCATAATTTGAATTTGAATTTGAAGTTTGAATTTGCATTCCAAATGCAATACACTTGAATTAAGTTGAATTTTCCACAAACCAGTAGCATTCACATCATGGACAACGATATCATGTGCTTGTGCATTTTATTTTAATGTTGCCCCCCTTTTTTGATGATTTCTTCGGTAACAGTGTTTTCGAGACGGAGGTCACCCCCGAAGCAGAAGACCGTTAAACCGTGTATCGTCAGCAAGGCAAGCAAACCCCATTAATCATGTCTATAAAATCTCACTTCCCTCTCAGTATCGCTTATGCATGTTTAGGAGATCACCTTATTATCGATTCTACCGCATAGTTGAACCCATATCCGATGCATGACCTATCATCTTGTCACAGTAGTAAGCAAACCACAATCCTAGCTGACATAGGAGTTGATTGATATCATGTGGCCCTTGCAACTGTTATTGCTTATTGCATGCTTAGAGTTTACCATGAGGATACTTTTGATGTGAGTCGGGATGATAGTGAACATGGTGTTGATGAAGTTGAAACTGTGTTGGTGAATCTACCCTAATACAAGGTGAACGATGAGAGGCTGGGTAGGAGTACATAGTGGGTTGTCTCGCTGAACACCGCCTTAAGCCCGAGTTCTTGTATGGTAATCCGAGACAAAGAGTACAACCACACATTGGGATCACTGAACCCTCTCGACCTATTAACTCACCCCGATCCAAGTCCAGGAGTCACACCTAGTTCGGGTTTTCCATTCGGCATATGCATAGAAAGATAAAGGAAATGAAATGTGACATTCACGGTAGGGCTTGTAGAACATGGCTTGTCAAGCGGAGAACCATCCGTTGAGGTGGGCTTGTCAGTCGTTCCTACATGGTTTGAGTCCTGACTGGAAGCTCGACCGGAATTCCAGTTGGGTTTGGAACTCAGACAGTTGACTCCTTGGACTAGAACGGAGCTGTGGGCGAAGTGTTTTGGTGAACATCCTCGCCGACACCCCTTGAATGGTGCCGAGACCTGGCGGTAACTGATGGTCATTTGTGTGTAGCGGTACACCCCTGAAGGGTTAATAAACTATTCGAATAGCTGCGTCTGCTGTTAAGGACTACTTGGAAAGATGTGCTTGATTATTAGACAACTTGAATGGTTACTCTAAAACTCGCAAGATAAGCGTGAGTGCTGTGGCATGCTTTCTCGTGGGGAAGTCGAGGAAGTATCCATAGTGGTGTATTGGTTGGAGACTTGGTAGTGGACTCGTGTACGCTTCTTACCTCAAGTCTGGTACTCGTAGTACAGGAGTAGCCAAGTGAAAGCTTGCACTTCTGCATTGAAACCCCACCTCCCTTTACCTTGATACTTGAGCATGAGTAGTATAGTTCTGATGTAAGTCTTGCTGAGTACGACTTTGTACTCACGTTTGCTTATTCTATGTTTCATATGGAAACCCAAACCCCGATGGAGACACCTTCCTGAAGCTCGACGTTGACTAAGTTAGTATAGCCCCAGACAGCAGTCTGATCCCTCATGGAAGGGCATGTATGTTTACAAGGATTCTCTAAGCCATTTGTTAAACTTGTCTGTACTCAGACCTAATTTTCTTCCGTTGTATGATGTAATGTTGATCACAGACATGTGATCTTTGTATACTCTATGTGTAAGTCAATAAAGAAGTACTTTGTAGAGTTATGTGATGATACCTGCTGTTCGTACTAGACATGTGTGCTGCGTGTATGATTATAACATGCATGTCTTAGTAAGGGTTTTCGAGACCTTAGTAGTGATCTGGCTGGCGGTTTTTTATACACCAAGTGGCCCTTAGATGTGCGCAGCTTGGGGCATCGCGATGCGATTGCTCGTGACTCTGGTCACGTGCACACTTTGTTGTATGATCGAGCCCGCCCTAGACCCCGACTAAGTGATCGGGCCGGAGTCTGTTAATGTAAGTGTTATAATTCAGTCGATAATATGGTTGAGGCGACTTGTCTATGAGTATGGGATTTCACCACGCATAATCATTTAGACTTGTGAGCGGGCGATGAGGACCCATCTCAGTTGATCATCCGGCCTGGATGGGATGCCCCTCACGTACGATGCTTTCCGAGAGTGTTCTATGCTTGGCCTTGTCTGGTCAGACAAGTGGGTACGGCTCTCGGCTCTCCATATGATTGAGTTGTGACTGGAATTACATACGCATATTCCGCGTATCATTTGCATCATTCCAATAAACGGTTTGAGAGAAATCGCGAAAATACTCCCGTTGTGAAAGTGGGCCGCCGCACCGTTTTCAAAACTTCTCTTAATCCATGGACACTCGTGGGAAGTGTTCAACATAAGAAAGTTGCTGCATTTCCATACGAATCCAACGATGTATCATACGCTCAATTCCAATAAACAGTTCAAAAGTCATAGGGAAAACGGTGATGCGATTCGTTTTTACCCGAGCTGCAGCACTTTTAAGTCACTAGTACGGTCCGTTTAGCGAAACAATGCAGTGCAGAAGTGTTAGCGGAATATTGTTCTACTAATATTAGCATAATGGACCCGCTATATATATAACAACATATCTTTCATATGCTTGTAATGGTCATCAGGAATTTCATAATTAATAAAATCACAGTACATCCAGCAGCTAGTACAGCAGGTCGCATTACAAAAACACGAAATCTATGGTAACAACCAGTAGATAGTACAACAGTCCGCAATACGGAAACAAGCTTTGCGAAGTACAACATCATTGTCGGTAGATAGACAGATGAATCTCATCTGGGAAACTGTCGAAGTGGAATACGAAAATTGAGCCTTTGAGAATGTTAAAGGCCTTTGCAACTTTAGCCCAGCGCCTATGGATGATTGCCCTCCCATAGTTTTCCCTCTTAAGAAAGGCTTCAATATAATAGCGCGGGTGTCATACAAAAACCTTTCTTGCATCTTGACCATACAGGTGGTTTGATAGATAATCAACGGTGAACTCCTTCGGAAAAGACTGATACAAAGATATACATAAATATAGTTTTCAGTATGGAAATTGTGTGTGTAGGGGAAAATAAGGTAGGGATGTAAATTAGTACCATCCTATAGGAGACTATGGTCTTCTTCATTGAGCAGACAAAGAGTTTGTTGTCTTTCGTTTCCAGTTTCCTTATCCTTACAATTTTTCTAAGTTTCTTGACTTGATTGATAATCATGGTGACCTCGTTTCCCTAGATGAAAAATGGGTCGAACAATGGATCTAATGTTGGAAATTTTCCCAAGAGGCAATAATAAAATTTTATTATATATTTCCACGTTCGTAATTAATGTTTATATTTCTGTGCTATAATTGCAATGACCCTAACTATGAGATTCAGAAGAAAACTCATTTGCATGTGTGGAAATGTAAACACCAAGAGTTCCTGGTTTAGCCTCTAAGACCATCTCATGTGCTAACTGATGATTACGTTTTCTTTATCATGGACATTGTTCTTGTAACAAGGATGTCAGTAGAAATGAGAACATATTGTTAGCAAAACAATGATGTTGATTCGACCCCAGTATTGAATGATATACTTACAGATCACATTGTAATAACGTTATAAGTCATATCATGAAATGTTATCAGATAAATAATTCCTTAGACCATGAGAGTATCAAGTTGCTTCACACATGAAGATGTACTTTGGTTCTTAGATTAATCTTCTTGTTACTAGGAAGTAGTAAAATAACTTCTGGGTAGATCAGATAGTGTGTCTGGTAACTGCGATAGTTCAAGACCCACTCGGTATGACGGTATCCATTATAGTCTGTCCATACGCATTGTGATTTAGTCACGGGGATATCGAAATACGATAACGAGAAAAGGGACAAACGAGCAAAGAGGATAACAAGTGGCTTGTGTTCAAGAAGTTGTTACACATAGGTGCGAAACTTCTCTCCTCTGACTTTTTCATATATCGCAAAGCAAAGGGAATGGTACATGACTACACATAATGGTTCACTCGAAGTTTCGGTGTCCATGGCTCTGCTCTTGATTATTGGCTATTGACAAAAGGCTATTTTCCTACGTCCGGAAGCGTTCCGAGTCATGTCCGCATAATACCGAACCTATTGGGTAACAGACTTAACAGGTAGTAGTCTCTTAGAGAACTAGGAGATGAAAAGAGAAAGGGTACCGGAATTGTTCCGGGTGGAACCTGAAGTGTTCTTGGTAGCACTTGAACTATTCTAGGTGGTGCCGAATGGTTTCACAATATTCGAGAACGGTCTGAAATGATTCTGGAACATTCAAGAAGAGTCTTGAAGTGGTAACATGACATCCATGATAGTCTCGGAAGGTGTTACACCATTCTTTAATAGTTGTGGAAAGGTTACGAAACATTCGGAAATTGTTCCGGGACCTCCAGAAATGTTCTGGGAGGTTCCGGGAGTTTCTGGGAGCTTATGGAAGTATCCGGAGGGTTATGGAACTCTCCAAGACGCGGAAACCGAAGCTAGCCAAGTAGGAAGGTCGAAAAGGCCGTAGGTCGGCGGAAAAGGAACTTCCCTTGAGGGGGGAAGGCAAAACGCCAGGGTCCCTGGCGTTTCCCCCCTGGACGCCGTAGTCCGCGGCGTTTCGTACTGGAATCCGTGTTGGACTCCTCCTGGTAGCCAAAACCGACTTTGGGAGAACCCTCGCCCAACTTGAGACCCCAGTCTTCCACCAATATATTCAGGGGAAGGGGTAGCCCCAAATACACACTAGAAAATCCCCAAGGCTACCCCAGCTAAATCCCACGCTCCTCTAATTCTTTTCCACTGCTAGGAAAAAGCTTATAGGTAGAGGCTTAGCAGTAGCGCCTGATACGTCCCAAACGTATCTATAATTTTTGATTGCTCCATGCATGTTTTGTGTGATATTGCTATGATCTAGATACACTTTCATACACTTTTGATCATATTTGGACTAACTTATTAACTCAGTGCACCACAGTGCGAGTTCCTGTTTTCTGCTGTTTTTCTATTTCAGCTTTCCCCCATATTAAAAGTGCTCCGAATATTCGGGAAAATCAGATAAAAATGAGCGCAATGGAAGTTTTTGGAACCCCGGAGGAGGGCCAGAGGGGCCCCACCTGGTGCCCAGGCGGCCAGGTGGCGCGACCTAGGGCTTTGCCGTGCCACCAGGGCACCTGGATCCCTGGTGGCCCCCTGGTTGCCCCCCTTCGCCTATTTAATATCTGTGACGCGAAACCCCCGAAGACATAACCCTTTTTCACGATCTCGCCTCTGTTCCGCCGCCAGCAGACTTCTTCCCGGCACCCTGCCGGAGGGAGGATTGACCTCCGGGAGCTTCCCCTCCACCATGGACGCTTGCCGGATGTGTCGTGAGTACTTTTCTTTGGACTATGGGTCCGTGATCAGTAGCTACATGATGTTCTCCTCCCCTCTTTGTTCTTCATGGCTTAGTGCTTGTGAGCTGCTCTACATGATCGAGGCACATATGTAATCTTTCTGCTGTTGGTATGCTGAGTTTGCTGGGATCTGATGGATTATGTTCAGATTGTGATTGAGTAATATATTTGGTTCTTATCTTTTATATTGTTGTTCTTACGTAATTCTTGCATATTCTCCGTTGCTGTTTATTGCTTTGGCCAAGTAGTAGGTAGTGACTCCAAGAGGGAACCTTATGCTCGATTGTGGGTACATGCTCCCCTGATGACACGCTTGAGTGACAGAAACATGAGTCTAGGGGATGTGCTGTTGCCACAAGGGGGAAAACAATGGTGCTTGTAACCGCGGTTGCAAGGATTGTTTACTTTACGCAAAGTGCTTTTGATGCAGTTGTCTGTTGCTTTGGGTTTAGACTTTGGGTGGGGCTCGCAACTTAATACCAGCGAGATGTTCTAGATAGATATCTCAAGGTGGATGATTAGTAGTAGATTCAGTTGGATTTCGGTCTACTTTTTTGGCGTACCACCCATGCTTTTGAGCCTCGTCCTTTCTTTATAGCATAGTTAGCATTGCGGTGCGTTTTTAATCCTGTCAATTGCCCAGCTGTAATTTGTGCTATTGAACTGTTGGCTATTCTCTCCTCATGCTGCAAGACTCGTCGGAAAATGCTTGTCTTCGATAGGCCTAGCTTCTCATCCTTATTCTGATTTCTACCTTGTAGTCCACTATATACAGCCTCCCCTTTCCATTTGATACAAATGCATAAATGCTTAGTAGCGGACGTAAGACTCACGAGTATGCTAGATACTCACCCTTGCTTTATTTCCCCCTTTTTGTTTTGCCTGATCGGCTGCTGCAGTCGACGTTGGAGCCCAGAAGCAGGAGTACCCCGGTGGCGCATACTACTACGTCGAGACAGCCTTTGACCAGGACTAGCAGTAGTTTGGAGGTTTCGAGGCAGGAGGCCTCGCCTTTTCGATCGTTGTTTTTTTTGTGCTAGCCTTCTTAAGGCAGATCATGTGTACCTTGTGTCTGTACTCAGATACTATTTCTTCCGCTAACTTTGTGCTCTCGAGCTGTTGTATTCGAGCCCTCGTGGCCCCTGGCTTGTATTATACATCCTGTATTATTTTTATTTGTAGAGTTGTGTTGTGATATCTCACCGTGAGTCCCTGATCTCGATCGTGTACCTTGCGTGTATGATTACTATACACAGCTTGATTTTTGGGGCATCACAAACAAGAACTCCACTTCTGAACTAGAAAATATGCTTAGAGACTTTATCACTACCCAAAAAGCCTTCAACAAGAATGTAGAAGATAAATTAGCTAAGTTAGATATTCTCTCTTTCAAGATAGATAGCGTAGCCCTTGATGTTGAGATGCTAAAAATTAGAACCCCTCCCCTTGAGGAGAGGAAGGCCACTCCTATTAATGCTATCCAATTACAAATCAATGAAAATATTAGGATGACGGCTAAAATTAAAGAAAGATGGGCCAGAGAAAAATAGGAAGAGGATAGACTTAAGAGCCTTCCTACACACCACACAGTTGCCACTATCGAATTTGTTGAGGACACTCAACCTATTAGCAACAAATGCACTCCTAGTCCCATTGGACCTATGAATGGTGATGCTAATACCTCAAACGTAGAAGAAGAATACTCCTATGAACATAGAGGGTTTCAAACAAGTGAGCCTAGATGACACTACTACCACCTTTGATAGTAGTGATATTGATTTTGATAGTTGCACCCTCTCGGAAGTTATTAGCTTGCTACACAAAATATCTAGAGACCCCCACACTAGCACACTCAATCTTACCTTCACGGAGCATATCACAAATGCTCTTATCAAAGCTCGGGAGGAGAATCTTAGAATAGAAGCCTCCATACCTAGGAAGTTAGATGATGGTTGGGACCCTATGATTAAAATTAAATTGAATAACTTCTCTTGCTATGCTTTACGTGAAGTTGGAGCTAGTACCTCCGTCATGCCCAAAAGAATGTATGCCATGCTTTAATTGAAACCTTTTGATTCTTGTTCTTTTGTAGTTCGTCTCGTTGATTCTTCCTTCAAGAAACCTTTGGGGAAGATCGATGATGTTCTTATCATTGTCAATGAAAATTATGTTCCCGTTGATTTTATTATTATGGATATAGAGTGTGAACCTTTATGTCCAATTATTTTGGGACGTCCTTTTCTTCGCACCATTGGTGCTGTTATTTACATGAAAGAGGGGAATATTAAATTTCAATTCCCTCTCAAAAACGGGATGGAACAGTTTCCTAGAAAGAAAATCAAGTTACCTTTTGAGTCCATTACATGGGCTAGCTATTATCTTTATTTTGATAAAACCTGATTCTTCTTTTGCTTTATGCCTAGCTCAAAGGCATAAAAGAAAGCGCTTGTTGGGAGGCAACCCAAGACAACCTCATATGATAAGGGAAGCAAAAGTTGTGACATGTTGTCCAGAAAACAGATTCTCTCTGCTTGACGGAAACAATCGGAACAAATCACCAGTTCATCTTTTTGAGCTGAATTTTTTACACAGCATGCTCTATACAATTGTGAAACTTTCGTATGTTCTGAGTGTTTTGATTTTAGTTGCAGAAGTACCCCATAAAAATTCTCTACTACCTGTTGTTCTGTTTTTCACAGATGCTGCCACGATTTGTCTTTCCTTATTTTTGCAAACCTTAAGCTTGTTTTTGCTTTGAAAAAACATTTTGGTAATATTGAGAAACAGTAGCTCTTAAAGAATATCTTTATATCTAGTGGGTAAAAATTATTTTATTAAGGTTACTAACCTATCTAATCAGCTTATGATGAGTTATGTATGAAGGAAGTTTTCAAGCATGCGATGGAAGATGATGAAAAAAGATCCGGGAGTGTCAAGCGCTCAAGCTTGGGGATTCCCCCATGCATCCCCAATAAATATTCAAGGAGACTCAAGCGTCTAAGCTTGGGGATGCCTCCGTGCATCCCCTTCTCCATCAACAATCATCAGTTCGTCCTTCGTCTCACTATATTTTTATCACTTCATGCGTTATGTGCTATGCTTGGATCGTCTCGCTCTTAGGTTTACTTTTTAGTTTTCTTTAGCTTTGTTTGCTGTTCATAACAAGTTAGACCCCAGCTTACCTTGTGTGTGAGAGAAACACGCTCCACTCCAATCTAGAACACATCATAGTAGTAACTTGCAATAGTTTTGAGGTATTGTTGTGAGTAATGTTTGAACTTTTGGTGCCAAGATACCTAGCCTATTAGTGATAGGTGTCGTATTTTGGGCAATCCGTGTTTATTTTCAAAACATACAAAACTAGTTGATAACGGTAGCTACTAGATGGATCGCTAATCTTTTGAGGGATCGGATATTACAATACACTCATAGACTCCTCCTCGGGGTACTTATCTCTTTGTGAACCTCCTCATTAGATTGAGAGTTACCGATAATTCTCTGATGTCTTCTTTGGGGGCTAATATAAGCAAACTAGTCTCTCTCGCACTTTTCGTTATACTATCACTCACAGCTATTACATTGTTCTCTCGTGTAGGACCTAAATTCACATCTAATTTCTTACGAGACTCATTCACAATTTGTTGTGGGGACATAGGATATAGATTAACTTTCTTGCCCTTGAACACCAAAAGATATGTATTGGCTCGACAATTGTGTTGCACATGGCGGTCATATAACCACGTCCGACCCAATAGGAGATGGCAAACTGCCATAGGCACCACATCAAAATCAATGGAATCCTGGTAAGGGCCTATCTCAAAATTCATGCGCGTCATACAATTCACCTTCATCTCACCACTGCCACTCAACCATTGGACATAATATGGATTCGGGTGAGGTAAGTATTTCAGATTTAGCTTGGCACATAACTCCTTGCTTGCGAGGTTGCGGCAGCTACCTCCATCAATGATCACTTTGCAAGCTTTGTTAGGGCCAACTAACGCCTTGGTTTGGAACAGATTGCAGCACTGAGAATTAGCATGTGGTTGCACAGTGAGAGCACGCTGTGAAACAACAATGGTAGGAGCATGCGATGGAAAAGCATCCATGCCTTCTTCACTATTGTATCCCTCGTCATTGAATGCGGAAGGGTCTTCATCATCACAGCTTTCATACTCGCCGGTTTCTTCATTCACAAACATGACCTTTATATTGGGACAATCTCTTTTAAAGTGACCCGGGTTACCGCAAGCATGGTAAGTCACCTCTCGATTACGAGCTGTACACATATTAGAACCTGCACTAGGGGCAGGTACAGCTGGCTTCTTGGCCATAAAACATTGGAGGCTGGCTTGGAATATGAAGAAGAAGGACGGCTAGAAGCACTCGGGCTCTCCATAGGCGGGGATGGTATCCTTGGAGAAAACCTGCTAGATGGTGCATATCTTGACTTCAGTTCTGCCTCTTCTGCAAGCTGGGATTCAACCTCTCTTGCAAGATGTAATAGATCATTCATATTATAGTATTGGTGATGCAGCATAATACTTTTGATGTTAAATTTCAGCCCATGGAGAAAACATTGCATAATCATCTCAACCTCTTCATGAACTCGTGCGCGTTGCAGCAACATCTGCATCTCCATATAATAGGCATCAACGGATAGAGTAACTTGCTTCAATTGTTGCAGTTTATCAAAAACTTTCCGCAAGTAATTAGTGGGTACAAACCGAGCTTTCATTGTTGCCTTCATATCACGCCATGTACGGATAGGCTATCCATTGGTTTATTGTATCTCGGTCAAAACAATCTCCCACCAACGCAAAGTATAACCATCAAACTCAGAGGAAGCAATCTTGATCTTCTTATCCTCGGAATAATCATGCAAACGCCATAATTTCTCCATCTTAAGCTCCCATGTGAGGTACTCTTCCACATCCGTGGAGCCTTCAAATTTGGGAATTGAAAATTTAGGCTTGCTCAAGACATCTTCTTCCTGGATGGGTATACACCGCGCACCCAACCCAAGTTGTGGTTGGAGAAACTTCCCTTGACCACCACGCCCACGGCCATGATTGGACCTCATGTTGTCATTTTCACCATGGACACTACCATAATCTTCACGGCCTTCCTGTTGAAGTTGGTCAATGGTAGCTTGCAGCCCATTAACTGACGTTTTCAACTGTTGTATGCTTTCTTGGAGAGCAATGAGTTGTGTTTGCATAGTGGTGACGGTGGCCTCCGTGGTATCCACTTTCATTTGGACTGCTTGCATATTAGTATCAACATTGTCCGCAGTTTTAGTGAGCATCTCCGTTAAGTGATCACGAAGACCTTCATAGGCCTCCCAAGTAACCGGAGCATCCTTAGCCCGTTTCTGGATCACATCAAAACCACTTAGAGACATGATTAGTAGGTTAGTGCACTAAATCAAAATCTTTTGGTGGACGCTCACAACTCACTCAAAACTGACAAGAAATGGTGAATCTTACCGTTCCAAAGTGAATAGCAATGCGTACCCGTTCGGATGGAGGACTAGTGCGCGGATGTGATGAAGTGAATACCCGAGAGAAAGAGTGAACACACGACAAAGCAGGATATATGTGGTGGAGATATAGGTATGGCACCCTAACTATACCGAAGTCAAGTCCTAGTGCTGATCGTGTGATACAAACCCAAGGAAAAACTCACACAGTGGAGACAAAAAGAAGTCAGGCCTCTGAAAAGATCACCACTTTGATATTTCCCTTCTAGCTCTTGTATATCTCTCTTGCACTCTTAGATAACTCGTTTTGATCACGCTTCCTTTGTTTTTTTAATCTTTTCTCTTTTTCTATTTTTTATATTTTTCTGACTCTATTCCACACTTGCAAAAATTGCTACAGTAACTTTTCTCTTTAGGCCACAATATGTCGCACCGCGGAGAAATTTTTGGGGCAAGAACACACGAAACAGCAAACTAACACAATGACTCCGATGCAATCTAAGTTATGGAATAACTAGAAACCCCAATATTTTTGTATGGCTTTTTCTAGATAGGACGAATACAAAATCAATCTAAAGGATGGATTTTGTGGATGCTTACCGAGGTAACACTGGAAATCTGATACCAAGAGGATATGGGGTGGCCCGATATTCTTAGTAAGTGTTCGATGAATATGAGGGCGATGATATATAACTTGTATATAGCTGATGAACTCTCCTCGCTATATCCCTTTTTACAATGAGACTACTATCTACCCTTTGGATATTCACAACTTCACACACTTGCGCAACGTAGCTGTCGACCACGAGACGGTAATTTACAATCTACTAATTCCCAGTGGAACAACAGATCACATAGAACATGCAGTAGCCAAACTTCAGATCGATACGAATTGAAGTTGATGATTCAAGATGCATGCTTGGAAGCATATCTCTGAACTAAGGCTTATCTAAAACGTGGTCTCACCCTAAAACTCATAGGGAGTCCTGTATTTATGAGCTAGGGGGTCCAAACGGGGATACAAGGGCCGCATACCTGTTCCTGCGCGCAGGCAGTCGTGCAAGGTCGGACGTCCGACCCATAAGTCGGACGGTCCGGGCTGGGTCGGACGGTCCTTCTTAGGGTTCGGATGGTCCAATTAATTACCGTCCCGAGGGGGTTCTCGGGTTGTAATTATTCGGACGGTCCAGGGTGCAGCCCGGACGGTCCGACTTGAGGTCGGACGGTCCGGGGTAGCCTCCAGACGGTTCGATCGCCATCAGGTCTTCGGGTATTCTGATCGTAATTATTCGGCAGGTCCGGCTGAGATCCCGGTCGTCCGGATTGAGCCCCGGACGGTCCGGCTGAAGGTCCGGACGTCCAACTCCTTGAGCTGGTTGTTCCTTCCCTTCGTCTTCTCGCGGACCGTCTCCTCGTGCAACTTTCCCTTGTCCCATGTCTCCTTCTTGCATGACTCCTTTGTACCTAATAACACATATATGCACAAGGACTTAGGCAGTATAAAATCCTCACTAAGTAAAACATCAGATTCTATGAGGAATAAGTTCACCTGTTGTTCTAGTAACTTTGCACGGGCTCTTGTAATAGCTCCGATTCTGATTTCACTGGACTTATCCAGTATTGGTTCTTCAGGAGGTGTTGTATGTGCTAAGGTAGTAGGGATGTCCTCATCACATAATCATCGACAATGGAAGCAACTTGTCAGAAGGAGTCATGGAACGATTATGCCAACAAGAACACATTATACTGGACCTAGCATCCGTAGCACACCCACAGTCAAATGGACAAGCCAAATGCACAAACCAGGAATTCCTCCGAGGAATCAAACCCCGACTCCTCGTCCCGTTAGAATAGTCCCCGGGTTGCTGGGAAGACGAGCTCCCATCCGTGTTATGGAGTATCTGAACATCTCCAAACCGGTCGACAGGGTACACACCTTTCTTCTTTGTCTACGGAGCCGATGTGATCCTACCAAGCGACATAAGGCATGACTCACCCCGAGTCATGGCATATGTTGAATCCGACAACGAGAAAGCAAGACAAGACTCTCTTCTCCTCATAGATGGAGAATGTGACATCGCCGCTGCAAAGTCTGCAATGTACGAACAAGACATGAGGCGATACCATAGCCGAAGAATCAAGAGTCGTACCTTCCAAGAAGGAGACTTAGTACTACACCTCATACAAAAGAAGGGCATCATGCACAAGCTTTCTTCATTGTGGGAAGGACCCTTCGTGGTAAGAAAGAACCTACACAATGGATTATACTATCTGGTGGATATACAAGAGCTGTCCAAATCCAAAACGTCGGGAGAAGAAATGCCCCGACCATGGAACATCGCTCAGCTCAGTCCCTACTACAAGTAGTTCTGTTGGTAAGAAAGTTATAATATCACCCCCTCATTTCCCTCGTGTACAATAAGTATGGAGCCGACTCCTCAAGAGACAAATAAGCTTATTACCTTCCCCCATATCATAAATTCAACTTACTACACTTTTCTCCCGCAAGTATTTGTTCTTTTCTTTATTCAGTCTATCACGACAAAACATCGCCTGTAAGATTGATGCACAATCCCACTTCTATGACCTGATGGCATCGGCTTCTGATTCACTCAAACGACTCCAAATGTGGCCACTGTGACCCTGAATCTAAGTCAGCATAACAGTAGAATAAGTCATGCGACACCTGCTTACAGAGAAGTTTGACCTACGCGCATACCTGTGACCGTTAATTACTTTTTATAAGTTACTTGAAGGCATTCGATCATGGAGCCGACTGACCCTGAACTTATTCGATCAAAGGATAATGATTAAGTCACGCGTAAAGTCGACTTCTATGGGCTATTTACTTTCCAGTATTCAAAGTCATGTACAGAAAGATAATTTCAAAAAGAGGCATTTTTACACATATTCCCTCCCATGAATAATTAGAAGGCTACATACAATTAGGACCTCCTACTAGTTCCCGGGACCGACTCCTTTGAATCGACGTTTTCCCCAATCCAAGTTTGGGGGCTACCCCCACAGAAGGAGCCGTCAGGTCCACCAGAGGCATCTGAAAACCACCCGGTTTCAAATCCACGGGACATGGAGCCGACATAGGCTGCTTCTAGCCCTGCAACTTGATGTCATCCGCAATAATAGATGCCTCTACACGGGTCGCCTTCATAACTTGGTGCTAATCTTCTCTCTCAAACGGTCGACCACCGACTCTTCTCGCCGGCATGCCTTCTACTAGTCGAGCCGACTCAAATGAAGGGTCATATATCTTTCATAAAGCAAGAGCTCTCATAGCCCCTTGACGGCAAGCCGATCTTTTAGACGCCTGAACCCAAGCCGGCACCTTAAAAACTTCCTCCAACATCTTGGACACAACTCGGGGAATGTCAGGTAAACCTGAGGCGAATGCAAGCGCCCGACGCCCACCACTATTGAGATCTCAAACAACATTCATGACCGACCTTAACTTATTCGCTGGCGACTCAACCTCTATTGAGTCCTCTCGTCCTAATCATCATGCAAACAACCTCATTAGGCATAGAAAAATTGAACACACCTAGAAGAATTTCTTCTCCAACAAATTCGAGATTGTGACCAGTTTCTTACCAAATATGGCATGGACCAGCCTAGTAATGCTCTGACTCAGAATGACTTGCTTATAATCCCTATGTTTTTATTTGGCTTCCAACTGCTTAATTCATTCATCCTTCTTGGAAGAGACGTCTTGTACAGTCTTTAGTAGACTCACCATCTTCTTATGAAGATCCATCATCAAAGATATTCGCCTCTTAGCTTGTTTAATTTGGCAGGCTTGGTGGATGACTCGTTGCTTCAGAGTCACAGCGGTGCCTCAAGAATTACCGCCTATACTCTGTATACAAAATTATTGGGAATTCTACTCTTATGACTCAGCCCAATGATTTATATCGTTATCCCCACTCATGGGGGATATAATACTCACAAAATGGTAGAAAAAGTTACCTCGTATTTCCTCTTTATTAACACAAGGACGTCCCTTGACGATCCATCTAACCCACCAGATTCTCATACAACTCAAGGAAAGTCGTCTCCTCTTCCAATAGAGTCGATCTCCGACTAGACTCTGGTTTTTCCTCTTCAAGAGAACAAGTCCTAGGTGTTTTTGAACCCAGAAAATCTTGGTCGTTAACCTGCACCCTGAAAATAGGCAACTCACATCAAGCATCATTTCCTCAAGAAGGAAAAATAAAAACACACAAGTTTACCCTTTGATCGTTTGATAGTCTGAAGATTCGTCGTCAGACAAATTGATGATGGGAACCGATTCAGGCAGATTCACATCAACTGGAGGAGACACCGGACCCGGCAAAGTCATCCCTTCTTGACGATCCCAATCTTCAGAGTCGGAAGATTCAAGTCTATGTCTTTTCACTGACTTTTTCCCACTAAAGGAACAAAAAGACAAGCACATTTGACTTAAAAGAATCCGGCTAAAGCAAGAAAGGACACAGTAATACCCCTTCTTTGAAGGAATCGTCCAGTTCTTCATCATGCCAAAGTCTTGGTCAAACTTAAATCATCATCGTCATAATCTACTATAATAAAGGTGCATCTTCTAAAGTCCATGGATTCGGATCCTATACGAAATATAAATTTAGTCAGCCGACTCCATTGAACAAACCAAAGAACGACAAGACAAGAAAGCTAAAATCAAAGGGATTTCAAATATATTTATTTCATAAAGGATATCAAAGGGAAACTATTTACATCAAAAGGATTGATAAATCAACGTCCCATGGAATCATGACTTCTACATGTGTGCTCATGCTAGCATGATTTGGACTACTTTGCCCAACACCAGGCATCATCACAGACAAAGGAAGATCCTATGTCTGCTCGCGAGCATGCCCTGGGATCGACTTGACATCCCCAGCATCTCACCCAGAGCCGGAGTAGATATCACCACCTACTCGGCCTTGAACTCCTTTATTTTATGAAGAGTCGGAGGAGCCAGAGCTAGTGATGATCTTTTCGCTCTGGTCATTTGCAGAAGGAGAAATAGAGGAGTCGTCCTCTTCTTGTTCCTATGAGTCGGCTTCGCTTGTGCTCTGTGCATAAATTCCAGACGGTAGCCATGGGCATTAAAAGATCTCACCAATAGGTAGTCCTTCCCGTCGAATCTACAGCAGAGACAGTCTCCCCTTTGAAGATTGTACAAACGGGCGAATGTTTTCAACCCGTTCCTCAAGAACATTGAGCCTTCTTCTTCAAAACTTACCTCCACCCAGATGGGGCCGTTTGGGAACCCATCAATGCAGAGAAATATACCAAGGGGCTCAAGATCCTCCATGGCAATACCAAAAGAGTGGGGGAGCTCGAGATGACTGCGAATGCGGGAGCGAATCTTTACCACAAAATCGTCAGTAGGATTTCCCTCGTGAGTGGATGGATTGCTGATGAAGACCGCGCCCAGAGTGACCTCCTCGACCTCGAACTCGATGGCCGCGAACCCTAGATACCTTAGCTGCGCTAGGGCTTGTCTCTTCGGGCTCACGAAGGTGAAGCTTGGGAGGAATTGCGGTAGCAGCAAGGAGATGTGGAAAGAATGCAGAGGGAACGGAGGCATGTGGGCTGATTGCACATACGTCCTGGTTTAAATAGCCCAAGGTAGGGGCAAAGCAGTAAATTCATCAAGGGCGGTGAAAAAGATTCCCACGTTAGCCTTTCGTCGGCTCCCCATTTGACGGGACTTAACGGAGACACCTCGATATCCGTGGGATTGTGGATCGTGTTCACACCTTGGTGTGGTTTATTTCGAAAACGATACGTCTTCCGCGATGATTGGATTTAAGAACGCGAGGAACGCCAACTCTGCGACTTGCCAGGTTTAATGATGGAGTTGTTCAAAGAAGATTGCCCTGGAGCCGACCCCATGACAATCTTTGGGGCTACTATCGGGAGGATAATTCACAGACTCGAAAGTGTTAGCAAGAAGGACAAGATGAAGAGAGAGTCGGCTTATGGGCCGACTCACCAAAAGGAAGGCCCAGAGGAAAGGTTCGTCATGCAAGCCAACCGACCTAAAAGATGAAGACTGACGCCAGAAGGAAGGAGTCCAAGCTACCTTGAAGAACAAGACAAGTAATCGATGAGATAGAATAGGATTCCACCTCGTTTGATAGTCGGTCCCCTTGTAAAAACCCTAGGACTCGGCGTGTATATAAGCCGAGGCCTTGGGACATCCTAGAGGCGAACCAACCTACCATAGTTCTTGAGACACCGGCGATACCTAGCGCCCTTGTATTCAAGATCTCCCACATATAATATTAGAAAAGAAGGAGTAGTTTTTTACCTCATCGAGGGGCCGAACCTGGGTAAATCCCTATGTTTCTCCCGTGTCGATCTACAGATCGACTCTCCCTCCTTACGCATATGTCCCACAATCAAGTTCTCTATTGTCGGGACCTGGAATATGCGTATGTAATTCCAGTCACAACTCAATCACATGGAGAGCCGAGAGCCGTACCCACTTGTCTAAGAAGACAAGGCCAAGCACAAAACACTCTCGGAAAGCATCGTACGTGAGGGGCATCCCATCCCGGACGGATGATCAACTGAGATGGGTCCTCATCGCCCGCTCACAAGTCTAAATGATTATGGGTGGTGAAATCCCATACTCATAGACAAGTCGCCTCAACCATGTTATCGATTGAATCATAACCCTTACATAAACAGACTCCAGGCCGATCACTTAGTCGGGGTCTAGGGCGGGCTCGATCATACAACAAAGTGTTCACGTGACAGAGTCACGAGCAATCGCATCGTGATGCCTCAAGCTGCACACATCTAAGGGCCACTTGGTGTATAAAAGACCGTCAGCTAGATCTCAACTAAGGTCTCGAAAGCCCATACTAAGACATGCATGTTATAATCATACACGCAGCACACATGTCCAGTATGAACAGCAGGTATCATCACATAACTCTACAAAGTACTTCTTTATTGACTTACACAAAGAGCATACAAAGATCACATGTCTGTGACCAACATTACATCATACAACGGAAGCAAATTAAGTCTGAGTATAGACAAGTTTAACAAATGGCTTAGAGAAGCCTTGTTCAACAAACATGGACTTCCACAAGGAACCAGACTGCTGTCTGGAACTATACTATCTTAGTCAACATCGAGCTTCAGGAAGGTGACTCCATCGGCAGCTGGGTTCTCATCTAAAACATAGAATAAGAAAACGTGAGTACAAAGTCGTACTCAGCAAGACTTACATCAGAACTATACTACTCATGCTCAAGTTTCAAGGTAAAGGGAGGTGGGGTTTCAACATGCAGAAGTGCCATCTTTGACTTGGCCAGTCCTGTACTACGAGTACCAGACTGGAGGTAAGAAGCGTACACGATTCCACTACCGAGTCTCCAACCAATACACCACTATGGATACTTCCTCGACTTCCCCACGAGAAAGCATGCCATAGCACTCACACTTATCTTGCGAGTTTTGGAGTATCCATTCAAGTTGTCTAATAATCAGGTACAGGTTCCAAGTAGTCCATGACCGCGGACTAGGCTATTCGAATAATTTTGTTAACCTTGCAAGGGTGTAAAATACACACACATGACCATCGGTTACCGCCTTTTTCTCGCCACCGTTCAAGAGGTGACAGCGAGGATGTTCACCACGACACTTCGCTCACAACCGGTTGTCGGGACCCGGGGTTAGCGTATGCAAGTACAGCTAAGACATAGTCATATGGAGAGCCGAGAACCGCACCCACTTGTCTAAGCAGACAAGGCCAAGCACTGAACATTCTCGGAAAGCATCGTACGTGAGGGGCATCCCATCCAGGCCGAATGATCAACTGAGATGGGTCCTCATCGTCCGCACACAAGTCTAATGATATGGGTGGTGAACCCCCATATTCAAAGACAAGTCGCCTCAACCATATTATCGACTATCTCAAAACTCTTACATAGACTTACTCCAGCCCGATCACTTAGCCGGGGTCTATGGCGGGCTCGATCATACCACAGAGTGTGCACGAGACGGAGTCTCGAGCAATCGCATCGCGATGCCCCAAGCTGCGCACATCTAAGGGCCACTTGGTGTATGAAAGACCGCCAGCCAGAACACAACTAAGGTCTCGAAAACCCATACAAAGACATGTATGTTATAAACATACACGCAGCACACATGCCTTGTATGAACAGCAGGTACCATTGCAATTGTCTACAAAGTGTACAATTTTATTGATAACTCTTATAGAGTGCAAACAGAGATCACATACATGTGATCCAACATTACATTACAAGCGGAAGCAAATTATGTCTGAGTACAGACAAGTTTAACAAATGGCTTAAGAAGCCTTATTTAAACACAAAGCCCTCCACGAGGGAACCAGTCGTCTGACTGGGACTAGACTAGTTGGTCTTCAGTCGTCCAGCTCGATGAAGAAGCCACCTTCGGGGTCAGTGGCATCATCTAAAACATAGATTAAGCAAACGTGAGTACAAAATCGTACTCAGCAAGACTTACATAGGAGCTATACTACTCATGCTCATGTGTCAAGGTAAAGGGAGGTGGGGTTCACTTGCAGAAGTGCCAGCTTTGACTTGGCTAATCCTGAACTACGAGTACCAGACTTTGAGGTAAGAAGCGTACACGAGTCCACTACTTTCTCCAACCAATACACCACTATGGTGCCTTCCTCGACTTCCCCACGAGGAAGCACGCCATAGCACTCACACTTATCTTGGTGTGTTTTAGAAGTATCCGGTTCAAGTTGTCTAATAATCAAGCTAAGCTTTCCAAGCAGTCCATAACCGCGGACGCGGCTATTCGAATAGTTTTGTTAACCTTGCAAGGGTGTACCGCTACACACACATGACCATCATTTACCGCCTTTGATCTCGACACCATTCAAGGGGTGCCAACGAGGATGCTCACCACAACTGTTACCTCATAGCCGATCTAGTCCGAGAAAGCCGCCTATATGGGTTGGCTACCGCAATCGTGAACCCGGCCGGTTTACCGAAGTGGACCCAAGTGATGTGTGCGTGGTGCATAAGCCGGTCTCGGATGAGCCGTTCTCTCACTTAGCATCCAGGCCACAGACCTACCAGAACTCCGAACTATTGCGACATCTGGACATCGAAAGGGATGAGTTAGTAAGTTGAGAGGGGTGAGTGAGCCCAATGTGTGGTTGTACTCTTCATCTTGGATCACCACACAAGAACTCGTACTAGGGCGGTGTTCAACGAGACAACCCACCGTGTACTCCTACACAGCCTCTCATCGTTCACCTTGTATTAGGGTCGATTCACCAACACTTTTCTACCATCATCAACATGATCATTCCCATCCCGACTCACATCACAGTAACAACATGGTATCATACTAAGCATGCAATAAGAAGTAACATTGCAGGGGCCACATGATATCAAACAACTCCTACATTTGCTAGGATTGTGGTTTGCTTACTACTGTGACAAAATGATAGGTCATGCAAAGGAATGGGTTCATCTATGCGGTAGAAACGAAGCATGGTGATCATCCTAAACAATGCATAAGCGAGACATGAGAGGGAAGTGGGATTTTATCGACATGATCAATGGGGGTTTGCTTGCCTTGCTGACGAGGTTCGGGTTCGGGGTCTTAAACGTAGGGGGTGACCTCGGGCTCCGGCTCCACCTCTACTCGACAAACAACAATCAAAGTAGCAAAGTAAATACGATGCACAAACACATGATGGAAGTTTGAATCTTGATGTACATGCTTTGATGTGTTGAGAATTCCATTTAAATGGAGTATATTGCAAATTGAATTGCAAATTCAAACTCCACATTTGAATTCAAGTTAACCAAGTTGCATGTGACATTGTTTGATCATTTTGAATCATCTTCAAATGTATAAGATATTCCTCTGATGTGTGGTTGAATTATAACATAAATCCATGGTGCAAGTTGCAAGATCATTTGATTTGAATTTGAATTAAATTCAAATAAACCAAATGACATATGCTACTGGTCCCATTTTAAATTCAACTCAAACATAGTTGAAAGTTGCATATTTGGAAAGATAATTTTCTCCTGATCATTTTTCATATATTATTTGTCCAATTTGGAGTTAATATGAATTCTCAATGAATTTCCAAAGTTTGGGGTATTTTATGGAATTTCTGGAATTCTTTTAAATCAAATAATCTCTGGAAATTCATTTAATTGATTTATTGCGCAAGTGCTGCCGTCAGGGGGGGGGGGCTGACATGTGGGGTCACCTTGTCAGTGACTGGGTTAACTAACCCGTGGGTTAAATTAATCCAGTGGCTTTATTAAGCCACTGGGCCCACTGGTCAGTGACCCAGGGGGTCATTAGCCAGGTGCTTAAGGGCTAACCCACCGGCGGCTAACCGCCGGCGACTGGAGCCGCGGCGGCGACTCGCCGGAATGGCCTAGGGGCCACGGGAGGCCACGGGGAGGGCAACAATGGATGCAGCAGCTTCGTCCGCGTCTTCTGGAGGCAACAGGGGGTCACGGGGTGGTCGGGAGCGACGACGGCGACGTCCTTGGCGGCGACAGAACCACGGCGAGGTCGTAGTCGACGTTGTGGTGCAAGACTTGAGGTGATTCGGGGCGCGTTCGAACACTGGCATGTTCAGGAGCCAAACGCACGCACTGGGGGTTCACGATGAGCACTTGAGCCAGGAGGACGACGACCATGGCGGCGACCTTCCTCTGCTCTCATGGAGGAATCGTCTAGGGGGGATTGAGGGGCCGCAAGATTAGGGGTTCTGCTCACCAGGAGGTGGTGAACGCAACGGCGCAGGCGGTGGAGACGGAGAGGCTTCAATGACGATGAATTCGCCGGAGTTGGCTTGCGGGTCCGGCGGCAACGTGGAGAAGATTCCGGCGGCTACAGAGCGTCCGAGCTCGATTCCTTCTGCACGGAGTCGAAGTCGAGGATGGCGAGGAGGATGGACAGCACGGCGCAGCTCGGGGACGTCGTTGGCCACGCGGGCATCAAGCTATGGCGACGGCGACGTCCTGTTCTTCTCGGGGCTCAGCGAGAGAGAGGAGGATAGGCGCTGGGGAGGGGGGGGGGGGGAAGATCTCACGGCGTCTCCAGGGCGCGTCCAGGTGCGAGAAGATGCCACAGGGGGCCTGGAAGCTCCTCGACGACGACGTGTCGTCCCCGGCTAGCTCGGTGGCATTTCACCGAGCAGCTTGGAGGCGCGGGAGGGGGAAGAAGACGCCCCTGCCCCTGTGGGCCGGCTGGGCTGGGTGGGCCAGCCCCGCCTAGGCGCCAGGTAAGGATTTTTCTTTCTTTTCTGTTTTTCTTTTCTGCTATTTGTTCTGTTTAGCCAATTAAAATAGCTAAACATTTTTTTAAATGCTGAAATTTTTTATGTGGCCTCATAATAATAAAGACTAACCAGTTATAAAATTTCAACATTTTTAAAATTCAAATAATTTGAATTTTAAATCAAATAGGGGTATTTCTTTAATTCCAAGGCACTGTTTGATTATTTGAAAAATCTATGAGCCTGGGATGGGTCCCACATCACTTGATATGTGATCACACTCATTTATAAGACTTTTCAAAAATCTAACATGAATTTTTGGAGAAGATTTTTATCTGGCCTTTTGAATTAATTCATCTGTGGGGGGTTCCTTCTCCCATTTGGATTTTGAAGTTGATTTCCTTTGAAAAAAGACATGATGCAAGGTTACTTGATCCTAGCACATTACCTAACAGAGGGTTCTGACAACTCGCCCCCACTCAACAGAATCTCGTCCCGAGATTCAGAAGTCTGCGGGAGGAAGAAGGGGTACTCGACACTGAGACGGTCTTCTCTTTCCCACGTAGCTTCTCTTTCAGAGTGGTGTGACCATTGCACTTTCAGAAACCTAATCTTCTGACGACGAGTTACACGCTCTGCGGAATCAAGAATACGAACGGGGTATTCTCGATAAGAAAGGTCATCTTGGAGATCAAGCGTTTCATGGTCGACTTCTCGGATGGGGTCCTTGAAGCAACGCCTGAGTTGTGACACATGGAATACATCATGTACTCGGGAGAGGTGCAGAGGTAGTTCAAGTTGGTAGGCAACTTCTCCACGTTTAGCAATAATGCGGAAAGGTCCGATGTAACGTGGGGCCAACTTGCCTTTGATACCGAAACGTTGGGTTCCCTTCAGAGGAGTAACCCGAAGGTAAGCCTTCTCATCCAGATTGTAGCTCTCTTGCCTATGATGACGATCATAGTAGCTTTTCTGATGAGACTGGGCTGCTTTCAATTGATCACGAACAATGCGAACTTGCTCTTCTACTTCCTTGATCATATCCGGTCCAAGGAATTGTCTTTCACCGGTTTCTAACCAGTGTAAAGGTGTTCGACATCGTCGTCCATAAAGGAGTTCAAAAGGAGCCATGTTTAGACTAGATTGAAAACTATTGTTATAAGCAAATTCGGCAAATGGAAGAGACTTCTCCCAATTCTTTTCGAATGAGATAACACAAGCTCTGAGCATGTCTTCAAGAATTTGGTTAACCCTTTCGACTTGACCGCTAGACTGAGGATGGAAAGCTGTACTAAAGGAGAGATGATTTCCCATAGCATTCTGAAAGCTTCCCCAAAATCTAGAGGTGAAAAGGCTACCGCGATCAGAATTGATTTCCAAAGGAACACCATGAAGGGATACCATTCTAGAGATGTACAAGTCCGCTAACTGGCTAGCAGTTATAGACTCGCGAACCGGAAGGAAATGTGCAACTTTGGAAAGCCTATCTATGACAACGAAGATGGCATTGTTTCCTTTCTGGGTTTTTGGAAAGCCAGTGATGAAGTCCATACCGACTTTGTCCCATTTCCACTCGGGAATTGACAAAGGTTGAAGCGTACCAGCAGGTCTTTGATGTTCTGCCTTAATGCGACGACAAACATCACATTCGGCAACAAATTGAGCAATGTCTCTGTTCATCCTAGTCCACCAAAATCTCTGGCGTAGATCTCGGTACATGTTTGTGCTACCGGGATGAATCGAGAGGGGTGTGTCATGGGCTTCCTTGAGGATGAGTTGCCTTAGTTCCCTATTTTTAGGTACTACCAAACGATTTTCAAAGAATACCGTTCCCTTGCTATCTGTGGAGAAACATTTAGCAACTCCGCTAGCAATGTTCTCCTTGATCCGGCGAACACCTCGTGCACGCCTTTGGGAAACTATGATTTGATCCTCAAGAGTTGGTTTCGCCACCAAGGTAGAAATATAGCCATGAGGAACAATTTCAAGGTTGAGCTTGCGAAAGTCCTCATGAAGAAGTGGTTGATACTGTTGTAACATGAGGTTGTTACAATACGACTTACGACTTAGTGCATCAGCCATGACATTGGCTTTGCCTGGGGTGTAAGAAATTACTACGTCGTAATCTTTCATCAACTCAATCCAGCGTCTTTGCCTGAGATTAAGATCTGGCTGGGTGAAAATGTATTTGAGGCTTTGGTGGTCGGAATAAATCTCACAACGATTACCAAGGAGGTAATGTCGCCAAGTTGTTAGGGCATGAACTACGACAGCGAGTTCAAGGTCATGGGTAGGATAGTTCTCTTCATGTGGCCGCAATTGGCGTGAAGCATAAGCTACCACATGTCGATCTTGCAAAAGTATGCATCCTAACCCTTGCCGTGATGCGTCACAATAGATCTCGAAATCCTTTTTGGTGTCTGGAGGTGCAAGTACAGGTGCAGAAGTCAATCTTCTTTTTAGCTCTTGAAAGCTTTCCTCGCACTTGGGAGTCCATAAGAATTTTTTATCTTTCTTGACGAGTTCAGTTAGAGGCTTTGCAAGTTTAGAAAAGTTCTCGACGAAGCGACGGCAATAGCTGGCTAGGCCAAGAAAACTCCTAACTTGCTTAACCGATTCAGGTGGAGTCCAGTCAAGGACGGCCTGAACTCTCTCAGGATTCACAGCAATGCCTTTTGCAGAAATTATGTGGCCTAAGTAGGTCACTTATGGTAGCCAAAATTCACACTTGGAGAATTTAGCATACAGGTGATGCTCTCTAAGTTTCATCAATACCAGCCTTAGGTGTTCGGCATGTTCTTCTTCGTTCTTCGAGTATATAAGGATGTCATCGAGGTAAACCATGACGAACTGGTCCAAATACTCCATGAAGATCGCATTCATCATGCGTGAGAAAGTTGCGTGGGCATTGGTTAGACCAAAGGACATGACGGTGTACTCGTAAAGACCATAACGAGTAGTAAAAAACGTTTTGGGAATGTCCTCGTTTCGGATTTTGATTTGATGATAACCTAATCTCAAATCCATCTTGGAGAAGACAGAGGATCCTGCAAGTTGATCATAAAGATCGTTGATCCTGGGCAAAGGGTACTTGTTCTTTATCGTCGCTAAATTTAGCGGGCGATAGTCTACGCACATCCTTTCTGTTCCATCTTTCTTCGTTACGAACAAAATGGGGCAACCCCATGGCGATGAGCTAGGGCGGATGAAGCCTTTCGCCAACAAAGTTTCCAGTTGGGTTTTAAGCTCAGCCAACTCACGTGGGGCCATTTTGTATGGGCGTCTAGAAATTGGTGCGGTTCCTGGAACAAGATCCACTATAAACTCTACACATCTGTCGGGTGGCATGCCCAGCAGCTCTTCAGGAAAGACATCCGGGAAGTCACGAACCACCGGAATATCTTCAAGTTCGGGAAGGGGAAGTACATTCAAAGAATGCACCTGGGTTCTTGTTCAGGGTGAGGTATAGTTGACTGTTTTGCCTGAAGGTTGGGTGAGTTTCACGGATTTGCCTTTGCAATCCAGGTAGGCATTCTGTCTTGATAGCCAATCCATGCCAAGGATGACATCAATGTCTCAAGACTTGAGGGCTATGAGTGAAGCAAGGAATACTAAACCCTCAATTGCAATATGATTACCATGGCTTACTCTATTAGTTTTCCATCTTGACCCTGGAGTTTGAATAATCATTGGGGTGGACAATTCCACAAAGGGTAACTCATGACGAAGTGCATAACTTTCCGACATGAATGAATGAGATGCTCCTGGGTCGAAAAGAACGGAAGTAGGAACATAATTGACTGGGAGCGTACCAAGAATGACGTCAGTGGTGTCGTCAGTCTCTTCGGTGGCGATCTGGTTCACACGTCCACGAGTGGTGGGAGGAGCGGGTTTGGCGGTGTAGACCTTCTGGGGTGGCTTGCCACGACCATTGTTGCTGTTGTTGCCTCCGGCACGTGGTGGAGCATTCTGATGCTGGAGCTGGTTCTGGGGACACTCGCGAGAGTAGTGGCCTGCCTGACCACACTTGTAACATACTCCAAAGACAGTGCGTGGAGCTGGGTTGTTTGGTAGAGCTGGGTGAAACTGGGTTGGTGGACGAGGCGCCACATAGGATGGCCTCGGTGGGTTGTTCTGGCGGAACATGTGGTTTGGGATCCAGATCTTGCGCTTCTGGGAGCCAGAACTGGATGAGCTGTCATCTCTAGGGTGTTTGCGAAAGTCGTTGGGGGTGTTCATGTCCTCGGCCTTAATGGCCTTGTTGACAATGACCTGAAAGGTGGCAAAGTCATGAAGATTGAGCTCACGACGAAGTCCAGTGTTGAGGCCGCGACGGAACCTCTCTTGTTTCTTGGAGTCGGTGGAGACTTCTTCGGTAGCATAACGAGCCAGTCGGTTGAACTCACGACTAAACTCATCAACGGTCCTTCTGCCTTGAGTGAGGTTGCAGAACTCCTCACGCTTGCGGTCAATAAGACCTTTGGGAATGTGGTGCTCGCGGAAAGAAGTGTAGAATTCCTCCCAAGATGCAGGCGGTCCAACGGGACGCATATTCAGAAAGTTCTCCCACCAGGAACTAGCTGCACCTTCGAGGTGATAGGTGGCATAGCCGACCTTGTCACCAGTTGCAACACAGCTTGCTTGGAGCTTCCTTTCGATGCTGCGAAGCCAGTCATCGGCGTCAAGGGGCTTGGTGGAGTAACTAAAAACCGGGGGATGAAGTCGGATGAAGTCGTTCAGGGACACCAACTCATTGCGCTGCTGAGTGGTGTTGCGAGCAATGACTTCCAACAGATGGTGACAGTCTTGGCGGTTCCTCTCGACTTCCATCAGAACCTGTGCCATCGTGGGTGGGGGTGGAAGGTTGCCTTCCTCCTGGTCACTCCCACGACCTTGGTTACGACCAACCTGGCCACGGGTTCCTTGAGACATCCTGAAGGTGAAAAACCAAAGTCAAACAGAGTTGATTTGAAGAGTCTAAACAAGGTATTGAAGTACTGGAAGGATTACAGAGCAAAGGAAGTAATCATCTTGACAACATGGTGATAAAGCATACAAGCCATATATTCACAAGCTGTCATACAAACCATACATCATTTTAGTACAAGCACTGAGCTAATACAAACGTGATAAAGATGATACATCCTTCAGAGGCACTCTGAATTCCTATACATTATTTATCTAAGCCTCTGGAACTTAGACCCTTGCGTACAATATACTATGATACTACTACATCATCACTAAGTAAGACCACAGGCGGTCTCACTCATCTCCATCTCCATAGTAGTCCTCATAAAAGTTACCCGCGTATCCCCGTAGCTGGAGGTGACCATCGGAAAACACGGAGGCTTGTGGACCCTGATATCCATTTGGGCAAGGATGGGGCCTGGGTCCAGTGTAGGCTGGAAGCAAAGGACCACGGGGTGGAAAAATGCCTCCAATCTCGGGCCAAGCAACTCGAGAAGGCATCTGAGTCCTCACTGGGTAGATCGCATCAAACTCAACTGATCCCACGCTCACAAAGGGTGCCAAAAGTGTCAGTGCTCGATACAGACGAACACGGGTGGCGTGGAGCTCGAAACGGAGAGCGCGTGCATCACGATCTCTGTCACTAGCAAACCTAGCAGTCATCTGAAGGGCGGGATCCTCTGCAGAGTGATCTGAGTAGAGTCCGGTGTAATATCCCTCTTCTCCTGGAAGTGCAGCAGGGATATAGCGGAAAGTGGTCTCTCTCAGCAAAGTGTGCTCCTCTCTCAGCAGTGTCATACAAGAGTATGCAGCATCCTACACAGCCATGTTCTCGGTAATGCCAATGCCATGTCCAAAGTGGATAGGCTGAGTGACTCCAACGTGGTGCGGGTAGATCCTAACAATGCAGTGGAACTGCGTCTGGTTGAAGTCGTGAAACTGCTCCTCAACGGTGTACTCAGGGTACCACCGATATCCCACGTAGGACATCATCTCGATCAACGTGGCGGGATGGCCACGCACACCGAGGCACCTGGTCAAACGAACAATCTGCCGAGGGGGAAGATCTTCCATCTGAAACAGAAAGGAGTTTGCAATTGCATCAGATTATGAGATAAACCTGGAATGATTCGGACAGCATAACGGCTGTAATTGCAAGAAAAAGACAATTTCTTAGAACATGGAAACAACACTTACATAAGATGTAATAAAACAGGGAGCATAACCACTCCAACAAACCGGTGACAACTTTCCTACGGCTACAAGGAAGCAAACAACGAGATGTTCTAATCAGACAGAGGAGAGCCTAGTCCAATCTTCCCGTAGAATAAGATGAGGGTGACTCAGAACTCAGAACGAAGTGGGTAAGGAGAAAAAAGAAGCCTTATGTTGTTCCCTTATATACCCAGAGTAACTATATAACTATAGAAGGCTAGACTCGACTTCGGCCAAGACTACTAGTCCGACAGTCAGTCCTGCTCTGATACCAAGTCTGTCGGGACCCGGGGTTAGCGTATGCAAGTACAGCTAAGACATAGTCATATGGAGAGCCGAGAACCGCACCCACTTGTCTAAGCAGACAAGGCCATGCACTGAACATTCTCGGAAAGCATCGTACGTGAGGGGCATCCCATCCAGGCCGGATGATCAAATGAGATGGGTCCTCATCATCCGCACACAAGTCTCATGATATGGGTGGTGAACCCCCATATTCAAAGACAAGTCGCCTCAACCATATTATCGACTATCTCAAAACTCTTACATAGACTTACTCCAGCCCGATCACTTAGCCGGGGTCTAGGGCGGGCTCGATCATACCACAAAGTGTGCACGAGACGGAGTCTCGAGCAATCGCATCGCGATGCCCCAAGCTGCGCACATCTAAGGGCCACTTGGTGTATGAAAGACCTCCATCCAGAACACAACTAAGGTCTCGAAAACCCATACAAAGACATGTATGTTATAAACATACACGCCGCACACATGCCTTGTATGAACAGCAGGTACCATTGCAATTCTCTACAAAGTGTACAATTTTATTGAGAACTCTTATAGAGTGCAAACAGAGATCACATACATGTGATCCAACATTACATTACAAGCGGAAGCAAATTATGTCTGAGTACAGACAAGTATAACAAATCGCTTAAGAAGACTTATTTAAACACAAAGCCCTCCACGAGGGAACCAGTCGTCTGACTGGGACTAGACTAGTTGGTCTTCAGTCGTCCAGCTCGATGAAGAAGCCACCTTCGGGGTCAGTGGCATCATCTAAAACATAGATTAAGCAAACGTGAGTACAAAATCGTACTCAGCAAGACTTACATAGGAGCTATACTACTCATGCACATGTGTCAAGGTAAAGGGAGGTGGGGTTCACTTGCAGAAGTGCCAGCTTTGACTTGGCTAATCCTGAACTACGAGTACCAGACTTTGAGGTAAGAAGCGTACACGAGTCCACTACTTTCTCCAACCAATACACCACTATGGTGCCATCCTCGACTTCCCCACGAGGAAGCATGCCATGGCACTCACACTTATCTTGGTGTGTTTTAGAAGTATCCGGTTCAAGTTGTCTAATAATCAAGCTAAGCTTTCCAAGCAGTCCATAACCGCGGACGCGGCTATTCGAATAGTTTTTTTAACCTTGCAAGGGTGTACCTCTACACACACATGACCATCATTTACCGCCTTTGATCTCGACACCATTCAAGGGGTGCCAGCGAGGATGCTCACCACAACTGTTACCTCATAGCCGATCTAGTCCGAGAAAGCCGCCTACTTGGGTTGGCTACCACAATCGTGAACCCGGCAGGTTTACCGAAGTGGACCCAAGTGATGTGTGCGTGGTGCATAAGCCGGTCTCGGATGAGCCGTTCTCTCACTTAGCATCCAGGCCACAGACCTACCAGAACTCCGAACTATTGCGACATCTGGAGATCGAAAGGGATGAGTTAGTAAGTTGAGAGGGGTCAGTGAGCCCAATGTGTGGTTGTACTCTTCATCTTGGATCACCACACAAGAACTCGTACTAGGGCGGTGTTCAACGAGACAACCCACCGTGTACTCCTACACAGCCTCTCATCGTTCACCTTGTATTAGGGTCGATTCACCAACACTTTTCTACCATCATCAACATGATCATTCCCATCCCGACTCACATCACAGTAACAACATGGTATCATACTAAGCATGCAATAAGCAGTAACATTGCAGGGGCCACATGATATCAAACAACTCCTACATTTGCTAGGATTGTGGTTTGCTTACTACTGTGACAAAATGATAGGTCATGCAAAGGAATGGGTTCATCTATGCGGTAGAAACGAAGCATGGTGATCATCCTAAACAATGCATAAGCGAGACATGAGAGGGAAGTGGGATTTTATCGACATGATCAATGGGGGTTAGCTTGCCTTGCTGACGAGGTTCGGGTTCGGGGTCTTCAACATAGGGGGTGACCTCGGGCTCCGGCTCCACCTCTACTCGACAAACAACAATCAAAGTAGCAAAGTAAATACGATGCACAAACACATGATGGAAGTTTGAATCTTGATGTACATGCTTTGATGTGTTGAGCATTCCATTTAAATGGAGTATATTGCAAATTGAATTGCAAATTCAGACTCCACATTTGAATTCAAATTAACCAAGTTGCATGTGACATTGTTTGATCATTTTGAATCATCTTCAAATGTATAAGATATGCCTCTGATGTGTGGTTGAATTATAACATAAATCCATGGTCCAAGTTGCAAGATCATTTGATTTGAAATTGAATTAAATTCAAATAAACCAAATGACATATGCTACTGGTCCCAATTTAAATTCAACTCAAACATAGTTGAAAGTTGCATATTTGGAAAGATAATTTTCTCCTGATCATTTTTCATATATTATTTGTCCAATTTGGAGTTAATATGAATTTTCTATGAATTTCCAAAGTTTGGGGTATTTTCTGGAATTTCTGGAATTCTTTTAAATCAAATAATCTCTGGAAATTCATTTAATTGATTTATTGCGCAAGTGCTGACGTCAGGGGGGGGGGCTGACATGTGGGGTCACCTTGTCAGTGACTGGGTTAACTAACCCGTGGGTTAAATTTATCCAGTGGCTTAATTAAGCCACTAGGCCCACTGGTCAGTGACCCAAGGGGTCATTAGCCAGGTGCTTAAGGGCTAACCCACCGGCGGCTAACCGCCGGCGACTAACCGTCGGCGACTAACCGCCGGCGACTGGAGCCGCGGCGGCGACTCGCCGGAATGGCCTAGGGGCCACGGGAGGCCACGGGGAGGGCAACAATGGATGCAACAGCTTCGTCCGCGTCTTCTGGAGGCAACAGGGGGTCACGGGGTGGTTGGGAGCGACGACGGCGACGTCCTTGGCGGCGACAGAACCACGGCGAGGTCGTAGTCGACGTTGTAGTGCAAGACTTGAGGTGATTCGGGGCGCGTTCGAACACTGGCATGTTCAGGAGCCAAACGCACGCACTGGGGGTTCACGATGAGCACTGGAGCGAGGAGGACGACGACCATGGCGGCGACCTTCCTCTGCTCTCATGGCGGAATCGTCTAGGGGGGGATTGAGGGGCCGCAAGATTAGGGGTTCTGCTCACCAGGAGGTGGTGAACGCAACGGCGCAGGCGGTGGAGACGGAGAGGCTTCAACGACGATGAATTCGCCGGAGTTGGCTTGCGGGTCCGGCGGCAACGTGGAGAAGCTTATGGCGGCTACAGAGCGTCTGAGCTCGATTCCTTCTGCACGGAGTCGAAGTCGAGGATGGCGAGGAGGATGGACAGCACGGCGCAGCTCGGGGACGTCGTTGGCCACGCGGGCTTCAAGCTATGGCGACGGCGGCGTCCTGTTCTTCTCGGGGCTCAGCGAGAGAGAGGAGGATAGGCGCTGGGGAGGGGGGGGAGAGCTCACGGCGTCTCTAGGGCGCGTCCAGGTGCGAGAAGAGGCCACGGGGGGCCTGGAAGCTCCTCGACGACGACGTGTCGTCCCCGGCTAGCTCGGTGGCATTCCACCGAGCAGCTTGGAGGCGCGGGAGGGGGAAGAAGACGCCCCTGCCCCTGTGGGCCGGCTGGGCTGGGTGGGCCAGCCCCGCCTAGGCGCCAGGTAAGGATTTTTCTTTCTTTACTGTTTTTCTTTTCTGCTATTTGTTCTGTTTAGCCAATTAAAATAGCTAAACATTTTTTTAAATGCTGAAATTTTTTATGTGGCCTCATAATAATAAAGACTAACCACTTATAAAATTTCAACATTTTTAAAATTCAAATAATTTGAATTTAAATCAAATAGGGGTATTTCTTTAATTCCAAGGCACTGTTTGATTATTTGAAAAATCTATGAGCATGGGATGGGTCCCACATCACTTGATATGTGATCACACTCATTTATAAGACTTTTCAAAAATCTAACATGAATTTTTGGAGAAGATTTTTATCTGGCCTTTTGAATTAATTCATCTGTGGAGGGTTCCTTCTCCCATTTCGATTTTGAAGTTGATTTCCTTTGAAAAAAGACATGATGCAAGGTTACTTGATCCTAGCACATTACCTAACAGAGGGTTCTGACAACTCGCCCCCACTCAACAGAATATCGTCCCGAGATTCAGAAGTCTGCGGGAGGAAGAAGGGGTACTCGGCACTGAGACGGTCTTCTCTTTCCCACGTAGCTTCTCTTTCAGAGTGGTGTGACCATTGCACTTTCAGAAACCTAAGTTGAAAAGGCTACCACGATCAGAATTGATTTCCAAAGGAACACCATGAAGAGACACAATTCTAGAGACATACAAGTCCACTAAGTGGCTAGCAGTTATAGACTCGCGAACGGGAAGGAAGTGAGCAACTTTTGAAAGTCTATCCACCACCACGAAGATGGCATCATTTCCTTTCTGCGTTTTTGGAAAGCCAGTGATGAAATCCATACTGACTTTGTCCCATTTCCACTCTGGAATAGGTAGTGGTTTGAGAGTACCAATAGGTCTTTGGTGTTCTGCCTTAACGCGACGACAAACATCACATTCGCCAATGAACTGTGTGATTTCCCTCTTCATCCGAGTCCACCAAAATCTCTGGCGTAGATATCGGTACATTTTTGTGCTACCGGGATGAGTCGAGAGAGGTGTGTCACGAGCTTCTTTGAGGATGAGTTGCCTTAGGTTCTTATTCTTAGGTACTACCAAACGATTTCCAAAGAATACCGTTCCTTTGCTATCTGTCGAGAAACATTTAGCAGCTCCGCTAGCAATGTTCTCCTTGATCCGGCGAATACCTCATGCACGCCTTTGGGCAACTATGATCTGATCCTAAAGAGTGGGTTTCGCCACCAAGGTAGAAAGAAATCCATGGGGAACTATCTCAAGATTGAGCTTGCGAAATTCCTCATGAAGAGATGGTTGATACTGCTGTAACATAAGGTTGTTACAGTACGACTTACGACTTAGTGCATCAGCCATGACATTGGCCTTGCCTGGGGTGTATGAGATTCCTAAGTCGTAATCTTTTATCAACTCAATCCAGCTTCTTTGCTTGAGATTAAGATCTGGTTGGGTGAATATGTATCTGAGGCTCTAGTGATCAGAATAGATCTGGCAGTGATTACCAAGGAGGTAATGTCGCCATGTCTTCAGGGCATGAACTACGGCAGCGAGATCAAGATCATGGGTAGGATAGTTCTCTTCATGTGGCCGCAACTGGCGTGAAGCATAAAATTTCAACATTTTTAAAATTCAAATAATTTGAATTTTAAATCAAATAGGGGTATTTCTTTAATTCCAAGGCACTGTTTGATTATTTGAAAAATCTATGAGCATGGGATGGGTCCCACATCACTTGATATGTGATCACACTCATTTATAAGACTTTTCAAAAATCTAACATGAATTTTTGGAGAAGATTTTTATCTGGCCTTTTGAATTAATTCATCTGGGGGGGTTCCTTCTCCCATTTCGATTTTGAAGTTGATTTCCTTTGAAAAAAGACATGATGCAAGGTTACTTGATCCTAGCACATTACCTAACAGAGGGTTCTGACACCGGTCTATTTCAGGAGTCAACTATCTGAGTTGCCTCCGCTCGAGAGCCCGGCCGGATCAACGAAACGGACTCAAACAATGCAAGTGACCGAGACGCCACCTTTGGCAGATGGTTTTCCTGCCTCACAGGTGCATCCACATATCTATATGATGCAACCATTCCTTCATTCTTTTTCTATGCATGCCAAATGGAAAGCCCGAACTGATGTGACTCCTGGATATCAACATGGATCAAGGTACTAGACCGAGAGGGGTCAGTGAGCCCAATGTGTGGTTGTACTCTTTGTCTTCGATTACCATACAAGAACTCGGTTCTTAAGGCGGTGTTCAACGAGACAACCCACTGTGTACTCCTACACACCCTCTCATCGTTCACCTTTGTTTAGGGTGGATTCACCAACACGTTAACAACAGCAACACTGTGAACATTCCATCCCGACTCACAACCAAAGTAACCTCATTGTATCACTAAGAAGCAATAAGCAGTAACAGTTGCAGGGGCCACATGCTCATCATTCAACTCCTATATCTGCTAGGATTGTGTTATTGCTTAATACGGTGACAAAATGATAGGTCATGCATCGAAATGGGTTCAACTATGCGTAAGAATGTGTCTCGGTGATCTCCTAAACATGCATAAGAGAGAATGAGAGGGAAGTAGGATTTTATAGACATGATCAATGGGGGTTTTCTTGCCTTGCTGACGATACACGGGTCTTAACTGTGGTCTTCTTCTTCGGGGGTGATCACCGTCTCAGAAGCACTGTTACCGGCACAATCATCAACAAAGGGGGGCAACATTGAAATAGAATGCACATACATATGATATAGTTGTCCATGATGTGATTGCTTCTGTTTTGTGGCAAATTCAATTTAAATGAAGTGTATTGCATTTGGAATGCAAATTCAAACTCCATATGTTGCTCAAATTAGCCAAGTTGCAATTTCTTTTATTTGATCATTGTAAACCATCTTGTCATGTGAAATATATGCCTCTGATGTTCAAGTGAAGTGTGGTGTATTGCAAAGGTTCAAGTTGGAATAGAATTTGAATTAAATTTGAATTAATTCCAATTAAACAAAATAGAAAAAGCTACTGGTCCCAATTTAAGATCAACCCAAACATGGTTGAAAGTTGGATATTTGGATAGAGAATTTTCTGCTGATCATTTTTCATATATTATATGTTAAATTTGGAGTTAATATGAATTTTCTATGATTTTTCAAAGTTTAAACAATTTTCTGACTTTTCTGCATTATTTTAAATCATTTAGCAATTTATTGCGTCATGCTGACGCATGGCTGACGTGGGGGGTTGGGTCTGACCTGTGGGGTCAGCCTGTCAGCCAAAGTGGGTTTAATCCCTCTGTTTAAATTAAAAGAGAGGGGTTAAGGGCTAGGGGGCCCCACCTGTCATTGACCTGGGTCAACTAACAGGGGGATTAGCCCCTAATTATATGGGCCACGTTGGCACTCGCCGGCGGCGACCTCTGCACGCGGCGGAGGGCTCGCCGGAGTGACCATTTGGTCACGGGAGGCCATGAGAAGGCTACCAAAATGTAGACCGTGTGCTCCCGCGTGTGCTGGAACTAGCAGGGGGACACCAGGGTCGACAGGGCGTCGGCGGCAACAACTCGCGCGGCGGAGGAGCCGCTAGCCACAGTGAGAACGACCTAGGGGCCACGGGGTGAAGCATGCAATGGCGCAAAATGCGCATGAGCTCACCAGGAGCGTGACGAACTGCTCGAGGGGGCCATAGAAGATCTGGTGGCGGCGCAATTCGTCATCGTCGTTCACGGTGGCCGGCGGGATTCGTTGAAGCGGGCGGCGTCCACGGGACCTCCTTGCTCGATTCCGCGCAGTTGTAGACGAGGTCGACGGCTCTGGTGCGGTAGGACACGGCGGCGCGGTGAGAGGGGGCTGTTGGCCGCATCTGTGCGCGGTGGCGCTCCGACAAGGTCACGGTTGCGCGCGGGATTTCTGTCCGGGAGGGCGAGGAAGAAAGCGGGAAGAGTGGGAAGAAGGTGTGGGGGCTTCTAGGCGCGGGATAAGGACACGAGGGGCTCTCCACGTTGAAGCAGGAGGTGGAGGGCTGCATGCGCACGCCGGCGCCCTCGGTGGCATCCTCCTGGCGCGAGGAAGAAGATGCCCTTGCCCTCCTAGTGGGCTGGGCCGGGTGGTTCAGCAAGTTGGGCCAGTTCCAAGGTAGGCCTTCTTTTCTTTATTTCCTCTTTTTATTTTTTCTGTCTTTTTGTTTTGCTCTAGTAAATAAATAGTAGAGCATTTTATAAAATCTTCAAAACTTTTATGTGGGCTTATAATATATGTAGCTAGACACTCACAAGTTTTAGAGATTTTTGAAATTCAAATAATTTGAATTTCAAATCAAATAGGCTATTTAATTAATTTCCAAGCCCTATTTGGAATTTTGGACAAATCTTGGTGCATGCAGTGGGACCCACTTCACTTTATATGTGATCATGTGTATTTATAAGAATTTTTAAAAATACCAGAGGAATTTTTGGAAGCAATTTTTATCTGGCCTTTTGAATTAAATTCTCTAGGGCTTTTCTTTTCCCCATTTTTGAATTTCTTTTTGAAATTTTCACATGATGCAAAGGAGCAACAAGCCCTAGCACTTACCCTAGTTGGGGTTCTGACAACTCGCCCCCACTCAAAAGAATCTCGTCCCGAGATTAAGAAGTCGTCGGGAGGAAGGTGGGGTACTCGGCGCGGAGGCGGTCTTCTCTTTCCCACGTGGCTTCTTTCTGAGAGTGGTGTGACCATTGCACTTTGAGAAACTTGATCTTCTGACGACGAGTGACACGCTCTGCGGAATGAAGAATAAGAACAGGGTACTCTCGATAAGAAAGGTCATCTTGGAGATCAAGCGTTTCATGGTCGACTTCGCGGATGGGGTCCTTGAAGCAACGTCTGAGTTGTGACACATGGAATACATCATGTACTCGGGAAAGGTGCGGGGGTAGTTCAAGTTGGTAGGCAACTTCTCCATGTTTTGAAAGAATGCGGAAAGGTCCGATGTAACGTGGGGCCAACTTTCCTTTGATACCGAATCGTTGGGTTCCCTTCAGATGAGTAACCCGAAGGTAAGCCTTCTCATCCAGATCGTAGCTTTCTTGCCTATGATGACGATCATAGTAGCTTTTCTGACGAGACTGGGCTGCTTTCAATCGATCACGAACAATGCGAACTTGCTCTTCTGCTTCCTTGATCATATCTGGTCCAAAGAGTTGTCTTTCACCGGTTTCTGACAAGTTTAGGGGTGTTCGACATCGTCGTCCATATAGGAGTTCAAAAGGAGCCATGTTCAGACTAGATTGGAAGCTATTGTTATAAGAAAATTCGGCGAATGGAAGAGACTTCTACCAATTCTTTCCGAAAGATATAACACAAGCTCTGAGCATGTCTTCAAGAATTTGGTTAACCCTTTCAACTTGACCACTAGACTGAGGATGGAAGGCTGTACTAAAGGAGAGATGAGTTCCCACAGCATTCTGAAAGCTTCCCCAAAATCTAGAGGTGAAAAGGCTACCACGATCAGAATTGATTTCCAAAGGAACACCATGAAGAGACACAATTCTAGAGACATACGAGTCCACTAACTGGCTAGCAGTTATAGACTCGCGAACGGGAAGGAAGTGAGCAACTTTTGAAAGTCTATCCACCACCACGAAGATGGCATCATTTCCTTTCTAGGTTTTTGGAAAGCCAGTGATGAAATCCATACTGACTTTGTCCCATTTCCACTCTGGAATAGGTAGTGGTTTGAGAGTACCAACAGGTCTTTGGTGTTCTGCCTTAACGCGACGACAAACATCACATTCGCCAATGAACTGTGCGATTTCTCTCTTCATCCGAGTCCACCAAAATCTCTGGCGTAGATATCGGTACATTTTTGTGCTACCGGGATGAGTTGAGAGAGGTGTGTCACGAGCTTCTTTGAGGATGAGTTGCCTTAGGTTCTTATTCTTAGGTACTACCAAACGATTTTCAAAGAATACCGTTCTTTGCTATCTGTCGAGAAACATTTAGCAGCTCCGCTAGCAATGTTCTCCTTGATCCGGCGAATACCTCATGCACGCCTTTGGGCAACTATGATCTGATCCTCAAGAGTGGGTTTCTCCACCAAGGTAGAAAGAAATCCATGGGGAACTATCTCAAGATTGAGCTTGCGAAATTCCTCATGAAGAGATGGTTGATACTGCTGTAACATAAGGTTGTTACAGTACGACTTATGACTTAGTGCATCAGCCATGACATTAGCCTTGCCTGGGGTGTATGAGATTCCTAAGTCGTAATCTTTTATCAACTCAATCCAGCTTCTTTGCTTGAGATTAAGATCTGGTTGGGTGAATATGTATCTGAGGCTCTAGTGATCAGAATAGATCTGGCAGTGATTACCAAGGAGGTAATGTCGCCATGTCTTCAGGGCATGAACTACGGAAGCGAGTTCAAGATCATGGGTCGGATAGTTCTCTTCATGTGGCCGCAACTAGCGTGAAGCATAAAATTTCAACATTTTTAAAATTCAAATAATTTGAATTTTAAATCAAATAGGGTTATTTCTTTAATTCCAAGGCACTGTTTGATTATTTGAAAAATCAATGAGCATGGGATGGGTCCCACATCACTTGATATGTGATCACACTCATTTATAAGACTTTTCAAAAATCTAACATGAATTTTTGGAGAAGATTTTTATCTGGCCTTTTGAATTAATTCATCTGGGGGGGGTTCCTTCTCCCATTTGGATTTTGAAGTTTCCTTTGAAAAAAGACATGATGCAAGGTTACTTGATCCTAGCACATTACCTAACAGAGGGTTCTGACACCGGTCTATTCCAGGAGTCAACTATCTGAGTTGCCTTCGCTCGAGAGCCCGGCCGGATCAACGAAACGGACTCAAACAATGGAAGTGACCGAGACGCCACCTTTGGCAGATGGTTTTCCTGCCTCACAGGTGCACCCACATATCTATATGATGCAACCATTCCTTCATTCTTTTTCTATGCACATGCCAAATGGAAAGCCCGAACTAATGTGACTCCTGGACATCAACATGGATCAAGGTACTAGGCCGAGAGGGGTCAGTGAGCCCAATGTGTGGTTGTACTCTTTGTCTTGGATTACCATACAAGAACTCGGTGCTTAAGGCGGTGTTCAACGAGACAACCCACTGTGTACTCCTACACATCCTCTCCTCGTTCACCTTTGTTTAGGGTGGATTCACCAACACGTTAACAACAGCAACACTGTGAAAATTCCATCCCGACTCACAACCAAAGTAACCTCATTGTATCACTAAGAAGCAATAAGCAGTAACAGTTGCAGGGGCCACATGCTCATCATTCAACTCCTATATCTGCTAGGATTGTGGTTTGCTTATTACGGTGACAAAATGATAGGTCATGCATCGAAATGGGTTCAACTATGCGTAAGAACGTGTCTCGGTGATCTCTTAAACATGCATAAGCGAGAATGAGAGGGAAGTAGGATTTTATAGACATGATCAATGGGGGTTTTCTTGCCTTGCTAACGATACACGGGTCTTAACTGTGGTCTTCTTCTTCGGGGGTGATCACCGTCTCAGAAGCACTGTTACCGGCACAATCATCAACAAAGGGGGGCAACATTGAAATAGAATGCACATACATATGATATAGTTGTCCATGATGTGATTGCTTCTGTTTTGTGGCAAATTCAATTTAAATGAAGTGTATTGCATTTGGAATGCAAATTCAAACTCCATATGTTGCTCAAATTAGCCAAGTTGCAATTTCTTTTGTTTGATCATTGTAAACCATCTTGTCATGTGAAATATATGCCTCTGATGTTCAAGTGAAGTGTGGTGTATTGCAAAGGTTCAAGTTGGAATAGAATTTGAATTAAATTTGAATTAATTCCAATTAAACCAAATAGCAAAAGATACTAGTCCTAATTTAAGATCAACTCAAACATGGTTGAAAGTTGGATATTTGGATAGAGCATTTTCTGCTGATCATTTTTCATATATTATATGTTAAATTTGGAGTTAATATGAATTTTCTATGATTTTTCAAAGTTCAAACAATTTTCTGACTTTTCTACATTATTTTAAATCATTTAGCAATTTATTGCGTCATGCTGACGCATGGCTGACGTGGGGGGTTGGGTCTGACCTGTGGGGTCAGCCTGTCAGCCACAGTGGGTTTAATCCCTCTGTTTAAATTAACAGAGAGGGGTTAAGGGCTAGGGGGCCCCTCCTGTCATTGACCTGGGTCAACTAACAGGGGGATTACCCCCTAATTATATGGGCCACATTGGCACTCGCCGGCGGCGACCTCTGCACGCGGCGGAGGGCTCGCCGGAGTGCCCATTTGGTCACGGGAGGCCATGAGAAGGCTACCAAAATGTAGACCGTGTGCTCCCGCGTGTGCTGGAACTAGTAGGGGGACACCAGGGTCAACAGGGCGTCGGCGGCGACAACTCGCGCGGCGGAGGAGCCGCTAGCCATAGTGAGAACGGCCTACGGGCCACGGGGTGAAGCATGCGATGGGGCAAAATGCGCATGAGCTCACCAGGAGCGTGACGAACTGCTCGAGGGGGCCATAGAAGATCTGGTGGCGGCGCAATTCGTCATCGTCGTTCACGGTGGCCGGCGGGATTCGTTGAAGCGGGTGGCGTCCACGGGGCCTCCTTGCTCGATTCCGCGCGGTTGTAGACGAGGTTGACTGCTCTGGTGCGGTAGTACACGGCGGCGCGGTGAGAGGGGGCTGTTGGCCGCATCTGTGCGCGGTGGCGCTCCGACGAGGTCACGGTTGCGCGCGGGATTTCTGTCCGGGAGGGCGAGGAAGAAAGAGGGAAGAGGGGGAAGAAGGTGTGGGGGCTTCTAGGCGCGGGATAAGGACACGAGGGGCTCTCCACGTTGAAGCAGGAGGTGGAGGGCTGCATGCGCACGCCGGCGCCCTCGGTGGCATCCTCCTGGCGCGAGGAAGAAGATGCCCTTGCCCTCCTAGTGGGCTGGGCCTGGTGGTTCAGCAAGTTGGGCCAGTTCCAAGGTAGGCCTTCTTTTCTTTATTTCCTCTTTTTATTTTTTCTGTCTTTTTGTTTTGCTCTGGTAAATAAATAGTAGAGCATTTTAAAAAATCTTCAAAACTTTTATGTGGGCTTATAATATATGTAGCTAGACAATCACAAGTTTTAGAGATTTTTGAAATTCAAATAATTTGAATTTCAAATCAAATAGGCTATTTAATTAATTTCCAAGCCCTATTTGGAATTTTGGACAAATCTTGGTGCATGCAGTGGGACCCACTTCACTTTATATGTGATCATGCGTATTTATAAGAATTTTTAAAAATACCAGAGGAATTTTTGGAAGCAATTTTTATCTGGCCTTTTGAATTAAATTCTCTAGGGCTTTTCTTTTCCCCATTTTTGAATTTCTTTTTGAAATTTTCACATGATGCAAAGGAGCAACAAGCCCTAGCACTTACCCTAGTTGGGGTTCTGACAACTCGCCCCCACTCAAAAGAATCTCGTCCCGACATTAAGAAGTCGTCGGGAGGAAGGTGGGGTACTCGGCGCGGAGGCGGTCTTCTCTTTCCCACGTGGCTTCTTTCTGAGAGTGGTGTGACCATTGCACTTTGAGAAACTTGATCTTCTGACGACGAGTGACACGCTCTGCGGAATGAAGAATAAGAACAGGGTACTCTCGATAAGAAAGGTCATCTTGGAGATCAAGCGTTTCATGGTCGACTTCGCGGATGGGGTCCTTGAAGCAACGTCTGAGTTGTGACACATGGAATACATCATGTACTCGGGAAAGGTGCGGGGGTAGTTCAAGTTGGTAGGCAACTTCTCCATGTTTGGAAAGAATGCGGAAAGGTCCGATGTAACGTGGGGCCAACTTTCCTTTGATACCGAATCGTTGGGTTCCCTTCAGATGAGTAACCCGAAGGTAAGCCTTCTCATCCAGATCGTAGCTTTCTTGCCTATGATGACGATCATAGTAGCTTTTCTGACGAGACTGGGCTGCTTTCAATCGATCACGAACAATGCGAACTTGCTCTTATGCTTCCTTGATCATATCTGGTCCAAAGAGTTGTCTTTCACCGGTTTCTGACAAGTTTAGGGGTGTTCGACATCGTCGTCCATATAGGAGTTCAAAAGGAGCCATGTTCAGACTAGATTGGAAGCTATTGTTATAAGAAAATTCGGTGAATGGAAGAGACTTCTACCAATTCTTTCCGAAAGATATAACACAAGCTCTGAGCATGTCTTCAAGAATTTGGTTAACCCTTTCAACTTGACCACTAGACTGAGGATGGAAGGCTGTACTAAAGGAGAGATGAGTTCCCATAGCATTCTGAAAGCTTCCCCAAAATCTAGAGGTGAAAAGGCTACCACGATCAGAATTGATTTCCAAAGGAACACCATGAAGAGACAAAATTCTAGAGACATACGAGTCCACTAACTGGCTAGCAGTTATAGACTCGCGAACGGGAAGGAAGTGAGCAACTTTTGAAAGTCTATCCGCCACCACGAAGATGGCATCATTTCCTTTCTAGGTTTTTGGAAAGCCAGTGATGAAATCCATACTGACTTTGTCCCATTTCCACTCTGGAATAGGTAGTGGTTTGAGAGTACCAACAGGTCTTTGGTGTTCTGCCTTAACGCGACGACAAACATCACATTCGCCAATGAACTGTGCGATTTCCCTCTTCATCCGAGTCCACCAAAATCTCTGGCGTAGATATCGGTACATTTTTGTGCTACCGGGATGAGTCGAGAGAGGTGTGTCACGAGCTTCTTTGAGGATGAGTTGCCTTAGGTTCTTATTCTTAGGTACTACCAAACGATTTTCAAAGAATACCGTTCCTTTGCTATCTGTCGAGAAACATTTAGCAGCTCCGCTAGCAATGTTCTCCTTGATCCGGCGAATACCTCATGCACGACTTTGGGCAACTATGACCTGATCCTCAAGAGTGGGTTTCGCCACCAAGGTAGAAAGAAATCCATGGGGAACTATCTCAAGATTGAGCTTGCGAAATTCCTCATGAAGAGATGGTTGATACTGCTGTAACATAAGGTTGTTACAGTACGACTTACGACTTAGTGCATCAGCCATGACATTGGCCTTGCCTGGGGTGTATGAGATTCCTAAGTCGTAATCTTTTATCAACTCAATCCAGCTTCTTTGCTTTAGATTAAGATCTGGTTGGGTGAATATGTATCTGAGGCTCTAGTGATCAGAATAGATCTGGCAGTGATTACCAAGGAGGTAATGTCGCCATGTCTTCAGGGCATGAACTACGGCAGCGAGTTCAAGATCATGGGTAGGATAGTTCTCTTCATGTGGCCGCAACTGGCGTGAAGCATAAGCTACCACATGTCTATCTTGCATAAGTATGCATCCTAACCCTTGCCGTGAAGCGTCAAAGTAGATCTCGAAATCCCTTTTGGTGTCTGGAGGCGCAAGTACGGGTGCACAAGTCAATCTTCTTTTTAGCTCTTGAAAGCTTTCCTCGCACTTGAGGTGTTTAGTTAGAGGCTTTGCAACTTTAGAAAAGTTCTCGACGAAGCGGAGAAAGTAGCTTGCTAAGCCAAGAAAACTCCAAACTTTCTTAACCGATTCAGGTGGAGTCCATTCAAGGACGGCCTGAACTCTCTCAGGATTGATAGCAATGCCTTTTGCAGAAATCACGTGGCCTCAGTAGGTCACTTCTGGTAGCCAAAATTCGCACTTAGAGAACTTGGCATAAAGGCGATGCTCTCGAAGTTTCATCAATACCAGCCTAAGATGCTCGGCATGTTCTTCTTTGTTCTTCGAGTATATGAGTATGTCATCGAGGTAAACCACGATGAACTTGTCCAAATACTCCATGAAGATCGAATTCATCAAGCGCGAGAATATGGCGGGGGCATTGGTTATACCGAAGGACATGACGGTGTACTCATAAAGACCATAACGAGTAGTGAAAGCCGTCTTGGGAATGTCCTCGTTTCAGATTTTGATTTGATGATAGCCTAATCTCAAATCCATCTTGGAGAAGACAGAGGATCCAGCAAGTTGATCATAAAGATCATTGATCCTAGGCAGTGGGTACTTGTTCTTTATCGTCGCTAGATTTAGCGGGCGATAGTCTACGCACATCCTTTCTGTTCCATCTTTCTTCGTGACGAACAGAACGGGGCAACCCCATGGCGATGAGCTAGGGCGGATGAAGCCTTTTGCCAACGAAGCATCAAGTTGGGTTTTTAGCTCAGCTAACTCATGTGGGGCCATTCTATATGGGAGTCTGGAAATTAGGGTTGTGCCTAGTATAAGATCCACTATGAATTCTACACATCTGTCGGGTGGCATACCCGGCAGTTGTTCAGGAAAGACATCCGGGAAGTAGCGAACCACCGGAATATCTTCAAGGTCAGGAAGGGGAAGCACATTCAAAGTATGCATCTGGATTCTAGAGCTGGGTGATATGTAGTCAATTGTCTGGCTTAAAGGATGGGTGAGTTTAACTGTCTTGGATTTACAATCAAGGAAAGCATTCTGTCTTGATAACCAATCCATTCCTAGGATGACATCAATGTCTGAAGACTTGAGGGCTATAAGAGAAGCAAGGAATACTAAACCCTCAATTGCAATTTGATTTCCATGGCTTACTCTATTAGTTTGCCACTTTGAACCAGGAGTTTGAATTATCATTGGAGAAAACATTTCTTCAAAAGGGAATTCATGACGAAGTGCATAACTCTCCGACATGAATGAATGAGAAGCTCCTGGATCGAAAAGAACGGAGGCGGGAACATGATTGACTGGGAGTGTACCAAGGATGACGTCAGAAGTTTCAATAGCTTTCTCAACTGAGATTTGGTTCACACAACCACTACTAGTGGCCAAAGGCTTTTCTTGCAAGGGTTTGAAGGTGGATTTCCTTGAAGGCTTACGTCGAGAAGGACGTGGTTTCATCAAAACCTGAGGGCACTGACGGAGGTAATGGCCTGGCAGACCACACTTGAAACACACCCTGCCTGAATTGCTGGGAGCAGGATTACTTGATTGCACACCATCATTCCTGGGAGGAACAATGTGTTGAGGTGGATGGCATATATTGGATGGTGGTCTCTGAAGAAAGTTTTGAGGTATGGCACCAGTTGGAATCCATATTCTTCGTTTCTGAGGGGCTGTACTTGAAGAAGGAGCAAGCTCAAGAGCATGCTTGCGAGACTCTTCGAACACTTCATTTCCATGCTCAGCTCTGAAGGATATGTTGACTAAATCCTCAAAGGTGGAAAATTCAAGGAGGTTGAGATCATGGCGAAGGATGGGGCTAAGTCCTTTACGGAACCTTGCCTGCTTTCTGGCATCGGTGGTGATCTCATCTTGGGCATAACGAGCAAGAAGGTTGAACTCTCTCACATACTCATGAATGGACATCTCTCCTTGAGTCAACTTGCAGAACTCTTCCTTCTTGCGCTCCATTAACTCATCTAGAAGGTGGTACCCTCGAAAGGCATCAGGGAACTCCTGCCAAGTCACTATGTGACCATCAGGCTGCATTGCAACATAGTTCTCCCACCATTCAGCAGCAGCACCTTCCAGGAAATATGCCGCGAATATAACTCGATCATTGGGAGCAACATGTGCCGTGTCAACCTTACACTCGATGGAACGGAGCCAATCATCAGCTTCAAGGGGCTCAGAAGAACATCAGAATACGGGTGGCTTGAGGAGAATGAAATCTTGAATGCTTACAACCACATTACGCTGACAAGCGGTATTCTGCTCGATGAGCTCCAAAGGGCATGTTTGATCACGTCGATTCCGCTCAGCTTCCATCATGATTTCCGCCGCAGAAGGCGGTTGTGGAAGTTCATCATTACTTCGATTCCGATCACGGTCTCGATTGCGACGAACAACACTACGAGTTCCACCTGACATCCTGTGTGATAAAAATCAACAATCAGAACAGGTTCTACGATGGAATCATAGATAAGAGGACATGATTTCTGAAGAAAGGATCATAATGCAAAGGCAAATAATCACAGAAACACGAGATAACTCGGGCAGCATAACGGCTACACCGGGATGGAAAATGAAACAACCTTGAGGAGATTGGACAGAACTTCCCCAAGGAACTCAAAAACACGATGACTCTAGACAACCGAACACAACTTTCCTACGGCTACAAGGAAGCAAACAACGAGATGTTCTAGTAAGACATAGATGAGCCTAGTCCTATCATCCCGTAGAAAAGATAAGGGTGACCCAGAACTCAGATCGATGAGGGTAAGGAGAAAAAGAAGCCTTACGTTGTTCCTTTATACCCAAGTAACTATATAACTATAGAATGCTAGACTCGACTTCCACCAAGGGTTGAATAATCCTACAGACAGTCGTGCTCTGATACCAAGTCTGTCGGGACCCAGAATATGCGTATGTAATTCCAGTCACAACTCAATCACATGGAGAGCCGAGAGCCGTACCCACTTGTCTAAGCAGACAAGGCCAATCATAGAACACTCTCGGAAAGCATCGTACGTGAGGGGCATCCCATCCAGGACAGATGATCAACTGAGATGGGTCCTCATCGCCCGCTAAGAAGTCTAAATGATTATGGGTGGTGAAATCCCATACTCATAGACAAGTCACCTCAACCATGTTATCGATTGAATCATAACCCATACATAAACAGAGTCCAGCCCGATCACTTAGTCGGGGTCTAGGGCGGGCTCGATCATACAACAAAGTGTGCACGTAACAGAGTCACGAGCAATCGCATCGTGATGCCCCAAGCTGCGCACATCTAAGGGCCACTTGGTGTATAAAAGAGCGCCAGCGAGATCTCAACTAAGGTCTCGAAAACCCATACTAAGACATGCATGTTATAATCATACACGCAGGACACATGTCCAGTATGAACAGCAGGTATCATCACATAACTCTACAAAGTACTTCTTTATTGACTTACACATAGAGCATACAAAGTTCACATGTCTGTGACCAACATTACATCATACAATGGAAGAAAATTAGGTCTGAGTATAGACAAGTTTAACAAATGGCTTAGAGAAGCCTTGTTCAACAAACATGCCCTTCCACAAGGAACCAGACTGTTGTATGGAACTATTGTAGCTTAGTCAACGTCGAGCTTCAGGAAGGTGACTCCATCGGGGGCTGGGTTCTGATCTAAAACATAGAATAAGCAAACGTGAGTACAAAGTCGTACTCAGCAAGACTTACATCAGAACTATACTACTCATGCTCAAGTTTCAAGGTAAAGGGAGGTGGGTTTTCAACATGTAGAAGTGCCAGCTTTGACTTGGCTAGTCCTGTAGTACGAGTACCAGACTGGAGGTAAGAAGCGTACACGAGTCCACTACCAAGTCTCCAACCAATACACCACTATGGATACTTCCTCGATTTCCTCACGAGAAAGCATGCCATAGCACTCATACTTATCTTTCGAGTTTTAGAGTATCCATTCAAGTTGTCTAATAATCAGGTACAAGTTTCAAGTAGTCCATGACCGCGGATGCGGCTATTCGAATAATTTTGTTAACCTTGCAAGGGTGTAAACTACACACACACGACCATCGGTTACCGCCTTTTTGTAAGGCCCGATATGCGGTACTGTTCCAGATCTAGATGTTTCCATCTAGATCCGGGGACGAAGCACATATCGGTCCCACCGCGACATATGACAAAGTCATATGCCCCAAATTTCCAACATGATATCACAACATTACAACTACAAGGATACATCATCTCATACAATCGGCATACAACTGCCTTAATACAATACAACAGTGGAAGATAAATGTCTGAGTACAGACTACAATCAAATGCCTAGTGGCAAAGAGAAAAACACATCGCTCCCATAACCACACGGGTCCAGGCCCTCCGCTGGGATCCATCTAACTAGTCGTCGTCGAGTCTCCACGTGAAACGTCGATCACCATACCTGTTGTCGATCAAGAACCCTGAAAAGAGTTTGGGGGTAGTATCATGAGTACAGAAGTACTCAGCATCCAACTGTAGTGGTCAACTGACCCAGCAAGGACTTCATCACTCGTCATTCTAGGACAACTAGAAGTTTACGGTAAGGATGGGGTAAGTGGTGAGATTGGTGCCGCACTAGCATTTATGGTAAGAAGCCAAGCATTCGATGAGGAATCGCCTCCAACAAGTCTGCTATCCACATACTTACGCAAGCATAACACCTATCCTATCCTTGTCCTCCTCTTCGCATCCCGACGAAGAAGAAGCAGTCAAGGCACACACATGTTGATCAAGTTATATTAAGATTATCTCAGTTGTTGTTGTCTATGAACAAGGAGTAGGTCTCAAGTCGTCCATAACCGTGGACACGGCTTCTCGAAAAGATTTAAACCTGCAGGGGTGTACCAACTTCCCATTACAAGGCTCCGCATGCACGCCCATCTCTCTCAGTTGCTACCCATCACAGGCAACCATTTTATGATTTAGTTAGATCCGAAATGTTAGGTCCCTCTAACTAACAACGAACAAATCCGGGTGGCCCCCGGGGAGTCGACACCCAATCCAAAAGCCTGCCACGCTCTCGGATCGGACTCTTCTGTACGACGCAAGTCGGATAGCCGGTTAATCACACATGGGAAACCGGGTCCTAGCTGATCAGGTATACCAATAGAGAAACCATGTTTCCACTGGCCCAAGTTGTTTTACATGATATCTTCTAGGAGCGACCCGACAAGATATATATGCATGTTTTCAAATGGTAAATCAGCTTGGGCCACCTCTAGAAATGTTTGAAGCTAGGTAGGTAAGAAAAGGGGACCCCATAAAATCCCACACGCGGTTAGGCACGCTCAGTCTTAAAACCAATAACCGGAACTCGGATCCTAGGTGACTCGAATGGAAAAAAACGTCGGGGCGGGATAGCCTAGACCATCCATCCTTCGTCGAATATAGTCAACATTATAATAATCATATCACCAACAACAATAATATATAATGTGATAACCCAAACCAAGGATTAACAGGGTAACATCGTAGCATCCTAAGCATGCATACTAAGCAAGGGCTAAGCAACGAGCAATAGTAACATAGCAGTACAAGGTTTTCTGGGAGGGGACATGGCTGTATCGGTTTGAAAGAGGTTGTAAACATGTGGTAGGATCAAACATCGAACCTATCCTAGACTAGAATGCAAACCGCTGGTTGAAATAGAATGTATCATAAGTAATGTATAGTCCTTGCCTGTTGATAAGTCGGGTTCCGAAGGTGTAGTTGATCGCAACCTCGCATCGTCTCCGAGAGGTACCCAGGGAAGCACACAAGACGGTAAACACTGGAAAGACAATGAACGGAGATGCATCTATTACTACGAAGCAACACAAGCAGGCAATGGACAAACAATCATGATCAAGTATGGTGCATGTCATTTTAACATCATGGCACGAACAAAAGGATGGACAAGTTGAGATGAAGCTCGGGAATCACGGTGCAATGCTCCCGACAACCTTCTTATGCATTATGTAGGTGAATTACGGATCCGAAGGTTCCTTATGTTATAATTATTACGATGCATGACCATGGCAAGAGCAAGGAACATAGAACATGGCATGAACAAGAATTGCCCACTCACGAAGATAGACCTTGAGATGGGGTTCCTAAAATTAAATATATGCAAATGACATGGCATGGTATGATGCATATAATTAACGATTTCTATTGCAAGCAATGAAATAAAGAGCGAGACAACGCTAACCGGTAACTACAGTGATCAAAACACGCGAAGCCAAGTGCAACATGTGAGGGGTTTACGTGCAAAATGCTATATCACCAAAATAAAGCCTACCCATTTAACAAAATGGATAGCACCATCACCTTCCTCACAGTTTTCTACCCCAAAATCATATATAACATGATATGTTTGGGGCAAGGATGCACATAAAAAACGCATTGCAAAAATACGGCAGAAAAGAATAAAGCAGGAAAATAGAAATGGAGGGAAATCTCCACTGGGTAGGCTTCGGCCGAAACTGGCCCAAAACCCTCGAGGATATCTTCTCTATCGAGCGCCCAAGGGCGAGAGAAGCTGCTGGGCTGAGCTCATCTCCAACGTTGAGCAAAACAGGAAAAATAGCAATAGAAAATGGTGTAGCAAAATAAAAAGGAGGCTGCTAGGACTTGAACCCAGCACCTTTTAGATGGAACCATGAGGCTCAAGCCACTGCTCTACTGACCGAACCACGTCTGTGAAGCAAACCTGATCTAGCTATTTCATCTATCGTGACTAACTGACGCAAAAACAAAACTAAAGAAGCATCTACCGCAACCTGAAGATGGAGGCGCTCGAGGCTGGTCTCCGGCGACAGGCAGGGCGGAACAGGGATGGGGCACAGGCAGGGAAGTCTGGGACGAGGCCCGGCGGCGCCTAGCTACTAGATCCGGGCGACGGCGAGGTCCAAGGGGCGGCACGACAAGATTCTTGACGCCATGTCTATGGGGACTTCGATGTTGGCTGCGAGAGAGAGAGAATATGGAGATGAGGAAGAGAAGAGCAAGGAGGAGAAGAGGAGGGGCGACCTGCAGGGGGCACGCCGGTGGCTAGGTCGTGGCGGCGCCGTTCGACGGTCGGAGCGTGGCGGACACAACATGGAGGCGGCGGCGGCCCGAGCTCGGAGCTCGGACGGCCATGGCGGGCGGTGTCCTTCGCGGGCTCCTGCACGTGAGAGAGGGAGACCGGGTGAGGAGGAGAGAGGGAAGGGAGGCGCGAGGGAGGAGGCGACCTGCGGGTCAGCGGCTTGACGACGGCAACGGGGCTCGCTGGACGGAGTGCAGCGACGGGGACGCGCGGGGTCGAGATCGGAGGAGAACGGGCGGGGGGATTCGGCCAGTTCCATGGGCTGACGTGGCAGGCCTCGGGCCGTTCGATCTGGATCGAAGGGACCAGATCGATCTGATCAGGACCTGGTGAGGGTTGGTGGGAGGCTTCTCCAAGTGGCGGCAATGGGTTGGGGTGGCGTGGAAAGAGAGGAGGTTTGCTAGGGTTTACCCATTTTTGGTAGGTAGCACCTACTATTTATAGTAGGTGGTTGTTTGGGGTTGTTTTGGGCTATAAAATGCCCGATTTTTCGGGTGAGCTAGAATCCGAAGATATTTGGGGAATCCAGGGTTCCAGCTAAAGGCATGCGCGACATTTTGTAAAATACGCCATATGACTTATACCGGCTACTATGAATGGCACATCCGAACGTTTAACTACCCGATGAAGTCGGAGTCGCACGAAAATCGAAACACCGCCCGATAAAGATAATAACCCATTTAAATATAGATGGGCTTTTTTCCGCACTGTTGGTGAAGGCTGGTCTTGTGCCGGTAGTCGCGATGGTGCTCAGGTGAAACCCAGTGCCGCAACAGTTCGGGTGCCATGGTGGTCGGGGTCGGTCTCCGTCCGATACGAGATAAGAGGGGCGAAAATAATCGCCGATCGATAAATCGGGGATGCAAACACCGCAAACAATTCAGACAATCAACCAATTCACACCGAAAACAATTTTTTTTAATTTTTTGTGAAATCTGGGCTGTTACAATACAACACCACCAACAAGGGATCTCGTCCCGAGATCCTGGACGATCCGGGGGAGAGGGGGTAAGAGAAAAGAGAAACGACGATCTTCAACACCACCAAAAAGGGACTCTGCTCCATGTCGACGTCAAACTTCCGTCGAGAAACTTTCCGCAGAGAGACGACCTCGTCGGAAAAATGAACCCGTCAGTGACAAGAGGAAGAACGACAACGATAACCGGATCAAAGGATAGTGTTTTCGACGCATGTCATGAAAACACCGGCAAAAGGATGGATGACAATGAATGACCCAGATGATACCCGAAGTCGGAGAAGATAAAGGTACTACAGGAATCCGACCCTGAGATCGGAATCGAGACAATACGCTGCAAGCAGGGCATTGTAACGATTTCGATACTCCACACACTCGAGATCCTAGAGTTTGAAGGGGGTAAGATATGAATTAAAACACTAACGACACTTGTCCTGACCAGAGCAAGGGTAAGGAGTAAAAAGATTCCTACTCTCCGATAACTAACTTAGTAACTACAAAATAGTTTTTTTTCTACACCCGACTTCGGCCAGAGAAGGGATCCTACGGTCGGTAAGGCTCTGATACCAAGTTGTAAGGCCCGATATGCGGTACTGTTCCAGATCTAGATGTTTCCATCCAGATCCAGCGACGAAGCACATATCGGTCCCACCGCGACATATGACAAAGCCATATTCCCCGGATTTCCAACATGATATCACAACATTACAAATACAAGGATACATCATCTCATACAATCGGCATACCACTGCCTTAATACAATACAACAGCGGAAGATACATGTCTGAGTACAGACTACAATCAAATGCCTAGTGGCAACGAGAAAAAGACATCGCTCCCATAACCACACGGGCCCAGGCCCTCCGCCGGGATCCGCCTAACTAGTCGTCGTCGATTCTCCACGTGAAACGTCGATCACCATACCTGTTGTCGATCAAGAACCCTGAAAAGAGTTTGGGGGTAGTATCATGAGTACAAAAGTACTCAGCATCCAACTGTAGTGGTCAACTGAACCAGCAAGGACTTCATCACTCGTCATTCTAGGTCAACTAGTAGTTTACGGTAAGGATGGGGTAAGTGGTGAGATTGCTGCCGCACTAGCATTTATGAAGTGGCTAACGATCTAGAGAGTAAGGTAAGAAGCAAAGCATTCGATGCGGAATCGCCTCCAACAGGTCTGCTATCCACCTACTTACACAAGCATAACACCTATCCTATCCTTGTCCTCCTGTTCGCATCCCGGCGAAGAAGAAGCAGTAAAGGCACACACATGTTGATCAATTTATATTAAGATTATCCTAGTTGTTGTTGTCTATGAACAAGGAGTAGGTCTCAAGTCGTCAATAACCGTGGACACGTCTTCTCGAAAAGATTTAACCCTGCAGGGGTGTACCAACTTCCCATTACAAGGCTCCGCACGCACACCCATCTCTCTCAGTTGCTACCCATCACAGGCAACCATTTTATGATTTAGTTCCAAGAGATCCGAAACGACAGGTCCCTCTAACTAACAACGAACAAATCCGGGTGGCCCCCGGGGAGTCGACACCCAATCCAAAAGCCGGCCACGCTCTCGGATCGGACTATTCCGTATGACGCAGATCGGATAGCCGGTTAATCACACATGGAAAACCGGGTCCTAGCTGATCAGGTAGACCAACAGAGAAACCATGTCCCCACAAGCCCAAGTTGTTGTAAAAGATATCTGCTAGGAGCGACCCGACAAGATATATATGCATGTTTTCAAATGGTAAATCAGCTTGGGCCACCTCTAGAAATGTTTGAAGCTAGGTAGGTAAGAAAAGGCTACCCCATAAAATCCCACACGCGGTTAGGCACGCTCAGTCTTAAAACCAATACCCGGAACTCGGATCCTAGGTGACTCGAATGGAGCAAAACGTCACGGCGGGATAGCCTAGACCTTCCATCCTTTGTCGAATATAGTCAACATTATAATAATCATATCATCAACAACAATAATATATAATGTGATAACCCAAACCAAGGAGTAATAGGGTAACATCATAGCATCCTAAGCATGCATACTAAGCAAGGGCTGAGCAACGAGCAATAGTAACATAGAAGTAAAAGTTTTGCTGGGAGGGGACATGGATGTATCGGTTTGAAAGAGGCTGTAAGCATGTGGTAGGATCAAACATCGAACCTATCCTAGACTAGCATGCAAACCGCTGGTTGAAATAGAATGTATCATAAGTAATGTATAGTCCTTGCCTGTTGATAAGTCGTGTTCCGAAGGTGTAGTTGATCGCAACCTTGCATCGTCTCCGAGAGGTACCCGCGGAAGCACACAAGACGGTAAACACTGGAAAGACAAACAACGGAGATGCATCTATTACTACGAAGCAACACAAGCAGGCAATGGACAAACAATCATGATCAAGTATGATGCATGTCATTTTAATATCATGGCACGAACAAAAGGATGGACAAGTTGAAATGAAGCTCGGGAATCACGGTGCAATTCTCCCAACAATCTTCTTATGCATTATGTACGTGAATTACGGATCCGAAGGATCCTTATGTTATAATTATTACGATGCATGACCATGGCAAGAGCAAGGAACATAGAACATGGCATGAACAAGAATTGCCCACTCACGAAGATAGACCTTGAGATGGGGTTCCTAAAATTAAATATATGCAAATGACATGGCATGGTATGATGCATATAATTAACGATTTCTATTGCAAGCAATGAAATAAAGAGCGAGACAACGCTAACCGGTAACTACGGTGATCAAAACACGCGAAGCCAAGTGCAACATGTGAGGGGTTTACGTGCAAAATGCTATATCACCAAAATAAAGCCTTCCCATTTAACAAAATGGACAGCACCATCACCTTCCTCACATTTTTCTACTCCAAAATCATATATAACATGATATGTTTGGGGCATGGATGCACATAAAAAACGCATTGCAAAAATAAGGCAGAAAAGAATAAAGCAGGAAAATAGAAATGGAGGGAAATCTCCACTGGGCTGGCTTCGCCCGAAACTGGCCCAAAGCCCTCGCGGATATCTGCTCTATCGAGCGCCCAAGGGCGAGAGAAGCTGCTGGGCCGAGCTCATCTCCAACGTTGAGCAAAACAGGAAAAATAGCAATAGAAAATGGTGTAGGAAAATAAAAAGGAGGTTGCTGGGACTTGAACCCAACACCTTTCAGATGGAACCATGATGCTCAAGCCACTGCTCTACTGACCGAACCACTTCTGTTAAGCAAACTTGATCTAGCTATTTCATCTATCGCGACTAACTGAACCAAAAACGAAACTGACGAAGCATCTACCGCAACCTGAAGATGGAGGCGCTCGAGGCTGGTCTCCGGCGACAGGCAGGGTGGCACGGGGACGGGGCACAGGCAGAGAAGTCTGGGACGAGGCGCGGCGGCGCCTAGCTACTAGATCCGGGCAACTACAAGGATACATCATCGCAAGCTTCAAAAAAAGGATACATCATCTCATACAATCGGCATACAACTGCCTTAATACAATAGAACAGCGGAACATACATGTCTGAGTACAGACTACAATAAAATGCCTAGTAGCAAAGAGAAAAAGACATCGCTCCCATAACCACACGAGACCAGGCCCTCCGCCGGGATCCGCCTAACTAGTCGTCATCGAGTCTTCACGTGAAACATCGATCACCATACCTGTTGTCGATCAAGAACCCTGAAATGAGTTTGGGGGTAGTATCATGAGTACAGAAGTACTCAGCATCCAGCTGTAGTGGTCAACTGACCCAGCAACGACTTCATCACTTGTCATTCTAGGACAACTGGTAGTTTACGGTAAGGATGGGGTAAGTGGTGAGATTGCTGCCGCACTAGCATTTATGAAGTGGCTAACGATCTAGAGAGTAAGGTAAGAAACCAAGCATTCGATGAAGAATCCTCCAACAAGTCTGCTATCCACCTACTTACGCAAGCATAACACCTATCCTATCCTCGTCCTCCTCTTCGCATCCCGGCGAATGAATTCCAATTAAACCAAATAGAAAAAGCTACTGGTCCCAATTTAAGATATGTTTGGGGCAAGGATGCACATCAAAAACGCATCCCGGCGAAAGAATTCCAATTAAACATGGTTGAAAGTTGGATATTTGGATAGAGCATTTTCTGCTGCTCATTTTTCATATATTATATGTTAAATTTGGAGTTCATATGAATTTTCTATGAATTTTCAAAGTTTAAACAATTTTCTGACTTTTCTACATCATTTTAAATCATTTAGCAATTTATTGCGTCATGCTGACGCATGGCTGACGTGGGGGGGGTCTGACCTGTCGGGTCGGCCTGTCAGCCATAGTGGGTTTAATCCCTCTGTTTAAATTAACAGAGAGGGGTTAAGGGCTAGGGGGCCCCACCTGTCATTGACCTGGGTCAACTAACAGGGGGATTAGGCTCTAATTAAACAGGACACGTCGGCACTCGCCGGCGGCGACCTCTGCACGGGGCGGAGGGCTCGTCGGAGTGCCCATTTGGTCACGGGAGGCCGTGAGAAGGCTACCAAGATGTAGCTCGTGTGCTCCCGCGTGTGCTGGAACTAGCAGGGGGACGCCAGGGTCAACAGGGCGTCGGCGGCGACAACTCGCGCGGCGGAGGAGCCGCTGGCCACGGTGAGAACGGCTTACGGGCCAAAGGGTGAAGCATGCGATGGGGAAAAATGCGAAGGAGCTCACGAGGAGCTTGACGAACTGCTCGAGGGGGCCGTCGAAGATCTGGTGGCGGCGCAATTCGTCATCGTCGTTCACGGTGGCCGGCGGGATTCGTTGAAGCGGGCGGCGTCCATGGGGACTCCTTGCTCGATTCCGCGCGGTTGTAGAAGAGGTCGACGGCTCTAGTGCGGTAGGACACGGCGGTGCGGTGAGAGCGGGCCGTTGGCCGTGTCCGTGCGCGGTGGCGCTCCGACGAGGTCACGGTTGCGCGCGGGATTTCGGTCTGGGAGGGCGAGGAAGAGAGCGCGAAGAGGGGGAAGAAGGTGAGGGGGCTTATAGGCGCGAGATAAGGACACGAGGGGCTCTCCACGTCGAAGATGCCCCTGCCCTCCTAGTGGGCTGGGCCAGCTGGTTCAGCAAGTTGGGCCAGTTCCTAGGTAGGCCTTCTTTTATTTATTTCCTCTTTTTATTTTTCTGTCTTTTTGTTTTTCTCTCGTAAATAAATAGTAGAGCATTTTATAAAATCTTCAAAATTTTATGTGGGCTTATAATATATGTAGCTAGCCACTCACAAGTTTAAGAGATTTTTGAAATTCAAATAATTTGAATTTCAAATAAATAGGGTATTTAATTAATTTCCAAGCCCTATTTGGAATTTTTGACAAATCTTGGTGCATGCATTGGGACCCACTTCACTTTATATGTGATCATGCATATTTATAAGACTTTTTAAAAATACCAGTGGAATTTTTGGAAGAAATTTTTATCTGGCCTTTTGAATTAAATTCTCTAGGGCTTTTCTTTTCCCCATTTTTGAATTTCCTTTTGAAATTTTCACATGATGCAAAGGAGCAACAAGCCCTAACACGTACCCTAGTTGGGGTTCTGACATCTATGAGGACATCTGGCATTATTTTCCCATGACAAGAAGACTACCTTAAACTCAAGGATTATTGTGCAGACCCTGAAACCCATGCATGGTCGGAATATTTTAAGGGTCTTCAGAAGATAAATGTTGGAATCCCGTCGCCTCGGAAGCCGTGGTTACACGAGGAAGAGGCTAGTGTGGGATAAGGAGGACACAACACGTCCAGAAGGTCCGCGGGAGCCAGACCCCTGGGAAAATTTCGACGATCTACATGCACGTGACTACATTAGGGCCCGGTACACAAAATAGCCGATAACCGGGCAATGGACCACATACACCCCGACGAGGAATTTTATAAGAGACCAAGTAATTTATTTAATTTACCACCTTAATTAGCTTCTAATGATCAAGTCGGTATTTGTTTAGTCACATTTCTAATTAAACGGTTCACATCTTTTTGTAGAAGGAGCAATAACGACTTGCATAAGAAAGCGAGTCGTCGTCTCAAACGTCGAAGAAGCACACGTGGGACACCCCTTTCAACCGGGTGTTGAAAAAAGTGAAGGGAAAGCCCTTGCACGAATTGTCGGAGTACGGATGTGTTGCCGACGCCCGTGTCGGGGCCTCCTGGAACTACTACTACAAGTAGGATAAGGAGATACGTAAGCAGAGAAGGAGGATCAACGCAGTCACCCTCGACGATGTGCAGAAGGCGGTCGAGGCAGCCACACGGAAGACCTTAGAGGAGGTCATGGATGAGGCAGAAAAGAACAAGGCTGAGACGGTTAAGGTAGCCAAAGCTGCGGCTAGAGAAGAGGCCAAAGGAAGAAATTAAATCTACCTTTTCCACCTTGATGTTGGCTATGTACAAGTGGATGAAACAAAATCCCAACATGGATGCTTTTCCCATTCCTAGCTTCATAGGGAGAAACTCGTCAAACACCGGCTTCACCCCCTGAAAGCACAGGTTATCGACCAGAGGGGGGTGAATGGGATATTTTTAAGTTTTCCAAAGATTTGAGGCAATACGAAACTGAGGAAACTGACAAAATGATGATGCTCAGAATTTTTACAGAAAGTAAACATGAATGCCTAACATCATTTTGCAACAAAACTAAAGTCTAGCAGATGTGCAGACATGCATCACATGAAAATCATGAGGAGACATAACAGAGGAAACACAGAACAAAAGGCATCAGGATAGAGTCATCAGGGAAAACATAGAAGTACCGAGTTTGAGGAGATAGCACTAGGGCACATATGACACCGATTTGGTAGACCATTTCAAGTTGCTATGCCAACTCTACATCTGGTTGGAGAGGCTGAGATTGAACTCAGAAGACATAGTCTTCACCTTGTTTTCCTTGAACTAAAGTCCTCAGACTCCGTCCAATTACTTAGGTGATTCTTCAAGGTAGACTCCCGAAACCTTCATAGACTTCGTTCACTTCCGGAATTCATAATTGCATCTTGAATTCCTTAGAACGATGGCTCCTACACCTGCTGGAAGATCATAGTCTTCAAGAGTAAAAATCTTCGGATCATTTGAACAGTATTCCTTTGAAATGCTCAACTACTCAGGCTGGTGGATTTCCTCACTTAGGTTCTTCAGGTTGCTCAGAGGTGGGTTGCTCTCAGATGACAAGTGTAAAGTTCTCTTTTGGAGAAGCCAACCCGCCAATGGGGCTAGGGGAGGCTATTTATAGCCGGTGAGCAAACCAAGGTAAAAGGACATAAATGCCCATGCACGAAAAGACCATCATGCCCACCCTTCGGACTGTTGGCTGGTAAGATACCAGCGACTCACCACGTGACACATCGCGCGGTCAGAAAATGTCCTTTCTCTTTCTTCAGGAGAACTGCACTGGTAGTTACTAGACTCCTCAACCGAAGATAGAATCCTCAATATCCTGAAGAAGAACGTCTCAGACTCCCAAGGAACTGAACTTCTACTGCAGGAGATTCCTCAGGGTTTTCTTCAGGTTTCCAATTTGAGCAATTACTCAGAGTTTCAGAACACATTTTCCTCAACCCTCCAATAGTACGGTGTTTTCCTACGACTCAAGAGAAATAAAAGATTAACAAAGACTACGCTTCAACTTTGTCTTCAACTAGTGTTACCTCAGGGTGGCGTGTGATATACTCAAGATCGACTGGATGCCTCAGGATCCGGTTTCCTCAGGATTTCTCGCCTCGGCAATCTTCAGGTAAGAACCAGTTTCTTCAATGTTACTCAACATTTTTGGGAGGTCGACAACGGTCGATAAACCATTCTTTTGGGACTGTTCTCCTATGTAATCTCGCAAACACATCCTCCCCTTAACCGTTTTGTCATCAATACTCCAAAACCTCAAAGGGGGCACTAGATGAACTTACAATCTCCCCCTTTTTGGTGATTTTATGATAATCAGGTTAAAGCTTCAACGCGATTAAATATAAGTTATTTGAGGAATAGAACTTGAAGAGAACAATTTATACTACCAGGATATAGAGATGCTCCCCCTGAGGATATGCATAAATGATGAAGTTATTTTCAGTACATGTTTTGAATAATCCCCTATATCCAGGATTATCTAGAACGGTGCATCAAATAAAATGCTTGAGGAATAAGCACATAGCACTAATTAAATTGGTTGCTGAAAATAAGCATCATGCGTATGGAATTAAGTTGTAGAATAGGCATGAGGTAAATCAAATGTATCATGCAACCACAAAATTTTAAGTTTACAACTCATTACAAAAATCATTTGAAGAAGGAGAGTTGTAACTGGAGGAAAGAAAAATAAAGACCCGCTTGAAGTTTAACTCAATTTTCTCCCTCTTTGTCCTTAATTGACGAAAAAGGAGAGGAACTGAGACTAACGCCCCGAACAAAAGGCTTCAAGGCTGAGGTGAATTAGTCCTGAGGCGGGAAGTTGTTGTATGAGGACAGGCCGCAGTGTCTTCAGCTTCTTCACTCGTGATCTCTTGATTCGAAGAATATGAGTCCATCGCTAGAGTTGGAGTTGGGCAGTGGAGAAACTGACGAGGAGACCTGATCTCCAAAAGCGGAGGCAGCTTGAGACCAATCTGGTTGATTTCCTCAGGTATGATGATAGCTTCAAGAATGGCATCAACTCGCTGAAACGTATGATGAGCATACTGATGAGACTTTTTCTGTGAAGTATGCATCTGAGCCATGTGAAGTATGAAGTTGCTATCATGTTTAGCTCTTGTTTTCATGTTTATCTTTAAGATCTTTTATTTAGGTTGTTACTTCTGGAACCCTCTTGAGTTTTCTTGCTTAACATGTTTAGAGAGTTCGCCTGTTCCACTGTGTGTGTGTCTTACTTTGAGTAGGTAATTGAGGTTGCTATTATAAGTTTATTAGTAATTTGGAATAGTTTTGAGTTATTGATTTGAGTAATGTTAGGACTTTTGTGTGTCAAGAGATCAAGCCTATTAGTGATAGGTGTCGTATTTTGGTTAATTGTGATTATTTCTGAAAACTACAAAAATTAGTTGATAACTCTAGCTACTAGATGGATCACTAACCTCTCGAGGGGTTGTAATATATAGAGTACACTCATATACCATGGGTCGAGGCTGCACAAGGATAACCAAGCCCCATACACTCCTTCTAGGGGTACTTTTCAATTTGTGAATCTCTTGACTAAGATAGAGATCTACCGATAATAAGTTGATGAGTTACTTTGACTAATGTGAGTATTCGATTGTTGTCACTTCCATCATCCATATTCTACTAGCCTCTTCGGTACCGTGCATTGCCCTTTCTCATCTTGAGAGTCAGTGCAAACTTCACCGGTGCATCCAAATCCTTGGCATGATACGCTTTGTCATCATAAGTCTCATTATATTCTTCCTCAAAACAGCCACCAGACCTACCTATCAAGGCATTTCTATAGACTTTCCGAGATGCATTGCCATGCAACATCCATCTTCTCATTACTTGATCTTTTATTGTCATACATGGTTTTTCTTGATCATAGAGCCGCATGCTAGTTGGGCCTTTCCCTTATAATTGCTAAATGACAGGCTAGTATCATTGCACATCCTCCTACACTGGTAGAGGCATACATTTGCATACATCATGACAGTTTTTCAGTTTTCTTTATGTTGAGTACTTCTTATAAAGTGTGTTATCTTCTACATCCTTGTAAATGTCAGAACCCTATGTTAGGTAATGTGCTAGGTTCAAAGTCACCTTGCATTCATCAAAGAAAATCAAATGGAATTCAAATTCAAACTCAAATGGGAGAAGGAGCACTCCCCAGATGAATTACTTCAAATGGCCAGAAATGAAGTTACTCCAAAAATTCCTTTTGCATTTTTGAAAAGTCTTATAAATGAGTGTGATCAAATATGAAGTGATGTGGGACCAACCCCATGCTCATGGTTTTTTCAAATATTCAAACAGGACCTTGGAATTAATCAAATACCCCTATTTGAATTAAAGTTCAAATAAGTTGAATTAAAAAAATGTTCAAACTTTACAAATGGCTAGCCTAATATATTATGAGGCCATATAAAAAGTTTCAGCATTTAATAAAATTCCTAGCTATTTATTTAGCACAACAAAACAAATTAGCAGAAAAAGAAAGGAAAGATTAAACAGAAAAATAAAAACAGAAAAGCTTACCTGAAGAAGCCCAACTCATCGCCCCGTGGCCCACTAGCCTGGCCCAGCCCGCAGCCCCCCTTGTCATCTTCCCGCCGCGTCGACAAGCACCTCCATGGAGGGCATGCCGACGCCGGCGAGCACCAGCCTGCCTGCCTGGCGCCTCCCGAGCCTTCTAGTCGCACCTGGAGACGCCATGGAACCGGCCACATCCATTCCCCTTCCTCCCATCGCCTCTCCACAGCTCGCCCGCGAGGAACCCCGAGAGCACCGTAGGCCATGGCCATGGCGACTCGCAGCCCGAGCCCGAGCTAGGTCCCCGGAGCTTGTCCATCCTCCTCGCCGTCTTCGTCTTCGTCACCCCGCAAGAAATCAGGAGCGCGGAGCCCCTGGAGCCAAGGAATCGAGTCGTCTTCTTCAACTACGGCCGCCGCGCGCCATTGCCGGATTCTCCACCACCAGGACCTCCCCGAGCAAGCCGTCACCGCCGTTGCACTCAGGGTGAGCTTCTGAGCAAAACCCCTCTTGTCCCGCTCCTTCCCCGCAGCTGTAGACGGATCCAACATGAGAGCCGAAGCACTTCGCCGCTGTGATCGTTGTCTACGAGCCCCCGCTACGCCATCGAGCTCTAGACCTGGTCCATCACCTTCTCCTTGGTGTGCTGCTTCGAACACGCCCAACCGTGGCTCAAATGGTGCACCACAGCAAGATCTGCACCACGGCCATGCAGCTACCGCCGCCTTTGCTCGTCGCCGACGTCCTTCCGGTGAGCCCCCGTGCTGCTCGTCTGTCTTAGGTGAAGCGTGCGTGCCTGGGATCCCGTTTGGTGGTCACGGCGTGCGAAATGGTGGCCGGAGCCGCCGTCCCGTGCGTCGCTGCCGCGTCGGGTTGCCACCGGTGACTAGCCGCCGGCGAGATGACGTGGACGTCATTAGCTTAGTGCTAATCCCCCCAAGAGACACTGACATGTGGGCCCTGCCCCCTGCTAATCAACCAGTTTAGTTTAAAACTAAACTAAACGTTTTAATTAACATATGAGACACTTACAGGTGGTACCCCCTGGTCAGAACCCCCTTGACGCCAGCATGACATCATAGTGACGCAGAAATGCTTATTTGAATTATAACAATTCCAGAAAATCCAGAAAATGAATTAAACTTTGGAAATTCATAACTAATTTATTTTAACTCCAAATTAAACATATAATATATGTAAAATTATCAGCAAAATGCAAGGATTCTGAATATGCACTTTGTTTTCATGTTTTACCATTTTAAAATGGGGGAACAGTGAGAACAATGCAAATGGATTCCTTTTATATTCAAAATGGAGTTTGAATTTGCAATTCATTTCCAATACACTCCTTTTAAATGGAAATTCCTCACACATCAGAAGCCTATACATCAAGTCTCAACCTTCAACCATGTGCTTGTGCATTGTATTTACTTTGCTTCCTTGATTGTTGTTTGTCGATAGAAGTGGAACCGGAACAGGAGGCTTCCCCCTTGGTTGATGACCCCGATACCGAACCTCATCAGCAAGGCAAGCAAACCCCCATTGATCATGTCGATAAAATCCCAATTCCCTCTCAGTCCCGCTTACGCATTGTTTAGGATGATTACCATGCTACGTTTCTACCGTATAGATGAACCCATTCCTTTGCATGACCTATCATTTGTCACAGTAGTAAGCAAACCACAATCCTAGCAAATGTAGTAGTTGATTGATATCATGTGGCCCCTGCAATTGTTACTGCTTATTTCATGCTTAGAGTGATACAATGTTGTTACTTTTATGTGAGTTGGGATGGTAGCAATCATGATGATGATCGTGGAAATGTGTTGGTGAATCTATCGTAATACAAGGTGTACGATGAGAGGCTGTGTAGGAGTACACAGTGGGTTGTCTTGTTGAACACCGCCCTAAGTCCGAGTTCTTGTGTGGTGATCTAAGATGAAGAGTACAACCACACATTGGGCTCACTGACCCCTCTCAACCTACTAACTCATCCCTTTCGATGTCCATATGTCGCAGTAGTTCAGAGTTCCGGTAGGTTTGTGGCCTGGCTGCTAAGTGAGAGAACGACTCAGCCGAGACCGGCTTATGCACCACGCACACTGTCGGGACCCGGGGTTAGCGTATGTAATTCCAGTCACGATGCAATCACATGGAGAGCCGAGAACCGTACCCACTTGTCTAAGTAGACAAGGCCAAGCACAGAACGTTCTCGGTAAGCATCGAACATGAGGGGCATCCCATTCAAGCCGGGGGCATCCCATTCAAGCCGGATGATCAACTGAGATGGGTCCTCAACGTTCTCTCACAAGTCTAAATGCTTATGGGTGGTGAATCCCATATTCATAGACAAGTCGCCTCAACCATGTTATCGTTTGAATCCTAACTCTTACATAGACTTACTCCAGCCCGATCACTTAGTCGGGGTCTAGGGCGGGCTCGATCATACAACAAAGTGTGCACGTGAAAGAGTCACGAGCAATCGCATCGCGATGCCCCAAGCTGCGCACATCTAAGGGCCACTTGGTGTATAAAAGACCGCCAGCCAGATCACAACTAATGTCTCGAAAACCCATACTAATACATGCATGTTATAAACATACACGCAGCACACATGCCTAGTATGAACAGCAGGTATCATCACATAACTCTACAAAGTACTCTTTATTGATATACACATAGAGCATACAAAGATCACAGGTCTGTGATCAACATTACATCATACAACGGAAGCAAATTAGGTCTGAGTACAAACAAGTTTAACAAATGGCTTAGAGAAGCCTTCTACAACAAACATGCCCTTCCACGAGGGACCAGACTGCTGTCTGGGACTATGCTAACTTAGTCAACGTCGAGCTTCAGGTCGGTGACTCCATCGGGGTCCGGGTTCTCATCTAAAACATAGAATAAGGAAACGTGAGTACAAAGTCGTTCTCAGCAAGACTTACATCAGAACTACACTACTCATGCTCAAGTATCAAGGTAAAGGAGGTGGGGTTCAACATGCAGAAGTGCCAGCTTTGACTTGGCTAGTCCTGAACTACGAGTACCAGACTTGAGGTAAGAAGCGTACACGAGTCCACTACTTTCTCCAACCAATACACCAATATGGTTACTTCCTCGACTTCCCCACGAGAAAGCACACCATAGCACTCACGCTTATCTTGCGAGTTTTATAAGTATCCATTCAAGTTGTCTATGATCAAGTAGAGGTTTCCAAGTAGTCCATAACCGCGGACACGGCTATTCGAATAGTTCATTAACCCTGCAGGGGTGTACATCTTCACACGCGTGTCATCACTTATCGCCTCGTTCTTGTCACCCTTCAAGAGGGTGTCGGACGTGGATGAAACCAAGGCACTACCCTCACACCACCTTCTCTAATCCAGGAGTCGACTACCTGAGTTTGTCACCGCTCGAGAGTCCGGCCGGTTCCATGAAACGGACTCAGATAATGTAAGGGACCGATACGCCACCTTTAACAGATGGTTTCACTGCCTCACAGGTCCACCCACATATCTATACATAAATCAAATGGAAAGCCCGAATCTACTGTGACTTCTGGACCGGATCGGGTACGTAAAGAGGACAAACGGGGCTCCCATAAAACCCTACATGTGGTCATACTCTTTGTCTTGGATCACAAAACAGGAACTCGGGGCCTAGGGCAGTGTTCAACGAGACAACCCACTGTGTACTTCTCGGGACCCGGGGTTAGCGTATGCAAGTACAGTTAAGACATAGTCGTATGGAGAGCCGAGAACCGTACCCACTTGTTTAAGCAGACAAGGCCAAGCACAGAACGTTCTCAGAAAGCATTGTACGAGAGGGGCATCCCATCCAGGCCGGATGATCAATTGAGATGGGTCCTCATCGTCCGCACACAAGTCAAATGATATGGCTGTTGAACTCCCATATTCAAAGACAAGTCGCCTCAACCATACTATCGACTATCTCAAAACTCTTACATAGACTTACTCCAGCCCGATCACTTAGTCGGGGTCTAGGGCGGGCTCGATCATACCACAAAGTGTGCACGAGACGGAGTCTCGAACAATCGCCTCGCGATGCCCCAAGCTGCGCACATCTAAGGGCCACTTGGTGTATGAAAGACCGCCAGCTAGAACACAACTAAGGTCTCGAAAACCCATACAAAGACATGCATGTTATAAACATACACGCAGCACACATGCCTTGTATGAATAGCAGGTACCATTGCAATTCTCTACAAAGTGTACAATTTTATTGATAACTCTTATAGAATGCAAACAGAGATCACAAACATGTGATCCAACATTACAACACAAACGGAAGATAAATATGTCTGGGTACAGACAAGTTTAACAAATGGCTTAAGAACCTTATTTAAACCCAAGCCCTCGACGAGGGAACCAGTCGTTTGACTAGGACTAGACTAGTTGGTCTTGAGTCGTCCAGCTCGATGAAGAAGCCACCTTCGAGGTCAGTGGCATCATCTAAAACATAAATTAGGCAAACGTGAGTACAAAGTCGTACTCAGCAAGACTTACATAGGAGCTATACTACTCATGCACATGTATCAAGGTAAAGGGAGGTGGGGTTCACTTGCAGAAGTGCCATCTTTAACTTGGCTAATCCTGAACTACGAGTACCAGACTTTGAGGTAAGAAGCGTACACGAGTCCACTACATTCTCCAACCAATTACACCACTATGGTGCCTTCCTCGACTTCCCCACGAGGATGCACGCCATAGAACTCACACTTATCTTGGTGTGTTTTAGAAGTATCCGGTTCAAGTTATCTAATAATCAAGCTAAGCTTTCCAAGCAGTCCATAACCGCGGACGCGGCTATTCGAATAGTTTTGTTAACCCTGCAGGGGTGTACCGCTACACACACATGATCATCATTTACCGCCTTTGATCTCGACACCGTTCAAGAAGTGTCGGCGAGGATGCTCACCACAACTGTTACCTCATAGCCGATCTAGTCCGAGAAAGCCGCCTACCTGGGTTGGTTACCACAATCGTGAACCCGGCCGGTTTATCGAAGTGGACCCAAGTGATGTGTGCGTGGTGCATAAGCCGGTCTCGGATGAGCCGTTCTCTCACTTAGCAGCCAGGCCACAGACCTACCAGAACTCCGAACTATTGCGACATCTGGACATCGAAAGGGATGAGTTAGTAAGTTGAGAGGGGTCAGTGAGCCCAATGTGTGGTTGTACTCTTCATCTTGGATCACCACACAAGAACTCGTACTAGGGCGGTGTTCAACGAGACAACCCACCGTGTACTCCTACACAACCTCTCATCGTTCACCTTGTATTAGGGTCGATTCACCAACGCTTTTCTACCAACATCAACGTGATCATTCCCATCCCGACCCACATCACAGTAACAACATGGTATCATACTAAGCATGCAATAAGCGATAACATTTGCAGGGGCCACATGATATCAAACAACTCCTACATTTGCTAGGATTGTGGTTTGCTTACTACTGTGACAAAATGATAGGTCATGCAAAGGAATGGGTTCATCTATGCGGTAGTAACGAATCATGGTGATCATCGTAAACAATGCATAAGCGAGACATGAGAGGGAAGTGGGATTTTATCGACATGATCAATGGGGGTTTGCTTGCCTTGCTGACGAGGTTCGGGTTCTGGGTCTTCAACGAAGGGGGCAGCCTCCTGCTCCGGTTCCACCTCTACTCGACAAACAACAAGCAAAGTAGCAGAGTAAATACAATGCACAAACACATGATGGAAGTTTTAATCTTGATGTATATGCTTTGATGTGTAAGGCAATTCCATTTAAATGGAGTATATTGCAAATTGAATTGCAAATTCAAACTCGACATTTGAATTCAAATTAACCAAGTTGCATGTGACATTGTTTGATCATTTTGAATCATCTTAAAATGTGTATGATATGCCTCTGATGTGTGGTTGAATTGTAGCATAATTCCATGGTCCAAGTTGCAAAATCATTTGAATTGAATTTGAATTAATTCCAAATAATTCAAATGACATATGCTACTGGTCCCATTTTAAAATCAACTCCAACATAGTTGAAAGTTGCATATTTGGAAAGATAATTTTCTCCTGATCATTTTTCATATATTATTTGTCCAATTTGGAGTTAATATGAATTTTCTATGAATTTCCAAAGTTTGGGGTATTTTCTGGAATTTCTGGAATTCTATAAATCATTTTGATTTTCTGGAAATTCATTAATTCGAGTTATTGCGTCAGGCTGACGTCAAGCTGGCGTCAAGGGGGGGCTGACATGTGGGTCCAGGGTGTCAATAACTGGGTTCAATTAATCCGTTGGGTTAATTAATCCAGTGGCTTAATTAAGCCACTAGGCCCACTGGTCAGTCTCACTGGGGGGGCTAACCACGGGGGTTAGTAGCTAACCTACCGGCGTCTAAACGCCGGTGGCCTGGCCACGGCGGCGCACTCGCCGGAATCTGCTAGAGGCCACGGAAGAGGAAACGGAGGGCATCGGCGTGCTCCTGGAGGTCTTCCGCGTCGAGAGGAAGCATCAGGGGGTCACGGGGAGGTCGGGAGCGACGACGGCGACGACTCCGGCGGCAACAGAACGGCGGCGAGGTTGGGGAAGGGGCTAGGGTGCACGGCTTGGGCTGTGCTTGCGTGCGTTCGAAAACTAGAGTCACTGGGAGTCAAATGCGCACGCTGGACGTGATGATGGGGCACAGGGGTGACCTCATCGTCGTCCATGGCGGCGACATGCTTCGGCAAGCAAGGCGAAAACGGCTAGAGGTGATGCGGGGGTGCTGGAAGCTTGGGGGAAACGCTCAGAAGCTCACCGCGGTTCGAATGGAAGCAACGGCAAGCTCAGGGAGGCTTCAATGGCGGCGAATCGACGGCGGCGAGCTCGCGGGTCCAGCGAGAGGTTGAAGACGATGGCGTCGGCTCGGGGAGGAACTAGGGCTCCAGCTTCTGCGTGAAGACGAAGTCGAGGACGAGGAACACGGTGGACTTGCTGGCTTGAGCTCTAGGGCACGGTGGCCACGTTGTCCACGGCGGTGCGCTCCGGCGAAGCTTCGGGCGGCGACGAATTCGAGCACGGGAGGAGGAGGAGGAAGCTCTGGAGGGGGGAATGAACTGGGGCGGCTGCGATACGTCTCCAGGACGCGAGAAGAGGGCACGGGGCGGCCTGGAAGGTCTTAAACGACGACGTGTCGTCCCCGGCTGGGTCGGTGGCAATCCACCGAGCAACTTGGAGGCGCGGGACGGGGAAGAAGACCCCGCTGCCCCTGTGGGCCGGCTAGGCTGGGTGGGTCGGCTCCGCCTAGGCGCCAGGTAAGGATTCTTCTTCCTTTTCTATTTTTCTTTTCTGACATTTGTTCTGTTTAGCTAAATAAAATAGCTAAACATTTTATTAAATGCTGAAAATTTTTATATGGCTTCATAATAAAATAGACTAGCCACTTATAAAGTTTCAACATTTTTAAAATTCAACTGATTAGAATTTTAAACCAAATAGGGGTATTTCATTAATTCCAAGGCACTGTTTGATTATTTGAAAAATCTATGAGCATGGGGTGGGTCCCACATCACTTGATATGTCATCACACTCATTTATAAGACTTTTCAAAATTCTAACATGAATTTTCGGAGAAGATTTTTATCTGGCCTTTTGAATTAATTCATCTGGGGAGTGTTCCTTCTCCCATTTTGATTTTGAAATTGAATTCAAAGATTTCTTTTGAAAATTTAACATGATGCAAGAGTACTGGCTAACCCTAGCACATTACCTAACAGAGGGTTCTGACAACTCCCCCCACTCAAAAGAATCTCGTCCCGAGATTCAGAAGTCTGCGGGAGGAAGGTGGGGTACTCGGCATTGAGACGGTCTTCTCTTTCCCACGTAGCTTCTCTTTCAGAGTGGTGTGACCATTGCACTTTCAGAAACCTAATCTTCTGATGACGAGTGACACGCTCTGTGGAATCAAGAATACGAACGGGGTATTCTCGATAAGAAAGGTCATCTTGGAGATCAAGCGTTTCATGGTCGACTTCGCGGATGGGGTCCTTGAAGCAACGCCTGAGTTGGGACACATGGAATACATCATGTACTCATGAAAGGTGCGGGGGTAGTTCAAGTTGGTAGGCAACTTCTCCACGGTTAGCAATAATGCGGAAAGGTCCGATGTACCGTGGGGCCAACTTGCCTTTGATACCGAATCTTTGGGTTCCCTTCAGAGGAGTAACCCGAAGGTAAGCCTTCTCATCCAGATTGTAGCTCTCTTGCCTATGATGACGATCATAGTAGTTTTTCTGACGAGACTGGGCTGCTTTCAATTGATCACGAACAATGCGAACTTGTTCTTCTGCTTCCTTGATCATATCCGGTCCAAAGAATTGTCTTTCACCGGTTTCTGACCAGTTTAGTGGTGTTCGACATCGTCGTCCATAAAGGAGTTCAAAAGGAGCCATGTTATGACTAGATTGAAAACTATTGTTATAAGAAAATTCGGCAAATGGAAGAGACTTCTCCCAATTCTTTCCGAATGAGATAACACAAGCTCGGAGCATGTCTTCAAGAATTTGGTTAACCCTTTCGACTTGACCGCTAGACTGAGGATGGAGAGCTGTACTAAAGGAGAGATGAGTTCCCATAGCATTCTGAAAGCTTCCCCAAAATCTAGAGGTAAAAAGGCTACCGCGATCAGAATTGATTTCCAAAGGAACACCATGAAGGGATACAATTCTAGAGATGTACAAGTCCGCTAACTGGCTAGCAGTTATAGACTCGCGAACCGGAAGGAAGTGAGGAACTTTGGAAAGCCTATCTATGACAACGAAGATGACATTGTTTCCTTTCTGGGTTCTTGTAAAGCCGGTGATGAAGTCCATACCGACCTTGTCCCATTTCCACTCGGGAATAGACAAAGGTTGAAGAGTACCACCAGGTCTTTGATGTTCTGCCTTAATGCGACGACAAACATCACATGCGGCAACAAATTGTGCAATGTCTCTCTTCATCCGGGTCCACCAAAATATCTGGCGTAGATCTCGGTACATTTTTGTGCTACCGGGATGAATGGAGAGGGGAGTGTCATGAGCTTCCTTAAGGATCAGCTGCTTTAGGTCTTCATTCTCAGGAAATACTAAACGATTTTCAAAGAATATCGTTCCTTGATCATTTGCAGAAAAACATTTAGCAACTCCGCTAACAATGTTCTGCTTGATCTCTTGAATACTACTATCTTGTTTCTGGGCGGCTATGATTTGATCCTCAACGGTTGGTTTCGCCACCAAGTTGAAAAGAGATCCACGAGGAACTATCTCAAGATTGAGCTTGCGAAATTCCTCATGAAGAAGTGGTTGATACTGTTGTAACATGAGGTTGTTACAATACGACTTACGACTTAGTGCATCAGCCATGACATTGGCTTTGCCTAGGGTGTAAGAAATTCCTAAGTCATAATCTTTTATCAACTCAATCCAACGTCTTTGCCTGAGATTAAGATCTGGCTGGGTGAATATGTATTTGAGGCTTTGGTGATCAGAATAGATCTCACAACGATTACCAAGGAGGTAATGTCGCCAAGTCTTCAGGGCATGAACTACGGCAGCGAGTTCAAGATCATGGGTTGGATAGTTCTCTTCATGTGGCCGAAACTGGCGTGAAGCATAAGCTACCACATGTCGATCTTGCATAAGTATGCATCCTAACCCTTGCCGTGAAGCATCACAATAGATCTCGAAATCCATTTTGGTGTCTGGAGGTGCAAGTACGGGTGCAGAAGTCAATCTTCTTTTTAGCTCTTGAAAGCTTTCCTCGCACTTGGGGGTCCATTGGAATTTCTTATCTTTCTTGAGGAGTTCAGTTAGAGGCTTTGCAACTTTAGAAAAGTTCTCAACGAAGCGGCAGCAATAGCTTGCTAAGCCGAGAAAACTCCTAACTTGCTTAACCGATTCAGGTGGAGTCCAGTCAAGGACGGCCTGAACTCTCTCGGGATTGACTGTAATACCTTTCGCAGAAATCACGTGGCCTAAGTAGGTCACTTCTGGTAGCCAAAATTCACACTTGGAGAACTTGGCATAAAGGCGGTGCTCTCTAAGTTTCATCAATACCAACCTAAGGTGTTCTGCGTGCTCTTCTTTGTTCTTCGAGTAGATGAGAATGTCATCAAGATAAACCACAACAAATTTATCTAGGTACTCCATGAAGATTGAATTCATCATGCGTGAGAAAGTGGCGGGGGCATTGGTTAAACCAAAGGACATGACGGTATACTCGTAAAGACCATAACGAGTAGTGAAAGACGTCTTGGGAATGTCCTCATTTCGGATTTTGATTTGATGATAGCCTAATCTCAAATCAATCTTGGAGAAGACAGAGGATCCTGCAAGTTGATCATAAAGATCATTGATCCTGGGCAGTGGGTACTTGTTCTTTATCGTCGCTAGATTTAGCGGGCGATAATCTACGCACATCCTTTCTGTTCCATCTTTCTTCGTTACGAACAGAACGGGGCAACCCCATGGCGATGAGCTAGGGCGGATGAAGCCTTTTTCCAACGAAGCATCAAGTTGGGTTTTTAGCTCAGCTAACTCATGTGGGGCCATTCTATATGGACGTCTCAAAATTGGGGTTGTGCCTGGTATAAGATCAACTATGAACTCTACACACCTGTCAGGGGCATTCCTGGCAGTTCTTCAGGAAAGACATCCGGGAAGTCACGAACCACCGGAATATCTTCAAGGTCTGGAAGTGGAAGCACATTCAAAGTATGCACCTGGATTCTAGAGCTGGGTGATGTGTAGTCAATGATCTGACCTGAAGGATGGGTGAGTTTAACTGATTTGGCTTTACAATCAAGGAAAGCATTCTGCCTTGATAACCAATCCATTCCTAGGATGATATCAATGTCCGAAGACTTGAGGGCTATAAGAGAAGCAAGGAATACTAAACCCTCAATTGCAATTTGATTCCCATGGCTTACTCTATTAGTTTTCCACTTTGAAACAGGAGTTTGAATGATCATTGGAGAAAACATTTCTTCAAAGGGGAACTCATGACGAAGTGCATAACTCTCCGACATGAATGAATGAAAAGCTCCTGGATCGAAAAGAACGGAGGCGGGGACATGATTGACTGGGAGTGTGCCAAGGATGACGTCGAAAGCAACAGTGGTTTCCTCAACTGAGATTTGGTTCACATAACCACTACTTGTGGCTGAAAGATTTGCTGGGATGGCTTTCGTGGTTGATTTCTGTGGAGGCTTGTGACTAGGTCGACGTGGTGCCACCAACACTGTAGGGCACTGTCGGAAGTAATGGCCTGTCAGACCACACGTGAAACACACTCTGCCTGAATTTTTGGGAGTGGGATTACTTGATTTCACACCATCATTCCGGGGTGGAATATTGTGTTGGGGTGGATGGCATATATTCGGTGGTGGTCTCTGAAGAAGGTTTTGAGGTATGACACTGGTTGGAATCCAAATTCTGCGTTTCTGAGGGGCTGAACTAGAAGAAGGGGCAAGCTCAACAGCATGCTTGCGAGACTCTTCGAACACTTCATTGCCATGCTCAGCTCTAAAGGATCTGTTGACTAAATCCTCAAAGGTGGAAAATTCGATGAGGTTGAGATCATGGCGAAGGATAGGGCTAAGTCCCTTGCGGAACCTTGCTTGCTTTCTGGCATCGGTGGTGATCTCATCTTGGGCATAACGAGCAAGACGGTTGAATTCTCTCACATACTCATGCATGGACATCTCTCCTTGGGTCAGATTGCAAAACTCTTCCTTCTTGCGCTCCATCAACTCATCTAGAAGGTGGTACCCTCGAAAGGCATCACGTAACTCCTGCCAAGTCACTAGGTGACCATATGGCTGCATCGCAACATAGTTCTCCCACCATTCAGCAGCAGCACCTTCCAGAAAGTATGTTGCGAATATAACTCGATCATCGGGAGCAACATGTTCAGTATCAAGCTTACGCTCCATGGAACGGAGCCAATCATCAGCTTCAAGGGGCTCAGAAGAACATCGAAATACTGGTGGCTTGAGGAGGATGAAGTCCGGGATGCTGACAACCACATTGCAATGACGTGAGGTATTCTGCTCGATGAGCTCCAGAAGGCGTGTTTGGTCACGTTGATTCTTCTCAGCTTCCAACATGATTTCCGCCGTAGAAGGCGATGGTGGAGGTGCATCATCATTTCGATTCCGAACACGGTCTCGATTCCGACGAACAGCACTACGAGTTCCACCCGACATCCTGTGTGATAAAGATCAACAATCAGAACAGGCTACATGATGGAATCAAAGACAAGAAGGACATGATGAAGGCGGAAAGATTGTAATACGAAGGCAATGATCCACAGAAACTCGGAATAAATCGGGCAGCATAACGGCTACACTGGGATGAAAAATGAAACAACCTCGAAGAAATTGGACATAACTTCGTCAAGGAACTCAACAGAACGATAAGTCTGGACGACCACAACTGTCCTACGGCTACAAGGAGGCAAACAATGAGATGTTCTAGTAAAGACATAGATGAGCCTAGTCCTATCATCCCGTAGAAAAGGTAAGGGTGACCCAGAACTCAGATCGATGAGGGTAAGGAGAAAAAGAAGCCTTACGTTGTTCCATTATACCCAGAGTAACTATATAACTATAGAATGCTAGACTCGACTTCGACCAAGGGTTAAATAATCCTACAGACAGTCCTTCCCTGATACCAAGTCTGTCGGGACCCGGGGTTAGCGTATGTAATTCCAGTCACGATGCAATCACATGGAGAGCCGAGAACCGTACCCACTTGTCTAAGCAGACAAGGCCAAGCACAGAACGTTCTCGGTAAGCATCGAACGTGAGGGGCATCCCATTCAGGCCGGATGATCAACTGAGATGGGTCCTCAACGTCCGCTCACAAGTCTAAATGCTTATGGGTTGTGAATCCCATATTCATAGACAAGTCGCCTCAACCATGTTATCGATTGAATCCTAACTCTTACATAGACTTACTCCAGCCCGATCACTTACTCTGGGTCTAGGGCGGGCTCGATCATACAACAAAGTGTGCACGTGACAGAGTCACGAGCAATCGCATCGCGATGCCCCAAGCTGCGCACATCTAAGGGCCACTTGGTGTATAAATGACCGCCAGCCAGATCACAACTAAGGTCTCGAAAACCCATACTAAGACATGCATGTTATAAACATACACGCAGCACACATGCCTAGTATGAACAGCAGGTATCATCACATAACTCTACAAAGTACTCTTTATTGATATACACATAGAGCATACAAAGATCACATGTCTCTGATCAACATTACATCATACAACGGAAGCAAACTAGGTCTGAGTACAGACAAGTTTAACAAATGGCTTAGAGAAGCCTTGTACAACAAACATGCCCTTCCACGAGGGACCAGACTGCTGTCTGGGACTATGCTAACTTAGTCAACGTCGAGCTTCAGGTCGGTGACTCCATCGGGGTCCGGGTTCTCATCTAAAACATAGAATAAGAAAACGTGAGTACAAAGTCGTACTCAGCAAGACTTACATCAGAACTACACTACTCATGCTCAAGTATCAAGGTAAAGGAGGTGGGGTTCAACATGCAGAAGTGCCAGCTTTGACTTGGCTAGTCCTGAACTACGAGTACCAGACTTGAGGTAAGAAGTGTACACGAGTCCACTACTTTCTCCAACCAATACACCACTATGGTTACTTCCTCGACTTCCCCACAAGAAAGCACACCATAGCACTCACGCTTATCTTGCGAGTTTTATAAGTATCCATTCAAGTTGTCTATGATCAAGTAGTGGTTTCCAAGTAGTCCATAACCGCAGAAACGACTATTCGAATAGTTCATTAACCCTGCAGGGGTGTACATCTTCACACGCGTGTCATCACTTATCGCGTCGTTCTTGTCACCCTTCAAGCGGGTGTCGGACGTGGATGAAACCAAGGCACTACCCTCACATCACCTTCTCTAATCCAGGAGTCGACTACCTGAGTTTGTCACCGCTCGAGAGTCCGGCCGGTTCCACGAAACGGACTCAGATAATGTAAGGGACCGAGACGCCACCTTTGACAGATGGTTTCACTGCCTCACAGGTCCACCCACATATCTATACATAAATCAAATGGAAAGCCCGAATCTAGTGTGACTCCTGGACCTGATCGGGTACATAAAGAGGCCCAACGGGGCTCCCATAAAACCCTACATGTGGTCATACTCTTTGTCTTGGATCACAAAACAGGAACTCGGGGCCTAGGGCAGTGTTCAACGAGACAACCCACTGTGTACTCCTACACAGCCTCTCATCGTTCACCTTTGTTTAGGGTGGATTCACCAACACGTTATCATCAGCACCACTGTGTTCATTCCATCCCGACTCACAAACATAACATCCTCATTGTATCACTAAGCAGCAAAAGCAGTAACAGTTGCAGGGGCCACATGCTCATCATTCAACTCCTAAATCTGCTAGGACTGTGGTTTGCTTAATACGGTGACAAAATGATAGGTCATGCATCGGAATGGGTTCAACTATGAGAAAGAACGTGTCTCGGTGATCTCCTAAACATGCATAAGAGAGACTGAGAGGGAATTGGGATTTTATAGATATGATCAATGGGGTTTGCTTGCCTTGCTGACGATACACGGGTCTTAACGGTGGTCTTCCCCTTCGGGCGTGATCACCGTCTCGGAACGTCTGTCATCGGAGGCAATCATCAACAAGGGGGGGACAACTTCGAAAGTAAAAATGCACATACACATGATAAGGTTGTCCATGATGTGAATGGTACTGGTTTGTAGCATATTCAATTTAATTGAAGTATATTGCATTTGAAATGCAAATTCAAACTTCAAATTTGAATTCAAATTAAGACATATGCACATTTGCTACTGTTGCCCCATTTTAAAATGGTCAAACATAAAAACAAATTGCATATTCTTAATCCTTGCATTTTTATGATAATTTTTCATATATTATATGTTTAATTTGGAGTTAGTATGAATTTTCTATGAATTTATGAAGTTTATACTATTTTCTGGAATATTCTGATTTATTTTAATTCCTTTTAAACCAGAAACTGATTTACTGCGTCATGCTGACATCAGCATGACGTGGGGGGTGTCTGACCAGTGGGGCCCTCCTTTCATAGGCTCTGGGGGTTAACCCCCTGTTTAGATTAGCCACTGGTTTAGATTAGGGCACAGGGGCCCAGGGGTCAGTGGCTAGGGTTAGGGGTTAGTGGGTTAATTAGGCCACGGGGTTGGGTTTAACGGCGAGGGTCGCCGGAAAAACGGCCGGAGCATCGCCGGAGTGGGGAAATCGGCCACGGGGAAGGGGAAGGAAGGCACGGGCGTGCTCACCGTGAGCTGCCGCGTCGGGTGGGGCTAGGCGGGGCTCGACAGGGGGCTCTGGAGCTTGGATAGCACGACAATGGCGACGACTGGAGAGGCTTGAAGGGGGAAACGACTACGAGGAGCGGGGCGAAGCGCGGATGGAGTCAAAATGCGCGCAAGCTCACCGCACAGGGGCCCAGGGGTCAGTGGCTAGGGTTAGGGGTTAGTGGGTTAATTAGGCCACGGGGTTGGGTTTAACGGCGAGGGTCGCCGGAAAAACGGCCGGAGCATCGCCGGAGTGGGGAAATCGGCCACGGGGAAGGGGAAGGAAGGCACGGGCGTGCTCACCGTGAGCTGCCGCGTCGGGTGGGGCTAGGCGGGGCTCGACAGGGGGCTCTATTGCTTGGATAGCACGACAATGGCGACGACCGGAGAGGCTGGAAGGGGGAAACGACTACCTGGAGCGGGGCGAAGCGCGGATGGAGTCAAAATGCGCGCAAGCTCACCGTGAAGGTGATGGCGAGGTCGAGGGTGCCGGAGGGATTGCGTTAGTGGCGCAATCGACGGCGAGGTCTTGCGGGTCCAGCGGCGTTTCGTAGTCGATTCCGGAGACTCGAAGCGTTCCGGGCTCGGGGCCTTCTCCAGGGCGGTGAAGAGGAGGGCGCTGCGTCTGATGGACAGCTCGGCGTCGCTTGGGAGGGCCGTTGGCCACGCGAGTCCGACAGTGGCGCTCTGGTGTGTTCACGGGTGTGTGCGGGGAAGACAACGCAGAGGCGCGGGGAGGGACCGCGAGCAGAGGGGAAAGGAAGAGGGGGGTTCTAGGCGTTGCGTGGCGCAAGGAGAAGGCTGGAGGGGGGCTCTAGACGTCTCTGGACGTCGAGGTGGCGACGGCGCGCTCCCAGGCAGCCACCGAGCTGCTTGCCCGTCGGTGAGGAAGGAGACAAGCGAGTGGAGGTGGGCTGGGCCGTCTGGTGGGCTGGGGGGGGGAAGAGTTGGGCTAAAAGCCAGGGGTTCTTCCCTTTTTCTTTTTTCCTCTCTTATTCTTTCTGTAATTTTGTTGTGCCTTGATAAATAAATACCTAGACAATTTATAAAATGCCAAAAACTTTTACATGGACTTAAAAAGCATATAGTTAGCCACTCACAAGTTTTGGAGATTTTTGAAATTCAAACAATTTGAATTTAAATTCAAATTGGAGTTTAAATTAATTTCCAAGCCCTATTTGGAATATTTGAAAAATCTTGGTGCATGGAGTGGGGCCCACATCACTTTATATGTGATCATGCATATTTATAAGACTTTTCAAAAATACCAGAGGAATTTTTGGAAGCAATTTTTGTCTGGCCATTTAATTAAATTTCTCAGGGCTTTTCTTTTCCCCATTTTTGAATTTCTTTTTAAATTTTGCATGATGCAAAGGGCACAAACAAACCCTAGCACTTACCCTAGTTGGGGTTCTGACACACACATCATCTGGGTCCACTTCGGTAAACCGGCCGGGTTCACGATAGGGGTAGCCAACCCAGGTAGGCGGCCTTCTTGGACTAGATCGGCTATGAGGTAACAGTTATGGTGAGCATCCTCGCCGACACTTCTTGAACGGTATTGAGTACAAAGGCGGTATCTGATGATAATGTGTGTGTAGCGGTACACCCCTGCAGGGTTAACAAAACTATTCGAATAGCCGCGTCCGTGGTAACGGACTGCTTGGAAATCTTAGCTTGATTATTAGACAACTTGAACTGGATACTTATAAAACTTTCCAAGATAAGAGTGAGTGCTATGGCGTGCTTTCTCGTGGGGAAGTCGAGGAAGGCACCATAGTGGTGTAATTGGTTGGAGACATGTAGTGGACTCGTGTACGCTTCTTACCTCAAGTCTGGTACTCGTAGTTCAGGACTAGCCAAGTCAAAGCTGGCACTTCTGCTTTTGAACCCCACCTCCCTTTACCTTGATACATGTGCATGAGTAGTATAGTTCCTACATAAGTCTTGCTGAGTACAAATTTGTACTTACGTTTGCTTATTCTATGTTTTAGATGAACCCCCCTGACCCCGAAGGTGGATTCTCCTTGGAGCTCGACGTCCGATCAAGCTAGTGTAGTCCCAGTCAGACGACTGGTCCCTCGTGGAAGGGCTTGTTTATAGATAAGGCTTCTCTAAGCCATTTGGTAAACTTGTCTGTACTCAGACCTACTTTGCTTCCGACTGTTTGATGTAATGTTGGATCATCGACTCGTGATCTCTGTGTGCACTCTGTAAGAGTTATCAATAAAGTTGTATACTTTGTAGAGAATTGCAATGATACCTGCTGTTCATACTGGACATGCGTGCTGCATGTATGATTATATCATGCATGTCTTAGTATGGGTTTTTGAGACCTTAGTTGTGATATGGCTGGCGGTCTTTTATACACCAAGTGGCCCTTAGATGTGCTCAGCTTGGGGCATCGCGATGCGATTGCTCGTGACTCCGTCACGTGCACACTGTGATGTATGATCGAGCCCGCCCTAGACCCCGACTAAGTGTTCGGGCTGGAGTAAGTCTATGTAAGGGTTATAATACAATCGATAGTATGGTTGAGGCGACTTGTCTATGAGTATGGGAGTTCACCACCCATATCATTTAGACTTGTGTGCGGACAATGAGGACCCATCTCAGTTGATCATCCGGCCTGGATGGGATGCCCGTCACGCTCGATGCTTTCTGAGAATGTTCTGTGCTTGGCCTTGTCTTCTTAGACAAGTGGGTACGGTTCTTGACTCTCCATATGATTGTGTTGTAGCGAGTCTTGCATACGCTAGCCCCGGGTCCCGACAGTAAAATAGAGAGTGTTGCCCTTAAAGTGAGGAAAAGATCCCAAAGACGACACAAATAAAAAATCCCAAAAGAGGACAAAATTAAAGGATCCCAATGAGGACAAATGAGAGATAAATAGAAAGAGCCAAATAGGCCACAAAAAAAGAGAAAGAAAAAAGAAATAAAAAGAGAGAAGGGGGAAACACTACTATTCATTTTAAGAGATCCACACTTGTACTCCAAAGTAATTTTTGTACTACATAGAGAGTTTCATGTCATTCATGCGTAACTATGTGGGGATCCTTACACTATAGAACATGGCTTGTATATTCCAATGATTAGCCTCCTCAAATGAGCGCTAGGTCTTCTTGAGCAAGCAAGTTGGATGCACCCCACTAGTTCGATTGGAGAGCTTCCCATAGCTCATATGTGGATCCGTTGCATGGAAATTCGTACTCCCCACATCATATCTATCATTTGACTTTCTCTCTCTTATGATTGTCCTCATTGATGTGAGCCTTTCACACCTTTTTTCCTTCCTTCCTCATCATTATTCTATTTGCCATCCTAAGTGCCAACATATCTTTCTCACGCTCATTCATTCCATGAGTGCTCGAAATCTAAAGGGAGATGATCATTTTGACTTGTACCTGACAAGTGGTCCGGGGACGAGTCATAATAAGATTCCAAAGGAGACGAAGTGTATAGTTTTAGTAGATTGAGTTCTCAACAACTACTAGTATATTTTTTTATGCTCTAAACCCATATCCCACTTCTTGCACAAGAAACACCGATTGGAGACATTTTAGTCACGGATAGAGACAACTCTTGCACCTTTGTGTTCTTACTTCGCTAGTTTCAATAGTAGATATAGACTCTTCCTTGTTATTGTCTTGACTTGAATTGATTATCTTACTTTTTGTACATTAAAGTTCAAATCTTTGTTGGTAGCCTGTACAACATATTTGGACTAACCTACTAACTCAGTGCCCTAGTGCCAGTTTCTGTCTTCTATTGTCCGTGCTCGGAAAAATCAATAAAAATCATATAAAAAATCAGCGCGACTGAAGACTCCATAAGGCCGGAGGGGGCAAGAGGGGATCCTCCCCTGGCCAGGCGACCTTTTTGGCGCTGCTAGGGGTGGGCTGCGCCACCTAGCCGCCTGGTCAGGTGGGGGCCCCCTGGTGTCCCCCTTTGGCCTATTTATCCCACCTACTACCAAAACCCTCGGGAGGAACTCCGTTAAGATATTTTCACCACCGTTTCGCCGCCGCCGCAATCCCGAGATCGGGATCGCCAGAAGACCCTATCTCGGCACCGTGCTGGAGGGTGGATTCACCTCCAGAGACTCCTCCACCACCATGCTCGCCGCCCGGATGTGCCGTGAATATTCTTCCTTGGACCATTGGTTCATGTTCAGTAGCTAGATGATGTCTTATCTCCAATATTGTGCCTCAATTCTTAGACCTTGTTAGCTGCCCTACATGATCGAGGCACCCATGTATTAGTTTTTGTGTTGCTATGCTGTGTTTTCTGGGATCCGATGGATTATGAGATTATGTTTAGATTGTGATGAGTAATATTTTTGGTTTACCTTTTATTTTTTATTTCTTGAGTATTCTTGCATGTTATCCGTTGCTTTTTATTTCTTTGGCCAAGTAGAAGATAGTAACTCCAAGAGGGAGCATTATGCATGATTGTGGGTTCATGCCCCCCTGATATCTAGCTTGAGTGACAGAAAGAGGAGACTAGGGGATGTGATGTTGCCACCAGGGAGAAAACAATGGTGCTTGTAACCGCGATTGATTTCTTATTTTACACATAGTGTGTTAATGCAGTTGTCTGTTCCTTTGATCATACGGTTTGGTTGGGGTTCGCATCTTAATACCAGTGAGATGTTCTGGATAGATATCTCAAGGTGGATGATTAGTGAGTAGATGTTGATGGATAAACATTCTACTCGTCTAGCTTTCTTGTAGCCTAATTAACATTGTTGTGCGTTTATAATTCTTTCAATTGCCCAGGTGTAATTTGTTCACCCAACATAGTTTTTTATCGTCTTTTGGGAGAGATATATGACTAGTAAAAGTCATGGAACCCCAGTCCATATTTCCACCATAGTTGACACCGTTCATCTTTACTGCTTTTTTTCCCTTCTGTTGCAATCACCACTACTATTTCCACCCATGTGTTTGATCCTTTGTAAACAACAAAACCGGAGAGATGGAAAAACTCTCTTACTCGTTGGGAGCAAAGTTACTTGCTTTTCTGTGCAGGTCCAGGTCAAGTGAGTAATTTATCTCAAATGGCGCGCTTCTTCTTTGGCCACATTCTTGTTGATCCTTGGAGTCCTCCTAGATTTTAGAAACGTTATGGTCCTCTTGTAAGGGAAATTCACCGATATCTACATCTAAATCTTCCACTTGGGGTAATCAACGAGGAACACTAACCGGTGCCATCACTAATCCTCTACAACAGGGTTGTAGGGACGACGAAAATCTGATATACGCCTTAGCACATGGCCCGCGGTCTACCTCGCCACTTATCATGCATACGACATCAACGGTTACACATTCTACACTAAGGACTAAGATAAAAAAAGGGATTATCAGAACTCATGGGTTACGATTGAATCCACGAACGGATGTAAGGCCCGATATGCGGTAATGTTCCAAATCTAGATGTTTCCATCCAGATCCGGGGACAAAGCACATATCGGTCCCACCGTGACATATGACACTGGCATATGCCCCGGATTTCCAACATGATATCACAACATTACAGATACAAGGATACAACATCTCACACATTCGGCATACAACTGCCTTAAATACAATACATCAGCGGAAGATACATGTCTGAGTACAGACTACAGTCAAATGCCTACTGGCAAAGAGAAAAACATCGATCCCCATAACCACACGGGTCCAGGCCCTCCGCCGGGATCTGCCTAACTAGTCGTCGTCGAGTCTCCACGTGAAACGTCGATCTCCATACCTCTTGTCGATCAAGAACCCTGAAAATAGTTTGGGGGTAGTATCATCAGTACATAAGTACTCACCATCCTGCTGTAGTGGTCAACTGACCCAGCAAGGACTTCATCACTCGTCATTCTAGGACAACTAGTAGTTTATGGCAAGGATGGGGTAAGTGGTGAGGTTGCTGCCGCACTAACATTTATGAAGTGGCTAACGATCTAGAGAGTAAGATAAGAAGCCAAGCATTCGATGAGGAATCGCCTCCAACAAGTCTTGCTGTTTATTTCGAATATAAGTCGGACCCGCATGTCAGGTCTGTGATGGGCCCGCATGTCAGCTCTGTGGTGGGTCCGACCTGTCATTGTATATGCTGTGTGGATTGACACGTTCCTGCTCGATATTATTGATGAGGGCGATGTGATTACAGTGGATGCCTAGGCTGGAGCGCTCAAGTCTAGGGTTACCGACGATATTAGATTACTTGGACGGCGAACAAGCGACACATGGGGCACGATTTACCCAGCTTCAGGCCCCCGGAGGGAAAACCCTACATGCTGCTTGTCTGATCTTGTATTGATGATGATGTACAGAGGAGCCGTGAGGGCTTTGGTGAAGAGGGATCTGTCTAGTTCTATGCGTGGGGGTTGAGAGCTTGTGTGTTTAGATGATCTAGAGAAGTGCCCCTGCCTCGCTTTATATAGATAGCGAGGTAGGGGTTTACATGAGTCCTAGTCGACTACAAGTAGGAGTCCTTGTCTTGCGCCTCAAGTCTTCGGCTTCACGTCTTACTCCATCATGTCGGTGTCCACGAGTGGGCCTCTAGTGGGCCCCTAGCCATGACACGCACCAGGTACCCTCACGTAGAGGAGTCGTGGGGTCACCCCCTCGTCAGTAGCCCCCGAGTGCCTGTGGGACTCGAAGAGTCGCGCAGGGACTCGAATCTGCAGTAGCCGCCGTAGTGCGTGTCGATCATTTGCTGATGAACAATCGAAGATGTCGTGAGTATGCTCCCGATGGGAGTATTTGGATGAAGCATCAAAATTGCAGTCCGGTTCGTCTTCGTATTTCATCGTCGGGTGGGGAGAAGTTGCCCAGTCGAGCGGTCGTCGGGTGCGCGCCAGCGCTCCCGATGGGAGTAGCCCCCGAGGCTATGTGTGACTCGTAGAGTCGCGCATAGGCTCAAGTTGTTGTTAAGCTAACCCCTTCATTCTTGTCGGATGCGCGAGTAGTGCTCGTCGGGTGCGCGTCAGCGCTCCCGATGGGAGTAGCCCCCGAGGCTATGTTCGGCTGCTTGTAGTCGAGCATAGACTCAAGCCTTCTTCGTCGTCGAGTAATTTTCATCCGAGGAAGTGCTCGACTCGGGTCTTGCGTCCTAGGCGTGAGTTGTTGTAGGGATCAGTCGTGGACGAGGATGTTGGCGTCGCCCCGTCATGAGGGCGCCCAGCCCCCGAGCATCTGCTGAGAAGGAGAAAAAGATGTAACTGTATTAAGGTGTAATTGTGCGAAAAACAATTTTAAGGTACATGATTTGTAGACATTGCACTTTTGTCGAGAGGAAAATGTAGCTGCATATACGGTTTAAGCGTGTCAGAACCCCAACTAGGGTAAGTACTAGGGTTGCTTGTGCCTTTGCATCATGTAAAAATTTCAAAAGAAATTCAAAAATGGGGAAGCAGAAAGCCCTGAGAAATTATTCGAAATGGCCAGATAAAAATCCTGTTCCAAAAATCTTTTGAACATTTGGAAAATTCCCATAAATGATCATTTTAAAAGTGGTTTGGGTATTTTCCCATACTCATGGAATTTTCTAATATTCAAATAGTGCTCTGGAAATTAAAGTTTACCCCTATTTGAATTGAAATTCAAATTAATCGAATTTCAAAAATGTCCAAATTCTATATGTGGCTAGCTACTGGTCACCTAGTATTTATAAAAGTAATTGGGCATTTTTATAAAATGCTATGGTATTTGTTTTGCCAGAGAAAAAAAAATAACAGAAAAACTAAAAAGAAAACGTTGGAACAACCCTACCTTGCGCCCACAGGCGAGGCCCACTCACCTGTAGCCGGCCCAGCCCAGCCGCCTCCTCTTGTCTTCTTCCTCCCCGGCGCCCGAAGCAGCTCGGTGGCGAGCCGAGCGCCGTGGACGCCACCGAGGAGCTTCTGGAGCCTCCTCTTCTCTCCGCGGGCGCCACGCAGCTCGCCCAGAGCCGCCTCACCTCTTCCCCCTCCTCTGGCTCTCTCCCAGCGCTCTCTCTCTCTCTCGTTTCTGCGCGGACCCGAAGCCCAGCCGGAGCACGCCGCCGTCCAGTCGTGGCCAGAAACCCCCTCCGCCCTCACCGCCTTGTCCATCGTCACCGGCGTCGCCGACTTCGTCTTCCCGCGGGGCCAATCGAGCCGAGGAGCTCCGTACTCGTCGCCATCTTCACCGTCAAGTCGCCGGCCGCCGAGCTCGTCTCCACGAATTCCGCCGCCGTCTCGCCTCCTCCGTCCTCCCCGTCCTCTCCAACGTCACCGGGGTAAGCTCCTCGTTGATTTGCGCCATCACACGCTCCTCCCTGTCCTTCGTAGCCCCGTTTCACCCAATCCAGTCCATGGCCGCCGCAAGAGGTCGCCGCCGACGAGCTTCCGGGGCCCCCCTTGAGCCCCCGATGGCGTAGCTCGAAGCGGACGAGCACGGGCGTCACTCCGGTGCCCTTCGCGTGCCCAGCCGTGCCCGGAAACGCCGTCCGCAGGGGCGCCGCCGTGCGGTTTGATCACCGGCGGTGAACCGCCGGCGGGCCGGTTTAATTAGTGCCTAATGACCCCCGTCTAGCCCAATGACAGGTGGGCCCTGTCCCTAATTAATCTCATGTTTAATTAATTCAAACCGGGGGATTAACCACTGAGGCTGACAGGGTGGACCCACTGGTCAGCCCCCCCTGACGTCACCCCCACGCCATGCTGACGCAATAAATCGAATTTCAGAGAAATAGAAATGATTTAAAATATTCCAGAAAATCATTTAAACTTGGGAAATTCATAACTAATTCATATGAACTCAAAATATAGCAAATAATATGTCTAAAAATATCAGAAAAATCCAAGGATTATGAATATGGTCTCTGTTTTCATGTTTGACCAATTAAAATTTGGTGTACAGTGCAAAACATCCATATGGCTTTAATTCAAATTCAAATTTGAAGCACATTTGCAAATGACTTTGCATTTGACTTCTTTTAAATGGAATTGTAACCACATTGTGATCAAGAACATCACCATTTCAATATTGATCATGTGTTTGATGCATTGCAAATAAATTTATACCATTGTTTGATTGTTTGCTCGATAGACGTGCAACCGGAACTGGAGGCCACCCCCTTCGTTGAAGACACCGTTATCGAACCTCGACAGCAAGGCAAGCAAACCCCATTGATCATGTCTATAAAATCCTATTTCCCTCTCAGTCTCTATTATGCATGTTTAGGAGATCACCGAGACACGTTCTTTCGCATAGTTGAACCCATTCCGATGCATGACCTATCATTCTGTCACCGTATTAAGCAAACCACAATCCTAGCAGATATAGGAGTTGAATGATGAGCATGTGGCCCCTACAACTGTTACTGCTTTTGCTGCTTAGTGATACAATGAGGATGTTTTGATTGTGAGTCGGGATGGAATGAACACAGTGGTGTTGATGAAAGTGAAACGTGTTGGTGAATTCACCCTAAGCAAATGTGAACGATGAGAGGCTGTGTAGGAGTACACAGTGGGTTGTCTCGTTGAACACTGCCCTAGGCCCCGAGTTCCTGTTTTGTGATCCAAGACAAAGAGTATTACCACATGTAGGGTTTTATGGGAACCCCGTTTGTCCTCTTTACGTACCCGATCCGGTCCAGGAGTCACAATAGATTCGGGCTTTCCATTTGGCATGTGCATAGAAAAAGAATGAAGAAAGGGTTGCATCATATAGATATGTGGGTGGGCTTGTGAGGCAGTGAAACCATCTCTGCAGGGTTAATGAACTATTCGAATAGCCGTGTCCGCGGTTATGGACTACTTGGAAACCTCTACTTGATCTTCGACAACTTGAATGGATACTTATAAAATCCGCAAGATAAGCATGAGTGCTATGGTGGGCTTCCTCGTGGGGAAGTCGAGGAAGTAACCATAGTGGTGTATTGGTTGGAGATGTAGTGGACTCGTGTACGCTTCTTACCTCAAGTCTGGTACTCGTAGTACAGGATTAGCCAAGTCAAAGCTGGCACTTCTGCATGATGAAACCCCATCTCCCTTTACCTTGATACTTGAGCATGAGTAGTATAGATCTGATTTAAGTCTTGCTGAGTACGACTTTGTACTCACGTTTGCTTATTATATGTTTTAGATGAGAACCCGGACCCCGATGGAATCACCGACCTGAAGCTCGACGTTGACTAAGTTAGAATAGTCCCAGACAGCAGTCTGGCCCCTCGTGGAAGGGCATGTTTGTTTTACAAGGCTTCTCTAAGACATTTGTTAAACTTGTCTGTACTCAGACCTAATTTGCTTCCGTTGTATGATGTAATGTTGATCACAGACATGTGATCTTTGTATGCTCTATGTGTACTTCAATAAAGAGTACTTTGTAGAGTTATGTGATGATACCTGCTGTTCATACTAGGCATGTGTGCTGCGTGTATGTTTATAACATGCATGTCTTAGTATGGGTTTTCGAGACCTTAGTTATGATCTGGCTGGCGGTCTTTTATACACCAAGTGGCCCTTAGACGTGCGCAGCTTGGGGCATCGCGATGCGATTGTTCGTGACGCTTTCACGTGTACACTTTGTTGTATGATCGAGACCGCCCTAGACCCCGACTAAGTGATCGGGCTAGAGTAAGTTTACGTAAGAGTTAGGATCCAATCGATAACATGGTTGAGGCGACTTGTCTATGAGTATGGGATTCACCACCCATAAGCATTTAGACTTGTGAGCGGGCGTTGAGGACCCATCTCAGTTGATCATCCGGCCTGAATGGGATGCCCCTCACGTTCGATGCTTACCGAGAACGTTCTGTGCTTGGCCTTGTCTTCTTAGACAAGTGGGTACGGTTCTCGGCTCTCCATGTGATTGTATCGTGACTGGAATTACATACGCTAACCCCGGGTCCCGACAGACTTGGTATCAGAGCAGGACTGTCTGTAGGCTTATCAAACTCTTGGTCGAAGTCGAGTCTAGCATTCTATAGTTATATAGTTACTTGGGTATATAAGGGAACAACGTAAGGCTTCTTTTTCTCCTTACCCTCATCGATCTGAGTTCTGAGTCACCCTTATCTTTTCTACGGGATGATAGGACTAGGCTCATCTATGTCTGACTAGAACATCTCGCTGAGTGCTTCCTTGTAGCCGTAGGACAGTCGTGGTCGTCCAGAGTCTTCATGTTTTGAGTTCCTTGAGGAAGTTCTGTCCAAATTCCTCGAGGTTGTCTTGTTTTCCATCCCGGTGTAGCCGTTATGCTGCCGGATTTGTTCCAAGTTTCTATGAATCATTGCCTTCGCATTATAATCTTTCCGCCTTCATCATGTCTTGTTATCATTGAATCCATTATTCAACCTGTTCTGATTGTTGATTTTTATCACACAGGATGTCAGGTGGAACTCGTAGTGTTGTTCGTCGGAATCGAGACCGTGTTCAGAATCGAAATGATGATGAACCTCTACCACCGCCTTCTGCGGCAGAAATCATGATGGAAGCTGAGAAGAATCAACGTGATCAAACACGCCTTCTGGAGCTCATCGAGCAGAATACCTCACGTCATCGTAATGTGGTTGTGAGCATTCAGGACTTCATCCTCCTCAAGCCACCGGTATTCCGATGTTCTTCTGAGCCCCTTGAAGCTGATGATTGGCTCCGTTCCATCGAGCGTAAGCTTGATACTGCACATGTTGCTCCCGATGACCGAGTTATTTTCGAGGTATACTTCTTGGAAGGTGCTACTCTTCAATGGTGGGAGAACTATGTTGCTATGCAGCCAGGTGGTCACCTAGTGACTTGGCAGGAGTTCTGTGTTGCCTTTCGAGGGTACCACCTTCTGGATGAGTTGATGGAGCGCAAGAAGGAAGAGTTCTGCAATTTGGCTCAAGGAGAGATGTCCATCCATGATTATGTGAGAGAGTTCAACCGTCTTGCCCGGTATGCCCAAGATGAGATCACCACCGATACCAGAAAGCAGGCAAGGTTCCGTAAGGGACTTAGCCCCATCCTTCGTCATGATCTCAACCTCATCGAATTTTCCACCTTTGAGGATTTAGTCAACAGATCCTTCAGGGCTGAGCATGGCAATTAAATTTTTGAGGAATCCCGCAAGCATGCTCTTGAGCTTGCTTCTTCTTCCAGTTCAGCCCTTCAGAAACGCAGAATTTGGATTCCAACCAGAGCCATACCACAAAACTTTCTGCAGAGACCAACCTCCAATATATGCCATCCACCCCAACACATTATTCCACCCCGGAATGATGGTGTGCATCAAAGTAATCCCACTCCCAACATTTCAGACAGGGTATGCTTTAAGTGTGGTCTTCCAGGCCATTACTATCGTCAATGCCCTCAGGTCTTGATGGCACCACGTCATTATCGACCCAAGCCTCCAAAGAAACCCACCACCAAGACCATCCCAGCACAGCCTTCATCCACTAGTAGTGGTTGTGTGAACCAAATCTCAGTGGAGGAAACCACTGATGCTTCTGACGTCATCCTTGGCACACTCCCAGTCAATCATGTTCCCGCCTCCGTTCTTTTCGATCCTGGAGCTTCTCATTCAATCATGTCGGAAAGTTATGCACTTCGTCATGAATTCCCTTTTGAAGAAATGTTTTCTCCAATGATCATTCAAACTCCTGGTTCAAAGTGGCAAACTAATAGAGTAAGCCATGGCAATCAAATTGCAATTGAGGGTTTAGTATTCCTTGCTTCTCTTATAGCCCTCAAATCTTCAGACATTGATGTCATCCTAGGAATGGATTGGTTATCAAGGCAGAATGCTTTCCTTGATTGTAAGGCCAAATCAGTTAAACTCGCCCATCCTTCAGGCCAGACCATTGACTACACATCACCCAGCTCTAGAATCCAGATGCATACTTTGAATGTGCTTCCCCTTCCAGACCTTGAAGATGTTCCGGTGGTTCGTGACTTCCCGGATGTCTTTCCTGAAGAGCTGCCGGGAATGCCACCCGACAGGTGTGTAGAATTCATAGTGGATCTTATACCAGGCACAGCCCCAATTTCCAGACGCCCATATAGAATGGCCCCACATGAGTTAGCTGAGCTAAAAACCCAACTTGATGCTTCGTTGGCAAAAGGCTTCATCCGCCCTAGCTCATCGCCATGGGGTTGCCCCGTTCTGTTCGTAACGAAGAAAGATGGAACAGAAAGGATGTGCGTAGACTATCACCCGCTAAATTTAGCGACGATAAAGAACAAGTACCCACTGCCCAGGATCAATGATCTTTATGATCAACTTGCTGGATCCTCTGTCTTCTCCAAGATGGATTTGAGATTAGGCTATCATCAAATCAAAATCCGAAACGAGGACATTCCAAAAACGGCTTTTACTACTCGTTATGGTCTTTACGAGTACACCGTCATGTCCTTCGGTTTGACCAATGCCCCCGCCACATTCTCGCGCTTGATGAATTCGATCTTCATGGAGTACTTAGATAAATTTGTTGTAGTTTATCTTGATGACATTCTCATTTACTCGAAGAACGAAGAAGAGCACGCAAAACATCTTAGGCTGGTATTGATGAAACTTAGAGAGCACCGCCTTTATGCCAAGTTCTCCAAGTGTGAATTTTGGCTACCAGAAGTGGCCTACTTAGGCCACGTGATTTCTGCGAAAGGTGTTGCAGTCAATCCCGAGAGAGTTCAGGCCGTCCTTAACTAGACTCCACCTGAATCGGTTAAGCAAGTTAGGAGTTTTCTTGGCTTAGCAAGCTATTTCCGTCACTTCGTCGAGAACTTTTCTAAAGTTGCAAAGCCTCTTACTGAACTCCTCAAGAAAGATAAGAAATTCCAATGGACTCCCAAGTGCGAGGAAAGCTTTCAAGAGCTAAAAAGAGGATTGACTTCTGCCCCCGTACTTGCACCTCCAGACACCAAAAGGGATTTTGAGATCTATTGTGATGTTTCACGGCAAGGGTTAGGATGCATACTTATGCAAGATCGACATGTGGTAGCTTATGCTTCACGCCAGTTGCGGCCACATGAAGAGAACTATCCAACCCATGATCTTGAACTCGCTGTCGTAGTTCATGCCCTGAAGACTTGGCGACATTACCTCCTTGGTAATCGTTGTGAGATCTATTACGATCACCAAAGCCTCAAGTACATATTCACCCAGCCAGATCTTAACCTCAGGCAAAGACACTGGATAGCGTTGATAAAATATTATGACTTAGGAATTTCTTACACCCCAGGCAAAGCCAATGTCATGGCCGATGCACTAAGTCGTAAGTCGTATTGTAACAACCTCATGTTACAACAGTATCAACCACTTCTTCATGAGGAATTTTGCAAGATCAATCTTGAGATAGTTCCTCGTGGATCTCTTTTCAACTTGATGGCGAAACCAACCCTTGAGGATCAAATCAGAGTTGCCCAAAGGCGTGCACGAGGTGTTCGCCGGATCAAGGAGAACATTGCTAGCGGAGTTGCTAAATGTTTCTCCACAGATAGTAAAGGAACGGTATTCTTTGAAAATCGTTTAGTAGTTCCTGAGAATGAAGACCTAAAGTAGCTAATCCTTAAGGAAGCTCATGACACTCCCCTCTCAATTCATCCCGGTAGCACAAAAATGTACCGAGATCTACGCTAGAGATTTTGGTGGACCCGGATGAAAAGAGACATTGCACAATTTGTTGCCGAATGTGATGTTTTTCGTTGCATTAAGGCAGAACACCAAAGACCTGCTGGTACTCTTCAACCATTGTCTATTCCCGAGTGGAAATGGGACAAGGTCGGTATGGACTTCATCACCAGCTTTCCAAAAACCCAGAAAGGAAATGATGCCATCTTCGTTGTCATTGATAGACTTTCCAAAGTTGCTCACTTTCATCCTGTTCGCGAGGCTATAACTGCTAGTCAGTTGGCGGACTTGTATGTCTCTAGAATTGTGTCTCTTCATGGTGTTCCTTTGGTGATCAATTCTGATCGTGGTAGCCTTTTCACCTCTAGATTTTGGGAAAGTTTTCAAAATGCTATGGGAACTCATCTATCCTTTAGTACAGCTTTCCACCCTCAATCTAGCGGTCAAGTGGAAAGGGTTAATCAAATCTTGGAAGACATGCTCAGAGCTTGTGTTATCTCTTTCGGAAAGAATTGGCAGAAATCTCTTCCATTCGCCGAATTTGCTTATAACAATAGCTATCAATCTAGTCTGGACATGGCTCCCTTTGAATTCCTCTACGGACGACGATGTCGAACACCCCTTAACTGGTCAGAAACCGGTGAAAGACAACTCTTTGGACCGGATATGATCAAGGAAGCAGAAGAGAAAGTTTGCATTGTTCGTGATCGTTTGAAATCCGCTCAGTCTCGTCAAAAGAGCTACTATGATCGTCATCATAGAGAGGAGAACTACAATCTTGATGAGAAGGCTTACCTTCGGGTTACTCCTCTGAAGGGAACCCAAAGATTCAGTATCAATGGCAAGTTGGCCCCACGTTACATCGGACCTTTCCGCATTATTGCTAAACGTGGAGAAGTTGCCTACCAAGTTGAACTACCTCCGCACCTTTCCCGAGTACATGATGTATTCCATGTGTCACAACTCAGGCGTTGCTTCAAGGACCCCATCCGCGAAGTCGACCATGAAGCGCTTGATCTCCAAGATGACCTTTCTTATCGAGAGTACCCTGTTCGTATTCTTGATTCAGCAGAGCGTGTCACTCGTCGTCAGAAGATCAAGTTCCTTAAAGTTCAGTGGTCACATCACTCCGAGAAAGAAGCAACATGGGAAAGAGAAGACCGCCTCCGTGCCGAGTACCCCACCTTCCTCCCGACGACTTCTGAATCTTGGGACGAGATTCTTTTGAGTGGGGGCGAGTTGTCAGAACCCCAACTAGGGTAAGTACTAGGGTTGCTTGTGCCTTTGCATCATGTAAAAATTTCAAAAGAAATTCAAAAATGGGGAAGCAGAAAGCCCTGAGAAATTATTCGAAATGGCCAGATAAAAATCCTTTTCCAAAAATCTTTTGAACATTTGGAAAATTCCTATAAATGATGCTGATCATTTTAAAAGTGGTTTGGGTATTTTCCCATACTCATGGAATTTTCGAATATTCAAATAGTGCTCTGGAAATTAAAGTTTACCCCTATTTGAATTGAAATTCAAATTAATCGAATTTCAAAAATGTCCAAATTCTATATGTGGCTAGCTACTGGTCACCTAGTATTTATAAAAGTAATTGGGCATTTTTATAAAATGCTATGGTATTTGTTTTGCCAGAGCAAAAAAAATAACAGAAAAACTAAAAAGAAAAAGTTGGAACAACCCTACCTTGCGCCCACAGGCGAGGCCCACACACCTGTAGCCGGCCCAGCCCAGCCGCCTCCTCTTGTCTTCTTCCTCCCCGGCGCCCGAAGAAGCTCGGTGGCAAGCCGAGCGCCGTGGACGCCACCGAGGAGCTTCTGGAGCCTCCTCTTCTCTCCGCGGGCGCCACGCAGCTCGCCCAGAGCCGCCCCACCTCTTCCCCCTCCTCTGGCTCTCTCCCAGCGCTCTCTCTCTCTCGTTTCTGCGCGGACCCGAAGCCCAGCCGGAGCACGCCGCCGCCCAGTCGTGGACAGAAACCCCCTCCGCCCTCGCCGCCTTGTCCATCATCACCGGCGTCGCCGACTTCGTCTTCCCGCGGGGCCAATCGAGCCGAGGAGCTCCGTACTCATCGCCATCTTCACCGTCAAGTCGCCGGCCGCCGAGCTCGTCTCCACGAATTCCGCCGCCGTCTCGCCTCCTCCGTCCTCCCCGTCCTCTCCAACGTCACCGGGGTAAGCTCCTCGTTGATTTGCGCCATCGCACGCTCCTCCCTGTCCTTCGTAGCCCCGTTTCACCCAATCCAGTCCATGGCCGCCGCAAGAGGTCGCCGCCGATGAGCTTCCGCCCCCCCCTTGAGCCCCCGATGGCGTAGCTCGAAGCGGACGAGCACGGGCGTCACTCCGGTGCCCTTCGCATGCCCAGCCGTGCCCGGAAACGCCGTCCGCAGAGGGCGCCGCCGTGCGGTTTGATCACCGGCGGCTAACCGCCGGCGGGCCGGTTTAATTAGTGCCTAATGACCCCCCTCTAGCCCAATGACAGGTGGGCCCTGTCCCTAATTAATCTCCTGTTTAATTAATTCAAACCGGGGGATTAACCACTGAGGCTGACAGGGTGGACCCACTGGTCAGCCCCCCTAACGTCACCCCCACGCCATGTTGACGCAATAAATCGAATTCCAGAGAAATAGAAATGATTTAAAATATTCCAGAAAATCATTTAAACTTGGGAAATTCATAACTAATTCATATGAACTCCAAATATAGCAAATAATATGTCTAAAAATATCAGAAAAATCCAAGGATTATGAATATGGGCTCTGTTTTCATGTTTGACCAATTAAAATTTTGTGAACAGTGCAAAACATCCATATGGCTTTAATTCAAATTCAAATTTGAAGCACATTTGCAAATGACTTTGCATTTGACTTCTTTTAAATGGAATTGTAACCACATTGTGATCAAGAACATCACCATTTCAATATTGATCATGTGTTTGATGCATTGCAAATAAATTTATACCATTGTTTGATTGTTTGCTCGATAGACGTGCAACCGGAACCGGAGGCCACCCCCTTCGTTGAAGACACCGTTATCGAACCTCGACAGCAAGGCAAGCAAACCCCATTGATCATGTCTATAAAATCCTATTTCCCTCTCAGTCTCTCTTATGCATGTTTAGGAGATCACCGAGACACGTTCTTTCGCATAGTTGAACCCATTCCGATGCATGACCTATCATTCTGTCACCGTATTAAGCAAACCACAATCCTGAAAGATATAGGAGTTGAATGATGAGCATGTGGCCCCTACAACTGTTACTGCTTTTGATGCTTAGTGATACAATGAGGATGTTTTGATTGTGAGTCGGGATGGAATGAACACAGTGGTGTTGATGAAAGTGAAACGTGTTGGTGAATTCACCCTACGCAAAGGTGAACGATGAGAGGCTGTGTAGGAGTACACAGTGGGTTGTCTCGTTGAACACTGCCCTAGGCCCCGAGTTCCTGTTTTGTGATCCAAGACAAAGAGTATGACCACATGTAGGGTTTTATGGGAACCCCGTTTGGCCTCTTTACGTACCCGATCCGGTCCAGGAGTCACAATAGATTCGGGCTTTCCATTTGGCATGTGCATAGAAAAAGAATGAAGAAAGGGTTGCATCATATAGATATGTGGGTGGGCTTGTGAGGTAGTGAAACCATCTGGCAGAGGTGGCGTCTCGGTCCCTTGCATTATCTGACTCCGTTTCGTGGAACCGGCCGGACTCTCGAGCGGTGCCAAACTCAGGTAGTCGACTCCTGGATTAGAGAAGGTGATGTGAGGTTAGTGCCTTGGTTTCATCCACGTCCGACATCCGCTTGAAGGATGACAAGAACGAGGCGATAAGTGATGACACGCATGTGAAGATGTACACCCCTGCAGGGTTAATGAACTATTCGAATAGCCGTGTCCGCGGTTATGGACTACTTGGAAACCTCTACTTGATCTTAGACAACTTGAATGGATACTTATAAAATCCGCAAGATAAGCGTGAGTGCTATGGTGGGCTTCCTCGTGGGGAAGTCGAGGAAGTAACCATAGTGGTGTATTGGTTGGAGATGTAGTGGACTCGTGTACGCTTCTTACCTCAAGTCTGGTACTCGTAGTACAGGATTAGCCAAGTCAAAGCTGGCACTTCTGCATGATGAAACCCCATCTCCCTTTACCTTGATACTTGAGCATGAGTAGTATAGATCTGATGTAAGTCTTGCTGAGTACAACTTTGTACTCACGTTTGCTTATTCTATGTTTTAGATGAGAACCTGGACACCGATGGAATCACCGACCTGAAGCTCGACGTTGACTAAGTTAGCATAGTCCCAGACAGCAGTCTGGCCCCTTGTGGAAGGGCATGTTTGTTTTACAAGGCTTCGCTAAGCCATTTGTTAAACTTGTCTGTACTCAGACCTAATTTGCTTCCGTTGTATGATGTAATGTTGATCACAGACATGTGATCTTTGTATGCTCTATGTGTACTTCAATAAAGAGTACTTTGTAGAGTTATGTGATGATACCTGCTGTTCATACTAGGCATGTGTGCTGCGTGTATGTTTATAACATGCATGTCTTAGTATGGGTTTTCGAGACCTTAGTTATGATCTGGCTGGCGGTCTTTTATACACCAAGTGGCCCTTAGATGTGCGCAGCTTGGGGCATCGCGATGCGATTGTTCGTGACGCTGTCACGTGTACACTTTGTTGTATGATCGAGCCCGCCCTAGACCCCGACTAAGTGATCGGGCTGGAGTAAGTTTATGTAAGAGTTAGGATCCAATCGATAACATGGTTGAGGCGACTTGTCTATGAGTATGGGATTCACCACCCATAAGCATTTAGACTTGTGAGCGGGCGTTGAGGACCCATCTCAGTTGATCATCCGGCCTGAATGGGATGCCCCTCATGTTCGATGCTTACCGAGAACAATTTGTGCTTGTCCTTTTCTGCTTAGACAAGTGGGTACGGTTCTCGGCTCTCCATGTGATTGTATCGTGACTGGAATTACATACGCTAACCCCGGGTCCCGACAAAGCGTGTCTTTTTATGAGTAGACCCTCCAGCAGAAAACTCCTACCGGGTAACAGGGACGCGATGCCAGACTTGTTGAACCCGGAGAAAAGAGCGGCCTTTTGGTACCCAGCCTCACTATTTTGACGAACGCAAATAAACAACATATAAAACTGAGCATGATCCAAAGAATGATTTTGTAGCCCTCAGGAGTTTGTGTGCGACTGTTTAGTCGTCTTTGGCGACTGATCGAGAATGTATAAACGTTTTGGAATCATAGCATAAGAATGTAAAGAATACTTAGATGTAGGATCGAGGCGGCGGAGGATGTCGAAGATGAGCAGTCGACGAGGCGAGAACGGAGTCGATGTGACGGCGATTGCGACGTTCATCCCCCGAGTGTTAAAGCGGAGGAGTTGCGTGGAGAAGTCGTAGTGATGAATTTATCCAGCGAGTGGCGAGAGGACTCGATGCGGCGATTCCTGCGCGATGGAGCTCGGTATGGGAGAGGCCATACAAAGGAGCTCGGCGCAGGATGTTTTGTGTGCTTGGAGTCGACGGTGCGGCGAGTGACCGACAAGGACTCGACGCGTCGAGCGGGGTCCTTCGATTGCTCGTTGTGTGATGTCGTTGTAGAAGCGCGAGTCGATGTAGAAACCTTGGCGAGTCATCCATGGAATGTCGAGTTGGAGTAGAAGCCTTGTGGGTCAAGATTGGGCCCGAATTCACGATTAAAAATTGGTGATCTCGCGTAGATCCAAAAACGTGTTGAAGTGCGAGAGCCGCCGACGGAGATCTAACCGTTGGAGTTTTCTGAAATTTGTTGTGCTTATGGGGGACTGAATCCCGCATACTTTCACCGGAGGGATCTTCAAGATGATGTCCGAGCTAATGTCAACAATTTTTGTTTTGCAGTGGCGCGGAGTTCCGAGTGTGCTTCAGTGCGGGAGTCCCCGACGGAGATCCATCCGTTGGAATTTGCTGAAATTTTCACAAATTTTCAGAAATTAGATTCCGCATATTTCCGCCGAAGGGATCGTCGAGATAAGCTCCGAGTCGCCGTCGCGAGTGCCCGCAACACAGACTTTTTTTGTCTCGTAGGCTGCGCGTAAGCGCTTTTGTTGACGTCGATCTTCGAGTGAAGCGCTCGAATTTTTTTCTTGTTTTCTCCGTGAGATTGATGTAGATCTTGATTTAGTTGTTGAAGAAGCCCTTGACTTGTGACTTGCTGGAGACGGGACCGCCGAGATCACGGTTCCAACCTGTGCAGTTCCCATAGATGGCGCCAATTGACGGGGATCAACTCTGGCAAATCCCATGGACAGGGACCCTGGGTTAGTCATGAGAGCCACAGGTTGGACAATAGCTCGTCGAAAAACAGGAGGACACGTTCCTGCTCGATATTATTGATGAGGGCGATGTGATTACAGTGGATGCCGAGGCTGGAGCGCTCAAGGCTAGGGTTACCGATGATATTGGATTACTCGGACGGCGGACAAGCGACACATGGGACACGATTTACCCAGCTTCAGGCCCCCGGAGGGAAAACCCTACATGCTTCTTGTCTGATCTTGTATTCATGATGATGTACAGAGGAGCCGTGAGGGCTTGGTGTAGAGGGATCTGTCTAGTTCTATGCGTGGGGGTTGAGAGCTTGTGTGTTTAGATGATCTAGAGAAGTGCCCCCGCCTCGCTTTATATAGATAGCCAGGTAGGGGTTTACATGAGTCCTAGTCGACTACAAGTAGGAGTCCTTGTCTTGCGCCTCAATTCTTCGGCTTCACGTCATATTCCATCATGTCGGTGTCCACGAGTGGGCCTCTAGTGGGCCGCCAGCCATGACACGCACCAGGTACCCTCAAGTAGAGGAGTCGTGGGGTCACCCCCTCGTCAGTCAGTGATGATGTTGTTCGGCACTCCATATCTGACTATGATGTCCGCCATGAATCTGACCATAGTCGGTCCATCTAGCTTCTTGATCGGCCTAGCCTCGATCCACTTGGTGAACTTGTCCACTGCTACCAATAAGTGTGTCATGCCACCTCTTGCTGTTTTGAAAGGTCCTACCATGTCCAGCCCGCAAACTGAAAATGTCCATGTGATCGGTATAGTTTTGAGTGGTGAGGCTGGTAGGTGGCTCTTCGCCTTGAATCTCTCACATCCATTGCAATGCTTGACTAACTCTTCTGCCGCTGCTTTCGCAGTCAGCCAATAGAAACCATGGCGGAAAGACTTGGCAACTATTGCTATTGTTGATGCATGGTGACCACACTCGCCTTGGTGGATGTCTCGGAGCAATTCCAGCCCCTTGTCCTCTTCCACGCACCGCTGAAGGACTCCTATTGCGATGCGGCGCACCAACTCATTGTTTATGATAGTGTATGCTCTAGATCGGTGCTGGATTTTCTGAGCTTCTATTTCATCTTGCGGGAGTGTGCCATCCACCAAAAAGTTTCTGATCGGCTCTTCCCATGATGGTGCAACGATGATTACCATTACCGCAACTGCTTCTGGCTCTGGTTGTTCGACTTCTTCTACTGGCAGTACAGAGGAAGAAGAGCTGATTGCATCTTGCATGACCACCTCAGTCCCCGAGCTAACGACAGTAGCCCCTGGTTCACAATCGGTAGCCCCTGGTGCGGCCAACTGCTCCTCCAGCTTTTTCTTCTTGACCAACTTCTTTGCCTCAAGCTCTGCCATCTTCAGGTCGGCCGGAATAAAGATTGAATCTGATTCCGAGGAAGGCTTGATGGATGGCTTGTGGATGTTTTCTAGAGAGACTCCTGGTGGAATTTCCTTTCTGGTAGATCCCAGCTTGGACAGTGCATCTGCTGCTTCATTTTCAGCTCGGGGGATATGGTGGAATTCACACCCTTCAAAGAAACCAGATAATTGCTGCACGAGAAATCTGTATCTTGCCATATTTTCATCCTTTGCATCCTGATACGTCCAAAACGTATCTATAATTTCTGATTGCTCCATGCATGTTTTGTGTGATATTTCTATGATCTAGATACACTTTCATACACTTTTGATCATATTTGGACTAACCTATTAACTCAGTGCACCACAGTGCCAGTTCCTGTTTTCTGTTGTTTTTCTATTTCAGTTTCCCCCATATAAAAAGTTCCCGAAAAATTCCGGGAAAAATATAGGAAATATCAGCGTACAGGAAGATTCGCGAAGAGCCCGAGTGGGCCAGAGGGGAGCCAGGGGTGGCCCAGGGGGCCACCCGGCGCGGCCCCACCCCGAGCCGCGCCAGGGGGGCGACTGGGGCCCCTGGTCCACCTCTGGCTGCCCCCCTTCGCCTATATATTCTCCGTCACTGGAAACTTCAGGAGGAGAACCGTTTTTCGCGATCTCTCCTCTTCTCCGCCGCCGCCGCGCTTCCGAGATCGGGAGCACCAGAAGACCTCTTCCCGGCACCCTTCCGGAGGGAGGGCCGACCTCTGCTAGTCTCCTCTCCACCATGGATGCTCCCCGGATGTTTCATGAGTAATTTTCCTTGGACCATGGGTCCGTGATCAGTAGCTATGTGATGTTCTCCTCCCCTCTTTGTTCTTCATGGCTTAGACCTCGTGAGCTGCCCTACATGATCGAGGCACTTTTGTAATCTTTCTGCTGTTGCTATGCTGAGTTTGATGGGATCTGATGGATTATGAGATTATGTTCAGATTGTGATTGAGTAATATATTTGGTTTTTATCTCTTATATTTTTGTTCCTAAGTAATTCTTGCATGTTCTCCGTTGCTGTTTATTGCTTTGGCCAAGTAGTAGGTAGTAACCCCAAGAGGGAACGTTATGCTCGATTGTGGGTTCATGCCCCCCGATGACATGCTTGAGTGACAGAAACATGAGTCTAGGGGATGTGTTGTTGACACAAGGGGAAAACAACGGTGCTTGTAACCGCGGTTGCAAGGATTGTTTACTTTACGCAAAGTGCTTTTTAAAGCAGTTGTCTGTTGCTTTGGGTTTACACTTTGGGTGGGGCTCGCAACTTAATACCAGTGAGATGTTCTGGATAGATATCTCAAGGTGGATGATTAGTAGTAGATACAGTTGGATTTCGGTCTACTTATTTTGGCGTACTGCCCGTGCTATTGAGCCTCTTCCTTTCTTTTGTAGCATAGTTAGCATTGCGGTGCGTTCATAATCCTGTCAATTGCCCTTCTGTAATTTGTTTACCTCGCATAGCAGTTTTATCGTCTTTTGGGAGAGAGACATCACTAGTGAACATCACGTATCCCGGTCCATATCCTCATTACTGTTTCCACGCTCATTTACTTTTCTGCTTTTACTTTCAGTTGCTATCATTATCCCTTGTGTTTGATCCTTTGTGAACAACAAGACCGGAGATATTGACAACCTCTCTGAACTTCGTTGGGAACAAAGTTATTTGAGTCTGTGTGCAGGTCCGCGTCAGTTGCGCTGCTGACACCTACTTATCATATCTGGAGTCCTACTGGAGACAAACCTTGGTATCTTTACTGAGGGAAATTTGCTGTTGTGCTACATCACGCCTTCCACTTGGGGCTCACCAATGAAGGGCGATAAGACTACACCCGTCAACTCTCGTGCCATCACATCCCAAGTGCCAGTGCATTGCTGCACCACCAGATCGGAATCGCCATAACACAAAATCCGCAGAATGCCGATCCCTTGGCCAATCGGACACCGTGCACCAATGATTCGTATTCAGCCACATTGTTTGATGTCGCAAAGTGAATCTGCAGCACATACTCGAGCTTGTCACCTTTTGGAGAAATAAGAACGATGCCAGCCCCTAGTCTGGTCATCATCTTGGAGCCATCAAAATGCATTTTCCAGAACTGAGACTCCGGACAGGGGGGCGTGTATTGAGTTTTTGCCCAATCAACCAAAAAGTCTGCCAGAACATGGGACTTGACTGCCGTCCGAGGCTCATACTTGATCCCATGCGTTGCGATTTCAATGGCCCACTTTACCACCCGACCGGATGCGTCCCGACAACCGATGATTTCTGCCAATGGTGCCAAACTGACAACTGTGATCGGATGCGCCAGGAAATAAGGCTTCAACTTCCTTGCCACCATGTACACATCGTAGCACATCTTCTGATAATGGGGGTAGTTTTGCTTGGAGTTTGAGAACACTTTACTGACATAATTTACTGGCCTCTGGACCGATTGTGCCTTGTCCTTTTCAGGACGCTCGACCACCATGACAACACTGATCACCCGAGTGGTTGCTGCAATATATAACATCATTGGCTCTTTTTCTTTCGGAGCTGCCAGCACTCGAGCGGTAGACATCATGCGCTTGAGCTTCTTGAATGCTTCGTCCGCTTGAGGGGTCCAAATGAACTTGTTTGTTTTCTTCATCAGCTGATATAGCGGAATTGCCTTCTCTCCCAGCCGACTGAGGAATCGGTTGAGCGATGCCAAGCATTCGGTGAACTTCTGCACATCTTTGAGATTTTTGGGCTTGCCCATCCTTTCGATTGCTGCAATCTTCTCAGGATTGCACCCTATTCCTCTCTCGGAGACCAAAAATCCGAGCAACTTGCCGGCCGTTACGCTGAACACACATTTCTCTGGGTTGAGCTTGATATGGTACGCTCGAAAATTTGCGAATGTTTCTTTGAGGTCGTCCAACAGGGTTGAGCCTAGCACCGATTTGACCACCAGGTCATCTACATATACATGAATGTTCCGACCTAGCTGAGGTCAGACGCATCGCTGCATAGTACGCTGATAAGTCGCACCGCCATTTTTCAGGCCAAAGGGCATGGTGATGTAGCAATAAGCCCCAAACGGGGTGATAAAAGTTGTCTTAATATGATCGTTTACATCAAGCTTAATCTAGTGATAGCCTGTTGTGGCATCCAGAAAGCACAAGAGCTGACAGCCAGCCTTAGAATCAATTAGTTGATCGATACGGGGCAATGCAAATGGATCCTTGGGGCAGGCCTTATTCAACCAGGTGTAATCTATACACATGCGCCAAGTTCCATTCTTCTTCGGAACCAGAACTGGATTTTCTAACCAATCTGAGTAGAACACTTCTTTGATAAATCCTGCTGCGAGCAACTTGGCTATCTCGTCGCCTATTACTCTTCTCTTCTCTTCTGAAAAACGCCGAAGTGATTGCTTGATCGTCTTGGACACAGGTCTGATGTGAAGCTTATGCTCGGCAAGTTCCCTCGGTACACCAGGCATGTCATGTGGGGACCATGCGAAGATGTCACGGTTTTCACGGAGGAACTCAACGAGCTCGCCTTCCTATTTGCTGCCGAGCCTGGCCCCAACGATGACGCACTTGCTCGGGTCGGAGGGGTCCAGGGCAATCCTCTTGCTGTCCTTGGCTGCTTGAAATATAGTCTCACCATCCTATCTCTTGTCCTTCGTGCTCGGCATAGGGTCCTTCATGTGAGCTTGGGCCATTGCTACAACCTTGTCGAGCTGGCGCCGTTCTGTATCGATGACCAGAGAATCGGCCAACCTAGAGCCAGCAGACGAACATTCCAGTGACTTGTAGTCACCGCACATAGTGATTGGACCATTCGGCCCTGGGAGCTTCATCTTCAGGTAGGGCTGGATGATGTCGAACATGAACTTGGCTATTGCAGGCGATCCGAGCAGGACATGGTACGGGCTGCTCAGATCGGCCACCTCGAACCAGATTGGCTCTCGGCGGAAATTCTCCTCCGACCCAAACACTACCTCCAGCCAAATGTGGCCTAATGGGGTACATGAAAGGCCGGGCACTATTCCATGAAAAATGGTCCTACTAGGCTCTCACTCGCTCTCACTGATGCCGAGCTTGATCATTGTGTCTCGGTACAGAATGTTGATGGCGCTACCTCCATCAATGAGTGTCCTGGTGAACTTGCATGAATACAAAGGTGCTGCCACGATTGCATCCACCACGAGAGAATAACTTCACGGGTTTGGCATTACACTCGGGTGGTCTTCTGGGCCCCATGCTATGACATTGTCCGACCAGTTCATCCTCTGAAAAATTGCTGGCATGGTGGCATTGACTGCTTTCTCACGGGCTCTCCGACTACCCTTATCATCCGATTCGCTGGTGAAGATCATATATGCTGCATCCTGACGTGGGAATTGCGGCCGAGCATTTGCTGGTGGTGGACCTAGGGGTCGGGGTGGTGGTGGGGGAAGGTTTCCTACTCCTCCTTTTGCCAGACGATCAACCCAGATGCACTACCGAGTGGTGTGAGATGCGGGCTTGCCGACTCCACTATGCATTTTGCAAGGTTGGTTCATCATGTCCTCAAAGGTGTATGGGGGCCTGATCTGACCTTGCGGCCTTTCTATAGGTTTCTGCTTCCGACAACCTCCCGCAGCCCCTTGTTCCTCTTGCTGCTGCACTACTGCTACCTGTCGATTGCCATATTCGGCATCCGGCTGCTCGTCCTTCGTCTTGTTGAAGCATGTGTTGTTGTTGTTGGGGATGTTATTGAAATTGGGGTTGTTGTTGTTGCCAAAGTTACCTTTCCGCTGGATCTCGCGCCTCTCGCGCCGATTGGGACCATTCGGCCCATTTGCTTCTGCCGACTGCTGCTGCTGGCCGGATGGTTTCCCTTGGATGAAACCACTGGGACTCAACGTGATCGGGCGCATTGCAGAATCAGATGCGGCGAATCAATTGGCTATTCTCATCAGATCGGCCAAAGATGTTATCTCCTTGCGCACACTACTAGGGAATGCCCTTTTAGTGGCGTCCTTTTTTTTTCTGTTTAGTGGCTCATTTAGGATGCGCCACTAACTACAAGCCACTAATAAGGGCTTATAGGTGGCGCATTCTGGATGCGCCACCCCTAAGACCCTTAGGCGTGGCGCATCTCAGAATTTTGAATTGGCTATTCTGAAAATGCGCCACTATTAATTTTTTAAATTGGCTATTCTGAAAATGCGCCACTATTAATTTTTTAAAATTTTGAATTTTGAATCTGGATCTGGAAAACAATTTTTTTATTATTTTTTTTTTTTTTTTTTTTTTAATATCAGGTTAGTATGCTTAATGCCCGGTCAATATTCTTAATCTCAGGTCAAACTAACCTCCGTGGTCAAATTTCCCCAAGGGTCACCCATCCTAGCACTACTCTAGCCCCAGCACGCTTAACTTCTCGGTTCTATTCAACTCTCACTCCAGCTCACCTAGCAGGCACTTGTTGATATATCTAACATGTAAATCCTATTAAACCATGTTGATGTCTAGGACCTTGTTAATGTTCATGGGTGTGCTAAAATTTTCAATATATTTTTGAAACTTTCTCGATGATACCATTAGCATATTTTGAACTTTTTAAATATTTTTTTATTTTTTTTTTAAATTTAAAATTTTAATTTTTAAATTTTTTTAATGTTACTATCTAAAATTTTCAACTTTTTTTAACTTCCCGATTTGTCCTCTAGCCTATTTTGAATTAAAAAAATAAAAAATTAATTAAAAAGAAATTCAATTTTTTTTCTGTTACTAGTGCCGCATTTCATACAAAATGCGCCACTATTAAGTTCAAAACTTTTTTCAATTTTTTCTCTTTTTTTGGGCCTTCAGATCTTCAAACGCCCGTAACTTTTTTTCTGTTAGGTTTTTGAGGATTCTAAAAATGTTCAACGGGTTACGCCCAGTTGAATTTGGATATAACTTTTCGAGTAGATGATTTTTCATATAAAAAACTTTTTCATCGGAGGTCGTATGCAAAAGTTAAGCCCATTTTACGAAATGCTGGGAGATTTTGCAAAAAAAGTCGAAATTCATATTTGTAAATTTTCCTAACAACTAGACCACATATCATTTGGGAAACTTGTTTTCTTTTATTTTTTTGACATTTCTATCATTTTCTTTTATTTTTTCCAAATTGAAAAGGCGGTCCACAGGGGGGGTGTATTTTGGAATTTTCCCGTGCAGTTTTTTCTTATTAGTGGCGCATATGGGAAATGCGCCACCCCTAAGAGCTTATGGGTGGCACATTCTAGATGCGCCACTAATAATTCCTTACGGATGGCACATTTCCAAAATGCGCCACCTCTAAGCTCTTAGGGGTGGCGCATTTCCAAAATGCGCCACCTATAAGGTTCTTAGGGGTGGCGCATTTCTCCAAATGCGCCACGTATAAGGGGATCCAGGGCTGCCCAACTCTTAGGGGTGGCGCATTTTTCAAAATGCGCCACCTATAAGGGCTTATAGATGGTGCATTTTTTACCAGTGTGCCATCCCTTACAACATAGTGGCGCATTACATATAGAATGCGCCACTAATAAACTTTCCATGTATAGCTATTTCCCTAGTAGTGGCAGGAGCTTGTGCTTCAACAAAGACCCATCCAAGCAGTCGTCAGTGAATTACTGGATGGCTTGGATTTCATGAACTCCCTCGCAAGTGTTTCTGAGCTTGATCCACCGCTGAAGGTAATCGTGAAGGGGCTCGTCCTTTCCTTGTACACAAAGTGCCAGGTGCCAAGGAAGACCTGGACGCTCGTAAGTACCCGTGAAATTGCGAACAAACGCATCCTCAAAATTCTTCCAGCAATTGATGCTATTGCTGGGCAAACTGTTCAACCAGGACCGAGTTGAACCTTGAAGCATGAGCGGTGCATTGCGTGCAGCTCCGCGCCGACCACCTCCTATGATGCCGACTGCAGTCATATAATCGACCAACCAATCTTTTGGCTTGACTGATCCATTGTACTTGGGGGTGTCCCTGGGCAGTGTGAATCCTTTGGGGAACTACGCTTGCCGAATGCGTGGACCAAAGCATGCTGGACCCGCTGGCACATCGTCTTTCGGTTGCTTATCCTGCTACAACTGCTCGATTTGGTGTCTTGCATCATTATCCGCGATTTCTCTGGGACCTAAACGCTGACTTATTGTTGGCCGGACTAATGCCACCGGTTTCTTATTACGCGTGCTGTTGACTGCTGGCTCATCCTTCCGACTGCCTCCCGCAGCCCCTTGAATCCTCCGACTACGCTGCAAACTGCCATGCGGCGAAGACGCCTTCCTCTGCTGCCGAGGTGGCGCATTCGGCTGATTTACACCCGCAGTCGCCCAAACTGACTTTGACGCCACTGGACCTTGCTGCTTGGTGGCCGCCTTCTGCTGCTGATTTACTGTGGTTACGAGGTCACGCATTCGGCGCGTCCTCTCCCACGAGTCTTCTCGTTCCAAGTGCGCCAGCTCGGTGGCGATCTGCTCGGCAGCTCTCATGTTCTTCATAGGAAAACTGTATGAGATCTACAGAGCGACAATGATGGATGTTACTGGTTGCTGGGCCCCTCCAAGCTCTCTGCCGACATCTCGGCCTGCAGCTCGCAGCTCGTCAATCACTGGGGTTGGGATAACACGCTTCCTGATACCATGCGCCGCATTGTACTCCCGAACTGATGCCTCCATCCGACGCTTTTCAGCGTCGATCCGATCTGACTGCTCTTTCAAATCCTAACGCACCTTCTCCAGCTCGGCATGAGCCACAGCTAGATCGACATGAAGACCTACAAGAGTGCTAAGCACATCCGGTGGGTTGCTTGGGCCTGCTGGTGCCGTGGTTGCTGCCCTCGCGGCTCGGGTCGCTGAAGTAGAGCTGTTGCGACTAGACGCTCCCCCATCATAACCTCCACACGGACATGCGCAGTCATGCCCTCTGTTCCCATGGCATCCGGCCCGCCTGGCAATGGATCTGTGAGCTCAGAAAACACCCGTACCTCCCTGGGGAAAGCATCAGGAAGTGCCGCGACGAAAACGCGATGTCCGCCGAAAGGAATGTTATCGCCGTGCGGCAGAGGCATTCCTGCCCCAATCCGCAAGGCGCCGTCGATGACGTAGTCCCACGCTCTGCTTCTCATGACCAGGCCGGAGGCGAGGTGCACGTGCGATCCAGATGCTGGTCCCGTCCGGATTAGAACTCCAGTTGACGCCTCGGCCTGCCCCACGATGGGCGCCAACTGTCGTCGATATGTAACGGCACATGCCATGGGGATGGCTAAAGAGGGGGACAAACAGAGGTTAGTGTCGCTGGTGCCGGGATCGAGAATGGGAACAGACGGCGAGACACCACGATGTACCCAAGTTCGGGGCTCTCCGTAGAGATAAGACCCCTAGTCCTGCCGAGCTAGATATATGCAGTAACTCTGGTTACAATGAATGCTCCGTGAGATGTTTGAGATGAAGGAGAACTCTCTCCTTGCTCTCTCTGTGGTGGGTGAGATTGCAATAAGTGCTCCGCCTTCCCTCACGCAGGAGGGGTACCTGGGGCTCTTATAGGCTGAGCCTGGGGTACAAAGGTAAATATACAAAGGGGAGGGCCCAACTGTCAGCCTCAGACATGCTAGGGTCCTCACATCGTGTTCTCCCGGATGACATGGTGTAGACTTGCGGCTCACCCACCGCTATCTTGTAGACCTTGGTAGTGAACAGTGAAGCTAGAGACGATCTTTAGGGATTGCACATTGAATGCACTTGTACCGGGTGTCTGACCTGGGATCCTGCTCTGATATTGCTCTGTTTACTTCGGCCGAATGCTTCCTGGTGAGGCCGATTGCTCCCTCTCTGGGAAATCGGCCTCCGACCTGAACACTTCTTGCTTATTCTTTATCAGTTCGGCCTTGATTAGATCAGTGACCATCAGGTAGGTGATATTCTCCTTGATAAATTGTTTCCCCGGGGTGACCCTACCCGGGGGTCATTCCCCCGACATCAACCCTCTATCGGCTCTGAGCATGTATATATTCTTAGTCAGGGGAATCGGGGAGCTCGATGATATTCATCGACTCTTATCTGAGAACTCGGCATATATATGTAAAAATCCACATGTGTGTAACTTATTTAGGGGAAATAGGGGAGCTCGATGACATCCATCGACTCTTATCCAAAGAAAACCCAGCATATAGATGAATTGGCCATCCACGCCGTAAAATTTTGCATGTATAGATCAAGCTCATATGACCAACGAGAACCCAGCTTAGTCTAAACTTTGGGGGCTTACAGAAACAACTATCGAGTTTGGTTCTAGGAACTGGGCACATTAGTCATATGTGTCGTCTTGCAGAGAATTTTCAACTCTTGAACCAATAATCTCTCTCAACGCGAGAACATGAGGCATGAGTCAGCTTCTATATGAGCCTTTGAAATTTATTTTTTGCATACAAACATCATACTTCATTTTAAATTATGCATAACAATTTTTTCTTTTCAGATAAAAGTTGACCTATGTGACTCTGCACAGCACCCAGATGCATATGCCGAGTCATGGGGACTACACTTCAAAATTTCTTCTCAAAGACTCGGCACAGCACCCGAATGCATATACCGACTCTTGGGGAGTATCACTTAAAAAAAATTCTCAAGATTCGACACGATGCAATGATGTTCGTACCAACTCTTGGGGAGTATTACTGATTTGATTTGGCAGACAAGGTGACCACACAAAATCATGGGGGCTACAAGTCGATCTATCCTATGAGTCGACGAAAGATAAAAGTACATTTGAATCGACTCAGCGGGCTAGAGATACAAGACGGCTCTAATGCACATATATATCATTCGGGTGGCTACCCAAATGGGTCCATGAGGGCACCCTTCAGAGCGAAGCCATGGTCCTAGAGGCTTGGAGGCTACCATGATATTGGCAAAATATTTGGGAAGATTAACCCAACGACGGATTGTGTGAACCTTCACCAGAATCTCGTTCCTCTCAGGAGAAGATGGTGGAGATTCAAGATCTAGGTATTGTTGAGTAGTGCGTGAACCTATTCTCTACCCCGTCCGCGGCCCCGTCCACGGCCTCACCCACGGCCTCGACCACCACGAGAACCCGCGCTGGAACCAGGATCGCTGGGGGCCAAAGGGACACGAGTGCTAAGCTTGGGAGCCATGGAGAAAGTGGTGGAGGGAAAGGAGGAAGAAGAAGATGCGATCACTCAGAAGATGGGATTACAAGATGGCTATTTATACATCCACAAGGAGATGATCAATCAATGCCATAAAGGTAGGGGTAGATTACCCATGGTAGGTGACATTTATGGTAGACTCTTCGATTCATACCACGGTATAAATGCCCTCAACAATGGAATTTCGGGCAGAGAAACCATAAATGCTGTAACGGATCTTTGACTAAAAAGTCAAATGATTTTTTTTTAAATGGAAGGTGAAACAAAAGCTAGAAAAGGTTCGCTCCGACTCGTTATAAGCATCGAAGTGTAAGAGTCGGCTTGACCAATTGAAGAGCTGGCAACCACAATGGAATCGAGAAGATTACTGTGAAGACTGAAGCATCACACCAATCCTGGGGGCTAATGTCGGGGGGATGGACCAAGCCCATAACCCGGCATTAGATTTATGGGCCGACTCATTTATGGAAGGCCCACAAAAGAAGACCCGGCCACGAGCCGGCCGAGCCAAGAATGAAGATCGAAACCGTAGAAGGAATTCGACTTACCTTGTATAGCATGTAATATATTTTGTAAAGTAGAATAGAACTCCACTTCGTGTAGGAGTCGGACTCGTGGAACCCCGGGACCCGATGCCTTTATAAGTCGAGGTCCACGGGATCTAGAGGAAACTCAATCTCAATCCAAGATAGGACTAGACACTTGCGGCGCAACCTAGATCTCCTCGAGACTAAGGTTGCGATCCGACTCTCTTGTAATCAATCCCTCGACTCTGCTAATCGAGGATTTGACACCCGTAATAATAAGAAGAAGGAGTAGGTCTTTCCCTCGTGACAAAGAGGGGCCGAAACCTGGGTAAATCGCTTAGTCTCTTGTCCATGTCGACTCTCTCCTCGTATCCACCTCACAGCAAAGGTTCCATGTCAAGTTCGACTCTTTGAACACCAGACGACGAGATTCTGGCCAGACAAATTGTCAGATGCAGCAATTCTTTTGTAATCAACAAAGACGAGCTACATCGACTCAGTCCCATAGGTGTCTTCCAATGGCGCGTCTCCCTAGCGGAAGGACGCGAAATACTCAACGAGATACACTCGGGCGATTGCGGCCACCACGCCGGCTCTCGTTTTCTGATGGCCAAATCCTATAGACACGGTTTCTACTGGCCAACGGCTCACTCTGATGCAGAGGAGATAGTGAAAAAATGCGATCGATGTCAACGCTACGCTCGATAGGACCACGTTCCGCTCAAGAACTCTAAATGATCCTGATAACATGGCCCTTTGCAGTATGGGGGTTGGACATGGTACGTCCCTTCAAGCATTGTAAGAACAAAAACACTCACCTCCTAGTGGCAGTCGACAAATTCAACAAATGGGTGGAAGCAGAGCCGGTCAGCATATGCGACGCAAAGACGGCGTTGAACTTGCTGAAGAAAATAATCTTCTGGTTTGGATATCTGCATAGCATAATCATCAACGACGGAAGCAACTTGTTAGAAGGAGTCATGGAACGATTTTGCCAGTAAGAACACATTCGACTGGACCTAGCCTCCGTAGTACACCCACAATCAAATAGACAAGCCGAATGCACACACCAGGAACTCCTCCGAGTAATCAAACCCCAACTCCTCGTCCAGTGCGAACAGTCCCATGGTTTCTGGGAAGACAAGCTCCCATCCATGTTATGGAGTATCTGAACATCTCCAAACTGCTCGATAGGGTACACACCTTTCCTCCTTGTCTACGGAGCTGAGGTGATCTTACCAAGCAACATAAGGCATGAATCACCCCGAGTCATGGCATACGTTGAATCCGACAACGAGAAAGCAAGACAAGACTCTCTTCCCCTCCTTGATGGAGAACGTGACATCACCGCTGCAAAGTCTTCAATTTACCAACAGGACCTGAGGCGATACCATAGCCGAAGAATCAAGAGTCATACCTTCCAAGAAGGAGACTTAGTACTACACATCAAACAATAGAAGGGAGCATGCACAAGCTTTCTTCACTGTGGGAAGGACCCTTCATGGTAAGAAAGAACCAACATAATGGATCATACTATCTGGTGGATATACGAGAGGTGTCCAAGTCCAAAATGTCGGGAGAAGAAATGCCCCAACCATGGAACATCGCTCAGCTCCGTCCCTACTACACGTAGTCCCATTGGTAAGAAAGTTATAATATCGGCCCCTCCTTTCCCTCTTGTACAATAAGTATGGAGCGAACTCATCAAGAGACAAATATGTTTATTAATTTGCCCCATATCATAAAGTCAACTTACTACGCTTTTCTCACACAAGTATTTGTTCTTTTCTTGATTCAGTCTATCACGACAAAACATCACATGTAAGCTTGATGCACAATCGCACTTCTATGACTTGATGGTATCGGGTTCTGATTCACTCAAATGGCTCCAAATGAGGCCACTGTGACCCTGAATCTAAGTCGGCATAACAGCAGAATAAGTCATGCAACGCGGGCTTACAGACAAGTTTGATCTACGCGCATACCCATGGCCGGTAATTCCTTTTCATAAGTTACTCGAAGGCATTCGATCATGGAGCCGACTGACGCTGAACTTATTCGATCAATGGGTAATGACTAAGTCACGCGTACAACCGACATCTATGATCTATTTACTTTCCAGTATTTCAATTCATGGACATAAAGATAATTTCACAAAAGAGGCATTTTTTACACATGTTCCCTGACATGAATTATTAGAAGGCTACATACAATTAGTACCTCCTACTAGTTCCCGGGACCGACTCCTTTGAATCGCCGTTTTATCAATATCAAAAGAATAGCTTGCCCATGTAACGAACTCATAAGGTAACTTGATTTTCTTTCGAGGGAAGTGTTCCATTCCCTTTTATAGGGGAAACTGAAATCTAATTGTCCCCTCTTTCATGTCAATGATAGCACCAACGGTGCGAAGAAAAGGAAATCCCAATATAATTGGACATTAGGGATCACACTCAATGTCCATAACAAGAAAATGAACTGGAACATAATTATCATTGACAATAATAAGCGCATCATCAATCCTTCCTAAAGTTTTCTTTATGGAAGAATCAACAAGACAAACACCAAAAGAACAAGTATCAAAAGGTTTCAAATTAAGCATATCATACATTCTTTTGGGCATAACGGAGGAACTAGCTCCAACATCACATAAAGCATAGCAAGAGAAGTTATTTAATTTAATTTTTACTATGGGATCCCAGCCATCTTCGAGCTTCCTAGGGATGGAAGTCTCAAGCTGGAGCTTTTCCTCCCTAGCTTTTATAAGAGCATTTGTAATATGGCTCGGTAAAGGCAATGTTAAGTGTGCTAGTGTGGAGGCCTTTAGCCATTCATTGTAAAAAGGTGATAACTTCTGAGAGCTATAATTATCAAAATCAATTTCATCGCTATTAAGAAAAATTTTAGTGTCATCCTCTATGTTTTATTTGCTTTCTATTATAAGAGTTTAGACGTATTCAAAAGTTTGGGGACATGTGGGAGCCACTTCAAACAAAGGCTCATATTTCTTTCCTGGAAGACCATGCCATGGGCATAATTCTCTGTCATAACTAACATAATCACAAGGACTATTACTTTTATAGATCCCTATAGTGGTAATTGGAGTAATAGAAGAGTTGGAGTACTCTCCCCACTTAGTGTCTCCAGTGGAACCCATAATAGTAGCAGCAAGCAAGAAAAAAATAAACAACAGTTTTTTGTGGTTTTTGAAATAGGACACTAAATAAATACGATAAAGTAAACTAGCAATACTAAAAAGCAAAAGTAAAGTATAGTGTGCAACTCCCCTATCTTGAAGAGTGGAGACCCCGGCAACAGCACCAGAAATTAGGCGGTTGACGGGACCACTCTTTTGCTGGACCTTGGAATCCCCGGCAACGATGCCCGAAATTAGCTTGATGGCTTCTCGCCCCTCGTTGGTTACCCCAAGTGGAAGGTTAAGATGTAGCATACCAGCACATTTCCCTTCGCAAAGATGCCAACGTTTGATTCAATCCAGTAGGACTCCAAGGTTGACAAGTAGGTGGCAAGGAAACAATAGCACTGTTTTAAGACAGAAGTTGCTTCCTTGACCTGGACCTGCACACGCAATAGATAATTTTGCTCCCAACTTGTTCAGAGAGGTTGTCAATCTCTTCGGCCTAGTTGTTTAAAAAGGATTAAATGCAAGGGCAGATAATATGATAACTCAAACTGAAAGTAAAAACTGGAAATAAAAGTGGAGGTGTAACAGTGGTGGAAATATGGACCGGGGTCCCATGATGTTCACTAGTGATGCCTCTCTCCCGAAAGACGATAAACGACTAAGCTAGGTGAACAAATTACAGCTGGGCAATTGACAGAATTATAAACGCACCGCAATGCTAATTATGCTACTGAAAATAAAGAGGCTCAAAAGTATGGACAGTACGCCAAGAAAAGTATACCGAAATCAATCTGCATCTACTACTAATGATCCACCTTGAGATATCTATCCTGAAAATCTCGCTGGTATTAAGTTGCGAGCCCCACCCAAAGTGTAAACTCAAAGCAACAGAAAATTGCATTCACAATCTATGCGTAAGGTAAACAATCCTTGCAACCACGGTTACAAGCACTGTTGCTTTCTCCCTGGTGGCAACAGAAAATCCCCTAGTCTCATGTTTCTGTCACTCAAGCTAGACATCGGGGGGCATAAACCCACAATCATGCATAACGCTCCCTCTTTGAGTTACTATCTACTACTTGTCCAAAGCAATAAAAATCAATGGAGAACATGCAATAATTACTCAAGAAAAAATATATAAAAGGTAAACCAAATATATAACTCGTCACGATCTGAACATAATCTCATAATCCATCGGATCGCAGCAAACACAGCATAGCTACAATTGGAAAATTACATAGGTGCCTTGATCATGTAGGGCAGCTCACAAGGTCTAAACATTGAAGAAAAATGATGGAGAGAAGATATCACATAGCTACTGGTCATGGACCCATGGTCCGAGGGAAACTACTCACGACACAATCGGGAGGCGTCCATGGTGGTGGAAAAGATCCCGGAGGTCAATCCTCCCTCCGGCAGGGAGCCGATAAGAGGTCTTCTAGTGCTCCCGATCTTGGAAGCGCGGTGGCGGCAGAAGAAAGAGGTATTTCACGATGCGTGATTCTCCTCAATGGTTTCTGCGAAAAGGGGTAAAACTAGGCCGAAGGAGGGCACTAGAGGTGGGGCCTATTTGCCAGGCGCCCTTGTGGCGCGGCCAGGGGTGGGGTCGTGCCACTTGTCCGGCTGGGAGGGGGGTGGCCCCCATCCGGCACTTCTTCGGTGGTTCCAGATGCTTCTTTGACGCTGATTTTTATTCTGATTTTTCTAGAATTTTTCTGGCATTTTAAATTGGGGAAAATCACCGCAGGTAAAGACATCAGCAGACAGGAACTGGCACTGGGTGCACTGAGTTAGTAGGTTAGTCCAAATATGTATAAAATGATATGAAAGTGTAGAAAAACATGTAGCAATATAACATAAAATTGCATTGAACAAGAAGAAATTATAGATACGTTTGAGACGTATCACAATGTGAAATTCAATAAAGATCGTCTATGTATTGCCTGTGAAGCTAGAATGATTGCCAAGAAACATCATTCAGCGAAGACAATCATGACTACTACTCGTCCCCTTGAATTGTGTCATATGGATTTATTCGGTCCTCAAAATTACGCTAGACTTGTAGGAAACAAGTATGGTCTTGTTATTGTTGATGATTTCTCCCGATATACTTTGGTTTTATTTCTAGATGACAAGAGCAAAGATTTCGAGATATTCAAAACTTTTGCAAAAAGAGCACAGACCGAGTATGAACTATCTCTCAAGCATATCCGAAGTGATAATGTTACTGAATTTAAAAATACTCATATCGAAGAATTTCTTGATGAATATGGCTTTACTCATGAATTCTATGTTGTCTATACACCGCAAAAAAATGGTGTGGTGGAGAGAAAGAACCGAACTCTTATTGAAATGGCCAGAAAAATATTTGTTGAATACAAGAATCCTATCAGGTTCTGGGCCGTGGAATTAACCCTGCTTGCCATATCATCAACAAGGTTTATCTACACAAGTTCCTGAAGAAAACTCACATGGGCTTATTACTGGTAAAAATAAAAATGTATCATATCTTAGGGTATTTGATGATCCATGCTATATCAGAGATATGAATCATAGCTCCAAATTTTCTCCTACAGCTCACGAAGGTTTTCTTCTAGGTTATGGTTCGAGTTCTCACACTTAAAGAGTGTACAACTCCCATCTTGGTAAAGTTGTATAAAGTGTAAATGTTAGGTTTGAGGAAACTAATGGCTCTGAAAAAGGAGCATTTACCTCTTAATCTAGATGAACAACCTGTGGACGAAGTTATCAAGTTCATGGCTATTGGAGATATTCGTCCTATCGAAGGAAATTCTCGTCAAGTCAACAGGGATGATGATGATCCAATGTTCCCACACATAGCCCGAGGCTCTGGAGGTCAACATCCTGAAGGCAAAAAAGAACAGGATGAGGAAGAACCCATGAACGAAGAAAACGCAAATCCCGAAGGACAAGCTGAACCCGAAGGACAAGCTGATCCCGAAGGAGAAGAAAACCCGAAGGTCAAGCTGATCCCGAAGGAGAACCTGAGCCACAAGCAAATGAAGTGGATCTAACCCAAGTTCGAAGAAGAGTTGATGTTGATTCGATCCTCGAAGACATTCTTCAACCAGCTCCTCCCACTACTCGATCTCGCACTAGTTTAGCTAACTTTTGTGGAAGTTTCTCGTTTGTCTCCATGCTAGTAACTTCGAAATTTGATGAAGCCATGAAGGACTCATACTGGTTGACTGTTATGCTCGAAGAACTTAATCATTTCGAGAGAAATAAAGTCTGGTCCATTGTCGAAAGACCTGATCCCAAGAAGAATAATATCATTAGTACAAAGTGGATATTTCGCAACAAGCAAGATGAAGATGGTATTGTGGTAAGCAACAAAGCTCGACTGGTTGCACAAGGTTACACAAAATCGATGGTATTGATTTTGGTGAGACTTATGCTCCAGTTGCTCGTCTTGAATCCATTCGAGTCATGCTTGCTTTTGAAAATTTCAATGGTATATTACACAAGGCCCTCTATGGGTCATGTTATGCAGACACCAGGTTTCGAAGACCCGAAGAATCTAGATATGGTGTACAGGTTGCACAAATCCCTCTATGGGTTAAAGCAAGCACCTCGTGCTTGGTATGAAACACTCAAGGATTATCTTATGACAAAAAGCTTCAAACCAGGAACAACTGACCCTACTCTTTTCACTCGTGCATACAAAAACGATCTTTTTGTGTGTCAAATTCATGTCGATGATATTATCTTTGGCTGTTCTAACCCTGATATTAGTGAAGAATTTGCTAGAATGACATCGAAGAAGTACGAAATTTCATTGATGGGTGAACTAAAGTTCTTTCTCGGACTTCAAATCCGTCAACAGAAGAATGGGACATTTATCTCCCAAGATATGTATCTCAGGGATTGCCTGAAGAAGTTTTACCTCATCAATTGCATAACAATCAAGACACCAATGCCTAAGAATGTGCACTTAGATGCAGACAAGAAGAGAAAACCTTTCGACCAGAAGAAATATCGCTCGATGATTGGCTCACTCTATTATATTTGTGCATCTACACTTGACATTGTGCTATCAGTTTGCATGTGTGCTCGTTTTCAGGCAAATCCTAAAGAATCACATCATAGTGTTGTCAAGCGAATTCTTCGATATCTTGCTCATACACCTACCTTGGGACTTTGGTATCCGAAAGGTGCCTAGTTTTATCTTTTTGGATATTCTAATTCTGACTGGGCTGATGATCGTATCGACAGGAAATATACCACAGGCACATGTCATTTTCTTGGTAGATAGCTGGTTTGTTGGGCTTCTAAGAAAAAGCATTGTGTATCAATTTCTACGGCTAAGCCGAGTATATTGCTGCTGGTTCATGTTGCACCCAAATTGTTTGGCTTAAGAAAACCCTGAAAGATTACTGTATTAATCCGAAGAAAATTCCTTTGCTCCGTGATAACAAGATAGCTATCAAAATAGCACATAATCCTGTGCAATCCAGTGGTGACGGCTCCTCGAGCCACAATTGACATGATGATACGTCTCAAACAAATCCATAATTTTTGCTTGTTCCATGCTCTTTTTGTGTCTTTGCTACATCTTTTTTCCATGATTTTGAATCATTTATTGGACTAACCTACAAATATAGAGCCAAGAGCCAGTTCCTGTCTGTTTTGTCTTTGCAATGCAGAAAATGTCAAAAAATGAAGTTGCTCCGAAAATTCCCAAAAAAGTAACAAAAAATATTTACATCGGAAGAGTCCTCCAACACGAGGACGAAGTGAGAAGGTGGCCCCAGGCCCCCAGGCATCCTCCCGACGCGGGAAGGGGGGGACCCGCGCCAGGTGGCCGCCTCGTTGACCTGGGCACCGCCTCGAACTCCCCCTTGGCCTATATATTCACCCGTGACGCAAAAACCCGAGATATCGAACTCATTTTTCTAGAAGCGCTCCTGATCTCCGCCGCGATCGAAACCTAGCTTCGAGGTCACCAGGATCCTTCTCCGTCACCCTGCCGGAGAGGGGCTTGGCCCCCGGGGCCATCATCATCAACTCTTCCTCACCCCAGGATGAATTGTGAGTAGTTCCTCCTTGGACTACGGGTTCTTGGCAGTAGCTATGTGGTATATTCTCCCCCTAGATCTTCAATACAAATTTCTCATGAGTTGCCCTACATGATTGAGATCCATATGATATAATTGGTGTTGTGTTTGTTGGGATCCGATGAATTGTTACCTTGTTCAGTCCTAAGAGGTTTATAAATTATTGCTGCTGCAATTTTGTTCTTCTTAATGCTTGTTACTAGTGCACGAGTAGCATGATTTCAGATCTGAGCGCGTTATGGTTGCATGATTATAATTGTTGTTCTAGATCCTATGTACAGTTGTATGCACCTATTATAGTCCGGAACCGGCGATCCCAATGGTGACAGCTTGGGACACCAAAGGGGATGGGCTATAATTTGAGGATCACATGTGTTCACAGAGTGTTAATGCTTTGCTCAGGTGCTCTTTGATAGGAGCACCTTAATCACCATAAGTACCTATTGGCCCCGTTCGTAGCGGGATGGTAGGACAAAAGATGTTGTTTAACTTCTTATTGCAAGCACGTACAACTTCATACGGAACACATGCTTACGTTTGGTTCTTAGACTAGGATTGCTCTAGTTTGTTCTTTGGCTAGAGTTAGTGAAATTTTTTCAATTGCCCAACTGTAATTTGTTCACCCAACACCTTGTTCTTTTTTCTTGGATAGTTACCACTAGTAAAACCTTTAACCCCGGTCCATCTTTCATCTGCATTGCCTTCGTTTTTACTATTGCTCTCATCACTGCTGCTACTATTTTGTTACTACTTTGTGGTGTTGGTGATTGGGGAAGTCTATAAGGCTACACCCGTCAACACATAGTTGCTACTAAATATCTAGTCTAGTGCTTTTTTAGGTGTGGTATAATTGACAACTCAACTGCTAAGGCTTATAAGTATTCTTTGGCTCCCTTGTGTCAAATCAATAAAATAGGGTTATACCTACCCGTGAAGACTGTTCCGATCCCCTACACTTGTTGGTTATCAAGACTATTTTCTGGCGCCGTTGCCGGGGAGCATAGCTTTACTTTAAGTTCAATTTATAAGTACACTTTATCTTATTACTCTGTTTGCTTAAAATGATTACTTTCTTTGAAACTAGATTTTATTGGCAAGGTCGATTCACAGAGAATCAAAAAAATATTATAAGGAATACCGCCTGTCTGAAAAGGGGATATTTATAATGAAACTGATACAAAAAGTATATCACTATGCTAGAAACATATGCTATGATTATGATATATCTTATTGTTGTGATGAATCTTGTTGCTTCTTGCCATTTAAACACCTTCCTTTTCAATGTTGGTGTAATGATAACGAAACCTTGGCTTCTTATGCTAAAGATCGTTATGATTTCTTTGATGTAGCACAAATAGAAGAATTTGTTGTCATTAAGGGTTCCTGTGAAATTTCTTCCTTTATTGAAAATATTGAGGATGCCCCTTATAAATCTGAGAGTCTTGATATACTTAAATAATGCTTTGAGAATTTTAATGATAGTGCTTATATTACTGACTATCTCAAAAGGTTCTCTCCACAAGAGGACGAGACTATGATTTGCAGGACTCTACGAAAGAAGAAATTGCTGAAACTGCAATCTCATTGGATGAAAAAGAGGAGGAGAGTGACGAACAAAAGGAGGAAGAATGGAGTAGCTACCCATCTTTACCAACTAATGAGAGTAACTCTTTAACTCTTACTTTATATGATTGCCCTCCATGCTCACCGAAGGAGGATGAATGCTATATTGATTGCTATGATCCTACTGAATCTTTTGAAATATCCCTTTTTGATGAAATTGATGCTTGTGGTAATGATTCCCCTAGAATGAAACTTGGAAGGATGATTTTTCTATTATTATTTACGATAACCCTTGCTATTTTGACAAGTCTTATGATAACCCTCTATTTTTGCCTACTATGGATGTTCTTAATGATGAGGAGTTTTGCTTAGAAAGTTTATATGATTATGTGTTAGTAGATCATGAAAAGCATGATTTATGTGATAGTATATTGTTGAGTTTCTTCATGATGCTACTGAAAATTATTATGAGAGAGGGAAATTTGGTTATAGAAATTTTCATGTTAGCAAAACACCTCTCTCCATGCTGAAAATCTTGAAGGTGCTCTTGTTTTACCTTCCTATGCTTGATACTTTGTGCTTCATTGATTTATTTTCTTACAAGATGCCCATGCATAGGATGCATGTTAGACTTAAATGTGGTTTATATTTGCTCCTTTTGATGCTCTCTTTTGTGCTTCAACTTTTATTCTTTCGTGAGCATCGTTACACTCATGCCTAGCTAATGTCTTTAAAGAAGCGCTTCTGGGAGGCAGCCCAAAACGGATTAGGTTTCTTTTGCTTTGTTTTGTCTTGGATGTTTTTACTACTGTAGAAACACCATTGTATCTTTATTTTCAATTTTCATGCCAAGTTCTAGCCTCCTATGATAAGGGAAGCAAAAGTTATCACATGTTGTCCAGAAAAAAGATTTTGTCTGCTTGACGTAAAAATTCATGATAAATCACCAGTTCATATTTTTGAGCTGAATTTTTTACACAGCATGCTCTATAAAATTTTGAAACATTAATATGTTTTGAGTTTTCTTATTTGAGCAGCAGAAGATCACCTGAAAAATCAATCTTTACAATCTTTCCACTTTTTGTAGATTATCTATTAGTGTACTAAGCTCTCTAAAAAGTTTATGAGAAGTTTTGTGTGAAGGAAAACCAGAGGGAAAAGCTCAAGCTTGAGGATGCCCCGGCTCCCCAACAAGTATTCGAGGAGACTCAAGAATCTAAGCTTGGGGATGCCCCATGCATCCCCCTCTTCTTCAAACAATTATCAAGTCGTCTCTCTCAATACTATACTTTTATTACTTCGCATGATATGTGCTGTTCTTGGAGCGTCTGTTTATTTGCTTTTTAGTTTTGTTTTTTTTGCTAGTCATTACAATTTCAGACCCTTGCATGCTTAATTGGGAGAGATACACGCTCCACTTTATCATGGAACACTCTAGAATTTCACATATATCGGTTGAGTGTGAAATTTATCTACGGCCTATTTGTTAGCTCTCGTGCTTCACTTTCAACTTGTTTGAGAGAAATTTAATTCTTTTGTAGAAAGTTTAGAACTCTCGTGCTTCACTTATATTTGTTTAGAGAGTTATTTCTGTTGCAATGGTTTATTTGTCTCATGGTATGTTTTATGTGTGGTGTATAGGTAATCCAGATCACTAGGTCTAGCTTAGGATATCTTGCAATAGTGTTGAGGTATTGATTGAGTAATGATGAATGTCTATGCAATTGAGCTTGCTCCCATTAGTGATAGGTGTCGTATATTGGCTAACCGTGCCTTATTTTCGAAAACAAAAAAAATAGTTGAGAACTCCAGCTACTAAAAGGATCACTAATCTCTGCGGGGTTGGAATATATAGAGTACACCCATGTACCATGGGTCGAGGATGCGTAAGGATAACCAAACCCCATACACTCCTTTAGTTTTGTTTTTTTTTCTAGTCATTACAATTTCAGACCCTTGCATGCTTAATTGGGAGAGATACACGCTCCACTTTATCATGGAACACTCTAGAATTTCACTTATATCGGTTGAGTGTTAAATTTATCTACGGCCTATTTGTTAGCTCTCGTGCTTCACTTTCAACTTGTTTGAGAGAAATTTAATTCTTTTGTAGAAAGTTTAGAACTCTCGTGCTTCACTTATATTTGTTTAGAGAGTTATTTCTGTTGCAATGGTTTATTTGTCTCATGGTATGTTTTATGTGTGGTGTATAGGTAATCCAGATCACTAGGTCTAGCTTAGGATATCTTGCAATAGTGTTGAGGTATTGATTGAGTAATGATGAATGTCTATGCAATTGAGCTTGCTCCCATTAGTGATAGGTGTCGTATATTGGCTAACCGTGCCTTATTTTCGAAAACAAAAAAAATAGTTGAGAACTCCAGCTACTAAAAGGATCACTAATCTCTGCGGGGTTGGAATATATAGAGTACACCCATGTACCATGGGTCGAGGATGCGTAAGGATAACCAAACCCCATACACTCCTCCTTGCGGTAATTGTCTCTTTGTGAATATCCTGACTAGATAGAGAGTTATTGATAATACGTGCATGAGTTCTTCGGACTAATGCGAGTATTCGATTGTTAGCACTTCCTCCTTTCCATATTTTGCTAGCCTCTTCGGTACCGTGCCTTACCCTTGTCGTGGGAGTTGGTGCGAACTTCGCCGGTGCATCTGAAACCTTGGCATGATACACTCTGTTATCATAAACCTCATTATATCTTTCCTCAAAATAGCCACCATACCTACCTATCAAGGCATTTCCATAGCTTTTCCGAGATATATTTCAATGCAACATCCATCGTTCTTCATGTTCATATGACTTATCCTTCACTGTCATATTGCCTACTGCTACACTGGCAGAGGCATTCATATAGAGTCATTACTTTTTGATTCAGAGTTGTAAGTAAATAAAAGTGTGTTGATGTTCTTATAGATTGTTGCCCCTTCAGTGAGGAAAAGAATAAAAGATCCCAAAGTGGACGAAAAAAAAGAGAGAGAGAATAAAGAGCCATGGAGGCCACCCAAACTAAAAAAAATACAAAAAAGGTGAAAAAGAAAAAAAGAAAAAAAAGAGAGAGGGGGCAGCACTACTATCCTTTATTCCACACTTGTGCTTCAAAGTAGCACCCGTACTTCATAGATAGTTGTCATATCATTCATGTATAACTATGTGGGGATCTATACACTATAGAACTTGGCTTGCATATTCCAAGGATGAGCCTCCTCAAAAGAGCTCTAGGTCTTCATGAGCAAGCAAGTTGGATGTACCCCCACATTTGGAGTTTGAATTTGAAATTCTTATTCAAATCAACTTCAATTAACTTGTTGCAAATTGAACCTAGATCACATCAGTACCATGGCATGTTTCATTCTTGAATGTGCATTGCAATGTGATGTTTATACTTTGTTGTCTCGGTGTTTTCTTCTTCTCGATAGATCCATCGCCGGATGTAGTTCCTATTTCTTCGAAGAGTGGCACCCTCGAGTCTCGACAATAAGGCAAGCAAACCCCCTTTGATCATATCTATAAAAACCCAGTTTCCCTCTTGTTCTCTTATGCATGATTAGGTGATTCACATGTTATCGTTCTACCGCTAGTTGAACCCATCCTTTGCATGACCTATCTTTGCTACCATAGTATTAAGCAAACCTCAACCTAGCAGATACAAGATTGTTTGTGTTCATCATGTGGCCCTTCATCCATGATATGCTATGCCATGCTAGAGTTGTTTGCAATGAAGTTGATCCATCTGGGTGATGAATCGGGATGGTAGTGAACACATGCAACAAGGTGGTAACGTGTTGATGAAGTCACCCTAAAATAAGTGAACAATGAGAGGCTGTGTAGGAGTACACAGTGGGTTGTCTCATTTACACTGCCCTAGGCCCCGAGTTCTTGTGTTGTGATCCAAGACACAGATTACTACCACATGTTGGGCTCATTGACCCCTCTCGACCTATTAACTCACCCCGACTAGGGTCCAGGATTCGCATGGGTTAACTTTATTCTATTTGCTTTCATAACGTAGCACGGTTTTAGGCAAGCGCAGCACCATCCGTCGAGGTGGGCTTGTCGGACCGTCCATGCATTGTCTGGGTCCTGAACGGAAACCCCGGCCGGCTTCCCGATTGGGGTACAACTCAGATAGGCGATTCCCTAGACTAGAGTTGGAGCCGTGAGGTAAGTGTCGTGGTACTATCCTCGCCGACACCGCTTGAAGGTGACGAGTTCTAGGCGATAAATGGTAGCTACGTATGTGAAGAAGTACACCCCTGCAGGGTTATTGAACTATTTGAATAGCCGTGTCCGCGGTTATGGACTACTTGGAGATCTTTACTTGATTATTAGACAACTCAAATGGATACTTTAAAAATCGAAGATAAGTGTGAGTGCTTTGGGTTGCTTCCTCGTGGGGAAGTCGAGGAAGGATCCATGGTTGTGTATTGATGTGGTGATCAAGATTAGATGGACTCGTGTGCGCCTCTCATCTCAACTCTATGTAGTCGTAGTACAGGATAGCCAAGTCAAAGCTTTCTGCATTACAACCCCACCTGCCTTTACCTTGGTACCTGAGCATGAGTAGTTGAGTTCTGACGTAAGTCTTGCTGAGTACGACTTTGTACTCACGTTTGCTTATTCTATGTTTTAGAGACGAGACCACTGACCCTGATGGTGGCCTTTCCCCTTCAAGCTCGACATCGACGAAGTTATGTAGTCCCAGACAGCAGCCTGGTCCCTCTGGAGGGTCGTTGTGTTTTCTTAAAGGCTTCTTAAGCCATTTGTTAACCTTGTCTTTACTAAGACATAATTTGCTTCCGTTGTTGTATGATGTAATGTTGGATCACAGTGATGTGATCTCTGTTTGTAACACTACTATATCTGCTCCGTTTAGCAGATGCAATAAAGCTATGAGTTTGTAGAGTTCATGTTGTGTTACCTGCTGTTATACACTTGGCATGCATGTTGCGTGTATGTTTATATCGTGCATGTCATGTGTGGAGTTCGATACCTTAGTTGTGCTCTCGCCGGCGGTCTTTTATACACCAAGTGGCCCTTAGATGTGCGCAGCTTGGGGCATCGCGATGCGATTGCTCGTGACTCTTTCACGTGGCACACTTTGTTGTATGATTGAGCCCGCCCGAGACCCCGACTAAGAGATCGGGCTGGAGTCTGTTTATGTAAGTTTTATGATTCAATCGATAATATGGTTGAGGCGACTTGTCTATGAGTATGGGATGTCACCACCCATAATCATTTAGACTTGTGAGAGGACGATGAGGACCCATCTCAGTTGATCATCCGGGCCTGGATGGGATGCCCCTCACGTTCGAGATTTCCGAGAGTGTCTTGTACTTGGCCTTGTCTGCTTAGACAAGTGGGTATGGCTCTCGGCTCTCCATATGATTGAATTGTGACTGGAATTACATATGCAAACCCCGGGACCCGACAAATTCTAGAAATCAACAAAATAATACAACAAACAAACTTTCTAATTTGGGTGAAAATCCCGGGCTGTTACAAGACCTTGCTAACATAATAGACTGGTCTCTGCAAGGGGTGCTCTTTATCGGCTTCCATACGCTCAACCACAACCACAACGTTGACTGCTCGATTGTTGGATGAGATATAGAGTAGCATTGGTTCCTTCGGCTTAGCAGCCGCCAGGATTTGATCCTGCGACAACTTTCTCTTCAGTGACTCCAGGGCCTGATTGTCCTCATCATCCCAGACGAAATTTTCCGACATTCGCAAGAGTCGTTAAAGGGGTATTGCTTTTTCTCCAAGTCGGCTTACAAACCGACTTAGGTAAGCCACACACCCTATGAGTCCTTGGACTCCATTTACCGAGGCCGGCTTCTGAATGACCATGATAGCATTGATTTTCTCCGGGTTCGCCTCGATGCTTCTCTCAGATACTATGTATTCGAGGAGGTTTCCTGCAGGTACCACAAAGGTGCACTTGGCCGAGTTTAACTTCATCTGGTACTTTCGTAGAATCTTTAAGGTTTCATGTAGTTCACTAATGACTGAGTCGGCCAGCTGTGAGTTGACCACTATATCATCCACATAAGCATATACGTTGCGCCCAATTTTTTCCTTGAGGCAATTCTGCACCGTTCGTTGATATGTGGCTCCCGCATTCTTTAAGCCGAAAGGCATAGAAGTATAACAGTAAATCCCAAAAGGAGTGATGAAAGATGTTTTCTCCTGGTCCTCAAGAGCCATCTTGATTTTGTGATAACCAGAGTAGGAATCCAAAAAACATAAGAACTCGCATCCCATCCCGCAGTCGATTCTATGATCTGGTCAATACGAGGTAGTGCAAAGGGATCCTTTGGGCAAGCCTTATTTAAGTTGGTGTAGTCGATGCACATACTCCAAGTCCCGTTCTTTTTCAAAACGAGGACCGTGTTTGTGAGCCACTCCGGATAAAAAACTGCCATGATGAACCCGGCAGCAAGGAGCCGGGCTATCTCTTCCCCAATGGAATTTCACCTCTCATCATTGAAACGACGAAGAAACTTCTTGACCGGCTTCAGTTTTGGATCGATGTTTAGGTGGTGCTCAGCGAGTTCCCTCGGGACAGGCATGTCAGAAGGATTCCATGCAAAAATGTCCCGAGGTTTCCAGGCGAAAAGGTTTACATAGAGCATCTAGGCGGGGTAACTGAAACTGAGAATAAAACACATTGAAACTGAGGCGCAAAACAGCAATAAAAAGGGGAGCCTTGTGTTGCCAGGGATTTGATCCCACGACCTCACGAATGCAAACCGAACGACACGCCACCATGCTACAATAATGTACTTGACAATTGGAGCAAACAAGAGCACGAGTATTGAACATAGGCGCGAAACTGAACTAGCCTGAAGGAAACAAAAGAGCATCGCTCTCTGAACCTGATGAATGCGGCGGCAGACAGGGCAGAACCAGCAGGGTGTGGAGGTGCTGGCGGCCACCAGCTCGCATGGGAGGCAACAAGCCACGCACTTGGGTGCCATTTACGCACGCAGATCGTGCCCAGGACTCGAAGGAAGCACGTCTTGGCCTATGTGACCACGGCGGAAAACACGAACTCGGCGACGATGATCGGAAACAGGGGAACCGGCCTACTCGTCTACACGCGAAGAGATGAAAAATGGGAGGAGGAGGAGAAGGGGCTCACAGCGGGAAGAACGCAGGGGAACGGGCTCGGGGACGCGCGCTCGAAGGAGACGGCGATCAGCTCGATGGCGAGGTCACGACTCCTGGAAGAAGACGTCGGCTGCAGGCGAGGTCGCGTGAATAAGATGGAGACGAGGCAAGCGCGGACGCGGATCGGTGATGACACCAGAGTTGATGGGGACGATGCCTGCGTCAATGACGACCACGATCGAGCGCCGGCACTGGAGAATTTAAGGCCATGGACCACCTGTCCATGGCGGGCCGCACCGAGGAGATGAAAGGGGAAAAGGAGAAGGGAGGATGGTGGCGGCAGGAGAGGGCTGAAACCCTAGAAGAGGGGGAAAGAGAGGGCGAGGGAGGCTAGATAAGGGGAGGGGGAGAGGCTAGAGGAGGGGCTCCATAGGCGAGCTCCTCTCTCTTCTTTCTGTGCCGAGAGGGAAAAGGTGAGGGGGAGGAGAGGTGGAGGGTATGACAGGTGGGGCAGCGTGGGGGAAGTTGGGCTGGATTTTAGGTGGGTTAGGATGGGCTGGGAGAGGAAAGTAAAAGGCTGGAGTGAAAGAGAAAATGAGCCCAAGTGGCTCTGCCATTTCCTGCCTCTATTCTTTTGCACAAAAGATAGCAAGGATAATGGTTAAAAGAAATAGAAAATATTTCCAAAAATCATATAATGATATGATTATGGACCCCTTAGAATTAGAGGATTTTCTAGAAAATGATTTGGGACAATAATATTTAATAATTCAAATGGCTTTCAAATCAATTCAAAGCCCTTTTGAACTACAACCCAATTTTCCTCGACATGATAAAATCATGGGAATTGGAAGGGATCTTTATCATGGCAAAACATGATGGAATCCAAAAGGGCTTGATTAGGGGAGAAAAATATGAAGCTCCGGGAAAAATGGAAAAAGACAGAAAAGGAGAAATGAAAGAAATGGAAATAATCCTTTTACATCACAAGAAAAATGATTTGGAATTTTTCTGTCATATGGATTATTGCAAAGAACAATTGTGCAAATTTTTTATCCAGAATGGGAAAAATAAAAAAGTGCAATTTTATATGGAACTTGTCAGTTTTGGGCGGTTACAATTATCCAGCCTCTTGAATTTGTTGAAGAGGCTTCAGAGAGTTTCAACTTGAGAGTCTCGTTTTTTGGAAACTCCCGCATTGACTTTTGACAGTCTCATCCACATCTTCTTTGCAGTATCAAGGCCACTGATACGGTTGAACTGAGCTTTGTTGTGATGTCCACCAATGATGCTTCAAGATTTTGCATCAAGTTGCCAGTTTCTCTTGGCAACATAAGGGGGTTCATCAAGGTGACTGGACGGGTGCCTTGATCAACAATATCCCAGTGGTCTTTGTCAATGGCTTCAAGATGCATCCTCATTTTGTTCTTCCAGTATGGGTAGTACGTCCCATCGAAGCTAGGGCAGTTCGAAGCAACATTGATAGTACCTGAGGTCGACATAACTGAAATTCCACGTGGTTAAACTGAATTGAAAGCACAAGTTATCGACCAGAGGGGGGGGTTGAATGGGAGATTTCTAAGTTTTCCCTAAGACTTTCGATTTCCTCAGGATTGAGGCAATACGAAACTGAGGAAACTCAGAAAATGATAATGCTCATAAATTTTACAAAAAGTAAACATGAATGCCTAACATCATTTTGCAACAAAAATAAAGTCTAACAAATGTGCAGACATTCATCAGATGCAAAGCATGAGGAAACAAAATAGAGGAAACACAGAACGAAAGGCATCATGAAAGAGTCATCATGAGAAAAATAGAAGTACTGAGTTTGAGGAGATAGCACCCGGGCACAAATGATACCGATTTGGTAGACTAGTTCAAGTTGCTGTGACAACTCTACATCTGGCTGTAGAGGCAGAGATTGAACTCAGAAGACATAATATTCACCTTGTTCTCCTTGAACTAAAGTTCTCAGACTCCATCCAATTACTCAGGTGATTCTTCAAGGTAGACTCCCTAAACCTTCACAGACTTCGTGCACTTCGGGAATTCACAATTGCATCTTGAATTCCTCAGAACGATGACTCCTACACCGGCTGGATGATCACAATCTTCAAGATTAAAAAGCTTCAGATCACTTGAACCAAATTCCTCGGAAATGCTCAACTACTCAGGCTGGTGGATTTCCACACTTAGGTTCTTCAGGTTCCTTAGAGATGGGTTGTTCTGACATGACAAGTGTCAACTTCTCTCTCCGAGCAGACAACCCGCCAATGGGGCTGGGGGCGGCTATTTATAGCCGGCGAGAAAACCGATGTAAAAGAACATAAATTTCCATGCATGAAAAGACCATCGTGCCCACCCTTCGGACCGTTGGCTGGTAAGGTACCATCGACTCACCACATGACACATGGCATGGTCAGAAAATGTTTTCTCCCTCTCTCTTTCTTCAGAAGAACTGCACTGGCAGTTTCCAGAGTCCTCAATCGAAGACAGATTCCTCAGTGTCCTGAAGAACAACATCTCATACACCCGAGGAACTGAACTTCTACTGGAGTAGATTCCTCATGGTTTTTTCTAGGTTTCCTATTTGAGTAATTCCTCAGAATTTCGGAACTCATTTTTCTCAAACCCCTCCAATAATATGGTGTTTTCCTACGAATCAAGAGAAATAAAAGCTTAACGAAGACTACGCTTCAACTAGAATTGCCTCAGGATGGCGCGTGATTTCCTCAGGATTGACTGGATACCTCAGAATCGAGATTCCTCAGGATTTTCCGCCTCGGAAATCTTCAGGAAAGCACCAGTTTCTTTAATGTTCCTCAACATTTTTGGGGGGTCGACAACGGTGGTTAAACCATTCTTTAGGGACTGTTCCCCTGTGTAAACTCACAAACACATCAGTCCGTTAACCGTTTTGTCATCAATACTCCAAAACCTCAAAGGATGCACTAGATGCACTTAAACCCCCGCACAGGCAACCGGGCATGAACTCGTCGCACCCGCCATAGTCTCTCATAGCATCCCCTCCAGCAGCTCTGGCATGCGCCGTGGGGGTTCCACATTAGCTGACCTCGATGCTACCATGGTAACTACGCGTCTCGCGCTCATCAACATATTCAATCTTCCAATTCTTTGACTTTCAGATCTCTGATGCTGCACATGTCTTCACAAGGCGACGATACTCCATGCACCCTCCTATTGAACATCGGCGGCTAGTTAGTGTATGTTGCGAAGGCGACGATCATCAATCCATTGGACCGGGACTTGCACCACGTTCGCATGCCCGACAACGTCTTTAAACTTACCTTTCTTGTGTGATATCGTATCAAATGAGTACTCCAAGTTTCCTCTTCCAGTTCCTAGTGGGAGGGAAGAAGAACCGGAAGATCTTGGAAGATCCAAGGGTTGGATGATAATGTGGCCGAAGGAACTTATCCGCGCGAAGCCTGCCGGGGCGACACCGACCCAAGGTAATACCAATTTAACTCCACCTATCCAGTTCTCATCCTTTGGGTTTGGCGATCAAAGTAGTATACACGAAGAAGGTCAAACACTCCCGGTGGCTCATCATGCCGCCCCCGTGGATCCACTAGCTGATGACATGGAGGATGCAAACCCTGACCAATCCTTCAAACATTCCTATGGATCTTGAAATGCCCGACATAACCTAAAAGGAACATGCTACCATTTAGTGCAAGAAGTCTCTATTCCAAAAATGCTCCCTGGATGACACACCTCCTGATGCCTGCACCCAGCACAAACTAGCCCAGCAACCAGCAAACATACTAAGCCCGAACACAATTATAACGGGCATCCCTGCGGATTTTGCCGAAACACAACATGGGCCAGTGAAAAAGAAGAAGCAAAATCATAAGAAGAGAGTGAAGAAAGGCTCCAATGCTGCTTCCATGAGCCAGCCGCCATCGGTGGTCCGGGTTCTTGACAGTGTACCGATTCGTGATGCGCCGGTGCTCCATATAGAGGATAGTTTGATGCTACCGCAGAATGCAATCAAGGGATCAACGTTGGAGCTTAGGAGACTGCATGCCCATGTCTTGTCTATGGAGCATAGTATTCTTCGAGCCCCTGATGGCACATCAGGATACCCGCTTTACGTGGCTAAGGTGTCGACAGGCTTAAACTGCAACCATCATAGCCTCACTAACATGATCTTTCTTTGGTTTTATTACATCCTCGAGATGTTACACATGAGACGGCTCGATTTTACCTTCGTACACCTCTATGCGCTACATCCGAACTACCTTGTGAAGAAGGAGGAACTCTCGCAAATCGCAGTAGCGGACCCATACTACATGTGTGAGAGCTTCGTGAAGCAGGGGGACGAGGAACTCAAGGGAGCTGTGTTGTACATCACAAAATTCATGTTGGAAAATAAGGACAAGGAGACGAATCTTCTGCATTATCATCCCACGTAAGGGATTCGTAAGACACTTTAACACATCCAACCGTTACTTTGCACGTACGCAAATGGAGGTTAATTTGCTGTTAACTTTTTTTTACATAGTGATCATTGCATCCTTATCATATTATTCCCGCAAGTATCCCATGCAGTCTATGTAGACTCGACCAAGAAGAAGGAGAAGAAAGACTACACCCACATCAAGAAAATTCTTGACAGAGCTCTCTTCACCTTCGGAAATAAGGGTGGCTGCATCAGAGTCCGTAAAAAGATTCAAGGCGTTACATGTTTCGGCCATAATACTAAGTTCTGCTGCATCCAGCAACCGACAACAAGTGAGAAGGATGAATTCTACGTCATCCATCGTATGAATGAGTTCAGAAGGGATCAGCAACTTATTAGAATGAAACCGGATCCGATAAACATGTCATCTACTGGGCGAAAAACCTATCAACCACGAACGATGAAGCTCTCAGACTTGAATTCTACCGCATCCAAAATTCGGTCGTGACAATCATCATGAAAGATGTGGTCGAGAAGGATGGCATGTTCTACGCGGGGCCACAGTCCCGTGAATCCTTAGGCTCGCCGATATTGTTAGTGTCAAGACCCAAAGCCTTTCACAAAGCTAGGTTGTGTCCTTCCGGATATTTGAAAGTGGTGATTGACGATGACGATTGTCCGTTTTGTGTTGAACAAAACTTTAAATTTCTATACGATGAACTTTGTGATGTAAATAGTTATTTTAAACTTGTGTAGCGCTCTAGTTTGAGTACGGTAAAATTTGTTATGTTTTACTATGTGTTAGCTTGTATTTGATCACATTTTAACTCTTTTCTTCATGTTGCATTGTTATATTATATCTTTGATATATTTTGAGTTTTTTCTGACATATAGATCGATGAAGAAGAACTGGTACGTCGTGTACATTGGGAGGCGTCCAACAGAATACGATGAGTGGTTAGAGTGTCAGGCCCAAGGGCTCCAAAGCAACAGCGAGGCCCAAGATAGCTACTTGAGGTTCACAGTACTAGATGTAGAGAGGAATAAAAATGGGCTAAAAAACCTACCTCCTACTTACTTTCTTTTTTATCGTGATGGCTCTTTTCTTGTATAGAAACATATTGTAGTTTCGATCCATCTTGAAACATGCATGTATGATTTGTATAATGGAGACTTGTACTTCTATATTTTATGATGATGTATACACATATAAGTTGGTCACTATGGTGATAATGGTAACATGTTGAATCAAAAGAAATGTGTGTGATTCTACTCTATATGTAAATGTTATGAAAAGAAATATATAAAAATATGTATAAATAAAAAGAAATTAAACAAGACACAATTAAAAAAATGAAAAAATATTCGCAGCACGGGTCTTGAGACCAGTAGCACCACAACAACCCTGAGTTGAAAATCAGCTCCTACAACACGAGTCTGACAGCCGCGCTTCAAACGGCTATACACACCCAAACCGTGCAGCACGATAGTAAAACATAACAAATTTCAAATGGTTAGAATGCCGCGCTGCTAACTATAACTCATCTACAATGCAGGGGGACCCACGATGCTGATGAAAGTTAGCTGCAGCACGATAGTAGCAGCGCGGTTCCCCGCGCTGCTGATGGGCCTTTACCCCAAGCTCCTGGTGACCATTATCCTAGTAGTGGCGTGATCCAATAATTCCTCAACAAATTCAAGGGCGCTTACTGTGACTAATGGGTATTTGTCTTCCCAATCAGTGCTCATCAGTACACGGTCCAATTTTTCGTATGTCGACTCAGGTTGACTATTCTCCCAAGTGAATCTCTAGTGCATGTGATAACTATCCAAACGGGTGTTTACCGCTATCGCCTACCGTAATCAGTGCCGACGCCTTGCGTTCAATTGCGATAGGGGGGGGGGCTATTCCACATGATAGCCAGAAACCATTTCCTAATGACTAGTTCGCACAGACACACAAGATAACTCGAACGTTTGAGATGACCTTTTCATCGCAAACACTTATCGACGAATGTCCGTCTACGATTACGATCCTATAGCATACATTTAATCCAGAGACTATGTTTGTGTTCTTCAGATCTAAACAAACAGTTGTGCACAAATGCTCGTGTTGAGAACTGAATCACAAACGCCTCTTCCCGATCAAACTGTGTGCTCTTCGTTGCATATTTCAAACGGTTATGAATAAAATATGATGTGGAATTAGAATTAAATCCCAAAATGTCATTATGATCGAACTGTGTGTGTTGTATACACTCATCAGTGACGAATTTATATGAAATTTTTTTGTGCCATGATATAAATAATAATTAAACAACTTAATTAGGTAATCGTGTGGAACGTAATACGAAATAAAAAAATGAGAATATTATGAAATAATCACATCATTAAATGAATGTAATAAAATCACGTTCATATCAACCATCACACAGTATATTTCGAAGCCATCACAATATTTCATAACTTACACCGCAGTACACATCAAAATTTTACAACTGCCATCACAGTACATAATTAATTTTGAATCCAACTTCTAAAACTTTTCAAAACTAACATAACAGATGAACCTCATCTACAAAAATGTTGAAATGGAAGGTGAATATTGATGGCGTCATTAATGGGATCTCCATTGGCATGTGGTGTCAGAGCCCTTCAAAACACAAGAAAAATTACTACCTCTTTTTCCAACGCTCTGTTCATAGCGTTAAGATAAGTAGAATAAACTTGCAGCTATTATTTTTTTGCAGAATGTCGCATATGTGGGAGTATTGTATCTTATAGTGACAGTGAACTGTTCTACATAATCAATCTTCACATGTATCATCCGGCACTTTGTTGAGCTCAACTATCAAATTTGGTCATGCTACCTCTCTGGCATAATGGAATTCACGGAAAGATCACCATACTACACCATTTTTTAGACATAACACCACCCTGCAACTGTGGTCCAGGCGGATATAAGAGCCAGAGGATGAAAATAATTAAACATGAGGGGTTAGGAAAGAGGCAACAGATCACCTGGGAGATTCTAGAGAATGCAAATTTCTTCATCATGGTGGATTAAACTTCATGGGCTGCTGAAAGAATGAGTTACTTTAACTTCATCAAAATTGCGTTCCATGAAGTTGATATTATTGTGCCAGAATTCTGGCTTCCTGTTATCCCCTCTCGGTGTATTCCTTGCAAAATAAGGAAACACTCATAACTGACACAACAGAACATACATAGAAACTGCATTATAAGAACACCATATTTTGGTTTTGATGAAAGAAGTAATAAAAATGAGGAAGCAAACAACCTCGGGTGGATGATGAATGAGGTAGAAGATCAGCTGAGGGACTTAAAGAACGGAAATTTCTTCATCCAATTGGCTTAATCTTCATGGTGGTCGGTAGCATAAAGTGACTTACCGTAAGCAAAATTAGCATCATTTGCGAGCATCGTTAGTCAAGTATTACTAATTCTTATAAGTAGAAGGACTAGGTACAGTGGATCTGTAAATACAAGATTTTTCCACCCATTGAATCCAAAGTTCTGTTCATAAATGTAGTTAATCTATTTTGTTGCAACAAATTTGGAAGACGTAAACAACATCGTAAATTCCCAACATTCGTCAAAAATACTCTCGTTCTGGGTACTTTGAGAAGTTATATGATCGTAAAAACAGATAACGAATAATATATATATATATATCTTATAAAGCAAAATCTCACTAAGAAGCATTTATAGTGTCTATCTTCACATGCAAGATATCCACCTCACCAACTATTATAGTGTCTATCTTCACATGCAAGATATCCACTAACAAAACCACACTAAGATACATTCGTGCATTTTATTTTAGCCAACCATTTGTCCATGTCATTGAGTTTATTTACATGCATTTTATATCCTTTCAATTTACAATGTAGACTTCTAATAGAAATTTCCGCTGCAACTAACAGGATGTTCTTCTAGTTCAATATATGATGTGATCGACGATATCATAGCGGCACAAATTACCTCAGGACGAGAGTAATATTGATGACTAATTGCCAGGTTCAATGCGGTTTAGTTCTTCAATTTTGTGTTGCAACAAAAGAGAGAAACTATATCTACTGTTAGGACTTCGAAATCAATGAAAAATGGATAAAAATTTCTTGCACCTACAATCGTACATGATACATCCTTCCACCTATGAGAATGAGTCTAACTTGACTCGTGATGTAGAGTTAAGTACACCGACATAGAGATAGGAGGGTTGAACTGCCGCATGTATGCCACACATGAGATAGCCATGAAAATCAGGGAATAAGTAAGCATATAGGTGTAGCATGGCAGCGGAGTAGTAAGTTTTCTTACTTGATCTACAGATTGTTCTGTTTCTCCCTCCTCTGCAGGAAGGACATTTTATATAATCCTCCTTGGCCTCTTCCATTCCTGCGATCAGATCGGAAACCGAAGAATAATTAATCACAACAGATTGATCAGACCCCTTTTATTCTTGAAAAATTGCACGAAATAAAGACTGAAATTGAACACCATGTTACAACTCTATCATGACATCACATTGCTCATGTAAGTGTTATTGAAGAGCATATTACATAATGGCATTACATTGCAAAGGGAAACCGAAAATAATGAACTAAGCATAAGCTGGCTAGTTGAACATCGGCATTAGGTAAGCTGAAACGAGCTACTACTCATCATCATCACGGATGATGATGATCTCTTTCCCCTTGGAATGCGGCGAGGTCTGAACATCGTGGGTGCCCTGCTCGTGGTCGGTGTGGTTCACCAATCTGCTGGATCTAGAGGTTCATGTAAGCACGAGCACACTGAGAAAGCATAGCATAGGGTTCGTCGTAGGCACCGACGGTGCCTTCGAAAAAACACCAACAACTACTATGCAAAGCAGACAACCTTGAGGTAGCGTCGTTGCGCGGCACGTTCAAGGTGGCCTCAACGTCCATGTGCTCCTCGAGGATATTTTGGTCTGTGTGCGTGGACGCCACCGCGGCCTTGTTAGCGAGTGCGGCTTTGATTTTCCTCTCTGCAGCCAAGTGCTCCTTGAGCTCCATGCCATGCTGCCCGGACGATAGAGAACAGCAGGACCTGGGGTTTGTGGGAAGTAGTGGTGGTGATTTGGATGGGAAATGTCGGGCCGGCGGTCGTGGCTTGCGTGTGGACGAAGAGGGTTGTGTTGGATCTTAACTGACTAGGTCTATGGAGTGAGAACAGGGTAGGGCGTGGTCGGCGAGGAGGCCGGCGAGGTAGGCTTGGGCTTAGGAAGGGGGAAATGTGCAGTGCAGGGAGGGTGTTTGAACAAGAAAGGGGGGAATGTGTTTTTTATGGGTACTCGGCTGAACAGGCAAAAGAAGGGGGAGGCTGGCAAAACTTTCTCTATATGCAGGGGTAAATTGGCTCCAAAAAATCCTAAAGTTAGAATTTCCTCAAATTTTCCCAGTTCTAGATCGAACACCCAGTACATTTCATAAGAACAGCAGTAGCTGCTAATTTAAGGGAACTAATGAGGCAACACTGATTCTTCCGGTAACTACATGGAGTAGGTAAAGTACTTAAAAGAATCTACCATTAACAATAACAACAGTTAGGGGCTTTACTACTATCAGGGATTAAAAAAATACCACGGCGGACCTATGCATTATCGTCGGAGGAGACATTGATGACTAGTGAGGACGACATCTCGGTGTCGTCGTTGTCGGCATCAGCGTCGGCGTCGGCGTCGCCCTCGGACGTCGAAGATCCGATGCTAAGGTTGCCGTATCCATCATGAACAACCAATTCATTGTCGTAATGCTCGCGGTAGTGGAGTTGCCAAAGCTCCCTTTGGTACAACGTTGTTGATTCCTCGATGACCTGTCGGAGGTCTTCCGCCTCCTCCGTCTCACGGACGTACTCGCGCTCAGCGATTTCGCGGGGAAGGGGAACCATGGCGTCCATAGCCGCGTCGTTGAAGAGCATCTTGGGCGTCGCGTCGGCCAACTCTTCGGACATGGGGTGCAGACTGGAGTCCTTCCTGACCTGTATGCCAATGGGGTCGATCTGGGCAAGGGCGGCCGCCGCGGTGTTGCCGGCTGCTCTAGCAGTTACGACATGTGCATACGCGTCTCGGATTATTCCGCAGTGGTATGTAATGCTGCCGACGCACTCTCGTCTGTCGCCGCCGCCCTGCCGGCAGCCACCGACGCCCTCTCGATGGCTCCCGCCGCGCTCTTGATGGTTGCTCGAGAACGAGCGGTAGCTGCAACCCCTGTCTCAGCTACTGCTGTGGCGGTCTGTAAAGCTGCAGCCACCCCGTGGTCCGCCGCCGCTGCACTCTCAACGGATGTGGCCGCGCTCTCGACGGCGGCGATGGCTCTAGCAACTAGGAAGGTCACACCATCCTTCCTGGCAAAGCTACAAGGTGGGGACATGGACGATGTGATTGGGGATGAGGCGTCTTCACTAGGGTCTAGTGGGGGTAGAAATGAATGTTCCCACGGACACCACAAAACGTCGGAGTTGTGCGTGCACCACGGGTCGGTCAATTGGATCTTCTTTGATATTTTCAAAAACCCAAATGACCGCTTCATATAAACTGCGGAAAATTTGAATGGTTGATATTGATTGTGTTAAAAATAGCAAACGATCCAGAAAAAATTTCATATTATGGAAATCGTGAGATGGTTCGGGTATATATTCATTGTAGAAAAAAACTAGAGGTCAAAAGATGAAGCAAATGAGAACAGACCTTCAAATACGTTCATTCCACCTTGAAAGCACGACTCTTCTTCGGGGATATATAGTTCGGTTTCTAAGGAGTCCACATCATACCAGTTGTATAATCGTCTCAAAACAAATTTAATGGAATTTGTAAACAAATGATTGCCGCGTTCGGGGATGGATATCGCCACTTAGATATTTGAAATTTCATTCCATTCATTGCACAGCACATACCAACGCACTGAGGTACCTCATGTTGATTTTCAAACCATTTCCGAGCACGGTTTTAGTCGCTCGCAATGCTAATCTGAATTTAAATCCATTTAATGGCTAGAAATGCATGTAATGCATTAGAAATAGCAAACGATTCAGAATAAACTTCATATTATAGAATGTGAGATGGTTGGGTCTATGTTCATTGTAGAAAAAAAAACTAGAGGTCAAAAGATGAAGCATCTGAGAACAGACCTTCGAATATGATTCATTCCACCTTGAAAGCACGACTCTTATTCAAGGATAGTTCGGGTTCTAAAGAGTCCACATCATACAAGTTGTACAATTGTCTCAAAACAAATTCCCGGCATACTGAAGTGATATGATTACACCCAGCCAGGTTTCATATTTTTCAGACCTAATATAAATTTTCTGGAATTTGTAAAAGAATGAATGTCGCATTCGGGGATGGATATTGCCGCTTAGATCTTTGAAATTTAATTCCATTCGTTGCACAACACATACAAATGCACTGAGGTATCTCATATTGATTTTTCAAACTATTTTCATGCATTGTTTTAGTCGCTCTCAATGCTAATCTGAATCCTAATCCATTTAATTCCTAGAAAGGATCCAACAAAAAATTCATATTATAGCACGTGAGATGGTTGAGTCTATGTTCACTGTGGAAAAAACTCGAGTTCAAAAGATGAAGCAGATGAGAAAATACATTCAAATACGATTCATTCCACCTTAAAACCATGACTCTTCTTAGGGACAGTTCAGTTTCTAAAGAGTCTACATCATACAAGTTGTACAATCGTCTCAATTTTTTTCCCGGAATACCGAAGTGATATGATGACACCCTGCCAACTTTCATATTTTTTAGAGTTAATATAAAAATTCTGGAATTTTTCAAAGAATGAATGTCGCTTTCACAAATGGCTATCGCCCTTAGATCTTTGAGATTTCATTCCATTCTTTGCACAACACTTACCAATGCACTAAGGAACCTCATGTTGATTTTTCAAACCATTTTCTTGCAATTTTTTAGTCGCTCACAATGCTAATTTGAATTTTAATCCATTTAATACCTTGAAATGCACGTAATGCGTTCAAAATAGCAAAAGCTCTAGCAAATTTTTTTATTATAGCACATGAGATGGTTGGGCCTATATTCATTGCAGAAAAAACTCGAGGTCAGAAGATGAAGCAGATGAGAACATACATTCGAATACAATTCATTCCACCTTGAGACCACGATTCTTCTTCGGGGATAGTTCGGTTTCTAAAGAGTGTACATCGTACGAGTTGTACAATCGTCTCAAATTTTTTTCGACATACTAAAGTGATATGACGACACCCTGCCAAGTTTCATATTTTGTAGACCTAATAACTTTGACCATCAAGAGTACTACAATGACAACCTTCACCACAATGATCAGAGAGGTCGACCACCTCCTCCACCACTTCCGCGTCTTCGGGGCCGTCAACCACACAGCCTTGAGGAGCGATTTGGAAGGCTCAAATTCACAATGCCCAAGTTCTCGGGATGCGAAAATCCCGAGGACTACCTCTCATGGGCCCTCAAAGTGGACAAGATATATCGCGTGCACAATTATGATAAGTCCAAGAAAGTCACCATGGAATCACTTGAATTTGAAGACTATGCTCTCAATTGGTGGGAGAAAGTTGAAGATCTTCGCCTCGAGCAAGGCACTCCACAAGTGTGCACATGGGAAGAAATGAAACAAGTGATGAGATCCCGGTTTGTGCCACAACATTATACACGTGACCTCGACCAAAAGCTACAAGCCCTCAAGCAAGGCTACAAGACGGTGGAAGAGTATTGCAAGGATATGGAGTTGGCAATGATCCAAACAAATTGAAGGAGTCCGCTTAGCAAACCATGGCTCGTTTCCTCAACGTCCTCAATTACCAAGTGAATAAGATCACCAACTTCCAACCATACAATACCGTTGAATAATTGGTTCATCAAGCCACCAAAGCGGAGAGACAAGTTCAAGAAGATGTGAAGTACTAAAAATTTGTATCCTCCAACACACGGGGTATAACCTCTACATCTCAAGCACCTCCAAGCACAACACCCTATACCCGAGCTCAATCACCTAGTGGTGGTCCTTCTAATACAAAGCCACCGGCCAATTCTTTGATGCTCTCTTCGTCAACTACACCAAAATTCAAGCCAAGAGAGACTACCAAGGCTTTCCCCTAAAAAGATGAAAATACAAGCTCCAATGCATGCTTCACTTGCAAGGGCCGCGGCCACAAGTCCTTTGAGTGTCCGACCAAGCGGACCATGATCATCACCGAAGACAGCGAGTATGATTCCATAAGTGAGGGTGAAATGGATGCTTTGGCTCAAGTCTCTCAACACATACAAACAAATGATGATGAAGATGGCCAAGTATATTGTGACCATGATGCAAGTCCTTCCTTAGTGGTTTCCAAGGTGTTGACCCTTTAACAAGAGGTCGATGAGAATCAAAGGTGTCACATCCTTCATACCAAGGCGGGCATAAAAGGTAGATTCGTCAAGGTGATCATTGATGGCAGAAGTTGCCACCACTTGGAAAGTGAAGAACCTTGTGCCAAGTTCAACCTCATCAAGAAGAAGCATCCTCACCCATAGAAGGTGCAATGGCTTAGTGACTCTAGATCCATCAAAGAGGACCACACGGTGGAAGTCTCATTCAAAATCGGCGCCTACGAAGACACATTGCAATGCGACGTCGTGCCAATGAGCGTGTGCCATTTGCTCTTGGGCCGTCCTTGGCAATTTGATAGGAGTGTTCTACACAATGGTCGCACCAACCACTATATCTTCAAGTGGAGGGGCAAAGAGTTGGTCCTTTGTCCCATGACCCCAAGTCAAGTGATAACTGACAAAATACAAACTACCAACCCTCATTGGGACAAAAAAGTGAGAGAGAGAGAGAGAGACACCAAAAAGTGAGTGAGAGCCAGAAGCCACATATGATTAAACCCATGAGGCGTACAACCAATGAAACCATCTTGCTAGCCACTAAACGAGAGGTCCAAGAAGTGCAGAATAACCCATCACATATCCTTCACTTTGTACTCTTGTATAAAGATGAGGTGGTTTTACCTAACGACTCACCCCCTCTTCCTTGTGCCATAGCTACTATTTTGCAGGAATTTGAGGACGTGTTTACCACCGAGCTACCAAAGGGCCTTCCCCCACTTCACGGCATTGAGCACCGCACCGACCTCAAACCCGGTGCCCCTCTCCCCAACCGGGCACCATACCCGCACCAACCCTGAGGAGACAAAGGAGATTCAATTTCAAGTCGAACAACTACTCGAGAAAGGGTACGTTCACGAAAGCCTTAGCCCTTGCGCGGTGCCGGTGCTAACTGTTCCCAAGAAAGATGGTACGTGGAGTATGTGTTGTGATTTTAGTCCCATCAATATTATTACTGTCCACTATAGACACCCCATCCCTCGCTTAGATGACATGCTTGACGAGTTATTTAGTGCCATCATTTTCACCAAATTTGATCCTAAGAGTGGCTATCACCAAATTTGATCTTAAGAGTTGCATGCAAGTTGGTGACGACTAGAAAACCGCCTTCATGACCAAGAGTGGTCTCTATGAATGGTTGGTTATGCCATTCGGATTATCCGAAGCCCCTAGCACTTTTATGCGCGTTATGAACTATGTCCTCCGTTATCTCATTGGCATGTTTTTTGTTGTTTACTTTGATGATATCCTCATTTATAGCAAATCCGTGGAGGACCATGCTAGTCACATTCGTGAAGTCCTCCAAGTCTTGTGTAAGGAAAATTTATATTCTAATCTTGAAAAATGTACTTTTTAACTCCCAAACTCATATTCCTTGGCTTTGTGGTTTCCTCCAATGGCATTGAAGTTGATGAAACTAAAGTGAACGCAATTAAAACTTGGCCACCAACCACCCTTTCACAAGTTCAAAGTTTCCTTGGTCTAGCCGGCTTCTACCGCCATTTTTTATGGACTTTAGCACCATTACCTTTGCACGCTTTTAGTAAAAAGAATGTCCCTTTCCTTTGGGGTCCATCCCAAGAATAGGCCTTTAATGAACTCAAGCATCGCCTCACTCATGCTTCTTTGCTTTTTTTTCCAAACTTTGATAAACCATTTGAATTTCATTGTGACGCTAGTGGAACGGGTATAGGTGGTGTGCTCATGCAGGATAGACGACCGATATGTTACTTTAGAGAAAAACTCTCCGGCGCCCAATTGAAGTATCCTATCTACGATAAGGAACTCTATGCGTTGATTCGTGTCTTGAAAGTTTGGAAACACTACCTTCACCCTAGGGAATTTGTCATCCACTCGGATCATGAATCTCTAAAATACTTGAAGTCCCAAATTAAATTAAATTGTAGGCATGCTAGGTGGAGTGAACTCATTGCGTCTTTCCCTTACATCATCATGTATAAAAAGGGCAATGACAACGTCGTCGCGGACGCCTTGTCAAGACGATGCATGCTTATGACTAAACTTGAATTTGACATTTGTGGGCTTTGAACAAATCAAAGATCTTTACGCACATGACCCTTTCTTTGCTACACATTTTGCAAATTGTAAGTGACAAACCACTTGGGACTCATATTATATGAATGATGGCTATCTCATGCGCGCTAAGAATCTTTGCATTCCCGAGTGTTCTTTGCGTCTCCTACATTTGCAGGAATCACATGGCGGTGGCTTAATGGGACATTTCGCTCATGACAAGACCTATGCTACACTATCCACCAACTTCTTTTGGCCAAAGATGTACCATGACGTGGGCCGGCTTGTACAACAGTGCCACACTTGTCAAAAGGCTAAGTCAAAATCCTTATTACATGGTCTCTATATGCCTTTGCCTATTCCTCATGTACCTTGGGAACACATTAGTATGGATTTCGTTCTCGGTTTACCTCGCACACGGAACGACAAGGACTCTATATTTGTGGTAGTGGATAGATTCTCCAAAATGGCACATTTCCTTCCTTTCAATAAAATGGATGATGCCTTGCATATTTCTAACATCTTTTGTAGGGAGATCCTTCGACTTCATGGTGTGGCAAAGTCCATCGTCTCCGACTATGACGTCAAGTTCCTAAGCTACTTTTGGAAGACACTACGCGCCAAGCTTGGCATAAAGCTACTCTTTTCCATGGCGTATCACCCGCAAACGGAAGTGGTGAACCGATCCCTATCAACTCTACTCCACACGGGCAATCTATGTGGATAATCTATGCATTATCAAGTACCAAGAAGGCACCCAAGAGGAGGCCATGGGACAAGGGAAAGTCAAGCAAGGAGAGAAGCCACGAGGAGGCGAAGAGAAGAGCATCTTCATCCAGGAGAGAAGCCACGAGGAGGCGAAGAGAAGAGCAGCTTCATCCAGGAGTCGGACGTCCGGACCACAAGTCGGACCGTCCGGGCTAGGTCTCGGACCGCCCGAGTTAAGGCACCCGACACTCATAGCACTTTTTCTTCTTCTCGGACCGTCCGAGCTCCAGGTCGGACCATCCGGGCTCCAGGTCGGACAGTCCGGACCAAGCCCGGACCGTACGTACTGGACCCTGGACCGTCCGGAAAATGACACCCGAGACTAGTGGTATGTACCGCCCAAGTCGGACCGTCCGACCTGGTCAACGCCTCCAGATCTTCCTGCACGCAGTAACTTGGGCCACGGCCCGTGTACCCCTTCATTTTGGTCCTAGACTATAAATACTTGTCTCCTACCTCCATTTTAGGGCTATCTAAGAACATATCTAAAATTTGAGAGCTTCTCCTTCTTCCCCTTAGGGAATTATATCTCCTTTGATATCCTCTCAATCTTACCTCCTCCCTTCCTCTCCCTAGTAATAGAAGGAGAAGGCCCCTCTTCTAGTAGTAGAAGGAGAGGGAAACTACCAAGCTTACCTTCATTGATGTATGGATCTTGAGATGTGTGGTGTTTGTGTGTGGATTTGAGTGTTATTTGTGTTGGATATTTTTCCTCTTTCTCCTTTGTTTTTCTCCTTTTTGAATCCCCATTGTGCTTTGTTCTTGTTGTGGATCTCCACCTCTGAATTGTGAAGATTTGGGCCAATCCATAGGTTTTCCCTATATAACAAGTTTTCTTATCTCTCTCTTTCTCCTGCCTTTGATCGGACACCCCTTGTTTGGAGTCTGCACTAAGTTGGGGGGTTTCTCCACCATACGCACACCGTCGTGCTGCTGGAATCGGGATCCGAATCCATCTTCTTTACGCTGCTCACCTGGTTCGGACCCCGGAGGGAATGTCGGGTACACCATATGTGTGTAATCCCGCGAGGCACTACACTTGTGGTGCTCTTTCATCGTCGTGGCCGTATCGCGACGTCTTCATTGACAACGTTCCGACGGGGACGTACTCCCGTCATCGGTCTACTAGGACTGGGTGGGTACTGGAGTCATCGTGGATATGTGCGGCATCGGGGATTGCCTTTACGACTACATCAACCACGTTCACGCGGGAATGTTTCCCGCTTAATGGACTACATATTGGTAGCTGACCTATTTCCATCTGTTACTTGCATCGCCATAGCATAGGTCTTGGGTTTGGGTCTCGTAGGTTATGAAAACTTATAGTTTTCTTCCCTGAACCCCAACATGTATGGGGGTTTGTTTATCCTTGCGCATCCTCGACCCATGGTACGTTAGGGTACTCTATATATTCCAACCCCTCCAGAGGTTAGCGATCCATCTAGTAGCTAGAGTTCTCAACTAATTTTTTGTAGTCTTAGAAAATAAGCACGGATTTCCCAAAATATGACACGTATCACAAATAGGCTCAGGCTCTTGGCACCAAAAGTCCAAACATCACTCAAATCAATACCTCAAAACTATTGCATATTACTACTACACTTGTAATAGCAACCTTAATTACCTACTCATGCAAGACACACAACTCGGTGCAACAAGACAACTCTCTAAACAACATAAGCATGAAAAATCAAAGAGTTCCTAATTCAACCTAAATAAAAGCTCTTAAAAAGATAAGCATGAAAACTAAGAGCTAAGCATGACAGCAGCTACGAGAAGGCAAAGAACACACACAAAAAGGAAGATAAGCATGCAAGCCTATGTTGTGTTCTAACGTGGAGTGGAGCGTGTTTCTCTCCCAAACAATGAAGGCTAGGATCCAACTTTTTATGAAAAACAACCAAAACTAAACAAACTAAAAAGTAAAGAGCGGGACGTTCCAAGTTTAGCACATAACATATGAAGTGATAAAAATATAGCATGGAGAAGGACAACTGAAGACTGTTGATGGAGAAGGGGATACACAGGGGAATCCCCAAGCTTAGACGCTTGAGTCTTCTTGGATATTTCGTGGGGTGCATGGGTGTCGGGGGAATGATACCTGGGTAGGGTCACCCAAACGAAAGCAATATTTCAAGACAAGGAGGAGGCCGATTGGGCTGCTGCTGGGCCGAGCTAGGAAGTCGCATGGCCGATTGATCCCAAGCAATTGACCATGCCGAATGCGAGTAGTCGGCCCAGGCGCAATCGGCCCACTGCTCAATCGGCTCAAGGGTTGACCTTGTCCAGGTCAGATGCCTCTGGTACAAGGTCATAATTGCAGGATCCCGAGAGATCCGGGTGGCAGTAAGCTAAGTCACTTCGCCGATCTGTCAGAGGAGTGTTGTCACCCTTTTCCGATGAATCCGGAGACAGGACGACAAGACCAGAGGTCATAGCTCCACTGTTCATCATCATTACCTAGAAGCTACATCATGGGCAGCAGCTTAACAAGTCTGGATCAACCGGAGATTTGCAGTCGGTGGACCCCAGCCGACGAGAGGATGACAGCTGGAGCCAGCCCCCGACTGAAATGACCGTAGTACCCCGAGCTGACACTATAAGAGCCGGGGGTACCCCTTCTGTGAGAGGGACGCCCCATTCGCATTTACTTCCCATAGTAGTTCCCGTAGAGAAGCAAAGGAGAGCCATGCCCACGGAAGGTCTCTTCTTCCTCTGAGAAACTCCATGAGCATTGATTGTAGTTCCTGAGATCATTTATAGCAAGCAGACAAGCAAGAGTAGGGGTGTTATCTCTCAGGAGAGGCCCGAACCTGGGTACAATGTGGTGTCCTTCACCGTGCTTGTACCCAACCCGTTTCCGACACCATCGACATAGTTCTTCCTCGAGTCTTCCCCTCTCTTTAGCCATCCCTATGGGATCTGTTGTTACTAAACGATGACAGTTGGCGCCCACCGTGGGGAAGACCGAGGCGTCGACTGGAGTTCTGATCCAGACGGGATCTTCCTCGTCATCGAGCATGAGCCACGCCTCCGGCCTGATCTTTAGGCAAGGGGCAGTGGACTTTGTGGTGGATTACGCTGCGCAGTTTGGGGTTGGCGCACCCCTGCCGCCCGGTGTATCACTGCAGATCGGTAGTCACCGTCTCTTCATCAGCTGCTTCCCCGAGGCGTATCCCAGGGATGTGCGCGTCTTCTCCGATGCCACGGATCCGCTCCCTACCAGGGGCTGAACAGCAGCTCCCGGCGGAGAGGAGTCACGTGTGCACGCAGCCGCCATGATGGCGGGAACGACTGCATCAAGCAATCAAGGCGCAGAGAGTGCGACTAGGAAGGTCAAGGAGGCGGCGGACGCCGCGGAAAGAGTCGGCACCAGTGCGTTGCGGGATGTGTTGTACACATCCGTGAACAGGAATGGTGATCCCGATCAAGTTCACACTGATTTGGAGACGGCACGGCTCGCTCTCGCTCGCAGGGCCGAGCACGTGCTGGCAGAAGAGCGTAGGCTGGGAGCCATCACTAAAGAGTACAATGCAGCGCATGCCAGCCAGCGGTGGACGATTGAACATACAGTCCTAGAAGATCTGAGGAGTAGAGGCCGCGCTGTTGGCAGAGAGCTGTCAGCGGCCGAGCAACCGGAAGCATCGGCATTTGTCCAGCGGCCAGCATACAGAACGCCCGACAAGAATATGCGAGTTGCCGAGGAGATTGCAAACGAGCTGGAAGATCTGGAAGGCGAAGAGCGGCGTCAGCAAACTCGCCGAATGCGTGAGCTGCTGGCATCGGCCAAGAAGCAGCAGCAGGCGGCGCTGGACAATCCGGGGCCAGGCCCTGAAGCATCAAGAAGGACTGCGAGGCCAGCTCCAGAGGTCAGTTAGCGGCCGAATGCGTCACGGAAGAATAGGCAGCAAGGCCAGTCCCGACGTGAGATCAGGGTCAGAAGCAACCGGGGTCCCACAGTAGTTCCCGTAGAGAAGTAAAGGAGAGCCATGCCCACAGCAGGTCTCTTCTTCCTCTGAGCAGATCCATGAGCATTGATTGTAGTTCGTGAGATCATTCATAGCAAGAAGACAAACAGGGGTAGGGTTGTTATCTCTCAGGAGAGGCCCGAACCTGGGTACATCGTGGTGTCCTTCACCGTGCTTGTGCCCAACCCGTTTCCGGCACCATCGACATAGTTCTCCCTCGAGTCTTCCCCTCTCGTTAGCCATCCCTATGGAATCTGTTGTTACTAAACGACGACAGTTGGCACCTCATGAACCGTAGAGCAGAAGAGCCAGCTATGAGCAGCAAGCGCAATGATCCACCTCGTCAGCCGGAAGCAAGGCCAGCGATCAGCAATCTGCTCGGTGCTCGTCAGATCGGCCAGAACGATGCCAGGCATTGCATTGAGCTGTTAGAAAGAGATGCATAGTAAGAAGAGGAGGGAGCAGCCGGCCCAGCATGTTTCGGGCACCGCATTCAGACTGAGCAGTTCCCCAAGGGATTCACTTTGCTCAGAGACACCCCAATTACAATGGTTATGTTAAGCCAGAGGACTGGCTGACAGATTACATGACCGCAGTCGGCATCGCCGACGGCAGTAGGCGTGTAGCTGTACGCCATGCTCTTCTGATGCTACAGGGGTCAGCTCGGACATGGCTGAAATGTTTTCCTGGCAACAACATCAACTGCTGGGAAGATTTTTCGGAAGCTTTCATTCGCAACTTCACCGGCACGTATGATCGGCCGCATCTTCCTCGGTAGCTTGCCCTGTGCGTGCAAGGCAAGTACGAGCCACTCCGAGAATACTTCGCTCGGTGGATCAAGCTGAAGAATTCATGTGAAGGAGTCCATGAGATCCAGGCCATCCATTTTTTCACTAATGGGTGTCTGGCGGGATCAATGCTGAAGCACAAGCTGCTCCGCAAAGATTTTTCGTCACTGGCCGAGCTCATGAAGGTGGCCAATGCGTTTGCTGCCTCTGATTCCGCAATGCGCGAGCCTATTCAGCTTAGCGTCAGCGGTATGGTTCAGACTCAAGGGTCTGCGCAAGCGGCAGAGAGAGGAAACCAAGGGCTCAGTCGGCGAGAGCGCAGAGATATCAATCGGAACAACAACCAGCAAAATAGAGGGAAGAGGAAGGATGAGCAGCCAGATGCTCAGTATGGCAGTCGGCAGGTGGCCGCTATCCAAGATCAAGAGGAACAAGGGGCTGCAGGAGGCAGTCGGAAGATGAAGCCGAATGCAAAGCCGCAATAGCCAAGTAAGCCCAAGTATACATTCGAGGACATGCTGGACCAGCCATGCAAGATGCACAACAGTCCAAGCAAGCCAGCGGCGCATACCACTCGGCAATGCGATTTCGTCAAGCGCATAGCAAAGGGAGAAGAATTACCACCTCCAACCCCACCACCACCTCAGAACAAAGCACCACCTCAGGCGCAGAACCAGTTCCCGCGGCAAGATGCCGCATATATGATTTTTAGCAGCGAGTCAAGTGACAAGAGCAGTCGGAGAGCCCGAGCTCAGGAGGTCAATGCCACCATGCCCCCGATTCCCCAGTACATGCACTGGTCCGATTGCAAGATTACCTGGGGCAGGGCGGATCACCCAAGAATCATGCCGAATCCAGGCACATATCCGCTCATGGTGGATGCCCTGCTTGCGACACCAAAGTTTTCATGTCTGTTTTCTCGAGTGCTCATTGATCCAGGAAGCACAATCAACATTCTGTACAGGGACACAATGATCAAGTTGGGACTCACGGAGAGAGAACTGGAGCGCAGTTGGACGATGTTCCATGGGATTATTCCTGGTTTGTCATGCACTCCTATGGGTCGCATTCGGCTGGATGTGATCTTTGGGACATAGGAGAATTTCAGGAGAGAGCCGATCTGGTTCGAGGTCGCCGACCTCAACATCTCATACCATGTCCTATTAGGATTGCCCGCAGTCGCCAAGTTCATGTTTAACTCATATATGCCTTACTTGAAAATGAAGCTGCCAGGTCCAAACGGCATCATCACTGTTGTTGGGGACTTCAGGAAATCTCTCGAGTGCTCGTCTGCCGGGGCAAATCTGGCCGACTCCCTGGTGGTGGTTGAAGAGAAGCGTCAGCTCGACAAGGTGGTGGAAATGGCCCAGGCTCAAAGCAACGCTCCCCTTTCGGTCGGCCCATCCAAGCGAGCAGATGAGGAGACGGCATTTTAGGCATCCAAGGACAGCAAGAAGGTTGCTCTAGATCCCTCTGACCCAGCCAAGTTCATCGTGGTCGGAGCAGGACTCAGCAACAAATAGGAAGGCGAGCTCGTCGAGTTCCTCCGTGATAACCGGGACATCTTTGCATGGTCTCCACAAGACATGCCTGGAGTGCCGAGGGAGCTCGCCGAGATCAAGCTCCACATTCGGCCAGGTTCTAAACCGGTCAAGAAACCCCTTTGACGCTTTTCTGAAGACAAGAGAAGATCAATCGGCGAGGAGGTCGCCAAGCTCAAGGCTGCAGGCTTCATCATGGAGGTGTTCTACCCCGAGTGGTTGTCAAACCCACTCCTCGTCATGAAGAAGAAGAAGAAGACTTGGCGCATGTGTATCGATTACACTTGCCTGAACAAGGCATGCCCCAAAGATCCGTTTTCTCTGCCCCGTATAGATCAAGTCATTGACTCTACGGCCGGTTGCGAGCTATTGTCATTTATGGATGCCACTGCTGGCTATCACCAGATCAAACTTGCTGTGGAAGATCAAATAAAAACTGCCTTTATAACCCCCTTTGGGGCTTATTCCTATATCACCATGCCTTTTGGTCTGAAGAATGGAGGTGCTACTTATCAGCGCACCATCCAGCATTGCACGCATTCTCAGCTCGGTAGAAACTTGCATGTGTATGTAGATGATTTGGTGGTGAAGACGGTCAAAGGGGTCACAATCCTAGACGATCTCAAGGAAACATTCGCCAATTTGCGCGTATACCAGATCAAGTTGAATCCAGAGAAGTGTGTGTTTGCGTTCCAGCCGACAAACTCTTGGGATTTCTCATTTCTGAAAGAGGAATCGAATGCAATCCCGAGAAGATTTCCGCAATCGAACGAATGGATCAACCCAAGAATTTGAAGCAAGTGCAGAAGTTCACCGGTTTCTTGGCATCACTCAGCCGATTTCTCAGTCGGCTAGGAGAGAAGGCAATCCCATTGTATCAACTCATGAAGAAGACGGAGAAGTTCACCTGGACCCCACAAGAAGATGAGGCATTCAAGGAGCTGAAACATATGATCTCCACCGCACCGATTCTGGCCGCAACGATTGAGAAGGAGCCGATGATGTTATATATCGCGGCAACCAATCGGGTGATCAATGCAGTGATGGTGGTAGAGCGTCCTGAGAAGGACAAAGCGCAACCGATTCAGCGGCCAGTATATTACATCAGCGAGGTGCTATCAACATCCAAGCAAAATTATCCCCACTCCCAGAAGATGTGCTACGGAGTCTACATGGCGGCCAAGAGATTGAAGCCCTATTTTCAAGCTCATCCCATTGTGGTGGTCAGCTCGGACCCACTAGCCGACATCATTGGCAGTAGAGACGCAACCGGAAGAGTGGCCAAATGGGAAATTGAGATCACCAACCATGGCATCTAGTATGAGCCGAGAACAGGAATCAAGTCTCAAGCGTTGGACGATTTCCTGGTGGACTGGGCTCAAACTCAGTACATGCCACCCATCCCAGGATCGGACATCTGGAGAATGCATTTTGATGGGTCCAAGATGAAGAATGGTCTAGGGGCCGGCATTGTTCTCACAACACTAAAAGGAGACCGACTGCACTATGTATTGCAAATCCATTTCGCAGCATCATACAATGTTGCCGAATACGAGTCCCTTGTGCATGGCATCAAGCTAGCCAAGGAGATCGGCATTCGGAACATAGAATGTTTTGGCGACTCCGACCTGGTGGTGCAGTAGTGTACAGGCAATTGGGATGCCAAAGATGCAAATATGGCGAGCTACCGTTTCCTCGTACAGCAGCTAAGTGGATATTTTGAGGGCTGCGAATTTCATCATGTGCCCAGAGTAAACAATGAAGCAGCAGACGCCTTGTCCAAGCTCGGCTCCAGCAGGCAAAGCATTCCACCAGGGGTACCGTTTGAGCACATCAAGAAGCCCTCTATCACGCCTTCGCCAGAGTCCGAGTCCATTTTCATATCAGAAACCGACCTAGAGGCATTAAGGCAAGCAAAGTTGGTTCAACCAATGAAGATTCCAATTCTGAAGAAGCAGTCAAATGCCCAGGAATATGCGGCCTCGGCAAGTCCGGCAAATCCAGGGGCTGACGATTGCGGTCCAGGGGCTGACGATCTTGGCAAGAAGAAGCAGTCGAAGGCAAAAGCAGCAGCAACACCAGGTGTCCCCGATCAGCAGAGGATGAGGCACTACCACAGCAAGAAGATCCGCCCCCTCGCTTTCCGCAAAGGCGATTTGGTGCTCCGCCGAATCCATAAGTCAGATGGTCAGCACAAGTTATCATCACCTTGGGAGGGTCCTTTCATCGTCAGCCGAGCACTCAAGAACACTGCATCTCGGACGTAAAAACACTCTGGAAAGAGGACCATGGCCGACGGCGCCATCCACCGATTGCGTCCCCGATCGATGCACCGAGCAATCGGCAAGGAGCGACCGGGTGACTAAGTCTTTGCAGAATCCTTCCGCACTAACGCTAGAAAAGTTCAGCCTCAATGACCAAACCCTAGCGGTGTATGATCCTGTGAGCCGATACCAGACCGCACGTCGGCTATTGGAAAGCATGGAATCGTGCCCCCAAGGGAAAATGGTAAAGAGCAAAAACGATAAAGCGAAAAGAAGGAAGTTGATCACATAAGAAAGTTGTGCAATAAGCAAATATAAGAGGCTCAAGGCCAAATGAGTTCATTACATCGGAACATCCCCAGTGGGTGTCCTTGAAATTTATCAAAGTCTTGCGAAAATTCGTGGTAAAATACATAAAGTTCGCTCGCTAGGCGTCGGGAACGGTAGAGGTCGGTAGCACGATCGAAGCAGTCGGAGCAGTGGATGGCGTTTGTGTAACGGTCGGAACTGTTTGCTCCAGCACAGTCGGACCCTCTGGCACAGTAGCCACCTCCCATTGCTTAGGCTCCGACAAATCTTCCCGCGCCTTGGAGGGCTCGGCATCAGCTGGCTTGGCACTTGTCCGTCCTGACGTGGCCTTGGGTGAAGTATGAGACAAGCTTCTGTCGGATAATTCATCATGATAAAGATGAGAGCTTGAAGAGCGCGCAGGGTGACTGCCATGAACTCCTTGGGCACGTCTGCCAGCAGAAGAGCTGTCGTCGGCCAGGGCAGTGATAGGGAGTGGAGCAATCGGCATCCCGGCATTGTCAAGAACAGGGGTGTATTCAGTATGAGGGACCCACCCGGCCATGGTCGTGGAAAGGCGGTTCACCTGGGTATAAGCCGTTTCAAGGAGGTCGGCCGCCCCGTCTCGCATAGTGTAAAGGCGAGTCAGGCTCAGCTTGGGATACCAGCTCAGCACGGTCTGAAGCGCCATCTCGGCGCTAGTCCGGGCAGCTGAATCAAGCAAAGCCTCGACTCGGCGGGGAGTGGCCTTCAGCAACATCAGTACCTGGTCATGAGTGGCAGTCGGGGCATCCCCTTGCTCCGAATCCTCGTCGTTGGAGTCGTGTGTGCCTGCTGAGGATCCTTCACCATGGTGCAGGCGCCCGAGTGCGTGCTTCAGTTCGGCAGGCCCCCAAAGCAACTCGGCGAGTTTCTGAACGCAGTTTGAATGCGAAGACGCTGCCAAGGATGACAGGGATGCGAGCTTCGGTGGCAATGATAAATTCCCGGGGACTCCATCCTTCAGGCTCAGTCCTCACGAGCCAGCCTTCTTCGACTCGGATTTGTTTCTCCTCAGAAACTGCGTGCTGAGAGGCAGGCTCGGAGGCAGGCCAATGCTCTGTATTGGGAAGATAAGGGTGTGAAGATGCAAAAGAGAAGAAACCGACAGGGGAGTCGATACAAGAGAGATGGCTCACCAGAAAGAAGAGAATCCATCTCAAGAAGATCCTCGAGATTAACTCGGGCCTCGCGTCGGGCTTTGGTTAGCTCGTCATTGTGGCGCAGCGTCATAGCCTCCAGCTTGTCCACCGCGTCATCTTGTTCAGCTTGCATAGTAGTCCGAGCTGTCACTGCGGCATCGCGCTCCGAGCGGAAGACCCCGGCAGTCGTGGCATGGGCCGAGATCACCTCCTCCAAATCGGCTTTGTCACTGGCTCTGAGGGCAACCATCTCACTTTGCTGTCGCTCGGCAGTGCGAGATAAATCAGTTTCAGCGGCTCGAAGGCGCTCAAGCTCCTGCTGAGCAGCGGCAAGCTCGGGACCTAGACGGCCGAGCTGCTCCACCAGCTCAGCCACATGGCCCTGAAGAGCGGTAACAGTGGTCAAAGATGGGGCAGCAACTGCAATGTGGATCAGAGCAAAAAGTTAGAGTCGGAAAATGAAATCGATCGGTTGGGAATCAGCAGAATTACCTGTCAGCTCGGTGACCTTGGCGGTCTGTTGATTCACCTGAAGCTGAGCGGAGGCAAGGAGTCGCAAGCTGGCGGCATAGGACTCGAGTAAAGTCTAAAAAACCTTGTGTTTTTCCTCAGCGGCAGCCTGTGCATTGAAAGAGAGTCAGTTACAAAGTTGACGAGATCAAAATTCGAGAGAAGATCCGAGCTGATTGCACGCAATCGACCCGAATCTCGGGGACTACACCAAGTGGGTGCACTTGCGTGCACCCACTCGAGGGCAGATCCACCGATCTGAGGACGGCTCAGGAAAGCAAAAGTAAGAATAAGATCCGAGCTGATTGCACGCAATCGGCCCGAATCTCGGGGACTACACCCAGTGGGTGCGCTTGCGCGCTCCCACTTGGAGAAAAGGACTTACAATGTGATTGCGGTCGGCGATCTCGAGCTCCTGAAGCACGCCGGCGGAGATTGCCTTCACTCGGTCATAAGCTGAAGCCATAGGGCCATGGGAGGCCAAGGGAAAGCGGCGCGAGGCGTCAGGCTCGGAGTCGGCCGGACCGGTGTGGGAGTAGGCCATGCGGAAGTGCTCCACCGAATGCATCTGCGATTCGGAAGTAGCAGAGGAGGTCGTCGTCGACGTCGGCTGAAGGATCAAAGCCTTGGAAGAAGCAACAGTTGAGGGCGGCGCCGAGGTGGCTGGCGGGGCAGTTGCACTTGGTGTCGTTGTGGAAGGAGGAGACACCATCACAATCGGCGGAGTGGTCGTGACGATGGCACTCGGGATCCGACCGGAGGACCGCGGCGGGGAAGGAGCAATCGGAGGATCTGGTTGCAATCCCTCGGCGTCGGCGGACTCCAGGTCGACGATATCCTTGGGAGCCACGGAAACTTTGGGCAGAGGCTTGCTCGGGGGCTTGTTCAGAGGTTTGGCGAGGTCGGCACGAAGTTTCTTAGCCTTGTGCTCGGCATCCTTGGTCGAGAGAGGAGCAATCGGCGGCCGTTTGCTAGTATTGTCAGCATGAATGGAGGTGGCAGAAGGTGCCGGGACGGTGAAGGCAGGGATGTCTCGGTCAATGTCGTCCAGGTCAATAGAAGCCCTGATAAGAAAAGATAGATAAGAAACAAAGAAAAAGAAAATGTCAAGGAGGAGCAGGATGGAGAAATAATTACCCTACAGTCATAGGTGCCCCTCGGGGCATCCGGAAGAGCAGAGGTGGGATATCCAGAGGAGCTTCCTGCAGAACGGGGCCGACCTTGGGCTTGGCACAGGGAGCTTTCTCAGTCTGCTGAACCCGAGTGTGCCTAGTCTGAGTGGCTTTCCCTCTCGGAGTGACCACCGCTGTCTTCACGCTCTTGCTCGGTGCAGCACCGATTGATGAGCCGTCAGCTCGGGAGCGTTTGAGCGGCACCTTCTTGGGGTCGGGATGCGAATCTGCACCGGAACCTCCAACCTTAGAGGCACTGTCATCATCACTCCATTCATCCAGAAATCGTTCGAAGGAGGAATCATGCATACCCCCTTGGTCAGCCGCACTGGCGTCGGCGGGGTTGTCCTCGGCGTCGGAATCGGGGGCGGGGGAGTCGTCGTATTCAAGGTCGGTTGGGTCCTCCTCCTCGCGATCAGGGGCAAATTCGCCAGCAACTTGGCCGTCTTGCATTGCGACAGTCGAGATAAAACACCGAGGAATGAGAAAAGCATCAGAAGAGCAAATGAGAAACCGAGCAATCAGGCGAAGTGAGAAAGCAATCGGAGCATACCTCTGGAGGATTAACTCCGCGGTGAAGGCACTTCAGGCCGAATCGAAATGGTTTTGGCAAGGGAGTGGTGGTGAGTGCTTTCACTCGGAGGCGCAACGCTCTGTTGCTCAACTTCTTGGTGCAAGTCCGAGTGGGATCCCTCCAAGTTGCCATGTCGCAGATGTGGTGCACTCGGCGCTGAAGCGGGAGCACTCGGACCTGGAGCCAGGTGGCCACGAGATCGTACGCCTTAAGTCCATCCTTTTCAAGCCGAGCAATCCGAGCCACTTGAGAATCAATGTCGCAGTCGCCGACCCAAATCTTGGTCGACCACAGGTATTTCTCAACTGGAGGAGCGAGCTGGAATTCGGGCAAGTTGATGAGGTCGGGGCCCTTGTCAGGAGATCGGACGTAGAAGAAGGTGGTCTGCCAGTCTTTGACCGATTGAATGATGGCAGGGGAATCATAGCCCTGTTTGCTAGAGTAAAGGATGCAGGTGCCGCAGTCGGTCATGGCGGTCTCGTAGATCGGTGCGTTGTCTTCTCCGTCTGGATTCGGCAGCAATCTCCCGGTCCGATCCATGTGAACTCGGAGGTGGAAGAGGCGCTTCCACAGCCCGATGCTCGGCCGGATGCCGAGATAGCCTTCGGAGAGGGTGACGAGTCCCGACATCTTCATGATGAAGTTGGCGGCGAGATGGTGCGGTTGCAATCGGTGGAAGTCCAAGAATTCTCAGAAAAAGGTGCTCACCGGCAGCCCGAAGCCACGCTCGAAGTGCGCCACAAAAACCACACGCTCGTCGGCGCGCGGTTCTGGCACGATCTCCTCGCCGGGGGCACGCCATTGGATGCCAACCGGCATCTTGCACGCATGGAGAAGTTGGCGGATCTCGTCGTCGTTGACGGTGGAGTGTTTCCACCGGCCACGGCTGGTGGCGGATTTCTCGTCCGCGGCGGTCATGGCGTCTTCCAGGGCGGTGGAGGATGAATCTGAAGAGAAGGGCGAGAAGAATCCGGCAGCGGACGCTGGCTAATGGAGGCGCGGCGGCGGAGAAGGGCGCAAGCGGGTCGCAGAGAGGCGATGTGGTGCGGTGGCGCCACGAGCACGCTAGGCCAAGGTCGCCGGAGCAGAAGCACTGCGGCGGCGCGAAGAGCGGAGGCGAGCGAGGAAGAAGAAGTAGAGATGAGCCCGAGGTGCCCCCTCCCCTGTGGCTTATATGGGCGACGGGGGCGAGTGGGATTGCAGATGCGTCTCATGTGGCCCGGTGTGGCCACGTGTATCAAGAGAAAGTTGGTAGGTTTCGGCGCAAAAGATCATGGCGCAGAAGGCGAGGCGTGCGCGGTAACGTCCCGTCGCGCGTGGGTCGTGGGGCCCGGAGCATTAATTGCCCCGGGGAATCGGAAGCGACGTGCGACGTTGGTTGGTCAGAAGTTGGCCAAAAGTATCCGTTGGAGAAGCAATCGGTTGAGCTAGATCTCAGCTCGGCCGAAGTGTGGCAATTTCAGAGAAGCACGAGAGCAATCGGCGATATGGTAGTCGAGGTCGGATAAGGTGTATTGAACTATTACTGATCTGTTCGGCCGAGCAGAATCTCCGATCTGAGCGTTCAGATCGGATTGAGAAGTCCGATGAGGCCAGAGCAGTCAAAGCGCGAAGAGAAGAAAAGAAAAACTACAAGGGCCCCACAGTCAAGTAACCGTGGGACCCTTACAGCTTTAGGGGCTAGTGTCGGGGGAATGATACCCGGGTAGGGTCACCCAGACGAAAGCAATATTTCAAGACTAGGAGGAGACCGATTGGGCTGCTGCTGGGCCGAGCTAGGCAGTCCCATGGCCGATTGCTCCCAAGCAATCGACCATGCCAAATGCGAGCAGTCGGCCCAAGCGCAATCGGCCCACTCCTCAATCGGCTCAAGAGTTGACCTTGTCCAGGTCGGACGCCTCTGGTACAAGGTCATAAATGCAGGATCCCAAGAGATCCGGGTGGCAGTAAGTTAAGTCACTTCACCGATCTGTTAGAGGAGTGTTGTCACCCTTTTCCTCTGAATTCGGAGATAGGATGACAAGACCAGAGGTCATAGCTCCACTGTTCATCATCATTACCTAGAAGCTACAGCATGGGCAGCCATTGACAAGTCCGGATCAACCGGAAATTTGCAGTCGGTGGAGCCGACGAGAGGATGACAGCTGAGGCCAGCCCCCGACTGAAATGACCGTAGTACCCCGAGCTCACACTATAAGAGCCCGGGGTACCCCTCCTGTGAGAGGGACGCCCCATTCGCATTTACTTCCCACAATACTTCCTGTAGAGAAGCAGAGGAGAGCCATGCCCATGGCAGGTCTCTTCTTCTACTGAGCAACTCCATGAGCATTGATTGTAGTTCGTGAGATCATTTATAGCAAGCAGACAAGCAGGAGTAGGGGTGTTATCTCTCAGGAGAGCCCCGAACCTGGGTACATCGTGGTGTCCTTCACCGTGCTTGTGCCCAACCCGTTTCTGGCACCATCGACATAGTTCTCCCTCGAGCCTTCCCCTCTCTTTAGCCATCCCTATGGCATCTGTTGTTACTAAACGACGACAATGGGGGCATCCCCAAGCTTGAGCTCTTGACACTCCCGGATCATCTTTCATCATCTTTTTCGCATACTTGAAAACTCCCTTCATAAGAAACTCATCATAAGCTGATTAGAGTGGTTAGTACCCACAATGAAATAATTTTTCTTCACTGGAAATAAAGATTTTCACAAAGATCTACTGTTTATCAAGATTGCAAAAATGTTTTTGCAAAGAAAAAGCAAGATTAAGATTTTCAAAACAATGAAAACGTAAAACGTGGCAGAATCTGTGAAAAACAGAACAACAGGTAGTAAATAATTTTTTCGTGGTACTTATGCAACTCAAATCAAAAAACTCAGAACAGACACATGAAAGCTAATTGTATAGAGCATACTATAAAAAGAATCAGATAAAAAATATGATTTGGTAATTTTTGGCCTATTTTTCCGTCAAGGGGACATAATCTCTTTCTGGACAGCATGTCACAACTTTCGAACTTTCTTGCAATCTGACGAGGATTGACCTCGGCAAATCCCATGATTAGAAACCCTGGGTTAGATCATAGAGAGGAGGTGTAGGTTGGCTATAGTCGTCGGCTAACAGGAGACAGGGATTTACCCAGGTTCAGGGTCCTCGATCGGTGAAACCCCTACTTCCTGCTCGTTGTATTATGATTGAGCCAATTACAGTGGTGGTCCGGACTGGAGGTGTTTCTTGGATATTGGATGCCCTTGACGTCCCCTCTCCCAGACTTTATATACTAGGCTGGGTCGAAGGAGTCCATATAGAGTTACAGAGACAGTTGCCTAATCTAGTTTTAGTCTTGGACGACAAGTTGTAGCTTCCATAGTCGTCGAGGACTCCTACGTCGGTGCCTGGAGTGGGCCAGTCGTGGGACGATCGAGGCTTCCAGCGGGCCTTCTGTATTGACGCAAGCCAGGTACCCTCATCCGTAGGAGTTGTGGGGACACCCCCTCGCCAGTAACCCCCGAGTGCCTGGGGGACTCGAAGAGTCTCGCCGGGACTCGAATCCATAATCGCCTGTCTCCATGCATGTCGCGCTGTTTTGGGATTCATCGGCTCTTAGCCACAAACGATAGTTTATTTGAGGGATTCTAATCTGAATGGGCCGAAGGTACTCGACTGGCCGAGCCTTGGTGAATTGCGCTAGTGGACAATACCTCAGTAGCTCAATCAAGCTCGTGTCCCTCGACATGAACATGGATACAACCAGTGTCTAGCAAGGTCCATGCCGCTGCAGGTCTTATAGGATCAATGACGCCGGTCTCAGCAAATAGCCTTAACGCATATGTTATCGGCTCAATTCCTTTCATGCATTGCGCATGGATAATATTGGGAGTGAAGTCGAGATGTGGAAATTCCCGGCCTGGCCGGCTGCGCAGCGGGGTCTTACCGACGCGCGAGCTTGCGCGGCATCTGGGGTGTAGTGTATTGCAGCCCAGGAATTATCTTTTATAGAGGCGCGGAGCTGATGGCACTGAAGTAGTGCTCCTCGTTGGCTACCCCAAGTGGAAGTTTGAGATGTAGCATAGCGTAATTTCCCTCATTGAAGATACCAAGGTTTGTCTCAAGTAGGACTCCGCCAACGAAAAGTAAGTGACAACGACGCTAGAAATTACTAGCACGAGAGTTGACGTGGACCTACACTCAGATACAAATAACTTTGCTCCCAACGAGTACTGAGAGGTTGTCAATCTCTCCGGCCTTGCTGTTTACAAAGGGCCAAACGCAAGAGATAAAATGTAATGATAACTGCAACTAGAAAGTAAAAAAGTACTGAGAGATTATAATGGCTTCTCGCCCTTCATTGGTTACCCCAAGTGGAAGGTGAAATGTAGGATATCAACAAATTTCCCTTGGCAAAGATGCGAAGGTTTAGAGTGTCTTCCCGTAGGACTCCGACAGAGAAAAGTAGGTGCCAAGGAAACAATGGCACCGTTTTAGACAAAAGTTGCCTCCTTGACCTGGACCTGCACACACACAAAAAACTTTTCTCCCAAAGAAGTTCAGAGAGGTTGTCAATCTCTCTGGCCTTGTTTTTTACAACGGATCAAATGCAAAGGATAATGATAATGGTGATAACAACTAGAAAGTAAAAGCAGGAAATAAACTGGGCATGTAAACAGTGATGAGAATATGGACCGGGGTCCCGTGATATTCACTAGTGATGTCTCTCTCCCAAAAGACGATAAAACTTCTATGCGAGGTAAACAAATCACAGCTGGGCAATTGATAGGATTAAAAACGCACCGCAATGCTATCGATGCTACAAAGAAAGGACGAGGCTCAAAAGCATGGGCGGTACGCCGAAATAAGTAGACCGAAATCTAACTGCATCTACTACTAATCATCCACCTTGAGATATCTATCTAGAACATCTCGCTGGTATTAAGTTGCGAGCCCCACCAAAAGTGAAAAAGCAAAGCAACATACAACTGCATTAAAAGAACTTTGCGTAAAGTAAACAATCTTTGCAACCGTGGTTACAAGCACCGTTTTCCCCCTTGTGGCAACGGCACATCCCCTAGACTCATGTTTCTATCACTCAAGCTAGTCATCAGGGGGCATGAACCCATAATCGAGCATAATGTTCCCTCTTGGAGTCACTAACTACTACTTGTCCAAAGCAATAAATACCAACGGAGAACATGCAAGGATTACTCAAGAACATAAATATAAAAGATAAGAACCAAATATATTACTCAATCGGAAATTGAATATATTCTCATAATCCATTAGATCCCAGCAAACTCAGCATAGCAACAATAGAAAATGACATATGTGCCTTGATCATGTAGGGCAGCTCACGAGGTCTAATCCATGAAGAACAAAGAGGGGAGGAGAACATCACATAGCTACTGATCACGGACCCATGGTCCAAGGTATACTACTCACGGATCATCCAGGAAGCGTCCATGGTGGAGGAGAGGCTCCCGGAGGTCAATCCTCCCTTCGGCAGGGTGCCGGGAAGAGGTCTGCTGGCGCTCCCAATCTTGGAAGCGCAGCGGCGGCGGAAAGAGGCGAGTTCACGAAAAAGGGTTCTGTCTTCGGAAGAATCCTTTTACGTAGATTAAATAGGCAAAGGGGGAAGCCAGGGGGGCCACCAGGTGTCCAGGCGGCCCCCTGGCGCAGCCAAGCCCTAGGCCGTGCCACCAGGGCGCCTGGACCCCTGGTGGTAGCCCTCTGGCCCCACCCAGGCGATTCCAAAAGGTTCTTCTGCGCTGATTTTTTTATCTGATTTTTCCCGAATTTTTGACCACTTTTAATATGGGGGAAACCTGAAATAGAAAAACAACAGAAAATAGGAACTGGCACTGTGATGCACTGAGTTAATAAGATAGCCCAAATATGATCAAAAGTGTATGAAAGTGTTTCTAGATCATAGCAATATCACACAAAACATGCATGGACGACAAATTATAGATACGTTTGGGACGTATCAACATCCCCAAGCTTAATTCCTGCTCATCCTCGAATAGGTAAATGATAACAAGCATAATTTCTGTGGTGACATGCTAACAACCATATAAGAACTTTGAAAGTAAAGAAATGAAGGTATGTAATTCAATTCAAGTCATAACATGCAAGATTCTGTATTAGCATTGAAACAAGGAACATAAGAACATTAGGTGCAAGATCTCTCGCTGTCTGTGACTCGAATGTATCCAAATGGTGTTTGCGTGCAATAAGTGGGAGATGGGAATACGAGAAAAAAAATATTTGTTGAGAACTCAATCTACTAAATTTTCACACTTAGTCTTCTTTGGAATCTTATCTTGACTCAACCCCAGACCACTAGCCAGGTAAAAGTCAATTTGATCCACTCCCTTTCGATATTTTGAGCACTCAAGTAATGGAAGAGTGTAAGCACGAGATTTGACACTTAGGATGGAAAAGAGAGAAATATGGTGGAGGAGGAAGAAAAAAAGGGTGATAAGGGCTCACATCAATGAGGACAATCATAGGCGAGAAGGCCAAATGATAGATATGATGTGAGGAATAGGAATTTCCATGCAATGGATGCACATATGAGCTAAGAAAATCTCTCCAAAGGAACTAGTGGGGGTACATACAACTTGCTCGCTCATGAAGACCTAGAGCTCGTTTGAGGAGGCTCATCCTTGGAATATATGCAAGCCAAGTTTTATACTGTGAAGGTCCCCACATAGCTATATGCATAAATGATCATCTCTATGAAGCACAAGATAAGAGGGAATACGAGTGTGGATCTTTCAAAAGGAATAGGAGTGTTGCCCCTTTCTCTATTTTTTTTTCTTTTTCTCTTTTTTCTATTTCATTATATTTTTGGTAGCCTCAATGGCTCTTTCTATTTAACTCTCATTTGTCCTCTTTGGGATCTTTTAAATTTGTCCATATTGGGATCTTTTCCTCACTTAAGGGAAACACTCTATTTTACAAGAAGGTATAGAAGTACTTCACACTTTACAAGCTACTCAACATAAAGAAGATGTAGCTATCGTGATGTATGGAAATATATGCCTCTGCCAGTGTAGCAAGAACATGTATGACATGAAGATCATGTCATGAAGAGGTAAAAGTTGCATGGCAATATATCTCGGAAAGTCTATGGAAATGCCTTGATAGGTAGGTATGGTGGCTCTTTTGAGGAAATATATAAGAAGGTTTATGATGACAGAGCGTTTCATGCCAAGGGTTTGGATGCACTGGTGAGGTGGATGCCAACTCTCGATGTGAGAAGAGGGCAATGCGCGGTACCGAATAGGCTAGCAAATATGAGGAGGTGGAAGTGTCAACTTTCAATACTTGCATTAGTCCTAAGTACTCATGCACTTATTATCGGTAACTCTCAATCTAATGAGGAGTTTCACAAAGAGACAAGTACCCCAAGGAGGAGCGTATGGGGGTTCGGTTATCCTTGCGCATACTCGACTCATGGTATGTGAGTGTACACTAATATCTGATCCCTCCAAAGAGTAGCGATCCATCTAGTAGATAGAGTTCTCAACTAGTTTTTGTAGTTTTTGAAAGTAAATACAGATTGCCCAAAATACGACACCTATCACTAATAGGCTAGAGCTCTTGACACCAAAAGTTCAAACATTACTCACAACAATACCTCAAAACTATTGCAAGTTACTACTACAATCGAATAGCAACCTCAATTACCTACTTCCAAGACAAGACACAACTAAGTGCAACAACCAACTCTTTTGACAAGATAAACATGAAGACTAAAGAGAGTTCCAGCAACAAACTAAACAAAAGCTAAAGATCTTGCAAAATACAAACTAAAACTAAACATGGCCATAGCTACGAAAGATAAAGAACACACAACAGCAGAAAGATAAGCATGAAAATCCTATGATGTGTTGTAGTTCAAAGTGGAGCGTATTTCTCTCGCACACAAAATAAGCTGGGGTCTAACTTTTTATGAACAGAAAGCAAATCTAAAGAAAACTAAAAAGTAAACCTAAGAGCGAGACGCTCCAAGCATAGCACATAACGCATGAAGTGATAAAAATATAGTGAGACGAAGGACAAACTGATGATTGTTGATGGAGAAGGGGATGCAGGGGGGGCATACCCAAGCTTAGAGGCTTGAATCTCCTCAACTATTTATTGCGGATTCATGGGTTCATCCCCAAGCTTGAGCGTTTGACACTCCCGGATCTTCTTTCATCATCTTCCCTCGCACACTTGAAAACTACCTTCATACATAACTCATCATAAGCTGATTAGAAAGGTTACTACACTCAATGAAATAATTTTTCTCCACTGGAAATAAAGATATTCTTGAAGATCTACTGTTTCTAATGATTGCAAAAAAGGTTTTGCAAATAAAAAGCAAGCTTATGGTTTGCAAAAGTGAGGAAAGGCAAAACGTGGCAGAATCTGGGAAAAATAGAACAGAAGGTAGTAAATAATTTTTTCGGGGTACTTCTGCAACTCAAATAGAAAACCTGAGAACATATGAAAGTTTCCCAATTGAATATAGCATGCTGTGTAAAAAATCAGCTCAAAAAGATGAACTGGTGATTTGTTTTTATTTTTTCCTTCAAGCAGACAGAATCTGTTTTCTGGACAGCATGTCACAACTTTTGCTTCCCTTATCATAAGAGTCTAGAACTTGGCACAAAGCTTGAAAATGAAGATACAATGATGTTTATACAGTAGTAAAAATCATCAAGACCACTAAAAACAGAAGAAAAAACATCTTGGGTTTCCTCCCAACAAGCGCTTTCTTTTACGCCTTTAAGCTAGGAATAAGGCAAAAATAAGAATCAAGTTGTATCAATCGAACCATAATCAAGATCATCAAAAAGCTCTTCAATTGTACAACTAGTTTTAAGAGGTCTTTCAAATAAAGGCCTAATAAAGATACTTCTAGGGATAAAACCAAAAGGCAGAAACTCAATGGGAGTTTCAATTATAAATTTATCTAAGGGGGGCATTTCTTCCAAAGTTTTCACAGTTTCAACTCCCTTGGCAATGTGTGGATTAGTTTTAGGTAGGGGAAACTTAGGGACATAATTGAACTTAGCTTCCCTTCTTTCAAAGTTTCACAGTTTCTACCCTTTTATGCTTGATTGAGGAGAAAGTAGTTCCTAAAGTGTTAATGATTTCCTCAATCTTATCATTCCTAGAAGGATCCATATCATGGGATTTTATAGTCTCCAAAGTTTTAATAATTTTATGCATGGAGCTATCAAGTCTTTTCAAATTCCCTTGATTCTTGCGATCCAACTCATTTATCCTACTTATACTTGGTATTTCTAAATCTATCTTTTCAAGTTTTTTCATAATGTGAGCTAGAGTAATATCTTCTTGTATGCTAGCAACATGGAGTTTTCCAACAAGAGTTTCAATAACATTAAGAGACTCCCAAATTGGGGCTTCTAGGAAATTTCCATTGATAGCAATATCTAGAACGAACCTATTCCAAGGAGTAATCCCAACATAAAAATTTCTATGCAGGATAGTAGTGGATTGCTTCTTGGTGGCTCTTTTCTGAGAATCATTAATTCTATACCAAACATCTTTTAAATTTTCACCACCTTTTTGTTTAAAGGTGAGAACTTCTGTCTCAACAAAGGCAAAAGGACCAGACATGACGACAACTACTAGCAAGGTAAATAATTTTTTTGTGATTTTTGATAAAGGAAACTAAGATAAAAAAATGAAAGGTAAACTAACAAGACTAAAAAGCAAAGGTAAAAGATAGTGTGCAAGTCCCCTATCTTATCACTCGGAGTTCCCGGCAACGGCGCCAGAAATTTTCTTGATGTGCGAGAGATGATAATGGCTTCTCGCCCTTTGTTGATTACCCCAAGTGGAAGGTGAGATGTAGGATAGCAGCAAATTTCCCTTGGAAAAGATTCCAAGGTTTAGAGTGTCTTAGGACTCCGGCAGTGAAAAGTAGGTGGCATGGAAACAATGGCACTGTTTTAGAAAAAAGTTGCGTCCTTGACCTGGACCTGCACACACACAAATAACTTCGATCCCAACGAAGTTTAGAGAGTTCGTCAATCTCTCTGGCCTTGTTGTTTACAAAGGATCAAACGAAAGGGATAATGATAATGGTAATAGCAACTAGAAAGAAAAAGCAGGAAATACACTGAGCGTGTAAACAGTGCTGAGAATATGGACCGGGGTCCCATGATGTTCACTAGTGATGTCTCTCTCATAAAAGACGATAAAACTGCTATGCGAGGTAAACAAATCACAGCTGGGCAATTGACAGGATTAAAAACGCACCGCAATGCTAACTATGCTACAAAGAAAGGACGACGCTCAAAAGCATGGGCGGTACGCCAAAATAAGTAGACCGAAATCCAACTGCATCTACTACTAATCATCCACCTTGAGATATCTATCAAGAACATCTCGCTGTTATTAAGTTGGGAGCCCCACCCAAAGTGTAAATGCAAAGCAATAGACAACTGCATTAAAAGAACTTTGCATAAAGTAAACAATCCTGGCAACCGTGGTTACAAGTACTGTTGTTTCCCCCCTTGTGGCAATAGCACATCCCCTAGAATCATGTTTCTGTCACTCAAGCTATTCATCAGGGGCATGAACCCACAATCGAGCAAAATGTTCCCTCTTGGAGTCACTACCTACTACTTGTCCAAAGCAATAAACATCAATGGAGAACATGCAAGAATTACATAAGAACATAAATATAAGAGATAAGAACCAAATATATTACTCAATAAACTTAACATAGTCTCATAATCCATCAGATCCCAGCAAACTCAACATAGCAATAGCAGAAAATTACATATGTGCCTCGATCATGTAGGGAAGCGCATGAGGTCTAATCCATGAAGAACAAAGAGGGGAGTAGAACATCACATAGCTACTGATCACGGACCCATGGTCCAAGGTAGACTACTCACGGATCATCCGGGAAGCGTCCATGGTGGAGGAGAGGCTCCCGGAGGTCAATCCTCCCTGCGGCAGGGTGCCGGGAAGAGGTCTGCTAGCACTCCCGATCTTGGAAGCGCCGCGACGGCGGAATAGAGGCGAGTTCGTGAAAAAGGTTCTGTCTTCGGAAGAATGTGGGGCAACCAGGGGGGAACCAGGTGTCCATGCGCCCCTGGAGCGGCCAAGCCCTAGGCCGCGCCACCTGGGCGCCTGGACCGCTGGTGGTGTCTCTCTGGCCCCACCCAGGTGATTTCGGAAGGTTATTCTGCGCTGATTTTTTATCTGATTTTTCCCGAATTTTTGGAGAAATTTTAATATGGGGGAAACCTGAAATAGAAAAACAGCAGAATACAAGAACTAGCACTATGGTGCACTGAGTTAAGAAGTTAGTCCAAATATGATCAAAAGTGTATAAAAGTGTATCTAGATCATAGCAATATCACACAAAACATGCATGGAGCAAGCAGAAATTATAGATACGTTTGGAACGTATCACAAAGCAACACTACTGGAATTCTGCAGTTTGTCGTCTGCCCTAGTGGATGGCAAACACCTATATGGCGGACAGCCAACACCTTTGCCGTCTGCCCTAGCGGACGGCAAACACCTTTGCCGTCAGCCCAGCACGGCAAAGCGCTCGTCAGCTGTTTCTTTGACCAAGAGGTTCTTTGCCGTCTACCTGAAATCGACGGATGGCAAAGATCTTTACCTTCTGCCTTTGTTGAGGCAGACTGTAGAGCGAGCGTGACGACGAAGGTTTGCCAGCCCTCTCCGTCAGGCCATTAACGGCGGAGTTTGCCGTGTGCTCGTGGACGGCAAAGCCTTGCCACTCATAGCACGGCCTGGGCGGGCCCACCAGGCAGGCAGGCAGTCGTCAAAGGCTGTTGACGTCTGCCTGCTTAAACTAGACGGCAAACTGACCAAATGGTCACCCAGTTGTTGCCAGATTGCAAATGTGTGGGCGACACATGTCCCCTTTGCCGACCACCAGCAGACGACAAAGACATTTGCCGACCGCCAGCAGACGGCAAAGAGTGTGCTACACCAGTGTTTTTTCTGTTTTCTTTTAAAGCCCTGCATTTTGACAAGATGGATATATATAATCTCCAAAAACATTATATATTATCCAACAAGCAGTATATAGTAACCAACAACAATATATAGTCTCCAACAATGTTTTCATACAAAATTCACATGGGAACCAGGTCTTTAAGCTTATACATAGCACATAGTCATCAAAACAGTAAGCTATATCCAAATTCATCCAAATGCAACACTACATCATAGCATCAAAATAGTTTTTCTTCGGTGAAGAGGAGTTCCTTTTCTGAAAGCGATTGAATCTTCTCATTATCAGTGCAAGATCTTTCCCAATGTTCTCGGGGTCATCAGATGCACCAGCAAATTCAGAACTGGCTTCAGGAGAGGAGTGACGTGAAGCTCTGGCCTTGAGTGCATGAGATTTCTTTCGACTCCCATTGACATCACGTTTCTCATCTTCTTCCATCTCGAAAGTATTAAGCCTTTCAAGAATATCAGCGGCAACCATATCTTTGAAATCAGTTCTTTCCTTAATCATCAGCACAATGTGATCGAAGGAATCATCAAGAAAACAGAGCAAGGTTCTGACAATAATCCGATTGGTAATGTCATCTGCACCGAGGGAAATCAGTTCATTTGACAGCGCAGTGAGTCTGCTGTATATGGAACAAACTTTTTCTCCCTCGTGCCTCTTGAACCGATATAACTTGCTTCGAAGGGTGTCAATTCGAGCATCTTTCTGAGTAGAGACACCTTCACCAATCTTCTCGAGATAATCCCAAACACCTTTGGCCCAAGGAATATTCTTGACCTCATGATATTTTTCAGGAATCAAATGATTTGTGATGAATACCCAGACTTCAGCGTCTAGCTCTATCTTCTTTGTCTCTTCAGGAGTAATGGCACCAGTGTCCTTGACAGTTACACCATTCTTGAGAACTTCCCAAGCGGTAGAGTTAATAGCCATGATATTCCTCTTCATTTTGTCCTTCCAATAGGAATAGTCCTTCCCATTGAAAATAGGGATTGGTTCCCCCGAGCGAACAGCTGCAAACGACATTCTTGACAACACTCCAGGTTGTTAGACCAAAATACGCAGAGCATAGGGAGTGCCTAGCTCTGATACCAATTGAAAGCTCAAGAATGATCAGAGGGGGAGGGGGTGAATGATCACTTCTAAAAATTCTAAGGAACTTAGAAGAAAATCATGCAAACAGCTTAGGACTAATGACATCTCGAAGGAAATACAGTATCGAAAGTAATGTAAGGCTCGAAAGGATTGGGAGCGAAGGAAAACATCAAAGGCAAACAGGCTACGAGTAAATACTTGAAGTAAATGCTAGAAGGAAAACGAGCCTCACACAGCGATGTTTGGTAAACCAGTTCACACTCTGCAAAGTGCTACGTCTGGTTGGAGGGGCTGGTGATTGAACACCTGGAGCAAAACTCTCTCCGTCCTATTCTCCACTACAACAAACTCCTCGAGCTTGTCCAGTTTTCACTCGTGGTAGATGATTCAGGACATCACCGAGACCTTTACAAACTTCCTTCAGCAGTGACAATTCCTCTTCGACTGCTTGACAGGCGACGCCTAACTGTCTAGGAGACTTGCAGTTCTCCAAGATAAAAAGATCGGCTAATTTCGACCTAAGTCACAGTGAATTGCTCAACTCAGCTCAGACTTGGGATTTGGTTTTCTCTCGATGAATCTCTCTTGGGATGCTCACAGACTTCTGTCTTAGAATCTTCAGTGGAGCAGCCAACCCGAAATGGCGGGTAGGTTCGGGGTATTTATAGTTGGCGATCCCGATGGGTAAAATGACTGAAGTGACCCGATGCAACCGCTTGACGCATGTCCACAACGGTCGGATTCCAATCACTGCGCAACATTACTTGAGGAACAAGTAAGCTGACTCACCGAACGAGTTCTCTCTCGAAGGCACGAAGTGCCATGACTTTGCCTTCGAGCTATTCGCTCGACTCGGTAAGATTTCTCTCGGTAGGCTTTTGTGGGTTTTGGTTGAGCAGAGCAAATTCACTTCGACAAAGATCTCAACTAGCAAACCCCTCTTAATAGTACGGTTTTTCCTACGACTCAAGAAATAAAGAGAAACTAGCAAAAAGACTAAGTCTTCGACCAGCTTCAGCTTTCTCCTCGTTGCGCTTTTGCTCGAGAGAAACATCTCCTTCCACGACATTTTTAGGGGTCGACTTCCTTCAAAGGTTTCGGTAGATATGTGCAGTTTCACCGCAGCGAGTTGTCCTTCGACCTTCTAAATACAAACTCCATTCTCTCGGAACCTAAGTATCTGTTTATACTCGAAAACAATATTAGTTCCACTTCTGTTTTGTCCAACAATGTCCAAAACCTTCGGGGGCAAAACTTGCTCTTACAATCTCCCCCTTTTTGGACGATTGTTGATAAAACAGGCATCGATAAATAATTTGAAAAAGTTTGAGTTTTCGATGATAAACCAGTGCTAAGGATTGATGAAGAACTCCCCCTTTATGTATGCACGTAAGATAAAGATTTCCTGTGAAGTGCATATTTGACAAGTAGAGTCGAGGGAAAAAAAACATCAATAATCTTAGCGAGTGAAATTGCATTCCAGATAGTGTCCAAAGAGAAATATGCAATCTCCTCGAATGACCTGTGAACTTATGGGATAGATAACTTCCTGCAAAAAGGTTAAGTATTGCAAGCAGCAGATAGATATCTTACGAAAAGAGTAGCAGTTCACAGTCCTACTTAGAGTTAGTTACAACCAGATCGAATATAAATCGAGAGTCTGTTGAAACTACTCAGAAACCTCAAAATCAAAAGTTTATCGAATGAAAAGCAAAGCCCTAAACCCCGTAGGCAAACTAATTTCTTCGATGCCACTACATCTCCCCCTTTTTGTCACAATGTACAAAAAGTCGAGAGGATAGGGTCGTGAGAAATCCCTACTCGCGAGGCTGGCTCCGGCGACGACGAGAAGATTCGGCAAGCGTTGGAGCACGACGAATCGGACGAGCGCCGGGAGGAGTGATCTTCGTGCGGAAGGAGTGCTGATCTCCAGAAGATTCCAGCTGCGATTCTGGCGGAGTCCGGGGGCTTCGAGGATGTGGCGAGTAAACTCTTGGTTGACGTTGAGGAGGGGCTTCTTCTTGCTCGGAGTCGGAGGAGAGGGTGTCCATAGTGATGTGATAATAGTCGTCGACATTGAGCACATCTCTATTCTTCGGCAGACGAGGGATATTGGGATCCGGGCGATCCACTCGATCATCATTTGTCCAATTTTTGTTCAGATGGGGAGGATATTCTTCGAACCCGCATCGTTGAAGTTGACCGAGGGAATTGAACTTCCTTAGACCTTTCCAATCACGGCGAAGGCATTCACGCAGCATCTGATTATTGTTCATGGTAATGTTACGTAGGTGATTGATCTCGTCCATCATAGCTTGCTTCTGAATGAAATCTTGATCAATGTGATGTTGAAGCATTTGCTGGGACCGAAGAGAAACTTCCATATGATGTACTGGCTTTATAAACTTCGAGCGAATATTTCGCTCTGTTAAGTGGGCGCGGATGCCAGTGTGCTCAGCAAAAGGATCGTTGGGTCGAGCAACAACCTGCAATACTTCACGAACAGGAGGAGTGAAAATTTTCGGGTAAATGGACACGGGGAATGGCACGTCCCGAGAGTAATTGCAGATTGCGATCAGCCATGGTGCATATGGCTTGTGAGAATTGTGGTCATCAGCACAAGATACCAAAGTTCTGAGGAAGTAGTCTTCAAAGTCGAAGGGATGACCGTGGACTAACTTCAACAGAGCAAGTTGCACATCATTTGGAATGGGAAAATCATCGTGCACATCGAGCATTGGCATCAAAGTCTTCGATAGAATATAAAACCATGCCTTTGCTTCAAATACCAAGTATCTTGGCTTTGGCTCAGAGGGGTAGTGATCTCCTACGACATCTGGATCCATAAGCGTAGATAATTCAGCTGGAGTTGCAGCAGGTAAGTCATGGAGCTTGTGAGGTAATCCTTCGAAACGAGGTAAATTGATGATGGCCAGAAATTGATCGACAGTCATATGAAAGACTTGGCCTTGAATCATATAATCAAATTTCCATGTTTTCGAGTTCTCCGGATCTCCAGAGACATAAAGCGTTGCATAAAACTGCTTGATAAGCTCGGGATTGTAACCACAATCGAGAGCAAACATCTTGTGAGCATGCAGACTATCAATTGTTTCGGGAACATTCTCGAAACAAGTAGTGGAGTACACCGAAGGCATATCAAGGTATTGATGCTGGAAAACTCTTGCCTTGTTGTACGACACACGAGTATAGTAGATAGCTTGTTCTTGGGTCCAAAACCGAAGAGAATATGCACTTCTGGGCTTCTCGTAGGGATTGGTACCGAAGAAAAAAGGTTTGTGTTCGCGTCTTTTGAAGATAGGACCTCCACGAGGAACATCTGAGCGAAACAGAGGTAGCATTTCTCTCGGATGAGCAGAGTGAAGCAGCTCATCAACTGGAAAAACTTCAGCAGCATTATCTGGCATCTGGAATACAGGTTCAGCAGGTCGAGTGATGGATGATGGAATATTTACGATATCATGAGTCGGAATGACTGTAGGAGCATTCTCCTCGGCTTGAGCTACGACGGCATATCCTTTGTCGGTTTGAGCATTTTGTGCGGCCTCTTCATTTTCCATGGCCTCCAAGTCTTCATCTAGTTGTGCAAAAGCATCAACCATTTCTTCGTTCGAGAAAATTGAAGCGGAGGAGGAAGAATTATCACTTGAACTATCATCTCCAGAACAATTTCCTTCGACAGGGTCCTGTCGAGAAGAAACTGTCGTGATGTCAACATCAGCATCTTCTCCTTCATTTAGAGTCTGGTCAGAAGAATAATCTTTCTGGGCAGATGAAATGGGGACTTGTATTTCTTGCTCGACCTGAGCAACTTGCTCGGTCTCTGCATGGACTTGGGTTTCGATGACTGGGGTGGTCGAGGGAATGAAGTGAGGTGGTGATGGTGGGTTTGGAGGTGGTGAGGGTTGACGGGGTGGAGGTGGTGGTGTTTGTTGTCGGGGTGGAGGAGTGGCTTGGTGAGGGGGTGGAGTTGTTTGTCGAGGAGGTGATGGTGTTTTCTTGCGGGTGGGGTTTGGTTCAGTTTCTTGTCGTGCTGTGGCAGCAACGACCTCGGTGGTCTTGGACTTCTTGGTGGTTTTCTCGATTTCTGGCGCCCCACGCACAGAAGTTGGGGCAACAGACTTTCTCTTTCGAGATTGTTTATGGAACAAAGCATCATTATGCTCTTTGCACACAGCAAACACAACTTGTTTTACCTTGTCAAACACAGCAATTAAATTTTCTTTCTGAGCCCTCCTGGAGGCTTCAGCCGAAGCAATCTTGGATCTGAAAAATGTTCGGGACTCAGCGTCCTCGGTTTCTTCTTGAAGTTGCCTGGTGTAAAACCTCACTTGTTCCTTATCCTTTTTATCCTGGGTGATATAATCTTCCCAGCGAATCATGTATCGAGCAACATGCTCTTGGATTTCAGCAGGAACATCGTCGTCGGCAGTGACTCTGCTCGGAGTGGTAGCCATCTTCCAGAGAATGTGTGAAATATGTGCAGCATCCCATGGAGCATTTGCATTTGATTCTCCTTCGTTAGAACTCTCTTCATCGGCACGAGGTCCGGAACCAATTGGTGCAATAGGAGCAGGAGCTGGGGCAGTTCGAGGAACTGGAGCAGCTTGCGCCTTCTGTCTAGCCTCCTTGGCTTTCTTTTCGGCTTCCTTGGTGGCCTTGGCAGCAGCAATGGGTTTTGAGACCACTGCTTTATCCTTCGAGGCACTAGGGGCCTCTGCATTCTTCTTCGCAGCACTTGGGGCTATCACCTTTTCTTTCGTGACTGTCGGAGTCACAACTTGCTCGGTGGCACTGGGGGCCACGACCTTTTCTTTCGGGACACTAGGTATAGTGCCTTCAGAAATTTTTCGTCGATATTTTTCACTGACCAAATGAAGAATGCCAAGTTGTTGAGAAACCAGAGCCTTTTTATGCTCGGGCTGACTGTGAAAGTTCAGGAGCTTGGTATTAATCAAGTCTTTTGCTTCTTGTTCCTTTTGCTTGGCCAGCCTTTCCTTTCGCTGAATAAGCGTTTCTTCATCTTCAGCAACTTGAGCTTGCTTTCCCTTCGATGGAGTCGAAGGTTTTGATTGGCGAGCAGGAACAGGTGGAGCAGATGAAATAGGCGGATCTGTGACCAAGTTGGTCAAGTCAATATTTCCTCGAGGAGCTTGTGGAGCAGGCTCCTGGATCCTTATGCCTTTACTGCTCGGCTTTTTCTTCAGAGGTATGTGCTCGACATCAGCCTCAGTACCAGGGTCTTGATCATCTGAGTTAGCTTCTCTTTCGGAGCTTGCATCAGGAGGTGATACAATTACAACCTTTTTCTGTCGCTTGGCTGACTTCTTGCCACCCTTTGATTTGGCACTAGGTCCAACTTCTACGGTACCTTCAGCAGCAGCAGCTTCCTTTCGTGCTTTGGCTTCTTTTCTCTTCTGTGCTCGATCTTCTCGAGCTTCAACAAGATCTTTAAAATCATCAGGTGTTTTGAGAGCTCTAGGGTGAGCATCAGCAGTAGGAGGTGGTCGATTATCCTTCGTCCACTTTGGCCTTAACGATTTGACATCAGACCAAGGATTTTTCATAGCAAACAGCCTCTCCCAGCGTGCCATAAGAGACTTGTACTCATACCACCGAAGAGCTTGAAGCCTTCGTATCTCTTGCAGACGATTTTCTCTCGTACGTTCATCTTCAGATCCTGAAGGAGTCCTCAAGTTCTTCTCTATGATCAAATCCTCAGATAAACCTTCAGAATTGTTGGTGATTCTAGTTCTGCCTCCCACACGCTTGGGTGCTCTAATATTTCCTTCGTTGCCAGACATTTTCCTGCGAAAAAGAGAGGTACGAGGGAATATAGGAAAGTTGTGAACAAGTACCAGCAATTTCGAGGAAAAACATTTTGAATGCAGCAATCTTTTCGAGAGATTTGTCTTATCGCAAGTTTTCATGAAAGTGCTAGGCTAGATTTTCATCGGGTGGAAATCTAACGAAGAACTTGTATGAATAAATTGCACAAGATTAAATCTATCGAAACGATACTTTAGGATTTGCCTAAGTGAGAGAATCCGAGGGATTTCTTAGCAAGGATAGATGGGGAATCGACAGAAAAGGCTAGAGACAGATTTCCCAAGTTTCAAAGATCCAAACGGATCAAACAGACCTAAAAGAAATCACAGAAAAATCAACACAGAAACTGGAAACGATGAACAGAACGAGATAGAATCAAATCCAGAGCCACACATACCCTAACTTGGTGATGTGAGGCGACTACGGCGACGCAGATGAAGATCTTTGTCGACGGGAACGTCTCCGGCGGCTTCCTTCCGGCAGCTAAGCGGCGAGGGAGTCGACGGCAACGAGGCAGCACGGCGGCGTGCGAGAGAGAGCTTCTGGAGGCGAAGAGACAAAGTCGAAGGAATAGCGATGTCTAAGCCGGTGGGGTGGATCAGTATTTAAATGGGGGGGTCTGACAGAGCTGTCAGATCTGATCCAACGGCGCAGATTTCGCGTCTCTCCGCATTCAACGGACGGATTTTGTGGCGGTAATCGCAGGAAATCCCAACGAACCGAAAGAAGGTTGCTCCACGTCCGAGACCAACCTCATCGAACATCGAGTATAAAAGTAGATAAAACTTTGATAGATTTTCCTTCGGAATCAATGACATTCGAAGGGAATCTTGATCGAGTACAATATATACATGTTCACGAGAGAAAAGCACAGAATAGGTAGGGATAGAATAGAGGGAAAACAGGGTCCGATACTTAGTCAATCCGAGATAAAACAACGATAAAACTCGGAGTGATAAGTGTATAGGACAACACCAAACGAACAAAATAAACGAAAAAGGAACACGACAGAAAACTAACGAAAGTAATCAACAATGAAAACTAATGATACATAGTACCGATGGTTATGATCTTACTGCACATTGCGTGAGTCCAATATGTATAACTCACACCTTAGTGCACAGAACCTCTTTTCATCCAAGGGCTTCGTAAAGATATCAGCCAATTGATCTTCGGTGCGCACATGGCTGATAACAATATCTTCTCGCTGAACGTGATCTCGAAGAAAATGATGACGAATATCAATATGCTTCGTTCGAGAGTGTTGCACTGGATTATGGGCAATTTTGATAGCACTCTCGTTATCACAGAGCAATGGAATTTTCTTCACAAGAATACCATAGTCTTTCAGCGTTTGCTTGAGCCACAGAATCTGAGTACAGCATGAACCGGCAGCATTATACTCGGCTTCAGCCGTAGAAATAGATACACAATTCTTTTTCTTCGAAGCCCAACAGACAAGAGATCTACCGAGAAAATGACATGTGCCTGAGGTAGATTTCCTGTCGACTCGATCACCAGCCCAGTCGGAATCAGAGTAACCAACGAGATCAAATTGGGCACCCTTGGGATACCAAAGACCCAAGGTTGGTGTGTGAGCCAGATATCGAAGGATTCGCTTGACAGCAATATGATGAGATTCCTTCGGATTTGCCTGAAAACGAGCACACATACAAACTGATAGCATAATGTCAGGTCTAGATGCACAAAGGTAAGGAAGCGAACCGATCATCGAGCGATATTTCTTCTGATCGAAAGGTTTGCCCTTCTCATCTGCATCTAGATGAACATTCGTAGGCATTGGAGTCTTGATAGTTTTGCAACTGACAAGATCAAACTTCTTCAGGCAATCTCTGAGATACTTCTCTTGAGAAATGAAAGTACCATTTTTCTGTTGACGGATTTGAAGTCCGAGAAAGAACTTCAATTCTCCCATCATTGACATTTCATATTTCTTCGACATCATGCGAGCAAATTCTTCGCTAATTTCAGGGTTAGTACAGCCAAAAATAATATCATCGACATAAATTTGACACACAAAAAGGTCATTTTTGTATGCACGAGTAAAAAGAGTCGGATCAGTTGTTCCTGGTTTGAAGCCCTTCTTTAGAAGAAAAATCCTTCAGTTGTTCATACCAAGCACGAGGTGCTTTCTTTAACCCATATAGGGCCTTGTGCAATCTGTACACCTTATCAGGATTCTTCGGGTCTTCAAAACCTGGTGGCTGCATAACATACACTTCTTCTTCGATTTCACCGTTAAGAAATGCACTTTTGACATCCATTTGATATAGCAATATACCATTGTAATTGGCAAAAGCAATCATGACACGAATGGATTCAAGACGAGCAACTGGGGCATAAGTCTCACCAAAATCAATACCTTCGATTTGGGTGTATCCTTGTTCAACCAGTCGAGCTTTATTCCTTACCACTATGCCATCTTCATCTTGCTTGTTGCGAAAGATCCACTTCGTACCAATGATATTATGCTTCGTGGGATCAGGTCTATCGACAAGGGACCAGACTTTATTTCTCTCGAACTGGTTAAGTTCTTCGAGCATAGCAGTCATCCAGTCTGAGTCCTTCATGGCTTCATCGAATTTTGATGGTTCTAGCATGGATACAAACGAAAAATTTCCACAGAAGTTAGCTAGTCGAGTACGAGAACGAGTGGTGGGTCGACCTGGTAAACGAATTTCTTCGAGAATTGAGTCGACATCCACTCTTCTTCGAACGCGAGGAAAAATTTCTTCATCTTGTGGATCAGGTTGATCTTCGGGATCAGCTTCTCCTTCGGGATGAGCTTGTCCTTCGTTTATGCGTTCTCCTTCGACCTGTGCATCAATTTCTTCAGGATGTTGATCTCCAGCGCCCCGGGCTATGTGTGGGAACATTGGACCATCATCATCCCTGTTTGCTTGACGTGCATTCCCATCGACAGGTCGAATATCTCCAATAGCCATGTACCTGATAACTTCATCCAATGGTGGTTCATCCAGGTTAAGAGGTAATTGCTCCTTTTGAGAGCCGTTAGATTCATCAAATCGAACATTTACAGTTTCTACAACTTTGCCAAGATGTGAGTTGTAAACTCTGTAAGTGTGAGAATTTGAACCATAACCTAGGAGAAAACCTTCGTGTGCCTTTGGGGCAAACTTGGAGCTGTGATTCATATCTCTGATGTAACATGCAGCACCAAAAACCCTGAGATAAGACACATTGGGCTTTTTACCAGTGATGAGTTCATGTGAAGTTTTCTTCAGAAATTTGTGCAGATAAACCTTGTTGATGATATGACATGCAGTGTTGATAGCTTCAGCCCAGAACCTGATAGGTGTCTTGTATTCAGCGAGCATTGTTCTAGCCATTTCAATAAGTGTTCGATTCTTTCTCTCGACCACACCATTTTGTTGCGGTGTATAAGTAGCCGAGAATTCATGAGTAAAGCCATATTCATCAAGAAATTCTTCGATATGAGTATTTTTGAATTCTGTACCATTATCACTTCTGATAAGCTTGAGAGATAATTCATATTCAGTTTGATCTCTCTTTGCGAAGGTTTTGAAAATTTCAACAACCTTGCTCTTGTCATCAAGAAAGAAAACCCAGGTATATCGAGAGAAATCATCAACGATAACCAGACCATACTTGTTACCTCCAAGACTAGCATAATTTTGAGGACCGAATAAATCCATATGAAGTAATTCAAGAGGACGAGTAGTAGTCATGACGGTTTTTGCTGAGTGATGTTTCTTGGCAATCTTTCCAGCTTCACAGGCACTGCATAGACGATCTTTATCGAATTTCACATTATCAATTCCAACGATGTTCTTCTTCGAGATAAGAGTTTGAAGATTTTTCATCCCTGCATGACCAAGTCTTCGGTGCCATAACCAACCAGACGTGGATTTTGCCATCAAACATGTGGACACTGCAGGTCCCGAAGAAAAATCAACGACGTAAAGATCACCCTTACGATATCCTTCGAACACGAAGGAATAATCATCCTGTGAAAAGACAACACAACGAGACGCAGAAAACAGTACAAGCATACCCATATCACAAAGTTTCGATATAGACATAAGATTATATCCTAGAGATTGTACAAGAAAAACCTTATCAATATGCTTGTCTTTCAATATCGCAACCTTACCCAAACCAAGTACTTTTCCTTTGTTTTTGTCACCGAAGGTAATGTATTTCTGTGAAGATTCAGACAGATTTGCTTCGGTGAACAACTCTTTGTCTCCGGTCATATGATTTGTACATCCACTATCCATGACCCATTCGGATCCACCGGAGACATAGCCCTGCAGAAGAATTAGTTCTTCTTAACCACCCACAAGCGAGCAGGTGACTTAGAAGGCATGATAGAGCAAGATGGGGCAGCAAAATTATAGCGAACAGGATTGCATTGTCGATCAGGACCATCAAGCACACCATAAATATAATTCCTCGATGAGGGGTTAGAGTACTGATGAGTAACAGCAACTTTGGTGTTATCATTACGATGACGATAAACATTTCTATCGACACGATAGTATTCCTTCTGGGGAACATTTGAAGCAGGCACCAAGGGTTCATTTCTATCCTCGAGAGAATAGTAGTGATTCGGTGGTACCGAGGATTTTCCCTGCATAGAATGATTAGGGGGCAGTTTTTCTACGAGAGATTTGCGAACCCAAATCTGTCGCTTATAGAAACCATTCTTCGGAGGAGTACCAACGAATTCAGCTGACACTTTTCCTTCCTGATCTTTGACAAGCTTGTAGTCAGAATCAAGTGATTCATCAACAATAGCTTTGTCAATTTTGCAACTGAAACCTGAAAGGTTAGCAATATCAATGGGCTTTTCTTTCGCAAGAACCCAGACAGTTTTAGGATACTGCTCGGGTTCCCAGTAGGTTCCGTCAGGATTGATTTTCCTGTCGAAGCCAACTCCTTCGTTTCGGGGATTCCTGTGAAGGAGAGCCTTTCGTAGGATATCACATAGGTACTGGTGTCCCTGCACACTTTTGAACATGCCTGTTTCAAATAAATCTTTCAACCTGAGGAGTTCCTCGGTAATGGTTTCCTCGTTCGAGGGGTTAGCATCATCAATAACAATAGGTTGCTTTCCTTTCGATCTCTCGGAACTAGAGTCAATTTTACTTCGTTCCAAACAAGTCAAGCAAGGTGGAATAGATTCATTTTTATCTTCTGAGCCCTGTTGAGCCATGAGAGTGAGATTTACACTTTCCAACTCTTCATTAGCCTCTCTCAGTTTCTCGAGAGCCATTTTCCCTTGAAGGAATCCGTAGGTCAGCTTCTCGTAGTCCACTGAGAGAAGATCATGACGAGAGGAAAGTTCATCATACTTTTCTTTCAGAGCAGTATGCTCATTCGTCAAAGTTTGACCCTTCTCAATCTCATCGATCAACAAAGTCTCAGATTTTTGAATAGTTTCACTTAAAGAATCTAGCTCATCTTGTTGAATAGAAGCAATTTTGGCAAGTTTAGCATAATTTATCCTAGAGTTACTTTCATAAGAAGATCCATCAGAGGTATCGTAGGATTTCTTAGATGAAGATACCTTAGCCTTGGCCATGAAGCAGTAAGCTGGAGATTCATCTTCACTGCTCTGGTTGGAGAAGAATGAACTTGAATTCTTGTTTGAGGCGAATGCTATCCCAGCAACACCATCAGATTAGAACCAGAACCAGAATCTGATCTTGACTTTGATCCTGCTTCAGAACCGGAAGCTTCATCTTCAGAGTTCATCTCTTTACCCAGATAGGCTTTGGCTCGGTGTGAATTCTGTCGACGAGAGGAATGTGATTTTGAGGAAGAACTCTCTCGATGCTTGTGATACTTCTTCTTCTTGTCATCATCAGAACCATCTTTCTTGTCTTTTCTGAACCTTGAATCATATTTCTTCGAATCGTGGTTTTTTCTCGATCTGTAAGACTTGCTCGAAGAGCTGCTGTGAGAGTGTTTTGATTTATGTTCAATTTCCCAGAGAGGACAATCATCAATGAAGTGACCTGGCTTCTTGCACTTATAGCAGCAGTTATCTTTCGCTGAAGAGTTTCTGGATGATGATCGATGCTGTGATGAATTGCTAGAATGTCTTGAAGAATAGTTTTTCTTCGGTGAAGAGGAGTTCCTTTTCTGAAAGCGGTTGAATCTTCTCATTATCAGTGCAAGATCTTTCCCAATGTTCTCGGGGTCATCAGATGCACCAGCAGATTCAGAACTGGCTTCAGGAGAGGAGAGACGTGAAGCTCTGGCCTTGAGTGCATGAGATTTCTTTCGACTCCCATTGACATCACGTTTCTCATCTTCTTCCATCTCGAAAGTATTAAGCCTTTCAAGAATATCAGCGGCAACCATATCTTTGAAATCAGTTCTTTCCTTAATCATCAGCACAATGTGATCAAAGGAATCATCAAGAGAACGGAGCAAGGTTCTGACAATAATCCGATTGGTAATGTCATCTGCACCGAGGGAAATCAGTTCATTTGACAGCGCAGTGAGTCTGCTGTATATGGAACAAACTTTTTCTCCCTCGTGCCTCTTGAACCGATATAACTTGCTTCGAAGGGTGTCAATTCGAGCATCTTTCTGAGTAGAGACACCTTCACCAATCTTCTCGAGATAATCCCAAACACCTTTGGCCCAAGGAATATTCTTGACCTCATGATATTTTTCAGGAATCAAATGATTTGTGATGAATACCCAGACTTCAGCGTCTAGCTCTATCTTCTTTGTCTCTTCAGGAGTAATGGCATCAGTGTCCTTGACAGTTACACCATTCTTGAGAACTTCCCAAGCGGTAGAGTTAATAGCCATGATATTCCTCTTCATTTTGTCCTTCCAATAGGAATAGTCCTTCCCATTGAAAATAGGGATTGGTTCCCCCGAGCGAACAGCTGCAAACGACATTCTTGACAACACTCCAGGTTGTTAGACCAAAATACGCAGAGCATAGGGAGTGCCTAGCTCTGATACCAATTGAAAGCTCAAGAATGATCAGAGGGGGAGGGGGTGAATGATCACTTCTAAAAATTCTAAGGAACTTAGAAGAAAATCATGCAAACAGCTTAGGACTAATGACATCTCGAAGGAAATACAGTATCGAAAGTAATGTAAGGCTCGAAAGGATTGGGAGCGAAGGAAAACATCAAAGGCAAACAGGCTACGAGTAAATACTTGAAGTAAATGCTAGAAGGAAAACGAGCCTCACACAGCGATGTTTGGTAAACCAGTTCACACTCTGCAAAGTGCTACGTCTGGTTGGAGGGGCTGGTGATTGAACACCTGGAGCAAAACTCTCTCCGTCCTATTCTCCACTACAACAAACTCCTCGAGCTTGTCCAGTTTTCACTCGTGGTAGATGATTCAGGACATCACCGAGACCTTTACAAACTTCCTTCAGCAGTGACAATTCCTCTTCGACTGCTTGACAGGCGACGCCTAACTGTCTAGGAGACTTGCAGTTCTCCAAGATAAAAAGATCGGCTAATTTCGACCTAAGTCACAGTGAATTGCTCAACTCAGCTCAGACTTGGGATTTGGTTTTCTCTCGATGAATCTCTCTTGGGATGCTCACAGACTTCTGTCTTAGAATCTTCAGTGGAGCAGCCAACCCGAAATGGCGGGTAGGTTCGGGGTATTTATAGTTGGCGATCCCGATGGGTAAAATGACTGAAGTGACCCGATGCAACCGCTTGACGCATGTCCACAACGGTCGGATTCCAATCACTGCGCAACATTACTTGAGGAACAAGTAAGCTGACTCACCGAACGAGTTCTCTCTCGAAGGCACGAAGTGCCATGACTTTGCCTTCGAGCTATTCGCTCGACTCGGTAAGATTTCTCTCGGTAGGCTTTTGTGGGTTTTGGTTGAGCAGAGCAAATTCACTTCGACAAAGATCTCAACTAGCAAACCCCTCTTAATAGTACGGTTTTTCCTACGACTCAAGAAATAAAGAGAAACTAGCAAAAAGACTAAGTCTTCGACCAGCTTCAGCTTTCTCCTCGTTGCGCTTTTGCTCGAGAGAAACATCTCCTTCCACGACATTTTTAGGGGTCGACTTCCTTCAAAGGTTTCGGTAGATATGTGCAGTTTCACCGCAGCGAGTTGTCCTTCGACCTTCTAAATACAAACTCCATTCTCTCGGAACCTAAGTATCTGTTTATACTCGAAAACAATATTAGTTCCACTTCTGTTTTGTCCAACAATGTCCAAAACCTTCGGGGGCAAAACTTGCTCTTACACAGCCCGAGAGTTATGCTGCACAAATAGATCAACTAGAAGTTAGCACGATGCCACTCAATATGGTATTGATGATCATCGAAAGATACTCACCGCCCCACAGGAGAAATAATCGGCATCGGTGGAGCGGCCTGACCAGTCTTCTCACACGTAGTCTGCACTTTTGTTTTCCACGAGTCAATCATATTAGTTACTAATATAAACAAACATTAGAACATGCATTCTTTGGGTGAATATGAACAAGTGACTTGACACGATGAGCTCATACAAGGCCCGGTTCGATGCATCGTGGCGTGCCGCGGCCTCCTATAGAGCCTTAGCAGTCCTATCCTCCGCCAGCCGCTCTCTCTCCGCTGCCTTCTCCTCTGTCAACCGCTTCTTCTCCTCTAGTAGCCGTTGGGTGTTCTGTCGCTCTTTCTCAAGAGCTTCCTACAACCCCACTCCTCTAGTTAGCACTGTAATAATCGATGGGATAACTAAAGAATGGAAGAGCCCTTATGGCTAACCTCGATGGCGAGATCGACTGGCCGCGAACGAGTCCTTATAGCAGGACAAGAGCTCGTTTGGCGCGCCTTGATCTCAGGAAGAGTCTTATCGCACCTAATCAACTTATCTCCAATGGCCATGGCGCATTCCGCCACCAGAGATCATCACCAGCTCCGGGTCAATAGGCTTCCCACTAGTGTTATAAGAAACCCCGTGCTTCTCCTTCGCCACCTCAGTATAAGCCTTGAGCTTACTGTAGGCGGAAATGTTGGTGAGAGTCGAAGGAGTGGTGAGATCCGACTCTGAGAGCGCCTTTGCCTTCTTGTAAGACGCTGTATGGGCCATGCCATACATGTCGAACACCTCAGGAACCTCCTTTCTATTATGCTCCGCGTAAAAGACAAAGGAGAACATGATATTAGTAAGTTGTGGGTTCCTAAAAGACAAAGAAAAGAAGAATTTGCATGAAAATTGAAGCAAAGTGCATACCCATTTATGCCCGTAACCAGCTAAGTTGTGGCTGCCTTGATGGTGTGGCACACCAACCATTTGGGCGCGCCGGTCCTTGGCATTGTTGTGGACGGCCAACCAGGCATCTGAGCACTAGTGGTCCACAAAAACCTCCCAACAATCCATCTTCTCCTCACACCATCTCGGCGGCGCCTAAGTTAGTAAATAAGAAAACTAATAAGTAGCCTAGCTAGGAATCAAATCAAGTAAACTATAGAAGACTTAAGAAGGGTTACCGTCATGTACTGGGCCCTCATCAGTAACTTATTGCGGCACTCCTTCTTGCTACACTTACGCCCTTGCTTGGCGTAGTAGTCATGGACCGCCTGGACTCGCATCTCGTGCCTTGTGTTCTGCAAGATGCGTGTGGCCTCTGCAATGATCATGTCTGCCGCCTCCTAATCGTTGAACTCATCGACCTTGTAGAAGACCTTCAATAGCACGAGACAACACTGATGAGTGCACCAACTAGCTATTGTGAAGTTTTTATTGTGTGAAACAGAAATTACCCAAAAGCCGTTGACCACCATGTCGGCTCTGGTGTGGCATTCGACCCCGTTGAATATTGTATCCGGCGGGGCCGAGGCAGCACAATAGTGCTCCCAAAATAGTCTAGGCTGCGGAACCTGATCCGGTTCGGGAAACTGAATCAGCCCCGGGATTCTCCCTGACGAGCACACCAAGGATGGCGTGGGATTGAGAAAACCATTGCCGTGTGTCCAACTCCTGCAATATAAAAAGGCAAAGACATCAGATAGACATGATTATAGAAGGTACCGAAAGGGAGTGTAAGTGCACTTACGTCTCTCCAGCAGGTGTAATCAACGAATTATGGGCGGGAGTCACCGGTGGGGGCGGAAGTCGTGTACCCCCACGCTGGTACACGGTGGTACCCTCAGCCACCTCCTCCTCATCAGTAGTCTGCTTCTCCTCGGCACCAGCCTCCCCCTCAGTCGTGTGCTGCTCCGACTGGTCCGGCCAGGGACTCCAAGTCGTGCGGGTGGACGTTGCCTCCTCCTCCAACTCAGGCTGGTGGACCGGAGTGTCCGAGGAGGGATCCACCTTGTGCTCTGGTGAATTAGCCGGAGGTGGCGGCGAGGAAGAAGCAGCGGCAGTACGTCTCCCTTTCACGCGGCCACCACCTGCTTTGGCTCTCCCGGTCTTCTTCCGACCTCCTCTCCGCCTAGGCACCTCAGCAGTAGGAGGCTAGGACATACTCTCGAGCAAAGACCTCCGTAGAGCCAGAGGTGGGAACCCAGTACCCCGACCCCTCCATCGTGAGCCTGAGGTCTCGCCCTCCATATCTGTCACGAACCTGCCAAGAATTAAAGTAAACTAATTAGTACAATGAGAAAAAGAAATAATAATACAAAATTAATTACTACAATAATGAGAATATATATATTTAATTAAAGTTGAGATGCATACAACTAAAAGTAGTCAGGATCATCTGTCTCTTCTCCGCGATCAATTGAAGGATCGTCATCACTATCACGCGTGTCGTCGATAATGACGGCCTCATCAGGTTCAACAACACCAACATTTGGAAGGCCTTTATGTAAACGGTCAAGCATTGACAGGTCATCTGGAGCAGTAACCTCTTCTTCTTCAGGCTCTTCCACATCGTCGTTAGCGGGTTCACTCTCATCATCGTTGTTGGGTTCACTCTCATTGTCTTCTTCCATGTTTTGGGGTTGCGTAGAGCGGTTTCGGAAATATTTTTTTATCACGCGTGTTTCTTGGAAGAATTCTCCTCATATGTCTCTAGGTCAATGTGGGGTACATAATCCTCTTCGTTGGGGGGAGGTGGTCTAATATGTGGTGGCAAATCATAAACGACATCCCAACCTTTCAGGTTTTCAACCGTTTGGCACGAGTAAGATAGATAGAAAACATAGGTGGCCTATTGAGCCGTAATATAGACATCGGGGACATTTAAATGAGTGTCTTGTCGAATTTCGACTAGACCTACGTGTTCATGAGTCTGTCTAGTCCTCGACGGGAGAAACCAATGACATTTGAAGACAACGACGTTCGGAGGATTTTAACCATATAATAGAAGTTCGTATATTGCTTCAAGTCTTCCATAATACTCAATAACTTCGTCGCCGACAGCAGAGACACCTGAATTTGTACTTTTTCGATCGGCCATTTTTCGCTCTTTATCAACGGTATGAAAGCGATACCCGTTGATGTCGTGTTTGTTAAATACACGGACCTTATTGTCAAAACAATTAGCGACTTGTCTCAATTCGGCGTCCATAGGCTCCTCATTTTCCTATAAGTTTAATAGGAAAGGATTCGTATATTAGTCAAAAATAGGCCGGACCAACAAATGAAACCAGGATTGTTGTCTCCTTCATTGGCAAGAAGCTCATACTCTGCAATGGAATCACTTTCAATAACCACTCCATTCGAGAATTTGGCGACGTATCGACTGTATCAATTCATGTGAATTAATAAGAAACAAGAATGATCAGAAGTTGCGAAACAATGTACGCACCGAGCACTTACTCGATGTACAGTCGCACTTCTGTTAGGTTGGTGAAGATATACAGTGTAAGAGTCCTCCATTCTTCGATATCCAAAATCTTATTTCTCGAAGCACCAACAGGTCCGAGCTTCCCTTTGAATAGGCTGAGGTTGGATTGACGCCGTTGGGGGTCGCCAGTATTGTACGGAGGCTTTGGATTATGCAAATAGCGATTTTTGGCTTCATAATGTGTTGTCATGAAGTTTGCCGCCTCCTCGGTAATGAAAGCCTCGGCCATCGATGCTTCAATTCTACGTTTATTTTTACATTTTGCTCGAAGCATCTTTTTCATTCTCTCCATTGAATAGCACCAACGGTTTTGCACAGGGCCCCCTAATCTTTCCTCGGTCGGGAGATGCAATATCAAATGCTGCATCGGATTGAAAAACCCGGTGGAAGGATCTTCTCTAACTTTCAGAGCAACTCCGGCGCCATATCTTCCATCATACCATCTGATAGTTCTTTAGCACAAAGAACACGGAAGAAATAGCTCAGTTCTGCCAGTACTAGCCACTCTTCCTCGGGGATATAGCCACGCAACATCATCGGCATTACCAGCTCAAGCCATATGTTCCAATGATGACTCTTGAGCCCAAATATTTTATTTTTTTCAGGACTCGCTCCCCTCCTCAGATTCGCTGCATACCCATTGGGGAACATCAAACTGTTTTGCACCCACAAGAGAATTTCCCTGACATGCCCCCTTTCAAGATTGAACCAGGCCCTTGGCTTCGATCAATTCTTCTTTCCTTTCGGCTGTCGCATGTTCTGTGAGGGTCTATCACATAGAGTCTCCTGGTCGACTCTAGATTTAGGATTATCCTTTGACTTCCCATCTATGACGAAAAATGTACCAAACAGGGCCTCGCCGATATTCTTTTTAGTTTGCATCACATCAATATTGTGTGGAAGTTCGAGGTCTTGGAAGTAGGGGAGATCCCAGAATCATGTCTTGTGAGTCCAGGCGTGGTCCGAATTATATCCCTTGAAATACCCGGGACGTTCTAGATCAGGCTCGAGAGAGTTCAACTGTGCCAAGACCTATTCGCCCGACATCGTAGGTGCTGCTAGGTTTTTGACAACTTTGCCTTTGATGAAGTACTTCTTGTCGTTTCTGAAAGGATGCTTAGGAGGCAGAAACTATCTATGCAAGTCGAAGCAAGAATACTTGCCACCCGCTTTCATCCAATGAAACTGAAGAGCGGCCTTGAATGTTGGGCACCCAAACTTTCCATGAACACAGAATCCAGAGAAAAGCGCATATGCCGGCAGGTCATGCATCGAGTACTGGTACCAAACATTCATTGTGAAGGTCTTTTTGCTAGCTGCATCGTATGTCTTGCACCCTTCGTCCCAAGCTTGTTGCAATTCCTCCTTAAGCGGTTGCATGTACACATCCATATTCTTCCCCGGATATTTGGGCCCTGGTATTATAAAAGTCAGGAAAATGTTCTTCCTTTTCATAATCTCTAAGGGGGGAGATGTAGTGGCATGACAAATACAGGCCAACAACTATATGAGGCTTCCATCATACCGAAAGGATTGAACCCATCCGTGCCGACGGTGATTCGGAAATGCTTTGGCTCCTTAGCTTTTTCCCAATGTTTTTCTTCGAAGTGCTTCCATGCTAAACCATCCGATGGGTGAGTCAACATCGGCTTACCATCTGCATCAAATTATGTTCTCTTCCCATATTTGTTCCATGTCATCTGTCTGACTGTCTCTTCCATCATGTAATGGCATTGAATTCTTGGTATCACTGGAAGATACTGAAGAACATTTACGGGTATTTTGGTCTGCGTCTTCTCACCTTGACCATTGTCTACCACAACATACTTGGAAGACTTGCATTTGGGAAAATAGTCGTCGCCCGCATACTCTTTCCTAAATAAAGCACATCCATTCTCACAAGCATGTATCTGCTCATAGAGCATCTTAAGTACCTTGAGGATTTTATCCGATTGGTATAGGTTTGCAGGCATAACATGATCTTTTGGTAGAAACCGCCCAATTAGGGTCGTGATCGCATTGTAGCAATATGTGCCCAAGTTGAATTGTGCCTTCAAAGCCATCAACTGTGCGATGGCATCGAGCTGAAAAAGCTCAGTGTGAGCGTGCGGAGGACGTTTCGAAGACTCCAACATCTCATAGAAGGCCTTCGCAGATTCCTCCATCTCATCGTCCTCATCCCGCGCATCGTAAAAGTCCTGCACCATGTCTTCGATACCGGTTCTGTACTCATCCGTGCGCTGACGGCCACCTCCTCTCTCCTGCGTCCGGCAGCCTCGCCATGGAAGGTCCACACTGTATAACTAGGCTTATAACCTCACTTCTGCAAGTGTTTACCCATATCCACCTCTGTCCCTTGTTTATAGTTGTCGCACCTAACGTAGGGGCACCAGGTTTTTCTCTACCCATTTGCAAACGCCACTCTGAGAAAGTCCTTGGTTTTCATTGCCCATTCATTGGTGATCTCTTTCTGATTAGGGCGACCAGTGTACATCCACACACGATAATCGCTCATCTTGTCGCTAGCTAGCTACTAAAAACAAATATACAAGTTTGTCAATTTTATTACGTCCACTTTTTATTGCTTTTATCATACAGAGCTACGGCATATGCAATTAACCTACACACTAATAGGTAAAGATAGGTCCTAATCCCACCCTAGTATGTGTAGGTTGGGTCGGTTTCCCATGCTTTGGTCCCGATCCGACGCGGTATTTCGGCAGCACCTCCCCGCTATTCTCCTCATACACGTCTCGACAACAACCCGAGAGGTTGTGTATCCAGACAACAACAGGGAGGCGGTGACGAAATACCACGTCGGATCGGGACCAAAGCATGGGAAACCGACCCAATCTACACATACTCGGGCTGTCCATGGATAAAGTTGGACAATTCAAAAGAATGACTATTATGGAAATGCAAATTAATGCCTATTTACAACTCTAACCCTTTCTAATGGGAGACGAATACAGGTTATGCGACTATATTTACCTAGCTAGTGTCATCGGCACGAAGGCCGGAACAAAGAAAAGTAAGGGGGGAATAGGATGAAGGGCATTTTTTACTCACCCTCGAACGTAGGGGCGATCTTCGAACACGAGACCCTTGCCGAAGACGATGCTCGAGGTGAAGGGGAAACAACTGCACATTTAATTTCAGAAAATCAACACAAACACTATTACCGGTAATTGTGCTAAGTAACAGTAATTAACATCTAATTACTAACTCTATCTACTTTCTTATTCTTCTTTTTCTTTTCTTTTCTTTTCTTTTCTTTCTTTTTCTTATTTTCTTCTTATTCTTTTTTTTCATCTTGTTTTCCTTTTTTTTCTTTTTTCTTCTTACTCTCCTTCTTTTTCTTCTTTCTTCCTCTCTCTTCCTCCTCCTCCTTTTCTTCTTTCTTCTTCTCTCTCCCTCCTCCACCTTCCTCTTCTATCCTTCTTCTCATTCTACTTCTTTTTCTTCTTCCCTCTTCCTCCTCCTCCATCTTCCTCTTTCCTCTTCTTCTCTCTTCCTCCTCCTCCTTCTTCTTCTTTCCTCTTCTTCTCTCTTCCTCCTCCTCCTTCTTTTTTCCTTTTCTTATACTTCTCTTTATATCCTTTTATTCTACTTTTCTTTTCTTATTTTCTTTTTGAAAAAACTACAATCCTAACACTAACATCCTAACTAACTCAAACACAACGTAAACAAACTAAAACAAAGAAATATAACTAACTAAAACCAAAAATGACAAAAAACAGAGAAATCTAACTAAAATAAACTAACTAATCAAGAGAAAAAACAAAAAAAGAAAGAACAGGGAGGGGAGGAGAGGTGCTCAGCGGAGTGGGGCGGAGGAGGGAAGCCGGGAGGCGGAGGGCGGGACGGCAGAGGGAAAACAACTGCACATTTAATTTCAGAAAATCAACACAAACACTACTACCAGTAATTGAACTAAGTAACAGTAATTAACATCTAATTACTAACTTTATTTACTTTCTTATTTTTCTTTTCTTTCTTTTTCTTATTTTTCTCATTATTCTTCTCATTTTTATTTTTCTTATTCCTCTATTTCTTATTCTTCTTGTTTTCCTTCTTTTTCATATTCTTTTTCTTCTTTCTTCTTACTCTCCTTCTTTGTCTTATTTCTTCTTCTCTCTTCCTCCGCCTCCTTTTCTTCTTTCTTCTTCTCTCTTCCTCCTCCACCGTCCTCTTCTATCCTTCTTGTGATTCTACTTCTTTTTCTTCTTCTCTCTTCCTCCTCCTCCTTTTTCTTCTTTCCTCTTCTTCTCTCTTCCTCCTCCTCCTTCTTCTTCTTTCCTCTTCTTCTCTCTTCCTCCTCCTTCTTCTTTTTTTCTTTTCTTCTATTTCTCTTTATATCCTTTTATTCTTCTTTTCTTTTCTTATTTTCTTTTTTCAAAAAACTATAATCCTAACACTAACATCCTAACTAATTCTAACACAACCTAAATAAACTAAAACAAAGAAATCTATCTAACTAAAACATTTTATTCTACTTTTCTATTCTTATTTTCTTTTAAAAAAAATACAATCCTAACACTAACATCCTAACTAATTCTAACACAACCTAAACAAACTAAAACAAAGAAATCTAATTAACTATAACATTTTATTCTACTTTTCTTTTCTTATTTTGTTTTAAAAAAAACTACAATCCTAACACTAACATCCTAACTAATTCTAACACAATGTAAACAAAATAAAACAAAGAAATCTAACTAACTAAAACCTAAAACTGACAAAAAACAAAGAAATCTAAGTAAAATAATCTAACTAATTAAGAGAAAAAAACAAAAAATAAAGAACAAGGAGGGGAGGAGGGGTGCTCACCGAAGTGGGGCGGAGGAGGGCGGCCGAGAGGCGGAGGGCGGAGCGGCAGAGGGGAAAAAACTGCACATTTAATTTTAGAAAATCAACACAAACACTACTACCGGTAATTGAACTAAGTAACAGTAATTATCATCTAATTACTAACTTTATCTACTTTCTTATTCTTCTTTTTCTTTTCTTTTTTTTCTTTTTCTTTTTTTTCTTATTATTCTTCTTATTTTTATTTTTCTTCTTCCTCTATTTCTTATTTGTCTTGTTTCCCTTCTTTTTCTTATTCTTTTTCTTCTTTCTTCTTACTCTCCTTATTTTTCTTCTTTATTCTTCTCTCTTCCTCCTCCTTTTCTTCTTCTCTCTTCCTCCTCCACCTTCCTCTTCTATCCTTGTTCTGATTCTACTTCTTTTTCTTCTTCCACTACAAGAAATATGCTAATACTCGACGCTATATTTTCGTCGCTACATCGTCACGGGTTTTAATTTACAACGATCTTACGACAAAAAACCAATCGTCGAAAAGGTGGCGTCAAAAACTGACAGCAACGACGTTTGGATCGAAATTGTCGTAACTTTCACGATGATTCCTGGATCGTCGTAACCTTTACGACCATCCTAAATCGTCGTTGGCAATTTACCCCAATCCTACGTGGCAGTACTACGTGGCAAAGTTACGACGAAATCAAAACGTCATGGATGAAATCAGCCCAACCCATTTCAGTTGATCACATGGGCTGGTTTTAATTTTTTGGGCTTTTTCTTATTAGGCCTTGGCCTTTTTCATTTCGGTCTTGGGCTATTTTCAGCCCATTTCAGATTTTCTCTTATATTCAAGTGCTACATATCAGCTAGGATACAAGTGCACGGCAAGTGCTTCATATCAACCAAGTGCTACAAATCTTCTACATATATTCAGAATTCAAAATTCAAAATCTGCTACATATATTCATATCAACCAAGTGCACCTCAAATCATTAAAGTCAGAAGGAAAGAACTGGTACGATAAGTACCAAGGATGCAAGTCTGCAAGGCCACGAACAACAGATGCATCGAATAAGATCCAATCAGCATAACCATATTGCTCAGCAAATGAGAAGAGTTTCTTTAGGTCAGCAACAACGTCAACACCAAAGCCTAGCGCCTCTGCATAGGAATATCAAGATATAACATGAGTGAAAAAAAATTCAATAGAAATATACCACAGTACAGCACAACAGTATGACAACATGTCGAATGCTAAAGCCAGTAGCAGACCTTCAAGTTTGGTGAGTGACTTGAGAGAGAGCACTTCAATGATACCCTGTACACAGCTTCAGATGACAGGCCAGTTGAACTCAATTCCTTCTCAATTTCTTCCCTACTCAGTTTCCCTCACCTCATAATAATATAAATCCATGATGTAATATATAAACAATTACATAGTGCATGCAAATTCATCTAGTAGTCATGAACGGAGTGAATATGCAAAACAGAAATAAGTATGGTATGCTTAACTTTCCAATCAGTGGCTAACAGGATTGTCGTTTTGTAATGACTATTTTACTGGTTATTTACAATACAGAGGATTAGATGAGAAGGGATTTTGATCTCAAATTGAGAAACAAGCATCAGGAAATTGGCCCATGTGGTATATATTAGCTACCAAGTACTGAGTCAAACAAGTAACAGTCAGTTGGCTGATCATGTCCTATTTTCCTAGATCTCTACACAGAGCAGGCAGCCAAGGATAAACTGCACACATGTCCAAAAAAATCAACATCTTGTTTCTTTCAGAGAGCTTATTATCCTAGGTCTGAAGCTGGATAGCATATAAGTAAGGAGAAAGTTTGTAAATATGTTTTTTAATGAGCATTGCAAAGAGGTGAAGAAACGGTGGATAGCATATAAGTAAGGAGAAAGTTTGTAAATATGTTTTTTTAATGAGCATTGCAAAGAGGTGAAGAAACGGTCCCAGACATGGGTACCTAGGAAAAAATAGAGTTAATGCATCCTATGTGCACCGAGCCGTCGCCTCCTTTTCACCCGTTCTTCCCCAACCCCTCACGCGCAGCCCCTTCCACCTCTTCGTCTTCCTCGCCTAGCGACATCGCCCACCTGCAGCCACTATGTCCTCCACCTGCAGCACCACCTTGACTCCCATCCTCGGTTCAGCCGGTCGCATGGAGCATCACTTGAAGAAGAAGGTCGCAGCAGCACCACCTCCCCCTCCTTGTTTCCCAAGGGCACCATCGGATTCGCCTCAGTTCACAGCAACAGCGGCGGCTCCTCCACGGTTCGCCGCCACCAGCAGGAAATCTGGAATCTAAGCCCATATAATTTGTTTCAGAATTCATGACCTTCTAATTTTATAGAGCTGGAAATCTGGAATCTAAGCCCATATAATTTGTGTGTTGCCAAAACATACTAGCCTATTTTACTCTACACAAATCAGCCTGTAGTGAAATAATTTGTGTGTTGCAATCATTTTTATAGAATAAAATGAACTCAGCTCAGTACAATTCAGATTTAACAAGCAATTTCAGGGTATTGCTATTTAATCAAACAAATTGTCACTTATAAATATTTTCAAATTGCTATCTAGTGATACAAACTACAGTTCAGAATTGTCAAGTAGCTAACTGCAGTCAGAATTGTTAAGTAGCTCCTTTTTTACTAAATTAACCTGAGATCAATTGTCAAGTAGAACTATGCTGCATATTGGTTGTGAGTTCACATGTGGGACCATACAAATAAATAAATGCACTTCAACCCACACTCATATGTGGGGCATCGTCTCTACACTTCTGGTTCTGTATGAGAAACTCGTTGACGCTTTGTCTCAGATCCATTGAAGTTTGTTCCTGAGCTCCATCTAAAGCACACAGGGAAGAAAACCATTAGATTCGTGAGCACTTGCATCTCCAAATATAGATATGAGTTTATGATAAAAATAATTCCATAATAAACTACCAGTCTGAATCATGGTCCATATTAGGTGATACATCTAACAGTTTGTGTATCATATACGTCCATAGCTCAAGTCTTAAACTATTACTATAAGAAACTTTAAAAACACAGATATAAACAGGGTTATCATGATTTAAGCTCAACTATTACTGTCGGTCACCGCAAAATGAAGAAATTGGGCCAATCAGCACAGAAAACCGATGCCATAACAATATACACCCTCTCTGCAGAACAAGGCATAATCTCTCCCACTGACTTGTTCCTAGTCTAGGGAAAGATGTGAGGAACGCTTCTGCTGCTACTGCTTCAGGTCACTATCCCTGAGATTGTAGAAAAAAGGTGGTGCCAAAATAAGAAGAGACCGATAGGAGAGCGTCATTGTGTCAACTGTTGATCCCGTGTACATGGGCATGGTTGAGAGACGCCAGATCCGGCCACCGGCGACCTCCAGTGGCGAGCAGATGGTTGAGCGGCGTGGATTTCCACGGTAGACGACCGACCATGGCTGTTGACCTGTGGAACAAGAGAAACAGATATGAGAGAAACAGAGAGAACAGAGAGAGGATAGGAGAGGTTACCTGGGCAGCGACGTCGGACGCAAATCCAGCAAGGGGAACGCGGATCCAACTGCGTGGGACGCGGATCCGCCCTGTCCACCGTCACCCACTGGCCTAGGGGGACGATGGCGGCGAGGAAGGAGGAGAAGGGCCTACCTGGGCAACACTGGTGCCAGATCCCTCTAGTTCCGGCCTCACCATCTCCGGTTGTGGGGGATTTCGCTGATGAATAGGGGAGGTGCCCGAAACCCTGGCCGCGGGTGAGGGCGCATGCCTTGAGGCACGGATCTAGACGGAGGTAGTCGGTGGCGGGGAGAGGGAATCGGAAGAGAGCAGGAGAGCGGCGGCGCTCGCGGGGGTTCATCCTTGGGGCTGGCGGCGGATAGTTTGGCGCTAGGGTTTGGACTTTGGGGAGGACGCGCGAGTGAGGGGGACTTAGGGGAAATTTTGGGCTGGGAGAGAGGGAATGTACCAAAATGGGAGGCGGGGGGATTGGTGATGAATAAAGATAAAAAATAAAATAAAAAGTAAATATAAATAAAATCAGTAATGAATAAGTAAGATGCTATTTTTTATTTTTTTTATTTTTCAAGTGTTAACAATTGTAATGAATAAGTCACAAGCTATTTCATCATAGACCCCTTGGCGAGAATGGTGAGGATGGAGAATGGCTAGAAAGACATTTTTTTCTCAGTATTGAAAACATGGGGTTTTGTGAGGAAACTATCAATTATATGTTAACAAATTTTAGCAAACTATTTTACAAAAATATTAGACCATACTTTATGTACAATTAATCGAATAGTTGCATGTAAAATATTTTTCATAGACCTCTCATAAAAACAAATATGTACCGATTCAGTTGGAACCGAGTCAAATTTGAATTATAGATGCTTCATAGTTTCCTCAAGAGTTATTATTGCTATTATCTAAATAATAATTAATTAACTTTTCCCTTTTTAATATTTTAACAAAATACCTTCTACTATAGAGGTGATTTTATTTATTTAAATAATAATTAATTATACAAGCAATAATTTATTTAGGAAATGTTTAATTATTGCTAAGTTTTAGTGGTGATCATTATTAGTTATTTTTTATGAAGAACCTACCAAATATTTATTGAAAAATTGTACCAAACCAATTTAGGAAAATATTAGATTATTATTTATGTATAATTCATGAAATAATTGGATGTAAAATGTTTTTTTTCATACACCTCTCATAAAAAAGACAAAATTCGGCAGATTCAGCTGGAACTGGGTCAAATTTTAACTACAGGTGCTAGATGGTTTGCTCTTTTTTTAAGTTATTTTTGGGAAACTAAGTAGTTATTTCATCATAGATCCACCAAAAGTTTATCAAAAATAAACACCTAGATACGAACACCCAATAGATGGACGAGGTGGGACCGGATTGACCCCACGAGTGACATGTAAGCATAGTTAGAACAGGTTACGACATTATTATAATCAATGTAAATATTATGACGATCTAAATAGGTCGTAATCAACTAAAAATAACTCCGTAAGCTGTGTGGCTAAGTTTATGACGATCTCATCTAATGCAGTTATGACCTTTTTGACTCACATCGTCGTAATTTATATATGGATTTGATCCCCTCAAACGGTTTACGACCATCTCAGGTGAAATCGTCATAGCTTTATGACGAATTCAGCCACGACCTTTTAAAGAATGTCATGTATGAGCATATTTCTTGTAGTGTTCTCTCTTCCTCCTCCTCCTTCTTCTTCTTTCCTCTTCTTCTCTCTTCCTCCTCCTCCTTCCTTTTTCCTTTTCTTCTACTTCTCTTTATATCCTTCTATTCTTCTTTTCTTTTCTTATTTCCTTTTTCTAAAAACTATAATCCTAACACCAACATCCTAACTAATTCTAACACAACCTAAACAAACTAAAACAAAGAAATCTAACTAACTAAAACATTTTATTCTGCTTTTCTTTTCTTATTTTATTTTTTAAACAAAAATACAATCCTAACACTAACATCCTAACTAATTCTATCACAACTTAAACAAACTAAAACAAAGAAATGTAACTAACTAAAACATTTGATTCTACTTTTCTTTGCTTATTTTCTTTTTTTTTAAAACTACAATCCAAACACAAAAATCCTAACTAATTCTAACACAACCTAAACAAACTAAAAAAAAGAAATCTAACTAACTAAACCTAAAACTGACAAAAAATACAGAGAAATCTAACTAAACCAAACTAACTAATTAAGAGAAAAAAAAGAAAGAACTGGGAGGGGAGGAGGGGTGCTCACCGGAGTGGAGCGGAGGAGGACGGCCGGGAGGCGGGGGGCGGGGCGTCGGAGGGGAAACGACTGCACATTTAATTTCAGATAATCAACACAAACACTACTAGCGGTAATTGAACTAAGAAACAGTAATTAACATGTAATTACTAACTTTATCTACTTTCTTATTCTTCTTTTTATTTTCTTTTCTTTCTTTTTTTTATTTTTCTTCTTATTGTTCTTATTTTTCTTTTTCTTCTTCCTCTATTTCTTATTCTTCTTGTTTTCTTCATTTTCCTATTCTTTTTCTTCTTTCTTCTTACTCTCCTTCTTTCTTCTTCTCTCTTCCTCCTCCTCCTTTTCATCTTTCTTGTTCTCTCTTCCTTCTCCACCTTCCTCTTCTATCCTTCTTTTGATTCTACTTCTTTTTCTTCTTCTCTCTTCTTCCTCCTCCTTCTTCTTCTTTCCTCTCCTTCTCTCTTCCTCCTCCTCCGTCTTCTTCTTTCCTCTTCTTGTATCTTCCTCCTCCTCCTTCTTCTTTTTTCCTTTTCTTCGAATTCTCTTTATATCCTTTTATTCTTCTTTTCTTTTCTTATTTTCCTTTTCTAAAAACTACAATCCTAACACTAACATCCTAACTAATTCTAACACAACCAAAAAAAAGTAAAACAAAGAAATCTAACTAACTAAAAGATTTATTCTACATTTCCTTTCTTATTTTCTTTTTTAAAAAACTAGAATCCTAACACTAACATCCTAACTAATTCTAACACAAACTAAACAAACTAAAACAAAGAAATCTAACTAACTAAAACACTTTATTCTACTTTCCTTTTCTTATTATCTTTTTTAAAAAACCACAATCTTAACACTAACATCCTAACTAATTCAAACACAATGTAAAAAAACTAAAAGACAAAAATCTAACTAACTAAAAACTAAAACTAAAAAAAAATAGAGAAATCTAACTAAAATAAACTAACTAATTAAGAGAAAAAACAAAAAAGAAAGAACAGGGAGGGGAGGAGGGGTTATCACCGGAGTGGGCCGAAGGAGGGCGGACGGGAGGCGGAGGGCGGGGCAGCGGAGGGGAAAAATCTTCATATTTAATTTCAGAAAATCAACACAAATACTACTACCGGTAATTGAACTAAGTAACAGTAATTAACATCTAATTACTAACTTTATCTACTTTCTTAATCTTCTTTTTCTTTTCTTTTCTTACTTTTTCTTATTTTTCTTATTCTTATTCTTCTTATTTTTATTTTTCTTCTTCCTCTATTTCTTATTCTTCTTGTTTTTCTTCTTGTTTTCCTTCTTTTTTCTTATTCTTTTTCTTCTTTCTTCTTACTCTCCTTCTTTTTCTTCTTTCTTATTCTCTCTTCCTCCTCCTCCGTTTCTTCTTTCTTCTTCTCTCTTCCTCCTCCACATTCCTCTTATATCGTTCTTCAGATTCTACTTCTTTCCTCTTCTTCTCTCTTCCTCCTCCTCCTTCTTCCTTTTTCCTTTTCTTCTATTTCTCTTCATATCCTTTTATTCTTCTTTTCTTTTCTTCTTTTCTTTTTCTAAAAACTACAATCCTAACACTAACATCCTATCTAATTCTAACACAACCTAAACAAACTAAAACAAAGAAATCTAACTAACTACAACATTTTATTCTTCTTTTCTTTACTTATTTTCTTTAAAAAGAAACTACAATCCTAACAAACATCCTTACTAATTCTAACACAACCTAAACAAACTAAACAAAGAAATCTAACTAACTAAAACATTTTATTCTACTTTTCTCTTCTTATTTTCTTTTTAAAAAAAGAACAAACCTAACACCGACATCCTTACTAATTCTAACACAACCTAAACAAACTAAAACAAAGAAATCTAACTAACTAAAACCTAAAACTAACAAAAAACAGAGAAATCTAACTAAAATAAACTAACTAATTAATAGAAAAAACAAAAAAGAAAGAACGGGGAGGGGAGGAGGGCTGCTCACCGGTGTGCGGCGGAGGAGGGCGGCCGGGAGGCGGAGGGCGGGGCGGCGGAGGGGAAACAACTGCACATTTAATTTCAGAAAATAAACCCAAACACTACTACCGGTAATTGAACTAAGTAACAGTAATTAACATCTAATTACTAACTTTATCTACTTTCTTATTCTTCTTTTTCTTTTCTTTTCTTTATTTTTCTTATTTTTCTTCTTATTCTTCTTATTTTTCTTTTTCTTCTTCCTCTATTTCTTATTCTTCTTGTTTTCCTTCGTTTTGTTATTCTTTTTCTTCTTTCTTCTTACTCTCCTTCTTTTCCTTCTTTCTTCTTCTCTCTTCCTCCTTCTTCCTTTTCTTCTTTCTTTTTCTCTCTTCCTCCTCCACCTTCCTCTTCTATCCTTCTTCTGATTCTACTTCTTTTTCTTCTTCTCTCTTCCTCCTCCTCCTTCTTCTTTCCTCTCCTTCTCTCTTCCTCCTCCTCCTTCTTCTTCTTTCCTCTTCTTGTATCTTCCTCCTCCTCCTTCTTCTTTTTTCCTTTTCTTCTACTTCTCTTTATATCATTTTATTCTTCTTTTCTTTTCTTATTTTCTTTTTCTAAAAACTACAATCCTAACACTAACATCCTAACTAATTCTAGCACAACCTAATCAAAGTAAAACAAAGAAATCTAACTAACTAAAAAATTTTATTCTACTTTTATTTTCTTATTTTCTTTAAAAAAACTACAATCCTAACACTAACATCCTAACTAATTCTAACACAACCTAAACAAACTAAAACAAAGAAATCTAACTAACTAAAACACTTTATTCTACTTTCCTTTTCTTATTATCTTTTTTAAAAAACCACAATCTTAACATGATGAGGACATCTCTACTAATGTTACACCCACATCTTCACCAACTACACATACTGGACCAGTTACTAGAGCACGCGCACGTCAACTAAATTATCAGGTACTTTCGTTTCTTGCGAATCCTTCTAATGTTCAGGAACATAGGATGCTGCCTAAATTAGATACTTTTGTTTGTCTTATGAATGAAGGACCTAGCATGGATAAGAAGGATGGTCATTGGAGTGGGATCAAGCATGAAGAAGGAGGTGCGCGCGCGGGAAAGGACAATTGAGCTTTCAGTGGTGATTTTCGCACTTTGAGGCCACCATAAGGCGTGCATGAAGACTTGGACGAGAGACACAAGATGCCACATTAATATTTTCGTCCAAGGGTTATTATAGGTGTTGCGTCACCTTATTATTGGGCCAGGCCCATGTAATTTCGAAATACACTTAATAGGCTATTTTTTAGAGTCCGTATGTGTGGGGAAACCGAGTTAGGGTTGTTTTCGGACCCCTCCTCCAAGGGGCCACGAAATTCCCTTCTGTTCCCACATATATACAGCCCTTAGGGCGTAGTTTAGACTTGGGTTTTAATTAGATTTAAGTTAGCCATAGCCGCAACTTCGAGTTCTTCGTTTGTGTCGTCCGACCAGGCCAAGACCGCATTGGAACCCCAACTTCTGTTAATCTTTCATCTTATATTCGCAATATCCAGATTGCAATTCTTAGTTCTTGCTTGTTCTTTGATTGCTTGCAGGAATTGACCTTCGTGGTCAGGTTGATCGTGCATCCGCGGGACCAATAACCTCTCGGAGTTGGTTTAGCGATTGCTAAGGCGCAACGTCTTCGCACGTTCGTAGTCGGGTCGTGAAAGTCTACTCCACCAAAATCGATCTCCATCATCTCATCGAAACATCGGGACACCTTCGACTCTATCAAGTGGTATCAGATTTCCAGGTTGATCGGTGAGATTTACCAGTTTTTCGTAGTCAAGATTTCTTCTGTTCTTCATACCTACAGTCCACGAAAAAGCCAAAAAAAATTTAGGGTTAGATCATCACGTCCCAAGACAGTCCTAGCCTTTGTCCAGTTTTCTTTTCAGTACTTGCTTTGTTGAATTTACGGTTTCATCGTTGTGTCAAGTTGCTGATGTTAGCGTCTAGTTCCCTTAGAGTTTCGAGTTCTGATCACAGTTTGCCACGTCGCCGCCGCACAGTAGTCATCCTACCGCGTTCCGCCAATCCGAGTCCAGATACACCACCACGTTTCGCCAAGCAGAGTCCACATACACCACCACGTCCCACCGGTCCGAGTTGAGTTCCACCATCAGTACGGTTCGTGATCTCTCTATAGCCAGATTAGTTTTGAGTTGTTAGAGTCGGATTTCACCAAACTTTTGTCGTACGTAGAAGCGGGGGTGATTTCCAAAAAAAAAAAAGAGTCTGGCACGCTTTCCAGAGCAATTTTTAGGCAAAAAATTTCAGGGGTAAAAAAATTCCGTGCCCATACCTTCCTTATGTCCAGAAACTCATTTTGAGACGTTCGCTACCATAGTGATTTTTTCGCACTTTTTCAGCCACCGCAGTCCCGCATCGCAAAAAAAAAGCAAAAAAAAATTCAGAGTGTGCTTCTCAGTTGTTTACGTGCCGCGCCGTGCTTTCGTTGGTGTTTTAGGCTCGCGTCTCTAGTACGGTCTAGCCTAGGATCAGCACAGTACCGACGTTGAGTGTTTGTTCAGCTTTGCATCTCTGTTTTGATTACTGTTGAGTTTTTCCTACCATACTTGTCAGCCTTCCTACAGCTCCACATATATTCTACATCGTGCGTTTGACACCTCCTGGCCATCGCTCTACCATATCTCTGAGAGTTTTGACCCGTTGGTTGTACATCACCACCTGCTGCTAGGTAAGAATCGGTAAGAACGAAAGAAAAGCTTGACGGATTTGTGCTTTCCACCACCCCACATCCCATTAGTAGAAGTAGGATCATATTCCTGTGTGTTTTCTATTTCTGCTAACCATGCCAGGATCACATGATGAAGTGGCGCGGGATGCACCAGATTGGGAAAACATGACAAACAAGGAGCTACATGATAAATTTGCACAAATGATGTCTGAACATGTGAATGACATCGAGAACAGATTTACAGAGGCGATTGATGGCGTGGAAAAGATGATCGACACCAAGCTCGACGCCAAGTTTACTGAGTTGATCGCACGCCTACCTACACAGCCTGCTGCCGCTCCAGCACAGCCACAGCCACCGCCACTACCACGTGCATGACGTATTCTGTTTCCGAGAGGACAAGCTGTTGGTATTGGTGTTCCTCCTGCTGTTGCAGTAGCTGCTACTGCTGCTGCTTCCGACGTCGGCCAGGACGACAACTACGAGGGTGATTACGAGGAGGAGGTGGAACAGGAAGCGGCCTATGAGCAGCCAGCTGGACGTCCACGTCCCAACATTCACCACGGTCGACACCAACCACCCCCTCAGGTACGCGATGATGAACATGTGCGTAAATTTAAATTGAATCTTAAGCCGTTTGAGGGTAGATATATTCCTGATGCTTATCTTACTTGGGAGTTAGAAACTGAACAACGCTTTACATGTTTACAATATCCTGAGAATAGACGTGTTACTGCTGCTGTTTGTGAATTCACGGGATTTGCATCTATTTGGTGGTCTGAACATTGTAGATTGCATCCTAATAATATTCCAACTACTTGGGCTGCTTTAAAAGATGCTACGCGTACTCGCTGGGTTCCTCCTTATTATCAACGTGAATTGCTACAAAAATTACAGCGTTTGAGATAGGGAAAAAGTTCTGTAGAGGAATATTATCAAGAATTACAAACTGGATTGATTAGATGTGGCCTAGTAGAGGATAATGAAGCTATGCTTGCACGTTTTATGGGTGGCTTCAACAGGGAGATACAAACTATTCTAGAATACCAGGACTATGCTACTATCACTCGTTTGTTTCACCTTGCTTCTAAAGCTGAACGTGAAGTGCAGGATCGACAGGCCGATACGAGACCTAACTTTTCTGCAGGACGAAATACATCATGGACATCGCGTGGAGGTTCTACATCCACACGTCCTGCTGCACCACCATCTACTTCAGCCGCTCATTCTTACAGGGAGCCACCAAAACAGCCAGCGCCACCATTCAAGGGTGCACAGAGTAGTCCAGCGGCAAGTTCTTCTTCATCCATGGCTTCCACAGGGCAAACAAGAGATCGTGATATTAAATGTCGCCGGTTCCAAGGTGGAGGTCACTTCGCCAAAGACTGTCCCTCCAAGCGTGTGATGACTGTTACGGCGGATGGTGGGTATGACTCAGCGAGTGACTATGATGAGGAAACTTTAGTTCTCATTGCTCATGAGGAACAGGGTGCGCATGATGATGCTTATGATATAGAATATATGGCTCCTGATGATGCTGATAAATATGCTTGTTTGGTTGCTCAACGTGTGTTAAGTGTGCAGGTAACGAAGGTCGAGCAAAACCAGAGGCATATTTTGTTCCACACAAAGGGAGTGGTGAAAGAACGTTCGGTTCGCATCATCATTGATGGAGGGAGTTGCAACAACTTGGCTAGCATGGAGTTGGTGGAGAAGCTATCTCTCACCACAAGACCACACCCCCATTCATACTATATTCAGTGGTTTAACAATAGTGGTAAGATTAAGGTAACGCGTTCTGTTCGTGTGCACTTTAGCATTGCTGCATATGCTGATTATGTTGATTGTGATGTGGTACCCATGCAAGCATGCTCTCTTTTACTTGGTAGACCATGGCAATTTGATAGGAATGTTGTACACCATGGTAGGACAAATCAGTTTACTCTGGTTCATCAGGATAAAAATATTGCTTTACTTCCTATGTCTCCTGAACAAATTGTGAAAGATGATCTTGCTAGAGCTAGTAAAGCTAAACAGGAGAAAAATAAGAGTGAAAATGAGATAGCAGACAAACAATTTGAGCAACAACATAAGACTAATAGCAAATCTTCTTCTGCTGTTTCTAATGAAATTAAATTGACTAGGTCAACTTTGCTTGCTACTAAGGTTGATATTTCAGATTTCGATATTAGTCAATATGTGTGCTATGCTTTTGTGTGCAAAGATGCTTTGTTTTCATTTGAGGAATTGCCTCCTTCTTTGCCTCCTGTTGTCACTGACCTTTTGCAGGAGTTTATTGACGTCTTTCCACAAGACGTACCACCGGGATTACCACCTATTCGAGGGATTGAGCATCAGATTGACTTAATTCCCGGTGCTTTGCTGCCCAACCGTGCGCCATACCGTACCAATCCGGAGGAGACGAAGGAGATTCAGCGTCAAGTACAAGAGCTACTCGACAAAGGTTACATACGTGAATCCCTTAGTCCTTGTGCTGTTCCTGTTATATTAGTGCCTAAAAAGGATGGAACATGGCGTATGTGTGTTGATTGTCGAGCCATTAATAATATTACTATTCGTTATCGTCATCCTATTCCTAGGTTAGATGATATGCTTGATTAATTAAGTGGCTCTACCATGTTTTCCAAAGTTGATTTGTGTAGTGGATACCATCAAATTCGCATGAAATTGGGAGATGAATGGAAAACGGCATTTAAAACTAAGTTTGGATTATATGAGTGGTTAGTCATGCCTTTTGGGTTAACTAATGCACCTAGCACTTTCATGAGATTAATGAACGAGGTTTTACGTGCTTTCATTGGACGATTTGTGGTAGTCTATTTTGATGATATACTGATTTATAGCAAATCTTTGGAGGAACATTTGGATCATTTACGTGTTGTTTTTATTGCTCTACGTAATGCACGTTTATTTGGTAACCTTGGGAAGTGCACCTTTTGCATCGACCGAGTATCGTTTCTTGGCTATGTTGTTACTCCACAGGGTATTGAAGTTGATAAAGCCAAGATCGAGGCGATTGAGAGTTGGTCGCAACCCAAAACGGTCACGCAAGTCAGGAGTTTTTTTGGCCTCGCTGGATTCTATAGGCGTTTTGTGAGAGATTTCAGCACCATTGCTGCACCTCTCAATGATCTTACACGCAAGGATGTGCCTTTTACTTGGGGTACCGCACAGGAAGAAGCCTTCACGGTATTGAAAGATAAGTTAACACATGCTCCTTTGCTCCAACTTCCTGATTTTAATAAGACTTTTGAGCTTGAATGCGATGCTAGTGGGATTGGTTTGGGAGGTGTGTTATTACAAGATGCTAAACCTGTTGCATACTTTTCTGAAAAATTGAGTGGGCCTAGTCTGAACTATTCTACTTATGATAAGGAATTATATGCTCTTATTCGGACATTAGAAACTTGGCAACATTATTTATGGCCCAAAGAATTTGTTATACATTCTGATCATGAATCTTTGAAACACATAAGAAGTCAAGAAAAACTTAATCGTAGACATGCTAAGTGGGTTGAATTTATTGAGACTTTCCCTTATGTCATTAAACACAAGAAGGGGAAAGATAATATTATTTCTGATGCATTGTCTCGTTGTTATACTATGCTTTCACAACTTGACTTCAAGATATTCGGTTTAGAGACAATCAAAGATCAATATGTCAATGATGCGGAATTTAAAGATGTATTGCAGAATTGTAGAGAGGGTAGAACATGGAACAAGTTTGTGCTTAATGATGGATTTGTGTTCCGTTCTAACAAGCTATGCATTCCAGCTAGCTCTATTCGTCTTTTGTTGTTACAGGAGGCGCATGGAGGAGGATTAATGGGACACTTTGGCGTGAAGACGGAGGATGTACTTGCTACACATTTCTTTTGGCCAAAGATGAGACGGGATGTTGAGCGTTTTGTTGCTCGCTGCACTACATGTCAAAAAGCTAAGTCACGACTCAATCCTCATGGTTTATACATGCCTTTACCTGTACCTAGTGTTCCGTGGGAGGACATATCAATGGACTTTGTTTTAGGCTTGCCTCGAACAAAGAAGGGGAGGGATAGCATATTTGTTGTCGTGGATAGATTTTCTAAGATGGCACATTTTATACCATGTCATAAAAGCGATGATGCTGCTAATGTTGCTAATTTATTCTTTCGTGAGATTATTCGCTTATATGGTGTGCCCAATACTATTGTCTTGGATCGTGATACTAAGTTTCTTAGCCATTTTTGGAGATGCTTATGGGCTAAGTTGGGGACTAAACTACTTTTTAGTACTACATGTCATCCCCACACTGATGGACAAACAGAAGTGGTCAATAGGACTTTGTCTACTATGCTTAGGGATGTTTTAAAGAGTAACTTGAAAATGTGGGAAGAATGTTTACCTGATATTGAATTTGCTTATAATCGTTCATTTCATTCTACCACTAAAATGTGCCCTTTTGAGATTGTTTATGGTTTTCTACCTCGTGCACCTATTGATTTGCTGCCTCTTCCATCTTCGGAGAAGGTTAATTTTGATGCTAAGCAACGTGCTGAATTGATATTAAAAATGCATGAGTTAACTAAAGAAAACATTGAGAAAATGAATGCTAGATACAAGATTGCTGGTGATAAGGGTAGAAAGCATGTTGTGTTTGAACCAGGAGATTTTGTTTGGTTACATCTACGTAAAGATAGGTTTCCTGATTTGCGCAAGTCTAAGTTAATGCCACGAGCTGATGGTCCCTTTAAGGTTTTACAGAAAATTAATGATAATGCATATAAACTTGAGCTACCTGCAGATTTTGGGGTTAGTCCCACATTTAACATTGCAGATTTGAAACCTTATTTGGGACAGGATGATGAGCTTCCGTCGAGGACGACTTCAATTCAAGAAGGGGAGGATGATGAGGACATCTCTACTAATGTTACACCCACATCTTCACCAACTACACATACTGGACCAGTTACTAAAGCACGCGCACGTCAACTAAATTATCAGGTACTTTCGTTTCTTGCGAATCCTTCTAATGTTCAGGAACATATGATGGTGCCTAAATTAGATACTTTTGTTTGTCTTATGAATGAAGGACCTAGCATGGATAAGAAGGATGGTCATTGGAGCGGGATCAAGCATGGAGAAGGAGGTGCGCGCGCGGGAAAGGACAATGGAGCTTCAGTGGTGATTTTCGCACTTTGAGGCCACCATAAGGCGTGCATGAAGACTTGGACGAGAGACACAAGATGCCACATTAATATTTTCGTCCAAGGGTTATTATAGGTGTTGCGTCACCTTATTATTGGGCCAGGCCCATGTAATTTTGAAATACACTTAATAGGCTATTTTTTAGAGTCCGTATGTGTGGGGAAACCGAGTTAGGGTTGTTTTCGGACCCCTCCTCCAAGGGGCCACGAAATTCCCCTCTGTTCCCCCATATATACAGCCCTTAGGGCGTCGTTTAGACTTGGGTTTTAATTAGATTTAAGTTAGCCATAGCCGCAACTTTGAGTTCTTCGTTTGTGTCGTCCGACCAGGCCAAGACCGCATTGGAATCCCAACTTCTGTTAATCTTTCATCTTATATTCGCAATATCCAGATTGCAATTCTTAGTTCTTGCTCATTCTTCAATTGCTTGCAGGAATTGACCTTCGTGGTCAGGTTGATCATGCATCCGCGGGATCAATAACCTCTCGGAGTTAGTTTACCGATTGCTAAGGCGCAACGTCTTCGCACGTTCGTAGTCGGGTCGTGAAAGTCTACTCCACCAAAATAGATCTCCATCATCTCATCGAAACATCGGGACACCTTCGCCTCTATCATAACACTAACATCCTAACTAATTCAAACACAACATAAACAAACTAAAACACAAAAATCTAACTAACTAAAACCTAAAACTGACAAAAGACAGAGAAATCTAACTAAAATAAACTAACTAATTAAGAGAAAAAACAAAAAAGAAAGGGAAGGGAGGGGAGGAGGGGTTCTCACCGTAGTGGGCCGGAGGAGGGCGGCCGGGAGGCGGAGGGCGGGGCAGCGGAGGGGAAACAACTTCATATCTAATTTCAGAAAATCAACACAAATACTACTACCGGTAATTGAACTAAGTGACAATAATTAGCATCTAATTAATAACTTTATCTACCTTCTTAATCTTTTTTTTCTTTTCCTTTCTTTCTTTTTCTTATTTTTATTCTTATTCTTCTAATTTTTATTTTTATTTTTCCTCTATTTCTAATTCTTCTCTTTTTTCTTCTTGTTTTCCTTCTTTTTTCTTATTCTTTTTCTTCTTTCTTCTTACTCTCCTTCTTTTTCTTCTATCTTCTTCTCTCTTCCTCCTCCTCCGTTTCTTCTTTGTTCTTCTCTCTTCCTCCTCCACGTTCCTCTTATATCCTTCTTCACATTCTACTTCTTTCCTCTTCTTCTCTCTTCCTCCTCCTACTTCTTATTCTTTCCTCTTCTTCTCTCTTCTTCCTCCTCCTTCTTCCTTTTTCCTTTTCTTCTACTTCTCTTCATATCCTTTTATTCTTCTTTTCTTTTCTTATTTTATTTTTATAAAAACTACAATCTTTACACTAACATCCTAACAAATTCTAACACAACCTAAACAAACTAAAACAAAGAAATCTAACGAACTACAACATTTTATTCTCCTTTTCTTTTCTTATTTTCTTTAAAAAAACTGCAATCCTAACACTAACATCCTAACTAATTCTAACACAACCTAAACAAACTAAAACAAAGAAATCTAACTAACTAAAACATTTTATTCTACTTTTCTTTTCTTATTTTCTTTTAAAAAAAACAACTAACCTAACACCAACATCCTAACTAATTCTAACACAACCTAAACAAACTAAAACAAAGAAATCTAGGTAACTAAAACCTAAAACTGACAAAAAACAGAGAAATCTAACTAAAATTAACTAACTAATTAATAGAAAAAACAAAAAATAAAGAACAGGGAGGGGAGGAGGGGTGCTCACCAGAGTGCGGTGGAGGAGGGCGGCCGAGAGGCGGAGGGCGGGGCGGCGGAGGGGAAACAACTGCACATTTAATTTCAGAAAATCAACCCAAACACTACTACCGGTAATTGAACTAAGTAACAGTAATTAACATCTAATTAGTAACTTTATCTACTTTCTTATTCTTCTTTTTCTTTTCTTTTCTTTTCTTTTTCTTATTTTTCTTCTTATATTCCTTATTTTTCTTTTTCTTCTTCCTCTATTTCTAATTCTTCTTGTTTTCCTTCTTTTGCCTATTATTTTTCTTCTTTCTTCTTACTCTCCTTCTTTTCCTTCTTTCTTCTTCTCTCTTCCTCCTCCTCCTTTTCTTCTTTCTTCTTCTCTCTTCCTCCTCCACCTTCCTCTTCTATCCTTCTTCTGATTCTACTTCTTTTTCTTCTTCTCTCTTCCTCCTCCTCCTTCTTCTTCTTTCCTCTTCTTCTCTCTTCCTCCTCCTACTTCTTATTCTTTCCTCTTCTTCTCTCTTCCTCCTCCTCCTTCTTCCTTTTTCCTTTTCTTCTACTTCTCTTCATATCCTTTTATTCTTCTTTTCTTTTCTTCTTTTCTTTTTCTAAAAACTACAATCCTAACACTAACATCCTAACTAATTCTAACACAACCTAAACAAACTAAAACACAGAAATCTAACTAACTACAACATTTTATTCTCCTTTTATTTTCTTATTTTCTTTAAAAAGAAACTACAATCCTAACACTAACATCCTAACTAATTCTAGCACAACCTAAACAAACTAAAACAAAGAAATATAACTAACTAAAACATTTTATTTTACTTTACTTTTCTTATTTTCTTTTTTTAAAAACAAAAATCCTAACACCAACATCCTAACTAATTCTAACACAAACTAAACAAACTAAAACGAAGAAATCTAACTAACTAAAACCTTAAACTGACAAAAAATAGAGAAATCTAACTAATATAAACTAACTAATTAATAGGGAGGGGAGAAGGGGTGCTCACCGGAGTGCGGCGGAGGAGGGCGGCCGGGAGGCGGAGGGCGGGGCGGCGTAGGGGAAACAACTGCACATTTAATTTCAGAAAATCGACCTAAACACTACTACCGGTAATTGAACTAAGTAACAGTAATTAACATCTAATTACTAAATTTATCTACTTTCTTATTCTTCTATTTCTTTTATTTTCTTTCTTTTTCTTATTTTTCTTCTTATTCTACTTATTTTTATTTTGCTTCTTCCTCTATTTCTTATTCTTCTTGTTTTTCTTCTTGTTTTCCTTCTTTTTCTTATTCTTTTTCTTCTTTCTTCTTACTCTCCTTCTTTTTCTTCTTTCTTCTTCTCTCTTCCTCCTCGTCCTTTTCTTCTTTCTTCTTCTCTCTTCCTCCTCCAGCTTCCTCTTTTATCCTTCTTCTGATTCTACTTCTTTTTCTTCTTCTCTCTTCCCCCTCCTCCTTCTTCTTATTTCTTCTTCTTCTCTCTTCCTCCTCCTCCTTCTTATTTTTTCCTTTTCTTCTACTTCTCTTTATATCCTTTTATTCTTATTTTCTTTTCTTATTTTCTTTTTCTAAAAACTACAATCCTAACACTAACATCCTAACTAATTCTAACACAACCTAAACAAACTAAAACAAAGAAATCTAACTAACTAAAAGATTTTATTCTACTTTTCTTTTCTTATTTTCTTTATTAAAAAAACTACAATCCTAACACTAACATCATAACTAATTCTAACACAACCTAAACAAACTAACACAAAGAAATCTAACTAACCAAAAAACTTTATTCTACTTTCCTTTTCTTATTCTAAAAAAAAGAACAGGGCGGGGCGGAGGAGGGCGGACGAGGGCGGGTCGGAGGGGGGCGGGGCGAAGAGAGCTGGGCGGAGGAGGTTGTGAGGAGTGCAAGTTCGAGAGGGGCACGACGCCAGGTTAACGGCCAGGCGTTATGCCGTCTGCTAGCAGACGACAACGTTGCTTTGCCGTCTGCTAGCGGACGGCATAACGCCTAGCCGTTAACCCTCACTTCTCGACGGTGCTAGGCGGGCCCATCTCTAGGTTTTCTGTCTGCCACATCACGGAAAATGAACCTTTGCCTTCTGCATGTGCGTGGACAGACGGCAAACAACCTCTTTGTCGTCCGCCCCGATGAAAAATAGATGGCAGAGAGGTTCCCACATGTAAAACGGGTGAATTCCAGTAGTGCAATAGACAACTGCATTAAAAGAACTTTGCGTAAAGTAAACAATACTTCCAACCGTGGTTACAAGCACCGTTGTTTTCCCCCCTTGTGGCAACAACACATCCCCTAGACTCATGTTTCTGTCACTCAAGTTAGTCATCAGGGGGCAGGAACCCACGATCATGCATAACGCCCCCTCTTCGAGTTACTATGTACTACTTGGCCAAAGAAATAAACAACAACGGAGAACATGGAAGAATTACTCAAGAACTCAAATATAAAAGGAGAAGAACCAGATATATTACTCATCACAATCTGAACATAGTCTCATAATCCATCAGATCCCAGCAAACTCAACATAGCAAAAGTAGATAGAATTACATATGTGCCTTGATCATGTAGGGCAGCTCACAAGATGTAATCCATGAAGAAAAAAGAGGGGGAGAAGACATCACATAACTACTTGTAAGGCCCGATATGGGATACTGTTCCAGCTCTAGATGTTTCCATTCAGATCCGGGGACGAAACACGTATCGGTCCCACCGCGACATATGACAAGGTCATATGGCTCGGATTTCTAACATGATATCACAACATTACAGCTACAAGGATACAACATCTCATAGAATCGGCATGCAACTGCCTTAATATAATACATCAGCGGAAGGTACATGTCTGAGTACGGACTACAATCAAATGCCTACTGGCAAAGATAAAACACACCATTCCCATAACCACACGGGTCCAGAATCTCCGCTGGGATCCGCCTAACTATTCGTCATCGAGTCTCCGCGAAGGCGTCCAGAAGAAGGGTCGTCGAGCTCCTCTGTAGTCCAAGATCGTTGCATAACATGCGTAAAAGAGAAAAGAAGGGGTGAGCTATATCAACAAGTCTTGTAACTAACTTCTCACGGTAAGATGGGGGTAGTGGTTCAGGTTGCAGCCACGCTAGCAATATATGAAGTGGCTAACAATCTATTTAGAGGTAAGATGAGAACCAAGCATTCGATGAGGAATCGCCTCCAACAAGTCTGCTATGAGCTACTTACCCGAACATAACACCTATCCTATCCTTGTCCTCCCCTTCGGATCCCGACGAAGAAGAAGAAGTCAAGGCACACACATATTGATCAAGTTATTAAAATTATCTCAGTTGTTGTTGTCTATGAACAAGGAGTAGTTCTCAAGTCATCGATAACCGTGGACACGGCTTCTCGAAAATATTTAACCCTGCATGGGTGTACCAACTTCCCATTATAAGCTTCGCATGTACGCCGTCTCTCTCAGTCCGGCGAGTTAAAGACACTCATTGAAGAGTTCTCCCGAGAGATCCGGACATCATAGTGCCTCTAAATAACAACAAACAAATACGGGTGTCCCCCGGTAGAGTCGACACGCAACTCAAGAGTCGTCCGTCTCTCGAATTGGCCTCTTCCGTCTCACATCTGGTTGGAATGACATCAGCAAAGCAGGTAGGCATCCCGCGCTCCGCAAAGTTTTGGACCAACATGATATACCATCCCACTGGCCCGCGTGAACCTATTCTGAGAACCTGCGAAGCCCTGCCAACCACTCCTACGGTGTAAATGAAAAACCAGCTTGGGCCACCACTAGAAATGTTTGAAGCTAGTTAGGTAAGAAGAGGGGACCCCATAGAATCCCACATGCGGTTAGGAACGCTCTTCAAGAGACACAATACCGGGAACTCGGGTCCTAGGTGACTCGAATGGAACAAAGCATCGGGGCAGGATAGCCTAGACCTTCCATCCTTCGTCGAGTATAGTCAACATTATGATAAGCACATCATCCACAAAAATATAATAGTGTGGTATCCCAATCCAAGGAGTAACATGATAATAGTTGATAACATCCTAGCATGCATACTAAGAAGTGGTTAAGCAAGCAAGGTACATGGCCAAACAATGGTTTGCTGGGATGTGGGGGACATGACTATTTGGGTTTATTTGAGAGGCCTAAATATGAGGAGGTAGGATCAAACAATCGTTCTATCCTATACCTAGGCACAAGTGAGCTGAAATTTATAAGCATGATAGATTCTCCCCCTTACCTGATGAGAAGACGAAGCCGAAGGTGTAGTCGATCGCAAACTCACAATGTCTTCGAGAGTACCCGCGGGAGCACACAAGAAGTAAACACTGGAAAGGCAATCAACGGAGATGCATGTATTACTACGAAGCTATCATGAGAAAGAAACAACAAGAAGGCAACACGAGGCAACGCACTTTGATATCGCATCAACCGTCGAGAGCGGTTACTAACAGGTTAAGTGGAGTATTCGTCCCACACGACGATACCACATATTTACGATGGTTCAAGTTGTTTAGATACACAACAGGAGCAAAGGTTTTTAACATGGCATATCACTCAAGCATGGCATGGCACACAAACATGGAAAGAGGGGTGAAGCATAAGAAATGTACCTATACTAGTAAATTTAAGTGGAGTAAAATCCTAAGAAATGCACATCACTAATTACCCCACGATAAATAAGGGTTTTATTACCGTTTTGTCCTAAACCATATTTTATTATTTAGCAGGAAACAGTACCATATTCACCATCTAGACGGAATTCTAGTCAAGTTTCACGTAAGGAACATTTTGATCGGAGCAACGGTTATTAAGTTACGACCTATTACATTTACGGTGGCATGCGATGTAATTAGCAGGGAAACAACATGTAAACAAGTTCAAACATGGCAAAGAGCAACATTTTATTATTCTACACGCAAAACGGAGCAACTTTCATGTCGAAAGCATCTCCATCCGAGCAACGGTTTAAAAGTACGCGCATCGCAAAATTACAACACAATCTGCCAAAATATGTAAATACAGAACAAAATAAAACGCTAAGTGGCCGAAACTGCAACAATCAGGCCCAAACAGACGAGCGCAACCTAACTATACCTCGCACGGGGCGAGTTACACTAACGGGCCGACCCAACAGTTCAACAACAATAAACAAATAAAAATGATCGGGGGCACCTCACCTTGCTGGAACGTGGCCCAAGCCGGCGGTTGCGATGCATAGAAGTCGCTCGCCCGGGGTAGAGGACGCGGTTGGGCCGAGGGGTCGCGGGCTGTTGGGCGCTCTGTTAGGCCGCCGGTGGCGAGGCCGACCCAGGCTACGAACACGAGCGGGCGAGCGGCGGTTGGAGCGCTCGTCCTCTTCCTCTCCAGGACAACAGTGAGCGGCGGTGGGCGTTGACACCGGCGATGCGTGGTGCTCCAGCGAGAAGGGGCGCCGCCGGGTGGAGGAGACGGCAGGAGCGGAGCCGCGACACCAGATCTGGTCGCCGACGGCTGACCCTTGGTGGCGCGATGAGGTCCTCCTCGAGGTCCTGGTCACAAACAGAGAGAGGCAAGGGGGTGAGGAGGAAGGAGATGAGAGGGAGAGGCGCGGGAGGAGGAGTTCACCGAATTGGATGGAGGCGGCGTCCGGCCGGTGGCTCACCGGGGTTGGGGCGACGAAGGCCTCCACGGGAAGACGGGCACCGTGGCGGATCGCTCGGGGTGCGGGAGGAGGTCTCCACGGGAGCTGCATCTGGTAACGTGGCGCCATACGGTTCGTTCGATCCAGATCCGACGGTCCAAATCGCTGGATCTGGATCTGAGGTGGGGGTTGGCTGTGCACAGAAACTAATGTGGGGGTGGCGGCCGCTAGAGGTTGGTGGGGGTTTAGGGTAGGCTACGGTTTCTCCAAATGGTAAGGGGTTGCCTTCTCTTTATAGCAGATGCTTTGGGAAGGCTAAATGGATAGTTTGGGCTTGATTTACGGGGGTGTTGGGCTTAGATTTTGGGTGGGATTGGTTTAGAAGATAAGAGAGAAATCTGGGAGGTCAGCTAATATCTCGCGTGACATTTTGTAAGTACACCCCTCGGATTACATCGGCTATTATGGCTGGCACATCCGAACGTTTAACTACCCGACGAAGTCGGAATCGCAAGAAAATCGAAATACATCGTCGCAATATGATAACCACATAGTCTACAATGTTTAATGCCAGAAGAGAACGTCGAGCACCTCCCTATAAAATAACCCTTTTAAATATAAATGGGTGGGGGGGGTTCTGCACTGTTGGTGATGGTTGGTCTTGTGCAGGACGGTGCGACAGTGCTCGGGTGAAACCCGGTGTCGCAAAAGGTCGTGTGCCATGGTGGAAAGGTTTGGTCACGCATCCGATACGAGAACGAGGGGGGGGGTAATATTCACCAATTAATAAATTAGCGAAGCAAATAGTACAAACAATACAGGCAATCAACAAAAATAAAGCAACAAACAATTTTTTAATTTGGGTGAAAATCCCGGGCTGTTACAATACAACACCACTAACAAGGGATCTCATCCCAAGATCCTGGACGATCCGGGGGAGAGGGGAGAGAAAAGAGAGCCGACGATCTCCAACACCACCAACAAGGGAGTCTGCGCCATGTCGAACAAAGATCTTCCAACGAGAAATTTCCGCGCAGAGATGTCAACATCGGAGAACGAAACCATCGGGAGATCAAGAGGAAGAACGATAGTCTGAGCGATGATCAAGGGAAGTATTCTCACTCAAATCGTGAGGATACTAGGCAAGAGGAAATAAGGCAACAGACGACCAAGATTCTATCCAGAGTCGGAGAAGCTAAAGGTACTACAAAGAACTACCAACCTGAGATCGGAATCGAGACAATACACTTCAAGCAAGGCATTGTAATGGTTCCAAAAGTCCACTTACTCGAGATCCTTGAGTTGAAGGAGGATAAGCCGAGATTAAAACACTTACGGAACTTATCCTGACCAGAGCATGGGTAAGGAGTAAAAGATTCCTACTCTCCGATAACTAACTTAGTAACTACAAAAATAGTTTTTGTCTAGACTCGACTTTGTCCAGAAAAGGGTCCTACCGTCGGTAAGGTTCTGATACCAAGTTTTAGGGCCCCATATGCGGTACTGTTCCAGATCTAGATGTTTCCATTCAGATCCGGGGACGAAGCACATATCGGTCGCACCGTGACATATGACAATGCCATATGCCTTGGATTTCTAACATGATATCACAACATTACAGCTACAAGGATACAACATCTCATACAATCGGCATACAACTGCCTTAATGCAATACATCAGCGGAAGATACATGTCTGAGTACAAACTACAATCAAATGCCTACTAGCAAATATAAAACACACAATTCCCGTAACCACACGGGTCCAGACTCTCCGCCGGTATTCGCCTAACTAGTCTTCGTCGAGTCTCCGTGAAGGCATCCAGAAGAAGGGTTGTCGAGCTCCTCTGTAGTCCAAGATCGTTGCATAACGTGTGCAAAAGAGAAAAGAAGGGGTGAGCTATATCAACATGTCTCGTAACTAACTTCTCACAGTAAGATGGGGGTAGTGGTTGAGGTTGCAGCCGCGCTAGCAATATATGAAGTGGCTAACGATCTATTTAGAGGTAAGATGAGAACCAAGCATTTGATGAGGAATCACCTCCAACAAGTATTCTGTCAGCTACTTACACAAACATAACACCTATCCTATCCTTGTCCTCCCTTCGCATCCCGACAAAGAATAAGCAGTCAAGGCATACACACACATTGATCAAGTTATTAAAATTATCTCAGTTGTTGTTGTCTATGAACAAGGAGTAGGTCTCAAGTGGTCCATAACCGTGGACACGGCTTCTCGAAAAGATTTAACCCTGCAGGGGTGTACCAACTGACAATTATAAGCTTCGCATGTACGCCGACTCTCTTAGTCCGGCCCGTTAAAGACACTCTTTGAAGAGTTTTTCTGAGAGATCCGGACATCATAGTCCCTCTAACTAACAACTAACAAATCCGGGTGCCCCCCAGTAGAGTCGACACCCAACTCAAGAATCGGTCGTCTCTCGAATTGGCCACTTACGTCTCACGTCAGGTTGGAATGACATCTGCAAAGCATCGGGGCGTGAACCCGCGCTCCACAAAGTTTTGGACAAATAGTATATACCATCCCACTAGCCCGCGTGAACCTATTCTGAGAACCTGCGGGCCCCTGCCCGCCTCTCCTACGGTGCAAATGAAAAACCAACTTGGGCCACCACTAGAAATGTTTGCAGCTAGGTAGGTAAGAAGAGGGGACCCCATAGCATCCCACACGTGGTTAGGCACGCTTTTCAAGAGACACAATACTCGGAACTTGGGTCCTAGGTGACTCGAATGGAACAAAGCATCGGGGCGAGATAGCCTAGACCTTCCATCCTTCCCCGAGTATAGTAAACATTACAATAATCACATCATCCACAACAATATAATAGTGTGATAGCACAATCCAACGAGTAAGAGGATAACAGTTGATAGCATCCTAGCATGCATGCTAAGAAGTGGTTAAGCAAGCAAGGTACATGGCCATACAATGGTTTGCTGGGATGTGGGGGACATGGCTATTTGGGTCTATTCGAGAGGCATAAATATTAGGTGGTAGGATCAAAAAATTGTTCTATCATATACCTAGGCACAAGTGAGCTGAAAGTAATAAGCATGATATATGCACCCCCTTACCTGATGAGAAGACGAAGCTGAAGGTGTAGTTGATCGCAAACTCGCAACGTCTCCGAGAGTACCTGCGGGAGAACACAAGAAGTAAATACTGGAAAGGCAATCAACGGAGATGCATCTATTACTACGAATCAATCATGAGCAAGCAACAACAAGAAGGCAACACGAGGCAACGCACTTTGATATCGCATCTACCGTCGAGAGTGGTTACTAACATGTTAAGTGGAGTATTCGTCACACACGATGATACCGCAGATTTACGATGGTTCAAGTTGTTTAGCTATACTACAGGAGCAAAGTTTTTTAACATGGCATCTCAGTCAAGCATGGCATGTCACACAAACATGGCAAGAGGGGTGAAGCATAAGAAATCTACCTGTACTAGTCAATTTAAGTTGAGTAAAATCCTAAGCAGTGCACATCACTAATTACCCCACGATAAATAAGGGTTTTATTACCGTTTTGTCCAAAACCATATTTTGTTATTTTTATTAGCAAACAACAGTAGCATATTCACCATCTACACGAAATTCTAGTCAAGTTTCATGTAAGGAACATTTATATAGAAGCAACGGTTATTAAGTTATGGCCTATTATATTTACGATGGCATGCAGTGTAATTAGCAGGGAAACAACATGTAAACAAGTTCGAACATGGCAAAGATCAACATTCTATTATTCTACGAGCAAAACTAAACAACTTTCATGTAGAAAGCGTCTGCATCTGAGCAACGGTTGAAAAGATACGCGCATCGCAAAACGACAAAACAATCTGCCAAAATATATAAATACAGAAAACAAAAAAACACTATCGGGCCAAAACAGCAGCAATCAGGCCCAAAAAGATGAGCGCAACCTAATATACCACGCACGGGGAAAGATAAACTAACGGGCCGGCCCAACAGTTCAACAGCAACAAAAAAAGATGGGGGGGCACCTCACCTTGCTCGGCCATGGCCCAAGCCGGCGGTGGCGACACATAGAAGTCGCTCGCCCGGGGCGAAGGACACGGTTGGGCCGAGGGGTCGCGGGCTTCTGGGCTCTGTGTTGGGCCTCCGGTGGCGAGGCTGTCTCATGCGACGAACACGAGCGGGCGAGCGGCGGTTGCAGCACTCGTGCTCGTCCTCTCCAGGACGACAGCTAGCGGTTGTTGGTGTTGATGCCGACGATGCGTGGTGCTCCGGAGGTCCTGGTCATGGTGGAGGCGAACTCATCGCAAACAGAGAGAGTCAAGGGGGTGAGGAGGAAGGAGAGGAGAGGGAGAAGCGCGGGAGGAGGAGGTCACCGGAATGGGTGAAGGTGATGGTCGGGCGGTTGCTCGTTGGGGTTGGGGCGCGGCGGCCTCCACGGGACGACGGGCACGGGGGCGGAGCGCTCGGGTGCGGGAGGAGGTCTCCACGGGAGTTCATCTGGTGACGTGGCGCCTTGCGGTTCGTTCGATCCGGATCCGACGGTCTAGATCGCTGGATCTGGATCTGAGGTGGGGGTGGGCTGTGCACAGAAACTGAGGTGGGGGTGGCGGCGGCTAGAGGTTGGTGGGTGTTTAGGGTAGGCTAGGGTTGCTCCAAATGGCAAGGGGTTGCCTTCTCTTTATAGCAGATGCTTTGGGAAGGCTAAATGGATTGTTTGGGCTTGATTTAAGGGGGGTTTGGGCTTAGATTTTGGGTGGGCTTAGTTTAGAAGATAACAGGGAAATCTGGGAGGTCAGCTAATATCTCGCGTGACATTTTTTAAATACGCCCCTCGGATTACATCGACTATTATGCCTGGCACATCCAAACGTTTAACTACCCGACGAGTCGGAATCGCATGAAAATCGAAACACATCATCGCAACACGATAAACACGTCGTCTATAATATTTAACGCCAAAAGAGAACGTCGAGCACCTCCCGATAAAATAACCCATTTAAATATAAATGGGGGGGGGTTTCCGCACCGTTGGTGATGGTTGGTCTTGTGCAGGACGTTGCGACGGTGCTCGGGTGAAACCCGGTGTCGCAAAAGGTCGTGTGCCATGGTGGAAGGGTTCGGTCATGCATCCGATACGAGAAAGAGGGGAAATATTCACCAATTAATAAATTGGCGAAGCAAATAATACAAACAATACAGGCAATAAACAAAAATAAAGAAACAAACAATTTTTTAAATTTGGGTCAAAATCCCGGACTGTTACACCACTGATCATGGACCCATGGTCCAAGGTGGACTACTCACGGCTCATCCGGGAAGTGTCCATGGTGGTGGAGAAGCTCTCGAAGGTCAACCTCCCTCCGGCAGGGTGCCAGGAAGAGGTCTTCTGGTGCTCCCGATCTTGGAAGCGCGGCGACAGCGGAACATAGGCGAGATCGCAAAAAAGGGTTCTGTCCTCGGGGTTTTCGGGACGAGAGAAATATATAGGCGAAGGGGGCAGCCGGGGGGGCCACAAGGTGTCCAGGAGGCCTCCCGGCGCGGCCCAACCCTAGGCCGCGCAACCTGGCCGCCTGGGCACCAGGTGGGGCCCCTCTGGCCGACCTTCGGGCATCTGGAAGCTTCTGGTATGCTATTTTTTATATATTTTTTCCAGAATTTTTCTGGCATTTTACGTAATGGGAAAACCTGAAATAAAAAGACAGTAGAAAACAGAGAATGGCACTAGGGTGCACTGAGTTAATAGGTTAGTTCAAATATGATCAAAAGTGTATGGAAGTGTATCAAAAGAATAACAATATCACCCAAAACATGCATGGAGAAAGCCGAAATTATAGATACGTTTGGGGCGTATCGACATCCCCAAACTTAATTCTTGCTCTTCCTCGAGTAGGTAAATGATAACAAGCATAATTTCTATGGTGACATGTTACCAACCATATAAGAAATTTTAAGTAAAGCAATCAAGGCATGTAAATCAATGCATGTCATAACAAGCAAGAGTCTATATTAGCATTGAAACAAGCAACATAAGAACATAAAGGTGCAAGAGATCTCGTTGTCCGTGACTCGAATGTCTCCAAATGGTGCTTGCGTGCAAGATGTGGGGGATGGGAATACGAGAGAGAAAAACATATTTTTTTGGTTGAGAACTCAATCTACTAAAGTTTCAAACTTAGTCTTCTTTGGAATCTTATCTTGACTTGTCCCGAGACCACTAGCCAGGTACAAGTCAAACTGATCGAATCCCTTTCGACATTTTGAGCACTCATGCAATGGATGAGCGTAAGCAAGAAAATTGACACTGAGGATGGCAAAGAGAGAGATGGTGGAGGAGGAAGACAAAAAGGTGTGAAAGGCTCACATCAATGAGGACAATCATAGGCCATAAGACGAATGATAGATATGATATGAGGAGTAGGGATTGCCATGCAACGAATGCACATATGAGCTATGGAAAGCTCTCCAATGGAACTAGTGGGGGTGCATCCAACTTGCTTGCTCACGAAGACCAAGAGCTCATTTGAGGATGCTCATCATTGGAATATACAAGCCAAGTTCTATAGTCTGAAGGTCCCCACCACTACTAGGAGAAAGGCTAGTAGTAGCGTCCCCTTTTGGCTCATCATTAGCGCCCCCAAGCGCGGTACTGATAGCACACTACAACTAACTTGTAGCAGCAGTGCGCACGGGCAACTGCTACTGCTATGTAGGGTTAGCAGTAGCGCCTCCTCGAGGAGCCGCTACTAAAATCTATAGCAGCAGTGCATGCATCTGCCAGTCGCTACTATTAATATTTTTCAAAAAAAAATTCATTTCTACCTATTTTCTCCTATTTGTTTGTACATGTTTTATAGTATAATGCACACCTCAATATCTCATACATAGACAATATTCTAAATCGATCATCTCATATATATTATCACATGATCATAATATCCAACACATAGTTTTTTCCTAATTTAACTTCAATAACAACAAGTACGAAAGCCATAATATCCAACACAAAGATTTTTCCTCGTTTAACTTCGATAACCTAATTGTTCCAATTCACTACTACTAAATATATATAGGACCTAATCAACACTCAAAGGTGAAAGGAAATAAAACCAAAAATAACGTCCATATTCTCCAACATAGAGAATAGGGAACAACTTGTCTCCAGTTTGTGGTTTCTTGTGCACCCGTATCTTCAACCATGCTTTGATTTCGACACAGCCATCTGGTCCACTTTGAATGTAGTAATCATGTGTGAAAGGTTATGTCCATGGTCGTGCACAAACAATTTGAACTTTTTTCTTTTGATATCTTCATCCATCTAGGCGTACAAGCTGGCGGTATATTCTATTGAATAACATAAATATTAGTAGCATAGTTCGCAATGGAGTATACTTAATAAGAATGCTATTTTTGACAATATAGGTTACTGACAGAATGATAAAAATCTTACCAGGTGTCACAACCCCAAGTTAGGTATGTGCTACGATCAAGCCTCACCTTGCATTCATGTCAAAAATTTCAAAAGAAATTGGAATTGGGGAAAGCAGAAAGCCCTAAATTTTTTAATTCAAATGGCCAGATAAAAAGTTGCTCCAAAAATCACTTTGATATTTTTGAAAAGTCCTAGAAATAAGCGAGATCACATATAAAGTGGAGTGGGTCCCACTCAAGGCTCACCGATTTTTCAAAAATATTATAAGTGCCTTGGAATTAAATTAAAACCCCTATTTGATTCGAAATTCAAACTATTTGAATTTCAAAAATTTCCAAAACTTGTGAGTGGCTAGCTATATGTCTAGTAATGCCACATAAAATATTTGGGCATTTACAAAAATGCTTTGCTATTTTATCCACAGCAAAACAACTTACAGAAAAAGAAAAAAAGAAGAAAAAGGGAAAAGGGCTTACCTGGCCGAAGAGGCCCAACTAATCCCCCCGAGCCCACCAAGCCGGCCCAGCCCGCTGCCGATGTTTGTCTTCTTCCCCGGCGCGGCAAGCAGCTCGCTGGAGCGCATGCCGACGCCAGCGGCAGCTGCTAGGCTGCCTGGCACCCTCCCAGGCGACCTTATCGCGGTAGAGAGACGTCCCCGTTGCCGTCTCTCACTTTTCCCTTGTAGAGACGAGCTTCTGGTCCTCCTCCTCGCCATTTCTTCATGCCGCGAACCCTAGCAGAGAGTGCCACCGCGCACCGTCGTGGCCACCATGGCCTAGAGCCCTCGGGAGCTTGTCTATCGTCTTCCCCGTCCACGACTCCATCGAGCTGCATCAAGGACTCGAGCCAAGAGCCAGAGGAAGTGGCGCGCCTCAAGATCTTCTTCGCCGGACCCACGAGACGCCGTCGTCAAATTCTCCGGCCACACAGCCTCCCCGGCCTCGCCGTCTTTGCCGTTAGCTTCAGATGAGATCCTGCACATTTCCCCTAAGCTCGCAGCGCCTCGTTCCCTCTGTAGCCAAATCTTCCATGAGACCCGAGCATGCTCGCCGCCTCGGTCAAGCCAGAGCTCGATCTCGTGCCCTTGTCGTTGCCCAGTGCGTGCGTTTGGCTCCTGGGTGCACTAGCTTTCGATTGCGCCAAGTTTTACCTCAAGACGTTCCCCCTAGCCTCGTCTACGAACTCGCCGGTTCTCTGCTTCCGCCGGAGCAGTCGCCGCTGTCCCTCTGGTCCTCCCCGTGACCCCCAGCCACCTCCATTTAATGCGCGAGAGCACCAGGAACCCATCCATGCCCTCCATTTCCTCTCTCGTGCCTGAATCGAAGACCCGAAGCAACTCCGGCGAACAGTGCTCGCCGTCGATGCCATTAGGGCTAGCCCGAGCTTAATCACCCCCTGGCCCCACCAGTAAGTGGCACTGACATTTGGGCCAGCCCCTGCTAATCCCCCCTGTTTGGTTTAAATCTTTTAAATCAAATTAATTAACAACAGAGAGAATGACAGGTGGGACCCCTCTGTCAGTGGCCCCCTGCGTCATGCTGATCTCATGATGACACAATATTTTCTTTTCTATTTAAAAGAAAATTCAGAAATTGGCAGAAAATGATTAAAACTTTGGAAATTCATATCTAATTCATTTCAACTCCAAATAAGGCATACAATATGTCTAAAATTATTAGAAAAATACATGGATTGTGATTATGGGCTCTGTTTCCATGAATGACCAAGTTAAATTGGGTGAACAGTGGAAAAAATCCATATGAATTTAATTTGAATTCAAATTTGGAGTGAATTTGCAAATGACTTTGCATTCCACTTCTTTTAAATGGAATTATCCACACAATGCAACCATGAACATCACACTACAATCTTGATCATGTGTTTGTGCATTGTACATTATTTTGATCCTTTGATTGCCATGTTTGTCGAATAGAAGTGGAGCCAAAACTGGAGGCCACCCCCTTCTATGAAGACCCCGGTACCGAACCTCGTCAGCAAGGCAAGCAAACCCCCATTGACCATGTAGATAAAAACCCATTTCCCTCTCAGTCTCGCTTATGCATGAAATAGGATGATCACCTTGTTATCGATTCTACCACATAGTTGAACCCATATCCTTTGCATGACCTATCATTTTGTCACAGTAGTAAGCAAACCACAATCCTAGCAAGTGTAGGATTTGTTTGATATCATGTGGCCCCTGCAACTGTTACTGCTTATCGCATACTTAGTGTTTACAACGAGGATACTTTGATCTGTGAGTCGGTATGGTAGCAATCATGTTGAATAAGGTGAAACTGTGTTGGTGAATCCACCCTAATACAAGGTGAACGATGAGAGGCTGTGTAGGAGTACACAGTGGGTTGTCTTGTTGAACACTACCTTAAGTTCTTGTGTGGTGATCCAAGAAGAAGAGTGCAACCACACATTGGGCTCACTGACCCCTCTGAACCTAGTACCTCAACCCATTCGAACCCCAGGAGTTGCAGTAGTTCGAAGTTCTGGTAGGGCTGTGGCACGGTCAGCGAAGTGGATGAATGACTATTCAGACCGTCTTGGGACCCTGCACATATCGTTTGAGGCTGTGCTGGAACCTCGGACGGACTTCCATACGGATCCCCCTCATATAGGCGACTCTCTGGACTTAAGTGTTGTGGTGAACATCCTCGCCGATACCCCTTGAATGGTGTCGAGGCCAAAGGCGGTAACTGATGGTCATGTGTGTCTAGAGGTACACCCCTTTAGGGTTAACAAAACTATTCGAATAGCCGCGTCCGCGGTTATGGACTGCTTGGAAAGCTTAGTTTGATTATTAGACAACTTGAACGGGATACTTATAAAACTTTCCAAGATAAGAGTGAGTGCTATGGCGGGCTTTCTCGTGGGAAGTCGAGGAAGGAAACATAGTGGTGTAATTGGTTGGAGACATGTAGTGGACTCGTGTACGCTTCTTACTACAAGTCTGGTACTCGTAGTTCAGGACTAGCCAAGTCAAAGCTGGCACTTCTGCTTATGAACCCCACCTCCCTTTGCCTTGATACATGTGCATGAGTAGTATAGCTCCTACGTAAGTCTTGCTGAGTACAACTTTGTACTCACGTTTTCTTATTCTATGTTTTAGATGAACCCACTGACCCCGAAGGTGGATTCTTCCTCCATCTCGACGACTGAAGACCAAGCTAGTGTAGTCCCAGTCAGACGACTGGTCCCTCGTGGAAGGGATTTTTTTATAAATAAGGCTTCTCTAAGCCATTTGTTAAGATTGTCTGTACTCAGACCTACTTTGCTTCCCCATGTTTGATGTAATGTTGGATCACGGTCTCATGATCTCTGTGTGCACTCTGTAAGAGTTATCAATAAAGTTGTACAATTTGTAGAGAATTGCAATGATACCTGCTGTTCATACTAGACATGTGTGCTGCGTGTATGATTATAACATGCATGTCTTAGTATGGGTTTTCGAGACCTTAGTTCTGATCTGGCTGGCGGTCTTTTCTACACCAAGTGGCCCTTAGATGCGCGCAGCTTGGGGCATCGCGATGCGATTGCTCGTGACTCTATCACGTGCACACTTTGTTGTATGATCGAGCCCGCCCTAGACCCCGACTAAGTGATCGGGCTGGTGTAAGTCTATGTAAGTGTTATAATACAATCGATAGTATGGTTGAGGCGACTTGTCTATGAGTATGGGAGATCACCACCCATCTTATTTAGACTTGTGTGCGGATGATGAGGACCCATCTCAGTTGATCATCCGGCCTGGATGGGAGGCCCCTCACGTTCGATGCTTTCCGAGAATGTTCTGTGCTTAGCCTTGTCTGCTTAGACAAGGCCGTGTGGTTCTCGGCTCTCCATATGATTGTGTTGTAGAGGGTCTTGCATAAGCTAACCCCGGGTCCCGACAGACTTGGTATCAGAGCAGGACTGACTGTAGGATTATCAGCCTTCGTCGAAGTTGAGTCTAGCCTTTATAGTTATATAGTTACTCTGGGTATATAAGGGAACAACATAAGGCTTCTTTTTTCTCCTTATCTTCATCGTTCTGAGTTCTGAGTCACCCTCATCTTTTCTACGGGAAGATAGGACTAGGCTCATCTATATCTTACTTGAACATCTCGTTGATTGCTTCCTTGTAGCCGTTGGAAAGTTGTGTTCAGTTGTCCAGAGTCTTTGTGCCTTCAGTTTGGACTTCCTCGTATAATTGCTATTCCAATGTTGTGAGAATTTCTATTTCTCTTGCAATTACAACCGTTATGCTGTCCGAGTCATTCCAGTTATCTTCATAATCTGGCGCATTTGCAAAATCATTCAACTCTGTTTGACATTGATCTTATCCTTCAGGATGTCTCAACAAACCCGTGGCCACCTTGGTCATGCCCAAGCTCATGGGGATGATCCGGAGGAAGGCAATCTTCCACCGTCACCCATGATAGCTCAAGTTCTCATGGAGGTTGAAAGAAACCGAAGGGACTCTCATGAGTTGTTGGGGGTCATTGCTCGGAACACTACCCAGCAGCGGAATGAGCTTGTGTCGTTGAATGACTTCATCCAACTTCATCCCCCAGTTTTCAGCTATTCCACCGAGCCCCTTGACGCCGAGGACTGGCTTCGCAGTATCGAGAGAAAGCTCCATTCTGGACATGTTGCAGATGGTGACAGAGTCAACTATGCCACCTACAACCTCGAGGGTGCATCTAGCTCTTGGTGGGAGAACTTTCTTTACATGCGTCTAGCTGGACAGTTCACTTCGTGGAATGAGTTTTGTGACGCTTTTCGAGAGCATCACATTCCTAAGGGACTCATGGACCGCAAGAGAGAGGAGTTCTGAAATCTCACCCAAGGAAGAAGGTCCATCGATGAGTTTATTCGGGAGTTCAAACGTCTGGCCCGCTATGCTCCCGAGGAGGTCTCCACCGACTCCAAGAAGCAAGAAATTTTCCGCAAAGGACTAAATTCTGGATTTTTTCGCGAGTTGAATCTCCATTACTTCACCACATTCCAGATCCTTGTCAACAAGGCCATCAAGGCGGATGATATGATCACTCCAGAGGATTCCCGCAAGCACCCTAGAGACGATGGTTCATCCAGTTCAGGCCCTTAGAAGCGCAAGATCTGGATCCCCAATAGCATGTTCCGCCAGAACAACCCACCGAGGCCATCCTTTGTGGCGCCTCGTCCACCAGCTCCGTTCCATCCAGCTCCGCCTAACAACCCAACTCCCCGCACTGTCTTTGGATCCTACTTCAGATGTGGCCAGCCTGGTCACTATTCTCGTGAGAGCCCCGTAAATCAGAATGCTCCACCCCATGCCAAAGGAAACCCCAATGTTCGTGCCAAGCCACCCTCGAAGGTCTCCACCGCCAAGCCATCTACTTCCACAAATCTTGGACGTGTGAACCAAATATCAGCTGAAGAAACTGATGGTACTTCTGACGTCATTCTTGGTACGCTCCCAGTCAATTATGTTCCTACCTCCGTCCTTTTCGATCCAGGAGCATCTCACTCATTCATGTCGGAGAGTTATGCACTTCGGCATGAGATATCCTTTGATGAAATGTTCACCCCAATGATTATTCAAACTCCCGGTTCCAAGTGGCAAACTAATAGAGTAAGCCATGGCAATCAAATTGCAATTGAGGGTTTAGTATTCCTTGCTTCACTTATAGCCCTCAAGTCTTCAGACATTGATGTCATCCTTGGTATGGATTGGTTATCAAGACAAAATGCTTTTCTTGATTGTAAAGCCAAGTCAGTTAGACTTACACATCATTCAGGCCAGACAATATATTATTCCTCACCAAGAACAAGAACCCAGATGCATTCTTTGAATTTGCGTCCCCTTACGGTGGTTCTTGACTTCCCGGATGTCTTTCCTGAAGAGCTGCCGGGAATGCCACCCGACAGATGTGTAGAGTTCATAGTGGATATTATGCCAGGAACCGCACCAATTTCTAGACGCCCATACAAAATGTCCCCACATGAGTTAGCTGGGCTTCAAATCCAACTTGAAGAATTGTTGGCAAAAGGCTTCATCCTCCCTAGCTCATCTCCATGGGGTTTCCCAGTTCTGTTCGTAACGAAGAAAGATGGAAAAGAAAGGATGTGCGTAGACTATCACCCACTATATCTAGCAACGATAAAGAACAAGTACCCACTGCCCAGGATCAATGATCTTTATGATCAACTTGTTGGATCCTCTGTCTTCTCCAAGATGGATTTGAGATTAGGTTATCATCAAATCAAAATCCGAAATGAGGACATTCCCAAAACGGCTTTCACTACTCGTTATGGTCTTTATGAGTACACCGTCATGTCCTTTGGTTTAACCAATGCCCCCGCCACTTTCTCGCGCATGATGAATTCGATCTTCATGGAGTACTTGGATAAATTTGTTGTAGTTTATCTTGATGACATTCTCATCTACTCGAAGAACGAAGAAGAACATGCCGAACATCTTAGGTTGGTATTTATGAAACTTCGAGACCATCGCCTTTATGCCAAGTTCTCTAAGTGCGAATTTTGGCTACCAGAAGTGACCTACTTAGACCACGTGATTTCTGCCAAAGGCATTGCTGTCAATCCCGAGAGAGTTCAGGCCGTCCTTGAGTGGACTCCACCTGAATCGGTTAAGCAAGTTAGGAGTTTTCTTGGCTTAGCAAGCTATTGCCGCCGCTTCGTCGAGAACTTTTCTAAAGTTGCAAAGCCTCTAACTGAACTCCTCAAGAAAGATAAGAAATTCGAATGGATTCTCAAGTGCGAGGAAAGATTTCAAGAGATAAAAAGAAGATTGACTTTTGCACCCGTACATGCGCCTCTAGACACCAATGTCGGGACCCGGGGTTGGCGCATGCAAGTACCGCTACGACATAGTCATATGTAGAACCGAGAACCGTACCCACTTGTCTAAGCAGACAAGGCCAAGCACAGAACGTTCTCGGAAAGCATCGTACGTGAGGGGCATCCCATCTAGGCCGGATGATCAACTGAGATGGGTCCTCATCATCCGCACACAAGTCTATGATATGGGTGGTGAACTCCCATACTCACAAACAAGTCGCCTCAACCATACTATCGACTATCTCATAACACTTATATAGACTTACTCCAGCCCGATCACTTAGTCGGGGTCTAGGGCGGGCTCGATCATACAACAAAGTGTGCACGAGACAGAGTCTCAAGCAATTGCATCGCGATGCCCCAAGCTGCGCACATCTAACGGCCACTTGGTGTATAAAAGACCGCCAGCCAGATCACAACTAAGGTCTCCAAAACCCATACAAAGGCATGCATGTTATAAACATACACGCAGCACACATGCCTTGTATGAACAACACGTATCATTGCAATTCTCTACAAAGTATACATTTTATTGATAACTCTCACAGAGTGCACACAGAGATCACAATCATGTGATCCAACATTACAACATTCAACGGAAGCAGAGTAGGTCTGAGTACAGACAAACTTAACAAATGGCTTAAGAAGCCTTATTTAAACACAAAGCCCTCCACGAGTTAACCAGTCTGCTGACTGGGACTACACTAGCTTGGTCTTCAGTCGTCGAGCTCGAGGAAGAATCCACCTTCGGGGTCAGTGGGTTCATCTAAAACATAGAATAAGAAAACGTGAGTACAAAGTCGTACTCACCAAGACTTACGTAGGAGCTATACTACTCATGCACATTTATCAAGGAAAAGGGAGGTGGGGTTCATAACCAGAAGTGCCAGATTTGACTTGGCTAGTTCTGAACTACGAGTACCAGACTTGAGGTAAGAAGCGTACACGAGTCCACTACATGTCTCCAACAAATTACACCACTATGGAGCTTTCCTCGACTTCCCCACGAGAAAGCACGCCATTGCACTCATGCTTATCTTGGCAAGTTTTATAAGTATCCAGTTCAAGTTGTCTAATAATCAAGTTAAGCTTTCCAAGTAGTCCCTTACCGCGGACGCGACTATTCGAATAGGTTTGTTAACCCTGTAGGGGTGTACCGCTACACACACATGACCATTAGTTACCGCCTTTGATCTCGACACCATTCAAGGGGTGTCAGCGAGGATGCTCACCACAACTGTTACCTCATAGCCGATCTACTCCAAGAAAGCCGCCTACTTGGGTTGGCTAGCACTATCGTGAACCCGGCCGGTTTATCGAAGTGGACCCAGATGATGTGTGCGTGGTGCATAAGCCGGTCTCGGCTGAGCCGTTCTCTCACTTAGCAGCCAGTCCACAAAACTACCAGAACTCCGAACTACTGTGACATCTGGACATCGAAAGGGATGAGTTAGTAGGTTGAGAGGGTTCAGTGAGCCCAATGTGTGGTTGCACTCTTCATCTTGGATCACCACACAAGAACTCGGACTTAGCACGGTGTTCAACGAGACAACCCACCGTGTACTCCTACACAACCTCTCATCATTCACCTTGTATTAGGGTAGATTCACCAATACATTTCCACCATCCTCATCATGATTGCTACCATCCCGACTCACATAATAGTATCATTATTGTATCACTCTAAGCATGCAATAAGCAGTAACAATTGCAAGGGCCACATGATATCAATCAACTCCTACATTTGCTAGGATTGTGGTTTTTATTACTGTGACAAATGATAGGTCATGCAAAGGAATGGGTTCATCTATGCGGTAGAAACGTAGCATGGTAATCATCCTAAACAATGCATAAGCGAGACTGAGAGGGAAGTGGGATTTTATCGACATGACCAATGGGGGTTTGCTTGCCTTGCTGACGAGGTTCGGTATCAGGGTCTTCAACGAAGGGGGCAGCCTCCTGTTCCGGTTCGAATTCTACTCGACAAACAACAAACAAGGAAGCAATATAAATACAATACACAATCACATGGTTGAAGGTTGAAACTTGATGTATATGCTTTTGATGTGTGAGGATTTCCATTTAAATGAAGTGTATTGCAAAGGTTTTGCAAATTCAAACTCCATTTTGAATTTAAAAGGAATCCATATGCATTGTTCTTTCAGAATCCTTGCATTTTTCTGATAATTTTATATATATTATATGTTTAATTTGGAGTTAAAATTAATTAGTTATGAATTTCCAAAATTTAATTCATTTTTTGGAATTTATGGAATTGATTTAAATAGAAAAAATTTACTGCGTCAGCATGAGGTCATGCTGTCGTCAGGGGGCCACTGACCACTGGGATCCACATGTCAGTGTCTCCTGTGTTAATTAAATTGATTTGAATTAAACAGGGGGGGATTAAGCAGTGCTGGCCCACATGTGAGTGGCTATGGCAGGTGGGGCCAAGGTGATTAAGGCTGGGGTTAAGCTCTAATGGAGGGGGGTCGTCGCCGGCGAGTACTGTGCCTCGCCGGAGTTGCTCGGGATGGCGATTTAGGGCACGGGAGGCCAAGGGGAGGGCACCGGCGTGTTCGCCGTCGTCGTCCGCGTCGAATGGACCTGGCCAGAGCTTCAGGAGGTCACCGAAGCAACGTCGACGTCGAGGATGGCGGCGGCAAAGGCTAGGGCTGCGTCAGGTTCGCGCTCCAGAGCGCCATTTGGACCACGGCCTAGCGCGTTGGAAAGCTGAGACGCAGAGGAGGCTGATGCGCACATGGGCTAAGACGAAGGGGCACTACAGCGACCTCGGCATCAGCCATGGCGGCATCAAGCTCCGGCTCCCATGTCGGAATCGGCTAGTGGGGGATTGAGGATCTGCGAGGTTGGGGGTTCTGCTCACCAGGAGGTGGTGAATGCGATGGCACAGGAGGTGGAGGCGGGGAGGCTTCAACGGCGACGAATTCGATGGAGTTTTCTTGCGGGTCCGGCGACGTCTCGGTGAAGATTCCGGCGACTCGAAGGTGATGCAGCTCCCGATCCTTTGTACAGAGACGAAGTCGACGTCGAGGAGTCCGTGGACAAGGTTCTAGCGGCTAGGGTTGGCTCAGGTTGCGAGTTTCCACGGCCATGGGTTGCGGCTGCTCTCGGGGAAGCTCGCGGGAGGGAAGGAGAGGGGTGGATAGTCACTGGAGACGGGGCAAACGGTGCACGGCTGCGAGGCGATTCTCCATGACACAAAGAAAGGGCACGGGGCGGCCTCGAAGTCCCTGGGCGTCGAAGTGGCGTCGACCACGCCCTCGGCTCGACAGCGAGCTGCTTGAGGAAGACGACAGGGGAGGTAGGTGGCCTTGGGCCGGCTGGGGAACAAGTTGGGCTGAAACACAAGTAAGCCCTTTTTCCTTTTTCCTTTCTGTTTTCTTTTCTGTCTTTTTGTTTTTCTGTGCTAAATAAATAGCTAGGCATTTTATTAAATTCTAAAACTTTTTACATGGCCTCATAATATATTAGGCTAGCCACTTATAAAGTTTGGCACTTTTTAAAATTCAAAACATTTGAATTTTAAATCAAATAGGGTTTTTTGATTAATTCCAAGGTCCTGTTTGAATATTTGAAAAATCCATGAGCATGCGGTTGGTCCCACATCACTTGATATGTGATCACACTCATTTATAAGACTTTTCAAAAATGCAAAAGGAATTTTTGGAGCAACTTTATTTCTGGCCATTTGAATTAATTCATCTGGGGGGTGTTCCTTCTCCCATTTGAGTTTGAATTTGAATTCCATTTGATTTTCTTTGATGAATGCAAGGTGACTTTGATCCTAGCACATTACCTAACAGAGGGTTCTGACAACCAAAAAGGATTTCGATATCTATTGTGACGCTTCACGGCAAGGGTTAGGATGCATACTTATGCAAGATAGACATGTGGTAGCTTATGCTTCAAGCCAGTTGCGGCCACATAAAGAGAACTATCCTACCCATGATCTTGAACTCGCTGCCGTAGTTCATGCCCTGAAAACATGGCGACATTACCTCCTTGGTAATAGTTATGATATTTACTCTGACCACCGAAGCCTCAAATACATATTCACCCAGCCAGATCTTAATCTCAGGCAAAGAGTCTGGATAGAGTTGATACAAGATTATGACTTAGGAATTTCTTTCACCCCAGGCAAAGCCAATGTCATGGCTGATGTACTAAGTCGTAAGTCGTATTGTAACAACCTCATGTTACAACAGTATCAACCACTTCTTCATGAGGAATTTCGAAAGCTCAATCTCGAGATAGTTCCTCATGGATTTCTTTCTACCTTGCTGCCGAAACCAACCCTTGAGGATCAAATCATAGTTGCCCAAAGGCGTGCACGAGGTGTTCGTTGGATCAAGGAGAACATTGCTAGCGGAGTTGCTAAATTTTTCTCCACAGATAGTAAAGGAACGGTATTCTTCGGAAATCCTTTGGTAGTACCTATGAATAGGGAGCTAAGGCAACTCATCCTCAAAGAAGCCCATGACACACCCCTCTAGATTCATATCGGTAGCACAAAAATGTACCGAGATCTACGCCAGAGATTTTGGTGGACTAGGATGAAGAGAGACATTGCTCGATATGTTGCCGAATGTGAAGTTTGTCGTTGCATTCAGGCAGAATATCAAAGACCTGCTGGTACACTTCAACCTTTGCCTATTCCCGAGTGGAAATGGGATAACGTCAGTATGGATTTCATCACTGGCTTTCCAAAAACTCAGAAAGGAAATGATGCAATCTTCATTGTCGTTGATAGACTTTCCAAAGTTGCTCACTTCCTTCCCGTTCGCGAGTCCAGAACTACGAGCCAGTTAGCGGACTTGTATGTCTCTAGAATTGTGTCTCTTCATGGTGTTCCTTTGGAAATCAATCTGATCGTGGTAGCCTTTTCACCTCTAGATTTTGGGGAAGCTTTCAGAATGCTATGGGAACTCATCTCTCCTTTAGTACAACTCTCCATCCTCAGTCTAGTGGTCAAGTCGAAAGGGTTAACCAAATTCTTGAAGACATGCTCAGAGCTTCTGTTATCTCATTCGGAAAGAATTGGGAGAATTCTCTTTAATTCGCCGAATTTTCTTATAACAGTAGTTTCCAATCTAGTCTGAACATGGCTCCTTTTGAACTCCTCTATGGACGAAGACGTCGAACACCCCTAAACTGTTCAGAAACCGGTGAAAGACAATTCTTTGGACCGGATATGACATTGGAAGCATAAGAGCAAGTTTGCATTGTTCATGATCAATTGAAAGCAGCTTAGTCTCGTCAGAAAAGCTACTATGATCGCCATCATAGTCAAGAAAGGTACAATCTGGATGAGAAGGCTTACCTTCGGGTCACTCCTCTCAAGGGAACCCAACGATTCGGTATCAAAGTCACGTTGGCCCCATGTTACATTGGACACTTCCGCATTCTTGCTAAACGTTTAGAAGTTACCTACCAACTTGAACTACCCCCGCACCTTTCCCGAGTACATGATGTATTCCATGTGTCACAACTCAAACGTTGCTTCAAGGATCCTATCCGTGAAGTCGACCATGAAACGCTTGATCTCCAAGATGACCTTTCATATCGAGAGTACCCCGTTCGTATTCTTGATTCTGCAGAGCGTGTCACTCGTCGTCAGAAGATCAGGTTTCTGAAAGTGCAATGGTCACACCACTCCGAGAAAGAAGCCACGTGGGAAAGAGAAGACCGTCTTAGTGCTGAGTACCCCTCCTTCCTCCCGATGACTTCTGAATCTCGGGACGAGATTTTTTTGAGTGGGGGCGAGTTGTCACAACCCCAAGTTAGGTATGTGCTAGGATCAAGCCTCACCTTGCATTCATGTCAAAAATTTCAAAATAAATTGGAATTGGGGAAAGCAGAAATCCCTAAAGATTTTAATTCAAATGGCGAGATAAAAAAGTTGCTCCAAAAATCACTTTTATATTTTTGAAAAGTCCTAGAAATAAGTGAGATCACATATAAAGTGGAGTGGTCCCTCTCAAGGCTCACTAATTTTTCAAAAATATTATAAGTGCCTTGGAATTAAATTAAAACCCCTATTTGATTTGAAATTCAAACTATTTGAATTTCACAAATGTCCAAAACTTTTGAGTGGCTAGCTATATGTCTAGTAGTGCCACATAAAATAATTGGGCATTTACAAAAATTCTTTTCTATTTTATCAAGAGAAAAACAACTTACAGAAAAAGAAAAAAAGAAGAAAAAGGGAAAAAGGGCTTACCTGGCCGAAGAGGCCCAACTAATCCCCCCCCCGATCCCACCGAGCCGGCCCAGCCCGCTGCCGCCGTTTGTCTTCTTCCCCGGCGCAGCGACCTTATCGCGCCAGAGAGACGTCCCCGTTGCCCTCTCTCACTTTCCCTCGCAGAGACGAGCTTCTGGTCCTCCTGCTCGCCATTTCTTTGCGCCGCGAACCTTAGCAGAGAGCGCCACTGCACACCGTCGTGGCCACCATGGCCTAGAGCCCTCAGGAGCTTGTCTATCATCTTCCCCATCAACGACTCTATCGAGCTGCATCAAGGAATCGAGCCAAGGCCCAGAGGAAGTGGCGCCCGCCTCAAGATCTTCTTCGCCGGACCCGCGAGACGCCATCGTCAAATTCTCCGGCCACACAACCTCCCCGGCCTCGCCGTCTTTGCCGTTAGCTTCAGGGTGAACTCCTGCACCTTTCCCCTAAGTTCGCAGCGCCTCGTTCCCTCTGTAGGCAAATCCGCCATGAGACCCGAGCAAGCTTGCCGCCTCGGTCTAGTCAGAGCTCGATCTCGTGCCCCTGTTGTTGCCCCAGTGCGTGCGTTTGGCTCCTGGGTGCACTAGCTTTTGATTGCGCCAAGTTTCACCTCAAGCCATGCCCCCTAGCCTCCTCTACGACCTCGCCGGTTCTCTGCTTCCGCCGGAGCAGTCGTCGCCGTCCCTCTGGTCCTCCCTGTGACCCCCAGCCACCTCCATTCAATGCGCGGGAGCACCAGGAACCCGACCATGCCCTCCATTTCCTCTCCTATGGCCTGAATCGAAGACCCGAAGCAACTCCGGCGAACAGTGCTCGCCGTCGACGCCATTAGGGGTAGCCCAAGCTTAATCACCCCCTGGCCCCACCAGTTAGTGGCACTAACATATGGGCAAGCCTCTGCTAATCCCCCCTGTTTAGTTTAAATCGTATAAATCAAATTAATGAACAAGAGAGAGAATGACAGGTGGGACCCCTCTGTCAGTGGACCCCTGCGTCAAGCTGACCTCATGATGACGTAGTATTTGCTGTTCTATTTAAAAGAAAATTCAGAAATTGGCAGAAAATGATTAAAACTTTGGAAATTCATATCTAATTCATTTCAAGTCCAAATAAGGCATATAATATGTCTAAAATTATCAGAAAAATACAAGGATTGTGAATATGGGCTCTGTTTCCATGATTGACCAAGTTAAATTGGGTGACAAGTGTCAAACATCCATATGCATTTAATTTAAATTCAAATTTGGAGTGAATTTGCAAATGACTTTGCATTCCACTTCTTTTAAATGGAATTGTCCACACAATGCAACCATGAACATGACACTACAATCCTTATCATGTGTTTGTGCATTGTACATTATGTTGATCCTTTGATTGCCATGTTTGTCGAATAGAAGTGGAGCCGGAACCGGAGGCCACCCCCTTCGTTGAAGACCCCGATACTGAACCTCGTCTGCAAGGCAAGCAAACCCCCATTGATCATGTCGATAAAAACCCATTTCCCTCTCAGTCTCTCTTATGCATGAAATAGGATGATCACTTTGTTATCGATTCTACCGCATAGTTGAACCCATATCCTTTGCATGACCTATCATTTTTTCACAGTAGTAAGCAAACCACAATCCTAGTAGATGTAGGAGTTGTTTGATATCATGTGGCCCCTGCAACTGTTACTGCTTATCGCATGCTTAGTGTTTACAATGAGGATACTTTGATCCGTGAGTCGGGATGGGAGCAATGATGTTGAAGAAGGTGAAACTGTGGTGGTGAATCCACCCTAATACAAGGTGAATGATGAGAGGTTGTGTAGGAGTACACAGTGGGTTGTCTCGTTGAACACCGCCTTAAGTCCGAGTTCTTGTGTGGTGATCCAAGAAGCAGAGTGCAACCACATATTGGGCTCACTGACTCCTCTCAACCTAGTACCTCACCCCGTTCGAACCCCAGAAGTCGCAGTAGTTCGGAGTTCTGGTAGGGCTATGGCATGGTCTGCGAAGTGGATGAACGACTATTCAGACCGGCTTGGGACCCTTCACACATCGTTTGAGGCTGTACTGGAACCTCGGCCGGACTTCCATACGGATCCCTCTCAGATAGGCGACTCTCTGGAATAGAACGGAGCTGTGGGCGAAGTGTTGTGGTGAACATCCTCGCTGACACCCCTTGAATGGTGTCAAGGCCAAAGGCGGTAACTGATGGTCATGTGTGTGTAGCGGTACACCCCTGCAGGGTTAGCAAAACTATTTGAATAGCCGCGTTCGCGGCTATGGACTGCTTGGAAAGCTTAGCTTGATTATTAGACAACTTGAACTGGATACTTATAAAACTTGCCAAGATAAGCGTGAGTACTATGGCGTGCTTTCTCGTGGGAAGTCGAGGATGGCAACATAGTGGTGTAATTGGTTGGAGACATGTAGTGGACTCGTGTACGCTTCTTACCTCAAGTCTGGTACTCGTAGTTCAGGACTAGCCAAGTCAAAGCTGGCACTTCGTCTTATGAACCCCACCTCCCTTTGCCTTGATACATGTGCATGAGTAGTATACACTACTAGGGAATACCCTTATGGTGGCGCACTCCTTTTGAGTTTAGTGGCACATTCACAGTGCGCCACTAACTACAAGCCACTAATAAGGGCTTAGAGGTGGCGCATTCTGGATGCGCCACCCCTAAGGCCCTTAGGCGTGGCGCATCTCAGAATGCGCCACCTCTAAGCTCTTAGGGGTGGCGCATTCTGGTATGCGCCACGCCTAAGGGCCTTAGGTGTGGCGCATTCACAGTGCGCCACTAAATCCTAAAAAGATGCGCCACTAAATAATTACAGAAAAAAAAAGAATTACATAAAAGAATAAAAGCATTACAGATATTTTTATTATATTACAGAAATGCAAAATACAATATAACAATCAGGCCAACAATTATTGATACAAAAGAATTGCAATATAATTTTTATTACAAAGGTTTAGAGGCCAACAAGATTCACAAGATTACATTCCATCACAAAATTACAATGAGTCCAACAATTATTGAAAACCGAAAGCTACTTTCGTCATCACTACTTGTTTGCTCTTCAACCTGCACAAAACAAAGCTTTAGAGGTCACATCCATATGAATCATACCAAAGGAGAACAAAGCAATCTAGCATCTATTCTTATCAACAACTTAAAGCAAGTCGATGAATGGTGAAAGAGTACATCCAAATTACATCCAAAGAGCACCAAGAGTATTTGACACTACGTACCATCTACTACACAAAGAGTACATCCAAATTACATCCAAATTACACAAAGAGTACATTCAATTGTTTTGACTCGGCTCGGGGAATGGGCGGCATCCTTCTTTCGTCATGAAAGGCCTTGTGTCACGCAGGGCCTTTAGGCGGACTTCTATCTCCCCATTGGATGGTGCAATGTTCGAGTGGAAGATCGACCCCCTCATTTGTACTTCATGACGGATGATAGTCGCCATCTGCGCTTGGATGTGAAAGAACTCCTCCTTCAGATTTGCATCGGCAATTTCCGCCTTCCTTTCGGCCCACGCTCTGAGATGACTTGGCAGCGTAAGGTTGCGTTGTTCCTGTACAATCGCCCTCATGTGATGAAGGGCGTAGTACGCATCCCTCACACTGCCAGTCGGCTGCTTGACGCACGGGAACTGCGTTACGTGGTTGAACACGTTCACGCCAGGCTGATTTTTCCTGAACTTCTGCTTCATGATCTTGCCTCCGGCTTTTATGTAGCCGACGAGAGCATCATCCAAAACTCTCATGATATACTTGTAATCTTTCTTCTTCACACTCCCCGAGTCTCAATACACGGCATGCGAGTGTTGCGGTGAAAAGCAGATGAGCACGCAGTCTTGATCCTCACTGCATAATTAAAACAATCCAAAAGGAATGTTGGAAGAGGATAATGGAAAGCTAAGAAAGCATATACGCTACGGAGGCGAGCGAATGACTTACTTGGGAGAGTAGGTCGTAAGAAATGAATCTTTGTCGGCGTTCCGTAGCATGAAGTCTGTGATGTACCCCGCCGCGAGAGCCGCGTCACCGTCGTCCATCAAGATGCCTTCACGCATGTAGAAGGGGTCCAATATCGCGACGCTCGGGGTCTTGTCTCTCCTGATACTCATAGAAAGGCTAAGCGAGAACAGACGGATAAGGCTATGGTCCAGCCGCTTGAGATGGTACAAATTTAAGATCTCCGAAAACCGCAGGATTATCATATCCGCGGGGATAGTGTTGATGAAGCCCATGTTGATTGGCACCTTGGCCATGAAAATCGGGTACAAGGGATTCTTTTCTCGAAGAAGAATCTTCTCTAATGCCATAATACTATGATGCACACTCTGCATATCCGAAGTTGCAAGGTCCATCATGTCCTTAGGTAGCATCGCCCTATCAGCCACATGGATTTCAAATGAGAGATCCTTGGGCCTTGGTGGCCCGTCCTGAGCCCGGATCGGCATCAAAGGTTGGCTACTAGAAGTGATGCTCTTCTTTCTTTTCCATCCCTTCTTCTTTTCTGATTTTGAGCAGTCACCGGCCTTTATCTGCTCAGTGGCCGCCTTATGGAGTGTGGACGGGCTGAGAATAGATCTTGTGGCATCTGCTTGAGGCTCGGTGAAGGCGCAAGCTGCTGGAGACATGTCCTGAGAAGCAGCGAAGAGACGCGTGGAGCAAGCAGGCTTCGCCGCAGGATCAGCTGGACCTCGAGCTTCCTCGTCATGCTGATAGGCTCCTTCAGTAGGAGGCATGAATAAGTCATCAGCATCATATAAAGTATTGATGAACTGGTCGGCGCTGATATCATCATCAAGATCATCGTCTTCTTGTTGTGCTCCGATGGGATCATGTGGCGCCGACACGATGACTAGCGGTGTTGTCCTAGGTGTGGTGCCCCTTTCCCCCGTCATTAAACGCATTTGGCTCTTCGGCCATAGGCATATTTGGTTGAAACAGTCACTGAGGACTGCCGGCTCGTCCTCATCGTATCCGGGGGGTTGAATGGGAGTTTCAACTCTCTCGTAGCCCGAAATCACGAGAGAGATTTGAACCCTATGCAGCTCCGGTGCCATCGGCATATTGTGCATGATTCGATTTTGTGGTTGAATGATTTTACCTTTGGCAACATCCTTCAACTCGCCGTCCACGACTTGTAATAGAATGCATGGAGTGTCCTCCTGCGAAAGATATATATATATATATATATATATATATATATATATATATGCATGTACGGCATCAAAGAGATTCCACTAAAAAAGGCAAGGAGATGAAGTCCTCGTTTGAGTTGCAGACGCTTATAGTTACCTTGAGGGCGTCGAGGTCGGCTAGTGAAGAGACCCCGCCGATGACGGCGGGCATGCAAGAGACGGAGGGCGCGCTGCCTCCCGTGGCGTCGGTCGCCCTATTTGTGTTGCCGCCGGGTGCATTATTGTTATGCCCCGGTTGCTCGATCGTGGCCGGAGGAGTTACCATCACGTCCGGCGTCGCCGCCGCGGTGTTGGCGGCCGGAGTCACCAATATGCCGGGAGTCGGTGCGAGAGCCACCACTATGGCCGGAGTCGGGACTGCAGGCGCCGCGGGGCCCGAGTTGCTGCCGACCATGCTGGGGACTGGTATGGGCCCTTGTCCACCACGCGCTTGCCAATTCGCGATCGACTGCATCATATCTGGAAGGAGAGCGTTCATCGTCTTCGCCACTTCGTCCTGGACAAGCTGCGGAAGCATGTTCACCTTCTCCTCCAGTCCACGAATAGAAGAGGCATCTTCTTCGGTCCTTCTCGCCTTGCGCCCCCTCGAACCAGACTGCTCCGCCGATTTTCCATAATATTCGGACCAATTTAGGTCCGCACCAAAGCCGACCACACGGCCGGCTGACGATGGCTTCGCCGTCACGTCGTCAACCTTCTTGACCTTGTTCAACGCCCTGTTGAAGGTGTTGTCCCACGGGCCGGCCGGCCTAACTGACGACTCCTGCGATGAGGCGATTTTCATTTCCGCTTGCTGCAAAAAGAATGTGAAACGTTAAGAAATTGTGAACTTCACTCGAGAATTCAATCGACAGGGTCGCGTGGTAAACTACTTACCACGGCAGTCGTAAACTCCTGAATCTTAGGATCGATAATTATTTTCGAGGTTGCTTTGTCCTTATAGCTCCGGGCCCTCACAAAGAATTTGGTCTGCGGATCATCTTTGTATTGCTGGAAGGGGTTAGGTATGCCCGCAGCGGCGTACTCGGCATCCTCCTTGTCCCATTTAGGCTTGGAACTTTTGTAACCACCGGCTCCGAGACGATGGTTACCTATGACCTGCGACCGCATGGCCTTGCCCTTTGCACTCGCGGCCTTGGCTTGCTCGGACTCACACCTAGCCTTGAAAAGGTTGTAGGTAGCTTCGTCGATCAACGGCTCTTTCTCCTTGAGCTCCTCCCAGGTTTTGTTCTTTTCAAAAATTGCCCTCTTCACCCGGGTTTTCCAACTGGACAAGGCCTTGCTCATCTTCCTGAGGGCCCATGTGTTTACTTTGTTCCCTCTGAGTTTGGTGTTATCGTATGGCTCCGGAAACTTGTATCGTCCATGCAGCTTGTTGATAAGAAGCTGACAATAATGAATATTCTCACGACTCCTGAGGTTAATCGTGGTGATCGGCACGGTGTTGCGGAGGATCGCCGCGACTTGACGGCCGTACCCTTCCGACAAACGTTCGGGCTCTTTAGGAATCCCGACGGCGGTCACAACAGTAAACTCTTGCCTGATGACGCCGACCTTGGTCGGTTTCCGATTCCTCTTCTTCGACTGAGTACCATCTGTGTTGGAGCCACCGGTCCCATCATCCTCTCCGATGTTCCTCTCGCCGTCTGTCGTACCGGCCTCCTCCTCCAAGTCATCATCCGATGAGTCGGACTCCGACTCTATCTCCTCCTCATACTCCTCCTCGCCCGGAGGTACTTCCTCTTCTCTCTGCTCCTCGACCTCCTCCTGGGAGTATTCGCAAAATTGCTTCCTTTTTGTACCCGGCTGAGAAAAAGGACCGGCGTCGGCTCCGGTCGACATGTTTGCACTAGTACAATATTAAAAAATTCAACTACTTAATTAATTAGCACAATAAATAAATGCAAATACTCTCATGTTAAGAAAAATAACAAAGGTCATGCACGAATTCACGGAAAAATTCGGCATGACCTTTGCTCTTTTTCTTAACATGAGAGTGCCCCATTCTCAACCGAAACGGAAGTTAATCAACATTTCAGGAGAAAGGGGATAATGAGAGTCCCTGCACATAAAAAATGCCTACATGTAGGCACAACCATCACATATATAGTGTAGAACAATGCACTAAAATAGATATTCAAACATCATATATATAGGTAAATTTCATATGATAAACAATGCATTGCAAATTGGCACTTGCTTGGGTTTTTTCATATTCAGTTGAAATATCTTATAACTAAGTCATTCACCCTACTCATGTTGCCAAGATATAAATACATACTCATACCCTGGCACAAATGAACCACAAACACAAACGATAACACAATAATAACAGTAGTATGAAATGATGCAACGCGCAACGAATATCATGTGTGCATCTTATTGAGCACACGGAAAACAAGATCTTTGCCGAGTGCATAGAGAAAATTGCAAGTCGGGAGATAGGCTCAGTTTCCGGTGGCTTGTTCCTTGGGGCTTGATAAAATCTAATCATCCTATTCCGAGGTGGCTTGTTCCGGTTTAGTTCCCGGCTTCAGTAAGATAGGCTCAAGGCAAGCCATAATTTTTGCAAGTCGGGAGAGGATGACATTCCCCTCAGGCATGTTTGTAATCTTTTATCTTCAACAAGGGGTGTTCTTGTAAATCTTGGAGTTGGTTAATATATAGCTTGTGGTCTTCGGTTATTGTTTTTGAACAATGATAGAATCAAACTTCCAAATTCACATTGAGTACATGAAATCGGGTTAAGTACATGTCTTCTTGTTGTTCATGACTTTATGTCCTCTTACCACCTATCACTATAAATTGATTTTGCACTGCAGAGGGGTTGCTAAAAGGATGGACACGTCTTCTGGAAGCTGCAACTTGCGAGATGAGCAATACTACAAGCATTTGGATGATGAAAAGAAGTACTTCTTGGTGCTTCTGTTGGGTGATTTCCAAAATGCGATGGTAGCCCTGTTATTCCTATCTGTACTTTTATTAAGAGCAATGATGTTTCTACTATCTGCTTGATAACTATGATCTGCAGATGGGTGATTCCTTAATATTCAGATACAAAGGAAATATTCAGACATCAAGTACCCATCCAATACAAAGATCGTCAGGACAAAATTGAACAAACAGAGGATGCGAGAGGAAGGTGGGAGGGGTGGCTACCTGCCTATGGACTGCTCGCCGGCGTAGCTTCCGGGCGGTGGCGTTGCTCGGCGGGAGCGGCGGCTCCAGGGAGGGAGGCGCGGCTGCTCCACCAGGGAGGGGGCGGCGAGGGCGGCGAGGGCGGTGGACGGAGAGGGGGGCGGCGAGGGCGGCAGCTCCGGTGGCGGCGAGGGCGGTGGACGGAGAGGGGGGCTCGAACGACGGGGGGCGGCTCCGGTGGCGGTCGACGGCGAGGAGCTGGGAGAGATGGTGGGGAATGGGTGTGGGCACGGGCAAGGGGAGGGGGTGATGGAGCGGTTAAGTCTTATGCGCGGCGCATCTAGCTGATATGCGCCACGCATAAGGTTTCTTATGCGTGGCGCATACCAGCTAGATGCGCCGCGCATAAGAGAACTTAGTGGCGCATTTGGGAAATATGCGCCACCCCTAAGCACATTTAGTGGCGCATTTATGAATGATGCGCCACCCATAAGAGTTTTTTAATTTTTTTTATTAATTGGACTAGCTATCTATCTATTTGTTTAACCATTTCATTTTTTAATTAAAGTTTAACCATTTCATTATATTTGTTTAACCATTTCATTTTTTTAATTAAAGTTTAACCATTTCATTTTTTTAATTGGATGCAAACAAGGAAAATCTTTGACAAAATACTAGGTGTAATGTGAGAGGGGAGAAAGCACAAGCAGCAACACCAACAAACAACAGCAAAGTCATATTAAATCCATGCATACACAAAGTGATCATGAATTACAAAATATTTTTCTTAAATTTGGAGCTAGCTATCTAGCTATCGTTTCCTCACGATCTTCTTCTTTCCCTTCTTTGTCGTGGTTGAATAATTTAGGCCCGGGACGCCTTCACTTTTCCTCTTGAACGGGAGGTGACCTTTCTTCGCTAGGGTTGTGGTGTATGTATCCTGAGCGGCGTAGTCATCCTCCATCTTCGGGTCGCCGTACTTGTCAAAGTCTTGCTCGTTGGCGACTCCATCCATTCCGATGATGTTTCTTTTGCCTCTCCTCACTACAACGCGGCTCGGCTTTGATGGGTCGGTAATGAAGAAGCATTGGTCCACTTGGCTAGCCAGTACCCATGGCTCATTTTTCGCGGTGGCATTTGCGCCCGTAGACTTGGATTTTGCTTCGGGTATAACCATGGTGGTGAAGTACCGGTCTTCTTTTACGACGCTCTTGGCCCATCTCACACGGAACATCGGCACCTTCTCTCCACAGTAGTCGAGCTCCCATATGTCCTCGATCCTTCCATAGAATCTTTCCTTGACGTCATCGGTGTAGAATATCCCCGTTACCCCTGAGTTCTGGTAATCGCAGTTATTGTCCTTTTCCTCCGTGTAAAATGTGTAGCCGTTGATATCATACGCTTGATAGGTCATCAGGTTGCGTGCGGCACCCTGTGACAAGGTGAATATCATCTTTTCGTCCTCGGAAGCGTTCCTTTGCGGGGGATTAGCACGAAGCTCGTCCCTGAACCAAGTCATGAAACCGGAGTTGTGCTCTTTGATTAGCCGTGGATCTCGGTCCGTTATCTGCAGGCCCTGGTCACTGTACTTCTTCCTGATTAAATCCTTGTGCTTTACTATCCAAGGATCGACCAGCTGGATGTGTTGTAGCGCGACTAGGCTTGCTCTTTCAAAGTCGATGTCTCGACCGTCAAAGTTGACATGCATTGCGCGGCGTCCCTCGTGGTGACCACACCCATCGGTCCTGCCAAAGTGCTTGTTGACGGCCAGACCAACAGGGTTCTCGGTGTTGAGATAATTCGTGCAAAAAGAGATGCACTCTTCGGTTAGAAAGCCCTTCGCTATGCTTGCATCTGGACAGGACCTGTTACGAACATATTTTTTGATGTGCCCATTCATCCTTTCGAACGGCATCATGCTGCGCAGAAACGGAGGCCCGAGTTGGACGATATCCTCCACGACGTGGATCAGCAGATGCACCATAATGTCGAAGAACGCGGGCGGGAAATAGATCTCAAGCTCGCATAGTATGAGCACGATCTCCTCTTGTAGCCTTTTGAGTTGCGTAGCGCAAATCGACTTCCGGGAGATGATGTCAAAAAAGTTGCAAAGGCCAAACAACGTTTTACAGACGTGCTCGTCCATTATCCCTCGCATCGCAACCGGGAGAATCTGCGTCATCAGCACGACACAGTCGTGAGATTTCATCCCGCTGAAACGCTGCTTCGCCTCGTCTAGGTATCTGCTTATCTTCCCCACATAGCCGTTCGGAAATTTTACTCCTATGAGGCAGTGGATAAACCGCTTGATCTCCTCCTCGCACAGAGTGAAGCATGCCGGGGGGCAGTGATCAATACCGGTCTTCTTCTTGGTCGTCCTTTTTCGTTTGCGAGAGTTTTGCGTTTCCGTATCCTCTTCCTCCTCCGGCTCATCATCGTCGTCACTAGGGGGGTGAAGTTCCCTCCTGATGCCCATAAATTTCAAGTCATTCCTTGCTTTTGGCCCGTCCTTGGTCTTCTCCGGCATGTTGAGGAGCGTGCCAAACAAGCTCTCGCACACGTTCTTTGTGATATGCATTAGATCAAGGTTATGAGGACTGCGGAGTAGACTCCAGTATTGCAAATCCCAGAAAACAGACCTCGCTTTCCATACCCTCATCAACGGCTGAGTCTTCTTTTTTTTCTTTCCCGGCGCGGGGCACTCTTTCCAAGTTTTCAGCAAGTTGTCGATTTCTTTGCCGCTCCTTCGAGCTGGGGGTGCTCGGAGCTCCTCGCTTCCATCGAACAGATGTCCCTATTTTCTCCACGCGTGTTTCTTGGGAAGCCACCTCCGAGACCCCTGGAACACGGTTTTTGAAGATCCGGGATCTTTTGGTAGCTGGCGGTACGTTGTATTATCCATGCACCTAACGCATGCACAGAATCCTTGGACCACCTTCCCTGAGAAATATCCGTATCCGAGATAGTCGTGCACCGTCGTGATCACCGCGGATTTCATTGGGAAATATTCATTTGCCACGGCGTCCCACGTATTGACTCCGTCTTTCCATAACGTTTCTAGCTCCTCTTTCAACAGCTGCAGATATAGATTGAGGTCCGTACCTGGTTGTTTCGGCCCTTGAACTAGCATACACATTGTTATGTACTTTTTCTTCATGCACTTCCAGGGGGGAAGGTTGTATATGCATACAAACACGGGCCAGGTACTGTGTGTGCTGCTCTGGCCGCCAAACGGATTGACTCCATCGGCGCTCACACCAATCCTGAGGTTCCTTGGTTCTTTCCCAAAATCTGGGTATTCGAGGTCCAACGCAGTCCATTGGCTACCATCTGAAGGGTGCCTCAGCATGTCCTCCTTTTCCGGATCCGGGTTCGGGTCATCCTCTTTTAGCTTCTTTCTATCCGCGTGCCAGGTCATGAGCTTTGCTTCCTCGGGATCTACAAAATACCTCTGCAGACGAGGAGTGATCCGAAGGGCAACTTTCTTCCCTCTCTTGTATCGACTAACACCGCACACCGAACATGTGGTTTTTTCTTCGTCCTCACCCCGATAGATCATGCAATCATTTATGCAGACGTGGTATTTAACGTGCGGAAGATCGAGAGGGCAAAGGACTTTCTTGGCCTCAGCGATACTAGTTGGGCACGTGTTGCCCTTCGTAAGACGATCGTGCCAGAATGCCATGTTATCATCGAAGCTTTCGTCGGTCCATTTGTGTTTTGCCTTCATCTCCATAGCCCCAAGTGTTATATTCAAGCGGGTATCCTCGTCGTTGCATCCTTCGTACAACTTCGTAATCGCGTCTTTCTCGAGTTGCGCCATCTTGGCTTTCTCTCTAGCTGCACCTCTTGCGTTCAACGCCTCTTTGACAAGCAGCTCTTGAACATGAGGGTCCCGCACCCAGCTTGAATCATCATGTCCGACATCTTGATCTTCATGTCCGGCATCTTGATCTACATGATCCGCTTCGGCATCTTCTTCATGATCATGTACGGGATGCTCTTCGTCATCTCGCCCGCCGCTGTTTTCTGGTTGCCCTTCCTCATTTACTGGCGCCCCACCATTGACGTCCTCCTCCTCACCAGCTTCATCACTTATCCCTCGTGTGTAGCCATCCATCAAACCATTACGCTTTAGGTGTCTTTGCAATATTCCGGAATCAGGCTCGGTCACGCACTGCAGTTTGCATCTCCGACACGGACATCTTATATCCGACCTATTATTCCTTATCATGTCGTTTGTCGCACATTGCATCCACCTAGCCACGGTAATATCGCTCAGCATCTCGCGGACCATGGTCGATCACCTGCGTGCACGGAGAGAGCAACACAATTATATATCACAGTCGTCACCGGAAAAATTCGGCATGACCTTCCCTAATAATGCATGGGAGCATGCGGACAGTGCGCTAGAAATTTGCCGAAACGGAAATGAATCGACATTTCGGCAAAACATTTGCCACTCAAGATACACATATACATCAAACCACCATAAGCTTCACACATACATCAAACCACCACAAGCTTCACATATACATCAAACCCAAGCTTCACATATACAACAAACCCCAAGCTAATAAAGGCAAGTATATGGGTCATAAATGGAACAAAAGAGTTTGGGAGGAGGTCCACTTAATTCAATATGAAACAAAATAGATGTAATGCCAAGTATCGATGGATAAATGGAAGAAATGAGGTGGGGAGGAGGAGAAAACCGAATAGATCTAGGGTGAGAAGAGTGGATCTAGTTTGAGAATTGTGTGGAGTGAATGCGAGGTGGTAGGTGGGGTGGAGTAGATAAGGGCAGATCTAGGCATTTAGTGGCGCATATATAAAGTCAGTGGTGGCGCATTGGTGAAATGCGCCACCCCTAAGCTCTTATGGGTGGCGCATTAGAGAAATGCGCCACCCCTAAGGACCTTATGGGTGGCGCATTTACAGAATGCGCCACCCCTAAGCTCTTAGGGGTGGCGCATTCTGTATATATGCGCCACCTATCAGGTTCTTAGGGGTGGCGCATATTTCTAGATGCGCCACGTATAAGATCATCTAGGCTGGCCCACTCTTAGGGGTGGCGCCACCTTATGGGTGGCGCATTATTTTCCAGTGCGCCATCCCTAACAGATGGTGGCGCATGGCCTTCTATATGCGCCACTAATAAGCTTTCCATGTATAGCTATTTTCCTAGTAGTGATAGCTCCTACGTAAGTCTTGCCGAGTACGACTTTGTACTCACGTTTGCTTATTCTATGTTTTACATGAACCCACTGACCCCGAAGGTGGATTCTTCCTCGAGCTCTACGACTGAAGACCAAGCTAGTGTAGTCCCAGTCAGATGACTGGTCCCTCGTGGAAGGGCTTGTTTATAAATAAGGCTTCTCTAAGCCATTTGTTAAACTTGTCTGTACTCAAACCTACTTTGCTTCCGCATGTTTGATGTAATGTTGGATCACGGTCTCGTGATCTCTGTGTGCACTCTGTAAGTGTTATCAATAAAGATGTACACTTTGTAGAGAATTGCAATGATACCTGCTGTTCATACTAGAAATGTGTGCTGTGTGTATGATTATAACATGCATGTTTTAGTATGTGTTTTCGAGACCTTAGTTGTGATCTGGCTGGCGGTATTTTATACACCAAGTGGCCCTTAGATGCGTGCAGCTTGGGGCATCGCGATGCGATTGCTCGTGACTCTGTCACGTGCACACTTTTTTGTATGATAGAGCCCACCCTAGACCCCGACTAAGTGATCGGGCTGCAGTAAGTCTATGTAAGTGTTATAATACAATCGATAGTATGGTTGAGGTGACTTGTCTATGAGTATGGGAGATCACCACCCATCTTATTTAGACTTGTGTGCGGACGATGAGGTACCATCTCAGTTGATCATCCGGCCTGGATAGGATGCCCGTCACGTTCGATGCTTTCCGAGAACGTTTTGTGCTTGGCCTTGTCTGCTTAGACAAGTGGGTACGGTTCTCGGCTCTCCATATGATTATGTTGTAGAGGGTCTTGCATACGCTAACCCCGGGTCCCGACACTAGGATATTCCATTTAAGCATATAGTCCTCCAATGTAAGGAAAAATGGCACGTATGGTTCAAAAGGACGGCCAACCTTATAATAGTTTGCATACGAAGGTAACAATTTGAGAACTTCAAATAAATGGTTCTTGTTCATTCTTACTTAGGTCGAAGCCACCATTACAGAAGGTATTATAAAAAATATTCCGTACTTATTTCGGTGGCAAGAACATAAGCTGGCAATTATAAATGAGTTGTCAACATTTGGAAGTAAAGAAAATAAGTTGTAGAATTAACAAAATTGTTGTTTAACAAACTCACACGAACATCGAACTGGAATCATGTCGCCTAGTTCCATCGAAATTTCAGCATCACGACAAACATTGGAGCCTCAACGGCGACGTCCAAGATCAAATGCTATTTTCATATTATCATAAAATGCATCCCATTTTGAACAGCCAAAGAATGTGGCATCTGGTTCATTAAAGAAGTTAACCTTAAGAACATAATGTTTCGTCGTAATCCTAACTTCTTTTGTAGTAGTTTCATCGAAATATTGAATATTGATCTTGTCACAAACATGGCGTCTCGCAAAGCAAGGGATGCACGAGTTGAATGAGAAAAATATGATACGTTAAAACATAAACTTAAGTCATGCATGCACCATAAGAAGAACATGTTGTTTAAGTTGCATACCGTATGATTTTGGAACCGAGATCTAATCGTGAGGGAGAAGTTTGCGTCTGCGTCATCCAACACAACATCGTTGCATCGACCCGACTCGTCGTGACATTACTCGCACTTGGGAGACATTTTCTGTGTTCATAATGTATTTCAATCATCGACATTCTAAAAATGGTGAACTCAAATAAAAATGCAACAATAATATTTTAACATATAATATCACTAATACATTTCCAATAATCCAGTCAATGCAATTTAATATCACTACTACATCTCGACTACAAGATCTTAGAAATTCACTACTACATCAAACTCGACGACGACCCGAAGCCAAGCCACAGGCGGTAAACACCCAAAGATAAGGAACCGCCATAGGAACATAGCTCAGGTGAGAGCCGTGAAGAATCTTCCAGGTATTGGTCGTGGAGAACCCGGCGTCCAACTCAACCAAGTAGCGACGGACGTGCTTTTCCTCCTCCCTGACCCGGCGACGTACCACCTCCTCGGGGGCGGGCTCCCTCTGCATCGATTGTGGCCCACGTGACCGCCACCAAAGAAGCTCCGGGTCGACGACAGGACCCAGAATCTTCTCCAAGAGGCGCGCCTCGGAAACCACCTCCCAGTGCCAGCCTGGGGGAGCCTAGTCCCCGAGATTGCGCATCCCATCAAGCATGTGCTCTCCGCCGCGGCGACGGGGATGCGGTCCAGGCATCGTCGCCGAGAACTTATTTAATATACAAAGTTTTATTAAAATGAATGAGTGAAAAAATATACTAACTAAAAAATTAACAAAATAAGACAAAAGTACTTTTAAATAATGCCGCATACTTAGATTGGACACATAAACGATTCCCGGGAGAGTGTGACCGCAAATCCACGCAGGATGCACAAGTTCCGTACTTGTACATATCACAAGGGTTTGCCTCACTCTCTCCCCGATGTCACATACTGTCACAATATATTTGAATCATCGACATTCTAAAAAAGGAGAAATAGTGTCTCATATTTAGATTGGACACATAAGCGAATCAGGGGGGGGGGGGCGTGGCATCTACCCAAGTAGGATGCATAAGTTCCGTACTTGTACATATCACAAGGGTAGCTAAACGCTCTCCCCCGATGTCACATAATGTCACAATATATTGAAATCATTGGCATTCAGAAAAAATAGCAAAAGTAATGATTAAAAGTAATTTGATGCTGAAACACCGTTTAATTCCCGTTTCGACAAATCTTAAGCACTCGATATGTCCTACTTTTCTACCACAAGTCATGCTGAAATCCATGGAAATTTTCTGCATGACATTTGCTAAAAATTCCACATATCGAGCGCCTGAAATTTGCCAGAACGGAAATGAATCGACATTCCGGCAAAACATAGGCCACTCATATCCTGCAAACAATGATCCTAACAACAACTACACAAGCACCACACACACATATTTAAACTAGATGCATCACGATAACAACAACAAAAAACTTGAGGCATGTCCTCTTCAAAAATATTTATCAACCCAAACTAGTTCTGCTCATTAACAATTAGCTCAAACAAAACATCATTAAGAACAGATTCTACATCTTGCCCAAATTGTGCTAACACTTAACTATGACTCACAACATCTATCTATATCTATCTATCTATCTATCTAAAATCATATGTCTATCTATCCATCTATCAATCTATTCATCTATCCATCTATCAATCTAATCATCTATCTATCTATCTATTCATCTATCCATCTATCTATCTATCAATCCATCTATCTAACTATCTAAAATCAATGAAGGGGAGGGGGAGCAAGGAATCAACCTAGTGTACGTGCACGGCCTGGAGCGGCGGGTCGGGGCGGAGGCAGGTCCGGGTGGCGCACTGGTCGGGGCGGCGAGTCAAGGCGGCGGGTCGGGCGGCGAGTCGGTACGGCGGGTCAGGGAAGGAGCGCGGCAGCGGCTTGGGGAAGGAGCGCGGCGGCACGGTGAGTGAGAGAGATAGCTAGTGACAGAGAGTGAGTGAGAGTGGGAGGGGTCGTGCGGTTCGCTATAAGAACCATAGTAGCAGCACCCCCCTCCTGGTGACGCGCTTCTGCTATGTGTGGACCGTTGGGTCCATGTTAGCAGTAGCGCGCGACGTAAGTGGGCGCTACTGCTATGGTGGTAGTGGTAGCAGGATTTTGTGGAAGGCGCTACTACTGCAACTTGTTAGTTGGGTTTGTTGGGGACCACATTTACAAGTAGCGGGCCTCCTTGAGGGGCCCTACTGCTATAGGCTTAGGAGTAGCGCGTCCGGGAAGCATGCGCTACTGCTAGCGCCCATCCAGTGAGGGCTCTACTGTTAAGCGTCTACCTATAAGCTTTTTCCTAGTAGTGCACATATCTATATGCAAATATGATCATCTCTATGGATTACAAGGTATAAGAGGGGGTACGAGTGAGGATCTCTCAAAAGGAATAGTAGTGTTGCCCCCTTCTCTCTTTTTATTTTCTTTTTATCTTTTTTCTATTTTTTGTATTTTTTGGTGGCCTCAATGGCTCTTTCTACTTAACTCCCATTTGTCCTCTTTGGGATCTTTTAAATTTGTCCTCTTTGGGATCTTTTCCTCACTAGGGGCAACACTCTATTTTACAAGAAGTATAGAAGATCTTTCACAATTTACAAAAGTACTCAACATAAAGAAGATGAAGCTATTATGATGTATGCAAATGTATGCCTCTTCCAATGTAGCATGAACATATATGAAAAGAATATCAAGTCATGAGAAGGTGGATATTGCATGGCAATATATCTCGGAAAGGCTATGTAAATGCCTTGATAGGTAGGTATGGTGGTTGTTTTGAGTAAAGATATCATGCCAAGGGTTTGGATGCACCAGCGAGGTAGGCGCCAACTCTCGGAGTGAGAAAAGGTAACACACGGTACTGAAGGGGCTAGCAAATATGAGGAGGTGGAAGTGTCAACTTTCGAATACTTACATTAGTCCGAAGAATGCATGTGCTTTTTATCGGTAACTCTCAATCTAATTAGGATGTTCAAAAAGAAAAAAAATGTACCCCGAGGAGGAGTGTATGGGGGTTTGGTTATCCTTGCGCATCCTCCACTCGTGGTACGTGAGTGTACTCTAATATTCGATCCCTCCAAAGATTAGTGATCCATCTAGTAGCTAGATTCTCAACTAGTTTTTGTATTTTTTGAAAATAAACACAGATTTCCCAAAATACGACATCTATCACTAATAGGCTAAAGCTCTTGACACCCAAAGTTCAAACTTTACTCACAACAATACCTCAAAACTTTTGCAAGTATCTACTACAATTGATTATCAACCTCAATTACCTACTTCAAGTCAAGACGCACAACTTAGTGCAACAAGCCAACTCTCTAAACAAGATAAACATGAAAACTCAAGAGAGTTCCAACAACAAGCTAAACAAAAGATCTTAAAAAGATAAGCATGAAAACTAAGAGCTAAACATGACAGCAGCTATGAAAAGATAAAGAACACACAACAAAAGAAAGATAAGCATGAAAATCCTATGATGTGTTCTAGTTGAAAGTTGAGCGTGTTTCTCTCCCCCACAAAGAAAGCTGGGTTCTAACTTGTTATGAACAGCACACAAAGCTAAAGAAAAATAAAAATTAAAGAGAAAGACGCTCCAAGCATAGCACATAACGCATGAAGTGATAAAAATATAGTGGAACGAAGCATGAACTGATAATTGTTGATGAAGAAGGGGATGCACGAGGGCATCCCCAAGCTTAGAAGCTTGAGTCTCCTTGGATATTTCTTGGGGGTGCATGGGGGCATCCCCAAGCTTGAGCGTTTCACACTCCCGGATCTTCTTTCGTCATCTTCCTTCGCACACTTGAAAACTCCCTTCATACATAACTCATCATAAGCTGATTAGAGAGGTTAGTCCCCACAATAAAACAATTTTGCTCTACTGGAAATAAATATTTTCTTGAAGGGCTACTGTTTCTCAAGACCGCAAAATAGTTTTTTCAAAGAAAAAGCTAGCGCAAGACTTGAAAAGAAAGACAAAACGTGGCAGAATCTGTGAAAAACAGACCAGCAGGTAGTAAATAATTTTTTGGGATACTCCTGCAGCTCAAATAAAAAAACTCAGAACAGACGCTCGAAAGCTAATTGTATAGAGCATGTTGTACAAAAATCAGATAAAAAGATGATATGGTGATTTATCGTGAATATTTCCGTCCAAGGACAGAATCTGTTTTCTGGACAGCATGTCACAACTATTGAACTTTCTTGCAATCGGCAGCTAAAGTTGGCACAAAGCTTGAAAATAAAGATACAATGATGTTGCTACAGTAGTAACAATCATAAAGACCACTAAAAACAGAAGGAAAAACATCTTGGTTTGCCTCCCAACAACCACTTTCTTTAACGCCTTTAAGCTAGGCAAGAAGCAAAAATATCAAGTTTTATCAAGTGAAAGAGAATAGCTAGCCCGTGAACGGACTCAAAAGGTAACTTAATATTATTTCTAGGGAAGTGTTCCATCCCCTTTTTGAGAGGGAAATTTTATATTCCCCTCTTTCATATCAATGACAGCATCAACAGTGCGAAGAAAAGGACGTCCCAAAATAATTGGACATAAGGGTTCACACTCAATGTCCATAATAGTAAAATCAACGGGAACATAATTGTCATTGACAATGATAAGAACATCGTCAATCTTCCCCAAAGGTTTCTTTACGGAAGAATCAACGAGAGGAACACCAAAATAACAAGGATCAAAAGGTTTCAAATCAAACAGATCATACATTCTTTTGGGCATAACGGAGGTACTAGCTCCAACATCACATAAAGCATAGCAAGAGAAGTTATTCAATTTAATTTAGATCATAGGATCCCAACCATCTTATTGCATTCTAGGTATGGAGGCTTCTACCCTAAGCTTCTCCTTCCAAGCTTTAATAAGAGCATTAGTGATATGCTCCGTGATGGCAAGATTTAGTGTGCTAGTGTGGGGGTCTCTAGACATTTTGTGTAGTAAGCTAATAACTTCAGAAAGGGTACAACTATCAAAATCAATGTCACTACTATCAAAGGTGGTAGTGGTGTCATCTAGGCTCACTTTTTTTAAAGTTTCTATGTTCATAGGAGTTTCTTCTTCTACGGTTGAGGTAATAGCATCACCATTAATAGCTCCAATGGGACTAGGTGTGTGTTGGGTGCTAAGAGTTTGGGTATCCACAAAAACTTTGATAGTAGCAATGGTACGGTCTTTAGGAAGGCTCTTAATTCTATCTTCTTCCTCCTTCTATCTAGCCCATATTTCTTTAAGTTTAGCCATCATCCTAATATTTTCATTAATTTGCACTTGAATAGCATTCATAGGAGTGGGCTTCCTCTCCACGAGGGGAGAAGTTCTAATTTTAAGCATCTCAACTTCTAGGGCTAAGTTGTCTACCTTCAAAGAGATATTATCTAATTTGTCTAATTTTTCCTCTACAGTCTTGTTGAAGGCTTCTTGGGTAGTGATAAATTCCTTAAGCATGCTCTCTAATTCAGAAGTGGAGTTCTTGTTTCTAGGATAAGTGTTGTTGTTCCCATAGTTGTTGGATGGGAACGGTCTAGAATTGCTACCAAAATTACTCCTATAAGAATTGTTGTTGAAGTTGTTTCTAGAGATAAAGTTCACATCTACTTGTTCTTGAGCAACCAAATAATTTAAAGGAACATCATGAGGATCAATAGGAGCTTGCTTGGTAAGTAAATACATGATCAAGTAAACATTTTCATTTAGGGAGAAAATCTCCTCGACAGAGTTCACCTTCCTACCTGTTACAGCTCTTTTGGTGTGCCATTGGGAATAGTTGGTCATCATCTCATCTAATAGTTTTGTGGCAGCACCAAGTGTAGTTGACATAAAGGTTCCTCCCGCGGTCGAATCTAATAGGTTCCGCGAGGTAAAGTTCAAGCCTGCATAAAAAGTCTGCATAACCATCCAAGTAGTCAAACCATGCGTAGGGCAATTCTTAACAAGAGATTTCATATGTTCCCAAGCTTAGGCAACGTGTTCATTATCCAATTTCTTAAAATTCATAATATTATTCCTCGATTGGATAATCTTAGTAGGTGGGTAGTACTTCCCAATAAAAGCATCCTTGCACTTATCCCAAGAATCTATGCCATTCCTAGGCAAGGATTGAAACCAAATTTTAGCTCCTCCTCTCAAGGAGAAAGGAAAAAGCTTAAGCTTAACAATATCACCTTCTACTTCTTTATACTTTTTCATATCACAAAGCTCAACAAAATTATTCAAGTGTAAAGCAGCATCATCTCCAGCACCACAGAATTGTTCTTTCATAACAAGGGTAAGCAAAGTAGGTTTAATTTCATAAGAAGATGCTGAAGTGGCAGGTGTAGCAATAGGAGTGTAGATAAAATCATTGTTGTTGTGACTAGTGAAGTCACAGAACTTAGTGTTTTCAGTGGTACCCATAGTAGCAGCAAACATGACAAGAATTTTTTTTGTGATTTTTGATAAAGGAAACAAATAAAAAAACTGAAAGGTAAACTAACTTGACTAAAAAGCAAAGAAAAAAGATAGCGTTCAACTCCCCTATCTTGAAGAGCGGAGTCCCCGGCAACGGCGCCAAAAATTAGCTTGATGGAACTGAAGTAGTGCTCCTCGTTGGCTACCCTAAGTGGAAGGTTGATATGTAGCGTAGCGTAATTTCCCTCAGTGAAGATACCAAGGTTTGTCTACAGTAGGACTCCGACAACGACAAGTAGGTGACAACGGCGCTAGAAATTACTAGCACGAGAGTTGACGTGGACCTGCACACACATACAAATAACTTTGCTCCCAAGGAGTACAGAGAGGTTGTCAATCTCTCCGGCCTTGATGTTTACAAAGGTTCAGACACAAGAGATAAAAGGTAATGATAACTTCAACTGCAAAGTAAAAGAGGAAGTAAATTGAGGGTGTAAACAGTGATGGAAATATGGAACGAGGTCCTATGATGTTCACTAGTGATGTCTCTCTCCCAAAAGATGATAAACAGCTATGCGAGGTGAACAAATTATAGCTAGGCAATTGACAGGATTACGGACGCAAACCAATGCTAACTATGCTACAAAAGAAAGGAAGAGGCTCAAAAGCATGGGCAGTACGCCAAAACAAGTAGACCGAAATCCATCTGCATCTACTAACTAATCATCCACTTTGAGATATCTATCCAGAACATCTCGCTGGTATTAAGTTGCGAGCCTCGCCCAGAGTGTAAACCCAAAGCAACAGACAACTGCATTAAAAGAACTTTGGTAAAGTAAACAATCCTTGCAACCGCGGTTACAAGCACCGTTGTTTTCCCCCTTGTGGAAACAACACATCCACTAGACTCATGTTTCTCTCACTCAAGCTAGTCATCAGGGGGCATGAACCCACAATCATGCATAACGCTACCTCTTGGAGTTACTACCTACTACTTGGCCAAAGCAATAAACATCAACAAAGAACATGCAACAGTTACTCAATAACTCAAATATAAAAGGAGAAGAACCAAATATATTAACCATCACAATATGAACATAGTCTCATAATCCATCAGATCACAACAAACTCAACATAGCAACAGCAGATAGAATTACATATGTGTCTTGATCATGTAGGGCAGCTGACAAGGTCTAATCCATGAAGAACAAAGAGGGGAAGAGGACATCACATAGCTACTGATCATGTACCCATGGTCCAAGGTTGACTACTCTCGGCTCATCCGGGAAGCGTCCATGGTGGTGGAGAAGCTCCCGGAGATGAATCATCCCTCTAGCAGGGTGCCTGGAAGAGGTCTTCTCATGCTCCCAATCTTGGAAGCACGCCAGCGGAGGAAAAGAGGAGAGATCGCGAAAAAGGGTTCTGTCTTTGGGGGTTTCTGGATGAGAGAAATATATAGGAGAATGGGGAGCAGCCAGGGGGGCCACCAGGTGTCCAGGCGGCCTCCCAACGTGACCCCATCCTAGGCCGCGCCACCTGGCCACCTGGGCACCAGGTGGGGCCCATCTGGCCCCCTTTCGGGCATCTGGAAGCTTCTGTTACGCTGATTTTTTTTGTATATTTTTCCCAGATTTTTTTGGCATTTTACGTAATGGGAAAACCTGAAATAAAAAGACAGCAGAAAACAGAAACTGGCACTGGGGTGCACTGAGTTAATAGGTTAGTCCAAATATGGTCAAAACTGTATGAAAGTTTATCAAAAGCATAGCAATATCACCCAAAACATGCATGGAGCAAGCAGAAATTATAAATACGTTTGGGACGTATTAGGAGTCTAATTAGAAATGCACCCACTTGGATAAACAAATCAAGTGCACTAATAGTAGTCACTTGCAGAGCGTTTTGCGAAATCAAGCGAGGAGTTGATAAGAGATGCACCCACTCGGGTAGTCATCGAGTGTGCTAGTCCTGCAGGCACCGGGAGCACTCGAGTGCTCGGGCGAATTGTCCTCCTGGATACTCATCGGGTATTGCTGGTGGGTGTGAGTTGTCGCTCGAGCATTTCATCATCTTCTGGGTGAGGGAGAGCACCCGAACTCTGTAGATGCATTTTCCCTTGCCGGTGCAAGTAATCACTCGAGCATGGCATCATCTGCTGGGTGAGGGAGCACCCGAACTCCGTAGATGCATTTGTTCTTGTTGGAGGGGAGTAATCACTCGCGTCCTCGAGGCTTGTTTCCTGCTCTGTTTTAAGTAAAGATAGGGATCTCTCGATGGGAGTAAAAATTTGAAATATGGTCAAAAAAAATTTAGAGAGGAACCTTTGTGGGTGTAGATGACGTGTTCTTAGCACGCTCTGCTGAGATATGACGTTGTAGGGCGACCTGACAAGTTAGGCAGCTGCGCATTGCGGGCGGATGTGACGTGATGTATTTCTTCGCGGTAATTTCGCACTGCGTGATGATGGTCCTCCTTTTTCGCACGGAGTGGGCGGTGTGGTTACTGCGTCGGTTGGGTTTTCGATGTTGCACAAGTATCGTGGGATCGTGCCACGTTGATGGGGCTCCGAGATCGACGGTGGGCGGATGGCCCATCGCTGTTGGTTAAATACCAGAGGGCTGGGTAGAATTAGGTTTGACCCATCTCTTGCCTTCCTTTGCTTCTTCTTATTCCTATGCTTCTTGTCGTTCTGCTTTCTTGTTCTATGGTGCTGTGCGGTGAAATCCATGTCCAAGCCCTCCAAGGGTGCAGCACAGGAGTCATCGGCGAGGATTACCGGCAGGTCGGAGCGCTCATCCTTTGAGGCTGCAGATCTAGACGCACTGGTGGCGGATGGTCTTTTCTTGGAGGGCGTTGCTCGGATTCCTGGGGACGAAGAGGTGGATGCGCCTCGCGATGACGAGCGGGTATATTTTCAGAGCCTTCTCCCTCGTGGATTTTCTCTTCACGTTCATCCGTTCGTCCGGGGACTGCTCTTTGCGTACAAACTTTAGTTGCATGACTTATGTCTGAATGGGATACTGCATATTGCGTGCTTTATAAATCTCTGTGAGGGTTTCTTAGGGATCTATCCCCATTGGGGGCTCTGGAAACGCCTCTTCAATGTGAAGAGCACAAAGTCTGAATACGCCATTAGGGGCATCGGCATTTACATTAAGGAGAAAAATGCCTATTTTGATCTGGAAAAAATGGACTCTGTCTATACACGGCGGAGGAATTGGATCTATTTGAAGGATCATCATGTTGACGACCAGCTATTTGGTCTTGCTCCCTTTAACCTCGTTGTCCGAGTGGTCAAGAGGCCATGTTGGGCACATATGCTGACTGCTGGCGAAGTAACTGTTGTTGAGGCTTTAGTGCAAAAACTTGTAGTTCTGAAGAAGGGGATAAATGGTGCCCAGCTCATTGTTGTGTTTATGAGGAGGCGCATCCAACCGCTCCAGCATCGGGTGCATCCCATGTGGTGGTATACTGAGCTCGAGGACCTGACTAGGTGTTCACCCGTAGATATCTCGGGTAGCGACCTCCTATTTTGGATCCAGCAAGTCACCAAGTGCACGAGCACGGGTGTTGAGAGCTCCATATTTTCATATGCTTAGACGCCTTTTCCTGAGGTATTTACTCGAGTCTTTGTTCGTTTGTGAAATTTCCCGATGTCTTGCTGCTTGTTAATGGTGCTGGTACTTGTAGGATCATGAGTTTCAGCTGAACAATCCGCCCCAGACTGAGGATGCGGAGAGGATCCTGATGTGGTTATGGTGGACGTCGCGCCCGCGGGTGATGGTGGTGTTTTTCCATCTTCACATGCTTATGTAGGCGAGTCCGCCGGTGCGTGTCCTGGTGTACGATCTGAAAATGTTGATGACGATGAGTCGCCGCTACGCATCAGACGTAGTCGTTCCTCGGCTGCTGTTGAACGGACTGGGGAAGGTGATGGTGGTGGTGGGCTGCCACCAGTCGCTCCAGTTGTTGCGCCTTACCCTCCTCCGGTTGCTCCGAGAATACGGAAACTTGGGGTGCTTCTTCGTCCGAGTGCCGCACCTGTTGGGTGTGTATTTTGTTCTTTTTCCAGATTTATGGTGTTTTTTTTATTTCCTAGTCTCATGATATGTAATTGCGGCACTGCTCCCGTTCGGGTTGCTTCTTCGACGAGTGTTGCTACTGTGGATCTTTAGTCGGTTGATTCTGGTACGGTGTCTGGGCGGTCGGTTCCTTCAGCAACTCATGTGGCTTCAGGTGCGGGTACTACTCACACGACTGCTCCGTCTGGGGGGGTCTGCGGAAGCTACTGAAGGTGATTCTCCTCCGGATGCGAAACCCGTGTTTCCTGAGGGGTATATCTTGGAGAGGAAAAATCTCCCCGTCGAAGAGAAATCCAAGTTTTTTCGTCGCATGGCTGAGCAGGTATGAAGTCCTTCCTGCTTATGACTTATATTGAGGGCACGACAGCGCTCCCGATGGGAGTAGCCCTCGAGGCTGCGAACAATGTCTTATGGTTGGTCGCAGTCTTAAGCTTGATTTTCTTTTTGTTTTCGTTGAATTCAGCGTATCATTGGGGGTGCGTCAGTGCTCCCGATGGGAGTAGCCCCGAGGCTGCGAGCAATCAGTTGTGGTTGGTTGCAGTCTTAAGCTTGTCTTTCCTTCTTTTGGCTCTGATTTTTGCATATCGTTCTGTTCCAGTCGCTATTCCGTATGTGCGAGCGTGTGCTGACTAGCGCTGATCGAGCCCGGCGTGCTCATGATGCTGCCCAGGGGAGCCTGGCCACCATGAGGCGTGAGATGCTTCTTCCGCCTTTTTGATTGTCATGCCATTGTTGGTTTATCTTTGCTTCTTGAGTGATCCCTTTGCTGTAAGTCACAAGAAGGATGCTGAGAAACGAATTGATGCTACGTAAAAGGAACTCGCCTTGCTCCGGGACGCTTTGGAGTCGAAGGAGAAGGATCTGCAGGTGCAACATGGTGAGCTTGAGCAACTGCGGGAGGTGGAGTAGCAGTTCCGGCAGTTTGAGGCGATAGAGGGTGGTCGGCTGCGCGACCTGGCGAGTGCTTTGACAGGTAGGAGATTTTCTGTGATGTTTCTTCTTGATGTTGGAGTTCTTGAACGGATGATCATTGTTGTTTTTCGGTGTTGCAGGCTCTATGAGCGTTGAAATTGCGACGACTGCTCCTGCAGACTCGGGCACCCTCCATGGTGTTGTTGATTCCGTGGAGAGTGCTGCTGGTGTCGTCAAAGACGTTTGTGGTCGAGCTTCGACGCTCCTAAAGCTTCTACATGAGCACATGTATCCGGAGGAGGAGGATCGGCCCGAGGGTCTTGATCTGCAGGTCGCTACTTTTGGTCATGACCACGAGTGCCTGGAAGGCTTGGTCCGCAAAACCGTGGTTAGTGGGCTTGCGACGTCCTTTGTTTTTCTCCTATGGTGCTGTGTTCCTATTGAGGATTCCATGGTGGACAACGTGCCCGATTATACGGATGAGCAGAGAAGTCGGGCCACTCAGCTTTCCCGTCAACTGCGGTTGGTTGTACAGGCCGATATCCGCAATTCCAGGGTGCGTAGTAGGCGAATGGGAAACTTTGTTTGCCCTTATGCTTGAATGACTCCTTTAGTTTTGTAATAAGTCACCTTTGAACTGTGGGATGTTGAATCTTTTAATTGGTGGAACTTCTTTGACCTTGTTTGCTGCTCTTTTCCTCTTTGTTTGACTCTTTTTTCTTTTGCAGTAGGCCGTTGTAAGGCCCGATACGTGGTACTATTCCAGATCTAGATGTTTACATCCAGATCCGGGGATGAAGCACATATCGGTCCCATCGCGACATATGTCAATGGCATATGCCCCAGATTTCCAACATGATATCACCACATTACAGCTACAAGGATACAACATCTCATACAATCGGCATACAACTGCCTTAGTTACATTACATCAGCGGGAGATACATGTCTAAGTACAGACTACAATCAAATGCCTAGTGGCAAAGGTAAAACACACCATTCCTACGTCGACACGGGTCTAGGCTCTCCGCCGGGATCCACCTAACTATTCGTCATCGAGTCTCCATGAAGGCGGCCAGAAGAAGGGTCGTTGAGCTCTTCTGTAGTCCAAGATCGTTTGCATAACGTGCGTAAAAGAGAGAAGAAATGGCTGAGCTATATCAACAAGTCTTGTAACTAACTTCTCACGGTAATATGGGGGTAGTGGTTGAGGTTGCAGCCGCACTAGTATTTTATAAGTGGCCAACGATCCATTTAGAGTAAGATGAGAACCAAGCATTCGAGGAGGAATCGCCTCCAACAAGTCTGCTATCAGCTACTTCCGCAAACATAACACCTATCGAATCTTTGTCCTCCCCTTCACATCCCAACGAAGAAGAAGCAGTCAAGGCACACACACGTTGATCAAGTTATTAAGATTATAATTGTTGAACGTTGTCTATGAACAAGGAGTAGGTCTCAAGTCGTCCATAACCGTGGACACGGCTTCTCGAAAAGATTTAACTCTGCAGGGGTGTACCTACTGCCCATTACAAGGTTCCGCACGCATGCCCATCTCTCTCAGTTGCTACCCATCACAGGCAACCATTTTATGATTTAGTTCCGAGAGATCCGGTACGACAGGTCCCTCTAACTAAAAATGCAAAAATCCGGGTGGCCCCCGGTGAATCGACATCCAACTCAAAAGCCGGTCGCGCTCTCGAATTGGCCTCTACCGTCTGGACGAAGTCGGGTTAGCTACCCAAACCATGTGGGAATCCCCCTAGCTCCCTGGGGTCGACCAACATGAGAAACCATGTCTGTGCTTCCCCGAGTTGTTTAAATTCGCTGGCCGTGGAATCAGACACACACACGGTTTCAAATGGTAAAATCAGCTTGGGCCACCACTAGAAATGTTTGGAGCTAGATAGGTAAGAAGAGGGGACCCCATAGCATCCCACACGAGGTTAGTCATGCTCGTCAAGAGACACAATACCTGGAACTCGGTTCCTAGGTGATTCGAATGGAACAAAGAATTGGGGCGGGATAGCTTAGACCTTCCATCCTTCATCGAGTATAGTAAACATTATAATAATCATATCATCCACAACAATATAATAGTGTGATAGACCAATCCAAGGGGTAGGAGGGTAACAGTTGATAGAATCGCGAACGGACATGTAGCCTAGTGGTTACAACAAACCTAGTAGCATGCCAGGTCCTGGGTTCGACTCCTTGTGGGAGCGAATTTAAACGGGCCTAAAATTTCTGAAAATAAAAGACTGTGGGGTTGTTGTCTCACAGTAAACATTAAAAAAACAGTTGATAGCATCCTAAGCATGAATACTATGCAATGGTTAAGCAAGCAAGGTACATGGCCAAACAATGATTTGCTGGGACGTGGAGGACATGGCTGTTTGGGTTTATTTGAGAGGCGTGAATATTAGGTGGTAGGATCAAGCAATCATTCTATCCTATACCTAGGCACAAGTGAGCTGAAAGTTATAAGCATGATATATGCTCCCCCTTACCTGATGAGAAGACAAAGATGAAGGTGTAGTCGATCGCAAGCTCACAACGTCTCCGAGAGTATCAACGGAAGCACACAAGAAGTAAACACTAGAAAGAAAGCAACGAAGATGCATACTATTACTACGGAGCAACGCAAGCAAGCAATGATCAAACAAGCACGATCAAGTATGATGCATGCCATTTTAATAGCATGGCATGAACATGACAACACACAAGTTTAAATGAAGCATCGGGAAGCAAGGGTGCAAAGCTACCGACGACCTTCATATGCATTAGGTAGGTGATTAATGAATCCGAAGGATTCCTTATGTTAAAGTTGGTATGATGCATGATCATGGCATATGCAAAAGACTAGAACATAATATCAACAAGAATTTCACACACATGAGAATAAACCTCGAGACGAGATTCTTTGAATTTAAATGGATGTAGATGACATGGCATAATATGATGCACCTAATGCAACCTATTGGAAGAAATTAAATAAAGAGCGAGACTATGCTACCAGAAAGCTACGAAATCACGGGACTACGGTGCTTGGAACACGGGAAACCAAGTGCAACAGATGAGGGGGTTATGTGCAAAATGCACCATTGACAAATAATGATAGCTCAAATGGAAGTATGAACAGAACCATCTCGTTCCTCATATTGTTCTACCCCAACATCATGTATTACATGGTTTATTTGGAGCAAGGACGCACATGGTACAAACAATGCAAAAAGGGGGCATAAATGAATAAATCGGGTAAAAATTAATGGAGACAAGCCTCCACAGGGCTGGCTTCAGCCGATTGGCCCAAAATCTTGCGATCTAGCTCTCAACTGAGTGCCCATGGGTGAGAGATAGAAGCTGGGCCGAGCCCACTGCGCGCTGGAACAATAAGGAGGCGAAAGTTCAAATTAAATCGCTCCCATGGGGGATCAAACCCAGAACCTCTCGAAAAGAAGCAAAGCGCCTAGGCCATGGCGTAGTGCTGTGGATCACGTCAGAACAAAGGAAACACACAAGATAAAATGTACATGCGGGATAACTGAAACTTTGAACAATTCTGAACCTGAAGAACAGAGGCTCCACTCGACAAAATCAAAAATTAAAAGGGGTCGCCTTTGCTCGTGGTGGGGATAGAACTCACGCCCACATGAACAGATCCAGAGCGCCCTAGGCACTGCACCACTTAACAACACTGGTCAGACAACAAGTCGTGCCTCTACTGAACTAACATCTCTGGCATAACTGGAATTGAATGGAAACTACAGCGAATCTGACGAACAATCGACATCTTCAGACGAAGAGCATGACCTGCGCAAGGTATACTACAGGCAGAGAAAAATAGATAAAAGAGGACATGGGACTTGAGCCCAACACCTAATCGATGCAACCATGGGGATAGACCACTGCTCTACTGCAGCTAGTCATGTTAGGCAGCGGATCTGACAGAATATAAAACAATCAAGGCTCTAACTCTGAATCCGTCGAACAAAAGTCAATGGCTTTCAATTCTGATGAAACTGAACCTTACATCGGCAAAACTCAGCGTCGTTAGAGGCGGTTGTGGTGAAGACGCGCACAGGAAAGCCAAAGTCCGATGATAACTTTGCTTCCAACGAGGTTGACATGGACCTAACACACAACAAGTAACTGATGAGGACATGACTACCATAGTTACAGCCACAACCCCTGCTAATATACCTACTGGACCAATTACTAGAGATCGTGCACGCCAATTAAATTATCAGGTACTTTCGCTTATTGGTAATGTTTCTAATGTTCATGTGAATATGATGCTGCCTAACGTCGATATATTTCTGTTGTTGACAAATGAAGGACCTAGCATGGACAAGAAGGATGAGCATTGGAGCATGTTCAAGCATGAAGATGATGAGGACATAATTATCATGGATATGACCATTAATTCCTCTATATTTGATCAAGAAATGAATTCAATACAAAGGAGCATGATTGTGTGCTATACAAGAAGTTATTTCACGTCACTTTTGGCCAAGAGAAGACAGAGACCAAGTCTTTCACGTCATGGACTCAGATTCGGACTGCAGAGATATACCCAACTTTAAACAGCCACCGTTTCTACATACGAACTCCAAATTGGGTGATTCGTTTTTCTAGTGATAGCCTATCTCTTCTAGTTTCCAACACAATTGGTTTCCCCTTCAAATGCCTTCGGAGCGTGGAGATATTGCAAAAACGGTGCGACCCAGCAGCAGAATCCGAATCAAAGTCCAACTCAATAAGTGTTGCATCACCTTCACATGGGCCCAAGTGCCTTGTACGACCTAGGTTTAGTTTTAGGACTCCTTGGGACGTCCTTTCACCCCCTTGGCCTCCACCATTTAGTCCTATATAAGTAGATCAACCCCTAGGGTTTTTCTTTGGATTTCTTTTAGTTAAAAAGACTGCTTAGCTGATTGCCGCATCTTCGTGTACTCGGTTTGTGTCCAACGACCAGATCAAGACCGCTTTTGGAATCCCAACTTTATTCATACTTCATCTACATATTCGCAATATTCAGAATGCTTTATCATAGTTCTTGCTTGTTCTTCGATTGCTTGCAGGCACTAGACCTTCGTGGTCAGGTTGATCGTGCTCCGACGTGGTCAATAACCTCCGGAGATTGGTTTAGCGATTGCTAAGGCGCGACGTTGTTGCACGTTCGTAGTCGGATCGTCAAAGTCGACTCCATCAAATCGTAGTTATCATCTCATCGAAAGATCGGGACACCCCGCCTCTATCAAGTGGTATCAGTTTTCAGTTTGTTCGGTGAGAATTCCACATCCATATATTAGATCTTTTTTATCACCTATCATCCACAAAAAAAGCCATAAAAATAGGATTAGATCATCATATCCAAACCAATCTGAGCCTTCGCAATTTTTTTTCGGTGCTTTGCTTTATGGAATTATCGGTTGCATCGTCGTGTTCACTTGCTGGTCTTAGTATCTAGTCCTTTAGAGTTTCGAGTTCTGTTCACATTAGTCACCGCCACCGCTGCACCATCATCACATCCGCTGCCTACTTCTACCATCCACCATAAAAAAAGAGAGAAAAAGAGTTGAAAAAATAGAGAAAAAATAAAAAGAAAAAAAAGAAAGAAAAAAGTAAAAAAGAGAAAAAAGAAGAAAAATTTCGGATCTATCTCTAGTTGAACTCGTATTTGAAATCTCGTCGGAATCAGTTTTGAGCAGTGTCCACTAAAACGGGCATACCTTTGTCATCCGAAGTCCGTTTTGGCTCCACGAGTACTCAAATTAAAGATATTTCCGAGCCGCTTCTAAATAGTTCTGGAGCTAGTGTATTATTTGAAACTCCAGATCGGCTTCTAAGACGGACTTTTTGACCTCTAAAGTTTCCGAACACAGTTTTTGTCAGATTTCGGGTTGATTCTCAATTTTTTGACACCTCATCTGAACTCTAAATTGAGTGATTCTTATTGCGTCGGAAAGATTAAGTCAGTGCCCTATTGGAGGAAAAATATCAAAAAATTAGCAAAGATATTTCAGAGTAAACTTGTAGAGAGAATATTGGTGTATCTTGATTTGGAGCCTATTTTCACCACTATCTTTGCTCTGTTGCTGATCTTCACTTATATCTTGCTATTCAGAGCTACTACATATCATTCATTGCTGCTTGTTGTGCTACGCCATGACCACATTAGTGTTCTAGGCTCGCGTCTCTAGTCCGGTCTAGACTAGGACCAGCACAGTATCGTCGTTGAGCGTTAATTCAATTTTGCATCTCTGAATTGATTATTGCTGATATTTTTGCCACCATATAAAAGCCTTCTAAGCTCCACATATTTCTACATCGTGTATACCTGCGTTCACCTGGCAATCGCTCTACTTAATCTTTGGAGTTCTTTGACACCGTTGGTTGCCGATCACCACCTGCTGCATGGTAAGAACTAGTAAGACATTGATATTTGCTATCCTGTGAGCGTATTACCACCACATCCTAGTAGTTCATAGGGACATATACTTGTGATTTGTTTCTTGTTTTCTACTAATCATGGCAGGTTCTGGAGTTAGATCTTGTTGGGCGGCAACTATAGTTGGAGATTTGCCACCACCTACAACTACACAACAGTCACTGCAAAAGGTAAACACACATAAGCATGCACATGATCAGGTTATTGTTTCTATACCACACTTTCATGGACGTCTAAGACCTGATTTATACATTGAGTGGGAGTTTGAAATAAATGATATATTTGTTTCCCATAATTTTCTTGAGCATAAGAAAGTAAAAACTGCAATTAGTGCTTTCAAAGATTTTGCTTCTATTTGGTGGAATGAATATTGTAGTTTATATCCTGATTATATACCTAATACTTGGAATGATCTCAAACTTGCTATGCGATATAGATTCGTTCCCTCTTATTATACTCGTGACAAGGTTAGGAAATTAAAAAAATTTAAACAAGGTACTAAAACTGTTTCAGAATATTATCATGCTTTAGAAACTACATTCGTGCATTCTCTTTTAGAGGAAAGTGAAGAATATTTCATGGACATATTTTGGGAAGGTTTAAACCATGACATTCAGGATATCCTAATTCATGAAAAGTGTTATCCTATGGATCGTTTATTTTGTCTTGCTTGTAAAGCTGAACAGAAAATCGACAGACGTGTTGCCCAGAAGACGAACAAGCGGAATGTGCAAATACCACAAGTTGAGAAGGTTGTTCCTTCAACCACTATGAGCACTACCATAACCACATCAATTGTCGTAAGCACTCCTCCAATATATGATCTATCATCACAAAAAGGTAATGACAAAGGTATGGATCTTTCCCCTCCACATGAGAACCTTGCTGATGTAAAAGCAACATGTGTTGAGCTATCCAGTAGTTTCATCACACAACCAATTTTCGAGAATGTCATAACTTCACATGAAGATGTTGCTTGCCTAATAGACTTGAATACATCATGTCTTGAGTTACCTGTTGATTTGAGCACACCATCTATTTTGGATAATCATGTTACTATTATGAAACTGCCAATGCTTAATCATTTTGATATGACCTCTAATCTTGGTGATGATTCTGCGTCGAATGACTTGTTGCATGACTACTTAGTTAAGCCTGTTATAGCATGTCCTTCGAAAAACATTAACGTTTCTTCACCGGTATTGGGATGGTTTAATGATGAGTATTTTACATCTTTATATATGAATAAGAGCTTCACTTCTATATGCAAACTGAGTTGCAATACTTTCATGTCGTTTATGTATTGTGATGATCATATATGTTTATATTTCACGACATACGAAAGTTACTCATATATACATGTGTTACATGTCCAAAAACTAAGGGAAGTAAGAATGTATGACATATATATATACAACATGTACACCTTGTCTCTTTTGTTAGCCACATTTCAGATTAAGAAACGCCAGAGACGGCTTTATTTTCAAGAAGGGGAGGATGATGAGGACATGACTACCATAGTTACAGCCACAACCCCTGCTAATATACCTACTGGACCAATTAGTAGAGATCGTGCACACCAATTAAATTATCAGGTACTTTGGCTTCTTGGTAATCTTTCTAATGTTCATGTGAATATGATGCTGCCTAACGTTGATATATTTCTGTTGCTGACAAATGAAGGAGCTAAAATGGACAAGAAGGATGAGCATTGGAGCATGTTCAAGCATGAAGATGATGAGGACATAATTATTATGGATATGACCATTAATTCCTCTATATTTGATCAAGAAATGAAGTCAATACAAAGGAGCATGATTGTGTGCTGTACAAGAAGTTATTTCACGTCACTTTTGGCCCAAGAGAAGATAGAGATCAAGGCTTTCACGTCATGGACTCAGATTCGGACTGCAGAGATATACCCAACTTCAAACAGCCGCCGTTTCTACATACGAACTCCAAATTGGGTGATTCTTTTTTCTGGTGATATCTTATCTCGTCGAGTTTCCAACGCAATTGGTTTCACCTTCAAATGCCTTAGGAGAGTGGAGATATTGCGAAAACGGTGCGACCCAGCAGAAGAATCCGAATCAAAGTCCAACTCAACAAGTGTTGCATCACCTCCACATGGGCCCAAGTGCCTTGTACTACCTAGGTTTAGTTTTAGGACTCCTTGGGACGTCCTTCCACCCCCTTGGCCTCCACCCTTTAGTCCTATATAAGTAGATCAACCCCTAGGGTTCTTTGGATTTCTTTTAGTTAAAAAGACTGCTTAGCTGATTGCCGCATCTTCGTGTACTCGGTTTGTGTCCAACGACCAGATCAAGACCGCTTTTGGAATCCCAACTTTATTCATACTTCATCTACATATTCGCAATATTCAGATTGCTTTATCATAGTTCTTGCTTGTTCTTCGATTGCTTGCAGGCACTAGACCTTCGTGGTCAGGTTGATCGTGCTCCGACGTGGTCAATAACCTCCGGAGATTGGTTTAGCGATTGCTAAGGCGCGACGTTGTTGCACGTTCGTAGTCGGATCGTCAAAGTCGACTCCATCAAATCGTAGTTATCATCTCATCGAAAGATCGGGACACCCCGCCTCTATCAGTAACTTTGCTCCCAACGAGTACAGCGATGTTGTCAATCTCTCCGGTCTTGTTGTTTACAAAGGATCAAACGCATGGGTGGAAATAGTAGTGATGATTGCAACGAAAGGAAATAAAGCAGTAAATAGTGGAGGTGTAAACAGTGTTGGAAATATGGACCGGGGTCCCATGATGTTCACTAGTGATTTATCTCTCCGAAAATACGACTGAATAGCTAAGCTGGATAAACAAATTACAGTTGGGCAATTGACAGAATTATAAATGCACCGCAATGCTAATTATGCTACTGCAAAGCTAGAGGCTCAAAAGTATGAGTAGTACGCCAAGACAAGTAGACCGAAATCCGTCTGCATCTACTCACTAATCATCCACCTTGAGATATCTATCCAAAACATCTCGGTGGTATTAAGTTGCGAGCCCCACCCAAAGTGTAAACTCAAAGCAACAGACAACTGCATTAACAAAATTTGCATAAGGTAAACAATACTTGCAACCACGATTACAAGCATCATTGTTTTCTCCCAGGTGGAAATAGCACATCCCCTATTCTCATGTTTCTGTCACTCAAGCTAGACATCGGGGGGGCATGAACCCCACAGTCATGCATAAACGCTCCCTCTTGGAGTTACTATCTACTACTTGGCCAAAGAAATAAAAAGTAATGGAGAACATGCAAGAATTATTCAATGTTTAGTTCTTGAGTGTTCTTGATGTTCTCTGTTGTGTTTTTTGCTTTGTCCAAGTAATACATTGCAACTCCAAGAGGGGTCTTTATGCTTGATTATGGGTTCATAACCCCCGATATCTAACTTGAGTGAAAAAAACATGAGACTAGGGGATGTGTTGTTTCTACCAGGGAGAAAATAGCGGTGCTTGTAACCGCGGTTGCAAGGATTGCTTACATTACGCATGGAGTGTTAAGGCAATTGTCTGTTGCTTTGAGACTACAATTTGGTTGGGGTTCACAAATTAATACCAATGAGATGTTCTAGATAGATATCTGAAGGTGGATTATTAGGGAGTAGATGTTGATGGATAAACGATCTACTTGTTTGGGTGTAATGCCCATATGATTGAGGCTCTTTACTTTCTAATAGAATAATTAGCATTGCGGTGCGTTTATAATTCTATCAATTGCCCAGCTGTAATTTGTTCACCCAGCATAGTTGTTATCGTCTTTTCGCAGAGAGACATCACTAGTGAAAGTCAAGGGACCCCGGTCCATATTTCCACCATAGTTTACAACGTTCACTTTTACTGATTTTATTTCCTTTCAGTTGCATCCACTATTGTTCCGCCTTTATGTTTGATTTTTTGTAAACAACAAGGTTGGAGAGATTGACAACCTCTCTGAACTCATTGGGAGAAAAGTTATTTGCGTCTGTGTGCAGGTCCAGGTCAAGTAAACAACCTTTGGTTTATAAACGGCTCCATTGTTTGCTTTATCACCTTCTTGTTGTGCTTGGAATACTACAGGAGACATAACCCTATCCTCTCAAGTTAGGGAAATTTGTTGCTATCTACATCATAACCTTCCCCTTGGGGTAACCAACGAGGAAATGTTATCTACACCCATCAAGCGGATTTCTGGAGCCATTGTCGGGGATTCCAGTCTTCAAGATAGGGGAGTTGCACACTACCTTTTATCTTTGCTTTTTATTCTTGTTAGTTTACTTTTTAGTTTTTTCCTTAGAACCAAAAAGACCAAAAAAATTAGTTACTTTGTTCTTTGCTTGCTGCTGTTACTATGGGTTCCTCTAAAAACAACAAGTTGTGTGACTTCTCTAGTCACACCAACAATGACTTTATTTGCACTCCTATTGCTGCACCCGCCACTGCGCCGACTTCCTATGAAATTAAACCTACTTTGTTGAATCTTGTTATGAAAGAACAATTATCCGGTGATGGAGATGATGCTTCTTGTCATTCGAATAATATTGTTGAGCTTTGTGATATTGTTAAAATTAATCTTTTTTTACTTTTCTTTGAGAGGAAGAGCTAAGGAGTGGCTCCAATCCTTACCTAAGAATAGCATAGATTCTTGGGATAAATGTAGGGATGCTTTTATTCGGAAGTACTAACCACCTATTAAAATTATTTAGTTGAGCAGCAACGTTATGAATTTTAGACAGCTTGATAATGAACATGTTTCTCAAGCGTGGGAACGTATGAAATCTCTTGTTAAGAATTTCCCTAGTCATGGATTAACTACTTGGATGGTTATCCAGACTTTTTATGCAGGATTGAACTTTACCTCGCGGAATCTATTAGACTCGGTCGTAGGAGGAACCTTTATGTCAACCACACTTGGTGTTTCCATGATGCTATTTGACGATATGATGAAAAACTACTCTCAATGGCACACCGCACGATCTCCAACAGGTAGAAAGGTAAACTTTGTTTAGGAGATCTCCTGTTTAAATGTTAAGGTTGACTTGATCATGTCTGACGAGGATCAGCCTCGGAAAATCCCATGGTCAGGGACCCTGGGTTAATCATAGAGAAGGACAGGTTGGACGATACTCGTCGGCTAACAGGAGAAGCACTTCCTGCTCGATATTATTGCATGAGGGCGCGATTACAGGGGAGGCCAAGGCGAGTTCTCGCAAGACCAGGAGAGTAGATTGTGTATATGATTGATCTAGACGTCTCCCCTCCCAGCCTTTATATACTAGGCCAGGTCTTGGGGAGTCCGTACTAGATTACAAAGATAGTTTCCTTTTTCTAGTCTTGCCTTGTACGCCAAGTCGTGCCTTCCATATCAGTCGCGGACTCCTACGTCGGTGCTTGATTGGGCCAGTCGTGGGCCTGTCGAGGTTTTCCGGTGGGCCTCCCATATTCATCCGCACCAGGTATCCTCACACGCAGGAGTCGTGGGGTCACCCCCTCGTCAGTAGCCCCCGAGTGCCTGGGGGACTCGAAGAGTCACGCAGGGACTCGAATTGATCAGTGCTTTATTGTTTATAAGCGCGGCACCGCCGCGGGTCGCTGGCAGTTTTGATCCATGACAATACCTATTTCGAGGGATTGCTAAGTTGAAAGGGCCCAAGGAGTCGACTGGTCGAGCCTTGGTGAATTCCGCTAGTGGCAAATACCACAGTAGCCCACTCAAGCTCACGTCCCTCGACATGAACTTGGAACGACCGGTGTCTAGCAAAGTCATGCCGCTGCAGGTCTTATAGGATCAATTGCTGCCAGTTTAAGCAAATAGCCTGAGCGCGTCCGCTCGGCTCTTTCTATCATGCGAGCGCATGGAAAAGGTCGGGAGTGAAATCGCTCTACGGCAAGTCCCGACCCGGCCGTTCTGCGTAGCGTGGTCTTACGTACACGCTAAGCTTGCGTGTCATCTGGGTACAGTGTGTCGTAGCCCAGGAATAACTGTTTTTTGTAGAGGCACAGAGCCTGGTTAGTGATGCACCCAGTTGGGATAAACAATCAAGTGAGCTATTAGCAGTCACTCGCGGAGCTTGTAGCAAACTCGGGCAAGGAAAATAAGAAAGCACCCACTCGGAAAGTCGTCGAGTGCGAGTAGATCATATTGTCGAATACTTGTTGATTCTTTTGCGAGTAGTCACTCGAATGCTTTAATTTCTTCAGGGTGAGGGAGCACCCGAACTCTGAAAATACGTTGTTTCTGCTGGTGCGGGTGATCACTCGATCACGTGTATGCTTTCTGGGCGAGGGAGTGCCCGAAACTCTGTAGATGCTGTGATTGCTTGTTGGTTCGAGTGGCCACTCGAGCATGTCTTTGCCTTCTGGGTGAGGGAGCACCCGACCTCGGATAAAGGTACTCCCGATGGGAGTAAGAGGTTTTAAGATCAGAAAATTTTGACATCAAGAAATAGGTAGCTTTTGGAGTCTTTTTTTTCCGATTGCTTTTATCTTGATCCGGCCTTCTTGAGATGTCACGCTGATATGCGTTGTCATGTTGTTTGGTGACCTATGATGATGCTTGCGCTTTGATCTGTCGCGTCTTCTGTCAGTCATAATGATGATCTGGATGTCGTGCTGCCTGGTGCCTATTGGATTTCCAAGGCGTGTATGGGAAATAGACGAGATTTGACGTGTCCTTTAAATAGTGCCGACCGTGTGAAGGCATCTTTTCTTGGAATTTGTAACGCCCGACCCGTTTGGTCTTTGATGTAATGATGGCGCTGCCTACGCTTCTGCGTGTTTCCCTGCTTTGCCCTTGGATTGTGTTATAAATGCCTCCTGTGGTTGCCTGTCCTTGGCATCCATTCTTCGCGCCTTTCTCTTCTGCTTCTTCTTCATATGGCGCCCAAGCGTGGTGGTGGTGTGACTGGGCGAGTTCGTGGCCGCCGTGGCCGTGTGCACACGTCGTTCTTCGCGAGGTGGATGTCGTGGTGTTGCGTCGGCACCTTCTTCTTCTTCAATGGAAGAGTTTTTTTGGCGCTATGATTTTCTTTTGCGTGTTCTTAGTCGGACCGCTTCCCGAATTCCTCTTTCGTTCCCGTTTGCCTCCATTGCTTCTGAGCTTAATTTGAGGGGTCTCTGGCTCCCTCTTCATGGATGCTCTCGGTCTTCTTCTTGGGTGGAGTTGGAAGTTGACAATTCATCCTTGATTTTCCTTGGATCTGGCTGGAGGCGTTTTCTCGTCGGTAGAATCTGCGTGACGGAGATAGCCTTTGCTATCGTTTTCATGGCGAAGATACTCTCATTGTTCGTGCATTTGATGCCGGTGGCAATCGTGTGGATCCATACTGGGAGGAAACAAGTAGTGGCAATTCCGATGGGTCGAGTGGTGGTTCGCCTGCTTCTCCTGTGACTTCATCTTCGGCCGATTCCTCGGCTGTTGGTGCTTTCTCTTCTAGTTCTCAAGAGGATCTGGACGTCAAGTCGGTCGTCAAGCAGCTGCGTCAGTAGGCGAGGCACCTTGTAGAACTGGAGGACGGCGACCTTCTTCTTCGCGGACTGAGTTGCTACTTTGTCTATGGTGATGCTCGTCAAGTTGTGGTACGAAAGTGCCAATTATCTCATCATGAGCATACATGTAGAGGTCATAATTCCTTGGGATGGTTGTAACCCATCTGGTAGTTGCTCGAGTCCTTTTTTAGCGATGACTGTCCTTTGACTCCTTTGTAGTGAAATTGTCCTCGACTCCTTAGTAATGAAATTGTCCATGACAGCTTTGTAATGAAATTTTCCTCGACTCCTTTGTAATGAAATTTTCCTCGCCTCCTTTGTAATGAAATTGTCCTCGACTCCTTTGTAATGAAATTTTCCTCGACTCCTTTGTAATGGAATTTTCCTCGACTCCGGTAATGGAAATTGTCCTTCGGGTGCGCGGCACCGCTCCCGATGGGAGTAGTCCCCGAGGCTACGTTTGATTTTTAGAATCAGGCGTAGGCTTTGAGTTTTTGTCTACCTGGCCTGTCCTTTCCCATGGCTATTTTTTAGTTATTCCAAGTTTTTTTTTGGGTGCGCGTCAGCGCTCCCGATGGGATTAGCCCCCGAGTATTTAGGTGATCGCTTGCAATCAGGTGAAGACTAAAGAACTTTGCATTTTTCGATATGATTTTCTTTGGAAAACTCTTGGTGAGTCGGAGGGGATCTTGTGTTCTGGTTTCCCGGTGCTTGCAGATGAGGTCACGTTTTAGCGAGGATAGCGTCTCTCGGGGCGAGTTTTAAGCTCGATCCCCCGAGTGCTTTTAAGTATAGTCGCATGAGCGAAGATAGCGTCTCTCGGGGGGAGTTTTTATGCTCGAGCCCCCGAGTGCTTGTAAGTATAGTCGCATGAGCGAAGATAGTGTCTCTCGGAGGGTGTTTTAAGGTCGAGGCCCCGAGTGCTTTTAAGTATAGTCGCATGAGCGAAGATAGCGTCTCTCAGGGGGATTTTTATGCTGGAGCCCCCGAGTGCTTTTAAGTATAGTCGCATGAGCGAAGATAACATCTCTCGGGGGGAGTTTTATGCTCGAGACCCCGAGTGCTTTTATGTATAGTAACATGAGTGAGGATAGCGTCTCTCGGGGGGTTTTATGTTCGAGCCCCCGAGTGCTTTTAAGTATAGTGTTTGGGCAGCATTATTTTATTTCTTCGAGTTTTACATGGGTTGCTGATCGGTGCTGCTACCGATCTCTCTGACAATGCCTAGAGGACTATGGGTATAACAGGCGTAGGTTCGCTACGTTCCATGGATTTCCCACGTCCTCATTGGTTTTCGGGTTCTTCAACCTGTATGCGCCTCCTCCTATGACTTCCGAGATTATGAACGGACCCTCCCATTGCGGGGCAAGCTTGTGCACTTTTTCCTGTATTAGCCGTAACACGAGGTCTACTTTGGTGAACGTTCTGGTCCGCAGGCGACCGCTTTGATATGTGTGCAGTTTGTCCTGGTATCCTTCAGATCTTGTGATGGCTGTGTCCCGTGCTTCGTCTGCTGTGTCTTTATCATTCTGCAGTGCTTCTTCTGCCTCTTCCTCTTTTTACCCTGAGATTCTGGGAGCTCCAAATTTTAAGTCGTGCGGCAGTACTGCTTCTGCCCCGTATATCAAGAAAAAAGGTGTATACTGGGTCGAGCTGTTTGGGGTGGTGCGCAGGCTCCATAGTACCGCGGGAAGTTCCTCTACCCAGTTGCCTGCGGCTTGTTCTGGTGGTGCTAGGAGTCATTTCTTTATTCCTCCGCATACTAGGCCGTTTGCTTTCTCCACCTGGATGTTGGACTGTGGGTGTGCGACTGATGTGTAGTTGATTTTGATGCCCAGCTCTTGATAGAAGTTTTGGAATTCTGCTGCTGTGAAGTTTGTACCATTATCTGTGATGATGTTGTGTGGTACTCCGAATTTTAAGATGATTGACTTGATGAAGTTAACCGCCGTGAGGGCTGTTGAGCTAGTGATTGGTACTTCTTCGATCCATTTGGTGAACTTGTCAACTGCGAGTAGTAGGTGTGTTCGTCCTCCTTTTGAGGATTTCTTGAGTGGGCCTACCATGTCGAGTCCCCATGTGGCGAATGGCCACGAAAACGGTATGGTTTTGAGTTCCGAAGCTGGGGCATGTGGCCTGCTGGCGAACTTTTGGCAGGCGACGCAACGCCGTACGATATCCTATGCATTTCTCGTAGCGGTCGGCCAGTAGAAACCTGCTCGAAAGGCCTTGGACACGAGTGCTCGACTGCTCGCGTGATGTCCGCAGGTGCCTTCGTGAATCTCGAGCAGTAGGGCTTTGTCATCTTCTTCATCTATACACTTTTGGAGGACCTGAGAAATATTGCGCTTATAGAGATGTCTGTTGATTACTGTGAATGCTCTAGATCGTCGACTGATGCGTCGGGCTTCCGCAACGTCTTGTGGTAGGGTGCCCTCGATTAGGAATCGAAGGAAAGGTTTTGCCCAGGCTGGGTCTTCCAGTGCGGCTGGTTCTACGGCTACGATTGCTTGGCTGCTTGTGCCGTCGGCTGTGCTCGTTGCTGCCACCTGTGCTAGTTCATTTGTGGCATCTTCCTCTACGACTTCCTTGGGTGCCGCTGGCTTTGCTTTGATTGATCTCTGGTTGATGCTCTCAAGGAAGACACCTGGTGGTATTGGTCCTCGAGTCGATCCGATGTTCGCAAGTTCGTCGGCTTCTTCGTTATTTTCTCTTGGGATGTAGTTGAGTTCGCAGCGTCGAATCCTCCCTCTAGTGTGTTATAGAGCTTCTGGTAGGCCGTCATGTTGTCTGCGACTGCGTTACTGTCTCTCATCGCCTGCTGGACGATGAGGTTGGAGTCGCCATAGATCGAGAGGCGAGTGGCGCCACAAGTTTTTGCCATGCGCATGCCGTGGAGTAGTGCCTCGTATTCTGCTTCGTTGTTGGAGGCATTGCTGAAGTTGATCTGGAGGACGTATTTGAGCTTTGTTCCTGTGGGGGAGACTAGTACGATGCTTGCTCCGGCTCCTTGTTATCTTTTGGGTCCGTCGAAAAACATTGTCGATGAGTTGGATAGGTCTAGGGGACCTGGTGTTTGGGCCTCTGTCCACTCGACCAGGAAGTCTGGTAGTACTTGGGCTTTGATTGCTGTTGGGTGTTTGAACTGCAGATCTCGCGGGCTGAGCTCGATGTTCCACTCAGCGAGTCGGCCGGTTGCTCCGGGGTTGTTGAGGATGTCCACGAGTGGTGCACTGCTCACGATTGTGATGGGGTGTTCGTCAAAGTAATGCGATTCTTTCCTGGAGGTCATGATAATGGCGAGCAGGATCTTCTGGTAGTGCGGGTACCGTTGATGTGGCTTTGAGAGCAGTGTGCTAAGGTAGTAGATTGGTCTTTGTATGCTCTGGATTTTGCCTTCTTCTATGCACTCGACGACAAGCACCGTGCTCACGACACTGCTGCGCGCTGCTATGTAGCGGTACAACTTCTCCCGTTCTTTGGGCACCGCCAAGATTGGAGGGGTCGAGAGGGTTTTCTTTAGGTCTGCGAATGCATTGCGGGCTTCCTCGGTCCACTCAAAATTTTCTCCTTTTCTGAGCAGTTGGTAGAATGGTAAAGTCCTTTCCCCTAGCCCGCTGATGAAACGGCACAATGCTGCGAGTCTTCCTGTGAGATGTTGCACGCCTTTGATTTTGGTTGTCCTTTGCATCTTGGCGATTGCTTGGACCTTTTCGGGGTTTTCTTCGATTCCTCGGGCGGAGACCATGTACCCGAGTAGTTTTCTGGCTGGGACGCCGAACACGCACTTTTTTGGGTTGAGCCTTATTCTGTACTTGTTGAGGGTCGCGAATGTTTCACGGAGGTCGTCGAGTAGCGTGTTTTCGCTGTCTCTTTTGATGACAATGTCGTCTACGTAGACCTGGATGTTTCTGCCAATTTGGTCTCTCAGGCATGCTTGCATCATTCGCTGGTATGTGGCTCCGGCATTTTTTAGGCCAAAGGGCATTGTTTGGTAGCAGAACACGCCGTAGGGGGTGATGAACGAGGTGTGCTCTTCGTCTTCTTCCTTCATCCTGATCTGATTGTATCCTGAGTATGCGTTGAGGAAGGATAGGATTTCACATCCTGCTGTGGAGTCGATTATTTGATCGATTCTCGACAGGGGGAAGTGGTCTTTTGGGCATTGGTTGTTGACAGGCCTATAGTCAACGCACATCCTCAGTACCTCAATGTCCTTTTTAGGGACTAGGACTGGGTTTGCGATCCAGGTTGCTTTCTTCGTATCTCGGATGAACTGTGTGTCGAGTAGTCGGTTGATTTCTTCTCCGGTTGCTCTGCGTTTGGGCTCTGAGAATCGTCGCAGTGCCTTCTTTACTGGTTTGGTGTTTGGCTTCATGTGGAGCGCGTGTTCTGCAAATTCTCGCGGTATTCTGGGCATGTCGGCTGGGCACCAGGAAAAAAATTTCCACTCTTCATGAAGGAAGGTTATGAGGGCGGTTTCTTGTTCTTCTGGGAAGTGGGCGTATACGCGGACCGTCTTCTCTGGGTCTGTTGGGTGGACTTGGTGTGTGATTGTGTCACTGTAGACGCTGAAATCGCGGCCGAATTCTTTTGACTCGCTTCGGCTTGCCAGCGGAAATATTCTTTTATCAGTTACCATGGCTATTTCTTTGAGCTGTTGTTGGGCTCCAAACGTGTCGTAGACTTTGGGAAGTCGCGGTCGCACTAGTCCGATTTGGTGAAGCTTCCTTTGACTGTGATGATTCCTGCGGGTCCTGGTATCTTGAGCTTGAGATATGCATAGTGCGGAACCGCCATGAATTGTGAGAACGCTGGTCGCCCGAGTATGGCGTGATACTGCGACTGCCAGTCGAGCACTTCGGACTAGAGGACTTGCTTGCTGCCGAAGATCACATCAAGCTCGATTGTTCTGATGGAGGTCGCTGATTCACCCGAAACTACGCCATATATTGTTGTGTCTGACTTCTTCCAAACTGATCGTGGGATTAGCACCTTGCGTAGGGTGCTGGCAAAGATTATGTTTAGGCTTCTTCCTTCGTCCATGAAGACTCTGTCCATGTCGTAACCTCCGATCTAGGCTTCGAGCACCAGGGGTGCGTGCCCCGGCCTTGGGACTGCGGGCGGGTGGTCGCTCTGAGAGAAGGTGATGCTGGTCTCGGCGCCACGCAGTTGGTAGATTTCTGCTATCTTTAGGCCTTCGGCTTCTTCGGCCTGCAGGGTGTAGGCGTCCTGCTTTGCTTTTGAGGGTGTTCCTTCTTGGATCATGCAGATTCATCCATGGGACGTGGGGTATTACCTTTCTGTACTTGGTGCTGGCGACTACGTGCTTCTTCGAGTGCGCTTGGCTTCACGCTGCTTTTCCTCCTTGAGGCTGTCGGAGTGATCGGTGAATAGGCGACAATCTCCTAGGGTGTGGCTTTCTCTGAGGTGTCCCCAACTTTCTTCGAAACAGTGGATCGCGCCAGGTCCTTCCAGTTGCTCCTTGGCTGTGAGTTTACTGGAGCTAGCATGCCTTCTTCTCCTTGAGATTTGGAAGATCTGCGAGTGGTCTTCAGTTCAGTTGTGGAATCTTGGGTCAAGCTCTATCCCATCGCTGAGTGATTGGTTCCGGATGAAGTTGGCGAATTCATCTGTGTCGGGACCCGGGGTTAGCGTATGCAAGTCCAGTTAAGGCATAGTCATATGGAGAGCCGAGAACCGCACCCACTTGTCTGAACAGACAAGGCCAAGCATTGAACATTCTCGGAAAGCATCGTACGTGAGGGGCATCCCATCCAGGCCGGATGATCAACTGAAACGGGTCCTCATCGTCCGCACACAAGTCTAATGATATGGGTGGTGAACTCCCATATTCAAAGACAAGTCGCCTCAACCATACTATCGACTATCTCAAAACTCTTACATAGACTTACTCCAGCCCGATCACTTAGTCGGGGTCTAGGGCGGGCTCGATCATACCACAAAGTGTGCACGAGACGGAGTCTCGGACAATCGCATCGCGATGCCCCAAGCTGCGCACATCTAAGGGCCACTTGGTGTATGAAAGACCGCCAGCCAGAACACAACTAAGGTCTCGAAAACCCATACAAAGACATGCATGTTATAAACATACACGCAGCACACATGCCTTGTATGAACAACAGGTACCATTGCAATTCTCTACAAAGTGTACAATTTATTTATAACTCTTATAGAGTACACACAGAGATCACATACATGTGATCCAAATTACAACACAGAACGGAAGCAAATTATGTCTGAGTACAGACAAGTTTAACAAGTGGCTTAAGAAGCCTTATTAAAACACAAAGCCCTCCACGAGGGAACCAGTCTGCTGACTCGGACTAGACTAGCTTAACTTCAGTCGTCCAGCTCGATGAAGAAGCCACCTTCGGGGTCAGTGGCGTCATCTAAAACATAGATTAAGCAAACGTGAGTACAAAGGCGTACTCAGCAAGACTTACATAGGAGCTATACTACTCATGCACATGTATCAAGGTAAAGGGAGGTGAGGTTCACTTGCAGAAATGCCAGCTTTGACTTGGCTAATCCTGAACTACGAGTACCAGACTTTGAGGTAAGAAGCGTACACGAGTCCACTACTTTCTCCAACCAATTACACCACTATGGTGCCTTCCTCGACTTCCCCACGAGAAAGCACGCCATAGCACTCACACTTATCTTGGTGTGTTTTAGAAGTATCCGATTCAAGTTGTCTAATAATCAAGCTAAGCTTTCCAAGCAGTCCATATCCGCGGACGCGGCTATTCGAATAGTTTTGTTAACCTTGCAAGGGTGTACCGCTACACACACATGACCATCATTTACCGCCATTGATCTCGACACCATTCAAGGGGTGCCAGCGAGGATGCTCACCACAACTGTTACCTCATAGCCGATCTAGTCCGAGAAAGCCGCCTACTTGGGTTGGTTACCACAATCGTGAACCCGGCCGGTTTACCGAAGTGGACCCAAGTGATGTGTGCGTGGTGCATAAGCCGGTCTCGGATGAGCCGTTCTCTCACTTAGCAGCCAGGCCACAGACCTACCAGAACTCCGAACTATTGCGACATCTGGACATCGAAAGGGATGAGTTAATAGGTTGAGAGGGGTCAGTGAGCCCAATGTGTGGTTGTACTCTTCATCTTGGATCACCACACAAGAACTCGTACTAGGGCGGTGTTCAACGAGACAACCCACCGTGTACTCCTACACAGCCCCTCATCGTTCACCTTGTATTAGGGTCGATTCACCAACACTTTTCTACCATCATCAACATGATCACTACCATCCCGACTCACATCACAGTAACAACATGGCATCATACTAAGCATGCAATAAGCAGTAACATTGCAGGGGCCACATGATATCAACCAACTCCTACATTTGCTAGGATTGTGGTTTGCTTACTACTGTGACAAAAGATAGGTCATGCAAAGGAATGGGTTCATCTATGCGGTAGAATCGTAACATGGTGATCATCCTAAACAATGCATAAGCGAGACATGAGAGGGAAGTGGGATTTTATCGACATGATCAATGGGGGTTTGCTTGCCTTGCTGACGAGATTCGGGCTCTGGATCTTCAGCGAAGGCGGTGACCTCCTGCTCCGGTTCCACCTCTACTCGACAAACAAAGCACGAAGTAGCAATCAATATGAATGCAATGCTCAAGCACATGATTGAATGTTAAAGCTTGAAGTATAAGTTTTGATGTGTGAGGCAATTCCATTTAAGTGGAATATATTGCATTTAAAATGCAAATTCAAACTCCTCATTTGAATTTAACTTAGCCAAGTTGAATGTGACATAGTTTGATCATTTTGAATCATCTTCTCTTGTATAAGATGTGCTTCTGATGTATGGGTGAATTACATCATAATTCCATGGTCCAAGTAGCAAAAGCATTTGGTTTGAATTTGAATTAAATTCAAATTAACCAAATGACATATGCTACTGGTCCCATTTTAATTTCAACTCAAACAGAGTTGAAAGTTGCATATTTGGAAAGATAATTTTCTCCTGATCATTTTTCATATATTATTTGTCCAATTTGGAGTTAATATGAATTTTCTATGAATTTCCAAAGTTTGGGGTATTTTCTGGATTTTCTGGAATTTTTTTAATTCAAATAATCTCTGGAAATTCATTTAAATGATTTATTGCGCAGTGCTGACGTCAGGGGGGGGCTGACAAGTGGGGCCACCCTGTCAGTGGCTGGGTTAACTTAACCCGTGGGTTAAATTAATCCAGTGGCTTAATTAAGCCACTGGACCCACTGGTCAGTGACCCAGGGGTCACTTAACTGGTGAAAACAAGGGGGGGGGGGTTTAGCACTGACACGCCGGCGGCTAAACGCCGGTGGCCTGGTCACGGCGGCGCAGCACGGGAACACGATTCCGGCCACGGGAGGGGAAACGGAGGGCACCACTAGATGCAGCGTCGTCTTCCGCGTCTTCTGGAAGCATCGGGGGTCCACGGGGAGGTCGGGAGCGACGACGGCGACGACTCCGGCGGCAACAGAACCACGGCGATGTCGGAAGCGACGTTGCAGTGCAAGACTTGAGGTGATTCGGGGCGCGTTCGAACGCTGGCAACCCTGGGAGTCAAACGCACGCACTGGGGGTTCACGACAAGCACTGGAGCGAGGAGGACGACGACCATGGCGGCGAGGTGCTCGGGTTCCCATGGCGGATCCGGCTAGAGGAAGAAATCGGGATGGAGAAGTGAGGGATTTCACTCGCAAGCTCACCCTGAATCTGTCTGGAGTGGTGGCTTGCTCGGGGAGGCGCTGGAGTTGCTGGAATTCGAAGTCGATCCGCGGCGGCCGGCGATGAAGACGATGATGCTAGCAAGCTCGTGGAGGCATCCGGCTTCGATTCCTTTCGCAGGTCGATGAAGACGACGACGGCGAAGCGTTTGGACACCTTGGTTCAGCTCCTCGACGTCAGTGGCCAAGAGTTCTTGCGACGGCGAGCGGCGGTGCTCTCGGGTGGAGGAAGAAATCGGCGAAGGAGGAGGAAGGAGTCGCGCTGGAGGGGAGGAAATGGACGTGGCGGCTGCGAGACGTCTCCAGGACGCGAGAAGAGGCCACGGGGAGGGCTGGAAGCTCCTCGGCGACGACGTGGCGTCACCAGCTAGCTCGGTGGTATTCCACCGAGCAGTTTGGAGGCGCGGGGTGGGGAAGAAGACTCCCTTGCCCCTGTGCGCCGGCTGGGCTGGGTGGGCCTGCTTCGCCTGGGCGCCAGGTAACGTTTTCTAATTTCTTCTGTTTAATCTTTCCTTTCTTTTTCTGTAATTTGTTTTGGCTCTGATAAAAATACCAAACCATTTTATTAAATGCTGAAAACTTTTATGTGGCCTCATAATAATATAAACTAGCCACTCATAAACTTTCAACATTTTTAAAATTCAGTTGATTTGAATTTTAAATCAAAAAGGGGTATTTCTTTAATTCCAAGGTACTGTTTGAATATTTGAAAAATCTATGAGCATGGGGTGGGTCCCACATCACTTCATATGTGATCACACTCATTTATAAGACTTTTCAAAACTCTAACATGAATTTTTGGAAAAGATTTTTATCTGGCCTTTTGAATTAATTCATCTGGGGGATGTTCCTTCACCCATTTTGATTTTGGATTTGATTTCCAAGATTTCTTTTTGAAATTTTGACATGATGCAAAGGCACTAGCTAACCCTAGCACATACCTAACAGAGGGATCTGACAATCTGGTCTTCGGTCTGGGTCGTAGTACTCTCCGGTCTGGGTTTCGGAGTCGCTGTCTTGTCGCGTGGCAGGAGTCCGGGCGGTGGCGGGTCGTCGAATGGTTGGTGAGTCTTCTGTCACGTGTCGCGACTCTTCGAGTGGGGTTCCTGTGTAGAGTCTTCGCGCTTGTCTTCTGGGTCGTCGAGTTCTTTTCTGTCGGCGATGGATCTGGCGGTCGTCGAGGTGCTGGACTTGATTCGGCTGCATGCTAAGTGATCTTGACGGGGCGATGGAGATACTTGTGGTGACCTTGAATTCCTCGAGCGGGCTAGATCTGGTTCTAGTCCTCGAGTCTTGATTTGCTTGCCGAGATCGTGATTCCAACCTGCGTAGTTCCCACAGACGGGGCCAATTGACGAGGATCAGCCGCGGCAAATCCCATGGTGAGGGACCCTGGGTTAGTCATAGAGAAGGACAGGTTGGACGATACTCGTCGGCTAACAGGAGAAGCACTTCCTGCTCGATATTATTGCGTGGGGGGGCGATTACAGGGGAGGCCATGGCGAGTTCTCGCAAGACCAGGAAAGTAGATTGTGTATATGATTAATCTAGACGTCTCCCCTCCCAGCCTTTATGGACTAGGCTAGGTCTCGGGGAGTCCGTACTAGATTACAAAGATAGTTTCCTAGTTCTAGTCTTGCCTTGTACGCCAAGTCGTGCCTTCCATATTAGTCGCGGACTCCTACATCGGTGCTTGATTGGGCCAGTCGTGGGGCTGTTGAGGCTTTCCGGCGGGCCTCCCGTCTTCATGCGCACCAGGTATCCTCACACGCAGGAGTCGTGGGGTCACCCCCTCGTCAATGTCTTTACTTACTAAGCAAGATCCTATTGATCCTCATGATGTTCCTTTAATTGAGGTTGCTATTATAAGTATAGTAGTAACTTGCAATAGTTTTGAGTAATTTTTGGACATATGTGTGTCAAGATGTCAAGCCTATTATTGATAGGTGTCGTATTTTGGTTCAACGTGCTTATTTTTGAAAACTAAAAAATAAGTTGAGAAGTCTAGCTACTAGATGGATCACTAACCTCTGGAGGGTTGTAATATATATAGTACCTTCCTGTTATCATGGGTCGAGGATGCGCAAGGATAACCATGCTCCCGTACGCTGCTCCTAGGGGTACTTGTCTCTTTGTGAAATTCCTAACTAGATATAGAATTACCGATAATAAGTGCATGAGTTCTTTTGACTAATGCGAGTATTCGATTGTTGGCACTTCCACAAACCATATTTTTCTAGCCTCTTCGGTACCGTGCATTGCCCTTTCTCATCTTGAGAGTCGGTGCAAACTTCGTTGGTGCATCCAAATCCTTGGCATGATACACTCTGTCATCATAAGCCTCATTATATATTCCTAAACACAGCCACCATACCTACCTATCAAGGCATTTCCATAGCCTTTCCGAGATACATTGCCATGCAACATCCATCTTCTCATGACTTCATATTTTATTGTCATACATGCTTTTGATTGATCGTAGAGCCGCATGCTAGTTGGGCCTTGCCCCTATAATTGCTACATGACGCGCTATTATCATTGCATATCCTGCTACACTTGCAGAGGCATACATTTTCATACATCACGATTTAGTTTCAGTTTTCTTTATGTTGAGTACTTCTTGTAAAGTGTGTGATCTTCTTTATCCTTTTAAAATTTAGAGTGTTTCCCTTAAATTGAGGAAAATATCCGGAAGAGGACACAAATAAAATATCCCAAAAGCGGACACATGAAAAGATCCCAAAGAGGACAAATGAGAGATAAATAGATCGAAAGAGCCAAAGAGGTCACATATATACAAAAATATATAAAAAAGAAAAAGAAAGAGAGAAGGGGGCCACACTACTATTCCTTTTGAAAGATCCACACTCGTGCTTTAAAGTAGCATCTGTACTTCATAGAGAGTTTCTATATCATTCATGTGTAACTATGTGGGGACCTTACACTATAGAACTTGGCTTGTATATTTCAATGATGAGCCACCTCAAAAGAGCTCTAGGTCTTCGTGAGAAAGCCAGTTGGATGCACCCCCACTAGTTCTACTGGAGAGCTTTCATATTCATAGCTCATATGTGTTGGGCTTCACGGCAGAAAAAAATAATTTTTCTAACTAGCGTTGCACATTTCCCAAGATCTATCTAGTTGTATTACCGTAACGGAGAGACTAGTGGATACATACCTCGGGGTGTAGTCCGTTGCGTGGGAAACGTTCCCGCAAATGTGGTCGATGTAGTCGAACTATGTTCACAACCCATTGGTTGTGTTAGAACCCTGTAGGATGAAGTGCCACATGTGTAGCACCTCATAGTACTCGCACACGTACGGAACTTGATGACGACCTCCGATCTCCGATCCAGCAAAGGTGACGGAAGTAGACCTCCGAAACCGGAATTTCGGCAGCGCGACGTTTTCCGATTGGTGGAGAAGTCTCAATCCCACTATAAGCTCCAAACAAGGGAAGCCCACCGTGGAAGAGACGAGGGAAGGGAGAAGACCGGAGAAAGCTGATCTCCATTCAGGATAATATTTATTTCTCCACGAATTTATTGATTTTTGGCTTAATTAAGTAAGTGCACCCTCCTCGTCTATATATGAGGGGGGAAGGTAGTCAACACCTCTCTCTTAGAAATGTGGCACTAATCCCTTTCTAGTGGGGAGGTGGCCGGCCAAGGGGGGGAGGGCGCACACCTCATGGGCCCAAGGCCCATGGCGCCCCCTCTCTCTTTTTTTTCTTTTTCTTTTTCCCTTTTATTTCCCTAATGGACTTCTTTCATAAATAAGGCCCATCGCACTTTTTTTAATGATAAATAAAATGTTTTTTAATTATTAATTCATTTAATTAATAAATAAAACGTATTATTTCATCTCCCAGTGATCCGGAACACCTTCCGGCTCACTCTGAACATCCTTCGGGCCAACACGGAACATTTCCGGTATGTCTTCCCTTATTCTCCGGTAACTCCTATAGTTTCGAAAAAGGTATCCGCTAACATTGAGCCCTTAAGTGTGTTACCCTACGGTCCGAGAACACTTCAGTCATGACCGAGATGAGGCTGCGGTCAATGATCATCAGCGGGGCCTGGATTCCCATAATGACCCCTCTGCATTCTGGATATTAATCCGATTGAACCGTCACGTCGTATAGCATTCCCTTTTCCATTGATACAAGATTTGTCAGAGATTCGATCAATGACATCCTATGTCTGGTTCATCCCCGTGACCTAGTCACACGCTGCGCAGCTTTATGGATGCAATCTCACCAAGTGGGCCCTGAGTATCTTTCCGTTACATGAATTGACAAATCCCATTGTTGAATCAAAACTCCTCAACGTATCTCATAAGAATACCTAAGATACACCTTTATGACCAGCATATTTCAGTCAGGTAGTGGGTGTAGTTTAAAGCATCCGAGAAGATAGTGATTATGCATGATCTCACGGTCTAAGGAACCGTCTACTACATTCTTGAATTACAACACTGAACCTTCATAAGTTTGGTCATGTTGCAAGGCCTAAATTTGGTAATGTTCATCACGTCATTCATCTAATGAGGTGACCTCATAGTCAATTGACTTGATTTTCCATGATCGCGAAACCACGATCATCAGTTGACCATGAACTAGTTATTGAGAAATAGGCTAACTAGGAACGTTGGTTGTTTCTGTACCACACTTGTATCATTGTTTCACTGATACAGTTCTACCACAGTATGAAACTGGTTATGAACTTTCTTAGATATATTGTAATAATCACATATTATTTTCCTCTAGAGCATAAATCCAACAGTCTCCCACTTGCACTAAAGTGCAAATAATCTAGTTTCATTGTACCGATCATAATCATCTTATCATATAAGTGTTTATTGATCATGCTTGCTCATGGAAGAGATTTCTTCAACGATCTGTACTAATTCAGATTCGTATGTTTCCTTCGCAACTGGTATAGATCAACTAGTTTGATATAACAACCGGTATAGATCAACTAGTTCGATATACCACTCATTATCATATGATGTTTGGATATAAGTTTCGCGAGAGCATTAGACTATTATTTCACATTATTTTCTAATGACATTTGGTTCAGCCTTTAGAAGAATATCCATAGTCATGCATATTGGTAAATACACTCAGCCCGAAGTCTAAACTTCTTACGCTAAACTTTATCTATACATCTACTTCCTCAAGTAGTTTTATGTTTTGTAGTGTTTTGATTCGTGAATCCCAGGTTCACATTTATTACAATTATTTGCTGATGTCTCTAATTTTCATAGATCCATAATAAGGCTTGAAATCGTAATCTGGTATTACATTCAAGTCTATTATCCTTTCTATAATATAGAGTACTGTCCTCAGTATTCCTTATATACTGAATGCATGGACTTTATTTAGATTCTGTGTTTTACTCATAAAGCACATCAGAACCTGTTCTTCTTTCAAGAGCTTTTGAGTCATTCTTTTGTTGGATTCACAACACATGTTTTATGGTGGAATCATATGTCACAGGTCATATGATATCACATGTCTAAGGATATGGCGTATCCCTATTCTTCCATTAAAACGTTGCTTGTGATATTAGGGTTTTCACCCATTATATAATTCCTAGCCACAAGAACTTGTTTCTTGTCTAGAAGATTATTCCAACTCTACTTTAGTTTATGAGATGTATCTTAATCTATCATTATAGATTTCAACTTGTAATGTGTTTGTACTTCATATGAAAGAAGATTCTTGTAATCTTGTGTTTTATCTGCCTTATTCCCTATATATATAATAATGCCTACATATATATGAGATGGTTCTCTATATAACATATCAATGCATGTTTATATATATACGAAATCATTCTACACACATATCAATGCATATATGTTTGAGATAATGATTATGCTCCCACTCAAATATATCCATCATATATATTTGTGGTTTAGCATTCGTTAAGCCACTATTTTATTCTTATTTCTTACATAACAATATTGTTCTTAAAGCTCCCACTCACAAAATGCCCTCCGCATTCCAAGTTTCTCGGAAGTCTCTAAAGATGCCACTCAGTTTCATGAAGCCGCAGGCCTACTCAATATTTTGATCATTCCAAAATCACTTGATCAAAGCAAGATTGAGAGTTCCCGTCCTGAGGTACTATAATCCATCCTTTCCAACAAAGTAATCTTTAGTTATGCCTATTGCAATTTACTCTTCAAATCCCAAGTTTTGAAGGAGATGCAATTTCAGGCTTATGGCCTTGTTATAGTATAAATGAAATATTTTTTGATTAAATCATTCCTACGCTTCCGTAGTCAATCATTATTGAATTTTGGCCATACAGTTTTATGAGCCAAATAATTCCTTTTGTCCGTTACACCATTCTCGATAATTTTCCTGTTTATGGGGAATATGAAATAACTGATTTATTCCATAGGACGTGAGCCATCCTCTATGTAACTCAATAGAATTTCATTTCTCCTCTTGTTTTAGGCTACCATCATTCCTTTGCATTTTGTACGTAGTTTTATTAATTTTGTTTCATTAAGAAGACTCATGATCATTGTACTGTACAGAACGTATTCATGATAACCTTCTAAATTTAACAAAGGCATACTTCCTCCTTTTATAGTGTTGTCACAGTGGAACATGTTTCCGTTGCATCACTCTTATTGTATGAAGGCAAGGTCTTATACCCTGGTCAAAGTTTCCACTATCTCCCTTTGGTATATGTGTAGAGAATTTTCTTCTCATATTACCAATTTAAGAAATACCAGTTTTTCTATTCGGGAGAATGTGTTATTTGGGAGAATGTGTTATTTTCCATAACTAAGAGAGGGGTCCCCCGAGTCGGTACTATCGGTACGCCTATTTGAGCCTTGTGCCTATGAGACAAGATACAACATAAGGATACAAAAATTCTACTAAGGGCCAGTTCTTGTGGCGGCTTCTCCAAGAAGCTGCCCTCCCCCCAGCTTCTCTGAGAAGCCGCCCCAAAAATTTAGGAAGGCTTCCGGAATGGCCTAACACGGGGCATTTCGGAAGCCTCCCTAACTTTTTGGGGCGTATTCTCAGAGAAGCTGGGGGGAGGGCAGCTTCTGGGAGAAGCCGCCAAAACAACTGGCCCTAAAAAATTATAAAGAGCCGGCAAGATACATACCGGTGGATCCACATTCTGAATCCTTTTGAGAGTCGGCCTCAGCAGGAGGAGCCTTATCATGTATCTCCTCTTCATCCTCTTATTCATTCTCATGATCATCTGAGTCCTCCTACAAATAACAAAAGGAGGTAAGGAGAAGAAGTTCACCACAAGAAAAGGGATGATTATCTGAATCCTACGGTATGACTCAGACCCATAGCAATAGCCTCAAGATCCTGACCAGCGTTCCACCATGGGTCCTCCTCTTGGAAACAAAGAAGTCGAAAGACCAAAACACTTGACCAAAAATCGAGTCAAAGAAATATGTAACAGACATACGAGTGGAGCCGGATTATCTTTATAGAATGGAGCAAGGACGAATTTCTTGAGGTTGTCGATACGCTCCGCAAGAAATTTCTTGCAAGCCCTTACTAACTCCTAGGGTGAAAGATCATTATCAGAGAAACACATAGGATCATCTTTCCTAGTGTATTCCCAATAAGACGGTCCCTTATGTTGAGGGGTTGGATTTGCCAACCCACCCAGCACTGGGTTAAGTCCCTGCCAGTGAGCCCGTGGGCCATCGTAGCCCTCATCCGAGCAATGAGCAGCTCATTCTTCTTTTGATGATTTTCTTTGGGAAAAATATTCAACCCGTCATGGAACACCAATTGACTCTCACTAAAGCCGGGTAGAGAATGCTCACTTGGGATATCCTTCAAAGTACAGTAAAAGTAGGACCTTTGCCAGTCCTTCACCTTGCTTATTAGCTTTGGAGCGGGGAAGATCGACTTGGCCTGCTTCTGAATGGTGACTCCACCACATTCCAGATCCGGACCACCACTATATTCTGTTTGCCGATTACAGTAATAGAACTCGGAAAACAAACTCAAAGTTGGCTCGATCTGCATATAAGCCTCACGGAACACTTGGAAGTGACAAATGTTGAGCACCGAGTTGGAACTCAAGTCTTGAGGGTGAAGCTTGTAGCAATGAAGCACGCTTCTGAATAATTTAGACCCAGGATGTCTGTCACAGCCCAGATTTCACAAAAATAAAAAAAATTGTTTTCGGTGTGAATTGTTTGATTATCTGATTTGTTTGCGGTGTTTGCATCCCCGATTTATCGATCGGCGATTATTTTTCCCCTCTTATCTCGTATAGGACGGAGACCGACCCTTGCCACCCTGACACTCGACCTTTGCGACACCAGGTTTCGCCCGATCACCGTCGCAAAAACCGCACGAGACCAGCCGCAGCCAACGGAACGAAAAACCCCGCTTAAAAATTAAACGGGATATTTTTATGGCGCACTAGAAAGTGTTCTCGGAAAAGTCCCGGCGCCAGGTGAACGCCGCCGGCTCGACGCGCTGATCCCGCAATTCGAAGTTTTACCCGAATCGGAGGTACTGCGGACACCCGGCGGTCAGAAACGTAAACGCCGCGCGCGCGAGAGAAAAACCGGGGATGTTTTTGCAAACTGCCAGCCACGTGGGCTATGTAAAGACCACCACACTCCCACCCCTTTCGAGGGTTTCCCTAGCCTAAAAATTGCAGCCACCCCCCTCCAATTTCCCAGATCTTCCCAAAAATATCCCCAATTTTCGCAATCCCATCCGCAGATCCAGAAAACCCTAGTTCCAAGCAATTCTGACCGTCGGATCGTATGATCCAACGGTCAGAGCGCGCCCCAGCCAGCTCCAGGGGATCTGGGACCCGCAGGGCTGCCGCCAGCCTGCTCGGGCCCATCTGACCGTTCCAGCGCCGCCGCGTCCCGTGGAGCCACAGCCGTGCCGCACGCGCTCCGATAGGTAGGCCGGCGAGCCGCTGCCGCCCGGTGAGTCCCCTGACGCGCCGCGCTCTTCTCCTCTTCCTCCTCCCTCCTCAACTCGCTCCTATCCTACTCCGGAAGAGCAACCGCGCCGGAGTCCGACGTCATCGAGCAGCCGAGCACCATGGCCGGCGAGCCGAACTCATCGCGCCCCCATGGCTCCACCGTGGCGCCCCATCCTGCCGCCGGATGGATCCGAGCAGCCGCGCCCCTTCCGGCCCGACCTCGCCGCCTCACCTCCACGCCCGCGATGCGCCGCCAGCCGCCGGTGGCCGCAGCCGCTGCGGGTGGAGATCGGGACGAGCCGATCCCATCCGCCAGCTGGGTTGCTTCCTCCACGTGGGCTGGCCTGCCCAGCAGCCAGCCGGCCTGTCAGGCCCGAGGTGAGCGCTCCATTTTTTTTCTTTTTTCCTATTTTACTGTTTGGCTTGGCCCAATTAGCTTGCTGCTGCTATGTGACGCTCGTGTGCGTAGTATAGTGCGATGTTTAGCCCGTTTTTCTGCGGTTTCGGCCCGATAAATGTTTTTTTCCTTTTCTAGTTTATTTAATTGCAGTTTTTGTTAGTAGTTTGCGACACCCGTAACTTTTTAACGGTAGCTCGGATCGCGACGCGTTAAACATGAAATTTTCTTAGATTTTTGTGTCATTATTAAAATGTTGCTTGTTGCCATGTTTGACTTTGTTTACATGTTGTTTTACTGCTAATTACACTGCTCGCCACCGTAAATTGTTTCCTTAATAACTTTTTAACTGTTGCTCGGATTAAAATATTTCTTATATGTAACTTGACTAGAATTGCATATAGATTGTGTTTATGCTGCTCTTGATTGCTAATAAAAATAATAAAATTATGTTTAGGGCAGAACAGTACCAAATGCAATAAATATCATGGGGTCCGCAATAGATTGCCATGTATAGGTTTTACCCCCATTTAAAGTGACTAGATTAGATAGTTTATTTATGATTCACCTCTTGAATGTTTGTGTGCTATTCCATGATTGCTTGAGTTGCCATGTTAATAACTTTGTTGATCACCTGTAGCTAAACAACTCGAACCTTTCCAAATGTGCGGTATCGTCGTGTGTGACGAGTACTCCACTTAACCTGTTAGTAACCGCTCTCGACGGTAGGTGCGTTGTCTCGTGTTGCCTTCTTGTTGATGCTTTCTCGTGTTTGCTTCATAGTAATAGATGCTTTCTCGTTGATTGCTTTCCAGTGTTTACCGTCTTGTGTGCTTCCGCGGTTACTCTCGGAGACGATGCGAGCTTGCGATCAACTACACCTTAGGAACCCGACCTATCAACAGGCAAGGACTATGCATTACTTCTGATCCATTCTATTTCAACCAGCGGTATGCATGCTAGTCTAGGTTAAGTTCGATGTTTGATCCTACCACATGTTTACAACCTCTTTCAAACCGATACAGCCATGTCCCTTCCCAGCAAACCATGTACTGCTATGTTACTATTGCTTGTTGCTCAGCCCCTGCTTAGTATGCATGCTTAGGATGCTACGATGTTACCCTGTTACTCCTTGGTTTGAGCTATCACATTATTATATTTTTGTTGATGATATAATTATTATTTGGCGAAGAGGAGGACTAGCATAGATAGTTTACTTTGTGCTTCACCTCTTGCCAAGTTTGTGTGCTATGCCATGCTTGAGTTGCCATGTTAATAACCTTTCTCACCTTGTGTAGCTAAACAACTTGAACCACCGTAAACATGCGGTATCGTCGTGTGTGACGAGTACTCCACTTAATCTGTTAGTAAATGCTCTCGACGGTAGGAGCGATGTCTCGTGTTGCCTTGTTGTTCATTCTTGCTCGTGTTTGCGCTGTAGTAAGAGATTCTTGCTCGTTGATTGCTTTCCAGTGTTTAACGTCTTGTGTGCTTCCGCGGGCACCTCTCGGAGACGATGCGAGCTTGCGATCAACTACACCTTAGGAACCCGACTTATCAACAGGCAAGGACTATACATTACTTATGATCCATTCTATTTCAACTAGCGGTTTGCATGTTAGTCTAGGATAGGTTCGATGTTTGATCCTACCATATGTTTACAGCCTCTTTCAAACCGATACAGCCATGTCCCCTCCCATCAAACCATGTCCTGTTATGTTACTATTGCTCGTTGCTCAGCCCCTGCTTAGTATGCATGCTTAGGATGCTACGATGTTACCCTATTACTCCTTGGTTTGGGCTATCACATTATTATATTGTTGTTGATGATATGATTATTATAATGTTGACAATATTCGACGAAGGATGGAAGGTCTAGGATATCCCGCCCCAACGCTTTGTTCCATTCGAGTCACCTAGGACCTGAGTTCCGGGTATTGGTTTTAAGACTGAGCGTGCCTAACCGCGTGTGTGATTTTATGGGGTCCCCTTTTCTTACCTACCTAGCTTCAAACATTTCTAGTGGTGGCCCAAGCTGATTTACCATTTGCAACCGTGTGTGTGCTGGTTGGCCGCCAGTAGTTTTCCAACCAACCCGGACCAGTGAGGACATAGTTACCTTACTGGCCCACCTTGTTCAGCTGAGGACCCGGTTTCCCATGTGTGATTAACCGGCTATACAAACCCGCGACAGACGGTAGAGACCAGATCGAGAGCGCGTCCGGCTCCTGAGCTGGATGTCAACTCACCGGGGGCCACCCGGATTTGTTCGTTGTTAGTTATAGGGACCTGTCGTTTCGGATCTCTCGGAACTAAATCATAAAATGGTTTCCTATAATGGGTAGCAAATGAGAGAGATGGGCATGCGTGCGGAGCCTTGTAATGGGCAGTTGGTACACCCCTGCAGGGTTAAATCTTTTCGAGAAGCCGTCTCCACGGTTATGGACGACTTGAGACCTACTCTTTGTTCATAGACAACAACAACTGAGATAATCTTAATATAACTTGATCAACGTGTGTGTGCCTTGACTGCTTCTTCTTCGTCGGGATGCGAAGAGGAGGACAAGGATAGGACAGGTGTTATGTTTGCGTAAGTAGTTGATAGCAAGACTTGTTGGAGGCGATTCCTCATCGAATACTTGGCTTCTTATCTTACTCCATAGATCGTTAGCCACTTCATAAATGCTAGTGCGGCAGCAACCACACCACTTACCCCATCCTTACCGTAAACTACTAGTTGTCCTAGAATGACGAGTGATGAAGTCCTTGCTGGGTCAGTTTACCACTACAGTTGTATGCTGAGTACTTCTGTACTCATGATACTACCCCCAAACTATTTTCAGGGTTCTTGATCGACAACAGGTATGGTGATCGACGTTTCACGTGGAGACTCGACGACGACTAGTTAGGCGGATCCCGGCGGAGGGCCTGGACCCGTGTGGTTATGGGATCGATATTTTTCTCTTTGCCACTAGCACTACTGTAATCTGCTAGTTTTCCGTCAGCCAAGGCTGACGGCAAAGGCATCAAACACGGGCGGCAAAGGCTTTGCCGTCCGCTTGCTGACGGCAAAGGAAACGGCCTCGATTTTATCGGCAAAGGCTCTCTTTGCCGTCAGCAAGAAATCGACCAACGGCAACGCCGTTGCCGTCAGCTTTACAGCGCAGGCTGACGGCAAAGAGGTGTGACGGCAACGGTGCGAGCCGAGACCCGTTAGGTGTTAACGAAAAGATTTGCCGTCAGCTATCTAAAAACTCACGGCAATGTTTTTTTATTAAGATAAAAAGAATACAGGTCGCTCAGTGCCCACGCCAGATACCACGCAATTCTACGTCAGAGTTCCTGACCGAGCCATGCCAAGACTATGCCTCGTCGGAACCGCGCCGCACCAGAGCTCATAACCGTGCCACGCCGAAGACCGCGTGTGAGCAAGCCGGGACCGCGCCACACCATGCCAAAGACCGCGTCATACCGGAGGCGAGCAGAGCCGCGGGAGGGAGCCAAGACGCTGGAGAAATTGGAGGCAATGAAGGAGAGGTTTGATAAGGCCGAGGAGGAGAAGAACCAGGCCATGGCGGCTGCAACAACAACCGGCGTCGGGGGCGGCAGCAGCAGCCCGAGCTCGTCGTTGTTCTCGACGGTGGTAGCAATGGCGAGGCCAGTTCGGGATGGAAGAAGGATACCACGCGTGAGCGCGCCGGCGACCGCGCGTGAGCACGCAGGGGACCGCAGCACGTGGCGAAGGCTGCTTCAGGCCAAGCTGGAGGCAAGCCGAGGGGCTAGAGAAAGCGGGGCGCTAGCCGCTAGAGGAGTTGGTGGCGCTGGCGTCCTCCATGCACACGAGCTGAGAGAAAGAGAAAGGATAAGGTAAAGAGGTCACGGTGTGGGAGAGGATAAGGGAGAGAGATGGGAGTTCACGTGAGGTGGGGTGAGATTTTCCTTTTTTTAATATAAGTGGGCTGCGTTTGGTGGAGATGGGGTGAAGATGTGGGGTTTTCATTCTGCCATGTCATCAATCCGTGGGAGCAATTTCTCAACCAATAGCAAAAAGCCAAAAAAATGTGTGCTTCTTTACCATGTATTTTTTGATAAAAAAAACATGTAAATAATTAGGAAAACAATTCAAACTTTCTCTAGACTTATTAGGAATCATAAACCAACATCACGCCAAATTTCATGTTATTTAGACATTGTTTGCACTTTAGAAAAAATAAAAGCTGATAAAATCATTATGCTTATAGTTATCTTTGTCGTCTGCTTTTTTTTAGCTGATGGGAAACAGCTGGCTTTGCCTTCAGCTAAAAAAAGCGAACGGCAAAGCTCGTCTTTGCCATCAGCTCAAAAAAAGCGGACGGCAAAGCTCGTCTTTGCCATCATCTTAATAAAAGCAAACGACAAAGGACTCTTTTCCGTCAGCTATTCGTTGCCATCCGCAGCGGATGGAAAACCTCATCTTTGCCATCATCCACGATAAAATACAGACGGCAAAGAAAAAACTAACGGCAAACTAGTAAATTCCAAAAGTGTAGGCACTTGATTGTAGTCTGTACTCAGACATGTACCTTCCGCTGATGTATTGTATTTAAGGCAGTTGTATGCCGATTGTATCAGATGTTGTATCCTTGTATCTGTAATGTTGTGATATCATGTTGGAAATCCGGGGCATATGGCTTTGTCATATGTCGCGGTGGGACCGATACGTGCTTCGTCCCCGGGTCTGGATGGAAACATCTAGATCTGGAACAGTACCGCACATCGGGCTTACAATGTCGGGACCCGGGGTTAGCGTATGTAATTGCAGTCACAACACAACCATATTGAGAGCCGAGAACCGTACCCACTTGTCTAAGCAGACAAGGCGAAGCACAGAACGTTCTCGGAAAGCATCAGACGTGAGGGACATCCCATCCAGGCCGGATGATCAACTGAGATGGGTCCTCATCATCCGCACACAAGTCTAAATGATATGGGTGGTGAACTCCCATACTCATAGACAAGTCGCCTCAACCATACTATCGATTGTATTATAACACTTACATAAACAGACTCCAACCCGATCACCTAGTCGGGATCTCGGGCGAGCTCAATCATACAACAAAGTGTGCCACGTGACAGAGTCACGAGCAGTTGCATCGCTATGCCCCAAGCTACGCACATCTAAGGGCCACTTGGTGTATAAAAGACCGCCGGCAAGAACTCAACTAAGCTATCGAACCACACACTAAGACATGCACGTTATAATCATACACACAGCATACATGTCTTGTGCAAACAGCAGGTAATCACAACATGAACTCTACAAACTCATAGTCTTTATAACTTCTGCTAAACAGAGCAGACATAGTAGTTGTATTACAAGCAGAGATCACATGGTTGTGATCCAACATTACATCAAACATCAACGGAAGAAAATTATGTCTTAGTAAAGACAAGTTTAACAAATGGCTTAAGAAGCCTGAAAGAAAATACAATGACAGTTCAAAGGGCACAGGCTGCTGTCTGGAATTATACGACCTGGTCTACGTCGAGCTCGAGGTAGAGGCCACCATCAGGGTCAGTGGTCTCATCTCGAAAACATAGAATAAGCAAACGTGAGTACAAAGTCGCACTCAGCAAGACTTACATAGGAACTATACTACTAATGCACATGTATCAAGGCAAAGGGAGGTGGGGTTTCATTGCAGAAGTGCCAGCTTTGACTTGGCTAGTCCTGTACTACGAGTACCAGAAGTAAGGAGCGTACACGAGTCCAAGTATCAAGTCTCCAACCAATACACCACTATGGATACTTCCTCGACTTCCCCACGAGGAAGCACACCACAACACTCACACTTATCTTGGCAAGTTTTAAGAGTAACCATTGAAGTTGTCTATGATCAAGTAAAGGTCTCCAAGTAGTCCATAACCGCGGACACGGCTATTCGAATAGTTTATTTACCCTGCAGGGGTGTACTCCTACACACACGCCTCATCAGTTACCGCCTGGGGATGGACCCTTCAAGTCAGTACCGGCGAGGATGCTTCCACGACACTTCACTCACCGCACCATCTCTAGTCCTAGGGAGTCGCCTATTTGAGTTGGGACCACGATCGGAATCCGACCGATTTTTCCGATGCGGCCTCAAACGTTGTGTGACCGCCATAAAGCTCAACTGGATCATGATCACTTGATTAAACGTGCCAACAACCTACGCCAACCACCTACCTTGGTTCCACCTGCTTGAGATCATTAAAGGGCGAACTACTTGCGACTCCTGGACAGGTCCGAGGTGAGGTACTAGGCCGAGAGGGGTCAGTGAGCCCAATGTGTGGTCGTACTCTTAGTCTTGGATAACAATACAAGAACTCGGGCTTAAGGCAGTGTTCAACGAGACAACCCACTGTGTACTCCTACACAACCTCTCATCGTTCACCTTGTTTAGGTCAATTCACCAACACGTTACCACCATCATTCACCTGATCACTACCATCCCGACTCACATCAAAATAGCCTCACTGTAACTCTAAGCATGCAATAAGCAGTAACAGTTGCAGGGGCCACATGATATCAACAAACTCCTACATCTGCTAGGTTTGTGGTTTTCTTACTACTGTCACAAAATGATAGGTCATGCAAAGGAATAGGTTCAACTAGCGGTAGAACGTATCATGTTGACATCCTAAACATGCATCAGCGAGAATGAGGGGGAACTGGGATTTTATCGACATGATCAAAGAGGGCGTGCTTGCCTTGCTGACGATCACGTGGTACTGTACTTCTGACGTGAGGTTGAACTCGTCTCCGAGATCAACTCCTACCGAGAAGAAGCAATCACCGAAGCACTGGATGTAAAGCACACTCAAAATAATACAATGCACAAGCAATATGCAAAACATAGCATGGCAAGGTACTGATGTGACCTAGGTTTAAATTGCAACATGTTAATTGAAGTTGATTTGAAAAGTAAATTCAAATTCAAACTCTAAATGTATTCAAATTGGTCCAAGTTGCATTTGCTAAAGTTTGTTCATTGTAAACCATGTGATCATGTATGTGAAATGCTTCTAAAGTGTAGGTGATCATATTAGCATTGCTTTGGTTGAAGTTGGAATGGCTTTAGTGATTTATTTGAATTATATCAAATGATCCATATAACAAAATGCTACTGGTTCCTCAATATAAACAATTCAAACATGGTTAGAAATTTCATATTTGGATAGAGAATTTTATTCTGATCAATTTTCATATAAAAATCATTTCAATTGGAGTTACGGTTTAAAAGATATTCAATTTCAAAGTTTTGAATATTTTCTGCATTTTTTTATTTAAATTAAATCATTTAAGCTTTATTGCGTCATGCCTGCGTCATGCTGACGCAGGGGGGTTGACTGGTCAACTGACCAGTGGGGCCCGCCGGTCAGTGACTGGGGGCTTAATCCCCTCTGTTTATTTTAAACGGGGATTAATTAGGGGGCTGGGGCCCATCTGTCCGTGGCTTGGGGTGGTTAGCTGGGGGATTAGGGGGCTAATGGCCAGGGCTGGCCGGCGGCATGACGCCGGTGGCCTAGCCACGGCGGCGCCCTACCGGAGCAGGGTTCCCGGCCACGGGAAGGGCAGAGGAGGGAACCAGATGGTGCCTCTCGCTCGTGTGCTTCGCGTGGAGCACGCCGGGGACCTCGGGCCACGGCTGCGATGATCCCGGCCGCGGCCGGACCTCTGTCCACGGCGAGCTGGAGATGCACGGCACGAGAAGAAGAACTGGGAGGGGGAATCGATGCGCAGGGCTCACCGGAGCAGGTTGGAGAGCACGGGGAGGCCGGGGAGTATCTGGCGGCAACGAATTTCTGGCGAGGAGCACGGCGGTTGTGGCGGAGGAGGATGATGCGGGCGCCGTCCTCGAGGCCTCGAGGCTTGATTCCAAGCGCGGGGAGACGAAGAAGTCGGCTGTGGAGCTTCTGGACATGGCGGTTCGGCGAGGGAGGCACGGTCGCCGCGTGGGCGCAGGACGGTGTCCGGCGACGAGCTTCGGGTGCGCGGGAGAAATAGCGGCAGAAGGGGGAGGGAGTGAGCCAGAGAGAGAGGGAGAAGGTGCGGGGCGTTTCCAGGCGTCCACGACGACAGAAGACGACGGGGGGTGGGGGGCAAGAAGGAGGTGGCACGGCGTGGGCATGCTCGCCACGGCGGCGAGCTGCCTGCCTGGCCACGGGTAGAAGACGACCCTGCCCCTGGTGGGATGGGCCCGCTTCTAGCCAGGCTGGGCCAGGTAAGGTGGGCTGGGGGAAACTTCTCTCTCTTTTGTTTTCTCTTTTTATTTGTTTTCTGTTATTTTGTTTTGATTTGATTTTAAAACCAAATCATTTTAATAAATTCTAAAAACTTTTATATGAGCTTATATGACATATATAAGTCCACTCACAAAGTTTCAAAATTATTGAAATTATATTTAAATAATTTCAATTGCAAATACATAAAATATTTAATTTCCAAAGGGATTTTGGAATTTTAGAATAATCAGGGAGCATGAAGTGGGACCCACTTCACTTGAAATGTGATCATGCCCATTTATGAGATTTTTCAAAAAGTCCAAAACATTTTTGGAAAAAGATTTTTGTCTGGCCTATTATTAAAATTATTTTGAGGCTTTTTTGCTTCCCCATTTCTTTTTCTTTTGCAAAATTTTTCATGATGAAAAATGCTAGCTTGGAAAAGCACAAACCTAAATTATGGTTCTTACACAGGAGGGCGAAAACCCCGGGTCACATGATCAGCGAAAGACACGACTTCACCTTCCTTAGGTTCGGGCCGGGTAACATCTCCAGGGACCCGCCACTCAATCTCAGTTTAGGGATGGAATATTCCATCTGACACCATTTTATCTAATTGCTCTAGAGTCACTTGGCTCTTGCCCCAGTTTTCCTCTACAGATGTTCTCTGGGTTGGTGGTTTTGGGACCGGTGGCTTCTTGCCCGTTGTCTTTTTGATGGCTCCAACTTTCTTACCCATAGCGCGGGAGTCCGACCTAAATAGTGAAAGAATAAATATGGGTTGAGAAGGGTAAAGGGAACTAAGACAAGTCAAAATTAACCCTAGCAAGAATCTACAAAATCGGATCGAAATCGACTCTACGACTATTACACAAACAGGTTTCGCAAATTATGATGAAACAGATAGATCTACGGGGCCCAGGAAAATCAATGAAAAACATGAACATATCTGACAGCTTATTGAAAACCTTAAACAACTGAGAAACTACGGATCTACGGTGGCCTTTCGATTAAAGTAGTAGATGGGAAGCGATCTATAAAGGGTCCTATCTTATTTACTAACATGCACAGTACAGTCTAACACTAAAGATGCCTCGGATTATCCAAACAGTTAAAGCTTCAAGATCCGCAACAATGGTGATGAACAGAAACAGCCACGACAATAGGTAGAGGATGGATACTTACTCGAGCAACGCGCGAGAGTGGCACAGCCCCAGTCCGGTTCTTGCAGAAAGTCGAAGGAAGAGGAGGCTCGCCGCAGCAATGGAGGCGGAGCTCGGGACTTTCGGTGCGCAAGGAAGAAGACGATGAAGGAAAGAGTGCAGACGAGATAGATTGATTAGATGGGAAAAGGGAAGCCTATTTATAAAATAAACTGCCCCAGAACCCGATGCATCGCATGATGATGTCTAACGGCAGGAAATCCCTCGATTTTCTCAACCGGATCTAATGGGCATTGATTGCGCCGTTAGAATCGGGATAAACCTGACTGAAGATTCCAAGAAATACGGAAAGGTCGGATCTACTGTTAAAATGTAGAGCCGGCTTAAATCATCAAAGAATATGAGTCGGTTCAGTTATAAGAGGCGGCTCTATGAAAATTGATTTCCTTGAAGACCAAGAAGATTGATACCAACTCTCTGCAAATATCAAAAGATAGGAGAGTTGGTTTAAACAATTAAAGGAGTCGGCAACCACGATGGTGATAAGAAGATTGCTGTGAAGACAGAAGCATCACACAAATCCTAGGGGCTAATGTCAGGGGGATAGATCAAGCCCATGACCCGACATTACATCCATGGGCCAACTCATCTACAGAAGGCCCACGAAAGAAGACCCGGCCACGGGCCGGCTGCCCAAGGAAAAATGATTCAAGTCGTAGAAGGAATTCGACTTACCTTGTATAACATGTAGCATATTTGTAAAGTAGAATAGGACTCCACCTCATGTCGGAGTCGGACTCGCGGAATCCCGGGACCCGATACCTTTATAAGCCGAGGTCCATAGGATCCAGAGAGTTCATGCTCGAGCCCCCGAGTTCTTAAGTTATGTCGTCGCGTAAGCGAAAAAAGCTTCCCTCGGGGGGGAGTCTGTGCTCGAGCCCCTGAGTTCTTTAAGTTTGGCCATCGCGAAAGAAAAAAAGCATCTCTCGGGGGGAGTCCGTTCTTGAGCCCCCGAGTGCTTTAAGTTTGGTCGTCGCGTAAGCGAAAAAGCGTCTCCCGAGGGGAGTCTATGCTCGAGCCCCCGAGTGCTTTAAGTTATGTCGTCGCGTAAGAGAAAAAATACAAAATGTTTGCGAGTGATGTCACCAAGAAGACGAGACGGCTGCGGCTGAAATTGGAAAACCAAAGAAAGACCGGGAATGACTCACGGACCACCCGCAAGACAACACCCGAGCACTCGAGCGACCTCTCTGACCACAGCTCGCCCTCTTCGCGCAAATCCAGATTCAGCAACCTACGGCGCACAAACAAGAAGAAAGTCGCTCGCAAATTAGATGATGATTTTTGGCTTGAAGATGACGACGAAGAAGAAAAGCAGCTCACGCCAGCCGAAGCCCTAATCACAGCCCAAGCATACCTCCATCGTGCTAGAAGCGGCAAAAAACAAAACGCAGATCGCAATACTGAGAGAGCACTCAAGGTAATGGGCGACGCCATCGCGACCTCGACACTCAAAAAGTCAAGCACAAGGCGAGCAACCCGCGAGAAGACTCCCAACATGGATCCAAGGTCACCCGACGACGATGATAACAGCAGCGACGAACGACGTAGGCGCCACGACAAGAACAGAGACCAAGACAGGTATAACCGCGGAAATCGCAGCAACGGTGATGGACGACGGGATGCACGCGATGACATCACGCCGAACAAAATCGACAGAGAAAGACGCAGACGTGTGGCTCATAGAGAGCACTGGGACGAGCAAGCATCCGACGAAGACCCCGAACCTTGCGGAGACCTATGTTTTTCCCGAGACATACGCGAGACACCCATGCCCAAAGGTTTAAAATTAAACTCCACAACCCACGAGTACGATGGTCTAGAAGTACCACAAGCATGGCTCGATGACTACCTCACAACCGTAAAATTCCACCGAGGAACCTAGAAAACAGCAATGCAATACGTATATGTCGGGACCCGGAATATGCGTATGTAATTCCAGTCACAACTCATTATATGGAGAGCCGAGAGTCATACCCACTTGTCTAAGCAGACAAGGCCAAGCACAAAACACTCTCGGAAAGCATCGTACGTGAGGGGCATCCCATCCAGGCTGGATGATCAACTGAGATGGGTCCTCATCGCCCGCTCACAAGTCTAAATGATTGTGGGTGGTGAAATCCCATACTCATAGACAAGTCGCCTCAACCATATTATCGATTGAATTATAACACTTACATAAACAGACTCCAGCCCGATCACTTAGTCGGGGTCTCGGGCGGGCTCGATCATAAATCAAAGTGTGCAACGTGACAGAGTCACGAGCAATCGCATCGTGATGCCCCAAGCTGTGCACATCTAAGGGCCACTTGGTGTATAAAATACCTTCAGCAAGAACACTACTAAGCTATCGAACCCCACACTAAGACATGCACGCAACATGCATGCCAAGTGTATAACAGCAGATAACACAACATGAACTATACAAACTCATAGACTTTATTGCATCTGCTAAACTGAGAAGACATAGAAGTTGTATTACAAGCAGAGATCACATGACTGTGATCCAACATTACATCAAGCAACAACGGAAGCAAATTATGTCTTAGTAAAGACAATGATAACAAATGGCTTAAGAAGCCTGAAAGAAAATACAACGACCCTCCAAAGGAACAAGGATGCTGTCTGGTACTATACGACTTAGTCGGCGTCGAGCTCGAGGTAGAGGCCACCATCAGGGTCAGTGGTCTCCTCTCTAAAACATAAAATAAGCAAACGTGAGTTCAAAGTTGTACTCAGCAAGATTTACATCAGAACTATACTACTCATGCTCCGGTATCAAGGTAAAGGCTAGTGGGGTTGTAATGCAGAAAGCTTTGACTTGGCTATCCTGTACTACGACTACATAGAGCTGAGATGAGAAGCGCACTCGAGTCCATGTAATCTTGATCAGCACATCAATACACCACCATGGATTCTTCCTCAACTTCCCCACGAGGAAGCAACCCAAAGTACTCACACTTATCTTGGCAGTTTTAGAGTATCCATTCTGGTTGTCTAATAATCAAGTATAGGTCTCCAAGTAGTCCATTACCGCGGACGCGGCCATTCGAATAGTTTGTTAACCCTGCAGGGGTGTACTTCTACACACATGAAACTATCAGTTACCGTCGGGATCTCGTCACCCTTCAAGAGGGTGTCGGCCAGGATAATTCCCACAACTTTTACCTCATAGCCAACTATAATACAAGAGTCGACTATCTGAGTTGGTTACCACTCGAGAATCCGGCCGGATCAACAATACAGACCCAGACAATGTAGGCGACCGAGACGCCACCCTGGTAGATGGTTTTACTGCATCACAAGGTCCACCCACATATCTAAATGATGCACCCTTTCAATCATTCTTTTACTATGCATATGCAAAATGGAAAGCCCGAACTAGTGTGACTCCTGGACCTGAATTTGGGTGAGTTAGTAGGTTGAGTGGGGATCCGTTTGCCCAACATGTGGTAGTACTCTTTGTCTTGGATCAAAACACAAGAACTCGGGGCATAGGGCAGTGTTCAACGAGACAACCTACTGTGTACTCCTGCACAGCCTCTCATCGTTCACCTTTGTTTAGGTCAAATTCACCACACCCTTTTCATCACAAGTAGCATCGACATGATTACTACCATCATCAATTCATCACCCAAGATGGACCAATGCTTCCACAACTCTAAGCATAGCATAAGCATAACATGGATGAATGGCCACATGATGTTCACCAGACTCTCCTAGATCTGCTAGGTTGAGGTTTGCTTAATACTGTGGCAGAAATGATAGGTCATGCAACTAGCGGTAGAACGTATCATGGTGAACTCCTAAACATGCATAAGCGAGAATGAGAGGGAAGAGGGTTTTTATAGACATGATCAATGGGGTTTTCTTGCCTTGCTGACGATACACGGGTTTAACGGTCTTCTTCTTCGGGGGTGACCTCCGTCTCGGAAACTCTGTTACCGGAACAATCATCAACAAAAGGGGGCACAACATCGAAATAGAATGCACAAGCACATGATATAGTTGTCCATGATGTGTATGCTACTGGTTTGTGGAAAATTCATCTTAATTTAAGTGTATTGCATTTGGAATGAAAATTCAAACTTCAAATTCAAATTGAAATTATGCCATATGCATGTTTGCTACTGTTGTAACAACCCAGATTTCACAAAAATAATTTTTTTTGCTTTCGGTGTGAATTGTTTGATTGTCTGATTTGTTTGCGGTGTTTGCATCCCCGGTTTATCGATCAGCGATTATTTCCCCCCTCTTATCTCGTACCGGACGGAGACCGACCCTTGCCACCCTGACACTCGACCTATTGACACCGGGTTTCACCCGATCACGGTCGCAAAAACCGCACCAGGACCAGACGCAGCCAACGGAACGAAAACCCCGTTTAATATTTAAACGGGTTATTTTTATAGCGCGCCGGAAAGTGTTCTCGGAACGGTTCCAGCATGAGGTGAACGCTGCCGGCTTGACGCGTTGATCGCGAAGTTCGAAGTTTTACCCGAATCGGAGGTCCTGCGGACCCCCGGCGGTCAAAAACGTAATCATCGCGCGTGCGAGAGAAAAACCGGGGATGTTTTTGTAAACTTCCAGCCACCTGGGCTATATAAAGACCACCACACTCCCACCTCTTTCTAGGTTTTCCCTAGCCACAAAATTGCAGCCACCCCCCTGAGTTTGCTCAGATCTGCCCAATTTATCCCAAAATCCCGAAATTTTTGCCCCCCTGCGATCTGGACCGTCAGATCTCGCGATCCGACGACCCAGATCCACCTAGCCTCCCACCTCTCCTCTCTCGTCACCGCCGCCAGCCCGAGGGCAACCGCACGCCGCCGGCACACCGGAGCCGCCCCGGCCGGCCACCTCAACTCACCGCGCCGCACCTCTCCTCTCCTTCCCTCCTCCCTTCTCCTCCTCACCCCCTCCATCTCCTTGCTACAGGTCGTCGTTCGCCAAGGCCATGGCCGACGAGCACCCGAGTTCGCGCCGCCATGTTCTTGTGCCGCGCCACGAGCCTTTGCCTCCTTCCGGATCCAGCTGGCGCGCTCAGATCCGGCAGCCAGGAGCCGCCGCCTTCCCCGACCTGCTCGCTCCGCCGCCGGCCGGCCAGAGGGGCTCCGCCGCACGCCGGCGTGGCCTACCTCGACCCCGATCTGGATCGGGCGAGGGAAGCAGCCAGCCGTCGCCTCCACGTGGGCCGGCCACGCCCCCGGCGACCCACTAGCTCCCGTGGCCAGATGGGCCAGGCCCAAAGTGAGACCCTTTTTTTTAATTATTTCCCCCATGCGAATTATACAAGTCTGGAGTAAATTGTGTGCTGTTTCAAATTTGCGCTGTAGTTTGCGAGTAATCTGTAGCTAGGAATGTTTAGAATTACGTGCTCTTTCATTCGTATGTAGAAAGTTTTTCCGTTTGAGGCCGTCTAGATAATTTATGTCCGCGTCGAAGTGGGTACCAGATCGTTAGCTGTGCTGTTGTTGCTGAACTGTTATTTTATTGCAACTTCGGGCGACGTTTGCGTCGCAACCGTTCGTCGGAATTGATTGATTCCTTTTGCATCCTGTTAAGCATTGTTTCTACTTCAGTTCCATGCATTCACATGCAATATTTTCTTGCTTCATGTTGATTGTATCTTCAACCAAAGTAGCTACCCTGCTGTTAGTGTGCTGCTGTTTATATTTTGTTGCAACTTCGGTCGACGAGTGTGTCGCGACCGTTTATCAGAAATGAGTGATTCTTGTTGCATATTGTTAAGCATCATGTCTACTTTAATTACATGTATTGCATGATCATGTGTACTTTCCTGATAATGGTTATTTTCTGCTCCAAATCTGCTATTGTTTGCTGTTGTTAACCAACCTAAAATATGGTTTAGGACAGAACAGTACCAAATCTTTTAATTATCGTGCGACACTTAGTGGTATTCCATGTTTAGTTTGTGTCTCACTTAAATTGACTAGCATAGATAGTTTACTTTGTGCTTCACCTCTTGCCATGTTTGTGTGCTATGGCATGCTTGCTTGACTTGCCATGTTAACAATTTTGTTGATCACCTGTAGCTAAAAAACTTGAACTGTTGTAAATGTGCGGTATCGTCGTGTGTGACGAGTACTCCACTTAACCTGTTAGTGTAAGGCCCGATATTTGGTACTGTTCCAAATCTGGATGTTTCCATCCAGATCCGGGGACGAAGCATATATCGGTCCCACCGCGACATATGACACTGCCATATGCCCCGGATTTCCAACATGATATCACAACATTACAGATACAAAGATACAACATCTCATACAATCGGCATACAACTGCCTTAATACAATACAACAGCGGAAGATACATGTCTGAGTACAGACTACAATCAAATGCCTAGCGGCAAAGGTAAAAACATCGATTCCCACAACCACATGGGTCCAGGCCCTCCGCCGGGATCCGTCTAACTAGTCGTTGTCGAGTCTCCACGTGAAACGTCGATCACCATACCTGTTGTCAATCGAGAACCCTGAAAAGAGTTGGGGGTAGTATCATGAGTACAGAAGTACTCATCATCCAACTGTAGTGGTCATCTGACCCAGCAAGGACTTCATCACTCGTCATTCTAGGACAACTAGTAGTTTACGGTAAGGTAGGGGTAAGTGGTGAGGTTGCTGCCGCACTAGCATTTATGAAGCGGCTAGCGATCTAGAGGGTAAGATAAGAAGCCAAGCATTCGATGAGGAATCGCCTTCAACAAGTCTGCTATCCACCTACTACGCAAACATAACACCTATCCTATCCTTGACCTCCTCTTCGCATCCCAACGAAGAAGACGCAGTCAAGGCACACACACATTGATCAAGTTATATTAAGATTATCTCAGTTGTTGTTGTCTATGAAAAAGGAGTAGGTCTCAAGTCGTCCATAACCGTGGACACGGCTTCTCGAAAAGATTTAACCCTGCAGGGGTGTACCAACTGCCCATTACAAGGCTCCGCACGCACGCCCATCACTCTCAGTTGCTGCCCATTTTATGATTTAGTTCAAGAGATCCGAAATGACAGGTCCCTCTAACTAACAACGAACAAATCCGGGTGACCCCCTAATGAGGACATGACTACCATAGTTACAGCCACAACCCCTGCTAATATACCTACTGGAGCAATTACTAGAGATCGTGCACACCAATTAAATTATCAGGTACTTTCGCTTCTTGGTAATGTTTCTAATGTTCATGTGAATATGATGCTGCCTAACGTCGATATATTTCTGTTGCTGACAAATGAAGGACCTAGCATGGACAAGAAGGATGAGCATTGGAGCATGTTCAAGCATGAAGATGACGAGGACATAATTATCATGGATATGACCATTAATTCCTCTATATTTGATCAAGAAATGAAGTCAATACAAAGGAGCATGATTGTGTGCTGTACAAGAAGTTATTTCACGTCACTTTTGGCCCAAGAGAAGATAGAGACCAAGTCTTTCACGTCATGGACTCAGATTCGGACTGCAGATATATACCCAACTTCAAATAGCCTCCGTTTCTACATACAAACTCGAAATTGGGTGATTCTTTTTTTTGGTCATAGCTTATCTCGTCTAGTTTCCAACGCAATTCGTTTCACCTTCAAATTCCTTCGGAGGGTGGAGATATTGCGAAAACGGTGCGACCCAGCAGCAGAATCCGAATCAAAGTCCAACTCAATAGGTGTTGCATCACCTCCACATGGGCCCAAGTGCCTTGTACGACCTAGGTTTAGTTTTAGGACTCCTTGGGACGTCCTTCCACCCCCTTGGCCTCCACCCTTTAGTTCTATATAAGTAGATCAACCCCTAGGGTTTTTCTTTGGATTTCTTTTAGTTAAAATGACTGCTTAGCTAATTGCTGCATCTTCGTGTACTCGGTTTGTGTCCAACGACCAGATCAAGACCGCTTTCGGAATCCCAACTTTAATCATACTTCATCTACATATTCGCAATATTCAGATTGCTTTATCATAGTTCTTGCTTGTTCTTCGATTGCTTGCAGGCACTAGACCTTCGTGGTCAGGTTGATCGTGCTCCGGCGTGGTCAATAACCTTCAGGAGATTGGTTTAGCGATTGCTAAGGCGCAAAGTCGTTGCACGTTTATAGTCGGATCGTCAAAGTCGACTCCATCAAATCGTAGTTATCATCCCATCGAAAGATCGGAACACCCCGCCTCTATCAAGTGGTATCAGTTTTCAGGTTGCTCGGTGAGAATTCCACATCCATATATTAGATCTGTTTTTTTATCACCTATCACCCACACAAAAAGCCATAAAAATAGGATTTATCTCTAGTTGAACTTGTATTTGAAATCTCGTCGGAATCAGTTTTGAGCAGTGTCCACTAAAACAGGCATAACTTTGTCATCCGAAGTCCGTTTTGGCTCCACGAGTACTCAAATTAAAGATATTTCCGAGCCGGTTCTAAATAGTTTTTGTTAGATTTTGGGCTGATTCTCAATTTTTTTGACACCTCATCCGAACTCTAAATTGAGCTATCTTATTGCATCGGAAAGCTTAAGTCAGTGCCCTATTGGAGGAAAAATATCAAAAAATTAGCAAATATATTTCAGAGGAAACTTATAGCGAGAATATTGGTGTATCTTGATTTGGAGCCATATAAAAAAAGTAGAAAAATTTCGAATCTATCTCTAGTTGAACTCGTATTTGAAATCTCGTCGGAATCAGTTTTGAGCAGTGTCCACTAAAACGGGCATAACTTTGTCATCCGAAGTCCGTTTTGGCTCCACGAGTACTCAAATTAAAGATATTTCCGAGACGCTTCTAAATAGTTCTGGAGCAAGTGTGTTATTTGAAACTCCAGATCGGCTTTTAAGACGGACTTTTTGACCTCTAAAGTTTTCGAACACAGTTTTTGTCAGATTTCGGGCTGATTCTCAATTTTTTTGACACCTCATCCGAACTCTAAATTGAGTGATTCTTATTGCATCGGAAAGCTTAAGTCAGTGCCCTATTGGAGGAAAAATATCAAAAAATTAGCAAATATACTTCAGAGGAAACTTGTAGCGAGAATATTGGTGTATCTTGATTTGGAGCCTATTTTCACCATTATCTTTGCTCTGTTGATGATCTTCACTTATATCTCGCTATTCAGAGCTACTTCATATCATTCATTTCTGCTAGTTGTGCTACGCCGTGACCACATTAGTGTTCTAGGCTCGCGTCTCTAGTCCGGTCAAGACTAGGACCAGCACAGTATCGTCGTTGAGCTTTAATTCAATTTTGCATCTCTGAATTGATTATTGCTGATATTTTTTCCACCATATTAAAGCCTTCCAAGCTCCACATATTTCTACATCGTGTATACGTGCGTTCACCTGGCAATCGCTCTACTTAATCTTTGGAGTTCTTTGACACCGTTGGTTGCCGATCACCACCTGCTACATGGTAAGAACTAGTAAGACATTGATATTTGCTATTCTGTGAGCGTTTTACCACCACATCCTAGTAGTTCATAGGGACATATACTTGTGATTTGTTTCTTGTTTTCTACTAATCATGGCAGGTTCTGGAGTTAGATCTTCTTGGGCGGCAACTATAGTTGGAGATTTTCCACCACCTACAACTACACAACAGTCACTGCAAAAGGTAAACACACATAAGCATGCACATGATCAGTTTATTGTTTCTATACCACACTTTCATGGACGTCTAAGACCTGATTTATACATTGAGTGGGAGTTTGAAATAAATGATATATTTGTTTCCCATAATTTTCTTGAGCATAAGAAAGTAAAAACTGCAATTAGTGCTTTCAAAGATTTTGCTTCTATTTGGTGGAATGAATATTGTAGTTTATATCCTGATTATATACCTAATAATTGGAATGATCTCAAACTTGCTATGCGATATAGATTCGTTCCCTCTTATTATACTCGTGACAAGGTTAGGAAATTAAAAAAATTTAAACAAGGTACTAAAACTGTTTCAGAATATTATCATGCTTTAGAAACTACATTCGTGCATTCTCTTTTAGAGGAAAGTGAAGAATATTTCATGGACATATTTTGGGAAGGTTTAAACCGTGACATTCAGGATATCCTAATTCATGAAAAGTGTTATCCTATGGATCGTTTGTTTCGTTCTTCTTGTAAAGCTGAACAGGAAATCGACAGACGTGTTGCCCAGAAGACGAACAAGCGGAATGTGCAAATACCACAAGTTGAGAAGGTTGTTCCTTCAACCACTATAAGCACTACCATAACCACATCAATTGTTGTAAGCACTCCAATATCTGATCTATCATCACAAAAAGGTAATGACAAAGGTATGGATCTTTCCCCTCCACATGAGAACCTTGCTGATTTAAAAGCAACATGTGTTGAGCTATCCAGTAGTTTCATCAGACAACCAATTTTCGAGAATGTCATAAATTCACATGAAGATGTTGCTTGCCTAATAGACTTTAATACATCATGTCTTGAGTTACCTGTTGATTTGAGCACACCATCTATTTTGGATAATCATGTTACTATTATGAAACTGCCAATTCTTAATCATTTTGATATGACCTCTAATCTTGGTGATGATTCTGCGTCGAATGACTTGTTGCATGACTACTTAGTTAAGCCTGTTGTAGCATGCCCTTCGAAAAACATTAATGTTTCTTCACCGGTATTGGGATGGTTTAATGATGAGCATTGTACATCTTTAGATATGAATAAGAGCTTCACTTATATATGCAAACTGAGTTGCAATACTTTAATGTCGTTTATGTATTGCGATGATCATATATGTTTATATTTCACGACATACGAAAGTTACTCATATATACATGTGTTACATGTCCAAAAACTAAGGGAAGTAAGAATGGATGACATATATATATACAACATGTACACCTTGTCTCTTTTGTTAGCCACATTTCAGATAAAGAAACGCCGGGGACGGCTTTATTTTCAAGAAGGGGAGGATGATGAGGACATGACTACCATAGTTACAGCCACAACCCCTGCTAATATACCTACTGGAGCAATTACTAGAGATCGTGCACACCAATTAAATTATCAGGTACTTTCGCTTCTTGGTAATGTTTCTAATGTTCATGTGAATATGATGCTGCCTAACGTCGATATATTTCTGTTGCTGACAAATGAAGGACCTAGCATGGACAAGAAGGATGAGCATTGGAGCATGTTCAAGCATGAAGATGACGAGGACATAATTATCATGGATATGACCATTAATTCCTCTATATTTGATCAAGAAATGAAGTCAATACAAAGGGGCATGATTGTGTGCTGTACAAGAAGTTATTTCACGTCACTTTTGGCCCAAAAGAAGATAGAGACCAAGTCTTTCACGTCATGACTCAGATTCGGACTACAGAGATATACCCAACTTCAAACAGCCGCCGTTTCTACATACGAACTCCAAATTGGGTGATTTTTTTTTGGTGATAGCTTATTTCGTGTAGTTTCCAACGCAATTGGTTTCACCTTAAAATTCCTTCGGAGCATGGAGATATTGAGAAAACGGTGCGACCCAGCAGCAGAATCCAAATCAAAGTCCAACTCAATAGGTGTTGCATCACCTCCACATGGGCCCAAGTGCCTTGTACGACCTTGGTTTAGTTTTAGGACTCCTTGGGACGTCCTTCCACCCCCTTGGCCTCCACCCTTTAGTCCAATATAAGTAGATCAACCCCTAGGTTTTTTCTTTGGATTTCTTTTAGTTAAAAAGACTGCTTAGCTAATTGCTGCATCTTCGTGTACTCGGTTTGTGTCCAACGACCAGATCAAGACCGCTTTCGGAATCCGAACTTTAATCATACTTCATCTACATATTCGCAATATTCAGATTGCTTTATCATAGTTCTTGCTTGTTCTTCGATTGCTTGCAGGCACTAGACCTTCGTGGTCAGGTTGATCATGCTCCGGCGTGGTCAATAACCTTCAGGAGATTGGTTTAGCGATTGCTAAGGCGCAACGTCGTTGCACGTTTGTAGTCGGATCGTCAAAGTCGACTCAATCAAATCGTAGTTATCATCTCATCGAAAGATCGGGACACCCCGCCTCTATCACCCCCGGGGAGTCGACACCCAATCCAAAAGCTGGCCACGCTCTCGGATCGGACTCTTCCGTATGACGCAGGTCGGATAGCCGATAATCACACATGGGAAAACCGGGTCCTAGCTGATCAGGTGGACCAACAGAGAAACCATGTCTCCACTGGCCCAAGTTGTTTTAAAAGATATCTGCTAGGAGCGACCCGACAAGATATATATGCATGTTTTCCAATGGTAAATCAGCTTGGGCCACCACTAGAAATGCTTGAAGCCAGGTAGGTAAGAAAAGGGGACCCCATAAAATCCCACGCGCGGTTAGGCACGCTCAGTCTTAAAACCAATACCCAGAACTCGGATCCTAGGTGACTCGAATGGAACAAAGCGTCGGGGCGGGATAGCCTAGACCTTCCATCCTTCGTCGAATATAGTCAACATTATAATAATCATATCATCAACAACAATATAATAATGTGATATCCCAAACCCAGGAGTAACAGGGTAACATCGTAGCATCCTAAGCATGCATACTAAGCAGGGGCTGAGCAACGAGCAATAGTAACATAGCAGTACAAGGTTTGCTGGGAGGGGACATGGCTGTATCGGTTTGAAAGAGGCTGTAAACATGTGGTAGGATCAAACATCGAACCTAACCTATAGTAGCATGCAAACCGCTGGTTGAAATAGAATGGATCACAAGTAATGTATAGTCCTTGCCTGTTGATAAGTCGGATTCCGAAGGTGTAGTCGATCGTAAGCTCGCATCGTCTCCGAGAGGTACCCGCGGGAGCACACAAGAAGTAAACACTGGAAAGCAATCAACGGTGCACCACTATTACTACGGAGCAATACAAGATCAAAGAGACAACACAAGGCACGGCAACGCGATACGGATCTATCGTCGAGAACGGTTACTAACAATTTAAGTGGGGTATCGGTCACACACGACGAATACCGCACGTTTATGGTGGTTCAAGTTGCTTAGCTACAGGTGACCAACCAACGGTTATTAACATGGCAACTCAAGCAAGCATGGCATAGCACAAAAACAGGTCAAGAGGTGAAGCACAAAGTAAACTATCTATGCTAGTAAATTTAAGTGAGGCACAACCTAAACATGGCATAACACTAAGTGCCGCACGATGATTAAAAGATTTGGTATTGTTCTGCCCTAAACCATATTTTAGGTTGGTTAAAAACAGAAAAAAATAGCATAAACACAAAGTACACGAAAAACTAGTCAAGTTACATATAAAGAACACCCCAAATGGAGTTACGGTTAAAAAGATACAAGCAAAACAAATTAAGGGCACAAACTGCCAACATCACGAAGCACACTTTAGAGCAATGCATAAACAGGTTAATAAATGCAAACATGCTCACACATGATATGAAATTAAACTAGACATGACAAGGAAGACATGGCAAAAAGAATCATGCAAATAGGCATCATAGACCAAAAGATATTAAGCAAACAACATGGCATCGCAAAGTAACAGACTTAGTGTAAAACTGAGGTGACTGTCAACAACAGCAGCATAGCAACTTTGGAGCTAAATAACTATATGACCAGTAATGCTAACATGAAGATGCAATTATTGGGATGAAAGTAGACATGATGCTTAACAATATGCAATTGGAATCAATCAATTCCGATAAACGGTCGCGACACACTCGTCGACCGAAGTTGCAACAAAATAACAGTTTCAGCAACAGCATCACAATAACATCAGGATCACCACTTTGGAGCAAGATTTAATATAGCTAGAGCACCCAAACATGACATGTTAAAGCATGGAAATGAAGTACACATGATGCATAACACATAGGAGAAAGAATCAATGCAATAGGCCTCATGGATTTGTTACAAACATCATGCAAAGTTGAAACAAAATAATAACAGCAGCACTTAACAGGAAAAGTAGCAGTTTAACGGCCTGATGCCCTGTTCAGCACACAATTACTCAATTAAGACGACCTCAAATGCAAAATCTCACAAAAGACGGATTAAAGTACACGCAATTCTAAGCAGTTTTCGTTTTGGGGGCACGTTCATCGGAGCTACGGATTAATCGCTATGGTCGTCGCAAAAAAAGATCAGCAGCAACAAAATAAAGACTTGGCAGAAATTGAGGTGCTGGAATAATAAAAATAATAAAAAAACGAACAGAAAAAAGGGGTCGGGCTCCCACCCAACGGGCCGGCCCTGCTCGGCTGGAGAGGTCGGCTCGGCTCGGCTTGGTAGGCCGGCTGGAGTGGGCCGAGGGGGCGCTGGGCCCACGTGACTTCAGCGGGTGGAGGCGGCCGGATCGGGCTCGTCCGATCCCGATCGGGATGGCGGCCACCATGGTGGTGCTCCGGCCACCGGCGGCGAGGGCACGGCCCAGAGGCGAGGGGGCACCGGCGGCTGGCAGATCCGGAGGAGGCGGCCTCGTCTTGGTCGCCGGCGTGGCCGGCCTGGCTCCTTCAGGCGGCGGGCGAGCTCCAGCTCGAGGAGGCCCTTGGCCATGGCGGAAGGCGGCGCCGGCGTCCGCTCCGACGAGCACGATGACCTGCAGAACGAAGGAGGGAGAGGTGAGGAGAGGCACGGGCGCAAGGAGAGGAGGGCGCGAGGAGGAGGGTGGTCGGGGCGGCGCTGCTCGCCGGCGGCGTCGGCCACGGTGGAGATCGGCGCGGCGGTGGATCCGTGTGAGGCGTCGGGCACAGATGGGCCTGGCCGGGCCCGGCGGCGGTGGCTGTGGGCCCGCACGGCCCGGGGCATGGCTGTGCTGCGGTGGGAGGCTTGGGGATCTGACGGCTCCGGGTCGCCCAGATCTACGGTTTCGGGAGAGGGGAAGGATTTTGGACGAAAATGGGCAAAAATTGAGGGGGTGGCTGCAAAAAGTCTTAGGGAAACCCTAATTGGCTGGTTTGGGAGGTGGGGGTCATTATATAGGCAGGCTAGGTGGCCAGTTTACGCAAATGCCCTCGGTACCCCTCTCTCGCATCCGGTGATCGCGTTCCTGACCGCCGAGACTGCGTACAGACTCCGATTCCGACGAAATCTCGAACCACACGCTCAGCGCGTCGAGCCCGTCAATCGTACCTCACTGCGGTGACATTCTGACAACATTTTTTGGCGCCCCTGAAAATAATCCGTTTATTAAATAAATGGGTTTTTCGATCCGGTGGCGATGACTGGACTTGTGCCGGTTGCGACGGTGCTCGGGTGAATCCCAGTGTCGCACAGGTCGTGTGCCGTGGTGGGAAGGGGTCGGTCTCCGTCCGATACGAGATAAGAGGGGGAAAATAATCGCCGATCAATAAATAGGGGATGCAAACACCGCAAACAAATCAGACAATCAAACAATTCACACCGAAAAGAAAATTTTTAATTTTTGTGAAAACTGGGCTGTTACAGTTAGTAACCGCTCTCGACGGTAGGTGCGATGTCTCGTGTTGCCTTCTTGTTGATGCTTGCTCATGTTTGGCTCGTAGTAATAGAGTGCTTGCTCGTTGATTGCTTTCCAGTGTTTACCCTCTAGTGTGCTTCCGCGGGTACCTCTCGTAGACGATGCGAGCTTGCGATCAACTACACCTTCGTAACCCGACTTATCAACAGGAAAGGACTATACGTTAGTTATGATACATTCTATTTCAACCAGCGGTTTGCATGCTAGTATAGGATAGGTTCGATGTTTGATCCTACCACATGTTTACAGCTTCTTTCAAACCGATACAACCATGTCCCTTCCCAGCAAACCTTGTACTGCTATGTTACTATTGCTCGTTGCTCAGCCCCTGCTTAGTATGCATGCTTAGGATGCTACGATGTTACCATGTTACTCCATGCTTGGTTTGTTGCTCAGCCCCGACGCTTTTTTCCATTCGAGTCATCTAGGATCCGAGTTCCAGGTATTGGTTTTAAGACTGAGCGTGCCTAACCGCGTGTGGGATTTTATGGGGTCCCCTTTTCTTACCTACCTAGCTTCAAACATTTCTAGTGGTGGCCCAAGATGATTTACCATTTGAAAACCGTGTATGTGCTTGGTTGGGCCCCCAGCTGTTTTAAAATAACTTGGGCCAGTGGAGACATGGTTTCTCTGTTGGTCCACCCGATCAGCTAGGACCCCGTTTCCCATGTGTGATTAACCGGCTATCCGACCTGCGTCATACGGAAGAGTCCGATCTGAGACCGTGGCCGGCTTTTTGATTGGGTGTCGACTCCCGGGGGCCACCCGGATTTGTTCGTTGTTAGTTAGAGGGACCTGTCGTTTCGGATCTCTCGAAACTAAATCATAAAATGGTTGCCTATGATGGGTAGCAACTGAGAGAGATGGGGTGCGTGCGGAGCCTTGTAATGGGCAGTTGGTACACCCCTGCAGTGTTAAATCTTTTCGAGAAGCCGTGTCCACGGTTATGGACAACTTGGGACCTACTCCTTGTTCATAGACAACAACAACTGAGATAATCTTAATATAACTTGATCATCGTGTGTGTGTGCCTTGACTGCTTCTTCTACGTCGGGATGCGAAGAGGAGGACAAGGATAGGATAGGTGTTATGTTTTCGTAAGTAGTTGATAGCAAGACTTGTTGGAGGCGATTCCTCATCGAATGGTTGGCTTCTTACCTTACTCTCTAGATCGTTAGCCACTTCACAAATTCTAGTGCGGAAGCAACCTCACCACTTAACCCTTCCTTACCGTAAACTACTAGTTGTCCTAGAATGACGAGTGATGAAGTCCTTGCTGGGTCAGTTGACCACTACAGTTGGATGCTGAGTACTTCTGTACTCATGATACTACCTCCAAACTCTTTTCAGGGTTCTTGATCGACAATAGGTATGGTGATTGACGTTTCACGTGGAGACTCGACGACGACTAGTTAGGCGGATCCCGGCGGAGGGCCTGGACCCATGTGGTTATGGGGATCGATGTTTTTCTCTTTGCCTCTAGGCATTTGCTTGTATTCTGTACCCAGACATGTATCTTCCGCTGTTGTATTATATTTATGGCACTTGTATGCCGATTGTATGAAATGTTGTATCTTTGTATCTGTAATGTGGTGATATCATGTTGGAAATCCGGGGCATATGGCATTGTCATATGTCGCGGTGGGACCGATATGTGCTTCGTCCCTGGATCTAGATGGAAACATCTAGATCTGGAACAGTACCGCATATCGGGCCTTACAACTTGGTATCAGAGCCTTACCGACCGTAGGATCCCTTTTCTGACCGAAGTCGAGTCTAGACAAAAACTATTTTGTAGTTACTAAGTTAGTTATCGGAAAGTAGGAATCTTTTTATTCCTTACCCTTGCTCTGGTCAGGACAAGTGTCATAAGTGTTTTAATCTTGACTTATCCCGTTTCAAAATTTAGGATCTCGAGTGTGTGGAGTATCGGAACCGTTACAATGCCTTGCTTGCAGCGTATTGTCTCGATTCCGAGCTCAGGTGGGAATTCCTGTAGTACCTTTAGCTTCTCCGGTTTCGGATATGATCTGGGTCGTCATTTGCCCTCCGTCCTTTTGCCCGGTGTTTTCATGACTTGCGTCGAAAAGAACTATCCCTTTGACCAGGTTTTAACTGTCGTTCCTCCTCTTGACACCGACGGTTTCGTATTTTCGACGATGTCGTCTCTCTGGGAAAGTTTATCTCGACAGTTGTTCGACGTCGACATGGAGCAGAGTCCCTTGTTGGTGGTGTTGAAGATCGTTGTCTCTCTTTTCTGTCCCCCGGATCGTCCAGGATCTCGGGACGAGATCCCTTGTTGTTGTTGTTGTATTGTAACAACCCAGATTTCACAAAAATTAAAAAAATTGTTTTCGGTGTGAATTGTTTGATTGTCTGACTTGTTTGCGGTGTTTGCATCCCCGATTTATCGATCGGGGATTCTTTTTCCCCCTCTTATCTCGTACCGGACGGAGACCTTGCCACCCTGACACTCGACCTTGCGACACCGGGTTTCACCCGATCATCGTCGCAAAAACCGCACAAGACCAGCCGCAGCCAACGGAACGAAAACCCCGTTTAATAATTAAACGGGTTAGTTTTATAGCGCGCGGAAAGTGTTCTCGTAACGGTTCCAGCACGAGGTGAACGCCGCCGGCTTGACGCGCTAATCGCGCAGTTCGAAGTTTTACCCAAATCGGAGGTCCTGCGGACCCCCGGCGATCAGAAACGTAATCACCGCGCGCAATAGAGAAAAACCGGGGATGTTTTTGTAAACTACCAGCCACCTGGGCTATATAAAGACCACCACACTCCCACCTCTATCTAGGTTTTCCCTAGCCACAAAATTTCAGCCACCCCCTGAGTTTGCTCAGATCTTCCCAATTTATCCCAAAATCCCGAAATTCCCCCCCCCTACGATCTAGACCGTCAGATCTCGCGATCCGACGGCCCAGATCCACCTAGCCTCCCATCTCTCCTCTCTCCTCACCGCCGCCAGCCCGAGGACAACCGCACACCGCCGGTGCACCGAGGCCGCCGCCGGCACACCGGAGCCACCCCGGCCGGCCACCTCTCCTCACCGCGCCGCACCTCTCCTCTCCTTCCCTCCTCCCTTCTCCTCCTCACCCCCTCCATCTCCTTGATACAGGTCGTCATTCTCCATGGCCATGTTCGACGAGCACCCGAGCTCACGCCGCCATGTTCTTGTGCCGCGCCACGAGCCTTTGCCGCCGACCGGATCCAAGTGACGCGCCCAGATCCGGCAGCCAGGAGCCGCCGCATTCCCCGACCTTCTCGCTCCACCGCCGGCCGGCCAGAGGGGCGCCGCTGCACGCCGGCGTGGCCTACCTCGAACCCGATCTGGATCGGGCGAGGGAAGCAGCCAGCTGTCGCCTCCACGTGGGCCGGCCACGCCCCCGGCGGCCCACTAGCTCCCGCGGCCCGAGTCATCCCAGCCAGGCCTCTCCAGGCCAGATGGGCCAGGCCCAAAGTGAGACCCTTTTTTTAATTATTTCCCCCCTCCGAATTTTTCCAAGTTTGGAGTAAATTGTTTGTTGTTTCAATTTTGCGCTGTAGTTTGCGAGTAATCTGTAGCTCGTATCGCGTTGCGCCCAAAACAGGAAATGTTCAGAATTACGTGCTCTTTCGTTCGTATGTAGAAAGTTTTTCCGTTTGAGGCCGTCTATATAATTTATTTCTGCGTCGAAGTGGGTACCAGATCGTTAGCTGTGCTGTTGTTGTTGAACTGTTATTTTATTGCAACTTCGGGCGACGGTTGCGTCGCAACCGTTCGTCGGAATTGATTGATTCCTTTTGCATCCTGATTACCATTGTTTCTACTTCAGTTCCATGCATTCACATGCCATATTTGCTTGCTGCATGTTGATTGTATCTTCAACCAAAGTAACTACCCTGCTGTTAGTGTGCTGCAGTTTATATTTTGTTGCAACTTCGTTTGACGAGTGTGTCGCGACCGTTTGTCAAAATTGAGTGATTCTTGTTCCATATTGTTAAGCATCATGTCTACTTTCATTACATGTATTGCATGGTCATGTGTACTTTCCTGATCATTGTTATTTTCTGCTCCAAAGTTGCTATTGTTTGCTGTTGTTAACCAACCTAAAATTTGGTTTAGGACAGAATAGTACCAAATCTTTTAATTATCGTGCGGCACTTAGTGGTATGACATGTTTAGTTTGTGTCTCACTTAAATTGACTAGCATAGATATTTTACTTTGTGCTTCACCTCGTGCCATGTTTGTGTGCTATGCCATGCTTCCTTGACTTGCCATGTTAACAACTTTGTTGATCACCTATAGCTAAAAAATTTGAACCGTTGTAAATGTGCGGTATCGTCGTGTGTGACGAGTACTCCACTTAACCTGTTAGTAACCGCTCTCGACGGTAGGTGCGATGTCTCGTGTTGCCTTCTTGTTGATGGTTGCTCATGTTTTCCTCGTAGTAATAGAGTGCTTGCTCGTTGATCGCTTTCCAGTGTTTACCGTCTTGTGTGCTTCCGCGGGTACCTCTCGGAGACGATGCGAGCTTGCGATCAACTACACCTTCGGAACCCGACTTATCAACAGGCAAGGACTATATGTTACTTATGATCCATTCTATTTCAACCAGCGGTTTGCATGCTAGTATAGGATAGGTTCGATGTTTGATCCTACCACATGTTTACAGCCTCTTTCATACCGATAAAGCCATGTCCCTTCCCAGCAAACCTTGTACTGCTATGTTAATATTGCTCGTTGCTCAGCCCCTACTTAGTATGAATGCTTAGGATGCTACGATGTTACCATGTTACTCCTTGGTTTGGGCTATCACATTATTATATTGTTGTTGATGATATTGATTATTATAAATGTTGACTATATTCGACGAAGGGTGGAAGGTCTAGGCTATCCCGCCCCGACGCTTTGTTCCATTCAAGTCACCTAGGATCCGAGTTCCGGGTACTGGTTTTAAGACTGAGCGTGCATAACCGCGTGTGGGATTTTATGGGGTCCCCTTTTCTTACCTACCTAGCTTCAAACATTTCTAGTGGTGGCCCAAGCTGATTTACCATTTGAAAACCGTGTCTGTGCTTGGTTGGCCCCCCAGCTGTTTTAAAATAACTAGGGCCAGTGGAGACATGGTTTCTCTGTTGGTCCACCCGATCAGCTAGGACCCGGTTTCCCATGTGTGATTAACCGGCTATCCGACCTGCATCATACGGAAGAGTCCGATCCGAGAGCGTGGCCGGCTTTTGGATTGGGTGTCGACTCCCCGGGGGCCACCTGGATTTGTTCGTTGTTAGTTAGACGGACCTGTCGTTTCGGTTCTCTCAGAACTAAATCATGAAATGGTTGCCTATGATGGGTAGCAATTGAGAGATATGGGCGTGCGTGCAGAGCCTTGTAATGGGAAGTTGGTACACCCCTGCAGGGTTAAATCTTTTCGAGAAGCCGTGTCCACGGTTATGGACGACTTGAGACCTACTCCTTATTCATAGACAACAACAACTAAGATAATATTAATATAACTTGATCATCGTGTGTGTGTTCCTTGACCGCTTCTTCTTCGTCGGGATGTGAAGAGGAGGACAAGGATAGGATAGGTGTTATGTTTGCGTAAGTAGTTGATAGCAAGACTTGTTGGAGGCGATTCCTTATCGAATGCTTGGCTTCTTACCTTACTCTCTAGATCGTTAGCCACTTCATATATGCTAGTGCGGCAGCAACATCACCACTTACCTCTTCCTTACCGTAAACTACTAATTGTCCGAGAATGACGAGTGATGAAGTCCTTGCTGGGTCAGATGACCACTACAGTTGGATGATGAGTACTTCTATACTCATGATACTACCCCCAAACTCTTTTTAGGGTTCTTGATCGAGGTATGGTGATCGACGTTTCACGTGGAGACTCGACGATGACTAGTTAGGCGGATCCCGGCGGAGGTCCTGGACCCGTGTGGTTATGGGGATCGATGTTTTTCTCTTTGCCTCTAGGCATTTGCTTGTAGTCTGTACCCAGACATGTATCTTCCGCTGTTGTATTATATTTAAGGCAGTTGTATGCCGATTGTATGAGATGTTGTATTCTTGTATCTGTAATGTTGTGATATCATGTTGGAAATCCGGGGCATATGGCATTGTCATATGTCGTGGTGGGACCGATATGTGCTTCGTCCCTGGATCTGGACGGAAACATTTAGATCTGGAACAGTACCGCATATCGGGCCTTACAACTGTTCACCCATTTTAAAATAGTCAAACGTAGAAACAAGTTGCATATTCATAATCCTTGCATTTTTTTGATAATTTTTCATATACTATATGTTAAATTTGGAGTTAATATGAATATTCTATGAATTTCTGAAGTTTAAATGTTTTTCTGCCAATTTCTGTAATTCTTTTAATCTTTTTCTATTTAATGTGTCACTGGGGCTCTGGCAAGTGGGCCAGCCCTGTCAGTGGGAGAGGGGTTTAATCCCTCTGTTATTTTAACAGAGAGGGGGTTAAGGGGGTTGGGGCCCACCTGACAGCCTCTTTGGGGGGGGGGGGGTTAAGCGGCGACCATCTCCACGGCGGAGGGCTCGCCGGAGCTTGATTTGGAGCACGGGAGGCCACGGGACTAGCATGGGAACGTGCCCCGTGCTCACCCACATCGCATAGAGCAAGCAGGGGGTCTGCAGGGGCTCCAGGGCGACGACGTTTTCTAATGGTGCGGCGGCCGGAGCTCTGTACAGGCGGCGACGACGAAGGAGGCCACGGGGAGAGGCACGGATAGGCTTGGAGGAACGGGGAGCTCACCCTGAGAACGATGTGCAGAACGGAGTGGCCGGGGGAAGGCTGGCCGGAGCGGAATCTCTCGCCGGAGCTGAGCGTGGCCGGCAACGCGATGTTGAAGAAGGCGTCGCGTTTGGGGCTTCCGGGCTCGATTGGGCGTGCAGGATGATGAAGACGGCAATGCTGGAGCTTCTGGACAAGACGGCGAGGCTTCTCGATGTGATTTTTTGCGACGGCGCACGACGGCGTCCTCTGCAGCGTCACGGTGGCGCGTGGAAACGGCGAGGGAGAGAGAGATGGCGTCGGGGAAGAGGAGGAAATGGCCACAGGGGGTGCTAGGCGTCGACGTGGCGAGCAGAAGAGGGAAGGGGAGGCCTAGGTGGCCGTCGGTGTCGTGGTGGCGGTCATCGCCCCCGGCATGCTCGACAGCGATCTTCTTGGGGTAAACGACAAGCCCCACGTAGGCTTGGGTCTGGGAAGGTTGAGTTGGGCCCAAGGCCATAGGGGGTGGGCTGGGTTTGTTTTTTCTATTTTCTCTCTATTTTTGTTTCTGTTATCTTTTTCTTCCATTTGTTTTTCCGCAAATAAAATAGCAAGGCAATTTGTAAAATCTTCAAAACTTTTATGTGGGCTTATAATATATATATCTAGCCACTCACAAGTTGTGGAGATTTTTGAAATTCAAATAATTTGAATTTCAAAACAAATAGGGGTATTATTTAATTTCCAAGGCCCTTAGGGTATTTTTGAGAAATCTTGGAGAATGTCGTGGGACCCACTTCACTTTATATGTGATCGTGCATATTTATAAGACTTTTCAAAAATATCAGAGAAATTTTTGGAAGCAATTTTTATCTGGCCATTTAATTATAAACTTTAGGGCTTTTCTTTTTCCCGAATTCAATTTCTTTTGAATTTTTTTCACATGACGCAAAGTCAAGCTAACCCTAGCACATACCTAAACTTGGGTTGTGACAGTATATCTCATGCTCGAGGGCTCAGCGTGGCACGGGCAAAAGAACCTACAGCGGGGCTCCATCAGCTCTTGGAAGAAGTTCCACAACGCTTTCATCGAGAACTTCAAGTCAACCTACAAGCGGCCGGCCTCACTCGAGGAGCTAAGAGCATGCAGGAAAGGAACCAGAGAATCTTTAAGGGCGTACATCCAGCGATGGACCATATACTCAAAAACTCAGCCGAAGACATATCAGACGAAAGTGAAATGGATGCATTCAGAAGAGGATTACAGCGCTTAAACTTCATAGAATAACTCGGGCAGATCAAAGTCTGAACACTCACGCAGTTGCTAGAGTACGCCAACAATTGGGACGACGGAGAAGACTCCGTGTGCAATAAATCAGACGCCCCGATGACTCGCACAGATTGCGACTATGACTACTACGACGGAGACAAAGGTTTTGATAGGAGAAGAAAAAGGCCTAGGCGCAACTTCTACGATGAAGAAGGACCCCACATGGTCACGGCCAGTTTCCCAGGAGACAGGGACAGCAGACGGCGCGACGACAACGCACTGCAGCGAAGAGACAAACAGGAAGATCGACCATACGCCCAAAAGAGAGATTGGAGATCCAGGCAACCACGAGATGATGCACGAACATACCGCTCGACCAAAGAACAGTTAGACGGGCCATGCACAATACATGGTTTAAGGAATGACCGCGGAGAATTAAGATCAAGCCACACACTCGGAAACTGCAGGCGCTTCACCAAGCTCTCAAAAGAAAAGAGTCGGTCCACAGCCCCAACAGTACAACCTCTGGAAAGTGTGGAAGTCGGACCAATCACCCACAACGCACGACCTGTAAGGCCCCCGATGCGGTATTATCTCGAGTTTGTCGCTTTCGCGTCCCACCTAAAATAGAAGCGCATAAGTGGCCACCGACACATGATACTCGCACTCGTATCGCTATCGGATTCTCGACAACAGGTAAATGAAGCATGAACAAATAAGACATAAATATATATAAGTCCAGGGCATACACTCGCCGCTGGTATTTATTACATCAACTCAGAGATCGTAAGATCCAACAGTACATCATAACATCATGCGGAAGACACACATGACCGAGTACGGTCAAAATCCAAATGGACCTAGAGAGGGCTGCACATAAACAAGTCCACCCATGGAACGTCGGAACCCAACTATAGGATCTATTGGGCGAAGTCCTCCTCATCATCCTCCTCCGGTGGCACCTCCACAATGTAACGCCCAGTGCTCGGGTCGAGGTAGTAATCCACTGCAGCGGCCGATCAGAAAAACAATAAAAGGGAAAAGGAAAAACAAGAGGTGAGAATATATCAATACAGTATAACTAACTTCTCACGGTAAGGAAAAGTAGTGGTTGAGGTTGCAGCCGCGCTAGCATATATGAGTGGCTAACGATCTATTAGAGTTAGGGAAGATCCAAGAACTCGTTGAAAACATGTCGTAAGTCTACTATCCACCTACTTACGCAAAACATAACACAACCTTGTCCCCTCTTTGTCGCCCCGGACGAAGAAGAGAAATCAAGGCACTCATACGTTGGAACCTTTTAAATCATGATTAATTTGATGTTATTCTATGAAAAAGAGTAGGTCTCAAGTCTTCATAACCAAGGACATGGCTTTTCGAAAAGATTTAACCTTGCACGGGTGTACCAACTTCCCATCATAGGCTTCGCATGTACGCCCGTATTCCACTTGGCTGGGTAAACGCCTGAAACTCCGGACCGTCAGAGTCCCTCTAACTAACAACGCACAATTCCGGGTGGCCCCCGGGAAGTCGACACCCAACCCAAGAACAATCCACGCTCTCGGATCAGACTCTACCGTATGACGCAGGTTTGATTGCCGGTAATTCTCACATGAGGCCGGGTCCTAGCTGATCAGGTGGAACAACAAGGGAACCATGTCCCCCCTGGCCCGCTTTGTTTTGAAAACTGCTGGGGTACTAACCAAGCACACACACTGTTGCAAATAGTAAATCAGCTCGGGCCACCACTAGAACTATTTGAAGCTAGGTAGGTAAGACAAGGGGACCCCATAGAATCCCACACACAATTAGTCATGCTCGTGAAGAAACACAATACCCGGAACTCGGGACCTAGGAGACTCGAATGGAACAAAACACCTGGCGGGAACAGCCTGGTCTCCCATCCTTCGTCAAATATAAGTTAACATCATAATTACAAATATGAACCAATTTCTGATAATCGCATGATATTCCACCAAGCAGCAATGGGTATAAGCAGAAGGTTAAGGACCTACACATACTAGAAATGGTTAAGCAAGCAAGGTACATAGACAAACAAGGTTTTGCTAGGATGTGGGGGCATGGATGTTTGGGTTTAATTGAGAGGAAAAAGTATATGGTGGTAGGATCATGCAATCGTTATAAATACAGTTAGGCAAGCGAGCTGAAAGCTATAAAGAATGATATATAAACCCCCTTGCCTGGGTAATAAGTCGACCGAGCAGACGTAGCAGGGTCCTCAGGCTCGGTGTCGGAAATCTCCATGAAAGTCTCCTCGGTAGTCCAAGGTTCTAACGGAAGGTACCGGCAAGGAAAAGCACACAAGTAAACATCGAGACCAAAAATGCTCACGCATGGATGAGATGATCAAGTTAATAGACATGGTGTGACCCTATCTAGTCAAATTTAAATGAAGGTGTTGACAACACGTCAACAAACTCCATATGCAATTATCTATAATTTTATGACTTTGGTCATAGCCTTAACTTTGGTGTAAGTGACATGGCAACATGACATGGCATGGAACAATAACAACAAGTTAACAATAATAAGCATCGCGAAATAAATTTATCGATTCCGAAGACGGAGAAGTGTCGGTGAATTTGACACCGGGAAGGTTCAACAGAAGAGAAAGATCCCAGCCACTTGCATATGACAATATGCTAGGGCTGGTTCATGGATGCAAGGATTCAAGATGACATGGATAAGAGTTTGAAGCATCAAAAGCACAAGATCAACATGCACTGAAGTTGAAAGAAGGACAAAGCATTGGGGGGCAAAAGAAATCGAATGGTTATAAGTGCTTGTGCACCATGTCCATTTTGTGTTGCACAAGACACAAAATGGATATCACCATTGAATTCCTAGGACCTTATTGCCCCAAGAACATATATGACATGACCCAATTTGAATTTCCAAAACACAGTTTGCAATTCAAAAGAACTTAAGGGCCTTAATGCAAATTTGCCAACACCACATTAATTTAAGGCTCAACTTACAAAATGGACCTCACCATGGGCTTCAGTGGAAAAAACTACCCCAAAATCATATATGGGAAGATATGTTTGAGGTAAAATGCCCAAGTCATTTGAAAACAGATTTGAATTTGAATTCAAATCAATTTTTGGAAAAAAATAAGAAAACAGAAAAGAAATAAAAAGAAAAGAAAAGGAGGAGCTCAGCCTCCTGGGCTGGATTCGGGCAAACCGGTCCAGACTTCTCCCTCTGCTCTCTCTCTAGACGAGCCCACCAGTAGCAATCGCTTGGGCCAGCCCACCAGAACTCCAGCCACTGGCAGGAGGGGCCCTGTAACATCCCGGGTGTCACGCTATAGTAATCACCTTGTTAAATGCCATGGCATGATGATTAGGCAGGTGATAAACACTCTTGATTATGTCAAGTTCAAATTCAAGCTTAGATAAAAATTAAAAATAAAGTGGAAATAAAACTTAATCCAAAAATATTGCAACCAGTTTTATTAAATGCATAATAATCATTAGGTCCTATTAAAATAATAGTGGGATTTTATTACAAGGTTTAAATATTGTAAACAAATCCAAACAATAGCAAAACAGTAGCATTTGACCCTTTTTGAATAAAACAAAAATGCAATTTATTTTATATGGGAACTAAACTTTTTGTGGCACTGTTATCAAGTGCATCACTAATTTTGGTACATGTTTCACAATTTACAAAATTAAAACAATAGCCAAATAAATTTTAACAGAAAAGTATAAAAGAAAAGAAAAACAGAAAAAGAATAAAAACCCTATACTACACCCAGGGCGAAGCCCACCATGGCCCAGCCGCCAGCCCACTCCCACCCTCCCCGTTGTCTTCTTCCCCGACACTTCTCACCACGCCGTGGCGCCCATCCATGCCACCGGGCCGCTGTGGAGGGCATCGAGCGGCTGACGGCTAGCATAAAGTCGCCCCCCTGAGCTCCCTCGCCCCAACCTCGAACCCTAGCCTCGCAGGCCCGCCGCCCCCTCCATTTTTCCCCTCCCCCTCTCCCTGGACTGACCTCGCCCATGGCACTCCGGCGTGTCCAGGGGCTCCGCCATGATCCTCCACGTCACCCCGTGAGGGGAATTGAACTGGGAAGCTGCACCGAAGACGCCCTGGTCCTTGACCTCACCTGCGGCTGTCGTCGCCGCGCGGCTCGGTTAGTTGCCTCCGGTCATCCACGACCTCGCCCAAGCTCTCCATCATCCTCCCCTCGGTAAGCCGCATCGATCCCCCTCAAATACCCCTTCGATCCGCTCCTCGTACCGTTCCCCCGAAGGGACGTGCTCCAGCCGCCGCCGTGCTTGCGATGGTCGCTGTTCTGGACGTCCACTTCCCCTGTCTCGAGCACCCGTAGATGCGCAATGTTATACTCTTTCGATTCCCTCTATTTGCTGCTCATGTTGGTCGTCGGAATGCCACCCCCCGCCATCACGCCCCGTTCGCCACCGTGCGCCATGGCCGTGGCCCCCTTCCTCCACGGGTGTCGCGCCGTTGAGGCCGGCTGCCTCGCCTGCAGCCGAGGCTGCACGCGCGCGCCCGCGTGGCCACGACCCCCACTCCTTGCCGCGCGCCCCCGGCCGGGATGGCCTCGCCGGCGTTCCCCCTGAGCTCACTGCCGACGCGCACGTGCTAACTGTGGCCTAAGCCCCTTCCATGCCTCTGACATGTGGGCCTTCCCGTTGGATTAGTGTTAATCACATGTTAAAAATAAAACATAACCCCCAGAGTGAATGACTAGTGGGCCGCCATGCCCCTCTAAATAAACAACTAGGTAATTACGTGGAGTTTGGCCCATGTGCCACTGACCAGTGGGACCCTGCCCATTATTGAGCTAAATAAAAATGTTGTTAGAAATTGTACCTATGACATGTGGGCCCTGGTCATTTCTTTTTTAAATAAATGGAGATGTATTAGTTAGATTAGATTAACCCCTAGTGAATGGCATGTGGCCCCCACTGTTATTTAAATTTAATAAAATGAATTTTAATACTGTGAGGCTGACATATGGAACCCACATGTCAGTTGACCAGTCAACAGCACTGTTTTGGATAATGTCTAGTTATTAATAAAAGAAAATCCAGAAAATGATTTAAAATGATTAAAAATTTGAAATTAAATATATTTTAAACCGTAAGCCAGATTCAAAAACTTTATACATGAAAATTGATCAGAAAAATATAGTGAATACGGATACACTATCTGTATGCCAACCACACCGCTCTAACACAACGAACATCGACATTCCCCCCTCCGGGCCGTCTATCGATAATCACCCGGAGTCGGCTTTTCATCCCCGGATGAATTCCCGCTCCGAGCAACGTGTATTGCACTGCGTTAGAATGTGGTTTACATTGCATCTGTCATGTCATGCATCTGTTTGTATATGCTTGCTTTGCATTCACTGTTTCTTCCCCCCTTTATTCTTCTGTAGACCCCGCTGCTACCGCCGACTACACCGCTGCCGGGTACGACTACTTCGTCGACGACCATACCCCTACCGTCAAGTTTCCAGGCAAGCAGAGCCATTCTCTTCCCCAGATATCACCTATCTTGTCCGTACATTTCTTGCACTAGGCATTGTTAATGTTACTGCTACGATTACAATCCTATTCAATTGCATAGCCTGTCATTGTCGACCCTTCATGTACCTTCCTTTATCCTATGCTGCCTATAAATATATATATCTTATTCAGCAGTGAGCCCTGCTCATTGTTAGCTAGTATTAGATAGCGGGCCGTGATCACTCTGGTGAGTGTCGCGGATACAATTTATTATAACTATAACAGGTACGGTACAATGCAAACACCGCCTAAGGTCCCCTAGCTCGGCTCTGCCGAGCCACCATCAAGTGTGAGATATCGAGGAGTAATCCTCGTACCTCCACTCTTTGCTGACTCTGTATAGCCGCTCTAGGGTCCTGAGCCCCGGTTGTCCATAAGGTAAGAAGTCGGGCGACCCAACGGTGCCCACGAGCGGTATTGCGTCGGGAACGACAGGGAGGGTACGACCGACGTTACTGATGTGCTTGGCCCCTGCTCGTATCTCTTGCGAGAGTTACCAAACCACGAAAATTCGAGCTCTACCAAGAGCACACGCGAGAGAAGGTAAGGAGACGGTTCACCTTGTTGGTAACCGTAGAGACTTGGTGGGACGATAGGGAAGGAACCGATGTACCGGTGGTCCTGACTGCTGTTGTTTTCCGCGGGTCAGTTAAGTCGAGGCAACAATAACGGTTGTCACGCAGGTTAATTAAAATGCTAAATGGTTCGGTGGATGTCTTGAGTAGCCTTTTGGCTTGTACGGACTACCTACACGAGGGATGAGGAGTGTGGGCTCCCCTGCATCGTAGTCTCGTTCGAGGGTCTTCAGACGTCAGCAGTACCGCAGGCTGATTGCCGGTAAGTGGCGTTGTCTTCTCTTGCTCGAGCGGTGTATTTGTATTTTCTTTGATTTTGATTCACCGGCAAGTCACGCACCGTTCAGGAGTACATTCGGGTTAGGGTCCAAAGCCCGGCGTACATAGGATATAGTCCGGCGGATGACCTCTCTGTTGATTGCCGAAGGATGGGCTTCTTTGTGTCGGATAGCTTCGGTGGGGTGTTCCCTAACAAGGTGTACGCCACCCTGGAGATCCGAGCGTCGTAGAGTCACGCCAGTGCACCCCTACAGGGAAGATTAATCTATTCGAATAGTCGTGTCCACGGTAACAGGACGCTTTATTCTGAAGCTGGATCTTACTACTACAAACTACTACTATTAAATTGTATGGTTCCGGGTTTTCTTCCTCGTCGGGAAGTCGGGGAGGGGAACTCGGAGGCACTATTATTATTAATTATTACAACTTACTATTATACAATGCTGCAGCAACTTCTGTTGAATTGTTATTAAATTCATGTTATTGAACTGCTGGTTGTTTCTCTTCTCATGCTGCAAGACACGTCAGAAGATGCTAGTCTTCGATAGGTCTAGCTTCTTACCCTTATTCTGATTTCTACCTTGCAGTCCACTATATACAGCCTCCCCTTTCCATTTGATACAAATGCATAAATGCTTAGTAGCGGACGTAAGACTCACGGGTATACTAGATACTCACCCTTGCTTTATTTTCCCCTTTTTGTTCTTCCTGATCGGCCGCTACAGTCGACATTGGAGCCTTGGAGTCCAGGAGCAGGAGATCCCCGATGCCGGCCACCGCAACATGAAGATCCCCGATGCCTTCTACGGCGTCGAGTTCCCCGTTGACCATGAGTAGTTTGGAGGTTCCCAGGCAGGAGGCCTCGCCTTTTTGATTTGTTGTTATTTGTGCTAGCCTTGTTAAAGCAACCTTGTATCCTTGTGTCTGTACTCACATACTATTGCTTCCGCTAACTTTGTGCTCTCGAGCTGTTGTATTCGAGCCCTCGTGGCCCCTGGCTTGTATTAAACAGCTTGTATTATTTTATTCGTAGAGTTGTGTTGTGATATCTTACCGTGAGTCCCTAATCTCGATCGTGTACCTTGCGTGTATGATTACTGTACACGGTCTTATTTTGGGGGTGTCACAGGCCCGGCTATCAGCCGCTCGCAAAAAGGAAAAAAGTTGGGAGGCAAATGCCTCGCGTGGGGATCGAACCCACGCCTGCTCGCTCGTTGCTGCTGCTCTCTTCCACTACGACACTGCACGGTTTCTGAACGGCTACAGGTCTGAAACCAGTAGACGTATGCCCATGCTATTCTGAACATCAAAAACCCCGACGGCGACGACGACTTGCGGCGACGCTCGCCTCGCCGTCTCGACTCCGGCAGCCCTGCGATAACTTGCGAACGCTACACACCACATCCAGCTACAGCTTGCTACGCTCCACTCCTACGGAGGTGCCCTACTCTCCTCTCCACGCTCTTCTGAGGATGGTGGCGACCACGGGTTTAGAGGTGCAACCACAGTGTGCACCACCTGAACCGGTGACGATTTCAGCGACTCCGTGCCGGCTAGTGCTCGACGGCGGCATGCAAATGGAGAAGGGAATTACCACGAGGCCGTGGCTCCCCGGATCTACTCGGGAGGAAGCCAAAGGGGCTCCTTTCTGGTGAGGCAAAACGCGGCGGCCACTGAACCACTCACGAAGAGCATTCAGACGCGGCGGCGAGCTAAACTTATGCACGGGGAAGTCTTAGCTGCTGCGCACGCGTCCTAGAGCACGCCTATGACCCGCATGACACGCACCAGGCACGCCCTTGACCAGAAGAACACGGTGGCCGGCCGGCGACGACAGCCCGCGGGCGCAGAACATAGACCGCGACGTGGGAACTCTAGGCTACGCGTTAGGGAGAGGGGAAGGGCATTTGATGATCACCTTGGGGGGTGCTGGCGACGCGCTCAAACTCCCGAAGCGTAAGAGGGAGGCGGCCGTCGTCGAGGAAGACAGTGGCCGCGACGGAGCTCGACGGTGCGCGGCTTGGATCGGACACCCCGTGGTCCAAACCTGCAAAGGGGGAACGCGGGTGAGCTTTGAGGTCGCGCAGGCGAGCGCAGGCTCAATATTGCGGCAAGACAGCGGCGAATTGGTCGCCGGCCTCACCAGCGTCAGGCGGAATAGGGGAGGTGCCCGACGTCCATGGGGGCGGCGGCGCGACGAATTGAGAGGGGGAACGGAGTGGCCTAGGGGGCCTGAGGTCAGAGTGGCTCCGTCTTGAAGGACAATCAATGTTGGCTTTGTGCTGCACCAACCAATCCATGCCCAAAATGACAATTATATCGGAACGGGGCAAGACAATCAAGGATGCTGAAAAGGCAATCCCTTGAATACGGATCTCCACATCGGGGACTGACCAGGAAAAATTGAATTTGGAACCAGTAGTACCAACTGAGAGTGTCCTCGGAAGCTGATCTCTTGGAAGATCAATCATTGTTGCAAAAGACTGGCAGACAAAAGAGTGAGTTGCTCCGGAATCGAACAACTCTGTCGCAGGAACAAAATTAACAAGCAACCTACCAATCACGATCTCTGAAGACTACTGCGCATCTGTTATCATCACGTAGTTTACTCGAACTGCACGTGGCTGTGCCCTCACCATCGCTGTACTCGGAGTAGAGCGACGTGGGGCGGTGGGAGCCGAGAAAAGCGGGGATCGGTGTACTTGGGAGAAGTGTGCCCCGACTCTTCGCACTTGTATAAGATCACGCCTGGTCTGGGCTGGGACTGCGGCCTGGGTGGCCTCGCGTGTGGTGGTGTAGAGCGAGGGGCCTGCTGAACTGGGACGGGAGGGCGGGAAAAAGTGCGCACAACTGCCCCCCTCTGCTGGAACTGCTGCCTGTGTGGTGGAGCCTCTGTGACCCAAGGCTGTGCCTTCTTGTGGACCATCAGTGCGGAGCTGTACTCTCTCTGGCGCTTTCTGTCTGCGTCCCACTCTGCTCTAGCTGACTTCTGGTGGATAGCTGAATCGACGAACTGCTAGAACAGCGTAGGGTTGCACTAGGTGAGCGCATACTTGATCTCTGTGCTGAGACCCCCACGGAACCTTGAAATCCTCTTGGCCTCTGTGGAGACCTCCTCAGGAGCGTACCTGGCGAGCCTGACGAAGGCCAGGTTGTACTCCTAAACTGACCTCTCACCCTGTCTCAGAGCCAATAACTCCTCTCGCCTCCTGTCCATCAAGCCAGTCGGAATATGCGCTGCTCTGAAGTTTGTGACGAAGTCCTCCCACGTGATCACAGCATCGCCCTTGTTGGCCTTGTAGGTATCGTACCAGCTGGCTGCTGCACCCTGAAGCTGGAAGGAGGCGAAGGTGACATAGTCTGCTGGCTTGACGGTGTTTGCGTTGAAATGCTTCTTGATCTCAGCTATCCAGTCATCCGCCTCCAGCGGGTCTCGAGCTCTGAGAACCTGGGGGGTTGATAGCAAGGAACTACTGCAAAGTCATGTGCTCTGGTCGATCACTCCTCTAGGCAGTTTGGTTCTGGAGCATTTGTAAGATCGCAGTTGTGCCCTGAGCCACTGCGGCCAAAACCTCCTTATGGCTTCTCGCCCCTCGTTGATTACCCAAACTGGAAGGTTGAGATGTAGACAGCAGCAAATTTTCCTCGGTGAAGATACCAAGGTTTGTCTCCAGTAGGGCTCCAGCAACGACAGGAAGATGACAACAGCGCCAGAAGTTAGGCGGTTGACGTGGATCTGCACACACAACAGATAACTTGGCTCCCAACGAGTTCAGAGAGGTTGTCAATCCCTCCGGCCTTGTTGTTCACAAAGGATCAAACGCACGGGAAAATAATGATAGTGATAGCAACAGAAAAGTAAATAAAGCAGTAAATAAATAGTGGGTGTAAATAGTGTTGGAAATATGGACCGGGATCCCATGATGTTCACTAGTGATGTCTCTCTCCCAAAAGACGAGAAAATAGCCATGCGAGGTAAACAAATCACAGCTGGGCCATTGACAGGATTATGTGCGCAAACCAATGCTAACTATGCTATAAAGAAAGGAAGAGGCTCAAAAGCATGGGCGGTACGCCAAGACAAGTAGACCGAAATCCATCTGCATCTACCTACTAATCATCCACCTTGAGATATCTATCCAGAACATCTCGCTGATATTAAGTTACGAATCCCACCCAAAGTGTAAACTCAAAGCAACAGACAACTTCATTAAAGAACTTTGCGTAAAGTAAACAATCCTTGCACCCACAAGTACAAGCACCGTTGTTTTCTCCCTTGTGGCAACAACACATCCCCTAGACTCATTTTTCTGTCACTCAAGCTAGTCATCGGGGGGCATGAACCCACAATCATGCATAACGCTCCCTCTTGGAGTCACTACCTGCTACTTGGCCAAAGCAATAAACAGCAATGGACAACATGCAATAATTACTCAAGAACATAAATATAAAAGAGGAGAATCCAATATATTACTCAAACACAATCTGAACATAGTCTCATAATCCATCGGATCCCAGCAAACTCAGCATAGCAACACCAGAAAGATTACATATGTGCCTCGATCATATAGGGCAGCTCACGAGGTCTAAACCATGAAGAACAAATAGGGAGGAGAACATCACATAGCTACTCATCATAGACCCATGGTCCATGGTGGACTACTCACAGTTCATCCGGGAAGCATCCATGGTGGTGGAGAAGATCCCGGAGGTGGTTCCTCCCTCTGGCAGGGTGCCGGGAAGAGGTCTCCTGGTGCTCCCGATCTTGGAAGCGTGGCCGCACCAGGTGGCCGCCTGGGCCACCCCTGGCTCCCCTCAGGCCCCACTAGGGCTCTTCTGGAAGGTTCCCATACGCTGATTTTTCCTATATTTTTTCCGGAATTTTTATGGCACTTTAAGTAATAGGAAAACCTGAAATACAAAAACAGCAGAAAACAGGAACTGTCACTAGGGTATACTGAGTTAATTGGTTAGTCCAAATATGATCAAAAGTGTATGGTAGTTCATCAATATCATAGCAATATCACACAAAAGAGGCATGGAGCAAGCAGAAATTATAAATACGTTTTGGACGTATCAACATCCCTAAGCTTAATTCCTGCTCGTCCTCGAGTAGGTAAATGATAAAAAACATAATTTCTTTGGTGACATGCTAACAACCATATAAGAACTTTTAAGTAAAGAAATCAATGCATGTAATTAAATTCAAGTCATAACAGTCAAGAGTCTATATTAGCATTGAAACAAACAACATAAGAACATAAAGGTGCAAGAGCTCTCGCTGTCCGTGACTCGAATGTCTCCAAATGGTGTTTGCGTGCAAGAAAGGGGATAGGGATATACGACAAAAAAGGTATTTTTGTGTTGAGAACTCAATCTACTAAAGTTTCACATTTGGTCTTCTTTGGAATCTTATCTTGACTCCTCCTCAGACCACTAGCCAGGTACAAGTCAAAATGATCCACTCCTTTTCGATATTTTGAGCACTCATGCAATGGATGAGCGTAAGCAAGAAAGTTGACACTTAGGATGGCAAATAGAGAAAAATTATGGAGGAGGAAGATAAAAAAGGTGTGAAGGGATCACATTAAAGAGGACAATCATCGGCGAGAAAAAGCCAAATGATAGATATGATGTGAGGAGTAGGGATTTCCATGCAACGGATGCACATATGAGCTAAGATAAGCTCTCCAATGGAACTAGTGGGGGTAAATCCAACTTGCTTGCTCAAGAACACCTAGAGCTCATTTGAGGAGGCTCATCATTGGAATATACAAGCCAAGTTCTATAGTGTGAGGGTCCCCACATAGCTATATGAATGAATGATAATCTCTATGGAGTACAAGATATAAGAGGGAGTACGAGTATGGATCAGGAATAGTAGTGTGCCCCCTTCTCTCTTTTTATTTCTTTTTCTCTTTTTCTATTTTTTTGTATTTTTTTGGTGGCCTCAATGGCTCTTTCTATTTCTCTCATTTGTCCTCTTTGGGATCTTTTGATTTTGTCCTCTTTGGGATCTTTTCCTCACTTTAGGGGCAACACACTATATATTACAAGAAGTATAGAAGATCTTTCACACTTTACAAAAGTACTCAACATAAAGAAAATGAAACTATCATGAAGTATGAAAATGTATGCCTCTGTCAGTGTAGCAGGATATGCAATGATACTAGCGCGTCATGTAGCAAAGATTAGGGAAAGGCCCAACTAGCATGTGGCTCATCAATCAAACAAAATCATGTATGACATGAAGATCAAGTCATGAGAAGGTGGATGTTGCATGGCAATGTATCTCGGAACGACTATGGAAATTCCTTGATAGGTAGGTATGGTGGATGTTTTGAGGAAGGATATAATGAGGCTTATGATGACAGTGCGTATTGTGCCATGGATTTGGATGTACCGGAGAAGGTGGACGCCAACTCTCGGAGTAAGAAGAAGGCAATGCACGGCACAGGAGAGGCTAGAAAAATATGGGACGGTGGAAGTGTCAACTTTCGAATACTCACATTAGTCTGAAGAACTCATGCACTTTTTATTGGTAACTCTCAATCTAATAAGGAGGTTCACAAAGAGACAATTACCCCGAGGAGGAGTGTATGGGGGTTTGGTTATCCTTGCGCATCCACGACTCATGGTACGTGATTGTACTCTAATATTCGATCCCTCCAAAGAGTAGTGATCCATCTAGTAGCTAAAGTTCTCAACTAATTTTGTAAGTTTTGAAAATAAACATGGATTGCCCAAAATACGACATCTATCACTATAGGCTAAAGCTCTTGACACCAAAAGTCCAAAAATTACTCATAGCAATACCTCAAAACTATTGCAAGTTACTACTACAAAAGAATAGCAACCTCAATTACCTACTTCAAGTCAAGACACAAAACTCAATGCGACAGGCAAACTCTCTAAACAAGATAAACATGAAAACTCAAGATATTTCCAGCAACAAACTAAACAAAAGCTCTTAAAAAGATAAGCATGAAAACTAAGAGCTAAACATGACAGCAGCTAAGAAAAAGATAAAGAACACACACAACAAAGATAAGCATGAAAATCCTATGTTGTCTTCTAGGTTGAAGTCGAGCGTGTTTCTCTCCCACACAAAGAAAGATGGGTTCTAACTTGTTATGTGTCAGAACCCTCTGTTAGGTAATGTGCTAGGATCAAGTAACCTTGCATCATGTCAATTTTTTCAAAGGAAATCAACTTCAAAATCCAAATGGGACAAGGACCCCCCCCCAGATGAATTAATTCAAAAGGCCAGATAAAAATCTTCTCCAAAAATTCATGTTAGATTTTTGAAAAGTCTTATAAATGAGTGTGATCACATATCAAGTGATGTGGGACCCATCCCATGCTCATAGATTTTTCAAATATTCAAACAGTGCCTTGGAATTAAAGAAATACCCCTATTTGATTTAAGATTCAAATTATTTGAATTTTAAAAATGTTGAAAGTTTATGAGTGGCTAGTCTATATTATTATGAGGGCACATAAAAGTTTTCAGCATTTAATAAAATGTTTAGCTATTTATTTTAGCTAAACAGAACAAATGTCAGAAGAGAAAACAGAAAGAAAAAGAAAACAGGAAAGTGGCCCGCTTACCTGGGCCACCCCGGCCCAACTCACCTCTCCCGCAGCCCAGCCCGCGAAACCCCCTTGTCGTCTTCCACCCCGCGCTGCCAAGCAACTCGGTGGCGAGGCGCCGACGCCGTGGACGCCACTGCGACGCCTTCAAGCGTCCAGCCCCCCCCCCCCCCGAGCTTATCTCTTCGTCCAGACGCATCCTGGAGCCGCCCTGCTTCATTCCCCCCCCCTCCAGGAACACCTCCCCTTCCTCTCTCGCCCGATTCATCGCCGCCCGAGGAACACGCCGGAGCGCCGTCGAGCACACGCATGGCCATTGACGCCTAGAAGTCCCAAGACTGTGTCCAAGCGCTTCGTCGTCGTCGTCTTCACCGACTTGCAGAAGGAATCGAGCCCGGAGCCCACGTAGACGCCGGATTCTTCCTCGAGTTCCCGCCGGCCGCCGTGAAGGACTTCGTCAATTTCGCCGCCGTTGAGCCACCCCAGCCCTCGCCAGCACCTCTACTGAGTTCCTGGTGAGCTCGGGTTCGAAACCCCTCTCTTCTCCCCCTGGATTACTCACTCTAGCCGGATCCGCCATGGTAGCCGAAGCTCCTCGCCGCCGGGATCAATGGAGACGTCCAACCGTTAAGTAATCGAGCCTGCCGTGTTGTCCAACGTGTTCCCCGTGCTCTTCCTCGTCGAACCAGCCTAGCCCCGCATCAAGTCGTGCCCTGGAACGGAATCTCGATCACGGCCGTAGCTAGGTCGCCGCAAAAGTTGACGCCGGCGAGCGTACGGTGCACCCCAGTGCTTGGTTTTGGTCCCGTTCGACGCGCGCGAGTAAGAGCTTCAAGATGGTGGTCTTCGCGCTCCAAATGACGGCCGGAATAGTGATCCCGTGCAGCGCCGCCGCGACTCCAGTCGCCGGCGTTTAGCCGCCGGTGGATTAGCCCCTAAGCACTCGGCGAATGACCCCCTGGGTCACTGACCAGTGGGCCCAGTGGCTTAATTAAACCACTTTATTAATTTAACCCACGGGTTAATTAACCCAGTCACTGACAAGGTGACCCCACATGTCAGCCCCCCCTGACGTCAGCACTTGCGCAATAAATCAGTTAAATGAATTTCCAGAGATTATTTGATTTAAAGAAATTCCAAAAATTCCAGAAAATACCCCAAACTTTGGAAATTCATAGAAATTTCATATTAACTCCAAATTGGACAAATAATATATGAAAAATGATCAGGAGAAACTTATCTTTCCAAATATGCAACTTTAAACTCTGTTTGAGTTGAATTGAAAATGTGATCAGTAGCATTTTCTATTTGATTTAAATGGAATTAAATCAAATTCAAATCAAATAATTTTGCAATTGAACCATGGCAACATGCTACATTTCAATCACACATCAGAGGCATATCATACACATTTGAAGTTGTTTCAAAATGATCAAACTATGTAACATACAACTTGGTTAATTTGAATTCAAATGTGGAGTTTGAATTTGCATTTCAAATGCAATATACTCCACTTAAATGAAATTGCCTCACCCATCAAAACTTATACTTCAATTTTCAACATTCATTCATGTGCTTGAGCATTGCATTCATATTGATTGCTACTTCGTGCTTTGTTTGTCGAGTAGAGGTGGAACCGGAGCAAGAGGTTGCAACCTTCGTTGAAGACCCCGAACCCGAACCTCGTCAGCAAGGCAAGCAAACCCCCATTGATCATGTCGATAAAATCCCACTTCCCTCTCATGTCTCGCTTATGCATTGTTTAGGATGATCACCATGATTCGTTTCTACCGCATAGATGAACCCATTCCTTTGCATGACCTATCATTTTGTCACAGTAGTAAGCAAACCACAATCCTAGCAAATGTAGGAGTTGTTTGATATCATGTGGGCCCTGCAAATGTTATCGCTTATTGCATGCTTAGTATGATACCATGTTGTTACTGTGATGTGAGTCGGGATGGGAATGATCATGTTGATGATGGTAGAAAAGTGTTGGTGAATCGACCCTAATACAAGGTGAACGATGAGAGGCTGTGTAGGAGTACACAGTGGGTTGTCTCGTTGAACACCGCCCTAGTACGAGTTCTTGTGTGGTGATCCAAGATGAAGAGTACAACCACACATTGGGCTCACTTACCCGTCTCAACTTAGTAACTCATCCCATTCGATGTCCAGATGTCGCAATAGTTCGGAGTTCTGGTAGGTCTGTGGCCGTGATGCTAAGTGAGAGAACGGCTCATCCGAGACCGGCTTATGCCCCACGCACACGTCACTTGGGTCCACTTCGGTAAACCGGCCGGGTTCACGATTGTGGTAACCAACCCAAGTAGGCGGCTTTCTCGGACTAGATCGGCTATGAGGTAACAGTTGTGGTGAGCATCCTCGCTGGCACCACTTGAATGGTGTCAAGATCAAAGGCGGTAAATGATGGTCATGTGTGTGTAGCGGTACACCCTTGCAAGGTTAACAAAACTATTCGAATAGCCGCGTCCGCGGTTATGGACTGCTTGGAAAGCTTAGCTTGATTATTAGATAACTTGAATCGGATACTTCTAAAACACACCAAGATAAGTGTGAGTGCTATGGCGTGCTTTCTCGTGGGGAAGTCGAGGAAGGCACCATAGTAGTGTATTGGTTGGAGAAAGTAGTGGACTCGTGTACGCTTCTTACCTCAAGTCTGGTACTCGTAGTTCAGGATTAGCCAAGTCAAAGCTGGCACTTCTGCAAGTGAACCCCATCTCCCTTTACCTTGATACATATGCATGAGTAGTATAGCTCCTATGTAAGTCTTGCTGAGTACGACTTTGTACTCACGTTTGCTTAATCTATGTTTTAGATGATGCCACTGACCCCGAAGGTGGCTTCTTCATCGAGCTGGACGACTGCAGACCAACTAGTCTAGTCCCAGTCATACGACTGGTTCCCTCGTGGAGGGCTTTGTGTTTAAATAAGGCTTCTTAAGCCATTTGTTAAACTTGTCTGTACTCAGACATAATTTTCTTCCGCTTGTAATGTAATGTTGGATCACATGTATGTGATCTCTGTGTGCACTCTATAAGAGTTATCAATAAAATTGTACACTTTGTAGAGAATTGCAATGGTACCTGCTGTTCATACAAGGCATGTGTGCTGCGTGTATGTTTATAACATGCATGTCTTTGTATGGGTTTTCGAGAGCTTAGTTGTGTTCTGGCTGGCGGTCTTTCATACACCAAGTGGCCCTTAGATGTGCGCAGCTTGGGGCATCGCGATGCGATTGCTCGAGACTCCGTCTCGTGCACACTTTGTGGTATGATCGAGCCCGCCCTAGACCCCGACTAAGTGATCGGGCTGGAGTAAGTCTATGTAAGAGTTTTGAGATAGTCGGTAGTATGGTTGAGGCGACTTGTCTTTGAATATGGGAGTTCACCACCCATATCATTTGACTTGTGTGCGGACGATGAGGACCCATCTCAGTTGATCATCCGGCCTGGATGGGATGCCCCTAACGTACGATTCTTTCCGAGAATGTTCAGTGCTTGGCCTTGTCTGCTTAGACAAGTGGGTGCGGTTCTCGGCTCTCCATATGACTATGTCTTAACTGTACTTGCATACGCTAACCCCGGGTCCCGACAGACTTGGTATCAGAGCAGGACTGACTGTAGGACTAGTAGCATTGGCCGAAGTCGAGTCTAGCCTTCTATAGTTATATAGTTACTCTGGGTATATAAGGGAACAACGTAAGGCTTCTTTTTTTCTCCTTACCCCCTTCGTTCTGAATTCTGAGTCACCCTCATCTTATTCTACGGGAAGATAGGACTAGGCTCTCCTCTGTCTGATTAGAACATCTTGTTGTTTGCTTCCTCATAGCCGTAGGAAAGTTGTGATCGGTTTGTTAGAGTGGTTATGCTCCCTGTTTTATTACATCGTATGTAAGTGCTGTTTCCCTGTTGGAAGAAATTGTCATTTCTTACAATTACAGTCGTTATGCTGTCCGAGTCATTCCAGGTTTATCTCATAATCTTATGCATTTGCAGACTCCTTTCTGTTTCAGATGGAAGATCTTCCCCCTCGACAGATTGTTCGTTTGACCAGGTGCCTCGGTGTGCGTGGCCATCCCGCCACGTTGATCGAGATGATGTCCTATGTGGGATATCGATGGTACCCTGAGTATACCGTCGAGGAGCAGTTTCACGACTTCAACCAGACGCGGTTCCACTGCATCGTCAGGATCTACCCGCACCACGTTGGAGTCACTCAGCCTATCCACTTTGGACATGGCATTGGCGTTACCGAGAACATGGCTGTGCAGGATGCTGCATACTCATGTATGACACTGCTGAGAGAGGAGCACACTTTGCTGAGAGAGACTTCTTTCCGCTATATCCCTGCTGCACTTCCAGGAGAAGAGGGATATTACACCGGACTCTACTCAGATCACTCTGCAGAGGATCCCGCACTTCAGATGACTGCTAGGTTTGCTAGTGACAGAGATCGTGATGCACGCGCTCTCCGTTTTGAGCTCCACGCTACTCGTGTTCGTCTGTACCGAGCACTGACACTCTTGGCACCCTTTGTGAGCGTGGGATCAGTTGGGCATGATGCGATCTACCCAGTGAGGACTCAGATGCCTTCTCGAGTTGCTTGGCCCCGAGATTGGAGGCATTTTTCCACCCCGTGGTCCTTTGCTTCCACCCTACACTGGACCTAGGCCCCATCCTTGCCCAAATGGATATCAGGGTCCACAAGCCTCCGTGTTTTCCGATGGTCACCTCCAGCTACCGGGATACGCGGGTAACTTTTATGAGGACTACTATGGAGATGGAGATGAGTGAGACTGCCTGTGGTCTTACTTAGTGATGATGTAGTAGTATCTTAGTATATTGTAAGCAAGGTGTCTAAGTTCCAGAGGCTTAGATAAATAATGTATAGGAAGTCAGAGTGCCTCTGAAGGATGTATCATCTTCATCACGTTTGTATTTGCTTAGTGCTTGTACTAAAACGATGTATGGTTTGTATGACAGCTTGTGAATATATGGCTTGTATGCTTTATCACCATGTTGTCAAGATGATTACTTCCTTTTCTCTGTAATCCTTCCAGTACTTCAATACCTGGTTTAGACTCTCCCAATCAACTCTGTTTGACTTTGGTTTTTCACCTTCAGGATGTCTCAAGGAACCCGTGGCCAGGTTGGTCGTAACCAAGGTCGTGGGAATGACCAGGAGGAAGGCAACCTTCCACCCCCACCCACGATGGCACAAGTTCTGATGGAAGTCGAGAGGAACCGCCGAGACTCTCACCACCTGTTGGAAGTCATTGCTCGCAACACCACTCAGCAGCGCAATGAGTTGGTGTCCCTGAATGACTTCATCCGACTTCATCCCCCAGTTTTCAGTTACTCCACCGAGCCCCTTGACGCCGATGACTGGCTTCGCAGCATCGAGAGGAAGCTCCAAGCAGGCCGTGTTGCATGGCGACAAGGTCAGCTATGCCACCTATCACCTTGAAGGTGCAGCTAGCTCTTGGTGGGAGAACTTTCTGAATATGCGTCCCGATGGACCACCTGCATCTTGGGAGGAATTCTGCACGTCCTTCCGGGAGCACCACATTCCCAAAGGTCTCATGGACCGCAAGCGTGAGGAGTTCTGCAACCTCACTCAAGGCAGAAGGACCGTAGATGAGATTAGTCGTGAGTTCAACCGACTGGCTCGTTATGCTACCGAAGAAGTCTCCACCGACTCCAAGAAACAAGAGAGGTTCCGTCGTGACCTCAACACTGGACTTCGTCGTGAGCTCAATCTTCATGACTTTGCCACATTCCAGGTCCATGTCAACAAGGCCATCAAAGCAGAGGACATGAACACCCCCAACGACTTTCGCAAACACCCCAGAGATGATGGCTCATCTAGTTCTGGCTCCCAGAAGCGCAAGATGTGGATCCCAAATAGCATGTTCCGCCAGAACAACCCACCGAGGCCATCCTATGTGGCGCCTCGTCCACCCACCCAGTTCCACCCAGCTCCACCAAACAACCCAGCTCCACGAACTGTTTTCGGATCCTGTTACAAGTGTGGTCAGGCAGGCCACTATTCTCGTGAGTGTCCCCATAACCAGCTCCAACACCAGAATGCTCCACCCCGCGCCGGAGGCAATAACAGCAACAATGGTCGTGGAAAGCCACCCCAGAAGGTCTACACCGCCAAACCCGCTCCTCCCGCCACTCGTGGACGTGTGAACCAGATTGCCGCCGAAGAGACTGACGACACCACTGACGTCATTCTTGGTACGCTCCCAGTCAATTATGTTCCTACTTCCGTTCTTTTCGACCCAGGAGCATCTCATTCATTCATGTCGGAAAGTTATGCACTTCGTCATGAGTTACCCTTTGTTGAATTGTCCACCCCGATGATTATTCAAACTCCAGGGTCAAGATGGCAAACTAATAGAGTGAGCCATGGTAATCAAATTGCAATTGAGGGTTTAGTATTCCTTGCTTCACTCATAGCCCTCAAGTCTTCAGACATTGATGTCATCCTTGGCATGGATTGGCTATCAAGACATAATGCCTACCTGGATTGCAAAGGCAAATCCGTGAAACTCACCCACCCTTCAGGCCAAACCGTCAACTATACCTCACCCAGAACAAGAACCCAAGTGCATTCCTTGAATGTAATTCCCCTTCCCGAACATGAAGATATTCCGGTGGTTCGTGACTTGCCGGATGTCTTTCCTGAAGAGCTGCCGGGAATGGCACCCGACAGATGTGTGGAGTTTATAGTGGATCTTGCCCCAGGAACCACACCAATTTCTAGACGCCCCTACAAAATGGCCCCACGTGAGTTAGCTGAGCTTAAAACCCAACTGGAAGCTTTGTTGGAGAAAGGCTTCATCTGCCCTAGCTCATCGCCATGGGGTTGCCCCGTTCTGTTCGTAACGAAGAAAGATGGAACAGAAAGGATGTGCGTAGACTATCGCCCGCTAAATTTAGCGACGATAAAGAACAAGTACCCACTGCCCAGGATCAATGATCTTTATGATCAACTTGCAGGATCCTCTGTCTTCTCCAAGATGGATTTGAGATTAGGATATCATCAAATCAAGATCCGAAACGAGGACATTCCCAAAACGGCTTTTACTACTCGTTATGGTCTTTACGAGTACACCGTCATGTCCTTTGGTTTAACCAATGCCCCCGCCATTTTCTCACGCATGATGAATTCGATCTTCATGGAGTATTTGGACCAGTTCGTCGTGGTTTACCTCGATGACATCCTTATATACTCGAAGAACGAAGAAGAACATGCCGAACACCTAAGGCTGGTATTGATGAAACTTAGAGAGCATCGCCTGTATGCTAAATTCTCCAAGTGTGAATTTTGGCTACCAGAAGTGACCTACTTAGGCCACGTGATTTCTGCAAAAGGCATTGCTGTGAATCCCGAGAGAGTTCAGGCCGTCCTTGACTGGACTCCACCTGAAACGGTTGAGCAAGTTAGGAGTTTTCTTGGCCTAGCTAGCTATTGCCGTCGCTTCGTCGAGAACTTTTCTAAAGTTGCAAAGCCTCTAACTGAACTCCTCAAGAAAGATAAGAAATTCCTATGGACTCCCAAGTGCGAGGAAAGCTTTCAAGAGCTAAAAAGAAGATTGACTTCTGCACCCGTACTTGCACCTCCAGACACCAAAAAGGATTTTGAGATCTATTGTGATGCATCACGGCAAGGGTTAGGATGCATACTTCTGCAAGATCGACATGTGGTAGCTTATGCTTCACGCCAGTTGCGGCCACATGAAGAGAACTATCCTACCCATGACCTTGAATTCGCTGCCGTAGTTCATGCCCTAACAACTTGGCGACATTACCTCCTTGGTAACCGTTGCGAGATTTATTCCGACCACCAAAGCCTCAAATATATTTTCACCCAGCCAGATCTTAATCTCAGGCAAAGACCCTGGATTGAGTTGATAAAAGATTACGACGTAGTAATTTCTTACACCCCAGGCAAGGCCAATGTCATGGCTGATGCACTAAGTCGTAAGTCGTATTGTAACAACCTCATGTTACAACAGTATCAACCACTTCTTCATGAGGACTTTCGCAAGCTCAATCTTGAGATTGTTCCTCATGGCTATCTTTCTACCCTGGTGGCGAAACCAACTCTTGAGGATCAAATCATAGTTGCCCAAAGGCGTGCACGAGGTGTTCGCCGGATCAAGGAGAACATTGCTAGCGGAGTTGCTAAATGTTTCTCCACAGATAGCAAAGGAACGGTATTCTTTGAAAATCGTTTGGTAGTACCTAAGAATAAGGAACTAAGGCAACTCATCCTCAAGGAAGCCCTAAACACACCCCTCTCAATTCATCCCGGTAGCACAAAAATGTACCGAGATCTACGCCAGAGATTTTGGTGGACTAGGATGAAGAGAGACATTGCTCAATTTGTTGCCGAATGTGATGTTTATCGTCGCATTAAGGCAGAACATCAAAGACCTGCTGGTACACTTCAACCTTTGTCAATTCCCGATTGGAAATGGGACAAAGTCGGTATGGACTTCATCACCGGCTTTCCAAGAACCCAGAAAGAAAACAATGCCATCTTCGTTGTCATAGATAGGCTTTCCAAAGTTGCTCATTTCCTTCCGGTTCGCGAGTCTATAACTGCTAGCCAGTTAGCAGACTTGTACATCTCTAGAATTGTATCCCTTCACGGTGTTCCTTTGGAAATCAATTCTGATCGCGGTAGCCTTTTCACCTCTAGATTTTGGGGAAGCTTTCAGAATGCTATGGGAACTCATCTCTCCTTTAGTACAGCTTTGCATCCTCAGTCTAGCGGTCAAGTCGAAAGGGTTAACCAAATTCTTGAAGACATGCTCAGAGCTTGTGTTATCTCATTCGGAAAGAATTGGGAGAAGTCTCTTCCATTTGCCGAATTTTCTTATAACAATAGTTTTCAATCTAGCCTGAACATGGCTAGCCTGAACATGGCTCCTTTTGAACTCCTATATGGACGACGATGTCGAACACCTTTAAACTGGTCAGAAACCGGTGAAAGACAATTCTTTGGACCAGACATGATCAAGGAAGCAGAAGAGCAAGTTCGCATTGTTCGTGATCAATTGAAAGCAACCCAGTCTCGTCAGAAAAGCTACTATGATCGTCATCATCGGCAAGAGAGCTACAATCTGGATGAGAAGGCTTACCTTCGGGTTACTCCTCTGAAGGGAACCCAAAGATTCGGTATCAAAGGCAAGTTGGCCCCACGTTACATCGGACCTTTCCGCATTATTGCTAAACGTGGAGAAGTTTCCTACCAACTTGAACTACCTCCGCACCTCTCCCGAGTACATGATGTGTTCCATGTGTGCCAACTCAGGCGTTGCTTCAAGGACCCCATCCGCGAAGTCGACCATGAAACGCTTGATCTTCAAGATGACCTTTCTTATCGAGAATACCCCGTTCGTATTCTTGATTCCGCAGAGCGTGTCACTCGTCGTCAGAAGATTAGGTTTCTGAAAGTGCAATGGTCACACCACTCTGAAAGAGAAGCTACGTGGGAAAGAGAAGACCGTCTCAGTGCCGAGTACCCAACCTTCCTCCCGCAGACTTCTGAATCTCGGGACGAGATTCTCTTGAGTGGGGGCGAGTTGTCAGAACCCTCTGTTAGGTAATGTGCTAGGATCAAGTAACCTTGCATCATGTCAAATTTTTCAAAGCAAATCAACTTCAAAATCCAAATGGGAGAAGGAACCCCCCCCCAGATGAATTAATTCAAAAGGCCAGATAAAAATCTTCTCGAAAAATTCATGTTAGATTTTTGCTAAGTCTTATAAATGAGTGTGATCACATATCAAGTGATGTGGGACCCATCCCATGCTCATAGATTTTTCAAATATTCAAACAGTGCCTTGAAAATAAAGAAATACCCCTATTTGATTTAAGATTCAAATTATTTGAATTTTAAAAATGTCGAAAGTTTATGAGTGGCTAGTCTATATTATTATGAGGCCACATAAAAGTTTTCAGCATTTAATAAAATGTTTAGCTATTTATTTTAGCTCAACAGAACAAATGTCAGAAGAGAAAACAGAAAGAAAAAGAAAACAGGAAAGTGGCCCGCTTACTTGGGCCACCCCGGCCCAACTCACCTCTCCCACAGCCCAGCCCGCGAAACCCCCTTGTCGTCTTCCACCCCGCGCTGCCAGGCAGCTCGGTGGCGAGGCGCCGACGCCGTGGACGCCACCGCGACGCCTTCGAGCGTCCAGGCCCCCCCCCGAGCTTATCTCTTCGTCCAGACGCATCCTGGAGCCGCCCTGCTTCATTCCCCCCCCCCCTCCAGGAACACCTCCCCTTCCTCTCTCGCCCGATTCATCGCCGCCCGAGGAACACGCCGGAGCGCCGTCGATCACACGCGTGGCCATTGACGCCTAGAAGCCCCAAGACTGTGTCCAAGCGCTTCGTCGTCGTCGTCTTCACCGAATTGCAGAAGGAATCGAGCCCGGAGCCCACGTAGACGCCGGATTCTTCCTCGAGTTCCCGCCGGCCGCCGTAAAGGACTTCATCAATTCCGCCGCCGTTGAGCCACCCCAGCCCTCGCCACCACCTCTACTGAGTTCCTGGTGAGCTCGGGTTCGAAACCCCTCTCTTCTCTCCCTGGATTACTCACTCTAGCCGGATCCGCCATGGTAGCCGAAGCTCCTCACCCCCGGGATCAATGGAGACGTCCAACTGTTAAGTATTCGAGCCTGCCATGTTGTCCAACGTGTTCCCCGTGCTCTTACTCGTCGAACCAGCCTAGCCCCGCATCAAGTCATGCCCTGGAACGGAATCTCGATCACGGCCGTAGCTAGGTCGCCGCAAAATTTGACGTCGGCGAGCGTACGGTGCACCCCAGTGCTTGGTTTTGGTCCCGTTCGACGCGCGCGAGTAAGAGCTTCAAGATGGTGGTCTTCGCGCTCCAAATGACGGCCGGAATAGTGATCCCGTGCAGCGCCGCCGTGACTCCAGTCGCCGGCGTTTAGCCGCCGGTGGATTAGCCCCTAAGCACTCGGCTAATGACCCCCTGGGTCACTAACAAGTGGGCCCAGTGGCTTAATTAAGCCACTGGATTAATTTAACCCACGGGTTAATTAACCCAGTCACTGACAAGGTGACCCCACATGTCAGCCCCCCCCCCTGACGTCAGCACTTGCGCAATAAATCAGTTAAATGAATTTCCAGAGATTATTTGATTTAAAGAAATTCCAGAAATTCCAGAAAATACCCCAAACTTTGGAAATTCATAGAAATTTCATATTAACTCCAAATTGGACAAATAATATATGAAAAATGATCAGGAGAATATTATCTTTCCAAATATGCAACTTTCAACTCTGTTTGAGTTGAATTTAAAATGTGATCAGTAGCATTTGCTATTTGATTTAAATGGAATTAAATCAAATTCAAATCAAATAATTTTGCAACTTGAACCATGGCAACATGCTACATTTCAATCACACATCATAGGCATATCATACACATTTGAAGTTGTTTCAAAATGATCAAACTATGTAACATACAACTTGGTTAATTTGAATTCAAATGTGGAGTTTGAATTTGCATTTCAAATGCAATATACTCCACTTAAATGAAATTTCCTCACACATCAAAACTTATACTTCAAGTTTCAACATTCGTTCATGTGCTTGAGCATTGCATTCATATTGATTGCTACTTCGTGCTTTGTTTGTCGAGTAGAGGTGGAACCGGAGCAAGAGGTTGCAACCTTCGTTGAAGATCCCGAACCCGAACCTCGTCAGCAAGGCAAGCAAACCCCCATTGATCATGTCGATAAAATCCCACTTCCCTCTCATGTCTCGCTTATGCATTGTTTAGGATGATCACCATGATTCGTTTCTACCGCATAGATGAACCCATTCCTTTGCATGACCTATCATTTTGTCACAGTAGTAAGCAAACCACAATCCTAGCAAATGTAGGAGTTGTTTGATATCATGTGGCCCCTGCAAATGTTATCGCTTATTGCATGCTTAGTATGATACCATGTTGTTACTGTGATGTGAGTCGGGATGGGAATGATCATGTTGATGATGGTAGAAAAGTGTTTGTGAATCGACCCTAATAAAGGTGAACGATGAGAGGCTGTGTAGGAGTACACAATGGGTTGTCTCGTTGAACACCGCCCTAGTATGAGTTCTTGTGTGGTGATCCAAGATGAAGAGTACAACCACACATTGGGCTCACTGACCCCTCTCAACTTACTAACTCATCCCTTTCGATGTCCAGATGTCGCAATAGTTCGGAGTTCTGGTAGGTCTGTGGCCTGGATGCTAAGTGAGAGAACGGCTCATCCGAGACCGTCTTATGCGCCACGCACACATCACTTGGGTCCACTTCGGTAAACCGGCCGGGTTCACGATTGTGGTAACCAACCCAAGTAGGCGGCTTTCTCGGACTAGATCGGCTATGAGGTAACAGTTGTGGTGAGCATCCTCGCTGGCACCCCTTGAATGGTGTCGAGATCAAAGGCGGTAAATGATGGTCATGTGTGTGTAGCGGTACACCCTGGCAAAGTTAACAAAACTATTCGAATAGCCGCGTCCGCGGTTATGGACTGCTTGGAAAGCTTAGCTTGATTATTAGATAACTTGAATCGGATACTTCTAAAGCACACCAAGATAAGTGTGAGTGCTATGGCGTGCTTTCTCGTGGGAAGTCGAGGAAGGCACCATAGTAGTGTATTGGTTGGAGAAAGTAGTGGACTCGTGTACGCTTCTTACCTCAAGTCTGGTACTCGTAGTTCAGGATTAGCCAAGTCAAAGCTGGCACTTCTGCAAGTGAACCCCATCTCCCTTTACCTTGATACATATGCATGAGTAGTATAGCTCCTATGTAAGTCTTTCTGAGTACGACTTTGTACTCATGTTTGCTTAATCTATGTTTTAGATGATGCCACTGACCCCGAAGGTGGCTTCTTCATCGAGCTGGACGACTGAAGACCAACTAGTCTAGTCCCAGTCAGACGACTGGTTCCCTCGTGGAGGGCTTTGTGTTTAAATAAGGCTTCTTAAGCCATTTGTTAAACTTGTCTGTACTCAGACATAATTTGCTTCCGCTTGTAATGTAATGTTGGATCACATGTATGTGATCTCTGTGTGCACTCTATAAGAGTTATCAATAAAATTGTACACTTTGTAGAGAATTGCAATGGTACCTGCTGTTCATACAAGGCATGTGTGCTGCGTGTATGTTTATAACATGCATGTCTTTGTATAGGTTTTCGAGACCTTAGTTGTGTTCTGGCTGGCGGTCTTTCATACACCAAGTGGCCCTTAGATGTGCGCAGCTTGGGGCATCGCGATGCGATTGCTCGAGACTCCGTCTCGTGCACACTTTGTGGTATGATCGAGCCCGCCTTGGACCCCGACTAAGTGATCGGGCTGGAGTAAGTCTATGTAAGAGTTTTGAGATAGTCGGTAGTATGGGGTAGGCGACTTGTCCTTGAATATGGGAGTTCACCACCCATATCATTTGACTTGTGTGCGGACGATGAGGACCCATCTGAGTTGATCATCCGGCCTGAATGGGATGCCCCTCACGTACGATGCTTTCCGAGAATGTTCAGTGCTTGGCCTTGTCTGCTTAGACAAGTGGGTGCGGTTCTCGGCTCTCCATATGACTATGTCTTAACTGTACTTGCATACGCTAACCCCGGGTCCCGACATTATGAACAGCAAGCTAAGCTAAAGAAAACTAAAAAGGAAATAAAGAGCAAGACGCTCCAAGCATAGCACATGACGCATGAAGTGATAAAAATATTGTGGAACGAAAGACGAACTGATAATTGTTGATGGAGAAGGGGATGCATGGGGGCATCCCCAAGCTTAGATGCTTGAGTCTTCTTGAATATTTCTTGGGGGTGCACGGGGGCATCCCCAAGCTTGAGCGTTCGACTCTCATGAATCTTCTTTTATCATCTTCCCTCGCACACTTGAAAACTCCCTTCATACATAACTCATCATAATCTGATTAGCGAGGTTAGTACCCACAATAAAATAATTTTTCTCTACTGGAAATAAGGATATTCTTGAAGAGCTACTGTTTCTCAAGATCGCCAAAAAGTTTTTGCAAAGAAAAATGAAGCTTAAGGTTTGCAAAATGAAGAAAAGGCAAAACAGGACAAAATCTGTGAAAAACACACCAGCAGGTAGTAAATAATTTTTTAGGGGTACTTATGCAACTCAAATAAAAAAACTCAGAATATACGAAAGTTCCGTGATTGTATAGAGAACACTGTGTAAAAAATTCAGCTAAAAAAGATGAACTTGTAATTTTCTATGATTTTTTCCGTCACGAGGATGGAATCTGTTTTTTGGACAGCATGTCACAACTTTCACTTCCCTTGTCATATGAGGCTATAAATGGCACAAAGCTTAAAAAGTAAAGATACAATGATGTTTCTACAGTAGTAACAATCATCAAGACCACTAAGACAGAAGAAAAACAAAAAGTAAAACCTAAATTTGTTGCGGGCTGCCTCCCAAAAGCGCTTCTTTAAAGCCATTAGCTAGGCTTAAAGATTATAGAAGATGCTCTCACAAGAATAAGAATTTTGAAGCAAAAGAGAGCATCAAGAAGAAAATATGAAACACATTTAAGCCTAACCCACTTCCTATGCATTGTAATCTTGTAAGAAAAGAAATCAAGGAAGCACAAAGTGACATGCATAGGAAGGTCGAAAAGAAAAACTTCAAAACTTTCAACATGAAGAGAGGTGTTTTAGTAATATGGAAGTTTCTACAACCAAACTTCCCTCTCTAGAAATAATTTTCATTAGTATCATGAACAACATCAAGAATATAACTATCACATAAATCATGTTGTTCATGACCTACAAGCACACGTGTATAGTTTTCAACATGGTCTTTAGGATTATAAGATAAATGCAACCCATCACATTGAGCCTTCATAAGGGAAAAATTCTCCGGAGTTGGAGGTTTCAAAAGGATAATATGGCAATCTAGTGTGGGTGAAATAGCACCAATTTCATGCTTAACATTAGGAACTATAGCAAGTTCATCTTCGTAAGCGTCATCCATAGTGGAATCATGGCCATCAACAAAGCAAGTATCAAAATCATCAGAAAGGGATGTATCAAGTGAGTCCTCGGAGTCATAGGATTCCTCTTCATATCAATCATCAGCCTCTTCTCGGGCAGCAAGCATTCTATTTTTAAAATCCTCAATATAAGCATTGGAAGTATAATTCTCGAAGCAATAAGCAAGAACTGCAAATTTTTTAGACTTTTGAATAGTATCATAGTACTTTTCAATCAAAGAAGCAATCTCATAAGCACCCTTAAAAGCAACAAACTCTTCAATCTTTTAAACATCAAAGTATTCATAAACACCTTTTGCATAAGAAAATAGGATCTCATTGTCATTAAACTGACATTGGAAAGGAAGGTGTTTACGATCTATATTAGAGCAGAAAGTAAAATCACAAATTTGGCATAAACACTCAGCATAGCAATAAGAAGTTTGTATTTTGTCCCATAAGTGTTTCCCTTTCTGAGATAGTCGGTGCCGCGTATAATGAGCATGCTCATCCAATGATTTTCCCTCAACCAAGTCGGTTGGGTTTTTAGCGTGAGCACAAATTGATCGAAGACTATCCAAGTGAAACATGTTCATCCTTCCATATTTGGGTGGTTCAACACCCATGGTGAGGATAGCATCACTAGGCAAAGCAAGACAAAGGCAAAAGGTAGCAACTATTTCTGTGGTTTTTCATATAAGACACAAAGCCAAAAGCAAAAATTGGAAAGGTAAACTAACAAGACTACAAAGAAAAGATAAAAGATAGTGTGCAACTCCCCTATCTTGAAGAGCGTAGTTCCCCGGAAACGGTGCCAGAAATTAGCTTTGATGGCTTCTCGCCCCTGGTTGGTTACCTAAAGTGGAAGGTTGAGATGTAGACATCAGAAAATTTGCCTCGGTGAAGATACCAGTTTGTCTCCAGTAGGATTCCAGCAACGACAGGAAGGTGACAACAGTGCCAGAAGTTAGGCTGTTGACGTGGACCTGCACACACAACAGATAACTTTGCTCCCAACGAGTTCAGAGAGGTTGTCAATCCCTCCGGCCTTGTTTTTCACAAAGGTTCAAACGCACGAGATAATAATGATAGTGATAGAATAGAAAAGTAAATAAATCAGTAAATAAATAGTGGGTGTAAACAGTGTTGGAAATATGGACCGGAATCCCATGATGTTCACTAGTGATGTCTCTCTCCCAAAAGACGATAAAATAGCCATGCGAGGTAAACAAATCACAGCTGGGCAATTGACAGGATTATGTGCGCAAACCAATGCTAACTATGCTATAAAGAAAGGAAGAGGCTCAAAAGCATGGGTGGTACGCCAAGACAAGTAGACCGAAATCCATCTACATCTACCTACTAATCATCCACCTTGAGATATCTATCCAAAACATCTCGCTGGTATTAAGTTGCGAATCCCACCCAAAGTGTAAACTCAAAGCAACAGACAAATGCATTAAAGAATTTTGCGTAAAGTAAACAATCCTTGCACCCGCAAGTACAAGCACCGTTGTTTTCTCCCTTGTGGAAACAACACATCCCCTAGACTCATGTTTCTGTCACTCAAGCTATTCATCGGGGGGCATGAACCAACAATCATGCATAACGCTCCCTCTTGGAGTCACTAACTACTACTTGGCCAAAGCAATAAACAACAACGGAGAACATGCAAGAATTACTCAGGAACATAAATATAAAAGAGGAGAATGTAATATATTACTCAAACACAATCTGAACATAGTATCATAATCCATCGGATCCCAACAAACTCAGCATAGCAACAGCGAAAACATTACATATGTGCCTCGATCATTTAGGGCAGCTCACGAGGTCTAAACCATGAAGAACAAATAGGGGAGGAGAACAGCACATAGCTACTGATCATAGACCCATGGTCCAAGGTGGACTACTCACGGTTCATCCGGGAAGCATCCATGGTGTTGGAGACGCTCCCAGAGGTGGTTCCTCCCTCCGACAGGGTGCCAGGAAGAGGTCTCCTGGTGCTCCCGATCTTGGAAGCGCGGCGGCAGCGGAACAGAGGGGAGATCGCGAAAAGGGGTTCTTCCCTTGAGGGTTTCTCGTCATGGGTAATAAATAGGCGAAGGGGGGCAGCCAGAGGTGGACCAGGGGCCCCAGGCGCCCCCCTGGCGCGGCCTAGGGGGTGGCTGCACCAGGTGGCCGCCTGGGCCACCCCTGGCTCCTCTCTGTCCCCACTAGGGCTCTTCTAGAAGGTTCCCGTACGCTGATTTTTCCTATATTTTTTATGGAACTTTTTTGGCACTTTAAATAATGGGAAAACCTGAAATACAAAAACAGCAGAATACAGGAGTTGGCACTGGGGTGCACTGATTTAATAGGTTAGTCCAAATATGATCAAAAGTGTATGGAAGTTTATCAATATCATAGAAATATCACACAAAAGAGGCATGGAGCAAGAAGAAATTATAGATACGTTTTGGACGTATCACCTCCCCAAGGAGAGGGTTCTCTGGCGGCGGCATGTTCCCTCTTGGCATCCTGTATACAGGAACACTTATGAGAACATGGTAAAAATATTGATGAAACCGTAAGATAAAGCAGTATTGGCAACAAAACTTCCTCACGAGGTATGAGGAAGCCGAAGGCTGAATACCCACCAAGGTTAACCCGGAAAGTCGAAAGCTAGGTGCTACTTGGATCACCTGTAAGGCCCGATATGCGGTACTGTTCTAGATCTAGATGTTTCCATTCCATATCTTGGGACGAAGCACATATCGTTCCCACCGCGACATATGACATAGCCATATGCCCCGGATTTCCAACATGATATCACAACATTACAGATACAAGGATCAACATCTCATACAATCGGCATACAACTGCCTTAAATACAATACAACAGCGGAAGATACATGTCTGAGTACAGACTACAATCAGATGCCTAGTGGCAAAGAGAAAAACATCGATCCCCATAACCACACGGGTACAGGCCCTCCGCCGGGATCCGCCTAACTAGTCGTCGTCGAGTCTCCACGTGAAACGTCGATCACCATACCGGTTGTCGATCAAGAACCCTAAAAAGGGTTTGGGGATAGTATCATGAGTACAGAAGTACTCAACATCCAACTATAGTGGTCAACTGACTCGGCAAGGACTTCATCACTCGTCATTCTAGGACAACTAGTACTTTACGGTAAGGATGGGGTAAGTGGTGAGGTTGGTGCCGCACTAGCTTTTATGAAGTGGCTAACGATCTAGAGAGTAAGAAAAGAAGCCAAGCATTCGATTAGGAATCTCCTCCAACAAGTCTGCTATCAGCTACTTACACATGCGTAACACCTATCCTATCTTTGTCCTCCTCTTCGCATCCCGACGAAGAAGAAGCAGTCAAGGCACACACACGTTGATCAAGTTATTAAATATGATTCAGTTGATGTTATCTATGAACAGGACATCCATAACCGTGGCCACGACTTCTCGAAAATATTTAACCCTGCAGGCTCCGCACGCACACCCATCTCTCTCACTTGATACCCATAACAGGAAACCATTTTATGATTTAGTTCCGAGAGATCCGAAACAACAGGTCCCTCTAACTAACAACGAACAAATCCGGGTTGCCCTCGGTGAGTCGACATCCATCTCAGGAGACGGCTGCTCTCTCGATCTGGTCTCTACCGCATGACTCCAGGTTTGGATTGCCGGTTAATCTCACATGAGACCGGGTCCTCAGCCGGTCATGATGGGCCAGCAAGGAACCATGCCCTTACTGGTCCAGGTTGTTTTAAAGGATATCTGCGAGGAGCGACCCGACAGACATATATGCAGGGTTTTCAAATGGTATATCAGCTTGGGCCACCACTAGAAATGTTTGAAGCTAGGTAGGTAAGAAAAGGGGACCCCATAGTACCCCACATGTGGTTAGGCACGCTCAGTCTTAGAACCAATACCCGGAACTCGGATCCTAGGTGACTCGAATGGAACAAAGCGTCGGGGCGGGATAGCCTAGACCTTCCATCCTTCGTTGAATATAGTCAACATTTTAATAATCATATCATCACCAACAATATAATAATGTGATAGCCCAAACCAAGGAGTAACAGGGTAACATCGTAGCATCCTAAGCATGCATTCTAAGTAGGGGCTGAGCAACGAGCAATAGTAACATAGCAGTACATGGTTTGCTGGGAGGGGACATGGTTGTATCGGTTTGAAAGAGGCTGTAAACATGTGGTAGGATCAAACATCGAACCTATCCTAGACTAGCATACAAACCACTGGTCGAAATAGAATGGATCATAAGTAATGTATATTCCTTGGCTGTTGATAAGTCGGGTTCCGAAGGTGTAGTTGATCGCAAGCTCGCATCGTCTTCGAGAGGTACCCGCGGAAGCACACAAGAGGGTAAACACTGGAAATCAATCAACAAGCAAGCATCTATTACTACGAAGAAAACACGAGAAAGCATCAACAAGAAGGCAACACGAGACATCGCACATACCGTCGAGAGCGGTTGCTAACAGGTTAAGTGGAGTATTCATCACACACGACGATACCGTACATTTCGAATGGTTCAAGTTGTTTAGCTACAGGTTATCAACAAAGTTTGTTAACATGGCATCTCACTCAAGCATGGCATAGCACACAAACATGGCAAGAGGTGAAGCATAAGATAAACTATCTATGCTAGTCAATTTGAGTGAGGCACAACCTAAACATGGCATACGACTAAGTGTCGCACGGCAATTAAAACATTATGTACTGTTCTTTCCTAAAACATATTTTCGGTTGGTTCACAGCAGAAAACAATAGCATAAACACAAAGTACATGAAAAACTAATCAAGTTACATACAAAGAACACCCCAAACGGAGTTACGGGTAAAAAGATACAAGCAAAACAAGTTTGGAACACAATCTGCCAACATCAGGAAGCCCACTTTAGAGAAATGCATAACCAGGATAATGAATGCAAACATGCTCACAAATGATATGAAAATAAAGTAGACATGGCAGGGAAGGCATGGTAAAAGGAATCATGCAAATAGGCACCATGGTTCACTAGTTATAAGCAACAGAAAAACTATAAAACATTACCGGTCAAGGACTCAGTGAAAATCAAGAAAACAGGGCAGAAACTGTTATTTTCATTCTGTATAAACAGGGGTAAAACTATATGCAAAAGTGCAGCAACATGACATAGCAATATATGGGCATGAACTAGACATGATGATGATCAGGTACGAACAAGAATCAAGGTCATAGGCATAGCAGATCAAAAGATATTAAGCATGCAACATGGCATAAGAAAGTTACAGACTTAGAGAAAAACAGAGGTGGCTGTCAAATACAGTGGCATAGCAACTTTGGAGCTAAGCATAATTATGAACAGGAACATAAACATGATAATCCGATACATATAATTGAAGTAGACATGATGCTTAACAGTATGCAACAAGAATCAATGCAATAGGCCTCATGGATGTGTGACAATCATCAAGCAAACTTGCAATAAAATAACAGCAGCAACACACTAACAGAAGATAATAGCAGTTACCAGTCTGATGCCCACTTCACCAGTGATTAACAACATCAATATGGCCTCAAATAAAAATGCGCACAAAAGATGAACTGAAGTACACACAATTCTAAACAATTTTCCTTTTGGGTGCAACGTGATCCGAGCTACGGTTTACTCGCAAATTACAACGTGAAACGGAATCAGCAACACAATTTTAAAGGACTTAGAAAAAATTAACAAAGTGGCAGGAAAAAAAATACCTTGGGCTGAGGCCCAACAGGCCGGCGGCTGCAGAGGCCAGGACTGGGCCGCGCGACTGTGTGGGCCGCAGGGGGCGAGCTGGGCCCAGCTAGCGGATCGGCCCCGCCTTGCCTGGCGGTTGGCTGGCCAGCCGGCTCGGGTCCTCCCGGCGGTCACCGGCGGCGGCGCGCACAATGCCGGCAAGGCGAGCACGGGCGCGAGGAGCCAGGTCCCGAGGCCGGCACGGCGTGCTGGATCCTGTCGCCAGGATCCCAGGCGGCACGGGGCCGAGCTCGGCGAGCTCCATGGCACGGACGAGCTCCTCGGCCAGGATCCATGGAAGTGCGCCTCTGCGTGAAGAGAGGAGGGGGTGAGAAGAGAGGGAACCGGAGGGACAAGGAAGGAGGCGGTGCTGCTCACCGGAGCGTGGCGAGGAGCGGTGGTCGGCGACGAGTGGCGGCTCGGGCACAACTCCTCCATGGCCGGCGACGAGCAGGTGGCCAGATGGGTTCTGCGGCCTGGCCCTGCGGGACCCGGTTGCGGCTGGGGCTGGCTGTGGAGCGGCTGGAGGCGACGTGGCACCACCTGAGCGTTTGATCTTCGGATCCGATGGCTCTGGATGCCCTGGATCTAGGTTTTGGGCATTTGGGGGACTTGGGGCAGAAATTGGAGGGGATTTTGAGGGGGTGGTTGCAAATTTTGCTAGGGGAAACCCTAGAAAGGGGTGGGAGTGTGGTGGTCTTTATATAGCCTAGGTGGCTGGCAGTTTGCAAAAACATCCCCGGTTTTTCTCTCTCGAGCGCGGTGTTTACGTTCCTTACCGCCGGGGGTCTGCAGGACCTCCGATTCGGGTAGAACTTTGAACTGCGCGATCAGCGTGTCGAGCCGACGGCGTTCACCTCGCGCTGGAACCATTCTGAGAACACTTTCTGGCGCGCTATAAAAATAACTCGTTTAATTATTAAACGGGGTTTTCGTTCCATTGGCTACGGCTGGTCTGGTGCGGGTTTTTGCGACGGTGATCGGGTGAAATCCGGTGTCGCAAAGGTCGAGTGTCAGGGTGGCAAGGGTCGCTCTTCGTCCGGTACGAGATAAGAGGGGGGGAAATAATTGCTGATCAATAAATCGGGGATGCAAACACCGCAACCAAATCAAACAATTCACACCGAAAACAAAAATTTTAATTTTTGTGAAATCTGGGTTGTTACATCACCAAACCGAGATCATCCGAATCAAAGATAATGATCTGCTAGCGAGCACACAATATATACGAGTGGTTGAAGTCCTGAACATTGAGACATCTGCCCTGAGCGGCCCGCCGTAGCGGTCTCCTGTAGGGGGAGGAACCACATCCGGAGGATGCCAACCATCCATGTATAGGAGTTTCACCTGAGGTACGCCGTAAGCGAGGTGGAGCTATCAACCCCAAGTGGCGGCTCAGTGTTCTCAACGTATGCCAACCCTTCTCGTCGCTAGCAAAAGATTACAGAGGAATTGGAGCATCATGTAAACGAGAACCTAGATTTGTTTTGAAAGGATAAGTTGTAGGGAGAAAACAGCGTTTCACTTCCTCACAGAAAAAGGGGTGGGAGGGTGGGGTAAGAAGAAAAAGGAAGAGTTCCTACTCTTCGATTTTTCCTTAGTAACTACAAAATAGTTTCTAGACTCGACTTCGGCCAGTAAGGGGTCCTACAGTCAGTCCTGCTCTGATACCAAGTTGTAAGGCCGCCGATGCGGTACTATCTCGAGTTAGTCTCTTTCGCGTCCCACCTGAGATAGAAATGTATAAGTGGACACCGACGCACGATACTCGCACTCGTATCGCTATCGGATTCTCGACAATAGGTAAATGAAGCATGAACAACTAAGACATATATATATAAGTCCAGGGCATACACTCGCCGCTAGTAATTATTACATCATTTCAGAGATCATAAGATCCAACAGTATGTCATAACATCATGTGGAAGACACACACGACCGAGTACGGTCAAAATCCAAATGACCCTAGAGAGGGCTGCACATAAACAGGTCCACCCATGGAACGTCGGAACCCAACTATAGGATCTACTGGGCGAAGTCCTCCTCATCGTCCTCCTCTGGTGGCACCTCCACGAAGTAACGTCCAGTGCTCGGGTCGAGGTAGTAATCCACTGCAGCGGCCGATCAGGAAAAATAATAAAAGGGAAAAAAAACAAGAGGTGAGAATATATCAATTCAGTATAACTAACTTCTCACGGTCGGGAAAAGTAGTGGTTGAGGTTGCAGCCACGCTAGCATATATGAGTGGCTAACGATCTATTAGAGTAAGGTAAGATCCAAGAACTCGTTGACAACTTGTCGTAAGTTTGCTATCCACCTACTTACGCAACCCATAACACCACCTTGTCCCCTCTTTGTCGCCCCGGACGAAGAAGAGCAATCGAGGCACTCACACGTTGACAACTTTTAAAGCATGATTAATTTGACGTTATTCTATGAACAAGGAGTAGGTTTCAAGTCGTCCATAACCGCGGACATGGCTTTTCAAAAAGATTTAACCCTGCAGGGGTGTACCAACTTCCCATCATAGGCTTCGCATGTACGCCCGGTTTCCACTTGGCTGGTAAACGCCTGAATCTCCAGAACGTCAGAGTCCCTCTAACTAACAACGCACAATTCTGGGTGGCCCCCGGGGAGTCGACACCCAACCCAAGAACCAGCCACAGTCTCGGATCAGACTCTACCATATGACGCAGGTCGGATTGCCGATAATTGTCACATGAGGCCGGGTCCTAGCTGATCAGGTGGACCAACAAGGGAACCATGTCCCCGCTGGCCCGGTTTGTTTTGAAAACTGCTGGGGTAGCAACCAAGCACACACACGGTTGCAAATAGTAAATCAGCTTGGGCCACCACTAGAACTGTTTGAAGCTAGGTAGGTAAGACAAGGGGACCCCATAGAATCCCACACACGATTAGGCACGCTCGTCAAGAAACACAATACCGGAACTCGGGACTTAGGAGACTCGAATGGATCAAAACACATGGCGGGAACAGCCCGGTCTCCCATCCTTCGTCAAATATAAGTTAACATCATAATAATAAATATCAACCAATTTCTGATAATAGCATGATATTCCACCAAGAAGCAATGGGTATAAACAGCAGGTTAATGACCTACACATACTAAGAAATGGTTAAGCAAGCAAGGTACATAGCCAAACAAGGTTTTGCTAGGATGTGGGGGCATGGCTGTTTGGGTTTAATTGAGAGGCAAAAGTATATGGTGGTAGGATCAAGCAACCGTTCTAAATACAGCTAGGCAAGCGAGCTAAAAGCTATAAAGAATGATATATAAACCACCTTGCCTGCGTAATCAGTCGACAGAACAGACGTAGCAGGGTCCCCGGGCTCGGTGTCGGAAATCTGCACGAAAGTCTCCTCGGCAGTCTCAGGTGCTAACGTAAGGTACCGGCAAGGAAAAGCACACAAGTAAACATCGAGACCAAAAATGCTCAAGCATGGATGAGATGATCAAGTTAATAGACATGGTGTGACCCTATCTAGTCAAATTTTAATGAAGGTGTTAACGACACGTCAACAAACTCCATATGCAATTATCTATAATTTTATGTCTTTGGTCATAGCCTTAACTTTGGTGTAAGTGACATGGCAACATGACATGGCATGGAACAATAAGAACAAGTTAACAATAATAAGCATCATGAAATAAATTTATCGATTCCGAAGATGGAGAAGTGTCGATGAATTTGACAACGGGAAGGTTCAATAGAAGAAAAATATCCCAGCCACTTGCATATGACAATATGCTAGGGCTGGTTCATGGATGCAAGGATTCAAGATGACATGGAAAAGAGTTTGAAGGATAAAAGGCACAATTTCAACATGCACTGAAGTTGAAAGAAGGACAAAGCATTGGAGGGCAACAGAAATCGAATGGTTATAAGTGCTTGTGCACCATGTCCATTTTGTGTTGCATAAGACGCAAAATGGATATCACCATTGAATTCCAAGGACCTTGCTGACCCAAGAACATATATGACATGACCCAATTTGAATTTGCAAAACAAAGTTTTCAATTCAAAAGAACTGAAGGGCCTTAATGCAAATTGCCAACACCTCATTATTTTAAGGCTCAACTTAAAAAATGGACCTCACCATGGGCTTCAGTGGGAAAAAACTACACCAAAATCATATATGGGAAGATATGTTTGAGGTAAAATGCCCAAGTCATTTGAAAACAGATTTGAATTTGAATTCAAATCAAATTTTGGAAGAAAAAAAAAGAAAATGAAAAAGAATTAAAAAGAAAAGAAAAGGAGGAGCTCAGCCTCCTGGGCTGGATTCTGGCAAACCGGCCCAAACTTCTCCCTCTGCTCTCTCTCTGAACCAGCCCACCAGTAGCAATCGCTTGGGCCAGCCTACCAGAACTCCAGCCACTCGCAGGAGGGGCCCGACTGTCAGCCGCTCACAAAATGGAAAAAGTTGGGAGGAAAATGCCTCGCGTGGGGATCGAACCCACGCCCGCTCGCTCGCTGCTGCTGCTCTCTTCCACTACAACAATGCACAGTTTCTGAACTGGTACAGGTCTGAGACCAGTAGAGGTATGCCCCTGCTGTTCTAAACTTCAAAAACCCCGACGGCGATGACGACTTGCGGCAACGCTCGCCTCGCCGTCTCGACTCCGGCAACCGTGCGATCACTTGGGGACGCTAGACACCACATCCAGCTACATCTTACTCTGCTCCACTGCTACGGAGGTGCCCTAGTCTCCTTGCCACGCTCTTCTGAAGATGGTGGAGACCACGGGTTCAGAGATGCAACCACGGCATGCACCACCTGAACCGGTGACGATTCTAGCGACTCCGTGCCGGCTAGGGCTCGACGGCGGCATGCAAACGGAGCAGGGAAGTACCACTAGGCCATGGCTCCCCGGATCTACTCGGGAGGACATCAAAGGGGCTCCTTTCCGGCGAGGCAAAATGGGCGGCGACTGAACCACTGACAAAAAGCATTTAGACGCGGAGGCGAGCTAAACTTATGCGCGGGGCAGTCCTAGCTGCTGCGCACGCGTCCTAGAGCACACCTATGACCCGCATGACACGCCCCGGGCACGCCTGGACCAGACGACCACGGTGGCTGGCCGACGACGACAGCCCGCAGGCGTAGAACTGATGTCTACACACGCTTCTATTCTTGTAGACTATGTTGGGCCTCCAAGCGCAGAGGTTTGTAGGACAAGAACAATTTCCCTCAAGTGGATGACCTAAGGTTTATCGAACTCAGGGAAGTAGAGGTTGAAGATGGTCTCTCTCAAGCAACCCTGCAATTAAGATACAAGAAGTCACTTGTGTCCCCAACACAACTAATACAAGTAGTAGTTGTATAGGTGCACTAGTTCGGCGAAGAGATGGTAAAATATGGGTGATAGGTGTAGCAAAGCAAGGTAATATAAATCTGTAATAAAAAGTGCAGCAAGCAAACAAGTAGTAAATGTGAGCACAAACGGTATTGAAATGGTGGAAACAAGGCCTAGGCTTCATACTTTCACTAGTGGCAACTCCCAACAACATTAACATAGTCTAATCACATGATATTCCCCATAAAACATGCAATGGAGACGTACTCAGAGGTCATTCCTTTGTGGTCAAGAAAGGAAGAGAATTGTGTAGGGCTACAAAAGCACACCTCAGAGTTCGTAGTTCCCATCTATGGATTTCCCAATGTCACCGCGGCCATCCAAAGAGAGTACCACAATCACCACAACATATCTAAAGGATAGTCAAAGACAAGCACCAAGAGACTCTCAGTCTTCAATCCACACACAAAAGAAGAAATCACTCATGAAAATATTCTTCTAACCCATGTCCAATAGACTGCTGTCACCATGGTCTCGGGGATTATACTAGATAAGATCAAGTGAGTATATCAATCCAATACATAGAAGAAGGGGAAACATCATGGGATCATCCTAGATTAACATAGCCTATGATCACAATCAAGAGCACATCATGGGAGAGAGAGAAGACCACATAGCTACTGGTAGAAACCTTAGCCCCGAGGAGGAACTACTCCCGCATCATGGATGGAGGAAGCAACGTCGACGGAGATGAATCCGGGGCACTTCCCCGTCCCAGAAGGGTGCCGAAACAGGAATTCTGGTCCCCCGAAGCTTGTTGGCGATGGCGGCGGAGATCGGAATTGCTTCTGGAGAAAGGGGGTCTGGAATTAGGGTTTTCGCGATGCGAGTAAAAATAAGGGCCAATGGGGCAGCCAGGGGGGCACCAGGAGTCTAGGCGGCTTCCCGGCGCGGCCACCCCCTAGGACGCGCCCATTGGCCGCCTAGGCACCAGGTGTGGCCCCTCTGGCCCCCCTTCGGGCGTAAGGAAGCTTCTGGAACGCTGATTTTTTATATATTTTTCCCAGAATTTTCTGAGCACTTTTAATAATGGGAAAACCTGAAATAGAAAAACAGAAAAAACAGGAACTGGCACTGGGGTGCACTGAGTTAATAATTTAGACCAAATATGATCAAAAGTGTATGGAACTTCATCAATATCATAGCAATATCACACAAAAGAAGCATGGAGCAAGCAGAATTTATAGATACGTTTCGGACGTATCAAGAACACACATCGCGACGCGGGAACTCTAGGCTACGCGTTAGGGAGAGGGGAAGGGCGTTTCATGATCACCTTGGGGGTGCTGGCGACGCGCTCGAACACCCGAAGCGAAAGTGGGAGGCGGCTGTCGTCGAGGAAGACACTGGCCGCGACGGAGCTCGACGGTGCGCGGCTTGGATCGGACACCCCGTGGCCCAAACCTGCAAAGGGGGAATGCTGGTGATCTTAGAGGTCGCGCAGGCTCAAGATTGCAGCAAGACGGCAGCAAATTGGTCGTCGGCCTCACCGGCGTCTGGCGGAGCAGGGGAGGAGCCCGACGTCCATGGGGGCGGCGGCGCGACGAATTGTGAGGGGGAACGGAGTGGCCTAGGGTTCCTGAGGCCAGAGGGGGCTCCGGCTTATAAGGGGACGCGCTGGAGCCACGTCGGCCGGCGTCGACGTCGACGTCTACCGCCGGTGTGAGATAGAGGAGGGGGACCGGCGACACGGTGGAAAGGCGATGACCCGCGGCCATTGGATCAAGCTCGAGCGGATGACAGGCGAACCGCGTACCGCTTCGCTGGCGCGGGCGAGCTAGGCTGCGGGGAAGTGGGGCGAGGCCAGCTGGGCTGGGGCTGGCAAGTCCTCTGCCTCCAGAATAAATAAATAAAAAGGTATTTCCGTTTAAAATTAAACCGAAAACTCCATGAATTCTTCTGAGCAATTCACAAGGGAGAAAAACATATGAAAATAAGTTTTGGAAAGCTTGAAAAATAAGCTTGGTTTGACCAATTTTTGAGCAACTAAAATGTGGGGCCATTTTTGAAATTCAAACCACATTGAACTATGGCCCACATTTTTAGAATTGGAAAAAATGGAACAAGGGTTTGAAAACAGTTTGGAAGGGAAAAGAAATGGCTATGCCAAGTTTGGGGTCAAGGGGAGCATGCATGAAACATGGAAAATCCTCAAACACCCTTCTTGAACCACTTTGTTTGAATTCAAAATAAAATCAAATGAACTCAAAACTTCTTGGCATTTAAAATCATCACATGAATTTGCAACATCTAGCACCATGTCAAGTTTAGAAGTCACATGACAAAGCAAAATTACATGATGATTACAAGAATTGCTCTTGAGCTGTTACACCACCCGCAACCGCAGCACCAGCAAGACAGGGAGCAGCCATCCAGGAACAGCGCGCATTGTCGGACGCAAAAGAGGAATACCCAGAGGCGAACGGTCGCATATACATGAGCCAAGAAGGAAGACCTTCAAACAGGCAACAGAAGCAAGTCATCAGACGGGGTTTTCTCGAAGTATCCTCTCACCCATCCGTACCAAAGTACCTCCGCGGGTTCGAGACCGACATCACCTTATCCAGAGAGGACCACCCTCCAGCCATCGCACACCAAGGACAAGCGGCACTGGTTCTTGAAGCAAGAATTGGAAATTACGACATGTCGCGATTGTTCATGGATGGCGGCAGTGGAATCAACATAATATTCACAAAGACTCTCGAAGATATGTTTATCAAAAATCCAACACTCAAAACTTCAGGCACATCTTTCCACGAAATTGTGCCAGGAAAAGCAGTCTACCCTCTTGGAAAAATAAGCTTGGAAGTGGTTTTTGGCAATGCAAGCAACTTTAGGAACGAGACGCTAGATTTCGAAGTGGTCGACTGGAAACAACAGTATCATGCCATCCTCGGCCGACCAGCCTTCGCACGCTTCATGGCGGTGCCGCACTATGCGTATCTATAGCTAAAAATTCCAGGCCCAAGAGGGGTCATCACCATCAACGACAGCTTCTTCAGGTCAGACCGCTGCGACAGAGAATTCCTCAAAATATCATAAACCTTTGGAGCACATCCCACTCGCGGACTCGCGGCAGACGAAGAGACACTCCCGTAAGAACCAAGGCACCAACAGAAGACTCGCCAAAACGGTGCCCCGCGTCAAGACTTCAAGTTATCCTAGCAGTAATCTTTAAGTTCCTAGGGCCATCAAGCCATCGGTCCAAATAAAGGGTGTTTTCTAACATCGCCCTCATTTAAGCACAACTGGAAAGGATTCTAAATATTTTCCCAAAAGTATTGCTCCGCAAAATCATACTTGGCACTCGGGGGCTCGCTCGCAGCAGCCACCCCTCGAGGCGTTCTTCACTGATGGGACCTTATACTTGGCACTCGGGGGATCGCTCGCAGCAGCCACCCCTCGAGGCGTTCTTCGCTCACGCGACCTTATACTTGGCACTCGGGGGCTCACTCGCAGCAGCCACCCCTCGAAGCGTTCCTCGCTTACGCGACCTTATACTTGGCACTCGGGGGCTCCCTCGCAAGAGCCACCCCTCAAGGCGTTCCTCGCTTACGCGACCTTATACTTGGCACTCGGGGGCTCGCTCGCAGCAGCACTGCTCGAGGCGTTCTTCACTCACGCGACCTTATACTTTGGCACCGGGGTCTCACTCGCAGCATCCACCCCTCGAGGCGTTCCTTGCTTACGCGACCTTATACATGGCACTCGGGGACTCGCTCGCAGCAGGCACCCTTCGAGGCATTCCTCGCTTACGCGACCTTATACTTGGCACTCGGGGGCTCGTTAAGTCGACTAAAAACTGGGCACTCGAAAGCTCGGTCAGAGCAGCTATTCCCCCCCCCCAAGGAAAATGCCCAAGTTCACCTCCGCACCTGACAGCGGAAATCTCCAAAGGCTTGCAACAACAAAATATATTACACCACAAAAGGAAGAATCTACAAGGACTTTGAAAATCTACACCTCAGGCTCCGACTTCACTTTACAAAAGGAACCCAGGAGACGATCATTCTCATTGCATACCTTCTTCACAACCAGACCCGTAGCCTCATCCACCGCCGCATAGTGCTCGCCCATTGGTTCATCTCGACCACGGGGAGGACCTCGAGCCGCCAGCATGACATCTACTCTGGGCCAATGACTATGAACTAAGGCGAAAGCACATCGGGATCCCACATGAATTCGATGATTTACAACTTGACGAAGACTCGCAGGCTGGGAGAACACACGACACTTCTTCTCAAGACTGGACGGGACAGGATCTAAGGGATAAAACTTCTAGTAGATACCACCAAGTACTTTACAGCAGTAATAAATAGCTTGGGGCACCCGACCAACCCGCATTCGAAGCACGGAAAATGACCGCGCATGTGCCCTGTCCTTCCAAAAAGGATTTTAAGCCTGCACAGCCAGATCATCCAAGCATGACAACTCTGACTGCACAGCCGCCTCCTCCTCACGAGATCAACCCGGCAGTACTTTGCATTGAAGAGCAAAAATCAGCAAAAAATCTCAAGACAAAGCACTAAGGAAATCAAGAAGCACCAACAGGAGGTCTCACCCTTCAACGGATCAGATAATTTCCCCATCCATGTGGCAAAGTCACTCAAGGTAGCCTCCGCACACTCACGTTTGGAGTGGTGGAACGAAACAGCTCCCTGAGGCGACTAATCTCACGCTCTGCGTCCTTAAGCCTCAAGCAGACGGACTCGTAAGCCCTCTCGTGATCACCTTCCTTCAGCAAATTCCTAGCCCGAGAGACGCCCGGGGTGGCCTACCACACAAGGATAAAAGAAGTCAATCCAAAGGAAAAAGCAGTACAATAGAAGAAATCAAGACAATCCACTAATCATTTCAAGATTCAGCATCTCCACCTCCAAATGCAGCTCATTACAAGAAGAAGATCAACCCAGCACACAGAAAAACAAAAGTCTCGTACTCCACGCCCTGAGACTTACTGTAACATCCCATTTGCGATAATAAGAAATCACCATGAGATTGTACTTTGTCTGTTGACTTTGAAACTTGGCATGATGCTAAAGATTGTAATTTCATGTGGTGATTGAAATTTGCATTGGGATTAGAGCCCATTTGGTTTGTTTGAATTTGCATCCAAAATGGTTCAAGAAGGGTGCTTGTAGATTTTTAATTGTTGCATGCATGCTCTCCTTGACCCCAAACTTGGCATAGCCAATTCTTTCCCCTTCCCAAGATTTTCAAAAGCCTTGCATCATTTTTTTCCAACTCTAAAGATGTCGGCCATAGTTCAATGTGCTTTGAATATCAAAAATGGGCCACATTTTTAGTTGTTCCAAAATTGGCCAAACCAATTTTGTAAAATCCAGAATATTACAGGGGTCAACAATCAGGAGCTCATGTATTTTTGCTCCTTGTGGTTTCCTCCCCAATATTCTCCAAGCCCTCTTTTTATTATTTTTTTAATAGAAAAGGGGCATTGTTTTCCACCTTGGGATTTTCCCATCATCCAAATTGGTTCAAACCAATTTTGGAAGTTCAGCAATGTTGCAGGGAGCCCAAAAAAATTATTTGTTATATTTTTGCTCTTTTATTTTTCTCTGCAATTTTCCAAAAGTGCTCTGTTTTTTTTTCAAATGGCAGGGCCTTTGGCTTTTTTTTCCGGCCTAGCCCACCTGGGCCTCCTTCTCCCCTCGGCCCAGCCCGCGGCGAAGCGTTACGCCCGTCGTCCTCTTCCTTTCCAGCGTGGCTCGCTGCTTTTCCCCTCTCCTCTCTCACGCCGGAGAGCCCACGAGGGAAGCCAGGAAGACGACGTGGCCGGAGGGCTGCCCCCTTTATAAGCATGCTCGGAGCTCCCCCGGGAACCCTAGGCCTCCGTTCCCCCCCTTGATTCTTCCACCGCCGCCCTCTTCCTTCCTCTCCAAGTCTCCCCTGTTTCCATGGCAGCCGACGGCTAAACTCCAAAATTGGCGGCCTTCCACACTTCGTCGCCGACCGGGAGCTCGCAGGTGGGGTCTAGGACGAGGATCGCGTCTTCTCCGACCAGCAGCCGCGACGTAGGAGGCCAGGGGCAGGTCGACGTCCTCCTTCCCCGTCGCGGGTCGTCTCCGTCTCCGGCGTCGCCTCCAACCTCTTCTTCGCCTGTGTCGCGATCGAGCTCGCCCCCAGCCTCGCCTAGGTGAGCGAGCGCACCATACCTCTCCCCTGTTTCGCGTCATGCGCTCCGCTCCCGTGTGTTGCCTAATTCCGCCGCCTCGCGACGTCGTCAGTTTCCTAGCCGCAGCTCGCCGTGGTCCCGTCGAGTTCCCGTAGCCGAAGCGTGGGCGGAGCACGCTTAGGGGCCCCAAAGGAGCAGCCTTGCGCGTTCATCTCATCCTTTTCCCCGCTGCGCATCTCTGCATATGGTGGCAGAGGCAGTGCGGCGCCTCGCACTTCTGACGAGGCCACCGTCGCCATCTTCACGACTCCGCTCCTGGATCGAGAAAAAACGGGACCAGGGGTGATCCCTATGTGCGTATAGCCGCCCCTTCCATTCGCCAGAACAGTTGGTTGATATTTATTATTATTATGATGTTAACTTATACTTGACGAAAGATGGGAGACCAGGCTGTTCCCGCCAGGTGTTTTGTTCCATTTGAGTCACCTAGGTCCCGAGTTCCTGGTATTGTGTTTCTTGACGAGCGAGCCTAATCGTGTGTGGGATTCTATGGGGTCCCCTTGTCTTACCTACCTAGCTTCATACAGTTCTAGTGGTGGCCCGAGCTGATTTACTATTTGCAATGTGTGTGTGTTGGTGGTACCCCAGTTGTTTACAAACCACCTTGGGCCATGGGGACTTGTGCCTTGGTTGGCCCACTTTGACCGGCTGAGGACCCGGTCTCTTATGAGATTTAACCGGAAATCCAAACCTGGAGTCATACGGTAGAGACCGATTCCAGAGCGCGGCCGGCTTTTGAGTTGGGTGTCGACTCACCGGGGGCCACCCGGAGTTGTGTGTTGTTAGTTAGAGGGGCTCTGACGTTCCGGAGTTTCAGGCGTTTACCTAGCCAAGAGGAAACCGGGCGTACATGCGAAGCCAATGGTGGGCAGTTGGTACACCCCTGCAGGGTTAAATCTTTTCGAAAAGCCGTGTCCGCGGTTATGGACGACTTGAGACCTACTCCTTGTTCATAGAATAACTTCAAGCTGAATCATAATTAAAAACTTGCTTACCGTGTGAGTGCCTTGGTTGCTTTTCTTCGTCCAGGGGGACCGAGAGAAGATCCAGGTTGTGTTATGCTTGACGTAAGTAGGTGATTAGTGGACCTATGACACGATGTCACGTACTATTCTTGTATCTTACCTCTACTCTAATAGAACGATAGCCACCATAAATGCTAGTGCGGCTGCAACCTTTACCTTTACTTGTCTTACTGTAGGAAGTCAGTTATCCTGTAATGATATAATCTCACCCGTGTTTACTTTTGTGCTTTTACTGTTTTTCCTGATCGGCCGCTGGAGTGGAGTACTTTCTTGACCCGAGCTCTGGACGATACTTCGTGGAGGTGCCTCCGGAGGATGACGATGAGTTCGACCTCGTTCAGTAGATCCTACAGTTGGGCTTCGATGATCCGTGGGTGGAATCTTTATGTGCAGCCCTCTCTAGGTCACTTTGGTTTTTGACCGTACTCGGTCGTGTTTGTCTTCCGCTTGTCGCATGATGTACTGTTGGGTCCATGGACCTCTGAGATGATGTAATAATTATCCAATGGCGATGTATGCCTTAGACCATATATTTATGTCTTAGTTAATGTTCTCGTTCTTATACTGGTTGTTGAGAATCCGGCAGCGACACGAGTGCGAGTGTCGTGAGTTGGTGGCTCTTTATGCGCTACTAAGTTGAGTGGGACGCGAAAGCGACTAACTCGAGTTAGCACCGCATCGGGGGCCTTACAACTTGGTATCAGAGCAGGACTGACTGTAGGACCCCTTACTGGCCGAAGTTGAGTCTAGAAACTATTTTGTAGTTACTAAGGAAAAATCGGAGAGTAGGAACTCTTTCTTTTTTCTTCTAATCCCACCCTCCCACCCCTTTTCCGTGAGGAAGTGAAACGTTGTTTTTCTCTGCAACTTATCCCCTTTCAAAAACCAATCTAGGTTCTCGTTTACATGAGGCTCCGATTCCTCTATAATTTTTTGCTAGCGACGAGATGTATTGGCGTCTTTGAGACCACTGAGCCGCCACTTGGGGTTGACTGCTCTACCTCGCTTACGGCGTACCCCAGGTGAAACGTCCATACAGGATTGGCGGGCATCCTATGGTAATATGGATGTGGTGTCTTTTCCCCTATGGACGACCGTGATGGCGGGCCGCTCAGGGCAGATGTCTGATTGTTCAGGTTTCCAACCGCTCGTATATGTTGTTGTGTGCTCGCTAGCAGATTATTATCTTGGATTCAGATGATCTCGGTTTGGGGATTCCAGTAGCACCTAGCTTTCGACTTTCCGGGTTAACCTTGGTGGAATTCCAGCCTTCGGCTTTCTCATACCTCGTGAGGAAGTTTTGTTGTCAATGTTGTTTTATCTTCTGGTTACTTCAATGTTTCGACCATGTTCTCATAAGTGTTCCTTTAAACAGGATGCCAAGAGCGAACATGCCGCCTCCAGAGAACCCTATGCTTGGGGAGGCTCTAGCCGCAGTGGCTCAGGGCACAGCTGCGATCCTACAGATGCTGCAGAACCACAATGCCCAGAGGAGTGATCGACCACAGTACACCACACTGCAGCAGTTCCTCGCGATCAACCCCCCCAGGTTCCCCGAGGCTCGAGACCCACTGGAGGAGGATGACTGGATCGCAGAGATCAAGAAGCACTTCAATGCAAACACCGTCAAACCCGTCGACTACGTCACCTTCGCCTCCTTTCAGCTTCAGGGTGCAACAGCCAGCTGGTACGATACCTACAAGGCCAACAAGGGCGATGTTGTCATCACGTGGGCAGATTTCATCGCAGATTTCAGAGCAGCGCATATTCCGAGTGGCCTGATTTCATCGCAGATTTCAGAGCAGCGCATATTCGCAGATTTCAGAGCAGCGCAGATTTCAGAGAAGCGCACAAGGGCGATGTTGTCATCACGTGGACAGGAAGCGTGAGGAGTTCTTGGCTCTGAGACAAGGTGACAGGTCAGTTCAGGAGTACAACCTGGCCTTTGTCAGGCTCGCCAGGTATGCTCCAGAGGAGGTCAGCACAGAGGCTAAGAAGATTGCGAGGTTCCGTGGAGGTCTAAGCACAGAGATCAAGTACGCGCTCACTCAGTGCAGTCCCACGCTGTTCTCACAGTTCGTGGATCAGGCTATTCGCCAGGAGTCAGCCAGAGCAGGGTGGGATGCAGACAGGAAGCGCCAGCGTGAGCACAGTTCCGCAGTGATGATCCACAAGAAGGCAAAGACTTGGGTTGCAGAGGCACCACCGCCGAGACAGTAGTACCAGCAGAGGGGGGCAGTTGTCCGCACTTTTGCCCGCCCTCCCGTCCCAGTTCAGCAGGGGGCTCGCTCTACACCACCACACGCGAGGCCACCCAGGCCGCAGCAGCAGCCCAGGCCGGGCGTGATCTGCTACAAGTGCAGAGAGCCACGGCACACGTCTCCCAACTGCACCGATCCGCGCTTTGCTCGGCTTCCACCGCCTCCACCTTGCTCTACTCCGAGCACCGCGATGGTGAAGGCTCAGCCACGTGAAGTTCGGGTGAACAACGTGATGCTCACAGATGCTCAGCATTCTTCAGAGATCGTTCTTGGTAGGTTGCTTGTGTGTTCGGTTCCAGCGACAGTTCTGTTCGATTTCGGAGCTTCCCATTCGTTCGTATCACACTCCTTTGCTTCATCAAATGACCTTCAGACCGAGTTGCTCCAGAAACCCCTTGCGGTTCACACTCCTGGTTCAAGTTCCAGCTCGTCCGTTTTTGTTCCAGATGCGGAGATCCGCATCCAGGGTGTTATCTTTTCAGCATCCCTCGTTGTCTTGCCTCGTTCCGACATTGATGTCATTTTGGGCATGGATTGGCTTGTGCGACACAAGGCCAATATTGATTGTCCGACCAGATCCGTCAAGTTGACACATGATTCAGGTGCAGAAGTCTTGTACACTTGTGGCTCTATGACAGGACCAACACAGTTGTACGCGTTGAACGCAGGAGTTGCGCCTTTGCTCGAAGAGGTCAGAGTTGTCTGTGAGTTCCCAGACATCTTTCCAGAGGAGTTGCCAGGAATTCCCCCAGTTCGAGCTATTGAGTTCGTTATTGAGCTAGAGCCTGGTACCCACCCGATTTCTCGGCATCCGTACAAGATGTGTTCGAAGGAGTTGATCGAGCTCAAGAAGCAGTTGACAGAGTTGGAAGTAGGCGGTTTTATCCGCGCGAGCACTTCCCCTTGAGGTGCACCAGCTTTGTTTGTCCAGAAGAAAGATGGGACTAGCCACTTGGTCCAGGACTATCGCAGTATCAAGAAGAAGACCATCAAGAACAAATACCCTTCACCCCGTATCAATGATCTGTTCGAGCAGTTAAATGGGGCTAAGGTGTTTTCCAAGCTTGACTTGAGGATGGGGTATCACCAAATCCGTGTTCGTGAAGAGGATATTCCCAAGACCGCGTTCAGCACCCGTTATGGGCTGTATGAGTTCACAGTCATGACTTTTGGGTTCTCAAATGCCCCTCCGACGTTCATGAGAGCTATGAACTATTTGTTTCAAGAATGGCTTGATGTGTTTGTGATCCTCTACCTCGACGACATTCTTTTCTATTCCAAGTCAGAGGCTGAACATGAGGAACATTTGCGCTTGGTGCTGCAGAAGTTAAGAGAGCATCGGTATTACGCCATGTCATCTCCGCTGAAGGAATTGCGGTTGACCCAGAGCGAGTCCGCACTATTCAAGAGTGGGCTCCGCCGAAGAACGTGAAGCAGCTAAGGAGTTTTCTCGGCCTCGCAAGTTATTGCAGGAAGTTTGTGCAGAATTTCTCCAAAATAGCCAAGCCAATGACTGAATTGTTGTGCAAGGACAAGCGGTACACTTGGTCACCAGCTTGCCAGTCAGCCTTAGGGGTTGAAAGAGAAGCTGACCACACCTCCAATTCTAACGCCGCCAGATGAGTCACAACCTTTTCAGGTGTTTTGTGATGCTTCTTTGCAAGGTCTGGGCGGAGTTTGGATGCAAGGCAGGAATATTGTGGATTATACCTCACAGCAGTTGAAGACAAGTGAGAGGAATTATCCCACGCACGACTTGGAGCTTGCAGCAGTTGTGCACGCTTTGGTCACTTCGCGACACCTCCTCTTAGGGAGGAAGGGGGATGTGTTCACGGACCACAAGAGTCTGAAGTACTTGTTCACTCAACCAAATCTGAACTTGAGGCAAAGAAGATGGCTTGAAACCATTACTGAGTACATAGTTGATATTCAGTACACGCCTGGGAAGGCGAATGTCATAGCTGATGCACTGAGCCGCAAGGGCGATTGCAATAATATCCAAGTGCAGAAGATCCACCCTGATTTGTGTGAGTCCTTTCGAAGGCTCAATCTCGAGCTAGTTCCAGCAGGCTATCTTCCCAACCTTGTGGTAGAGCCCACTATTCATGAGAAGATTCGTGAAGCTCAGTCTGGCAGCTCAATGATACAGAAGATCAAACAGGGTATTGCCGCCTCAATTCCAAAGTACGGTTTCTTTTCAGTGCATAATGACGGCACCGTGTTGTTCGAAGAGTGAGTTGTTGTTCCCAAGGAGGGAGATCTCAGAGAGGTCATCATGAAGGAAGCCCATGATTCCAATCTATCGATTCACCCTGGCAGTACGAAGATGTATCAAGATCTCAAGCAAAGCTTTTGGTGGACTCGTATGAAGCGGGATGTTGCCCGTTACGTGTCTCAGTGTGATGTTTGCAGGAGAGTGAAGGCACAACACCAGAAGCCTGTCGGGTTGCTTCAGCCACTTGAGATTCCGGAGTTTAAGTGGGATCACATAGAGAAGGATTTCATCACAGGCTTCCCCTTGTCGCAGAAGAAGAACAATGCCATCTTTGTTGTCATTGACAATCTTTCCAAAGTTGCCCACTTCTTTCCAGTGAAGGACTCCATTTCAGCAGCTCAGTTCGCGGATTTGTACACCGCAAGAGTTGTATCTTTGCATGGCATTCCCAAGAAGATCAGTTCAGATAGAGGCAGCCTTTTCACCTCTAAGTTCTGGCAGGCCTTTCAAAAGGCGATTGGTACGACAGTGTTGTTCAGTACCGCTTATCACCCTCAGACAAGTGGGCAAGTCGAGCGCGTGAACCAAATCCTCGAGGACATGCTTCGGGCATGTGTTATCTCGTTTGGCATGAAGTGGGAAGAGTGCTTGCCGTATGCTAAGTTCTCTTACAACAACATCTATCAGGCAAGTCTGCAGGCAGTGCCGTTTGAAGTCTTGTATGGCCGCAAGTGCAGGACACCTTTGAACTGGTCCGAGACGGGCGAGAGGCAGCTGTTCGGTCCAGATGTGATCCAAGAGGCAGAGGACAGAGTGAAGATTGTCGGAGATCACCTAAAGGCAGCACAGTCTAGGCAGAAGGCCTATTATGCAAAAGGCACCGTGGTGTAGCATTTCATGTTGGTGAGTGGGCGTACCTGAGAGTGTCTATCGGGACCCGGGGTTAGCGTATGCAAGTACAACTAAGACATAGTCATATGGAGAGCCGAGAACCGTACCCACTTGTCTAAGCAGAAAAGGCCAAGCACAGAACGTTCTCGGAAAACATCGTACGTGAGGGGCATCCCATCCAGGCCGGATGATCAACATAGATGGGTCCTCATCGTCCGCACACAAGTCTAATGATATGGGTGGTGAACTCCCATATTCACAGAAAAGTCGCCTCAACCATACTATCGACTATCTCACAACTCTTACATAGACTTACTCCAGCCCGATCACTTAGTCGGGGTCTAGGGCGGGCTCGATCATACCACAAAGTGTGCACGAGACGGAGTCTCGAGCAATCGCATCGCGATGCCCCAAGCTGCGCACATCTAAGGGCCACTTGGTGTATGAAAGACCGCCAGCCAGAACACAACTAAGGTCTCGAAAACCCATACAAAGACATGCATGTTATAAACAGACACGCAGCACACATGCCTTGTATGAACAGCAGGTACCATTGCAATTCTCTATAAAGTGTACAATTTTATTGATAACTCTTATAGAGTGCAAACAGAGATCACAAACATGTGATCCAACATTACAACACAAACGGAAGAAAATTATGTCTGAGTACAGACAAGTTTAACAAATGGCTTAAGAAGCCTTATTTAAACACAAGCCCTCCACGAGGGAACCAGTCGTCTGACTTGGACTAGACTAGCTTGATCTTCAGTCGTCCAGCTCGATGAAGAAGTCACCTTCGGGGTCAGTGGCATCATCTAAAACATAGATTAAGCAAACGTGAGTACAAAGTCGTACTCAGCAAGACTTACATAGGATCTATACTACTCATGCACATGTATCAAGATAAAGGGAGGTGGGGTTCACTTGCAGAAGTGCCAGCTTTGACTTGGCTAATCCTGAACTACGAATACCAGACTTTGAGGTAAGAAGCGTACAAGAGTCCACTACTTTCTCCAACCAATTACACCACTATGGTGCCTACCTCGACTTCCCCACGAGAAAGCACGCCATAGAACTCACACTTATCTTGGTGTGTTTTAGAAGTATCCAGTTCAAGTTGTCTAATAATCAAGCTAAGCTTTCCAAGTAGTTCATAACCGCGGACGCGGCTATTCGAATAGTTTTGTTAACCCTGCAGGGGTGTACCGCTACACACACATGATCATCATTTACCACCTTTGATCTCGACACCATTCAAGGGGTGCTAGCGAGGATGCTCACCACAACTGTTACCTCATAGCCGATCTAGTCCGAGAAAGCCGCCTACTTGGGTTGGTTACCACTATCGTGAACCCGGCCGGTTTACCGAAGTGGACCCAAGTGATGTGTGCGTGGTGCATAAGCCGGTCTCGGATGAGCCGTTCTCTCACTTAGCATCCAGGCCACAAGCCTACCAGAACTCCGAACTATTGCGACATCTGGACATCGAAAGGGTTGATTTAGTAAGTTGAGAGGGGTCAGTGAGCCCAATGTGTGGTTGTACTCTTCATCTTGGATCACCACAGAAGAACTCGGACTTAAGGCGGTGTTCAACGAGACAACCCACTGTGTACTCCTACACAGCCTCTCATCATTCACCTTGTATTAGGGTAGATTCACCAACAGTTTTCTACCATCATCAACATGATCATTCCCATCCCGATTCACATCACAGTAACATCATGGTATCATACCAAGCATGCAATAAGCGATAAACATTTGCAGGGGCCACATGATATCAAACAACTCCTACATTTGCTAGGATTGTGGTTTGCTTACTACTGTGACAAAATGATAGGTCATGAAAAGGAATGGGTTCATCTATGCGGTAGAAACGAACCATGGTGATCATCCTAAACAATGCATAAGCGAGACATGAGAGGGAAGTGGGATTTTATCGACATGATCAATGGGGGTTTGCTTGCCTTGCTGACGAGGTTCGGGTTCTGGGTCTTCAACGAAGGGGGCAGCCTCCTGCTCCGGTTCCACCTCTACTCGACAAACAACAAGCAAAGTATCAAAGTAAATATGATGCACAAACACATGATGGAAGTTTGAATCTTGATGTATATGCTTTGATGTGTGAAGCAATTCCATTTAAATGGAGTATATTGCAAATTGAAGTGCAAATTCAAACTCCACATTTTAATTCAACTTAGCCAAGTTGCATGTGACATTGTTTGATCATTTTGAACCTTTTGGAATTGTGTATGATATGCCTCTGAAGTGTGGTTGAAATGTAGCATAAATCCATGGTCCAAGTTGCAAAAGCATTTGATTTGATTTGAATTAATTTCAAATAAACCAAATGACATATGCTATTGGTCCCATTTTAAAATCAACTCCAACATAGTTGAAAGTTGCATATTTGGAAAGACAATTTTCTCCTGATCATTTTTCATATATTATTTGTCCAATTTGGAGTTAATATGAATTTTCTATGAATATCCAAAGTTTGGGGTATTTTCTGGAATTTCTGGAATTTCTTTAATTCAATTTGATTTTCTGGAAATTCATTTAATCGATTTATTGCGTCAGGCTGACGTCAAGCTGGCGTCAGGGGGGGGGCTGACAAGGGGGTCCCACCTGTCAGTGGCTGGGTGTAATTAACCGGTTGGTTAATCTAATCCAGTGGCTTAATTAATTAAGCCACTGGGCCCACTGGTCAGTCTCACTGGGGGGCTAAGCACGGGGGTTAGTGGCTTACTCACTGGCGGCTAAACGCCGGTGGCCTGGCCACGGCGGCGCACTCGCAGGAATCTGCTAGAGGCCACGGGAGAGGAAACGGAGGGCATCGGCGTGCTCCAGGAGGTCGTCCGCGTCGAGAGGAAGCATCAGGGGGTCACGGGGAGGTCGGGAGGGACGACGGCGACGTCCTTGGCGGCGACAGAACCACGGCGAGGTTGGGGAATGGGCTAGGGTGCACGGCTTGGGCTGATCTTGCGTGCGTTCGAAAGCTAGAGCCAGTGGGAGTCAAACGCGCGCGCTGGACGAGATGATGGGGCACAGGGGCGACCTCATCGTCGTCCATGGCGGCGACATGCTTCAGCAACCATGGAGAAAACGGCTAGAGGGGTTGCGGGGTGCTGGAAGCTTAGGGGAAACGCTCAGTAGCTCACCGCGGTTCGAACGGAAGCAACGACAAGCTCGGGGGGGCTTCAATGGCGGCGAATCGACGGCGGCGAGCTCGCGGCTCCATCGAGACGTTGAAGACGATGGCGTCGGCTCGGGGAGGAATTAGGGCTCCAGCTTCTGCGTGAAGACAAAGTCGATGACAAGGAACACGGTGGACTTGCTGGCTTGAGCTCTAGGGCACGGTGGCCACGTCGTCCACGGCAGTGCGCTCCGGTGAAGCTTCGGGCGGCGACGAAATCGAGCACGGGAGGAGGAGAAAGCTCTGGAGGGGGGGAATGGACGTGGCGTGCTCCAGGGCGTCTCCAGGTGCGAGAAGAGGGCACGGGGAGGCCTGGAAGGTGCTCGACGGCGACGTGGCGTCCACGGCTGGCTCGGTGGCATTCCACCGAGCAGCTTGGAGGCGCGGGGCGGGGAAGAAGACCCCTGTGCCCCTTTGGGCCGGCTGGGCTGGGTGGGCCGGCTTCGCCTGGGCGTCTAGTAAGGTTTTTCTGCTTTCTTTTTCTGTTTTTCTTTTCTGACATTTGTTTTGCTGAGCTAAAATAAATAGCTAGGCATTTTATTAAATGCTGAAAAATTTTATGTGGCCCCATAATAATATAGACTAGCCACTTATAAAGTTTCAACAATTTTAAAATTCAAATAATTTGAATCTTAACTAAAATAGGGTTATTTGATTAATTCCAAGGCACTGTTTGAATATTTGAAAAATCCATGAGTATGGGATGGGTCCCACATCACTTGATATGTGATCACACCCATTTATAAGACTTCTCAAAAATCTAACATGAATTTTTGGAGAAGATTTTTATCTGGCCTTTTGAATTAATTCATCTGGGGGTGTTCCTTCTCCCATTTTGATTTTGATTTTGAATTTCCTTTGATATCTTTCATGAATGCAGAGTGAAATTGATCCTAGCACATTACCTAACAGAGGGTTCTGACAACTCGCCCCCACTCAAAAGAATCTCGTCCCGAGATTCAGAAGTCTGCGGGAGGAAGGTGGGGTACTCGGCACTGAGACGGTCTTCTCTTTCCCACGTAGCTTCTCTTTCAGAGTGGTGTGACCATTGCACTTTCAGAAACCTAATCTTCTGACGACGAGTGACACGCTCTGTGGAATCAAGAATACAAACGGGGTATTCTCGATAAGAAAGGTCATCTTGGAGATCAAGCGTTTCATGGTCGACTTCGCGGATGGGGTCCTTGAAGCAACGCCTGAGTTGGGACACATGGAATACATCATGTACTCGGGAGAGGTGCGGAGGTAGTTCAAGTTGGTAGGAAACTCCTCCACGTTTAGCAATAATGCGGAAAGGTCCGATGTAACGTGGGGCCAACTTGCCTTTGATACCAAAACGTTGGGTTCCCTTCAGAGGAGTAACCCGAAGGTAAGCCTTCTCATCCAGATTGTAGATCTCTTGCCTATGATGACGATCATAGTAGCTTTTCTGACGAGACTGGGCTGCATTCAATTGATCACGAACAATGCGAACTTGCTCTTCTGCTTCCTTGATCATATCTGGTCCAAAGAATTGTTTTTCACCGGTTTCTGACCAGTTTAAAGGTGTTCGACATCGTCGTCCATATAGGAGTTCAAAAGGAGGCATGTTCAGACTAGATTGAAAACTATTGTTATAAGAAAATTCGGCGAATGGAAGAGACTTCTCCCAATTCTTTCTGAATGAGATAACACAAGCTCTGAGCATGTCTTCGAGAATTTGTTTAACCCTTTCGACTTGACCGCTAGACTGAGGATGGAAAGCCGTACTAAAGGAGAGATGAGTTCCCATAGCATTCTGAAAGCTTCCCCAAAATCTAGAGGTGAAAAGGCTACCGCGATCAGAATTGATTTCCAAAGGAACACCATGAAGGGATACAATTCTAGAGATGTACAAGTCCGCTAACTGGCTAGCAGTTATAGACTCGCGAACCGGAAGGAAGTGAGCAACTTTGGAAAGCCTATCTATGACAACGAAGATGGCATTGTTTCCTTTCTGGGTTTTTGGAAAGCCGGTGATGAAGTACATACCGACTTTGTCCCATTTCCACTCGGGAATAGACAAAGGTTGAAGTGTACCAGCAGGTCTTTGATATTCTGCCTTAATGCGACGACAAACATCACATTCGGCACCAAATTGAGCAATGTCTCTCTTCATCCTAGTCCACCAAAATCTCTGGCGTAGATCTCGGTACATTTTTGTTCTACCGGGATGAATTGAGAGGGGTGTGTCATGGGCTTCCTTGAGGATGAGTTGCCTTAGTTCCCTATTCTTAGGTACTACCAAACGATTTTCAAAGAATACCGTTCCCTTGCTATCTGTGGAGAAACATTTAGCAACTCCGCTAGCAATGTTCTCCTTGATTCGGCGAACACCTCGTGCACGCCTTTGGGAAACTATGATTTGATCCTCAAGAGTTGGTTTCGCCACCAAGGTAAAAGATAGCCATGAGGAACAATCTCAAGATTGATCTTGCGAAAGTCCTCATGAAGAAGTGGTTGATACTGTTGTAACATAAGGTTGTTACAATACGACTTACGACTTAGCGCATCAGCCATAACATTGGCTTTGCCTGGGGTGTAAGAAATTACTACGTCGTAATCTTTTATCAACTCAATCCAGCGTCTTTGCCTGAGATTAAGATCTGGCTGGGTGAAAATGTATTTCAGGCTTTGGTGGTCGGAATAAATCTCACAACGATTACCAAGGAGGTAATGTCGCCAAGTTGTTAGGGCATGAACTACGGCAGCGAGTTCAAGGTCATGGGTAGGATAGTTCTCTTCATGTGGCCGCAACTGGCGTGAAGCATAAGCTACCACATGTCGATCTTGCAGAAGTATGCATCCTAACCCTTGCCGTGATGCGTCACAATAGATCTCGAAATCCTTTTTGGTGTCTGGAGGTGCAAGTACAGGTGCAGAAGTCAATCTTCTTTTTAGCTCTTGAAAGCTTTCCTCGCACTTGGGAGTCCATAGGAATTTCTTATCTTTCTTGAGGAGTTCAGTTAGAGGCTTTGCAACTTTAGAAAAGTTCTCGACGAAGCGTCGGCATTAGCTGGCTAGGCCAAGAAAACTCCTAACTTGCTTAACCAATTCAGGTGGATTCCAGTCAAGGACGGCCTGAACTCTCTCGGGATTCACAGCAATGCCTTTTGCAGAAATCATGTGGCCTAAGTAGGTCACTTCTGGTAGCCAGAATTCACACTTGGAGAATTTAGCATACAGGCGATGCTCTCTAAGTTTCATCAATACCAGCCTTAGGTGTTCGGCATGCTCTTCTTCGTTCTTCGAGTAGATGAGAATGTCATGGAGATAAACCACAACAAATTTATCTAAGTACTCCATGAAGATCGAATTCATCATGCGTGAGAAAGTGGCGGGGGCATTGGTTAAACCAAAGGACATGACGGTGTACTCGTAAAGACCATAACGAGTAGTAAAAGCCGTTTTGGGAATGTCCTCGTTTCGGATTTTGATTTGATGATAACCTAATCTCAAATCCATCTTGGAGAAGACAGAGGATCCTGCAAGTTGATCATAAAGATCATTGATCCTGGGCGATGGGTATTTGTTCTTTATCGTCGCTAAATTTAGCGGGCGATAGTCTACGCACATCCTTTCTGTTCCATCTTTCTTCGTTACGAACAAAACAGGGCAACCCCATGGCGATGAGCTAGGGCGGATGAAGCCTTTCTCCAACAAAGCTTCCAGTTGGGTTTTAAGCTCAGCTAACTCACGTGGGGCCATTTTGTATGGGCGTCTAGAAATTGGTGCGGTTCCTGGGGCAAGATCCACTATGAACTCTACACATCTGTCGAGTGGCATTCCCGGCAGCTCTTCAGGAAAGACATCCGGGAAGTCACGAACCACCGGAATATCTTCAAGTTCTGGAAGGGGAAGTACATTCGAAGAATGCACTTGGGTTCTTGTTCTGGGTGAGTTATAGTTGACGGTTTTGCCTGAAGGGTGGGTGAGTTTCACGGATTTGCCTTTGCAATCCAGGTAGGCATTCTGTCTTGATAGCCAATCCATGCCAAGGATGACATCAATATCTGAAGACTTGAGGGCTATGAGTGAAGCAAGGAATACTAAACCCTCAATTGCAATTTGATTACCATGGCTTACTCTATTAGTTTGCCATCTTGACCCTGGAGTTTGAATAATCATTTGGGTGGACAATTCAACAAAGGGTAACTCATGACGAAGTGCATAGCTTTCCGACATGAATGAATGAGATGCTCCTGGGTCGAAAAGAACGGAAGTAGGAACATAATTTACTGGGAGCGTACCAAGAATGACGTCAGTGGTGTCGTCAGTCTCTTCGGCGGCGATCTGCTTCACACGTCCACGAGTGGCGGGAGGAGCGGGTTTGGCGGTGTAGACCTTCTGGGGTGGCTTGCCACGACCATTGTTGTTGTTGCCTCCGGCACGTGGTGGAGCATTCTGATGCTGGATCTGGTTCTAGGGGCACTCACGAGAATAGTGGCCTGCCTGACCACACTTTTAACAGGCTCCGAAAACAGTGTGTGGAGCTGGGTTGTTTGGTGGAGCTGGGTGGAACTGGGTTGGTGGACGAGGCGCCACATAGGATGGCCTCGGTGGGTTGTTCTGGCGGAACATACTGTTTGGGATCCAGATCTTGCGCTTCTGGGAGCCAAAATTGGATGAACCATCGTCTCTAGGGTGTTTGCGAAATTCGTTGGGGGTGTTCATGTCCTCTGCCTTGATGGCCTTGTTGACAAGGACCTGGAATGTGGCAAAGTCATGCAGGTTGAGCTCACGACGAAGTCCAGTGTTGAGTCCGCGACGGAACCTCTCTTGTTTCTTTGCGTCGGAGGAGACTTCTTCGGTAGCATAACGAGCAAGTCGGTTGAACTCATGACTAAACTCGTCAACAGTCCTTCTGCCTTGAGTGAGGTTGCAGAACTCCTCACGCTTGCGGTCCATAAGACCCTTGGGAATGTGGTGCTCACGGAAGGAAGTGCAGAATTCATCCCAAGATGCGGGCGGTCCAATGGGACGCATATTAAGAAAGTTCTCCCACCAAGAGCTAGCTGCACCTTCAAGGTGATAGGTGGCATAGCTGACCTTGTCGCCATTTGCAACACAGCCTGCTTGGAGCTTCCTCTCGATGCTGCGAAGCCAGTCATCGGCATCAAGGGGCTCGGTGGAGTAACTGAAAACTGGGGGATGAAGCCGGATGAAGTCGTTCAGGGACACCAGATCATTGCGCTGCTGAGTGGTGTTGCGAGCAATGACTTCCAGCAGGTGGTGAGAGTCCCGACGGTTCCTCTCCACCTCCATCAGAACCTGAGCCATCGTGGGTGGGGGTGGAAGGTTGCCTTCCTCCTGGTCATTCCCATGACCCTGGTTACGACCAATCTGGCCACGGGTTCCTTGAGACATCCTGAAGGTGAAAAACCAAAGTCAAACAGAGTTGATTGGGAGAGTCTAAACAAGGTATTGAAGTACTGGAAGGATTACAGAGCAAAGGAAGTAATCATCTTGACAACATGGTGATAAAGCATACAAGCCATATATTCACAAGCTGTCATACAATCCATACATCATTTTAGTACAAGCACCAAGCTAATACAAATGTGATGAAGATGATACATCCTTCAGAGGCACTCTGACTTCCTATACATTATTTATCTAAGCCTCTGGAACTTAGACCCTTGCGTACAATATACTAAGATACTACTACATCCTCACTAAGTAAGACCACAGGCGGTCTCATTCATCTCCATCTCCATAGTAGTCCTCATAAAAGTTACCCGCGTATCCCGGTAGCTGGAGGTGACCATCGGAAAACACGGAGGCTTGTGGACCCTGATATCCATTTGGGCAAGGATGGGGCCTAGGTCCAGCGTAGGGTGGAAGCAAAGGACCACGGGGTGGAAAAATGCCTCCAATCTCGGGCCAAGCAACTCGAGAAGGCATCTGTGTCCTCACAGGGTAGATAGCGTCATGCTCGACTGATCCAACACTCACGAAGGGTGCCAAGAGTGTCAGTGCTCGATACAGACGAACACGGGTGGCGTGGAGCTCGAAACGGAGAGCGCGTGCATCACGATCTCGATCACTAGCAAACCTAGCAGTCATCTGAAGTGCGGGATCCTCTGCAGAGTGATCTGAGTAGAGTCCGGTGTAATATCCCTCTTCTCCTGGAAGTGTAGCGGGGATATAGCGGAAAGAGGTCTCTCTCAGCAAAGTGTGCTCCTCTCTCAGCAGTGTCATACATGAGTATGCAGCATCCTGCACAGCCATGTTCTCCGTAAGGCCAATGCCATGTCCAAAGTGGATAGGCTGGGTGACTCCAACATGGTGCGGATAGATCCGAACAATGCAGTGGAACTTCGTCTGGTTAAAGTCGTGAAACTGCTCTTCGACGGTGTACTCAGGGTACCATCGATATCCCACATAGGACATCATCTCGATCAACGTGGCGGGATGGCCACGCACACCGAGGCACCTGGTCAAACGAACAATCTGTCGAGGGGGAAGATCTGCCATCAGAAACAGAAAGGAGTTTGCAAATGCATCAGATTATGAGATAAACCTGGAATGAATCGGACAGCATAACGGCTGTAATTGCAAGAAAAAAGACAATTTCTTACAACATGGAAACAACACTTACATACGATGTAATAAATCAGGGAGCATAACCACTCTAACAAACCGATCACAACTTTCGTACGGCTACAAGGAAGCAAACAACGAGATGTTCTAATCAGACAGAGGAGAGCCTAGTCCTATCTTCCCATAGAATAAGATGAGGGTGACTCAGAACTCAGAACGAAGGGGGTAAGGAGAAAAAAGAAGCCTTACGTTGTTCCCTTATAAACCCAGAGTAACTATATAACTATAGCAAGCTAGACTCGACTTCGGCCAAGGCTACTAGTCCTACAGTCAGTCCTGCTCTGATACCAAGTCTTTCGGGACCCGGGGTTAGCGTATGCAAGTACAGCTAATACATAGTCATATGGAGAGCCGAGAACCGTACCCACTTGTCTAAGCAGACAAGGCCAAGCACAGAACATTCTCGGAAAACATCGTACGTGAGGGGCATCCCATCCAGGCCGGATGATCAACTGAGATGGGTCCTCATCGTCCGCACACAAGTCTAATGATATGGGTGGTGAACTCCCATATTCACAGACAAGTCGCCTCAACCATACTATCGACTATCTCATAAATCTTACGTAGACTTACTCCAGCCCGATCACTTAGTCGGGGTCTAGGGCGGGCTCGATCATACCACAAAGTGTGCACGAGACGGAGTCTCGAGCAATCGCATCGCGATGCCCCAAGCTGCGCACATCTAAGGGCCACTTGGTGTATGAAAGACCGCCAGCTAGAACACAACTAAGGTCTCGAAAACCCATACAAACACATGCATGTTATAAACAGACACGCAACACACATGCCTTGTATGAACAGCAGGTACCATTGCAATTCTCTACAAAGTGTACAATTTTATTGATAACTCTTATAGAGTGCAAACAGAGATCACAAACATGTGATACAACATTACAACACAAACGGAAGCAAATTATGTCTGAGTACAGACAAGTTTAAAAAATGGCTTAAGAAGCCTTATTTAAACACAAGCCCTCCACGAGGGAACCGGTCGTCTGACTGGGACTAGACTAGCTTGATCTTCAGTCGTCCAGCTCGATGAAGAAGTCACCTTCGGGGTCAGTGGCATCATCTAAAACATAGATTAAGCAAACGTGAGTACAAAGTCGTACTCAGCAAGACTTACATAGGATCTATACTACTCATGCACATGTATCAAGATAAAGGGAGGTGGGGTTCACTTGCAGAAGTGCCAGCTTTGACTTGGCTAATCCTGAACTACGAATACCAGACTTTGAGGTAAGAAGCGTACATGAGTCCACTACTTTCTCCAACCAATTACACCACTATGGTGCCTTCCTCGACTTCCCCACGAGAAAGCACGCCATAGCACTCACACTTATCTTGGTGTGTTTTAGAAGTATCCAGTTCAAGTTGTCTAATAATCAAGCTAAGCTTTCCAAGTAGTCCATAACCGCGGACGCGGCTATTCGAATAGTTTTGTTAACCCTGCAGGGGTGTACCGCTACACACACATGATCATCATTTACCGCCTTTGATCTCGACACCATTCAAGGGGTGCCAGTGAGGATGCTCACCACAACTGTTACCTCATAGCCGATCTAGTCCGAGAAAGCCGCCTACTTGGGTTGGTTACCACTATGGTGAACCCGGCCGGTTTACCGAAGTGGACACAAGTGATGTGTGCGTGGTGCATAAGCCGGTCTCGGATGAGCCGTTCTCTCACTTAGCATCCAGGCCACAAGCCTACCAGAACTCCGAACTATTGCGACATCTGGACATCGAAAGGGATGATTTAGTAAGTTGAGAGGGGTCAGTGAGCCCAATGTGTGGTTGTACTCTTCATCTTGGATCACCACACAAGAACTCGGACTTAAGGCGGTGTTCAGCGAGACAACCCACTGTGTACTCCTACACAGCCTCTCATCGTTCACCTTGTATTAGGGTAGATTCACCAACACTTTTCTACCATCATCAACATGATCATTCCCATCCCGATTCACATCACAGTAACATCATGGTATCATACCAAGCATGCAATAAGCGATAAACATTTGCAGGGGCCACATGATATCAAACAACTCCTACATTTGCTAGGATTGTGGTTTGCTTACTACTGTGACAAAATGATAGGTCATGCAAAGGAATGGATTCATCTATGCGGTAGAAACGAATGATGGTGATCATCCTAAACAATGCATAAGAGAGAAGTGGGATTTTATCGACATGATCAATGGGGGTTTGCTTGCCTTGCGGACGAGGTTCGGGTTCCACCTGCTCCGGTTCCACCTCTACTCGACAAACAACAAGCAAAGTAGCAAAGTAAATATGATGCACAAACACATGATGGAAGTTTTAATCTTGATGTATATGCTTTGATGTGTGAAGCAATTCCATTTAAATGGAGTATATTGCAAATTGAAGTGCAAATTCAAACTCCACATTTGAATTCAACTTAGCCAAGTTGCGTGTGACATTGTTTGATCATTTTGAACCTTTTGGAATTGTGTATGATATGCCTCTGAAGTGTGGTTGAAATGTAGCATAAATCCATGGTCCAAGTTGCAAAAGCATTTGATTTGAATTTGAATTAATTTCAAATAAACCAAATGACATATGCTACTTGTCCCATTTTAAAATCAACTCCAACATAGTTGAAAGTTGTGTATTTGGAAAGATAATTTTCTCCTGATCATTTTTCATATATTATTTGTCCAATTTGGAGTTAATATGAATTTTCTATGAATTTCCAAAGTTTGGGGTATTTTCTGGAATTTCTGGAATTTCTTTAATTCAATTTGATTTTCTGGAAATTCATTTAATCGATTTATTGCGTCAGGCTGACGTCAAGCTGGCATCAGGGGGGGCTGACAAGGGGGTCCCACCTGTCAGTGGCTGGGTTTAATTAACCGGTTGGTTAATCTAATCCAGTGGCTTAATTAAGCCACTGGGCCCACTGGTCAGTCTCACTAGGGTGGCTAAGCACGGGGGTTAGTGGCTAACCCACCGGCGGCTAAACGCCGGTGGCCTGGCCACGGTGGCGCACTCGCCGGAATCTGCTAGAGGCCACGGGAGAGGAATCGGATGGCATCGGCGTGCTCCTTGAGGTCGTCCGCGTCGAGAGGAAGCATCACGGGGTCACGGGGAGGTCGGGAGCGACGACGGCGACGTCCTTGGCGGCGACAGAACCACGGCGAGGTTGGGGAAGGGGCTAGGGTGCACGGCTTGGGCTGATCTTGCGTGCGTTCGAAAGCTAGAGCCAGTGGGAGTCAAACGCGCGCGCTGGACGAGATGATGGGGCACAGGGGCGACCTCATCGTCGTCCATGGCGGCGACATGCTTCGGCAACCATGGAGAAAACGGCTAGAGGGGTTGCGGGGTGCTGGAAGCTTAGGGGAAACGCTCAGTAGCTCATCGCGGTTCGAACGGAAGCAACGACAAGATCGGGGGGGCTTCAATGGCGGCGAATCGACGGCGGCGAGCTCGCGGGTCCAGCGAGAGGTTGAAGACGATGGCGTCGGCTCGGGGAGGAATTAGGGCTCCAGCTTCTGCGTGAAGACGAAGTGGATGATGAGGAACACGGTGGACTTGCTGTCTTGAGCTCTAGGGCACGGTGGCCACGTCGTCCACGGCGGTGCGCTCCGGTGAAGCTTCGGGCGGCAACGAAATCGAGCACGGGAGGAGGAGGAGGAAGCTCTGGAGGGGGGGAATGGACGTGGCGTGTGTGACGCCCCCAAAATCAGACCGTGTACAGTAATCATACACACAGGGTACACGACTGAGATTAGGGTGCCACGGTGATAATATCACAGCACAACACTAAACACAAAAGGATAAACAAATATATTACAATAGAAGGGGTCACGCGGACCCGAATATATAAGTTATACAAACCATAATATCTGAGTACAGACATAGTTAGTCAAGTTTTGCCTTAAGAAGGCTAACACAAATCACATCAGAGATACAGAACGAAAAGGCGAGGCCTCCTTCCTGGGATCCACAGTACTACTCCTGGTCAACGGGGAACTCGACGTCGTAGTAGGCGCCTCCGGGGTACTCCTGCTCCTGGGCTCCAACGTCGGCTGCAGCGGCCGATCAGGCAAAACAGTAAAGGAAATAAAGCAGGTGAGTATCTAGTATACCCGCGAGTCTTACGTCCGCTACTAAGCATTATGCATTGTATCAACGGAATGAAGAGGCTGTATATAGTGGACTGAAGACAGAAATTCAGAGCAAAGGTAAGAAACTAGGCCTAACGAAGACTAGCATCTTCCGACGGTGTCTTGCAGCATGAGGTAAGAATCAACCATCAGTTTATATAAAACAGTAAGGTAGCAATGAAGCAGAAGTTGCTGCAACATTGAATAATAATAAGTTGTAATAATTAACAATGCCTCCGAGTTCACCTCCTCGACATCCCCGCGAGGAAAAGAACCCGGAACCATACAGTTTAATAATAATAGTTTCTAGTGGTAAGATCCAGCTTCAGCATAAAGCGTCCTGTTACCGTGGACACGGCTATCGATAGATCAATTCTTCCCTGCAGGGGTGCACTGGTGTTACGCTACACGCACGGATCTCCAGGGTGGCGGGAACCTTGTCAGGGAACGCTCCACCGAGGCTATCCGACACTTCATAGCCCATCTTTCAAACTCATCAGAGAGGCCATCCGCCGGTCTAAATCCTAAGTACTCAGGGCCTTGGACCCCAACCCTGACGTACTCCTGCACGGTGCGTGGGTGGCCGGGAAGCCGTAACAAAAACAACAGAGCTCGAGCAAAGAAGACAGCGCACTTCCCGGCAATAGGCCCGCGGTACTGCTGACGTCTGAAGAGTCCTCGGACGACACTAAGAAGCGGAGGAGCCCATAACTCGTAGTTCCCACGGGTAGGTAGTGCGTACATGGCATATAGCCAACTCAAGACATTCCCTGAACCATTTAGTATTTTAATTAACCTGCGCGACAACCGTTATCGTTGCCCCGACTTAACCGACCCTCGGACAACGACAGCAGCCAGGACCACCAGTACATCGGTGCCTGCCCTGTCGTCCCACCAAGTCACTGCGGTTACCAACAAGGTGAACCGTCTCCTTACCTTGTCTCGCGTGTGCTCCTGGAGGAGCTCGACTTTCGTGGGTTGGTAACTCTCGCGGCCAACGACCAGGGGCCAAGCACACCGGTACACTGGTCGTGCCCTCCCCGTCGTCCCGTCGCAATACCTCTCGCGGGCACCGTTGGGTCGCCCGACTTCTTACCTGAAGGACAACCGTTTACAGGACCCTATGGCGGCAAGACAAAGTCAACCTCGAGTGGAGTACAAGGATTACTCCTTGATAGCTCACACTTGAGGTGACTAGGCATAACCCAGATAGGGGCCTTTGACGGTGTCTGCATTGTACCGTACCTGTACAGTTATAATATATGTATCCGCGTCCACTCCCCTGAGTGATCACGGCCCTCTATCTAATCCTAGCTAACAAGGCGCAGGGCTCACTGCTGAATAATGCATAATAAAAATAATAGGCAGCATAGGATAAAGGAAGGCACATCAAGGGGCGACAAAATTCAGGTTATGCAATTGAATAGGATTGTAATCGTAGCAGCAGCAGTAACCATTCCTAGTGCAAGAAATGTACAGAAAGATAGGCGATATCTGGGGAAGAGAATGGCTCTGCTTGCCTGCAAGCTCGACGGTAGTAGTGGGGTCGTCGACGACGTAGTCGTACTCAGCAGCGGTGTAGTCGACGACAGCAGCGGGGTCTACCGGAGATTAAGGGGGGGAAGAAACAGTAAATACACAACAATTATAGCAATACAAATGCAAGACATAACAGATGAAATGTAAGCGGGGTTCTAACGCAGTGTAATGCAATATGCTCGGAGCGGGAATTCATCTGGGGATGAACTACCGGCTCCGGGTGATTACCGGACAGGGTGTCCGGAGGGGGCAGGATCAAGCCGGAGGTGTCGTGGTTATCGGAACATCATAAGGGGGGTGTATCCGTGCTATTTGATCCATTCCGAACAACTTTCGTGTTCGGAATAAATTCATCCGGGCACCCTAACGGTACCGGACAATTTATCGGACAAACGGCCCGGAGGGGAAATGTTCGATGTTTGTTGTGTTAGAGGGGTGTGGTAGACATACGGATAGCGTATTCGTATTCGTTATATTTTTCTGATCAACTTTCATGTATAAAGTTTTTGAATCCGGGTTACGGTTTAAAAGTTATTGAATTTCAAAGTTTAAGTCAATTTAAATGATTTTCTGGATTTCTTTTATTATTCATTTAAACATTATCCAAAACATTATCCACAACATTATCCAGAACAGTGCTGACATGTGGGACCCACATGTCAGCCACTGTTATTTACAAAATATTCAATTTAATTAGAAAATGCCTTTGGACCCACATGTCATACACTGATTACTTATAAACTAATTTAATTAATCTAATAATCTAGTGGGACCCAGCAGTCAGTGACACTGGTGCTAACTAAACGTGTTTAATTAAGTTAAGTGGCCAGGGGTCCACATGTCAGTGTCTGGGAGGGTTTATCATTTGGTTAATCTTTTCAGTTTAACTAACCGAGTAATTAGCCGAGGGGGGGGTCCACTGTCAGTGGCTCAGGGGTCTGGGTTAAGCCCTAATTAACTATCTGACACCGGGGCCCCACCTGGCAGCCTCACCGGAGGGCTCACCGGAGGCTCGCCGGCGGCGAGGTCAAGCTAGCCCACGATTCCGAGCGCCGTTTGAGGCGCCGCTGGTGGCAGTCGACGAAGAGCTCGAAACCGCGTCGATCTGGAGTGGTCTCGCGGGCCGGGACGCACGGATGTGACCGTAGCTTCAACAATGGCGGCGAAGGTCGTCGGGCTCAAATGGCGAATGCATATACGAGTCGAACTCGAGCTATCTACTGGTCCAAAACGAGCACACGCACCACGGGGAACCTCCTGGTGCACTTGGTGTGGGCTGGGACGAACCAAATCGACGACCCCGACGACGTGCCACGGCGGCCGGAGCAAGCGAGTTTGGGGAGAAGGCTACGGGCTACGCGAGCAACTACGGGAAGTTGGCGATGAACGGGAAGCTCACCAGGAGCACGACGGAGGTGACAGCGGGCTCGATGCGGGCTGGTGGTGGCCGGAATTCGTCGCGGTTCCCGCCGGAGTCGAAGACGAAGACGATGAAGTAGAGCTCGACGTGGTGGACTAGGGCTCGATTCCCTGCGGGACTTGACGAAGATGACAACGACGCTGCTCCTGGACAACACGGCGAGGTGGCTAGAGCACGTTGGCCGCGCCTGGCCACGGCAACGGCGACGGCGGCCCTCGGCTGCTTTTCCCCGAGGCGCGCGAGAGGAGGAGGAGGGGAAGGAGAGGGGGAGCGTGTCCAGGAGGGAGGGGTGTTCGTTCTTATCGCGTCGGCGCCGAGGAGGAGCAGGTGGAGGGAGGGGCGGCTCCAGTGGCAGAGACGTCCACGGCGGCGGCACGGCGTCGAGCAGGTGGCGGATGTGATGGGGGCAGGTGGGAGGTGGAAGACGGGCTGGGGTGGGCTGGGCCATCGCCCTGGGCGGGTTTTAACATTTTTCCAATTGCTTTGGGTTGCTGTTTATTCTATTTCTCTCTGGTAATTAATTTATTAACCCTAGCATTTTTGTAAAAGGTTATTAGTGTTTGTAAATTAGGGTTACACATTACTGAGGTGCCACAAAAAGTTTTGCAGCAGGATAAATTCATTAGATATTCCTTTTGAATATTAAATGCCCAAAGTAGGGGTTTTAACCTACTGTTTGAATTTTTTGGAATTTTCTGCAACTCCAAAAATTACCAAAGTTGGTCCAACATCATTGTAATGATTTTAGGCAATTTACAAAAATAGTTCCATGATTTTTGGAACAACTTTATTTGAGCACTTTTGTTTTAATTTCCATTTGAGGTAGTTTCAACTAGGGTTGGTTTCATGATGAGCCAAATGCATTGGGCTTTGTGTTTTGATTACCAATCAGCATGGTTTGAAGAGAGCAGAAGCAAAGTTTGATTAAGGACAGGGGATAACAGTGATTAACAAACAGTGATAGTCAACAGTGATGATGATTACTGTTACAAGCATCTGAGGGTGTTACAGCGTGCTCCAGGGCGTCTCCAGGTGCGAGAAGAGGGCACGGGGAGGCCTGGAAGGTGCTCGACGGCGACGTGGCGTCCACGGCTGGCTCGGTGGCATTCCACCGAGCAGCTTGGAGCCGCGGGGCGGGGAAGAAGACCCCTGTGCCCCTTTGGGCCGGCTGGGCTGGGTGGGCCGGCTTCGCCTGGGCGTCTGGTAAGGTTTTTCTACTTTCTTTTTCTGTTTTTCTTTTCTGACATTTGTTTTGCTGAGCTAAAATAAATAGCTAGGCATTTTATTAAATGCTGAAAAATTTTATGTGGCCCCATAATAATATAGACTAGCCACTTATAAAGTTTCAACATTTTAAAATTCAAATAATTTGAATCTTAACTCAAATAGGGTTATTTGATTAATTCCAAGGCACTGTTTGAATTTTTGAAAATTCCCTGAGTATGGGATGGGTCCCACATCACTTGATATGTGATCACACCCATTTATAAGACTTTTCAAAAATCTAACATGAATTTTTGGAGAAGATTTTTATCTGGCCTTTGAATTAATTCATCTGGGGGGTGTTCCTTCTCCCATTTTGATTTTGATTTTGAATTTCCTTTGATTTCTTTCATGAATGCAAAGTGAAATTGATCCTAGCACATTACCTAACAGAGGGTTCTGACAGTGTCTCCGTTGAGGGGAACTCACCGCTTTGGTATCAAAGGAAAGCTCGCTCCACGATTTGTCGGACCTTTCCGCATCCTTGAGATTAGAGGACCTCTTGCCTTTCGGCTCGAGCTTCCAGAGATTCTGTCCATGGTGCATGACGTGTTCCATGTGTCCCAGCTAAAGAAGTGCTTCAAGCAGCCAGAGCAGGCTGTTGACTTGGGCGAGATACAGCTGAGTGCGGACCTTTCCTACTCAGAGCGTCCAGTCCGTGTTCTTGAGACGTTCGAGCGCAAGACTCGCAACAAGACCGTCAAGTTCATGAAAGTTCAGTGGGCACATCATTCGGAGAAGGAAGCAACGTGGGAGCGCGAAGATCATCTCCGTTCTGAGTATCCTGAGTTGTTTCAGGTTTAGATCTCGGGACGAGATTCTGTGTTGGTGGGGGGGTGCTGTAAGAGCCCATTTGCGATAATACGAAATCACCATGAGATTGTACTTTGTCTGTTGACTTTGAAACTTGGCATGATGCTAAAGATTGTAATTTAATGTGGTGATTGAAATTTGCATTGGGATTGGAGCCCATTTGGTTTGTTTGAATTTGCATCCAAAATGGTTCAAGAAGGGTGCTTGTAGATTTTTAATTGTTGCATGCATGCTCTCCTTGACCCAAAACTTGGCATAGCCAATTCTTTCCCCTTCCCAAGCTTTTCAAAAGCCTTGCATCATTTATTGCCAACTCTAAAGATGTGGGCCATAGTTCAATGTGCTTTGAATATAAAAAATGGGCCACATTTTTAGTTGTTCCAAAATTGGCCAAACCAATTTTGTAAAATCCATAATATTACAGGGGTCAACAATCAGGAGCTCATGTATTTTTTCTCCTTGTGGTTTCCTCCCCAATATTCTCCAAGCCCTCTTTTATTTTTGTTTTAATAGAAAAGGGGCATTGTTTTCCACCTTGGGATTTTCCCATCATCCAAATTGGTTCAAACCAATTTTGGAAGTTCAGCAATGTTGCAGGGAGCCCAAAAAAAATATTTGTTATATTTTTGCTCTTTTATTTTTCTCTGCAATTTTCCAAAAGTACTCTGTTTTTTTTTCAAATGGCAGGGCCTTTGGCTTCTTCTTTTTTTCCGGCCTAGCCCACCTGGGCCTGCTTCTCCCCTCGGCCCAGCCCGCGGCGAAGCGTTACGCCCGTCGTCCTCTTCCTTTCTAGCGTGGCTCGCTGCTTTTCCCCTCTCCTCTCTCACGCCGGAGAGGCCACAAGGGCAGCAAGGACGACGACGTGGCCGGAGGGCTACCCCCTTTATAAGCATGTCCAGAGCTCCCCCAGGAACCCTAGGCCTCCGTTCCCCCCCCCCCCTCGATTCTTCCGCCGCCGCCCTCTTCCTTCCTCTTCAAGTCTCCCCTGTTTCCATGGCAGCCGGCGGCTAAACTCCGAAATTGGCCGCCGTCCTCGCTGCATCGCCGACCGGGAGCTCGCAGGTGGGGTCTAGGACGAGGACCGCGTCTTCTCCGACCAGCAGCCGCGACGTAGGAGGCCAGGGGTAGGTCGACGTCCTCCTTCCCCGTCGCGGGTCGTCTCCATCTCCGGCGTCGCCTCCAACCTCTTCTTCGCCTGCGTCGCGATCGAGCTCGCCCCCAGCCTCCCCTAGGTGAGCGAGCGCACCATCCCTCTCCCCTATTTCGCGTCATGCGCTCCGCTCCCGTGTGTTGCCTGTTTCCGCCGCCTCGCGACGTCATCAGTTTCGTAGCCAGAGCTCGCCGTGCTCCCGTCGTGTTCCCGTAGCCGAAGCGTGGGCGGAGCACGCTTAGGGGCCCCAAAGGAGCAGCCTTGCGCGTTCATCTCGTCCTTTTCCCCGCCGCGCATCTCTGCATATGGTGGCAGAGGCAGTGCGGCGCCTCGCACTTCCGACGAGGCCACCATCGCAATCTTCACGACTCCGCTCCTGGATCGGGCAAAAACGGGACCAGGGGTGATCCCTATGTGCGTATAGCCGCCCCTTCTAGTCGCCAGAACACCCGAGTGGATGCCACGGTCGCCTGAAGTTCGTCTGCGCCGGCGGACGAAGTCTGAATCTCAGCTCTTCAGTGCACGCTTCGCGTTTCAGTACAGTTCCAGGGCGCTTCACTTCAGCTTGTTTTTGAGCGATGTCCTGTCGTACTCCCTCTCGTAGCTCAGCTGGTTCGTGCTCTTTGTCTTGAGCGAGTGGTCTGGGGTTCGAACCCCCCCGGGGCGTGTTGGAATAGCCCAATTTTTGGGTTGGCCGACTGACAGGTGGGATCCACCTGCCAGTAGAACAGAGCGCAGTGGGCTGCTGGCTCGTCCAGTTCGGCCCAGAGGGCCAGCATGGCTGGATTCAGCCCAGTGCTGCTGGAGGCCGAGCCCTCTTCCTTTTTTTTCTTTCTTTCCTGTCAGATTTATTTTTTCCCTTTTTCAATTTTGAGTGGAATTCAATTTCAAATATGCTTCCGAAATGTCTGGGCTTTTTCACCTCAAACATATCGTCCAATATATCATTTTGGGGTAGAATTGTCCACTGATCTCAATGGTGAGGTCCAATTTGCAGTTTGCCCCCTCTATCTTTGTAGTGATGGTAAATTTGCATTTTAGCCCCACATTTCTTTTGAATTTGCAATCTGTTTTACAAATTCGAAGTGGGGCAGATCATATATCATTTTGGGGTAGAAAAGTCTACGGGTCAGCATGATCACCTCTGTTTTTATGTTTGAGAAGCATAAAAATTGTGAACAATGTGGAAGGAAGTTGCACCCACATGTGACCATGCCATGATTGACTTCTCCCCTTGTCACTTTTGATTCTTGTGGGTCCCACTAGTTGGTACACCCATACATCTTTTCCACACCTCCTGTGACCTTCCTTGTGCAGATTTCACCGACACTACTCCGACTCCGGAATCGATGATTACTTTTCATGTTGTTTTATTTATGTTATATGCTTTGTTGATCATGCCATGTTGACATGCTACTTACACCAAAAAAAGGCTAGGACCAAAGCCATCTTTACGTAAATAAATTGCATATGAAGTTGTTGACGTGTCGTCACCACCTTCATTTAAATTGACTAGATAGGGTCACAACGTGTCAAATTAAACTTGCTCATATCATCCTTGCATGTGCATTATATCTGTTGCTTACTTGTGTGCCTTTTCCTTGCCGGTACCTTACGTTAGCACCTGAGACCGTCGAGGAGACTTACGTGGAGATTTCCGACACCGAGCCCGAGGACCCTGCTGCGTCTGCTTCGACGACCGTTTACCCAGGCAAGGGGAAGATTCATACCATTACTTGATACCTTTCTGCCTACCTACTAAGCTGTAGCCTAGAACGTTTGTTTGATCCTATCCACTTGATTATGCCACTTCAAAACCAAACAACCATGATCCCCACATCCCAGCAAACCATTGTACTACTAAGTTACCGCTGCTCAGCCATTGCTTAGTATGAGTAGGAAAACTTGCTGCTTACCCTATGCTATGGTTTGGGTTATCATGTTATTTAAATAAGTTGGTCGATATTTATTATTATTATGATGTTAACTTATACTTGACGAAAGATGGGAGACCAGGTTGTTCCCGCCAGGTGTTTTGTTCCATTTGAGTCACCTAGGTCCCGATTTCCGGGTATTGTGTTTCTTGACGAGCGTGCCTAATCGTGTGTGGGATTCTATGGGGTCTCCTTGTCTTACCTACCTAGCTTCATACAGTTCTAGTGGTGGCCCGAGCTGATTTACTATTTGCAATGTGTGTGTGCTGGTGGTACCCCAGTTGTTTACAAACCACCTTGGGCCAGGGGGACTTGTGCCTTGGCTGGCCCACTTTGACCGGCTGATGACCCGGTCTCTTATGAGATTTAATCGGCAATCCGAACCTGGAGTCATACGGTAGAGACCGATTCGAGAGCGCGGCCGGCTTTTGAGTTGGGTGTCGACTCACCGGGGGCCACCCAGAGTTATGTGTTGTTAGTTAGAGGGCCTCTGACGTTCCGGAGTTTCAGGCGTTTACCTAGCCAAGAGGAAACCGGGCGTACATGCGAAGCCTATGGTGGGCAGTTGGTACACCCCTGCAAGGTTAAATCTTTTCGAAAAGCCGTGTCCGCGGTTATGGACGACTTGAGACCTACTCCTTGTTCATAGAATAACATCAAGCTGAATCATAATTAAAAACTTGCTTACCGTGTGAGTGCCTTGGTTGCTTTTCTTCGTCCAGGGGGACCGAGAGAAGATCCAGGTTGTGTTATGCTTGACGTAAGTAGGTGATTAGTGGACCTATGACACGATGTCACGTACTATTCTTGTATCTTACCTCTACTCTAATAGAACGATAGCCACCATAAATGCTAGTGCGGCTGCAACCTTTACCTTTACTTGTCTTACTGTAGGAATTCAGTTATCCTGTAATGATATAATCTCACCCCTGTTGACTTTTGTGCTTTTACTGTTTTTCCTGATCGGCCGCTGGAGTGGAGTACTTTCTTGACCCGAGCTCTGGACGATACTTCGTGGAGGTGCCTTCGGAGGATGACGATGAGTTCGACCTCGTTCAGTAGATCCTACAGTTGGGCTTCGACGATCCGTGGGTGGACTCTTTATGTGCAGCCCTCTCTAGGGAAATTTGGTTTTTGACCGTACTCGGTCGTGTTTGTCTTCCGCTTGTCGCATGATGTACTGTTGGGTCCACGGACCTCTGAGATGATGTAATAATTATCCAATGGCGATGTATTCCTTGGACCTTATATTTATGTCTTAGTTAATGTTCCCGTTCTTATACTGGTTGTTGAGAATCCGGCAGCGACACGAGTGCGAGTGTCGTGAGTCGGTGGCTCTTTATGCGCTACTAACTTGAGTGGGACGCGAAAGCGACTAACTCGAGTTAGCACCGCATCGGTGGCCTTACACTTACGGCCATCGGCATCTTCAACAAGTTGCAGTTGGCAAGCAAGTCGAGTGGCTCGCACGCTTTGCTCATCCATATAACCAGGAAGGAAATCCACCATCGCATCCTCAATGGGAACCCCATGCCCTAGAAGAACAACGAAGGACGTTGCGATCCCACTCACCACTGTCTCACGTACTAAACCCTCCATCTTATCTCCGTTTGGCCCAAATGCAGCAACCTGAAGGTCCAGGCCCTCGGGACGGTTCTCCTCATCTAGATACATGTGCTCATGAAGAAGTTTTAGAAGAGTCCACGTATGACTGCAGACGTCCTTCATGGTACATGTTGCACTCGACACGGCATCCACAGCGCCCCGAAGGACGTCCGAGTCCTCAGAAGCAGCCGCCGCTACCTCAACACTCACAGCGCCTGCACCAACAAGCAGATACAATGACCAACCACCCAAGACAAAATCACAGGAGAAAAAGAAGTATCAGAGCATCCTACTTACTCGCCATGGCACCCGCCAGGTCGCGAAGGCAACTGCACTCGGAAGTTTCCACCTGCTGATACTTCTCCTCAGCCTGCCGCAGCCGCTCGATCTCACCATGCTACGCCTGCAAGTCCTTCTCCTTCGCCTCCAAGGAATCTTGAAGTGAAGCGCGCTTTTTCTCCGCAGCAGCAACACTTTTACGACCTATAGCACAAGGGTCACTCAAGCAGCAAGCAAACAAGGACACCACAATAATCAGGGAAGGAAAGTCGCTCACGCCGCATGGTAGTCAGGCTATTCTGGGCCTCATCATGAGCACCCCGGGCACGATCAGCATCAGTCAGCACTTGCTCACACATACGGAACAACGTCCGAAAAAGAAAGGAGCGAAGAAATCAGAACTCAGCATGGGACAATCAAATTGCATACTACGACCAATCACAAGCGGTTGCTCGCAGCCTCGGAGGCTACTCCCATGGGGAGCGCTGTCGCGCCCCCAATCGCAAGCAGAAGCACATGGAAACAGACATTGAAGCTTAAAGACTGCGACCAACCACAAGTGGTTACTCACAGCCTCGGGGGCTACTCCCATTGGGAGCATTGTCGCGCCCCCGATGCGAGTCAGATGAAAAGAAAATTATGCAGCTGCTCAGCCATGCGATCAAAGAATTTTTCCTTCTCTTCAACTAGGAGGTCTTTCTTCTCCAGAAAATACCCCTCAGGAAACACGGGCTTCGTCTCCGGAGGTGATTCCCCCTAAGTAGCAGCCGCTGAGCCGCTAGATGGAGCAGTCGCAGGTTTCGTACCCACACCAGAAGCCGCGGGAGTAGCAGAAGGCACCGATTGATCAGTCGCGGCGCCAAAGTCAGTCGACTGAAGGTCAACAGCAGAAGTGCTCGTGGAAGACGTGGCTTCAGCAGGAGCAGTACTAAAATCCGCCCATTACCAGAATCGGAAGCAAAAACTGCGGCGTAACAAACCAAGAAAAAGTATGTACCCAATAGGTGCGGCGCCCACGCGAAGCAACATCCCCAACCTACGCTTCTTCGTGGAAAATGGAGGAGGATAGGCCGCGGCAACTGGAGCAACAAGAGGTAGTCCATCACCAACACCCTCCCCAACTCGTCCACTAGCAGTCGAGGAGCGGCTGCGTTTGAAGCACAGCAGCTCTGAACCTTCATCACCCTCAGAAGCCGCCGGATGACCAATAGCACTTACACCCGCGGACTCACTAGTACCTGCATGAGAAGCATCACCACCAACCACAGGCGCATGATCCCCCATGGCCGCGTTGGGTTCATCAAGTATCTCCGCGTCCTCAGGCTGGGGTGGATTGGATAGCAAGGAAACATGGCCATGCAGACAAAATATCACCAAACAAAACATCATACACCACTCAAACTTCAGCAAGACCGACAAAGCTTCAGATGAGCAACCTCAGGCAAAGGAATCGTGGCATCATAGGGTCGAATGGAGCTCGTCGAACCAGTGCTAGTGCACTTGGTGACCTGCTGAATCCGAAAGAGAAGGTCATCACCCGAAATTTCTTCAGGAGAGCACGTCGTCGGGTCCTCGGGCCTAGTATATCTCCACATGGGATGCGCATGATGCTATAGCGGCTAGATACGTCTCTTCATATAAACAGAGATAATTTGGCCCCCAGTTATCCATTTCTTCAACGCAACAAGCTTTTGCACTAAAGGATCTATAACAGCTACTTATCCCGAAGTCAGAGAATGCAACCAGGATGACCGTTTAGCCACTCGCGCAACCGGATTGAAGGGGGCAAGACCAAAATGCTGACCCTCAACGTGCTGATTTTCAGGTAGAATCAGCTCTTCCGCCACGTACAGACGGAATCCAACTTCACCGATCGAGATCAAAGTAGGCACTTTTTCCTTGATGGAAATGCCAAGCCCCAAATAGCATATTCAAAGTTCGTTCTCTTCACACAAAAGAGGTGCTTCCAGAGACCCCAATGAGGATAAATCCCCAAGAAACTCTCACAAAGCATAATAAAACACACAATGTGCAATATCCCGTTAGGGGTCAAATCGTGCAACTGCAGTTGATACGCGAAGTGCAGCCCACGGACGAACGGATGAACGGGAAGAAAAAATCCACGAAGAAAGAAGCTTTGGAAGCATACCCGTTCATCATGGCGAGGAGCGCACCTCCTGTTCCCCAGGAATCCGAGCAGCACCCTTCGCCACAAGCCCATCGGCCACCAGCACGTCCAGCTCTACAGTGGATAAAATGGAACGCTCCCACCTCCCAGTCATCCTTGCTACCTCTTGCGTTGCGCTTCGAGGACGTCTGGACATGGATCTAGCTGCACAGCCAAAAGGAAGAATGAGGCGAGCGGCACGAAGAAGAAGATGATAAGAGGAAGGAAAGGAAGAAGAAGAAGCAAGAAAGGACGAGCGCTGGGTAAAAACCTAAATTTACTCAGCCCTTTGGTATTTAACCCACCGCCCAAGGGTCATCCACTCATCGTCGATCTCGGAGGCTCACCATGTGGCACGATCCCATCACAATCGTGCGGAATGGAAAACTCAACCAGCGCAGTAAACACATTGCCCACTCTGCATGAAAAAAGAGGATCATCATCAAGCGGAGCGAAATTACTGCAGGACATCGCGTCACGTCAAGCCCACTATGCATGACAGCCCAACTTATCAGACAACCTTCCAATTTCACCTCTCAGTAAGTTGTGCTGAGTACGCATCCTCGTGGCCCATCAAAGGTTTGTTTTCACTAAACTTTTGATCTTAATCTCTCCCATCGGGAGGACCCCATATTTACAAAAAAGAGAGCAAGGGTTAAGCCATGAGGATGCGAGTGGTTAATCTCCTCCATCAAGAATAAGCATGTATATAGAGTTTGGGTGCTCCCTCACCCTGCAGGCCGCAATGTACTCGAGTGCTCACTCGTCCCACCAAGGATTAATACATCTACAGAGTTCAGGTGCGTAACAGCCCAGATTTCACAAAAATTAAAAGATTTTTTTCGGTGTGAATTGTTTGATTGTCTGATTTGTTTGTAGTGTTTGCATCCCCAATTTATCGATCGGCGATTATTTCCCCCCCTCTTATCTCGTACCGGATGGAGACCGACCCTTGCCACCCTGACACTCGACCTTTGCGACACAGGGTTTCACCCGATCACCGTCGCGAAAACCGCACAAGATTAGCCGCGCGGGCACGTCCTGTTCCCCAGGAATCCGAGCAGCACCCTTCGCCACAAGCCCATCGGCCACCAGCACGTCCAGCTCTACAGTGGATAAAATGGAACGGTCCCACCTCCCAGTCATCCTTGCTACCTCTTGCGTTGCGCTTCGAGGACGTCTGGACATGGATCTAGCTGCACAGCCAAAAGGAAGCATGAGGCGAGCGGCACGAAGAAGAAGATGATAAGAGGAAGGAAAGGAAGAAGAAGAAGCAAGAAAGGACGAGCGCTGGGTAAAAACCTAAATTTACTCAGCCCTTTGGTATTTAACCCACCGCCCAAGGGTCATCCACTCATCGTCGATCTCGGAGGCTCACCATGTGGCACGATCCCATCACAATCGTGCGGAATGGAAAACTCAACCAGCGCAGTAAACACATTGCCCACTCTGCATGAAAAAAGAGGATCATCATCAAGCGGAGCGAAATTACTGCAGGACATCGCGTCACGTCAAGCCCACTATGCATGACAGCCCAACTTATCAGACAACCTTCCAATTTCACCTCTCAGTAAGTTGTGCTGAGTACGCATCCTCGTGGCCCATCAAAGGTTTGTTTTCACTAAACTTTTGATCTTAATCTCTCCCATCGGGAGGACCCCATATTTACAAAAAAGAGAGCAAGGGTTAAGCCATGAGGATGCGAGTGGTTAATCTCCTCCATCAAGAATAAGCATGTATATAGAGTTTGGGTGCTCCCTCACCCTGCAGGCCGCAATGTACTCGAGTGCTCACTCGTCCCACCAAGGATTAATACATCTACAGAGTTCAGGTGCGTAACAGCCCAGATTTCACAAAAATTAAAAGATTTTTTTCGGTGTGAATTGTTTGATTGTCTGATTTGTTTGCAGTGTTTGCATCCCCAATTTATCGATCGGCGATTATTTCCCCCCCTCTTATCTCGTACCGGATGGAGACCGACCCTTGCCACCCTGACACTCGACCTTTGCGACACAGGGTTTCACCCGATCACCGTCGCGAAAACCGCACAAGATTAGCCGCACGGGCACCTCCTGTTCCCCAGGAATCCGAGCAGCACCCTTCGCCACAAGCCCATCGGCCACCAGCACGTCCAGCTCTACAGTGGATAAAATGGAACGCTCCCACCTCCCAGTCATCCTTGCTACCTCTTGCGTTGCGCTTCGAGGACGTCTGGACATGGATCTAGCTGCACAGCCAAAAGGAAGAATGAGGCGAGCGGCATGAAGAAGAAGATGATAAGAGGAAGGAAAGGAAGAAGAAGAAGCAAGAAAGGACGAGCGCTGGGTAAAAACCTAAATTTACTCAGCCCTTTGGTATTTAACCCACCGCCCAAGGGTCATCCACTCATCGTCGATCTCGGAGGCTCACCATGTGGCACGATCCCATCACAATCGTGCGGAATGGAAAACTCAACCAGCGCAGTAAACACATTGCCCACTCTGCATGAAAAAAGAGGATCATCATCAAGCGGAGCGAAATTACTGCAGGACATCGCGTCACGTCAAGCCCACTATGCATGACAGCCCAACTTATCAGACAACCTTCCAATTTCACCTCTCAGTAAGTTGTGCTGAGTACGCATCCTCGTGGCCCATCAAAGGTTTGTTTTCACTAAACTTTTGATCTTAATCTCTCCCATCGGGAGGACCCCATATTTACAAAAAAGAGAGCAAGGGTTAAGCCATGAGGATGCGAGTGGTTAATCTCCTCCATCAAGAATAAGCATGTATATAGAGTTTGGGTGCTCCCTCACCCTGCAGGCCGCAATGTACTCGAGTGCTCACTCGTCCCACCAAGGATTAATACATCTACAGAGTTCAGGTGCGTAACAGCCCAGATTTCACAAAAATTAAAAGATTTTTTTCGGTGTGAATTGTTTGATTGTCTGATTTGTTTGCAGTGTTTGCATCCCCAATTTATCGATCGGCGATTATTTCCCCCCCTCTTATCTCGTACCGGATGGAGACCGACCCTTGCCACCCTGACACTCGACCTTTGCGACACAGGGTTTCACCCGATCACCGTCGCGAAAACCGCACAAGATTAGCCGCAGCCAACGGAACAAAAAACCCCGTTTAATAATTAAACGGGTTATTTTTATAGCGCGCCAGAAAATGTTCTCGGAACGGTTCCACCCCGAGGTGAACGCTGCCGGTTCGACGCACTGATCGTGCAGTTCGAAGTTTCACCCGAATCGGAGGTCCTGCGGACCCCCGGCAGTCAGAAACGTAAACACCGCGCGCGAGATAAAAACCGGGGATGTTTTTGAAAACTGCCAGCCACCTGGGCTATATAAAGACCACCACTCTCCCACCCCTTTTTAGGATTTCTGTAGCCTAAAACTAGCAGCCACCCCCCTCAATATTGCCCAAATCTGCCCAATAGCCCCCAGAATTGCGAAACCCTAGCTCCCCTCAAATCTGGACCATCAGATCTGAGATCTGATGGCCCAGATCTGCCCACGTCACCTCCTCCCCACCTCCACAGCAGCCTCCACCGCGCCCGGGCCCCGCAGGGCCCGTATCCGCCGCGCGCCGCCGCCTGCTCGTGGACGCTGGCTGCCTCCGCTGCCGTGCCGCCCGCGTCTCCGGCGAGCACCGCGTCGCCGCTCCGGTGACCCTCTTCCTCCCACGGCCTTCTCCTCCTTCCCTGGTCTCATCCCTCTCCCTCCCTTGCAGACCGAAGGGCGCCGGAGGCCGCCCGAGCCGCCACCACCATTTTTTTCCGACGAGGTCGCCGTCCCGCCTCCCGAGCTCATGCAACCGCCAGATCCGTCCATCGCACCACCCCGGACCTCGCCAACCAGCCGGATTCGCCCCGTCCCGGACTTCTCCGCCGCTTTATCCCTCCGTTTGAAACTGCGCCTCCGCTCAACGGCGTCAATAGCGCCGCCGCGTGCGTCTGGCCGGAATCGTCCCCGACCTGCGTCGGCCGCCTCCCTCCAGCGTGGACGGCCAAGTGGGCCGGCGTAGCGCCCAGCCGCGGCCCAGCCAGATCACGACCCGAGGCCTTCCCTCTCGCCCAGGGGCGCACGCCAGCTAACGCTCGCACACCGTCGGCCTCTTGGGCCCGGCCCGCTGTATTTCTTTGCTAGTGGGCGCTAGATAGCCAACCCGTGCAGCGCGACTGGACCACTTCGGCTGAGGGCAGCCCACCAGAGAGGTTTCCCTCCTTTTTTCCTTTGGATTAAATTCAAATCCTTTTGATTTGAACTAAATCTTTCCGGTTTTTGCGTAGCATCTCAAATGTGCATCCTAGCTCCATGTTAATCATGTCATACATTATATTGGGGTAGAAAAATGTGAGAAAGGTGATGGTGCTGTCCATTTTGTTAAATGGGCATGCTTTATTTTGGTGATATATCATTTTGCACGTAACCCCTCAAGATGATGCACACGGTGCGATTCCTCCATTCTTTTCTCGTTTTCCGAGCACCGTTTTCCCCCATTGACCGTAGCTTCCGGTAGCATAGTCTCAATCTTTATTTAATTGCTTGCAATAGATTGCATTAGGTGCATCATATTATGCCATGTTATCTGCATCCATTTAAATTCAAGGAATCCCGCCTCAAGGTTTATTCTCATGTGTGGGCAATTCTTGATGATATTATGTTCTAGTCTTTTGCATATGCCATGATCATGCATCATACCAACTTTAATATAAGGAATCCTTCGGATTCGTTCATCACCTACCTAATGCATATGAAGGTTGTCGGTAGCATTGCACCCTTGCTTCCCGATGCTTAATTTAAACTTGCTCGTTCTTATGTTCATGCCATGATATTAAAATGACATGCATCATACTTGATCTTGCTTTCTTATTTATTGCTTGCTAATTATTGCTCCGTAGTGATAGTGGTATCTCTGTTGATTGCTTTCCAGTGTTTACTTATTGTGTGCTCCCGCGGATACTCTCGGAGACGATGCGAGTTTGCGATCGACTACACCTTTGGAACCCGACTTATCAACAGGCAAGGACTATACATTAGTTATGATCCATTCTATTTCAACCAGCGGTTTGCATGCTAGTCTAGGTTAGGTTCGATTGTTTGATCCTACCACATGTTTACAGCCTCTTTCAAATCGATACAGCAATGTCCCCTCCCAGCAAACCATGTACTGCTATGTTACTGTTGCTCGTTGCTCAGCCCCTGCTTAGTATGCATGCTTAGGATGCTACGAATGTTACCTCCTGTTACTCCTTGGTTTGGGATATCACATTATTATATTTTTGTGGATGATATGATTATTATAAATGTTGAGTATATTCGAAGAAGGATGGAAGGTCTAGGCTATCCCGCTCCGACGCTTTGTTCCATTCGAGTCACCTAGGACCCGAGTTCCGGGTATTGTGTCTCTTGACGAGCGTGCCTAACTGCGTGTGAGATTATGGGGTCCCCTTTTCTTACCTACCTAGCTTCAAACATTTCTAGTGGTGGCCCAAGCTGATTTACCATTTGAAACGTGTGTGACTCGGGCCAGCGGAGACAGAGTTCCTTCGTTGGTCCACACCTGGAATCTAGGGGGCTGCCCACAATGATGGGTTAGTTACCACGACCTCATCCAGACGGAAGAGTCCGATCCGAGAGCGTGGCCGGCTTTTAGATTGGGTGTCGACTCCCCGGGGGCCACCCGGATTTGTGTGTTGTTAGTTAGAGGGACCTGTCGTTCCGGATCTCTCTGGACTAAATCATAAAATGGCTGCATGTGATGGGTAGAAAATAAGAGAGATGGGCATGCGTGCGGAGCCTTGTAATGGGCAGTTGGTACACCCCTGCAGGGTTAAATCTTTTCGGGAAGGCATGTCCACGGTTATGGATGACTTGAGACCTACTCCTTGTTCATAGACAACAACAACAACTGAGATAATCTTAATAACTTGATCAATGTGTATGTGTTCCTTGACTGCTTATTCTTCATCGGGATGCGAAGGCAAGGACAAGGATAGGATAGGTGTTATGTTTGCGTAAGGAGCTGATAGCAAGACTTGTTGGAGGCGATTCCTCATCGAATGCTTGGCTTCTTATCTTACTCTCTAGATCGTTAGCCACTTCATAAATGCTAGTGCGGCAGCAACCTCACCACTTACCCCATCCCTACCGTAAACTACTAGTTATCCTAGAATGACGAGTGATGAAGTCCTTGCTGGGTCAGATGACCACTAAAGTTGGATGTTGAGTACTTTTGTACTCATGATACTACCCCCAAACTCTTTTCAGGGTTCTTGATCGACAACAGGTATGGTGATCGACGTTTCACGTGGAGACTCGGCGACGACTAGTTAGGAGGATCCCGGCGGAGGGCCTGGACTCGTGTGGTTATGGGAGCGATGTCTTTTTCTCTTTGCCACTAGGCATTTGATTGTAGTTTGTACTCAGACATGTATCTTCCGCTGATGTAATGTATTTAAGGAAATTGTATGCCGATTGTATGATATGTTGTATCCTTGTAGCTGTAATGTTGTGATATCATGTTGGAAATTCGGGGCATATGGCATTGTCATATGTCGCGGTGGGACCGATATGTGCTTCGTCCCCGGATCTGAATGGAAACATCTAGATCTGGAACAGTACCCCATATCGGGCCTTACAGGGTGCTCCCTCACCCAGAAGATGACAGAGTTCTCGAGTAATTACTCGCACAAGAAGGCAGGACTGGGTCAAAACATCCAAAAGAGCAATCCGCGCGAGCAATGAAAGTGCCGCATGGGTGCCTACATAATCAACCCACTCGATGACCATCCGCGTGGGTGCGGCTCTTATCGATTCCTCGCCTGAGTTCATCCGTACTCTGCGACTGACCACTATTCGTCCACTTGATTCGTTTTCCAAGTGGATGCTTGTCTAAATTAGGCTCCACGCCTCAGAAAAATGATGCCTGGGTGGCGATACACTACACCCCAGATGCCGTGCAAGCTTAGCGTGTAGGTAAGACCCCACTAAGCAGACGGCCAGGCCGTGACTTGGCACAACTGCGACTTCAATCCCGATGTTTTCCCATGCGCAACGCATGGAGAAGTAGAGCCAATGGCGGACGCATCAAGGATATTTTCTAAGACCGGAGGCATTGATCCTATCAGACCTGCAGCGGCATGGACTTGCTAGGCGCCGGTTGTTTCCCAAGTTCATGTCGGGGGACGCGACTTGATTTTGGGCTTTTGAGGTGTTTGCACCAATTCACCAAGTCTCGACCAGTCGACTACCTTGGGCCTCTCTATCTTATCATCCCTCAAATAAACTATCTTTTATGTCTAACAGCCGACGACTCGTAGCTGCGCTGTACGCTTGAAGACAATTATGGATTTGAGTCCTTGCGCGACTCTTTGAGTCCCATAGGCACTCGGGGGCTACCGACGAGGGGGTGACCCCACGACTCTTACAGATGAGGGTACCTGGTGCGTATCAAGCTAGAGGGCCCGTTGAAAGCCTCGATCGGCCCACACATGGCCCACACGAGGTAACCGCCATAAGGAGTCCTCGACTACCATGGAAACCGCAACTTGGCGTCCAAGACTGAACATAGATGAGGAAACCCTCTCTGTAAACCTAGGAGGACTCCTTGTGACCCAGCCCAGTATATAAAGGCTGGGAGAGGGGACGTCTAGGGCATCGAATCTCATAGCTACACCTCTGGTCCTGAGCGATCTCGCCTGGACCTCCATTGTAATCGCCTCCATTATAATACAATCGAGCAGGAAGTGCTTTCTCCTGTTAGTCGACGAGTGTCGCCAACCTGCACATCTCCTTTACGATCTAACCTAGGCTTCCTAACCATGGTATTTGCCGAGGTCAATCCTCGTCAATGCCCCACCGAGGCTATCCAACACGCCGCAACCCATCCTAGGCTCAGCAGAGAGGCCATCCACCGGACTAAATCCTATGTGCTTAGGGGTCTAGGACCCTCACCCTTAACGCTCATGCACGGTGCGAGGATGGCCGGGGAAGCAAAAGGAAATACCACCGATCGAGCAAAGAAGACACACCGCTTCCCGACAATCATACCGCGGTACTGCTGACGTCTGAAGAGCTTTCGAATGAACTATGACGCAGGGGAGCCCATGACTCCTTATCCCACGTGAAGGTAGTGCGTACAGGCTTTTGCGGCTCTCAAGTCATCCACAGAACCATTAGTAATTTTATTATCTCGCGGACAACCATTATCGTTGCCCTACTAGTCAACACAACGGACAACGAACAACAGTCAGGACCACCAGTACACCGGTGCCTGTCCTGTCGTCCCGTCAAAGAACTTGGTTACCAACAAGGTGAATCGTCTCCTTACCTTGTCTTGCGTGTGCTCATGGAGGGGCTTGACTTTCTTGGTTTGGTATCTAATGGCCAACAAACAAGGATCAGGCCCACGATGGTATCCGCATGTCCTGTCGTCCCGATACAATACCTCTCGCGGGCACTATTGGCTCACCCGACTACTTACCTTTAAGGACACCAGTTGATTCGAGTGCCTACCATCATGTGAAATCAGGAGGAATCACCCTCGATGGTACACATGAAGAGGTTCAACCGAGACATCAGCGGAATGAACTAAAGACGAATATCCTCGTATCACTTCGGTGATGCTACGCTACCGAGCTGGTGACGAGAGTGAAATACGAGTCCATCCACTCGTAAGTCAAACTTGAAGAGACTCGGCACAGTCTCAACGTTGTAGGTTCCCTTAGGCGTCTTCTCTGTACCATACCTGTTGTAGTTATAATAATTTATACCCGCGTTCACTCCCCAGAGCGATCACGACCCGCTATCTAGTCCTAGTTGACTAACAATGCGCAGGGCCAACTGCTGAATATTGCATAAGTAATAATAGGCAGCATAGGATAAAGGAAGGTATATCAAGGGGCGACAATGACAGGCTATGAAATTAATAGACATGTAACGTAATAGCAGCAGCAATGCCTAGTGCAAGAAACGTACGGAAAAGATAGGCGATATTTGGGGAAGGAGAATGGCTCTTCTTGCTTGGAAGCTTGGCAGTAGAGGAACGGTCGTCGATGACGTAGTCGTACTAAACAACGGTGTCGTCGGCTGTCGGGGCCCGGATTTTGCGTATGTAATTCCTATCACAACTCAATCATAAGGAGAGTCGAGAGGCGTACCCACTTGTCTAAGCAGACAAGGCCAAGCACAGAACACTCTCGGAAAGCATCAAACGTGAGGGGCATCCCATCCAGGCTGGATGATCAACTGAGATGGTCCTCATCGTCCTCTCAGAAGTCTAAATGATTGTGGGCGGTGAAATACCTTACTCATAGACAAGTCGCCACATCCATATTCTCGATTGAATTATAACACATACATAAATAGACTCCAGCCTGATCACTTAGTCGGGGTCTCGGGTGGGTTCAATCATACAACAAAGTATGCCACGTGACAAAGTCACGAGAAATCGCATCGCGATGCCCCAAGCTGCGCACATCTAAGGGCCACTTGGTGTATGAAAGACCGTCGGCAAGAACACAACTAAGCTATTGAACCCCACACTAAGACATGCACGTTATAATCATACACGTAGCATACATGTCCAGGTTAAAAAGGATTTAATCACAACATTAACTCTACAAACTCATAGTCTTTATATCATCTGCTAAACAGAGCAGACATAGTAGTTGTATTACAAGCAGAGATCACATGACTGTGATCCAACATTACATCAAACATCAACGGAAGAAAATTATGTCTTAGTAAAGACAAGGTTAACAAATGGCTTAAGAAGCCTGAAAGAAAATACAACGACCCTCCAAAGGGAACAGGCTGCTATCTGGAACTATGCGACTTAGTCCACGTCGAGCTCGAGGTAGAGGCCACCATCAGGGCCAGTGGTCTCCTCTCTAAAACATAAAATAAGCAAATGTGAGTACAAAGACGTACTCAGCAAGACTTACATAGGAACTATACTATTCATGCTCAAGTGTCAAGGTAAAAGGCGTGTGGGGTTTCAATGCAGAAGTGCCAGCTTTGACTTGGCTTGTCCTGTACTACGAATACCAGAATGAGGTAAGGAGCGTACACGAGTCCATCTATCCAAGTCTCCAAACAATACTCCACCATGGATCCTTCCGTGACTTCCCACGAGAAAGAAAACCATAGCACTCACGCTTATCTTTGCAATTTTAGAGTAACTGTTCAAGTTGTCTTTGATCAAGTAAAGGTCTCCAAGTAGTCCATAACCACGGACACGGCTATTCGAACAGTTCATTAAGCCTGCAGGGGTGTACTGCTACACACACGCTGTCGGGACCCGGGGTTAGCGTATGCAATACTCGATACAACACAATCATATGGAGAGCCGAGAACCGTACCCACTTGTCTAAGCAGACAAGGCCAAGCACAGAACATTCTCGGAAAGCATCGAACGTGAGGGGCATCCCATCCAGGCCGGATGATCAACTGAAATGGGTCCTCATCGTCCGCACACAAGTCTAAATGATATGGGTGGTGAACTCCCATACTCATAGACAAGTCGCCTCAACCATACTATCGATTGTATTATAACCCTTACATAGACTTACTCCAGCCCGATCACTTAGTTGGGGTCTAGGGCGGTCTCGATCATACCTCAAACTGTGCACGTGACAGAGTCACGAGCAATCGCATCGCGATGCCCCAAGCTGCGCACATCTAAGGGCCACTTGGTGTATAAAAGACCGCCAGCCAGATCACAACTAAGGTCTCGAAAACCCATACTAAGACATGCATGATATAATCATACATGCAGCACACATGTCTAGTATGAACAGCAGGTATCATTGCAATTCTCTAAAAAGTTTAAAACTTTTTTGATAACTCTTATAGAGTGCACACAGAGATCAAAAGTTTGTGATCCAACATTACATCAAACATGCGGAAGCAAAGTAGGTCTGAGTACAGACAAGTTTAACAAATGGATTAGAGAAGCCTTATATATAAACAAGCCCTTCCACAAGGGACCAGTCGTCTGACTGGGACTACACTAGCTTGATCAGTCGTCGAGCTCCAGGAATAATCCACCTTCGGGGTCAGTGGGTTCATCTAGAACATAGAATAAGAAAACGTGAGTACAAAGTCGTACTCAGCAAGACTTACGTAGGAGCTACACTACTCATGCACATGAATCAAGGTAAAGGGAGGTGGGGTTTCAATGCAGAAGTGCCAGCTTTGACTTGGCTAGTCCTGAACTACGAGTACCAGACTTGAGGTAAGAAGTGTACACGAGTCCACTACAATCTCCAACCAATTATACCACCATGGTGCCTTCCTCGACTTCCCCACAAGAAAGCACGCCATAGCACTCACGCTTATCTTGGCAACTTTTATAAGTATCCGGTTCAAGTTGTCTAATAATCGAGCACAGCTTTCCAAGTAGTCCCTTACCGTGCACGCGGCTATTCGAATAGTTTATTAACCCTGCAGGGGTGTACTGCTACACACATGAAACGATCAGTTACCGCCAGGATCTCGTCACCCTTCAAGCGGGTGTCGGCGAGGATAATTTCCACAACTTTTTCCTCACAGCCAACTCAAGTACAATGGATATGCCTATCTGGGCTGGAGTCAACATCGTGAACCCGACCGGTTTATCGATGTGGTCCCAGAAGATGTGTGCAGGGTCCCAAGCCGGTCTGAATAGCCGTTCTTCCACTTCGCAGACCGTGCCACAGACCTACCAGAACTCTGAACTATTGCGACTCATTGAACTGAGAAGGGTGAGTTAGTAGGTTGAGCGGGGGTCCATGTGACCAACATGTGGTAGTACTCTTCGTCTTGGATCACCACACAAGAACTCGGGCTTAGGGCGGTGTTCAAAAAGACAACCCACTATGTACTCCTACACAGCCTCTCATCGTTCACCTTGTATTAGGGTAGATTCACCAATACATTTCCACCATCAACAACATGATAACTACTATTCCCACTCACAAAAGAGTAACCTCATTCTAACTCTACGCATGCAATAAGCAGTAACAGTTGCAGGGGCCACATGATATCAACCAACTCCTACATTTGCTAGGATTGTGGTTTGCTTACTACTGTGACAAAATGATAGGTCATGCAAAGGAATGGGTTCAACTATGCGGTAGAAACGCATCATGGTAATCATCCTAAACAATGCATACGCGATACTGAGAGGGAATTGGGATTTTATCGACATGATCAATGGGGGGTTGCTTGCCTTGCTGACGAATTTCAAACACAGTGTCTTCAACGAAGGGGGTGGCCTCCGGTTCCAGTTGCACGTCTATCGAGCAAAAAAAACAATCAAGGGGTAAATGTAATGCAATGCTCAAACACATGAGCAATATTATGGTGGTGATGTTCATGGTCACAAAGTGTTCGAAATTCCATTTAAAAGAAGCCAATTGCAAAGTCAATTGCAAATGCACCTCAAATTTGAATTCAATTTAAATCCATATGGATGTTTGCCACTGTTCACCCAATTTAAATTGGTCAAACATAAAAAAACAAAGTCCATATTCACATTCCTTGGATTTTTCTGATAATTTTAGACATATTATTTGTCCAATTTGGAGTTAGTATGAATTTTCTATGAATTTCCAAAGTTTATTGCATTTTCTGGAATTTTCTGGAATTGATTTAAATAGAAAAGCTATTACTGCGTCATGCATGCGTCATCATGAGTGGCGGGGGCATTGGTTAAACCAAAGGACATGACGGTGTACTCGTAAAGACCATAACGAGTAGTGAAAGCCGTTTTTGGAATGTCCTCGTTTTGGATTTTGATTTGATGATAACCTAATTTCAAATACATCTTGGAGAAGACAGAGGATCCAGCAAGTTGATCATAAAGATCATTGATCCTGGGCAGTGGGTGTTTTTTATTTATCGTCGCTAGATTTAGCGGGAGATAATCTACGCACATCCTTTCTGTTCCATCTTTCTTAGTTACGAACAGAACGGGGAAACCCCATGGCGATGAGCTTGGGCGGATGAAGCCTTTTGCCAACAAAGCTTCAAGTTGGATTTTAAGCTCAGCTAACTCACGTGGGGCCATTTTGTATGGGCGTCTGGAAATTAGTGCGGTTCCTGGCATAAGATCCACTATGAACTCTACACATCTGTCGGGTGGCATTGTTTAAGGAGTTGGGCTACTAGATGGTTTTCTTGGGGATGATCAAGGCTTACTAGGGAATAGAAACGATATGTCAGAGTAGCAAAGTACCCCAACACGATGGTTAGTGTGGTTATTCTGCCTAAAAGACAACTAAGTGGGAGGAAGAACTGCAAATGCATCAATATAGGTTTCTAGAAGAAAACCTACAATAAACTCTATGGAACCGTCGGGCATGCCACCTAGAAGTTCTTCTAAAAGGACAACCGAAATGGAGAGAAGGATTTTGCAAATGCATCAGATTACTAAGAAACCTGGGATGACTCGGACAGCATAACGGCTGTAATTGTAAGAAATGACAATTTCTTACAACATGAAAACCGCACTTACATACGATGTAAGAAATCAGGAAGAACAACTACTCTAGCAAACCGAACAAAACTTTCCTACGGCTACAAGGAAGCAAACAACGAGATGTTCTAGTAAGACATAGATGAGCCTAGTCCTATCTTCCCGTAGAACAAGATGAGGGTGACTCAGAACTCAGAACGATGAGGGTAAGGAGAAAAAAGAAGCCTTACGTTGTTCCCTTATATACCCAGAGTAACTATATAACTATAGCAAGCTAGACTCGACTTCGGCCAAGGCTGAAAATCCTACAGTCAGTCCTGCTCTGATACCAAGTCTGTCGGGACCCAGGGTTAGCGTATGCAAGAATCGCTACAACACAATCATATGGATAGCCGAGAACCGTACCCACTTGTCTAAGCAGACAAGGCCACGCACAGAACATTCTCGGAAAGCATCGAACGTGAGGGGCATCCCATCCAGGTCGGATGATCAATTGAAATGGGTCCTCATCGTCCGCACACAAGTCTAAATGATATGGGTGTTGAACTCCCATACTCATAGACAAGTCGCCTCAACCATACTATCGATTGTATTATAACCCTTACATAGACTTACTCCAGCCCGATCACTTAGTCGGGGTCTAGGGCGGGCTCGATCATACCTCAAAGTGTGCACGTGACAGAGTCACAAGCAATCGCATCGCGATGCCCCAAGCTGCGCACATCTAAGGGCCACTTGGTGTATAAAAGACCGCCAGCCAGATCACAACTAAGGTCTCGAAAACCTATACTAAGAGATGCATGATATAATCATACACGCAGCACACATGTCTAGTATGAACAGCAGGTATCATTGCAATTCTCTACAAAGTTTACAACTTTTTTGATAACTCTTATAGAGTGCACACAGAGATCAAAAGTTTGTGATCCAACATTACATCAAACATGCGGAAGCAAAGTAGGTCTGAGTACAGACAAGTTTAACAAATGGCTTAGAGAAGCCTTATCTATAAACAAGCCCTTCCACGACGGAACAGTCGTCTGACTGGGACTACACTAGCTTGATCAGTCGTCGAGCCCCAGGAAGAATCCACCTTCGGGTTCACTGGGTTCATCTAAAACATAGAAAAAGCAAACTTGAGTACAAAGTCGTACTCAGCAGGACTTACATAGGAGCTACACTACTCATGCACATGTATCAAGGTAAAGGGAGGTGGGGTTTCAATGCAGAAGTGCCAGCTTTGACTTTGCTAGTCCTGAACTACGAGTACCAGACTTGAGGTAAGAAGCGTACACGAGTAAACTACAATCTCCAACCAATTACACCACCATGGTGCCTTCCTCGAATTCCCCACGAGAAAGCACGCCATAGCACTCACGCTAATTTTGGCAAATTTTATAAGTATCTGGTTCAAGTTGTCTAATAATCGAGCACAACTTTCCATGTAGTCCCTTACCACGGACGCGGCTATTCGAATAGTTTATGAACCCTGCAGGGGTGTACTGCTACACACATGAAACGATCAGTTACCGCCGGGATCTCGTCACCCTTCAAGCGGGTGTCGGCGAGGATAATTTCCACAACTTTTACCTCACAGCCAACTCAAGTACAATGGAGACGACTATCTTGGCTGGAGTCCACATCGTGAACCCGGCCGGTTTACCGATATGGTCCCAGAAGATGTGTGCAGGGTCCCAAGCCGGTCTGAATATCCGTTCTTCCACTTCGCAGACCGTGCCACAGACCTACCAGAACTCCGAACTATTGCGACTCATTGAACTGAGAAGGGGTGAGTTAGTAGGTTGAGCGGGGGTCCATGTGCCCAACATGTGGTAGTACTCTTCGTCTTGGATCACCACATAAGAACTCGGGCTGACGGTGGTGTGCAACGATACAACCCAATGTGTACTCCTACACAGCCTCTCATCGTTCACCTTGTATTAGGTTAGATTCACCAACACATTTCCACCATCAACAACATGATCACTACCATCCTGACTCACAAAAGAGTAACCTCATTGTAACTCTAAGAATGAAATAAGAAGTAACAGTTGCAGGGGCCACATGATATCAACCAACTCCTACAGTTGCTAGGATGTTGGTTTTCTTACTACTGTAACAAAATGATAGGTCATGCAAAGGAATGGGTTCAACTATGCGGTAGAAACGCATCATGGTAATCATCCTAAACAATGCATAAGAGAGACTGAGAGGGAATTGGGATTTTATCGACATGATCAATGGGAGGTTGCTTTCCTTGCTGACGAGGTTCAAACACAGTGTCTTCAACGAAGGGGGTGGCCTCCGGTTCCAGTTGCACGTCTATCGAGCAAACAAAACAATCAAGGGGAAAATGGAATGCAATTCTCAAACACATGATCAATATTATGGTGGTGATGTTCATGGTCACAAAGTGTTGGAAATTCCATTTAAAAGAAGCCAATTGCAAAGTCAATTGCAAATGCACCTCAAATTTGAATTCAATTTAAAGACATATGGATGTTTTCCACTGTACACCCAATTTTAATTGGTCAAACATAAAAACAAAGTCCATATTCACATTCCTTGGATTTTTCTGATAATTTTAGACATATTATTTGTCCAATTTGGAGTTAGTATGAATTTTCTATGAATTTCCAAAGTTTATTGCATTTTCTGGAATTTTCTGGAATTGATTTAAATAGAAAAGCTATTACGGCTTCATCATGACGTCAGGGGGCCTCTGACAACGGGGACCCACTTGTCAGTGTCTCCAGTGTTAATTAAAACGATTTAAACTGATTTAAATTAAAAAGGGGGGTTAGTGTGGCCTTGGGCCCACATGTCAGTCTCTGGTGGGGGGGGGGTTAAGCTTAGGATTAAGCTAATGGAGAGTTCGTCGCCGGGGGCACTGTACTCGCCGGAATCACGTTTTCAGCCACGGGGGAGGGAACTGGAGGCACGGGCGCGTAGCCCGCGGGCTGGCGCATCCACTTGAGCGAGCGAGATGTCAAGGGGAGGCCCCATGCCACGGCCATGACGACAAGTGCGGCGGCTGGCTCCTGTCCACGGCGAGCAAGCGAGGCAGAGCACGGGAAGAGCTACGGAGGGGCAGGATCAATCGAAGCGCAAAGCTCACCCAAATGCGATGATGAGCTCGTTGGGGCCGGAGCTGAGCTGGACGAGGACGAATTCGTCGCCGGTCTTCTCGATGGCCGTGGCGAAGAACTTGAGGGCCGCGTCGCCGGAGTTGCGCCTTTGCTCCAATTGGAAGGGGGGTTCGACGAAGACGTATGCAGCGAGAAGAACGTACACGAAGGTGCTCGCTGGTTTGCTCAAGGGCCACGTCGGAGCATCCCCGTGCTCTGGCTAGGGTTTCGGTTGTGCGCGAAATCGAGAGAAAGAAGAGGAGAGACGGCGCTCTGCGAGGGGGAAGTAAAGCGGGTCGACGTGGGCGTCTCCTGACGCAGAGAAGAGGGCACGGGGAAGCAGGAGGTTGTCATGGCGTCGCCGGCATGCTTGCCACGGCGGCGGCAGCCTGGCTGGCGCGAGGAAGAAGACAGGCATGCCCCTGGGCTGGGCTGCCACTGTTAGTTGGGCTGAAAACCAAGGTAAGGCCCTTTTCTCTTTTTGTTTCTTTTTTATTTCTGTTATTTGTTGTGCCTTGCTAAAAAAATAGCTAGGAATTTTATTAAATGCCCCCAATTTTTATATGAGCTCAAAATATATATAGCTAGCCACTTATAAAGTTTGGACATTTTTAAAATTCAAATCATTTGAATTTTAAATCAAATAGGGGTTTTTGATTAATTCCAAGGTCCTATTTGAATATTTGAAAAATCCATGAGCATGGGATTGCTACCACACAACTTGATATGTGATCACACTCATTTATGGGACTTTTCAAAAATGCAAAAGGAATTTTTGGAGCAACTTTTTATCTGGCCAATTGAATTAAATTCATCTGGGGGTGTTCTCTCTCCCATTTCAATTTCTTTTGAAATTTTTATCATGAATGCATGTTGATGCTAAACCGTAGCACAAACCTAACTTGGGGTTGTGACACACGCACGCATCAGTTACTTCCTGGGAGTGGACCCTTCAAGCGAGTACTGGCCAAGATGTTGCCACGACACTTCACTCACGGCACCATCTCTAGTCCTAGGGAGTCGCCTATTTGAGTTGGGACCTACGTCCACCACTTACCTTGATTCACCTGCTTGAGATCGTTAAAGTTCAAACTACTTGCGACTCCTTTACTGGGTCCGAGTTGAGCTACTAGGCCAATAGGGGTCAGTGAGCCCAATGTGTGGTCGTACTCTTAGTCTTGGAAAACAACACAAGAACTCGGGCTTAAGGCGGTGTTCAACGACACAACCAACTGTGTACTCCTACACAACCTCTCATCGTTCACCTTGTTTAGGTCAATTCACCAACACGTTACCACCATCATTCACATGATCACTACCATCCCAACTCACATCAAAATAGCCTCATTGTAAACTCTAAGCATGCAATAAGCTGAAACAGTTGCAGGGGCCACATGATATCATACAACTCCTAGATCTGCTAGGATTTTGGTTTGCTTACTACTGTGACAAAATGATAGGTCATGCAAAGGAATGGGTTCAAATAGCGGTAGAACGTATCATGGTGACATCCTAAACATGCATAAGCGAGAATGAGAGGGAACTGGGATTTTATCGACATGATCAAAGAGGGGGTACTTTCCTTGCTGACGATCACAAGGTACTAATCTTCTGATGTGAGGTTGAACTCGTCTCCGAGATCAACTCCACCGAGAAGGTGCAAACACCGAAACACTGAAAGTAGCACACATTCGATAAATTACAATGCACAAGCAATATGGCATGATATGATGATGTACATGGGTGTGTTGTGCTTCTTATGTCCATGTGAAGTGTATTGCATTGCAATAGTTCAAGTTAGAATGATCATAGTAATTTATTTGATTTAATACAAAAGATCCAAATAGAAAAATGCTACTGATCCCTCATTTCAACCATGGATGAAAGTTTGATATTTGGATAGAGAATTTAATTCTGATCATTTTTTGTATAAAAATCATTTCAATTGGAGTTACGGTTTAAAAGATATTCATTTTCAAAGTTTTGAATATTTTCTGCAATTTATGGAATTGTTTTTGTAATGGAAAAGGAATTTATTGTGTCATGCCTGCGTCAGTATGACGTCAGGGAGTTGACTAGTCCAACTGACCAGTGGGGCCCGGCTGTCATAGGCTCAGGGGGTTAATTAACTCGATTGAAAATAAACTGTGTTTAATTTGTGGCCTGGGGCCCACTGGTCAGTGGTTGGGGGGTTAACGGTGGGTTAGTTTAAATTGAACATTTTAATTAGGGGGGATGGGCCCCAAAAGTCAATGAGTGTGAGATAGAGATTAGACGGGGTTAGGGCCTAAGTGGTCGGCTGCTTGATGTCGGTGGCCTAGCCATGGCGGCGCTCTGTCGGAGCAGGGTTCCCGGCCACGGGATGGCGCGGGGAGGGTGCCTCTCGCTCGTGCGCTTCTCCCAGTGCGCACGAGGGGCTTTGGGGCAACAGGGCCACGGCTGCGTCGAGCCCTCGGCGGCCGGAGCCACTGGCCTCGACGGGGCGGCGACTCAGGGCGCGGGGAGAAGAACGGGGAGGTGGGGAATGACCGTGACCTAACCGGGAGCACGATGAGGGGAACGGCGGGGCTGGGGAGGTCCTGGCGGCGGAGGAATTCCTCGCCGGAGTTGCGGCGGCCGGCGGTGATGTGTTGATGCGGGCGTCGCCTTCGGGGCGCCCTGGGCTCTATTAGATGATTGGCTCAACGAAGACGAGGGCGGGGACTCGCATGGACACGGTGGCACGTCCTGAAGGGCACGGTGGCTACGCCGGGCACGGTGGCGCGCTCCGGCTAGGTCTCGGATGCTGCTCGGAACAGAGGAAGAAGAAGGGCAGCGTGGCCAGAGAGAGGGGGAAAAGGCAGAGGGCATCAAGGGGGTCATCCAGGCGCCAGATAATGACGAGGGGGAGAAAGCAGATCGCCACGGCGACGTCGGTCGCAGCATGCGCGGCACTCAGCTGCGCGCCTGCCTGGCCGTGGAGGAATACGACCCTGCCCCTTTGGGCTGGGTCAGTCATCTGGGCCGGCCAGGTGGCTCAGGGCGGTGGGCTCTGCACTTTTTCTTTTGTTTTTGTTTTTATTCTTTTCTGTAATTTTGTTTTGTTTTGATTTTGCAACCAAATCATTTTATAAAATTCTATAAACTTTTTTGTGGGCTTATGAGAAAAATATAACTCCACACATAAAGTTTTAGAATTATTGGAATTTTATTTAATAAATTCCAATTACAAATACAATATTGATTTAATTTCCAAGGGCATTTTGTACTTTTAGAAAAATCAGAGAGCATGATGTGGGACCCACTTCACTTGACATGTGATCATGCCAATTTATGAGACTTTTCAAAAAGTTCAAATCATTTTTGGAAAAAGATTTTTGTCTGGTCTTTTATTAAAATTATTTTGAGGCTTTTTGCTTCCCCATTTCTTTTACTTTTTCAAAAAAATCATGATGCAAAATTGCTATATAGGAAAAACACAAACCTAAATTAGGGTTCTGACAACTCGCCCCCACTCAAAAGAATCTCGTCCCGAGATTCAGAAGTCGACGGGAAGAGGGTGGGGTACTCAACTCGGAGAAGATCCTCTCGTTCCCAGGTGGTTTCTTTCTCTGAATGATGTGATCACTGCACTTTGAGGAATCTGATCTTCTCATGTCTAGTGCTACGCTCGGGTTCATAAAGAATACGAATAGGGTACTCTCGATATGAATGATTATCTTGGAGATCAAGTGTTTTGTGGTCTACTTCGCGGATGGGGTCCATGAAGCAACGCCTCAGTTGAGAGACGTGGAAGAAATCATGAACCTAGGAGAGGTGAGGGGGTAGTTCCAATTGGTAGGCAACTTCTCCATGTTTAGCGAGAATGCGAAAGGGACTAATGTAAAATGGAGCCAACTTGCCTTTCATACCGAAGCGATGGGTACCCTTCAGAGGAGTAACCCGAAGGTAAGCCTTCTCATCCATATTATACCTTTTTTCCCTATAATGACGATCATAATAGCTTTTCTAACGAGACTGGGCTCTTTTCAATTTCTCTCGAACAATGCTAACCTGCTCTTCTGCATCCTGAATCATATTCGGTCCAAAGAATTGTCTTTCACCGGTTTCTGAAAAGTTTAGGGGTGTTCGACATTTCCGTCCATAGAGAAATTCAAAAGGAGCCATGCCCAAACTGGATTGGAAGCTATTGTTATACGCAAATTCAGGAAAAGGAAGAGAGTTCTCCCATTTCTTTCCGAAAGAGATAACACAAGCTCAGAGCATGTCTTCAAGAATTTGATTTACCCTTTCTACTTGACCACTAGACTGGCGTGATAAGCGGTGCTAAAGGAGAGGTGGGTTCCCATAGGATTCTGAACACTTTCCAAAAATCAAGAAGTGAAAAGATTACCACGGTTTGAATTGATTTCCAAAGGAACACCGTGAAGGGACACGATTCGGGAGACATACAAGTCCGCTAACTGGTTAGCAGTATAGACTCGCGAACAGGAAGGAAGTGAGAAACTTTTGAAACTCGATCAATGACAACGAAGATGGCATCATTTCCTTTCTAGGTTTTTGGAAAGCCAGTGATGAAATCCATACTGACTTTATCCCATTTCCACTCGGGGATAGGCAAAGGTCTAAGAGTACCAGCAGGTCTTTGATGTTCTGCCTTAATGCGACGACAAACATCACATTCGGCAATGAACTGAGCGATTTCTCTCTTCATCCTAGTCCACCAAAATCTCTGGCGTAGATCTTGATACATTTTAGTACTACCGGGATGAATCGAGAGGGGAGATTCATGAGCTTCTTTAACGGTTAGCTGTCTAAGTTTATTAATCTTCGGTACTACTATCCTGTTCTCAAAGTATACAATACCTTCATTGTCTAGGGTAAAACATTTACCCTTACCACCAGTAATGTTTTCTTTGATGTATCGCATACCTCGAGCACGTTTCTGTGCAGATTTTATTTGATCCTCAAGAGTTGGTTTCACTACCAAGGTGGAAAGGAATCCATAAGGAACAATCTCAAGATTAAGCTTTCGATGTTCCTCATAGAGAAGTGGTCGATACTGTTCTAACATGAGGTTGTTACAATACGACTTACGACTTAGTGCATCAGCCATGACATTGGCTTTTCCTGGGGTATAAGAAATTCCTAAGTAATAATCTTTTATCAACTCAATCCAGCGTCTTTGCCTGAGATTAAGGTCTGGCTGGGTGAATATGTATTCGAAGCTTTGGTGGTCGGAATAGATCTCACAACGATTACCAAGGAGGTAATGTCGCCCAGTTTTCAGGGCATGAACTACGGCAGCGAGTTCAAGATCATGGGTAGGATAGTTCTCTTCATGAGGACGCAACTGGCGTGAAGCGTATGCTACCACATGTCGAGCTTGCATAAGTATGCATCCTAACCCTTGTCGTGAAGCGTCACAATAGATCTCGAAATCATTTTTGGTGTTTGGAGGCGCAAGTACGGGTGCAGAAGTCAATCTTCTTTTTAGCTCTCGAAAGCTTTCCTCACACTTGGGAGTCCATTCGAATTTCTTATCTTTCTTGAGGAGTTCAGTTAGAGGCTTTGCAACTTTGGAGAACTTCTCAACGAAGCGGCGGCAATATCTTGCTAAGCCTAGAAAACTCCTAACTTGCTTAACCGATTCAGGTGGAGTCCACTCAAGGACGGTGTGAACTCTCTCGGGATTGAGAGCAATGCCTTTGGCAGAAAGCACGTGGCCTAAATAGGTCACTTCTGGTAGCCAGAATTCACACTTTGAGAATTTGGCATATAGGCAATGCTCTCAAAGTTTGACCAATACCAGCCTGAGATTCTCTGCGTGCTCTTCTTCATTCTTCGAGTAGATGAGAATGTCATCAAGATAAACTACAACATATTTATCTAGGTACTCGATGAAGATCGAATTCATCAAGCGCAAGAAAGTGGCGGGGGCATTGGTAAACCAAAGGATATGAAGGTGAACTCTTAAAGACCACAACGAGTAGTGAAAGCCGTCTTGGGAACGTCCTCGTTTCGGATTTTTATTTGATGATAGCCTAATATCAAATCCATTTTGGAGAAGACAGAGGATCCAGCAAGTTGATCATAAAGATCATTGATCCTGGGAACTGGGTACTTGTTCTTTATCGCCACTAGATTTAGCGGGCGATAGTCTATGCACATCCTTTCTGTTCCATTTTTCTTCGTTACGAACAGAACAGGGCAACCCTATGGCGATTAGCTAGGGCGGATGAAGCCTTTTGCCAACAAAGCTTCGAGTTGGATTTTTAGCTCAGCTAACTCATGTGGGGCCATTCTATATGGGCGTTTGGAAATTGGGGCGGTGCCTGGCATAAGATCAACTATGAATTCTACACATCTGTACACACACATGTTCACCACAACACTTCGCCCACAGCTCCGTTCTAGTCCAGAGAGTCGCCTATCTGAGGGGGGTCCGTATGGAAGTCCGGTCGAGGTTCCAGTATAGCCTCAAACGAAGTGTGCAGGGTCCCAAGCCGGTCTGACTAGCCATTCTTCCACTTCACAGACCGCGCCACAGCCCTACCAGAACTTGCGAACTAATGCGACTTCTGGGGTTCGAAACGGGGTGAGGTACTAGGTCGAGAGGGTTCAATTAGCCCAATGTGTGGTTGCACTCTTCTTCTTGGATCACCACAAAAGAACTCGAACTTAAGGAGGTGTTCAACGAGACAACCTACTGTGTACTCCTACACAGCCTCTCATCGTTCACCTTGTATTAGGGTAGATTCACCAACACATTTCCACCATCAACAACATGATCTCTACCATCCCGACTCACAAAAGAGTAACCTCATTGTAACTCTAAGCATGCAATAAGATGTAACAGTTCAGGGGCCACATGATATCAATCAACTCCTATGTCAGCTAGGATTGTGGTTTGCTTGCCTTGCTGACGAGGTTCAGTCACGGTATCTTCAACGAAGGGGGTGGCCTCCGGTTCCGGCTCCACCTCTATTCGATAGCAAACAATGCAAAAAAAGTGATCAATATAAAGACAATGCACAATCACATGATATGAGGTTATATCATGAGGTTCATGGTGCTGATATGTTGAACATTCTATTTAAATGAAGTATATTGCATTTGAGTTGCAAATTCAAACTCCATATTTGAATTTAAAAGGGTTCATATGCATGTTTGCTTCTGTCCCCCAATTTTAAAATGGTCAAACATGAAAACAATGTGCATATTCAGAATCCTTGCATTTTTCTGATAATTTTACATATATTATATGTTTAATTTGGAGTTAAAATGAATTAGTTATGAATTTCCAAAGTTTAAATAATTTTCTGGAATTTCCTGATTATTCTTTAAATTGGAAAACCAGTTATTGCGTCAGCATGAGGTCATGCTGGCGTCAGGGGGGTTCTGATCAGGGGGGTCCCACATGTAAGTCTCTCTGCTATTTAACTAAGTTGTTTAATTTGATTTAAACGTAACCTAGGGATTAGCCAGGGGCTGGGCCCACATGTCATGGTCACTAGGAGTGGGTCCAGGGGTTAATTAAGCTAGGGGGTTAGGTCTAATGGCGGGGGTCGTCGCCGGCGTCACTATTGTCGCTGGAGACTCGCAGGAATGGAGATTCCGGGCACGGGGAGGGAAAAGGATGGTACGGGCGTGTGCCCCGTGGTCTTCCGCGTCGATTGAGCTAGCAGGGGGTCACGGGGAGGTCCAGAAGGAAGGCGGCGAGCTCTCCGGAGGTAGCAGAAGTTCGGCGAGGTTGTAGTCGAGGCTGTGGTGCACGGCTTGAAGCGGGAAGAAGCACGTTTGGAAGCTACGAAATCCAGGAGTCAAACGCGTGTGCTAGGAAGGTTGCAGGGGCACGAGAGCGTGCACTGGTTCGACCGAGTCGGCGACCTTGCTCGGCTTTCTTGGCGGAATCGGCTAGAAGGGTTGCGGGGCGCTGCAAGCTTGGGGGAAAAACTCCTCTGCTCACCAGGGTTGCGACGGAGCAGATGGCAGGGGAGGGTATGGTCCAGCGGCGACGGAATCGACGAAGTACTCCGGCGGCCGGAGACGAAGATGGCGACTCGATTCAGTGGCTCCAGAGGGCTTCAGCTCCCCATCTTATACTCGAAGACGAAGACGGCTATGACGAAGACTATGGACAGGCTCCGGGGGCTTCTCGACGGCGATGGCCACGTCGGGGCACGGCGGTGCTCTGCGGTGGCGTTCGGGTTTGCGTGGATGATACGTCCCAAACGTATCTATAATTTCTGCTTGCTCCATGCATGTTTTGTGTGAATTTGCCATGTTTTGCTTGAACTTTCATACACTTTTGAACCTATTTGGGCAAACCTATTAACTCAGTGCACCCAGTTGCCAGTTTCTGTTTTCTGCTGTTTTTGTATTTCAGGTTTTCCGGCCATTAAAAGTGCTTCAAAAATTCCAGGAAAAATATATAAAAAATCAGCGCAACAGAAGCTTCCGGAATCACCAAGAGAGGGAAGGGGGGCCACCACCAGGCAGCCAGGAGGGCACGTGGCGCGGCCCCACCCCGGGCCGCGCTAGGGACCCTCCTGACTGCCTCGTGGGTCCCCTCGATGCCCCCTTCGCCTATATTTACCCCTCGGGTTGAAACCCCTAATATCGATCTCTTTCTCGCGAACTCCCTTCTGTACCGCCACCGCCGCCGTTTCAAGATCGGGGCTGCCTGGAGAAGCTGCCCCGGCACCCTTCCGGAAGGAGGAACCCCCTCCGGGAGACCATCCATAGCCATGGACGCCTCCCGGAAGTGTCGTGAGTAGTCCCCCATGGACCATGGGTCCGTGACCAGTAGCTATGTGATGAATCTCTCCCCCTTTATGCTTCCACTTTCGAGTCCTCATGAGCTGCCTCACATGATCGAGGCATCTATGTAATTTCTGCTGTTGCTATGCTGAGTTTGTTGGGATCTGATGGATTATGAGACTATGTTCAGATTGTGATGAGTAATATATTTGGTTCTTCTCTTTTATATTTTGTTCTTGAGTAAATTCTTGCATGTTCTCCGTTGCGGTATTTGCTTTGGCCAAGTATTTTATTTGCAACTCCAAGAGAGAGCGTTATGCTCGATTGTGGGTTCAGCCCCTTGATGTCTAGCTTGAGTGACAGAAAAATGAGACTAGGAGATGTGCTGTTGCCACCAGGGATAAAACAACGGTGCTTGTACCTGCGGGTGCAAGGATTGTTTACTTTACGCAAAGTTCTTTTAATGCAGTTGTCTGTTGCTTTGATTTTACACTTTGGGTGGGATTCGCAACTTAATACCAGCAAGATGTTCTGGATAGATATCTCAAGGTGGATGATTCGTAGTAGATGCAGATGGATTTAGGTCTACTTACCTTGGCGTACTGCCCATTGCTTTTGAGCCCTTCCTTTCTTTGCAGCATAGTTAGCATTGCGGTTCCTTCATAATCCTATCAATTGCCCAACTGTGATTTGTTTACCTCGCTAGCACTTTTATCGTCTTTTGGGAGAGAGACATCACTAGTGAAAATCACGGGACCCCGGTCCATCTTCACATTATTGTTCACACCCTCAATTTACTTTCAGCTTTTACTTTCCTTTGCACCTTTTATCTCTTGCGTTGATCCTTTGTAAACGACAAGGCCGGAGGAATTGACAACTCCTCTGTACTCGTTGGGAGCAAAGTTATTTGTTTCTGTGTGCAGGTCCACAACAACACAATAGTCAGGAAGCAATTTCTGGCGACGTTGCCACCTACGTGTATCTCCTGAGTCCTACTGGTTCGATAACCTTGGCATCTTCACCGAGGAAAACTTGCTGCTGCACTGCATCTCAAACCTTCCACTTGGGGTAACCAACAAGGGGCGAGAAGCCATCAAGAAAATTTCTGGCGCCGTTGCCGGGGACTCAAGTCTACAAGATAGGGGTGTTGCACACTATCTTTTATCTTTGCTTTTTAGTCTTGTTAGTTTACCTTTCAGTTTTTATCTTCGTGTCCTTTATCAAAAATCTAAAAAAAATATAGTATGTCTAGTTCCTTACTTTCCAATCAATGTTTGACTTCTTTGAAACCAGATCTTATTGGCATGGAGGATTCACCGAGGATCAACAAAAGTGGTACAAGGAGCACCGCTTGTCCTAAAAGGGGATACACTTATGGAAACAAATACATCAGGTGTATGAGTATGCTAGAAACTTGTGCTCAATATATAATATATCTTTCTGCAGGGATGAATCTTGTTGCTTTATGAGGCATAAACACCTTTCTTTCCAATGTGAGTACAATGATGATGAAACCTTAGCTTCTTATGCTAAGAGAAACTATGATTTTAATGATGCAGAGGAAATAGAAGAATTTGTTGCTTATAAGGGTGCCTATGAAATTAATTCTCTTCTTAAAAATATTGATGATGCCCCTTACAAATCTTAGAGTCTTGCTATACTTAACTATTGTTTGGAAAATTACGATGCAAATTATTACATTACTGATCATCTTGAGAGAATCTCTCCCCCAAAGGAAGAGACTAATGATTTGCAGGACTCTATGGAAGAAGAAATTTATGAACCTAAAAGCTCCTTGGATGTAAAAGAGGAGGAGAGTGACGAACAAAAGGAGGAAGAATGGAGCCATCCATGTCTACCTTCTAATGAGAGTAACTCTTTGAATCTTACCTTATATGAGTATTATGATCCTATGGATTCTTTTGAAATATCCCTTTTTGACGAAGTTGATGCCTTCTATGCTGATGGACATGATGCCACTATGGATGATGCTTACGGAGATGAACTTTCTATAGTTCCTCATGTTAAGCATGAAATTTTTGCTATCGCACCCACACTTGAGTGTCCTATTATCCTTTTAAAATCTCCAACTCCGGAGAATTTTCCTTTTATCAAAGCTCAATGTGATGGGTTGCATTTATCTTATGATCCTAAAAACCGTGTTGAAAACAATACATGTGTTCTTGTAGGTCATGAACAATATGATTTATATGATAGTTATATTCTTGATGTTGTTCATGATACTACTGAAAATTACTTTGAGAGAGGAAAGTTTGGTTATAGAAACTTCCATGTGACAAAAACACCTCTCTCTAAACTGAAACTTTCGAAGTTGTTCTTGTTCCACCTTCCTATGCATGTCACTTTGTGCTTCTTTGATTTATTTTCTTATGTCAGAACACTAAATTAGGTTTGTGTTTAACCTAGCGTTGCATTTTTGCATCATGAAAATTTTTGCAAAAGAAAAAGAAATGGGGAAAAGAAAATCCCTAAATGAATTAAATAAAAAGGCCAATAATAAATCTTTTTCCAAAATTCTTTTGGATATGTTGAAAAGTCCTAAAAATGAGTGTGATCATTTTAAAAGTGATTTGGGATTAATCTCATGATCATAGATTTTTAAAAAAATCCAAACAGTGGCTTGGAAATTAAATCATTTGTCTATTTGAATTGGAATTCAAATAATTTGAATTTCAAAAATTTCCAGAACTTGGGGTTGACTTCTATAGAGTCATCTTGGTTTTATAAAAATAATTGGGAGTTTTTATAAAATGCCTAGTATTTCTTTTAAAGGGCAAAACAAAATAACAGAAAACAAATAAAAAGAGAAAACAAAAGAGAGAGAAGTTCCCCCTAGCCCACCTTACCTGGCCCAGCCTGGCTAGAAGTCGGCCCAGCCCACCAGGGGCAGGGTCGTCTTCTACCCGTGGCCAGGCAGGCAGCTCGCCGCCGTGGCGAGCATGCCGTCTCCCAGGCCACGTCCTGCTTCCTCTGGCTCCACCTCCCCGCCACCGCACACCTGGATACGCCCAGGTTCTTCTCCCCCTCTCTCTGGTCCGCTCTCTTCTCTCCCTCGACGAAATCGCACGCACACCCGAGAGCTTGTCTCGCCGCCGACGTGCCCCTTCGCAGCCAACAGCTTCGTCTCGCCGCCGCACCTTGTCCAGGAGCTACCACGACGCCGTCTTCGTCAAGCCGCGCCTTCAATTCGAGCCAGGCCGCTTCGTAGCCGCCGCTCTCCTCGCCACTTCCCCGCCGACCGCAAGGGACTCCGGCGATGAATTCACCGCCTCCAGCGACTCCCCGGCCACCCCGAGCTCACCGTCGACTCTGTCGTGAGCCCCTCTTCCTTTTCCCTCTCCCCGTTATCCACCCCGCACACCCGTTGATGTTTCCCGCCGTGGACAGGAACCGGCCGCCGCGGGCTTCATTGCTGCCGTGGCCCGAGGCCACCTCGAGGTCCCCCGTGTGCTCCACGCGATGCGCTTGAGCACGGAGCACACTCCTATGCACTCCGTTCCCCTCCCCGTGGCCCCTAGACGATTCCGGCGAGGGCGCCGCCGGCCGGTTAGCCCCTATCCCTTTGCTGAATCACCCCCTAGGCCACTGACCAGTGGGCCCAGGCTTGTTAATTAACCCCGGTTAATTTAAATAGAGTTAAATTAATCCCGCCCCCTCTCACTGACCAGTGGGGGGCCCCTGTCAGGCCACCCCCACGTCATCATGACGTCACCCTGACGCAGAAATTGTTAAATGATTTAATTAAATCAGAAAATCCAGAAAATGTTCAAAACTTTGAAATTAAATATCTTTTAATCTATAACTCCAAATGCAAAGTGTAATATATGAAAAATGATTAGGAGAAAATCCTCTATCCAAATTTCCAACTTTCAGCTATGTTGGAGTTGATCTTAAAATAGGAGCAGTAGCTTTTGCTATTTGGTTTAATTGGAATTATTTCAAATTGAATTCAAATGCTTTACCCACTTCAACCAAAGCAATGCTAATATGATCACCTACACTTCAGAAGCATTTCACATACATGATCACAAGGTTTACAATGAACAAACATTAGCAAATTCAACTCGGACCAATTTGAATACATTTGGAGTTTGAATTTGAATTTACTTTTCAAATCAACTTCAATTAACATGTTGCAATTTAAACATAGGTCACCTCAGCACCTTGACATGCTATGTTTTGCATATTGAATGTGCATTGTATTATCTTGATTGTGCATTACCTACAGTGCTTCGGTGATTGCTTCTTCTCGGTAGAGTTGATCTCGGAGACGAGTTCAACCTCACGTCAGAAGAGTGTTACATCGTGATCGTCAGCAAGGCAAGCACCCCCTCCTTGATCATGTCGATAAAATCCCAGTTCCCTCTCATTCTCGCAAATGCATGTTTAGGATGTCACCATGATACATTCTACCGCTAGTTGAACCTATTCCTTTGCATGACCTATCATTTTGTCACAGTAGTAAACAAACCACAATCCTAGCAGATGTAGGAGTTGGTTGTTATCATGTGGCCCCTGCAACTGTTACAGCTTATTGCATGCTTAGAGTTGTTACCTGAGGCTACTCTGTTGTGAGTCGGGATGGTAGTGATCATGTGAATGATGGTGGTAACGTGTTGGTGAATTGACCTAAACAAGGTGAACGATGAGAGGTTGTGTAGGAGTACACAGTGGGTTGTCTCGTTGAACACTGCCTTAAGTCCGAGATCTTGTGTTGTTTTCCAAGACTAAGAGTACGACCACACATTGGGCTCACTGACCCTCTCGGCCTAGTACCTCACGCCGAACCTGTCCAGGAGTCGCAAGTAGTTCGCCCTTTAACGATTTCAAGCAGGTGAACCAATGTAAGTGGTTGGCGTAGGTTGTGGGCACGTTATCAAGTGATCATGATCGAGTTGAGCTTGATGGCGGTCACACAACGTTTGAGTCCGCATCGGAAAAATCGGCCGTATTCCGATCGTGGTCCCAACTCAAATAGGTGACTCCCTAGGACTAGAGATGGTGTCGTGTGTGAAGTGTCGTGGCATCATCCTCGCCGGTACTCACTTGAAGGGTCCATCCCCAGGCGGTAAATGATGAGGCGTGTGTGTAGCAGTACACCCCTGCAGGGTTAATGAACTATTCGAATAGCCGTGTTCGCGGTTATGGTATACTTGGAGACCTTTACTTGATCATAGACAACTTCAATGGTTACTTTAAAACTTGCCAAGATAAGTGTGAGTGCTATGGCATGCTTCCTCGTGGGGAAGTCGAGGAAGTATCCATAGTGGTGTATTGGTTGGAGACTTGATACTTGGACTCGTGTACGCTCCTTACTTCTTTCTGGTATTCGTAGTACAGAACTAGCCAAGTTAAAGCTAGCACTTCTTCAATGAAACCCCACCTCCCTTTGCCTTGATACATGTGCATGAGTAGTATAGTTCCTACGTAAGTCTTGCTGAGTACGTCTTTGTACTCACGTTTGCTTATTCTATATTTTAGAGACGAGACCACTGACCCAGATGGTGGCCTCTACCTCGAGCTCGACGTCGACCAGGTCGTATAGTTCCAGACAACAACCTGTGCCCCCTGGAGGGTCGTTGTACTTTTCTTTCAGGCTTCTTAAGCCATTTGTTAACCTTGTCTTTACTAAGACATAATTTTCTTCCGTTGTTGTTTGATGTAATGTTGGATCACAATCATGTGATCTCTGCTTGTAATACAACTACTATGTCTGCTTTGTTTAGCAGAAGTTATAAAGACTGAGTTTGTAGAGTTCATGTTGTGATTACCATCTGTTTATACTAGACATGTGTGCTGCGTGTATGATTATAACATGCATGTCTTAGTATGGGTTTTCGTGACCTTAGTTGTGATCTGGCTGGCGATCTTTTATACACCAAGTGGCCCTTAGATGTGCGCAGCTTGGGGCATCGCGATGCGATTGCTCGTGACTCTGTCACGTGCACACTTTGTTGTATGATCGAGCCCGCCCTAGACCCTGACTAAGTGATCGGGCTGGAGTAAGTCTATGTAAGGGTTATGATTCAATCGATAACATGGTTGAGGAGACTTGTCTATGAGTATGGGATTCACCACCCATAAGCATTTAGACTTGTGAGCGGACGATGAGGACCCATCTCAGTTGATCATCCGTCCTGGATGGTATGTCCCTCACGTTCGATGCTTACCGAGAGTGATCTATGCTTGGCCTTGTCTGCTTAGACAAGTGGGTACGGCTCTCGGCTCTCCATGTGAGTGCATTGTGACCAGAATTACATACGCTAACCCCGGGTCCCGACATCTTACGAGATGCCTATGCATAGGAAGTGGGTTAGGCTTAAATGTGTTTCATATTTTCTTCTTGATGCTCTCTTTTGCTTCAAAATTCTTATTCTTGTGAGAGCATCTTCTATAATCTTTAAGCCTAGCGAATGGCTTTAAAGAAGCGCTTTCGGGAGGCAGCCCGCAATGAATTTAGGATTTTCTTTTTGTTTTCCTTCTGTTTTTAATGGTCTTGATGATTGTTACTACTGTAGCAATATCATTGTATCTTTACTTTTCAAGATTTGTGCCAAGTTTAGCCTCAGATTGCAAGAAAGGTCAAAAGTTGGTGCTTGTTGTCCAGAAACAGATTATGTCTGCTTGACGGAAAAATTCTCAATAAATCACCAGATCATCTTTTTGATCTGTATTTTTTGACAGCATGCTCCATACAATTACCTTTCAGGCGTCTGTTCAAATTTTTTTAATTTGAGTTGCAGAAGTACCTCAAAAAAATTCTCCTTTCTCTGCTATTCTGTTTTTCTCAGCTTCTGCCCCGGTTTTTCTCTTCGCAGTTTTGGAATCCTTAAGCATGCTTTTTCTTTGCAAACTTTTTTGGGCAGGCAAGAGAAACAGTAGATCTTCCTGGAAATCTTTATTTGTGGTAGAGGTAAATTATTTTATTAGGGTACTAACCTCTCTAATCAGCCTACAATGAGTTATGTATAAAGGGAGTTTTCAAGTGCGCGATGGAAGGTGATGAAAGAAGATTCAGGAGTGTCAAACAATCAAGCTTGGGGATGCCCATGTGCACCCCCAATAAATATTCAAGAAGACTCAAGCGTCTAAGCTTGGGATGCCCCGATGCATCCCCTTCTTCATCAACAGACATCAGTTTGTCCCTCGTTGCACTATATTTTTATCACTTCATGCGTTATATGCTTTGCTTGGAGCGTCTTGCTCTTTACTTTCCTAGGTTTGTTTTTCTTTCTTTGTTGTAGTAACAAGTTAGACCCCAACTTACTCTTTTGTTTGGGAGAGATTCACACTCCGCTTGAACTAGAACTCCTCATAGGATTTCAATGCCTATTCTTTTAGTTGTGAGTTGTTTTCTTAGCTGTTGTTCTGTTTAGTTGTAGTGCTTTAGTTTTTCTAGAGATTTTATTTTGTCTTAGGTTGAACTTTCTATGGGTTGCATGTTTTATCTTGTTAGAGAGTTTGCCTGTTGCACAGAGTTCTGTGTCTTGACTGAAAGTAGGTAGTTAAAGTTGCTATTCTCTTTGTAGTATTAACTTGCAATAGTTTTGAGGTATTGACTAGAGTAATGTTTGAACTTATGGTGTCAAGAGCTCTTGCCTATTAGTGATAGATGTCGTATTTTGGGCAATCCGTGTGTTTTTCGAAAACCAAAAAACCCCTATTGAGAACTCTAGCTACTAGATGGATCACTAACCTCTGGAGGGTTCGAATATTAGAGTACACTCACGTACCATGAGTCGAGGATGCGCAAGGATAACCAAACCCCCATACACTCCTCCTCAGGGTACCTGTCTCTTTGTGAACCTCCTGATTAGATTGAGAGTTACCGATAATAAGTGCATGAGTTCTTCGGACTAATGTGAGTATTCGAAAGTTGACACTTCTACCCACCTATACTTTTTCTAGCCTCTTCGGTACCTTGCATTGCCCTTTATCACCTCGAGAGTTGGCGCATACTTCGCCGGTGCATCCAAACCATTTGCATGATAGGCTCTGTCATCATAAGCCTCCTTATATCTTTCCTCAAAACATCCACCATACCTACCTACAAGGCATTTCCATAGCCTTTCCGAGATACATTGCCATGCAACATCCACCTTCTCATGACTTGATCTTCATGTCATACATGCTACTTGCTTGATCGATGAGCCTCATGCTAGTTGGGCCTTGCCCTAATCATTGCTACATGACGCGTTAGTATCATTGCATATCCTGCTACCCTGGCAAAGGCATACATTTGCATCATGATAGTTACATTTTGTTTATGTGAGTACCTTTGTAAAGTGTGAAAGATATCCTATATTCTTGTAAAATATAGAGTATTGCCCCTAAAGTGAGGAAAAGATCCCAAAGAGGACATAATCAAAAGATCCCAAAGAGGACAAAATCAAAAGATCCCAAAGAGGACAAATGAGAGTTAAATAGAAAGAGCCATTGAGGCCACCAAAAAATAAAAAATAAAAGATAAAAAGAGAAAAGAAAAAATAAAAAGAGAGAAGGGGGCATACTACTATTCCTTTTGAGAGATCCACACTAGTACTTCATCTTCTATCCCTTGTACTCCATAGAGATCATCACCATGCATATAGCTATGTGGGGACCCTTCACATTATAGAACTTGGCTTGTATATTCCAATGATGAGCCTCCTTAAATGAGCTCTAGGTCTTCTTGAGCAAGTAAGTTAGATGCACCCCCACTAGTTCCCTTGGAGAGCTTTTATCTCACATGTGCATCCGTTGTGTGGAAATCCCTACTCCTCACATCATATCTATCATATGGCCTTCTCTCGCCTATGATTGTCCTCATTGATGTGAGCCTTTCACACCTCTTTGTCTTCCTCCTCCACCTTCTTTCTGTTTCGCCTTTTAGGTGTCAACTTTCTTGCTCATGCTCATCCATTGCATGAGTGCTCAAAATGTCGAAAGGGAGTGGATCAGTTTGACTTGTACCTGGCTAGTGGTCTAGGGACGAGTCTAGATAAGAATCCAAAGGAGACCAAGTGTGAAACTTTAGTAGATAGTTGTTCTCAACAACCTTTTTTCTCTTTCTTCCCAGTCCCTTGCTTGCACGCAAACACAATTTGGAGACATTCGAGTCACGGACAGCGAGAGCTCTTGCACCTTTTGTTCTTTTGTTGCTTGTGTCAATGCTAATATAGACTCTTGCTTGTTAAGACTTGAATTGAATTGCATGCTTTTATTTATTTACATAAAAGTCCTTATTTGGTTGTGTGGCATGTCACCACAGAAATTATGCTTGTTATCATTTACCTACTCGAGGTTGAGCAGGAATTAATCTTGGGGATGTTGATACGTCCCAAACGTATCTATAATTTCTGCTTGCTCCATGCATGTTTTGTGTGACCTTGCCATGTTTTTCTTGAAATTTCATACACTTTTCAACCTATTTGGACTAACCTATTAACTCAGTGCACCCAGTTGCCAGTTTCTGTTTTCTGCTGTTTTTGTATTTCAGGTTTTCCGGCCATTAAAAGTGCTCCAAAAATTCCGGGAAAAATATATAAAAAATCAGCGCAACAGAAGCTTTCGGAATCACCAAGAGAGGGAAGGGGGGCCACCACCAGGAAGCCAGGAGGGCAGGTGGCATGGCTCCACCCTGGGCCGTGCCAGGGACCCTCCTAACTGCCTCGTGGGTCCCCTCGATGCCCCCCTTGCGGTATTTGCTTTGGCCAAGTATTTTATTTGCAACGCCAAGAGAGAGTGTTATGCTCGATTGTGGGTTCAGCCCATTGATGTCTAGCTTGAGTGACAGAAACATGAGACTAGGGGATGTGCTGTTGCCACCAGGGATAAAACAACGGTGCTTGTACCTGCGGGTGCAAGGATTGTTTACTTTACGCAAAGTTCTTTTAATGCAGTTGTCTGTTGCTTTGAGTTTACACTTTGGGTCGGATTCGCAAGTTAATACCAGCGAGATGTTCTGGATAGATATCTCTAGGTGGATGATTCATACTAGATGCAGATGGATTTCGGTCTACTTACCTTGGCGTACTGCCCATTGCTTTTGAGCCCTTCCTTTCTTTGTAGCATAGTTAGCATTGCGGTGCCTTCATAATCCTGTCAATTGCCCAACTGTGATTTTTTTACCTCGCTAGCACTTTTATCGTCTTTTGGGAGAGAGACATCACTAGTGAAAATCACGGGACCCCGGTCCATCTTCACATTATTGTTCACACCCTCAATTTACTTTCAGCTTTTACTTTCCTTTGCACCTTTTATCTCTTGCGTTGATCCTTTGTAAACGACAAGGCCGGAGGAATTGAAAACTCTTCTGTACTCGTCGGGAGAAAAGTTATTTGTTGCTGTGTGCAGGTCCACGACAACACCCTAGTCAGGAAGCAATTTCTGGCGATGTTGCCTCCTACTTGTATCTCTGAGTCCTACTGGTTCGATAACCTTGGTATCTTCACCGAGGGAAACTTGCCGTTGCACTGCATCTCAAACCTTCCACTTGGGGTAACCAACGAGTGGCGAGAAGCCATTAGTGGACACGACACAGGAGGAGGGAGGAATCTCTCCAGGGGGGAGGAATGGATGCGGTGTGTCCTGGGTGTCTCCGTGGCACGTCTTGGAGGCTCGGGGGGATAGCTGGAGGCCTGGGAGGAGTCGCGGTGGCGTCAGCAGCGTCGGTGGCTTTCCACCGAGCACCTTGGGGGCGCGGGAAGGAAGACGCCAAGGAGAAAGGCTGCTGGGCTGGGCCTGGCTTGGCTAGCTGGGCTTCTTTGGGTAAGTCTCTTTCCTCTGCTCTTTTCTGTTTTTCTTTTATTCTTTTCTGCATGTTTGTTTGGCCTACTAAAAAAACTAGCTAGGCATTTTATAAAATGATCTAACTTTTTTATATGGCCTCACAATATACTTAGCTAGCCACTTATAAAATTTGGACATTTTTTAAAATTATAATTATTTGAACTTTAATTCAAATAGGGGTTTTAATTTAATTCCAAGCTCCTGTTTGAATGTTTGAAAAATCTATGAGCATGGGTTTGAATCCAAATCACTTTTTATGTGATCACACTCATTTATGAGACTTTTCAAAAATGCGAAAGGAATTTTTGGAGAAACTTTATTCTGGCCATTTGAATTAAATTCAACCGGGGAGGTTTCTTCTCCCATTTCCATTTCTTTTTAAATTTTTTAACATGATGCAAATTTACTTGCTAACCCTAGCACATACCTAACAGAGGGTTCTGACAACTCGCCCCAACTCAAAAGAATCTCATCCCGAGATTCAGAAGTCATGGGGAGGAAGGAGGGTTACTCGGCACTGAGACGGTCTTCTCTTTCCCACGTGGCTTCTTTCTCAGAGTGGTGTGACCATTGTACTTTCAGAAACTTAATCTTCTGATGACGAGTGACACGCTCTGCTGAATCAAGAATACGAACGGGGTATTCTCGATAAGAAAGGTCATCTTGGAGATCAAGAGTTTCATGGTCGACTTCGCGGATGGGGTCCTTGAAGCAACACATGAGTTGTGACACATGGAATACATAATGTACTCGGGAAAGGTGCGGGGGTAGTGCAAGTTGGTAGGCAACTTCTCCACGTTTAGCAAGAATGCGTAAAGGTCCAATGTAACGTGGGGCCAACTTGCCTTTGATACCGAATCGTTTGGTTCCCTTCAGAGGAGTAACCCGAAGGTAAGCCTTCTCATCCAGATTGTAGCTTTCTTTCCTATGATGACGATCATAGTAGCTTTTCTGAAGAGATGGGGCTGCTTTCAATTGATGACAAACAATGCGAACTTGCTCTTCTGCTTCCATGATCATATCTGGTCCAAAGAATTGTCTTCCATCGGTTTCTGACCAGTTTAGGGGTGTTCGACATCTTCGTCCATAGAGGAGTTCAAAAGGAGCCATGTTCAGATTAGATTGGAAACTATTGTTATAAGCAAATTCGGCGAATGGAAGAGACTTCTCCCAATTCTTTTCGAATGAGATAACACAAGCTCTAAGCATGTCTTCAAGAATCTGGTTAACCCTCTCAACTTGACTGCTAGACTGAGGATGGAAAGCTATGCTAAAGGAGAGATGAGTTCCCATAGAATTCTGAAAGCTTCCCCAAAATCTAGAGGTGAAAAGGCTACCACGATCAGAATTGATTTCCAAAGGAACACCATGAAGAGACACAACTCTAGAAACATACAAGTCCGCTAACTGGCTCGCAGTTATGAACTCGCGAACGGGAAGGAAGTGAGCAACTTTGGAAAGTCTATCAACGACAACGAAGATGGCATCATTTCCTTTCTGGGTTTTTGGAAAGCCAGTGATGAAATCCATACTGACTTTGTCCCATTTCCACTCTGGAATAGGCAAAGGTTAAAGAGTACCAGCAGGTCTTTGGTGTTCGACCTTAATGCGACGACAAACATCACATTCGACAACATATCGAGCAATGTCTCTCTTCATTCTAGTCCACCAAAATCTCTGGCGTAGATCTCGGTACATTTTTGTGCTGCCGGGATGAATCGAGAGGGGTGTGTCATGGGCTTCTTTGAGGATGAGTTTCCTTAGATCCCTATTCTTAGGTACTACCAAACGATTTTCAAAGAATACCGTTCCTTTGCTATCTTTGGAGCAACATTTAGCAACTTCGCTAGCAATGTTCTCCTTGATCCGGCAAACACCTCGTGCACGCCTTTGGGCAACTATGATTTGATCCTCAAGGGTTGGTTTCGCCACCAAGGTAGAAAGAAATCCATGAGGAACAATCTCAAGATTGAGCTTGCGAAATTCCTCATGAAGAAGTGGTTGATACTGCTGTAACACGAGGTTGTTACAATATGACTTACGACTTAGTGCATCAGCCATGGCATTAGTTTTGCCTGGGATGAAAGAAACTCCTAAGTCCTAATATTTTATCAACTCTATCCAGCGTCTTTGCTTGAGATTAAGATCCGGCTGGGTGAATATATATTTGTGGCTTTGGTGGTCGTAATAGATCTCACAACGATTACAAAGGAGGTAATGTCGCCATGTTTTCAGGGCTTGAACTACGGCAGCGAGTTCAAGATAATGGGTAGGATAGTTCTCTTCATGTGGCCGCAACTGGCATGAAGCGTAAGCTACCACATGTCGATCTTGCATAAGTATGGATCCTAACCCTTGCCGTGAGGCGTCACAATAGATCTCGAAATCCTTTTTGGTGTCTGGAGGCGCAAGTACGGGGGCAGAAGTCAATCTTCTTTTTAGCTCTTGAAATCTTTCCTCGCACTTGGGAGTCCATTGTAATTTCTTATCTTTCTTGAGGAGTTCAGTTAGAGGCTTTGCAACTTTGGAGAAGTTCTCAACGAAGCGGCGGCAATAGCTTGCTAAGCCAAGAAAACTCCTAACTTGCTTAACCGATTCAGGTGGAGTCCAATCAAGTATGGCTTTGACTCTCTCGGGATTCACAGCAATCCCTTTTGCAGAAATCACGTGGCCTAAGTAGGTCACTTCTGGTAGCCAAAATTCGCACTTGGAGAACTTGGCATAAAGTCGGTGCTCTCGAAGTTTCATCAATACCAACCTAAGATGTTCGGCATGTTCTTCTTCATTCTTCGAGTATATAAGGATGTCATTGAGGTAAACCATGATGAACTTGTACAATACTCCATGAAGATTGAATTCATCATGCGCGAGAAAGTGGTGGGGGCATTGGTTAAACCGAAAGACATGACGGTGTACTTGTAAAGAGCATAACTAGTGGTGAAAGCCGTTTTTCGAATGTCCTCGTTTCTGATTTTGATTTGATGATAGCCTAATCTGAAATCCATCTTGGAGAAGACAGAGGATCCAGCAAGTGGATCATAAAGATCATTGATCCTGGGAAGTGGTTACTTGTTCTTTATCGTCGCTAGATTTAGCGGGCGATAGTCTACGCACATCCTTTTTGTTCCATCTTTCTTCGTTACAAACAGAACGGGGCAACCCCATGGCGATGAGCTAGGGCGGATGAAGCCTTTTGCCAACAAAGCTTCAAGTTGGATTTTAAGCTCAGCTAACTCACGTGGGGCCATATTGTATAGGCGTTTGGAAATTGGTGCGGTTCCTGGCATAAGATCTACAATGAATTATACACATATGTCGGGTGGCATGCCCAGCAGCTATTCAGGAAAGACATCCTGGAAGTCACGAACCACCGGAATATCTTCAAGGTCGGGAAGAGGAAGTACATTCAAAGAATGCATCTGGGTTCTCTATCTTGTTGAGGAATAATCTATTGTCTGGCCTGAAGGATGTGTAAGTCTAACTGACTTGGCTTTACAATCAAGAAAAGCATTTTGTCTTGATAACCAATCCATACCAAGGATGACATCAATGTCTGAAGACTTGAGGGCTATAAGAGAAGCAAGGAATACTAAACCCTCAATTGCAATTTGATTACCATGGCTTACTCTATTAGTTTTCCACTTGGAACCAGGAGTTTGCATAATCATTGGGGTGAACATTTCCTCAAAGGATATCTCATGCCGAAGTGCATAACTCTCCGACATGAATGAGTGAGATGCTCCTGGATCGAAAAGGACGGAGGTAGGAACATAATTGACTGGGAGTGTACCAACAATGACGTCAGAAGTACCATCAGTCTCCTTAGATGAGATTTGGTTCACACGTCCAAGATTTTCGGAAGTAGATGGCTTGGCGGTGGAGACCTTCGAGGGTGGCTTGGCACGAACATTGGGGTTTCCTTTGGCATGGGGTGGATCATTCTGATTTATGGGGCACTCACGAGAATAGTGACCAGGCTGGCTACATCTGAAGCAGGCTCCAAAGAAAGTGCGGGGAGCTGGGTTGTTAGGTGGAGCAGGATGGAACGGAGCTGGTGGACGAGGCGCCACAAAGGATGGCCTCGGTGGGTTGTTCTGGCGGAACATGCTATTGGGGATCCAGATCTTGCGCTTCTGAGGGCCTGAACTGGATGAACCATCGTCTCTAGGGTGCTTGAGGAATCCTTGGGAGTGATCATATCCTCCGCCTTGATGGCCTTGTTGACAAGGATCTGGAATGTGGCGAAGTCATGGAGATTCAACTCGCGATGAAGTTCAGAATTGAGTCCCTTGCGGAACCTCTCTTGCTTCTTGGAGTCAGTGGAGACCTCGTCGGGGGCATAGCGGGCAAGACAATTGAACTCCCGACTAAACTCATCAACGGACCTTCTTGCTTGGGTGAGATTGCATAACTCCTCATGGTTGCGGTCCATGAGTCCCTTAGGAATGTGATGCTCGCGAAAAGAGTCACGGAACTCATTCCACGAAGTCAACTGTCTAGCTGGACATATGTTCAGAAAGTTCTCCCACCAAGAGCTGGCTGCACCCTCGAGGTGGTAGGTGGCATAGCTGACTCTGTCACCATCTGCAACATGTCCAGAATGGAGCTTTCTCTCGATGCTGCGAAGCCAGTCATTGCAGTCAAGGGGCTCAGTGGAATAGCTAAAAACTGGGGGATGAAGCTGGATGAAGTCATTCAACGACACAAGCTCATTCCGTTGCTGGGCAGTGTTCCGAGCAATGACCACCAACAACTCATGTGAGTCCCTTCGGTTTCTTTCAACCTCCATGAGAACTTGAGCCATTGTGGGTGACGGTGGAAGATTTCCTTCCTCCGGATCATCCCCACGAGCTTGGGCACGACCAAGGTGGCCACGGGTTCCTTGAGACATCCTGAAGGATAAGATGAATGTAAAACAGAGTTGAATGATTTTTCAAATGCATCAGATTATGAAGATAACTGGAATGACTCGGACAGCATAACGGCTGTAATTGTAAGAAATGTCTTTTCTTGCAATGTAGAAACATCACTTACATAATAAGATGTAAGAAATCAGGAGTACAACAACTCTAGAAGACTGAACACAACTTTCCTACGGCTACAAGGAAGAAAACAACGAGATGTGCTAGTAAAAGACATAGAGGATCCTAGTCCTATCTTCCCGTAGAACAAGAAGAGGGTGATGCCGAACTCAGATCCATGGGGTAAGGAGAAAAAATAAGTCTTACGTTGTTCCCTTATACCCAAAGTAACTATATAACTATAGAATGCTAGACTCGACATCGGCCAAGGGTTTGATAATCCTACAGACAGTCCTGCTCTCGTAAAGCATCGAACGTGAGGGGCATCCCATCCAGGCCGGATGATGAACTGAGATGGGTCCTAATCGTCCGCACACAAGTCTAAATGATATGGGTGGTGAACTCCCATATTCATAGACAAGTCGCCTCAACCATACTCTCGATTTTCTTATAACACTTACATAGACTTACTCCAGCCCGATCACTTAGTCGGGGTCTAGGGCGGGCTCGATCATACATCAAAGTGTGCACGTGACGGAGTCACGAGCAATCGCATCGCTATGCCCCAAGCTGCGCACATCTAAGGGCCACTTGGTGTATAAAAGACCGCCAGCCAGAACACAACTAAGGTCTCGAAAACCCATACTAAGACATGCATGTTATAATCATACACGCAGCACACATGTCTAGTATGAACAGTAGGTATCATTGCAATTATCTACAAAGTTTACAACTTTATTGATAACTGTTACAGAGTGCACACAGAGATCACGAGACCGTGATCCAACATTATATCAAACATGCGGATGCAAAGTAGGTATGAGTACAGAAAAGTTTAACAAATGGCTTAGAGAAGCCTTATTTATAAACAAGCCCTTCCACGAGGGAACCAGTCGTCTGACTGGGACTACACTAGCTTGATCAGTCATCGAGCACCAGGAAGAATCCACCTTCGGGGTCCGTGAGTTCATCTAAAACATAGAATAAGCAAACGTGAGTACAAAGTCATACTTAGCAAGACTTACGTAGGAGCTATACTACTCATGCACATGTATCAAGGTAAAGGGAAGTGGGGTTCAAATGCAGAAGTGCCAGCTTCGACTTGGCTAGTCCTCTACTACGAGTACCAGACTTGAGGTAAGAAGCGTACACGAGTCCACTACATGTCTCCAACCAATTACACCACTATGGTGCCTTCCTCGACTTCCCCACGATAAAGCACGCCATAGCACTCACACTTATCTTGGCAAGTTTTATAAGTATCCAGTTCAAGTTGTCTAATAATCAAGCTAAGCTTTCCAAGCAGTCCTTAACCGCGGACGCGGCTATTCGAATAGTTTTGTTAACCCTGCAGAGGTGTACCTCTATACACACATGACCATCAGTTACCGCCTTTGGCCTCGACACCATTCAAGGGTTGTCAGCGAGGATGTTCACCACAACACTTCGCCCACAGCTCTGTTCTAGTCCAGAGAGTTGCCTATCTGAGGGGGATCCATATGGAAGTCCGGCCGAGGTTCCAGTACAGCCTCAAACGATGTGTGCAGGGTCCCAAGCCGGTCTAAGTAACCGTTCTTCCACTTCGCAGACCGTGCCACAGCCCTACCAGAACTTGCGAACTAATGCGATGTCGTGACCCGGGGTTAGCGTATGCAAGTCCCGCTACGACATAGTCATATGGAGAGCCGAGAACCGTACCCACTTGTCTAAGCAAACAAGGCCAAGCACAGAACATTCTAGGAAAGCATCGTACGTGACGGGCATCCCATCCAGGCCGGATGATCAACTGAGATGGGTCCTCATCGTCCGCACACAAGTCTAATGATATGGGTGATGAACTCCCATATTCACAGACAAGTCGCCTCAACCATACTATCGACTATCTCATAACTCTTACATAGACTTACTCTAGCCCGATCACTTAGTCGGGGTCTAGGGCGGGCTCGATCATACCACAAAGTGTGCACGAGACAGAGTCTCGAGCAATCGCATCGCGATGCCCCAAGTTGAGCACATCTAAGGGCCACTTGGTGTATAAAAGACCGCCATCCAGATCACAACTAAGGTCTCGATAACCCATACTAAGACATGCATGTTATAATCATACACGCAGCACACATGTCTAGTATAAACAGATGGTAATCACAACATGAACTCTACAAACTCATAATCTTTATAACTTCTGCTAAACAGAGCAGACATAGTAGTTATATTACAAGCAGAGATCACATGGATGTGATCCAACATTACATCAAGCATCAACGGAAGAAAATTATGTCTTAGTAAAGACAAGGTTAACAAATGGCTTAAGAAGCGTGAAAGAAAATAACGACCCTCCAAAGGGCACAGGCTGCTGTCTGGAACTATACGACCTGGTCCACGTCGAGCTCGAGGTAGAGGCCACCATCAGGGTCAGTGGTCTCGTCTCTAAAACATAGAATAAGCAAACATGATTACAAAGTCGTACTCAGCAAGACTTACATAGGAACTATACTACTCATGCACATGTATCAAGGCAAAGGGAGGTGGGGTTTCACTTGCAGAAATGCCATCTTTGACTTGGCTAGTCCTGTACTACGAATACCAGAATGAGATAAGGAGCGTACACGAGTCCAAGTATCCAGTCTCCAACCAATACACCACTATGGATACTTCCTCGAATTCCCCACGAGGAAGCACGCCATAGCACTCACACTTATCTTGGTAAGTTTTAAGAGTAACCATTCAAGTTGTCTATGATCAAGTAAAGGTCTCCAAGTAGTCCATAACCGCGGACACAGCTATTCGAATAGTTCATTAACCCTGCAAGGGTGTACTGCTACACACACGCCTCATCAGTTACCGCCTGGGGATGGACCCTTCAAGTGAGTACCGACGAGGATGCTGCCACAACACTTCACTCACGTCACCATCTCTAGTCCTAGGGAGTCGCCTATTCGAGTTGGGACCACAATCGGAATCCGGCCGATTTTTCCGATGCGGACTCAAACGTTGTGTGACCGCCATCAAGCTCAACTCGATCATGATCACTTGATTCAACGTGCCCACAACCTACGCCAACCACTTACCTTGGTTCCACCTGCTTGAGATTGTTAAAGGGCGAAATACTTGCGACTCCTGGACTGGTCCGGGGTGAGGTACTAGGCCGAGAGGGGTCAGTGAGCCCAATGTGTGGTCGTACTCTTAGTCTTGGATAACAACACAAGAACTCGGGCTTAAGGTAGTGTTCAACGAGACAACCCACTGTGTACTCCTACACAGCCTCTCATCGTTCACCTTTGTTTAGGGTAGATTCACCAACACGTTACCACCATCATTCACATGATCACTACCATCCCGACTCACAACAGAGTAGCCTCAGGTAACAACTCTAAGCATGCAATAAGCTGTAACACTTGCAGGGGCCACAACATAACAACCAACTCCTACATCTGCTATGATTGTGGTTTGCTTACTACTGTGACAAACTGATAGGTCATGCAAAGGAATGGGTTCAACTAGCGATAGAACGTATCATGGTGACATCCTAAACATGCATTTGCGAGAATGAGAGGGACCTGGGATTTTATCGACATGATCAAAGAGGGGGTGCTTGCCTTGCTAACGATCACGAGGTACTAGCCTTCTTACGTGAGGTTGAACTCGTCTCCGAGATCAACTTTACCGAGAAGAAGCAATCACCAAAGCACTGGAAGTAAAGCACAATCAAGATAATACAATGCACATTAAATATGCAAAACATAGCATGGCAAGGTGCTGATGTGACTTATGTTTGAATTGCAACATGTTAATTGAAGTTTATTTGAAAAGTGAATTCAAATTCAAACTCCACGTGTTATTCAAATTTGGTCAACTTGCATTTGCTAAAGTTTGTTCATTGTAAACCAATTGGTCATGTGTGTGAAATGCTTCTGAAGTGTAAGTGATAACCTTTGCATTGCATTGGTTGAATTTCAAATGAGCATTGTAATTTATTTGATTTAATACAAAAGAGCCAAATAGCAAAATGCTACTGATCCCTCATTGTATTCATTTCAAACATGGTTGAAAGTTTGTTATTTGGATAGAGAATTTTATTCTGATAATTTTTCATATATTACACTTTGAATTTGGACTTACGGTTTAAAAGTTATTCAATTTCAAAGTTTAGGCCATTTTCTGGAATTTTCTGATTTAATAAAAGATTTAAGATTTACTGCGTCATTACGACGTCAGCATGACGGCAGGGGGTTGACTGGTCAAAACTGTCAAAAGGGGCCCACCAGTCAGTGTCAGTGGGTTAAGCCAGGGGTTATTTAACTTAATCTAATTTAGTTAGAGGCTTGGCCCCACATGTCACTGGGCCTGGGGGGGGGATTAGGCTGGCCATTAGGGAACTAATGATGGAGCTCGCCGGAACTCACTGTAGCTCGCCGGAGCTTACGTCGGAATACGATTGAGGGCACGAGGAGGAAGAATAAGAGCACCAGCGCGTTGCTCTCGTCGTCGCGCGTCTGCTGGTGCTAGGCGGGCTTCAAGGGGGTGCTCGGGGCCACGGCTTCGACGACGGAGGCGGGTGCCGGAGCCTCTGGCCACGACGACGAGGTGAAGAAGACCACGGGAAGAGGCGGGGAAGGGGGCAAACGGCTCGCGGTGCTCACCTGATTGCGGGGAGGGCCTCGACAGAACCGGAGGAGAAGCGGCGACGAGGTAATTTGGCGCCGGAGTTCCGTAGCCGGCGGTGAGGAACTCGAAGTAGTCGTCGCTCTACTGGTCCTTGATTCAAATTGGAGCTGCGGCTCGAACTGGTGGTCGCCGGGGATCCTCGTAGACACCTTGGCTCGCCGGAAGGAGCTCGGTGGCCGCGCAAACACGGTGACACGCCCCGTCTAGGTTTACTGCGAAGCGCGGGACTCGTCGGGGAGAAGAGAGACAGGCAGCGCGAGGGGGAGAAAGAACCTGGGCCTTCCAGGCGTATCCAGCACGAGGAGATAGATGAGGAGAGGGTTCTGCGCTGGCCAGGAGCAGGAGGTGGCACGTATGCCTGCGGCGCACGGCGCGGGCGTCTCTCCTCCTGGCAGAGAGGAAGAAGACAAGGTCGACAGGGGTCAGTGAGCCCAATGTGTGGTTGCACTCTTCTTCTTGGATCACCACACAAGAACTCGGACTTAAGGTGGTGTTCAACGAGACAACCCACTGTGTACTCCTACACAGCCTCTCATCGTTCACCTTGTATTAGGGTAGATTCACCAACATATTTCCACCATCAACAACATGATCTCTACCATCCCGACTCACAAAACAGTAACCTCATTGTAACTCTAAGCATGAAATAAGCAGTAACAGTTGCCGGGGCCACATGATATCAATCAACTCCTATGTCAGCTAGGATTGTGGTTTGCTTACTACTATGAAAAGATGATAGGTCATGCAAAGGATATGGGTTCAACTATGCGGTAGAATCGATAACAAGGTGATCATCCTAATCAATGCATAAGAGAGACTGAGAGGGAAATGGGGTTTTATCGACATGATCAATGGGGGTTTACTTGCCTTGCTGATGAGGTTCAGTCACGGTATCTTCAACGAAGGGGGTGGCCTTCGGTTCCGGCTCCACCTCTATTCGATAGCAAACAATGCAAACAAAGTGATCAATATAAAGACAATGCACAATCACATGATTTGACGTTATAGCATGAGGTTCATGGTGCTGATGTGTTGAACATTCTATTTAAATGAAGTATATTTCATTTGAGTTGCAAATTCAAACTCCATATTTGAATTTAAAAGGGTTCATATGCATGTTTGCTTCTGTCCCCCAATTTTAAAATGGGAAAACATGAAAACAAAGTGCATATTCAGAATCCTTGCATCTTTGTGATAATTTTACATATATTATATGTTTAATTTGGTGTTAAAATGAATTAGTTATGAATTTCCAAAATTTAAATCATTTTCTGGATTTTCTTGATTATTCTTTAAATTGGAAAACAAGTTATTGCGTCAGCATGAGGTCATGCTGGCGTCAGGGGGGTTCTGACTAGGGGGTCCCACATGTAAGTCTCTCTGCTGTTTAATTAAGTTGTTTAATTTGATTTAAACTTAACCCAGGGATTAGCCAGGGGCTGGGCCCACATGTCATGGTCACTAGGGGTGGGTCCAGGGGTTAATTAAGCTGGGGGGATAGGTCTAATGGAGGGGGTCGTCGCCGGCGTCACTGTTGTCACTGGAGACTCGCCGGAATGGAGATTCCGGGCACGGGGAGGGGAAAGGAGGGTACGGGCGTGTGCCCCGTGGTCTTCCGCATCGATTAAGCTAGCAGGGGGTCACGGGGAGGTCCAGAAGGACGGCGGCGAGCTCTCCGGCAGAAGCAGAAGTTCGGCGAGGTTGCAGTCGTGGATAGGGTGCACGTCTTGAAGCGGGAAGCAGCGCGTCTGGAAGCTACGGAATCCAGGAGCCAAACGGGCGCGCTAGGAAGGTTGCAGGGGCACGAGAGCGAGCACTGGTTCGACCAAGTCGACGACCTTGCTCGGCTTTCATGGCAGAATCGGCTAAAAGGGTTTCGGGGCGCTGCAAGCTTCGGGGAAAAACTCCTCTACTCACCAGAGTTGCGACGGAGCAGACGACGGGGGAGGGTATGGTCCAGCGGCGACGGAATCGACGAAGTACTCTGGCGGCCGGAGACGAAGATGGCGACTCGATTCAGCGGCTCCAGAGGGCTTCACCTCCCCATCTTCTCCTCGAAGAAGAAGACGGGTTTGGCCAAGAATATGGACAGGCTCCGGGGGCTTCTCGACGGCGATGGCCACGTCGAGGCATGGCGGTGCTCCGCGGTGGCGTTTGGGTTTGCGTGGACACGACACAGGAGGAGGGAGGAAGCTCTCTAGGGGGGAGGAATGGATGCGGCGTGTCCTGGGCGTCTCGGTGGCACGTCTTGGAGGCTCGGGGGGCAGCTGGAGGCCTGGGAGGAGTCGCGGTGGCGTCAGCAGCGTCGGTGGCTTTCCACCAAGCACCTTGGGGCGCGGGGAGGAAGACGCCAAGGAAAATGCTGCTGGGCTGGGCCTGGCTTGGCTAGCTGGGCTTCTTCCGGTAAGTCTCTCTCCTCTGCTCTTTTTTGTTTTTCTTTTATTCTTTTCTGCATGTTTGTTTGGCCTGCTAAAAAAAAATCTAGGCATTTTAGAAAATTCTCTAACTTTTTATATGGCCTCACAATATACTTAGCTAGCCACTTATAAAGTTTGGACATTTTTTAAAATTCAAATTATTTGAACATTAATTCAAATAGGGGTTTTAATTTAATTCCAAGCTCCTGTTTGAATATTTGAAAAATCTATGAGCATGGGTTTGAATCCAAATCACTTTATATGTGATCACACTCATTTATGAGACTTTTCAAGAATGTGAAAGGAATTGTTGGAGAAACTTTTATTCTGGCCATTTGAATTAAATTCAATTGGGGGTTTCTTCTCCAATTTCCATTTCTTATGAAATTTTTTAACATGATGCAAAGTTACTTGTTAACCCTAGCACATACCTAACAGAGGGTTCTGAAAGAATTCCTAGCCGTAGTTGCGGCGGCCGGCGGAGATGTGTTGATGCGGGCATCGCCTTCGGGGCGCCCCAGGCTCGATTAGATTCTTGGCTCGACGAAGACGAGGGAGGGGACTCGCATGGACACGGTGGCGTGGAATGAAGGGCAAGGTGGCCATGCCGGGCATGGTGGTGCGCTCCGGCTAGGTCTCGGTTGGTGCTCGGAACGGAGGAAGAAGAAGGAAAACACGGCCAGAGAGAGGGGTAAAAGGCAGGGGGCGTCCAGGGGGCTTCTAGGCGCCAGATAACGACGAGGGGGAGCAGGAAGCTCTCCACGGCGACGTCGACGGTCGCTGCATGCGCGGCACGCAGCTGAGCGCCTGCATGGCCGTGGAGGTAGACGACACTGGCCCTTTGGGCCGGCCAGGTGGCCCAGGTAGGTGGGCTATCCTTTTTCTTTTGTTTTTGTTTTTATTATTTTCTGTAATTTTGTTTTGTTTTGATTTTGCAACCAAAACATTTTATAAAATTCTATAAACTTTTCTGTGGGCTTATGAGACAAATATAACTCCACACACAAAGTTTTAGAATTATTGGAATTTCATTTCATAAATTCCAATTGCAAATACAATATGGATTTAATTTCCAAGGGCATTTTGGAATTTTAGAAAAATCAGAGAGCATGATGTGGGACCCACTTCACTTGAAAGGTGATCATGCCTATTTATGAGACTTTTCAAAAAGTTCAAATCATTTTCGGAAAAAGATTTTTTTCTGGCCCTTTATTAACATCATTTTGGGGCTTTTTGCTTCCCCATTTCTTTTACTTTTGCAAAAAAATTCATGGTGCAAAAATGCTAGCTAGAAAAACACAAACCTAAATTAGGGTTCTGACATCGGCGAGAGTCTCGGGGTCTACCGGAAGAATAAGGGGGAGAAACAATAAATACATGGCAATAATCACAATACAAATGCAAGACATGGCCATACATTGTACACAATGTTCTAACGCAGTGCTAAGTATTTTATGCGGCGCGGGAATTTATTCGGGGATGACTCATCAGTACCGGTAGATTACCGAACAGATGATCCGGAGGGGAAGGTTCCATGTCTGCAGTGTTAGAGACATCTAACTGACATGTGGATAGTGTATATGTGCTCGTTGATCAATTCTGAACAGCTTTCATGCACATAAACTTTTCATCCGGAAAGTTTTACCGGCTCTGGTCATCTGACAGACAGATGAACCGGAGGAGAAATATTCCATGTTCGGTATGTTAGTGGGTTGCGGTGGGTATACGGGTAGCGTATCCGGGTTCGTTGTATTTTTCTGATCAACTTTGATATATAAATTATTTTCATCTGACTTACGGATTAAAAGATATGGAATTTCAAAGTTTAAATAATTTAAATCAATTCTGAATTTCTTTTATTATTAAATACTCCCTCCGATCCATAATAAGTGTAGCTCATTTTATACTAAGCTAGTACAAACTTTGTACTAGATGAGCGACACTTATTATGGATCGGACGGAGTACAACATTATCCAGAACAGTGGGGCTGACTGGTCAACCTGACATGTGGGGTCACCCTATCATAGGCTGGGGCCTTTGACTGGTCAAACTGACCAGTGGGTCCCCCATGTCATAGGTCCATTTTCACTTCTCTAAAAGTTTCTAAGTGTGAGAATCTGTTATTGTTTAACCCATTTGTGAATTAAATAACTAATTAATTAAGCCACAAACAAATATACACCAATTATATTAATTGATCTTGGCTAAGTGTACAACATGCTTAGGCCATTTGCATTATTTACAAAAATCGTTAACACAAGGTTTTGGGCATATGAAGTGCCTAAGAAAATGTTTTTGACTTTGCAGAGATTTACTAAGTCTGGGAATTTCTGTTGTTCGCAGAACTTTGTTGTTTTCATAAGGCTATAACTAGAGTTCTATATCTCTTATGGTTTTGAGCTCAACATAAACTTTGAGCAAATTTACATGATCTAAAAAGTGATACAAGTTTCATTCATATTGGATCTAATTTGCCTAATTAATTCTTTGCTGGAAAAGTGCTACCTAATGTTAACTTCAGAAAATTTCATAAGATACAAACTTTATCTGATGATTGTCATTTATCCATAAGTCTAATTCAGATGATTCCTATAGGTGCTTTGTACTATAACAAGAGTACAATCATGTACTTCCCTCAATTGGCATGAAAGATCCCTACAACTTGTTCATTAACCACTCTATACTAGTTGTGAGCACCATTCTGTTATCTGTCCTTTTTTCTTATTAACAGAAATTCACACTTTGTGAATTTCATTACATTTAATCCATGCACCAGTCAAGGTTGGTTCAATGGAACAAAATTTATTTTGATACATCTATTATTCGTTCATATTATTTAAAGCTAATTATAGACTTGTATTTTCTTGTTTTAAAGCTGGCAAAGGGGGGTGCAGCAGCAGCTGCAATTAGTAGTTAGCAGCAACCACGGTTGCTGAAGACAGTAGCAGCAGCGATTCAGTAGCAGCAGCAGCGCCATCAGGGCATGGGGTGGCGTGGGCGCGTGGGTGCAAGCACACGCAGGGCGCGGTTGGGGCGCAGCCAACGGGAGGCAGTGCGCAGCCAGAGCGCGGTGAACACAGGCGCGGTGGCACGATGACCACGGCGACGTGCGGCGGCTTCCGGAGCCACGGCCTCATGGCAATGGCGCCAGGGACGGCCAAAAAGCAAAGGGGAGGGAGGCGGCGGCTGTGGACGGAGGGGGCTCAACGGTGGAGCAATTCCCGTCAGGATCCACGGCGGCCAGAGGCGAAGGGGCGGCCGAGGCGAGCGTACGGTGGCTCCCGACCCGATCTCGAGGGTGGAGTCTAACCGGAGGAGCCCGGTGGTGCTCCTGGCCGCTGGCAGTTGGCGCGGGATGGCTGACAGCCACGCCAGCAGCGACGACACGGTGACGGGGAGTTCACAGACGACGACGAGATTGACGAGGAAGAGAGGAAGAGCTGGCCAGGAATGAGGAAAATGTCAAGCGAGGCGATCTAGGGTTCCAGTGGGGGCAACCTTATACTCGGCGTCGCACTGCAGCGGCTGAGGGCAAGCAGGTTCTGTTGGGACGCGGCGTCGCTCGCCATGACCGACCCGAGTAGGGGAACAAGAATGGGAGAGGGAGATGGGCCGGCAGGGAGATGCCTTGGGGGATTTTTAGCCTTTTCCCTTTTTCTATTTTCTGTCACTTCCATTTTCCATTCTGTTTTATTCCATTAGGCAACCATTAGATTTTTGTAAAATATGAATCTTGCTCCATAATTTGTGTTTCACATTATAACAGTGCCATGAAAAGTATGAGGATTAAATAAATTATTTTTAGTATTTATTTTGAATATGCAATTGAACAAATAGGGTTGTATTTGCACTGTTTGATTTGTTTAAAATTATTTAATGTTATATAAAATATCCACTACCATAGTATCTTTATCTACTGACTTTTATGCATTTTATAAAATTGATTGCACAATTTTTAGGTCAAGTTTAATTTCCACATTGTTTTGGAAATTCAATTGGGTTTGAATTTGAGCTCAAATTGATCAAGGTTGATTAACCCTTTCTTAATCATGATGACATGCCCATTAACAAGGTGATTACTGTTGAGTTATTGTGGCATGACACCCGGGGTTTTACAAATCTCCACCACTACAAAGAATTCTCGTCCCGAGAATTAAAAGTAGTGTACGGGGTAAGATTTTGATTTCGTATTCTAACGATTCTTCTAGTGCTTGCTATCCTTCGTGAAGAAGTTAATCCTTCTCGTTGATGTCTTCATTTCTCTGCATCAGTGTATCTCGACGAGTTGTCATCGTTTATTCATGGTCTGCATCGTACTTACGAATAGGCTAGGAGGAATAACTTAAGCGGGTCAGATCGATACAAGGTTAATCAACCGAAGTTGTCCGACGTAATCGGAGTACAAAGTATTTTCTGAGTTTAAACCTTGGGAAATACATCGAGGGAAACAAAAGAATGTATGAGAAGTTTCAAGTGGATAGACATGCATTCGATGTCGATGAGGGATGATGAAAAGCGGTCCAGAGTATCAGGCATAAGCACCGAGTCTGATACTGGACTGAATATCACAAGGTAGGTGACTTGTGAATTGCATACGAGGTCAAGCACGAAGAATAACCTTGGGAACGGGGATGTACAAAAGAGTCAGGTTCGATCCTTTGGAACTGTGGCTTATAGTGGTGGCATATTACGCGATCACGATGCAAGGATTTTCAAAGAACAACTTGTCAATTATGTCAGCAACAACATCGGTACCAGGAGCAGTGGACAAAGAGAACCATTTTCCTGCTCGTTAATATGAGGCGGACCAATTGGAAAAGTTCTCGTCCCGGTGGTTACCGAAATTTCATTAACAATGGAAACAAGGTGTTACTGACGAGGTTGTACACCGAGGTGTTTGCATAAGAAGGGGAATTATCACTGCTTAGATTATAATGATCGCAAGAAAGGTTAAATAGACCAATGGAAAGGAAAAGTTGTTTGTCTGATCAAACAGACCAATGGAAGGGAAAATGTAATGATACACAAGAATTAGGTATATATCCTTCCCAAGGAAAGTACAGCACGATATACACGATCAAGTTGTATTGGCAGGGAGTCAAGGGAGGTTGTAGATGATAACACAAATCATCGAGGGGCGGGGAAGATATTTCACACGATGAATCCAATTGACACGTAGAAGAAGCCATGTAAGATTAGTCGGATAATAATCCACCAAAGGTCGGTTGGTCCGCAAAGAATCTGATGTGAGTATCAGCACTCAACCAGAAGGAGAAAGAATGCAAAGGCATCAGGTGATAGAAGCATCAGAATAATTCGGCGCTTAAGTACAAATGAATTATGAGTTCCAGATCGGGAAGGTGTATGTAACTACCCATATGGACTTATTGGTGGAAGGGGATTACAAAGACGATGAACAAGTAGGTTCTCGGGAATTTATCGGAGAGTAATCTTTGGAATCTTCAGGTGAAGCAAGCAATCATTTTGGGTGAAGGGCTCTCCAGAAGGACAGAGGTGCGAGATCCTAGAGTTAGTGTTAGCAAAATCTTTAACCCGAAAGGAAGAGAGAGTAGATTGTCAGAGTAAAGGTACGGAGAACAAGATCCTAATACCATCCAGTTTGCGACGTGGGCCGATAAGCCACACGACACTGTTAGTAAAGTAGTTTTGCAAAGACAAGACTCAACTTCGACCAAGGAGTTGGAAGGGGGCTACCTACAGGCTGTCGGCTCTAATACCAACTTGTGACGCCCCCAAAATCAGAACGTGTACAGTAATCATACACGCAAGGTACACGATCGAGATCAGAGACTCACGGTAAGATATCACAACACAACTCTACAAATAAAATAATACAAGTTTTATAATACAAGCCAGGGGCAACGAGGTCTCAAATACTACATCTCGAGAGCACAAAGTTAGCGGAAGCAGTAGTATCTGAGTACAAACACAAGGTACACATGATTTTCCTTAAGAAGGCTAGCACAAAAAAACAACAACGATTGAAAAGGCGAGGCCTCCTACCTAGGAACCTCCAAACTGCTCCTGGTCGTCGCGGATCTCCATGTCGTAGAAGGAATCAGGGATCTTCACATTGTGGTGGTCGACATCGGGGATCTCCTGCTCCTGGACGCCTCGCGTGTGATTGCAACAACCGCATATATAAAACAAAGGGGGGAAATAAAGAAAGGGTGAGTATCTAGCATACCCGCGAGTCTTACTTCCGCTACTAAGAATTTATGCATATGTATCAAATGGAAAGGGGAGGCTATATATAGTGGACTAAATGGTAGAAAGTTAGAATAAGGATGAGATGCTAGGCCTATCGAAGACTAACATCTTCACACGGTTCTTGCAGCATGAGAAGAGAATAGCCAATAGTTAATAAAAAGCATAAAGTAACAATGCAACAGAAGTTACTACAACATTGTATAATAGTAAGTTGTAATAATTATGAATGCCTCCGAGACCACTTCCTTGACTTCCCTGCGAGGAAGCAAACCCGGAACCAACAGTTTAATAGTAGTAGTTTGTAGTAGTAGGATCTGGCTTCATCATAAAGCGTCATGTTACCATGGACATGGCTATTCGAATAGATTAAACTCCCTGTAGGGGTGCACTACTATTCAGCCGGAAAGCTCAAATCTCCAGGGTGGCGTACACCTTGTTAGGGAATGCCCCACCGAGGCTATCCGCCACACCGCAGACCAACCTAGGATCAGCAGAGAGGCCATCCGCCGGACTAAATCCTTTGCGCTCAGGGGTCTAGGACCCTCACCCTTCATGCTCCTGCACGGTGGGAGGCTGGAAGGGGAAGCAAAATAAAATACCACCGCTCGAGCGAAGAAGACAAACCGCTTCCCGGCAAGCAGATCGGGGTACTGCTGACGTCTTAAGAGCTTTCAAACGAACTACGACGGTGGGGAGCCCATAACTCCTTATCCCACGTGAAGGTAGTGCGTACAGGCCTTTGCGGCCTCTCAAGTCATCCACCGAACCATTAGTCATTTTACTATCTCGCGGACAACCGTTATCCTTGCCCGACTAGTCAACACAACGGACAATGAGCAACAGTCAGGACCACCAGTACATAGGTGGCTGCCCTGTTGGCCCGTCAAAGCACGCGGTTACCAACAAGGTGAACCGTCTCCTTACCTTGTCTCGCGTGTGCTCCTGGAGGAGCTCGACTTTCATGGTTTGGTATCTCACAGCCAATGAGAAAGGACCAGTCCCGGGATGGTATCTGCCTGTCCTGTAGTCCCGATACAATACCTCTCGAGGTCACCCGACTACTTACCTTTAAGGACACCAGTTGATTCGAGTTCCTACCATCAAGTGAAACCAGGAGGAATCACCCTCGATGGTACAATTGAAGAGGTTCAACCAAGACATTAGCGTAATAAACTAAAGAGTAATATCCTTGTATCACTCCAGTGATTCTACGCTACCGACCCGACGACGAGAGTGAAATACGAGTCCATCCACTCGTAAGTCAAACTTGAAGCGACTTGGCAGTCTCACCGTTGTAGGTTCCCATGGGCATCTGCTCTGTACCGTACCTGTTGCAGTTATAATAATTTATACCCGTGTTCACTCCCTAGAGCGATCACATCCCGCTATCTTATCCTAGTTGACTAACAATGTGCAGGGCCAATTGTTGAATATTTCATAAGTAATAATAGGCAGCATAGGATAAAGGAAGGTACATCAAGGTGCGACAATGACAGGCTATGCAATGAATAGGCATTTAACGTAATAGTATAAAAAACAATGCCTAGTGCAAGAAATTTACAGAAAAGATAGGCGATAGCTGGGGAAGGAGAATGGCTTTGCTTGCCTGGAATCTCGGGAGTAAAGGTACGGTCATCGACGACGTAGTTGCACTCAGCAACGGTGTCGTCGGCGGCAGTCTCGGGGTCTACCGAAAGAATAAGGGGGGAGAAACAATAAATACATGGCAATAATAACAATACAAATGCAAGACATGGCAATAAGTTGTACACGATGTTCTAAGGCAGTGTTAAGTATTTTAGGCGGAGCGGGGACTTATTAGGGGATGACTCATCAGTATCGGTTGATTACCGGACAGATGATCCGGAGGGGAAGGTTCCATGTCTGCAGTGTTAGAGACATCTGACTGACATGTGGATAGTGTATCCGAGCTTGTTGATCCATTGTGAACAGCTTTCATGCACAAAACATTTTCATCCGGAAAGTTTTACCAGCTCCGGTCGTCCGACAGACAAATGAACCGGAGGAGAAATTTTCCACGTTTGGTATGTTAGAGGGTTGCGGTGGGTATACGGGTAGTGTATCTGGGTTCGTTGTATTTTTCTGATCAACTTTGATATATAGATTATTTTCATCTTACTTACGGATTAAAAGATATGGAATTTCAAAGTTTAAATCATTTAAATAAATTTACTGAATTTCTTTTGTTAATTAATACAACATTATCCAAAACAGTGGGGTTGACTGGTCAACCTGACATGTGGGGCCACCCTGTCATAGGTTGGGGCCTTTGATTGCTGAAACTGACCAGTGGGTCCCCCATGTCATAAGCCCATTTTCATTTCTCTAAAATTTTATATGTCTGTTATTGTTTAACCCATTTGTGAATTTAATAACTAATTAATTAAGCCACAAACAAATATACACCAACTACATTAATTGATCTTGGCTAAGTGTACAACATATTTAGGCTATTTGCATTATTTACAAAAATCATTAACACAAGCTTTTAGGCATATGAAGTGCTTAAGAAAAAATTTCTGACTTTGCAGAGATTTAGTAAGTCTAGGAATTTATGTTGTTAACAGAACTTTGTTGTTTTCATAAGGCAATAACTAGAGTTCTATATATCTTATGATTTAGAGCTCAACATAAAACTTTGAGCAAATTTACATGATCTACAAACTGATACAAGTTTCAGTCATATTGGATCCCATTTTCCTAATTAATTGTTTGCTAGAAAAGTGCTACCTAATGTTAACTTCAGAAATTTTCATACGATACAAACTTTTCCTAATGATTGCCATTTATCCATATGTCTAATTGAGATGATTCCTATAGGTGCTTTGTACTATAACAAGAGTACAATCATGTATTGCCCTCAAATGGCATGAAAGATCCCTACAACTTGTTCATTAACCACTCTAAACTAGCTATGAGCACCATTTTGTTATTTTTCCTATTTTCTTGTTAACAGAAATTCACACTTTGTGAATTTCATCACATTTAATCCATGCACCAGTCAAGGTTGGTTCAATGGAACAAAATTTATTTTGATAATTCTATTATTCGTTCATATTATTTAGAGCTAATGATAGACTTGTATTTTCTTGTTTTAAAGCTGGCAAAAGGGTGTGCAACAACTGCTGCAATTAGTAGTTAGCAGCAACCGCAGTTGCCGAAGGAAGTAGCAGCAGCGATTCAGCAGTAGCAGCAACACAGCAGCAGCGGCAGGGCTGGGGCTCGGCCAGAGCGCGGCGAACGCGGGCGCAATGGCACGATGACCACGACGACAGCTCACAGTGAACTGGGTGGAGTCGCGGCTGTGGACGAAGGGGGGCTCGACGGTGGCGCAATTCCCGTCGGGATCCACGGCGGCCAGAGGAAAAGGGGCGGCCGAGGCGAGCGTATGGTGGCTCCAGACATGATCTTGAGGGTGGATTCTAACCGGAGGAGCCCGGTGGTGAAATATGAATCTTGCTCCATAATTTGTGTTGCATATTGTAACAGTGCCACGAAAAGTTTGGGGATTAAATAAATTCTTTTAGTACTTCTTTTGAATATGCAACTGAACAAATGGGGTTGTTTGGGCACTGTTTGATTTGTTTAAAATATTTAATGTTATATAAAATATCCACTACCATAGTATCTTGATCTACTGACTTTTATGCATTTTATAAAATTGATTGCACAATTTTTAGGTCAAGTTTAATTTCCGCATTTCTTTGGAAATTCAATTGGGTTTGAATTTGAGCTCAACTTCATGTCATGACCATTAACAAGGTGATTACTGTTGAGTTACTGTGGCATGACACCCGGTGTGTTAGAGATAGATGTCTTGGTGAAATCTTGCTGGACATTAGTTGTCTTGGTCGCCATCAATCCTAGATCGCACCTTTTCCCGTCCATGCAACGGCAAGTCCTGTTTTCCTAAAACAGAATAAGTACCAGATACTCATTAACTTCAAGTATTGTATAAAGGGAACAAAACATTTATAACAAGTATATCAAATATATATACCTTCTCCATCAACAACTTCTCATTCAATGAGTTCAACCTCCAGATACTGAAGCTTGTCCATGAAATCAGAAAATTCGAGGCTTTCTCCTCTTCCGACATAGTCATGGACACAGTCTTGTATAACTTGGTGGAAGCGAGTGTAACATCCTGTATATTGCAGACTCGTCTGTGGTCCAGTAGTCAAAGTCTTCTACGAGACTTAGATGTATCTCATTCATCTTGGCGACGTGTGTTTTCAGAAAGAAGTTCTCTTCCATCTTTGTAGAAAGAAACTCACTTTCTAACTCAAATCTGGGTACTCTGAACTAATTTCTAAACAATGACTTCAGCATGTCAATTGTGTCAAACGTGTCCATATCCTCATACTGATCACGTAAATGTTGCTGAAAGTGCAATTGGCCCTGATTGGGGGTTTGGGTATTGATCACAATACGATTTCCGAGGACTAATGTCAGCTATCTAGTTTATCCCAGGACATTAGGTTCTTGGTGGCGTCTACAGACGCTGGTGACCCCACTCTATCCAAAAAGGAAAAGATGGTGTTCTTTCGGACTCGGAAGTTTTTTTCGTTACTTTTGAGTCATAGGAAGTGCCGCACTATCAAGAGGGGTCACGGTGATTAGGGTTAGCAGGGGAGGCTGCGGGTTCGTCGATGACCGGTTCTCGGGACAGGAAGGGAGATGCCCCAATCCTCCCTGAGCACCCTGGGTGGCTGGGGTCCTGACCCCCCGGGAGCCCGGGAGGAGAAGTTTCTTCTCTGAGCACGCCGGGTGCCAGGGGTACTAGACCCCCGGGTGCCCGGTCTCTCGGGTTTCTTCTCTAAGCACTCCGGGTGCCCAGGGTCCTGGACCCCCGGGTGCCCGGTCTCCTGTGGTTTTTGGCCATCTAGCCTCTGACCACTCCGGGTGCCCGGGGTCTTTACCCCGGGTGCCTGGGGTCCCCCGTGGGAAACGGCTAGATATGTGGAGGGGAGTATAACTACTCCCCCTTCTTCCTCCTTGGACCCTAATCTTCTCCCCAAGCTTCTCCACCATTGCCAAACCTAAAGCTTGGATCCCTCCTTCCCCTGCCAACCAAACACTCCAATACTTTGGGATTGGAGGAGATTCACCCGATCTACACTTCCACCAAACCGTTTTGTGTTACCCTCAAGTTTTCTTCACCGTTGACTTGTTACTCTTGGAGATGTGGCTCCTAGGCGGCTAGGTGTCCGTCCCGGAAGATTCCGTGCTTGTGGTGTGATCCGGGAAGTTTGTAAAGGTGTGGTGGTCGCCTTCAAGAACAACCTCTACTGATTCGAGGCTCATCCGTTGGGGGTGACTCGAGAACGGAGAATACGGTGAGCTACATTGTTGGTAGCGCACTCAAGGATTGAGCACCGCTCCAACAGAGATTAGCACTCCCTCAAAAGAGTGTGAACTTCGGTCAACCAAATATCCGTGTCTCCGTGTCACTTGTGGTTTATCCTTTCCGCACCTTTACTTGTTCTAGCTTCATATGCTTGTTGGCTTGCTATTGTATTTGTTGCCTAGCATTTGAGTTTAGCTTGCTTGCCACATAGGGTTAGTCATCTAGAGAATCTTATTTATCCTCTTAACTCTAAAAGTTGGTAATTTAAGTTAAATTTGTTAGTCACCTATTCACCCCCCCCCCTCTAGTTGACCATATCGATCCTTTCAGTTGCGGAATGCAAACTTCTATGACACTTTTAGCAATGGCGTAAGTTCTTCGACAATTTTGGTAATCAATCATTACTTGCTCATCCATGTTATCTACTGGAGGATTTCCCACCACCTCTTTTGTTATGAACGAGAGGTTTGCTCTCTTGAGCACAGTCCTAAGGCGCAGGTACGAACTAACAAAATTTGACCCATCCTCTTGAAGTCTTTCACCATGTAGGAAGGAAACCAATTCATGATACTGTGTCATTTCCATTTTCTACAAAAATAATTGCAAGGAAAAACAATTAAGACTAGTTCCCAACAATGAGTTCATAATAATCATATTATAAACAAGCTCACACTAAAACAATCATCCCAAAGAAGTTTTAGTGATTACATGATCCAGATTCACTATCCGCCCTCGAATATCACACGGCCGACGGATTAGTTTCAAAGGTAGACAACTACTTGTGCGATCACATCATGCATGTGACTCATGCTCGATCTTTCGATCTCTAGTATTCCAATGTCATATCTTCATATGCTAGGCTCGCCAAATTGACCTTTGTGTTATTGTTTCTTAGCAAGGTCACATCTACATATGCTACGCTTGCCAAACTCATCCTCATGCGAACACCATTTATTTTGTGAGACTCCAAATGTATGGTATGTCGGTCATAAGGGAGAACCTTCCAGGTTGTGCACACTTTGGTAGAATACTTGTGTTTGGTTTTTTTAAGGGGTCATCTTATATCATGCTACCGTCGTGTATCCTATACTAGCAAGTTTTAAGATATTTGGTCATGGTGGCGCTAAGTCTACAGTGTCTCCATTTGAGTTTGTCTTATTATGATGAACATTTACTACTTTCTAGTAACACATAGCAAAGCTATCACTACATCAAGATCAAACAAAACAATAGCCCCCAAAAGCAATATAAAGTTAGACGCCTCTATTTTCTATATTGCATATTTTACGTGGATGCTAGGGCTTTCATAGATAAACTGATTTTAGCCTACGAGTCAACCACAACGCTGATTAGATGATTGTCTCTATTACACCCCATACGGGGCCCTCCATTGCAAATTCCATATCCGCTAAAGTAAGAGAGACAGACCCTAGAGGCACTTTATACGGTGCAAGTCGTATGTCAAGCGTGGAACCAGTCTCTCGTAAGCGTACGCGTAAGCTTGGTCGGGGCCGCTTCATCAAACGATCCCAGAGATATGAACTAGTGCACGTGAGAGGGTAACAATCAAAGAATCAACGCCCACATCCCCGATGTGTTCTATCCGTACATTAATACTAAGCATAGACCTAGCTCATGATACCACTGTTGGGGTTCGCGGTAGAAGACAATAATTTTTGTAACTAGTGTTGCCTATTTCCCAAGATCTATCTAGCTGTATTACCGTAACGAAGAGACTTGCGGATAACATACCTCGGGGTGTAGTCCGTTGCGCGGTAAACGTTCCCCCAAACGTGGTCGATGTAGTCGAACAAAGTTCACAGCCCCTGGTTGTGTTAGCACCCTGTCGGGTGAAGTGCCACAGGTGTAGCACCTCGTATTTCTCGCACACGTACGAAACTCGATGACGATCTACGATCTCCGATCCAGCGAAGGTGGCGGAAGTAGACCTCCGGAACTGGAGTTTCGGCAGCACGACGGCGTCCGTTTGGTGGAGAAGTCTCAATCCCACTACATGTTGCAAAAAAGTGGAGCCCACCGTGGAAGAGACGATGGAAGGGAGAAGACCGGAGAAAATCGATCTCGATTCAGGATAATATTTATTTCTCCATGAATTTATTGATTTTTTCCTTAATTAAATAGGTGCACCCTCCTCATCTATATATGAGGGGGGGAGGGAGTCAACCCCTCTTCCTTAGCAATGTGAGACTAATCCCTTGCTAGGGGGAGGAGGGCACACCCCTCATGGCCCCAAGGCCATGCCCCCCTCCCTCTCTCTCTATTTTTATTTTCGTTTTCTTTGTCCCTTTTATTTCCCTAATGGGATTGTTTCATAAATAAGGCCCATTGAACTTTTTTAATTATAAATAAAATGTTTTTTAATTATTAATTCTTTTCATTATTTCATCTCCCAGTGATCCGGAACACCTTCCAACTCACTCCAAACATCCTTCGGACCAACACGGAGCATTTCTGATATTTCTTCCCTTATTCTCCAATAACTCCTATAGTTCCAAAAAAGTTCTCCAATAACATAGAGCCCTTAAGTGTGTTACGCTTCGATCCGAGAACACTCCAGTCAACGGGACTTGGATGCCCATAATGACCCCTGTGCATTCCGGATATTAAACCAATTCAACTGTCACGTCGTATAGCATTCCCTTTGCCATCGATACTAGATTAGTCTGAGATTATATCAATGACATCCTATGTCTGGCTCAACCTCGTTACCAAAAAATCTTATTTCACTCGTTCCGTGATATTCATCCCCGTGACCTAGTCACACGCTGCGCAGCTTTATGGATGCAATCTCACCAAGTGGGCCCTGAGTATCTTTCCATTACATGAATTGACAAATCCCTCTGTTGAATCAAAACTCCTCAATGTATCTCAATGGAATACCTAAGATACACATTTATGGCCAGCATATTTCAGTCAGCGGTGGGTGTAGGTCAAAGCATCCGAGAAGATAGTGATTATGCATGATCTCATGGTCTAAGGAACGGTCTACTACATTCTTTAATTACAACAATGCACCTTCATAAGTTTGATCATGTTGCAATGCTTACATTGGTTAATGTTCATCACGTCATTCATCTAATGAGTTGACCTCATAGTCAATTGACTTGATTGTCCATTATCGCGAAACCACGATCATCAGTTGACCCTGAACTAGTTATTGAGAAAGAGGCGAACTAGGAGCATTGGTTGTTTCTATACCACACATGTATCATTGTTTCACTATTACAGTTCTAGAACAATATGAAACAGGTTATGAACTTGCTTAGATATATTGGAATAATCACATATTATTTGTCTCTAGAGCATATATCCAAAAATATGTGCATCCGTTGCATGACAATCCCTACTCCTCACATCATATCTATCATTTGACTTTCTCTTTCCTATGATTGTCCTCATTGATGTGAGCCTTTCACGCCTTTTTTGTCTTCCATCCCCATCATTATTCTATTTGCGATCCTAAGTGCCAACATATCTTGCTCACGCTCATTCATTACTTGAGTGCTCGAAATCTAAAGGGAGAGGATCATTTTGACTTAGACCTGGCTAGAGGTCTGGGGACGAGTGATAATAAGATTCCAAAGGAGACTAAGTGTGAAGTTTTAGTAGATAGAGTTCTCAACAACTATTCAATATTTTTATGCTCTAAACCATCTCCCACTTTCTTCACGGGAACGCCGATTGGAGATATTCGAGTGACAGACACCGAGAGCTCTTTACACCTTTATGTTCTTACTTTGCTAGTTTCAATACTAGATACAGAGTCTTGCTTGTTATTGTCTTGACTTGAATTTCATATATTACTTGTTGTACATTCAAGTTCAAATCTTCATTGGTAGCCTGTCACCACAGAAATTATCTTTGTTGTCATTTACCTACTCGAGGACGAGCAGGAATTAAGCTTGGGGATGTTGATACGTCCCAAATGTATCTATAATTTCTCCTTGCTCCATGCTTATTTTTGTGATATTGCTATATGTTTGGATGCACTTTCATATCATTTACAACATATTTTGGTCTAACCTACTAATTTATGTGCAAGTTTGTGTCTTCTCTTGTCCGTGCATTGCAGGAAAATGCCAAAAATAAAAGTGATTGAAAAATTCAAGAAAAACCATATAAAAATATGCAAGATAGAAGACTCTGTAAACCCGAAGGAGGCCCCGAGGGGGTCCGCCCCAGTCCAGGCGATTGCCTAGTGCGGCCAGGGGGTGTCCGTGCCACCTGGCCGCCCGCGCCAGGGGGGCACCCCTCAGGCCCTCCTTTGGCCTATATTTACATCCCAAGACGTAAACCCTCGAGGAGACCCTAGTTACGCGATTTCATCCACTGTTCCACCGTCGAAGAGATCCCGAGAGGATCGCCGGGAGAAGATGTCTCGGCACCCTGATGGAGGGAGGATTGACCTTCGGAGGCCTCTCCAACAACATGATCGTCTCCGGGATGTGTCGTGAGTAGTCCCCCTTTGACCATGGGTCCATGTAAGGCCCGATTTGCGGTACTATTCCAGATCTAGATGTTTCCATCAAGATTCGGGGACGAAGCACATATCGGTCCCACCGCGACATATGATGAAGTCATATGCCCCGGATTTCCAACATGATATCACAACATTACAGTTACAAGGTTACAACATCTCATACAATCGGCATACAACTGCCTCAAATAAAATACAACAACGGAAGATACATGTCTGGGTACAAACTACAAGCAAATGCCTAGTGGAAAAGAGAAAAACATCAATCCCATAACCACACGGGTCCAGGCCCTCCGCCGGGATCCGCCTAACTAGTCGTCGTCGAGTCTCCACGTGAAATGTCGATCACAATACTTGTTGTCGATAAAGAACCCTGAAAAGAGTTTGGGGTTAGTATCATGAGTACAGAGGTACTCAGCATCCAACTGTAGTGGTCATCTGACCCAGCAAGGACTTCATCACTCGTCATTCTAGGACAACTAGTAGTTTACGGTAAGGAAGGGGTAAGTGGTGAGGTTGCTGCCGCACTAGCATTTATAAAGTGGCTAATGATCTAGACAGTAAGATAAGAAGCCAAGCATTCGATGAGGAATCGCCTCCAACAATTCTTGCTATCCACTACTTAAGGAAACATAACACCTATCCTATCCTTGTCCTCCTCTTCGCATCCCGACGAATAAGAAGCAGTCAAGGCACACACACACACGTTGATCAAGTTATATTAAGATTATCTCAGTTGTTGTTGTCTATGAACAAGGAGTAGGTCTCAAGTCGTCCATAACCGTGGACACGGCTTCTCAAAAGGATTTAACCCTGCAGGGGTGTACCAACTGCCCATTACAAGGCTCCGCACGCACGCCCATCTCTCTCAGTTGCTACCCATCACAGGCAACCATTTTATGATTTAGTTCCAAGAGATCCGAAACGACAGGTCCCTCTAACTAACAACGAACAAATCCGGGTGGCCCCCGGTGAGTCGACATCCAGCTCAGGAGCCGGCCGTGCTCTCGATCTGGTCTCTACCGTCTGTCGCAGGTTTGGATAGCCGGTTAATCACACATGGGAACCCGGGTCCTCGGCTGAACAAGGTGGGCCAGCAAGGGAACTATGTCCTCACTGGCAGCTGACCAGCACACACACGGTTTCAAATGGTAAATCAGCTTGGGCCACCACTTGAAATGTTTTAAGCTAGGTAGGTAAGAAAAGGGGACCCCATAAAACCCCACACGCGGTTAGGCACGCTCAGTCTTAAAACCAATACCCGGAACTCGGATCCTAGGTGACTCGAATGGAACAAAGCGTCGGGCGGGATAGCCTAGACCTTCCATCCTTCGTCGAATATAGTCAACATTATAATAATCATATCATCAACAACAATATAATAATGTGATATCCCAAACCAAGGAGTAACAGGTTAACATCATAGCATCCTAATCATGCATACTAAGCAGGGGCTGAGCAACGAGCAATAGTAACATAGCAATACAAGGTTTGCTGGGAAGGGACATGGCTGTATCAGTTTGAAAGAGGCTGTAAACATGTGGTAGGATCAAACATCAAACCTAACCTATACTAGCATGCAAACTGTTGGTTGAAATAAAATGGATCATAAGTAATGTATAGTCCTTGCCTGTTGATAAGTCAGGTTCTGAAGGTGTAGTTGATCACAAGCTCGCAACGTCTCCGAGAGGTACCCGCGGAAGCACACAAGACGGTAAACACTGGAAAGCAATCAACGAGCAAGCATCTATTACTACGAAGCAAACAGGAGAAAGCATCAACAAGAAGGCAACACGAGACATCGCACCTACCGTGGAGAGCGGTTACTAACAGGTTAAGTGGAGTACTCGTCACACACGACGAATACCGCACGTTTACGGTGGTTCAAGTTGCTTAGCTACAGGTGATCAACAAAGGTTGTTGACATGGAAACTCAAGCAAGCATGGCATAGCACACAAACATGTCAAGAGGTGAAGCACAAAGTAAACTATCTATGCTAGTACATTTAATTGAGGCACAACCTAAACATGGCATAACACTAAGTGTCGCACGATGATTAAAACATTTGATACTGTTCTGTCCTAAACCATATTTTAGGTTGGTTAACAACAGAAAACAATAGCATAAACACAAAGTACACGAAAAACTAATCAAGTTACATATAAAGAACACCCCAAACAGAGTTACGGTTAAAAAGATATAAGCAAAACAAGTTATGGGCACAATCTGCCAACATCACGAAGCACACTTTAGAGCAATGCATAAATAGGATAATCAATGAAAACATGCTCACAAATGATATGGAACTAAAGTAAACATGACAGGGAAGGCATGGCAAAAGAATCATGCAAATAGGCATCATAGATCAAAAGATATTAAGCATGCAACATGGCTTCGGAACGTTACAGACTTAGAGAAAAACAGAGGTGGCTGTCAAAAACAGCGGGACAGCAACTTTGGAGCTCAATAACTATATGACCAGCAAGCATATCATGACAATGCAATACATATAATTGAAGTAGACAAGATGCTTAACAATATGCAACAAGAATCACTCAATTCCGGTAAACGGTCGCGACACACTCGTCGACCGAAGTTGCACCAAAATATAAACAGCAGCACACTAACAGCAGGGTAACTACTTTGGAGCAAGATACAATCATGATTAAGCAAGCAATTATGGCATGTGAATGCATGAAACTGAAGTAGAAACAATTCTTAATGCCACGCAAAAGGAATCACTCAATTCCGACGTACGGTTGCGAAGCAACCGTTTTGCAACCGTCGCCCGAAGTTTCAATCAAGCAACAGTTTTTAGACAGTTTAACAGCAGCAGTTGCAATTAACGACCAGTGGCCCTGTTTGACCAGCAATTACACAATCAAGATGACCTCAGATACAAATGCTCACAAAATATGGATTGGAGTACACACAATTCTAAGCAATTTTCCTTTTGGGCGCAACGCGATCCGAGCTACGGTTTACTCGCAGATCTACTTGCAAAACAGCATCAGCAGCATGTATTTCCAGACTTAGCAGAAATCAGAGACAAAAAGAAAAAAAAACAGACGAAATAAAATAAAGGGGCACTGGGCTGGCTCTCACCCTAACGGCCGAGGCCCAGCTGGCCGCTGAGGCGGTGGTCGGCTGCGGGCCGTGTGGGGCGCGATGGGCCGGCCCACCCGGGGAGTTGATCGATCCCCACCAGGATCGCGTCGGGCAGCAGTTCGACGGCCGTTGCCGGCGGCGGCTCGCCGGCACGGCTGCGCATCGGACCGAGGAGGCAGGGCCAGTGCGAATCTGGATGGGGAGGTGTGCAGGCGGGCGGTGAGGCGGCCGGCGACGACCTCCGGCTCGGGCCATGGCCTCCCATGGCGCGACGGCCATGGCAGGGACGGCGGCGGGCTCCGGTGGCCTGCGAGGAGGAGACCGAGGGCGTGAGGAAGGAAAGGAGGCACAGGAGGAGCGGGAAAGGAGGATGGAGCCGCGGGCACAGCGTCTGGTCGCCGGCAGTGGCGTGGAGGTGACGCCGGCGTGCTGCGGGCGGAGGCAGCGGCGGCGCGGGCCTCCCGGCCCAGATCGGGTTCCTGCGGAGCCCGGCGGCACGGTTGGTGGCTGGGACTGGCTGGAGGAGGGAGATGAGCCACGTGGCTCGATCTGGACACTCTGTTGGTCAGATCTGAGTGCCAGAAACAAATCTGGCTAGGGTCTCGAAATTTTGGGAGGCTATGGGGGAAAAATTGGGGCAGATCTAGGGGGGGTGGCTGCTATTTTGTGCTAGGGAAACCCTAGAAATGGGAGGGAGAGTGGTGGTCTTTATATAGCACAGGTGGCAGGCAGTTTGCAAAAACATCCCTAGTTTTTCTCTCGCGCACGCAGTGTTTACGTTTCTGACCGCCGGGGGTCCGCAGTACCTCCGATTCGGGTAAAACTTCGAACTACGCGATCAGCGCATCGAGCCGGCGGCGTTCACCTCGCATTGGAACTGTTCCGAGAACATTTCCGGTGCGCTAAAAAATAACACGTTTAATTATTAAACGGGGTTTTTCGTTCAGTTGGCTGCGGCTTGTCTCGTGCGGTTTTCCCGACGATGATCGGGTCAAACCCGGTGTCGCAAAGGTCGAGTGTCAGGGTGGCAAGGGTCGGTCTCCGTCCGATACGAGATAAGAGGGGGGGAATAATCGTCGATCGATAAATCGGGGATGCAAACACCGCAAACAAATCAGACAATCAAACAATTCGCACCGAAAAAAAAATTGTGAAATCTGGGCTGTTACAATACAACACCACCAACAAGGGATCTCGTCCCGAGATCCAGGACGATCTGGGGCAGAGGAGGGAGAGAAAAGAGTTGACGATCTTCAACACCACCAACAAGGGACTCTGCTCCATGTCGAACGTCGAAGCTCCGTCGAGATATTTTCCGCAGAGAGACGACATCGTCGGAATAACGAAACCGTCAATGTCAAGAGGAAGAACGATAATGAAAGCTAGATCAAAGGGCAGTGCTTTCGACGCAAGTTGTAAAGACAACGGGCAAAAAGGATGGAGGGCAATGGACGACCAAGATGATATCCAAAATCGAAGAAAGCTAAAGGTACTACAAGAGTTCCCAACCTGAGGTCGGAATCGAGACAATACGCTGCAAGCAAGGCATTGTAACGGTTCCGAAACTCCACACTCTCGAGATCCTACAGTTTGAAAGAGATAAGACGAGAATAAAACACTTACGACACTTGTCCTGACCAGAGCAAAGACAAGGAGTAACAAGATTCCTACTCTCCGACAACTAACTTAGTAACTACAAAATAGTTTTTGTCTAGACTCGACTTCGCCGGAGAGAGGATCCTACGGTCGGTAAGGCTCTGATACCAAGTTCTAAGGCCCGATATGCGGTACTGTTCCAGATCTAGATGTTTCCAACCCGATCCGGGGACGAAGAACATATCGGTCCCACCGCGACATATGATGAAGTCATATGCCCCGGATTTCCAACATGATATCACAACATTACAGTTACAAGGTTACAACATCTCATACAATCGGCATACAACTGCCTCAAATACAATACAACAACGGAAGATACATGTCTGGGTACAGACTACAAGAAAATGCCTAGTGGCAAAGAGAAAAACATCAATCCCATAACCACACGGGTCCAGGCCCTCCGCCGGGATCCGCAGGGTAGCTACTTTGGAGCAAGATACAATCATGATTAAGCAAGCAATTATGGCATGTGAATGCATGAAACTGAAGTAGAAACAATGCTTAATGCAACGCAAAAGGAATCACTCAATTCCGACGTACGGTTGCGAAGCAACCGTTTTGCAACCGTCGCCCGAAGTTTCAATCAAACAACAGTTTTCAAACAGTTTAACAGCAACAGTTGCAATTAACGACCAGTGGCCCTGTTTGACCAGCAATTACACAATCAAGATGACATCAGATGCAAATGCTCACAAAATATGGATTGGAGTACACACAATTCTAAGAAATTTTCCTTTTGGTCGCAACGCGATCCGAGCTACGGTTTACTCGCAGATCTACTCGCAAAACAACATCAGCAGCATGTATTTCCAGACTTAGCAGAAATCAGAGACAAAAAGAAAAAAAACAGACGAAATAAAATAAAAAAAGGGGGTGATGGGCTGGCTCTCACCCTAACGGGCCGAGGCCCAGCTGGCGGCTGAGGCGGTGGTCGGCTGCGGGCCGTGTGGGCGCGATGGGCCGGCCCACCCGGGGAGTTGACCGATCCCCACCGGGATCACGTCGGGCAGCAGTTCGATGGCCGTTGCCGGCGGCGGCTCGCCAGCACGGCTGCGCATCGGAGCGAGGAGGCAGAGCGAGGGCGGATCCGGATGGGGAGGTGTGCAGGCGGGCGGTGAGGCGGCCGGCGACGACCTCCGGCTCGGGCCGCGGGCTCCCATGGCGCGTCGGCCATGGCAGGGACGGCGGCGGGCTCCGGTGGGCGTGAGGAAGAAAAGGAGGCACGGGAGGAGAGGGAAAGGAGGAAGGAGCCGCGGGCACGGCATCTGGTCGCCGGCGGTGGCGTGGAGGTGACGCCGGCGTGCTGTGGGCGGAGGCAGCGGCGGCGCGGGCCTCCCGTCCCATATCGGGGCCCTGCGTGGCCCAGCGGTGCGGTTAGTGCCTGGGACTGGCTGGAGGAGGAAGATGAGCCATGTGGCTCGATCTGGACCCTCTGTTGGTCAGATCTGAGGGCCAGAAACGAATCTCGCTTGGGTTTCGAAATTTTGGGAGGCTATGGGGGAAAAATTGGGGCAGATCTAGGCGGGGTGGCTGCAATTTTGTGCTAGGGAAACCCTAAAAAGGGGAGGGAGAGTGGTGGTCTTTATATAGCCCAGGTGGCTGGCAGTTTGCAAAAACATCCCCGGTTTCTCTCGCGCGCACGCGGTGTTTACGTTTCTGACCACCGGGGGTCCGCAGTACCTCCGATTCTGGTAAAACTTCGAACTACGCGATCAGCGCATCGAGCCTGCGGCGTTCACCTCGCGTTGGACCCGTTCAGAGAACATTTCCGGTGCGCTAAAAAAATAACACGTTTAATTATTAAACGGCGTTTTTCGTTCAGTTGACTGCGGCTGGTCTCGTGCGGTTTTCACGACGGTGATCGGGTGAAACCCGGTGTCGCACAGGTCGAGTGTCAGGGTGGCAAGGGTCGGTCTCCGTCCGATACGAGATAAGAGGGGGGGGGAAATAATCGCCAATCGATAAATCGGGTATGCAAACACCGCAAACAAATCAGACAATCAAACAATTCACACCGAAAACAAAAAATTTTAATTTTTGTGAAATCTGGGCTGTTACAGTCCATGACCAGTAGCTATGTGATGTCTTCTCTCCAATCTTGTGCTTCAATGTTTAGCCCTTGTGAGCTGCCTATCATGATCAAGGCATATTTTTATTAGTTCCTGTTTTGTTATGTGTGTTGCTGGGATCCGATGGATTATGAGATTATGTTCAGTTTGTGATGAGTAATATATTTGGTTTACCTTTATATTTTAGTTCTCGAGTGTTCTTGTATGTTCTTCGTTGCGTTTGTTGCTTTGGCCAAGTAGTAGATTGCAACTCCAAGAGGGAGCGTTATGCTTGATTGTGTGTTCAAGACCCCGAATGTCTAGCTTGAGTGACAGAAACATGAGACTAGGGGATGTGTTGTTTCCACCAGGGAGAAAACAGCGGTGCGTCTAACCGCGATGGAAAGGATTGTTTACATTACACATAGAGTGTTACGACCATTGTTTTTTTCTTTGAGCCTACAATTTGGTTGGGGTTCGCAACTTAAAACCAGTGAGATGTTCTGGGTAGATATCTCAAGGTGGATGATTAGTGAGTAGATGCTGATGGATAAACGGTCTACTTGTTTAAGTGTAATTGCCTATACGGTTGAGCCTGTTTACTTTCTAGTAGCATAATTAGCATTGCGGTGTGTTTATAATTCTTTCAATTGCATAGTTGTAATTTGTTCACCCATCATAGTTGTTACCGTATTTTGGGATAGAGACATCACTAGTGAAAGTCATGGGCCCCGGTCCATCTTTCCACCATAGTTTACAACGTTCACTTTTACTGCTTTTATTTCCTTTCTGTTGCATCCACTATTATCCCGCCTTTGTGTATGATCCTTGTAAACCACAAGGCCGGAGAGATTGACAATCTCTCTGAAATCGTTGGGAACAAAGTTATTTGCGTCTGTGCATGTCCAGGTCAACTAAACAACCTTTGGTATACAAACGGCGCCATTGTTTTCTTTACCACCTTCTTGTTGCGCTTAGATCCTAAACATAACCCTATCCTCTCAAGTTAGGGGAAATTTGCCGCTATATACATCCTAACCTTCCGCTTGGGGTAACCAACGAGGAGGTGTTATCTACACCCATTAAGGAGCAACGCGGCGCTAGAGATAATCGGCCACCACCATGTCTAAAGCCATGCCACCCTCTTTTAGGTGTCTGATCCTGTGCAAGACCATGTCAAATGCTGATACGTCTCAAACGTATCTACTTTTCCGAAAGATTTTCTATTGTTTTGGCTTCATTCTTGCATGATTTGGACGAAACTAACCCGGACTGGCGTTGTTTTCAGCAGAGCTGCCAGTGTTGTTTTATATTGTGTAGGTTTCTGTATTTTTATGTACGCTGGAAAAATCCACAAAAATTATATAGAAAATTAGCATTCTCGAAGCTTCGACGAGGCCAAAGGGGGGCCACAGAGCAGCCAGGGGGCACCCGGAAGGGTGTGTGGCGCGGCCCAGCCCCTGGCCGCGCCACCTGCCCTCCTAGGTGGGTCTCACACCCCCTGGTGCCCTACCTTGACCCTATTTATTCCCTCGGCGTAGAAACTCCAAAAAAAGTCACTTTTCCAATCTATCTCGCGGAGCCGCCGCCACCCTCTGTTCTTCTCTGGGAGAGCTAATCTAGAGGCTTCTTTGGCCTCCGGTGAGGGGAAATCATCGCCATCGTCATCATCATCGCCTCTCCATCACCCCTCCATGACTTCTCTCTCATGTGTGAGTAATTCCCTTCTGTAGGCAAAGGGGATGGTAGGGATTGAATGAGTTAGATCATGTAATAGTTCATCAGATTGTTGGGGGCATGTTGCCTATCATCTACTTGGTGTTTATCATCTCTGTTACAACTAGTTGCTTTTAATGCTTGTCACTTTGGGCCCGAGTGCCATGATTTCAGATCTGATCAACCTTTTGTTTCTTTAGTTTGAGGTGTTCTTGATCCTATCTATGAGTTGTATGCACCTATTATAGTCCGGAACCGGCGATCCCAATGGTGACAGCTTGGGACACCAAAGGGGATGGACTATAATTTGAGTATTCCGTGTATCCATGAAGGGTTAATGCTTTGTTCCGGTGCTCTTTTACAGGAGTACCTTAATCTCCCTAAGTTCCTTTTGGCCCCGTTCGTAGTGGGAGGGCAGGAAAAAAGATGTTGTGCAAAGTTCTTATTGCAAGAACGTACAACTACCTTGGGATACATGCCTGATGTTTGATATTTTTCCTAGATGATCCTTTCTTTTCTGTGAGCCTTGCCCGTGTTAGAATCTATTAAATGTTTTTTCTCATCCAAGCAGCGCCCAAACATTCATCTCCCTAGCCTATAGTGTTTCTTTCCGCTGGTTACAAGTTGCTTACTTTCGCTGTTTTACTTTTGCTGTTTCACCACCACTATCACCACTATTATCACCTACACTACCACTACCATATTACCGTTGCTACAAATACTTTTGTGCAAGCAAGTGTTTATTTCAGGTGCGGTTGAACTGACAACTCAATTATCAAAGCATGTACGTATTCTTTGTGTCCCCAAGTGTCGAATTGATAAATTGGGTTATCTTGCCCGCGAAGACTATCTCGATCCCCTACAGTTTAGGGTTATCAAATGCCTCCCAGAGAGGATGGATCATACCACTACTTTTGCAGTTCCAGATCCTACACCAACAAATCATTGGTCACCTCATAAGCCGAAAGAATCAGATCCACTTTCACATATATCTAGTTGAGCCTCCATTCAGCCCTCTTGGAGATGAAGTGCGATTCCAAGTACTCGTCCGACATCTTGTCACAAATCTGGAAATAAAAGCCCCCGCAATTACATCAGATTTCACCCTGGGGACGTAAAAGTAGCGAAACAAGGCTACAGGTGGAACCAGTCCCACAAAGTTCTCGCATAGATAAGAAAAAGCGGCCAAAGTTGTCAATCCATTGGGATGCAGTTGGAGTAACTGGATCTTATATGTATCTAGTATCGCCAAGAAGAACTTGGAAAAAGGAGGTACCAAACCTGCTTCGAGGAAGGCGGAGAAAATCGGCACCATATTTAGTTTCGATGTATTGGGTGTATCCGTTTTTATCGAAGCTTTCATTTTCATGATTATCTTAGTTCTCGATTTAGTTTATGCATGGAGAAAAGGAGCCTTGGAATGATCTTGACTGAATATTTAGACAAAAAAGGAAAAGATTCTATTGAGACAGTTATGAATTTGACTGACTTTCCCTTACTTGACCAGGCAAGTTCCAATTCTGTTATTTCAACTACACCAAATTATCTTTCGAATTGGTCAAGACTCTCCAGTTTATGGCCCCTTCTATATGTCACCAGTTGTTGTTTCATTGAATTTTCTTCATTAGTAGGCTCACAATTTGACTTTGATCATTATGGAATGGTACCAAGATCAAGTCCTAGGCAAGCAGACCTAATTTTAACAGCCGGTGCGGTAACAATGAAAATGGCTCCCTCTCTAGTGAGGTGATACGAGAAAATGCCTGAACCAAAATACGTCATTGCTATGGGAGTCTGTACTATTACAGGGGGAATGTTCAGTACGGATTCCTATAGTACTTTTCGGGGAGTTGATAAGTTAATTCCTGTGGATGTCTACTTGTCGGGTGCCCACCTAAACCGGAGGCAGTTATAAATGCCCTAACAAAACTTTGTAAGAGGTATAGTGAGAAATAGTTGAGGATCGAACTACATCTCAAAATAAAAATAGATGTTTTGCTACCAGTCACAAGCTTTATGTTAGGCGCAGTACTCATACATGAACCTGTGAGCAAGAATGGCTCTATCAATCACCATCTACATTATATATATCTTCTGAAACTTTTTTCCGCGAACCTCTGCCTCCCTCTCCCCGGGCATCTCTAACACAGTGAACCCGTTATCATTTCTCTGGCCGGAGTGATGCATCTTCTACAGATCCATTTTCTCCGTGGAGTTGCGGGCGGATCTAAAGCACGCGAAAATCAGCCGATTGTCGACGGTTGGTTCCTCGCTCGCAACCTTAGCGGACGACGCCGCCTTCCGCTTCGGTTTTCTCTATATCTTTAGGGCCACTGATGATTTGAGAAGGTGTAAGGGTGGGCATCGGTTCAGAGGAGGAAGAAGGGTGCGGTGCGGAGAAAGGATAACTTCCTTTCCCGGTGCGCGGTTAAATACCCCCAGCTACTGGGGGCTGGCTCATTAACCCCCCCAGTTTATCTCAGGACATTAGGTTCTTGGTGCGGTCTATGGACGCTGGTGACCCCACTCTATCCAAAAAGGAAAAGACGGTGTTATTTCAGACTCCGAAGATTTTTTCGGTTACTTTTGAGTCATAGGAAGTGCTGCACTATCAAGAGGGGTCACGGTGATTAGGGTTAGCAGGGGAGGTTGTGGGTTCGTCGATGACCGGTTCTCGGGACAGGAAGGGACATGCCAAAATCCTTCCTGAGCACCCCGGGTGCCTGACCCCCCGGGAGCCCGGGAGGAGAAGTTTCTTATCTGAGCACGTCGGGTGCCCGGGGTCCTGGACCCCCGGGTGCCCGGTCTCTCGGTTTCTTTGCTAAGCACTCCGGGTGCCCGGGGTCCTGGACCCCCGGGTGCCCGGTCTCCTGTGGTTTTTGGCCATCTTGCCTGATAGAGGCGGGGTGTCCCGATCTTTCGATGATATGATAACTACGATTTGATGGAGTCTACTTTGACGATCGGACTACAAACGTGCAACGACGTTGCGTCTTAGCAATCGCTAAACCAATCTCCTGGAGATTAGTGACGATGTCGGAAGCACGATCAGCCTGGCCACGAAGGTCTAGTGCCTGCAAGCAATCGAAGAACAAGCAAGAACTATGATAAGGCAATCTGAATATTGCGAATATGTAGATGAAGTATGAATAAAGTTGGAATTCCGAAAGCGGTCTTGATCTGGTCGTTGGACACAAACCGAGTACAAGAAGATGCAGCAATTAGCTAACCAGTCTTTTTAACTAAAAGAAATCCAAAGAAAACCCTCGGGAACTACTTATATAGGACCAAGGGGTGGAGTCCAAGGGGGTGGAAGGACATACCAAGGAGTCCTAAAACTAAACCTAGGTCATACAAGGCACTTGGGCCCATGTGGAGGTGATGCAACACCTATTGAGTTGGACTTTGACTTGGATTCTGCTGCTGGGTCGCACCGTTTTCGCAATATCTCCACGCTCAGAAGGAATTCGAAGGTGAAACCAATTGGGTTGGAAACTACACGAGATAATCTATCACCAGCAACAAGAATCACCCAATTTCGAGTTTGTATATAGAAATGGCGCTTGTTTGAAGTTGGGCATATCTCTGCAGTCCGAATCTGAGTCCATGACGTGAAAGACTTGGTCTCTATCTTCTCTTGGGCCAAAAGTGACGTGAAATAACTTCTTGTACAGCACACAATAATGCCCCTTTGTATTGACTTCATTTCTTGATCAAATATAAAGGAATTAATGGTCATATCCATGATAGTGATGTCCTCCTCGTCTTCATGCTTGAACATGCTCCAATGCTCATCCTTCTTGTCCATGCTAGGTCCTTCATTTGTCAACAACAGAAATATATCTATGTTAGGCAGCATCATATTCACATGAACATTAGAAACATTACCAAGAAATGAAAGTAACTGATAATTTAATTGGTGTGCACGATCTCTAGTAATTGGCCCAGTAGGTATTTTAGCAGGGGTTGTGGGTGTAACTATGGTAGCCATGTCCTCATCGTCCTCCCCGTCTTCAAAAACAAAGCCGTCCCCGGCGTTGCTTAATCTGAAATGTGGCTATCAAAAGATACAATGTGTACATGTTGTATATATATATATATATATGTCATCCATTCTTACTTCCCTTAGTTTTTGGACATGTAACACACATATATATATGAGTAACTTTCGTATGTCGTGAAATATAAAGATATATGATCATCACAATACGTAAACGACATGAAAGTATTACAACTCAGTTTGCATATATAAGTGAAGTTCTTATTCATATCTAAATATGTACAATGCTCATCATTAAACCATCCCAACACCGGTGAATAAATGTTAATGTTTTTCGAAGGACATGCTACAACAGGATTAACTAAGTAGTCATGCAAAAAATCATTCGACGCAGAATCATCACCAAGATTAGAAGTCATATAAAAATGATTAAGCATTGGCAGTTTCATAATAGTAGCATGATTATCCAGAATAGATGGTGTGCTCAAATCAACAGGTAACTCGACACATGATTTAATCAACTCTACTATGCATGCATCATCCTCATGTGAAGTTATGTCATCAATACCTTTGTTGTTACCTTGTTGCAACGACTCAGATGGTGTACGTATGGATGGGGGAAAGGTCATAGAGACTGGAGGAGATATCACGCTCACAATAGCACTATTGGTCGTCGTAGAAGGTGCAACAGCGAAGGAGATAATCGATGGTGGTGAACATGGTCTGGAATAGTAGTCGTCGTAGTCGCCCAAATCATCCTCCTATATTTGTCTCTCAAAGGTACAAGCACGAACATACATACCAATAATGAAACGAGGAATATAATGAAATCGTGCGCGAATATCATTGTTCAAACCATGAAAAATCTATTCTTCCTATCATCCTCGGATTCTTCTATATCACACTTATGTTTATTAGATTTAAACTCTTGATAGTAAGCATCGACAGTGTTGCTTCCTTGTTTTAATTGTTCTAATTTATGAAGCAATTCACGACGATAATAAGGAGGAACAAATTTATGTCTCATTATTGCTTTCAAATCTTTCCAAATTGTAGGTTTATTATCAACATTTAGCTTAATATACACACTCCACCAAATGGAAGCAAAACAAATAAATGCGCGAGTGGTAGCTCGTACTCTCTCAAGTTCAGAAAAATCATTACTCGCAAAAATTTGTTGTACTTCAAGCTCCCAATCAAGGTAAACAACAGGATTAAATCTACCTTCAAAATATGGCAAAGAAATAGCCTGTCCATATGCTTCTTTGTGTGGGTGCATCGCTCGTGGTGGTGAACATGTCTCCGTCGGCCAAGAACTTGTAACTCCGGAACCTGTCATTGTTAGTACAAACAAGAAACAAAGAAAATGTTCCTATGAACTACTAGGATGTGGTGGAAAAGTGCTCACAGGAAAGCAAATATCAGTGTCTTACAAGTTCTTACCATGCGGCAGGTGGTGATCGGCAACCGGCGGTGTCAAATAACTCCAAAGATTGAGTAGAGCGATTGCCAGGTGAACGTACGTATACACAATGTAGAAATATGTGGAGCTTGGAAGGCTTTAATATGGTGGCAAAAATATCAGCAATAATCAATTCAGAGATGCAAAATTGAATTAACGTTGAACGACGATACTGTGCTGCTCCTAGTATAGACCGGACTAGAGACGCGAGCCTAGAACACTAATGTGGTCACGGCATAGCACAACTAACAACAATGAATGATATGAAGTAGCTCTTGATAGCAAGATATAAGTGAAGATGATCTAGAGAGTAAAGATAATGGTGAAAATAGGATCCAAATCAAGATACACCAATACTCTCGCTACAACTTTCCTCTGAAATATATTTGCTAATTTTTTGATATTTTTTCTCCAATAGGGCACTGACTTAAGCTTTCCGACGCAATAAGAATCACTCAATTTGGAGTTCGGATGAGGTGTCAAAAAAATTGAGAATCAGCCCAAAATCTGACAAAAACTGTGTTCGGAAACTTTAGAGGCCAAAAAGTCCGTCTTAGAAGCCGATCTGGAGTTTCAAATAACACCTAAGCTCCAGAACTATTTAGAAGCGACTCAGAAATGTCTTTAATTTGAGTACTTGCGGAGCCAAAACGGACTTCGGATGACAAAGTTATGCCCGTTTTAGTGGACACTGCTCAAAACTGATTCCGACGAGATTTCAAATACGAGTAGAAGTAGGCAGCGGATGGGATGATGGTGCAGCGGCGGCGATGACTAATGTGAACAGAACTCGAAACTCTAAAGGACTAGATACTAAGACCAGCAACTTAACACAACGATGGAACCGATAATTCAATAAAGCAAAGCACCGAAAAGAAAATAACGAAGGCTCAGATTGGTTTGGATATGATGATCTAATCCTATTTTTATGGCTTTTTGTGTGGGTGATAGGTGATAAAAAACATGACTAATATATGGATGTGGAATTCTCACCGAGCAACCTGAAAACTGATACCACTTGATAGAGGCGGGGTGTCCTGATCTTTTGATGAGATGATAACTACGATTTGATGGAGTCGACTTGGACGATCCGACTACAAACGTGCAACGACGTTGCGTCTTAGCAATCGCTAAACCAATCTCCTGGAGGTTACTGACGATGCCGGAAGCACGATCAGCCTGGCCACGAAGGTCTAGTGTCTGCAAACAATCGAAGAACAAGCAAGAACTATGATAAAGCAATCTGAATATTGTGAATATGTAGATGAAGTATGAATAAAGTTGGGATTCCGAAAGCGGTCTTGATCTGGTCGTTGGACAGAAACCGAGTACACGAAGATGCAGCAATTAGCTAAGCAATCTTTTTAACTAAAAGAAATCCAAAGAAAACCATAGGGGTTCTGTTGGATATGTGCCCTAGAGACAAATTAATAAAGATATTTGTCACATATCCATTTTTTTCATCATACGTTTTATACTGTGCTATAACTGTATTACTTGGAAATACTAATACAGGTGTAGTATAAAACATGGTCCGTAGTTTAACTCGGGTAAACTATCTCATTGGGCAATTGATTGATCAAGCTTTCCTGATCATGGCGACACTTAAGTCCATTGACAATGAGGTCATATCGTTAAGGGGAATGATGTGATGGACGTACACCTACCTAAAGTATTGCAATGTGATCGAGTCACATAGTTCAGCGTTGCTATGACTTTGTAACATATGACTTAGTCCTTAGACCGTAATGATCATACGTAATTGTCATCTATGAGGAGACTTTGATTTGTATCCCACCGCCTGACTGAAATATGCTGGCTATAATGGTGCACTTTGGGTATTCCGAAATAGATGGTTGATGAGTATGTTAATAGATCAGAGCGGGATTTGTTAGTCCTTGTGACAGGACAGGTACTCTGGGCCCACTCGGTGATATTGCATCAATAGCTTGCAAGCAAGTGACTAGGTCACAAGAGATGCAATGATCATGGACGAGTAAACTTGTTTGTTGTGAACGAGATGTGAACACGGTATGTAGGATACTGACGATCAAACCTCGGACAAACAAAGTACCGAAGCACAAAGGGATTACGTCGTATCGTTAACGGTTTCCAAAGGCGATCGAAGTTCATTCGATGGAAGCGCAGGGGCTGTCAAGGATTGTAACCAGGTCCAACTGACTAATCATTGGTCAATGAGAAGAGTCTCGACCATGTCTGTTGTTTCCCGGACCATTAGGGTGTTACACTTAAGGGCAATCGATGCATAGGACAATTACGGGATTAATCGGTGAAATAGGAGAAATCACCGGAATAATTCCGGAGGAGGACGGAATGGTTTCCGGACATTTTGAATAGTTCAAAATAAAGTTTAATTGTTTTAATAATGTTTTATTATTTAATTATCTGAATTAAATATTTAAAACATATTAAATAAATTAAAAAATTGGGAAAAAGGCTATATGGGCCCATGGGGCCCATTAGGGGAGGAGGGGGTTTCCCCCCTTGGGCTTGGCGCCAAGGGTGGGGCCCAAACCCCCCCTATGGCCGGCGCACCTCCCCCCCCCCTTTGGGGGTTTAGTCCCACATGGGGGAGGGGAGGAGGATCACCCCCCCTTGGCCTATATAAGGAGGGGTAGACCCCCCTTTTTCCAACACACCAAATCTCCTTCTTTCTCCTTCTCCTTCCAGGAAGTGGACTCCCCTTGTTTGGAGTCTGCACCAGGATTGGAGTTCTCCACCATAAGGCAGGCCGTCGCTCTGCTGGAGTCAGGATCCGTAGCCGTCTTTCTTCCGCTGCTCGCCTGGTTCGGGGCCCGGAAGGAACATCGATTGTACCGTACGTGTATAATCTCTTCGAGGCACTACACCTGTGGTGCTACTTCGTCGCTGGAGGTTTACCGGGAGTCATACTCTCCGGTGGTGGTCTTCTACACGACAGGGAGGTCGTAGTTCTGAGTCTACGCCAACCACGTTCGCAAGAACGTTTCCCTCTTTCGGTCTTCAAAGGTATGAACACTGATTCCCTCCGTTACTTTACATTGCCATAGCATAGATCTTTGGTTCGGGTACCGTAGGTATGAAAAAATTGTGTTTTCTGCCCCGTATCCTAACAGTGGTATCATGAGCTAGCTATGCGTAGATGTATTGTACGGGTAGAACACATCTAGGATGTGGGCATCGAATCTTCATTCGTTACCCTCCTACATGCACTCATTTAGCGTTGCGACAATGTTTGATGAAGCGGCCCCCGACCGACCTTACGCGTTTACGCGAGACTGGTTCCACGCTTGACATATGGCTTTACCATATAAAGATGTTGGGGGGTGTCTGTCTCTCTGCATTAGCGATGCGAAGATGTTTGCAACGGAGGGCCCCGACAGGGGTGTAATAGAGACGGATGGGAGACGGTGTTGTGGCATGTTTTTCGCAGGATAGAAACGGTTCTCTCTCTCGAAACCCCTAACAGCCACGAAAAACTTGCACAAGCTAAAGTAGAAAGGAGTTTAACTTTGCTTTGCATGAAGGGGGATCATAGCTTGTATGATTTAAAAGTTTTACATCATGTTTTGCTAATATACTTGATATAATGATGGTAGCATTATAGGATGATCTCTCACTAAAACCAACACAGTGTCCTTACCCTAGTGAGCACCACCTGGAAAGTTCTACATTATGGAGGCATCACGTGTCACACGGGTGTCAAACATTTTTTCGTTCACAAGAGGTGGGTGTAGCAAGCCTGGCATATGTATATGATATGGCCTTGCATGACACAGCAACAAATCACATAGGGTGTGATGGCGAGCCTGGCATATGTATATGATATGGCCTCGGGACACAAGAGACCGAAAGGTCGAGCATGAGTCACATAGATGATGTGATTGGCATGATGGCCTACCTTGAACACATACTGATGGCCGTGACGATCGGGGGAGGTATGGTGTTCTAGGATCGTGTAATCACTTAGCAAAATTGAGAGATGTTTTCCTAAGTGGGAGTTTTAGAATTAACTGTAATTGAACTCCACATTATGAACAAAAGTCTAAATATGTATCTTTGTGAATCAACCTTGTAGATGACAGCACCACGCCCCTCGTTCAACTTAGGATCATTCCTAGAGAAAGATAAACTGAAAACTAATGGGTCAAACTTCACCTCCTGGTTCCGCACCCTGAGGATTCTCCTCGTTCCCCTCAAAATGTCCTATGTACTTGAGACTGCATTAGGAGATGTACCAGCAACTACCGCTACTCCGGCTGAGAAGAAAGTCTATCTCATTAAGTCGGATGACTCCTCCCTTGTCAAGAAGGGTATGCTCCATGCCATGGAGGCTGAACTGCAGAAACGGTTCGAGAGCTTCAGTGCTTATGAGATAATCACTGACCTCAAGACCGTCTTTGCACCTCAAGCCAAGGTTGAGAGAAATGAAGTTTGTGAAGCTTTCTTCTCTGGAAAAATGGAAGAGCACACCAGCATGACTGAGCACGTAGTCAAAATGTCTGACTACGTTCAACGCCTAAATGATCTAGAATTTAAGATTCCAGATGAAGTGGCGATTGATAGGGTGTTGCGGTCGCTACCCCCTAGCTATGAGAGTTTTGTGTTGAAGTACAACATGCAAGGAATGGTTGAGACCCTTTCTGAATTGTTCACAATACTCAAAATTGCTGAGATGGAAATCAAGAAGGAGCACAGCTGCACCAAGTACCTAGAATATAAGAAGGCCGGCAAGGTTGCCGGAAGAGACATGGATATATGTGATATACATGTTATTGATGTTTTCCTGACAAGTGCTCGGAGCAACGTCTAGATATTTGATACCGGATCAGTTGCTCACATCTGTAACTCCCAGGAGGGGATGCAGAATAAACGACTCTTGCGGAAGGATGAAGTGACGATGCGTGTTGGGAATGGTGCCAAGGTTGAAGTAACGTCAATTGGCACGCTTCGTCTTAGTCTCCCTTCGGGATTGATTCTTGTCTTGAATAATTGCTATTATGTACCCGCGTTGAGTATGAACATTGTGAGTGGCTCTTGCTTGATGCGAGACCAGTATTCTTTTAAATCCGAAACAACTGGTTGTTCGATTTATAAGAATAATGTCTTCTATGTTCATGCACCGGTGCGTAATGTTTTATTCTTAATGGATCTCGAATATAATGACTCCCACATCAATAACGTAGAGGCCAAAAGATTAAAGCCTAGTAACAAAGAACACATGACGATGTGGCATTGTCGACTTGGTCATATTGGTATAAAGCGCATGGAGGAACTCCATAAAGATGGACTTCTGGAGTCATTGGATTTTGGATCCCTTGACACATGTGAACCATGCCTAATGGGCAAAATGACAAGGACTCCATTCAATGGGACAATGGAGCGTGCGGTGGACTTATTAGGGATCATACATACTGATGTATGCGGACCAATGAATGTCACCGCACGCAATGGTTTTCGTTACTTCGTGACCTTCACGGATGACTTAAGTAGATACGGGTATATCTATTTAATGAAACACAAGTCTGAAACCTTTGAAAAGTTCAAGGAATTTCAGAGTGAGGTCGAGAATCAACTCGGGAAGAAAATCAAGCACCTTCGATCTGATCGAGGAGGCGAGTATTTAAGCCACGAGTTTGGCACTCATCTGAAGACTTGTGGTATTGTACCACAACTTACGCCAGCTGGAACACCTCAGCGAAACGGTGTGTCCGAGCGACGTAATCGAACACTATTGGATAGTGTACGGTCAATGATGTCTCATACCGACTTACCTACATCATTCTGGGGGTATGCATTAGAAACTGCCGCTTACGTTCTTAATAGGGTACCATCCAAATCCGTAGAGACAACGCCAATTGAGAAATGGTGTGGCAAGAAGCCAAAGTTGTCTCACCTGAAGATTTGGGGTTGTGAGGCTTATGTTAGGAAACTTCAGCCTGACAAACTCGAATCTAAGGCGGAGAAATGCATCTTTGTAGGATATCCAAAGGAAACTGTTGGATACACCTTCTACAACCAATCTGAGGGCAAAACGTTTGTCGCTAAGACTGGACACTTTCTTGAGAAGGAGTTTCTCTCGAAAGAATTGAGTGGGAGGAAAATAGACCTCGATGAAGTGACTGACCAATCACTCCAAATGGAAGAACCGGCAACAGAAATTGTTCTGGAACCTTCTTCCACAGTGGGAGCTGAAGAGAGTGGCCAGGAAGACATTCATAACGATCATGACATACATGATGATCATGATGAGAATGAAGAGGAACCTATTTTGCCCCATAGGTCATCAAGAGTCTGTCAACCTACCGAGTTTTACGGACAGCTTGTGAATGCAATCTCGGCTGATGAGTCGGATGAACCTACGAGTTACAAAGAAGCAATGGAGGGACACGAGTCCGAGAAATGGCTAGAAGCCATGAAATCCGAAATAGACTCCATGTACACCAACAAAGTTTGGACTTTGGTGGATATTCCCGAGGACCGCAAGGCCGTCGAGAATAAATGGATTTTCAAGAAAAAGACTGACGCAGACGGAAACGTATCTGTCTACAAAGCTCGACTTGTCGCGAAGGGGTTCCGACAAATTCAAGGAGTTGACTACGAGGAGACATTCTCTCCTGTAGCGATGATCAATTCTATTGGATCCTACTAGCAATAACTGCCTATCATGATTACGAGATATGGCAGATGGATGTGAAAACTGCGTTCCTTAATGGCAACATTGAGGAAGAGTTGTATATGATGCAACCAGAGGGGTTTATCGATCCAAGGAATGCTGGTAAGGTGTGCAAGCTTCAACGGTCCATCTATGGGTTGAAGCAAGCATCTCGGAGCTGGAATCTTCGATTTGATGAGGTCATTAAAGCTTTTGGATTTGTCCAAAACGTCGAAGAGTTCTGCGTCTATAAGAAACTGAGTGGGAGCTCTGTAGCATTCCTTGTGTTATATGTAGATGACATATTACTAATAGGGAACGATAAGAAATTCTTAGAAGAAGTAAATGAATATCTGAATGGACAATTTTCCATGAAGGACCTAGGTGAAGCTGCGTACATATTGGGGATTAAGATCTATAGAGATAGACCTAATCGACGGTTGGCCTTGAGTCAGAACACTTATATTGACAAGATATTGAAAAGGTTCAGTATGGATAACTCCAAGAGAGGCCTCTTGCCAGTTATAAAAGGTGTCAAATTAAGCGTGACTCAATGCCCAACCACAGCAAAAGAGAAGGAGGAAATGTCCTCAAAGCCCTATGCCTCAGCCATAGGTTCTCTCATGTATGCTATGTTATGTACCAGACCGGATTTAGCGCTGGCCTTAGTATGACTAATCGCTACCAGAGTAACCCGGGAATGGCTCACTGGACAGCAGTAAAGAACATCCTTAAGTACTTAAGAAGAACCAAGGATCTCTTTCTCGTTTATGGAGGAGTTGATGAGGAGTTCACCGTAAAGGGTTACGTTGACGCAAGCCTCGGCTCAGATCTAGATGACTCGAAATCCCAGACGGGATATGTTTTCATGTTGAACGGTGGCGCTATTAGCTGAAGGAGCGGCAAACAGTCAGTCGTCGCCCAATTTACAATGGAGTCGGAGTATATTGCCGCTTGCGAAGCGTCAAATGAGGTGCTGTGGCTGAAGAAGTTCGTGATCGAGCTTGGCGTCTTTCCCAGCTGCACTGACCCCGTGGGAATCTTCTGCGATAACACGGGTGCCATTGCTAACGCGAAGGAGCCAAGAACTCACTCTACAGCCAAGCACATCCTCCGAAAGTTCCATGTGATGCGAGACTACGTCAGGGATGGACACACTAGGATTCACCAGATACATACGGATCTGAACGCAGCAGACCCGCTGACTAAACCTCTGCCACAGGGCAAGTTTGAAGAACACCGAGAGACCATTGGTGTTAGATACATACCTGATGTAAACTAGTGTAATTTGTACTCTAGTGCAAGTGGGAGACTATTGGATATGTGCCCTAGAGACAAATTAATAAAGATATTTGTCACATATCCGTTTTGTTCATAATACGTTTTATACTATGCTATAACTGTATTACTTGGAAATACTAATACAGGTGTAGTATAAAACATGGTCCGTAGTTTAACTCGGGTAAACTATCTCATTGGGCAATTGATTGATCAAGCTTTCCTGATCATGGCGACACTTAAGTCCATTGACAATGCGGTCATATCGTTAAGGGGAATGATGTGATGGACGTACACCCACCTAAAGTATTGTAATGTGATCGAGTCACATAGTTCAGCGTTGCTATGACTTTGTAACATATGACTTAGTCCTTAGACCGTAATGATCATACGTAATTGTCATCTATGAGGAGACTTTGATTTGTATCCCACCGCCTGACTGAAATATGCTGGCTATAACGGTGCACTTTGGGTATTCCGAAATAGATGGTTGATGAGTATGTTAATAGATCAGAGCGGGATTTGTCAGTCCTTGTGACAGGACAGGTACTCTGGGCCCACTCGGTGATATATAGCTTGCAAGCAAGTGACTAGGTCACAAGAGATGCAATGATCATGGACGAGTAAACTTGTTTGTTGTGAACGAGATGTGAACACGGTATGTAGGATACCGACGATCAAACCTCGGACAAACAAAGTACCGATGCACAAAGGGATTACGTCGTATCGTTAACGGTTTCCAAAGGCGATCGAAGTTCATTCGATGGAAGCGCAGGGGCTGTCAAGGATTGTAACCAGGTCCAACTGACTAGTCATTGGTCAATGAGAAGAGTCTCGACCATGTCTGCTGTTTCCCGGACCGTTAGGGTGTTACACTTAAGGGCAATCGATGCATAGGACAGTTACAGGATCAATCCGCGAAATAGGAGAAATCACCGGAATAGTTCCGGAGGAGGACGGAATGGTTTCCGGACATTTTGAATAGTTCAAAATAAAGTTTAATTCTTTTAATAATGTTTTCTTATTTAATTATCTGAATTAAATATTTAAAACATATTAAATAGATTAAAAAATTGGGAAAAAGGCTATATGGGCCCATGGGGCCCATTAGAGGGGGAGGGGGTTTCCCCCCTTGGGCTTGGCGCCAAGGGTGGGGCCCAAACCCCCCCTATGGCCGGCGCACCTCCCCCCCCCCCCTTTGGGGGTTTAGTCCCACATGGGGGAGGGGAGGAGGCTCACACCCCCCCCCCCCTTGGCTTATATAAGGAGGCGTAGACCCCCCCCTTTTTCCAACACACCAAATCTCCTTCTTCCTCCTTCTCCTTCCCGGAAGTGGACTCCCCTTGTTTGGAGTCTGCACCAGGATTGGAGTTCTCCACCATAAGGCAGGCCGTCGCTCTGCTGGAGTCAGGATCCGTAGCCGTCTTTCTTCCGCTGCTCGCCTGGTTCGGGGCCCGGGAGGAACATCGATTGTACCGTACGTGTATAATCTCTTCGAGGCACTACACCTGTGGTGCTACTTCGTCGTTGGAGGTTTACCGGGAGTCATCCTCTCCGGTGGTGGTCTTCTACACGAAAGGGAGGTCGTAGTTCTGAGTCTACGCCAACCACGTTCGCAAGAACGTTTCCCTCTTTCGGTCTTCAAAGGTATGAACACCGATTCCCTCCGTTACTTTACATCGCCATAGCATAGATCTTGGGTTCGGGTACCGTAGGTATGAAAAAATTGTGTTTTCTGCCCCGTATCCTAACAGGTTCAACTACTTATATAGTACTAAAGGGTGGAGGCCAAGGGGGTGGAAGGACGTCCCAAGGAGTCCTAAAACTAAACCTTGGTCGTACCAGGCACTTGGGCCCATGTGGAGGTGATGCAACACCTATTGAGTTGGACTTTGACTCGGATTCTGCTGTTGGGTCGCACCGTTTTCGCAATATCTCCACGCTCAGAAGGAATTTGAATGTGAAACCAATTGGGTTGGAAACTACACGAAATAAGCTATGACCAGCAAAACAATCACCCAATTTGGAGTTCATATGTATAAATGGCGTCTGTTTGAAGTTGGGCATATATCTGCAGTCCGAATCTGAGTCCATGACGTGAAAGACTTGGTCTCTATCTTCTCTTGGGCCAAAAGTGACGTGAAATAACTTCTTGTACAGCACACAATCATGCCCCTTTGTATTGACTTCATTTGTTGATCAAATATAAAAGTATTAATGGTCATATCCATGATAGTGATGTCCTCATCATCTTCATGCTTGAACATGCTCCAATGCTCATCCTTCTTGTCCATGCTAGGTCCTTCATTTGTCAACAAAAGAAATATATCTATGTTAGGCAGCATCATATTCACATGAACATTAGAAACATTACCAAGAAACGAAAGTACCTGATAATTTAATTGGTGTGCACGATCTCTAGTAATTGGTCCAGTAGGTATTTTAGCAGGGGTTGTGGGTGTAACTATGGTAGCCATGTCCTCACCATAGCCTCTGACCACTCCGGGTGCCAGGGGTCTTTACTCCGGGTGCCTGGTGTCCCCCGTGGGCAACGGCTAGATATGTGGAGGGGATTATAAATACCCCCCCTTCTTCCTCCTTGGACCCTAATCTTCTCCCGAAGCTTCTCCACCATTGCCAAACCTAAAGCTTCGATCCCTCCTTCCCCTACCAACCAAACAGTCCAATACTTTGGGGATTGGAGGAGATTCACCCGATGTACACTTCCACCAAACCGTTTTGTGTTCCCCTCAATATTTCTTCACCGTTGACTTGTTACTCTTGGAGCTTTGGCTCCTAGACGGCTAGGTGTCCGTCCCGGAAGCTTCCGTGCTTGTGGTGTGATCCGGGAAGTTTGTAAAGGTGTGGTGGTCTCCTTCAAGACCAACCTCTACTGATTCGAGGCTCATCCGTTGGGGGTGACTCGAGAACGGAGAATACGGTGAGCTACGTTGTTGGTAGCGCTCTCAAGGATTGAGCACCGCTCCAATGGAGATTAGCACTCCCTCAAAAGAGTGTGAACTTCGGTCAACCAAATATCCGCGTCTCCGTGCCACTTGTGGTTTATCCTTTCCGCACCATTACTTCTTCTAGCTTCATATGCTTGTTGGCTTGCTATTGTATTTGTTGCCTAGCATTTGAGTTTAGGTTGCTTTCCACATAGGGTTAGTCATCTAGAGAACATCTAGAGAATCTTATTTATCCTCTTAACTCTAAAAGTTGGTAATTTAAGTTAAATTTGTTAGTCACCTATTCACCCCCCCCCCCCTAGTTGACCATATCGATCCTTTCAGTTGCGGAATGCAAACTTCTATGACACTTTTAGCCATGGCTTAAGTTCTTCGACAATTTTGGTAATCAATAATTCTTTGCTCATCCATGTTATCTACTGGAGGATTTCCCACCACCTCTTTTGTTATGAACGAGAGGTTTTGTCTCTTGAGCACAGTCCTAAGGCGCATGTACCAACTAACAAAATTTGACCCATCATATTTAAGTCTTTCACCATGTAGGAAGGAAACCAATTCATGATACTCTGTCATTTCCATTTTCTAAAAAAATAAATGCAAGGAAAAACAATTAAGACTAGTTCCCAACAATGAGTTCATAATAACCATATTATAAACGAGCTCACACCAAAACAATCATCCCAAAGAAGTTTTAGTGATTACATGATCCAGATTCACTATCCGCCCTCGAATATTACACGGCCGTTATTAGTTTCAAAGGTAGACAACTACTTGTGCGATCACATCATGCATGTGACTCATGCTCGATCTTTCGATCTCTAGTATTCCGATGTCATATCTTCATATGCTAGGCTCGCCAAATTGACCTTTGTCTTATTGTTTCTTAGCAAGATCACATCTACATATGCTAGGCTTGCCAAACTCATCCTCATGCGAACACCATTTATTATGTGAGACACCCAATGTATGGTATGTCGGTCATAAGGGAGAACCTTCCAGGCTGTGCACACTTTGGTAGAATACTTGTGTTTGGTTTTTTTATGGGGTCATCTTATATCATGCTACCGTTATGTATCCTATACTAGCAAGTTTTAAGATGTTTGGTCATGGTGGCGCTAAGTCTACAGTGTCTCCATTTGAGTTTGTCTTATTATGATGAACGTTTACTACTTTCTAGTCACACATAGCAAAGCTATCACTACATCAGATCAAACAAAACAATAGCCCCCAGAAGCAATATAAAGTTAGATGACTCTATTTTGTATATTGCATATTTTACGTGGCTGCTAGGGCTTTCATAGATAAACTGATTTTAGCCTACGAGTCAACCACAAAGTAGATTAGATGATTTTCTCTATTACACCCCCATACGGGGCCCTCCATTGCAAATACCATATCCGCTAAAGTAAGAGAGACAGACTCCCCAGAGCCACTTTATACGGTGCAAGACCTATGTCAAGCGTGGAACCAGTCTCGCGTAAGCGTACGCGTAAGCTTGGTCGGGGCCGCTTCATCAAACGATCCCACAGATATGAACTAGTGCACGGGAGAGGGTAACAATCAAAGAATCAACGCCCACATCCCCGATGTGTTCTATCCATACATTAATACTAAGCATAGACCTAGCTCATGATACCACTGTTGGGGTTCGCGGTAGAAGACAATAATTTTTCTAACTAGCGTTGCCTATTGCCCAAGATCTATCTAGATGTATTACCGTAACGAAGAGACTTGCGGATAACATACCTCGGGGTATAGTCCGTTGCGCGTGAAACGTTCCCGCAAACGTGGTCAATGTAGTCGAACAAAGTTCACATCCCCTGGTTGTGTTAGCACCCTATCGGGTGAAGTGCCACAGGTGTAGCACATCGTATTACTCGCACACGTACGGAACTCGATGACGATCTCCGATCTCCGATCCAGCGAAGGTGGCAGAAGTACACCTCCGGAACTGGAGTTTCGGCAACACGACGGCGTCCGTTTGGTGGAGAAGTCTAAATCCCACTACATGATGCAAACAAGTGGAGCCCACCGTGGAAGAGACGATGGAAGGGAGAAGACCGGAGAAAATCGATCTCGATTCAGGATAATATTTATTTCTCCATGAATTTATTGATTTTTTCCTTAATTAAATAAGTGCACCCTCCTCATCTATATATGAGGGGGGGAGGGAGTCAACCCCTCTTCCTTAGCAATGTGGGAGTAATCCCTTGCTAGGGGGAGGAGGGCACACCCCTCATGGCCCCAAGGCCATGCCCCCCCCCTCTCTCTATTTTTCTTTTCTTTTTCTTTGTCCCTTTTATTTCCCTAATGGGCTTCTTTAATAAATAAGGCCCATTGCACTTTTTTAATTATAAATAAAATGCTTTTTAATTATTAATTCTTTTAATTATTTCATCTCCCAGTGATCCGGAACACCTTCCAGCTCACTCCAAACATCCTCCGGACCAACACGGAACATTTCTGGTATGTCTTCCCTTATTCTCCGATAACTCCTATAGTTCCAAAAAAGGTCTCCGATAACATAGAGTCCTTATGTGTGTTATGCTTCGGTCTGAGAACACTCCAGTCATGACCGAGATGAGGCTGCGGTCAATGATCATCAGCGGGACCTGGATGCCCACAATGACCCCTGTGCATTCCGGATATTAAACCAATTCAACTGTCACGTCGTATAGCATTCTCTTTGCCATCGATACTAGATTAGTCTGAGATTAGATCAATGACATCCGATGTCTGGCTCAACCTCGTTACCGACGAATCTTATTTCACCTGTTCCGTGATATTCATCCCCGTGACCTAGTCACACGCTGCACAGCTTTATGGATGCAATCTCACCAAGTGGGCCATGAGTATCTTTCCATTACATGAATTGACAAATCCCGCTGTTGAATCAAAACTCCTCAATGTATCTCAACGGAATACCTAAGATACACATTTATGGCCAGCATATTTCAGTCAGGCGGTGGGTGTAGGTCAAAGCATGCGAGAAGATAGTGATTATGCATGATCTCATGGTCTAAGGAACGGTCTAGTAAATTCTTTAATTACAACAATGAACCTTCATAATTTTGGTCATGTTGCAATGCTTACATTGGTTAATGTTCATCACGTCATTCATCTAATGAGGTGACCTCATAGTCAATTGACTTCATTGTCCATGATCGCGAAACCACGATCATCAGTTGACCATGAACTAGTTATTGAGAAAGAGGCGAACTATGAACGTTGGTTATTTCTATACCACACATGTATCATTGTTTCACTGATACAGTTCTAGCACAGTATGAATAAGGTTATGAACTAGCTGAGATATATTGGAATAATCACATATTATTTGTCTCTAGAGCATATATCCAACAATATGTGCATCCGTTGCATGACAATCCCTACTCCTCACATCATATCTATCATTTGGCTTTCTCTTGCCTATGATTGTCCTCATTGATGTGAGCCTTTCACGCCTTTTTTGTCTTCCATCCCCATCATTATTCTATTTGTGATCCTAAGTGCCAACATATCCTGCTCGCGCTCATTCATTACTTGAGTGCTCGAAATCTAAAGGGAGAGGATTATTTTGACTTAGACCTGGCTAGAGGTCTGGGGACGAGTCGTAATAAGATTCCAAAGGAGACTAAGTGTGAAGTTTTAGTAGATAGAGTTCTCAACAAATATTCACTATTTTTATGCTCTAAGCCATCTCCCACTTTCTGCATGGGAACGTCGATTGGAGATATTCGAGTGACAGACAACGAGAGCTTTTTGTAAGGCCCGATATGCGCTACTCTACCAGATCTAGGTGTGTCCACCCAGATCCGGGGACGAAGCACATGTCGGTCCCACCGCGACATATGACAAAGCCATATGCGCTGAATTTCCAACATGATATCACAACATTACAGATACAAGGATACAACATCTCATACAATCGGCATACAACTGCCTCAAATACAATACAACAGCGGAAGGTACATGTCTGAGTACAGACTACAATCAAATGCCTACTGGCAAAGATAAAAACATCGATCCCATAACCACACGAGTCCAGGCCCTCCGCCGGGATCCGTCTAACTAGTCGTCGTCGAGTCTCCACGTGAAACGTCGATCACCATACATGTTGTCGATCAAGAACCCTTAAAAGAGTTTGGGGGTAGTATCATGAGTACAGAAGTACTCAGCATCCAACTGTAGTGGTCATCTGACCCAGCAAGGACTTCATCACTCGTCATTCTAGGACAACTAGTAGTTTACGGTAAGGAAGGGGTAAGTGGTGAGGTTGCTGCCGCACTAGCATCTATGAAGTGGCTAACGGTCTAGAGAGTAAGGTAAGATGCCAAGCATTCGATGAGGAATCGCCTCCAACAAGTCTTGCTATCCACTACTTAAGCAGAAATAACACCTATCCTATCCTTGTCCTCCTCTTCGCATCCCGGCGAAGAAGAAGCAGTCAAGGCACACACACACACGTTGATCAAGTTATATTAAGATTCTCTCAATTGTTGTTGTCTATGAACAAGGAGTAGGTCTCAAGTCGTCCATAACCGTGGACACGGCTTCTCAAAAAGATTTAACCCTGCAGGGGTGTACCAACTGCCCATTACAAGGCTCCGCACGCACGCCCATCTCTCTCAGTTGCTACCCATCACAGGCAACCATTTTATGATTTAGTTCCAAGAGATCTGAAATGACAGGTCCCTATAACTAACAACGAACAAATCCGGGTGGCCCCCGGTGAGTCGACATCCAGCTCAGGAGCCGGCCGCTCTCTCGATCTGGTCTCAACCGTCTGTCTCGGTTTTGGATAGCCGGTTAATCACTGTAAGGCCCGATCTGCGGTACTGTTCCAGATCTAGATGTTTCCATCCAGATCCGGGGACGAAGCACATATCGGTCCCACCGCGACATATGACATAGCCATATGCTCCGGATTTCCAACATGATATCACAACATTAAAGATACAAGGATACAACATCTCATACAATCGGCATACAACTGCCTCAAATACAATACAACAGCGGAAGATATATGTATGAGTACAAACTACATTCAAATGCCTACTAGCAAAGAGAAAAACATCGATCCCCATAACCACACGGGTCCAGGCCCTCCGCCGGGATCCTCCTAACTAGTCGTCGTCGAGTCTCCACGTGAAACGTCGATCACCATACCTGTTGTCGATCAAGAACCCTGAAAAGATTTTGGGGGTAGTATCATGTGTACGGAGGGACTCAGCATCCAACTGTAGTGTTCATCTGACCCAGCAAGGACTTCATCACTCGTCATTCTAGGACAACTAGTAGTTTACGGTAAGGAAGGGGTAAGTGGTGAGCTTGCTGCCGCAATAGCATTGATGAAGTGGCTAACGATCTAGAGAGTAAGGTAAGAAGCCAAGCATTCGATGAGGAATCGCCTCCAACAAGTCTGCTATCCACCTACATACGCAAACATAACACCTATCCTACCCTTGTCCTCCTCTTCGCATCCCGACGAAGAAGAAGCAGTCAAGGCACACGCACATTGATCAAGTTATATTAGGATATCTCAATTGTTGTTGTCTAGGAACAAGGAGTAGGTCTCAAGTCGTCCATAACCGTGGACACGGCTTCTCGAAAAGATTTAACCCTGCAGGGGTGTACCAACTGCCCATTACAAGGATCCACACGCACGTCCATCTCTCTCAGTTGCTACCCATCACAGGCAACCATTTTATGATTTAGTTCCAAGAGATCCGAAATGACAGGTCCCTCTAACTAACAACAAACAAATCCGGGTGGCCCCCGGTGAGTCGACATCCATCTCAGGAGCCGGCCGCTCTCTCGATCTGGTCTCAACCGTCTGTCGCAGGTTTGGATAGCCGGTTAATCACACATGGGACACCGGGTCCTCCGCCGGACAAGGTGGGCCAGCAAGGGAACTAATTCCTCACTGGTCCAGGTTTGTTTGTAAACAACTGGCGGCTGACCAGCACACACACGGTTTCAAATGGTAAATCAGCTTGGGCCACAACTAGAAATGTTTGAAGCTAGGTAGGTAAGAAAAGGGGACCCCATTAAATCCCACACGCGGTTAGGCACGCTCAGTCTTAAAACCAATATCCGGAACTCGGATCCTAAGTGACTCGAATGGAACAAAGCGTCGGGGCGGGATAGCCTAGACCTTCCATCCTTCGTCGAATATAGTTAACATTTATAATAATCATATCATCCATATCAATATAATAATGTGATATCCCAAACCAAGGAGTAACAGGGTAACATCGTAGCATCCTAAGCATGCATACTAAGCAGGGGCTGAGCAACGAGCAATAGTAACATAGCAGTACATGGTTTGCTAGGAGGGTACATGGTTGTATCGGTTTGAAAGAGGCTATAAACATGTGGTAGGATCAAATATCGAACCTAACCTAGACTAGCATGCAAACCGCTTGTTGAAATAGAATGGATCATCAGTAATGTATAGTCCTTGCCTGTTGATAAGTCGGGTTCCGAAGGTGTAGTTGATCGCAAGCTCGCATCGTTTCCGAAGGTACCCGCGGAAGCACACAAGACGGAAACACTGGAAACCAATCAACGAGCAAGCATCTATTACTACGAAGCAAACACGAGCAAACATCAACAAGAAGACAACACGAGACAAAGCACAGCATCGCACCTACCGTCGAGAGCGGTTACTAACAGGTTAAGTGGAGTACTCGTCACACACGACGATGCCGCACATTTACGGTGGTTCAAGTTGTTTAGCTACAGGTGATCAACAAAGGTTGTTAACATGGTATCTCACTCAAGCATGGCATAGCACACAAACATGGCAAGAGGTGAAGCATAAATAAACTACCTAAGCTAGTCAATTTAAGTGGGGTGAAATCCTAGACATGGCAAACTATTGTGGACCCCACGATAAAAATGTAATTTGGCACTGTTTTTCCCTAAAAAATACTTTATTATTTTTATTAGCAAGCAAGAGCAGCATAAACACAATCTACATGCAATTCTAGTCAAGTTACATATAAGAAGCATTTTAATCAGAGCGACGGTTAAAAAGTTATTGCAGTTACAGTTTACAGTGGAAAGCAGTGTAATTAGCAGCTAAACAACATGTAAACAAAGTCAAACATGGCAAAAAAAAGCAACATTTTATTAATCTACGCGCAAAACGGAGCAACTTTCATGTAGAAAGCGTCTCCATCGGAGCTACCGGTGAAAAGATATAGCTACCGCAACATCGCAACATTTAACAGATAAATAAAAAAACCAGAGATATAAAAAATGCATTGGGCCGAAAGCACTCTAAACAGGCTAAATAGGGGCGAGCGTCAGATACTAAATTCCGCCACGGGCGCGGAATAAGGCTACTGCCAGTGGGCCTCGGCCCAACTGCGCAACAGGAAAAAAAAGTTGGGTGCTCACCGGGTGGGCCGAGCCCATCTTGAAGGGTGGGCGTTGGAGGCCTCTGCATGCTGGGCTGCTGGCGCCGAGATGGGCCACGCCGGCCCGGGTGGGGTTTCCCCCATCCCGATCCAGCGGGCGGTAGCAGCGGCGGCTCCGGCCGGCCTCCCGACGACGAGGCGGCGCCGGTGGTGGGAAAAGGCGGCGAGGAGGGGGGTCCAGGAGGGCGCTGGAGGGCGGCACGGCTTGGAACCGACCGGAGGGGTGCAGGCGGCGACCTCGGGCGCAGTCCTGGGCACGAGCCGAGCTCGGCGGAGCTCCATGGCGCGGTGCTCGGCCGACCAGTGGTGACCTACATGAGAGAGAGAGAGAGAAGGGTGAGGAGGAGGAGGGAAGGAGGAGAAGGAAAGGCTGGTGATGACGGCTTCTCGCCCTTCGTTGGTAGGACCCAAGTGGAAGACGTGATGCGGTACAGCAGCAAGTTTTCCCTCAGTAAAGATACCAAGGTTTGTCTCCAGTAGGACTCCAGAGATGATAAGTAGGTGTCAGCGGCGCAACTGACGCGGACCTGCACACAGACACAGATAACTTTGCTCCCAACGAAGTTCAGAGAGGTTGTCAATCTCTCCGGTCTTGTTGTTCACAAATGATAAAACGCAAGGGGATAATGATAGCAACTTGAAAGTAAATGCAGAAAAGTAAATATAGCTTGCAAACAATAATGAGGATATGGATCGGGATACGTGATGTTCGCTAGTGATGTCTCTCTCCCAAAAGACGATAAAAATGCTATGCGAGGTAAACAAATTACAGAAAGGCAATTGACAGGATTAAGAACGCACCACAATGCTAACTATGCTACAAAAGAAAGGAAGAGGTTCAAAAGCACGGGCAGTACGCCAAAGTAAGTAGACCGAAATCCATCTGCATCTACTACTAATCATCCACCTTGAGATATCTATCCAGAACATCTCGCTGGTATTAAGTTGCGAGCCCCACCCAAAGTGTAAACCCAAAGAACCAGACAAATGCATTCAAAAGAACTTTGCGTAAAGTAAACAATCCTTGTAACCGCGGTTACAAGCACCGTTGTTTTCCCCCTTGTGGCAACAGCACATTCCCTAGACTCATGTTTCTGTCACTCAAGCATGTCATCGGGGAGGCATGAACCCACAATCTAGCACAACGCTCCCTCTTGGAGTCACTACCTACTACTTGGCCAATGCAATAAACAGAAACGGAGAGCATGCAAGAATTACTTAGGAACAAAAATATAAGAGATAAAAACCAAATATATTACTCTATCACAATCTGAACATAATCTCATAATCCATCAGATCCGATCAAACTCAACATAGCAATAGCAGAAATATTACAAAGGTGCCTCAATCATGTAGGGCAGCTCACGAGGTCTAAACAATGAAGATCAAAGAGGGGAGGAGAACATCACATAGCTACTGATCACGGACCCATGTTCCAAGGAAAACTACTCACGAGACATCCGGGGAGCATCCATGGTGGAGAGGAGACTCCCGGAGGTCAATTCTCCCTCCGGCAGGGTGCCGGGAAGAGGTCTTCTGGTGCTCCCGATCTTGGAAGCGCGGCAGCGGCGGAACAGAGGCGAGTTCGCAGAATAGGGTTCTTCTTCTGGAGTTTTCCCGTGACGGGGGATAAATAGGCGAAGGGGGGCAGCCAGAGGTGGACCAGGGGCCCCAGGCGCCCCCCTGGCGCGGCCAGGGGTGGGGCCGCGCCAGGTGGCTGCCTGCCCCCCCCCCTGGCCCCCCTCTGGCCCCTCCCGGGCTTTTCTCGAAGCTTCCGTCACGCTGATTTTTTTTCTGAATTTTCCCGAATTTTCCTGGCACTTTTTATATGGGGGAAAGTTGAAATAGAAAAACAGCAGAAAACAGGAACTGGCACTGGGGTGAAATGAGTTAATAGGTTAGTCCAAATATGATCAAAAATGTATGAAAGTGTATCTAGATCATAGCAATATCACACAAAACATGCATGGAGCAAGCAGAAATTATCGATACGTTTTGGACGTATCAACATACCCAAGCTTAATTACTGCTCGTCCTCGAGTAGGTAAATGATAACAAGCATAATTTCTGTGGTGACATTGTAGCAACCATAATAGAACTTTGAAAAGTAAAGCAATCAAGGTCAGAGATTCAATTCAAGTCATAACAAGAAAGAGTCTATATTAGCATTGAAATAATTAACAAAAGAACAAAAGATGCAAGAGCTCTCGCTGTCCGTGACTCAAATGTCTCCAAATGGTGTTTGCGTGCAAGAAAGGAGGATAGGGAATACGAGAAAAAAGTATTTTTGTTGAGAACTCAATCTACTAAAGTTTCACACTTGGTCCTCTTTGGAATCTTATCTTGACTCGTCCCCAGACCACTACCCAGGTACAAGTCAATTTGATCCACTCCTTTTCGATATTTTGAGCACTCATGCAATGGATGAGCGTAAGCACGAAAGTTGACACTTAGGATGGGAAAGAGAGAAATATGGTGGAGGAGGAAGACAAAAAGGATGAGAAAGGCTCACATCAATGAGGACAATCATAGGCAAGAGATTCCAAATGATAGATATGATGTGAGGAGTAGGGATTGCCATGCAATGGATGCACATACGAGCTAAGAAGCTCTCCAAACTATATGCATAAAGATCATCTCTATGGAGTACAAAGATATAGAGGGAGTACTAGTGTGGATCTCTCAAAAGGATAGTAGTGTTGCCCCTTTCTCTCTTTTTATTTCATTTTCTCTTTTTTCTATTTTTTTGTATTTTTTTTGGTGGCCTCAATGGCTCTTTCTATTTAACTCTCATTTGTCCTCTTTGGGATCTTTTAATGTGTCCACTTTGGGATATTTTCCTCACTTAAGGGCAACACTCTATTTTACAAGAAGGTAAAGGAGATCTTTCACACTTTACAAGGTACTCAAAATCATAAAGAAGATGTAACTATCATGATGTATGCAATGTATGTCGCTGCCAGTGTAGCAGGAACATGTATGACATGAAGATCAAGTCATGAAGAGGTGGATGTTGCATGGCAATGTAACTCGGAAAGGCTATGGAAATGCCTTGATAGGTAGGTATGGTGGCTGTTTTGAGGAAGGATAAAGGGAGGCTTATGATGACAGAGCGTATCATGCCAAGGGTTTGGATGTACCAGCGAAGGTGGACACCAACTCTCGGAGTGAGAAGAAGGCAATGCACGGCACGGGAAAGGCTAGCAAAATATGGGAAGGTGGAAGTGTCAACTCTCAATACTTACATTAGTCCGAAGAACTCATGCACTTATTATCGGTAACTCTCAATCTAATGAGGAGGTTCACAAAGAGACAAGTACCCCGAGGAGGAGTGTATGGGGGTTTGGTTATCCTTACACATCCTCGACTCATGGTACGTGAGTATACTCTAATATTCGACTCCTCAGAAGAGTAGTGATCTATCTAGTAGTTAGAGTTCTCAACTAGTTTTGTAGGTTTTGAAAATAAACACGGATTGCCCAAAATACGACACCTATCACTAATAGGCAAGAGCTCTTGACACCAAAAGTCCAAACATTACTCACAACAATGCCTCAAAACTATTGCAAGCTACTACTAAAATTAAATAGCAACCTCAATTACCTACTTTCAAGACAAAACACAACTCAATGCAACAACCAACTCTCTTAACAAGATAAACATGAAAACTAAAAAGAGTTGCAGCAACAAACTAAACAAAAGCCAAAGCTCTTGCTAAAGACAAACTAAGACTAAAACTAAACATGGCAGTAGCTATGAAAAGATAAAGAACACACAACAGCAAAAAGATAGACAGGAAAAATCCTATGATGTGTTCTAGATTTTGAAAGTGGAGCGTGTTTCTCTCCCACACAAAGTAAGAAGGGATCTAACTTGTTATGAACAGCAAGAAAATCTAAAGAAAACTAAAAACAAAACCTAAGAGCGAGACGCTCCAAGCATAGCACATAACACATGAAGTGATAAAAATATAGTGAGACGAAGGACGAACTGATGATGGTTGATGGAGAAGGGGATGCACGGGGGGCATCCCCAAGCTTAGACGCTTGAGTCTCCTTGAATATTTATTGGGGATGCCTGGGTGCATCCCCAAGCTTGAGCGCTTGACACTCCCGAATCTTCTTTCATCATCTTCCATCGCACACTTGAAAACTCCCTTCATACATAACTCATCATAAGCTGCTTAGAGAGGTTAGTACCCTTAATAAATAATTTTTTTCTCCACTGCATATAAAGATAATCTTGAAGAGCTAATGTTTCTCAAGAGTTCCAAAAAGTTTTTTCAAAGAAAAAGCAAGCTTAAGGTTTGCAAAAGTAAGGACAGAAAAAACGTGGCAGAATCTGCGAAAAACAGAACAGCAGATAGTAAAGAATTTTTTAGGGGCACTTCTGCAACTCAAATCAAAAAACTCAGAACATACGGAAGTTTCGTAATTGTATAGAGCATACTGTGTAAAAAAATCAGCACAAAAAGATGAACTGGGATGTTTCTAGAATTTTTCTGGTCACAAGGACAGAATCTGTTTTCTGGACAGCATGTCACAACTTTTACTTCACTTGTCGTAAGAGGCTATAACTTGGCACAAAGCTGAAAAGTAAAGATACAATGATGTTTCTGCAGTAGTAACAATCATCAAGACACAACAAAAGCAAAAATAAAAACCTAAATTCGTTGCGGGCTGCCTCCCGAAAGCGCTTCTTTAGAGCCATTAGCTAGGCTTAAATATTATAGAAGATGCTCTCACAAGAAAAAGAATTTTGAAGCAAAAGAGAGCATCAAGAAACAAATGTGAAACACATTTAAGCCTAACCCACTTCCTATGCATAGGCATCTTGTAAGAAAATAAATCAAAGAAGCACAAAGTGACATGCATAGGAAGGTGGAAAAGGAACAACTTCAAAATTTTCATCATAAAGAGAGGTGTTTTTGTAATATGAAAGTTTCTACAACCCAGCTTTCCTCTCTCAAAGTAATTTTCAGTAGTATCATGAACAACATCAAGAATATAACTATCACATAAATCATGTTGTTCATGAACTACAAGCACACGTGTATAGTTTTCAACACGGTCTTTTGGATGATAAGATAGATGCAACCCATCACATTGAGCCTTGATAAGAGAAAAGTTCTCCGGGTTTGGAGATTTCAAAAGGATAATAGGACAATCAAGTGTGGGTGCAATAGCAACAATTTCATTCTTAACATAAGGAACTATAGCAAGTTCATCTTCGTAGGCATCATCCATAGTGGCATCATGGCCATCAACAAAGCAAGTATCAAAATCATCAGAAAGAGAAGTATCATGTGAGTCCTCGGAATCATAAGATTCCTCTTCATAGAAATCATTAGCCTCTTCTTTGGCAGCAAGAATTCTATTTTTAAAATCCTCAATATAAGAATTGGAAGTATAATTCTCGAAGCAATAAGCAAGAACTGCAAAGTTTTCAGACTCGAAAATAGTATCGTGATATTTTTCAATCAAAGAAGCAATCTCATAGGCACCTTTAAAGTCAACAAACTCTTCAATCTTTTCAACATCAAAGTAATCATAAACACCATTAGCATAAGAAGATAAGATCTCATTTTCATTAAACTCACATTGGAAAGGGAGGTGTTTATGATCTATATTAGAACAGCAAGTAAAATCATAAATGTGGCACAAAAGTTTAGCATGGCAATAAGAAGTTTGTATTTGGTCCCATAAGTTTTTCCCTTTCTCAGATAGGCGGTGCCACGTATAATGAGCATGCTCATCCAATGATTTTCCCTCAACCAAGTCGGTTGGGTTTTTAGCGCGAGCACAAATTGATCGAAGACGAGCCAAGTGAAACATGTCCATCCTACCATATTTGGGTGGTTCAACACCCATGGTAAAGATAGCATCAACAAGCAAGGTAACAGGTATTTTTGGTATTTTTGATAAAAGACACAAAAGTAAAAACTGAAAGGTAAACTAACAAGACTGAAAAGCAAAGGTAAAGGGTAGTGTGCAACTCCCCTATCTTAGCACTTGGAGTCCCCGGCAACAGCGCCAGAAATTTCCCTTGATGACGGCTTCTCGCCCTTCGTTGGTAGGCCCCAAGTGGAAGGCGTGATGCGGTACAGCAACAAGTTTTCCCTCAGTAAAGATACCAAGGTTTCTCTCCAGTAGGACTCCAGAGATGATAAGTAGGTGTCAGCGGCGCAACTGACGCGGACCTGCACACAGACACAGATAACTTTGCTCCCAACGAAGTTCAGAGAGGTTGTCAATCTCTCCGGTCTTGTTGTTCACAAATGATAAAACGCAAGGGGATAATGATAGCAACTTGAAAGTAAATGCAGAAAAGTAAATATAGCTTGGAAACAATAATGAGGATATGGACCGGGATACGTGATGTTTGCTAGTGATGTCTCTCTCCCAAAAGACGATAAAAATGCTATGCGAGGTAAACAAATTACAGAAAGGCAATTGACAGGATTAAGAACGCACCGCAATGCTAACTATGCTACAAAAGAAATGAAGAGGTTCAAAAGCACGGGCAGTACGCCAAAGTAAGTAGACCGAAATCCATCTGCATCTACTACTAATCATCCACCTTGAGATATCTATCCAGAACATCTCGCTGGTATTAAGTTGCGAGCCCCACACAAAGTGTAAACCCAAAGCAACAGACAACTGCATTAAAAATAACTTTGCGTAAAGTAAACAATCCTTGTAACCGCGGTTACATGCACCGTTGTTTTCCCCCTTGTGGGAACAGCACATCCCCTAGACTCATGTTTCTGTCACTCAAGCATGTCATCGGGGAGGCATGAACCCACAATCTAGCACAACGCTCCCTCTTGGAGTCACTACCTACTACTTGGCCAAAGCAATAAATGAAACGGAGAGCATGCAAGAATTACTTAGGAACAAAAATATAAGAGATAAAAACCTAATATATTACTCTATCACAATCTGAACATAATCTCATAATCCATCAGATCCGATCAAACTCAACATAGCAATAGCAGAAATATTACAAAGGTGCCTCGATTATGTAGGGCAGCTCACGAGGTCTAAACAGTGAAGATCAAAGAGGGGAGGACAACATCACATAGCTACTGATCACGAACCCATGGTCCAAGGAAAACTACTCACGAGACATCCGGGGAGCATCCATGGTAGAGAGGAGACTCCCGGAGGTCAATCCTCCCTCCGGCAGGGTGCCGGGAAGAGGTCTTCTGGTGCTCCCGGTCTTGGAAGCGCGGCGGCGGCGGAACAAAGGCGAGTTCGCGGAATAGGGTTCTTCTTCTGGAGTGTTCCCGTGACGGGGGATAAATAGGCGAACGGGGGCATCCAGAGGTGGACCAGGGGCCCCAGGCGCCCCCCTGGCGCGGCCAGGGGTGGGGCCGCGCAGGGTGGCCGCCTGGGCCCCCCTGGCCCCCCTCTGGCCCCTCCCGGGCTTTTCTCGAAGCTTCCGTCACGCTTATTTTTTATCTGAATTTTCCCGAATTTTCCTAGCACTTTTTATATGGGGGAAAACTGAAATAGAAAAACAGCAGAAAACAGGAACTGGCACTGGGGTGCACTGAGTTAATAGGTTATTCAGAATATGATCAAAAATGTATGAAAGTGTATCTAGATCATAGCAATATCACACAAAACATGCATGGAGCAAGCAGAAATTATCGATACGTTTTGGACGTATCAGCTGGCCGGGGTGCCACGCGCCGGCAGCCGGCGGCTGGACGGAGTGCGGCGGCGGGGTCGCAGCGGCACGGGCGCGAGGAGGCCTTCGGGCGCTGGGGCAGGGGCGGTTGGTGGCTCCAGGGGGTGACGTGGCGCCTTCGGAGCCCTCCGATCTCCCGATCGAACGGCTGCAAACAGATCTGGGCTAGGGATGCGAAAATTCGGGGAAAAACTAGGGGTGTGGCTGCAATTTTTGCTAGGTTAAACCCTAGAAAGATGTGGGAGTGTGGTGGCCTTTATATAGCCCAGGTGGCTGGCAGTTTGCAAAAACATCCCCGGTTTTCCTTTATATGCGGTGCTCACGTTTTTGACCGCCGGGGGTCCGCACTACCTCCGATTCGGGTAAAACTTCGAACTGCGTGATCAGTGCGGCGAGCCGGCGGCGTTCACCTCGCGCTGGAACCGTTCCGAAAACACTTTCCGGCGCACTATAAAAATATCCCGTTTAATTATTAAATGGGATTTTTCGTTCCGTTGTTTGCGGCTGGTCTCGTGCGGTTTTCGCGACGGTGATCGGGTGAAACCCGGTGTCGCAAAGGTCGAGTGTCAGGGTGGCAAGGGTCGGTCTCCGTCCGATACGACATAAGAGGGGGGAAATAATCGCCGATCGATAAATCGGGGATGCAAACACCGCAAACAAATCAGGCAAACAATCAATTCACACCGAAAACAAATTTTTAATTTTTGTGAAATCTGGGCTGTTACAATACAACACCACCAACAAGGGATCTCGTCCCGAGATCCTGGACAATCCGGGGGAGAGGGCGGAGAGAAAATGAGATTCGACGATCTTCAACACCACCAACAAGGGACTCTGCTCCATGTCGACGACGAACTTCCATCGAGATAAATTTCCGTAGAGAGACGACATCGTCGGAAAAACGAAACCATCAGGTGTCACGAGGAAGAACAATCGCGAAAACCAGATCAAGTGATAGTGATTTTTTAGGCAAGTCGTAAAAACACCGGTAAAAGGAGGGATGGCAATGGATGACCCAGATGATACCCAAAATCGGAGAAGCTAAAGGTACTGCAGGAATTCCCACCTGAGCTCGGAATCGAGACAATACGCTGCAAGCAAGGCATTGTAACGGTTCCGACACTCCACACACTCGAGATCCTAATGTTTTGAAGGGGATAAGGCGAGAGTAAAACACTTGCGACACTTGTCCTGACCAGAGCAAAGGTAAGGAGTAAAAAGATTCCTACTCTCCGATAACTAACTTTGTAACTACAAAATAGTTTTTGTCTAGACTCGACTTCGGCCAGAGAAGGGATCCTACGGTCGGTAAGGCTCTGATACCAAGTTGTAAGGCCCGATATGCGGTACTGTTCTAGATCTAGATGTTTCCATCCAGATCCGGGGATGAAGCACATATCGGTCCCACCGCGACAAATGACATAGCCATATGCCCCGGATTTCCAACATGATATCACAACATTACAGATACAAGGATACAACATCTCATACAATCGGCACACAACTGGCTCAAATACAATACAACAGCGGAAGATATATGTCTGAGTACAGACTACATTCAAATGCCTACTAGCAAAGAGAAAAACATCGATCCCCATAACCACACGGGTCCAGGCCCTCCGCCGGGATCCGCCTAACTAGTCGTCGTCGAGTCTCCACGTGAAACATCGATCACCATACCTGTTGTCAATCAAGAACCCTGAAAAGAGTTTGGGGGTAGTATCATGAGTACAGAGGTACTCAGCATCCAACTGTAGTGGTCATCTGACCCAGCAAGGACTTCATCACTCGTCATTCTAGGACAACTAGTAGTTTACGGTAAGGAAGGGGTAAGTGGTGAGGTTGCTTCCGCACTAGCATTTATGAAGTGGCTAACGATCTAGAGAGTAAGGTTAGAAGCCAAGCATTCTATGAGGAATCGCCTCCAACAATTATGCTATCCACCTACATACGCAAACATAACACCTATCCTATCCTTGTCCTCCTCTACGCATCCCGGGGAAGAAGAAGCAGTCAAGGCACACACACATTGATCAAGTTATATTAGGATATCTCAATTGTTGTCGTCTAGGAACAAGGAGTAGGTCTCAAGTCGTCCATAACCGTGGACACGGCTTCTCGAAAAGATTTAACCCTGCAGGGGTGTACCAACTGCCCATTACAAGGCTCCGCACGCACGTCCATCTCTCTCAGTTGCTACCCATCACAGGCAACCATTTTATGATTTAGTTCCAAGAGATCTGAAACGACAGATCCCTCTAACTAACAACGAACAAATCCGGGTGGCCCCCGGTGAGTCGACATCCATCTCAGGAGCCGGCTGCTCTCTCGATCTGGTCTCAACCGTCTGTCGCAGGTTTGGATAGACGGTTAATCACACATGGGACACCGGGTCCTCAGCCGGACAAGGTGGGCCAGCAAGGGAACTAAGTCCTCACTGGTCCAGGTTGGTTTGTAAACAACTGGCGGCCGACCAGCACACACACGGTTTCAAATGGTAAATCAGCTTGGGCCACCACTAGAAATGTTTGAAGCTAGGTAGGTAAGAAAAGGGGACCCCATAAAATCCCACACGCGATTAGGCACGCTCGGTCTTAAAACCAATACCCGTAACTCGGATCCTAAGTGACTCGAATGGAACAAAGCGTCGGGGCGGGATAGCCTAGACCTTCCATCCTTCGTCGAATATAGTCAACATTTATAATAATCATATCATCCATATCAATATAATAATGTGATATCCCAAACCAAGGAGTAACAGGGTAACATCGTAGCATCCTAAGCATGCATACTAAGCAGGGGCTGAGCAACGAGCAATAGTAACATAGCAGTACATGGTTTGCTGGGAGGGGACATGGCTGTATCGGTTTGAAAGAGGTTGTAAACATGTGGTAGGATCAAACATCGAACCTAACCTAGACTAGCATGCAAACCGCTGGTTGAAATAGAATGGATCATAAGTAATGTATAGTCCTTGCCTGTTGATAAGTCGGGTTCCAAAGGTGTAGTTGATCGCACGCTCGCATCGTCTCCGAAGGTACCCGCGGAAGCACACAAGACGGAAACACTGGAAACCAATCAACGAGCAAGCATCTATTACTACGAAGCAAACACGAGCAAACATCAACAAGAAGACAAATCGAGACAAAGCACAACATCGCACCTACCGTCGAGAGCGGTTACTAACAGGTTAAGTGGAGTACTCGTCACACACAACGATGCCTCACATTTACGGTGGTTCAAGTTGTTAGCTACAGGTGATCAACAAAGGTTGTTTACATGGCATCTCACTCAAGCATGGCATAGCACACAAACATGGCAAGAGGTGAAGCATAAATAAACTACCTAAGCTAATCAATTTAAGTGGGGTGAAATCCTAGACATGGCAAACTATTGCGGACCCCACGATAAAAATATAATTTGGCACTGTTTTTCTCTAAAAAATATTTTATTATTTTTATTAGCAAGCAAGAGCAGCATAAACACAATCTACATGCAATTCTAGTCAAGTTACATATAAGAAGCATTTTAATCAGAGCAACAGTTAAAAAGTTATTGCAGTTAAAGTTTACAGTGGCAAGCAGTGTAATTAGCAGGTAAACAACATGCAAACAAAGTCAAACATGGTAACAAGCAACATTTTATAATCTACGCGCAAAACGGAGCAACTTTCATGTAGAAAGCGTCTCCATCGGAGCTACCGGTGAAAAGATATAGCTACCGCAACATCACAACAATTAACAGATAAGTAAAAAAACCAGAGATATAAAAAAACATGCACTGGGCCGAAAGCACTCTAAACAGGCTAAACATGGGCGAGCGTCAGATACTAAATTCCGCCACGGGCGCGGAATAGGGCTACTGCCAGTGGGCCTCGGCCCAACTGCGCAACAGGAAAAAAAAGTTGGGTGCTCATCGGGTGGGCCGAGCCCATCTTGAAGGGTGGGCGCTGGAGGCCTCTGCATGATGGGATGCTGGCACCGAGATGGGCCGCGCCGGCCCAGGTGGGGTTGCCCCCGAGCCCGATCCAGCGGGCGGTAGCAGCGACGGCTCCGGCAGGCCTCCCGACGACGAGGCGACGCCGGTGGTGGGAAAAGGCGGCGAGGAGGGGGTCCAGGAGGGCGCTGGAGGGCGGCACGGCTTGGAACCGACCGGAGGGGCGCCGGCAGCGGCCTCGGGCGTGGGCCTGGGCGCGAGCCGAGCTCGGCGGAGCTCCATGGCGCAGTGCTCGGCCGGCCGGTGGTGACCTGCGCGAGAGAGAGGGAGAGAAGGGTGAGGAGGAGGAGGGAAGGAGGAGAAGGAGAGGCTTGGCCGTGGTGCGGCACGGGCGCGAGGAGGCCTTCGGGCGCTTGGGAAGGGGCGGTTGGTGGCTCCAGGGTGTCACGTGGCGCCTTCGGAGCCCTCCGATCTCCCGAACGAACGGCTGCAAACAGATCTGGGCTAGGGATGCGAAAATTGGGGGCAAAACTGGGGGTGTGGCTGCAATTTTTGCTAGGGTAAACCCTAGAAAGAGGTGGGAGTGTGGTGGTCTTTAAATAGCCCAGGTGGCTGGCAGTTTGCAAAAACATCCCCAGTTTTCCTCTCGCGCGCGCGGTGCTCACGTTTCTGACCGCCGGGGGTCCGTAGTACCTCCGATTCGGGTAAAACTTCGAAATGCGCGATCAGTGCGTCGAGCCGGCGGCGTTCACCTCGCGCTGGAACCGTTTCGAAAACACTTTCCGGCGCGCTATAAAAATATCCCGTTTAATTATTAAACGGGGTTTTTCGTTCCGTTGTCTGCGGCTGGTCTCGTGCGGTTTTCGCGACGGTGATCGAGTGAATCCCGGTGTCGCAAAGGTCGAGTGTCAGGGTGGCAAGGGTCGGTCTCCGTCCGACACGAGATAAGAGGGGGGGAAATAATCCCCGATCGATAAATCGGGGATGCAAACACCGCAAACAAATCAGGCAATCAATCAATTCACACCGAAAACAAATTTTTATTTTTTGTGAAATCTGGGCTGTTACAATCACACATGGGAAACCGGGTCCTTAGCCGAACAAGGTGGGCCAGCAAGGGAACTATGTCCTCACTGGTCCAAGTTGGTTTAGAAACTACTGGCAGTTGACCAGCACACACACGGTTTCAACTGGTAAATCAGCTTGGGCCACCACTAGAAATGTTTGAAGCTAGGTAGATAAGAAAAGGGGACCCCATAAAATCCCACACGCGGTTAGGCACGCTCAGTCTTAAAACCAATACCCTGAATTCGGATCCTAGGTGACTCTAATGGAACAAAGCGTCGGGGCGAGATAGCCTAGACCTTCCATCCTTCGTCGAATATAGTCAACATTATAATAATCATATCATCAACAATAATATAATAATGTGATATCCCAAAACCAAGGAGTAAAAGGATAACATCGTAGCATCCTAAGCATGCATACTAAGCAGGGGCTGAGCAACGAGAAATAGTAACATAGCAGTACAAGGTTTGCTGGGAAGGGACATGGCTGTATCGGTTTGAAAGAGGTTGTAAACATGTGGTAGGATCAAACATCGAACCTAACCTAGACTAGCATGCAAACCGCTGGTTGAAATAGAATGGATCATAAGTAATGTATAGTCCTTGCCTGTTGATAAGTCGGGTTCCGAAGGTGTAGTCGATCGCACGCTCGCATCTTCTCCGAGAGGTACCCGCGGAAGCACACAAGAGGGTAAACACTGGAAAGCAATCAACGAGCAAGCATCTATTACTACGAGGCAATCACGAGCAAGCATTAACAAGAAGGCAACGCGAGACATCGCACCTACCGTCGAGCGCGGTTACTAACAGGTTAAGTGGAGTACTCGTCACACACGACGATACCGCACATTTACGGTGGTTCAAGTTGCTTAGCTACAGGTGATCAACAAAGGTTGTTAACATGGAAACTCACTCAAGCATGGCATAGCACACAAACATGGCAAGAGGTGAAGCATACGATAAACTATCTATGCTAGTCAATTTAAGTGAGGCACAACCTAAACATGGCATAACACTAAGTGCCCCACGACAATTAAAACATTTGGTACTGTTCAGCCCTAAACCATATTTTAAGTTGGTTAACAGCAGCAAACATTATCATAAACACAAAGTACACGAAAAACTAATCAAGTTACATATAAGGCACACTCCAAACGGAGTTACGGTTAAAAAGATATAAGCAAAACAATTTAAGGGTACAATCTGCCAACATCACGAAGCACACTTTAGAGCAATGCATAAACAGGATAATCAATGCAAACAGGCTCACAAATGATATGGAACTAAAGTACACATTACAGGGAAGGCATGGAAAATAGAATAATGCAAATAGGCATCATAGATCAAAAGATATTAAGCATGCAACATGGCATCGGAACGTTACAGACTTAGAGAAAAACAGAGGTGGCTGTCAAAAACAGCAGCATAGCAACTTTGGAGCTCAATAACTATATGACCAGCAAGCATTTAATGGCAATGCAATACATGTAATGGAAGTAGACATGATGCTTAACAATATGCAATTGGAATCACTCAATTGTGATAAACGGTCGCAACACACTCGTCGACCAAAGTTGCAACAAAATATAAACAGCAGCACACTAACAGCAGGGTAGCTACTTTGGAGCAAGATACAATCACGATGCAGCAAGAAATTATGGCATTTGAATGCATGAAACTTAAGTAGAAACAATGCTTAACGCAACGCAAAAGGAATCATTCAATTCCGACGTACGGTTGCGAAGCAACTGTCGCCCGAAGTTTCAATCAAGCAACAGTTTTTAGACAGTTTAACAGCAGCAGTTGCAATTAACGACCAGTGGCCCTGTTTAGCACACAATTACACAATCAAGATGACCTCAAATGCAAATGCTCACAAAAGATGGATTGGAGTACACACAATTCTAAGCAATATTCGTTTTGGGGGCACGTTCATCGGAGCTACGGATTGCTCGCAAATTAGGTCGCAAAATTGAATCAGCACACAGTTTTCTGGGACTTAGACAAAAAAGAAATAAACAACAGAAGAGAAAGAAAGAAAAAAAGGGGGGAGGGCGGCCTGGCTCACCCAGTGGGCTTTCGGCCCAACTGGCCTGGACCTGGCACTGGCGGCTGGATCGGGCCGAGGCGGCCAGGCTGGGCCGCTGGGTTGCTGGGCCGCGCATGGCCGAGCTGGCCCACGTGGGCGCTCGCGACGGGGAACCCAGATCGGGGTCGATCCCGATCCCAACAAGTCGGGTCGCCGGCGGCGGCTGCCGTGGTTCCTCCGGTGGGGGCGGCGCTAGGGCAGGGGGCGAGGAAGGCACAGGGCGGCGCTCCCGGCGAGGAGGGCCGGCTGGAGGTCGGCGGCGAGCGGCGGGTCGAGGGGCGCGAGGCTGCGAGCTCGGTGCATCCTCCCATGGCGGCCGGCGGCGCGGGCGTCCCTGCAGGGAGGAGATCAGGGGGTGAGGGAGGCGAGAGGACAGAGGACAAGGAGGGCGTGGCGGGGAGTGGAGGTCGGCCGGCGGCTGGCTGGAGTGAGCCGGGGTTGGAGGCGGCGGCCTCGGCCTCCATGGATGCACGGTGGGAGGTGAGAGGAGGGGTTCGGGAGACACGTGGCACGATCTGGGACCTCCGTTCCCAGATCTGACGGCTGTAAATCACTGGTAGGCTAGGGTTGCGAAAATGGGGCAAAAACAGGGGGTGGCTGCAATTTTGTGGCTAGGGAAACCCTAGAAAGAGATGGGAGTGTGGTGGTCTTTATATAGCCCAGGTGGCTGGCAGTTTGCAAAAACATCCCCGGTTTTTCTCTCGCGCGCGCGGTGTTCACGTTTCTGACCGCCGGGGGTCCGCAGTACCTCCGATTCGGGTAAAACTTCGAACTGCACGATCAGCGCGTCGAGCTGGCGGCGTTCACCTCGCGTTGGAACTATTCCGAGAACACTTTTCGGCGCGCTATAAAAATATCCCGTTTAGTTATTAAACGGGGTTTTTCGTTCCGTTGGCTGTTGCTGGTCTTGTGCGGTTTTCGCGACGGGGTTCGGGTGAAACCCGGTGTCGCAAAGGTCGAGTGTCAGGGTGGCAAGGGTCGGTCTCCGTCCGATACGAGATAAGAGGGGGAAAATAATCGCCGATCGATAAATTGGGGATGCAAACAACGCAAACAAATCAGACAATCAAACAATTCACACCGAAAACAAAATTTTAATTTTTGTGAAATCTGGGATGTTACACTTTTTACACCGTTATGTTCTTACTTTGCTAGTTTAAATACTAGATACAGAGTCTTGCTTGTTATTGTCTTGACTTGAATTGCATATATTACTTGTTGTACATTATGCAAGATAGAAAAATCACCCCTCCATGACTTCTTCTCTCATATGTGAGTAATTCCCTTCTGTAGGCAAAGGGGATGGTAGGGATTCGATGAGTTAGATCATGTAATAGTTCATCTGATTGTTGGGGGCATGTTTCCTATCATCTAATTGGTGTTTATCATCTCGGTTACAACTTGTTTCTTTTAATGCTTGTCACTTTGGGCCCGAGTGCCGTGATTTCAGATCTGATCACCCTTTTGTTTCTTTAGTTTGAGGTGTTCTTGATCCTATCTATGAGTTGTATGCACCTATTATAGTCCGGAACCGGCGATCCCAATGGTGACATCTTGGGACACCAAAGGGGATGGACTATAATTTGAGGATTTCGTGTATCCATGAAGGGTTAATGCTTTGTTCCGGTGCTCTTTGACAGGAGTACCTTAATCTCCCTAAGTTCCTTTTGGCCCCGTTCGTAGCGGGAGGGTAGGACAAAAGATGTTGTGCAAAGTTCTTATTGCAAGCACGTACAACTACCTTGGGATACATGCCTGATGTTTGATATTTTTCCTAGATGATCCTTTCTTTTCTGTGAGCCTTGCCCGTGTTAGAATCTATTACATGTTTGTTCTCATCCAAGCAGCGCCCAAACATCCATCTCCCTAGCCTACAGTGTTTCTTTCCGCTGGTTACTAGTTGTTTACTTTCATTGTTTTACTTTTGTTGTTTCACCACCACTATCACCACTATTATCACCTACACTACCATTACCATATTACCGTTGCTACTAATACTTTTGTGCAAGCAAGTGTTTATTTCAGGTGCGGTTGAACTGACAACTCAATTGTCAAAGCATGTACGTATTCTTTGTGTCCCCAAGTGTCGAATCAATAAATTGGGTTATCTTGCCCGTGAAGACTATCTCGATCCCCAAAGTTGAGGGTTATCAAATGCCTCCCAGAGAGCATGGAGCATACCACTGCTTTTGCAGTTCCAGATCCTACACCAAAAAATCATTGGTCACTACATAAGCCGAAATAATCATATCCACTTTCACATATATCTAGTTGAGCCTCCATTCAGACCTCTTGGAGATGAAGTGCGATTCCAAGTACTCGTCCGACATCTTGTCACAAATCTGGAAATAAAAGCCCCTGCAATTACATCAGATTTCACCCTGGGGACGTAAAAGTAGCGAAACAAGGCTACAGGTGGAACCACTCCCACAAAGTTCTCGCATAGATAAGCAAAAGCGGCCAAAGTTGTCAATCCATTGGGATGCAGTTGGAGTAACTAGATCTTATATGTATCCAGTATCGCCAAGAAGAACTTGGAAAAAGGAGGTACCAAACCTGCTTCGAGGAAGGCGGAGAAAATCGGCACCATATTTAGTTTCGACGTATTGGGTGTATCCGTTTTTATCGAAGCTTTCATTTTCGTGCTTATCTTAGTTCTCGGTTTAGTTTATGCATGGCGAAAAGGTGCCTTGGAATGATCTTGACTGAATATTTAGACAAAAAAAGGAAAAGTTTCTATTGAGACAGTTATGAATTTGACTGACTTTCCCTTACTTGACCAGGCAAGTTCTAATTCTGTTATTTCAACTACACCAAATGATCTTTCGAATTGGTCAAGACTCCAGTTTATGGCCCCTTCTATACGTCACCAGTTGTTGTTTCATTGAATTTTCTTCATTAGTAGGCTCACAATTCGACTTTGATCGTTATGGAATGGCACCAAGATCAAGTCCTAGGCAAGCAGACCTAATTTTAACAGCCGGTGCGGTAACAATGAAAATGGCTCCCTCTCTAGTGAGGTTATACGAGCAAATGCCTGAACCAAAATACGTCATTGCTATGGGAGTCTGTACTATTACAGGGGAAATGTTCACTACGGATTCCTATAGTATTGTTCGGGGAGTTGATAAGTTAATTCCTGTGGATGTCTACTTGTCGGGGTGCCCACCTAAACCGGAGGCAGTTATAAATTCCCTACACTACAAGAAATATGCTAATACACGATTCCATATTTTCGTCGTTAGATCGTCATGGTTTTTAATTTACAAAGATCTTGCGACGAAAATTTGAGCGTCAAAAACGAGGCGTCAAAAACTGAAAACAATAACGTTTTGGTCGAAATCGGCGTAACTTTTACGAAGATTTCCGGATCATCGTAACCTTTACGACGATCTTAAATCATCACTGACGGTCTAGCCCAATCCTACGTGGCAATCCTAGGTGGCACAATTCACGACGAAATCAAAACATCACGACTGAAACCAGCCCAGTCCATTTCAGTTGATTACATGGACTGGTTTTAATTTTTTTGGCTTTTTTATTAGGCCTTGGCCCTTTTCATTCCACGCCTTAGGCTATTTACAGCCCGTTCCACATATTTTTTTTCCTATATTTTCTGAATTCTTGTGCCTTTTCCTTTCTTTTTCTATTGGCTTTTAATTGCCCATTTAGCATTTGATACAAAATTATTATTATGGTATTTACATTTTCTGCCAAAATTTGAAATCAAATAAACCATTCCAAAACAACACCAACATTTGGGCTGTAGGATTTTCAAGCCCAATGCCATTTTAGCACACAAAATTGGAAAGCAAATACACATTATATTGTTCAGAATTTTTCACAATTTCGCTGTCAAAGCAACATGTACATAGGAATACAATTTTTCTGCCGAAGCAGCATATCAAACATACATCTTCCTGACATCATACATAGAAACAACAATAAGTTTTTTACAATCTGCCATATGACTCAGATCACATAACACATGAACGTCTGGTTCAAATAACCCCAGCCAGGTTCTACAGAGCATACAATCTGCATATTCAAAGAGAACAAACAATATGTCATTAGAGAACTGAGCAGAAAATAGCCACCGAAAGAAGACGGGGTACTTAGTATACCCAGCAATAACTACATATTTGTTTATTTTCTCATACAATTTTTATCAGCAGACAGTGTAGTGAGAAGTTGTTATCAGGTTAAGCCTCCTTAATTTAGTGATCATTTACTCGTACAAATTTCCCTCAGTCATACAAACAAAGTTTAAAGAAAACCAAACATGAACAAGCACTTATTATGCATGACACACGTAGACATCTCAGGAAAAGCTCAAATACAGCAAGGTGTTAGAAACATGATGTAAGTTGAGACATACAATAAGTGCTTTCACAAACAATAGAATAAGTAAAAGCACTAATTTTTGCTAACCCAGACTTTAAATAGGACTCTAACCGAGACCATCCAGAAGTGACCATACGTGTACAATATCAGTACATTTCTAAAAATCCAATAAATCTCATAGAACCACAAGGACCTACACTGCAGTATATCCACAAAACTTGTGTTCAATCAATAGATGAGATGTAATCTATTGATCAAGACATGTACAGCAAAAAAATTGTGGACAACAAGATGCACCAAACCACATAAACTCTATGAAACGCAAGAAATTCTTGCTCGCACTGCTGAATTACATAAATAAGCATTGACACTGTCATATGTCAAAATTGGTACTAGACATAAATGGTCACCAGATGGGTATATCAAATCCACTGCATCTCAAGGTCTCAATTCACAGGAAGGAAGTATGAAGGGGGAGGGATCTCAATTACCTTGAGGCGCTCAAAGAGGACGGAGGGTGTGATCTGCTTGTACTTGGGGACCTCAGTGAGCAGCTTGTCGTGGGTGGCGTGGTCAAAGAGCGCCGCGCTATTCACCTTCTCCTTTTTCCAACAATTGATCCACTTCTTCCTCTACTTGCCTCCAGCCAAGTTGGTCGGCTTGGAAGACGCCGCTGGGCCTGGTCGAACATAGATGTTAATTATGGTGCCATCTTTTCATAGCAAGGAAATTGTACTGATACACACCTAGCTCTTTTCATAGTGATACACTTGTACCTCAATTTTACCTTGTTATTTTAGTGTCATCCTTGTTCAGAATGTGAATCTTGCTAACAATAAAAATGAGAGTACGATGCCAGCTGCAACCTAGAAGCACATCTTTAACATACAGATTCACATGAAACTGACAGTGGTTGTGCTTCCATGTACTGCTAAAGATCAAGGTTTAGACTAAAAAATCTACAACCAACGCTCTATCTCCTCTCTCAGCCTGAAGTTGTGACCTTGTTCAATGACTATACAAATTGGGTATCGACAAACTTGCTAATAACAATTTTAGCGCAACAGGATAAATAAACTGGTCTACCTCTACAAGTCCTATTCAAAGCATTAGAAGATTGCCCATGGTACTAAGTATATTCACTAGTTTTCCTAGTGCAACAATTTCCTTTGTGAGTACACCTACTGATAAATGGTAAGTTAGCACAGTATTAAGTAATAAGTATTAACATGCTGGTGCATCAGATCAGACCCTTGAAAACAACAACCACTACCGACATCACAGAACATAGAACGATATAAGTCACTACAGCTAGAGGAATCCACTATGGCGAGGAAATATTGGCAGGGCAGGAGCAGGTATGATTCAGATCAACAAAGTAAATGTAATCCAACAGAGAGGCGAGAGAGGTCCCCTTGCGCCACAAGGGGGCTTCCTGGTGCTGAAGTTGAGCACCTTTGTGGGCATCCTACCTGGGTCCATCACCAACAGCTGCATGTCCTTGGCTCCCTTGACGACAACTACTGGTCGTTGATGGTCACCTCAACCTCCTGACAGTGATCTACTTGACAACATCTAGTAAGCTGACTCGGTCGATGACCCTTTTGTGCATCCGCATCTCGAACCTGTACCAGATGTCGGTACCTGATTAGCAACCAAGTCATGTCTCTATAATGAACACACCTGGAGGTGCATGCTGACAAATTGAGGAAAGGTCCATGGCTATGTAAAATGTAAGCATACGTCTATATACCAATAGAGGAACTGTATCAGGTGCTATATTCTATGTACGGATATGTCTTTTGAAAGAACTAAAAAAGGTTTAATCTCGTTGTATACCCTAGTGAGACAGAAGTGCACAATCAGGAGATAAAGGGAAATCTGAGTAGTAGCTGTAAACAAGACAACGACCGAAGTTAACTTCTTGAGAACAGATACCAAAAGTGAAAGATGTGAAGTGCAGCAACAGCTTGCGCAATGTGAGAAGTAATGTCTTGTATAAAGATCATTCAGTCAAAAAAAAGTGTCAGAAGTTTGCAGCTATTCAAGAAATTCAGATATAATGCGCAGTTACAAACTAACTGAGATTATGTAGCTTCAGTGTCTAGTTTATAACTAGTAAATAGCATGTGCTTTGCAAATCAACTATCATAAAGAAACATATGCCTAATTAGAGTACATGTGCTGAACATATAGATAACTTTTTTCCAAATTATAGAGATATCGTTACACCTTATTACACATACTATTATTATTTAATTGCATGTAAGGGCATCTACAATGGTGGACGTTGATTCAATCACTTTATAGAGGAAAACATATATTGTAGGGAATTAAAAGAAAATCCAAGCATTCACTCACTGGTAAGCGCTTAATCAAAGGCGCTAAACACGAATTAAAAAAATAAAGCAAGCTCTAAGTGTCGTCAGTGGGTGAAAAAAAAGCCTAGTGCTTAAAGCATTATTTGACAGTGGTGTCATACGCTAGGAATTGAGGATCGAATTGTCGATCGTTCGGGAATTATTACCTAGCGCTTTTCGCTAGCACCCAGCATTGGAGGAGATGCCTTAAAATTACAACCAACTTATGATAATCATGGTACCCGGTTTTAGTTGTTTATTAGGAGCACGTATAATGATGCTATTTTAGAAGTGTTATGAAGGATAAAAATGAGGTTGACAGAAAGAAACCATAAGAAAAGACATTCCTCTTAAAAATTGAGTTCTTAGAAACAATATGTCTCACCAAATATTTAAGGATATCTAGTTATCAGGGATAAGACTGGAAGTATATTATGTTTTATTGTCTTCTTTAGATTACACGGGGAGTTTAAGATAAGACTATTTACCAAATCGCGTATGTGGTCAGCAACCTTCAAACAAATGTATCAAAAATAAAATAAAATAAAATCAGAAAGTGTTATCAATATTGGAAAAGAAACCACAAGGGCAACATAAAATTGTACAAGGATAGTCAACTGTAAAATCCAAGTCCACGCAAGGAATTGGAGTACTTTATCTTAGGCATTCTTAGAAAAATCAAAATCCAATTACCAGACTCCTACAAACCAGAATACTTCTCTTTTCTTCCAAACCACTACATGTTGCTTAACCACTAAGATTCATAGATGTGTCAGTTAAGTAACATTGTTGGAAGTCTGGTTCCTTGGGCAGGTTACTGTACAGATAGTATAGGGGGATGGGTAAAACTCTATGCCGGTGCAGGCAAATAAACTACCATGTGGAGCCACCGTCCCCAGCCATATCTCTCCCGCATCTACACCTGCTCCAACTGTGAAGAAATGTCAAACATTTTAAGCACAGAAAGAAGGACTAAATCACATAGAGCACACTAGAATAATAGATTATAGGGGAGAGGGGTCGACTGGCTTACCATTGCCGGAATCGAAGAAGAAGTGCGGGAGGCGTGGATGTCGAGGTGGATCCGCTTAGAGTCGGGGCCCTGCTAGTGCAGCAACTCACGCGGCTCCCATCTCCCTCTCCCTCTCCCTCTCCAGTTTGAACTTGGCCACCTTGAGCAGCCCTTGGTGCACGTAGCCGTCGTCGAACATCTGCATCCCGAGCTGTTCACGGCGAGAGAGAGATGAGCTAGGCGAGGAAGGAGGAAATAGGTGAAGAGGAAGAAAGGGAAGGGCTCACCAGCGGCACAAAGACGGCACCGGCGTAGATCCAGTAGGCCTGCTCCCATGGCGCCGCCGACCGGCATCATGGCCTAGCCGCTGCCCAGAACCGACCCCCCCCCCCCCCCACACACACACACACACGCGCTGTCCTCCTGCGCGAGTGCGCGCCCCACCCCAGGCTGCCGCTCGCCGACCGGAGACGCTGGGGCTGCACCGTGGGAGTCGCTAAGACGGCGCTGGCTGAGGGAGAGAGTGGAGGGGTGGGGGCGTTTGCGGGATGGAGTGGTGAGATGGGAGGGCGGCTGTGGGAGAAGGTTGGGCGGCGGCGAGGAAGGGGAGGCGGAGGAGTGGAGAGGTGGGTGGGGCGGCTGAGTGAGGAGGGTTCGCTCGAGAGAAGTGGGGGAGGAGGCGGTTGTGAGATTAGGGTAAAGCTGGGCCGTTAGATCATAGACATATCAACGGTGCTTATCCATGATCCGTGGGAGCCATGTTTCAACCAATCAGAATACAACACTGTTTAAAATTGTTTTCTAAAAATAAAAACCCAATAAACTCCATGCTTGTGGTTGATTTTTCCCACATAAATCTTTGAAAATTTATATTCATTTATCGAACAAGTCATTAAAATATACTGAAGGACGACAATAAAAAGGTCTCATTTTCTTTGAACAAAAAAGTTTTTTTATTTTCTAAGTAACGAAAATATTGGTTTTTTTAAGAAACTACCAAATCTATATCTATATAATAATAAAGAGAGGTGAGTTTCTCCTTCCGTTATATACTTTTTCAGAAAAGTCCTTAGGTTTATGATGAATTAACCCGCACTCCATCCGTTAAGTGGAAAAAAACGGTTCGTTTATGATATTTTTAGGGAAAAGTCCCTGATGTTTTTGTGTAATAAACCCGTAGTCCGATTTTAATTGCAAAAAAGTGGGTTCAATATTGGCTGCAGCTGGTATCGAACTCGCAACCACATACAATAGTGCTTAGCACATTACCAGCTGAACCACAAACTATTTTAAGTTGACTCTGGGCGTAGATGTTTTTAGTTATGCGTTAACTTCTTGTACGTTGGCCTTCACTTATGGGCCGCAAAGTCACACGAGTCGTAAAAAAATTGATGGGCTGGCTATGCAATAAACAACGAATCTGATATATTTGTTCACTAATAATAGTGTAAATGCAAATCAGATATATACATATATATGTAGAATGCATCGACCTCGAGCACATGCAAGTAATACATAATAATACGGAAATTTCTTTTGGCTCTTGGGCATCATGGAGCCCTTTATTTTTTAAAAGTTCAAAATTCAAACTTTCTAGTTTCAGAAAAATCTAGAAAAAATTATGCAAGTATACAAGGATGGAAAGTATATGTGTGAATTTTTTTAGGATGAAATACCTTGAAATGTGATCTGTCCAAAAAATATGAATTCATAGACTTTAAGGATGAATAGTACCATGTGTTAAAAAGCCTCAGGTTTGATTTTTTTTGCACATACCTCATTTCAATGTATTTTGCTCTGAAAATTTACACACATGTACACTATGACTCTATGTATATGTGTTTTTATTTTCATAAGTTTTTGATAAATAGAAATATGAATTTTGATAAAATTTGAAAATAAAAAATAAAGGGTGCACTAGAGCCGAGCTTCAAAACGCTTCATCCATAATAATAGTGCACATTCACACATATATATCAAATTCTACATATATATATATATAGGGTTAGACTATTCACCATCCTGGGAGGGAAATAGTTATTCCTTACCCTGCCAGTTTTTGCACCGACGGAAACCTAGTGCTTTCAATCGGAAGGAAAAAAAATGTTGACGTAAGATTACGTTGCTATATGTCGTAGGATCCCGCAGCTTTGATCCAATGGACAAACGTAATATTAAATAACTGTGACGTAAGTTTACTACCTGAAAGAGATATGTGCCGTAAAGTTACTTGACAGTTTTAGATAACAGCACCCCCCCCCCCTTCAGTGGCAGAGTCCAGCCATCTTTTAGGGAGTCCGGGAGCATATTCTAATTCTTCAGATAGATACGTACAACAGATTATTGCAAAAAAAAAACTATAGATACATACTCCCGTCAGGTAGATACGGATAAGCTGCAGCTTCCGTCAGTGTTAAAATTCAGCCATCAAAAAGGGAGGCCAGAAGCGCGGTGGCCGGCGGACATCTTGTGACCACGTCGATGCAGCGAACAAGCTATAATGCAGGCCAAGATGCTAAGTACAACACGGCCAACAAACTAGGTAATTGTGAAGAGGATGTAATATCAAATTGGAAAGAGCATGGAAAAAGGAAACGGAGATGGAAGCTAATTGGAATTCTCGAACGGAATAACTAGAACTCGATTGATTACCTCCTCACGTGGACTCACACCAAACAAGAATTAATCCAAACAACAGCATTGTCCTGACTTTGGAGCCCATGCACAGCCACCCGTTGCAGCGCAGCCGAGATGAAGACCTAGAGCCACTGCCGGCGAACACCCAGCCAAACGCCGCACACTACGTCGTCCTAGTTGATGGCTTGACGCCGCACACCACGCAACCCCAGTTGGTCGAGGGACAGCCGCAGATGACGCCGCCGAGCAGCACGCCGCCTCGTCAAACAGCCAATGATTTAACCGCCGAACACCACGCCGCCGCCGCCACTAATAACTCGAAACGATTGGCATCTACAACGGAGAGGTGGGCAGAATACGGGAGACGTGGGCAAAGCTTCGGGTCAATAAAACGGCCGTAAAAAAACAATGTTGCCGTAATCTTACAGTAGCTACTTGTCTAGGAAACCTGATGTAATTTTACGGCTCCATTACATCTGGTTCGCCGGGTGGATGGCCCAAAGGCTGGCTAGGTGGTTCGACCAGGGTGATGAATAACATATTCTTCACCCAGGGTTGTTAATAGAGTATCTATATATATATATATATATATATCCTCATGGGTAAAATGCACAACCACTTCATAAAGCAAGAACACATGTAAGTGTACATGCATTCCGACAAAACAAAATCTGGGACTGGTCCCACCGATTTAATTGTGTAGTTGCATTGCATATACAAGATAATTTGCACGTGTTGCCTGCATGATTAGCATGCATATCTTGAAAGTTCAGGCGTCATTAGAAAATTGAAAAGTCATGCATGCATTAAACCGAAAGTTAAGTATTTTAAGTTGATCCAAAATTATCGTTATCTTCAAAGAGTAATTTTGCACCTCATACCACATGTAATATGTAGGTTGTTATTTAACTTTTTACACACTCTTATTTATCTTTGTGTCCAACCATCCCATAGAAGTGTGTGATTTTATCTAAACCCAATGTTAAAATAGACAGACCTAATACATCGATGACACTACTTGGGTGACTTTGGATAATGCAATATGTTTTTTGTTCAATGTATATTACCTGCGAGCATGTATGTTGAAAAGGAGACAAGGAAAAAATACCCTCCATGAAACAAGTGCACGCTAAAAACCGAGTGAACGTATGATAGACAATGTATGAACATGTGTATGAGTAAGAACTCACGGAGGAAAATTCTCCCATCCAATTCAACAAATATTTTAAATATTTCACTGCATTGAGGCATTCAATGATATGTGTGTGATAAGATGTATGAACTCATCACATTGGGACCAACCAGTTCTAAAGCTCTATGATTGAATGGACACATCGAAAGTATATTTTTTTTGGGCTTGCATGTAGACAGAAGGTTAGGCTAGGTGTTTTTAATATTTTTGTTTTCCCGTTGCAACGCACGGGCAATTTTCCTAGTATATAATAAATAACTGTACCAAAATATTTTACAAAACTATTGACCATAATTTATGTACAATTGACAAAATAGTTGCATTCAATTTTTTCATACACCTCTCGCAAAAAAGAAAAATCGGCACCGATTCATATAGAACCGGATCAAATTTAAACTATAGATGCTTCATCGTTTCCTCAAGATTTTTTCCAAACATTATATTTAGGTACCCGAGTATCCACTTCATCAGAGATTCGCCAGGAGTTCCATGCCCACCGTTTTGACCGTGCTTTGAAACGTGCAAAAAAATGAATAAATGAAAAAAGGGAAACCTACCAAATCTTTATTGCAAATTTGTATCGAATATTAGAGCATATTGTATGTATAATTCACCAAATAGTTGGATGTAAAATATTTTTAATATAACTCTCATAAAAAAGACCAAATTTTGCAGATTCAGTTGGAACTTGGTCAAATTTAAACTACAGGTGTTAGATAGTTTGATCTTTATTTATCGCAAAAATGATTTCTAGAAAAATAAGTAGCTATTTCATCATAGACCTTCCAAAAGTTTGTTAAGAATAAACACCTAGCTACGAACACCAAATAGATGGATGAGGTGGGATCGAATGGACCCCACCAAAATCAACCAATCAGAATACAACACTATTTAAAAAAAAATCTAAAAATAAAAACCCAATAAACTCCATGCTTGTGGTTGATTTTTCCCACATAAATCTTTGAAAATTTATATTCATTTATCGAACAAGTCATTAAAATATACTGAAGGACTACAATAAAAAGGTCTCATTTTCTTTGAACAAAAAAGATTTTTTTATTTTCTAAGTAACGAAAATATTGGTTTTTTAACAGAAACTACCAAATATATAATAAATAACTATACCAAAACATTTTACAACACTATTGACCATAATTTATGTACAATTGACAAAATAGTTGCATGTAAATATTTTTCATACACCTCTCACAAAATAGAAAATTCGGCACCGATTCATCTAGAACCGGATCAAAATTTAAACTATAGATGCTTCATCCTTTCCTCAAGATTTTTTCCAAACATTATATTTAGGTACCCGAGTATCCACTTCATCAGAGATTCGCCAAGAGTTCCGTGCCCACCGTTTTGACCGTGTTTTGAAACGTGCATAAAAATGAAAAAAATGAAAAAATGGGAAACCTACCAAATCTTTATTGCAAATTTGTATCGAATATTAGAGCATATTGTATGTATAATTCACCAAATAGTTGGATGTAAAATATTTTTAATACACCTCTCATAAAAAAGACCAAATTTTGCAGATTCAGTTGGAACTTGGTCAAATTTAAACTACATGTGTTAGATAGTTTGATCTTTATTTATCGCAAAAATGATTTCTAGAAAAATAAGTAGCTATTTCATCATAGATCTCCCAAAAGTTTGTTAAGAATAAACACCTAGCTACGGACACCAAATAGATGGATGAGGTGGGATCGAGTGGACCCCACGAGTGACATGTAAGCATAGTTAGAAGAAGTTACAACGTTATTATAATCGTCGTAAATGTTATGACGATCTAAATAGCTCATAGTCGACTAAAAATAACTCTGTAAGTTGTGTGGCTCAGTTTACGACGATTTTATCTTATGTGATGATGACATTGTTGACTCACATCGTCGTAATTTTATAGGGATTTGACCCCCCTCAAACGATTTACAACCATATCATATGAAATCGTCATAGAATTATGACGAATTCATCCACGACCACTTATAGAACGTCATGTATGAGCATATTTCTTGTAGTGCTAACAAAACTTTGTAAGAAGATATAGTGAGAAATAGTTGAGGATCAAACTATATCTCAAAATAAAAATAGATGTTTTGCTATCAGTCACAAGCTTTATGTTAGGCGCAGTACTCATACATGAACTTATGAGCAAGAATGGCTCTATCAATTACCATCTACATTATATATATCTTCTGAAACTTTTTTCCGGGAACCTCTGCCTCCCTCTCCCCGGGCATCTTGTAACATCTCATGTGCAATAAATGAAAACCACCATGAGATTGTACTTTGTCTGTTGACTTTGTAACTTGGCATGATGCTAAAAATTATAATTTCATGTGATGATTTCAAATGGCATTGGGTTTGGAGCTCATTTGTTTTTCTTATGAATTCAATCTGAATGGTTCAAGAAGGATGTTGGGTGAATTGTTCTATTTGTGTTTGATCTCCTCTAAACCTCAAACTTGGCATAGCCATTTCCTTTGCAATGACAAGGGTTTTAAAAAGCTCAATTCATTTTTGCCATCACCCAAAGTGTGGGCTCTAGTTCAAGTGTTTTGAAAATCAAAAAGGAGCTCACATTTTTGTTGTTGCCAAAAATGTTCAAACCATTTTTAGAAAATGGCCATTATTGCAAGGATAATTTACATATTTTTTTATGTATTTTTTCTGCCTTGTAATCATTCCTAAAAATCCCCAAAGCATTTATGTTTGTTTTTAAATGGAAAAGACTTTGGGAGGGATCCCTTTCCCCTCTTCCCTCGCAGCCCAGCCCATCTGGGTCGGCCTGCCAGCTTCCCCCCGCGGTCCAGCCCACCGAAGCGGTACGGCTCGCACCCCAGCCGTTGGATCCGATCCACGGTCGGGATCATAACGGAGGGGCACGGCCGCCCCCTTTCCGTCTGTTGTCAGCGAGGACACCGAGAGAGAGAGAGAGAGAGAGAGAGAGAGAGGACGCCGGCGTCGTTTTCCTTGCCGTCTCCGACCGTCCCATCACGCCCTGCGCCCCTATAAGAGCCCTCGAGGGCCTAGGGTTCCTTTCCCCTCCCCAATTTGAGCTGCCGCCGCCTGTAGGCTCGCAGGGGAGCTCCCCTGTTCCACCTCGTCCCGCCGGTGAGCGTCCCGGTTTCGCCGACGTCCTCGCCCCGTCTTCAACCCTGCGATCGCGCTCGTCCATCCCTGCGCTGACGCGCTTCCATTCCTCTCCGCCGGTCCCCGTTTCGTGAAGAGGAGCGCCTCCTCAACGTCGGCCCCGCCTCAGCCGTCTTCGTCTTCGGCGACGGCCACGTCACTTCCTCCTCTCTGCTGTGCTCCGCTCGTCGTCAGCACCCCCAAGGTGAGCTGCGCCTCCTCCTTCTCCCCGTAGCATTGTCCACTTCGCCTGAGCAGTGCAGCGTGTGCATGCCTGCGGTTAGCGTCGCCGCCGTGCTGTCGTGGTCGCCGTGACCGTGGCATGGACTAGGCGTTCGACGGTGTGCTCTGTGAGCGTTGAGAGCGCGCGAGTGGCAGCCAAGACGAGTCCTTGTGCGTGCCCGTAGCTAGTAGCGCGCGGATCTGAAGATTTTTCAGGGCCACCGCCGCCGTGAGGTTCAGGTGACGATAGCGCCGCCTTCGCTGCGTCTCCGGCGAGGTCAAGTGCTTGGCTGTGAAGCTGGGTGTCGCGTCCGCACACCAAGCACCTCCGCGTAGTTTAGGACACTTTGTGTATGAGGCCAGTGTCGCCGCCGTTTGCCGCCGCGTTCGGATGTCGTCGTCAGGTTCAGATGCAGTGGCCCGTGCCGTTTTCAGTCGATCTAGCGCCGCCGTCGTGCGGGCTCTGGCCAGATCCCGACGCGTGCGCGTGCGTGGATGTGCCGGCTAGGCCTTCCCAGTGGCCGTTGGGGCAATACTACAGTGCAGGAGTCGCCAGCGTCACCACCGTTCGCCGCCGCGGTGTCTGTCAGTGTGCGGGTTCAGAGTTTGGAGAGGGGGTGCAGCAACCCTAAGTTCCCTGCTACCCCATCTCTGTCGAGTTTCGTTGAGTGGAGTAGTGGCAAGGGGGGCTGTGGTGTAGAGGCACGGCGTGGGTTCGATCCCCAGCCAGTGCAAGCCTCTCCTTCTCCTTTTTGCGAGCGGCTTGGGCCACCTGGGCAGGCTGGGCTCAGCCCAGATGCTGCCGCAGCCAAAGCTTGGGCCTTGGCGCCCGAGGCCAGCCCAGGAGGCTGTGTCCTCCCTTTTCTTTTTTGTTTTCTTTTCAAATTTGGTTCAAATTCAAATTCAAATCTGAATTTGAACTTCAAGCCTTTCTGCCTCAAACATATAAGCCAATATATGAATTTGGGTTAGAATTGCCCACTGATCAGCATGGTGATGTTAATTTTACCGTTTGCCCCCTCTAAATTGGAGTGATGGCAAATTGCAATAAGACCCCACGTTTCTTTTTAAATTTGCAAAGCGCCTTGCAAATTCAAAGTGGGTCATGTCATATATGCTTTTGGGGTAAATTTTCCCAAGGATCAGCATGGTGTTGAAGGTTTTGACATCTGGAGCAAATCCAAAATGCAAGTGGTGCACTTCTGCACCCAGGCCCCTGAATTCATTTGTATTTGCGACTGTGGTTTGCAAATTCAACTGTTGCCATATCATATATGGTTATGGGGTAGAAAAATCTAAGGATTCAAATGGTGGTGTCCATTTGGTGTTTTGTGTAACTCAAATGGACATAGTGTGATCACTTAACCATTTCCGAACCTTGCCTTTCTTTCTTTGCTTTTCCTTCCAACTTCAGTGCATGTTGGTTTTGTTCTTTTGTTCATTCAAGTCCTTTTCCATGTCATCTTGAATTCTTGCATCCTTGGACCAGCCCTAGCATATTTTTATGTGCAAGTGGTTGGTAATCTTTTCACCCTTTGAAACCTTCCTTGGTGTTAGTTTCACCGACACTTCTCCGTCTTCGGAATCGTTAGTTTAATTTCACGATGCATTCTTTATATTTGATTAATTGTTGTTGTTGATCATTCTATGTTGCCGTGTTACTTACACCAAAATTAAGGCTAAGACCAAAGCCATAAAAATATAAATAATTGCATATGAAGTTGTTGACGTGTCATCACCACCTTCATTTAAATTGACTAGATAAGGGTCACATCCTGCTTGTTAAACCTGATCATCCCATCCATGAATGCGCATTAGTTTTCGTTGCTTACTTGTGTGCCTTTTCCTTGTCGGTACTTTACGTTAGCACCTGAGACTGCCGAGGAGACTTACGTGGAGGTTTCCGACACCGAGCCCGAGGACCCTGCTACGTCTGCTTCGACGACCGATTACCCAGACAAGGGGAAGATTCATACCATTACTTGATACCCTTCTGCCTACCTGCCTAGCTGTAGTCTAGAACGTTTGTTTGATCCTATCCACCTTGTTCATGCCATAATCAAACCAAACAGCCATGATCCCCACATCCCAGCAAAACACTGTATTGCTAAGTTACCGCTGCTCAGCCATTTCTTAGTATGATTATGAAAACTTGTTGCTTACCCTATGCTATGGTTGGGATATCATGTTATTGAAGAAGTTGGTTGATATTTATTATTATTATGATGTTAACTTATACTCGACGAAAGATGGGAGACCAGGATGTTCCCGCCAGGTGTTTTGTTCCATTTGAGTCACCTAGGTCCCAAGTTCCGGGTATTGTGTTTCTTGACGAGCGTGCCTAATCGTGTGTGGGATTCTATGGGGTCCCCTTGTCTTACCTACCTAGATTCATACAATTCTAGTGGTGGCCCGAGCTGATTTACTATTTTCAAACGTATGTGTGCTTGGTTGGTACCCCGGCAGTTTTCGAAACAACCCGGACCAACGGAGACATAGTTCCTCTGGTTGGTCCACACTGGTGAGCTAGGGAAGTCCCCTGTTATATAGGTGAGACTAAACCCGACCTTAGCCATACGGTAGAGATTGATTCGAGAGCGCGGCCGGCTTTTGAGTTAGGTGTCGACTCACCGGGGGCCACCCGGAATTATGCGTTGTTAGTTAGAGGGACTCTGACATTCTGGAGTTTCAGGTGTTCACCTAGCCAAGTGGAAACCGGTCGTACATGCGAAGCCTATGATGGGCAGTTGGTACACCCCTGCAGGGTTAAATCTTTTCGAAAAGCCGTGTTCGCGATTATGGACGACTTGAGATGTACTCCTTGTTCATAGAATAACATCAATTTGAATCATAATTAAAACTTGCCTACCGTGTGAGTACCTTGGTTGCTTTTCTTCGTCCAGGGGGACCGAGAGAAGATCCAGGTTGTGTTATGTTTGACGTAAGTAGGTGGACATCAGACTTATGACGCGATGTCACGTGTATTCTTGGATCTTACCTTTATTCTAATAGAACGATAGCCACCATATATGCTAGTGCAGCTGCAACCTTTACTTTTACCTTTCCTTACCGTAGGGAGTTAGTTATCCTGTAATGATATAATCTCACCCCTGTTTTCCTTTTGTGCTTTTACTGTTTTGCCTGATCGGCCGCTGCAGTTGACTACTACCTCGACCCGAGCACTGGACGATACTTCGTGGAGGTGCCCCCGGAGGACGACGATGTGGACGACTTCGTTTAGTAGATCCTATAGTTGGGTTCCGACGATCCGTGGGTGGACTATTTATGTGCAGCCCTCTCTAGGGTAATTTGGATTTTGACCGTACTCCGTCGTGATTGTCTTCCGCTTGTTGCATGATGTACTGTTGGGTCTATGAACCTCTGAGATGATGTAATAAATTCCAATGGCGATATATTTAGGTACACATCTCTAACACAGTGAACCCGTTGTCATTGCTCTGGCCGGAGAGATGCATCTTCTACAGATCCATTTTCTCCGCGGAGTTGCGGGCGGATCTGAAGCACGCGAAAATCAGTCGATTGTCGACAGTTGGTTCGTCGCTCGCAACCTTAGCGGACGACGCCGCCTTCCGCTTCGGTTTTCTCTATCTCTTTGGGGCCATTGTGGATTTGAGAAGGTGTAAGGGTGGGCATCGGTTCAGAGGAGGAAGAAGGGTGCGGTGCGGCGAAAGGATAACTTCCTAGTTACTGGGGGCTGGCTCATTAACCCATTCTAGCGACGCCACGGTTACCTTTTCAATTTCCCCGGGAAGTTACCCTTTACGAGTCAGCCACTTGTCACGGTCAACTTAAAAGCGCAGTACGAGAGCGGGCCGGCGGTTTTCAGGCCGATGCAGCGATTCAAATATACGAGGCAACTTCCCGGAACATTTGGGGCCTAGATGAGGTTGCTAGGGTAGCTCGCTGGCCTCATCCAGGCCTGGGGGCTACTGTTAGTAACATGACAAAAAGATGACCCCGGATGCCTTGTACAGAGGGAGATGGCCTCCGATTGATCCCTAATACATATCACAGTACTTCCCCTCTACAAATGATACATGGAAAACCTCCCAACATTACCCATTCTAGTAACTTCGGATGTGCTTCACACCACCACAATGAACATCCATGGGCCCACACAGGCAATTGGGAATCTATGTGGGGTACAAATCACCATCTATTATCAAGTACTTGGAATCGTTCTAGGGATCTATTCACAACCCGTAACACCGATTGCAGAGGAACATTTCCCAGCATTAGGGGAGATTTCAAGTACCATAAAGAATGCTCGGAAATTGATTGGAATGTTGAAGCCAGTTCATCCTCTGATCCACGTACCCATGAGACCAAACTTCAACTTCCAAAAATCATTAATTTGCAACATCTTCCAAGTAATATGCCAGATTCCTTTACTAATCAAAAAGTGTTACAAAATCCTTAAATCCGATAAAAAAAATATGCCTGAAAGAGTGGAGGTACCAATAAAAACCACTCAACTCCACGTTCCTAAAAAGAGGGGTAGTAGTATGGCGTCTAGCGAAAAACAAGCTTCCAGCAAGCAACAACGAAAATCTAGGAGAAACTCCTTGGAATCAGTAAAAATGCAAGTCAGCTCAACATTGACAAACACCTAATGGCTAGTATACACCCAGAGGAATGGTAACCTCCACAACCCAGCTTTAGTTTGCACATACTGATGGGAAATCAGAACACCTAGACTCACACGTATTGGGAAATCATGAAGAGTCATCAAGGGTGCATAAAATTTCCACCAACTATATCGATTCCGGAGAATCATTTAACCGCAAGTCTATGATTGTCGATATTTATTTTTCTGCTACAATTACAAATACCCTTCTTAATGATCATGGACATAGCTACCCATCCAATACTCCCATGGTGGTTCGTTCTCTAGACATAGAGAAAGATCCATTCATGGCAAGGGATGATGAGGAAGAGATGTTGGGAGCCGAGGTTACATATCTTAGTGTCGTTGAATCGCTCATGTATCTTGCAAATTGCACACAACCTAGATAACATATACAATGAATCTACTTGCTAGACATAGCGTGGCTCCCACCAAACATCATTGGTATGGAGTCAGGAATATCTTTCGATATCTCCAAGGCCCAAAGGATCTTGGCTTGCTTTTTAGTTCTAGAAAAACAAGACTATATAATTGGATAGACATATGTTGGCTATTTATCTGATCTCCATAATGCCACATCGTAGACCGGTTTTGTGTTCCTACATGGTGGAACTGCCAATAAATAGATTCTTGTGTCAACATCTACCAATCATTTTGAGGCATCACGTGAATATGTGTGGCTTCGCAGAATGATGAACCACATACAACAAGCATATGGAATTGGTTCTACGGATCACCTACCATTATCTACAAAGATAACAAAATATATGTCACACAAATGCAAAAAAGATGCATCAAGAGCAACATAACTAAGCATAATTCTTCCAATTTGTTTCCCTCCCATGAAATCCAGAAAAGCAAGGAGAAAAACATCTTGCAAGTTAAATCATGCGAAAATTTTACAGATTATTCACCAAATCTCTACCAACTTCTACATTCCAAAAATACGTTTATGAAATTGATACACAACGACTTTAGGACTTTCAAAAAATCAAGGAAAGTACCGCCCTAAAATGATTCAATTCAAAGCATCACTATTTCTCTTTGTGAGTTATATGTTTCAAGTTTCCATCATGGATATTAATGAAGAACATTTGAAGGAGGTTTTTTCAAAATGGTGATGCTTTATGGACAATCTTTTAAAATGATGCTACTACCTGGATAAATGTAGATTAAGGGGAGTGCTACAACTTAATTAATACATAATTAAGTAGAAACCTACTTATCCTAACTACTGTCGGTTAACCTTTCCGGAAACCAAGCATCCCTTCTCTTGTATCCCAGTTTGTAAACAACGCGTCTATGCGACCGTGCCTCTTTGACATCAATATGATCATGTAACCGAATCATCCACAATCAATAAAATCATTCTGATTCTTCACACGTCCGTCTGAGCACTGCAACGACCACACGGTAATCGTTGAACTAGCAAACTAGGGTGTCAGATCTGCATGTTGTTATGCAAACTGAACTACCAGTTTGTTGGGATCCTTGTGATGGAACCAACCCACCAGGGTTCAAGTTCTGGTGTATGCATATTTCTATAATTATTTTGAAATTTTCGACGATGTTTATTTAGTGGGAAGAGACGTGACGTCTTCATCAATTTCAAGATGTAATGCCATCTTTGTATCTCGGCTGGGTTCATAGGAGTGGTGTGTGTATGTGTCCATAGAGATGAGTACTGTGTTAAAAAAAACTGCATGTTGTTTTCGTTTACGCCTGACCTACCTGAGTGACCTAGGCTGACCTCTATAACAGTTTGTCGCTTAGCCATGTTTTTGGACTTTCCAAGCTTTGTTTGTTTTAACTGTGTTAAAGGACTGTTTGTCTAGCGCCTAAGTCTACATAATTCTATTGTGTGTTATAAATCGATGATCACTCACGAACTACTTCCTCCGTTTATAATATAAGGTGATTTTTAAAGCTAACATGGCATACAAAATGATCTTATATTATGAGACAGAGACAACATATCATAGCATGGTGTTTCTATTGATTTCGGCAATCTATTTTTAGAACCATGAGGCTTTTTAATTTTTTCCAATGCAGCCATTGAACCCCTGCTCCCTTAATTAGTTTGTGAAAAGAAATAGGTATGTCTCGTACTCCGTACAATAGAATAAAGGCCTGTCTTATATCCACTAATTTTGAGTATGGCAGTGATTGTGTGATCCTCAATTTAAAAAAAAAAGATGAACTAGAGCAGTAGTTCGTCCAGTAACTAGATCCTTAACAAATTAAACTCCATTAAGTCAAGGCTCAAGCTCATATGAAATGGGCATAGTAATTGCTTCTTAGTATGATATAAGGTCATCAGTACATATATAGCATATTAATGCCCGGAAAAATATGTCAATAAGCGAAACCGATTATTGAAGTGAACAAATTCCGGAAAAGTCTGATGCATCTGTCCGGGTCTCTCTTTCATTATCGAGGCACACTCAGACCAGTTTCTGCAAGACAGCAGGGAGATCATAAATTTCAGTTGTTGTGCAGCCACATCATCTACATAAATTCCCGAGCACACCGGGCAAGTTGCTATAACCAAAACACAAAAGAAGAAAAATTGATGGCAAGAAAATTGATAATACCCCAATGTAAAATCAAGTTACCAAATTTAAGTCTGATATCTGAACAACAACAATCACTGTTGAGTTTGGAAGTCTGGAGTTTATTCGTAAGAAACAATCATGAGATGGTTAAAGGAAATATGAATTCTACATCATGTGGAAATCTCAAATTCATAATCCAACAGACTGATAGTTATGAGATAGGAGTACACAAAAAAGTTCTTAAATGATTCTGAAACTCGGTTGAGTAATAGAGTTCATCCAAATAGTGCATTTTGCACCTATATGAAATATGTGCACAGGTGCAACACATAATTTTATCCAACAGACTGATAGTTATGCTATAGGAGTATACGAAAAATTCTTGATTGACCAATGTTTTCTGAAACTCAGTTAAGCAACAGCGTTCATCCAAACAGAGCATTTTTCAATTATATGAAATGTGTGCACTGGTACAATACATCATCGAAATACATATGGGAATTATGTGGCAAATTTGAAATTACAATAAAGTATCACGATAATGCCGTTGGTCTGACAATGATTACAGCAGTCCAATTTCTGTTCCAAACTGCAACTGAACTAAGATAATGATGTCCTATTCAATTGAAGTTTACCATTACCTACTTTATGGAAATATCGCTAATAAAATGATGTATTAACAAAAGTATTAAAAACAGGTAAAATATTAGAACATAAAATTAATAATCTCAACTTCTCAAGCATTTATATATAGAGCTGAAGTCACATAAATAATCTAAATGCCCCTGAAATATTTCATAAAGTAAAGCTGCAATGCTAAATAAATCAATATCTCTACTCCTAAAGGGGGAGTTCGTACGTCGTCTCGTCGACACGAACTCCCCCGCTCGATAGCCTCTCCCACCCAGCGATTTTTATTCCATGTATGTTCCCTTCCCGATATTATTCCAATCCTTCCTTTCCCTCGTAAATCTTCCTTCGCTGTGCAGTCTCTCCGAGAACAATCAGGGATGCAATCCCCTCTTTCCATGTTGCGGCCGGAAAAAGGGCACACCTTCCTTCTCTACCCGCAACTTCCTCTTAAATCTTGGTACATGTAGCAGGTCCTCTTCCAATTCCTGATTGCGTCGTGTTTGATTCGGATTGGAGTTTGCGCAAGAGAACTGCTCCAGTACGTAGCCATGGGATTTTCGAGTACGAGGATTACACATGGACCTGGATGCCATAAAAATGACCTCTCGAATAGAATCTCATCAAAATTGCATCGCAAAATCCAAGGTCAGTTCAATGTCGTCTCCGCTGGCTTCACCGAAACACCATATGTCGTCCTCTCATGGTCGAGAATTCGCCAAAATTCACGTTGGTTCTTTGCTTGAGGTAAGGATATGAAGCTTAACCTTGCAATTTCATATGCATCTATTTTCTTCTCAATATCAGTTGCTTGCGTGGATCTAGCGCATGTGTGGTCTTCTTCATCCAGATCCATGCCGGGAGCGAGTTGGAGTTGACGCCTATTCGGCCTTCCCCTGGTGGGAAGTGTACCGTTCCCGCATCATCGTCGCCGCCGCCTCTTCGTTAGCAGGTATCTCCGCCCTTCTCTTTCTCCGTCTTAACTCCACGTCTCCACCCCCTTCTTATTCATCCATCCCAGTGCTCTTCCCGTTTTCTATTCGAGAAATCTCATATGCGAGTTCGTCTTAAGCCCACACTGAATCCAATTTCGTGGAGAAAAGCAGAGATTCCATGGATTTCCCATGGACCTTCCCTGGTGCTCTTATTTGATGATTGATGTAAATGTGCATGTGCCTGTGCCTATGCCTGTGTTTGAAGGAGACTGATGACGAAGATGGTGCCCTGGTTGTCTTTGTTTATGAGATTCCCTATGCTGATTGGATCTATATCACACTAGCCTGCTCCCCTCCTATTGGAACACAGAGGCCAGAGCTAGCTCATATATGTCCCTCATGATCCTGTGCGTGTGATGGCAAAGGTATGTACATGGTATTATCAGGTTATCAACTAGGCCAGCTTTTGTTGTTTTTTATTCATATTTATTTCATGAGCCAATGTTCTGCTACGTACAATTATGAAATTTATTTGAAGAACCATGCAAAGGAATTTGAGATGTTGCATATAAAACATCTTCGATTTATTAATAGTTTATTTAAGGACTCATTTTATTAAGAGTTCATTTATCATTGTAATAGAAATTCCATTTATTACCTTTGGAGTTTGGACCAACTTCAGAATGATGCACTTTTGCTTCAGAATGTTTTTTTTTAACTGAGCGGCAGGTGTTCTGCCTTTTCATTAAAGATTAGGGATGTACAAAGGGGATTACAGTCGTCCCAGGGACGCTGTCTATACAAAGATGGTGAACTATAATGCTATTCTCACTAAATCGAAATCAGCTTTGATCATGGAAAACACATCATCCGCTGTAGCGGAGGCAGAATTGAAAATTCTGCGGTTTCTCTCGTTCCATATGTGCCAAGCAATATATGCAGCAGTCGCAGCCTTCCCCTTGGAGCTCTTGGAGCAGGCAATCCACCATTGACCCACCGTCAGTAAGCCAGCAGGGGTGATAGGGCAGTCAAGAGGCCTAGATGATCTCAGTTTCAGCCAGACGCTCTTGGCAAAGGGGAAAGCATCAACGAGGTGGAGTGCAGTTTCAGGATTCTGGAGGCAAAGGGCACATGTACCACTGAGGTCACAACCATGCGCTCGCAGCCTGTCAGTTGTTGGCAGGCGATTTTGAGCCAGTGTCCAGATGAAGAACTTGAGTTTTCTTTCAGAATGTAGCAATGCTTTTATTCTCACGAAGTTTCCATATTTCATATGCCAAGCAAAAAGTGGTAAGTGACTACACCGAGCAAAATGTTGATTATGCTTATTACTCAACACAACTTTTAACTATTTCATAATTTCAGAGAAAGGATAATTGTCTCTTGCCCATGTGCTGTCTGCTGGGCTCGTCGCTGTCGCCCATCGGCCATCTGACTCGTCGCGCTGCCAGCCATTACCAATGTGGCTCTTCTATTGCACAGGCTCAACGTACCGCTACTGCGAGTTACCGGACGGCCACGAACTCACTGCCGCTGCAAGTTTCTTGGCAGCCATGTACTACACAAAAAGAGAGGAGACTTGGAGGAGGTTGCATCCGCGGTGGCGTCCTCCGAGGCTGGCCTCCTCCTGTGTCGTCCAACCCGCCATTGGGTCTGTCGAGCTGGATGAGGACAACCTCTATATGACTATATGTCTTTCCCTGTAGGGCTCCCTGAAACCTTGGCCCGCACAGCTACACTTCTCGTCGAATATTCGAGATCAGATGGTGCGGGGTGGGCTTAACAGCCTCCAGTCCAGAGTTGCAGGCTCTCAGTCAAAGAAAAAAGGCTTCACCATCACGCTCACAAAGGAGTTGATTGTTGAGGACTTCGCATGTGGTGGTAAGAAGATGGTAAAATCCCAGTATACTTAGATCGATGTAAAGCATTGCAACCTCACCTCATCTGTGATAGCTAAGGCACACCATCTTCCTCACTGTATAATTATATGACAGTAAAGACACTGATATAACTATCTAACAGTAAGCAAACTTCTCATCCAAAATTTGGAGTAACAAAATATCATTGATAATTGTGGGTATAGCCCTTTTAACTATTATAACTACTCACAAATCACAACACATAACTAACAAACAAAGCACTAGCATCTAACCAGCTGGACTGGCTTTCTTCTCTGAATGTTTCCACTCTTAGTAATATTTATCCCCTAACTGTGCCATCTATAACAAGTTTTCCGTTTATCGGTTTCTTCTGACATGCCTCTACTTCAACATAGGAGTGTGAAGATGTCAAGTTTGGTGTTTGGCACGGTGTTGCTTTCTTGGTTATATAATGGTAAGTAAATGTTGATCACTGCTTAATAAATCTTATGTACGTCCATGGTTTAAAGAAATTTTATTGTTTGAGCCTATACTAAGATATTTGCGGGTTATATTGAATCTTATATTGTTCCCCGGTTGATCTAGACATCAAATATTATAAGCTTCCTTTTTGTGAGCAAACGGGTGAACTAAGAAAGATAAACTTGTTCCATATAAAGAAGTGGAATTTTCTGTGCATATGATACTAACAATTTCTCAAACAATTAGGTTACTGAAGACAGTCGGAGATCGCGTGGAGCACCAACTATAACCTCAAGAAGATGCAGCCAAGCCAGGTGGCGAATTATCCTATGTTTCATCATCTGAATCTTTTCTTGAGTTACTAGGTTGTTCTATCCAGTTTGTTGTGACAATACAATCTTTAAAAAATGGGGACTTTTTGTTGAGCTATTTTTTTTTGAAATAAACCCAGGAGAGCTGCGTATTTCGTTGTATAGAAGAAGGCACGAGGGCCCGAACTGCTCGGTTTATTAGAGGAAAACCGGGCAAAAACCCGAACAACGACAAGCCACACCTACCGCTCTAAGGCTAAAGTAGCACGAAGGCCACCCAAACTAGGCTGCCACACGAATATCTATCAATATCGCCAACGGAGAGGAACGATATGCCGAAGGGAAGCGAGCATATGCCAATCCGATACTACGAGACTGCTAGACATAGCATGCCCGACGCTTCTTGCATGTGACGGTGCTTCAACAGCCCACCACCGACAAGAAGAGCACCAGTCGATGAACAGTCGTCGGTCTCCACTAGCCACGGTCCCTCTGACCGGGTCGAACTCCAAAACGATGCCCTCAAGAGGGAGTTCAGCGCCAAGCGAAGCTAGAGCACCGCCATCGTCCGATCCGGTAAACCGGATCCAGGGTTTCCCCCGGAGTATACCGGAATGAGAGGTGAGGACTGCTCCATCGACGCCTTCAACAAGGAAAATGACGCTCGTAGGCGCCGTCATCGATGACTCCGGCCATCACCGGAGAGCGGCTTACGCCGGCAGCCATTAATCCCAACACCAGGACCCAGCCAGCCCCCAAGCATCCTCATCCTCGACGAACATCAAAGGGCTCCACCCCGGATCTGGCGCGGAACGGGACATCCAAATCAGAGCTGGCGTCAGGCGGTCGCGGGCGAGCAGCGGGGGACCGAGGCCGGGCAGCGGGTGGCCACGGCCGTGCGGCAGGAGGCCAAGGCCACGCGGCGGCGACCACGGCCCGGAGGCGGTGACCATAGCCAGGCGGCAGAGGGAGCCCGGCCAGACGCGCGGGTGCGCGAGGAGCACGGACAGGCTAGCCGGCGAGTGCGGAGGCCACGCGGCGAGGCGCGAGCCGGCGCAAGCAGTCGCGGCCAGATCTGGCAGCCCTGCCTCCTGGGACGCCGCGCGATCGAGGCAAGGGCCCCACCGCTGCCTTCCTCGGGACCAGCATGGCTTCGCCGGCGTGCGCCCTCTGGCAACGGCGAGACGGGAGGGAGGTAGAAGGCGGCGCTAGGGTTTCGCCCCTCGTGTCGCCAGAGCGAGGCGACGCGGGGGGGGGGGGGGGGGGGGATGACAATCTTGTTGAGCTATTTTGATCCTTCATTGATGATAACTTTCCAAATTCCTTTATGTACATCCTCTATTTTTGTGGCTTCATTTCGTGGGTTGGATTGGGCCTTGTGTCTCCCTAAACATGCACACAAACATGGAAAGGGAGGCTAATGTAACCATCAACACGCGTCTCTTTTGCAGTACAAGAAGCGTCACTGATGGGAAGTGGAGAAGGAGGGGCAGAGAAGGAAGCCGCATCCATGTATCGCCTATCGACCAACAGCATCAACAACAACAACTAGCTCGCGCGCGTGTGTGTGGAAGATAGAGGAGAGAGAGTGAGTAGAGAGAGATAGAGGGAGGGAGAGGGAGTCAGAACAAAATCAAGTGAAAATGGCCGCTTTTTTAAAGCTAGCTCATGTGCTGGAGTTGCTTTGCATCGTTCAGGTGACAATGTTTTTTCGCTCAGCGGAGGCACTTCTTCTGATTATCTATATTTTTTATTTCACTTTTTAATTTTTTAAGACAATTATTGCCAATTGAAATCTTTAGCATCTCGGTTTTCTCACAGACAATGACTTATAAGAACAAAACCAATATCACTTCTGGTGTTCTGATGGTTTAAGTGCATGTCTATAATTTAGTATATGTATGGGACCTACTAAACAATGAAGCCTACTATATCATGTTAGCTCCATCTAGCTTTACCATCTGGAATTTTGTACAGAAGGACGACATGACGATTAAGGACAATCGATCACACGTCAACTCTCTTTCAAATATTGTTCCATCCCGTAGCAACGCACGGGTATTTAGCTAGTTCTAAATATTGAATGATCTGGCACCATACAAGAAAAAAAGATGGGTATTCATTAAGCTAGAAAAAAAGATGGGTATTCATTAAGCTTGAGCATTCCAGCGGCCTAGCATACACTGTTTTTCACTTACAACCATCTACATTGAACTTAAAAGTACCACTAGTGTAGCAAGACGTGAACTGTTTACTTCGCAAAACTTGTTACCTTTATATCCCATATATGATTGTACCATTGACCTTCAGGGATTCAAGTACTATGTAATCCAAAAGAGTGAATTAACTTTGTACATTGCAACACTCTGAACATGCACAGTACAACCAGGGACACCGGCAAGTTAGATTTTACTATAAAACCAGTCACTGGTTTCCTTCAGCTTTCTTGAGTCGCCAAGCACTCCCGCATCACTACCCATGGCGACGTCGGTGCGGACCCTAGCGCCGCCACAATGTCCCCGGCCCTGTCGACTACCTTGCCGCCAGCATCGGCCGTGGTGGCGGCAAGCCGAGCGCAGGAGATGTCTTGGGGACTGGAAGGTTGCGGCAGAGGCCCAATGGTGCTGCATTTGTGGCTCTTGTCCACGCGCGGCGGCAGGGCAGCGCTCACGGTCGAGTCGGCATTGCTGCTCTCCCCCTTCCACGACGTGCAATGATGGTCGTGGGGCGTCTAGGTGGCGCGATAGGCAGAGGTGGCGATGCGCGTCCAGGCTGGATCTCACGGCTCACATGATGATGGGGTGACAATGGCGTCGAAGGGTCTAGACTAGCTCTATGGTTGTTGTATCTCTCGACTGCCCTGCCCCCGACTTAGATAGACGCCAGGGGCTAGGGTTTACAAGGTTCTAGTTGATTAAGGACACAACGAGGTCCTCCTAGAGTCTGTCTTCTTGTCGTCTATGCCAAGTCTTCCAAGCTTCGTAGCAGGATCCCCCATTCCTCTATCACTGACAATGGCCCTAGGGCCAGCCGGCTAGTGATGGTTCCAAAGAGGCGAAACTAGCAAACGGGCCAAAAAATCCTTGTGATGGTCTTTGATGGATCAAACATCTCGGTCGCATTACTCGAAGCGAGAGTCTTGGCTGATAGATCAGTTCGCCTCAGCTTATTTATTCATAGGAAGGAGAGGCTCGGAGCTTCACTCAACGAGTCCATCTTTTCTTCTTCGCTTATCTGCCTTCTTCATGGCGCCGTCTTGCAGCTGAGGCTATCGTGCTCGCCGCTGCCAGCTTCGCCTTCTCTGCTGCCCACCCACTTTGAGATAAATGCCCAAACCACACAGTTCGTACTGCCCAGAACACCATGGATGGAATGGGGTGGAGACAACATGGTGAAGAGATTGTGATGTGGTGCAACCTAGCACCATCATCATGGACATGGCTCCATAGCCAAGGGAAACACACATCACACATTCTAAGGTGAATTCTATCCATCATGGACTTGGTTCTCACTTGGATGGTATACTACTTGACTCCCCTCGTGCATGCATCAGGTTGATGAGCTCAATGCGCATCAAAGGACTACAAGCACAAGAGAACGACGACACTCTCTCTCACTCCCCCTCTCCCTAACCCTCTCTCTCTCTCACTCCCCCTTTCCCCTCCTCTCTCTCTCTCTCTCTCTCTCTCTCTCTCTCTTCTCTCTCTCTCTCTCTCTATACCTTTGTATCTTTATTTCCTTGTTGTTCTTGAATCTTGATGCACCTCTTTTACTGTCTTGGATATGAGAGATACTTGCCATGGATCTTTTCCCCTTAGTGTTCTCTTGAGTTGTTTTCTTGTGGATTTTTCCTTCTGTTTTTCGTCAAATCTACCTCCAATTCGTGAAGTTCGGGCAAACCTAGGGACTTGGTCCTAAATTGGCCCTTGCCCCATATAATTTAGTATCTAGAGCAAGGTTGCCACAAATTTAGAGCCCCCCCCCCCTTGTGATTCTAGCCTAATTTTGCTGTTCTTGTCCAATTTCAAAAATTCCTACAAAAAAATAGCCATACAAAATTTCTTGCGATTTGTTATTCCTAGTGTCACGGAAATAGCAACATGTATTCCCATGGGGCCATAGGCCAGTATATATACATGTACATGCGATGGAAAATATGCAGAAAGCCCCTTATACTACAGGGAACCTATACTGACCACATAGAGACATTCATCATCTGCTAAGGCAGAAAGTTTTCTGATACGCTAAAACCTACTTTTGGGTGCCCTATTATACAACATTTGTTGGAAATGCTCATACGCATATAATTCGTTACATTCCAAATTACTGGACATACAGATTATAGATGCTTATACATTTAGATATATAGCATATCGCTTGCACCTAAAACGTTACCAATCATCGTGAACATTTTGTCTATTTTCCTTTAAGTATATATGTTCACAATGGCATAAACCTAAAGAAAGTCCTTCCTCACCTCACATACATTTTGACAGCAACCAAGCAAAGTCTGAATTTCAGAATTCAACAACAGTAACATTTGACGAACGGAATCAACCAAAATTATGCGTGGAGGGTGGCAGACTAGACTAGGCATGAACTAAACAAGCAAGTAATTGGGAAGTTAAAACTCACAGGTAGGATGCAAAGAATAAGACTCAGACTCCGGGATAGGAGCTGCAGAGCGTACCCTGCGACACGGCCCGCGCAATCTCTGCCCCAAGCCGCGACGTTAGCCTCGCCGCCGAGATGGCGCTGTGCAGAGGCTGCAGAGATCGTGCCAACGCCACCTGCCGCCGCAGGGAGGAAGCCCTGTGCCACACACACAGACCCCACAGTTGAAGGCTAACTTGGAAATAAGTCGCCAAGGGAAACGTACAACACTTACCTGGGGATTGGAGCGAAGGAGCCGGGGAGAGAGGCGGCGGGGCTCCGGGCGGCTGAGGAGCGGATGAAGGCGGCTGCGACGGGGCGGGAGAAGGAGCGGAGGCGCGACGCCATTGCTAGCTAGGAGGAGGAGGAACGGAAGTGAAGATGGAAGGCGGAAGGGCGAGGGTTAGGGCTTTGGACCTTGCGATTTGAGAAGTCGCTGTACATGGGCCTTAATGCGCTATTTCCAATAGGGCCCTTCTAGCCCTTTAGGCCCCCCATCTGCCGCAGTCCCCGCAGGCACCCGGAGGGAGATTCTTCTTCCCCCCCCATTGCTTCCACCCCTTTTCTTTCTTCCAGAAGAAGCTTTGTCAAGTCCAGGCCCGGATCCCCATGGCCTCCGGCGAAGGCACCGGAGATTCCAAGGATGCCGCGGCAGTACAGGAGTCAGAGATGGAGGCGCAGGAGGCCGAGTTGTGCCTCGACCTCACGAGTTGCCAGCTGCACGATCTGAGTGAGGTGGAGATCCCGCCCACCCTGGAGGAGCTGGACCTTACGGCGAACCGCCTCGCCGCCGTCGACCCACGCATCGGCCAGCTCCCTCGCCTCCGAAAACTCTCTTTCCGCCAGAATCTCCTCGACGACGACGCCGTCGCGCCGCTCTACACCTGGGATGCCATCGCTGGCTTACAGGTGATTAATTATTTTTACGCGTTGGTATCGGTCGATTTCTGCTTTGCGCGAGGCCCAAGGCAGGGGCAATCGTGAGGAGCGAGAGAGACGAGCGTTTACCACGGCGAATTAACTTTTATTCCTTATTCTGATCCAACTCATGTGTATGGAGGAAAACTGAATCTGAAGTGAGATGTTAACAGATAATTTTTTGTCTATAGTGAGAGTGTTTCTGCAGAAATGGTTATGCACATCACTTATTTATCCTCATAAGTTACATTATTACAAGCTTACACGACATGAAGCCCTATGTAAACAAATTTGATGCATGCCATTTCATGATATTTACATAAGGTAACCTTACATGCTTTGCTAAATATTTTGCACGCAGGCTTGAAAGTGCAGTTTAAGTTTTACTCTTAATCTTTGCTGTGTTAATTCCTCCAATTTTCTAATAGTTAAGTTATCCATGCCTGCTGACTAAGTAATTTGCTATGCAATGTTTTCCCTTATCCCATAAGGCCTTGTACAATGCAAGGTGCTTAGGGGAGTGCTGAGCAAAATAAACCGATCTTTTTTGTAGCACTAGTGCTTATATCTATAGAAGAGGTGCCTAATTAAGCGTCTACCCTTTACATCTAAGCACCAGTGCTTAGAGAATAATCTGGTTTTTTCTCTAAGCACCTTGCATTGTATATGGTCTAACCCAGAAATGGTGAAGTGATTTTACAATGCTATTTTAAACCATTTCGAATTTCAGGAGTTGGTCCTTAGAGACAACAAGCTTACAAAGATCCCTGATGCCAGCATCTTCAAGGGTCTTCTGGTGTTCGATGTTTCTTTCAACGAGTTATCGTCCTTAAATGGGTTATCCAAGGTTTCCAGCACAGTGAAAGAACTCTATGTTTCAAAGAACGAAGCTCCAAAGATTGAAGAACTTGAACATTTCCATGCATTAGAAATGCTTGAACTTGGTAGCAACAGATTAAGGGTAAGCATTTAGGTGCTTCTTCACACGTGATGGTGCATGTTATAATAAAGAACTTGGATGGATCCTGGCCCTATAGTACCCCATGTTCTCACATGTTCTAATCTATTTCAGGTGATGGAAAATCTGGAAGCCTTGACAAATCTACAGGAGTTATGGCTGGGAAGAAACCGGATCCGGACTATCAACTTATGTGGGTTGAAATCAATCAAAAAAATAAGTCTGCAAAGCAACAGGCTAACTTCAATGAATGGGTTACAAGTACCGTATCATACATTTGCCAGCTGCCTTCCTTTTCACTGAAGTAATTGCTACTTGCTAATTTGTCTTTTCTTTTGAATTCAGGAATGTGTTGCGTTAGAGGAACTGTATCTCAGCCATAATGGAATCCAAAAGATGGAAGGCCTTTCTATATTACAGAACCTTCGTGTGTTAGATGTTTCATCTAACAAACTAACCACTATCGAAGATATTGAAACATTAACCAGGTAACATGATACTACATGACTGGTCGCTTATCATCTTTAGTGCACCAAAATAAGCAGGGAAAATTGATCCAGATATCCTAAGCTACATAAACAGCTTGATACATTGTTTGTTCCGACTCTTTTACTAATTACGACCTTTTTTTCTGCAGGTTAGAGGACTTGTGGTTGAATGACAACCAAATACCATCACTGGATGGGATAGAATCTGCTTTGTCTTGTTCACGAGAGAAACTGACCACCATATATCTTGAGAGAAATCCTTGTGTACGTACTTGTATCCTTTGTTTTGTTACGCATAGTTACTGTCATAGTCTCATTTATTGCTGTTAAACGTGATTAAAGAGTTATTATTTCCTTTTTAGCATCATAATGACACCATCATAGTAGTGAACTCCATCACCCTTTTTATTATATTTTATGTTGCCGAAGTTGGTGCATATTGTTGAAGTCAACATAGATTGTGTAGGGAATTCTTGATGATACTAGGTAATTGCCCGTGTGTTGCTACGGGTGTAGAAAAATATTGATGATTTCACATCATCTCAGATTATTAAACTATGTATTAAAGATTGAGATTGATTCATTAGATATTGATTTGTGATCTTAGTTGGGATGGTGATTCCGTAAAAGTAATTGTAGAGTCATTAGAGTCATCGCACATTACAAAGAGAGAAAATCAAACCATTATTGCAAAGGAAAAAAAAAACTTGTAACTGCCTTGATAAACATGAAAGAAATATGGCCATTGTGTTAATCTAAGGAGGTTGTGCAGTAGATTGGTAGTCCTACATGTAGTTGAAGCCAGAAAACTGGTCAAGCAAACTATCAAATACATGCATGTCCATATGGCAGAAGTCAGAAGACATTGAGGTCTAGCTGCAAGCGGGCTAGTTGTGATAGCTGAATCGAAGCCACTTGTTGAACTTTACCTTCGGATCAAAAGCCTTCTGCCATGTGGCTTCTCTCTTTTATAGGCCTTTTCTTCTACCTTGAATCGGACCTGCGCATGATCATAAGAACTAATCCACGCTTAATTTTTGAGACACCAGTACTCGGTTTAGCGATGTCCACGGGCGAACAACAGTTTATCTGTGCAAAGAAAAGAAAAAGATCAAATTTGTTTTGATTGACTACAGTGAAACTACTGTAGTTTAGCAATGTCCCATGCCGAATAGCAGTAGCGAGAAGACTCAATAACTGAAACAATGGAAGAGCAATCAATAAATAGTGTATGCATCATGCATGCATCCACCACAAAAACCAAGGAAGAGGAAGAAAACTGGGGCGTGGATAAGCTGCTCGTGGGTCAACATGTCATAGTGGAGCAAATCGACCTCGGCGCAGTATTCTCAATGGCATGCAAGAGCAGATCAGCCTCATACGCGATGGAAAAGAGGCAACGACGAGCAACCCCTCGTCCTCGCCGTCATACGGGATGGGGTGATCGATATGGAATTTTCGACTGCGGAAGCAAATCAGCAGATCGACCTCAACCATGGTGGAGATGAGGCGCTTGAGGGTGCTGCAAAAGAGATCTAACGGAGTCCTGAGGCGAGCATGGACCATGGAGGAGGCCGTGTCCGTCACGGCCTACAAAAACTGTAGCGTGTGTGGAGGCTGGGGTCGTGGGACCAGGTTGAGAATCGGCCAGAGGGGGCGTGGTAGGGTGGCCGCAGCAGCGGCCATGGGCAGAGAGAGAAAGCCCTCTATCGAATGTAATCAGGGATCATCGCTAGTTTTTCGGGAGGTGGAGGAGAACGGAAGAAAATAAATCGGGTGAAACTGTGGAAGAGGAAGTCGGACGAAGCGTTGGCAGAGACACTTGTATGACAGGAAAAGGAACCTTACTTATTTTTTAGGTAGTAGAGATTAAGTGCACATCCAAAGTGGTTAAACCGTTTATAATGTATAGTACTGTATGTTTTCTGTTCTCCGTTTTTTGTTCTGTTACTATTGAGTGAGCTACCGCACTGTCTCTGCTTGTTTTCCTGTACCACAGTTGATTTACCATACCATTTATGACCCAAATGGACATCAGGTTTTCGTTTAGCATATCAGTATCTTCAAAACTTTGAAGCACCTCCACTGATTCTGAGTGGAAACTTCTGACCCACATATTCCCTTGGTTCATCATTGATTTCTCATGGATCATTTACTTATTTTGCTGGCTCCTTATCAACTGTGGTGTAGTCTGAAAATTTCACAAGTAGTACTGTATTTATCAAAGTACCTAGATTGCAACTAAATGCACCGAGAGTGGTAACTTTTACTAATATTTCCTAACACTATTGAGAATTGAATGCACCGAGAGTGGTAACTTTGTTAATTAATGTACATCCAGTTATGTACAGTATATTGTGTGTCTGGCCGACTATACACCAATCTTATGACTTTACCCTGATGTTATCAATCTTCAGAGCTAATATTAAAATTGAATCTTATTGTTTGTGCCTTACTTTTTCGCAGGCAAAAACTCCCAACTATTCATCCACATTGAAGAAAATATTTCCAAATCTTGAGCAAATTGATTCAGATATCCTAGCATGAAACAGATTGATTCACTTGCCAGATTGTTGAAGTTAGTTGAAGTATCTGTTGTGTTTATAGAGGAGGCATGTGTTGACACTCAGCAGTCATCCAGTTCCGAACACACAATATAAACTTTCAGTCAAGCAGCTCTGCAGTTTGTACTGGTTATCTGAATGGATCATTGCCAACTTAACTCAGGAAAGGTTCTTCCTGAAGTTGGCCATTTCCTGCCGGGATCTATAAAATCTGAACTGTATGATATACCATCCTATGATACATGATTCCGTGCTCTTGCCACATTGTAACAGTTGTCAAGATTGTGCATTTGTTTTCCTTTTCCCCTTCACTGATTTTTCACTTATTACTCAGCCTAAAGTTTATGGAAGCAACATATTTTAGTGTTTTACATTGCATGGACTAATCCAGTTGCTGCATCTTGACCTGCTCAATTGTGGATTGATCAACCTTACTGTCAGAAACTCTTGATAACATACATGGCAAAAACTTTATAAAAATGGATACCAAGTAGTACGTCAGACCTTTACAACAACCACTGTCAAGAGTTAATTGAGACATTGGGAATACAAACAAGCAAATTAAGCATCTCTAACCTAATTTAGTTATAATTTAGGCTCTTGTATGGACTATCCTTTAATACCTTATGTTTGCTCTGCTAAAAAAACGGTTTGATATCTGATCTCCTAAACTTAACTCATCAAACTAGCTAGACCTCACATGAAAGCCTATCTTCCTCTCCGTTCCTCTTTCTTGGTCCTCCTTCCATGTGGCCAACAATGAACTTTCGCCACTGGGTGATATCCATGAGCTAGCTAGGACCTAAGATACTCCACACATGAGCTAGCTAGGACCTAAGATAGATGCTCCACAAAAATAATTTGGTAGTATCTCTGTGTGCGACGAAGTAGTGACAAAGTAAGCAAAATTCTTCCTCCAAGAGCAATGGCTTGGGGGTGTATTCGTTTGAATAGGTTCTTTTGTTCATCCTTATCTTAGTGGGGAGATGATGTGATTCGAAATGCAAACATTCATAAGAAGCGGCGATGACAGACGATGGCCATTTCTCACTACAAGTTTACTTCATGCTCGTGGCTGGGGAAGAGCGCCGCCATGATCAGACTATGGAAAGGACCACAAAACAAAGGAAAAATCACTAAAATCTAGCGATCAAAGGTTTCCGAGGCTACGGAGTATCGACAGTGGCGTATGGTGGCTAGGGGATGCAAGGAGGTCAACGCTGGAGTGGATGCAGTCGAGCGGGACAAAGCGGTGGACGACAATGGAGGCAAAAAATTATACTCATCCCGGCTCTGATTAAGAGAAGCAAAACTACTCCTCTACATCCTTTCAAGGGGTCGGTTAGAGAATCAATAGCACACACAAAGCATACACAAAATTCGTAGAAAATCTATCAATAGCATGCATAATCGAATCTCTCTTCTCAACAAATGCTAGATAACGAGGTCTCTTGATGTGCCACTCTCGTCCGTCAAATCAACTCTCCGTGCGATCTCAATCGTCCGGCTCCGGCTCCAAAGGTGGAAGGTAAACCCCTAGTGTGACCGCATGGTGAACAAAATTGCCTTGGCCTAGTCGCCACGAGCACATGCGCCATTCTCCTCTCCCATCCTCTCACATATGCCACCCACGCATGCTCATTGTGGGTCATCATGTCGGTCCAACCTCCATCCCTTGTCTGTTTCAACGCAGGTGGCCATGTCCAGGCCTCCGCAGCTAATCCCTGTCCCCAAGCTTTGCCACATCCATGATCGCCCAGGCCTCCATTGGTGTCATCGTGTCAGTAATGATTGTCGGGGGGGGGGGGGGGGGGGCGGTTGGCGGCATCTAATGGAGTCAGCGCCCATCAAATATAGTATCAAACCTTGTTTACAACTTACAACGATGTGTATGTCCAAGAGATAACTTTACTCCACGTGAATGACAACATAGAACGTGTTTGGTAGCCCGCATACAGCCCCGCCAGGCCCGCGCGGGAAGATTTTGGCCTGTTTGGTTTCGTGTGTTCACTGTTTGGGCTGCATTGCACGAACCTCAAAGAAGCTCCCAGCCAGGCCCGCTGGGAGTGACCGAATTGCCAATCGGCGGAGGCACTTTGGTGCCGAATGTAGCCTCACCCCCTCCACTCACTCGCTCACCACTAGCGCTCAGACAATGACCTCCTCTATTCTTAGCTCTAGCGGCGGTGACTCAGATCTGCACAAGCGGCGGCGATGGACGCGGTGGCAGCACTCTTTGGCAAGTGAAGCTGCTCCTCACCTTCCTCTTGGCCACCGTCTGGTCCTCCTCGACTCAGCCATGCCCCCCCCTTCATCTCCAGATCCGATAAGCACCTTTGTTAGGTCGGGTAGGCAAGGAATGATCGATTTTCCCATTACTGAACGCACCTTGCATGTCCACTAGGCTATGCGAGCACGGATTCAGCTGGTAGTTCAGGCAGTACTCATAGCACTACTGGAATCTTCTAGTTTGCCGTCAGCCCTGGCTGACGGCAAAGAGCCAAAATACTGACGGTAAAGGCTATGTTGTCAGTCCACTGACGGTGAACAGTCTGGCCTATGTTTTCAGTTATTCTAGACGGGCCGACGGCAAACGGCCATGACAAAAAAGTTCTCGAGCTGCCGCTGTTAAGGGTAACGGCTGTCTGTGCCATCAACCGGCTGACGGCAAAGAGTCTGGCAATGGGACTCACACGTCAGGGCAACGATTAAGGCCAGAATGGTATCCTCCTCTTCGCTCCCTCTTGGAGTTACTATCTACTACTTGGCCAATGCAATAAAAAGAAACGGAGAACATGAAAGAATTACTCAAGAACAAATATAAAAGGAGAACCAAATATATAACTCATCACAATCTGAACATAATCTCATAATCCATCGGATCCCAGCAAACACAGCATAGCAACAGCAGAAAGAATTACATAGATGCCTTGATCATGTAGGGCAGCTCACAAGGGCTAAGAATTGAAGCACAAGATTGGAGAGAAGACATCACATAGCTACTGGTCATGGACCCATGGTCCAAGGGTGACTACTCATGGCACACCTGGGAAGCGCTCATGGTGGTGGAGAAGCTCCCAGAGTTCAATCCTCCTTCCGGCAGGGTGTCGAGAAGAGCTCTTCTGGTTCTCCCGATCTTGGAAGCGAGGCGGCGGCGGAACAAAGGTCAAAATCACGATGCGGGGCTCTCTCCCAGGGTTTTCAGAGCGAGGAGTAAATATAGGCCAAAGGGGGCACCAAGGGGGTGGCCCCTCCCCCCAAGAGCCCTGGTGGCGCGGCCTAGGGTGGGGCCGCGCCCCCTGGCCGCCTGGGACGAGGGTGTCCCTCCTTCGAGGATTCACGAAGCTTCGGTTGCGCTGATATTTATATATTATTCTTGGAATTTTTGGATCTCTATAAATATGAGTAAAAACCTGCAATTCACAGACATCACCAGAAAGAAACTGACATTGGGTGCACTGACTTAGTAGGTTAGTCCAAATATGTGTAAAAAGGTATGAAAGTGTAGCAAAACACATAGCAATGTCACCTAAAAGATCATGAAACAAGCAGAAAGTAAAGATACATTTGGGACGTATCAACATCCCCAAGCTTAATTCCTGCTCGTCCTCGAGTAGGTAAATGATAACACAGATAATTTATGTGGTGACATGCGAACACACATATAAGAACTTCAAAGTAAAGCAAGTAAGATATGCAATTCAAGTCAAGATAATAACAAGAAAGAGTCTATATCTAGTATAGAAACTAGCAAAGTATGAACATAAAGGTGCAAGAGCTCTCGCTGTCCGTGACTCAAATGTCTCCAAATGGTGTTTGCGTGCAAGAAGTGGGAGATGGGTTTAGAGCATAAAAATACTATATAGTTTAATTGAGAACTAAATCTACTAAAACTTCACACTTGGTCTCCTTGGGAATCTTATTTTGACTCGTCCCCAGACCACTAGTCAGGTACAAGTCAAATTGATCCTCTCCCTTTCGACTTTGAGCACTCAAGCAATGGATGAGCGCGAGCAAGATACGTTGGCACTTAGGATGGAAAAGATAAAAATGATGGGGAAGGAAGAAAAAAAAGGTGTGAAAGGCTCACATCAATGAGGACAATCATAGGCGAGAGAAAGCCAAATGATAGATATGATGTGAGGAGTAGGGATTGCCTTGCAATGGATGCACATATGAGCTAAGGTATGCTCTCCAATGGAACTAGTGGGGGTGCATCCAACTTGCTTACTCATGGAGACCTAGAGCTCTTTTGAGGAGGCTCATCCTTGAAATATGCAAGCCAAGTTCTATAGTGTATGGATCCCCACATAGTTATGCATGAATGATATGAATATCTCTATGGAGTACAAATATGACAACGGAGTATGAGTGTGGATATTTCAAAAGGAATATTAGTGTTGCCCCCTTCTCTCTTTTCATTTCTTTTTTCTCCTTTTTTCTCTTTTTTTGTATTTTTGTGGCCTCATTGGCTCTTTCTATTTATCTCTCATTTGTCCTCTTTGGGATCTTTTAATTTGTCATCTTTTGGGATCTTTAATTTTTTTCTCTTTGGGATATTTTCCTCACTTAAGGGCAACACTCTATATTTTACAAGAATATAAAGAAGATCTTCACACTTTACAGGAAGTACTCAACATAAAGAAAAATGAAAAACTATCATGATGTATGCAAATGTATACCTCTGCTAGTGTAGCAGGATATGCAATGATACTATCGTGTTGAAAGTGCATTTACTCCTAAATGGTGTTTTGGTATTATGACAATGTGGTTAGTGGGACTAATGACGGTTGCTAAAGATTTATCTCAGGTCATTTGTCTCTTGGAGGGTTGCTAAGTTTGGAGGATGATTGGCCCTGCTTAAAAAAGATAAAAGGCGTGGTTTTCCCGTGACTCGAAGGATTATTTTCAGTTTGATTTGAGTCATAGGAACACCGCACTATTAAGAGGGGTCAATGTAAGGCCCAATATGCGGTATTGTTCCGGATCTAGATGTTTCCATCCAGTTCCGGGGACGAAGCACATATCGGTCCCACCGCGACATATGACATAGCCATATGCCCCGGATTTCCAACATGATATCACAATATTACAGATACAAGGATACAACATCTCATACAATCGGCATACAACTGCCTTAAATACAATACATCAGCGGAAGATACATGTCTGAGTACAGACTACAATCAAATGCCTAGTGGCAAAGGTAAAAACACACCATTCCCATAACGACACGGGTCCAGGCTCTCCGCCAAGATCCGCCTAACTAGTCGTCGTCGAGTCTCCGCGAAGGCGTCCCGACGAAGGGTCGTCGAGCTCCTCTCAAGTCCAAGATCGTTGCATAACGTGCGTAGAAGAGAAAAGAAAGAGGTGAGCTATATCAAAAGTCTTGTAACTAACTTCTCACGGGTAAGATGGGGGTAGTGGTGAGGTTGCAGTCGCACTAGCAATATATGAGTGGCTAATGGTCTATTTTAAAGTAAGATGAGAACCAAGCATTCAATGAGAAATCGCCTCCAACAAGTCTGCTATCACCTACTTACGAAAACATAACACCTATCCTATCCTTGTCCTCCTCTTCGCATCCCGACGAAGAAGAAGCAGTCAAGGCACACTCACATTGATAAAGTTATTAAGATTATCTCAGTTGTTTTTGTCTATGAACAAGGAGTAGGTCTCAAGTCGTCCATAATCGTGGACACGGCTTCTCGAAAAGATTTAACCCTGCAGGGGTGTACCAACTGCCCATTACAAGGCTCCGCACGCACGCCCATCTTTCTCAGTTGCTACCCATCATAGGCAACCATTTTATGATTTAGTTCCGAGAGATATGGTACGACAGGTCCCTCTAACTAACAACGCACAAATCCGGGTGGCCCCCGGTGAGTCGACATCCAACTCAAAAGCCGGTCGCGCTCTCGAATTGGCCTCTACCATCTGGACGAGGTCGGGTTAGTTACCCAAACTATGTGGGCAGCCCCCTAGCTCCCTGGGGTGGACCAACAAGAGAAACCATGTCTCCGCTGGCCCAAGTTATTTTAAAGGATATCTGCTAGGAGCGACCCGACAGACATATATGCATGGTTTTCAAATTGTAAATCAGCTTGGGCCACCACTAGAAATGTTTGAAGCTAGGTAGGTAAGAAAAGGGGACCCCATAAAATCCCACACGCGGTTAGGCACGCTCGTCAAGAGACAAAATACCCGGAACTCGGTGTCCTAGGTGACTGGAATGGAACAAAGCGTCAGGGCGGGATAGCCTAGACCTTCCATCCTTCGTCGAATATAGTCAACATTATAATAATTATATCATCCACAACAGTATAATAATGTGATAGCCCAAATCCAAGGAGCAACAGGATAACAGTTGATAGCATCCTAGCATGCATACTAAGTAGTGGCTGAGCAGCGAGCAATAGTAACATAGCCGAACAAGGTTTGTTGCGATGTGGAGGACATGGCTATTTGTGTTTATTTGAGAGGCATGACTATGAAGTGGTAGGATCAAGCAATCGTTCTATCCTACACCTAGGCGCGATTGAGCTGAAAGTTATAAGCATGATATATGCCCCCCTTACCTGATGAGAAGAAGAAGTCGAAGGTGTAGTCGATCGCAAGCTCGCATCGTCTCCGAGAGGTACCCACGAAAGCACACAAGAAGGAAACACTGGAAAAGGCAATCGACGAGCAAGCATCTATTACTACGAAGCAATCACGAGCAAGCATCAACAAGGAGACAACACGAGACAACGCACCACGGTATCACATCTATCGTCGAGAGCGGTTACTAGCAGGTTAAGTGGAGTACTCGTGTCATTGTTTAGTAACAACAGATGCCATAGGGATGGCTAAAGAGAGGGGAAGACTCGAGGGAGAACTATGTCGATAGTGCCGGAAACGGGTTGGGCACAAGCACGGTGAAGGACACCATGATGTACCCAGGTTCGGGGCTCTCCGGAGAGATAACACCCCTACTCCTGCTTGTCTACTTGCTATAAATGATCTCACGAACTACAATCAATGCTCCTGGAGTTGTTAATAGGAAGAAGAGACCTGCCGTGGGCATGGTTCTCTTCTGCTTCTCTACGGGAACTACTTTGGGAAGTAAATGAGAATGGGGGCGTCCCTCTCACAGGAGGGGTACCCCGGGCTCTTATAGTGTGAGCTCGGGTACTACGGTAATTTCAGTCGGGTGTTGGCCCCAACTTTCATCCTCTCGTCGACTGGGGTCCACCGACTGCAAATCTCCGGTTGATCCAGACTTGTCAAGCGGCTGGCCATGCTGTATCTTCTAGGTAATGATGAGTGAACAGTGGAGCTACGATCTCTGGTCTTGTCGTCCTGTCTCCGGATTCAGAGGAAAAGGGTGAAAACTCTCCCCTGACAGATCGGCGAAGTGACATAGCTTACTGCCACCTGGATCTCTCGCGATCATGCATTTATGACCTTGTACCAGAGGCTCCGATCTGGACAAGGTCAACTCTTGAGCCGATTGAAGGGTGGGCCGATTGCGCGTGGGCCGACTGCTCGCATTCGGCATGGCCGATTGCCTGAGGGCAATCGGCCATGCGCCTGCCTAGCTCGGCCCAGCAGCAGCCCAATCGGCCTCCTCCTTGTCTTGAAATGTTGCTTTCGTCTGGGTGACCCTACCCGGGTATCATTCCCCCGACACTAGCCCCTAAAGCTGTAAGGGCCCCGCGGTTTCTTGACTGCAGGGCCTCTGCAGTTTTTTCTCTTTTCTTCTCCTCGTGCTTTGACTGTTCTGGATTCATCGGGTTCCTCAATCCGATCTGAACGCTTAGCTCGGAGATCATGCCCGGGCGACCAGCTCTGTACCTCTTTGACTGTTCTGGCCTTATCGGGTTTCTCGACCCGAGCTAAACTCTCAGCTCGGAGATCATGCCCGGTCGACTAGATCAGTACTGGTTCAATATCCTCTCTCCGACCTCGACCATAGCCTTGGCGACTGCTCTCGTGCTTCTCTAAAAAAATTTCCTGGCAAAACTTCCGCCGAGCTGAGATCCAGCTCAGCCGATTTCCGCTCCAACAATTAATTTTGACCAAAGTCTGACCAACCCACGTCGCACGTCGTTTCCGATTCCCCGGGGCAGTTAATGCTCTGGGCCCCACGACCCACGCGCGACGGGACGTTACTGCGCACGCCTCACCTTGTGCGCCACGATCTTCTGTGCCGAAACCGCCGATCTGCCTACTGGTGCATGCGGCCACACCTGGCCACACGAACCTCACCCACAATCCCACTCACCCCCGCCGCCCATATAAGCCACAGGGGGGCTCCTCGGGCTCATCTCTCCCACTTCTTCTTCCTCATCTTGGCTCTCCTCCTCGCGCCGTTGCGATTTTATTGCTCCGGCGACCTCAGTTTCTCGCGTCCGTGGCACCGCCGCACCGCACCACTTCTCTACTTCCCGCTCGCGCGCTCCGCCGCCGCCGCGCCTCCACTTTCTCGCATTTGCTGCCGGCCTCTCCTTGCCCCTCTTTTCGGCTTCTTCCTCCGCCGCACTAGAGGACACCATGGCCGCCGCGGATGAGAAATTCGCCGCCAGCCGCGGCCGGTGGAAAGGCTCCACCGTCAACGACGGCGAGATCCGCCAACTGCTCCACGCACGCAAGATGCCGACCGGCATCCAATGGCGTGCTCCCGGTTAGGAGATCGTGCCAGAGCCGCGCGCCGGTGAACTCGTGGTCTTCGCTGCGCACTTTGAGCGCGGCTTCGGGCTGCCGGTGAGCACATTCTTCCGGGAGTTCCTTGACTTCCACCGGTTGCAATCGCACCACCTCGCTGCCAACTTCATTACGACGATGTCGAGATTCGTCACTCTCTGCGAGGGCTACCTCAGCATCCGGCCGAGCATCGGGCTGTGGAAGCGCCTCTTCCACCTCCGAGGTCACATGGCTCGGACCGGGAGCATGCCGCCGAATCCAGAAGGAGAAGATAAATTACCGATCCTTGAGACCGCCATGACCGATTGTGGCGGCTGCATTCTCTACTCCAGCAAACAGGGCTATGAGTCCCCTGCCATCATCCAATCAGTCAAAGACTGGCAAACCACCTTCTTTTATGTTCGATCTCCTGACCAGGGCCTCGACCTCATCAATCTTCCGGAATTCCAGCTCGCTCCGCCGATTGAGAAATACCAGTGGTCGACCAAGCTCGGAGTCGGCGACTGCGACATCGATTCCCATGTAGCTCGGATTGCTCAGCTGGAGAAAGATGGCCTGCAGGCGTACGACCTCGTGGCCACCTGGCTTCAGATCCGAGTGCTCCCTCTTCAGCGCCGAGTGCATCGGATCTGCGACATGGCTACCTGGAGGGATCCCACTCGGATTTGCACCAAGAAGCTGAGAAGCAAAGCGCTGCGCCTCCGAGTAAAAATACTCACCACCACCCCGACGCCGAAACAGTTCCGATTCGGCCTGAAATGCCTTCACCGCGGGGTTCCTTCTCCAGAGGTATGCTCCGACTGCTTTCTCTCTTTTCCCTATTGCTCGGTTGCTCTTTTGCTTTTCTGATACCTTGTTCATCTTCTAGTACTTCATTGCGACTGCCGTGATGCAAGACGGCCAGGTCGCCGGCTCCTTCGCCCCTGATAGTGAGGAGGAGGACCCAACCGACCTCGAGTATGACGACGACCCCGCTTCCGACTCCGACGCCGAGGACGACCCCACCGACGCCGATGCGGCAGACCAAGGGGGTATGCATCACTCCTCCTTCGAACGCTTTCTGGATGAGTGGAGTGATGATGACAACGCCTCAAAAGTTGAAGGTTCCGGTGCAGATTCGCATCCCGAACCCAAGAAGGAGCCGCTCAAATGACTCCGAGCTGACAGCTCGACCTCTGGTGCTGCAACGAGCAAGGGTGCTAAAGTTGCGGTAGCTGCTCCGAAAGGGAAAGCACCTCAGACTGGGCGCACTCGGGCTCCGGCTGGGAAAGTTGCCGGTGTGAAGCCCAAGGTCGGCCCCGTTCTGTAGGATGCCCCTCTGGATATCCCACCCCTGCGCTTCCGGATGCCCCGAGGAGCGCCGATGTCTGTTGGGTAATGACCTGTCCTTCCTACTCTTCCTTGACATTTTTCTTCTCTGTCGCTTATCTCTCTTTTCTACTCAGGGCTGCTATTGATCTGGAAGACATCGATCGTGACATTCCTTCCTTCACCGACCCGATTCCTTTTACGACCTCCGTCCATGCCGACGACACCAAAAAAAGGCCGCCGATTTCTCCTCTTTCAACGAAAGATGCCGAGCGCAAGGCCAAGAAAGCCCGTGCAGACCTCTCCAAGCCTCCGAGCAAGCTTCCGAGCAAGCCTCTGCCCAAGGCCTCTGTGGCCCCCAAGGACATCGTCGACCTAGAGGCCGCCGACGCCGAGGGATTGCAATCGGATCCTTCGATTGCTCCTTCCCCGACACGGTCCTCCGATCAGGTCCCTCCTGCCATCGTCACAACCACTCCGCCGATTGTTACAGTGTCTCTGCCTCCCACAACTGTGTCGGCTTTAAGTGCTATAGCTCCGCCAGCGACCTCTGCGCCTCCCTCGACTGCTGCTGCTTCCAAAGCTCTGATCCCTCAGCCGTCGTCGGCGAAGGCCTCATATGCTGCTCCTGAATCGCAGATGCACTCTGTGGAGCACTTTCGTGTGGCCTACTCTCGCCCTGATCCTGCTGGCCCTGAGCCATGCTCCTCGCGCCACTTCCCTTTGGCCTCTCAAGACACCATGGCTTCGGCCTATGACCGAGTGAAGGCACTATCCACCGGTGTGCTTCAGGAGCTCGAGCTCATTGATTGCAATCACACTTTGAGTTCTCTTCTCTAAGTGGGGACGCGCAAGCGCACCCACTTGGTGTAGTCCCTGAGATTCGAGACGATTTCTTGCAATCAGCTAGAATATTTTTCTGATTCTTATTTTCTCGTGCCGTCCTCAGATCGGTGGATCTGCCCTCGAGTGGGTGCGTGCAAGTGCACCCACTGGGTGTAGTCCCCGAGATTCGGGCCGATTGCTTTGTAATCAGCTCAGATCTTCTCTCGACTTTTGCTCTCTTTCTTTTTAACTTTCTTTTCATGCACAGGCTGCCTCCGAGGAGAAACGCCAAGTCTTTGAGACTTTGCTCGAGTCCTACTCTGCCAGCCTGCGACTCCTTGCCTCTGCTCAGCTCCAAGTGAACCAACAGACCGCAAAAGTCGCCGAGCTGATAGGCAATTCTGCTGATCTCCAACCGATTGATTTCATTTTCTGATTCTGACTTTTTCTTCTAAAACGCATTGCAGCTGCTGCCGCGTCCTTGCCCACTATCACTGCTCTTCAAGGCCGGGTAGCCGAGCTGGTGGAGAAGCTCGGCCGTCAAGGCCCCGAGCTTGCCGCTGCTCAGCAGGAACTTGAGCGTCTACGAGCTGCAGAAACTGATCTGTCTCGCACTGCCGAGCGGATGCGGGGAGAGGTGACTGCGCTTAGAGCCAGCCACAAAGACGAGCTGGAGGCGGTGATCTCGGCTCACTCCACGACTGCTGAGGTCTTGCGCTCAGAGCGCGATGCTGCGGTGACTGCTCGGATCGCTCTGCAAGCAGAACGAGATGACGCAGTGGCCAAGCAGGACGCCATGACGCTGCGCCACAACGACGAACTGACTAAGGCCCGACGCGAGGCCCGAGCTATCGCGAGATGGATTCCCTTATTTCTGGTGAGCTATCTTTCTTGTCTCGGTTTTCTTGCCGATTTCCTCTCCTTTGCATCTTCTCATGCTTAACCCTCCGATATAGAGCACTGGCCTGTCTCCGAGCCCGCTGCTCAGCATGCAGTTACTCAAGAAAGACAAATCCGAGAAGAAGAGGGCTGGCCGGTGAGGACCAAAGCCGAGGAATGGAATCCCCGGGAATTCATCATTGCCACCGAGGCTCGCATCCCCGTGATTCTTGGCAGCGTCTTCGCATTCAAACTGGGCGTCCAGAAGCTCACCGAGCTGCTTTGGGGGCCTGCCGAACTGAAGCACGCACTTGGGCATCTGCTCCATGGTGAAGGATCGTTGGCTGGCACCAACGAGTCTGATGAAGAAGATTCGGAGCAAGGATATGCCCCCAATGCTACCCACGACCAGGTGTTGCTGCTGCTGAAGGCTTCTCCCCGCCGAGTCAAGGCTTTGCTTGACTCAGCAGCTCAGACTGGCGCAGAGACAGCGCTTCAGACCGCGCTGAGCTGGTACCCCAAGCTCAACTTGGCTCGTCTCTACACCATACGAGACGGGGCGTCGGATCTCCTTGAGAGCGCCTATTCCCAGGTAAACCGCCTTGCCACGACCATGGCTAGGTGGTTCCCTTATACTGAGTACACTCCTATCCTTGACAATGCTGGGATGCCGATTGCTCCACTGTCGATAGCCGCTCTGGCCGACGACATCCCTTCTGCTGACAGTCACGCCAGAGGAGGTCAAGGCAATCGACCAGCTCACTCCTCGAGCACCCATCTGTACCAGGACGACTTATCTGGCAGTAGCTCCTCTCATACTTCGCCCAAGGCCACCTCAGGAAGGATTAGTGCCAGGATAGCCGATGCCGAGCCTTCCAAGGCAAAGGAAGATTCGACGGGGCCGGAGCAATCGAAGGCCGCTGCTGTACAAGAGGGTCCGACTGCGCCGGAGCAAACAATTCCGGCCATTACGCAAGCGCCATCCACTACTCCGACTGCGTCGACTGCGCCGCCGACAGCCCCGACCATTTCGGCCACGCCGCCGACGGCTCCAGTCTCTACTGCTCCCGACGCATAGCTAGTTCACTTTATTTCCTTTACTGCAAACTTTCACAAGACTTGCGAGATTCCGAGGACACCCACTGGGGGTGGTTTGATGTAATGAACCTATTCGGCCTTGAGTCTGTTATCTTTGCTTATTGCATGAATTTCTTATGTGATCGACTTCGTGCTTTCTGCTTTTTCGCTTTTGCTCTTTGCCAGTTTCCCTTAGGGGCATGATTCCATGTTCGCCGACAGCCGACATGCGGTCTGAGGTCGGCTCACAGTGTCACGCTCCGCTCTGGGTTTGGTTACTGAGTCTGAGCTACTCAAGTGCAAGCGCGGAAGGATTTTGCATAGAATTAGTCAGCCGATTGCTCCTTGCCGATTGCTTCAATCAGGGACGCAATTGGCGAATGGCGCCGTCGGCCGTGGTTCTCTTTCCAAAGTGTTTTTAAGTTCGTGATGTGATAACGCCGGTCCGACCAGCCGTCGCTGCATCGATGCCACGGCCAACTTGTGATCTGTGCTCATGTCACGTGCTAGCTTGGTTCCGACTCTGCAGTTCTCATGGTCTTTTATCTTATACTTTGTGACCGTACGATCGGCCAGTCCCCGAGTGAGATTTTTCGCACATCTCGGGGATGATAAGGCGTTGCCAAATGAGGCTTGCCTAAAAAACGAAATAACCATATAAAGACAATCTAATGCCATCTTTCAGATGCATGACAACTTTACTGATTGATTGCTTGATAGCATGAATACATTCGTACGACTCAAGCAATCGTTCCGAGAATATTTTCCGGTGCCCAATAAAATAATCCATTTAATTATTAAATGGATTTTTTTCGTTCCGATGGCGATGGCTGGTCCTGTGCCGTCTACGACAGTGCTCGGGTGAAACCCTAGTGTCGCACAGGTCTTGTGCCGTTGGGAAAAGGTTTGGTCCCTCATCCGATACGAGAAAGAGGGGGAAAATATTCACCGATTAATAAATCAGCGAAGCAAATACTACAAACAAATTTAGCAATCAGCAAAAATAAAGCAACAAACAATTTTTTTAATTTGGGTGAAATTACCGGGCTGTTACAATACAACACCACCAAGGGATCTCGTCCCGAGATCCCGGAGATCCGGAGGAGAGGGAGGAGACAAAAGAGAGTCGACAATCTTCAACACCACCAACAAGAGACTTTGCTCCATGTCGACGTCGAACTGTCATCGAGAAGCTTTCCGCAGAGAGATGGCAATGTCAGAGAACGAAACCATCGGGAAATGAAGAGGAAGAACGACAGTTTAAAGAGAAGATCAAGGTAAGCATTCTCACTCAAATCGTGAGGATACTGGGCAAGAGTACTGAAGTCAACAGACGACCAAGATGTTTACCCAGCGTCGGAAAACTACAGGTAATACAGGATTTCCCAACCTGAGACTGGAATCGAGACAACTGCAAGAAAGGCATTGTAACGGTTCCGATACTCCACACACTCGAGATCCTAGAGTTTGACGGGGATAAGGCGAGAATAAAACATTTACGGCACTAGTCCTGACCAGAGCATGGGTAAGAAGGAAAAAGAATCCTACTCTCCGATAACTAACTTAGTAACTACAAAATAGTTTTCGTTCTAGACTCGACTTCGACCAGAGAAGGGCCCCTATGGTCGGTAAGGCTCTGATACCAAGTTTTAAGGCCCGATATGCGGTACTATTCCAGATCTAGATGGAAATCTAGATCCGGTGACGAAGCACATATCGGTCCCACCGCGACATATGACAATGCCATATGCCCCAGATTTCCAACATGATATCACAACATTACAGCTACAAGGATACACCATCTCATACAATCGGCATACAACTGCCTTAAATACAATACATCAGCGGAAGATACATGTCTGAGTACAGACTACAATCAAATGCCTAGTGGCAAAGGTAAAAACACACCATTCCCGTAACCACACGGGTCCAGGCTCTCCGACGGGATCCGCCTAACTTGTCGTCGTCGAGTCTCCGCGAAGGCGTCCCGAACAAGGGTCGTCGAGCTCCTCTGAAGTCCAAGATCGTTGCATAACGTGCGTAGAAGAGAAAAGAAAGAGGTGAGCTATATCAAAAGTCTTGTAACTAACTTCTCACGGGTAAGATGGGGGTAGTGGTGAGGTTGCAGTCGCACTAGCAATATATGAGTGGCTAAAGGTCTATTTTAAAGTAAGATGAGAACCAAGCATTCAATGAGAAATCGCCTCCAACAAGTCTGCTATCACCTACTTACGAAAACATAACACCTATCCTATCCTTGTCCTCCTCTTCGCATCCCGACGAAGAAGAAGCAGTCAAGGCACACTCACATTGATAAAGTTATTAAGATTATCTCAGTTGTTTTGTCTATGAACAAGGAGTAGGTCTCAAGTCGTCCATAATCGTGGACACGGCTTCTCGAAAAGATTTAACCCTGCAGGGGTGTACCAACTGCCCATTACAAGGCTCCGCACGCACGCCCATCTTTCTCAGTTGCTACCCATCATAGGCAACCATTTTATGATTTAGTTCCGAGAGATATGGTACGACAGGTCCCTCTAACTAACAACGCACAAATCCGGGTGGCCCCCGGTGAGTCGACATCCAACTCAAAAGCCGGTCGCGCTCTCGAATTGGCCTCTACCATCTGGACGAGGTCGGGTTAGTTACCCAAACTATGTGGGCAGCCCCCTAGCTCCCTGGGGTGGACCAACAAGAGAAACCATGTCTCCGCTGGCCCAAGTTATTTTAAAGGATATCTGCTAGGAGCGACCCGACAGACATATATGCATGGTTTTCAAATTGTAAATCAGCTTGGGCCACCACTAGAAATGTTTGAAGCTAGGTAGGTAAGAAAAGGGGACCCCATAAAATCCCACACGCGGTTAGGCACGCTCGTCAAGAGACACAATACCCGAAACTCGGTGTCCTAGGTGACTGGAATGGAACAAAGCGTCAGGGCGGGATAGCCTAGACCTTCCATCCTTCGTCGAATATAGTCAACATTATAATAATTATATCATCCACAACAGTATAATAATGTGATAGCCCAAATCCAAGGAGCAACAGGATAACAGTTGATAGCATCCTAGCATGCATACTAAGTAGTGGCTGAGCAGCGAGCAATAGTAACATAGCCGAACAAGGTTTGTTGCGATGTGGAGGACATGGCTATTTGTGTTTATTTGAGAGGCATGACTATGAAGTGGTAGGATCAAGCAATCGTTCTATCCTACACCTAGGCGCGAGTGAGATGAAAGTTATAAGCATGATATATGCTCCCCCTTACCTGATGAGAAGATGAAGTCGAAGGTGTAGTCGATCGCAAGCTCGCATTGTCTCTGAGAGGTACCCGCAGAAGCACACAAGAAGGAAACACTGGAAAAGACAATCGACGAGCAAGCATCTATTATTACGAAGCAATCACGAGCAAGCATCAATAAGGAGACAACAAGAGACAACGCACCACGGTATCGCATCTATCGTCGAGAGCGGTTACTAGAAGGTTAAGTGGAGTACTCGTCACACACGATGATACCGCACATTTAGAATGGTTCAAGTTGTTTAGCTACACAAGGTGAGCAGAGGTTATTAACATGGCATCTCACTCAAGCATGGAATAGCACACAATCATGGCAAGAGGTGAAGCATAAGGTAAACTATCTATGCTAGTCAATTTAAGTTAGGCACAATCCTAAACATGGCATGACACTATGGGCCTCACGAAGATTAAAGCATTTGGTACTGTTCTGCCCTAACTCATATTTTAAGTTGGTTAACAACAGCAAGCAACCACACAAACACAATCTACACGAAAAACTAATCATGTTACATATAAAGAACACTCCAAACGGGGTTATAGTTAAAAATATATAAGAAAAACAAGTTTTGAACACAATCTGCCAACATCCGGAAGCACACTTTAGTGCAATAAATAAACATGATAAGGAATTCAAACATGCTCCAAATTGATATGCAGCTAAGTTAGACATGGAAGGAAAGACACGGTAACTTAAATCATGCAAATAGGCATCATGGTTCACTAGTTATAAGCAACACAAAAAGCTATAAAACATTACTGGTCAAGGACTTAGTGAAAATCAGGAAAACATGGCAGAAACTGTTAATAGCAAGCTTTATAAACAGGGATAAAACTATATGAAAAAGTTCAGCAACATGACATAGCAATATATGGGCATGCAGTGTACATGATGGTGATCAGGTAAAAACAATAATCATGGTCATAGGAATCACAGATGAAAAGATATTAAGCGTGCAACATGGCTTCAGAAAGTTACAGACTTAGTGAAAAACAGAGGTGGCTGTCAAAAACAGCGTGATAGCAACCTTGGAGCTGAAATATAACTATGACCAGGAATGTAACATGACAATGCAATACATATAATGAAAGTAGACATGGCATAGATCAAAATGACATATTGCAATGCTCAATAGGATGCACGGTTAAAAAGATATAGGAAAGCAAAGTTTGCATCTTACGTTAACAGCAACACACTAACAGTAGTGATGATACAATCAACATGCAATAGGCCAAAATGACATGTGAAAGCGTATAACTTGAGTAGACATGATGCTTAACAGTATGAAACAAGAATCACTCAGTTCCGATGAACGGTTGCGATGCAATCGTCACCCGAAGTTGACACAAAATAACAGTTTCAGCAGTTTAGCAGCAATTAGTGACGGGAAGCCCTGTTCAGCACACAATAAATACATCTAAACAACCTCAAATCAAACAACTCACTAAAGATGAAAGTTAGAGCACACAATTCTGAGCAATAAACATTTTGGGGGCAATGTGATCCGAGCTACGGTTTATATGCAATACTACGCACAAAACAGAATAACATATAATATATCTCGGACTTAGCAGAAATTAAGAAAAGGAAAAAAAAACAGAAAGAAGAAAAAAAGAGGGGTCGGGCCTCACTTGGGCCGGCCCAAGAGGTAGCTGTGGGCGAAGGTTAGAGGCTTCTCGCCCCTGGGCGAGAGGAGAGGAGGTGGGCCGAGGGAGGCGTCGGTGGGCCTCGGGCCCATGGCGGCTGGACGCTGGTCGGCCAGTCTCGTCCCGACCCGGACGACATCGGGCGGCGGCGGTGTCCTCGCCGGCCGGTGAAGACGACGCGATAAGGGATGAGGCGGTCGGATCGAGCACGGGGAGGCGGGAGGCCGACCGGATCCGAGCAGGAGGCGGCGGCTTGGGTGGTCGTCGTCTTGGATTCGGCTGGCAGCAGTGCGAGCTCGGCCTTGAGGCCATCCATGGCGCGACCATTGGGCTCCGCGGCTCCTGCGAGCTGAGACGGTGCAGGGAGGTTAGGGGAGAGGGAAGAGGGAGGGAGGAGGAGAGAAGGCCGCGACGGCGGTGACCTGCGGGTGACCGGCGGCTCGCCGACGTTGGCATGGTGCGGCGGAGGCGGATCCCACGGTATGCGGCGTCGAGGCGGGCCGGCCAGACCCAGATCAGGGCCCTGCGGGGCCCGGCGGCGCGGCTGGTGGCTGGGAGGCGGCTGGAGGCCACGTGGACGCCTCTGGAGCATCGGATCTCTGATTCGACGGCTCTGGAAGGCCAGGGGTCTAGGGTTTCCGAAATTTGGGGCTTTGGGGGTAATTTTGGGGCAATTTTTAGGCTAGGGAAACCCTAGAACAGCTAGGGGAGTGGTGGTCTTTATATAGGTGGCCTGGCAGACAAGTTTAGGAAAAAGCCCTCGGGTTTTCCCTCTCGCGTCCGGTACTCCACGTTTCTGACCGCAGGGAGTGCATACGACCTCCGATTCGGACGAAGTATCGAACCACGCGCTCAGCACGGCGAGCCCGTCAGTCGTACCTCACTTCGATACCGTTCCGAGAATATTTTCCGGTGCCCAATAAAATAATCCATTTAATTATTAAATGGGTTTTTTCGTTCCGATGGCGATGGCTGGTCCTGTGCCGGTTGCGACAGTGCTCGTGTGAAACCCTGGTGTCGCAAAGGTCATGTGCCATTGGGAAAAGGTTTGGTCCCGCATCCGATACGAGAAAGAGGGGGGAAAATTTTCACCAATTAATAAATCAGCGAATCAAATACTACAAACAAATTTAGCAATCAGCAAAAATAAAGCAACAAACAAATTTTTTAATTTGGGTGAAAATACCGGGCTGTTACACTCAACGAGGATTAGAGCATGTGTGGGAACACATTTTTCATGTCACCAAGCCTCTCACAAAACTCTCCGGGAGGTGTGTACTTTATATGTGCAAGTGAGGGTTTCACAGTGGTGTGATCAGAAAAGTTTCTGATCACCCTGTGTGCACGGTATCTCTGACCCCCCGTGCGCACGGGGTACTCAGGAACATTCTGAGTAGCCCATGCGCACGGGGCTCACTTAGCCCGTGCGCATGGGGTTCCAACGGCTGGATTCCCCACCTACTCCCCTTGCACTATAAATGCACTCCTTCTTCCCCCTCCAACCCTAACTTCTCCCCCCTTGCTTGAGCTCCATTGCTAGACCTTCATTTTGCTCATTCCTCTCAAGTCCTCCACCCAAACTTGTTGATCTTTTGGGATTTGAGAGAGCAAGGCTCGATCTACACTTCCACCAAAGTGTTCTGTGTTCCCCTAAAGATTTCTTCACCATTGATTTTTTACTCTTGGAGCTTTGGCTCCTAGACGGCTAGGTATCCGTCCCGGAAGTTTCCGTGCTTGTCGTGTGCTCCGGGAAGTTTGTAAAGTTGTGGATATCTCAAAAGGCATAGTAGTGTGCCCCCTTCTCTCTTTTTATTTCTTTTTCTCTTTTTTCTATTTTTTGTATTTTTTGGTGGCCTCAATGACTCTTTCTATTTAACTCTTATTTGTCCTCTTTGGGATCTTTTGATTTTTTCCTCTTTGGAATCTTTTGATTTTGTCCTCTTTGGGATATTTTCCTCACTTTAGGGGCAACACTCTATATATTACAAGAAGTATAGAAGATCTTTCACACTTTTCAAAAGTACTCAACATAAAGAAAATGAAACTATCATGAAGTATGAAAATCTATGCCTCTGCCAGTGTAGCAGGATATGCAATGATACTAGCGCGTCATGTCGCAATGATTAGGGCAAGGCCCAACTAGCATGTGTCTCATCGATCAAGAAAAAGCATGTATGCCATGAAGATCAAGTCATGAGAAGGTGGATGTTGCATGACAATGTATCTCGGAAAGGCTATGGAAATGCCTTGATAGGTAGGTATGGTGGCTTTTTTGAGGAAGGATATAATGAGGCTTACGATGACAGAGCGTATCGTGCCAAGGATTTGGATGCACCGGCTAAGTATGCGCCAACTCTCGAGGTCAGAAAGGGCAATGCACGGTACCGAAGAGGCTAGAAAAATATGGGTAGGTGGAAGTGTCAACTTTCGAATACTCACATTAGTCCGAAGAACTCATGCACTTATTATCGGTAACTCTCAATCTAATCAGGAGGTTCTCAAAGAGACAAGTACCCCGAGGAGGAGTGTATGGGGGTATGGTTATCCTTGTGCATCCTAGACTCATGGTACGTGAGTTTACTCTAATATTCGATCCCTCCAAAGATTAGTGATCCATCTAGTAGCTAAAGTTCTCAGCTAATTTTGTAGGTTTTTCGAAAATAAACATGGATTGCCCAAAATACCACATCTATCACTAATAGTCTAAAGCTCTTGACACCAAAAGTTCAAACATTACTCATGGCAATACCTCAAAACTATTGCGAGTTAGTACTACAATTGAATAGCAACCTCAATTACCTACTTCAAGTCAAGACACAAAACTCAGTGCAGCAGGCAAACTCTCTAAAAAAGATAAACATGAAAACTCAAGAGAGTTCCAGCAACAAACTAAACAAAATCTCTTTAAAATATAAGCATGAAAACTAAGAGCTAAACATGACAGCAGCTACGAAAAAGATAAAGAACACACACAACAAAGATAAGCATGAAAATCCTATGTTGTGTTCTAGGGTGAAGTGGAGAGTGTTTCTCTCCCACACAAAGAAATCTGGGTTCTAACTTGTTATGAACAGCAAGAAAAGCTAACGAAAACTAAAAAGGAAATAAAGAGCGAGACGCTCCAAGCATAGCACATAACGCATGAAGTGATAAAAATATAGTGGAACGAAAGACGAACTGATAATTGTTGATGGAGAAGGGGATGCATGGGGGCATACCCAAGCTTAGACGCTTGAGTCTCCTTGAATATTTATTGGGGATAGATGGGAGCATCCCCAAGCTTGAGCGTTTGACCCTCCCGAATCTTCTTTTATCATCTTCCCTCGCACACTTGAAAACTCCCTTCATACATAACTCATCATAATCTGATTAGCGAGGTTAGTACCCTTAATAAAATAATTTTTTTCTCTACTAGAAATAAGGATATTCTTGAAGAGCTAATGTTTCTCAAGATCTCCAAATTTTTTTTTCAAAGAAAAAGCAAGCTTAAGGTTTGCAAAACAAAGAAAAGGCAAAATAGGACATAATCTGTGAAAAACTGACCAACAGGTAGTAAAGAATTTTTTAGGGATACTTATGCAACTCAAATAAAAAAACTCAGAACATACGAAAGTTCTGTGATTGTATAGAGCATGCTGTGTAAAAAATTCAGCTCAAAAAGAAGAACTGGGATTTTTGGATGATATTTCCCGTCACGAGGACAGAATCTGTTTTCTGGACAGCATGTCACAACTTTAACTTCCCTTGTCATATGAGGCTATAATTGGCACAAAGCTTGAAAAGTAATGATACTATGATGTTGCTACAGTAGTAAAAATTATCAAGACCACTAAAAACAGAAGAAAAACAAAAAGTAAAACCTAAATTCATTGCGGTCTGCCTCCCGAAAGCGGTTTCTTTTATGCCTTTAAGCTAGGCATGAAGCAAAAAGATCAAGTCTTATCAAGAAAATAACTAGCCCATGTGAAGGACTCAAAAGGAAACTTAATATTTTTTCTACGGAAATGTTCCATCCCTTTCTTGCACGGGAATTGGAATTTTATAATCCCTTCTTTCATATCAAAGACAACACTCACGGTGCGAAGAAAAGGACGTCCCAAAATAATTGGATAAGAAGGTTCACATTCAATGTCCATAATAGTAAAATCAACGGGAACATAATTGTCATTGACAATGATAAGAACATCATCGATCTTCCCCAAAGGTTTCTTCACAGAAGAATCGACAAGACGAACACCAAAAGAACAAGGATCAAAAGGTTTCAATTCAAATATATCATACATTCTTTTGGGCATAACAGAGGTACTAGCTCCAACATCACATAAAGCATAGCAAGAGAAGTTATTCAACTTAATTTTAATCATAGGATCCCAACCATCTTCTAGCTTTCTAGGTATGGAGACTTCTACCCTAAGCTTCTCCTCCCTAGCTTTAATGAGAGCATTAGTGATATGCTCCGTGAAGGCAAGACTAAGTGTTCTAGTGTGGGGATCTGTAGACATCTTGTGAAGGAAACGAATAACTTCAGAAAGGGTGCAATTATCAAAATCAAGGTCACTACTATCAAGTAAAGTGGTAGTGGTGTCCTTTAGGCTCACTTGTTTGGTAGCTTCTATAGTCATAGGAGTTTCTTCTTCTACGGTTGAGGTCATAGAATCACCATTAATAGGTCCTATGGGACTAGGGGTGCATTGGGTGCTAAGAGTTTGGATATCCTCAATAACTTGGATAGTAGCAACGGTATGGTGTGTAGGAAGGCTCTTAATTCTATCTTCTTCCTCCTTTATAGTCGAAACCACTTCAAGTTTAGCTGCCATTTGGTTTATCAAAGTAGCCTGTGTGTGAGACATATTGGAAACTTGGGTTTCCGTGGTGGTGAGTCTAGTCTGAAGGTTAGAAATCTCAATGTTCAGACTCTCTAGTTGTCTACCAATGCCTTGCAATATATAAGTATGCTCATCTAATTGTCTAGAGAAGGTCCTATTTTTTTCATATTGGGTGTGCATGGAGTTCTTAGTGGCCTTCTCTATTTCCAAAAGTTTCTCATAACTAGGCATGTCTCTATCTCTAGGGGTAGAGTTTCTGGTGCTAGGATTAGTGTTGTTGTTCCCATAGTTGTTGGAGGGGAACGGTCAAGGATTTCTACCAAAATTACTCCTATAATCATTGTTATTGAAGTTGTTTCTAGAGATAAAGTTCACATCTACTTGATTTTGAGCAATCAAAGAATTTAAGGGAACATCATGAGGACCAATAGGAGATTGCTTGGTAAGTAGAGACATAATCAAGTCAACTTTTTCATTTAGGGAGGAGATCTCCTCGACAGAGTTTACCTTCCTACCTATTGGAGCTCTTTTGGTGTGCCCTTGGGAATAGTTTGTCATCATCTCATCGAGTAGTTTTGTGGCAGCACCAAGCGTTGTTGACATAAAGGTTCCTCCCGCAGACGAATCTAGCAAGTTTCGCGAGGTAAAGTTCAAGCCTGCATAAATTTTTTGGATAACCATCCAAGTAGTCAAACCATGCGTAGGGCAATTATTAACAAGAGATTTCATGCGTTCCCAAGCTTGGGCAACATGCTCATTATCCAATTGCTTAAAATTCATAATATTACTCCTTAATTGGATAATCTTAGCCGGGGGGTAGTACTTCCCAATAAAAGCATCCTTGCACTTATCCCAAGAATCTATGCTATTCCTAGGCAAGGATTGAAACCAGATTTTAGCTCCTCCTCTCAAGGAGAAAGGAAAAATCTTAAGCTTAATGATATCACCATCTACTTCTTTGTACTTTTTCATATCAAAAAGCTCAAAAAATTTATTTAAGTGCAAAGCAGCATCATCTCCAGCACCGGAGAATTGATCTTTCATAACAAGGTTCAGCAAAGCAGGATTAATCTCATAAGAAGGTGCTGAAGTGGCAGGTGGAGCAATAGGAGTGCAGATAAAGTCACTGTTGTTATGCCTAGTGAAGTCACACAACTTGGTGTTCTCGGAGGAACCCATAGCAGCAGCAAGCAAGGTAACTATTTTTTTATATTTGATAAAGGATACTAAAACAAAAACTGAAAGGTAAACTAACAAGAAGAAAAAGAAAAGATAAACGATAGTGTGAAACTCCCCTATCTTGAAGAGTGGAGGTCCCGACAACGGCGCTAGAAATTTGGCAGTTGGCGGGACCACTCTTTTGCTGCGCTTCGGAGTCCCTGGCAACGGCGCCAGAAATTAGCTTTGATGTCTTCTCGCCCCTCGTTGGTTACCCAAAGTGGAAGGTTGAGATGTAGACAACAGCAAATTTCTCTCGGTAAAGATACCAAGGTTTGTCTCCAATAGGATTCTGACAACGACAGGAAGGTGACAACGGCGCCAGAAATTAGGCGGTTGACGTGGACCTGCACACACAACAGATAACTTTGCTCCCAACGAGTTCAGAGAGGTTGTCAATCCCACCGGCCTTGTTGTTTACAAAGGATCAAACACACGGGATAATAATGATCGCGATAGAAAAGGAAATTAAGAAGAAAATAAATAACGGGTGTAAACAGTGTGGAAATATGGACCGGGGTCCCATAATGTTCACTAGTGATGTCTCTCTCCCAAAAGACGATAAAATAGCCATGCGAGGTAAACAAATTACAGCTGGGAAATTGACAGGATTATGTGCACCAATGCTAACTATGCTATAAAGAAAGGAAGAAGCTCAAAAGCATGGGCGGTACGCCAAGACAAGTAGACCGAAATCCATCTTCATCTCCCTACTAATCATCCACCTTGAGATACCTATCCGGAACATCTCGCTGCTATTAAGTTGTGAATCCCACCCAAAGTGTAAACTCTAAGCAACATACAACTGCATGAAAGAACTTTGCGTAAAGTAAACAATCCTTGCACGCGCAAGTACAAGCACCGTTGTTTTCTCCCTTGTGGCAACATCACATCCTCTAGACTCATGTTTCTTTCACTCAAGCTAGTCATCAGGGGGCTTGAACCCACAATTATGCATAATGCTCCCTCTTGGAGTCAGTACCTACTACTTGGCCAAAGCAATAAACAGCAACGGAGAACATGCAAGAATTACTCAAGAACATAAATATAAAAGAGGAGAATCAAATATATTACTCAAACACAATCTAAACATAGTCTCATAACCCATCAGATCCCAGCAAACTCAGCATAGCAACAGCAGAAAGATTACATATGTGCCTCGATCATGTAGGGCAGCTCACGAGGTCTAAACCATGAAGAACAAAGAGGGGAGGAGAACATCACATAGCTACTGATCATGGAACCATGGTCCAAGGTGGACTACTCACGGTTCATCTGGGAAGCATCCATGGTGGTGGAGAAGATCCTGGAGGTGGTTCCTCCCCCCGATAGGGTGCCGGGAAGAGGGCTCCTGGTGCTCCCGATCTTGGAAGCGCGGCGGAGGCGGAACAGAGGAGAGATCGCGAAGAAGGGTTCTGTCCTCGAGGGTTTCGGGACGAGAGGGATATATAGGTGAAGGGGGGCAGCCAGAGGTGGACTAGGGTCCCCAGGCGCCCCCCCTGGCGCGGCCTACGGGGTGGCCGTGCCAGGTGGCCGCCTGGGCCACCCCTGGCTCCCCTCTGGCCCCACTTGGGCTCTTCCCGAAGCTTCCTGTACGCTGATTTTTCCTATATTTTTCCAGGAATTTTTATGACACTTTAAGTAATGGGAAAACCTGAAATACAAAAACAGCAGAAAACAGGAACTGGCACTGGGGTGCACTGAGTTAATAGGTTAGTCCAAATATGATCAAAAGTGTATGGAAGTGCATCAATATCATAGCAATATCACACAAAATATGCATGGAGCAAGCAGAAATTATAGATATGTTTTGGACGTATCAACGGAGAGCAACGTTGTTTGTAGCCCTCTCAAGGGTTGAGCACCGCTCCAACGGAGATTAGCACTCCCTCAAAAGAGTGTGAACTTCGGTCAACCAAATCTTTTCAAGGTTCTGCCAAAAAAGCAGCTTTTCAAGGTGTACTTTCAAAATTTTCCTGAAGTTAGATTCATGCACAAAGGGAGGCCTGAAATCCTCAAGGCAGTCCAGGATGAAGATAACCCTATTGCATTTGGAAATCAGCAGCTTGATTCAGGATAGACCCTTTTTCCAGTGCTTCAAACCCTCCTAAGTCTCTTAAATTTGTCCACAATGATGGCCACAGCATGGGATTTGTGTGAAGGCACCTCCCAAGAATTTCTCACACAATCAAGAAAACCAGTCATCTCAACCCAGTAGTTCTCAAACCTGAAGATGTTAGCCCTTGGGATAGTAGTATTGATGACTACCACACAGGGGACATGGTCAGAGGCAGTCTTGGCCAGAGGAAGAACTTGTGAGGAAGGGTAAGATGTGATCCAATTTGAAGAAGTAAAAAACCAATCCAGTTGTTCCAACAGGGGGAATCTTGCATATTGGACCAGGTATATCTTCTTCCTTTCAGGGGCAACTCCAGGAGGCCAAGATGACCAATAATCTCATTAAAGATAAACATATCATTCATATCCCCACTAGGTTTGTTTCTATTCTCCATGGATCTGATAAAATAGAAATCCCCTAGTAGTAACCAATTGGCATCAAAAGGGATAGAGAGATGATAAAGCCAGTTCACAAAAAGATCCCTGCTAAGCTGTTCACAAGGGCCGCACACATTAACCAGAGTCCAGGATTCAGCATTGTGTTTGGAAGTAAACTGTGTAATCATATCAAAGTCCTGGGAATCCACCAATAGGCCATAAGAAATGCTAGAGTTCCAAATGGTCAGAATACCCCGAGAAGCACCCCTTGATGGGATAAAAGAGAACTGGTCAAAATGCCTAGGACAAAAGGCTCTAATAAAGTTGTGATCAATTGAGGAGCATTTAGTTTCCTGTAAGAAGATGATGGCACATTGGCTTTCCTCAATTTTTTCTCTAACAACTCTTTGTCTGGCAGCAGAGTTCAGTCCTCTCACATTCCAACAGAGGACTTTCCGAATTCTAGTAGATGTATTATCCATATAAAACCAAATAGAAGTGCAGAGAATTAACTTGAAATATTACAGTTAACATCCAGGTCCAAAAGCATGGGCCTAGCCCAAAAGAATACTGCCCAAAAGAAGCATAACACCTGGCCAATTTAGGGGCTTGCGAAACCCAAACTATAGAAAAAGAACTAAACATTATCATTATCATTTGAAGCCAAATTGGAGGATGAGGCCGCCTTAAGCTTATCTTCAGAAAGAAGTGCAAGATCAATCTGCAAGTCGGCTCCAATGTCTTGGATGACCTTGATGGGAGTTGGTGGCACTACAGGCATCTCCTCCTTAGCTTGGCCTTGGGCTTGTTCCTCATCAGGTGTCTCCATCACCATTGGGATGGGCTTGGTCCTGGGCTTCTTTTTCTTTGGGCCATTGGGAGTTCAGCAAAACTTCCCGCCTTGAAACCATCTCTCTTGATAGTTCTTCTCGTACAACGTGGCACAGAGGTCTCAACCACATGAGTGCTCTTCTTCTTGCGTCGAACAGAGGCAGCTTCGGCCAAAGGGGGGCTGGAGAAAGAGGTTACCTGGGGGACCTCCTCCAGGGACAAAGCAGATGTCTGAAAGGGCCAGTCCTCTTTAATGAAAGCAAGGGAGAATTCCATTGTGTGCTTATCAAAAGTTATTTTGTCGAGCGGTATTCAACGTTCTCGGTTTGGTGCACAGCGTGGTAGACGACGTCAGTTCGATGCTATGAGTCGGTGTTTCGCCTTTTGTGCGACCTCGGCTTCGTTTAGTAGGTGAACGATTGGATGTGCTAGACATAGTAGTCGGTATAAAACCAGGGGCATATTTATAAAATGTCACGCGGGCAGCCAATCGACCAATAGGATTCCCCACTTATCTTCGGATTCTAGCCCAGTCGAAAAATTGGACCCGAAACGGGCCATTTCCTGGCCCGAAACCCATCCCGAACACCCACCTATATATAGTAGGCTACCCTAGCCATTTGAGGCAGCAAAGCTAACCCAGATTAGGGTTTCCCCTAACCCAGCCGGCACCCACCTGAAATTCAGTGCACACCCAATCCCACCACATCCAGATCTGGTGGCCCGATCTGCACCTTTCGATCTGAATCGGACGCCTCAAGTTGCGCCACGTCACCACTTGCAGCCCAACCTGCAGCGGAGCTCCTCCATGCCCGAGCTCCTTCCCGAGCCGCCGCCTCGCCTCCGCGCCCAAGATGCCCGGCCACCGGCGAGCACTCGAAGATGTCGAGCCGCCTCCCCGTGTAGGTCACCGTCCCCGCGCCCTTCTCTCCTGTCCTCTCTCTTCATCTCCCTCCGCTCACCTCTCTCTCCCGTAGAAAGAAGCCGCCGCCATGGCCGCCTCGGACCCGAGCTCACCCGTCATCGTTTGCTCGCTGCGCCGCCCCTCGGACCTCTTCAGCGAGCCCCTCCACTGCGCGCCCTGGATCCGCCGTGCGCCTCCCCAGCCTCCTCATTGCCTCGCCGCGCCGCCGCGCCAGAGCACCGCCGGCGGCCCTCGACTTGGAGACGAGGACGAGGCCTCGCTCGAACCGACCGGCTCGACCGCGTCCTGGGCCTACAGCCAGCGCCATGTGGGCCGGAGCTGCACCATCGGCCCATCTCCCCGCCTCAGTCTGCCTGCCTCCCCTCTCATAAGGCGAAACTGGCTAACCGTCGCCCACCCTCGATCTGGGCTAGGCCCGCAGTGGTGAGGCCCGTTTTTTATTTTCTTTCATTTATCTATTAGTTGCTGCTGCTGTTGGGCTCAACCCACCTCTATGTTCCGCGCTGTGCACGCTTTAGTTATCTTACGCCTGCCCTGTTTAGCTAGTTAGCCTCTATTTCGGCCCAGTAGGCTTTTTTTTTATTTTTTCCCGTTAAATTAATTGGCAGATTGTATTATATTTTTGCGAGGGCGATATCTTTTTAACCGTAGGTCGGATTGCGAAGTGTTGTAAATGAAACTTGCTTAGATTTTTGTGTAGATTAATTAAATGTGCTTCTTTGCCATGTTTGAATTTGTTTACATGTTGTTTTACTGATAAGTACAACCCTTGCCACTGTAAAATGTAATAGGCAATAACTTTTTAACCGTTGCTCTGATAAAAATGTTTCTTATATGCAACTTGACTAGAATTGTGTGTGGATCTTGATTATGCTGCTCTTTCTTGCTAATAAAAATAATAAAATATGATTAGGGTAAAATAGTAACAAATGATATAATTATCATGGGGTAAATAGTGATATGCATGTTTAGGATTTCACCCCACTTAAACTTACTAGCTTAGGTAGTTTATTTATGTTTCACCTCTTTCCATGCTTGAGTGTTATGCCATGCTTGGGTGAGATGCCATGTTAACAACCTCTGCTCATGTTGTGTAGCTGAACAACTTGAACCGGTTATAAATGTGCGGTATCGTCGTGTGAGACCGATACCCCACTTAACCTGTTAGAAACCGCTCTCGACGGTAGAGCCTTATCGTAGTGCATTGCCTTGTGTTGCCTTCTTGTTATTGCTTGCTCATGATTTCTTCGTAGTAATAGATGTTTGCTCGTTATTGACTTTTTAGTGTTTAGTTCTTGTGTGCTCCTGCGGGTATTCTCGGAGACGTTGCGAGTTTGCGATCGACTACACCTTCGGCATCGTCTTCTCATCAGGTAAGGGGGAGCATATATCATGCTTATAACTTTCAGCTCACTTTTGCCTAGGTATAGGATAGAACGATTGCTTGATCCTACCACCTCATATTTATGCCTCTCAAATAAACCAAAACAGCCATGTCCCCCACATCCTAGCAAACCATTGTTTGGCCATGTACCTTGCTTGCTTAACCACTGCTTAGTATGCATGCTTAGGATTCTATCAACTGTTATCCTGTTACACCTTGGATTGGGTTATCACATTATTATATTGTTGTGGATGATATGATTATTGTAATGTTGACTATATTTGATGAAGTATGGAAGCTCTAGGCAATCTCGCCCCGATGCTTTGTTCCATTCGAGTCACCTAGGACCCGAGCTCCGGGTATTGTGTCTCTTGACGAGCATGCCTAACCGCGTGTGGGATACTATGGGGTCCCCTTTTCTTACCTACCCACCTTCAAACATTTCTAGTGGTGGCCCAAGCTGATTTACCAGTTGCAAACCATGCATATATGTCTGTCGGGTCACTCCTAGGAAACATCCTTTAAACCAACAAGGGCCAGCGGGGACATCATTTTCCTGTTGGTCCAACCTGTCCGGCTGAGGACCCGGCCTCATGTGAGAATTTACCGGCAGTCCAAACCCGAGGCATACGGCAGAGACCAGGTCGAGAGCGCGGCCGGCTCCTGAACTGGATGTCGACTCCCCGGGGGCCACCCATAATTGTTCGTTGTTAGCTAGACGGACCTGTCGTTTTGGATCTCTCGGAACTAAATCATAAAATGGTTGCCTGTGATGGGTAGCATATAAGGCCCGTTATGCGGTACTATTCCAGATCTAGATGTTTCCATCCAGATCCGGGGACGAAGCACATATCGGTCCCACCGCGACATATGAAAATGCCATATGCCCCGGATTTCCAACATGATATCACAACATTACAGCTACATGGATAAAACATCTCATACATTCGGCATACAACTGCCTTAAATACCTTACATCAGTGGAAGATACATGTCTGAGTACAGACTACATTCAAATGCCTGGTGGAAAAGGAAAAACACACCATTCCCGTAACCACACGGGTCCTGGCTCTCTGCCGGGATCCGCCTAACTAGTCGTCGTTGAGTCTCCACGAAGGCGTCCAAAAGAAGAGTCGAGGTAGTAATCAACTGCAGCGGACGATCAGGCAAAACATAAAGGGGAAAAGGAAAAGAAAGGGGTGAGAATATATCAAAAGTCTTGTAACTAACTTCTCATGGGTAAGATGGGGGTAGTGGTAAGGTTGCAGGCGCACTAGCAATATAGGAGTTGCTAACGGTCTATTTTAGAGTAAGATGAGAACCAAGCAGTCGACGAGGAATCGCCTCCAACAAGTCTTGCTATCAACTACTTAGGCAAACATAACACCTATCCTATCCTTGTCCTCCCCTTCGCATCCCGACGAAGAAGAAGAAGTCAAGGCACACACACGTTGATCAAATTATATTAAGATTATCTCAGTTGTTGTTGTCTATGAACAAGGAGTAGGTCTCAAGTCGTCCATAACCGTGGACACGGTTTCTCGAAAAGATTTAACCCTGCAGGGGTGTACCAACTTCCCATTACAAGGCTCCGCATGCACGCCCATCTCTCTCAGTTTCTACCCATCACAGGCAACCATTTTATGATTTAGTCCTGAGAGATCCGAAACGACAGGTCCCTCTAGCTAACAACGAAAAAATCCGAGTGGCCCCCGGTGAGTCGACATCCAACTCAAAAGACGACCGCGCTCTCGAATTGGCCTCTACAGTCTGGATGAGGTCGGGTTAGCTACCCAAACCATATAGGCAGCCCCCTAGATCCCTAGGTGGACCAACGAGAGAAACCATGTCTCCGCTGGCCCAAGTTATTTTAAAGGATATCTGCTAGGAGCGACCCGACAGACATATATGCATGGTTTTCAAATGGAAATAAGCTTGGGCCACCACTAGAAATGTTTGAAGCTAGGTACATAAGAAAAGGGGACCCCATAAAATCCCACACGCAGTTAGGCACGCTCAATCTTGAAACCAATACTCGAAACTCGGGTCCTAGGTGACTCGAATGGAACAAAGCGTCGGGGCGGGATAGCCTAGACCTTCCATCATTCGTCGAGTATAGTCAACATTATAATAATCATATCATCTACAATAATATAATAATGTGATAGCCCAATCCATGGAGTAACAGGATAACAATTGATAATAGCCTAGCATGCATACTAAGCAGTGGCTGAGCAGCGAGAAATAGTAACATAGCCGAACAAGGTTTGCTGGGATGTGGAGGACATGGCTGTTTGGGTTTAGTCTATCCTACACCTAGGAGCGAGTGAGCTGAAAGTTATAAGCATGATATATGCTCCCCCTTACGTGATGAGAAGACGTAACCGAAGGTGTAGTCGATCGCAAGCTCGCAACGTCTCTGAGAGGTACCCGCAGAAGCACACAAGAAGGAAACACTGGAAAAGGCAATCGACGAGCAAACATCTATTACTACGAAGCAATCACGAGCAAGCATCAACAAGAAGACAACACAAGACAACGCACTACGGCATCATATCTATCGTCGAGAGCGGTTTTAACAGGTTAAGTGGAGTACTCGTCACACACGACGATACCACACATTTAGAATCGATTCAAGTTGTTTAGCGACAAGTGATCAACAAAGGTTGTTAGCATGGAAAATCAATCAAGCATGGCATAGCACACGAATATGACAATAGGTGAAGCATAAGGTAAACTATCTATGCTAGTCAATTTAAGTGAGGCACAACCTAAACATGGCATACACTAAGTGCCCACGACAATTAAAGCATTTGTTACTGTTCTGCCCTAAACCATATTTTAGGTTGGTTAACAACAACTTAATAGCATAATCACAAAGTACATGAAATTCTAATCAAGTTACACGCAAAGAACACCCCAAACGGAGTTACGGTTAAAAAGATACAAGCAAAACAAGTTACGGACACAATCTTTCAACATCAGGTAGCACACTTTAGAGCAACAAATAAACAACCAAAAGGTTGAAAACATGCACAAAAATGATACGCAACTAAAGTAGACATGGCAGACATGGCATGGCAACAGGAATCATGCAAAAAGGCATCATGAACAAGTAATTATAGCCCAAGCAAAATGCAATAAAACATTACTAGTCTAGGACTTAGTGAAAATCAGGAAAACAGGGCAGAAACTATTATTTCCAGGCTGTATAAACAGGGGTAAAACTATATGCAATAGTGCAACAACATGACATAGCAATATATGAGCATGGAGTAGACATGATGGTGATCAGGTACTAACAAGAATCAAAGTCATATGAATCACATATCAAAAGATATTAAGCATGCAACATGGCATCGGAAAGTTATAGACTTAGAGAAAAACAGAGGTGGCTGTCAAAAACAGTGGCATAGCAACTTTGGAGCTAAACATAACTATGATCAGAAATGAAAACTTGACAATGCAATACATATAATGAAGGTATACATGGCATGGATCAAAATGACATATTGTAATGCTCAATAGGATGCATGGTTAAAAAGATATAGGGCAGCAAAGTAGCAACTTTATATAAACAACATCACATATTATCAAGGTCACCACTTTGGAGCAAGAATTAATATAGCTACAACATGAAAAAATGACAAGTAATTGCATTGGATTGAAGTAGACATGATGCTTAATAGTATGCAACAAGAATCAATGCAATAGGCCTCATGGATGTGTCATAATCATCAATCAAACTTGCAATAAAATAATAGCAGCAACACACTAGCAGAAAATAATAGCAGTTAACAGTCTGATGCCCACTTCAACAGAGATTAACAACATCAAGATGGCCTCAAATCAAAATGCTCACAAAAGATGAATTGAAGTACACACAATTCTAAACAATTTTCCTTTTGGGCGCAACGTGATCCGAGCTACGGGTTGATCGCAAATCTACGCGCGAAACTGAATACAGCAGCAGTAACAAAAGACTTAGCCAAAATCAGCAGAGGAAAAAAAACAAAGGGAAAAAAGAAAGAAAAAAAGGAACCTCACCAATGGGCCGGCCCATCTGGCCTGGAGGCTGGCGCTGGAGTGGGCTGAGAGGCGCTGGTGGGCCTCGGTGGGAGAGGCCGGCCCACCCGTGGCGCTGGGAGGCTGGCGCTCCTCATTCCCGCACGGGACAAAGGCAGCGGCAGCGGCGCAAGGCGCTGTGAGGAGGCAGTGGCAACGGGATCGGGGTCGCGGATCGGGTGGCCGGTGGCTGGTCCAGGGCGGCGCGTCGAGGGGGACCCGAGGTTGGGCGGCGGCGAGCTCCAAGCTTGGGCGGCGGGCATGGCGGTTCTTGCGGCTGGCGGCTGCGCTCCCGTGGCGGCGGCGTCCCTGCGACAAAGGAGAGAGGGAGGTGAGGCGAGAGGAAGAGAAGGGAGAGGGGCGCGGGAGGAGAGGGGCCGACGCTCTTCGGAGCGCGGCGCGACGACGGTTCCACGGGCGGCGCGACGTGGTTCTTCGGGCGGCTGCGGCCCGGATCGGGCCCGGTGGCGGCGGTTGCGGGTCTGCGCGGCCCGGGGCGCGGTGGAGACTGGTGGCTTCCTCTGGACGGCGACGTGGCGCTATCTGAGCCCTCCAGGGGCAGATCTAGCGCCTGGGACCTCTCTGGATCTAGGGTTTCGGGAGAGAGAGGTTTTTTTGGGAAGATCTGAGAAAAATGGATGGGGTGGCTGCAATTTTTCCAGAGGGAACCCTAGAAGAGCTAGGTGGAGTGGTGGTGGTGTTTATATAGCCCAGGTGGCTGGCATTTTGCAAAAACATCCCCGGTTTTTCTCTCACGCGTGCAGTGTTTACGTTTCTGACTGCCGAGGGTCCGCAGGACCTCCGATTCGGGTAAAACTTTAAACAGCGCGATCAGCGCGTCGAGCCGGCGGCGTTCGCCTCGCGCTGGAACGGTTCCGAGAACACTTTTCGGTGCGCTATAAAAATAACCCGTTTAATTATTAAACGGAGTTTTTGTTCCGTTGGCTACAGCTGGTCTCATGCGGGTTTTTGCGACGGTGATCGGGTGAAACCTAGCGTCGCAAAGGTCAAGTGTCAGCGTGGCAAGGGGTCGGTCTCCGTCCGGTACGAAATAAAAGGGGAAAATAATCGCCGATCGATAAATCGGGTATGCAAACACCGTAAAAAAATCAGACAATCAAACAATTGACACTGAAAACAAAATTTTAATATTTGTGAAATCTGGGCTGTTACAATACAACACCACCAACAAGGGATCTCGTCCCGAGATCCAGGCTGATCCGGGGGAGAGGGGAAGGGGGAAAGAAGAGAGTTGATGATCTTCAACACCACCAACAAGGGACTCTGCTCCATGTCGAATGGCGAACCTCCGTCGAGAAACTTTCCGCAGGGAGACGACATCGTCGAAAACACGAAACCATCGGTGTCAAGAGGAGGAACGACAACGATAACTGGATCAAAGGATAGTTTTTTCGACGCAAGTCTTGAAAACACCGGCAAAAGGATGGATGGCAATGGATGACCCAGATGATACCCGAAATCGGAGAAGCTAAAGGTACAACAGGAATTCCCACCTGAGCTCGGAATTGAGACAATACTTCCCAAGAAAAGCATTGTAACAATTTCGATACTCCACACACTCAAGATCCTAGAATTTTAAGGGGATAAGGCGAGAGTAAACACTTACATCACTTTTCCTGACCAGAGTAGGGGTAAGGAGGAAAAAGAATCCTACTCTCCGATAGCTAACTTAGTAACCTACCAAATAGTTTTTGTCTAGACTCGACTTCGGCCATAAAAGGGATCCTATAGTCGGTAAGGCTCTGATACCAAGTTGTAAGGCCCGATATGCGGTACTGTTCCAGATCTAGATGTTTCCATCCAGATCCCGGGACGAAGCACATATCGTTCCCACCATGACATATGACAATGCCATATGCCCCGGATTTCCAACATGATATCACAACATTACGGCTACATGGATAAAACATCTCGTACATTCGGCATACAACTTCCTTCAATACATTACGTCAGCGGAAGATACATGTCTGAGTATAGACTACATTCAGATGCCTAGTGGAAAAGGAAAAATACACCATTCCCGTAACCACACGGGTCCAGGCTCTCCGCCGGGATCTGCCTAACTAGTCGTCATCAATTCTCCACGAAGGCGTCCAAAAGAAGAGTCGAGGTAGTAATCAACTGCAGCGGACGATCAGGCAACACATAAAGGGGAAAAGGAAAAGGGGTGAGAATATATCAAAAGTGTTGTAAATAACTTCTCACGGGTAAGATGGGGGTAGTGGTGAGGTTGCAGACGCACTAGCAATATATGAGTGGCTAACGGTCTATTTTAGAGTAAGATGAGAACCAAGCAGTCGATGAGGAATCGCCTCCAACAAGTCTTGCTATCAACTACTTACGCAAACATAACACCTATCCTATCCTTGTCCTCCCCTTCGCATCCCGACGAAGAAGAAGCAGTCAAGGCACACACACGTTGATCAATTTATATTAAGATTATCTCAGTTTTTGTTGTCCATGAACAAGGAGTAGGTCTCAAGTCATCCATAACCGTGGACACGGCTTCTCGAAAAGATTTAACCCTGCAGGGGTGTACCAACTGCCCATTACAAGGCTCCGCACGCACGCCCATCTCTCTCAGTTTCTATCCATCACAGGCAGCCATTTTATGATTTAGTCCCGAGAGATCCGAAACGATAGGTCATTCTAGCTAACAACGAACAAATCCGGGTGGCCCCCGGTGAGTCCACATCCAACTCAAAAGCCGTCCGCGCTCTCAAATTGGCCTCTACCGTCTGGTGAGGTCGGGTTAGCTACCCAAACCATGTGGCAGCCCCCTAGCTCCCTGGGGTGGACCAACGAGAGAAACCATGTCTCCGCTGGCCCAAGTTATTTTAAAGGATATTTTCTAGGAGCGACCCGACAGACATATATGCATGGTTTTCAGCTCGGGCCACCACTAGAAATGTTTGAAGCTAGGTAGGTAAGAAAAGGGGACCCCATAAAATCCCACACGCGGTTAGGCATGCTCAGTCTTAAAACCAATACCCGGAACTCGGGTCCTAGGTGACTCGAATGGAACAAAGCGTCGGGGCGGGATAGCCTAGACCTTCCATCCTTCGTCGAGTATAGTCAACATTATAATAAGCATACCATCCACAATAATATAATAATGTGATAGCCCAATCCAAGGAGTAACAGGATAAAAATTGATAACATCCTAGCATGCATACTAAGAAGTGGCTGAGCAGCGAGCAATAGTAACATAGCCGAACAAGGTTTGCTAGGATGTGGAGGACATGGCTGTTTGGGTTTATTTGAGAGGCATGAATGTGAAGTGGTAGGATCAAGCAATCGTTCTATCCTACACCTAGGCGTGAGTGAGCTGAAACTTATAAGCATGATATATGCTCCCCTTACCTGATGAGAAGACGAAACCGAAGGTGTAGCCCATCGCAAGCTCGCAACGTCTCCGAGAGGTACCCGCGGAAGCACACAAGAAGGAAACACTGGAAAAGGAAATCGATGAGCAAGATTCTATTACTACGAAGAATCAAGATCAAGCATCAACAAGAAGACAACACGCGACAACGCACGACGACATCGTATCTATCGTCGAGAGCGGTTTTAACAGGTTAAGTGGAGTACTCGTCACACACGACGATACCACACATTTAGAATCGATTCAAGTTGTTTAGCTACAGGTGATTAACAAAGGTTGTTAACATGGCAACTAAATCAAGCATGGCATAGCACACGAATATGACAAGAGGTGAAGCATAAGGTAAAGTCTCTATGCTAGTCAATTTAAGTGAGGCACAACCTAAACATGGCATACACTAAGTGCCCCATGACAATTAAAGCATTTGGTACTGTTCTTCCCTAAACCATATTTTAGGTTGGTTAACAACAGCAAAAAATAGCTTAAACACAAAGTACATGAAATTCTAATCAAGTTACATGTAAAGAATACCCCAAACGGAGTTACGGTTAAAAAGATACAAGCATGCAACTATTATTTTCATGTTGTATAAACATGTGTAAAACTATATGCAAAAGTGCAGCAACATGACATGGCAATATATGAGCATGGAGTAGACATGATGGTGATCAGGTACAAACAAGAATCAAAGTCATATGCATCACATATCAAAAGATATTAAGCATGCAACATGGCATCGGAAAGTTACAGACTAAGAGAAAAACAGAGGTAGCTGTCAAAAACAGTGGCATAGCAAATTTGGAGCTAAACATAACAATGATTAGAAATGCAAACATGACAATGCAATACATATAATGAAAGTATACATGGCATAGATAAAAATTACATATTGCAATGCTCAATTGGATGCATGGTTAAAAACATATAGGGCAGCAAAGTAGCAAGTTTATATAAACAACAACACATATTATCACGGTCACCACTTTGGAGCAAGAATTAATATAGCTACAAAATGCAAAAATGACAAGTAATTGCATAGGATTTAAGTAGACATGATGCTTAACAGTATGTAACAAAAATCAATGCAATAGGCCTCATGGATGTGTCACAATCATCAATCAAACTTGCAATAAATAACAGCAGCAACACACTAGTAGAAAATAATAGCAGTTAACAGACTGATGCCCACTTCAACAGAGATTAACAACATCAAGATGGCCTCAAATCAAAATGATCACAAAAGATGAATTGAAGTACACACAATTCTAAACAATTTTCCTTTTGAGCGCAACGTGATCCGAGCTACGGTTTGATCGCAAATCTACGCGCGAAACTGAATACAACAGCAGTAACAAAAGACTTAGCCAAAATCAGCAGAGGAAAAAAACAAAGGGAAAAAAAGAAAAAAAAGGAACCTCACCAATGGGCCGGCCCATCTGGCCTGGAGGCTGGCGCTGGACTGGGCTGAGTGGCGCTGGTGGGCCTCGGTGGGAGAGGCCGGCCCACCCGTGGTGCTGGGAGGCTGGCGCTCCTCGTTCCCGCACGGGACGGAGGCATCGGCGGCGCAAGGCGCAGTGAGGAGGCAGGTGCGATGGGATCGGGGTCGCGGATCGGGTGGCCGGTGGCTGGTCCAGGGCGACGCGTCGAGGGGGACTCGAGGTCAGGCGGTGGAGAACTCCGAGCTTGGGCGGCGGGCATGACATTTCTGGCGGCCGGCGGCTGCGCTCCCGTGGCAGCGGCTCTGCGGCAGAGGAGAGAGGGAGGTGAGGCGAGAGGAGTAGAAGGGAGAGGGGCGCGGAAGGAGAGGTCCCGACGCTCTCCGGTGCGTGGCGCGACGGCGGTTCCACGGGCGGCGCGGCGAGGTGCTTCAAGCTGCTGCGGCTCGGATCGGGCCCGGAGGCGGCGGTTGCGGGCCCGCGCGGCCCGGGGCGCGGTGGATACGGGTGGCTTCCTCTGGACGGCGACGTGGCGCGATCTGAGCCCTCCAGGGCCACATCTGACGGCTGGGACCTCTCTGGATCTGGGTTTCGGGAGAGAAGAGGGATTTTTTGGGAAGATCTGAGAAAAATGGAGGGGGTGGCTGCAATTTTTCCAGAGGGTAGCCCTAGAAAAGCTAGGTGGAGTGGTGGTCTTTATATAGCCCAGGTGGCTGGCAGTTTGCAAAAACATCCCCGGTTTTTCTCTCGCGCGCGCAGTGTTTACTTTCTGACCGCCGAGGGTCCGCTGGACCTCCGATTCGGGTAAAACTTTGAACTGCCCGATCTGCGCGTCGAGCCGGCGGCGTTCACCTCGCGCTGGGACCGTTCCGAGAACACTTTCCGGCGCGCTATAAAATAACCCGTTTAATTATTAAACGGGGTTTTTGTTCCGTTGGCTACAGATGGTCTCGTGTGGGTTTTCGTGACGGTGATCGGGTGAAACCCGGTGTCGCGAAGGTCAAGTGTCAGCGTGGCAAGGGGTCGGTCTCCGTCCGGTACGAGATAAGAGGGGGGATATAATCGCCGATCGATAAATCGGGGAGGCAAACACCGCAAACAAATCAGATAATCAAACAATTCACACCGAAAACAAAATTTTAATTTTTGTGAGATCTGGGCTGTTACATAGCAACTGAGAGAGATGGGCGTGCGTGCGGAGCCTTGTAATGGTCAGTTGGTACTCCCCTGCAAAGTTAAATCTTTTCAAGAAGCCGTGTCCATGGTTATGGACGACTTGAGACCTACTATTTGTTCATAGACAAGAACAACTGAGATAAATCTTAATAATTTGATCAATGTGTGTGTGCCTTGACTGCTTCTTCTTCGTTGGGATGCGAAGGGGAGGACAAGGATAGGATAGGTGTTATGTTTGCGTAAGTAGCTGATAGCAGACTTGTTGGAGGCGATTCATCATCGGCTTCTTGGTGCTCATCTTACTCTGAATAGATCGTTAGCCACCTCATATATATCTAGTGCGGCTGCAACCTCAACCACTTTAACAGCCCACCAGCGAAATTACTATTCATGTTGTAATTTTACTTTGTCCAATGGCTATGAAACTTGTTCACATGCAAGATGTTGTAATATGATGTGGTGATCATGAATGCCATCCATTTTTAACCCATTTGAATTTGATTTGAAATAAATCTTTTTGATCAAAGAAAGGTGTTTGGGCATTTGTTCCATTTGCATGTGGTCTCCCCTAAGGTCCAAACTTTGCATAGCCAAACATTAGGACCTCTCCATGTATTCCATGAATTTACATTAATTTTTCACCCCTTGGAAATTGCAAGTGTAGTTCAAATCCCATTTGAATTTAATTCCAATGCCACTGATTTTACTTTCACCAAATTGGTTCAAACCAATTTTGTAAAATTATAAAAAAAATTCTTGATCATGGATCACATTTTTTGGGGATTTTATTCCTTTCCGTTTTCTTGTGAAAACTCCTGGAGCCTAGCTGCATTTTCCTTAATGGAGAATCCTTGTTTTTTTTCTTTTGAACAAAGGGAAGCAGTCCAGACCAGCTGGTCCTGCTCGGTCGGGCCCTATTACATCTTGTCGAACCGGTACATAGCCTCGTCGTCTTCTTCTTTCCAGTGAGGCAGTGTCCTTTTCCCCCTCCCCTCTCTCACGCGACTGCCACGGCGGAGCATGAACCCCGAGGTCAGCCAGAGACGTCCCCCTCCTCTTAAGCATGTCCAGGGACTCCCCTTTGAACCCTAGGATCCATTCCCCCTCCCAATTCTCTCCGCCGCTAACTCATTCTTCCTCTACAAGAACCCCCTGTTCCATCATGGCCATCGGCCGCTAGACAAATTCACCGCCGTCCTTCTTACTCTTCGTCTAGGAGGTCGAGGAAGACTTCTTCCCCGTCGTCTTCGTCCTACCCAAGCAGCAGCTTCGCCGTAGGAGCCCCAAGGCCGAGCTGCGGCCACCCCTTCCTCCGCCTCGGTCGTCTTCACCGACGACGGTGACGTCTTCCTCTGCGGTGAGCTCGTCCTTGTCCTCAAGCATCCCGTTGTGAGCCTCGCTTCATCCCTGCAAATCCAGTAGAGTTAGGCCTCGTGTAGGTGCAGCCGTTGTTGCGTGTTGGTGCCGGGAGCGAGCCGTGCGTGTTGCCGGCTATTCCACGGTGTGGTGTGGACACCCGTATTCAAGATGGCCCCTTTGGCACCCAGAACGTGGGCTCATACCCCACCGCATGCCCCTGCCCAGCCAGAGCGCCCCTAGCGCAGCCCCTGCCTCGTCATCATGCTATCTGTCGCTGGTGTAGTTGCCCGTCAGTTTCTTCAGTAATCTGTTTTGAATTTCAGAGTCCCGCCTTCGATGCGTTAAGTGGTTCCAGATCCGTTATCCCAACGTGCCTAGCAACAGTAGCGTGGTGGTTTGGGCGCTGGGGTTTGAACAGATCGGACTGGGATCGAATCCCAGCCAGCCCGAGCAAGTAGCCCTTTTCTCTGTTTTGCAGACCGAAGCTGAGTACTTCAGTTCAGATTTCTTCAGAGTTTCAGTTATCTCGCACATATTTTAGCTTGCTCAATTCCTTTATTCTGTCGACTTCCTTAGCGTAGCGCAGTGGTGGGGTACCTGGGTTTAAACCTGGAGGTTGTGGGATCGAGTCCCACAAGAATCAACACCCCCCATTTTGCCTCCTCCTTTTTTTTGCTGCGACGAGATGGGCTCGGCCCAGTGGGATCCTCCCAGCATGGTGGGCAGCAGCAGAGGTGGGTTGTCTAGTGCTGGGCCAGCACCAACCTAGCCAGCCCAAGAGGGGTTTCCCTCTGTTTTTTTCCTTTTCCTTTTTCAATTGTTTCAATTTCAACCTTTAAAATTTTGAAACTTTCAATTGCTAGTTCCAATGCCCACATGTTGTACATGTTTTTGGGGCAGAAGAATGCTAGGATTTAGATGGTGCTGTCCATTTTGTCATTTGAGGAAGTGCAAATGGAATATGATAGATATATCACATGTGCCATCATTGTCCTTTTTCTTTTTTCAAATCTTTACGTGTCAAGTCTTTTCCATTCTTTTATCTCTTACAATCATGCCTCCCTGTCATGTTGTCACATGATAGGAGATCCTTCTACCTCAAGTTTTGCGATTCCTTTCACCAGTGCATCTTGAAACTTATCCGGTGTCAAACTTCTTCGACACCCCTCCGTTTTCGGAATCAATAGCTTAAATTCACGATGTATTTCTTTTGTTTACTTGCTTTTTCTAACTTTCCATGTCATGTTGTCATGTCACTTACACCAATGCTAAAGCTATGACCAAAGCCATAAACTTAACAATTGCATATGAAGTTGTTGACGTGTCGTCACCACCTTCATTTAAACCTGACTAGCTAGGGTCACACCATGATATAAATTTTATCATGCAACCATGCTTGTGCATCTTTGTTTCCGATGCTTACTTGTGGTGTTCTTCTTGGCCGGTACCGTACGCTAGATCCTGAGCTTGCCGAGGAGACCTACATGGAGCTGTCCGAAGCCGAGCCCGATGACCCTGCTACGTCTGCTCCGTCGACTACTTACCCAGGCAAGGAGGTTTATATATCATTCCTTATAGCTTTCAGCTCGCTTGCCTAGCGGTATTTAGAACGGTTGTTTGATCCTACCACCATATACTTGTGCCTCTCTATTATACCCAAATAGCCATGCCACCACCTCCTCGAAAAACCTTGTTTGGCTATGTACCTTGCTTTCTTAACCATTGCTTAGTATGTGTAGGCCCTTTACCTGCTGCTATACCCACTGCTGCTTAGTGGATTATCATGCTATTATCAGAAATTGGTTGATATTTATTAATATGATGTTAACTTATATTTTGACGAAGGATGGGAGACCGGGCTGTCCCGCCAGGTGTTTTGTTCCATTCAAGTCACCTAGGTCCCGAGTTCCGGGTATTGTTTTTCTTGATGAGCGTGCCTAATCGTGTGTGGGATTCCATGGGGTCCCCTTGTCTTACCTACCTAGCTCCAAACGATTCTAGTGGTGGCCCGAGCTGAGTTACCATTTGAAATTCTTGTGTGTGTCTGGTTAGGGCTCCAGCAGATTTAAACCAACCCGGGCCAGCGAGGACAGACTTTGCTTGTTGGTCCAACCTGACCGGCTGAGGAACCGAGAACAGTGATGCCTACGATAATCCGAACCTGGAGTCATACGGTAGAGACCGATTCGAGAGCGCGGCCGGCTTTTGAGTTGGATGTCGACTCACCGGGGGTCACCCGGAATTGTGCGTTGTTAGTTAGAAGGACTCTGTTGTTCCGGAGTTTCAGGCGCCTTCACCCGCCAAGTGGAAACCGGGCGTAAATGCGAAGACTATAATGGGCAGTTGGTAGACCCCTGCAGGGTTAAATCTTTTCGAAAAGCCGTGTCCGCGGTTATGGACGACTTGAGACCTACTCCTTGTTCATAGAATAACATGAACTTAATCATGCTTATAAAATTGTCAATGTGTGAGTTGCCTTGATTGCTCTTCTTCGTCCGGAGCGAGAAAGAGGGGACAAGGTTGTGTTATGTATGACGTAAGTAGGTGGAATAGAGCCCTATTGATGCGTTCATCAACGGATTCTTGTATCTCTTCCTTATTCCAAAATAGATCGTTAGCCACTCAAATATTCTAGTGCGGCTGCAACCTCGACCACTACCCTTTCCTTACCGTGAGAAGTTAGTTATACTGTATTGATATATACTCACCCCAAGCATTTTATTTCACGTTATGTACAAACGTTTGGGTCTTCAGAGTACTACTTCGACACGAGCACCGGCAAGTACTTCGTGGAGGTTCCGCCAGAGGAGGAGGAGGGCGACTTCGCTCAGTAGGCCTGCAGTTGGGTTTCGACGATCCGCGGGTGGACGACATGTTTTGTGTGCAGCCCTCTCTAGGGCCATTTGGATCTTGACCGTACCCGGTCGTGTGTGTCTTCTTCATGATGTTATGATGTACTGTTGGATCTTATGATTGCTGAGATGATGTAATAAATACAAGTGGCGAGTGTATGCCCTGGACATATGTATTCTATGTCTTAGTTATTGTTCATGCTTCATTTACCTGTTGTCGAGAATCCGATAGCGATACGAGTGCGAGTATCGTGCATCGGTGGCCACTTATGTGCTTCTATCTCAGGTTGGACGCGAAAAAGACTAACTCAAGATAGTATCGCATCGGGGGCCTTACAACTTGGTATCAGAGCAGAACTGACTGTAGGACCCCTTATTGGACGAAGTCAAGTCTAGAAACTATTTTTTAGTTACTAAGGAAAAATCGGAGAGTAGGAACTCTTTCTTTTAATTCTTACCCCACCCTCCCACCCCCTATTTCCGTGAGGAAGTGAAATGATGTTTTCTCTTTTCATCTCATCTTATTCAACAAAAACTAGGTTCTCGTTTACATGGGGCTCTGATTCCTCTATAATCTTTTTCTAGCAACGAGAAGGGTTGGCGTACGTTGAGAATAGTGAGCCGCTACTTGGGGTTGACAGCTCCTCCTCTCTTACGGCGTACCTCAGGTGAAACTCCTATACAGGGATGGTTGGCATCCTCCTGATGTGGTTCCTCCCCCTATAGGAGACCTCTTCGGCGGGCCGCTCAGGGCAGATGTCTGAACGTTCAGGTCTTCAACCACTCATATATATTGTTGTGTACTCGTTAGTAGATTATTATCTTGGATTCATATGATCTTGGTTTGGGGATTAAAGTAGCACCTAGCTTTCGGACTTTCTGGGTTAACCTTGGTGGATATTCAACTTTCGACTTCCTCATACCTCGTGAGGAAGTTTTGTTGTCAATATTATTTTATCTTCTGGTTTCATCAATATTTCTGCCATGTTCTCATAAGTGTTCCTGTATACAAGATGCCGAGAGGGAACATGCCGCCGCCGGAGAACCCTATCCTTGGGGAGGTTGTGGCCGCAGTGGCTCAGGGCACAACTGCGATCTTGCAGATGCTCCAGAACCAGACCGCCCAGAGGAATGATCGACCACAGGACACGACCTTGCAGCAGTTCCTCGCTATCAACCCCCCAGGTTCTCAGAGGCACAAGACCCGTTGGAGGCGGATGATTGGCTGGCAGAGATCAAGAAGCACTTCAGCGCGAACACCGTCAGGCCATTCGGCTACGTCACTTTCGCCTCCTTCCAGCTTCAGGGTGAAGCAGGCGGCTGGTACTCTACCTACAAGGACAACAGGGGCGATGCCGTGATAACTTGGGAGGACTTTGTAAGAGACTTCAGAGCAACAACTGGTACTCTACCTACAAGGACAACAATGGCTTGATGGACAGGAAGAGAGAGGAGTTCCTGGCTCTGAGACAGGGTGAGAGGTCAGTCCAGGAGTACAACCTTGCCTTCGTTAGGCTCGCCAGGTACACTCCTGACGAGGTCTCCACAGAGGCCAAGCGGATTTCCAGGTTTTGCGGGGGTCTCAACACAAATATCAAGTACGGACACACCAAGTGCAACCCTACGCTGTTCTCACAGTTCGTGGATTCAGCTATCCGCCAGGAGTCAGCCAAGGCCGAGTGGGACGCAGACAGAAAGCGTCAGAGGGAGTTCAGCTCAGCAGCGATGGTCCACAAGAAGGCGAAGACTTGGGTTACAGAGGCGCCACCATAGAGACATCAGTTCCAGCCGAGAGGGGCACTTGTCCGCACTTTTCCCGCCCTCCCGTCCTAGTTCAATAGCTCCCTCGCTCTACACCACCTCACACGAGGCCACACAGGGCGCAGCCCCAGCCCAAGCTGGACGTGATCCGCTACAAGTTGCCGACTACTGGGGCACTATTCCACAAAGTGCACCGATCCGCGCTTTGCTCAGCTCCCACCGCCCCACCTCGCTGTACTCTGAGCAATGCGATGGTGAGGGCACAACCACGTGCAGTTCGAGTTAACAACGTGATGATGGCAGATGCTCAGCAGTCTTCTGAGATTGTGTTTGATAGGTTGCTTGTTAGTTCAGTTCCTGCGACCGTGTTGTTCGATTCCGGAGCTTACCATTCGTTCATATCTCAGTCCTTTGCTTCAACTAACGACCTTTAGTCCGAGTTGCTTCCATCACCACTTGTGGTTCACACTCCTAGTTCGAGATCCAGCTCGTCCGTTTTTGTTCCAGATGCGGAGATCTGCATCCAGGGTGTTATCTTCTCAGCATCCCTGGTTGCCTTGCCTCATGCCGACATCGATGTCATTCTAGGTATGGATTGGCTTGTGCAGTACAAGGCCAAAATTGATTTCCCGTCAAGATCCGTCAAGTTGACACATGATTCAGGTGCAGAGATCTGGCACACTTGTGACTCAAGGGCAGGGGCAGCACAGTTGTCTGCCTTGAACGCAGGAGTCGCACCTTTGCTTGAAGAAGTCAAAGTTGTCTGTGAGTTTCTAGACGTCTTCCCAAAGGAGTTGCCATGTATTCCCCCAGTTCGAGCTATTGAGTTCCTTATTGAGCTAGAGCCTGGTACACAACCGATTTCTCGGCATCCATACAAGATGTGTTCGGAAGAGTTGATTGAGCTCAAGAAGAAATTGACAGAATTGGAGGCAGGCGGTTTTATCCGCGCAAGCACTTCCCCTTGGGGTCCGCCAGCTTTGTGTGCGAAGAAGAAAGATGGGACTAGCTGCTTGGTCCAGGACTATCGCGGCATCAACAAAAAGACCATCAAGAACAAGTACCCTTTACCCCGCATCAATGATCTGTTCGAAGAGCTAAATGGGGCAAACGTATTTTCCAAGCTTGACTTGCGGATGGGTTATCACCAAATTAGAGTTCGAGAAGAAGATATCCCCAAGACCGCTTTCAGCACACGTTATGGACTGTATGAGTTCACAATCATGACGTTTGGCTTCTCAAACGCCCCTCCAACCTTCATGAGAGCTATGAACTTTTTGTTCCAAGAGTGGCTCGATGTATTTGTCATCCTCTTCCTCGACGATATACTTGTGTATTCCAAGTCGGAGGCTGAACATGACGAACATCTTCACTTGGTGCTACAGAAGTTGAGAGAGAACCGGTACTATGCCAAGTTCTCCAAGTGTGAGTTTTGGCTCGACAAGGTCAACTTTCTTGGCGATGAGGGTATCGCGGTTGATCCAGAGCGAGTCCGCACAATTCAAGAATGGGCTCCGCCAAAGAATGTGAAGCAACTAAGGAGTTTTCTCGGCCTCGCCAGCTATTGCAGGAGGTTTGTGCAGAATTTCTCCAAAATAGAAAAGCCAATGACTGAATTGTTGTGCAAGGGAAAACGATACAGTTGGTCACCGGCTTGCGAGTCAGCCTTCGAGGAGTTGAATAAGAAGTTGACCACAGCTCCAATTCTCACACCGCCAGATGAGTCACAACCTTTCCAGGTGTTTTGTGATGCCTCATTGCAAGGCAAGAACATTGTGGCCTATACCTCATGGCAGTTGAAGACGAGTGAGAGGAACTACCCCACGCATGACTTGGAGCTTGCAGCAGTTTTGCACGACTTGATCACTTGGCGACACTTCCTATTAGGGAGGAAGGTGGATTTGTTCACCGACCACAAGAGTATGAAGTATTTGTTCACTCAGCCAAATCTAAACTTGAGGCAAAGAAGATGGCTTGAAACCATTACTAAGTACAAAGTTGATATTCAGTAGACGCTTGGGAAGGCGAATGTCATAGCTCAAGCGCTGAGCCGCAAGGGCGATTGAAATAATATCCAAGTGCAGAAGATCCACCCTGATTTGTGTGAGTCCTTTCGCAGGCTCAATCTCGAGCTAGTTCCAGCATGCTACCTTGCCAACCTTTTGGTAGAGCCCACTATTCATGAGAGGATACGTGAAGCTCAGTCTGGCAGATCAATGATTCAAAAGATCAAACAGGGTATTGCCGCCTCAGTTCCCAAGTACGGTTTCTTTTCAGTGTATAATGACGGCCCCGTGTTCTTTGAGGAGAGATTTGTTGTTCCCAAGGAGGGAGATCTCAGAGAGGTCATCATGAAGGAGGCCCATGATTCCAAGCTATCAATTCACCCTGGCAGCACTAAGATGTATCAAGATCTCAAGCAAAGCTTTTGGTGGACTCGTATGAAGCGGGATGTTGCCCGTTTCGTGTCTCAGTGTGATGTGTGCAAGAGAGTGAAGGCACAACACCAGAAGCCTGCAGGGCTACTTCAGCCACTTGAGATTCCGGAGTGGAAATGGGATCACATAGATATGGATTTCATCACAGGCTTCCCTTTGTCGCAGAATAAGAAAAATGCCATTTTTGTCGTCATTGACAATCTTTCCAAAGTTGCCCACTTCTTTCCAGTGAAGGATTCCATTTCAGCAGCTCAGTTGGCTTACTTGTATACCGCAAGAGTTGTATCTTTGCACGACATTCCCAATAAGATCAGTTCTGATAGAGGCAGCCTTTTCACCTCCAAGTTCTGGCAGGCCTTTCAAAAGGCGATTGGTACGATAGTGTTGTTCAGTACCGCTTATCACCCTCAGACCAGTGGGCAGGTCGAGCATGTGAATCAAATCCTCGAGGACATGCTTCGAGCCTGTGTCATTTCCTTTGGCATGAAATGGGAGGAATGCTTGCCGTATGCTGAGTTTTCTTACAACAACAACTTTCAGGAAAGTCTGCAGGAAACACCTTTTGAGGTGTTGTATGGTCGGAAGTGCAGGACACCTCTGAATTGGTCCGAGAAAGGAGAAAGGAACTTTTTCGGTCCAGATGTGATCCAGGAGGTAGAGGAGAAAGTGAAGATTGTCCGAGAGCACCTCAAGGAAGCACAGTCAAAGTAGAAGGCCTATTATGACAAAAGGCACTGAGGTGTAGCTTTCCATATTGGCGATTGGGAATACCTGAGAGTGTCTCAATTGAGGTGAACTCACCACTTTGGAATAAAAGGAAGCTTTCCCCCAGATTCGTTGGGCCCTTCCGTATCTTGGAGACTAGGGGACCCCTCGCCTTTCGGCTTGAGCTTCCCGAGAGTCTGTCAATGGTGCACGATGTGTTTCACGTGTCCCAACTGAAGCAGTGTTTCAAGCAGCCAGAGCAGGCCGTTGACTTGGGCGACATCCAGTTGAGTGCTGATCTATCGTACTTGGAGCGACCAATCCGTGTTCTTGAGACTTCCGAGCGCAAGACGCGCAACAAGACCGTCAAGTTCATGAAGGTGCAGTGGTCACACCATTCGGAGAAAGAGGCAACATGGGAGCGTGAAGATCATCTCCGTTCCCAGTATCCAGAGTTGATTCAGGCTAAGATCTCGGGACGAGATCCTGTGTTGGTAGGGGAGAGCTGTAACAGCCCACCAGTGAAATTACTATTCATGTTGTAATTTTACTTTGTCCAACGGCTATGAAACTTGTTCACATGCCAGATGTTGTAATATGATGTGGTGATCATGAATGCCATCCATGTTTGAACAGATTTGAATTTGATTTGAAATAAATATTTGTGATCAAAGAAGGGTGTTTGGGCATTTGTTCCATTTGCATGTGGTCTCCCCTAAGGTCCAAACTTTGCATAGCCAAACATTTGGACCTCTCCATGTATTCCATGAATTTACATTCACTTTCACCCCCTGGAAAATGCAAGTGTAGTTCAAACCCCATTTGAATTTAATTCAAATGCCACTGATTTTACTTTCACCAAATTGGTTCAAACGAATTTTGTAAAATTATAAAAACTTTCCTGATCATGGATCACATTTTTGGGGGATTTTATTCCTTTCCATTTTCCTGTGAAAACTCCTGGAGCCTTGCTGCATTTTCCTTAATGGAAAATCCTTGTTTTTTTTCTTTTGAACAGAGGGAAGCAGTCCAGCCCAGTTGGGCTTGCTCGGTCGCGCCCTAGCCCATCTTGGCGAACCGGTACGTAGCCTCATCGTCTTCTTCTTTCCAGCGAGGCAGTGTCCTTTTCCCCCTCCCCTCTCTCACGCAACTGCCACGGTAGAGCATGGACCCCGAGGTCAGCCAGAGATGTCCCCCTCCTCTTAAGCGCGCCCAGGGACTCCCCTTTGAACCCTATGATCCATTCCCCATCCCAGTTCTCTCCGCGGACACCTCTTTCTTCCTCTCCAAGAACCCCCTGTTCCGTCATGGCCATCAACCGCTAGCCGAATTCGCCGCCGTCCTTCTTCCTCTTCTTCCAGGAGCTCGAGGAAGGCTTCTTCCCTGTCGTCTTCGTCCTCCCCAAGCAGCAGCTTCGCCATAGGAGCCCAAAGGCCGAGCTGAGGCCACCCCTTCCTCCACCTCGGTCGTCTTCATCGACGACGGCTACGTCTTCCTCCGCGGTGAGCTCGTCCTCGTCCTCAAGCACCCCGTTGTGAGCCTCGCTTTGTCCCTGCAAATCCAATAGAGTTAGGCCCCGTGTAGGTGCAACCCTTGTTGCGTGTTGCTGCCGGGAGCAAGCCGTGTGTGTTGCAGGCTATGCCACGGTGTGGTGAGCACACCCGTATTCAAGATGGCCTCTTTGGCACCCAGAACTTAGGGTCATGCCCCAGCGCATGCCCCTGCCCAGCCAGAGCACCCCTAGCGCAGCCCCTGCCTCGTCGTGATGCTATCTGTCGCCGGTGTAGTTTCCCGTCAGTTTCGTCAGTAATCTGTTTTGCAATTCAGAGTCTCGCCTTCGATGCGTTAAGTGGTTCCAGATCCGTTCTTAAAACGTGCCTAGCTTCAGTAGCGTTGTGGTCTGGGCGCTGGGGTTTTAACTGATCGTCCTGAGATCGAATCCCAGCCAGCCGGAGCAAGTAGCCCTTTTTTCTGTTTTGCAGACCGAAGCTGAGTTCTTGTAACACCCTCAGTGTCATGTAACAGTAATCACTTTTGATTAATGATAATTACTGTTGCTAATCTCACTTTGATCATCTTTGCATATGATCACTCCAAAAATCCTTTTGGTTGATATTAAAAATAATGTGATAAATAAAACTTTGTCCAAAAATTATGCAACCAATTTTGTTAAATGCCTAAAAATCAGTGGACCATGTTAAACCAATATTGAATAATTGTTGTAATATTTAAATATTACAAACAATCCAAACCAGAGCCAAAACAACACCAATTAACCATTAAAAATTAGAAACAAATATTAAAAGATTTTTATAAAAGTTTCAAACTTTTTGTAGCAGTAGTCTAAAAGGGAACAATAATATTGGAGCAGGTTACAAGTTTTACAAAAATGTTAAATCAACTAAAATAATTAAAGACAGAAAAGAAAATAAAAGAAAACAAAAATGAATAAAAAAGAAACCTAAAACCTACGCACTGGGCGCGGCCCACCCCATCCCTTACCCCACTGGGCCGAGCCCCCCCCACGGGGTCAACTACCCCCACCCCCCACTCTCCTCTCTCTCCCCACGACAGAGTAGCCCACCCCCACCCCCGATCTGGATCGGCCGCCCCGCCCCCGATCCCGATTCCCCCCCCGACGACCACGCCTCCTCCTCCCCCAGGCTCCGGCCGCCTCCGCACCGGCTCCCCCCAGCGCCGCCCTCTTCCCTCTCACCGCGAGATGCCGCCGGCTGCCCTCCTCCCCAGCGCGGAGCCCGCCCCGAGCTTCACGCCCACGGCGCCGCGCCCCTTCGCCCCGAGTGCACCGCCCGGCCGCCCCCAACTCCGGCCTCCCCGGCCTCCTCCGCCCCCTCCGCCTGCCGCGAACCCTCCCGGCCAGACCACTCCCCTGCCCCCCTGTAAGCTCCCCTGGCCGCCCCCTCATCGCGGTGGGTTTCGCCCGGCCGCCATTGCCATGGAGCGGAGCTCCTCGCTGCAGCCCCCGTCCTCCGCGTTGGCCTCTGCGCCCCTGGCCGCGGCCTCGCCGCGCCGGTCCGACCGCTGCGGCCCCGCCGTGCCACGGCTTCGTGCCGGCGAGCCCGTACGGTTCACCACGGGTTGAACCCCCCCTCTTGTGTATGACGCGTGGGCCCGAGGCCATTAGGATTAGACATAAACAAAAAAAAAGAAACTGTTAGTACTGTGTGTGTATGACCAGTGGGCCATCTTGTTTAATTAACTAGATTAAATAAATTATAATAACCTTTGGGTTAATATAACTGTTAATTAAACAATGTCAGAATGACACCTGGGCCCCACTGTTAGTTAGTAATTAAAAATGAAATTATTAAACTGAGAGGCTGACATGTGGGTGCCATATGTCAGCTTTGACCAGTCAAACTGTGCTGTGGATAATGTTGAATAAACAATTAAAGAAATTCGGAAAATGATTTAAAATGATTAAAACTTATAAAATCAATATCTTTTAATCCGTAACTCAGATCGAGAAACTTTATACATGAAAGTTGATCATAAAAATACAACGGTTAAGAATACACTACCCGTATACCCACCACCCCCCTCTAACACAACGAACATCGACACCCCCCTCCGGGCCGTCTGTCCGATAATAACCCGATACCGTAAAACTCTCCGGATGAATTTATTCTGAACACGAAAGTTGTTCAGAATAGTTCAACTAGTCCGGATACATCACCCATACGTTTGTCGGATGTCCATGACACCTCCGGCATGATCTTTCCCCCTCCGGACACCCTGACCGGTAATCACCCGGAACTGGCAGTTCATCCCCGGATGAATTTCCGTTCCGAGCAATGTGTATCGTACAACGTTAGAGCATCGTTAACATGTCATATGTCATGTCTTGTATTTGTATTGCTATCATTGCTGTGTATTCATTGTTTCTACCCCTCTTTTATTTTCCGGTAGTCTCGACGTCCGCTGCTGATGCCCCTATGATCGACTACTTCGTCGACGACCGTACCTCTACCGTCGAGCTTACAGGCAAGCAGAGCCATTTCCTTCCCCAGATATCGCCTACCTTTCCGTACTTTCTTGCACTAGGCATTGCTGCTGCTGCTACGTTACAATCCTATTCAATTGCATAGCCTGTCATTGTCACCCTTGATGTACCTTCCTTTATCCTATGCTGCCTTATCATTATATTATATTCAGCAGTGAACCCTGCGCATTGTTAGTCAATAGGATTAGATAGCGGGTCGTGTTCACTCGGGGAGTGAATGCGGATACGATACCTTACAACTGCTATAGGTACGGTTCAGAGAAGACACCGACTCAGCCCCCTACGTCGGATCTGCCGAGCCACCTCAAGTGTGAGCGATCGGGGAGAAATCCCCGTACTCCACTCGTGGTCGACTCTGTATATCCGTCTTAGGGTTCTGAACCACGGTTGTCCTTACAGGTAAGGAGTCGCGTGACCCTACGGTGCCCGCGCAGGTTATCTTAGCGGAACAACGGGTCAGGTGTATTCCACCGGTGTGCGGCGGGCCTGGTACTGTTCGTGGCCGAAGGATTTCCTGTTGTACGAAAGTCGAGCTCTTCGGAGGAAACGCGAGACAAGGTAAGGAGACAGTTCACCTTGTTGGTAACCGCACGAGTTGGTGGGACGTCAGGGCAGGCACCGACGTTACTGGTGGTCCTGTCTGCTGTCGTTGTTCGCGACTCATTCAGTAAGGGGCAACGATAACGGTTGTCTCGACAGAAAACTAATAAAATGCTTAATGGGTTCGGAGGATGACTTGAGTATCCTTTTGGCTTGTACGCACTACCTATACGTGGGATTACGTGTTTGGGCGCCTCCGCAATGTAGCCTCATTCGAAAGCTCTGAAAGACGTCCAGTTCAGCATTGCGGCAGGGACGGATCGCGCTGCGGCGTTGGAATTCACCCTCCTCACAACGACCCGGAGAGCGAGGGGTGATAGGCCCATGACCCCCTTGCACTTAGGGCTGTAGACCGGCGGGGACCTCTCTGATGAGTTGTAGGATGGACTGCGTTGTGTCAGATAGCCTCGGTGGGGCATTCCCTGACAAGGTGTACGCCACCCTGGAGATCCGAGCGTGTAGTGTCACACTAGTGCACCCCTGCAGGGAGTTTAATCTATTCGAATAGCCGTGTCCACGGTAACAGGACGATTTATGCTGAAGCCAGATCCTATCACTACAAACTACTACTATTAAACTGTTGGTTCCGGGTTTTCTTCCTCGCGGGGATGTCGAGGAGGGGAATTCGGAGGCATTGTTAATTATGATTACAACTTATTATTATACAATGCTGCAGCAACTTCTGCTGCATTGTTACTTTCATTACTGTTATATAAACTGTTGGCTGATTCTCACCTCATGCTGCAAGACTCGTCAGAAGATGCTAGTCTTCGATAGGCCTAGCTTCTTATCCTTATTCTTATTTCTACCTTGCAGCCCACTATATATAGCCTCCCCTTTCCATTTGATACATGCATAAATGCTTAGAAGCGGACGTAAGACTCGCGGGTATGCTAGATACTCACCTTTGCTTTATTTCCCATTTTCGCTTTGCCTGATCGGCCGCTGCAGTCGACGATGGAGTCCAGGAGCAGAAGATCCCCGGAGCCCCCTACGACGTCGAGTTCCCGTTGACCAGGAGTAGTTCGGTGCATCACAGGCAGGAGGCCTCGCCTTTTCGATCTGTACCTCTGATGTTATTTGTGCTAGCCTTCTTAAGGCAAAACTTGACTAACTATGTCTGTACTCAGATATTATGATTGTATGACTTATGTATTCGGGTCCGTGTGACCCCCCTTCATTGTAATATTTTTGGTTTATCCTTTTGGGTTTAGTGTTGTGCTGTGATATTCTCACCGTGGCACCTTGATCTCGATCATGTACCCTGCGGGTATGATTACTGTACATGATCGTAAATCGAGGGCGTCACAAGTTGGTATCAGAGCCGACTGCCTGTAGGAAGCCACCCAACCACTACCTGGTCGAAGTTGAGTCTAGACTTTGAAAAACTATTTTTGCTAACTTAATATTTGGCTTACGGGCCCACATCGATGTCACCACGTGTGATATCTATGGTATTAGGATCCTTTTCTTCGTACCTATGCTCTGGGAATCTGCTCTCTTATCCTTGCTGGTAAGTTTTACAAACTCTCACATTAGGATCACGTTCTCGTGATTCCATCCGGCGTTTTGGTGCTTCCCCCATTGATTGAGTCGTGTCGCAGGAGTCATACCCCAGGTCCCGGACCGCGGATCCCATTCTCATTCTGGGCAGGCCGCGCGTCCTCTGGCATTAACCCCTGTGGCCAACAGTTTTCTTGCGGCGTGATTGACATAGTGGAATCTATGTCGCGTCGTGTAATCCTTACCGCGGTCTGCGCGCCGCCTACTGAGTCCATTTTCCTTAATTTCTACGACGTTACGCTGTCTGATTTTGACCGACTATGTGCAAAGATCTGTATGTCTATATGACTACTATTGTGTATCTACTGCACTTCTCGTTCATTGCTCATACTACATCATGTATGACTTCTTATCCTTGCAAATGCTTTGTCTGAACTAACCCCTGCTGTTCAGGCAGGATGGCTGACGATCCCCCACCTCCACCTTATATGGCCGCAGTACTGCAACAGTTTGATCTGAACCGTCAGTTTATGGCCGGAGTAATGACCCAGCTTTCTACTCAGAATTCCCCAATAACACTGCAGGAGTTCGTGCGCCTCAGTCCGTCCACCTTCCGCAGCTCCGCCAATCCTATGGATGCCGATGATTGGCTCTGTGATATTGCTTTTCAGATGGAGTCAGCTGATGTTGCCCCTGCCAGTTACCTCACCTTTGCGACGTATCATCTGAGGGGTCTAGCTGCTCAGTGGTGGGAAAGCCACCGGCTTGCGTTGCCAGATGGAACTGTAACCACTTGGCAAGAATTCCAGTTAGCCTTCCGTGCATGGCACCTTCCTCAAGGTCTGATGGACCAGAAGAAGGAGGAGTTCCGCAAACTCCGTCAGGACCAGACGACTGTTGATGAATATCATAAGAAATTCCTTGGGTTGTCTCGCTATGCTGCGAGAGACGTCGCCACCGACGCTTGCAAACAGGAGAAATTCCGAGAAGGACTGCGTCCTGATATAGAGCTCGCACTTGTCCTTCATGATTGTGCAGACTTGGCGACCCTTGTCAGCAAGGCTTTCCAATTCGAAACTAATCTGACTAAGCACCATGAGTCGCTCAAGCGTGCTTGAGATGCTGGCCCATCTTCGGGTCGGCCCGTTCAGAAACTTCGAGTCTGCCTCCCGCACAATGTTTTTCACCGGTCTGCTCCAACGCCAAGGCCATCTTATGCCACACCTCGTCTGCCTCCGCCTCCGAGACAGCTAACGATTCCGACTGAACAGCCCAATATTATGGCTCCGCCCCAGAACGATGGCTTATGTCGCCAGTGCGGACAGCCAGGTCATCGCGCACCTTGTCCTCCTATTAGCAGAAAGAGAAGCTGTAGAAGCCGTCATTCCAGTAACCGCAACACCAAACAGTGTACTATGATTTGTGCTCAGGTCACTCATGTCAAGATGGAAGAAGCTCGCGAGTCCCCAAAAATAGTGATGGGCACTTTACTCGTCAATTCAACGCCAGCTTCTGTTCTTTTTTATTCCGGGGCATCGCATTCCTTTATGTCCCAATTGTTTTCTCAGTTGCATGGTATAGCTACGAAACCCTTGGCCACTCCTTTAGTGGTAAATGCTGTTGGATCTCAGAGCCGTGCCACCATGATGAGCCCAGATACCACCATTGCAATCGTGGGTCTGTTGTTCCCTGCTCCTCTTATTGTCCTGACGTCGTCCAACATTGATGTCATACTCGGTATGGATTGATTGGCGACACATGATACCCGTATCCACTGTGCCACTAAGACAGTTCAACTCACGCACCCTTCTGGCAAAAAGATTCTGTACTCGGCCCGAACAGCTCAGCATGCCGAAGGCCAGATATATACCCTGAATGCTTTGAATACCTCACCTCTTGAAGGGATCGAGAACGTTCCAGTTGTTCACGATTTTCTCGACGTCTTTCCAGAAGAACTACCGGGAATACCCCCGATCAGAGATGTCGAATTCGTCATCGACTTGAAGCCTGGCACCGTCCCTATTGCTAAGCGCCCTTATAAGATGCCGCCTCACCACCTCCTTGAAATGAAGAAGGAGATCGACACAGCACTTCAAAAGGGCTTCATCCGTCCGAGTTCATCTGCTTGGGGAGCACCTTCACTCTTTGTCAAGAAGAGCGATGGGACGAACCATTTGGTCCAAGATTACCGACCTATCAACCAGGCAACCATACAGAACAAGTATCCGCTTCCTCGGATCAACGACCTATATGATCAACTTGCTGGATCTACGGTGTTCTCGAAACTCGACTTGAGGTTGGGTTACCATCAGATCCGGGTCCGCGAAGAGGACATCCCGAAGACCGCCTTCATTACTCGTTATGGTTCTTACGAGTACACCGTCATGTCTTTTGGCCTGACCAATGCCCCAGCCACCTTCTCTCGGTTGATGAACTATATATTCATGGAATACCTCGACAAGTTCGTCGTGGTTTATCTGGATGATATCTTGGTATACTCCAAGAATGAAGAAGGACATGCTGAACACCTTCGCCTTATACTGGAAAAGCTTCGAGAACACAAACTCTATGCTAAGTATTCCAAGTGTGAATTCTGGCTTCCCGAAGTAACCTACCTTGGTCATGTGATTTCCAAGGATGGCGTTGCTGTCACCCCAGAACGAATCCAGGCTATTCTTGACTGGACTCCTCCCAAGACCGTCAAGCAAGTCAGAAGTTTCCTCGGCCTCGCTAGTTATTGCCGCCGTTTCGTCGAGAACTTCTCCAAGATTGCCAAGCCCCTGACTAGTCTGCTTCACAAAGGCGTCAAGTTTGAGTGGACAGATAAATGTCAAGAAAGTTTTCAAGCTCTCAAGGACAAGCTCACTTCTCCCCCAGTGCTTGCTCCGCCTGATACTCAGAAGGACTTCGTGATATATTGTGACGCGTCTCGTCAAGGATTAGGCTGTGTCCTAATGCAAGAGCGCCGCGTGATTGTTTATGGCTCTCGTCAGTTGCGATCTCACGAAGATAATTATCCAACGCATGATCTCGAATTGGCAGCAGTAATTTATGCATTGAAGCTGTGGCGACATTACCTCATTGGTAATCGTTGCGAGATCTACACCGACCACCAAAGCCTGAAGTACTTGTTTACTCAGCCCGACCTGAATCTCCGCCAACAAAGATGGCTCGAGACAATAGCCGATTTTAACATGGATATTCATTACACCCCTGGCAAAGCTAATGAGATGGTTGATGCCCTGAGCCGTAAAGCTTACTGTAGTGAACTTGAGGTGCAGCTAGAACAACCACCTCTGTATGAAGAGTTTCAAAAGCTGAACCTCGAGATTGTTCCTCAAGGTTATGCAAATAACCTGGTTATTGAACCGGATCTCGTCAAATCCGTCAAGGGTATACAGTTTTATGATGATTTCGTACACAAGATTAAGCGCGATATCGCCAATGGGAGACCCTCACCCTTCACCATCGATAGCAAAGGTGCGGCGTTCTACCAGAACCGTTTAGTGGTTACTCACAGCAAGGGCAGGCATGAGAACCTGGATATGACCCCGAAGGTCATGAAAGAGGCTCACGATACCCCGTTGTCCATTCATCCGGGAAGCACCAAGATGTACCAAGACATTCGTCCGCAGTTCTGGTGGCCTAACATGAAGCAAGACATTGCCCGGTATGTTTCTGAATGTGACGTTTGCCGTCGCGTCAAGGCAGAACATCAAAGACCCGCCGGAACTCTGCAACCACTCTCTATTCCTGAATGGAAATGGGAAAAAATCGAAATGGACTTTGTCAGTGGTTTTCCCCGATCACAGAAGGGTCATGATGCTATCTTTGTCGTCATCGACCGATTCTCCAAGGTTGCCCACTTTCTGCCAGTCAAGGAGATGATATCTGCTAGTCAGTTAGCAGACTTGTATGTTTCCAGAATTGTGTCCCTCCATGGTATTCCGTTGGAGATCAGTTCAGACCGTGGCAGTATTTTCACCTCAAGATTTTGGGATAGTTTCCAAGAAGCTATGGGCACTCACCTGAATTTCAGCACCGCTTATCACCCCCAGTCGCAAGGACAAGTCGAACAAGTTAATCAAGTGCTTGAAGATATGCTTCGAGCTTGTGTCATTTCATTCGGTAAGAAATGGGAGGAATCCCTTCCATTTGCTGAATTCTCGTACAACAATAGCTACCAAGCTAGTCTGAAGATGGCACCCTTTGAAGTTCTCTATGGACGTAAGTGTCGAACCCCTCTGAATTGGTCAGAAACTGGGGAACGTACACTCATTGGTCCGGAAATTATTCAGCATGCTGAAGATCAGGTTCACGTTATCCGTGAACATCTTAAGGCCGCTCAGTCTCGTCAGAAGAGCAACTATGATCGCAAGCACAAGGAAATGGTCTATCAAACTGGAGAATATGCTTACCTTCGTGTCACTCCCATGAGGGGCACTCATCGTTTCAGTATCAAAGGCAAGTTAGCTCCTCGCTACATTGGCCCGTTCCGTATCCTTTCTAGGAGTGGACCAGTGGCATACCGATTGGAATTGCTGCCGAACCTCTCCCAAGTCCACGATGTCTTTCACGTGTCGAAACTCCGACGCTGCTTCAAGGACCCTATCCGTGAAGTGGAACATGATATGATTGAGCTGCAACAGGATTTGACTTATCAAGAACATCCGAGCCGCATTCTTGATCAGTCTGAACGTCGAACCCGCAACAAGACAGTCAAGTTCCTCAAGGTTCAGTGGTCGAATCATTCCGAAGAGGAGGCCACTTGGGAACGCGAAGATCGCCTTCGTGAAGAATACCCCGATCTTTTCCCCTCTACCGCTTAAATTCTCGGGACGAGAATTCTTGTAGTGGGGGAGATTTGTAACACCCTCAGTGTCATGTAACAGTAATCACTTTTGATTAATGATAATTACTGTTGCTAATCTCACTTTGATCATCTTTGCATATGATCGCTCCAAAAATCCTTTTGGTTGATATTAAAAATAATGTGATAAATAAAACTTTGTCCAAAAATTATGCAACCAATTTTGTTAAATGCTTAAAAATCAGTGGACCATGTTAAACCAATATTGAATAATTGTTGTAATATTTAAATAATACAAACAATCCAAGCCAGAGCCAAAACAACATCAAGTAACCATTAAAAATTAGAAACAAATATTAAAATATTTTTATAAATGTTTCAAACTTTTTGTAGCAGTAGTCTAAAATGGAACAATAATATTGGAGCAGGTTACAAGTTTTACAAAAATGTTAAATCAACTAAAATAATTAAAGACAGAAAAGAAAATAAAAGAAAACAAAAATGAATAAAAAAGAAACCTAAAACCTATGCACTGGGCGCGGCCCACCCCATCCCTTACCCCACTGGGCCGAGCCCCCCCCCCCCCACGGGGTCAACTACCCCCACCCCCCACTCTCCTCTCTCTCCCCACGACAGAGCAACCCACCCCCTCCCCCGATCTGGATCGGCCGCCCCGCCCCCGATCCCGATTCCCCCCCCCCCCCCCCCCCCGACGACCACGCCTCCTCCTCCCCCAGGCTCCGGCCGCCTCCGCGCCGGCTCCCCCCAGCGCCGCCCTCTTCCCTCTCACCGCGAGACGCCGCCGGCTGCCCTCCTCCCCAGCGCGGAGCCCGCCCCGAGCTTCACGCCCACGGCGCCGCGCCCCTTCGCCCCGAGTGCACCGCCCGGCCGCCCCCAACTCCGGCCTCCCCGGCCTCCTCCGCCCCCTCCGGCTGCCGCGAACCCTCCCGGCAAGACCACTCCCCTGCCCCCTCTGTAAGCTCCCCTGCCCGCCCCGTCATCGCGGTGGGTTTCCCCCGGCCGCCATTGCCATGGAACGGAGCTCCTCGCTGCAGCCCCCGTCCTCCGCGTTGGCCTCCGCGCCCCTGGCCGCGGCCTCGCCGCGCCGGTCCGGCCGCTGCGCCCCCGCCGTGCCACGGCTTCGTGCCGGCGAGCCCATACGGTTCACCATGGGTTGAACCCCCCCTCTTGTGTATGACGCGTGGGCCCGAGGCCATTAGGATTAGACATAAACAAAAAAAAAGAAACTGTTAGTACTGTGTGTGTATGACCAGTGGGCCATCTTGTTTAATTAACTAGATTAAATAAATTATAATAACCTTTGGGTTAATATAACTGTTAATTAAACAATGTCAGAATGACACCTAGGCCCCACTGTTAGTTAGTAATTAAAAATGAAATTATTAAACTGAGAGGCTGACATGTGTGTCCCATATGTCAGCTTTGACCAGTCAAACTGTGCTGTGGATAATGTTGAATAAACAATTAAAGAAATTCGGAAAATGATTTAAAATGATTAAAACTTATAAAATCAATATCTTTTAATCCGTAACTCAGATCGAGAAACTTTATACATGAAAGTTGATCAGAAAAATACAACGGTTAAGAATACACTACCCGTATACCCACCACCCCCCTCTAACACAACGAACATCGACACCCCCTCCGGGCCGTCTGTCCGATAATAACCCGATACCGTAAAACTCTCCGGATGAATTTATTCTGAACACGAAAGTTGTTCAGAATAGTTCAACTAGTACGGATACATCACCCATACGTTTGTCGGATGTCCATGACACCTCCGGCATGATCTTTCCCCCTCCGGACACCCTGACCGGTAATCACCCGGAACTGGCAGTTCATCCCCGGATGAATTTCCGTTCCGAGCAATGTGTATCGTACAACGTTAGAGCATCGTTAACATGTCATATGTCATTTCTTGTATTTGTATTGCTATCATAGCTGTGTATTCATCGTTTCTCCCCCCTCTTTTATTTTCCGGTAGTCTCGACGTCCGCTGCTGATGCCCCTGTGATCGACTACTTCGTCGACGACCGTACCTCTACCGTCGAGCTTACAGGCAAGCAGAGCCATTTCCTTCCCCAGATATCGCCTACCTTTCCGTACTTTCTTGCACTAGGCATTGCTGCTGCTGCTACGTTACAATCCTATTCAATTGCATAGCCTGTCATTGTCACCCTTGATGTACCTTCCTTTATCCTATGCTGCCTTATCATTATATTATATTCAGCAGTGAACCCTGCGCATTGTTAGTCAATAGGATTAGATAGTGGGTCATGTTCACTCGGGGAGTGAATGCGGATACGATACCTTACAACTGCTACAGGTACGGTTCAGAGCAGACACCGACTCAGCCCCCTACGTCGGATCTGCCGAGCCACCTCAAGTGTGAGCGATCGGGGAGAAATTCCCGTACTCCACTCGTGGTCGACTCTGTATATCCGTCTTAGGGTTCTGAACCACGGTTGTCCTTACAGGTAAGGAGTCGGGTGACCCTACGGTGCCCGCGCAGGTTATCTTAGCGGAACGACGGGTCAGGTGTATTCCACCGGTGTGCGGCGGGCCTGGTACTGTTCGTGGCCGAAGGATTTCCTGTTGTACGAAAGTCGAGCTCTTCGGAGAAAACGCGAGACAAGGTAAGGAGACGGTTCACCTTGTTGGTAACCGCACGAGTTGGTGGGACGTCAAGGCAGGCACCGACGTTACTGGTGGTCCTGTCTGCTGTCGTTGTCCGCGACTCATTCAGTAAGGGGCAACGATAACGGTTGTCTCGACAAAAAATTAATAAAATGCTTAATGGGTTCGGCGAATGCCTTGAGTAGCCTTTTGGCTTGTACGCACTACCTATACGTGGGATTACGTGTTTGGGCGCCTCCGCAATGTAGCCTCGTTCGAAAGCTCTGAAAGACGTCCTGTTCAGCATTGCGGCAGGGACGGATCGCGCTGCGGCGTTGGAATTCACCCTCCTCGCAACGACCCAGAGAGCGAGGGGTGATAGGCCCATGACCCCCTTGCACTTAGGGCTGTAGACCGGCGGGGACCTCTCTGATTAGTCGTAGGATGGACTGCGTTGTGTAGGATAGCCTCGGTGGGGCATTCCCTGACAAGGTGTACGCCACCCTGGAGATCCGAGCGTGTAGTGTCACACTAGTGCACCCCTGCAGGGAGTTTAATCTATTCGAATAGCCGTGTCCACGGTAACAGGACGCTTTATGCTGAAGCCAGATCCTATCACTACAAACTACTACGATTAAACTGTTGGTTCCGGGTTTTCTTCCTCGCGGGGATGTCGAGGAGGGGAATTAGGAGGCATTGTTAATTATGATTACAACTTATTATTATACAATGCTGCAGCAACTTCTGCTGCATTGTTACTTTCATTAGTGTTATATAAACTGTTGGCTGATTCTCACCTCATGCTGCAAGACTCGTCGGAAGATGCTAGTCTTCGATAGGCCTAGCTTCTTATCCTTATTCTGATTTCTACCTTGCAGCCCACTATATATAGCCTCCCCTTTCCATTTGATACATGCATAAATGCTTAGTAGCGAACGTAAGACTCGCGGGTATGCTAGATACTCACCTTTGCTTTATTTCCCATTTTCGCTTTGCCTGATCGGCCGCTGCAGTCGACGATGGAGTCCAGGAGCAGAAGATCCCCGGAGCCCCCTACGACGTCGAGTTCCCGTTGACCAGGAGTAGTTCGGTGCATCCCAGGCAGGAGGCCTCGCCTTTTCGATCTGTACCTCTGATGTTATTTGTGCTAGCCTTCTTAAGGAAAAACTTGACTAACTATGTCTGTACTCAGATATTATGATTGTATGACTTATGTATTCGGGTCCGTGTGACCCCCCTTCATTGTAACATTTTTGGTTTATCCTTTTGGGTTTAGTGTTGTGCTGTGATATTCTCACCGTGGCACCTTGATCTCGATCATGTACCCTGCGTGTATGATTACTGTACATGATCGTAAATCGAGGGCGTCACAGTTCTTCAGTTCAGATTTCTTCAGAGTTTCAGTTATCTCGCTCATAGTTTAGCTTGTTCAATTCCTTTATTCTATCGAGTTCCTTAGCGTAGCGCAGTGGCGGGGTACCTGGGTTTAAACCTGGAGGTTGTGGGGTCGAGTCCCACAAGAAGCAACGCCCCCATTTTGCCACCTTCTTTTCTTTCTTTTGCTACGACGAGATAGGCTCGGCCCAGTGGGCTCCTCCCAGCATAGTGGGCAGCAGCAGAGGTGGGTTGTCCAGTGCTGGGCCAGCACCAACCTAGCAGCCCAAGAGGGGATTCCCTCTTTTTTTCCTTTTCATTTTTCAATTGTTTTAATTTCAACCTTTGAAATTTTGAAACTTTCAAGTGCTAGATCCAATACCCACATGTTGTACATGTTTTTGCGGCAGAAGAATGCTAGGATTTATATGGTGCTGTCCATTTTGTCATTTGAGGAAGTGCAAATGGAATATGATACATATATCACATGTGCCATCATTGTCCTTTTTATTTTTTCATATCTTTGCGTGTCAAGTCTTTTCCATTTTTTTATCTCTTCCAATCATGCCTCCCTGTCATGTTGTCACATGATAGCAGATCCTTCTACCTCAAGTTTTGCGATTCCTTTCACCTTTGCATCTTGAAACTTATCCGGTGTCAACCTTCGTCGACACCTCTCCATCTCCAGAATCGATAGCTTAAATTCACGATGTATTTCTTTTGTTTACTTGCTTTTTCTAACTTGCCATGTCATGTTTTCATGTCAGTTACACAAATGCTATGACTATGACCAAAGCCATAAAAACTTAACAATTGCATATGGAGTTGTTGACGTGTCGTGACCACCATCATTTAAACCTGACTAGCTAGGGTCACACCATGATATAAATTTGATCATGCAACCATGCTTGTGCATCTTTTTTTCCGATGATTACTTGTGGTGTTATTCTTGGCCGGTACCGTACGCTAGATCCTGAGCTTGCCGAGGAGACCTACGTGGAGCTGTCCAAAGCCGAGCCCGATGACCCTGCTACGTCTGCTCCGTCGACTACTTACCCAGGCAAGGAGGTTTATATATCATTCCTTATAGCTTTCAGCTCGCTTGCCTAGCGGTATTTAGAACGGTTGTTTGATCCTACCACCATATACTTGTGCCTCTCTATTATACCCAAATAGCCATGCCACCACCTCCTCGAAAAACCTTGTTTGGCTATGTACCTTGCTTTCTTAACCGTTGCTTAGTATGTGTAGGCCCTTTACCTGCTGCTATACCCACTGCTGCTTAGTGGATTATCATGCTATTATCAGAAATTGGTTGATATTTATTAATATGATGTTAACTTATATTTGACGAAGGATGGGAGACCGGGCTGTCCCGCCAGGTGTTTTGTTCCATTCAAGTCACCTAGTTCCCGAGTTCCGGGTATTGTTTTTCTTGATGAGCGTGCATAATCGTGTGTGGGATTCTATGGGGTCCCCTTGTCTTACCTCGCTAGCTCCAAACGATTCTAGTGGTGGCCCGAGATGATTTAGTATTTAAAACTCGTGTGTGTGTGTCTGGTAACGCTCCAGCAGATTTAAAACAACCCGGACAAGCGAGGACAGAGTTCCCTTGTTGGTCCAACCTGACCGGCTGAGGAACCGGCCACAGTGATGCCTATGGTAATCCGAACCTGGAGTCATACGGTAGAGATCGATTCGAGAGCGCGGACGGCTTTTGAGTTGGATGTCGACTCAGCAGGGGCCACCCGGAATTGTGCGTTGTTAGTTAGAGGGACTCTGACGTTCCGGAGTTTCAGGAGCCTTCACCCTCCAAGTGGAAACCGGGTGTACATGCGAAGCCTATAATGGGCAGTTGGTTCACCCCTGCAGGGTTAAATATTTTCGAAAAGCCGTGTCCTCGGTTATGGACGACTTGAGACCTACTCCTTGTTCATAGAATAACATCAACTTAATCATGCTTATAAAATTGCCAATGTGTGAGTTGCCTTGATTGCTCTTCTTCGTCCGGAGCGACAAAGAGGGTGTCACATCCCAACTTTTACTCTCTAGTAAATTTAGATAACCAAAAATTAGGGCCAACAAAAAAAACTATGCATGAAGTGTTTTGTTGCTTGACTCCATGTTTGAAGTGGTGTGATGTCTTGATGTAGTGGTAGATCATGTATGAGCTTGTTATGGCAAATAGATCATTACACCACCAACTTGGCTAGATCATCTGGTTTTGAGCGTGGAATGACACCATTTGATCAACCCCAAAAACCCCACTTAGTAATAGAAAGAGGCATTTAGCCTTCTTTTGCTTCTTGGGTTTGTGCTTTTAGTTTCTTTTGCTCTTGTTTATTAAATAATTATGTAGGGATTATAAAGCCTTGCATATATTATGTAGTATAACTATAGTAATAATATTTTCAACTATCACAAAAAACATAAAACCTTAAACTTGTGCTTAGCAAATAAAAAAAACTGGATCAAATAAAATTTGAAATGAAGCAAACCCCAACAAAATTATTGTATGCTCTTCATAGATCATCTTATAAACACAAATATTAAAATTTACAATGAAAGTTTCTTGTAAGAATTTTAACAAACACCTTAGGTGCTTATTCTTTTGTATTAACTTGGTTTTCTTTTTAAATCAAGTTATTAAAAAAAACTTCCTAACTATCCTAACCACCCCTAATCTCTCTCACCTCTAACCTCCCTCTCTCTCACGTTCTCTCTCTCGCGTGCGTTCCTCTCTCTCTCTCTCTCCCGATTCTCTCTCCCTCTCACCCATGCCTCTCTCCCTCAGATGAGCTCTCCCCAAACCACCCCCCCTACAACGTCAGCACTGACATCAGACGGTATACGTCAGCCCCACCGCCCTCGTTGCCCAGCCACAGACGAGGCCGCGGATCGCCCATGGAAACTCGCGCACGCTCGCCCCGCTCCTCTTCCCGCCCGAGCACCACCCTCCCGCAGCTATAAAACCCCACCCCCAGCGCCCCTCCTCACCTCACTCCATTCACCATCACCACCCCACACGGGCCACACCCCGTCCCGAACAGAAGAAAAGGTGCAGAGAAGACCGGGAGGAAGAAAGAAGAGGAGGAAGGAAAGGAGAAGGGAGGAGAAAGAAGAAGGGTAGTGGAGGAGGCCGTCGCGCCCTCGCACCCCCTCTAGCCGGCGACGCCCGCGGAGCTCCGGCGATCTTCCCCAAGCCACGACCAGGAGGAGCCGCCCCGAGCACCGCCGTCTACTCCAAGTCACCCCCGGAGCCGACGTCCTCAAACGGCACCAACAACAAAAATGGGCGCCCCAGGCCGCGCCGCACCTCCGCCGCTACTCCCCGCCGTCCCCCGGCCACCGGAGACGCTCCGGTGAGCCTCCCTTGACCTCCCTGTCCGCCGCGAGTGCTCCATTTTTTTTCCACATCGCATGCCTCTGTTTTGGGCAAAAATGGACCCCCCTGGTCGCGTCGCGCCACCCCCGCCCCTTGCCGCCGGCCTCCGCACACCGGGGGCCCGCCGGCGAGGCCATGTGCGCCCCTGGCCTCCATGGGAAGCCTCTCCTGTCCCTTGCCCTAGAGGGAGGAAGGAGACGACCCTGGGCCGTTGGATCAGCCCTGATCCAACGCGCAGGATTCCCGCATACCCCATCGCTTATAAAAAAAACGAAGAGTGATGCGCTACGCTGGCTCGGCCCGTTTAGAAAAAAATCGCCATGGGCGTCGAATAGCCATGGGCCGGCTGGCTGTCGTATTTTTTGTTTTTTTGTAAACTGCAGCACCTAAATAATAGTAGAAAAATAACCGTAGCTCAGAAAAATATGAAACAAATTTTGTGTGGCTTAGAAAATTGTGTTTTATTTTTCTGTATGTTTAGAATAATTTTTATGCAGTCCCAAATTAATTTCTTTAGTTTAAACTAGTTAATTTTGCTTTTAGCAGCTAAGAATAGTTTTAATCAATTCACTGATAACCCTAAAAATGTAATGTTGATTTTTATATACTCCTGTGGTTATTCTTGATTTTTCTGTATGTGTAGAATATTAATTGGCTTAAATAAATTTGCGACCCTTTTTATTACTATTATTACTATTGCTAGTTTATTTCCTATTTAAATTATGTTAGTACTATTAAATTATTAGTTTAATATTAAACTAGCATATGGTCAGTAGGTTATTGCTATGAATTTGGTTATGGAAATAAAACAAATTAATAAGTTGTTAATGAATAAAGTAACTAAAAAAACACATAACTTAAGTTAAGAATTGCTTTAATATAATCTTGTTGTGGTAATCCTATTAAATTTATTCCAATGCCTTGTTGTGGTATTCAACTTTGAAGTGTTGATTTAGTATTTCAATGCTAGTACAAATTGTTCTTTTAATTACTTGTTGATTGATAGTGAAGTTGAGTGTTGTGTACCTTGTTTGTATTTTTTTGCCTAGTTTTAATGGTGAATTTGTTTCTTCCGCAACGTGTAGACGATACGCCATACGTTGCAGGTGAAGACTCCTCCCTTGCCGCCGAAAAAGCCGATCCAGGGTACATCGCCGAGGAAGGCAAGCCACCGTCAAACTCAAAACCCCGCATTACCATTTTTTTACCCTTCTTGTATCACTTATATTGTATCATGCTATTATTATATATTCATATGGTTTGGGATTGTATTAGTTATATTAGAGAAACTCCACACCACCCCATAGCCTACCTATTTGGGAAAAACTAAGTAGAACCCAGATGATCCCGACATTCTGTCGAGACCATCACTCAGCTCTAGTATTTAGCATTACATAACAACTTGGAAAGTCATACTTCATCCTATATGGTACGTCATACACCTAAGAAGGTGGTATAGCCGGGTTTGTGGAACATCGTCGGACATGGACAAAGTCTGGAGGGACTCTCTATATGTGCCGCCAAAATCTAGCATTACAGTACAACCACTATACTCTGGTATGGGACAGGGATAGTTGGAAGCTTGTTTGTCTTAGTACGGGGGTCCTATAACTACACATGGATGCGTGATTCCACGAATCCGATAGCCCTCGAAGTCGATGGGTGAAATTCGCTAGGCTTAGTGTCGGAAGGAACCTTGGTGCTTTTCGACTATGGTGCAGGCTTGGGTCCAAGAGGATCATGATCTGTCACACGGAAAGTCCATGCAGTATGCAAGGGGTGGATTCACCTGTACTAGGGCAGACAAGGGGAAAACTAAGGTCAATTATCCGAGACCCGCATACTGAAGTATGACGATCCGTGGGGACACACGGTGGATGTATCGAATGTGGTGGGTAAAGTGTACAACCTCTGCAGAGTGTAAATCTATTCGAGTAGCCGGAGTCCACGGTCATGGACAGCTAGTGAGGCCACAATTTGTGGGGAATAGATGAGAAAGCCCGGTACCAAGTTTATGGTTCGCGACGATGATGTTGTTATTATTGGAAAAAGGTTGGACTTGACTTATCCAAATACATTCGGGGAAATTAAATCTGCCAAGTTAAAACTTTGCCAACTTAATAATGATCTTGAGTAGATAGAAAATCCCTATGAAAAACTCCACCATATAGCCATCCTATTATTTTCGTATGCAAAAGTTTGTTTCTTTCTTTAGGTGGTTTGCGAGTACTTTGTATGTACTCACGGCTTTGTCCCTGGTTATTCCATCAGCCAGGCTTGGAGGAGCAGGTATATGACAATGATGCTACCGGCAATTACTAGGACGTGCTATGCTCTGGACTACCCTGTGGATTGTGCCGCTACTACTTATCCTGCTTTTTCTTATTCCGCTGCTATTTGAGCCCAACGAGGCCGTGTAAGACTATATTGTTGTATGACTTTGTATTCGGTATTGTATGAACATTGAGACTATGATATCCATGTAGAGTTGTGTGTCATGCGACACTGATCATGGGAGCATGACAGTATACACAGCTGGCCGCTTCGGACATATAGTCCGGGGTGCCCACAGACTTGGTATCAGAACCTCTGTTCAGACTATAGCAGCCTAGTTAGCTTGGACGTTAGTTACAAATATTTTTGATAAAAACAAAGTCTCTTATACCTCTTATCCTATTCAAAATGTTTTAAGTCAAGTGAGACCGAAGATTAAGAGGGAATGGTGTCCCGAAACAGATGAGAACTAGTGGAAGGTTTTTCTTTAATCCCCTACCCGAATTCGTGATCTTATGCTTGTTTGATTTGTGTGGTTTAGTCTTTAGTTAGAGTGACCCTAACCCTCCCCACTTAGGATGACACTAACCCGGGCAATCTTATCTTGCGCAACAACCTCAGGATGCCGAGGAGCTCCCGCGCCAACCCGAGTGGATCCGGTGACGCACCACCACCACCCGACCCGAACATGGCACAACTTCTGCGACTGCTGATGGGGGAGCGCCAGGCCGCTCGTGACGAGCGCCAGGAGAACATGACTGCACTACAGCAGCTAGTCCAGGCCGCCACCAATGTGAACCAAGGAGGCGGAGGAGCTGGTGGGAATGAGGAGCCTAGGTCTCGGCTCCGAGATTTCTAGAACACCAACCCGCCCGTGTTCTCGCAGACAAAGGAGCCTCTGGATGCTGAGGATTGGCTCTGCACCATGGATAACAATCTCGCTATCGCCGCTGTTGGCAAAAACGAGAAGGTTCTGTATGCCACCCACTACCTCACCGGCACCGCAAGGAGCTGGTGGGAAGGAGTGCGTGCCCGTCTTCCTGAGGGGCAAGTGCTCAGCTGGGCTGAGTTCTCCGATAGATTCAAGAAGGCGCACATTCCGACCTCGCTGATCAGGAGGATGAAGGACGAGTTCTGCCACCTCAAGCAAGGAGCCATGACTGTGGTGGGTTATCTCGACCGCTTCACCCAGCTGTCAAGGTATGCCCCGGAGGAGGTGGACACTGAGGAGAAGCGAAAGGACCGTTTCCTGGATGGACTGCACGATGAGCTTCAGGTTGTCCTGGTGGCCATGCAGTTCCCCGATCTTGAGTCTCTTGCCGATGCTGCTATCATGATGGAGGGCAAGCTCAAGATGGCCTCTGAGAACCACAAGCACCGCATGATGCAGCATGGTGGATCCAGCAACCACCGACTGCGTCCGACACAGCCGCCAAGGCCAGCACCCCAGCCTCAGAGGAGCCCTTACCCAACGCCACGCCCCAGTGCTCCTGCTCGCCCTGGTGGAGTTCCGCGCCCAGCAGGCAGAGTTCCCCGCGACCCTGCATCAGAAGTGATCTGCTTCAAGTGTGGCCAGAAGGGTCACTATGCCATTACCTGCACCAATAAGGCCAATGCTGCCCACGCCCCAATGCTCCAGCACCAGCCAGAGGGAACCCCGGCCGCAACAATGCCCAGCGCGGTGCGCCCAACGCCGCTAAGGGACGTCTGAACCATGTGCAAGCCGAGGAAGCCCTAGAGGCAGCAGACGTTATCTTGGGTACGTTTCCAGTTAATTCAGTACCTGCTCAAGTATTGTTTGATTCTGGTGCATCACACTCGTCTGTTACGAAGACATTTGTGGATAGAAGTAAGTTGTCACCTAGTGAAATGAGGAGGCCCATGGTAGTCCAAATACCCGGATCCAAAACCCAAGCCAGTTTAGCTTGTTCCGGAGTTCCCATAGCGATTCATGGAGTCGAGTTCCGAGCTGACCTGATCGTGTTAGGGACAGAAGGTATAGATGTGGTAGTTGGCATGAATTGGTTGTCTAGATACCGAGGCCGGATAGATTGCACTGAGAGGACAGTCAACCTCACGAGTGCCGATGGAGTTCAGATAGAGTACACCGACAAGGAAGAGACTGCCCGAACCTTCTATCATCAGAGTGTCTCGGTGCCACCACTTGAGGAGGTGAAGGTTGTGCGTGAATTCCCGGACGTCTTTTCGGAGGAGCTACCCAGTATGCCGCCTGATCGGGATATCGAGTTTATCATCGAGTTAGTGCCTGGCAATGCCCCTATTGCACAGAGATCCTACCGGATGAATGCCGAAGAGCTGGTTGTATTGAAGAAACAGCTGAATGACATGCTCCAGAAGGGACTGATTCGACCCAGTGCTTCACCTTGGGGTTCGCCAGTTCTCTTTGTGGAGAAGAGAGACGACACCATACGCATGTGTGTGGACTACCGTAAGTTGAATGAGGTGACCATCAAGAACAAGTATCCTCTCCCTAAGATCGAGGATCTGTTCGACCAGTTGAACGGAGCCCGAGTCTTCTCCAAGATTGATCTAAGGACCGGATATCACCAGCTGAAGGTCCGTGAGTCGGACATCCCCAAGACGGTTTCACGACCCGCTATGGTTTGTTCGAGTACACTGTGATGTCCTTCGGACTTACCAATGCCCCGGCCTATTTCATGAACCTCATGAACAAGATCTTCATGAAGTATCTCGACAAGTTTGTGGTGGTATTCATTGATTCTATCCTGATATACTCCAAGACCGAAGAAGAGCATGCCGAGCATCTGCGCTTAGTCCTCGAGACTTTGCGTGAGCACCAGTTGTACGCCAAGTTCAGAAAGTGCGATTTCTGGCTCAAGGAAGTCGGATTTTTGGGACATGTATTGTCAGAGGGAGGAATATCCATCGATCCCGCCAAGATTCAGTCCATCATAGACTGGACAGCTCTGACCACTCAGACTGAAGTTAGAGGATTCCTCAGACTAGCGGGATACTACCGCAAGTTCGTGGAAGGCTTCTCCAGCATTGCCCGACCCATGACCCAACTGTTAAAGAAGGACCAGAAGTTTGTGTGGATAGAGAAGTGTGAAGCCAGTTTCCAGGAGTTGAAGAGGAGATTGGTATCTGCCCCAGTTTTGACTATGCCTGACCTGACCAAGAGCTTTGATGTGTACTGCGACGCATCGAAGATTGGGTTGGGTTGTGTTCTTATGCAAGTGGGCAAGGTGATTGAGTACCTGTCACAATAGTTGAAGCCGCACGAGTTGAACTACCCCACGCATGACTTGGAGCTAGCCGCTGTTGTGCTTGCTCTCAAGAGATGGAGACATTACCTGATGGGCCACCGTTGTGACATCTACATAGACCATAAGAGCCTGAAGTACATTTTCTCGCAGAAGGAGTTGAACATGAGGCAGAGGAATTTGAGGAAGATGAGGAGCTATCATCAGAACTTGAGTCAGCAGAACTTTCCTCTTCGACAACAGCCTCTTCTGTTGCAGGAGGTGCCTCTTGGCGAGAGGAAACCATGGTCACATCCACGTGTGCATCTTCTCCTTCGTGTAGTGTTTTGGCAGAGGATTAATCCTTCTGCACTGATGGAACTGGGGCAGCAGGTTTTTGCTCGACCTTAGAATTTTTCTCGGTCTCAACTTGAGCCTGAGGCTCGGTAGCTCGGGTGCTAGAGGGAATGACTTTATGAGGTGGTGAAGGGGCGGGTTGTGGTGATGGAGCTTTTGATGGAGTAGTTTGACGCGGTGGTGGAGTTTGTTGGCGAGGTGGAGGGGTGGCTTGGCGAGTTGGTGGTGTTTTTGCTCGGGGTGGAGTGGGTTGTTTGGCTGGGGCAGGTGCAGTTTCTTGTTGAGCTGTTTTAGCAACGACTTCAACAGACTTCTTCTTCTTGGACTTCTTTTCGATCTCTGGCGTCCCACGCTTAGAGGATGGGGCGGTGGACTTTCTCTTTCGAGATTGTCTCTTGGTGAGGGCAGCATTGTGCTCTTTGCACATATCTGTCACAATCTGTCGAACCTTGTCGTTGACATCAGTGATATTTTCATTATGAGCTCTCCTTGATTCAGCAAGTGTGGCGAGCTTGCAACAACTGGTTTTGTTACGGCACTTGGGGCCGCAACTTTCTCCTTCGAGGCTCCAGCAGCCTTAGCATTTTTCTTCGCAGCACTAGCGGCTACATCTTTCTCCTTCGTGAATGTGGGAGTCACAACTTTCTCGGTGGTACTAGGGGCCACAACCTTTTATTTCGGTGCATGAGTTTTCTCAAGCTAGCGTTTGTAATTATCAGACACCAGATGCAATATTCCCAATTTCTTGGCAACCATGGATTTCTTATCTTCGGGTTGGCTATGGAAGTTGAGCAGTTTGGACTTTATCAAGTCTTGCGCCTCGAGTTCCTTTTGCTTGGCCAACCTTTCCTGTCTTTTCAGCAGAGTTGTTTCTTCCTCTTCTTCTTCGTCCACAGCCGCTTGCCTTCCCTTTGACTTGGACGAGGGTTTTTGTTGACGAGGGGGAGGAGTGGCAATCGGTGGATCTGTAACCAAATTGGTCATATCGATTGTTGCTCGAGGAGCCGCAACAACTTGCTCCTGGATCCTGATGCCCTTGTTGCTCGGCTTCTTTTTTGATGCAGGAGGAAGAATTTCCTTGACATCAACCTCAGTACCCGGATCTTGTTGCTCGGTACTGGCTTCTCCTTCGTCAGAAGTTGCTTCAGGTGGAGAAACAACAACGACCCTTTTTTGGCGCTTGGTAGATTTCTTGCCATCCTTCGACTTGGTACTGGGACCAACATCCTCGGCAACCCCTTCATTTCCCTGAGCTGCAGCAGCAGCCTTCCTGGCCTTGGCTTCCTTTCATTTTTCTGCGCGTTCAGCTCGAGCAGCAACTAACTCTTGAAAGTCAGCTGGGTTCTTGAGAGTGGATGGGTGAGAATTAGGTGGAGGATAAGGTCTGTTGGCTTTGTTCCACTTGGGCCTTAAAGCCTTGACATCTGACCATGGATTTTTCAGTGCAAACAGTCTCTCCCAACGAGGAATAATTGCCTTGTATTCATACCAACGAAGCGCTTGAAGCCTTCGAATTTATAGCATCCTGTTTTCTCTCGTTCGAGCATCTTCAACTAAACCTTCAGGCGTTCTCAGATTATTTTCAATGATCAAGTCCTCAGACAGGCCTTCTGAATTGTTGGTGATTTTTGTTCGGCCTCCAACACGCTTAGGCTCTCTGAAATTTCCAGCATTCTTAGACATTTTCCTGCGAAATAGATAGATACGAGGGAAAATAGAGAAGATATGAACATGTACCAAACGTTTTCGAGGAAAAACATTTCGAATGCAGCAAACATACAGAGGGATTTGTCTTTGATGCAAATTTTCATGCAAGTGCTAGGCTAGATTCCGTCGGGTGCAAATCTAACAAACGACTAGTATGAAGAAATTGCTGAAAACGCAAATCTATTGATATGAATCTGTGAGATTTTCCTAAGTTAGAAATTCCACGGGAGGAAGGATTTCTTACCTAGATCGGATGGGAATTCGATAGGAAACCCTAGAAACAGATTTCCCAAAGTGCAACGATCCGAATGGATCAAACATACCTAATAAAATAAACGAAAATAAAGAACAAATATCAACTCGATGAATAGAGAAGATTGGAATCTAGTTCAGTGCCGTAAATACCTTAACTCGGTGATGGAACAACGACTACAGCAGTGCGGATGAAGATCAGTGTCAACGGGAAAGCCTCCGGCGACTTCCTTCCGGCAGCGAAGCGGCGCGGGAATCGACGGCGACGAAACAACAAGGCGGCGCGCGAGAGCTCCGGTGCGAGGGGGAGAGACGAAGTCGAGGAAGTGGAGGACCTGTGCCAGTGGGGATGGATCAGTATTTATAGGGAAGGGGTCTTACGTAACCGTCAAATCTGATCCAATGGCGCAGATCTCGCGTCTCTCCGAATTCAACGGACGGATTTTGTGGCGGTAATCACGGAAAAATTCCAACGAACCGAAAGAAAGTTGCTCCACGTCCGAGAACAAACTCATCGAACATCAAGTATAAAAGTAGATAAAACTTTGATAGACAATCCTTCGGTATCAATGACATTGGAAGGGAATCTTAATCGAGTACGAATATACATGTTCATGAGAGAAAATAAATGACGGGTTAGGAATAGAATAGAGGGAAAATAGGGTCCGATACTTAATCAATCCGAGAGAAAATGAACGACAAGAAAACTCAAAGTGATAAGTGTATAGGACAACAGCAAACGAACAAAAACAAAAACGAAAAAGAAACATAACTGAAAAACCAAGGAAAGTAAACTACTTCTAGAAAGTAAACATATAATACAAAGTACCGATACTTATGATCTTACTACACGTTGCGTGAGTCCAATATCTTTAAATTGTCGGGAATATGCCCTAGAGGCAAATGAAATATGTTTATGGGCGTATTCCATTAGTTCATAATAAGTTTTATACTATGCTATAACTGTATTAAGCGGAAACATTAATACACCTGTGGTATACAAACAACCAGGTCCCTAGTTAACTCTAGTAAACTAGTCCATTGGGCAATTGATGATCAGGGTTTCCTGATCATGAGATGTGAACAGTTTATTGACAATAGGGTCATGTCATTGGGAGAATGACATGATGGACACACACCCACCAGAAGTGTTGCAATGTGATCCAGTCACATAGTTCAACATTGCGATAACTATAAACGTAGTGAACTGATCCTTAAGATCGTGATGATCATACATAATTGCTATCTACCAGGATGCTTTGAGTGCATTAACCGTTACACTGAAACATGGTAACCATAAAGGTATATCTTGGGTATTCCGAAGTAGATATGTTGATGAGTATGCAAATAGATCAAAACGGGATTTGTCCATCCGAGTGATGGATAGGTACTCTGGGCCCACTCGGTGATATTACATCATAAAGATTGCGCAATCATGTGACTAGGTCACGGGGTTGTAATATCACGGGAACGAGTAAACATGTTTGTCTGTAACGAGAATGAACTAGGTATATTGGATACCGACGATCAAACCTCGGACAAACAAAGTACCGTATGACAAAGGGATCAGGACTCAACGTTAACGGTTCAAACGATGAAGTTAATTCGATGGAAGCGCAGGGGCTCATCAAGGATTGTAACCAGATCCCACATGATGGTCATTGGTCAGAGAGTGTCTGATCATGTCTGCTGTTTCCCGAACCGTAGGGTGTCACGCTTAAGGGTATTTGACGCAATAAGGATTGATTCGGGATCATCGATGAAATAAGAGAGAACACCAGAATTGTTCCGGGAGGTGCCGGAAGTTGTTCTGGATATTTTGAAAGGTTCAAAATAATGTTTAAATATGTTTTATTATTTATTTAACAGAATTAAATATTAAAATATGATTAAAAATAATAAAAAATGAATTAAAAGGCATATGTGCCTAAAGAGGCCCATTAGGGGAAGGAGGGAGCTCCCTCTTGGGTCAAGGCGCCAAGGGAGGGAGCCCACCTCCCCTAGATGCACCAACCCCCCCCCCCCTCCCTAGGGTTTAGTCCCACATGGGAAGGGGAGGGAGGGTGGCACCACTCCTTGGCCTATATAAGGAGGGGTGGGGGTGCCTTTTTCTTCACACAATTTGATTTGAGACAAGTTTCTCAGATCTCTCTTCTCTATATTTCTCCCTCCTCGAGTGGACTCCCCTTGTTTGGAGTCTACACTTGGTTGGGGTTTCTCCACCATACGCATGCCATCGTGCTGCTGGAATCGGGATCCGAATCCATCTTCTTTCCACTGCTCTTCTGGTTCAGAGCCCGGAGGGAACGTCGGGTACACCGTATGCGTGTAATCCCGCGAGGCGCTACACTTGTGGTGCTCCTTCATCGTTGAGTCCGTGTGGCGACGTCTTCATCGACAATGTTCCGACGGGGACGTAATCCCGTCATCGGTCTTCAAGGACCGGGTGGCCTCAGGAGTCATCGTGGATCTGCGCGGCATCGGGGATTGCTGGTACGACTACATCAACCACGTTCACGCGGGAACGTTTCCCGCTTAACGGACTACATACTGGTATGTGACCAATTCCCTCCGTTACTTGCATCACCATAACATAGGTCTTGGGTTCGGGACGCGTAGGTCATGAAAAATTATTGTTTTCTGCCCCATTCCCCAACAGTGGTATCAGAGCAAGGCTATGCATAGATGTATTGTATGGATAGAACACATCTAGTATGTGGGCATCAAGTCTCCAATTGTTACCTTCCCACGTGTACTCGTTTAGCATTGCGGCAATGTCCTGATGAAGCGGCCCCGACCGACCTTACGCGTTTACGCGAGACTGGTTCCATGCTTGACATATGGCTTGTACCATATAAGTGGCTGGGGGGTGTCTGTCTCTCTAACATTAGCGATGCGAAGACGTTTGCAACGGAGGGCCCCGATAGGGGTGTAATAGAGACAATTGCGGGATTGGTGTTGTGGTTGTATGTTCGTAGGCATAGAAACGGTTCTATCTCGAAAGCCCTATTAGCCACGTAAAACTTGCAAAAGATAAAGTAGAGGCGTCTAAACTTTAATTTGCAGGGGGCATCATAGTTAGTGTGATTTAAACTATTGCATCCTGTTTTGCTTGTATTAGATATACGACGGTAGCATTATAGGATGATCCCTCACTAATCCAACAAAGTGTCCTTCCTTAGTGAAGCACCATCTGGAAAGATCTCCATTATGGAGGCATCGCGTGTCACACGGGTGTCAAACGTATTAGCGTTCAAATGAGATGGGTGGAGCAAGCCTAGCATGTCCAGAAACATGGCCTTGCATACGCGACATATAATCACTAAGGTTATTGTGGAGAGCCTGGCATATGCAGATATGGCCTCGGGACACAATGATCGAAAGATCGAGCATGATTCGCATGGATGATGTGATTGACATGATGGCCTACCTTGAGAATATACTGATGGTCGTGTCACACGGGGGAGGTATAGTTCTCAAGGATCGTGTAATCACTTAGAATAAACTATGAGGGATGTTTGTCTGAGTGGGAGTTCCAGAATTTTTTTAAAACATGAACTCCTATTATGAACTTAATCTTCATTTCTTAGCAAATATCATTGTAGATAATTTCATAACCAATGTTTATAACCATGGCTCTTTAGTCTGATGTAGAACTTAAAGTAAATGGGTCTCACTTCATTGATTTGTACCAACACCGTTAGATATATACTCATTAGTAATGACTTGTTAAAACATAATACGAGAACTGCTAGGAGATACACCTGATAACTCCGTAACTGAGAAAGATGATGATGAGTATCGTATTAATCGTTCTTGTTCATGAATGTCCAATACACCATACTTCATTCTATGGAATCTGAATTGTGAAACGACACCAACACGTATGACGTGCTAGGTGATCTTAAAAGCACCAAGTCAAAAATCAGAGTAATGGAATATGATTATATGGACGGGGTTTCTTTCAACCATGGTGGAAGGAACAACCTGCTGAGAAAGTCACATGGAAAATATATAAGATACATGGACACCTTGTGTATAACTTGGACTACTGAATGACTGGTTACTTTACGATAACTGGGGAGTTGCATCCACTTCCTCCCAGCTATAAGACCACGTCTAGACTATGTCATGAAGGAGAACCGTTCACCTGTCATGAGGTCATGGTTAAAGTTGTGAACTTTAAAGGTAGAACCAATGCAGGAATAGTCATTGACGGAGAAAGTATATTTGATATACGGGGTATAAATGTCTTTCCCCACAAAACACTAATTTCGGTTGATTAAGTATTTGATACTTGAACTTGCTGCTTAAAGAGTGGCTTGAAGGGATGAGGTGAAAATGTGTGCCGACGATAATCAAGATAGCTGATGGTCGACAACACTCTCCCTCTACATCTATCATTAGATTAATTATATGAATAAATTTATGATCGTTGAGTGTGAACCTTATTAGTGTGTCTTGCATCTTGTGAAGACAATTATTCATATTAGTGAGAAACAAGTCAGTTGTACTTCTTTTATGAATGATATCTTTTATGGCCACATTACGGTTATGAATGAGTTATTCTTATATTGATGATAGTAGTTTGATCATTTATAAGAAATATTGTAATGCCAAGAATTATCCAAACTTAATAATGACACTACCGTTTAAGTCATGAATGGTATGATGAATCTTGAGATACTTGATCTCTTGACACATGCAAACCATGGCTCTTTAAATGAGATGACTGAAACCTCGCATTCTGGTAAAACAGAGTTTGCGATGATTGTTCTATATCATACATAGTGATATATCATATTTCAGCATGTAGTGAATTTCATTATTCATTTCGTGAACTTCATATGTGCACTTAGATGAATATGTGGATTCACTTATGAAACATGAGTCTGAAATAGTTTGATATGATCAAAGGGATTTCAGAATGAAGATGGATATTAAATTAACAAGAAAGACAAGTCTCTGTGATTTGATCAAAGTGACAAATGTTTTTGAGTTAGCCTTGGGCATACGGACTTGTGTGAAAGTTGTTCCACAAATTAAAATGGTTGAGACACTTCAATATTTTTGATGTGCCTGGACAACATAATCATACTCTATTGAATAGTGTATGATATAATTTATCTCTTACCGAGTTACGTTATTATTGTTTAGAGTTATTATTTTAATATGCAAACACTCACTTCAGTATAGGGAACCATCTGAGTTCGTGGAAACCAACACTATATAAGTTATAGTGTGTCATGGTTTCTAGGAAAATAATTTATGTGGTAAATTATCTTTGTAGTGTATCCTTAGTCAACTATGGATGCATCTTCCGCAACTAGGACCAAAGAGCAAAACTTGTGTTGCTATGTTTGGTGTTTGTCAAGAAGTGTTCTTGATGAATGCGTTAATGGAAGAAAGTGAAAGTTCAAACAAGGTAATTGACCTTGCCTCCAGATGTCAGAGTAGCGCAACGGAATGTGTTCCGAAACCAAATCTCTACAATTAGAGGAGAAATTATGATAATGATCATGGTGTTTCAGTTGAAACTTTTACTGAACAAAGTAGGATTTAAGAATACATATTTTCCCTTGTGCAAAGTAATATTCATGATTCACTTGTCAAGTCAATGGAACAAGACATACCTACAAACTACGAAGAAGCGATGGTGGACCTAAGTACGAGAAATGACTATGAGTCATGGAAACCTATATTGAGTTACATTTAAGATTACATGAATCTTATCGAGTAAAAAGAGGTTACTTGATATTCTCAATAACTTCAAGGTTGTAAGGAATAAATGTGAACATCAAAGGAAGACATCAAGATCGATTTGTCATGAAGGATGTTTCTGACAAATTCAAAAGTTTGACTACAATAGTAGCGATGCTTGAGTCAATAGGATTATCACTACGATTGATCCAAATTGTTATCAATACCGTGATTTCCTCAAATCCTGCATTTGAAGAAGGGTTGTAATTGGTACAACGAGAATGTTTTGGAAAACATGTGGATGCTATTGTCTCATCACCGGAATTCTCGATTTGATGGATGATCAAAGGATTTTGGACTTAGACAAAATATCGAGGAAACATGCATTTGCATGAAACTGAGTGGGAGCTGAATAGTATCCTAAACCTAATATGTGGACGACATATTTTGAGTGGGAGCTATGGGAGTATTATCTTGAACTTAATATGTGGGTGACATATTTGAGTGGGAGCTATGTGGATGTTATCCTAGTCTTATATGTGGCTGACATATTTGAGTGGGAGCGTGACAACATTCTCATAGGTAACATATGGTGAATGATGTAGTTGGTATTAATGATTATTGAAAATCTTTCATGAATGAAGTTAAGCATTGAAAATCTATTAAGATAGATTAATGCGTTTAATATCATTGAGTCGGAATACTTTCCTGGATAAGATTCTGAACAAGTTCAGAATGGGACAAGTCAAGAAGGTAGTTCTTACTTGTATATCCAAGAGAAGTATCGAGTTAATCTCAGTACGAGAACAATGGTTAAATGATGGTTAAATGAAAGAAATGGATGTGCTACATCCTCTATGCCTCTGTCATAGGTTCTTTCATATAAAAACCAAAGTTTTGTACTCGACGTTATGTGACCCAAGTTCTTAGTAAGAAGAACATGTTGTGATATGATTTATGAGTAAATCATTGAACAAAGAGTTAAGTTTATACTTCAGTACCTGGGGAGAACTGAGGATACATCTCTAATTTGTAAAGGATAGTGGACTTGACCATAAATGTTATGCTGGTTCAAGTTCTGACACTAACCTGGAAAATTGAGATATCATACTAATAAATGCCTAAGTTGAAAGAAACATGGTTAGACATCAAAGTTGCATACAATGCACTAAGGATTAAATCTACAATGATATGGCTACTTTAGAAGTGGCAAGAGTTATATTCTGGCTGAAGAAGTTCGACTTCTGACATAGCGAGTTTGAGTGTGCATGACTATGGGAAAGTCCGCGTGACCCACCGGATGTCATTGCTGAAACACAAACAAACGAAGTCTCACTCTACCGCCAAATATATATATATACCTCATCATTATAATGGATAATGAAGTAATTTCAAACTAGGTGATATTAATGATTTGCAAAAGACATACGAATCTGAATGGTACCCAGACCGGACCGTTGATACAACCTTTTCTACAAGCAAGCACGCTCTATAACCATATACATGATATGGAGTTATGATCCACAGAAAAATGAAACTAGATTATTTGTACTCTAGTGCAAGTGGGAGACTGTTGGGAATGTGCCCTAGAGGAAAATAAAATATGTTTATTGGCGTATTCCATTAGTTCATAATAAGTTTTATACTGTGCTATAATTGTATTAAGAGGAAACATTAATACACGTGTGGTATACAAACAACCAGGTCCCTAGTTAACTCTAGTAAACTAGTTTCTCCATTGGGCAATTGATGATCAAGGTTTCCTGATCATGAGATGTGAACAGTCTATTGACAATGGGGTCATGTCAATGGGAGAATGAAATGATGGACACACACCCACCAGAAGTGTTGCAATGTGATCCAGTCACATAGTTCAACATTGCGATAACTATAAACATAGTGACCCGATCCTTAAGACCGTGATGATCATACATAATTGCTATCTAGTAGGATGCTTTGAGTGCATTAACCGTTACAGTGAAACATGGTAACCATAAAGGTGTATCTTGGGTATTCCGAAGTAGATATGTTGATGAGTATGCAAATAGATCAAAACGGGATTTTTCCATCCGAGTGACGGATAGGTACTCTGGGCCCACTTGGTGATATTACATCATAAAGATTGCGCAATCATGTGACTAGGTCATGGGGTTGTAATATCACGGGAACGAGTAAACATGTTTGTCGTTAACGATCATACCTCGGACAAACAAAGTACCGTATGACAAAGGGATCAGGACTCAACGTTAACGGTTCAACCGATGAAGTTAATTCGATGGAAGCGCAGGGGCTCATCAAGGATTGTAACCAGATCCCACATGATGGTCATTGGTCAGAGAGTGTCTGATCATGTCTGCTGTTTCCCGAACCGTAGGGTGTCACGCTTAAGGGTATTCGACGCAATAAGGATTGATTCGGGATCATCGGTGAAATAAGAGAGAAGACCGGAATTGTTCCGGGAGGTGCCGGAAGTTGTTCTGGATATTTTGAAAGGTTCAAAATAATGTTTAATAATGTTTAAATATGTTTTATTATTTAATTAACAGAATTAAATATTAAAATATGATTAAATATCATTAAAAATGAATTAAAAGGCATATGTGCCTAAAGAGGCCCATTAGGGGAAGGAGGGAGCTCCCTCTTGGGTCAAGGCGCCAAGGGAGGGAGCCCACCTCCCCTAGATGCACCAACCCCCCCCCCCTCCCTAGGGTTTAGTCCCACATGGGAAGGGGAGGGAGGGTGGCACCACTCCTTGGCCTATATAAGGAGGGGTGGGGGTGCCTTTTTCTTCACACAATTTGATTTGAGACAAGTTTCTCAGATTTCTCTTCTCTCTCTTTCTCCCTCCTTGAGTGGACTCCCCTTGTTTGGTGTCTACACTTGGTTGGGGTTTCTCCACCATATGCACGCCGTCGTGCTGCTGGAATCGGGATCCGAATCCATCTTCTTTCCGGTGCTCTTCTGGTTCGGAGCCCGGAGGGAACGTCGGGTACACCGTATGCGTGTAATCCTGCGAGGCGCTACACTTGTGGTGCTCCTTCATCGTTGAGGCCGTGTCGCGACGTCTTCACCGACAACGTTCCGACGAGGACGTAATCCCGTCATCGGTCTTCAAGGACCGGGTGGCCTCAGGAGTCATCGTGGATCTGCGCGGCATCGGGGATTGCCGGTACGACTACATCAACCACGTTCACGCGGGAACGTTTCCCTCTTAACGGACTACATACTGGTATGTGACCAATTCCCTCCGTTACTTTCACCTCCATTGCATAGGTCTTGGGTTCGGGACGCGTAGGTCATGAAAAATTATTGTTTTCTGCCCCGTTCCCCCACATAAATCACACCTTAGTGCACAAAACCTTTTCTCATCCAGGGGCTTCATAAAGATATCACCCAATCGATCTTCGGTGCGAAAATGGCTGATAACAATATCTTCTCGCTGAACGTGATCTCAAAGAAAATGATGATGAACATCAATATTCTTCGTTCGAGAGTGTTGCACAGGATTGTGGGCAATTTTGATAGCACTCTCGTTATCACACAACAGTGGAATTTTCTTCACAAGAATACCATAATGTTTCAGCATTTGCTTGAGCCACAGAATTTGAGTGCATCATGAACCAGCAGAAATATACTCAGCTTCAGCCGTAGAAATGGATACACAATTATGTTTCTTCGAAGCCCAACAAACAAGAGATCTACCGAGAAAATGACATGTGCCTGAGGTAGATTTCCTGTCGACTCGATCACCAGCCCAGTCAGAATCAGAATTTCCAACGAGATCAAACTGGGCACCTTTGGGATACCAAAGTCCCAAGGTAGGTGTATGAGCCAGATATCGAAGAATTTGCTTGACCACAATATGATGTGATTCTTTCGTGTTTTCCTGAACATTGGCACACATACATACTGATAGCATAATGTCAGGTCTAGATGCACATAGGTAAAGAAGCGAACCGATCATCGAGCGATATTTCTTCTGATCGAAAGGTTTGCCCTTCTCGTCAGCATCTAGGTGAACATTCGTGGGCATTGGAGTCTTGGTAGTTTTGCAATTGAAAAGATTAAACTTCTTCAGGAAATCTCTGAGATACTTCTCTGGAGAGATAAAATTCCCACTCTTCCGTTGACGGATTTGAAGTCCGAGAAAGAACTTCAATTCACCCATCATTGACATTTCATATTTCTTCGACATCATTCGAGCAAATTCTTCGCATATATCAGGGGTAGTGCAGCCAAATATAATATCATCGACATAAATTTGACACACAAAAAGATCAGTTTTGTATGCACGAGCAAAAAGAGTCGGGTCAGTTGTTCCTGGTTTGAAGCCCTTCTTTAGAAGGAAATCATTCAGTGTTTCATACCAAGAACGAGGTGCTTGTTTTAACCCATAGAGGGCCTTGTGCAACCTGTACACCTTATAAGGATTCTTTGGGTCTTCAAAACCTGGTGGCTGCATAACATATACTTCTTATTCGATTTAAGAGTTAAGACATGCACTCTTGACATCCATTTGATATAGAAATATAGCATTGTAATTTGCAAAAGCAAGCATGACACAAATGGATTCATGTCGAGCAACTGGAGCATAAGTCTCAACAAAATCAATACCTTCTATTTGGGTGTAACCTTGTGCAACCAGTCGAGGTTTATTCCTTACCACAATATCATCTTCATCTTTCTTGTTGCAAAAACTCCACTTCGTACCAATGATATTATGCTTCTTGGGATCAGGTCTTTCGATAAGGGACCAGACTTTATTTTTCTCGAACTGATTAAGTTCTTCGAGCATTGCAGTCATCCATTCTGAGTCCTTCATGGCTTCATAGAATTTCGACGGTTCTATCATTGATACAAACGAGAAATTTCCACAGAAGTTAGCTAAACGAGTGCAGGAGCGAGTGGTAGGACGACCTGGTAGACGAAAATCTTTGAGTATTGAGTCGACGTCTGATACGTCCCAAACATATCGATAATTTCTGCTCGCTCCATGCATGTTTTGTGTGATATTGCTATGATCTAGATACACTTTCATACACTTCTGATCATATTTGGACTAACCAACTAACTCAGTGCACCCTAGTTCCAGTTCCTGTTTTCTCCTGTTTTTCTATTCCAGGTTTCCCCCATATTAAAATTGCTCAAAAAATTCGGGAAAAATCGGATAAAAAATCAGCACAACGTAGTATTCCAGAAGCACCCAAGTGGGGCCAGATGGCCACCACCAGGGGCCCAGGCGGCCACCTGGCGCGACCAAGTGCCTGGCCGCGCCAGGGGAGCTCCTGGACCCCTGGTGGCTCCCCTGACTGCCCCCCTTCGCCTATTTATTCTCCGTGACGGGGAAACTCCAAAGACAGAACCCTATTTCGCAAATTCTCCTCTGTTCCGCCGTCGCCGCGCTTCCAAGATCGGGAGCACCATCAGGACCCTTCCAGGCACCCTGCCGGAGGGAGGATCGACCTCCAGGAGCTTCCCCTCCACCATAGACGCTTCCCGGATGTGCCGTGAGTAGTCTACCTTGGACCATGGGTCCGTGATCAGTAGCTATGTGATGTTCTCCTCCCCTCTTTGTTCTTCATCGATTAGACCTCGTGAGCCGCACTACATGATCTAACCACATATGTAATTCTTTCTTCTTTTGCTATGCTGAGTTTGGAGGGTTCTAATGGATTATGAGATTATGTTCAGATTGTGACAGAGTAATATAATTGGTTCTTATCTTTTGTATTTTTGTTCCGAAGTAATTCTTGCATGTTCTCCGTTGCTATTTATTGCCTTGGCCAAGTGGTAGGTAGTAACTCCAAGAGGGAACGTTATGCTCGATTGTGGGTACATGCCCCCTGATGACACGCTTGAGTGACAGAAACATGAGTCTAGGGGATGTGTTGTGTCCACAAGAGGGAAAACAACGGTGCTTGTAACCGCGGTTACAAGGATTGCTTACTTTACGCAAAGTTCTTTTAATGCAGTTGTCTGTTGCTTTGGGTTTACACTTTGGGTGGGGCTCGTAACTTAATACCAGCGAGATGTTCTGGATAGATATCTCAAGGTGGATGATTAGTAGTAGATGCAGATGGATTTCGGTCTACTTATCTTGGCGTACTGCCCATGCTTTCGAGCCTCTTCCTCTCTTTTGTAGCATAGTTAGCATTGCAGTGCGTTTATAATCCTGTGAATTGCCCTTCTGTAATTTGTGTACCTCGCATATCATCTTTATCGTCTTTTGGGAGAGAGACATCACTAGTGAACATCACGGGACCCCGGTCCATATTCTCATCACTGTTTACACGCTCATTTACTTTCTTGCTTTTTTACTTTCAGTTGCTATCATTATCATTATCCTGTGTTTTTGATCATTTGTAAACAACAAGACCGGAGAGATTGACAACCTCACTGAACTTCGTTGGGAGCAAAGTTAATTGTGTTGTGTGCAGGTCCGCGTCAGGTGCGCCGCTGACTCCTACTTATCATCGCCGGAGTCCTACTGGTCGATACTTAACCTCGGTATCTTGACCGAGGGAAACTTGCTTCTACGCTGCTTCTTACCTTCCACTTGGGCTAACCAATGAAGGGCGAGAAGCAATACTCTCTCGCGTATCAAGCGAATTCCTAGCGCCGTTGCCGGGGACTCCGAGTGATAAGATAGGGGAGTTTCCCACTACCTTTTACTTTAATTTATAATCTTGTTAGTTTACCTTTCTGTTTATATCTTTGTGTATTATACCAAAAATCACACAAAAATTATTTCTTGCTGTTAGTAGTCCTCCTTGTTTAGATGAACATGTTAGGACTTGGTGCTTTGCGGGAATCGGAAGTTGTCTATTTCTGTCAAAGGGATGGAGAAAATATCAAGAAGGCATGGGAAAGAATTTCTGAAGCACACAAAAGAATTATGCCCTGGATACCTATAAAAATTGTGCTTAGGAATTTTTACCATGGTCTTTTTAAGTGGTGTAAACACTCTCTTGATATCATAGCGTAAGGAGACTTTTTAGAGTGTGATGAAGCTAGAGCTCTTGATATTTTGCATAGTCTGTCTAGTTATTTTGTATATGATCGTAGTATTGATACTGTTATAGATAGACTTACCACTACTGAAAAGAGGATGGATGCTCTATACTTGAGGAAGGTAGAAGAACTTAAATCCAACAATAAAGAAATGTTAGGGATAGATGATGATTGGGAGCCCTTTGTTAGGATTAGCATCTCTAACCAAGACTTCCTTGCTTTTTGTGACATTGGATCCATGGTTTCTACTATGCCACAATTAGTTTATGATTCTTTGGAACTAGATATGGATAAATTGTAATCTTAACATGAACATGCTAATGGAGATATTTCAGAGGTTAAAGGAAAGGTAAAAGAAGTCCAAGTTACATTCCATCATAGGATTGCACCAATGGATTTCTTCGTCATGGAGCCAAACCAAAGCAACATTGTGCTTGGAAGGAACTTCCTACGAGCCATGAAAGGTTTCATTGACATTGGTAACGGGTTCATATGCTTACGCGGTAATGAGAAAGGTAAGTACCTCTTTCCTAGGAAGAAGAAGAATGAGCTTATAAAAAATCGATTTGAAGGTTTTTATGATGCCGACGATTTTGGAGACCTTTGATTCTTCTTTTTCCTTATGCCTAGCTTAAAGGCGTAAATGAAAGCGCTTGTTGGGAGGCAACCCAAGATGTTTTCACTTCTGTTTTTAGTGGTCTTGATGATTTTTACTACTGTAGCAACATCATTGTATCTTTCTTTTTCAAGCTTTGTGCCAAGTATAGGCTCATATGACAAGGGAAGTGAAAGTTGTGACATGCTGCCCAGAAAACAGATTCTGTCCTCGTGACGGAAAAATTCGAAACAAATCACCAGTTCATCTTTTTGAGCTAATTTTGTTACACAGCGTGCTCTATACAATCACGGAACTTTCGTATGTTCTGAGTTTTTTGAGATGAGTTGCAGAAGTACCCCTAAAACATTCTTTACTACATGCTATTCTTTTTTTCACAGATTCTGCCATGTTTTGTCTCTCCTAACTTTTGCAAACCTTAAGCTTGCCTTTTATTTGCAAAAACCTTTTGGAAATCTTGAGAAACAGTAGCTCTTCAAGAATATCTTTATATCCAGTGGGAATATTATTTATTTATTAAGGGTACTAATCTCTCTAATCATCTTATGATGAGTTGTGTATGAAGGGAGTTTTCAAGTGTGCGATGGAAGATGATGAAAGAAGATTCGGGAGTGTCAAGCGCTCAAGCTTGGGGAGACTCAAGCGTCTAAGCTTGGGGGTGCCCCTGTGCATCCCCTTCTCCATCAACAATCATCAGTTCGTCCTTCGTCTCACTATATTTTTATCACTTCATGCATTATGTGCTATGCTTGGAGCGTCTCGCTCTTAGGTTTTATTTTTAGTTTTCTTTAGCTTTTCTTGCTGTTCATAAAAAGTTAGATCCCTTCTTACTTTGTGTGGGAGAGAAACACGCTCCACTTTCAAAATCTAGAACACATCATAGGATTCTTCATGCCTATCTTTTTGCTGTTGTGTGTTCTTTATCTTTTCATAGCTACTGCCATGTTTAGTTTTAGTCTTGGTTTGTTTTAGCAAGAGCCTTGGCTTATGTTTAGTCTATTGCTGGAACTCTCTTTAGTTTTCATGTTTATCTTGCTAAGAGAGTTGGTTGTTGCACTGAGTTATGTCTTGTCTTGAAAGTAGGTAATTGAGGTTGCTATTTAATTTTAGTAGTAACTTGCAATAGTTTTGAGGTATTGATGTGAGTAATGTTTGAACTTTTGGTGTCAAGAGCTCTAGCCTATTAGTGATAGGTGTCGTATTTTGGGCAATCCGTGTTTATTTTAAAAACCTACAAAACTAGTTGAGAACTCTAGCTACTAGATGGATCACTACTCTTCTAAGGGGTCGGATATTAGAGTACACTCATGTACCATGAGTCGAGGATGCGCAAGTATAACCAAACCCCCATACACTCCTTCTCAGCGTACTTGTCTCTTTGTGAACCTCCTCATTAGATTGAGAGTTACCGATAATAAGTGCATGAGTTTTTAGGATTAATGTAAGTATTGAAAGTTGACACTTCCACCTCCTCATATTTTCTAGCCCCTCCTGTGCCGTGCATTGCCTCCTTCTCAATCCGAGAGTTGGCGTCCACCTTCGCCGGTACATCCAAACCCTTGGCATGATACGATATGTCATCATAAGCCTCCTTATATCTTTCCTCAAAACAGCCACCATATCAACCTATCAAGGCATTTCCATACCCTTTCCGAGATATATTTCCATGAAACATCCACCTCTTCATGACTTGATCTTCATGTCATACATGTTCCTGCTACACTGGCAGCGGCATACATTGCATACATCATGATAACTACATATTCTTTATGATTTGAGTACCTTGTAAAGTGTGAAAGATCTTCTATACCCTCTTGTAAATTAGAGTGTTGCCCTTAAGTGAGGAAAAGATCCCAAAGTGGAAAAAAAAGATACCAAAGAGGAAAAATGAGATTTAAATAGAAAGAGCCATTGAGGCCACCGAAAAATACAAAAAAATAGAAAAAAGAGAAAAAAGAAAAAAAAGAGAAAGGGGCAACACTACTATCCTTTTGAAAGATCCACACTAGTAATCCCTCTTATCATTGTACTCCATAAAGATGATCATTCATGCATATAGCTATGTTGGGACCTTCACACTATAGAACTTGGCTTGCATATTCAAGGATGAGCCTCCTCAAAAGAGATCTAGGTCTTCGTGAGCGAGCAAGTTAGATGCACCCCCACTAGTTCCATTGGAGGACTTTTCACCTCATATGTGCATTCGTTGCATGGCAATCCCTACTCCTCACATCATATCTATCATTTGGCCTTCTCGCCTATGATTTTCCTCATTGATGTGATCCTTTCTCACCGTTTTTTGTCTTCCTCCTCCACCATATTCTCTCTTTTCCATCCTAAGTGTCAACTCTCGTGCTTACGCTCATCCATTGCATGAGTGCTCAAGATATCAAAAGGGAGTGGATGAAATTGACTTGTACCTGGCTAGTGGTCTGGGGACGAGTCAAGATAAGATTCCAAAGAAGACCAAGTGTGAAACTTTAGTAGATTGAGTTCTCAACAATAGTTCTTTTTTCTCGTATTCCCTATCCCCCTTCTTGCACGCAAACACCATTTGGAGACATTCGAGTCACGGACAGCGAGAGATCTTGCACCTAATGTTCTTTTGTTGCTTGTTTCAATTCTAATATAGACTCTTGCATGTTAGGACTTGAATTGAATTACATACCTTGATTTCTTTACTTTTCAAAGTCCTTATATGGTTGCTAGCATGTCACCACTGAAATTATGCCTATTATCGTTTACCTACTCGAGGACGAGCATGAATTAAGCTTGGGGATGTTGATACGTCTCAAACGTATCGATAATTTCAGCTCGCTCCATGCATGTTTTGTGTGATATTGCTATGATCTAGATACATTTTCATACACTTTTGATCATATTTGGACTAACCTACTAACTCAGTGCACCAAGTGTCAGTTCATATTTTCTGCTATTTTTCTATTCCAGGTTACCCCCATATTAAAATAGCTCCAAAAATTGGGAAAATTGGATAAAAAATCAGCGTAACAGAGTCTTCCAGAAGAACCCGAGTGGGGCCAGAGGGCCACCACCAGGGGCCCAGGTGGCCACCTAGCGCGGCCAGGGGGGCGCGTGGACCCCTGGTGGCCCCCTGGCTGCCCCCTTCGCCTATTTATTCTCCATCACGGGGAAAATCCGAAGACATAACCCTTTTTTCACAAATTCTCCTCTGTTCTTCCGCTTCCGCGCTTTTGAGCCTCTTCCTTTCTTTTGTAGCATAGTTAGCAATGCGGTGCGTTTATAATCCTATCAATTGCCCTTCTATAATTTTTTTACCTCGCGTAGCATCTTTATCGCCTGTTGGGAGAGAGACATCACTAGTGAACATCACGGGACCCCGGTCCATGTTCTCATCACTGTTTACACGCTGATTTACTTTCTTTCTTTTTTACTTTCAGTTGCTATCATTATCATTATCCTGTGTTTTTTATCCTTTTTAAACAACAAGACCGAAGAGATTGACAACCTCTCTGAACTTCGTTGGGAACAAGTTAATTGTGTTTTGTGTAGGTCCGCGTCAGGTGCGCCGCTGACACCTACTTATCATCGCCGGAGTCCTACTGGTCGATACTCAACCTCGGTATCTTCACCGAGGGAAACTTTCTGCTACACTGCATCTTACCTTCCACTTTGGGTATCCAACGAAGGGCGAGAAGCAATACTCTCTCGCATATCAACGTCCACTCTCCTTCGAACTCGAGAAAGTACTTCTTCGTTAGCATGAGGATCCGATTGTTCTTTGGGTCAGCTTGGCCTTCAGGATCAGCTTGACCTTCAGGATCATTTCCTTCGGGTTCAGCTTGTCCTTCGGGTTGAGCATTTTCTTCGTTCGTATGATTTCCTTCGTCCGGTGCATCATTTGCTTCAGGATGTTGATCTCCAGCGCCCCGTGCTATGTGTGGGAACATTGGATCATCACCATCCTTGTTGACTTAATGTGCATTTCCTTCGACAGGACGAATATCTCCAATAGCCATGTACCTAATAACTTCATCCAAAGGTGGTTCATCTAGGTTAAGAGGTAAGTGCTCCTTTTGAGAGCCGTTAGTTTCATCAAATCGAACATTTACAGTCTCTACAACTTTGCCAAGATGAGATTTCTATACTCTTTAAGTGTGAGAATTTTATCCATAACCTAAGAGAAAACCTTCGTGTGCCTTTGGGGAAAACTTGGAGGTGTGATTCATATATCTGATATAACATGGAGCACCAAAAACCCTGAGATATGAAACATTTGGCTTTTTACCAGTGATAAGCTCATGTAATTTTTTTTCAGAAATTTGTGCAGATAAACCTTGTTGATGATATGACATGCAGTGTTAATTGCTTCGGCCCAGAACCTGATAGGAGTCTTGTATTCAGCAAGCATTGTTCTGTCCATTTCAATAAGAGTTCGGTTCTTTCTCTCGACCACACCAGTTTGTTGCGGTGTATAAGCAGCCGAGAATTCATGAGTAAAGCCATATTCATCAAGAAATTCTTCAATATGAGTGTTTTTGAATTATGTACCATTATCACTTCTGATATGCTTGAGAGATAATTCATACTCAGTTTGTGCTCTCTTTGCGAAAGTTTTGAAAATTTCAACAACCTTGCTCTTGTCATCTAGAAAGAAAACCCAAGTATATCGAGAGAAATCATCAACAACAACCAGACCATACTTGTTGCCTCCAAGACTATCATAATTTTGAGGACCGAATAAATCCATATGAAGTAATTCAAGAGGATGAGTAGTAGTCATGATGGTCTTTGCTGAGTGATGTTTCTTGGCAATCTTTCTGGCTTCACAGGCACTGCATAGACGATCTTTGTCGAATTTCACATTAGGAATACCAACGATATTCTTCTTCGAGATAAGAGTTTGAAGATTTTTTATCCCTGCATGACCAAGTCTTCGATGCCATAACCAACCAGATGTGGCTTCAGCTATTAAGCACGTGGACACTTCAGGCCCCGAAGAGAAATCGACAATATATAGATCACCTTTGCGATATCCTTCGAACACGAAGGAATAATCATCCTGTGAAAAGACAACACAACGAGAAGCAGAGAACAATACAAGCATACCCATATCACAAAGCTTTGAGATAGACATAAGATTATATCCTAGAGATTGAACAAGCATAACTTTATCAATATGCTTATCCTTCAAAATAGCAACCTTAGCCAAACCAAGTACTTTTCCTTTGTTGTTGTCACTGTGGCACCCTGGCTCAGAGGACCGGAACGCCCAGTGCTCCAGCCCAGAGATCAAGTCTTCTGGAACACGGCACGACTTGATATGGAACTGAACAACTTTCTATTAACAAATATACGGGTACAAGGGGTTTATTACAACGCTGGCGAAGTGAGACGAAGGACAAGCTTGCTCCTCAAGCTTGCCACGGATCTACATCAAGCAACAGACTGATTCTCTAGCAGCAGAATAAAACTCGGCACCGCAACAACAACGACGGTGATGAACTCCACTCCACAGGGACACTGACTGGGACACCTCCTAGCTCGCAAACACCGGGAACGTCGTCCTACGCATCCAAAGCAATGCCTGCAAATCTGGCATGACACGCCAGGTCAGTACATCGAATGTACTTGCAAGCTCACAACAACCATGCACCAAGGAAAAACAATAACATGGCAACAGGTTAAAGTATATTAAGGGATTAACCAAATAAGTGTCAACATCATGCAAACGAATAATCATTGAGCATATCATCAACATATTATCAGCATGCTATGAACCTTAAGACTAAGGCACCCAACCCCACATGATCATCGCATGATCACGTGGCTTACCTCAGAGTCCTTACCGACTCAAGCACTGGCTCCTCTCATGACCATCAACATATATGGATCGTCGCACGATCCTTCCACGGGTTTGGTGTCCTCTGTTACCACCCAACCAATCCAGTTATCGCATGACCAACAACTTACCACGCTCATCGAACCGAACTCATGTTGATCTCATGGTGTGACCTACTGTGAACTGTTTGCAATACCATGGACTCGGCTATTCAAATAGATTTGTGTGACTCCGCAGAGTTTGTGCACTTTACCGACAATATGGAGTCCCTCCTCCATCCAGTACCTTGGAACGTCTCCCAGGAGTGGACTAGGATTTCTCCAATGAGACCATTCTACCGGTGTCTCCCCTTACCGTATCACCCGACATACTTCGCAAGTCATGCCTTGGGTAGCCCCGTGTCCTCCAGACACACCAAGGCATTGCATGGAAATTGACCATCGCATGGTCCATAAACTTTGTCCCAATCGGGGACGGGCCCAAATCATCAACAACCCGCTCTCAAGACTACCGCCGCTTACCAGGCCAGGGTAATCCGCGCGTGCATAGCCTTCCCACCTTGGTGATACGCATAAGAGAACCCACCGATAGTCTGAGCCAAGGCATTCCCATACAGGCGATAGTGGCTGCACCGGGTAAGTCCAGTTCAGTGGCACCTGATCAACTTGGCACAAGCATGTCTTCAACAGCAAACACAAGTATCAAGTGCAACATGAGCATTCGTACAACATTGTCATGCAATACATGGGGAACAACCAAGGTACAGTTGTAGTTGTATCATTACAAGCATGTTTATATGATTAACTTAACTAGGTTAAAATGATCAACATGATATCAACACGATATTAACATATAGCATTATCATGAGCACGACTGGAGATTACGATGCATACAAGCATGGCATAGCTAACTTGATCAAAGCATGTCCATAGCATATTGAAGGCATGTCATAATCATCATGGTTTCAAAATATGTCATGGATATAACATGGTAATAGTGTGATCGAAACATAGTACAATAGTAATATGATAATGGCATATCAAGAACATCGAATCACCAAAGGTTAAGGCATTTTTAAAGCACGTCAAAGCTTTACGAAGGTGCAAAAGGAGTTGTGGCTTGCCTTTCACCAACAAGGTGGAGGGCAAGCTTCTGGTCTTCAACAAGAAAACCCTGAATAGCATTTCCAAATAAGGCAAACGAGTAAAAGGATCAATTAACATTTTAATTAAACCAACAAATAGACACACAGAATCATGGAGCAAGACCTATGCCAAATTAAAGAGGATCTCAAGAGAAAACCAATGCAAAAAGAATCACTTCATTTGGACTTTTATTCTAGGAGATATTCAAGGTCAAAGTTCTGGGAATTTTTTTATTTTAAATTGATTTGAAATCAATTTTTCTGGAATATGGACAGGGTGACGTCGAAGGCGTAAACAGAGACTACACCTTCGTTATTAAAACGGTTTGGGGGGGGGAGAGGCTGACCAGTGGGCCCAAGGTGTCAGGCTCAAAGAGAACAGAGAGGGGGAGTAGAGCAGGGGCTCACCGGCGGCGATTCCTCCGGTGAGAGGCCACGACGGCAGGAGGCAAGCGGCGTGCTGGACGGGGAAGGTTACGGCGCACCCGCCCGTACCCGTGGTTCACCGGGAGGCATCTGGACAACGACATGAGGTGCTTCGCGGCGGTGCGAGTTCACGGGTCCGATGAGGGTGTCAACGCCGGCGACGATTCCGGCAGCCACTCGACTCGGGCCCGGTCGGGGAGGAACCAGGGGAGATGGGGGAGCCTTCTCGTGGCCGTGGAGTAGACCGGGAGGCACTGGAACTAGCTAGCCATGGCGGGGTCGCACGACGGCCGTGGTAGCCGGAGCTGAGGAAGAAAGGAGCCAGGCTCCAATTCCTTTGGCTAGGGGCCGATTGAAGGGGAGGTGGTGTTGATGGTGTGCTGGTGCGAGCGACGGCGTCGCCTTTTATAGCGCCACAGCGATTCCATGTCCAGGAAGCGACAAGAAGAGGGGCTGCGGTGGAGTGGTGAGCTGGCGGGGCTCATGGGCACTCGAGAGGGTTCAAGAGGTGGCGTGAAGCACGCGTGCGAGCACGGGGAGCGAGGTTGAAGAGAGGGCGTCAAGGGCGATGGCGACGGGCCAGGAGCATGCGAGGCGTCTGTTATCTTGTGGCGGCGGGCTGCCGGCGGGATTACGGTGAGAATAGGGTGCTGGGGAGTGGGCACGTGTAAAGGAGGCTCGTGCGGCGCGGGTGGACACAAAGAAAAGGAAAGGGGTGCCCTGTAGTGCGAAGGGGATGCATCGGGCGACCTCGGGTGCAGCGAGAGGGCGCCATGTGCATGCCGAGAGCGTGCCAGGGGCGTGGCCACCTTGGGCAGGCGCAGCTGGGGCTGGCTTCTACGCGGCTAAGCGTGTCTAGGGGATAGTCCTCCCAGAGGTGATCACAGTGGTGTGCTTGTTTAGCCAGGAGGAGGCTTGAGTTGATCTTTACTTCATGCAGAAGTCTGCTATTGCAAACTTGGGGTACAAGCTGTGGTTAACTGGTGATCAGTGGGAGAGGGCTATATTTTCACATTGGCTTGGGGTTGGAAGGACTAGAGATCTGGCAAGTTTCAGGCCAAATGGCAAAGGAACAGAGGCACTTCCTTCGAAAAGGCCAAATGGATCAGAATTGCAACATTGAATATGGCATCATTTTGGCTGCGTGGATTGGGCTGAATTTTGGTGTAGCCTGATTACTTGGCATGGTGCACATGTGTGAGAAATTTCATGACCATTGGACATACCTAGCTGCTACTTGCTTCACAAAGTGTGCCACTGACCAGAAATTCACACTAGATGATGCACTCACCTTGGTCATGGGATTTGGCTCAAATTGGGTTTGGTGGGGTTATAAGGTGGTGGTATCAAGCACAAAAAAATTCAAGCCAAATGGGACCCCCTAGCTTGCACTTGCTTCACAATGCCCCCTTTCTGCATCCAACTTTGGGAATTTATTGTGGGAGTTTGGAAAGGCACATGGTGGTGGAATTTTGTGTAGGCCAATGATATGATCATAAGAGGTTGCATAAAAAGTTTCACCAGCAATGTATCAAGATTCAAGGCACTCCCTTCACAATGCTCCAATCTTCCCCTACAGACAAATGAATTTTTCTAGAGGAAAAATCCACTTGGTCCATGCAATGTTTTTGGAGAATTTGGAAAGATATGGTGTCAAGAGAATGTGAGAATTATTTGGGGATTTATGGAGAAATATAAATATGGGTTGCTTCACAAACCTCAAATAATAGGAATATCCCTTTTATTGAAAAAGCAATATATGGTTTGAATAAAAATGTGGCTTGGATGTGATAGATCAATGAAATGACATGGGAAAGGTTTGGCATCAAAGGCCATCTGAGCATGGGAAGAAAATATACCCAAGTTCAAGTCCAAAGAGTTGGTCAACATCAAATCCAATGGAAAATCGAGAAATAAATCAGAAGAGTGTTTGGAAAAAGAAGGTTCCAAAATACAAGGTGTCACAAACCTACCCATGTTAGAAAAATCTCGTCCTCGAGACTTGCATGCTCAGGGAACCATCGCAAACATACCATCCTTATGAAATTTATTGCTCCTCGAGTTTCTTTTTCACTACATACTGTTCCCTTGGTAGCGTCCAAGATATTTTGGGTCAGGGGGTTTACTTCACCCAATCCATGTTTCTGACTGAATGTTCGTCCTTTCTATATCATATCCTTTCCTGCTGACATTCATCCTCGTTTCTGTCGAGCTGTCTTTTCGTAGGCTGCATGCTGACGATACCCATGCCATTCTCGGGGTATCTCGGGCTTTACCCGCGGCACGGTCTTGAACCCTTTGTATGGCTTCTTCGAGAAAAGGGCTTGGCCATCTTGGGTAGCTGGTATCTCAGACTGCTTACTATCGTGGTGTTCCATTCTGCGGGACTCTGACTGACGGGACATCGGGCTGGATCACATTGCTTTTGGATGGTCCATCATGGGTATGAATTTTGGCCGGGGCACAAATTCTGAATGTTTCCTCATGCTGAGATTCATTTTTCATGCTGCCATGTTCACACGTGGAGATAGGCCATGTGATGCTCCGACGCGGTCCTTATAGTCAAAAATGCTGGGATGTGTAAGTGGTCTTCAGTGAAACAGACGGGGGTATGCCGGCAAGATGGTCAATTCCGAACTTGAGTAAATGCTTCGGCTGACGGGCTGGGTACGCGGTCCTTTGCCCATAGAGTGAGATTTCTCCGTTGTAGGTGCCTATGGTGATCCATACAACTTCCACTGAACGAGAAAAATTTGACCCCGAGGTCCATGCCATTCATCCTTTTGCCTTACCCGTCGGGCCTGTAAGGGTTGCATACTTTTGACAACCCGCGAGGTGCAATGCTTACTCTGGTAGCGTATATTGCAGAGAGACTCGACATGGGTCATGTCTGTCTGCCCTGGGTCTCGTTACTGCGATAATCATCTTCCTGTGCTGGCTTCACTTCATCAAATTTTTTTCCCATTTGCTTCTTGCATAACGGTTTCTTATTTTGTTGGCATCTTCCTCTGAGACAGACGGTTTACCTTCACCTTTTGTCTTTTGGCTCACCATGATAATATTGGTTGCAATAAATGGGGCTTCAAGATTATCCTTCTTCGGGGCCTTATCGAATGTGAGGAGCTGACCCTCATGGTTGGGCACGGTCCTATGCTTCGTTGCTTCCTTCCCTTAGGGTGTTCCTTCATGACCTTTTCAACCTTGCTTTTAGGCTGAGGTGCGCATCTGATTTTTCCTGCTGGCTCGTCTCCCGAGAGTTGCGGTCCTTTACCGCTTTCCAGATGCATCCTCTTTTGTGAGCATGGCGGTATCCCCACCGGGGTAGATCGCCTTCTTGAGAAGGATGTCCATAAAATGTGCGGGTCCTCACGATGCTGAAGCCTTTACCGCTTTTGAATAATTGGATTTCTGAAAATACCGTTGCATGCCTGATGACTTGTCGAGGAAGACTGGGTAGCTTGTCTGCGAAGCTTGGCCGAGGTAGCTTGCTGGGGAAGACTGGGTGTCGTACCTCATAAGCTTTCTCCGCTGGCGTATCGAGGAACACGGGAACCCGCCTTGATAGCTTGCTGAAGAAGACTGGGTAGCTTACCTTGGAAGCTTGCCTCTTTGCACTTTAGAGATGATGGTTCCTTACACTGAAAGTTTCTGTGGCCGATCACTGTAGACAGCTGGGTAGCTTGTGTTGGATCCCGTCCATGGGGCGTACTGAGCACGACTGGGGCCTTGTACCATAAGCTTCACTCGATGGCTTGTGTGGAAGATTGAGTATCTTGGCTCGGAAGATTCCTCAATAGCGTACTGAGGAAGGCTGATACACTGTACATGTCGGCTGTGCCTGATATCTCGTCATGGAAGACTGGGGTTCCTTATGCCCGAAGCTTTCTCACAATGACGTGGGGACAAATCTGAATGTTGTGCCTGACGGTTTACTGACTGATGTCTTGTTAGAGGAGAAAAACATTCCCCCAACCATTCCTTTGCTGGATATGGGCTTTATGATCTGTTCTGACCATCTTCTGAAATATATCGAAATATAGTAACTTGTACTGGATAAGGTTGTATCTTGTGTGTGTCATGCCTTTGATGCATATGCGCATGGGTCAACGCTTTTGTATTCCTTTGCTTGAATCTTCGCGGTTGTCGTAGTTGGTGCACACTTGATGCAACTGATGGCTTCGGTAGTATCCATACGTGAGCCACCTACTTCCACTGCAATCGGGTGTGTGTCCTTTTTGTCTTGCTGATCTTCCAATTTATTGTGCACTTTTATTGAGGGAATCTTCATGTGCATAACAGTTACCGGAATGATGCTGACTTGATTCGGAAGTTTATCCAGGCATAGCTCATACTGGATCCCAATATTCCCAAGGCATTCTGTGTGAATCCTTCTTGACTTGGTAACTTTTGCGATGCTCCGTGATCTTGTACTGAGTCTTCAGGGTATGCAGGGGGTTATGAGCAACTTTCCATCGGGGTGGATAAGGTGACACCAAAGAACCAAACGAAGACCGAATGAGAACCAACGAAGAAATCCAGTGGAGCGAAGATCGACAACAATCGATCGAAGAATTACTTAAAAGCTTTAGCGGTAGTCGATGATCATCTGAATCCCTTGCATAAAACCGGCAAATAACGCAGTAGCCACCAGATCGGTTTTTGCAACTCTGACCTGGGACGATTACGGGAATAACTCAAGCACTGCTCAAGACAGCCGACCGAAAATCAGCTCAGACCATGAGACAACGTTGATAAAAAGAATGCAGAGGTCCCCTAAGACGGCCGAGAAAACATCTTAGAACATAGGGTCTCCACTCTGAAGAGAAACTCAACAACTACCCGTGACAACCGAGAAAACAGTTCAGAACACAGGACGGTTGTTGAAAAGAGAAATGAAAAGTAGGCCTCCATCCCGGAGGGCCGACCATGAATCAGCTCAGAACCAGGTGCGGTGCCATTATCCAAAAGAAAGCGAGCTAGGGTTCTTCCGGGTCATATACTACCCGCAAAACATATTCGATAAACATCGAAGAACCAAATGCTGAGTTGACGAGGAAGCTCAACGAAGCAACGGTCAATAGTTCCGACACTGCATCAGATTACAGGTACATAGCTCACACATTACTACTAGCACATTACCATCATGCAACAACCAACACACAACAGGGACTACGCGAAACTTACGCGCTACGATCCGTCAACGGATTGCCGGAAGCAGGGGGAACTGGCGGAGGAGTTGCCGAAGCCAAGGCTGTGACGAACATCCCTCTTGCTTCCCTTGCGTTAGTGACCAGCTCGACGAGGATGGTGTACTCGGCGACCATGTAGCGAGACATACAGGTCACTTCTGCGTCGGCTTCTGCCAGAGGCCGGGGAAATCCTATCTGTTGGGGTTTGGAGATCAAGTTAGGACAGAAATGGAAGGCACGGTCCTGATACATCGCTCTCTCCTACTGGCGAAGACCGATGAGTCCTTCCAAAGAAGCTAGCTGGAAGGCACGATCTTGGGTCGGGGCGAATCCTCCTTGGAAGTCGTAGGCATGCAGGCCGATGGGGAGGTTGACTGCTATGAGGACCTTGGCACGGTACTACAGCATCGACCCTCCGATTGCAATCGGGGTCACTTGGTACCGCGGAATCTCTCCATTAGGGTAGAGAGTCCACCAAACGTCGACAAGCAAATGGGCGAAGCTGGTTGGTGAGGGGGAGGATAGGTGGTAGAGTGGATACCCCGCCATCTACACTCATCAAGCAGCTCATTAGCGAAAAGAATGCGATCTATATGCAGCAAACAAATGCAACAATCAAGGGTGTCACACAAGCAAGCTATACTCCAGCTCTAACGTCAATCTAACGTTTTTCTAACGTTCGCGCGGGCTAGCGGGTCCTACAGCCAGTCCTTCTCATCCAACCAAACTCATGTTGATCTAATGGCGTGACCTACTATGAACTGTGTCCAATACTGTGGAGTAGGCTATCCAAATAGATTTGTGTGACTCTGCAGAGTTTATGCACTTTACCCACACTATGGAGTCCCTCCTCCATCCAGTACCTTGAAACGTCTCCCAGGAGTGGACTAGGATTTCTCCAACGAGTCCGTTCTACTGGTGTATCCCCTTACCGTAGCACCCGACATACTTCGCAAGTCATGCCTTGGGTAGCCCCGTGTCCTCTAGACACACAAGCCATCGCATGGCAACTGACCATCGCATGGTCCATAAACTCTGTCCAATCTGGGACGGGCCCAAATCATCAACAACCGGCTCTCAAGACTACCTCCGCTTACCAGGCCAGGGTAATCCGCGCACGCATAGCCTTCCCACCTTGGTGATACGCATAAGAGAACCCACCGATAGACCGAGCGAAGGCCTTCCCATACATGCGAGTGTGGCTGCACCGGGTAAGTCCAGTTCGGTGGCACCTGATCAACTTGGCACAAGCATGTCTTCAACAACAAACACATGTATCAGGTGCAACATGAGCATTCGTACTACATTGTCATGCAATACATGGGGAACAACCAAGGTACAGTTGTATTTGTATCATTACAAGCATGTTTATATGATTAACTTAACTAGGTTAAAATGATCAACATGATATCAAGATGATATTAACATATATCATTATCATGAGCACGACTAGAGATTACGATGCATACAAGCATGGCATAGGTAACTCGATCAAAGCATGGTGATAGCATATTAAAGGCATGTCATAATCATCATGGTTTCAAAACATGTCATGGATATAACATGGTAGTACTGTGATCGAAACATAGTACAATAGTAATATGATCATGGAATATCAAGAACGTCGCATCACCGAAGGTTAAGTAATTTTTAAAGCACGTCAAAGCTTTACAAAGGTGCAAAAGGAGTTGTGGCTTGCCTTTCACCAAAAAGGTGGAGGGGAAGCTTCTGGTCTTCAACAAGAAAAACCTGAAAAGATTTCCAAATAAAGAAAACGGGAAAAAGGACCAATTACCATTTTTATTAAACCAGCAAATAGCGACAGAGAATCATGGAGCAAGACCTATGCCAAATTAAAGAGGATCTCAAGAGCAAACCAATGCAAAAATAATCACTTCATTTGGACTTTTATTCTAGGAGATATTCAAGGTCAAAGTTCTGGTCAAAAAATGATTTTAAATTGATTTAAAATCAATTTTTCTGGAATATGGACAGGGTGACGTCGAAGGAGTAAACAAAGACTACGCCTTCATTATGAAAATAGTTCGGGGGGGGGGGGGGGGGGGGAGAGCCGGACCAGTGGGCACAAGGTGTCAGGATCAAAGAGAACAGAGAGGGGGAGCAGAGCAGGGGCTCACCGGCGGTGATTCGTCCGGTGAGAGGCCACGACGGCGGGAGGAAAGCGGCCTGCTGGACGGGGAAGGTGACGGCGCACCCGCCCATACCCGTGGTTCACCGGGAGGCAGCTGGACGATGATGTGAGGTTCTTCGCGGTGGTGCGAGTTCACGGGTCCGATGAGGGTGTCGACGCCAGCGACGATTCCGACAGCCATTCGACTCGGGCCCGGTCGGGGAGGAACCAGGGCAGATGGGGGATCCTGCTGGTGGCCGTGGAGTAGGCTCGGCGGCACTGTAACTAGCTGGCCATGGAGGGGTCGCATGGCGGCCGTGGTTGCCGGAGATGAGGAAGAAAGGAGCCAGGCTCCGATTCCTTTGTCTAGGGGGCGATTGAAGGGGAGGTGGTGCTGCTGGTGTGCTGGTGCGAGTGAGTGTGAGGGCGTCGCCTTTTATAACGCCGCGGCGATTCCGTGTCCAGGCGGCGACGAGCAGAGGGGTTGCGGAGGAGCGGTGAGCTGGCAGGGCTCGTGGGCGCTCGAGGGGGTTCCAAAGGTGGCGTGAGGCACGCGTGCGAGCACGGGGAACGAGGTGGAAGCGAGGGCGTCAGGGGCGATGGCGACGGGTCAGAGCACGCGCGTCGTCCGTTTCCTTGCGGCCGCGGGCTTGCGGTGGGATTCCGACGAGGATAGGGTGCTGGGGAGTGGGAGCGTTTAAAGGAGGCACGTGCGGCGCGGGTGCACATGAAGAAAAGGACAGGGGTGCCTTGTAGTGCGAAGGGGACGCATCGGGCGGCCTCGGGCGTGGCGAGAGCGCGCCATGTGCACGCCGAGAGCGTGCCAGGTGCGTGGCCACCCTGGGTAGGCGCTGCTAGGGCGGGCTTCTAATTGGCCAAGCGTGTCGGGATAGTCCCCCCAGAGGTGATCACAGTGGTGTGCTTGGTTAGCCAAGAGGAGGCTTGAGCTGATCTTTACTTCATGCAGAAGTCTGCTAATGCAAACTTGGGGCAGAAGCTGTGGTTAACTGGTGATCAGTGGGAGAGGGCTATATTTTCACATGGGCTTTGGGTTGGAAGGACTAGAGATCTGGCATGTTTCAGCCCAAATGGCCAAGGAACAGAGGCACTTCCTTTGTAAAGGCCAAATGGACCAGAATTGCAACATTGAAGCTGAAATCATTTTGGCTTCCTGGATTGGGCCGAATAGTGGTGTAGCCTGGTTACTTGGCATGGTGCACATGTGTGAGAAATTTCATGGCCATTGGACATACCTAGATGGTACTTGCTTCACAAAGTGTGCCATTGACCAAAAATTCACACTAGATGATGCACTCACCTTGGTCATGGTATTTGGCTCAAATTGGGTTTGGTGGGGTTATTTGGTGGTAGTATCAAGCACAAAAAGTTTCAAGGAAAATGGGATCCCCTAGCTTGCACTTCCTTCATAATGCCCCCTTTATGCATCCAACTTTGGGAATTTATTGTGGGAGTTTGGAAAGGCACATGATTGTGGAATTTGGTGTAGGCCAATGATATGATCATAGGAGTTTGCACAAAAAGTTTCACCGGCAATGGTTCAAGATAAAAGGCACTCCCTTCACAAATGAATTTTTCTAGAGGAAAAAATCCACTTGGGCCATGCAATGTTTTTCGAGAATTTTGCAAGATATGGTGTCAAGAGAATGTGGGAATTATTTTGGGATTTATGGAGCAATATAAATATGGGTTCCTTCACAAAACTCAAATAATAGGAATATCCCTTTTATTGAAAAAGGAATATATCGTTTGAATAAAAATGTGGCTTGGATGGGATAGATCAATGAAATGACATGGGAAAGGCTTGGAATCAAGGGATATCTGAGCATGGGAAGAAAATATGCCCAAGTTCAAGTCCAAAGAGGTGATCAACATCAAATACAATGGTAAATCCAGAAATAAATCAGAAGTGTTTTTGGAAAAAGAAGGTTCCAAAATCTAGGGTGTCACAGTCACTGAAGGTAATATATCTCTGAGAAGATTCAGTAAGTTTGTCTTCAGTGAATAAATCTTTGTCTCCGGTTATATGATTTGTACAACCACTATCCATGACCCATTCGGATCCACCGGAGACATAGCTCTGCAGAAGAATTAGTTCTCCTTAACCACCCACAAACGAGAAGGTGACAGAGAAGGGATGGAAGTGCTAGATGAAGCAGCGGTATTATAGCGAACATGATCATATTGGCGAAGGGGACCATCAAGCACACCATAAACATAATTCCTCGATGAGGGGTTAGAGTACTGGTAGGTAAAAGAAATTTTGTCGTTATTATCACGATGACGATAAACCTTTCTATCAACTCGATAGTATTCCTTTTGGGGAACATTTGAAGCAGGCACCAATGGTTCATTTCTATCCTCGAGAGAATGGTAGTGTTTCGGTGGTACCGAATATTGTCCCTTCATAGAATGGTTAGGGGGAAGTTTTTCTACGAGAGATTTGCGAACCCAAATCTGTCGCTTATAGAAACCATTCTTTGGAGGAGTACCAACGAATTCAGCAGACAACTTTCCTTCCTGATCTTTGATAAGCTTGTATTCAGAATCAAGTGATTCATCAACAATAGCCTTATCAATTTTGCAGTTGAAACCTGAAAGGTTAGCAATGTCAATGGGCTTTTCTTTCTCCAGAACCCAGACAGTTTTAGGATACTGCTCTGGCTCCCAGTAGTTGCCATCAGGGTTGAGTTTCCTTTCGAAACCAACACCTTCGTTTCGAGGGTTCCTACGAAGAAGAGCCTTCTTTAGGATATCACATAGGTACTGGTGTCCCTAAACACTTTTGAACATGCATGTATCAAATAAATCTTTCAACCTGAGGAGTTCCTCTGTAACAGTTTCCTCGTTCGAGGGGTTAGCATCATCAATGACAATAGGTTCTTTTCTTTTCGATTTCTCAGAAATATATTCAATTTTACTTCGTTCCAAACAAGTTAAGCAAGGTGAAGTAGATTAATTTTTAGCTTCTGGGCCTTGTTGAGGAATGAGCGTGAGATTGGCATTCTCCAACTCTTCATGAGCCTCTCTAAGTTTTGTGAGAGCCATTTTCCTTTGAAGGAACTCGTTGGTCAGCTTCTCGTAGTCCACTGAGAGAAGATCATGCCGAGAGGAAAGTTCATCATACTTTTCTTTCAGAGCAGCATGCTCATTAGTTAAAGTTTGACCTTTCTGAATCTCATTGATCAACAAAGTCTTAGATTTTTGAATAGTTTCACTTAAAGAATCTAGTTCATCTTGTTGGATATAAGCAATCTTAGCAAGTTTGGCATAGCTTATCCTAGAGCGACTTCCATAAGAAGATCCATCAGAAGAATCATAGGAATTCTTAGAAGAGGATACCTTAGCCTTCGCCATCGAAATTGGTTGGTGAAGAATGAAATTGAAGTCTTTTCGAAGCAAAAGCTAGACCAGAAACACCATCAGATTCAGAACCAGAACCAGATCTTGAGTCTGATTCAGCTTCGGAACCAGAGGCTTCATCTTCAGATCTCATCTCTTTACCCAGATAGGCCTTGGCACAGTGAGAATTCTTGCGTCGAGAGGAATGTGATTTCGAGGAAGAACTCTCTCGATGTTTATGATACTTCTTCTTCTTGTCATCATCAGAACAATCTTTCTTATCTTTTCTGGACTTTGAACAATATCTCTTATACTCATAGTTTTTGCTCGATCTGTGTGACTTGTTCGAAGAGTTGTTGTGTGAATGCTTGGATCTAGGTTCAATTTCCCAGAGATGACAATCTGCAATGAAGTGACCTGGCTTCTTGCACTTGTAGCAGCATTTATCTTTCGCTGGAGTTCCGTTGACATCACGTTTTTCTTCTTCTTCCATCTCAAATGTGTTGAGTCTCTCAAGAATATCAGCGGCAACAAGATCTTTGAAATCAGTCCTTTCCTTGATCATCAGCATAATGTGATCGAAGGAATCATCAAGAGAACGAAGCAAAGTTCTGACAACTATCCGACTGGTAATATCTTCAGCACCGAGGGACATTAGTTCATTTGATAGAGCAGTGAGTCTGCTGTATATGGAGTTAACTATTTCTCCCTCGTGCCTCTTGAATCGATAGAATTTTCTTCGAAGAGTGTCAATGGGAGCATCTTTCTGAGTAGACACACCTTCACCAATCTTCTCGAGATAGTCCCAGACACCTTTGGCCGTAGAAATATTCTTGACCTCATGATATTTTTCTGGAGTCAGATGGTTTGTGATGAACACCCAGACTTTAGAATCGAGAGACATTTTCTTTGCCTCATCAGGGGTAATAGCACTCTTGTCTTTGACATTAACACCATTCTTAACAACTTCCCAAGCGGCAGAGTTGATGGCCATGATGTCCTCTTCATTTTTCCCTTCCAATAGGGATAATCCTTCCCATTGTAGATAGGAATTGGTTCGCCTGAGCGTACAACTGCAAACGACATTCTTGACAACACTCCAGGTGGTTAGACCAAAATACGCAGAGCGTAGGGAGTGCCTAACTCTGATACCAATTAAAATATCAAGAATGATCAGAGGGGGAGGGGGTGAATGATCACTTCTAAAAATTCTAAGGAACTTAGAAGGAATTCATGCAAACTGCGAAGGACTAGAAGCATCTCGAAAGAATTACAGTGTCGAAAGGATAGGGAGCGAAGGAAATCATCGAAGGCAAACAGGCAACGAGTAAATACTTAAAGTAAATACAAGAAGGCAAACGAGCCTGACACGACGATGTTTGGTAAACTAGTTCACACTCTACAAAGTGCTACGTCAGGTTGGAGGGACTGGTGATTGAACACCTCGAGAAAAACTCTCTCTATCCTATTCTCCACCGCAACAAACTCCTCGAGCTTGTCCAGTTTTCACTCATGGTAGATGATTCAAGACATATCAAAGACCTTTAAAAAGTTCCTTCAGCAGCGATAATTTCTCTTCGACTGCTTGATAGGCGACGCCTAACCGTCTAGGAGACTTGCAGTTCTCCAAGATAAAAAGATCGGCTAATCTCGACCTAAGTCTCTGTGAATTGCTCAACTCTGTTTTGACTTGGGTTTTGGTTTTCTCTCAAGTTTTCTCTTGGGATGCTCACAGTGCTTCTTTCTTAGAATCTTCAGTGGAGCAGCCAACCCGAAATAGCTGGTAGGTGCGGGTATATTTATAGGTGGCGATCCCTATGCGTGAAATGACTGAAGTGACCCGATGCAACCGCTTCACGCGTGTCCACAACGGTCGGATTTCAATCACTTTGCCACTTTACTTTCGGAGCAAGTAAGCTGACTTACCAAAAGAGTTCTCAATTGAAGGCACGAAGTGTGATGACTTTTCCTTCGAGCTATTTACTCGACTCAGTAAGATTTCTTCGGTAGGCTTTTTTTGGGTTTAGGTTGAGCAGAGCAAATTCACTTCAAAAAATGAGAATATTATGTAATAATCAGATCATTTAACAAATCTAATAAAGGTATGTTCATATCAACCATAACACACAGTATATTTCAAAGCCATCGCAATATTTCATAACTTGCTCCGAAGTACACACGAAGATTTTACAGCTGACATCATAGTACATAATTGAGCAATAAATTTTGCATCCAACATCTAAAACCTTTCAAAACTAACATAACAGATGAACGTCATTGAAGTGGAAGGCCAATATTGATGTTGTCATTGACGGGATCGCCAATGGCATGTGGTGTCACAGCCCTGCAAAACACAAGAAAAATTACTACTTCTTTTTCCAAGGTTCTGTTCATAGCGTTAAGATAAGTAGAATAAACTTCCAACTATTATTTTTTTGCAGAATGTCACATATGGTGGAGTACTGTATCTTACAGCGACAGTGAATTGATCTACAGAATCAATCTTCACACGTATCATTCGTCACTTTGTTGAGCTCAGCTATCAAATTTGGTCCTGCTACCTCTCTGGCATAATGGAATTCACGGAAAGATCACCATATTACACCAATTTTTAGACATAACACCACCCTGCAACCTGCGTCCGAGGCGGAGATATGAGCCAGAGGATGACAATAATTAACCATAGGGGGTGAGGAAAGAGTCAGCAGATCACCTGGGGGATTTTAGAGAACACAAATTTCTTCATCCTAGTGGCTTAAACTTCATGGGCTGCTGGAAGCATGAAGTGCTTTACCTTCAGCAAAAGTTCCTTCTATAAAGTTGATATCATTGTGCCAGAATTCTGGCTGCCTGTGATCTCCTCTTAGTGTGTTCCTTGCAAAATAAGGAAAAACTCATAAGTGACACAACAGAACATATGTAGAAGCTGCATTATAATAACATCATATTTTGGTTTTAACGAAAGAAGTAATAGATATGAGGAAGCAAACAACCTCGGGTGGATGACGAATGAGGTAGCAGATCAGGTGAGGGACTTTAAAAACAAAAATTTCTTCATCCAGCTGGCTTAAGCTTCATCCGCAGTCAGTAGCATAAAGTGATTTACCGTCAGCAAAATTAGCATCATCTGCGAACATCGTTAGTCAAGTATGACTCATTCATATAAGTAGAAGGACTAGGTATAGTGGAGATGTAAATGCAAGATTTTTCAACCCATTAATTGAATCCAAAGTTCTGTTCATAAATATAGTTAATCTATTTTGTTGTATCAAATTTGGAAGACGTAAACAACATCGTAAATTCACAACATTCATCAATATTACTCTCGTCGTGGGTACTTTGAGCAGTTATATGATCGCAAAAACATATAATGAATGAATCCCACTAAGATGCATTAATAGTGTCTATCTCAACATGCAAGCTATCTACCTCACCAAATATTATAGCTAATCATTTGTGCATGTCATCCACTAATAAAACCTCACTAGGATACATTTGTGCATACTATTTTAGCCAACCATTTGTCCATGTCATTGAGTTTATTTAAATGCATTTTATACCCTTTCAATTTACATTATAGACGTCCAATAGAAATTTCCGCTGCAGCACGCGGGATGTTCTTCTAGTTCAATATATGATGTGATCTTCGATATCATAGCTGCTCAAATTACCCCGCGACAAGAGTAATATTAATGACTGATTGTCAGAAAAAATGAGGTTTAGTTCTTCAAAAAAAAATTGCAACAAAAGAGAGCAAGTATATCTACTGTTAGGACTTCGAAATCAATGGCGAATGGATAAAGCTTTTTTGCAGCTACAATCCTAAAATATACATCCTTCCACCTGTAAGAATGAGTCTAACTTGAGTCGTGATGCAGAGCTAAGGACACCGACATAGAGATAGGAGGGATGAACCGCCGCCTGTATGTCACACCTGAGATAGCCACGAACGTCAAGGAATATGTAAACATCTAGGTGTAGCATGGCAGCGGATTAGTCGGTTTTCTTACTTGATCTGCAGATTGCTCAGTTTCGCCCTCCTCTTCAGGAATCCCATTTTTTATAATCCTCCCTGGCCTCTTCCATTCATGTGATCAGATCAGAAACCGGAGAATAGTTAATCACAACAGATTGCTTAGATCCCTATTATCCTTGAAGAATTGGATGAAATAAAGAGTGAAAATTAACACTATGTTACAGCTCTGCCATGACATCACATTGCTCGTGTAAGTGTTATTGAAGAGCATATTACATAGCATTGTTCAAAAGATCGGCAGATAAGCCGATTTATCCCCCGATTTATCGCTTATCGGGGTGTCACCGATAAGATAAACGCTTATCATCCATGTGTATCGTTTTGGTCGATTTATCGGCCCGACAAGCGAATTTTCGGCCAATATTCCATTTTTTCAATGCTAAAAGATGGGATTAATGATATCCATCTTTAAAAATTTCCGTATTATTGAAAATAATATATATATGTATATAGTCGGAGCTAGCTTGGGTGCAAAAATTCAAGTTAATATTTCTTTCCAATATTTTTATGTGTATAATATAGCATATTTTACATTATTTTGATTAGGAAATCCTGAGATTTATAAAAACATGCCGATAAATGGTCGACCGATAAAATCGATAAATCGGCCGATAAGACGATTTATTTCTTATCGTGGGTTGACAGATACGGTTACGAGAAGCGATATCCCGAACATTCTTACATAGTGGCATTACATTGCAAAGGGAAACCGAATATAATGAAATAAGCTTAAGCTTGTTAGTTTTACATATGCATTAGGTAAGCTGAAACGAGCTACTTCTCGTCATCATCAGAGATAATGATGGTCTCTTTCCCCTTGGAAGAGGGCCAGATCTACACATCGTGGGTGCCCTGCTAGTGGTCGGTGTGGTTCACCAACCTGCTGGATCTATAGTTCATGTAAGCATGAGCACACTGAGAAAACACATCGTAGGGTTCGTCGTAGGTGATGACCCACAACCGTAAGGGATCTATTGCAGCATTTTCGATAAGTAAGAGTGTCGAACCCAACGAGGAGCAGAAGGTAATAGCAAGTGACTTTGGCAAGGAGATAACTGCAAGCACCGAAAGATTACTTTTTATGGGTTTTCTTGGTATAAGAAACAGGAAAGTAAAAATGAGCAAAGTAAAGGCACTGGAGAGTAACGAGTGGCCCAATCCTTTCTGAGCAAAGGAGAGGCCTAGCAACTGAACTTATAAACGCTAAAGTGTTCTTGAGGACACACGGGAGAAGTAGTCATGTGCTTTCGCCATATTCCGTATCGGTACTATGTGATGTGTTGATAAGTGTTGAGTGGGTGGATCTATGCTAGTACACCCTCTAGACTAAGATAAGTGCACTCTTATGATTAAACACCTTGCAAGCATCCGCAAATACAAGATAGTAATTAAGGAAAAATCCTAACCATAGCAATACAATCGGTGATCCATTGTTCCCTTGTGCAAAAGCGTGCAAACTGGGGTTTAGGTTTCTGTCTCTCCGGCAACCCACCGTAAGCATTCTTTGTACACAATGTATTCCTCTAGGTCCTTGATAAGGCGAAGTGTTGAGTGTTCGACTCACACAACACCACTAGGAAAATAACAACACAACTTAAATATCAACCAACACATATTACTTCAACATCATATGACTACTAACAACTAGACTTCTCCCATGTCCTCAAGAAATAAATTAACTACTCACAAGACATAAAAGAGATCATGATCAGTGGGGATAAATAGATGATAAACAATCTGGACACAATAAAATTTCTCCAACAAAACTCAATAGGATTCACCATAAAGTAGTAATCAACACCGATAGAGTAGAGAGGATAGATAGTACGGATTACAACACGAGTTGCAATTGTGAGATGAGATTGGATGGAGGTGAAGATGGTGCTGATGATGGGGATGATGTTGATGATGATCTCGATGATGCCCGTGACGATGGTGATGACGATGGCGATGATCTCCCCTTCCGGGAGGTGATCTCCCCGGCGGAATCTACCCGCCAGAGATGGCTTTTCTTCTCTGTAGGTTTCCGCCACGGATTGGCGGCGGAAGTCCGTAAACTCCCCCTGTTTTCGGGTTTCTGATATATGAGCGATATATAGGCCAAAGGTGAGAGCCGGGAGTGGTCCCAGGGGCCTAGGCGCCCTCCCGGCGCGGCCAGGGTGGGGGCCGCGCCAGGTGGCCGCCTGGGCACCCTGTGGCCCCCCTCTGGTTGCTCTTTTGCGAGTCTTCGTGATCCTTCAGGAAAATAGCCTCCGTCGATTTTCAGGTAATTTGGAGGTATTCTTCTTCAGCAACTCAGCGTCCACTTATTACCGCTGAATCCTGCGTCTGCTGCTTCAGCACCGAAAAGTTGAAAACTGTGTAAAATAGGCCAAAACAACATAAGAATAGCATCATATCATGAAATATATCAATGAATAAGAAAGAATTACTATATAAAATAGTGATGCATTTTGGACGTATCAACTCCCCCAAGCTTAGACCTCGCTTGTCCCCAAGCGAATACTGAGCTCGGTAAACCTGTCCACAAGTTTAGAGAGTGAATTGTCGATAAATAAAATACGGACAAGAAGCATCAAGGTTCCTTCATCAAACTCAAGCATCCTCAACAGCAACCTCAACTCATAAGGCCCTTATGAGAAAGTAATAACAATTATAATCAAAAGTAGGGCTGAGGAAACTCATCAAATTATGGAAAACATATCCTTGGTCAAAGGACAACTGATAACCTTTACTGTTGCTCTTTCTTTCTAATAAAACACTTTGAAGCTTTTGAAAGAACATGTTATTAGTCATGAAGTGTAAATGCTAACACAAAGGGGGATGCTTGCTTGGAAAAAGCTTTTGCAAACAACTTACTTATTAAAAGATAATGTCAACAAGGATATGGCATGGCAAAACTTAATGCAACTTTATAAGGATGAATCCTCATCAACATCAAATGTCTGTTCTCTTAGGGAAAAGAAGGAAGTGGGACAACTGACTCAACATGAAGGTGGATGAAAGGCCTTGTTAAGGGCAAGCAGGAAAAACTCATGTGCTATCCTTAAATCAAACAGAATAAAAAAAGATTTTGGGGCGGTGCATAGTTTGTCAACGAATGCTAATAGATATCTCAATTACTTCTCAAGATGGACAAGTTTTGAGGAACGACTCCCAAGTGGGGACGATCACATCCCCTTAATCTCCTTTGTTTATCACTGCAAAGTTTCTGATTTCTCATAGACCAAGCATGAAGGAGGGCTTGTTTGTTATATTATCTTTCGAGCTGGGCGCACCCATGCCAGTTCCTCCTCGTATTATAGGTTTGCAGATTAGACATGCAATCCCGGGGTAAAACTTGTCCAACTGAAGAAGATCATGAATTACCTACTACTTCCTCATGAGCTAAACAAGAGGCACAAAACAGAAGATTTTGAACATTTAAGGATAACACATAAATTCTATACTTATAGGAGTGGTAGGGGAATACCACGAATAGGAAGGTATGGTGGACTCACATGGAAGGTATTGGTTTCAGGGTATGGATGCACAAGCAGAAATCTACTTGGCAAAGAGTTTGGCTAGCAAAGGCTTTGAGAGAACAGACAATTGATGCTAATTTAGATGCAAAACATATAAGGCATAAACATTAAGGTAAGCATAACACATCAAGTTGTCTTCCTTGTCAACATAACACTTCAAGCATAATAACATAAAGGTTTTGGCTATGTCGCTACTTGAGAAAACATGCATGTTGTCATGACCAAAGCTATATTTGCCAAAATTAAATAAAGTTTTCAAAGCCATACCTGATATAAGGTCAATACTCCCCATAAGAATCATCATATGAGGCCGATTGCTCGAAGAGAATACCGAGTGCAACGAAGAAACTAATAGACTTCTCATTAATATTCCATTATAGACGACTCCACACTCACGGATAAAATCTCTCCACAGACGGAGTGATAGACCTCGAAGAAAACACCTATTTCATATAATAACTTCCCTAAACATGATACGACTCTACTTGACTCCTAAAGACAAAGATAAAGATAAAGATATCGGGCACTCCCCCAAGCTTGGAACAAGCTGAGGGGATGCCATTACCCGAGGAGATTTACTCCTCATTCTTGTTCTTCTCAGTCAGGTACTCCTTGGCGAAGCGCTTCCATGGTAGCTCCTCTCCAGTCTCGAAGGACATTCCCGTCTCCAGGATCCTGCACTCAGCACCTAAACCCATGCGCAGAAACTTTAGTTCATACTCACAGTTCTGGTTGTGCAGATCATAGATTTGTGCTTGGAGCCCGTAAACTTTTTCTTCTAGTGCGGACAAACTTGACCACATCTCCTTCATCTCTTTCTTATGGGAAGCCTCGATCTCGTTCCTGATGTCGAAGTTGGCTTCAACACCACGCTCCACCATATTCTTGAACTTGAAGACCTCATGTTCCATCTCCTTCAGCCGCTCCTCGGTGCTCCCCTCCATGTCTGGTCCCTTCAGATCTTCCTTGTGGAGAACACCGTCCTCCACACGAAGGACCTGGGGGGTGCTTGTTCACCTCAGCGAGGTAAGGGTTGATGACGTTGACGACGAACTTGTCCTTGGGGTAACTTGGGGGAAGCGATGGCACCTAGGTCTAGCTAAAAGATTTCCTGGCGGAAACAGATTGAAGAGAAAACACACGAAATCGCGAGATACGTTGCCGGAACGATCCGGGCAAATATATAGCAAAAATTTCTGCAACAAAAGGAAGGTAACGAGCCAAAGTGGGGTCGGAGAGGGACTTCTGGGTGCCCAGGCGGCCTCCCGGCGCTTCCAGGAGGTAGGCCGCGCCAGGGGGGCGCCTGGGCCCCCTGGAGCTCCTCTCCGGCTCCACTTAGGCCTCGAATTTTCCTAATTTTGCAGAAACTCATAATATGGAACTTTTATGGCGGTTCGCGATGTTTCCTTACCGTAATACATACCTTTTATTATTCTGCTTCTGTCGGTGTCTGAAACAGGGCTGCAACATGTTCTTCATGAGTTGTTGAGCGTATTATATTTACATCAACATTGACGGGATCTCCCGCCATGTAATGCTTGAGTCTTTGCGCATTCACAACTTGAGGTTTGCTGCCTTCAAAATTGTTAATCTTGATTGCACCAGACCGGTAGACTTCTTGGATATGAAATGGAACTTCCCACCTGGAAAGTAGTTTACCTAGAGAAAACCTGAAACGGGATCTAAACAATAAAACTTTATCACCAACATTAAATTCATGTTTCAGAATCCTCCTGTCATGCCGTTTCTTTACCTTTTCCTTTAACATTTTAGCGCTCTCGTAAGCTTCACTTCTCCAGTCATCTAGAGAAGTCAAGTTCATGAGACACTTTTCACCAGCTAACTTTGGGTCAGCATTAAGCTCTCTAACAGCCCAGAAAGCTTTGTGCGCTAATTCTAATGGAAAATGGCAAGCCTTGCCATAGACGATTTTATAGGGAGACATGCCCATGGGGTTTTTGTAAGAAGTTCTATACGCCCACACAACATCTCCTAACTTATTTGACCAGTCCTTCCTATTTCTGTTAACTGTCTTTTGCAAGATCAATTTGATCTCTCTATTGGTGAGCTCGACTTGCCCACTAGTTTGAGGATGGTACGGTGAAGCAATTCTATGATTGACATCGTACTTGGCTAAAGCTTTTCTAAAAGCTCCATGCGTGAAGTGTGATCCTCCATCCGTCATGAGATACCTAGGTACACCAAACCTAGGGAAAATTACATCTTTGAGCATTTTCAAAGATGTTTTGTGATCATCGCTCTCAGTGGGGATTGCTTCAACCCACTTGGTGACATAATCAACAACAACTAATATGTGAGTGTACTTGTGCGAAGAAGTAAAAGGACCCATAAAATCAAAACCCCAGCAATCAAAAGGCTCAATCACTAGTGAGTAATTCATAGGCATATCATTCTGTCTACTAATATTACCAACTCTCTGACATTTATCACAGGCTAAAACATAATTTCTAGCATCTTTAAAGAGAGTAGGTCAATAAAAACCTGATTGGAGAACCTTATGTGCGGTTCTCTCACCGGCGTGATGTCCTCCATAGGGACTATCATGACATTGCTTGAGAATGTCCTTCTGCCAGTGTTCCGGTATGCATCTTCTCACGATCCCGTCTGGACCTTCTTTGAAAAGATGTGGGTCATCCCAAAAGTAATGCCTCAAATCATGGAAGAACTTCTTCCTTTGCTGAAATGTTAAACCTGGAGGCAAATACTTTGCAACGATAAAATTAGCATAATCTGCGAACCAAGGATCGGAAAGAGATTGTACTTTAACAATGGCAAGTTGTTCGTCTGGGAAACTGTCGTTGACTGGGATGGGATCATGCGGTATATCTTCCATCCTTGAAAGATTGTCCGCTACAGGGTTGTCTGCTCCTTTTCTATCAACAATCTTCAAATCAAATTCTTGAAGGAGGAGTACCCATCTGATGAGTCTTGGCTTGGCATCCTTCTTCTTCATAAGATACTTAATGGCAGCATGGTCAGTATGAATAATAACTTTGGAATCAACAATATACTGCCTAAACTTATCACAAGCAAACACTACTGCTAAGAATTCCTTCTCAGTAGTAGCATAGTTCTTTTGAGCACTATCAAGGGTTTTACTAGCATAATATATAACATTCAACTTTTTATCAACCCTTTGTCCTAAAACAGCTCCAACAGCAAAATCACTAGCATCACACATAATTTCAAAGGGCATACTCTAGTCAGGCGGTTGTACTATAGGAGCGGTTATTAAAGCTTTCTTAAGAACTTCGAAAGCCTCCTTACAATCTTCATCAAATACAAAAGGAACATCCTTCTGGAGAAGATTAGTGAGGGGTCTCGAGGTCTTCGAAAAGTCTTTAATAAATCTTCTATAGAAACCAGCATGACCGAGAAAACTACGAATACCTTTAATGTCCCTTGGATAGGGCATCCTTTCGATAGCTTCAATCTTCGCCTTGTCCACTTCAATTCCCCTCTCGGAAATCTTGTGGCCACGCATGATCCCTTCGTTAACCATGAAGTGGCAATTTTCCCAGTTTAGAACTAAGTTTGTATCCTCGCATCTCTGCAAAACTTTATTAAGATTGTGGAGATAGTGGTCAAAGGAAGTTCCATAGACGGAGAAATCGTCCATGAAGACTTCCACAATCTCCTCACAGAAACCATGAAATATTGCAGACATACATCTCTGAAAAGTAGCAGGGGCATTGCATAAACAAAAAGGCATACGCCTATAAGCATAAGTACCATAAGGAAAAGTGAAAGTGGTCTTCTCTTGATCGGTAGTGTTAACATGAATTTGAGAGAAGCCTGAATACCCGTCAAGATAGCAAAAGTGGGTGTTTTTGGACAGCCTCTCAAGCATCTGATCGATAAAGGGCAGTGGGTAGTGGTCCTTCCTAGTTGCCTTGTTCAACTTCCTGTAATCAATACACATTCTATATCCAATAATAATTCTCTGAGGTATTAGTTCATTCTTATCATTAGGGACTACAGTTGTCCCTCCTTTCTTAGTAACACAATGAACTGGACTTACCCACTTACTATCAGCTATAGGGTAGATAATACCTGCGGCTAGAAGCTTGAAGATTTCGGTCCTCACAACATCCATCATCTTTGGGTTCAACCGTCGTTGATGGGTGAACAACAGGTTTAGCATCGGGCTCGAGGTTGATGGTATGTTGGCAGATAGATGGACTAATTACCTTAAGGTCATCAAGGGTATAGCCAATTGCACCACAGTGTTTACGAAGTATCTCCAATAATCGCTCTTCTTCATATCCTGAAAGGTTAGAATTGATAATAACAGGATATACTTTCTTTTCATCTAAATTAGCATACTTGAGCGTATCGGGAACAGGTTTGAGATCAAACACCGGGTCTTCTTTTGGTTTGGATAGAATTCCTAAAGGTTCAACCGGAAGGTTGTGCTTCAGGATAGCAGGTTGTCTCAAGAAGATTTCATCAATTTTATTTCTTTCCTGCATATGAGTATCATTCTCGTGGTCCTCCATGTATTGCTGCAAAGGATCATTAGGGGGAATAGCAATAGAAGCAATACTTTCAGTAATTTTATCATCATTAGGTAATTCAGTACCACGAGGCTGCTTAGAGATCCTAGAAAAGTTAAATTCATATGGCTCACCATTGAATTCAACAGAAACTTTACCTTTCTTGCAATCTATAATAGCTCCACAAGTTCTGAGAAAAGGTCTACCAAAAATAATACGGCAAAAATTATCCTGCACTGAACCAAGTACTAGAAAGTCGGTAGGATACTTTACCTTGCCGCATAGGACTTCAACATCTCTCACAATCCCAATAGGAGAGATAGTAGCTTTGTTTGCAAGATGAATAGTAGCATCAATCTCTTCGAGTTCACAGGGTGAAATCTCACCCATGATCTCTTGATAAAGCGAATAAGGAATCGCGCTAGCACTTGATCCCAGATCGCATAGCCCGTAATAATTTTTTTCTCCTATTTTAACAGATACGACTGGTGTACCTGAAATTGGTCTTTTATTCTTGGCTGTGACAATATCAGTTGAAACAACACAAATATTTATAATAGAATCTGAAACATCTTTAGTAACTAAATCTTTAACCATAGCAACTTGAGGATAGACTCTGATCTGGTCCTCAGGTTCGCCTGTTCTCCTCTCACTTTTATTTATTATGCTTGTCACAAAAGAGTGCTCCCTTATCCTTGAAGGAAAAGGGGGTTGTTCATATATAGCTGCAGGCAAAATAGGATCAGCAACGTGAATATCAATAGGCACTTCTTTGAAAGGCTTATGGTACGGATCCTTCTTCATCTTAGAAGAATCAACATGAGAGGCAAAGTTCTTACAAAAATAAATCATTAGATGGGAATCCAGACCAATCTTAGAGCAAAAGGTATTAAAATAATCAGTTTTCACATAGCTCTCAATATAATCATGCTCATAATTTATAGCAGGTTCAATACCTTTATCAATTTCCCAGTCTTCAGTATTCTTCTGGATCCTTTCGATGAGATCCCATCTTTCTTCAATGCTCTTTGTCTGAAATACCCCGCTAGAGGAGGCATCCAACATTTCCTTATCCTGACGAGAAATCCTGGCATAAAAATTTGTAAGTACAATATCTTCGGGGAGCTTATGGATATGACATTTGGACATTAGGGATTTAAGCCTCCCCCAAGATTGAGCGATGCTCTCTCCGTCGCGAGACCTAAAGTTATAGATGTAATTCCTGTCTCGATGAACTTCGTGAAGAGGGTAAAACTTTGTATAAAACAGAGACATAAGCTCTTCCCAATTAAGAGGATGTGAGTTATCGAGGAGCTTATACCAATCTGAAGCTTTGTCCGTAAGCGATATGGAGAATAATTTCTTCATAACGAACTCAAGTGACACACCTGCAAGCTTGAATAATGAACATAATCGTGATAAATATAGCAAGTGTTCACCTGGATGTCTGTCTCCTGCATAGCGATTAGCTAAGACATAATCGATGATACCAGATGGTATCTTATAAGGCACAATTTCAGCAGGGTCAGGAGTGTCTACCTTAGTAGTGGGGCGGCTCACCAAGAACAACGATCCAAGAGTAGGGGTGTCCATAAGGACAAAAGCAGCAACAACAAAACTGAAAACAGAAATATAAAAACTTCCTTACCAGCTTCACTTACTAATAGCGCTACGCTCCCCGGCAACGGCGCCAGAAAACGGTATTTGATGACCCACAACCGTAAAGGATCTATTGCAGCGTTTTCGATAAGTAAGAGCGTCGAACCCAACGAGGAGCAGAAGGTAATAGCAAGTGACTTTGGCAAGGAGATAACTGCAAGCACTGAAAGATGACTTTTTAGGGGTTTTCTTGGTCTAAGCAATAGGAAAGTAAAAACGAGCAAAGTAAAGGCACTGGAGAGTAACGAGTGGCCCAATCCTTTCTGAGCAAAGGAGAGGCCTAGCAACTGAACTTATAAAGGCTAAAGTGTTCTTGAGGATACACGGGAGAAGTAGTCATGTGCTTTCGCCATATTCTGTATCGGTACTATGTGCTGTGTTGATAAGTGTTGAGTGGGTGGATCTATGCTAGTACACCCTCTAGACTAAGATAAGTGCACCCTTATGATTAAACACCTTGCAAGCATCCGCAAATACAAGATAGTAATTAAGGCAAAAGCATAACCATAGCAATACAATCGGTGATCCATTGTTCCCTTGTGCAAAAGCGTGCAAACTGGGGTTTAGGTTTCTGTCACTCCGGCAACCCACCGTAAGCATTCTTTGTACACATTTTATTCCCCTAGTTCCTTGATAAGGCGAAGTGTTGAGTGTTCGACTCACACAACACCACTAGGAAAATAACAACACAACTTAAATATCAACCAACACATATTACTTCAACATCATATGACTACTAACAACTAGACTTCTCCCATGTCCTCAAGAACTAAAGTAACTACTCACAAGACATAAAAGAGATCATGATCAGTGGGGATAAATAGATGATAAACAATCTGGACACAATAATATTTCTCCAACAAAACTCAATAGCATTCACCACAAAGTAGTAATCAACACCGATAGAGTAGAGAGGATAGATAATACGGATTACAACACGAGTTGCAATTGTGAGATGAGATTGGATGGAGGTGGAGATGGTGCTGATGATGGGGATGATGTTGATGATGATCTCGATGATGCCTGTGACGATGGTGATGAAGATGGCGATGGTCTCCCCTTCCGGGAGGTGATCTCCCCGGCGGAATCTGCCCGCCAGAGATCGATTTTCTTCTCTGTAGGTTTCCGCCACGGAGCAGCGGCGGAACTCCGTAAACTCCCCCTATTTTAGGGTTTCTGATATATGAGCGATATATAGGCCAAAGGGGGGAGTCCGGAGTGGTCCCAGGCGCCTAGGCGACCTCCCGGCGCGGCCAGGGTGGGGGCCGCGCCAGGTGGCCGCCTGGGCACCCTGTGGCCCCCCTCTGGTCGCTCTTTTTCGTGTCTTCGTGATCCTTCTGGAAAATAGCCTCCGTCAATTTTCAGGTAATTTGGAGGTATTCTTCTTCAGCAACTCAGCGTCCACTTTTTACAGCTGAATCCTCCGTCTACTGCTTCGACACCGGAAAGTTGCAAACTGTGTAAAATAGGACAAAACAACATAAGAATAGCATCATATCATGAAATATATCAATGAAGAAGAAATAATTACTATATAAAATAGTGATGGATTTTGGACGTATCAGTAGGCACCGACGGTGCCCGCGAAAAAACACCAAGAGCTGCTACGCAAAGCTGACAACCTTGAGGCAGCGTTGATGCGCGACACGTTGAAGGTGGCCTCGACGGCCATGTGCTCCTCGAGGATCTTAGGGTCCTCGTGCATAGACGCCACCGTGGCCTCGTCAGCGAGTGCGGCCACGATTTTCCTCTCCACGGCCAAGTGCTGCTTGAGCTCCAGGTCATGGCGCCTGGAACATGGCGAATGGCGGGACCTGTGGTTTGTGGCAAGTGGTGGTGGTGATTTGGATGGTACGTGGCGGGCCGGCGGTCGTAGAATGGGTGTGGACGAAGAGGGTTGTGTTGGATCTTGGGGTGAGAATAGGGTAGGGGCATCGTCGTCGAGGAGGCCGGGGAAATGTGCAGGGGGTGGGGGTGTTTGAACAAGGAAGGGGGGAATGTGTGATGAAGAGAGAGGCAAAAAAGGGGGAGGCTCTAAATTTGCGTGGCTGGCAAATTTTTTCTCTATATGCCCGGGTAAAGTGCCACCAAATAAAATCATCGCAAACGATTCTATCTTAATAATTGATTGTGATCATCGCATATACCAAAATCATCGCAAACACTTCTATCTTTAATAATTGATTGTGATCATCGCATATCCCAAAATCATCGCAAAAAATGGAGGAAACTAGCCAATGCAAGAAAGAATTTAGTCGATAAACAAATTAATGATGCAACCTTAGCAACAACAAACTAAGCACCAATGCATTGTGAAGTATAGTTGCTTAACTCATTTAATAGTTAATACACTTAACACCTCACTTAAAACCTTTGTATTGGGAGCAGTCTTAAAACGAGCTAGCATTAACATTAACAATATACAGGGGCTTTACTACTATCAGTGATTAAAAAAAGACCACGGTCGGCGGCCCAGGGATCCGGCGGACCTAAGCATCGTCGTTGGAGGGGAAATTGACGACTAGTGAGGACGGCATCTCGTTGTCGTCGGCGTCGATAACACCCTCAGACGCCAATTGTGCGATGTTGAGGTCGCCGTATCCATCGTGGTCGACCAGTTCGCATTAATGCTCGCAGTAGTGGACGCGCCAAAGATTCTTTTGGTGGCCGTTGCCGATTCTTCCATGACCCATAGGAGGTCTTCCTCCTTCTCCAGCTGACGCTCGTATTCGAGCTCAGTGATTTCGTGGGGAAGGGGAATCATGGCTTCCGTAGACGCGTCGTCGGAGAGCATCTCGGACGTTGCACCGGCCAACTCTTCGGACGTGGGGTGCAGACTGGAGTCCATGGAGACCGTCCCGATCTGTATGCCAACGGGGTTGATCTGGGAAAGGGCGGCCGCCGCGGCGTCGGCGGCTGCTCTAGCAGTTACGACACGTGCATACGCCATCTCGGATGCTGCCGCGGCGGTCTGTAATGCTGTCGCCGCCCTCTCCTCAGCCGCCGCCGCCCTGCTGGCAGCCCTCGGCTCACTCTTGGCGGTTGCGGCCGCTCTCTCGCGGATTCTCGAGAACGAGCGACAACTGCAACCGCCGTCTCAAATGCTGCTGTGGTGGTCTATACAGCTTTCTTCACCCCGTGGTCCGCTGCCGCCGCCCTCTCAGCGGATGCGGCCGCGCTCTCAGCGGCTGCGATGGCTCTAGCAACTAAGGCGGTCACATCATCCTTCCTGGTGAAGCTACTAGGTAGAGACATGGTCAATGTGATTGGGTATGAGGTGTTTGCGCTGGGTCTAGTGGGGGTAGAAATGAACCTTCCCTCAGACCCCATAAAACGTCTAAGTTGTGCGCGAGCGACACGGTCGGTCAATTGGAAGTCTTGGATATTTTCCACAACCCAAACGATCGCTTCATATAAGCTATGGGCATATGGATGATTTATATTAATTGTGTTACAAATAGCTCACCTGGGATGGTTTGGGTCTATATCGCCGCTTAGATCTTTGAAATTCCATCCCATTCGCTGAAAACACTTAACAATGCACTGAGGAACCACATGTTGATTTTTCAAACCATTTTCGTGCACTTTTTTAGTCGTCGCAATGCTAATCTAAGTTTTAATCCATTTAATGCCTAGAAATGCACGTAATGCGTTAAAAATAACAAACTATCCAACAAAAAATATCATATTGTAGCACGTGAGATGGGGTCACTGTAGAAAAAAACTCAAGGTCAAAAGATGAAGCTAATGAGAACATACATTTGAATATGATTCATTCCATCCTTGAAACGACTCTTCTTCTTCTGGAATAGTTCGGTTTCTAAAGGATGTACATTATACAAGTTGTAAAATCGTATCATATTTTTCCCCGGCATACTGAAGTGATTTGATTACACCCTGACAAGTTTCGATTTTTTCAGACCTAATAAAAAATTTCTGGAATTTTTAAACGAATGAATGCCGCGTTCACGGTTGGATATCGTCGCTTATATCTTTGAAATGCCATCCCATTCACTGCAAAACACTTAGCAATACATTGAGGAAACACATGTTGATTTTTCAAACCATTTTCGTGCACTGTTTTAGTCGTTCGGAATGCTAATCTGAATTTTAATCCATTTAATGCCTAGAAATGCACGTAATTGATGTGCGAGATGATGATAATGGTTTCTTGCCCTTCGTTGGTTACCCCAAGAGGAAGGTGAGATGTAGGATAACAACAAATTTCCCCTATGTAGAGGATAGGGTTTGTCTCCCGTAGGACTCCGACAAGTATAAGTAGGTGTCAACGGCGCAATTGAATTGGACCTGCACACAACACAAATAACATTGCTCCCAACGAAGTTCAGAGAGGTTGTCAATATCTCCGGTCTTGTTTTTTACAAAGGATCAAAACACAAGGGATAATGATAATGATAACAACTGAAAGAAAACGCAGAAAAGTAAATAAGCGTGTAAACAACCGGGGTCCCGTGATGTTCACTAGTGATGTCTCTCTCCCAAAAGACGATAAAACTGCTATGCGAGGTAAAATTTTTACAGATGGGCAATTGACAGGATTATAAATGCACCGCAATGCTAACTATGCTACAAAAGAAAGGAAGAGGCTCAAAAGCATGGGCAGTACACCAAAATAAGTAGACCGAAATCCAACTTCATCTACTACTAATCATTCACCTTGAGATATCTATCCAGAACATCTCGTTGGTATTAAGTTGCGAGCCCCACCCAAAGTGTAAACCCAAAGCAACAGAAAACTGCATTAAAAAGCACTTTGTGTAAAGTAAACAATCCTTGCAACCGCGGTTACAAGCACCATTGTTTTCTCCCTTGTGGTATCAACACATCCCCTAGACTCATGTTTCTGTCACTCAAGCGTGTCATCAGGGGGCATGAACCCACAATTGAGCATAACGTTCCATCTTGGAGTTACTACCTACTACTTGGCCAAAGCAATAAACATCAATGGAGAACATGCAAGAATTACTTAGGAACAAAAATATAAAAGACAAGAACCAAATAAATTAATCTATCACAATCTGAACATAATCTCATAATCCATCCGATCCCATCAAACTCAGCATAGCAACAGCAGAAATATTACATATGTGCCTCGATCATGTAGGGCAGCTCACGAGGTCTAAACCATGAAGATCAAAGAGGGGAGAATAACATCACATAGCTACTGATCACGGACCCATGGTCCAAAGGAAACTACCCACGGCACATCCGGGAAGCGTCCATGGTGAAGGGGAAGCTCCCGGAAGTCGATCCTCCCACCGACAGGGTGCCGGGAAGAAGTCCCCTGGCGCTCCTGATACGTCCAAAACGTATGTATAATTAATGCGTGCTCCATGCCTCTTTTGTGTGATATTGCTATGATATTGATGAACTTCCATACACTTTTGATCATACTTAGACTAGCCTATTAACTCAGTGAAACCCAGTGCCAGTTCCTGTTTTCTGCTGTTTTTATATTTCAGGTTTTCCCATTATATAAGTGCCAGAAAAATTCTGGGAAAAATATAGGAAAACTTTTCATACGGGAACCTTCCAGAAGATCCCAAGTGGGGCCAGAGGGGGGGCCAGGGGTGGTCCAGGAGGCCACCTGGCGCGTCCACCCCCTAGGCCGCGCCAGGGGGGGGGGCCTGGGGCCCTTGGTCCACCTCTGGCTGCCCCCCTTCGCCTATTTATTCCCCGTGAAGAGAAACCCTCGGGGACAGAACCCTTTTTTGTGATCTCTCCTCTATTCCGCCGCCTCCACGCTTCCAAGATCGGGAGCACCAGGAGACCTCTTCTCGGCACCCTGCCGGAGGGAGGAACCACCTCCAGGAGCTTCTCCACCACCATGGATGCTTCTCGGATGAACCGTGAGAAGTCCACCTTGGACCATGGGTGTATGATCAGTAGCTATGTGATGTTTTCCTCCCCTCTTTGTTCTTCATGGTTTAGACCTCATGATATGCCCTACTGTAACGACTCGATTCGCAAAGAATCCATGTCTCTGTGCATTCTGTGCTAGTCCATGGATCAATAGCTAGCACACACAGTGCATGATGTAATACCAAGAATAAACCACATGTCATAAATATTACATCAAAGATCCAGTATTACAACAAAGCATACCTGCATAGCTCAAAGCTAGCTTACAAACATAATACAGCGGAAAAACAATAAAATCTTTGTGGCGTCCATCAACTCCACCGGCACAGTTGAGTATAGACATCGTAACCCTACAACGCATCACTTACTCGTCATATACAATCCTGCAACACCGAAGGTTACAGCCCGAAAACGGGTCAGTACATCTGATTTGTACGGCAAGTCACACGAAAAAAAGTATATAACAGACCTACATCTACATGAAGGATAAGTCAAAGGAAAGGCTTATGTTTTTTTTTGCAGAAAGCTGATTTTTCCCAATCTACCTAGTCAAAATTTTAGTTTATCTTACTACTTAAGATTGAACTGGGCACACCAGTTCCAATCCACACCCTTTATTAAATCTAGCCCACTCAAGTTTATTATGGTGATTCATCTGTCAAGATCCTCCAGTAATAGTAATGTCTAGTAGCTCAATGATGTCCATAACCGGGGACATGGCTAATCATGATTAGTTTTTACTCTGCAGAGGTTAGTACACTTTTCCCGCAGGACTCAACCCAAAGATTGAGACGAAGTCTTTCAGAAGAGGTCACCTACACCCAACGGCAAGCCAGTACCACCTATCACATCTACATCTGCTAGCTTTGCACGGGAGAGGATTCCTACATCATACTCAACTAAGCCAGAGCGCATATGTCCAGCGGCTGTACATGGATGCTCCTAGTCACCAAGTATGTCTGATATTTTTGAGCCTGTACGGCGCCCACTTACGTTCAGAGGGTAGATACCACGACGTAATGTCGACCACCAAAACCAACCATTAGGGGTACAACCTGGTCTCACCTTAGATAAGGCACGAGCCCCTAGGAAGCACTCCCTGCCCGTCCAGAGGTGAATTCTATTAAAGGTTGCTAGTCAAGTCATTAAATCCTCACATAGCTCATTGTAATCTCAAACCAATCCACGTCTCCAAGCATAGAAAATATATAACAAGCACATGCTGGGTTGTCTAAGCAAACATGATAAGATCATATGGCTACCCTACCAGGTTTGCAGCAATAATAATATAAACTTCCTTCACATGCATAGGGTGATAAAGTACTACATGCATAATGAAAAATATAGGACGAGGTATGGTCAAAGTGCAGCTTGCCTTATACATTCGATGAAGTTCTTCGCTCTCACGATCCAGATAACTCTACTCGTCACACTCGGAGCAATCTATCATCAACGAAAGAACTCAAATAAGCAATCACGCATAAAGGAACCAAAAGATTAATAAATCAAACACAAAGGTTTTAGCAACAAAACCAAAAAAAAGCTTGACACGACACAAGTGTCGATGTGCTCGAAGGTGATAGGTGGAAGATAAACTCAAGAGAGTCAACGGATAAAGAACTATTGCTATAAAATATTATGACCAAATACCTTATGAAGTCAAGGTAAAGATCATGGAAATATGAAAGGTGTGTGGGTATTGCTGATAGGATGCTTCATATGATCCGATATGCAAAAAGAATCACGTGAAACAGAATACTACAACATGAGTCATTGCAGGTTGAAGGTTTGAATTGAATTTAATTTCAAACAGATCAAAAAGTATTTGAATATGGTGGACAAATGATATATACAACAAGTATATGATACGAGTGATCATATGCAAAAAGAATCAATTGAATTGGATCAACGGTATAAAAGATATGGCCTCCAGAAGGTTGAATTTGAATCTAAATAAATTCAAATTCAAATAGTTTGAAAAGTTGATATGATAGGTTTACTGGATAGAGAAGCTCAAAAGATAAATTAAGACTTTTGACTCACTTAAATCAAACTAACGGTGTAAAAGATATGGCTAATACAAAATTGGGGACTAATCTGCGAAAGACAGTACTGAATCGTGAATAAGAATATAAACTTTATCGCGAACAATGATGACGTGGCGACGGCTCAGAAACCGAGGCGGCGGCGGCACGGACTTCGAGGTTCGCCGATGGCATGGATTTTGAGGTTTACCGATGGCACGGAAATCGAGGTTCACCGGCGCGGAAATCGAGACGGCATCGGCACGGGAAACCGAGGTTTGTCGGCGGCGCGGATCCCGAGGTTAACCAGCGCGGAAATCAAGACGACATCGGCACGGAACCGAGGTTCATCAGCGGCGTGGATCCCGAGGTTCGCCGGCGGAGGCACGGAAATCGAGGCGCGGATGATTTATGGTTTCTGAAAAAAATGAAAAATAAAAATTTCGTAATCTTATATAGACCGATTGTTTTTTTTGAAATCTTTCTCGGGCTCAAATTGCGCCCGCGGCGAGAAAGTACTACTGGGACAACTGGGTACAGTTTTTTCCAACATATTTTCCAACAAAAATATTTTCCAACAAAAATATTTTCCAACAACAACATCTATCGTTGGGTTCTAAAGAAAATTATGCAATGAACATATTTTCCAACAAAAATAAATAGAATTAAATATATTTTTCAATGACCTTATTTAGTTATAAAATATTTTAGAAATTCACAAAAGTGTCAAATAAATATTTAAATAGTTTCCACTCAATTTTTCTGAATAATTCATTTTATATTCTCTCATGTTATTATTATTTTTAATGGAAAATTATTTAAATAACTCCAATTAAATTAAAATAAAATCACATTAAAACAATTCCAACTTTCTTTTATAATGAAGGAGTCATATTACCTTCTCTCGTTTTAATTTGTTGGATTTGATTTAAATAATAAATTCAAAAACACCAACGGTGAATATTAGGGAAAGTCATTTTATTCCCTCTCATTTTAATATTCAATAAACTCCGAAAGTTTTAGATCCTAGTGAAAATCAACCATATCAAGCAAACAATCATTATTACAGTTTAGTTTTTAACATTCCAAAATTTAGAAAATTTTGGGATGTTACACCTACATGATCGAGGCACATATGTAATCTTTCTGCTGTTGCTATGCTGAGTTTGTTGGGATCTGATGGATTATGAGACTATGTTCAGATTGTGTTTGAGTAATATATTTGATTCTCCTCTTTTTTATTTATGTTCTTGAGTAATTCTTGCATGTTCTCTGTTGCCGTTTATTTCTTTGGCCAAGTAGTAGGTAGTGACTCCAAGAGGGAGCTTTATGCATGATTGTGGGTTCATGCCCCCCGATGACTAGCTTGAGTGACAGAAACATGATTCTAGGGGATGTGCTTTTGCCACAAGGAAGAAAACAACGGTACTTGTACTAGCGGGTGCAAGGATTCTTTACTTTAGGCAAAGTTCTTTAATGCAGTTGTTTGTTGCTTTGAGTTTACACTTTGGGTGGGATTCACAACTTAATACCAGCGAGATGTTCTGGATAGATATCTCAAGGTGGATGATTAGTAGGTAGATGCAAATGGATTTCGGTCTACTTTTCTTGGCGTACCGCCCATGCTTTTGAGCCTCTTCCTTTCTTTATAGCATAGTTAGCATTGGTTTGCGCACATAATCCTTTCAATTGCCCAGCTGTAATTTGTTTACCTCGCATGGATATTTTATCGTCTTTTGGGAGAGATACATCACTAGTGAACATCATGGGACCCCGGGCCATATTTCCAACACTGTTTACATCCGCTATTTATTTCCTGCTTTATTTCCTTTTTCGTTGCTGTCACTATCATTATTATCCCGTGTGTTTGATCCTTTGTGAACAACAAGGCCGGAGGGATGGACAACCCCTCTGAACTCGTTGGGAGCTAAGTTATCTGTTGTGTGTGCAGGTCCACGTCAACCGCCTAATTGCTGGCGTCGTTGTCACCTTCCTGTCATTGCTGGAGTCCTACTGGAGACAAACCTTGGTATCTTCACCGAGGGAAATTTGCTGCTGTCTACATCTCAACCTTCAACTTTGGGTAACCATCGAGGTGCGAGAAGCCACCAAAGCTAATTTCTGGCGCCGTTACCGGGGACTCCACTCTTCAAGATAGGGGAGTTGCACACTATCTTTTATCTTTGCTTTTTAGTCTTGTTAGTTTACCTTTCAGTTTTTGCTTTAGTGTCCTTTATCAAAAATCAAAAAAATAGTTACCTTGCTAGTAGTTGTCATTATGTCCGGTCCTTTTGCCTTTGGTGAAGCAGAAGTGCTCACCTTTCAACAAAGAGGTGGTGAAAGTCTTAAAGATGCCTGGTATAGAATTAATGATTCTCAAAAAAGGGCCACCAAGAAGCAATCCACTACTATCCTACTTAAAAACTTTTATGTTGGAATTACTTGTTGGAATAGGTTTATTCTAGATACTGCTATCAATGGGAATTTCCTAGAAGTCCCAGTTTGTGAAGCTCTTAGTATTATGGAAAATATTGTTGGAAACCCCCCCCCCTCTTGGTAGCATTCAAGAGGACATTACCCTAGCTCACATAATGAAAAAACTGGAAAAGATAGAGCTAGAGATGCCGAGCATTAATAAGATAAGTGAGTTGGATCGTAAGGTTCAAGGGAATTTGAATAGACTTGATAGCTCCATGCATAAAACATTCAAAACCTTGGAGACCATCAAATCCCATGACTTGGACCCTTCTAGGATTGATAAGACTGAGGAAATCATTGACACTCTAGGAACTACTTTCTCCTCAATCCAAAAAAAAAGGTGGAAACTCCGGAAAAGAAGGAACCTAGGTTCGTTTACGTTCCAAAGGCTCCTCGTTTAAAAATAATCCATCTATTGCCAAAGGGGTTGAAACTGTGAAGACATTGGAAGAGATACCACTCTTTAATAGAATAAATGAGACTCCAATTGATCTTTCGCCTTTTGCTTTTAATCCTAGAAGTATCTTTATTAGGCCTTCATTTGAAAGACCTCTTAAGAGTGGTTGTACTATTTAAGAGATTTTTGATGATCTTGATGATGGTTCAATTGATACAACTTGATCTATTTGCATTAAGCCTAGCTAATGGCTTTAAACAAGCGCTTTCGGGAGGCAGCCCACAAAGAATTTAGGTTTCAATTTTTTTTTCTTCTGTTTTTAGTGGTCTTGATAATTGTTACTACGGTATCAACATCATTGTATCTTTACTTTTCAAGCTTTGTGCCAATTATAGCCTCATATGACAAGGGAAGTGAAAGTTGTGACATGCTGTCTAGAAAACAGATTCTGTCCTCGTGACGGGAAAAATCATAGAAAAATCCCAGTTCATCTTTTTTAGCAGAAAATTTTAGAAAGCGTGCTCTATACAATCACGGAACTTTCGTATTTTCTGAGTTTTTTTATTTGAGTTGCAGAAGTATCCCTAAAAAAATCTTTACTACCTCTAGGTCTGTTTTTCGCAGATTCTGTCCTGTTTTTCCTTTTCCTCATTTTGAAAACCTTAAGCTTGATTTTTCTTTGCAAAAACTGTTTGGAAATCTTGAGAAACAGTAGATCTTCAAGAATATCCTAATTTCCCGTAGAGAAAAAATTATTTTATTGTGTGTACTAACCTCGCTAATCAGACTATGACGAGTTATGTACGAAGGGAGTTTTCAAGTGTGCGAGGGAAGATGATAAAAGAAGATTCAGGAGGGTCAAAGGCTAAAGCTTGGGGATACCCCCGTGCACCCCCAAGAAATATTCAAGAAGATTCAAGCGTCTAAGCTTGGGGATGCCCCCATGCATCCCCTTCTCCATCAACAATTATCAGTTCGTCTTTCGTTCCACTATATTTTTATCACTTCATGCGTTATGTGCTATGCTTGGAGCGTCTTGTTCTTTATTTCCTTTTTAGTTTTCTTTAGCTTTTCTGTCTGTTCATAACAAGTTAGAACCCAGCTTTTTTGTGTGGGAGAGAAACACGCTCCACTTCAACCTAGAACACAACATAGGATTTTCATGCTTATCATTGTTGTGTGTGTTCTTTATCTTTTTCATAGCTGCTGTCATGTTTAGCTCTTAGTTTTCATACTTATCTTTTTAAGAGTTTTTTTTAGTTTGTTGCTAGAACTCTCTTGAGTTTTCATGTTTATCTTGTTTAGAGAGTTTTCCTGTTGGACTGAGTTGTGTGTCTTGGCTTTAAGTAGATAATTGAGGTTGCTATTCAATTGTAGTAGTAGCTTGCAATAGTTTTGAGGTATTGCCTTTAGTAATGTTTGAACTTCTGGTGTCAAGAGCTTTAGCCTATTAGTGATAGATGTCGTATTTTGGGCAATCCGTGTTTATTTTCGAAAAACCTACAAAATTAGCTACTAGATGGATCACTAATCTTTGGAGGGATCGAATATTAGAGTACACTCACTTACCATGAGTCGAGGATGCGCAAGGATAACCAAACCCCCATACACTCCTCCTCGAGGTACTTGTCTCTTTGTGAACCTCCTAATTAGATTGAGAGTTACCGATAATAATTGCATGAGTTCTTCGGACTAATGTGAGTATTCGAAAGTTGAAACTTCCACCTACCCATATTTTTCTAGCCTCGGCTGTGCCATGCATTGCCTCCTTCTCACTCCGAGGGTTGGAGACCACCTTCGCCGGTACATCCAAATCCTTGGCACGATACACTCTGTCATCATAAGCCTCATTATATCCTTCCTCAAAATTGCCATCATACCTACCTATGAAGGCATTTCCATAGCCTTTCCGAGATACATTGCCATGCAACATCCACCTTCTCATGACTTGATCTTCATGCTTTTGCTTGATCGATGACCCGCATGCTAGTTGGGCCTTGCCATAATCATTGCTACATGACACGCTAGTATCATTGCATATCCTGCTACACTGGCAGAGGCATACATTTGCATACTTCATGATAGTTTCATTTTCTTTATGTCGAGTACTTTTGTAAAGTGTGAAAGATCTTCTATACTTCTTGTAATATATAGAGTGTTGCCCCTAAAGTGAGGAAATGATTCCAAAGAGGACAAAATTAAAAGATCCCAAAGAGGACAAATGAGAGAAATAGAAAGATCTATTGAGGCCACCAAAAAAAAAGAAATAAAAAGAGAGAAGGGGGCACACTACTATTCTTTTTGAGAGATCCACACTCGTACTCCCTCTTATATCTTGTACTCCATAGAGATTATCATTCATGAAGATAGCTATGTGGGGACCTTCACACTATAGAACTTGGCTTGTATATTCCAATGATGAGCCTCCTCAAATGTGCTCTATGTCTTCTTGAGCAAGAAAGTTGGATGCACCCCCACTAGTTCCATTGGAGAGCTCACCTTAGCTCATACGGGCATCCGTTGCATGGCAATCCTTACTCCTCACATCATATCTATCATTTGGCTTTCTCTTGCCTATGATTGTCCTCATTGATGTGAGCCTTTATCACATTTTTGTCTTCCTCCTCCAACATATTCTCTCTTTGGCATCCTAAGTGTCAACTTTCTTGCTTACGCTCATCCATTGCATGAGTGCTCAAAATGTCGAAAAGTAGTGGATCATTTTGACTTGTAATTGGCTAGTGGTCTGGGGATGAGTCAAGATAAGTTTCCAAAGAAGACTAAGTCTGGAACTTTAGTAGATTGAGTTCTGAACACAAAAATACTTTTTTCTCGTATATCCCTATCCCCTTTCTTGCATGCAAACACCATTTGGAGACATTCGAGTCACGGACAGCGAGAGCTCTTGCACCTTTATGTTCTTATGTTGCTTGTTTCCATGCTAATATAGACTCTTTCCTGTTATGACTTGAATTGGATTACATTCCTTGATTGCTTTACTTAAAAGTTCTTATATGGTTGGTCACATGTCACCACAGAAATTATGCTTGTTATCATTTACCTACTCGAGGACGAGCAGGAATTAAGCTTGGGGATGTTGATACGTCCAAAATGTATCTATAATTTTTGCTTGCTCCATGCCTCTTTTGTGTGATATTGCTATGATATTGTTGAACTTCCATACACTTTTGATCATATTTGGACTAACCTATTAACTCAGTGCACCCCAGTGCCAGTTCCTGTTTTCTGCTGTTTTTGTATTTCAGGTTTTCCCATTATTTAAAGTGCCAGAAAAATTCCGGGAAAAATATAGGAAATATCAGCGTACGGGAACCTTCCAGAAGAGCCAAAGTGGGTCCAGAGGGGGGCCAGGGGTTGCCCAGGCGGCCACCTGGCGCGACCACCCCCTAGGCCTCGCCAGGGGGGGCGCCTGGGGCCCCTGGTCCACCTCTGGCTGCCCCCCTTCGCCTATTTATTCCCCGTGACGAGAAACCCTCGGGGACAAAACCCTTTTTCTCGATCTCTCCTCTGTTCCGCCGCCGCCGCGCTTTCAAGATCGTGAGCACCAGGAGACCTCTTCACGGCCGCCTGCCGGAGGGAGGAACCACCTCCGGGAGCATCTCCACCACCATGGATGCTTCCCGGATGAACCGTGAGTAGTCCACCTTGGACCATGGTTGTATGATCAGTAGCTATGTGATGTTCTCCTCCCCTCTTTGTTCTTCATGGTTTAGACCTCTTGAGCTGCCCTACATGATCGAGGCACATATGTAATCTTTCTGCTGTTGCTATGCTGAGTTTGCTGGGATCTCATGGATTATGAGACTATGTTCAGATTGTGTTTGAGTAATATATTTGATTGTCCTTTTTTATATTTATTGAAAGTCCAAGTATGTGATCAGAGGGGGAGGGGGTGAATAATCACTTCAAATTTTTGACTGAAAAAATGAAGTGAAGCATAAGTAAAGCGGAACAGCGAAGTAAAACTAGAAGCGAAACTAAATTCAGTGAATCAAAACACATTGAAGCATAGCTGCGAAGAAAAAGAAATACTGAAGGTAAAAACTTGAAGTAAAACGAACTGAGACTCGGCAATGTTTGTTCGACCAGTTCAAGCTCTGCAAAGCGCTACGTCTGGTTAGAGGGACTGGTGATTGAACACCTGGAGAAAATCCCTCTCCGTCCGTTGCTCCACTGCACCAAACTCCTTGAGCTCGGTCAGTTCTTCACTCGTGGTTGATTATTGAGGAAATCACCGAAACCTTTGACAAACTGGACTTCGAGGCGACAATTACTCTTCGCTCTCTGAAGAACAACACTCTTAAGAATCTAGGAGAATTGCAGTTCTCCAATATAAAAAGGCTAGTAAGATTTCACCTAAGTCATCTCGAATCTACTCAGATCAATGGGACTTAGGCTTCAGTATTGTGGGTTTTGGGTTTTGCTTCGGTGGTGTTCTTGGGGTGCTCTCTTCAGTCTCTCTCAGGAATATTCTCAGAGCAGCCACCCGCAAATGGAGGACGGGGCGGCTTATTTATAGTTCGCGATCCCGAGGTGCGAAATGACCAAATTGACCCGAAGCGACAGCTTGACACGTGTCCACAACGGTCGGATTTGTCATAACTGCGCAACTTTACTTGCGGAACAAGTAAAGCTGACTCACAGACTTAGTTCTGCTTCAGAAGCCAAAGAACGAAGTCTTTGCTACTAAAGCTTAACTCAGTGCACATGAGATTTCTTCACTCAGGCTTCTCACTTGGTTAGGATTTGATCTGAGCATTTTATCAATAAGTTTGTTGTTAACAAACTAAAGACCCCTCTTGATAGTACGGTTTGTCCTATGACTCAAAGAACAGAAAAATAACTACACAAAAACATCTAAGTCTTGCGCCGTCTTCTTCATTTCCTTCAATGAGTTGAGCTTCAGGACACCTACATTTTTGGGGGTCATCCTTCGTGATTAAGCTTCGCTCAAGGGGTAATTCTTCAATAACTTGAAAATCTTCTCTGAAGCTTTATCACCTAGCTTGTCCTTCAGGAACCTATTAGACTGTTTATACTAGAAAACATTGTTAGTTCCTCTACTGTCTTGTCCAACAATATCCAAAACATACGGGGGAAAAACTTTGCTCTTACAATCTTCCCCTTTTTGGACTATTGTTGACAAAACATGCATCGATAAAAGATATTGAAGTTTTTGTGAAGATGATGGGATAAACTCTAAGATATGAAGTTTTTGGCTCCCCCTGAATGCAAGCATCGAAGATTTATATAATTGAAGTTAATGCTTGAGAGAAATTTCTTCGGTGGAGAGCAAAACAAATATCTTTGCGAATACAATTGCATTTGAAGATATATATCCAGGAATGTATGAAATTGCTTCCAATGATCTGTGACTTAGAAAATAATAACCACCTGCAAGATAGAGGATACGAAGCAATACTTTGAAGAAAAGGGGTTATTAAAACTTAAGCGTAGCACAGGAGTAGCAAGACCGAAGTTAAACTTAAGTTACAACCCAATCGAAGAGAATGGAATGTTTGTTGTAACTTAACCAAGTGAAGCAAAATGCAAATAGCAAAAGCCCTTTCCACGATGCAAATCTAACTCATCGATGCCCTCATTCTCCCCCTTTTTGTCAATGATTGGACAAAAGGTTGGGAAGAGGTTCGAGAGAACTATTGCGCGGCATCAGCACCCTTGGAGCCCGATGAAGCAGAGCTTGACGAAGACTCATCCGACGAAGATTGATCGCCAGAGGATTCTTCTTCGGAAGGAGATGAAGGAATAGCTTCGTGGCGCGTCTGGGTGATGAGGTTGATGTCGAGTTCGCTGTCGTCGAGGCCGTCGTCGTCTTTTGATGTGATGGAGTCGTTTGCAGAGACGGTGTCAGGCCTGATGGGTTTTGGCTCGTTGACGAAGAAGACTTCATCAATCTTGTGCAGGGGAGGGATCTTTTGATTCTGGCGGTCCACCGTATCATCACGGGAAAAATTTCGCTGGAGGTGCTCATATTCTTTGTAAATGCGATCTTTACGAAGGCCTTTTACAGAGTGGAATTTTTGGAGTCCCTTCCAGGAATGACGTTTGAGAACGCGCATATACTGATTGTTTTTGAGTGCAATGTTGCCAACTCGGTTGATCTCATCAGCAAGACATTGCATCTGGCGCTGATTAGCTTCAATGAAGTTTTCGAGCATTTGCTGCGACCAAAGATTAACTTCAAAGTGGTGGCAGTCTTTCTGGAATTTCTTGGATAAGTTTCGCTCATTAACTTCATGGCGCACGCCAACATATGTGGCAAAAGGATCATTGGGCTTCCTCAGCAATTCCAAAGTGTCACGCACCGGTGGAAGGAAAATCTTCGGATGATGGTGAGCCACAAAATCTTCATCCTTCCATAATCGCAGACAACTTGCAGCCAAGGAGCATAGGGCTTCAGTGTGAAGGGTACCTCTGCTGCATGAACCAAATTCCTTAGGAAGCAGTCTTCAAAGTCAAAGATGAGACCATGAGTGAGCTTCATAATGGCATGCCTTGTCTCTGGATAAAGATTTGATTCTTCCGAAGCAGTACTCAATGGACTCAAAGAGTTGGATAAGATGTAGAACCAAGTCCTGGAGATGAAGTTCAAATGCTTCGGGCGAATGTTTTCAGGAATATAATTTGCAGTGACTTCAATATCCAGCAGGGTAGAAAATTGTTCTTCAGCTAGATCAGGCTCTAAGTGAATCTTTTCTTGATCTCCAGAATGCCTTGGGATATTGACTATCTCCATGAATTCGGATGAAGACATTCTGAAGATTTTACCTTGGATCATCCATTCCAGCGTCCATGAGCTGGGTTCATTTGCATCACCAGAAACATATAGAATGGCATAGAATTGCTTCATGAGTTCAGAATTTAAGGGAGTGCTCAAAGAAAACAGCCGTGTTAGATTCTGATTCTCAATGGTTTCGGTGATGTTATAGAAGCAAGTGGCAGTGGAAAGACTTTGCATATCCAGATAGCGGTGCCTAAACAGAACACCTTGCCGACAGAAGACTTTGGTGTAAAGGATTTGTTGCTCTGCAGTCCAGAAATGAAGATCGTCAGTTGTTCGATCAGAAGCATAAGGGCTGACACCAAAGAAACGGTGACGCTTCTGATGTTGTTCTAAGCTGAAATCCGGACCATGCCTCAAAGAACAGCCAGCTCCCTTGAAAATGGGAAATGTTTCACGGGGGTAATTTGATTCAAGCTGGGTGTCTTGGAAGGGGTGCGAATGAACGCGGAACCTTTGCAGAGGAGCAATTTGATTGGCTCTAGAAGGGCCAGCAGTTTGAGCGACTATAAGCGCTTGCTCTTGCGAAAGATTCAGTATCTGAACTTGCTCATCTTCATCTTCATGTGCTTCGGTGCGAGGCACATTTGATTCAGATTCTTGAGTGGTTCTGGCGGGGGAATAGTCTCGGGTGCCACGGGTTCTGGAGTGGGTTGGAGAGGGTTCATTTGCTTCATGGGGAGGTGATGGAGGTGGTGCGGGAGCAGCAGGTGGTGTGGGAGTCCTTTGTGGTGCGGGAGATGGAGCACGAATGGGTTTGGGCGCACGAGGTGGAACTGGTGCGGGGCTTGGTGCAGGTGTTGGAGCTGGGGTAGGAGTTCTTTTCGGGGTAGGAGCTTTTGGTGGTGGAGTTGGTTTGGGAGTGGATCCGGTAGGAGGAGGTGTGGGGGTTTTGGTGGGTGGAGCTGAATCTTTTGGTTTATGCGGGGAAGGTTTTGGCTTCGGAGCAGGAGTGGGAACTGCTTCAGGAGTTTCCTTCGGCTGCTCATCACTAGTGTCCATGTTGGATGCTGAGGCCAAAGTGACCTTCCGCTTCTTGGTAGTTCTCTTCTTTGGAGAAGGGTCTCAAGCCTTTGTAACCGTAGGCTTGGCAGCAGTTGGTTTTGCAACAACTGGTTCAGCTTCTTGCGGAGCCTTGCGCTTCCGTGAATCCCTTTCGATAATGGATGCATTATGAGTCTTCACCATTTCATTGACAGCGGCTTTAATCTTGCCCCTGAAGATTTTGATGTTATCCTTGGTGGTGGTGTTGGCGTCTATCACTTGCTGAAGCAATTTCAATGCGTGTTGTTTGAATTCTTCATCTGGTTCAGTTTCAACGCGCTTCTGATAGTTGTGAATCTTTGCAACTTCAGATCTATCTCTCGAGTGCAAGTCCTTCAGCTGACTAATCATTGTGGAGATCATTGCTTCGATGGAGCTTGAGATATAAGCTTCACCTAGATCAACAGCTTTAGGCTCTTCAGCAGCACACTTCTCCCAAAGGGCTTCAGTAATGCACAATTGATCCCATAGTTCGCCTTCAAGAGGGTCAGGGAACTGATGTTAACTATGGTGATCAGCTTCAGCTTGAGCTTCAGGAAAAGATATGCCTTTCTGCTTCGGTGGAATAGCTTCAGTGGAGGAAGTCATGTCGACAATAGACTTTTTCTGAACTGCCCTAGTAGCTTTCTCAGCTGTCTTTGTTCTGAGGCCTTCAAGAGAGGCCTTGCGTCTGGCTTCATGCTCAGCCAACAGTTTGGCTTCAGCGGCTGCTTTCTCTTCGTTCTTTTCGGCTTCGGCAAGCTTGCGCTTCGTCTCAGCCTTTTCTGCAGCAAACTTTGCGGAGTCCAACTCCTTGTGCTCTCTTGCAGCAGCCTCATCTGCCTTCTTCTTTTCTGCAGAACTTCTAGCAAGAATGTTGCGTTCAAGTGCCTCCTCGAGGTCTTTCTGTTTTAATTCAGATTCAGTGAGCTTTCGCTTCGCTGAAGGGTTTGGTGGAGCAGACTGCTTGGGCCTCGCTGAAGCAGCGGCCTTTGCAGATTGTTTTTTAGCAGAGTCATGCCTCTGCTTCGAACGCCTCTCAGTGTTGAGAGCATCATCCGGTGTCTTGGAGGACAAGGGCTTCGCAACCACCAAGTTTTATAAGACAATGGTGGGGCGAGCTGAGGGCTTATCCTTGGGGTCTTGAAACTTTATCCCCTTAGCAGCAGGTTTTTCTCCTGACTTTTTATTCAATGGAATCTGAATCCTTTGCTTCTTGGGGGGAGCAGGATCTAATACATCATCGTCTTCAGATTCAGATTCGTTATCAGCAACAACATTTGATTCGTCCAAAATTGAATCTTCAAGAGCAGCTTGTTCCAGTCTGGCTTGCTCTTCATCATCTGTGGAAGCATGAGGAGGAGAAGCAGATTTCTTCTTAAGTTTCTTTTTCTTCTTCGAGCTAGGTCCAACATCATGGGCTTCATCTTCAGCTAGCCTGGAAGCTTTCTTAGCTTCTTTGAGTCTCTTCTTTTCTGCAGCGATTCTCAATCGTTCTTGTTCATCAGGGTAATCAGCTGGGGTCTTGAGAGTATTGGCGTGAGGGTACTTTGGTGGAACTGGATAGTACAAATGACGATTTTCTTCAGTGTACTGACTACACATAGCATAAGTGTATTGTTATGGTGGACTGAAAGAAAATTGCATAGCCCACTTCCAGTCAGGAATACTCTTGTACTTGTACCATCTGACAGCCCAGTAGCGGCGAATGTTTTGCAAGCGAATCTTGCGCTGATCTTTGGTTTCTTCTGGAGGCGTGTCATATCCAAGCTCAATGCGAATGGATTCGGGGATGCCTCTGGCACTGTTAGTTTCCTTGGTTCTGCCACCTTTTCTCTTCGGAGCAGCTTGTTCTGCTTCTTTGATGTGATCAAGGACAGGGGCTCATTCCCGAAGCCTAAATCCACAAACATTCTGAATCGAGATGGGAAGCTTTTGATAGGAGAAACAAGTTTCCGAATGGAGAAAAGATCCAACGGATCAAAGAAACCCTAACTCGATGGCGTCCAGCAGCTACAGCGGAGAGGAGCGGAGAGGAAGTGCTCGTCGACGGCGTGAAGTCCACGGCGGCGGCTGTCTGGCAGCAAAGCGGCGCAGTCGTCGTCGGAGGCGAGGAGCTCGGTGGTGCGCTTGGGAGAGATAGGGTTCCGGAGAGGTGAGGAATGAGGTGAGGAGAAGGATTCGCTGGGGTGGATGCCTTATATAGGCTGGTCTGACAGGAGTTGTCAGATCAGACCAGACAGCTCCCAGCGTCCGTCTCTCCGGATTCTACGGCGAGGATTTCGTGGCAGATCGCGAGGAAATCTCAACGACCCGGATTAGACGGGATCTCAACGACCGAAGAATAAGTCTTCGATTTTGAGTAAAACTTCGATAAAAGTTGGAAGCATTTGATTCGGAACACAATGTTGTTCGAAGCAAAATACTTTCCGTTTCAATTGTGCTCAACCATTTTGGACAGACAGAATAAGAAAGAAGAAGAATAGAAGGGGTAGGGTCCGAAACTTATCACCTCGAAGAAAAATCAAACGAAGCAAAAGGTGTAAGCATTGAGGACTAAATCTAAGCAAAACAAAAATAAAGGTTGAAGCAAAAACAAACAACGAAACCAAAAGGTAAACAACGAAGTAAATGAATATATACATGGAGGTAAAGGTTAGGTCTTACAGTACATTTCGTGAGTCCAATATATTGAGCTCACACCTTAATGCACATAACCTTTTCTCATCCAATGGTTTCGTGCATATGTCAGCCAATTGATCTTCAGTTCTGACATGACTTATAACAATATCTTCACGCTGAACATGATCACAAAGAAAATGATGGTGAATGTCAATAGGCTTCGTGCGAGAGTGCTGCACAGGATTGTGAGCAATTTTGATTGCACTCTCATTATCACATAGAAGGGGAATTTTCTTCACATGAATGCCATAATCCTTCAGCGTTTGCTTCAGCCACATAATCTGGGTACAACATGACCCAGCAGCAATGTATTCGGCTTCGGCTGTAGATATTGAGACACAATTTTGCTTCTTAGAAGCCCAACACACAAGTGATCTTCCTAGAAAATGACACGTCCCTGAAGTTGATTTTCTGTCCACACAATCACCAGCCCAGTCTGAATCAGAATAGCCAATAAGATCAAACTGAGCTCCCTTGGGATACCACAAGCCCAAGGTAGGTGTGTGAGAAACATACCGAAGAATTCACTTTACAGCAGTATGATGTGATTCCTTTGGATTGGCCTAAAAACGAGCAAAAATACATACTGAAAGCATGATGTCAGGTCTAGATGCACAGAGATATAAAAGAGATCCAATCATAGACCGATATTTCTTCTGATCGAAGGCTTTGCCCTTCTCATCCGCATCTAGGAAGCCATTGGTAGGCATTGGAGTCTTAATGGTTTTGCAATCAGTAAGACCAAACTTCTTTAGGCAATCCTTGAGATATTTTTCTTGAGAAATAAAGGAGCCATTCTTCTGTTGACGGATTTGAAGTCCAAGGAAAAACATCAATTCACCCATCATTGAAATCTCATATTTCTTCGACATTATTTTGGCAAATTATTCGCTGATCTCTGTATTAGTCCAGCAAAAAATAATATCATCTACATATATTTGACACACAAACAAATCACCATTGTAAGATCGAGTGAAAAGTGTTGGGTCAGTTGTTCGTGGTTTGAAGCCTTTCTTCAGAAGGAAGTCCTTCAATGTGTCGTACCAAGCACGAGGTGCTTGCTTCAACCCATAGAGGGCCTTGTGCAACCTGTACACCATGTCGGGTTTCTTTGGGTCTTCAAAACCTGGAGGCTGCATAACATATACTTCTTCTTCGATTTCTCCGTTAAGAAAAGCAATTTTCACATCGATCTTACATTGAAATTCGCAAAAGCAAGCATAACACGAATGGATTCGAGACGAGCAACTGGAGCATAAGTTTGGCCGAAATCGATACCTTCGATTTGAGTGTAACCTTGTGCTACCAGCCGTGCTTTGTTTCTTACCACTATACCATCTTCATCTTGCTTGTTGCGAAAAATCCACTTTGTACCAATGATGTTGTGCTTCGTGGGATCAGGTCTATCAACTAAGGACCAGACTTTGTTTCGCTCGAACTGGTTAAGTTCTTCGAGCATAGCGGTTAACCAATTTGGATCCTTCATGGATTCATCAAACTTTGAAGGTTCTAGCATGGAGACAAATGAAAAGTTTCCACAGAAGTTAGCCAAACGAGTATGAGAACGAGTTGTGGGACGACCTGGTTGATGAATTTCTTCAAGGATCGAATCAACATCAACTCTTCTTTGAACTCGTGATAAAGTTGAATCATTTGCATCAGGCTCAGCTTCTGCTTCAGGATCTGCGTCAACTTCAGGATCTGCTTCAGCTTCAGCTTCAGCATTTCTTTCAGGATTAGCATTTCCTTCGTTCCCTTGCTCTTCTTTGTCCTGTTCACCAATAGCTTCAGGATTTTGATCTCCAGCGCCCCGAGCTATGTGTGGGAACATTGGATCATCATCATCCCTATTTTCTTGACGAGGATTTGCTTCAACAGGGCGAATTTCTCCAATAGCCATGGACCTGATCACTTCATCAAGAGGGGGTTGATCTAGATCATGAGGCAAATGCTCTTTTTGAGAGCCATTATTTTCATCAAACCTCACATTTACAGTTTCCATAACTTTCCCAAAGTGAGAGTTATACACCCTGTAAGTGTGAGAATTTGAGCCATAACCTAGAAGAAAACCTTCATGTGCCTTAGTGGCAAATTTGGAGCTATGATTCATATCTCTAATAAAGCAAGGAGCACCAAATACCCTAAGATACGAGAAGTTTGGCTTGTTACCAGTGATAAGATCATGTGAAGTTTTCTTCATAAATTTGTGAAGGTAAATCTTGTTGATGATGTGACAGCAGTGTTAATTGCTTCGGCCCAGAACCTAATAGGGGTCTTGTATTCAGCAAGCATAGTTCTGGCCATTTCAATAAAAGTTATATTCTTCCTTTCAACAACACCATTCTGTTGAGGTGTATAAGCAGCAGAGAACTCATGAGTAAAGCCATGATCATCAAGGAATTCTTCAATATGAGTATTTTTTAATTCAGTTCCATTATCACTTCGGATATGCTTCAGAGATAATTCATATTCTGTTTGAGCTCTCTTAGCGAATGACTTGAAGATTTCAACAACTTTTCTCTTGTCATCCAGAAAGAAAACCCAAGTATATCGAGAAAAATCATCAACAATAACAAGACCATATTTGTTTCCTCCCAGACTTGCATAATTTTGAGGACCGAAAAGATCCATATGAAGCAATTCAAGAGGACGAGTAGTGGTCATGATAGTCTTCGCTGAATGATGTTTCTTCGTAATTTTACCAGCTTCACAGGCACTGCAGAGACGATCCTTATCAAATTTTACATTGCTAAGGCCAATAACATGCTTCTTCTTCAATAGATTATGAAGATTTCTCATCCCAGCATGGCCAAGTCTTCGATGCCATAACCAACCAGGTGAAGCTTTTTCCATTAAGCATGTGGATACGACAGGGCCTGAAGAAAAATCAACAATGTATAAATCTCCTTTTCGGTAACCCTCTGTCAGAACCCCAACTAGGGTAAGTGCTAGGGTTGCTTGTGTCTTTGCATCATGCAAATTTTCAAAAGAAAATCAAAAATGGGGAAAAGAAAAGCCCTGAGAAATTAATTCAAATGGCCAGATCAAAATTTCTTCCAAAAATTCCTCTGGTATTTTGGAAAAGTCTTATAAATATGCATGACCACATATAAAGTGAAGTGGGTCCCACTGCATGCACCAAGATTTTCAAATATTCCAAAAAGGGCTTGGAAATAAAATTAAACTCCAATTTGAATTTAAATTCAAATTGTTTGAATTTCAAAAGTCACCAAAACTTGTGAGTGGCTAGTGGCTTGAACCCTACGCCCACATAAAATTTTTGGGGATTTAAAAAAATGCTTTGCTAATTTTGCTAGCAAGCCAAAACAAATTACAGAAAGAAAATAGAAACATAATTTAGAAAAGGGCTTACCTGGCTTTTGGCCCAACTAGCCGCACCACGGCCCAGGCCCACCTCCTCCTCTCTTGTGCTCTTCCTCAAGGTGCTCGCTGTCGAGCAGAGAGCACGTAGCCGACGCCAGCGCGACGCCGGCGACGTTCTAGGCCTCCCCAAGCCCTGCCTCCTCGCCATGTTAGCGCCAGAACCCCCCCCCCCCCCCCCCCCGTGCTCCTCCTCTCACTCTCTGGTCGTCTTCCCCCTCTCCTCCTCGCCATTCCCGTGCGGCCCGAGAACCCGCCGGAGCACGCCGACGCACCCACGCGGCCACCGTCTTCCTCGAGCTGCCCCGAGGTGTCCAGAAGACTCGTCGTGCTCGTCTTCGTCTCCCCAAGCGCGTAATCGAGCCCAGAAGACCCGAGGTCATCGCCATCATCAACGAGACGCCGCCGGCCGCCGTGAAGCTCGTCGACGAATTCGTCGTCTCCAGCCCTTCCCCAACCTCCCCGTCGGCTCCGTTCGCATCACGGTGAGCTCGCGCCGTTTTCCCCTCAAGTATTGGCGCCCCTCCCTTCTCCTAGTCCGATTTTCCATGAACGCCGAGAGGCACCGCCGCCATGAACGACGGCGACGCTGCTCCCCTTCCCTTCTGATTCGCCCGTGACACGCACCGTGATCCCCAACACCACAGCTTCGCAACGCCCCACTCCCCGGTCAAAAGCGCCCTCCAGAGCGTCCTCCCGACATCTCCAGAGCCACGGCCTCCGCCTCCCTCGACGCCGGCGACGCTCCGGTGACCCCCGAGCTCGCCTGTTGGTCCAGGGTGACGCGCGGGAGCTTCCTGGTTCGAATGAAGGCCACAACGTCCTTTTTGGCGCAGGGAATCGTCCTCCCAAGCTCGCCGGTCTCTCTGACCTCGCCGGCGACTCGCCGGAGTTGACCACGGCGACGTGGCAGTGATTAGGGTCCTAACCCCTGGGTTAGTTGACCCAGGTCACTGACTAGTGGGTCCCTGGCCCCCCTTAATACCTCTGTTAGATTAATCTAACAGGGATTTAACCCGGAGAGGCTAACCAGTGGGGCCCCTTGTCAGTTTGACTCAGGTCAAACCCCCCTGACGCCAGCATGACACCGCAATGACGCATTAATCCCTTTTTACAAATTAAAAGAATTCTAGAAATTACAGAAAATAGCCAAAACTTCAATAAATCATAGAAAATTCATATGAACTCCAAATTAAACAAATAATATATGAAAATTTATCAGAAAAATGCAAGGATTATGAATATGCAACTTGTTTCTATGTTTGACCATTTTAAAATGGGTGAACAGTAGCAAACATGCATATGGATCCTTTTCAAATTCAAATTTGGAGTGAATTTGCAAATGATTTTGTAACACACTTCTTTTAGATGGATTCATCCACACATCAGAGGCTTTACCTCACCTTTACAACATCACTTCATGATCAACCTTTCCAAATGAACTTTCATGCATTCAAATGCATTTGAAATTCATCGATAAATCAAATGGAGTTTGAATTTGCATTTCAAATGCAATATACTCCTTTTAAATGGAATGCTCAACACATTAGTACCTTGAACATCACCATTACAATCTTATTCATGTGATTGTGCATTATACATTATGTTGATCCTATGATTGTCATGTTGCTGATAGAAGTGGAGCCAGAACCCGACGCCACCCCCTTCGTTGAAGACACCGTGTGTGAACCTCGTCAGCAAGGCAAGAAAACCCCATTGATCATGTCTATAAAATCCCTATTCCCTCTCAGCCTCGCTTATGCATGTTTAGGAGATCACCTTGTGTCGATTCTACCGCATAGTCGAACCCATATCCGATGCATGACCTATCATCTTGTCACAGTAGTAAGCAAACCACAATCCTAGCTGACATAGGAGTTGATTGATATCATGTGGCCCCTGCAACTGTTACTGCTTATTGCATGCTTAGTGGTACAATGAGGTTGTTTTTTATGTGAGTCAGGATGATAGTGAACATGGTGTTGATGAAAGTGAAACTGTGTTGGTGAATCCACCCTAATACAAGGTGAACGATGGGAGGCTGTTTAGGAGTACACAGTGAGTTGTCTCGTTGAACACCGCATTAAGCACCGAGTTCTTGTATGGTAATCCAAGACAAAGAGTACAACCACACATTGGGCTCACTGACCCCTCTCGGCCTAGTACCTTGATCCGTGTCGACGTCCAGGAGTCACATTAGTTGGGGCTTTCCATTTGACATCTGCATAGAAAAAGAATGAAGGAATGGTTGCATCATATAGATATGTGGGTGCACCTGTGAGGCAGGAAAACCATCTGCCAGAGGTGGCATCTCGGTCACTTACATTGTTTGAGTCCGTTTCGTTGATCCGGCCGGGCTCTCGTGTGGAGGCAAACTCAGATAGTCGACTCCTGGAATAGACCGGTTGTGAGCGAAGTGTCGTGGTGAACATCCTCGCTGTCACCTCTTTAACGGTGGCGAGAAAAAAGGCGGTAACCGATTGTCATGTGTGTGTAGCTTACACCCTTGCAAGGTTAACAAAACTATTCGAATAGCCGCGTCCGCGGTTATGGACTACATGGAACCTGTACCTGATTATTAGACAACTTGAATGGATACTTCTAAAACTCGCAAGATAAGCGTGAGTGCTATGGTGTGCTTCCTCGTGGGGAAGTCGATGAAGTAACCATAGTGGTGTATTGTTTGGAGACTTGTAGTGGACTCGTGTACGCTTCTTACCTCAAGTCTGGTACTCGTAGTTCAGGACTAGCCAAGTCAAAGATGGCACTTCTGCATGTTGAAACCCCACCTCCTTTACCTTGATACTTGAGCATGAGTAGTATAGTTCTGATGTAAGTCTTGCTGAGTACGACTTTGTACTCACGTTTTCTTATTATATGTTTTAGATGAGAACCCGGACCCCGATGGATTCACCGATCTAAAGCTCGACGTTGACCTTGGTAGCATAGTTCCAGAAAGCAGTTTGGTCCCTCGTGGAAGGGCATGTATGTTTACAAGGCTTCTCTAAGCCATTTGTTAAACTTGTCTGTACTCAGACCTAATTTGCTTCCGTTGTATGATGTAATGTTGATCACAGACATGTGATCTTTGTATACTCTATGTGTAAGTATATAAAGAAGTACTTTGTAGAGTTATGTGATGATACCTGCTGTTCATGCTAGGCATGTGTGCTGCGTGTATGTTAATAACATGCATGTCTTAGTATGGGTTTTCGAGACCTTAGTTGTGATCTGGCTGGCGGTCCTTTATACACCAAGTGGCCCTTAGATGTGCGCAACTTGGGGCATCGCGATGCGATTGCTCGTGACTCTGTCACGTGCACACTTTGTTGTATGATCGAGCCCGGCCTAGACCCCGACTAAGTGATCGCGCTGGAGTAAGTCTATGTAAGCGTGAGGATTCAATCGATAACATGGTTGAGGCGAATTGTCTATGAGTATGGGATTCACCACCCATAAGCATCTAGACTTGTGAGCGGACGATGAGGACCCATCTCAGATGATCATCCGGCCTGAATGGGATGCCCCTCACGTTCGATGCTTACCGAGAACGTTCTGTGCTTGGCCTTGTCTGCTTAGACAAGTGGGTACGGTTCTCGGCTCTCCATGTGATTGCATCATGACTGGAATTACATACGCATATTCCGGGTCCCGACACCCTCGAAGACATAGTCATCCTGTGAAAAGACAACACAACGCGAAGCAGAAAATAGAACAAGCATACCCATATCGCATAACTTCGAAATAGACATAAGATTATATCCAAGTGATTGGACTAGCATGTCAATGTGCTTATCTTTCGATATGGCAACCTTACCCAAACCTAAAACATTACCCTTGTTGTTATCACCGAAGGTAATGTACTTCTGAGAAGATCGAGATAGTTTTTCTTCGGTGAATAACTCCTTGTCTCCGGTCATATGATTTGTGCAACCACTATCCATGACCCATTCAGATCCACCGGAGACATAGCCCTGCAGAAGAATTAGTTCTTCTTAACCACCCACAAACGAGGAGGTGACTGAGAAGAGGTTGAAGCACTGGTTGAAGCAATATTAAAACGAACATGATTATATTGCTTAGGTGGACCATCAAGTACACCATAAATGTAAGTCCTTTGCGAATGGTTAGGATAAGAATGAGCATATGCAATCTTATTATGGTTATCATGAGGACGATAAGTATAACGACCAGTGCGATAGTATTTCTTCTGCGGAACATTTGATTCGGGCACCAGTGAATCATTTCTCGTCTCTAGAGAATAGAAATGATTCGGTGGTACCGAAGACTTTCCCTACATAGTATGGTTAGCAGGCAGTTTTTCCACAAGTTCTTTCTGCACCCATATCTGCCTCTTATAGAAGCCATTCATAGGAGGAGTACCAACATACTCAGCAGTAACCTTTCCCTGTTCATCTTTAATGAGCTTGTAGTCTGAATCAAGTGATTCATCCACAATAGCCTTATTCATTTTGCAGTCGAAACCTGAAAGGTTAGCAATATCAATAGGTTTCTCCATCGCTAGGACCCAAACAGTCTTAGGATACTGCTCAGGTTCCCAATAGGTGCCATCAGGGTTTAACTTTCTCTCGAAACCAACACCCTCATTCCTGGGATTCCTGTGAAGGAGAGCCTTCCTCAGGATGTCACAAAGATATTGGTGACCTTGCACACTTTTGAACATGCCTGTTTCAAATAAGTTTTTCAACCTGAGGAGTTCCTCGGTAACAGCAGATTTTTCCTCATCCGAGGCATTAGTATCATCAATAATAATAGGAGCTTTTCCTTTGGAATCAGTTTTGCTTCGTTCCAAACAAGTTAAGCAAGGTGAATCAGTTTTATGATTTGCTTCAGAACCTTGTTGAGCCATGAGAGAGATATTGACATTTTCCAACTCTTCATGAGCCTCTTTTAGTTTTTCGAGAGCCATTTTCCTTTGAAGAAATTCATAGGTAAGCTTCTCATAATCAACTGAAAGAAGATCATGCCTAGAGGATAATTCTTCAAACTTTTCCTTCATAGCAGCATGCTCATTAGTCAAAGTTTGACCTTTCTCTATCTCATCGATCAACAGAGTTTCTGACTTCTTAATGGTTTTGCTTAGCGAATCAAGTTCATCGTGTTGGATTGAAGCAATTTTAGCAAGTTTAGCATAGCTTATCTTCGAATCACTATCATATGAGGAACAATCAGATCTATCATAGGTATTTTTGGATGAAGATACCTTTGCCTTGGCCATGAAGCAATATGTAGGAGTTTCATCTTCACTACTGTTGTTGGTGAAGAATGAGCTTGAAGCTTTGGTTGAAGCATCTGCTGAAGCGAATGCCAGACCTTGAGCCAGATTCAGCTTCGGAACCCAGAGGCTTCGTCTTCGGAACCCAGAGGCTTGGTCTTCAGAGTTTATCTCCTTTCCCAGATAGGCCTTGGCACGGTGAGAGCTGCTTCGACGGGACGAGTGAGTCTTCGATGAAGAACCCCCACGCTTCTTATGATACTTCTTCCTCTTCTCATCATCAGAATCTATCTTCTTTTCTCTTCTTGAACTGGAGTCATGTCTCTTGGACTCATAGCTTCTGGAGGATCTGTGGGACTTGGTTGACGAGTCTCTGAGCGAATGCTTTGATTTGTTCTCAGATTCCCACAGAGGGAAATCAGCAATGTAGTGACCTGGTTTCTTGCACTTGTAGCAGCAGTTGTCCTTCGATGGAGAGCTTCTTGAGGATGAGCGGTGAGATGCGTGACTGGAGCTTCTTGAAGAATAACTCTTGTTGGGTGAATAAAAACCTTTTCTTTGGAAGCGGTTGAAGCGTCTCATGATCAATGCTAAATCTTTCCCAATGCTTGCAGGATCATCTGATTCGACACCTGAAGCAAAACTAACTCCGGGTGAAGAATGACGCGAAGCTTTAGCTTTCAAAGTATGTGATCTTCTTTGAGAGCCATTAATTTCACGTTTCTCATCTTCTTTCATTTCAAAAGTATTGAGTCTCTCAAGAATATCAGCGGCAACAAGACGTCTGAAATCAGTTCTTTCCTTGATCATCAGCACAATGTGATCAAATGAATCATCCAATGAGCAAAGAAAAGTTCTCACAACTGAGTGAGGAGTAATGTCGTCAGCACCGAGGGAAATTAACTCATTAGCAAGAGGGTGAGTCTGCTATAAATGGAGCTGACTTTTTCACCCTCATTTCTCTTGAATCGATAGAATTTGCTTCGGAGAGTGTCAATTCTGGCTTCTTTCTGGGTAGAAACACCTTCACCAATCTTTTCAAGATAGTCCCAGACTCCTTTGGCAGAGGGGATATTCTTCACTTCATGATACTTTTCTGGTGTCAGATGATTGGTGATGAACACCCAAACTTCAGAATCAAGATCAATCAATTTTTCTTCTTCAGGAGTGATGGCCTTCTCATTGGCGACTGTGAATCCATATAAGACAACTTGCCAGGCAACAGAGTTGATAGCAATGATATTTCTCTTCATTTTGTCCTTCCAGTACAGGTAGTCCTTCCCATTCAAAACAAGAATAGGTTCGCCGGAGCGAATAGCTGCGAAAGACATACTTGAAAGAACTCCAGGAGGTTAATCCAAAACACACAGAGTGTAGGGAGTGACTAGCTCTGATACCAATTCAAAGTCCAAGTATGTGATCATAGGGGGAGGGGGTGAATGATCACTTTAAATTTTCGACTGAAACTATGAAGTGAAGCATAAGTAAAGCGGAACAGCGAAGTAAAACTGGAAGCGAAACTAAATTCAGTGAATCAAAACACATTGAAGCATAGATGCGAAGCAAAAGAAATACTGAAGCTAAATGCTTGAAGTAAAACGAACTGAGACTCGGTGATGTTTGTCCGACCATTTCACGCTCTGCAAAGCGCTACGTCTGGTTGGAGGGATTGGTGATTGAACACCTGGAGCAAATCTCTCTCCGTCCGTTGCTCCACTTCACCAAACTCCTTGAGTTGGTCAGTTCTTCACTCGTGGTTGATTATTGAGGAAATCACCGTAACCTTTGACAAACTGGACTTCGAGGCGACAATTACTCTTCGCTCTCTGTAGAACAACACTCTAACCGTCTAGGAGAATTGAAGTTCTCCAAGATAAAAAGGCTAGTAAGCTTTCACCAAAGTCATCTCGAATATACTCAGATTAATGGGACTTAGGCTTCAGTATTGCGGGTTTTGGGTTTTACTTTGGTGGTGTTCTGGGGTGCTCTCTTCAGTCTCTCTCAGGAATATTCTCAGAGCAGCCACCCGCATATGGAGGACGGGGCGGCGTATTTATAGTTGGCGATCCCGAGGTGCAAAATGACCAAATTGACCCGAAGCGACAGCTTGACACGTGTCCACAACGGTCGGATTTGTCATATCTGCGCAACTTTACTTGCGGAACAAGTAAAGCTGACTCACGGACTTAGTTTTGCTTCAGAAGCCAAAGAACGAAGTCTTTGCTACTGGAGCTTAACTCAGTGCACATGAGATTTCTTCACTCAGGCTTCTCACTTGGTTAGGATTTGATCTGAGCATTTTTCTCAATAACTTTGGTATTCACAAACTAAAGACCCCTCTTGATAGTACGGTTTGTCCTATGACTCAAAAGAACAGAAAAAGAACTACACAAAAACATCTAAGTCTTGCGTCGTCTTCTTCATTTCCTGCAATGAGTTGATCTTCAGGACACCTACATTTTTTGGAGTCATCCTTCGTGATTAAGCTTCGCTCAAGGGGTAATTCTTCAATAACTTGAAAATCTTCTCTGAAGCTTTATCACCTAGCTTGTCCTTCAGGAACCTATTCAACTGTTTATACTAGAAAACATTGTTAGTTACTCTACTGTCTTGTCCAACAATATCCAAAACATATGGGGGCAGAACTTTGCTCTTACATTTAAGTTCTTGAGTAATTCTTGGATGTTCTCCGTTGCTATTTATTGCTTTGGCCAAGTAGTAGGTAGTGACTCCAAGAGGGAGCGTTATGCATGATTGTGGGTTCATGCCCCCGATGACTAGCTTGAGTGACATAAACATGAGTCTAGGGGGTGTGCTGTTGCCATCAGGGAGAAAACAACGGTGCTTGTACTTGCGGGTGCAAGGATTGTTTACTTTACGCAAAGTTCTTTAATGCAGTTATCTGTTGCTTTGAGTTTACACTTTGGGTGCGATATGCAACTTAATACCAGCGAGATGTTCTGGATAGATATCTCAAGGTGGATGATTAGTAGGTAGATGCCGATGGATTTTGGTCTACTTGTCTTGGCGTACCGCCCATGCTTTTGATCCTCTTCCTTTCTTTATAGAATAGTTAGCATTGGTTTGCGCACATAATCCTGTCAATTGCCTAGCTGTAATTTGTTTACCTCGCATGGCTATTTTATCGTCTTTTGGGAGAGAGACATCACTAGTGAACATCATGCGACCCCGGTCCATATTTCCAACACTTTTTACATCCGCTATTTATTTCCTTCTGTATTTCCTTTTCCGTTGCTATCACTATCATTATTATCCCGTGCATTTGATCCTTTGTGAACAACAAGGCCGGAGGGATTGACAACCTCTCTGAACTCGTTGGGAGGAAAGTTATATGTTGTGTGTGCAGGTCCACGTCAACCGCCTAATTGTTGGCGCCGTTGTCACCTTCCTGTCGTTGCTGGAGTCCTACTAGAGACAAACTTGGTATCTTCACCGAGGGAAATTTGCTGATGTCTACATCTCAACCTTCCACTTTGGGTAACCAAGGAGGGGTGAGAAGCCATCAGCTCCCGATCTTGGGGTTCTCTTTTTTGGAAGTTTCACGTCACGGGGAATATATAGGCGAAGGGGGACAGCCAGGGGGCACTCTGGTGCACTGAGTTAATAAGTTAGTCCAAATATGATAAAAAATATATGAAAGTGTAACCAGATCATAGCAATATCACACAAAATATGCATGGAGCAAGCAGAAATTATTTGGGACGTATCAGTAATGTGATAAAAATAGCAAACTATCCTGCAAATAATTCATATTGTAGCACATGAGATGGTTGGTTCTATGGTCACTGTAGAAAAAAACTCAAGGTCAAAAGATGAAGAAAATGAGAACATACATTTGAATATGATTCATTCCATCCTTCAAACCACGACTCTTCTTCGGGGATAGTTTGGTTTCTAAAGGGTGTACATCATACAAGTTGTACAATCGTATCATATTTTTCTCCCGGCATACTGAATTGATTTGATGACACCCTGCCAAGTTTCAAATTTTCCAGACCTAATAAATTTTTCCTAGAATTTTTCAAAGAATGAATGCCGCGTTCACGGTTGGATATCGCCGCTTAGATCTTTGAAATGCCATCCCATTCGCTGCAAAACACTTAACTATGCACTGAGGAACCACATGTTCATTTTTCAAACCATTTTCGTGCACTGTTTTAGTCGTTCGCAATGGTAATCTGAATTTTAATCCATTTAATGCGTAGAAATACAGGTAATGCGTTGAAAATAGCAAACTATCCAGCAAAAAAATCATATCTTAGCACGTGCGATGGTTGGGTCTAATGTCACTGTAGAAAAAAACTAAAGGTCAAAAGATGAAGTAAATGAGAACATACATTCAAATATGATTCATTCCATCCTTCAAACCATGACTCTTCTTCGGGGATAGTTCGGTTTCTAAAGGGTGTACATCATACAAGTTGTACAATCATATCATATTTTTTCCCTGGCATACTGAAGTGATTTGATGACACCCTGCCAAGTTTCAAATTTTTCAGACCTAATTTTTTTTCTGGAATTTTGAAACTAATGAATGCCGCGTTCACGGTTGGATATCGCCGCTTAGATCTTTGAAATGCCATGCATTCGCTTCAAAACAATTAACAATGCACTAAGGAACCACACGTTGATTTTTCAAACCATTTTTGTGCACATTTTTAGCCATCCGTAATGCTAATCTGAATTTTAATCCATTTAATGCCTAGAAATACAGGTAATGTGTTAAAAATAGCAAACTATCCAGCAAAAAATTCATATTGTAGCACGTGAGATGGTTCAGTCTATGTGTTGGGGATCGGCCTAGAAAACAAAAAATTTCCTACCTACGAGTCCCGAACCCAAGATCTATGCTATGCTGATGTATGTAACGGAAGGAATCGGAGTTCATACCTTTGAAGACCGAAAGAGGGAAACGTTCCTGAAATGTGGTTGGCGTAGACTCTGATCCTACGACCTCCCTATCGTGTTGAAGAACCTCCGAAGATGAAGTCACCACACGTGTAGTGCCTCGCGGGATTACACACATACGGTGCAACCAACGTCCCTCCGGGCTCCGAACCAGAAGAGCAGCGGAAAGAAGATTGATCCTGATCCCGATGCCGGCAGCGCGACGGCGTCCGAACGATGGTGAAACCCCCAACCAGGTGCAAACTCCAAATCAGGGGAGTCCGCTCTAGGTCGGAGAAAGAGAGGGAGGGAGAAACTCAATGTTGTGTTGAAAAAGGCACCCCCACCCCTCCTTATATAGGCCAAGGAGGGGCTCCACCCCCTCCCCTTCCCCCATGTGGGACTAAACCCCCAAGGGGGGGAGTGGTGCGGCTAGGAGGGGGATGGGCCCCTCCCTTGGAGCCAAGCCCAAGGGGGGAGGCTCCCCCTTCCCCTCATGGGCCTTTTAAGGCCCAAATACCTTTTCACCTTTTTAATTAATTATTTAAATCATTTTTAATATTTAATTCTGTCAATTAAATAATAAACATATTTAAACATGAATATATATTATTTTGAACCTTTCAAAATATCCGGAACAGCTTCCGGCACCTCCCGGTACATTTCCGGTGTTTTCTCTCTTTTCACCGATGATCCCGAATCAATCCTTAATGCATCGATTGCCCTTAAGTGTGACACCCTACGGTCCGGGAAACAGTAGACATGATCGAGACACTCTCTGACCAATGACCATCATGTGGGATCTGGTTACAATCCTTGATGTGCCCCTACGCTTCCATCGAATAAGCTTCTTCGCTGTTGAACCGTTAACATTATGACTTGATCCCTTTGTGCTTCAGTACTATGTTTGTCCGAGGTATGATCGTCGGTATCCAATACCTAGTTCTTCCTCGTCTACGACATATCATGTTTACTCGTCTGTGAATATTACATCTCTTGTGACCTAGTCACTTGCTTGCAAGCTATTGATGCAACACCACTGAGTGGGCCTAGAGTACCTATCCGTCACTCGGAATGACAAATCCCGCTCTGATCTATTTCATACTCCTCAACATATCTACTTCGGAATACCCAATATACACCTTTTCAGTTACCATGTTTCAGTGTAACAGTTAATGCACTCAAAGCATCCTAATAGATAGCAATTATGTATGATCATCACGGTCTAAGGATTCAATCACTATGTCATTAAGTCATCGCAATGCTGAACTTATGTGACTTGATCACACTGCAATGCTTAAGGTAGGTGTGTGTCCATCACATCATTCTCCTAATGATATGACCTCATTGTCAATAGACTATTATGTTCTCATGATCAGAAAACCTTGATCATCAATTTCCCAATGAGCTAGTATGCCTGAGTTTAACTAGGGACCAGGTTGTTATATATCACATGTGTATTAATTTTTCCGCTTAATACAGTTCTAGCACAATATATAACGTATTATGAACAAACATATATGTGACAAAATCTTTATTAATTTGCCTCTAGGGCACATATCCAACACTTTGATCACTGTAGAAAAAAACTCAAGGTCAAAAGATGAAGCAAATGAGAACATACATTCGAATATGATTCATTCCATCCTTGAAACCATGACTCTTCTTCGGGGATAGTTCAGTTTCTAAAGGGTGTACATCATACAAGTTGTACAATCGTATCATATATTTTCCCACGCATACTGAAGTGATTTGATGACACCCTGCCACGTTTCAAAATTTTCAAACCTAATAAAAATTTCTGGAATTTTTAAACGAATGAATGCCGCGTTCATGGTTGGATATCGCCGCTTAAATTTTTGAAATGCCATCCCAATTGTTGCAGAACACTTAGCAATGCACTTAAGAACCACATGTTGATTTTTCAAATTATTTTCGTGCACTATTTTAGTCGTTCGCAATGCTAATCTGAATTTTAATCAATTTAATGCCTAGAAATGCACGTAATGCATTAAAAATAGAAAACTATCCAACAAAAAATTCATATTTTAGCACGTGAGATGGTTGGGTCTATGGTCACTTTGGAAAAAAAACTCAAGGTCAAAAGATAAAGCAAATGAGAACATATATTCGAATATGATTCATTCCATCCTTGAAACCACGACTCTTCTTCGGGGATAGTTTGGTTTCTAAATTGTGTACATCATACAAGTTGTACAATCGTATCATATTTTTTCCCCGGCATACTGAAGTGATTTGATGACACCCTGCCAAGTTTCAAAATTTTCAGACCTTATAAATTTTTCTGGAATTTTTAAACGAATGAATGCCGCGTTCACGGTTGGATATCGCCGCTTAGATCTTTGAAATGCCATCACATTCGTTCCAAAACACTTACCAATGCACCGACGAACCACAAGTTGATTTTTCAAACCATTTTCCTGCACTGTTTTAGTCGTTCGCAATGCTAATCTGAATTTTAATCCATTTAATGACTAGGAAATGCAAATAATATTTTGCATGGATTACTCTATTCGTAGCATTGGCAATAGTTGTTTTTATTGAATCGTGTGGAGTAAATTAGAACCGCCTATATGTACTTCGCCACGAGCGTTATCTCAAAGCCTTTTATTTCCTCCATCTCCAGCGAGTTATTTCCATGGCAAGTGGTGCGGGCAGTGTTGGGAGCCCTCGATGAAATGGGTCCATCTACGGAGGCTCGCTCGATGCTCGGGAAGGTAGTTTCACCAGGTCGCTATTTATCCCCATCGGCGGCGGCGGCGACTGTGGGGACCGCTCGTGGCTGGTCTTCCTCTAACTTAGCGAGCACGTTGCGCCTGCCGCCTCCAAGATTCGTGCTGCCGAGATGGCTCTCCAAGCCGCCAACGCGGCGGTAGCAGTCATTGAAGAGGGCGGAGGCTTTCGCTACACCGAGGCCAAGGCGCCGTACGACCTCGCGTACGACGAGTACAAGGCAGTGTCCGAGCAATTCATCCCCAAGCCGTGAGAAGCCACCGCAGACGCCTGCCGCAGATCGGCCTATGTAGTTTTATGCTAGTTTGTGGCAAAAATAAAAATTTAGTGGAAGTGGATGATGTAATACGATGAACTCCGATGGAGTTCACGTATCTTGTAGTCTGGAACTATCTTGAATGTTTATTTTCGAATCTATTCACTGTCTCAGATCTTTTGCGCGGAACGAATAATGCATGTTATCAATGCGTAGTTGAGTAGATTGCGCTCCTGATTCCGGCTAGACGCCTATAACTACTTCACCTTCCATTGCAAAAATGCTTCATTAGATCCCCACGCCCACCCCCTCACCGCGCGCACATGCTCCAACCTGCAAGAATGACGCAGCCAGTCAGCCCCCAACCATGGAGGAGCTGTGGGCAGAGTACGATCGACACCTAGAAGAGATGGTGCCGCCGGAGGTAAAAGCCAAGTAGATGGCCAAGAAGGAGGAGGCAGAGGCGGAGGCGAAGGAAGCCGAGCGGCAGGCCAGAGTGGTGCGCTGGGAGGAAGTGCAGTGGCGGAAGGCCATAGAGCGTTCCGTCCGGGTGGAGGAGGAGGCCATGTTTCTCTACAAGCAGCGCCAGACGCATCGGCGCCACATGGAGGTACAAAGCAAAGGTCTACATTGCCACGGAGAGTGAGATCGAGTACGCTCCAACCAAATACGATAAACTTGTGGTCGAGGAGTGCCGGCACGTTGCTCACTCACATGTCAAGGATGCCGAGGCGGCGGAGGAGGCCCTCGCCCAGAGCGTTGGAAGGCCGCCGCGAAGCAAAGAGGAGTGGATTAAGAAGAGGCAGCATAGAAGGATGAGATTTTAATTAGTAGTAGTGCTAGTAGTAGTAGTAGTAGTATTAGTTGTTAAATAAATAATTTTACGTTGCATTTGTGTTTCTTTTTCAGCGTTGTAGTAGTCTGTAAGATTTTAAGGGTATGTACAATGGTGCTATTTTAGTCTTATCATGCTGATATATATCACCACAAACGGCATCATCCCACACTAGCTTTTTAGCCGCTCTCATCTCATGGAGTACCCGGGTGGCCACGCGAACTGGTGACGACGAGTCGGAATCACTGTCGACCATTGCGAGGAGGAGGCGGTTGCGCGAGGACAGGGAAGCAGAAGCAGGATTTGGGTGCGCGAGAGGGATGAAACTCGCCTGCAGTACTGCACCTGACTTTGGGTGACTGACATGTGGGCCGGTGAGCAAACTGGCCCACATGTCAGTGACCCCAAAGTCAGGTGCAGTAAGTCAGAGTATTTGATTCCGCGCGAGAGAGCTATACGTATGTATAGGGTAAGAAGCTGTTAATTAAACATGGTACTCAATTATTTCTAGGGCTGATGAAAGCAAACCGGTAGTCATGATGTTGTGTGTGCTAGTCGGTGGAGTATAGTAGTAGAAGAAGCAACTATTAATATATTTTTACAAGCTAGCTAGGACTAGACCTCTCGCAGTTCCTAGTAAGGCAGTGATGAGCAGATGCCATCCCACACGCAATACTGTGACGCTATAACGTGTTCATCAGTATAAATTAACGTTTTTTCTACAAAATTTCTATGCAGACGACACTGCACACACGACATGCAGCCAACACCGATATCCAACGATCGATGAAAAAGGTGCTAGTGAAGTGATGCCACCTGCCTTCGTGTGTGTGACATGTGGGCCGGTGATACTTCCAAAACGTATCGATAATTTCTGCTTGCATCATGCATGTTTTATGAGATATTGCTATGATCTAGATACACTTTCATACATTTTTGATCATATTTGGACTAACCTATTAACTCAGTGCACCCCAGTGCCAGTTCCTGTTTTCTGCTGTTTTTCTATTTCAATTTTCCCCCATATAAAAAGTGCCAGAAAAATTCGGAAAAATTCAGATAAAAAATCAGCGTGACGAAAGCTTCGAGAAAATCCCGGGAGGGGCCAGAGGGGGGCCAGGGGGGGCCCAGGCGGCCACCCAGTGCGGCCGCACCCCTGGCCGCGCCAGGGGGGCGCCTGGGGCCCCTGGTCCACCTCTGGCTGCCCCCCTTCGCCTATTTATCCCCCGTCACGGGAAAACTCCAGAAGAGGAAACCTATTCCGCGAATTTACCTCTGTTCTGCCGCTGCCGCGCTTCCAAGATCGGGAGCACCAGAAGACTTCTTCCCGGCACCCTGTCGGAGGGAGGATTGACCACCAGGAGTCTCCTCTCCACCATGGATGCTCCCCGGATGTCTCGTGAGTAGTTTTCCTTGGACCATGGGTCTGTGATCAGTAGCTATGTGATGTTCTCCTCCCCTCTTTGATCTTCATTGTTTAGACCTCGTGAGCTGCCCAACATGATCGAGGCACCTTTGTAATATTTCTGCTATTGCTATGTTGAGTTTGATCGGATCTGATGGATTATGAGATTATGTTCAGATTGTGATAGAGTAATATATTTGGTTTTTATCTCTTATATTTTTGTTCCTAAGTAATTCTTGCATGCTCTCCGTTGTTGTTTATTGCTTTGGCCAAGTAGTAGGTAGTGACTCCAAGAGGGAGCGTTGTCCTAGATTGTGGGTTCATGCCTCCCCGATGACATGCTTGAGTGACAGAAACATGAGTCTAGGGGATGTGCTGTTGCCACAAGGGGGAAAACAACGGTGCTTGTAACCGCGGTTACAAGGATTGTTTACTTTACGCAAAGTTCTTTTTAATGCAGTTGTCTGTTGCGTTGGGTTTACACTTTGGGTGGGGCTCGCAACTTAATACCAGCGAGATGTTCTGGATAGATATCTCAAGGTGGATGATTAGTAGTAGATGCAGATGGATTTCGGTCTACTTGCTTTGGCGTACTGCCCGTGCTTTTGAACCTCTTCCTTTCTTTTGTAGCATAGTTAGCATTGCGGTGCGTTCTTAATCCTGTCAATTGCCTTTCTGTAATTTGTTTACCTCGCATAGCATTTTTATCGTCTTTTGGGAGAGAGACATCACTAGCGAACATCACGTATCCCGGTCCATATCCTGATTATTGTTTCCAAGCTATATTTACTTTCAAGTTGCTATCATTATCCCCTTGCGTTTTATCATTTGTGAACAACAAGACCGAAGAGATTGACAACCTCTCTGAACTTCGTTGGGAGCAAAGTTATCTGTCTCTGTGTGCAGGTCCGCGTCAGTTGCGCCGCTGACACCTTCTTATCATCTCTGGAGTCCTACTGGAGACAAACCTTGGTATCTTTACTGAGGGAAAACTTGCTGTTGTACCACATCACGCCTTCCACTTGGGGCCTACCAACGAAGGGCGAGAAGCCGTCATCAAGAGAAATTTCTAGCGCCGTTGCCGGGGACTCCAAGTGCTACGATAGGGGAGTTGCACAGTACCCTTTACCTTTGTTTTTCAGTCTTGTTAGTTTATCTTTCAGTTTTTATCTTTGTGTCTTGTATCAAAAACTACAAAAAAATCTGCCACACTTGCTGCTACTATGGGTTCCACTGAAAACACCAAGTTGTGTGACTTCACTAGTCACAACAACCAAGACTTTATCTGCACTCCCATTGTCACACCTGCCACTTCAGCTACCTGTTATGAAATTAAACACCAAGATGCTTCTTTACACTTGAATAAATTTTTTCAATTATGTGATATGCAAAAGTATAAAGAAGTGGAAGGTGATGTTGTTAAGCTTAAGCTCTTTCCTTTCTCTTTAAGGGGAGATGCTAAAATCTGGTTTCAATCTTTGCCTAGAAATAACATAGATTCTTGGGATAAGTGCAAAGATGCTTTTATAGGGAAGTACTACCCCCTGCTAAGATTATCCAATTGAGGAGCAATATTATGAATTTCAAGCAATTGGATAATGAACACGTTGCCCAAGCTTGGGAACGAATGAAATCTCTTGTTAAGAAATTCCATACACATGGTTTGACTACTTGGATGGTTATCCAGACTTTTTATGTAGGCTTGAACTTTACCTCGCGGAACCAGTTAGATTCGGCCGCGGGAGGAACCTTTATGTCAACTACACTAGGTGCTGCCACAAAGCTTCTCGATGAGATGAGGACCAATTATTCCCAATGGCACACCGAACGCGCTCCAACATGTAGGAAGGTAAATTCTGTCGAGGAAATTACCTCCCTCAATGAAAAAGTTGATTTAATAATGTCTCTACTTACCAAGCAACCTTCTATTGATCCTCATGATGTTCCTTTAAATTCTTTGGTTGCTCAAGAACAAGTAGATGTGAACTTTATTGCTAGAAACAACTTCAACAACAGTGCTTATAGGGGAAATTTTGCTAGCAATCCTAGACCGTTCCCATCTAACTATGGGAACAACAACACTTACCCTAGCAACAAGAACCCCTCTTCTGAATTAGAAAGCATGCTTAGAGACTTTATCACTACCCAAAAAGCCTTCAACAAAAATGTAGAAGAGAAATTATCTAAAATAGATAATCGCTCTTTGAAGGTAGAAAGCTTAGCCCTTGATATTGAGATGCTCAAAATTAGAACCTCTCCCCTTGAGGAGAATATAGCCACTCCTATTAATGCTATCCAGTTGCAAATCAATGAAAATATTAGGATGATGGCTAAACTTAAAGAAAGATGGGCTAGAGAAAAAGAGGAAGAGGATAGAATTAAGAGCCTTCCTACACACCACACAGTTGCCACTATCCAAATTGTTGAGGACACTCAAACTATTAGCACCCAATGCACTCCTAGTCCCGTTGGACCTATTAATGGTGATGCTAATACCTCAACCGTAGAAAAATAAACTCCTATGAACATAGAGGGTTTCAAACAAGTGAGCCTAGATGACACTACTACCACCTTTGATAGTAGTGATATTGATTTCGATAGTTGCACCCTCTCAGAAGTTATTAGCTTGTTACACAAAATGTCTAGAGACCCCCACACTAGCACACTTAATCTTGCCTTCACGGAGCATATCACAAATGCTCTTATCAAAGCTAGGGAGGAGAAGCTTAGAGTAGAAGCCTCCATACCTAGGAAGCTAGAGGATGGTTGGGACCCTATGATAAAAATTAAATTGAATAACTTCTCTCGCTATGCTTTATGTGATGTTGGAGCTAGTACCTCTGTTATGCCCAAAAGAATATTTGATATGTTTGAATTGAAGCCTTTTGAGCCTTGTTCTTTTGGTGTTCGCCTTGTTGATTCTTCCATAAAGAAACCTTTGGGGAAGATCAATGATGTTCTTATCATTGTCAATGACAACTATGTTCCCGTTGATTTTATTGTTATGGATATAGAGTGTGAACCTTTGTGTCCAATCATTTTGGGACGTCCTTTTCTTCGCACCATTGGTGCGGTTATTGACATGAAAGAGGGGAATATAAAATTCCAATTCCCATTCAAAAAGGGGATGGAACACTTCCCTAGAAAGAAAATCAAGTTACCTTTTGAGTCCGTTACTCGGGCTAGTTATTCTCTTTTTCTTGATAAAACTTGATTCTTCTTTTTGCATCATGCCTAGCTAATGGCTTTAAAGAAGCGCTTTCGGGAGGCAGCCCGCAACGAATTTAGGTTTTTCTTTTTTGTTTTGTTGTGTCTTGATGATTTTTACTACTGTAGAAACATCATTGTATCTTTACTTTTCAGCTTTGTGCCAAGTTTAGCCTCTTACGGCAAGTGAAGTAAAAGTTGTGACATGCTGTCCAGAAAACAGATTCTGTCCTCGTGACCAGAAAAATTCCAGAAAAATCCCAGTTCATCTTTTTGAGCTGAATTTTTTACACAGTATGGTATATACAATTACGAAACTTCCGTATGTTCTGAGTTTTTTGATTTGAGTTGCAGAAATGCCCCTAAAAAATTCTTTACTATATTCTGTTCTGTTTTTCACAGATTCTGCCATGTTTTGTCTCTCCTTACTTTTGCAAACCTTAAGCTTGCTTTTTCTTTGCAAAAACATTTTGGCACTCTTGACAAACAGTAGCTCTTCAAGTTTATATTTATATGCAGTGGAGAAAGAATTATATTTTAAGGGTACTAACCTCTCTAATCAGCTTATGATGAGTTATGTATGAAGGGAGTTTTCAAGTGTGCGTTGGAAGATGATGAAAGAAGATCCAGGAGTGTCAGGCGCTCAAGCTTGGGGATGCCCCCATGCATCCCCAATAAATATTCAAGGAGACTCAAGCATCTAAGCTTGGGGATGCCCCCCGTGCATCCCCTTCTCCATCAACCATCATCAGTTCGTCCTTTGTCTCATTATAGTTTTATCACTTCATGTGTTATGTGCTATGCTTGGAGCGTCTCACTCTTAGGTTTTGTTTTTAGTTTTCTTTTAGCTTTGCTTTCTGTTCATAACAAGTTAGAACCCGTCTTACTTTGTGTGGGAGAGAAACACGCTCCACTTTCAAAATCTAGAACACATCATAAGATTTTTCGTGTCTATCTTTTTGCTGTTGTGTGTTCTTTATCTTTTCATAGCTACTGCCATGTTTAGTTTTAGTCTTAGTTTGTCTTTAGAAAGAGATTTGGCTTTTGTTTAGTTTGTTGCTGCAACTCTTTTCAGTTTTGAGTTGTGTTTTGTCTTGAAAGTAGGTAATTGAGGTTGCTATTTAATTTTAGTAGTAGCTTGCAATAGTTTTGAGGCATTGTTGTGTGTAATGTTTGGACTATTGGTGTCAAGAGTGTCAGAACCCTCTGTTAGGTAATGTGCTAGGATCAAATTCATCTTGCATCATGTTAAAAAAATTCAAAGAAATCATTTGAAATCAAATTCAAAAGCAAAATGGGAGAAGGAACCCCCCCAGATGAATTAATTTAAAAGGCCAGATAAAAATCTTCTCCAAAAATTCATGTTAGATTTTTGAAAAGTCCTATAAATGAGTGTGATCACATATCAAGTGATGTGAGACCCACCCCATGCTCATGGGTTTTTCAAATATTCAAACAGTGCCTTGGAATTAATCAAAAATCCCTATTTGATTTAAAGTTCAAATAATTTGAATTCCAATAATGTTCAAACTTTACAAGTGGCTAACCTAGATTATTGTGATGCCACATAAAAAGTTTCAGCATTTAATAAAATGGTTTGCTATTTTTTTTAGCTAGCCAAAACAAATGTCAGAAAAAGAAATAAGAAAAAGAAAACATAAGCTTACCTCTCTCCTAGGGGCGAGACCCACTCACCTCAGCCGGCCCAGCCCACCTGGAGGGGGTACATGCGTCTTCTTCCCCTCCAGGCAGGAAAGCACCTCGCCGGCGAGCGCCGTGGGAACAACAGGCAGCTTCCGGCCTTCCCCGAGCCTTATCCCTTCGCCTCGCACGTCCTGGAGACGCCCAGCTCCATTCCCCTCCCTCCAGTGCACTTGCCCCCTCCGTTCTCGCCGGAATTGAAGAAGACCGAGAGGATCGCCGGAGCGTCGTCGAGCCCCCGCGTGGCCATCGACGTCCCGGAGCGTGTTGAAGCTGTCCCCCGTGTTCCCCTTTGAGTGCATCGTCGAACTGCAGAAGATGGCGAGGAAGGCGCCTCCGTAGCCGACGAATTCGACCTCGCACCGTCGCCGGAGCCGAAGGAGATCGGCGTCGATTACCTCACCGGCAAGCCCCCCCCAGCTCAAGCCGTCACCACCGTTGCAATCCTGGTGAGCTTGCGGTCAGAACCCCCTTGCTCGCGCCTCAAATCTTCTTCTCCTTCGTGCCCTGCCATGGACGCCGAGGTGCAGCGCTGCCGTGCTCATCGACGGCGAGTCTCCGCAAAGCAGTCGTCGTCTCCACCTTGTCCATTGCGTTCGCCACACTCCCCTGCTTTGTCTGATCCCAGCCCCGCTTCAAATGGTGCTCCGCAGCCAAGTTCACCTCAGACCAGTGGCGCCGCCGCCGCAAAGCTTGACGCCGGCATCACTCCGGTGCGCCCCCCCCCCCCGATGACGCTGGAGTGCTCGACGAGATGCGCGCGACCAAGAGGAACCGTCTGGTGGTCGCAGCGCTTCTTTTGGACGTCGGATGCGTCGACCCCGTGCAAGGCCGCCGCCTCGGTTGGTCACCGGCGGCTAGCCGCCGGCGAGGCCGCTTAATTAGGGGCTAAACCCCCTTGTTAGTTGACCCCAGGTCAATGACTGGTGGGGCCCCCAGGCCTTAATCCCCTCTGTTATTTTTTAAACAGAGGTTAATTAAACCCCCTCCCACTGACACCCCTGGCCCACCAGTCAGCCCCCCCCCCCCTGACGTCACCCTTGCGCAAGCCTAACGTAGTAATTGAATTTCCAGAATAAAAAGAAATCAGAGAAATTCCAGAAAATCCAGAAAAAGGCTGAAACTTTGGAAATTCATAGAAAATTCATATTAACTCCAAATTTACCAAATAATATATGAAAAATGATCAGGAGAAAATTGCCTATCCAAATATCCAAATTCAACTATATTTGAGTTGAATTTAAAATGTGACCAGTAGCATTTTCTATTTGGTTTAAATGGAATTAAATCAAATTCATTTCAAATGCTTTTGCAATTTGGACCATATCAACATACCACATTATACTTGAACTTCAGAGGCACATCATACACATTTTCAAAATGGTTTAACTTGATCAAACAATGTCATATGAAACTTGGCTAAATTGAATTCCAATTGGAGTTTGAATTTGCAAATCATTTGCAATATACTCCATTTAAGTGGAATTGCTTCACACCTCACAGCATTGTATAGGATGATTACCATACTACGTTTCTACCGCACAGATGAACCCATTCCTTTGCATGACCTATCATTTGTCACAGTAGTAAGCAAACCACAATCCTAGCAAATGTAGGAGTTAATTGATATCATGTGGCCCCTGCAATTGTTACTTCTTATTGCATGCCTAGAGTGATACAATGATGTTACTGTTATGTGAGTCGGGATGGTAGTGATCATGATGATGATGGTGGAAAGGTGTTGGTGAATCTACCCTAATACAAGGTGAACGATGAGAGGCTGTGTAGGAGTACACAGTGGGTTGTCTCGTTGAACACCACCCTAAGTCCGAGTTCTTGTGTGGTGCTCCAAGATGAAGAGTACAACCACACATTGGGCTCACTGACCCCTCTCAACCTATTAACTCATCCCTTTCGATGTCCAGATGTCGCAATAGTTCGGAGTTCTGGTAGGTTTGTGGCCTTGCTGCTAAGTGAGAGAACGGCTCATCCGAGACCGGCTTATACACCACGCACACATCATCTGGGTCCACTTCGGTAAACCGGCCGGGTTCACGGTAGTGGTAGCCAACCCAGGTAGGCGGCTTTCTTGGACTAGATCGGCTATGAGGTAACAGTTGTGGTGAGCATCCTCGCTGATACCCCTTGAATGGTGTCGAGATCAAAGGCGGTAATTGATGATCATGTGTGTGTAGCGGTACACCCCTGCAGGGTTAACAAAACTATTCGGATAGCCGCGTCCGCGGTTAATGACTTCTTGGAAAGCTTAGCTTGATTATAAGAAAACTTGAACTGGATACTTCTAAAACACAGCAAAATAAGTGTGAGTGCTATGGCGTGCTTTCTCGTGGGGAAGTCGAGGAAGGCACCATAGTGGTGTAATTGGTTGGAGAAAGTAGTGGACTCGTGTACGCTCCTAACCTCAAAGTCTGGTACTCGTAGTTCAGGACTAGCCAAGTCAAAGCTGGCACTTCTGCAAGTGAACCCCACCTTCCTTTACCTTGATACATGTGCATGAGTAGTATAGCACCTATGTAAGTCTTGCTGAGTACGACTTTGTACTCACGTTTTCTTATTCTATGTTTTAGATGAACCCACTGACCCCGAAGGTGGCTTCTTCATCGAGCTCGACGACTGAAGATCAAGCTAGTCTATTCCCAGTCGGACGACTGGTTCCCTCGTGGAGGGCTTGTGTTTAAATAAGGCTTCTTAAGCCATTTGTTAAACTTGTCTGTACTCAGACCTACTTTGCTTCCGCTTGTCTTTTGTAATGTTGGATCACATGCTTGTGATCTCTGTGTGCACTCTGTGAGAGTTATCCATAAAATGTATACTTTGTAGAGAATTGCAATGATACCTGCTGTTCATACAAGGCATGTGTGATGCGTGTATGTTTATAACATGCATGTCTTTGTATGGATTTTCGAGACCTTAGTTGTGATCTGGCTGGCGGTCTTTCATACACCAAGTGGCCCTTAGATGTGCGCAGCTTGGGGCATCGCGATGCGATTGCTCGAGACTCTGTCTCATTCACACTTTGTGGTATGATCGAGCCCGCCCTAGACCCCGACTAAATGATCGGGCTGGAGTAAGTCTATGTAAGAGTTATGAGATAGTCGATAGTATGGTTGAGGCGACTTGTCTTTGAATATGGGAGCTCATCACCCATATCATTAGACTTGTGTGCGGACGATGAGGACCCATCTCAGTTGATCATCCGGCCTGGATGGGATGCCCCTCACGTACGATGCTTTCCGAGAACGTTCTGTTCTTGGCGTTGTCTGCTTAGACAAGTGGGTACGGTTCTCGGCTCTCCATATGACTATGTCGTAGCGGGACTTGCATACGCTAACCCCGGGTCCCGACAGACTTGGTATCAGAGCAGGACTGACTTTAGGACTAGCAGCCTTGGCCGAAGTCGAGTCTAGCTTTCTATAGTTATATAGTTACTCTGGGTATATAAGGGAACAACGTAAGGCTTCTTTTTTCTCCTTACCCTCTTCGTTCTGAGTTCTGAGTCACCCTCATCTTATTCTACGGGAAGATAGGACTAGACTCTCCTCCGTCTGATTAGAACATCTCGTTGTTTGCTTCCTTGTAGCCGTAGGAAGGTTGTGATCGGTTCGTTAGAGTGGTTGTGCTTCCTGATTTCTTACATCGTATGTAAGTGCTGTTTCTACATTGCAAGAAAAGACATTTCTTACAATTTCAGCCGTTATGTTGTCCGAGTCATTCCAAGTTTCTTCATAATCTGATGCATTTGCAAACTCCTTCTTTCTGTTTCATATGGCAGATCTTCCCCCTCGGCAGATTGTTCGTTTGACCAGGTGCCTCGGTGTGCGTGGCCATCCCGCCATGCTGATCGACATGATGTCCTTCATTGGATACCGTTGGTACCCTGAGTACACAGTTGAGGAGCAGTTCCTTGACTTCAACCAAACCCAGTTCCATTGCATTCTCAGGATCTACCCGCACCACAATGGAGTCACTCAGCCTATCCACTTTGGACATGGCATTGGCATGAATGAGAACATGGCTGTGCAGGATGCTGCATACTCATGTATTACCCTGCTGAGAGAGGAGCACACTATGCTGAGAGAGACCTCGTTCCGCTATATCCCTGCTGCACTTCCAGGAGAAGAGGGTTTTTACACCGGACTGTACACAGATCACTCTTTGGAGGACCCTTTGCTTCAGATGATTGCTAGGTTTGCTTGTGATCGAGATCGTGATGCACGCGCTCTCCGTTTCGAGCTTCACGCCACCCGTGTTCGTCTGTATCGAGCACTGACACTCCTGGCTCCTTTTGTGAGTGTTGGATCAGTCGAGTATGATGCTATCTACCCAGTCAGGACGCAGATGCCTTCTCGAGTTGCTTGGCCTGAGATTGGAGGCATTTTCCACCCCGTGGTCCTCTGCTTCCACCCTACGCTGGACCTAGGCCACATCCATGCCCAAATGGATATCAGGGTCCACATGCCTCCGTGTTTTCCGATGGTCTCCTTCAGCTACCGGGATACGCGGGTAACTTTTACGAGGACTACTATGGAGATGGAGATGAGTGAGACCGCCTGTGGTCTTACTTAGTGAGGTTGTAGTAGTATCTTAGTATATTGTACGCAAGGTGTTCTAAGTTCCAGAGGCTTAGATAAATAATGTATAGGAAGTCAGAGTGCCTCTGAAGGATGTATCATCTTCATCACGTTTGTATTAGCTTGGTGCTTGTACTAAAACGATGTATGGTTTGTATGACATCTTGTGAATATATGGCTTGTATGCTTTTATCACCATGTTGTCAAGATGATTACTTCCTTTGCTCTGTAATCCTTCCAGTACTTCAATAACTTGTTTAGACTCTTCAAATCAACTCTGTTTGACTTTGGTTTTCACCTTCAGGATGTCTCAAGGAACCCGTGGCCAGCTTGGTCGTGCCCAGGGTCGTGGGAATGAGCAGGAGGAAGGCAACCTTCCACCCAAACCCACGATGGCTCAGGTTCTGATGGAGGTTGAGAGGAACCGCCGAGACTCTCACCATTTTCTGGAGGTCATTGCCCGGAACACCACTCAGCAGCGCAACGAGTTGGTGTCTCTGAACGACTTCATCCGGCTTCATCCCCCGGTTTTCAGTTACTCCACCGAGCCCCTTGACGCCGATGACTGGCTTCGCAACATCGAGAGGAAGCTCCAGGCAGGCCATGTTGCGGATGGCGACAAGGTCAGCTATGCCACTTACCACGTTGAGGGTGCATCTAGCTCTTGGTGGGAGAACTTCCTGAACATGTGTCCCGTTGGACCACCCACCACTTGGGATGAGTTCTGCACTTCCTTCCGCGAGCACCACATTCCAAAGGGTCTTATGGACCGCAAGCGTGAGGAGTTCTGCAACCTCACCCAAGGCAGAAGGACCGTTGACGAGTTTAGTCGTGAGTTCAACCGACTGGCTCGCTATGCTACTGAAGAGGTCTCCACCAATGCAAATAAGCAAGAGAGGTTCCGTCGTGGACTCAATTCCGGACTCCGTCGTGAGCTCGACCTGCATGACTTTGCCACCTTTCAGATCCTTGTCAACAAAGCCATTAAGGCAGAGGACATGAACACCCCCAACGACTTCCGCAAACACCCTAGAGATGATGGATCATCCAGTTCCGGCTCTCAGAAGTGCAAGATCTGGATCCCCAACAGCATGTTCCGGCAGAACAACCCACCGAGGCCATCCTATGTGGCGCCTCGTCCACCAACTCAGTTCCACCCAGCTCCACCGAACAACCCATCTCCACGCACTGTCTTTGGAGCCTGCTACAAGTGTGGTCAGGCAGGCCACTACTCCCGCGAGTGTCCACAGAACCATCTCCAGAATTAGAATGCTCCACCTCGTGCCGGAGGCAACAACAATGGTCATGGCAAGCCACCCCAGAAGGTCTACACCACCAAATCCGCTCCTCCCGCCACTCGTGGACGTGTGAATCAGATTGCCGCCGAAGATACTGACGACACCACTGACGTCATTCTTGGTACGCTCCCAGTAATTTGTGTTCCTACTTCCGTTCTTTTCGACCCAGGAGCATCTCATTCATTCATGTCGGAAAGTTATGCACTTCGTCATGAGTTATCTTTTGTTGAATTGTCCACCCCCATGATTATTCAAACTCCAGGGTCAAGATGGCAAACTAATAGAGTAAGCCATGGTAATCAAATTGCAATTGAGGGATTAGTATTCCTTGCTTCACTCATAGCCCTCAAGTCTTCATACATTGATGTCATCCTTGGCATGGATTGGCTATCAAGACAGAATGCCTACCTAGATTGCAAAGGCAAATCAGTGAAACTCACCTACCCTTCAGGCAAGACCGTGAACTACACCTCACCCAGAACAAAAACCCAAGTGCATTATTTGAATGTACTTCCCTTTCCCGACTTTGAAGATGTTCCGGTGGTTCGTGACTTCCCGGATGTCTTTCCTGAAGAGCTGCTGGGCATGCCACCCGACAGATGTGTAGAGTTTATAGTGGATCTTGTGCCAGGAACCGCACCAATTTCTAGACGCTCATCCAAAATGGCCCCACGTGAGTTAGCTGAGCTTAAAACCCAACTGGAAGCTTTCTTGGAAAAAGGCTTCATCCGCCCTAGCTCATCGCCATGGGGTTGCCCCGTTCTGTTCGTAACGAAGAAAGATGGAACAGAAAGGATGTGCGTAGACTATCGCCCGCTAAATTTAGCGACGATAAAGAACAAGTACCCACTACCCAGGATCAATGATCTTTATGATCAACTTGCAGGATCCTCTGTCTTCTCCAAGATGGATTTGAGTTTGGGTTATCATCAAATCAAAATCCGAAACGAAGACATTCCCAAAACGACTTTTACTACTCGTTATGGTCTTTACGAGTACACCGTCATGTCCTTTGGTTTAACCAATGCCCCCGCCACTTTCTCGCGCATGATGAATTCGATCTTCATGGAGTACCTAGATAAATTTGTTTTGGTTTATATCGATGACATTCTCATCTACTCGAAGAACGAAGAAGAACATGCTGAACACCTAAGGCTGGTATTGATGAAACTTAGAGAGCACCGCCTGTATGCTAAATTCTCCAAGTGTGAATTTTGGCTACCAGAAGTGACCTACTTAGGCCACGTGATTTCTGCAAAAGGCATTGCTGTGAATCCCGAGAGAGTTCAGGACGTCCTTGACTAGACTCCACCTGAATCGGTTAAGCAAGTTAGGAGTTTTCTTAGCCTAGCCAGCTATTGTCGCCGCTTCGTCGAGAACTTTTCTAAAGTTGCAAAGCCTCTAACTCAACTCCTTAAGAAAGATAAGAAATTCCTATGGACTCCCAAGTGCGAGGAAAGCTTTCAAGAGCTAAAAAGAAGATTGACTTCTGCACCCGTACTTGCACCTACGGAAACCAAATAGGATTTCGAGATCTATTGTGATGCATCACGGCAAGGGTTAGGATGCATACTTCTGCAAGATCGACATGTGGTAGCTTATGCTTCACGCCAGTTGCGGCCACATGAAGAGAACTATCCTACCCATGACCTTGAACTAGCTGCCGTAGTTCATGCCCTAACAACTTGGCGACATTACCTCCCTGGTAATCGTTGTGAGATCTATTCCGACCACCAAAGCCTCAAATACATTTTCACCCAGCCAGATCTTAATCTCAGGAAAAGACGCTGGATTGAGTTGATAAAAGATTACGACGTAGGAATTTCTTACACCCCAGGCAAAGCCAATGTCATGGCTGATGCACTAAGTCATAAGTCGTATTGTAACAACCTCATGTTACAACGGTATCAACCACTTCTTCATGAGGAATTTCGCAAGCTCAATCTTGAGATTGTTCCTCATGGATATCTTTCTACCTTGGTGGCGAAACCAACTCTTGAGGATCAAATCATAGTTGCCCAAAGGCGAGCACGAGGTGTTCGCCGGATCAAGGAGAACATTGCTAGCAGAGTTGCTAAATGTTTCTCCACAGATAGCAAGGGAACGGTATTCTTTGGAAATCGTTTGGTAGTACCTAAGAATAGGGAACTAAGGCAACTCATCGTCAAGGAAGCCCATGACACACCCCTCTCGATTCATCCCGGTAGCACAAAAATGTACCGAGATCTACGCCAGAGATTTTGGTGTACTAGGATGAAGAGAGACAATGCTCCATTTGTTGCCGAATGTGATGTTTGTCGTTGCATTAAGGCAGAACATCAAAGACCTACTGGTACACTTCAACCTTTTCCTATTCCAGAGTGGAAATGGGACAAAGTTGGTATGGACTTCATCACCGGCTTTCCAAAAACTCAGAATGGAAACGATGCCATCATCGTTGTCATAGATAGGCTTTCCAAAGTTGCTCACTTCCTTCCAGTTCGCGAGTCTATAACTGCTAGCCAGTTGGCGGAATTGTACTTCTCTAGAATAGTATCCCTTCACGGTGTTCCTTTGGAAATCAATTCTGATCGTGGTAGCCTTTTCACCTCTAGATTCTGGGGAACCTTTCAGAATGCTATGGGAACTCATCTCTCCTTTAGTACAGCTTTCCATCCTCAGTCTAGCGGTCAAGTCGAAAGGGTTAACCAAATTCTTGAAGACATGCTCAGAGCTTGTGTTATCTCATTCGGAAAGAATTGGGAGAAGTCTCTTCCATTTGCCGAATTTGCTTATAAGAATAGCTTCCAATCTAGTCTGAACATGGCTCCTTTTGAACTCCTATATGGACGACGATGTCGAATACCTTTAAACTGGTCAGAAACCGGTGAGAGACAATTCTTTGGACCGGATACAATCAAAGAAGCAAAAGAGCAAGTTTGCATTGTTCGTGATCAATTGAAAGCAACCCAGTCTCGTCAGAAAAGCTACTATGATCGTCATCATAGGCAAGAGAGCTACAATCTGGATGAGAAGGCTTACCTTCGGGTTACTCCTTTGAAGGGAACCCAACGTTTCGGTATCAAAGGCAAGTTGGCCCCACCTTACATCGGACCTTTTCGCATTCTTGCTAAACGTGGAGAAGTTGCCTACCAACTTGAACTACCCCCGCACCTTTCCCGAGTACATGATGTATTCCATGTGTCTCAACTCAGGCGTTGCTTCAAGGACCCCATCCGCGAAGTCGACCATGAAATGCTTGATCTCCAAGATGACCTTTCTTATCGAGAATACCCCGTCCGTATTCTTGATTCCACAGAACGTGTTACTCGTCGTCAAAAGATTAAGTTTCTGAAAGTGCAATGGTCACACCACTCTGAGAGAGAAGCTACGTGCGAAAGAGAAGACCGTATCAGTGCCGAGTACCCCACCTTCCTCCCGCAAACTTCTGAATCTCGGGACGAGATTCTTTTGAGTGGGGGCGAGTTGTCAGAACCCTCTGTTAGGTAATGTGCTAGGATCAAAGTCATCTTGCATCATATTAAAAAATTTCAAAGAAATCATTTGAAATCAAATTCAAAAGCAAAATGGGAGAAGGAACCCCCCCCAGATGAATTAATTCAAAAGGCCAAATAAAAATCTTCTCCAAAAATTCATGTTAGATTTTTGAAAAGTCCTATAAATGAGTGTGATCACATATCAAGTGATGTGGGACCCACCCCAGCTCATGGATTTTTCAAATATTCAAACAGTGCCTTGGAATTAATCAGAAACCCCTATTTGATTTAAAGTTCAAATAATTTGAATTCTAAAAATGTTCAAACTTTACAAGTGGCTAACCTAGTTTAATTTGATGCCACATAAAAAGTTTCAGCATTTAATAAAATGGTTTGCTATTTTTTTAGCTAGCCAAAACAAATGTCAAAAAAAGAAATAAGAAAAAGAAAACAGAAGCTTACCTATCGCCCAGGGGCGAGGCCCACTCACCTCAGCCGGCCCAGCCCACCTGGAGGGGGTACATGCGTCTTCTTCCCCTCCAGGAAAGCAAGCACCTCGCCGGTGAGCGCCGTGGGCACGACAGGAAGCTGCCTTCCTGCCCCGAGCCTTATCCCTTCGCCTCGCACGTCCTGGAGACGCCCAACTCCATTCCCCTCCCTCCAGTGCACTTGCCCCCTCCGTTCTCGCCGGAATTAAAGAAGACCGAGAGGATCGCCGGAGCGCCGTCGAGCCCCTCGCGTGGCCATCGACGTCCCGGAGCGTGTTGAAGCTGTCCCCCGTGTTCCCCTTCGAGTGCATCGTCGAACTGCAGAAGATGGCGAGCAAGGAGCCTCCGTAGCCGACGAATTCGAACTCGCGCCGTCGCCGGAGCCGAAGGAGATCGGCGTCGATTACCTCACCGGCAAGCCCCCCCAGCTCAAGCCATCACCACCGTTACAATCCTGGTGAGCTTGCGGTCAGAACCCCCTTGCTCGCGCCTCAAATCTTCTTCTCCTTCGTGCTCTGCCATGGACGCCGAGGTGCAGCGCCGCCGTGCTCGTCGACGGCGAGTCTCCGCTAAGCAGTCGTCGTCTCCACCTTGTCCATTGCGTTCGCCACACTCCCCTACTTCATCTGATCCCAACCCCGCTTCAAATGGTGCTCCGTAGCCAAGTTCACCTCAGACCAGTGGCGCCGCCGCCACAAAGCTTGACGCCGGCATCACTCAGGTGCACCCCCGATGACGCTGGAGTGCTCGACGAGATGCGCGCGACCAAGAGGAACCGTCTGGTGGTCGCAGCGCTTCTTTTGGACGTCGGATGCGTCGACCCCGTGCAGCGCCGCCGCCTCGGTTGGTCACCGGCGGCTAGCCGCCGGCGAGGCCGATTAATTAGGGGGTAAACCCCCCCTGTTAGTTGACCCTAGGTCAATGACAGGTGGGGCCCCCAGGCCTTAATCCCCTCTGTTATTTTTTAAACAGAGGTTAATTAAACCCCCTCTCACTAACACCCCTGGCCCACCAGTCAGCCCCCCCCCCCCTGACGTCACCCTTGCGCAAGCCTGACGCAGTAATTGAATTTCCAGAATAAAAAGAAATCAGAGAAATTCCAGAAAATCCAGAAAAAGGCTAAAACTTTGGAAATTCATAGAAAATTCATATTAACTCCAAATTTAACAAATAATATATGAAAAATGATCAGGAGAAAATTATCTATCCAAATATCCAACTTTCAACCATGTTCGAGTTGAATTTAAAAATTGTCCAGTAGCATTTGCTATTTGGTTTAAATGGAATTAAATCAAATTCATTTAAAATGCTTTTGCAATTTGAACCATATCAACATACCACATTATACTTGAACTTCAGAGGCACATCATACACATTTTCCAAATGGTTTAACTTGATCAAACAATGTCATATGCAACTTGGCTAAATTGAATTCCAATTGGAGTTTGAATTTGCAAATCATTTGCAATATACTCCATTTAAGTGGAATTGCTTCACACATCAAAGCATATACATCAAGTTTCAACCTTCAACCATGTGATTGTGCATTGTATTTACTTTGCTACCTTGTTTGTTGTTTGTGGAGTAGAGGTCGAACCGGAACAGGAGGCTGCCCCCTTCGTTGAAGACCCCGAACCCGAACCTCCTCAGCAAGGCAAGCAAACCCCCATTGATTATGTCGATAAAATCCCACTTCCCTCTCATGTCTCGCTTATGCATTGTACAGGATGATTACCATGCCACGTTTCTACCGCATAGATGAACCCATTCCTTTGCATGACCTATCATTTGTCACAGTAGTAAGAAAACCACAATCCTAGCAAATGTAGGAGTTGTTTGATATTATATGGCCCCTGCAATTGTTACTGCTTATTGCATGCTTAGAGTGATACAATGATGTTACTGTTATATGAGTCGGGATGGTAGTGATCATGATGATGATGGTGGAAAGGTGTTGGTGAATATACCCTAATACAAGGTGAACGATGAGAGGCTGTGTAGGAGTACACAGTGGGTTGTCTCGTTGAACACCGCCCTAAGTATGAGTTCTTGTGTGGTGATCCAAGATGAAGAGTACAACAACACATTGGGCTCACTGACCCCTCTCAACCTATTAACTCATCCCTTTCGATGTCCAGATGTCACAATAGTTCGGAGTTCTGGTAGGTTTGTGGCCTGGCTGCTAAGTGAGAGAATGGCTCATCCGAGACCATCTTATGCACCACGCACACATCATCTGGGTCCACTTCGGTAAACCAGCCGGGTTCACGATAGTGGTATCGAACCCAGGTAGGCGGCATTCTTGGACTAGACCGGCTATGAGGTAACAGTTGTGGTGAGCATCCTCGCTGACACCCCTTGAATGGTGTCGAGATCAAAGGCGGTAACTGATGATCATGTGTGTGTAGCGGTACACCCCTGCAGGGTTAACAAAACTATTCGGATAGCCGCGTCCGCGGTTAAGGACTGCTTGGAAAGCTTAGCTTGATTATTAGACAACTTGAACTGGATACTTCTAAAACACACCAAAATAAGTGTGAGTGCTATGGCGTGCTTTCTCGTGGGGAAGTCGAGGAAGGCACCATAGTGGTGTAATTGGTTGGAGAAAGTAGTGGACTCGTGTACGCTCCTTACCTCAAAGTATGGTACTCGTAGTTCAGGACTAGCCAAGTCAAAGCTGGCATTTCTGCAAGTGAACCCCACCTCCCTTTACCTTGATACATGTGCATGAGCAGTATAGCTCCTATGTAAGTCTTGCTGAGTACGACTTTGTACTCACGTTTTCTTATTCTATGTTTTAGATGAACCCACTGACCCCGAAGGTGGCTTCTTCATCGAGCTCGACGACTGAAGATCAAGCTAGTATAGTCCGAGTCAGACGACTGGTTCCCTCGTGGAGGGCTTGTGTTTAAATAAGGCTTCTTAAGCCATTTGTTAAACTTGTCTGTACTCAGACCTACTTTGCTTCCGCTTCTCTGTTGTAATGTTGGATCACATGCTTGTGATCTCTGTGTGCACTCTGTGAGAGTTATCAATAAAATGTATACTTTGTAGAGAATTGCAATGATACCTGTTGTTCATACAAGGCATGTGTGCTGCGTGTATGTTTATAACATGCATGTCTTTGTATGGGTTTTCGAGACCTTAGTTGTGATATGGCTGGCGGTCTTTCATACACCAAGTGGCCCTTAGATGTGCACAGCTTGGGGCATCGCGATGCGATTGCTCGAGACTCCGTCTCGTGCACACTTTGTGGTATGATCGAGCCCGCCCTAGACCCCGACTAAGTGATCGGGCTGGAGTAAGTCTATGTAAGAGTTATGAGATAGTCGATAGTATGGTTGAGGCGACTTGTCTTTGAATATGGGAGCTCATCACCCATATCATTAGACTTGTGTGCGGACGATGAGGACCCATCTCATTTGATCATCCGCCCTGGATGGGATGCCCCTCACGTACGATGCTTTCCGAGAACGTTCTGTGCTTGGCCTTGTCTGCTTAGACAAGTGGGTACGGTTCTCGGCTCTCCATATGACTATGTCGTAGCGGGACTTGCATACGCTAACCCAGGGTCCCGACAAAGAGCTCTTGCCTATTAGTGATAGGTGTCGTATTTTGGGCAATCCGTGTTTATGTTCAAAACCTACAAAACTAGTTGAGAACTCTAGCTACTAGATAGATCACTACTCTTCTGAGGAGTCGAATATTAGAGTACACTCACGTACCATGAGTCGAGGATGCGCAAGGATAACCAAACCCCCATACACTCCTCCTCGGGGTACTTGTCTCTTTGTGAACCTCCTCATTAGATTGAGAGTTACCGATAATAAGTGCATGAGTTCTTCGGACTAATGTAAGTATTGAGAGTTGACACTTCCACCTTCCCATATTTTGCTAGCCTTTCCCGTGCCGTGCATTGCCTTCTTCTCACTCCGAGAGTTGGTGTCCACCTTCGCCGGTACATCCAAACCCTTGGCATGATACGCTCTGTCATCATAAGCCTCCCTTTATCCTTCCTCCAAACAGCCACCATACCTACCTATCAAGGCATTTCCATAGCCTTTCCGAGTTACATTGCCATGCAACTTCCACCTCTTCATGACTTGATCTTCATGTCATACATGTTCCTGCTACACTGGCCGAGACGTACATTGCATACATCATGATAGTTACATCTTCTTTATGATTTTGAGTACCTTGTAAAGTGTGAAAGATCTCCTTTACCTTCTTGTAAAATAGAGTGTTGACCTTAAGTGAGGAAAAGATCCCAAATTGGACACATTAAAAGATCCCAAAGAAGAGAAATGAGAGTTAAATAGAAAGAGCCATTGAGGCCACCAAAAAAATACAAAAAAATAGAAAAAAGAGAAAAAGAAATAAAAAGAGAGAAAGGGGCAACACTACTATCCTTTTGAGAGATCCACACTAGTACTCCCTCTATATCTTTGTACTCCATAGAGATGATCTTTATGCATATAGTTTGGAGAGCTTCTTAGCTCGTATGTGCATCCATTGCATGGCAATCCCTACTCCTCACATCATATCTATCATTTGGCATCTCTTTCCTATGATTGTCCTCATTGATGTGAGCCTTTCTCATCCTTTTTGTCTTCCTCCTCCACCATATTTCTCTCTTTTCCATCCTAAGCGTCAACTCTCGTGCTTACGCTCATCCATTGCATGAGTGCTCAAAATATCGAAAAGGAGTGGATCAAATTGACTTGTACCTGGCTAGTGGTCTGGGGAAGAGTCAAGATAAGATTCCAAAGACGACCAAGTGTGAAACTTTAGTAGACTGAGTTCTCAACAAAAATATTTTTTTCTCGTATTCCCTATCCTCCTTTCTTGCACGCAAACACCATTTGGAGACATTCGAGTCACGGACAGCGATAGATCTTGCACCTTCTGTTCTTTTGTTACTTATTTCAATGCTAATATAGACTCTTGCCTGTTATGACTTGAATTGATTCTCTGACCTTGATTGCTTTACTTTTCAAAGTTCTTTTATGGTTGCTAGCATGTCACCACAGAAATTATGCTTGTTATCATTTACCTACTCGAGGACGAGCAGGAATTAATCTTGGGGATGTTCATACGTCCAAAACGTATCGATAATTTCTGCTTGCTCCATGCATGTTTTGTGTGATATTGCTATGATCTAGATACACCCCAGTGCCAGTTCCTGTTTTCTGCTATTTTTCTATTTCAGTTTTTCCCCATATAAAAAGTGCCAGAAAAATTCGGGAAAATTCAGATAAAAAATCGGCGTGACGGAAGCTTCGAGAAAAGCCCGGGAGGGGCCAGAGGGGGGCCAGGGGGGCCCAGGCGGCCACCCGGGGCGGCTCAACCCCTGGCAGCGCCAGGGGGGCGCCTGGGGCCCTTGGTCCACCTCTGGCTGCCCCCCTTCGCCTATTTATCCGCCGTCACGGGAAAACTCCAGAAGAGGAACCCTATTCCGCGAACTTGCCTCTGTTCCGCCGCCGCCGCGCTTCCAAGATCGGGAGCACCAGAAGACCTCTTCCCGGCACCCTGCCGGAGGGAGGATTGACCTCCGGGAGTCTCCTCTCCACTATGGATACTCCCCGGATGTCTCGTGAGTAGTTTTCCTTGGACCATGGGTCCGTGATCAGTACCTATGTGATGTTCTCCTCCCCTCTTTGATCTTCATTCTTTAGACCTCGTGAGCTGCCCTACATGATCGAGGCACCTTTATAATATTTCTGCTATTCCTATGTTGAGTTTGATCGGATCTGATGGATTATGAGATTATGTTCAGATTGTGATAGAGTAATATATTTGGTTTTTATCTATTATATTTTTGTTCCTAAGTAATTCTTGCATGCTCTCTGTTGCTTTTTATTTCTTTGGCCAAGTAGTAGTTAGTGAGTCCAAGAGGGAGCGTTGTGCTAGATTGTGGGTTCATGCCTCCCCGATGACATGCTTGAGTGACAGAAACATGAGTCTAGGGGATGTGCTGTTGCCACAAGGGGGAAAACAACGGTGCTTGTAACCGCGGTTACATGGATTGTTTATTTTACGCAAAGTTCTTTTTAATGCAGTTGTCTGTTGCTTTGGGTTTACACTTTGGGTGGGGCTCGCAACTTAATACCAGCGAGATGTTCTGGATAGATATCTCAAGGTGGATGATTAGTAGTAGATGCAGATGGATTTCGGTCTACTTACTTTGGCGTACTGCCCGTGCTTTTGAACCTCTTCCTTTCTTTTGTAGCATAGTTAGCATTGCAGTGCGTTCTTAATCCTGTCAATTGCCTTTCTGTAATTTGTTTACCTTGCATAGCATTTTTATCGTCTTTTGGGAGAGAGACATCACTAGCGAACATCACGTATCGCGGTCCATATCCTCATTATTGTTTCCAAGCTATATTTACTTTTCTGCATTTACTTTCAGGTTGCTATCATTATCCCCTTGCGTTTTATCATTTGTGAACAACAAGACCAGAGAGATTGACAACCTCTCTGAACTTCGTTGGTAGCAAAGTTATCTGTGTCTGGGTGCAGGTCCACGTCAGTTGCGCCGCTGACACCTACTTATCATCTCTGGAGTCCTACTGGAGACAAACCTTGGTATCTTTACTGAGGGAAAACTTGCTGCTGTACTGCATCACGCCTTCCACTTGGGGCCTACCAACGAAGGGCGAGAAGCCGTCATCAGCCGGCCACCTGTTGGACCCACATGACATGCACCCAAAGTCACATGACCTCCAGTCCCGCATTGTATAAATGGCTCAGACACATATCTGGCATCGTCCACCCCACCCAAATCGTGTGTGTGTGTGGCATCTCGTGTACATCAGGGTTGTTCTGTACTTCTTGACTTTATAGTAGTGCGACAAATCCACCAGTGAATAACTTCTCCACCCGACACGTAATGCTTTACATAGAGGGCGTGGGTTGGCTTCTCGTTCACCGTGACGGTCAGGCATCCAGACGGTCAAGAGCACGTCTTGCTTCAATGTTGTGGTGGGAAGCCGTCCCGTCGGCCTTCCACCCCGTTGAATTTCTCGCCACTTCGCTTCCACATTTTATTTCCATTCCAATTTACCACGGTTTCCATAACGTCTACCCGTGAGGCAGGGATGAGACTCTGACTTGGGTGGCTGCCTTGTGGGTCCGGAAGCAACATGTCCCACACGTCAGTGATCTCTATTCGGTGGGCTGGTTCCAGGGAATAGAGGAATGAGAGCCAGCGCAGTTCAATCTTTTCATTCGATCCCACCCCTTCCTCCCACGGCTCCCCTCCCTAGCTCCCAAAGTATAACAGCCCAAGAGCAATTTTTATAATCATCATGTAATTGTGCTTTGTCATGTGACTTCCAAACTTGACATGGTACTAGATGTTGCAAATTCATGTGATGATTTTAAATGCCAAGAAGTTTTGAGTTCATTTGATTTGCTTTTGAATTCAAACAAAGTGGTTCAAGAAGGGTGTTTGAGGATTTTTCTATGTTGCATGCATGCTCCCCTTGACCCCAAACTTGGCATAGCCATTTCTTTTCCCTTCCCAAGATTTTCAAAAGCCTTGTACCATTTTTTCCAACTCTAAAAATGTGGGCCATAGTTCAATGTGGTTTGAATTTCAAAAATGGCCCCACATTTCTAGTTGTTCCAAAATTGGCCAAACCAACTTTTTAAAATCCAGAATATTGCGAGGATCAACACCCATGTTTCCATGTATTTTTGTTCCTTGTAGTTTTCTCCAAAACATTCCCCAAGTCCTCTTTCTATTTTGTTTAAATAGAAAAAGGCATTGTTTTCCATCTTGTGGTTTTCACCTCATCCAAATTGCTTCAAACCAATTTTGGAATTTCAGAAATATTGCAGAGATCCCAAAAATATATCTATTATATTTTTTCCTTTTTCTTTTTCCCTGCAATTTTTCGAAAAGAGGCTTTTTTTAATTTTTATTTCAAAAAATGGCAGGGGCCCTTGGCTCTTTTCTCTCTCCCGCATGGCCTAGCCCACGTGGCTTGTTTTCCCCTCGGCCCAGCCCGCAGCTGATACACGAGATAATACTCGCCCCTCGTTGGTTACCCCAAGTGGAAGGTGAGACGTAGCGTAGCGGAAAATTTCCCTTAGCGAAGATGCTAAGGTTTAGATTGTCTCCAGTAGGACTCCAAGATCGACAAGTAGGTGGTGAAGTGAACAATGTGTGACACCTTGGATTTTGGAACTTTCTTTTTCCAAAAACTTTTCTGATTTATTTATGGATTTGCTATTGGATTTGATTTTGAGCACCTCGTTGGACTTGAAACTTGAGCATATTTTCTTTCCATGCTCAAGTGACCCTTGAATCCAAGCCTATCCATGTCATTCCATTGTTCCATCTCATCCAAGCCACCATTTTATTCAAACCATATATTCCTTTTTCCATGAAAAGGAATATTCCTATTATTTGAGGTTTGTGAAGCAACCCCTATTTATATTGCTCCATGAATCCCCAAATAATTCCCACATGTCATTGATGTCATATCTTGCCAAATTCTCAAAAAAAAAATCATAGCCCAAGTGGATTTTCCTCTAGAAAAATTGATTTGTCTGTGGGGGCAGAATGGAGCTTTGTGAAGGGAGTGCCACTTCTCTTGATACTTTGCTGGTAAAATTTTTTGTGCAAGCTCATATGATCATAAAATTGATCTCCACAAAATTCCACCACCAAATAACTACACCAAACCAAATTGGAGCCAAATCACATTACCCATGTGAGTGCATTGTCATGTTTAAGTTTCTGGTAAGTGGGCCACATTGTGAAGCAAGTGCTAGCTATGTTTGTCGAATGGCTATGAAATTTTATACACATGTGCATCATGCCAAAAAATCCCACTACACCAATTTTCAGCCAATTCCACCAATACTATGAGATGCTAGCTTCAACTTTGCATTCTGCCCTATTTGGACAATTGTAAAGGAAGTGCTAGCTAGCTTACTCCAAATGAGATGAAACTTGGTGTACACATTCATCCTAGTGTACCATTGAGCTATGCAAAAGATCATGCTTAGGGGAGCCATGTGCAAGCCATACCACAGTACAAACACCTTCAGCCTCATTGCTAAATTTGCAAAGGAAGTGCCATGTACATTTGCTTAATTGAGTCCAAACTTTCCAGATCTCTGTTACTTTGTACCCCAAAGCCAGTAGACAACCTGGCAACACCCCAATCCCCACCATGTGAGCCCAACCTCTGCTCGAAGTTTGATGCATCAAACTGTTGCTTGAGATAGAGATCACCACAGTGGCCCATCTTGCCAACCAAGCATACCACTATGCTCAGCGTGCAAAGGACTCCACTTTAGACACCTATGGCCACGAAGAATCTTATCCCCAAATTGGTGGCCACACTCTTGGACGCACACGGAGTGCTCTGGCCGTGCTCCGCGCGTACCCGACGCGTCTCCATCCAGCCACATTGTGCTCCTGTCGTCTTCTCCATGTCTAGCCGCGCCGGACGGCTTTTCGCAGTCGCGTGCTCCACGTGCCCTCCTCGGGAACCTCCTCGACGCCGCTCGGCGGCCGCCAGCTCACCTCCACGCCTTGGACGCTCTCCGTGTCGCGCCCGAGCTTGAATCCCGCTCCTCCTGTATAAATAGGGATTGCCCCCGAGCTTGAGCAGCACCAGCATCTCCCAGGGCCTCTCCTAGCTTTTTCCCCCTTCCCCGATTTCGTCGCCAAAGCCCGCCATTGTCTCCACGGGAGTCGTAGCCGCCGCAGACCCCCTCCCCGATTCTGAACAGCCCAAGCCCTCCCTTCCTCCTGTTCCACGGCCGCGGTCTCCCTGGGCGCCGGCGCCCCTCCGCCGTGCTCCGCTTCGGCTGGGAACCTGCCGCCGGCCCGCTCCAGCACTGGCCTCGGCCGCGGCTGCCGCATCGCTCACCTTGCCCCCCTGCCTGCGTTAATGGGCGCGGGCAGAGCCTCACCTGACTGGAGCGCATCTGGTAGCAGCGGGCTGGCCGCCGTGCCCCCCCTCACCGGCGCCGCTCCGGCCATGGCCTCCCGTGGCGTTCCTCTGTTCGGGCGAGAAGAAGAACAGGGGAGGAGAGAGAGAGAGAGAGCAGCCCCGCGTGGGTCCCGCATGTAAGAGACCCAGCGAAGGGGTACGGGCCACCGACGACTAGGGCCGGTCCGGTTAGGTGGTGACGTACTGGGCCAAAGACGCTTTCCCTTCTGGAGGGCGTGTTAAACATTCCATCGGCCCATAGTAAGTTTTTTATCACCGAAAGCGTATTCATCTCCTCTGCGGGCTGAAATATGTTTTCACTATACGAAAGCGTATTTCCTTCTTCAATGAGCTGAAAGTACGCTTTCACCGCTTAGAAAGCGTATTCCACCAGAGAAAATCAGCCCCGATCTTCGCACGTCCATATCTTCGCAACCGTAAGTCCAAATGAGGCGATTCTTTTTGCGTTGTTTTCGTATCGAGCTCCTTTTAAGTTTGGCATAGGTTTTGTGCCATGCTTTGATGTTGTTATTTGCTGGTCAAGCAAAATATGATGTTTGACTTTTTCCCGTTTCTTTATTTGAAATCTTTTGCAGGGTTTTGTCGGTGTCGAAGAACGGGAGTGTTCCACACTCCTCTAGTGAAAGGCAAGCCACAATACCCTTTTCACCTTTGCAAAGCTTTGACCTTCTTTTAAAATTTCTTTACAGTGATATACTTATATCGTTGGTCGTGATCATGTTGCCATGCTATGATTGATGGTATGATTGCCATGCTATCCTTGATATGCTACTACTATACTATGTTTTGTCATGTACATCCATGCTATGCTTTGATCATATCATTGTCATGTTGTGTTCTGCATCATCGTAACCACAATATACCAACACCATGTTAAGTTGCTCATGTTACACCTGCTCATGTTGTACTTAAGTTATGCTCAACTGCATTCATAATGTTGCCATGTTAATAACTTAATAATTGTAACACAGATAAGTTCACCATCTAAAATGTGCTTGATCATATATGGAATTATTAAGCTAGTATGTTATGCATTGTTATGATCTGATGCTACTCATGTTGCACCCGATGCTTGTGTTTGCTGTTGGAGACATGCTTCATGACAAGTTGATCAGGTGCCACCGAACCAAACTTATCCGTGCAGCCACATTTTCCTGTATGGGCGGTCCTTGATTCGGTCTGCCGGTGGGTTCTCTTGCGCGTATCACCAAAGTAGGGGAGGCTACGCGCGCGCGGCTGCCCTGATCAGGCAGGCGGCGGTAGTCTTGACAGCCAAGTATGTTTTGCGCGCAGTCCCAGAGGAGGACAAAATTTATGGACCAAGTGATGGTCAGGGCCATGTGATGGTCATTGTCAGAAGGACACAGGGGCTACCCAAGACGGGATGTCGGTGATACAATAAGAGGGACATGCGGTATATCGGTCTCACTTGAGAAATCCTAGTCCACTCCTACGGTATGAGTTTCAAGGATCCTGTGGGACAAGTTCTGAGGTGCTGGATGGAGGAAGAACTCCATAGTGTGGGTAACGTGCACAAACTCTGCAGAGTCACACAAATCTATTCGAATAGTCGCGTCCACGGTAATGGACACAGTTCATACTACGTCACACCATATGATCAACATGAGTTCGGTGGTATGTTTGTGGTAAGTGGATGGTTATACGATGACCGGATTGGTTGGGTGGTAACGAAGGACACCTACCCATGGTTTGGTCACGAGGTGACCCGGTGCTTGAGTCTGTAAGGACTCCGAGGTAAGCCACGTGATCATGCGATGATCATGTGGGGTCCATGCGACCTTAAACGATGATTGTGTGTGCATTAGTCTTAATGTTGATGATATGCTTGATGAATATCTGTTTGCATGATATTGTTGCTCACCTGTTTAATTCGCTAATATACTTGAACCTGTTGCCATGTTATTGTTTTGCCTTGTTGCATGGTTGTTGTGAGCTTGCAAGTATATTCAATGTACTGACCTAGCGTGTTATGCCAGATTTGCAGGCCGTTCCTTGAATGGGTAGGACGACGTTCCCGGTGTTTGCGAGCTAGGAGGTGTCCCAGCCAGTGTCCATGTGGATTGGAATTCATCATCGCTGTTATTGTTCCGCTGCCGTCGTTATTCCGCTGCTAGAGAGTTATGCTTCTTGGAGTAGAGTTGAGGCTAGCGTGAGGAGCAAGCCATGTTTCCGCTAGCGTTGTAATAGACCTCGTGTACCCCTATCTTCGGTAATAGAAAGTTGTTCAGTTCTATATCAAGGAGTGCCGTGTTCCAGAAGACTTGATCTCTGGGCTGGTGCACGGTGCGTTCCGGTCCTCTGAGCCGGGGTGCCACACAATGGCGCCGTTTACAACCAAGGTTGCTAACTTCACCTGGACCTGCACACACAACAGATAGCTTTGCTCCCAACGAGTACAGAGGAGTTTTCGATTCCTCCGACCTTGTCGTTTACAAAGGATAAAACGCACGGGATAATAGTGATAGTGATAGCTACGGAAAAATAAATACTGAAAGTAAATTGAAGGTGTAAACAATGTTGGAAATATGGACTAGCGTCCTATGATATTCATTAGTGATGTCTCTCTCCCAAAAGACGATAAAATAGCCATGCGAGGTAAACAAATTATAGCTGGGCAATTGACAGGATTATGTGCGCAAACCAATGCTAATTATGCTATAAAGAAAGGAAGAGGCTCAAAACCATGGGCGGTACGCCAAGACAAGTAGAACAAAATCCATCTACATCTAACTACTTGTAACAACCCATATTTCACAAAAATTAATTTTTTTTGCTTTCGGTGTGAATTGTTGGATTGTCTGATTTGTTTGCGGTGTTTGCATCTCCGATTTATCAATCGGAGATTATTTTCCCCCCTCTTATCTCGTACCGGACGGAGACCGACCCTCGCCACCCTGACACCTGACCTTTGCGACACCGGGTTTCACCTGAACACCGTTGCAAAAACCCGCACCAGACCAGCCGCAGCCAACGGAACAAAAACCCCGTTTAGTAAGTAAATGAGATATTTTTATAGCGTGCTGGAAAGTGTTCTCGGATCGGTTCCAGCGCAAGGTGAACACCGCCGGCTCGACGCGCTGATCGCGCAGTTTGAAGGTTTACCCGAATCGGAGGTTCTGCGGACCCCCGGCAGTCAGAAACGTAAACGCCGCGCGCGCGAGAGAAAACCGGGGATGTTTTTGCAAATTGCCAGCCACTTGTCCTATAAAAATACCACCACCCCACTTAGGGTTTTCCCTAAGCACCTAGGCAGCCCCAGATCCAGTTTTGCCAAATTTATACCCCATTTTCGTCCAACCTAGCTCCAGATCTGAGACTTTTCGTCCCTGCGATCTGGACCGTCAGATCTCGCGATCCGACGGCCCAGATCTCGCCCAAACCCCCAACCGCACCTCCTCTCTCCTCCAGGCTGCCGCCCGGGCCCGAAGTCGCCGCCGCGGCTCAACTCCGGCCGGCGAGTCGTGCGCCACTGGTCAGCCTCCCGTGCCCCTCCTCTCCTCTCTCCTTCCCTCTCACTCCCTCTCACCTCATCTCTGTGTTGCCCGCGAGGACCTCGCGTCGCCGGTGCCATGGGAGCCGCCCCCGATCTCCGTCGTCCTCTACCATGGCTCGGTCCGTGCCGCCCCTGCTCAACGCCGGTGACCTCCCTAGCCTCGGATCCGGCGACTTCCGTCCCGATCCGCTCGTCCCCGCCTCTCCACGCCGCCTGGAACCCTGCCCCCCTGACCGGAGCATTGCGCCACCGCCTCTGTTCGTGCTTGAGAGGACGAGCTCCACCCGCTCGCTGCGCCTGCGTAGGCCGGCGCGCCCCAAGGCCCAGCTCGCCCCCTGGCCAGCGCGGCCTGCACCCATTCCTCGCCTGGGCCACGGCCCACTAGGTGAGCCGCCCCTGTTTTCCTTTTTTTTCTTTTCTTCAGCGGTAGTTGGGCCGGCCCAGTATCTTTCGGCCCGTTAGATGTTTTTTTTTCTTTTCTAGTTTATTTAATTTGCAGATTGTTTTAGTATTTTCCGAGGCCCTTATCTTTTTAACGGTAGCTCGGATCGCGACGCTTTAAACATGAAACTTGCTTAGTTTTTCATGTAGATTAATAAAATGTTGCTTGTTGCCATGTTTGACTTTGTTTACATGTTGTCTTACTGCTAATTACAACCTTTCCACTATAAACTGTAATTGTCATAACTTTTTAACCTTTGCTCTGATTAAAATGTTCTTTATATGTATCTTGACTAGAATTTCCTGTAGATTGGGTTTATGCTGCTCTTGCCTGCTAATAAAAATAATGAAATATTGTTAGAGCAAAACAATACCAAATGCAATAATTATCGTGGGGTCCGTAATAGTTGCCATGTATAGGTTTTACCCCCCACTTAAATTGACTAGCATAGATAGTTTACCTTATGCTTCACCTCTTGACATGCTTGAGTGATATGCCATGTTAACAACCTTTGCTCATGTTGTGTAGATAAACAACTTGAACCATCATAAATGTGCGGTATCGGTCGTGTGTGACGAGTACTCCACTTAACCTGTTAGTAACCGCTCTCGACGGTAGGTGCGATGTCTCGTGTTGCCTTCTTGTTGATGCTTTCTCGTGTTTTCTTCGTAGTAATAGAGTGCTTGCTCGTTGATTGCTTTCCAGTGTTTACCGTCTTGTGTGCTTCCGCGGGTACCTCTCGGAGATGATGCGAGCTTGCGATCAATTACACCTTCGGAACCCAACTTATCAACAGGAAAGGACTATACATTACTTATGATCCATTCTATTTCTACCAGCGGTTTGCATGCTAGTCTAGGTTAGGTTCGATGTTTGATCCTACTACATGTTTACAGCCTCTTTCAAACCGATACAGCCATGTCCCCTCCCAGGAAACCTTGTACTGCTATGTTACTATTTCTCGTTGCTCAGCCCCTGCTTAGTATGCATGCTTAGGATGCTATGATGTTACCCTGTTACTCCTTGGTTTTGGGCTATCCCATTATTATATTGTTGTTGATGATATGATTATTATAATGTTGACTATATTCGACGAAGGATGGAAGGTCTAGGCTATCCCGCCCCGACACTTCGTTCCATTCGAGTCACCTAGGATCCGAGTTCCGGGTATTGGTTTTAAGACTGAGCGTGCCTAACCGCGTGTGGGATTTTATGGGGTCCCCTTTTCTTACCTACCTAGCTTCAAACATTTCTAGTGGTGGCCCAAGCTGATTTACCATTTGAAAACCATGCATATATGTCTGTCGGGTAGCTCCTGGCAGACATCCTTTAAAACAACCTGGACCAGTAAGGACATGGTTCCTTGCTGGCCCATCATGACCGGCTGAGGACCCGGTCTCATGTGAGATTAACCGGCAATCCAAACTTGGAGTCATACGGTAGAGACCAGATCGAGAGAGCGGCCGGATCCTGAGCTGGATGTCGACTCACCGGGGGCCACCTGGATTTGTTCGTTGTTAGTTAGAGGGACCTGTCATTTCGGATCTCTCGGAACGAAATTATAAAATGGTTGCCTATGATGGGTAGCAACTGAGAGAGATGGGCGTGCGTGCGGAGCCTTGTAATGGGCAGTTGGTACACCCCTGCAGGGTTAAATCTTTTCGAGAAGCCGTGTCCACGGTTATGGACGACTTGAGACCTACTCCTTGTTCATAGACAACAACAGCTGAGATAATGTTAATATAACTTGATCAACGTGTGTGTTCCTTGACTGCTTCTTCTTCGTCGGGATGCGAACAGGAGGACAAGGATAGGATAGGTGTTATGTTTGCGTAAGTAGGTGGATAGCAAGACTTGTTGGAGGCGATTCCTCATCGAATGCTTGGCTTCTTACCTTACTCTCTAGATCGTTAGCCACTTTATAAATGCTAGTGCGGTAGCAACCTCACCACTTACCCCATCCTTATCGTAAACTACTAGTTGTCCTAGAATGACGAGTGATGAAGTCCTTGCTGAGTCAGTTGACCACTACAGTTGGATGCTGAGTACTTCTGTACTCATGATACTACCCCCAATCTCTTTCCAGGGTTCTTAATCGACAACAGGTATGGTGATGGACGTTTCACGTGGAGACTCGACGACGACTAGTTAGGCGGATCCCAACGGAGGGCCTGGACCCGTGTGGTTATGGGGATCGATGTTTTTCTCTTTGCCACTAGGCATTTGATTGTAGTATGTACTTAGACATGTATCTTCCGCTGTTGTATTGTTTTAAGGAAGTTGTATGCTGATTGTATGAGATGTTGTATCCTTGTATCTGTAATGTTGTGATATCATGTTGAAAATCTGGGGCATATGGCGTTGTCATATGTTGCGGTGGGACCGATATGTGCTTCGTCCCCGGATCTGGATGGAAACGTCTAGATCTGGAACAATACCGCATATCGGGCCTTACACTACTAATCATCCACCTTGAGATATCTATCCAGAACATCTCGCTGGTATTAAGTTGTGAATCCCACCCAAAGTGTAAACTCAAAGCAACAAACAACCGCATTAAAGAACTTTGCATAAAGTAAAAAATCCTTGCACCCACAAGTAAAAGCACCGTTGTTTTCTCCCTTGTGGCAACAGCACATCCCCTAGACTCATGTTTCTGTCACTCAAGCTAGTCATCGGGGGGCATGAACCCACAATCATGCATAACGCTCCCTTTTGGAGTCACTACCTACTACTTGGCCAAAGCAATAAACATCAACGGAGAACCTGCAAGAATTACTCAAGAGCATAAATATAAAAGAGGAAAATCAAATATATAACTCAATCACAATCTGAACATAATCTCATCATCCATCGGATCCCAACAAACTCAGAATAGCAACAGCAGAAAGATTACATATGTGCCTCGATCATGTCGGGCAGCTCACGAGGTCTAATCCATGAAGAATAAATAGGGGAGGAGAACATCACATAGCTACTGATCATAGACATGGTCCAAGGTGGACTACTCACGCTTCATCCAGGAAGCATCCATGGTGGTGGAGAAGCTCCCGGAGGTGATTCCTCCCTCCGGCAGGGTGCCAGGAAGAGGTCTTCTGGTGCTCCCGATCTTGGAAGCGCGACGGCGGCGGAACAGAGGGGAGATCGCAAATAAGGGTTTCGTCTCAGAGGGTTTCTCGTCACGGGGAATAAATAGGCCAAAGGGGGCAGCCAGAGGTGGGCCAGGGGCTCCAGGCGCCCCCCATGGCGCGACCAGGGGTGGGGCCGCGCCCTCTGGCCGCCTAGGGCCCCACTGGCTCCCCTCTGGCCCATCTCGGGCTCTTCGCGAAGGTTCTGGTACGCTGATTTTTCCTATATTTTTCCCTGAATTTTTCTGGTACTTTTAATAAGGGGGAAACCTGAAATAGAAAAACAACAGAAAACAGGAACTGGCACTGGGGTGCACTGAGTTAATAGGTTAGACCAAATATGATCAAACGTGTATGGAAGTTCATCAATATCATAGAAATATCACACAAAAGAGGCATGGAACAAGCAAAAATTATAGATACATTTTGGACGTATCAACATCCCCAAGCTTAATTCCTGCTCGTCCTCGAGAAGGTAAATGATAACAAGCATAATTTCTGTGGTAACATGCTAACAACCATATAAGAACTTTTAAGTAAAGCAATCAAGGCATGTAATTCAATTCAAGTCATAACACGCAAGAGTCTATATTTGGCATTGAAGGAGGAACCATAAGGACATAAAGGTTCAAGAGCTCTCGCTGTACGTTTGCGCCCAAGAAAGGGGATAGGGATATACGAGAAAAAGTATTCTGATGTTGAGAACTCAATCTACTAACGTTTAACACTTAGTCTTCTTTGGAATCTTATCTTGACTCATCCCCAGACCACTAGCGAGGTACAAGTCAAAATGATCCACTCCTTTTCGACATTTTGAGCACTCATGCAATGGATGAGCGTAAGAAAGAAAGTTGACACTTAGGATGGCAAAGAGAGAATAAGGTGGACGAGGAAGACAAAAAGGTGTGAAAGGCTCACATCAATGAGGACAATCATAGGAGAGAGAAAGCCAAATGATAGCTATAATGTGAGGAGTAGGGATTGCCATGCAACAGATGTACGTATGAGCTAAGGTAAGCTCTCCAATGGAACTAGTGGGGGTGCATCCAACTTTCTTGCTCAAGAAGACCTAGAGCTCATTGGAGGAGGCTCATCATTTGAATATACAAGCCAAGTTCTATAGTGTGAAGGTCTGCACATAGCTATATGCATGAATGATAATCTCTATGGAGTACAAGCTATAAGAAGGAGTACGAGTGTGGATCTCTCAAAAGGAATAGTAGTGTTCCCCATTCTCTCTTTTTATTTCTTTTTTCTCCTTTTTCTATTTTTTGTATTTTTTTGTGGCCTCAATGACTCTTTCTATTTCTCTCATTTATCCTCTTTGGGATCTTTTAATTTGTCCTCTTTGGGATCTTTTCCTCACTTTAGGGGAAACACTCTATATATTACAAGAAGTATAGAAGATCTTTCACACTTTACAAAGTACTCAAATCATAAAGAAGATGTAACTATCATGATGTATGCAAATGTATGCCTCTACCAGGGTAGCAGGATATGCAATGATACTAGCGCGTCATGTAGAAATGATTAGGGCAAGGCCCAACTACCATGCGGCTCATCGATCAAGCAAGTAGCATATATGAAATGAAGATCAAGTCATGAGAAGGTGGATGTTGCATGGAAATATATCTCGGAAAGGCTATGGAAATGCCTTGATAGGTAGGTATGGTGGCTGTTTTGAGGAAGGATATAAGGAGGTTTATGATGACAGAGCGTATCGTTCCAAGGGTTTGGATGTACCGGCGAAGGTGGACGCCAACTCTCGGAGTGAGAAGAAAGCAATGCATGACACATGAGAGGCTAGAAAAATATGGGAAGGTGGAAGTGTCATCTTTTGAATACTCACATTAGTCCGAAGAACTCATGCACTTTTTATCGGTAGCACTCAATCTAATAAGGAGGTTCACAAAGAGACAAGTACCCCGAGGAGGAGTGTATGGGCGTTTGGTTATCCTTGCGCATCCTCGACTCATGGTACGTGAGTGTATTCTAATATTCGACCCCTTAGAAGAGTAGTGATCCATCTAGTAGCTAGAGTTCTCAACTAATTTTTTAGGTTTTGAAAATAAACACGGATTTCCCAAAATAAAACATCTATCACTAATAGGCTAAAGCTCTTGACACCAAAAGTCCAAACATTACTCAAAACAATACCTCAAAACTATTGCAAGTTACTACTACAAAAGAATAGCAACCTCAATTACGTACTTCAAGTCAAGACACAAAACTCAGTGCAATAGGAAAACTCTCTAAACAAGAAAACATGAAAACTCAAGAGAGTTCCAGCAACAAACTAACCAAAATCTCTTTAAGAAGATGAGCATGAAAACTAAGAGCAAAACATGACAGTAGCTACGAGAACGATGAAGAACACACACATAAAAAAAAGGGTGAAAAATCCTATGTTGTGTTCTAGATTTTGGAAGTGGAGCGTGTTTATCTCCCACACAAAGAAAGTTGGGTTGTAACTTTTTATGAACAACAAGAAAAGCTAAAGAAAACTAAAAATAAAACCTAAGAGCGAGATGCTCCAAGAATAGGACATAACGCATGAAGTGATAAAAATATGGTGAAACGAGAGACGAACTGATAATTGTTGATAGAGAAGGGGATGCACGGGGGAATCCCCAAGCTTAGATGCTTGAGTCTCCTTGCATATTTCTTGGGTATGCATGGGGGCATCCCCAAGCTTGAACTCTTGACACTTCATAATCTTCTTTCATCATCTTCCCTCGCACAATTGAAAACTCCTTTCATACATAACTCATCATAATCTGATTAGCGAGGTTAGTACCCATAATAAAATAATTTTTTCTCTAATGGAAATAAAGATAATCTTGAAGATCTATTGTTTCTCAAGATTTCCAAAAAGTTTTTGCAAAGAAAAAGCAAGCTTAAAGTTTTCAAAACAAAGAAAAGGAAAAACAAGACAGAATCTGTGAAAAACAGACCGGTAGGTAGTAAAGAATTTCTTTAGGGGTAATTCTGCAACTCAAATCAAAAAAATCATAACATACGAATTTCGTAATTGTATAGAGCACGCTGTGTAAATAATTCAGCTCAAAAAGATGAACTGAGATTTTTCTCTGATTTTTCTAGTCACGAGGACAGAATCTGTTTTCTGGACAACATGTCACAACTTTCACTTCCCTTATCGTATGAGGCTATAAAAGGCACAAAGCTGGAAAAGTAAAGATACAATGATGTTGCTACAGTAGTAACAATCATCAAGACCACTAAAAACAGAAGAAAAACAAAAAGTACATCCTAAATTCGTTGCGGGCTGCCTCCCAAAAGCGCTTCTTTAAAGCCATTAGCTAGGCTTAAAGATTATAGAAGATGCTCTCACAAGAATAAGAATTTTGAAGCAAAAGTGAGCATCAAGAAGCAAATATGAAACACATTTAAGCCTAACCCACTTCCTATGCATAGGCATCTGGTAAGAAAATAAATCAAAGAAGCACAGAGTGACATGCATAGGAAGGTGGAACAAGAACAACTTCGAAAGTTTCAGTTTAGAGAGAGGTGGTTTTGTCACATGGTATTTTCTATAACCAAACTTTCCTCTCTAAAAGTAATTTTCAGTAGTATCATGAACAAAATCAAGAATATAACTATCATATAAATCATATTGTTCATGACCTACAAGCACACGTGTATTGTTTTCCACACGGTTTTTAGGATCATAAGATAAATGCAACCCATCACATTGATCTTTGATAAGAGAAAAATTCTCCGGAGTTGGAGGTTTTAAAAGGATAATAGGACACTAAAGTGTGGTTGTGATAGCAAAAATTTCATGCTTAACATGAGGAACTATAGAAAGTTCATCTCCGTAAACATCATCCATAGTGGCATCACGACCATAATCATAGAAGGCATCAACTTCATCAAAAAGGGAACTTTCAAAAGAATCCATAGGTTCATAATACTAATATAAGGTAAGATTCAAAGAGTTACTCTCATTAGAAGGTAGACATGGATGTCTCCATTCTTCCTCCTTTTGTTCGTCACTCTCCTCCTCTTTTTCATCCAAGGAGCTTTCAGGTTCATAAATTTCTTCTTCCATAGAGTCCTGCAAATCATTAGTCTCTTCCTTTGGGGGAGACATTCTCTCAAGATGATCAGTAATGTAATAATTTGCATCATAATTTTCCAAAAAATAGTTAAGTATAGCAAGACTCTCAGATTTGTAAGGGGCATCATCAATAATTTTAAGAAGAGAGGTAATTTCATAGGCGCCCTTATAAGCAATAAATTCTTCTATTTGCTTTGCATCATCAAAATCATAATTTCTCTTAGCATAAGAAGCTAAGGTTTCATCATCATTGTAATCACATTGGAAAGCAAGGTGTTTGTGCATCATAAAGCAACAAGATTCATCCATGTAGAAAGACATATTATATATTGAGCACAAGTTTCTAGCATAGTCATACAACTAGTGTATTTGTGTCAATAAGTGTATCCCCTTTTGAGACATGCGGTGTTCCTTGTACCACTTTTGTTGATCCTCAGTGAATCCTCCATGACAATAAGATCTGGTTACAAAGAATTCAGACATTCATTGGCAAGTAAGGAACTAGACATACTATTTTTTTTGGATTCTTGATAAAGGACACTAAAGCAAAAACTGAAAGGTAAACTAACAAGACTAAAAAGAAAAGATAAAAGATAGTGTGCAACTCCCCTATCTTGAAGAGTTGAGTCCCCGGCAACGGCGCCAGAAATTTGCGGTTGGCTGGACCACTCTTTTGCTGCGCTTCGGAATCCCCAGCAACGGCGCCAGAAATTTCCTTGATACACGAGATAATACTCGACCCTCGTTGGTTACCCCAAGTGGAAGGTGAGATGTAGCGTAGCGGCAAATTTACCTTAGCGAAGATGCTAAGGTTTAGATTGTCTCCAGTAGGACTCCAAGATCGACAAGTAGATGGTGAATTGAACAATGGCGCCGTTTACAACCTAGGTTGCTAACTTCACCTGGACCTGCACACACAACAGATAGCTTTGCTCCCAACGAGTACAGAGGAGTTGTCAATTCCTTCGGACTTGTCGTTTTACAAAGGATAAAACGCATGGGATAATAGTGATAGTGATAGCTACGGAAAAGTAAATACTGAAAGTAAATTGAAGGTGTAAACAATATTGGAAATATGGACCGGGGTCCTATGATGTTCACTAGTGATGTCTCTCTCCAAAAATACGATAAAATAGCCATGTGAGGTAAACAAATTACAGCTGGGCAATTGACAGGATTATGTGCGCAAACCAATGCTAATTATGCTATAAAGAAAGGAAGAGGCTCAAAAGCATGGGCGGTACGCCAAGACAAGTAAACCGAAATCCATCTTCATCTACCTACTAATCATCCACCTTGAGATATCTATCCAGAACATCTCGCTGGTATTAAGTTGCGAATCCCACCCAAAGTGTAAACTCAAAGAAACAGACAACTGCATTAAAGAACTTTATGTAAAGTAAACAATCCTTGCACCCGCAAGTACAAGCACCGTTGTTTTCCCCATTGTGCCAACAGCACATCCCCTAGACTTATGTTTCTTTCAATCAAGTTAGTCATCGGGGGCCATGAACCCACAATCATGCATAACTCTCCCTCTTGGATTCACTACCTACTACTTTGCCAAAGCAATAAAAAGCAACGAAGAACATGCAAGAATTACTCAAGAACATAAATATAAAAGAGGAGAATCAAATATATTACTCAATCATAATCTGAACATAATCTCATAATCCATCGGATCCCAGCAAACTCAGCATAGCAGTAGCAGAAAGATTACATATGTGCCTCGATCATGTAGGGCAGCTCACGAGGTCTAATCCATGAAGAATAAAGAGGGGAGGAGAACATCACATAGCTACTGATCATAAACCCATGGTCCAAGGTGGACTACTCACGGTTCATCCGGGAAGCATCCATGGTGGTGGAGAAGCTCTCGGAGGTCATTCCTCCCTCCGGCAGGGTGCCGGGAAGAGGTCTTCTGGTGCTCCTGATCTTGGAAGAGCGACGGCGGCGGAACGGAGGAGAGATCGCGAAAAAGGGTTTCGTCTCCGAGGGTTTCTCGTCATGGGGAATAAATAGGCGAAAGGGGGCAGCCAGAGGTGGGCCAGGGGCTCCAGGTGACCCCCTGGCGCGGCCAGGGGTGGGGCCGCGCCCTCTGGCCGCCTGGAGCCCCCCTGGCTCCCCTTTGGCCCCTCTCGGGCTCTTCGCGAAGCTTCCGGTACACTTATTTTTCCTATATTTTTCCCAGAATTTTTTGGGTACTTTTAATAAGGGGGAAACCTGAAATAGAAAAGCAGCAGAAAACAGGAACTGGCACTTGGGTGCACTGAGTTAATAGGTTAGTCCAAATATGATCAAACGTGTATGGAAGTTCATCAATATCATAGCAATATCACACAAAAGAGGCATGAAACAAGCAGAAATTATAGATACGTTTTGGATGTATCAGCAGCGAACCCGTACGGGGTCGTTTTCCCCTCCTTTCTAGCGTGGCCACACCTTTTCCCCCGGAGAGGCCATGGTGGCAGCAAGGACGACGACGTGGCCGGAGGGCTGCTCCCCTTTATAAGCACGCCCAGGGCTCCCCTAGAAATCCTAGGACTCGTTTCCCCTCCCAATTGCGTCGCCGCCGACGCGTTCCTCTCACTGTTCCTTCCCCTGTTCTCGCCATGGCTCCGGTAAGCAAGCTTCAATTCGCCGCCGTCCTCACCTCTTCTTGAAACTCGCGTGTGCTCTCTGCGATCCCGTGGTAAACCTGCTCCGGCCACGGCCGCCTAGGCCATGGTAGGCTTAACCCGTGCGTGCGCGCGCTCTTGGCAGCGTCCAGACCATGCGGGTAGCAGCTAGAGAACCCCCCGAGTTTTCTTTGTTTACGTGCGCTCTGCACCTATTCCGTAGATGCCCGGTGTGCGTGTTGCCGCATCGGCTTTGCAGCTTGATTAAGGCGCCACCTTGCCGTCGATCTGCCCAGATATGGGCACCCACGACTGCGTGGAGGTGTCCTCCTTCGATTGCGAGTCCCCGTCGAGGTAGAGCCGACCTGTGCTCGACGCTTCTATCGCCGGAACAGGTGGTGTTCGCCACCTCTGCATCTGTCAACGCGACGCTGCCTTGAGGTTTCAGTGAGAGTCACGTCGTCGTCGGTGGGATCCCGACGAGACTGTCAGTGGTAATGGAGGCCTGGGTGTTCCCTCTACGCCCCGGGCTACTCCGCTTGTTCTGGGGTGCTCCATCGCCGACGTGAGGGTCGCCGGAAGCCCCGGCTCCGGTGTCTCACAGAGTTCGCGCGCGCTCGTCAGAGTGTCAAGGTTCAGAGAGATGGGTGCAAGCTAGTAGGCTGGGCCTCGCTTCTCCATCAAAGCAGGCAGCAGTGGCGCAAAGGTTTAGGCCCAGCGCGCCGTGCTTGGGGTCATCGGCTCGATCCCCCACTAGGACAATTGTCCCCTTTTCTTTTTTAGTTTTTCCAGCAGGTGCGTGGGCTTGGCCGAGTGGCCTCGGCTACGCCAGTGGGCTAGCAGGAGTGGCAAGAGGGAGAGTTGGACCTTTGCGCCCGAATCCAGCCTGAGAGGCTAGGCCTCTCCTTTTCTTTTTCTTTTCAATTCCTTTCTGTTATTGATTTCCAAATTTGATTTGAATTCAAGTTCAAATCTGAATCTGGAATTTGAATTCTTCTGCCTCAATCATTTCATCCCATATATGAATTTAGGGTAGAATTTCCCAATGGAACCCATGGTGAGGTCCATTTTTTAAACTGAACCTTAAATTATTGAGGTATTCTCAATTTGCATTAAGGCCCTCCAGCTCTTTTGAATTTGCAAACTGTGTTTTGCAAATTCAACTTGGGTCATGTCATCTTGAATCCTTTGCCTCCATGAACCAGCCCTAGCATATTGTCATATGCAAGTATCTGGGATCCTTTTTCTTCTGTTGAACCTTCCCGGTGTCAATTTCACCGACACCTCTCCGTCTCCGGAATCAAAGATTTATTTTTCACGATGCACTTATCCTTGTTAACTTGTTATTTTTGTTCATTCCATGCCATGTTGCCATGTTATTTGCACCAAAGTTAAGGCTATGAACAAAGCCATAAATTTTTTTCATATGGAGTTTGTTGACGTGTCGTCAACACCTTCATTTAAATTTGACTAGCTAGGGTCACACCATGTCTATTTAAATTTGATCATCCCATCTGTAAGGCCCGATATGCGGTACTGTTCCAGATCTAGGAGTTTCCACCCAGATCCGGGGACGAAGCACATATCGGTCCCACCGCGACATATGACAAAGCCATATGCCCCGGATTTCCAACATGATATCACAACATTACAGATACAGGATACAACATCTCATACAATCGGCATACAACTGCCTTAATACAATACAACAGCGGAAGATACATGTCTGAGTACAGACTACAAGCAAATGCCTAGTGGCAAAGAGAAAAGCATTGATCCCCATAACCACACGGGTCCAGGCCCTCCGCCGGGATCCGCTTAACTAGTCGTCGTCGAGTCTCCACGTGAAACGTCGATCACCATACCTGTCGTCGATCAGAACCCTGAAAAGAGTTTGGGGGTAGTATCATGAGTACAGAGGTACTCAGCATCCAATTGTAGTGGTCATCTGACCCAGCAAGGACTTCATCACTCGTCATTCTAGGACAACTAGTAGTTTACGGTAAGGAAGGGGTAAGTGGTGAGGTTGCTGCCGCACTAGCATTTATGAAGTGGCTAACGATCTAGAGAGTAAGATAAGGAGCCAAGCATTCGATGAGGAATCGCCTCCAACAAGTCTTGCTATCAACTACTGTCGCAAGCATAACACCTATCCTATCCTTGTCCTCCTCTTCGCATCTAGACGAAGAAGAAGCAGTCAAGGCACACACACGTTGATCAAGTTATATTAAGATTATCTCAGTTGTTGTTGTCTATGAACAGGACGTAGGTCTCAAGTCGTCCATAACCGTGGACACGGCTTCTCGAAAATATTTAACCCTGCAGGGGTGTACCAACTGCCCATTATGAGGCTCCGCACGCACGCCCATCTCTCTCAGTTGCTACCCATGATAGGAAACCATTTTATGATTTAGTCCCAAGAGATCCGGAACGACAGGTCCCTCTAACTAACAACGCACAAATCCGGGTGGCCTCCGGTGAGTCGACATCCAACTCAAAAGCCGGCCGCGCTATCGAGTCAGCCTCTACCGTCTGGACGAGGTCTGGTTAGCTACCCAAACAGATGTGGGCAGCCCCCTAGCTTCCAGGTGTGGACCAACAAGAGAAACCATGTCTCCGCTGGCCCAAGTTGTTTTAAAAGATATCTGCTAGGAGCGACCCGATAAGATATATATGCATGTTTTCGAATGGTAAATCAGCTTGGGCCACCACTAGAAATGTTTGAAGCTAGATAGGTAAGAAAAGGGGACCCCATAAAATCCCACACGCGGTTAGGCACGCTCAGTCTTAAAACCAATACCCGGAACTCGGATCCTAGGTGACTCGAATGGAACAAAGCGTCGGGGCGGGATAGCCTAGACCTTCCATCCTTCGTCGAATATAGTCAACATTATAATAATCATATCATCAACAATAATATAATAAGGTGATATCCCAACCCAAAGAGTAACAGGGTAGCATCGTAGCATCCTAAGCATGCGTACTAAGCAGGGGCTGAGCAACGAGCAATAGTAACATAGAAGTACAAGGTTTGCTAGGAAGGGACATGGCTGTATCGGTTTAAAAGAGGCTGTAAACATGTGGTAGGATCAAACATCGAAGCTAACCTAGACTAGCATGCAAACCGCTCGTTGAAATAGAATGGATCATTAGTAATGTATAGTCCTTGCCTGTTGAGAAGTCGGGTTCCGAAGGTGTAGTTGATCGCAAGCTCGCATCGACTCCGAGAGGTACCCGCGGGAGCACACAAGAAGTAAACACTGGAAAGCAATCAACGGTGCACCACTATTACTACGGAGCAATACAAGATCAAAGAGACAACACATGGCACGGCAACGCGATACGGATCTATCGTCGAGAACGGTTACTAACGATTTAAGTGGAGTACTCGTCACACACGACGATACCGCACGTTTAGAATCGGTTCAAGTTGTTTAGCTACAGGTGATAAACAAAGGTTGGTAACATGGCAACACAAGAAAGCATGGCATAGCACACAAAGAGGTCAAGAGGTGAAGCACAAAGTAAACTATCTATGCTAGTCAATTTAAGTGAGGCACAACCTAAACATGGCATAACACTAAGTGCCGCACGATGATTAAAAGATTTGGTACTGTTCTGCCCTAAACCATATTTTATTACTTTTATTAACAAGCAAGAGCAGCAAAAACACACCTACATGCAATTCTAGTCACGTTACATATAAGAAACATTTTAATCCGAGCAACGGATAAAAAGTTATAGCAGTTACAGTTACAGTGGCAGGCAGTGTAATTAGCAGTCAAACAGCAGGTAAACAAATTCAAACATGGCAAGAAGCAATGAATTATTAAACTAGACACAAAACTAAGCAAGTTTCATATTTAAATCGTCGCAATCGGAGCTACGGATAAAAAGTTACGGCACTGCAAAAATCCTAATACAAACTGCCTAAATAAATAAAAACAACTAGCAGAAAAAAAACTAACTGGGCCGAATCTAGTCCTATTTGGGCCCAACAGATAAAAAATAGATCTAATTAAATAAAAAAAAGAAAAGGGGCAGCCTCACCCCATGGGCTGAGGCCCACTGGTCTGGAGGCCGGTTCGGTGCTGGGCTGGCCGTGGGGGCGCTGGAGTGGGCCGCAAGGGGCAGCCGGCCCAGCCACGGGCGACAGGGGGCACGGGAGATCCTCCCGATCCCATCTGCGGCGGGGCGGCGGCGGTTTACCGGTGGCTCGCCGGCCACCGGCGGCGAGGAGGGCGGCGCGCAGACGGAGGGAGAGCACGGCGGGCGAGCTCCTCTCGCCGGAGAGCCGAGGCGCGGCGGCGGCCTGCTCCGAGCTCGGGGACGAGCCCATGGCGCGGCGGCGCGGCCTCCTGGCGTCCGGCGGCGACCTGCAGGGGGAGCGGGGGCGGAGAGGTTAGGTGAGGGGGAGAGAAGGAAAGCTAGAGGAGGAGAGGAGGAGAGCGCGGGAGGAGGTGGCCGGCGGCGGCTGGCCGGAGGCGACGGGCCTGCCCACGGTGGAGCCACGGGAGGCTGTGGGAGGAGAGAGAAGAGGAGAGGCTAGGTGGGGCTGTGGGCGCGTCTGGGCCGTTGGATCGGCCGATCCGACGGTCCACATCGCAGGGAGCTGGATCAAGATCTGGGAGGCTAGGGTTTGTTGCGAAAATTAGGGTATTTGGGACCAGATCTGGGGCTGGTGGCTGCCTAGGGAAAACCCTAGGTGGGTGGGAGGGTGGTGGTCTTTATATAGGCAGGTTGGCTGGCCAGTTGACGCAAAGGCCCTCGGTACCCCTCTCGCGTGTCCGGTGATCGCGTTCGTGACCGCCGAGACTCCATACGGACTCCGATTCTGACGAAATCTCGAACCACGCGCTCAGCGCGTCGAGCCCGTCGATCGTACCTCACTGCGGTGACATTCTGAGAACATTTTTCGACGCCCCATAAAATAATCCGTTTATTAAATAAACGGGGTTTTTCGTTCCGGTGGCGATGGCTGGTCCTGTGCCGGTTGCGATGGTTCTCGGGTGAAATCCCGGTGCCGCAGAGTCGTGTGCCGTTGGGGAAAAGGGTCGGTCACGCATCCGATACGAGAATAAGGGGGAGAAATATTCACCGATTATTATTTCGGTGAAGCAAACACCGCAAACAATACAGGCAATCAAACAATTCACACCGAAAACAAAATTTTTGATTTTTGCAAAAACTGGGCTGTTACACCATCCAGGCTAGAGCATTTTTGGTCTCGATGTTTACTTGTGTGCTTTTCCTTGACGGTACCTTACGTTAGCACCTGAGACTGCCGAGGAGACTTACCTGGAGATTTCCGACACCGAGCCCGAGGACCCTGCTACGTCATCTCCGTCGACTGATTACCCAGGCAAGGGGGTTTATATATCATTCTTTATAGTTTTCATCTAGCTTGCCTAGTTGTTTAGAACGACTGTTTGATCCTACCACCATATACTTTTGCCTCTCAAGTTAACCCAAATAGCCATGCCCCCACATGCTAGCAAAACCTTGTTTGGCTATGTATCTTGCTTGCTTAACCATTGCTTAGTATGTGTAAGCCCTTAAGCTGCTGCTTATACCCATTGCTACTTGGTGTAATATCATGCTATTATCCAAAATTGGTCGATATTTATTATTATGATGTTATTTTATATTTGACGAAGGATGGGAGACCGGGCTGTTCCCGCCAGGTGTTTTTTTCCATTCGAGTCACCTAGGTCCCGAGTTCCGGGTATTGTGTTTCTTGACGAGCGTGCCTAATCGTGTGTGGGATTCTATAGGGTCCTCCTGTCTTACCTACCTAGCTTCAAACAGTTCTAGTGGTTGCCCAAGCTGATTTACTATATGCAAACGTGTAATTGCTTGGTTGGTACCCCAGCTATTTTCAAACCAACCCAGACCAGTAAGGACATGGTTCCTTGATGGCCCATCATGACCGGCTGAGGACCCGGTCTCATGTGAGATTAACCGGCAATCCAAACCTGGAGTCATACGGTAGAGACCGATTCGAGAGTGCGACCGGCTTTGAGTTGGATGTCGGCTCACCGGGGGCCACCCGGAATTGTGCGTTGTAAGGTAGAGGGACTCTGACGTTCCGGAGTTTCAGGCGTTTACCCAGCCAAGTGGAAACCGGGCGTACATGCGAAGCCTATGATGGGAAGTTGGTACACCCCTGCAGGGTTAAATATTTTCGAAAATCCGTGTCCGCGGTTATGGATGACTTGAGACCTACTCCTTGTTCATGGAATAACATCAACTTAATCATGCTTTAAAAGTTGCCAACGTGTGAGTTGCCTTGATAGCTCTTCTTCGTCCAGGGCGACAAAGAGGGGACAAGGTTGTGTTATGTTTTGCGCAAGTAGGTGGATAGAAGACCTATGACACGTTATCAACATAAGTTCTTGGATCTTCCCTTACTCTAATAGTTCGTTAGGAATTCATATATGCTAGCGCGGCTGCAACCTCAACCACTACCTTTCCTTACCGTGAGAAGTTAGTTATACTGCATTGATATATTCTCACCTCTTGCTTTTCTTTTCCCTTTTATGTTTTGCCTGATCGGCCGCTGCAGTTGGTTACTACCTCAACCCGAGCACTGGACGTTACTTTGTGGAGGTGCCACCGGAGGAGGACGATGAGGAGGACTTCGCCCAGTAGATCCTATAGTTGGGTTCCGACGTTCTGTGGGTGGACTTGTTTATGTGCAGCCCTCTCTAGGGCCATTTCGATTTTGACCGTACTCGGTCGTGTGTGTCTTCCGTATGATGTTATGATGTACTGTTGGATCTTATGATCTCTGAGATGATGTAATAAATAACAGCGGCGAGTGTATTTCCTGGACTTATATCTATATTTTTTTGTCTTAGTTGTTCATGCTTCATTTACTTATTGTCGAGAATCCGATAGCGATACGAGTGCGAGTATCGTGCGTCGGTGGCCACTTAGGCGCTTCTATCTCTGGTTGGACGCGAAATCGACTAACTCGACATAGTATCGCATCGGGGGCCTAACAACTTGGTATCAGAGCTGCACTGACTATAGGACCCCTTACTGGCCGAAGATGAGTCTAGAAACTCTTTCTTTTTCTTCTTACCCCACCCTCCCACCCCTTTTTCCGTGAGGAAGTGAAACGATGTTTTCTCTTTGCAACTTATCCTTTCAGAATAAATCTACGTTCCGTTTACATGAGGCTCCGATTCCCCTATAATATTTTGCTAGAGACGAGAAGGGTTGGTGTACGTTGAGAACGCTGAGCCGCCACTTGGGGTTGACAGCTCCACCTCGCTTACGGCGTACCTCAGGTGAAACTCCTATACATTGATGGTTGGCATCCTCCTGATGTGGTTCCTTCCCCTATAGGAGACCGCTTCTGCGGGCCGCTCAGGGAAGATGTCTCAACGTTCAGTTCTTCAACCACTCGTATATATTGTTGTGTGCTCGCTAGCAGATTATTATCTTGGATTCAGATGATCTCGGTTTGGGGATTCAAGTGACACCTAGCTTTCGGACTTTCCTGGTTAACCTTGGTGGATATTCAGCTTTCGGCTTCCTCATACCTCGTGAGGAAGTTTTGTTGTCAATATTATTTGATGTTATGGTTTCATTGATTTTTCTGCCATGTTCTCATAAGTGGTCATGTATACAGGATGCCGAGAGGGAACATGCCTCCGCCGAAGAACCATATCCTTGGGGAGGATGTGGCTGAAGTGGCCCAGGGCACAGCTGCGATCTTGCAGATGCTCCAGAAGCAGAATGCCCAGAGGAATGATCGACCACAGCACACCACTTTGTAGCAGTTCCTTGTTATCAACCCCCCAGATTCTGAGAGGCTCGAGACCCGCTGGAAGCGGATGATTGGATAGCAGAGATTAAGAAGCACTTCAACGCAACCACCGTCAGGCCAGTCGACTACGTCACCTTCGCCTCCTTCCAGCTTCAGGGGGCAGCAGCCAGCTAGTACGATACCTACAAGGCCAACAAAGGCGATGCTCTGATCACATGGGAGGACTTCGTCACAGACTTCATGTCAGAACCCCCTGTTAGGTAATGTGCTAGGGTTAGCAAGTCTCTTGCATCATGTTAAAATTTCAAAAGAAATCTTTGAAATCAAAATCAAAAACAAAATGGGAGAAGGAAACCCCCCAGTTGAATTAATTCAAAAGGCCAGATAAAAATCTTCTTCAAAAATTCTTGTTAGATTTTTGAAAAGTCTTATATCAAGTGATCTGGGACCCATCCCATGCTCATAGATTTTTCAAATATTCAAACAGTACCTTGGAATTAATCAAATAACCATATTTGAGTTAAGATTCAAATTATTTGAATTTTAAAAATGTTGAAACTTTATAAGTGGCTAGTATATATTATTATGAAGCCATATAAAATTTTTCAGCATTTAATAAAATGCCTAGCTAATTATTTTAGCACAGCAAAACAAATAGCAGAAAGAAAAACAGAGAGGAAAATAGAAAAGGGAAGGGAGCCCACTTACCTGGGCCACCCCGGCCCAACTTACCGTTTCGGCAGCCCAGCCCGCGAACACGCCTGTCTTCTTCCTCCCCGCGCGCCAAAGCAGCTCGCTGGAGCGGCCGAGCACGCCGTGGACGCCACCTCGACGCCCAGGGGCTTCCAGGCCGCCCCAGGACTCCAAAGAGCGCCCAAGAGACGTCCGCATCGTCCTCTCTCAATTCCCCCCCATCGCCGCCTCCCCTCAAGCTCTCTGCGCGTTTCCCCCTTCTTCCCCGAGAGCAGCCGCCGCTCATCGTCGTGAGAAGCCGCGGCCAACGTCGACAAGAAGGCCAGCAACCGTGTCCCCCGTGCGCAGCATCGTCGTCTTCGTCGATCTGGAGAAGCTGGCATCCTAATCGAGCCCGAGGCCGTCGCAATCTTCGCCATCGTCTCGCCGGAGCCGCCGCACGACTTCTTCGATTCCGGCCAGCCCCGAGCTCCTACGACTTCGCCACCGGTTCCGTTAGACTCACGGTGAGCTCACGGTTCACCCGAGCCATCCCAACGTCTTCCTCCTCCTCTCTAGCACAATCCACCATGAAGGCCGAAGCTCCTCGCCGCCGGGATCCATGGCGACGACCAACCGCTTCGCAGTCGAGCTCGCCGTGTTGTCCATCGCGTTCCCCGTGCTCCAAGGCTTCGTCTGCAACCACGTCTGCTTCTGCTGGAGCGCCGTAGCGAGTTCCACCCTGAGCCGTGGCTCCGACCACCGCCACCTTTGAAGAAGCCATCGCCCTAGTCACCCCCGAGATCGCCCGCGTGCACCAGACGACGCGCGAGAGCACGGGCTACGTTCCCGTGGTCTCAGCGCATCGAATGATGCACGGGAGCTGCGGATCCGAGCAGCGCCGCCGCATACAGGTCGCCGGCGTTTAGCCGCCGGTAGCCCCGCCGACGTGGCCGTGCTTAGGGACTTAACCCCACCTGGGTTAAGTGACCCTAGGTCACTGCCAAGTGGGCCCGGTGGCTTAATTAAGCCACTGGTTAAGTTAACCCAGCCGGTTAATTAACCCCTGAGGCTGACAGGTGGGACGCCCTTGTCAGTGGCCCTCTGACGCCAGCATGAAGTCATGTTGACGCCATAAATAAATTTCCAGAATAAATTGAATTAAAGAAATTCCAGAAATTCCAGAAAATAACCCAAACTTTGGAAATTCATAGATAATTCATATCAACTCCAAATTGGACAAATAATATATGAAAAATGATCAGGAGAAAATAAGCTATCCAAAATCCAACTTTCAACTATGTTTGAGTTGATTTTAAAATGGGACCAGTAGCATATGTCATTTGATTTATTTGGAATTAATTCAAATTCAATTCAAATGATTTTGCAACATGAACCATGGAATTAAGCTATATTTCAACCACACTTCAGAGGCATATCATACACATTTCCAAAAGGTTCAAAATGATCAAACAATGTCACATGTAACTTGGTCAAGTTTGAATTCAAATTGGAGTGTGAATTTGCAATTCAATTTGCAATATACTCCATTTAAATGGAATTGCTTCACACATCAAAGCATATACATCAAGTTTCAACCTTCCATCATGTGATTGTGCATTGTATTTACTTTGCTACCTTGTTTGTTGTTTGTCGAGTAGAGGTGGAACCGGAGCAGGAGGCTGCCCCCTTCGTTGAAGACCCCGAACCCCAACCTTGTCAGCAAGGCAAGCAAACCCCCATTGATCATGTCGATAAAATCCCACTTCCCTCTCATGTCTCGCTTATGCATTGTATAGGATGATTACCATGCTACGTTTCTACCGCATAGATGAACCCATTCCTTTGCATGACCTATCATTTTTTCACAGTAGTAAGCAAACCACAATCCTAGCAAATTTAGGAGTTGAGTGATATCATGTGGCCCCTGCAAATGATACTGCTTATTGCATGCTTAGAGTGATACCATGATGATACTGTTATGTGAGTCGGGATGGTAGTGATCATGATAATGATGGTAGAAAAGTGTTGGTGAATCGACCCTAATACAAGGTGAACGATGAGAGGCTGTGTAGGAGTACACGGTGGGTTGTCTCGTTGAACACCGCCCTAAGTCCGAGTTCTTGTGTGGTGATCCAAGATGAAGAGTACAACCACACATTGGGCTCACTGACCCCTCTCAGCTTACTAACTCATCCCTTTCGATGTCCAGATGTCGCAATAGTTCGGAGTTCTGGTAGGTCTGTGGCCTGGATGCTAAGTGAGAGAACGGCTCATACGAGACCGGCTTATGCACCACGCACACATCACTTGGGTCCACTTCGGTAAACCGGCCGGGTTCAAGATAGTGTTAACCAACCCAAGTAGGCGGCTTTCTCAGACTAGATCGTCTATGAGGTAACAGTTGTGGTGAGCATCCTCGCTGGCACCCCTTGAATGGTGTCGAGATCAAAGGCGTGGACCATAGTGGTGTAATTGGTTGGAGAAAGTAGTGGACTCGTGTACGCTTCTTACCTCAATGTCTGGTACTCGTAGTTCAGGATTAGCCAAGTCAAAGCTTGCACTTCTGCAAGTGAAACCCCACCTCCCTTTACCTTGATACATATGCATGAGTAGTATAGCTCCTATGTAAGTCTTGTTTAGTACGACTTTGTACTCACGTTTTCTTAATCTATGTTTTAGATGAACCCACTGACCCCGAAGGTGGCTTCTTCATCGAGCTGGACGACTGAAGATCAAGTTAGTCTAGTCCCAGTCAGACGACTGGTTCCCTCGTGGAGGGCTTGTGTTTAAATAAGGCTTCTTAAGCCATTTGTTAAACTTGTCTGTACTCAGACATACTTTGCTTCCGCTTGTTGTTGTAATGTTGGATCACATGTTTGTGATCTCTGTGTGCACTCTATAAGAGTTATCAATAAAAATGTATACTTTGTAGAGAATTGCAATGATACCGACTATTCATACAAGGCATGTGTGCTGCGTGTATGTTTATAACATGCATGTCTTTGTATGGGTTTTCGAGACCTTAGTTGTGATCTGGCTAGCGGTCTTTCATACACCAAGTGGCCCTTAGATGTGCGCAGCTTGGGGTATCGCGATGCGATTGCTCGAGACTCCGTCTCGTGCACACTTTGTGGTATGATCGAGCCCGCCCTAGACCCCGACTAAGTGATCGGGCTGGAGTAAGTCTATGTAAGACTTATGAGATAGTCGATCGTATGGTTGAGGCGACTTGTCTTTGAATATGGGAGTTCACCACCCAAATCATTAGACTTGTGTGCGGACGATGAGGACCCATCTCAGTTGATCATCCAGCCTGGATGGGATACCCCTCACGTACGATGCTCTCCGAGAACGTTCTGTGCTTGGCCTTGTCTGCTTAGACAAGTGGGTACGGTTCTCGGCTCTCCATATGACTATGTCTTAACTGGACTTGCATACGCTAACCCCGGGTCCCGACAGACTTGGTATCAGAGCAGGACTGACTGTAGGACTAGTAGCCTTGGCCAACGTCGAGTCTAGCTTGCTATTGCTATATAGTTACTCTGGGTATATAAGGGAACAACGTAAGGCTTCTTTTTTCTCCTTACCCCCTTCGTTCTGAGTTCTGAGTCACCCTCATCTTATTCTACGGGAAGATAGGACTAGGCTCTCCTCTGTCTGATTAGTACATCTCGTTGTTTGCTTCATTATAGCCGTAGGAAAGTTGTGTCCGGTTTTCCTAGCATTGTTGTAATGCTGATTTCTTACATCGTATTATGTAAGTGCTGTTTTTCATGATTGGAAGATATTGTCATTTCTTACAATTATAGTCGTTATGCTGTCCGAGTTATTCCAGGTTTATCTCATAATCGGATGCATTTGCAAACTCCTTCTTCTGTTTCAGATGGCAGATCTTCCCCCTCGGCAGATTGTTCGTTTGACCAGGTGCCTCGGTGTGCATGGCCATCCCGCCACGTTGATCGAGATGATGTCCTATGTGGGATATCGGTGGTACCCTGAGTACACCGTCGAGGAGCAGTTCCACGACTTCAACCAGACCCAGTTCCACTGCATCGTCAGGATCTACCCGCACCACGTTGGAGTCACCCAGCCTATCCATTTTGGACATGGCATTGGCATTACCGAGAACATGGCTGTGCAGGATGCTGCATTCTCATGTATGACACTACTGAGAGAGGAGAACACTTTGCTGAGAGAGACCTCTTTCCGCTATATCCCTGCTGCACTTCCAGGAGAAGAGGGATATTACACCGGACTCTACTCAGATCACTCTGCAGAAGATCCAGCACTTCAGATGACTGCTAGGTTTGGTAGTGATCAAGATCGTGATCCACGCGCTCTCCGTTTCGAGCTTCACGCCACTCGTGTTCGTCTGTATCGAGCACTGAACCTTTTGGCACCCTTCGTGAGCGTTGGATCAGTCGAGTATGATGCTATCTACCCTGTGAGGACTCAGATGCCTTCTCGAGTTGCTTGGCCCGAGATTGGAGGCATTTTTCCACCCCGTGGTCCTTTGCTTCCACCCTACGCTGGACCTAGGCCCCATCCTTGCCCAAATGGATATCAGGGTCCACAGGCCTCCGTGTTTTCCGATGGTCACCTTCGGCTACCGGGATACGCGGGTAACTTTTACGAGGACTACTATGGAGATGGAGATGAGTGAGACCGCCTGTGGTCTTACTTAGTGAGGATGTAGTAGTATCTTAGTGTATAGTACGCAAGGGTCTAAGTTCTAGAGGCTTAGATAAATAATGTATAGGAAGTCAGAGTGCCTCTGAAGGATGTATCATCTTCATCACGTTTGTATTAGCTTGGTGCCTGTACTAAAACGATGTATGGTTTGTATGACAACTTGTGAATATATGGCTTGTATGCTTTTATCACCATGTTGTCAAGATGATTACTTCCTTTGCTCTGTAATCCTTCCAGTACTTCAATACCTTGTTTAGACTCTCCCAATCAACTCTGTTTGACTTTGGTTTTTCACCTTCAGGATGTCTCAAGGAACCTGTGGCCAGCTTGTTCGTAACCAGGGTCGTGGGAATGACCAGGAGGAAGGCAACCTTCCACCCCCACCCACGATGGCTCAGGTTCTGATGGAGGTTGAGAGGAACCGCCGAAACTCTCACTACCTGCTGGAAGTCATTGCACGCAACACCACTCAGCAGTGCAACGAGTTTGTGTCCCTAAACGACTTCATCCGGCTTCATCCCCTGGTTTTTAGTTACTCCACCGAGCCCCTTGACGCCGATGACTGGCTTCGCAGCATCGAGAGGAAGCTCCAAGCAGGCCATGTTGCAAATGGCGACAAGGTCAGCTATGCCACCTATCACCTTGAAGGTGCAGCTATCTCTTGGTGGGAAAACTTCATGAACATGCGTCTCGTTGGACCGCCTGCATCTTGGGATGAATTCTGCACTTCCTTCCGTGAGCACCACATTCCCAAAGGTCTTATGGACCGCAAGCGTGAGGAGTTCTGCAACCTCACTCAAGGAAGAAGGATTGTTGACGAGTTTAGTCGTGAGTTCAACCGACTTGCTCGTTATGCTACTGAAGAAGTCTCCACCAACGCAAAGAAGCAAGAAAGGTTCCGTCGCGGAGTAAACTCTGGACTCCGGCGTGAGCTCAACCTACATGACTTTGCCACATTCCAGGTCCTTGTCAACAAGGCCATCAAGGCAGAGGACATGAACACCCCCAACGACTTTCGCAAACACCCTAGGGACGATGGTTCATCCAGTTCTGGCTCCCAGAAGCGCAAGATCTGGATCCCCAATAGCATGTTCCGCCAGAACAACCCACCGAGGCCATCCTATGTGGCGCCTCGTCCACCAACCCAGTTCCACCCAGCTCCACCAAACAACCCAGCTCCACGCACTATTTTTGGAGCCTGTTACAAGTGTGGTCAGGCAGGCCACTACTCTCGTGAGTGTCCCCAGAACCAGATCCAGAATCAGAATGCTCCACCCCGTGCCGGAGGCAACAACAATGGTCGTGGCAAGCCACCCCAGAAGGTCTACACCGCCAAACCCGCTCCTCCCGCCACTCGTGGACGTGTGAACCAGATTGCCGCCGAAGAGACTGACGACACTATTGACGTCATTCTTGGTACGCTCCCAGTAAATTATGTTCCTACTTCCGTTCTTTTCGACCCAGGAGCATCTCATTCATTCATGTTGGAAAGTTATGCACTTCGTCATGAGTTATCTTTTGTTGAACTGTCCACTCCAATGATTATTCAAACTCCAGGGTCAAGGTGGGAAACTAATAGAGTAAGCCATGGTAATCAGATTGCAATTGAGGGTTTAGTATTCCTTGCTTCACTCATAGCCCTCAAGTCTTCAGATATTGATGTCATCCTTGGCATGGATTGGCTATCAAGACAGAATGCCTACCTGGATTGCAAAGGCAAATCCGTGAAACTCACCCACCCTTCAGGAAAAACATTCAACTATACCTCACCCAAAACAAGAACCCAAGTGCATTCTTTGAATGTACTTCCCCTTCCCGAACTTGAAGATATTCCGGTGGTTCGTGACTTCCCGGATGTCTTTCCTGAAGAGTTGCCGGGCATGCCACCCGACAGATGCGTAGAGTTTATAGTGGATCTTGTACCAGGAACCGCACCAATTTCTAGACGCCCATACAAAATGGCCCCACGTGAGTTAACTGAGCTTAAAATCCAACTTGATGCTTCGTTGGCAAAAGGCTTCATCCGCCCTAGCTCATCGCCATGGGGTTGTCCCGTTCTGTTCGTAACGAAGAAAGATGGAACAGACAGGATGTGTGTAGACTATCGCCCCCTAAATTTAGCGATGATAAAGAACAAGTACCCACTGCCCAGGATCAATGATCTTTATGATCAACTTGCAGGATCCTCTGTCTTCTCCAAGATGGATTTGAGATTAGGTTATCATCAAATCAAAATCCGAAACGAGGACATTCCCAAAACGGCTTTTACTACTCGTTATGGTCTTTACGAGTAGACCGTCATGTCCTTTGGTTTAACCAATGCCCCCGCCACTTCCTCACGCATGATGAACTCGATCTTCATGGAGTATTTGGACCAGTTCGTCGTGGTTTACCTCGATGACATTCTCATCTACTCGAAGACCGAAGAAGAACATGCCGAACACCTAAGGCTGGTATTGATGAAACTTAGAGAGCATCGCCTGTATGCTAAATTCTCCAAGTGTGAATTTTGGCTACCAGAAGTGACCTACTTAGGCCACGTGATTTCTGCAAAAGGCATTGCTGTGAATCCCGAGAGAGTTCAGGCCGTCCTTGACTGGACTCCACCTGAATCGGTTAAGCAAGTTAGGAGTTTTCTTGGCCTAGCCAGCTATTGCCGTCGCTTCGTCGAGAACTTTTCTAAAGTTGCAAAGCCTCTAACTGAACTCCTCAAGAAAGATAAGAAATTCTTATGGACTTCCAAGTGCGAGGAAAGCTTTCAAGAGCTAAAAAGAAGATTGACTTCTGCACCCGTACTTGCACCTCCAGACACTAAAAAGGATTTCGAGATCTATTGTGACGCATCACGGCAAGGGTTAGGATGCATACTTCTGCAAGATCGACATGTGGTAGCTTATGCTTCACGCCAGTTGCGGCCACATGAAAAGAACTATCCTACCCATGACCTTGAACTTGCTGACGTAGTTCATGCCCTAACAACTTGGCGACATTACCTCCTTGGTAATCGTTGTGAGATTTATTCCGACCACCAAAGCCTCAAATACATTTTCACCCAGCCAGATCTTAATCTCAGGCAAAGACGCTGGATTGAGTTGATAAAATATTACGACGTAGTAATTTCTTACACCCCAGGCAAAGCCAATGTCATGGCTGATGCACTAAGTCGTAAGTCGTATTGTAACAACCTCATGTTACAACAGTATCAACCACTTCTTCATGAGGACTTTCGCAAGCTCAACCTTGAGATTGTTCCTCATCGCTATCTTTCTACCTTGGTGGCGAGACCAACTCTTGAGGATCAAATCATAGTTTCCCAAAGGCGTGCACGAGGTGTTCGCCGGATCAAGGAGAACATTGCTATCGGAGTTGCTAAATGTTTCTCCACAGATAGCAAGGGAACGGTATTCTTTGGAAATCGTTTGGTAGTACCTAAGAATAGGGAACTAAGGCAACTCATCCTCAAAGAAGCCCATGACACACCCCTCTCAATTCATCCCGGTAGCACAAAAATGTACCGAGATCTACGCCAGAGATTTTGGTGGACTAGGATGAAGAGAGACATTGCTCAATTTGTTGCCGAATGTGATGTTTGTCGTTGCATTAAGGCAGAACATCAAAGACCTGCTGGTACACTTCAACCTTTGTCTATTCCCGAGTGGAAATGGGACAAAGTCGGTATGGACTTCATCACCGGCTTTCCAAGAACCCAGAAAGGAAACAATGCCATCTTCGTTGTCATAGATAGGCTTTCCAAAGTTGCTCACTTCCTTCCGGTTCGCGAGTCTATAACTGCTAGCCAGTTAGCGGACTTGTACATCTCTAGAATTGTATCCCTTCACGGTGTTCCTTTGGAAATCAATTCTGATCGCGGTAGCCTTTTCACCTCTAGATTTTGGGGAAGCTTTCAGAATACTATGGGAACTCATCTCTCCTTTAGTACAGCTTTCCATCCTCAGTCTAGCGGTCAAGTCGAAAGGGTTAACCAAATTCTTGAAGACATGCTCAGAGCTTGTGTTATCTTATTCGGAAAGAATTGGGAGAAATCTCTTCCATTCGCCGAATTTTCTCATAACAATAGTTTTCAATCTAGTCTGAACATGGCTCCTTTTGAACTCCTATATGGACGACGATGTCGAACACCTTTAAACTGGTCAGAAACCGGTGAAAGACAATTCTTTGGACCGGACATGATCAAGGAAGCAGAAGAGCAAGTTCGCATTGTTCGTGATCAATTGAAAGCAGCCCAGTCTCGTCAGAAAAGCTACTATGATCGTCATCATAGGCAAGAGAGCTACAATCTGGATGAGAAGGCTTACCTTCGGGTTACTCCTCTGAAGGGAACCCAACGTTTCGGTATCAAAGGCAAATTGGCCTCACGTTACATCAGACCTTTCCGCATTATTGCTAAACGTGGAGAAGTTGCCTACCAACTTGAACTACCACCGCACATTTCCCGAGTACATGATGTATTCCATGTTTCCCAACTCAGGCGTTGCTTCAAGGACCCCATCCGCGAAGTCGACCATGAAACGCTTGATCTCCAAGATGACCTTTCTTATCGAGAATACCCCGTTCGTATTCTTGATTCCGCAGAGCGTGTCACTCGTCGTCAGAAGATTAGGTTTCTGAAAGTGCAATGGTCACACCACTCTGAGAGAGAAGCTACGTGGGAAAGAAAAGACCGCCTCAGTGCCGAGTATCCCTTCTTCCTCCCGCAGACTTCTGAATCTCGGGACGAGATTCTATTGAGTGGGGGCGAGTTGTCAGAACCCTCTGTTAGGTAATGTGCTAGGGTTAGGAAGTCTCTTGCATCATGTTAAAATTTCAAAAGAAATCTTTGAAATCAAAATCAAAAACAAAATGGGAGAAGGAAACCCCCCAGTTGAATTAATTCAAAAGGCCAGATAAAAATCTTCTCCAAAAATTCTTGTTAGATTTTTGAAAAGTCTTATAAATGAGTGTGATCACATATCAAGTGATGTGGGACCCATCCCATGCTCATAGATTTTTCAAATATTCAAACAGTGCCTTGGAATTAATCAAATAACCCTATTTGAGTTAAGATTCAAATTATTTGAATTTTAAAAATGTTGAAACTTTATAAGTGGCTATTCTATATTATTATGAAGCCATATAAAGTTTTTCAGCATTTAATAAAATGCCTAGCTAATTATTTTAGCACAGCAAAACAAATAGCAGAAAGAAAAAAAGAGAGGAAAATAGAAAAGGGAAAGGAGCCCACTTACCTGGGCCATCCCGGCCCAACTTACCGTTTCGGCAGCCCAGCCCGCGAACTCGCTTGTCGTCTTCCTCCCCGCACGCGAAAGCAGCTCGCTGGAGCGGCCGAGCACGCCTTGGACGCCACCTCGACGCCCAGGGGCTTCCAGGCCGCCCCAGGACTCCAAAGAGCGCCCGGGAGACGTCCGCATCGTGCTCCCTCAATTCCCCCCCATCGCCGCCTCCCCTCAAGCTCTTTGCGCGTTTCCCCCTTCTTCCCCGAGAGCAGCCGCCGCTCATCGTCGTGAGAAGCCGCGGCCAACGTCGACAAGAAGGCCAGCAACCGTGTCCCCCGTGCGCAGCGTCGTCGTCTTCGTCGATCTGGAGAAGCTGGCGTCCTAATCGAGCCCGAGGCCGTCACAATCTTCGCCATCGTCTCGCCGGAGCCGCCGCATGACTTCTTCGATTCCGGCCAGCCCCGAGCTCCTACGACTTCGCCACCGGTTCCGTTAGCCTCACGGTGAGCTCACGGTTCACCCGAGCCATCCCAACGTCTTCCTCCTCCTCTCTAGCACAATCCACCATGAAGGCCGAAGCTCCTCGCCGCCGGGATCCATGGCGACGACCAACCGCTACGCAGTCGAGGTCGCCGTGTTGTCCATCGCGTTCCCCGTGCTCCAAGGCTTCGTCTGCAACCACGTCTGCTTCTGCTGGAGCGCCACAGCGAGTTCCACCCCGAGCCGTGGCTCCGGCCGCCGCCACCTTTGAAGACGCCGTTGCCCTGGTCACCCCCGAGGTCGCCCGCTTGCACCAGACGACGCGCGAGAGCACGGGCTACGTTCCCGTGGTTTCAGCGCATCGAATGATGCACGGGAACTGCGGATCCGAGCAGCGCCGCCGCGTACAGGTCGCCGGCGTTTAGCTGCCGGCAGCCCCGCCGACGTGGCCGTGCTTAGGGACTTAACCCCACCTGGGTTAAGTGACCCTAGGTCACTGCCAAGTGGGCCTAGTGGCTTAATTAAGCCACTGGTTAAGTTAACCCAGCCGGTTACTTAACCCCTTAGGCTGATAGGTGGGACCCCCTTGTCAGTGGCCCTTTGACGCCAGCATGAAGTCATGCTGACGCCATAAATGAATTTCCAGAATAAATTGAATTAAAGAAATTCCAGAAAATAACCCAAACTTTGGAAATTCATAGAAAATTCAAATCAACTCCAAATTGGACAAATAATATATGAAAAATGATCAGGAGAAAATAAGCTATCCAAAATTCCAACTTTAAACTATGTTTGAGTTGATTTTAAAATGGGACCAGTAGCATATGTCATTTGATTTATTTGGAATTAATTCAAATTCAATTCAAATGATTTTGCAACTTGAACCATGGAATTAAGCTATATTTCAACCACACTTAAGAGGCATATCATACACATTTCCAAAAGGTTCAAAATGATCAAACAATGTCACATGTAACTTGGTCAAGTTTGAATTGAAATTGGAGTTTGAATTTGCAATTCAATTTGCAATATACTCCATTTAAATGGAATTGCTTCACACATCAAAGCATATACATCAAGTTTCAACCTTCCATCATGCGATTGTGCATTGTATTTACTTTTCTACCTTGTTTGTTGTTTGTCGAGTAGAGGTGGAACCGGAGCAGGAGGCTGCCCCCTTCGTTGAAGACCCCGAACCCGAACCTCGTCAGCAAGGCAAGCAAACCCCCATTGATCATGTCGATAAAATCCCACTTCCCTCTCATGTCTCTCTTATGCATTGTATAGGATGATTACCATGCTACGTTTCTACCGCATAGATGAACCCATTCCTTTGCATGACCTATCATTTTGTCACAGTAGTAAGCAAACCACAATCCTAGCAAATGTAGGAGTTGAGTGATATCATGCGGCCCCTGCAAATGATACTGCTTATTGCATGCTTAGAGTGATACCATGATGATACTGTTATGTGAGTTGGGATGGTAGTGATCATGATGATGATGGTAGAAAAGTGTTGGTGAATCGACCCTAATACAAGGTGAACGATGAGAGGCTGTGTAGCAGTACACGGTGGGTTGTCTCGTTGAACACCGCCCTAAGTCTGAGTTCTTGTGTGGTGATCCAAGATGAAGAGTACAACCACACATTGGGCTCACTGACCCCTCTCAGCTTACTAACTCATCCCTTTCGATGTCCAGATGTCGCAATAGTTCGGAGTTCTGGTAGGTCTGTGGCCTGGATGCTAAGTGAGAGAACGGCTCATCCGAGACCGGCTTATGCACCACGCACACATCACTTGGGTCCACTTCGGTAAACCGGCCGGGTTCAAGATAGTGGTAACCAACCCAAGTAGGCGGCTTTCTCGGACTAGATCGGCTATGAGGTAACAGTTGTGGTGAGCATCCTCGCTGGCACCCCTTGAATGGTGTCGAGATCAAAGGCGGTAAATGATGATCATGTGTGTGTAGCGGTACACCCCTGCAGGGTTAACAAAACTATTCGAATAGCCGCGTCCGCGGTTATGGACTGCTTGGAAAGCTTAGCTTGATTATTAGACAACTTGAACTGGATACTTCTAAAACACACCAAGATAAGTGTGAGTGCTATGGCGTGCTTTCTCGTGGGGAAGTCGAGGAAGGCACCATAGTGGTGTAATTGGTTGGACAAAGTAGTGGACTCGTGTACGCTTCTTACCTCAAAGTCTGGTACTCGTAGTTCAGGATTAGCCAAGTCAAAGCTGGCACTTCTGTAAGTGAAACCCCACCTCCCTTTACCTTGATACATATTCATGAGTAGTATAGCTCCTATGTAAGTCTTGCTGAGTACGACTTTGTACTCACGTTTGCTTAATCTATGTCTTAGATGAACCCACTGACCCCGAAGGTGGCTTCTTCATCGAGCTGGACGACTGAAGATCAAGTTAGTCTAGTCGCAGTCAGACGACTGGTTCCCTCGTGGAGGGCTTGTGTTTAAATAAGGCTTCTTAAGCCATTTGTTAAACTTGTCTGTACTCAGACATACTTTGCTTCCGCTTGCTGTTGTAATGTTGGATCACATGTTTGTGATCTCTGTGTGCACTCTATAAGAGTTATCAATAAAAATGTATACTTTGTAGAGAATTGCAATGATACCTACTGTTCATACAAGGCATGTGTGCTGCGTGTATGTTTATAACATGCATGTCTTTGTATGGGTTTTCGAGACCTTAGTTGTGATCTGGCTGGCGGTCTTCCATACACCAAGTGGCCCTTAGATGTGCGCAGCTTGGGGCATCGCGATGCGATTGCTCGAGACTCCGTCTCGTGCACACTTTGTGGTATGATCGAGCCCGCCCTAGACCCCGTCTAAGTGATCGGGCTGGAGTAAGTCTATGTAAGAGTTATGAGATAGTCGATTGTATGGTTGAGGCGACTTGTCTTTGAATGTGGGAGTTCACCACCCATATCATTAGACTTGTGTGCGGACGATGAGGACCCATCTCAGTTGATCATCCGGCCTGGATGGGATACCCCTCACGTGCGATGCTCTCCGAGAACGTTCTGTGCTTGGCCTTGTCTGCTTAGACAAGTGGGTACGGTTCTCGGCTCTCCATATGACTATGTCTTAACTGGACTTGCATACGCTAACCCCGGGTCCCGACACTTCAGATCAGCGCATATTCCGAGTGGCTTGATGGACATGAAGCGAGAGGATTTCTTGGCTCTGAGACAGGGTGACAGGTCAGTCCAGGAGTACAACCTTGCCTTCGTCAAGCTCGCCAAGTACGCTCCTGAGGAGGTTACCCCAGAGGCCAAGAGGATTGCCAGGTTCCGTGGGGGTCTCAGCAAAGAGATCAAGTATGCGCTCACCCAGTGCAACCCTATGTTGTTCTCACAGTTCGTGGATTCGGCTATCCGCCAAGAGTCAGCCAGAGCAGAGTGGGACGCAGACAGAAAGAGCCAGAGAGAGTACAGCTCCGCAGTAATGGTCCACAAGAAGGCAAAGACTTGGGTCACAGAGGCAGCAGTTCTAGTCGAGGGGGGCACTTGTCCACACTTTTGCCCGCCATCCCGTCCCAGTTCAGTAGGCCCCTCGCTCTACACCACCACATGCGAGGCCGCCCAGGCCGCAGCCCCAGCCCAAGTTAGGCGTGATCTGCTACAATTGTGGAGAGCCGGGGCACACTTCTCCCAAGTGCATCGATCCGCGCTTTGCTCGGCTCCCACCGCCCCCACCTCGCTCTACTCCGAGAACTGCGATGGTGAGGGAATAGCCGCGTGAAGTTCGAGTGAACAACGTGATGATGAAAGATGCTCAGCAGTCTTCAGATATCGTGTTTGGTAGGTTGCTTGTTAATTCTGTTCCCGCGACCGTGTTGTTCGATTCCGGAGCTTCCCAGTCGTTCGTATCTCAGTCCTTTGCTTCAACAAATGACCTTCAGTCTGAGTTGCTCCCGTCACCACTTGGGCGCACAGTCCTGGTTCAAGGTCCAGCTCGTCTGTTTTTGTTCCAGATGTGGAGATCTGTATCCAGGGTGTTATCTTCTCAGCATCCCTGGTTGTCTTGCCTCGTTCCAAAATTGATGTCATTTTGGGTATGGATTGGCTTGTACAGTACAAGGCCAAGATTGATTGCCCGTCAAGATCCGTCAATTTGACACATGATTCAGGCGAAGAAATCTTGTACACTTGTGGCTCAATGGCAGGAGCAGCACAGTTGTACGCCCTGAACGCAGGAGTCGCGCCTTTGCTCGAAGAAGTCAAAGTCGTCTATGAGTTTCCTGACGTCTTTCCAAAGGAGTTTCCAGGAATTCCCCCAGTTCGAGCAATTGAGTTCGTTATTGAGTTAGAGCTTGGTACTCAGCCGATTTCTCGGCATCCGTACAAGATGTGTTCGAAGGAGTTGATTGAGCTCAAGAAGCAGTTGATAGAGTTGGAGGCAGGCGGTTTTATCAGCGCGAGCACTTTCCCTTGGGGTGCACCAGCTTTGTTTGTCCAGTAGAAAGATGGGACTAGCCGCTTGGTCCAGGACTATCGCGGCATCAACAAGAAGACCATCAAGAAAAAATACCCTTTACCCCGCATCAATGATCTGTTTGAACAGTTGAATGGGGCAAAGGTGTTTTCCAAGCTTGAATTGAGGATGGGGTATCACCAAATCCGTGTTCGTGAAGAGGACATTCCCAAGACCGGTGTATGAGTTCACAGTCATGACTTTTGGATTCTCAAACACCCCTCCAACATTCATGAGAGCTATGAACTATTTGTTCCAAGAGTAGTGTCAGATCCCTCTGTTAGGTATGTGCTAGGGTTAGCTAGTACCTTTGCATCATGTCAAAATTTCAAAAGAAATCTTGGAAATCAAATTCAAAATCAAAATGGGAGAAGGAACAACCCCAGATGAATTAATTCAAAAGGCCAGATAAAAATATTTTCCAAAAATTCATGTTAGAGTTTTGAAAAGTCTTATAAATGAGTGTGATCACATATCAAGTGATGTGGGACCCACCCCATGCTCATAGATTTTCCAAATATTCAAACAGTACCTTGGAAATAAAGATTTCCCCCTATTTGATTTAAAATTCAAATCATTTGAATTTTAAAAATGTTGAAAGTTTATGAGTGGCTAGTCCATATTATTATGAGGCCACATAAAAGTTTTCAGCATTTAATAAAATGGTTTGGTATTTTTATCAGAGCCAAAACAAATTACAGAAAAAGAAAGGAAAGATTAAACAGAGGAAAAAGGAAAAACTTACCTCCCGCCAGGGGCGAGGCCCACCTCTCCAGCCGGCCCAACCCACCTGGACCCTCCCCTGTCGTCTTCCTCCCCACGCCCCGAAGCTGCTCGGTGGAATGCATGCAGCACTCCACCGACGCCGCCGACGAGCCCTGGCCACCTCCTGCTTCCCCCTCGCCACCTCTTCACGCCTGGAGACGCCCAGAAGGCCACCGCATCCATTCCACCTCTCCCTGGACCTCCTCCCCCTCTCCTCTTCGCGAGTTCATCGACGTCCGAGAGCTCACCGGAGCGCACCGCCGTGGAAACCCGTGGCCACCTTCCTCCTCAGCCGCTGCCACCTTGCCCCGGACGCGCGCCGTCGTCGTCTTCATCGCCGTGTGCAAGCAATCGAAGCCAGGAGCCCCGAGCACGACGTCCTCTTCACCGAGCCGCCGCTGAACCCGCAAGAGCTCGTCGGCGATTCCGCCGCAGCCACAGCTCCTCCGGCTTCCTCGAGTCCGTCTCTGCAACCAGGGTGAGCAGGCGCGCTTTTCCCCTCATCTTGCCGCTTGAATCCGTGCCCGAATCGTGATTCCGACGAGGTCCGAGACCAAGCGCCGCCGCTCGTCGTCGAAGTCATTCACCAGAGCCCCCGTTTGACCCCTGGATGGCTCCACTAGCTCCGCACACACCCCAGCTTCTTTTCCATGCTCTCGGTGTCCAAATCCGTGCACGAATTGAAGAACCCGACGAGTTCCGTGCCGACTTCCGCCGCCGCTCGTCGCCGATGACGTTCCGGTGATCCCCGTGGCCCCCTGATGCCACCACTCGATGCGGACGACCTCAAGGAGCAGGTCCATGCCCTCCAGGCCCCTCCCCGTGCCCTAGAACCCAACTCCGGCGAGTCTCCGGCAGGATTCCGGCGACTTCACGGCGAGCCCACCATTAGCCCCCCCTAATGACCCTGTTAAGCTTAACCCAGTGGCTGACAGGTGGGGCCAGCCACTAATTAACCCCTCGGGTTAATTTTAATCAGGGGATTAATCCCCTCTGTGGATGACAGGTGGGACCCCTTGTTAGTTTGACTCGGGTCAAACCCCCTGACGTCATGCTGATGTCATAGTGATGCAGTAAATGAATTTCCAGAAAAGAAAATGGTTTAATTAAATCCATAAATTCCAGAAAATACCCCAAACTTTGGAAATTCATAGAAAATTCATATTAACTCCAAATTGGACAAATAATATATGAAAAATGATCAGGAGAAAATTATCTTTCCAAATATGCAACTTTCAACTCTGTTTGAGTTGAATTTAAAATGGGACCAGTAGCATATATCATTTGCTTTATTTGAATTTATTTCAAATTCAAACCAAATGATTTTGCCACTTGGACCCTGAATTTATGTTGCAAATCAACCACACTTCAGAGGCATATCATACACATTGAAGTTAATTCAAATTGACCAAACTATATCATGTATAACTTGGTTAAGGTTGAATTCAAATGTGGATTTGAATTTGCATTTTAAAAATGCAATATATTCCACTTAAATGGAATTGCCTCACACATCAAACTTGTACTTCAAGATTAAACATTTTATCATGTGCTTGAGCATTGCATTCATATTGATTGTTACTTGTACTTGCTTGTCGAGTAGAGGTTGAACCGGAGCAAGAGGTCACCCCCTTCGCTGAAGATCCAGAGCCCGAATCTCGTCAGCAAGGCAAGCAAAACCTCATTGGTCATGTCGATAAAATCCCACTTCCCTCTCATGTCTCGCTTATGCATTGTATAGGATGATCACCATGTTACGATTCTACCGCATAGATGAAACCATTCCTTTGCATGACCTATCTCTTGTCACAGTAGTAAGCAAACCACAATCCTAGCAAATGTAGGAGTTGAATGATATCATGTGGCCCCTGCAAATGTTATCGCTTATTGCATGCTTAGTATGATACCTTGTTGTTACTGTGATGTGAGTCGGGATGGGAATAATCACGTTGATGTTGGTAGAAAAGGGTTGGTGAATCAAACCTAATACAAGGTGAACGATGAGAGGCTGTGTAGGAGTACACGGTGGGTTGTCTCGTTGAACACCGCCCTAAGTCCGAGTTCTTGTGTGGTGATCCAAGATGAAGAGTACAACCACACATTGGGCTCACTGACCCCTCTCGACTTATTAACTCATCCCTTTCGATGTCCAGATGTCGCAGTAGTTCGGAGTTCTGGTAGGCTTGTGGCCTGGATGCTAAGTGAGAGAACGGCTCATCAGAGACCGGCTTATGCACCACGCACACATCGCTTGGGTCCACTTCGGTAAACCGGCCGGGTTCACGATTGTGGTAACCAACCCAAGTAGGCGGCTTTCTCGGACTAGATCGGCTATGAGGTAACAGTTGTGGTGAGCATCCTCGCTGGCACCCCTTGAATGGTGTAGAGATCAAAGGCGGTAAATGATGATCATGTGTGTGTAGCGGTACACCCTTGCAAGGTTAACAAAACTATTCGAATAGCCGCGTCCGCGGTTATGGACTGCTTGGAAAGCTTAGCTTGATTATTAGATAACTTGAACCGGATACTTCTAAAATACACCAAGATAAGTGTGAGTGCTAGGGCGTTCTTTCTCGTGGGGAAGTCGAGGAAGGTACCATAGTGGTGTAATTGGTTGGTGAAAGTAGTGGACTCGTGTACGCTTCTTACCTCAAAGTCTGGTACTCATAGTTCAGGACTAGCCAAGTCAAAGCTGGCACTTCTGCAAGTGAACCCCACCTCCCTTTACCCTGATACATGTGCATGAGTAGTATAGCTCCTATGTAAGTCTTGCTGAGTACGCCTTTGTACTCACGTTTGCTTAATCTATGTTTTAGATGACGCCACTGACCCTGAAGGTGGCTTCTTCATCGAGATGGACGACTGAAGTTAAGCTAGTCTAGTCCCAGTCAGCAGACTGGTTCCCTCGTGGAGGGCTTTATGTTTGAATAAGGCTTCTTAAGCCAATTTGTTAAACTTGTCTGTACCCAGACATAATTTTCTTCCGCTTCGTGATGTAATGTTGGATCACATGTATGTGATCTCTGTGTGTACTCTATAAGAGTTATAAATAAAATGTACACTTTGTAGAGAATTGCAATGGTACCTGCTGTTCATACAAGGCATGTGTACTGCGTGTATGTTTATAACATGCATGTCTTTGTATGGGTTTTCGAGACCTTAGTTGTGTTCTGGCTGGCGGTCTTTCATACACCAAGTGGCCCTTAGATGTGCGCATCTTGGGGCATCGCGATGCGATTGTCCGAGACTCTGTCTCGTGCACACTTTGTGGTATGATCGAGCCCGCCCTAGACCCCGACTAAGTGATCGGGCTGGAGTAAGTCTATGTAAGAGTTTCGAGATAGTTGATAGTATGGTTGAGGCGACTTGTCTTTGAATATGGGAGTTCACCACCCATATCATTGGACTTGTGTGCGTACGATGAGGACCCATTTCAGTTGATCATCCGGCCTGGATGGGATGCCCCTCACGTACGATGCTTTCCGAGAATGTTCAGTGCTTGGCCTTGTCTGCTTAGACAAGTGGGTGCGGTTCTCGGCTCTCCATATGACTATGTCTTAGCTGTACTTGCATACGCTAACCCCGGGTCCCGACAGACTTGGTATCAGAGCAGGACTGACTGTAGGACTAGTAGCCTTGGCCGAAGTTGAGTCTAGCTTGCTATAGTTATATAGTTACTCTGGGTATATAAGGGAACAACGTAAGGCTTCATTTTTCTCCTTACCCCCTTCGTTCTGAGTTCTGAGTCACCCTCATCTTACTCTACGGGAAGATAGGACTAGGCTCTCCTCTGTCTGATTAGCATATCTCGTTGATTGCTTCCTTATAGCCGTAGGAAAGTTGTGTCCAGGTTTTTCTAGCATTGTTGTAATGTTGATTTCTTGCATCGTATTATGTAAGTGTTGTTTTCATGATTGAAAGAAATTGTCATTTCTTACAATTACAGCCGTTATGATGTCCGAGTCATTCCAGGTTTATCTCATAATCTGATGCATTTGCAAACTCTTGCTTTCTGTTTCAGATGGCAAATCTTCCCCCTCGGCAGATTGTTCGTTTGACCAGGTGCCTCGGTGTGCGTGGCCATCCCGCCACGTTGATCGAGATGATGTCCTACGTGGGATATCGATGGTACCCTGAGTACACCATCGAGGAGCAGTTCCACGACTTCAACCAGACGCAGTTCCACTGCATTGTCCGGATCTACCCACACCACGTTGGAGTCACCCAGCCTATCCACTTTGGACATGGCATCGGCGTTACCGAGAACATGGCTGTGCAGGATGCTGCATATTCATGTATTACACTGCTGAGAGAGGAGCACACCATGCTGAGAGAGACTTCTTTCCGCTATATCCCTGCTGCACTTCCAGGAGAGGAGGGATATTACACCGGACTCTACTCAGATCACTCCGCAGAGGATCCAGCACTTCAGATGACTGCTAGGTTTGCTAGTGACAGAGATCGTGATGCACGCGCTCTCCGTTTTGAGCTCCACGCCACCCGTGTTCGTCTGTACCGAGCACTGACGCTCTTGGCACCCTTTGTGAGAGTGGGATCAGTGGAGTACGATGCGATCTATCCAGTGAGGACCCAGATGCCTTCTCGAGTTGCTTGGCCCGAGATTGGAGGAGTTTTTCCACCCCGTGGTCCTTTGCTTCCACCCTACACTGGACCTAGACCCCATCCTTGCCCAAATGGATATCAGGGTCCACAAGCCTCCGTGTTTTCCGATGGTCACCTCCAGCTACCGGGATACGCGGGTAACTTCTACGAGGATTACTATGGAGATGGAGATGAGTGAGACCGCCTGTGGTCTTACTTAGTGAGGATGTAGTAGTATGTTAGTGTATTGTAAGCAAGGTGTCTAAGTTCCAGAGGCTTAGAGAAATAATGTATAGGAAGTCAGAGTGCCTCTGAAGGATGTATCATCTTCATCACGTTTGTATTAGCTTAGTGCTTATACTAAAACGATGTATGGTTTGTATGACAGCTTGTGAATATATGGCTTGTATGCTTTTATCACCATGTCGTCAAGATGATTACTTCCTTTGCTCTGTAATCCTTCCAGTACTTCAATACCTTGATTAGACTCTTGAAATCAACTCTGTTTGACTTTGGATTTTTCACCTTCAGGATGTCTCAAGGAACACGTGGCCAGATTGGTCGTAATCAAGGTCGTGGAAACAATCAGGAGGAAGACAACCTTCCACCCCCACCCACGATGGCCCAAGTTCTGATGGAGGTCGAGAGGAACCGCCGTGACTCTCACCACCTGCTGGAAGTCATCGCACACAACACCACTCAGCAGCGCAATGAGCTGGTGTCTCTGAACGACTTCATCCGGCTTCATCCCCCGGTTTTCAGTTACTCCACCGAGCCCCTTGACGCCGATGACTGGCTTCGCAGCATCGAGAGGAAGCTCCAAGCCGGCCGTGTTGCAAATGGAGACAAGGTCAGCTATGCCACCTATCACCTCGAAGGTGCAGCAAGCTCTTGGTGGGAGAATTTTCTGAATATGCGTCCCGTTGGACCACCAGCATCTTGGGAGGAGTTCTGCACTTCTTTCCGCGAGCACCACATTCCCAAGGGTCTCATGGACCGCAAGCGTGAGGAGTTCTGTAACCTCACTCAAGGCAGAAGGACCGTTGACGAGTTCAGTCGTGAGTTCAACCGACTTGCTCGTTATGCAACTGAAGAAGTCTCCACCGACTCCAAGAAACAAGAGAGGTTCCGTCGTGGCCTCAACAGTGGACTTCGTCGCGAGCTCAACCTTCATGACTTTGCCACCTTCCAGGTCCTTGTCAATAAGGCCATCAAGGCAGAGGACATGAGCACCCCCAATGACTTTCGCAAACACCCTAGAGAGGAAGGTTCATCCAGTTCTGGCTCCCAGAAGCGCAAGATCTGGATTCCCAATAGCATGTTCCGCCAGAACAACCCACCGAGGCCATCCTATACGGCGCCTCGTCCACCCACCCAGTTCCACCCAGCTCCACCAAACCACCCAGCTCCACGCACTGCTTTCGGAGCTTGCTACAAGTGTGGTCAGGCAGGCCACTATTCTCGCGAGTGTCCCCAGAACCAGCTCCAACACCAGAATGTTCCACCCCGTGCCGGAGGCAACAACAACAACAACAACAATGGTCGTGGCAAGCCACCCCAGAAGGTCTACACTGCCAAACCCGCTCCTCCCGCCACTCGTGGACGTCTGAACCAGGTTGCCGCCGAAGAGACTGACGACACCACTGACGTCATTCTTGGTACGCTCCCAGTCAATTTTGTTCCTACTTCCGTTCTTTTCGACCCAGGAGCATCTCATTCATTCATGTCGGAAAGTTATGCACTTCGTCATGAGTTACCCTTTGTTGAATTGTCCACCCCGATGGTTATTCAAACTCCAGGGTCAAGATGGCAAACTAATAGAGTAAGCCATGGTAATCAAATAGCAATTGAGGGTTTAGTATTCCTTGCTTCACTCATAGCCCTCAAATCTTCAGACATTGATGTCATCCTTTGCATGGATTGGCTATCAAGACAGAATGCCTATCTGGATTGCAAAGGAAAATCCGTGAAACTCACCCACCCTTCGGGCTAAACCATTAGCTATACCTCACCCAGAACAAGAACCCAAGTGCATTCCTTGAATGTACTTCCCCTTCCCGAACTTGAAGATATTCCGGTGGTTCGTGACTTCCCGGATGTCTTTCCTGAAGAGCTGCCGGGCATGCCACCCGAAAGGTGTGTAGAGTTTATAGTGGATCTTGTTCCAGGAACCGCACCAATTTCCAAACGCCCATATAAAATGGCCCCACATGAGTTAGCTGAGCTAAAAACCCAACTTGATGCTTCGTTGGCAAAAGGCTTCATCCGCCCTAGCTCATCGCCATGGGGTTGCCCCGTTCTGTTCGTGAAGAAGAAAGATGGAACAGAAAGGATGTGCGTAGACTATCGCCCGCTAAATTTAGCGACGATAAAGAACAAATACCCACTGCCCAGGATCAATGATCTTTATGATCAGCTTGCAGGATCCGCTGTCTTCTCAAAGATGGATTTGAGATTAGGTTATCATCAGATCCGAATCCGAAACGAGGACATCCCCAAAACGGCTTTTACTACTCGTTATGGTCTTTACGAGTACACCGTCATGTCCTTTGGTTTAACCAATGCCCCCGCCACATTCTCACGCTTGATGAATTCGATCTTCATGGAGTACCTAGATAAATTTGTTGTAGTTTATCTTGATGATATTCTCATCTACTCGAAGAACGAAGGAGATCATGCCGAACACTTAAGGCTGGTATTGATGAAACTTAGAGAGCATCGCCTGTACGCTAAATTCTCCAAGTGTGAATTCTGGCTACCAGAAGTGACCTACTTAGGCCACGTGATTTCTGCAAAAGGCATTGCTGTGAATCCCGAGAGAGTTCAGGCCGTCCTTGATTGGACTCCACCTGAATCGGTTAAGCAAGTTAGAAGTTTTCTTGGCCTAGCCAGCTATTGCCGTCGCTTCGTCGAGAACTTTTCTAAAGTTGCAAAGCCTCTAACTGAACTCCTCAAGAAAGATAAGAAATTCCAATGGACTGCCAAGTGCGAGGAAAGCTTTCAAGAGCTAAAAAGAAGGTTGACTTCCGCACCCGTACTTGCACCTCCAGACACCAAAAGGGATTTCGAGATCTATTGTGATGCATCACGGCAAGGTTTAGGATGCATACTTCTGCAAGATCGACATGTGGTAGCTTATGCTTCACGCCAGTTGCGGCCACATGAAGAGAACTATCCTACCCATGACCTTGAACTCGCTGCCGTAGTTCATGCTCTAACAACTTGGCGACATTACCTCCTTGGTAATCGTTGTGAGATTTATTCCGACCACCAAAGCCTCAAATATATTTTCACCCAGCCAGATCTTAATCTCAGGCAAAGACGCTGGATTGAGTTGATAAAAGATTACGACGTAGCAATTTCTTACACCCCAGGCAAAGCCAATGTCATGGCTGATGCACTAAGTCGTAAGTCGTACTGTAACAACCTCATGTTACAGCAGTATCAACCTCTTCTTCATGAGGACTTTCGCAAGCTCAACCTCGAGATTGTTCCTGATGGCTATCTTTCAACCTTGGTGGCGAAACCAACTCTTGAGGATCAAATTATAGTTGCCCAAAGGCGTGCACGAGGTGTTCGCCGGATCAAGGAGAACATTGCTAGCGGAGTTGCTAAATGTTTCTCCACAGATAGCAAAGGAATGGTATTCTTCGAAAATCGTTTGGTAGTACCTAAGAATAAGGAACTAAGGCAACTCATCCTCAAAGAAGCCCATGACACACCCCTCTCAATTCATCCCGGTAGCACGAAAATGTACCGAGATCTACGGCAGAGATTTTGGTGGACTAGGATGAAGAGAGACATTGCTCAATTTGTTGCCGAATGTGATGTTTGTCGTCGCATTAAGGCAGAACATCAAAGACCTGCTGGTACACTTCAACCTTTGTCTATTCCCGATTGGAAGTGGGACAAAGTCGGTATGGACTTCATCACCGGCTTTCCAAGAACCCAGAAAGGAAACAATGCCATCTTCGTTGTCATAGATAGGCTTTCCAAAGTTGCTCACTTCCTTCCAGTTCGCGAGTCTATAACTGCTAGTCAGTTAGCGGACTTGTACATCTCCAGGATTGTATCACTTCACGGTGTTCCTTTGGAAATCAATTCTGATCGCGGTAGCCTTTTCACCTCTAGATTTTGGGGGAGCTTCCATCGTGCTTTGGGAACTCATCTCTCCTTTAGTACGGCTTTCCATCCTCAGTCTAGCGGTCAAGTCGAAAGGGTTAACCAAATTCTTGAAGACATGCTCAGAGCTTGTGTTATCTCATTCGGAAAGAATTGGGAGAATTCTCTTCCATATGCCGAATTTGCTTATAACAATAGTTTTCAATCTAGTATGAACATGGCTCCTTTTGAACTCCTTTATGGACGACAATGTCAAACACCTTTAAACTTGTCTGAAACCGGTGAAAGACAATTCTTTGGACCGGATATGATCAAGGAAGCAGAAGAGAAAGTTCGCATTGTTCGTGATCAATTGAAAGCAGCCCAGTCTCGTCAGAAAAGCTACTATGATCGCCATCATAGGCATGAGAGCTACAATCTGGATGAGAAGGCTTACCTTCGGGTTACTCCTCTGAAGGGAACCCAACGTTTCGGTATCAAAGGCAAGTTGGCCCCACGTTACATCGGACCTTTCCGCATTATTGCTACACGTGGAGAAGTTGCCTACCAACTTGAACTACCTCCGCACCTTTCCCGAGTACACGATGTATTCCATGTATCCCAACTCAGGCGTTGCTTCAAGGACCCCATCCGCGAAGTCGACCATGAAACGCTTGATCTCCAAGATGACCTTTCTTATCGAGAATACCCCGTTCGTATTCTTGATTCAGCAGAGCGTGTCACTCGTCGTCAAAAGATTAGGTTTCTGAAAGTGCAATGGTCGCACCACTCTGAAAGAGAAGCCACGTGGGAAAGAGAAGACCGTCTCCTTACCGAGTACCCCTCCTTCCTCCCGCAGTCTTCTGAATCTCGGGACGAGATTCTTTTGAGTGGGGGCGAGTTGTCAGATCCCTCTGTTAGGTATGTGCTAGGGTTAGCTAGTACCTTTGCATCATGTCAAAATTTCAAAAGAAATCTTGGAAATCAAATTCAAAATCAAAATGGGAGAAGGAACACCCCCAGATGAATTAATTCAAAAGGCCAGATAAAAATATTTTCCAAAAATTCATGTTAGAGTTTTGAAAAGTCTTATAAATGAGTGTGATCACATATCAAGTGATGTGGGACCCACCCCATTCTCATAGATTTTTCAAATATTCAAACAGTACCTTGGAAATAAAGATTTCCCCCTATTTGATTTAAAATTCAAATCATTTGAATTTTAAAAATGTTGAAAGTTTATGAGTGGCTAGTCCATATTATTATGAGGCCACATAAAAGTTTTCAGCATTTAATAAAATGGTTTGGTATTTTTATCAGAGCCAAAACAAATTACAGAAAAAGAAAGGAAAGATTAAACAGAGGAAAAAGGAAAAACTTACCTCCCGCCAGGGGCGAGGCCCACCTCTCCAGCCGGCCCAACCCACCTGGACCCTCCCCTGTCGTCTTCCTCCCCACGCCCCGAAGCTGCTCGGTGGAATGCATGCAGCACTCCACCGACGCCGCCGACGAGCCCTGGCCACCTCCTGCTTCCCCCTCGCCACCTCTTCACGCCTGGAGACGCCCAGAAGGCCACCGCATCCATTCCACCTCTCCCTGGACCTCCTCCCCCTCTCCTCTTCGCGAGTTCATCGACGTCCGAGAGCTCACCGGAGCGCACCGCCATGGAAACCCGTGGCCACCTTCCTCCTCAGCCGCTGCCACCTTGCCCCGGACGCGCGCCGTCGTCATCTTCATCGCCGTGTGCAAGCAATCGAAGCCAGGAGCCCCGAGCACGACGTCCTCTTCACCGAGCCGCCGCTGAACCCGCAAGAGCTCGTCGTCGATTCCGCCGCAGCCACAGCTCCTCCGGCTTCCTCGAGTCCGTCTCTGCAACCAGGGTGAGCAGGCACGCTTTTCCCCTCATCTTGCCGCTTGAATCCGTGCCCGAATCGTGATTCCGACGAGGTCCGAGACCAAGCGCCGCCGCTCGTCGTCGAAGTCATTCACCAGAGCCCCCGTTTGACCCCTGGATGGCTCCACTAGCTCCGCACACACCCCAGCTTCTTTTCCATGCTCTCGGTGTCCAAATCCGTGCATGAATTGAAGAACCCGACGAGTTCCGTGCCGACTTCCGCCGCCGCTCGTCGCCGATGACGTTCCGGTGATCCCCGTCGCCGATGCGATTGTCCGAGACTCTGTCTCGTGCACACTTTGTGGTATGATCGAGCCCGCCCTAGACCCCGACTAAGTGATCAGGCTGGAGTAAGTCTATGTAAGAGTTTCGAGATAGTTGATAGTATGGTTGAGGCGACTTGTCTTTGAATATGGGAGTTCACCACCCATATCATTGGACTTGTGTGCGTACGATAAGGACCCATTTCTGTTGATCATCCGGCCTGGATGGGATTCCCCTCACGTACGATGCTTTCCGAGAATGTTCAGTGCTTGGCCTTGTCTGCTTAGACAAGTGGGTGCGGTTCTCGGCTCTCCATATGACTATGTCTTAGCTGTACTTGCATACGCTAACCCCGGGTCCCGACAAGTAGCTTGATGTGTTTGTTATCCTCTACCTCGATGACATTCTTGTGTATTCCAAGTCAGAGGTTGAAGATGAGGAACATCTTCGCCTGGTGCTGCAGAAGCTGAGAGAGCACCAGTACTATGTCAAGTTCTCCAAGTGTGAGTTTTGGCTCGACAAGGTCAATTTTCTTGGCCATGTCATTTCCACTGAGGGTATTGCGGTTGATCCAGAGCAAGTCCGCATTATTCAAGAGTGGGCTCCACCAAAGAATGTGAAGCAGCTAAGGATTTTTCTCGGCCTCACCAGCTATTGTAGGAGGTTTGTGCAGAATTTCTCCAAAATAGGAAAGCCAATGACTGAATTGTTGTCCAAGGGCAAGCAATACACTTGGTCACCGGCTTGCCGGTCAGCCTTCGAGGAGTTGAAGAAGAAGTGGACCACATCTCCAATTCCCACACCGCCAGATGAGTCACAACATTTTCAGGTGTTTTGTGATGCCTCGTTGAATGGGTTAGGCGGAGTTCTGATGCACGGCAAGAACATTGTGGCCTATACCTCATGGCAGTTGAAGACGAGTGAGAGGAATAATCCCATGCACGACTTGGAGCTTGCGGCAGTTATGCACGCCTTGATCACTTGGCGACACCTCCTCTTAGGGAGGAAGGTGGATGTGTTCACCGACCACACGAGTCTGAAGTACTTGTTCACTCAGCCAAATCTGAACTTGAGGCAAAGAAGATGGCTTGAAACTATTACTGAGTACATAGTTGATATTCAGTACACGCCTGAGAAGGCGAATGTCATAGCTGATGCGCTGAGCCGCAAGGGCGACTGCAATAGTATCCAATTGCAGAAGATCCACCCTGATTTGTGTGAGTCCTTTCGCAGGCTCGACCTCGAGCTAGTTCCAGCAGGCTACCTTGCCAACCTTGTGGTAGAGCCCACTATCCATGAGAAGATCCATGAAGCTCGGGCTGGAAGCTCAATGATACAAAAGATCAAACAGGGTATTGCCGCCTCAGTTCCCAAGTACGGTTGCTTTTCAGTGCATAATGACGACACCGTGTTCCTTGAGGAGAGAGTTGTTGTTCCCAAGGAGGGAGATCTAAGAGAGGTCATCATGAAGAAGGCCCATGATTCCAAGCTATCGATTCACCCTGGCAGTACAAAGATGTATCAAGATCTCAAGCAAAGCTTTTGGTGGATTCGTATGAAGCGGGACGTTGCCCTTTTCGTGTCTCAGTGTATGTGTTGAGGAGAGTGAAGGCACAACACCAGAAGCCTACAGGGTTGCTTCAGCCACTTGAGATTTTGGAGTGGAAATGGGATCACATAGAGATGGATTTCATCACAGGCTTCCCCTTGTCGCAGAAGAAGAACAATGACATCTTTGTCGTCATTGAAAATCTTTCCAAAGTTTCCCACTTCTTTCCAGTGAAGGACTCCATTTGAGCAGCTCAGTTGGCGGATTTGTATACCGCAAGAGTTGTATCTTTGCATGGCATTACCAAGAAGATCAGTTCTGATAGAGGCAGCCTTTTCACCTCTAAGTTCTGGCAGGCCTTTCAAAAGGCGATTGCTACGACAGTGTTGTTCAATACCGCTTATCACCCTCAGACAAGTGGGCAGGTCAAGCTCATGAACCAAATCCTCGAGTACATGCTTCGATCATGTGTCATCTCCTTTGGCATGAAAAGGGAGGAATGCTTGCCGTATGCTGAGTTTTCTTACAGCAACAACTATCAGGCTAGTCTGCAGGCAACAGCTTTTGAGGTCTTTTATGGCCGGAAGTGCAGGACACCTTTGAACTGGTCCGAAGCAGGAGAAAGGAAGTTGTTCGGTCCAGATATGATCCAGGAGGCAGAGGATAAAGTGAAGATTGTCCGAGAACACCTCAAGGCAGCACAGTCAAGGCAGATGGCCTATTATGACAAGAGGCACCATGGTGTAGCTTTTCAGGTTGGTGATTGGGCGTACCTGAGAGTGTCTCCATTGAGGGGAACTCACCGCTTTGGCATCAAAGGAAAGCTCGCTCCAAGATTTATCGGACCTTTCCGCATGCTTGAGACTAGAGGACCTCTCGCCTTTCGTCTTGAGCTTCCAGAGAGTCTGTCCATGGTGCATGACGTATTCCATGCGTCCCAGCTAAAGCAGTGCTTCAAGCAGCCAGAGCAGGCCGTTGACTTGGGCGAGATCCAGTTGATTGCGGACCTTTCCTACTCAGAGCGTCCAGTCCATGTTCTTGAGACGTCCGAGCGCAAGACTCGCAACAACACCGTCAAGTTCATGAAGGTCCAGTGGGCACACCATTCGGAGAAGGAAGCAATGTGGGAGCGTGAAGATCATCTCCGTTCCGAGTATCCAGAGTTGTTTCAGGCTTAGATCTCAGGACGAGATCCTGTGTTGGTGGGGGAGTGTTGTAACAGCCCAAGAGCAATTCTTGCAATCATCATGTAATTTTTCTTTGTCATGTGTCTTCCAAACTTGACATGGTGCTAGATGTTGCAAATTCATGTGATGATTTTGAATGCCAAGAAGTTTTGAGTTCATTTGATTTGCTTTTGAATTCAAACAAAGTGGTTCAAGAAGGGTGTTTGAGGATTTTTCTATGTTGCATGCATGCTCCCCTTGACCTGGCATATCCATTTATTTTCCCTTCCCAAGCTTTTCAAAAGCCCTGCACCATTTTTTCCAACTCTAAAAATGTGGGTCATAGTTCAATGTGGTTTGAATTTCAAAAATGGCGCCACATTTCTAGTTCTTCCAAAACTGGCCAAACCAATTTTTTAAAATCCAGAATATTGCAAGGATCAACACCCATGTTTCCATGTATTTTTGTTCCTTGTAGTTTTCTCCAAAATATTCCCCAAGTCCTCTTTCTATTTTGTTTAAATAGAAAAATGCATTGTTTTCCATCTTGTGGTTTTCACCTCATCCAAATTGCTTCAAACCAATTTTGGAATTTCAGAAATATTGCAGAGAGCCCAAAAATATATCTATTATATTTTTGCCTTTTTCTTTTTCCCTGCAATTTTCCAAAAAGAGGCTATGTTTATTTTTATTTAAAAAAATTGCAGGGGCCCTTGGCTCTTTTCTCTCTCCAGCGTGGCCTAGCCCACCTGGGCCTGTTTTCCCCTCGGCCCAGCCCACAGCGAACCGGTACGGGGTCGTCTTCCCCTCCTTTCCATCGTGGTCACACCTTTTCTCCCCTCCTCCTCTCTCACGCCGGAGAGGGGGCGGCAGCAGCAAGCACGACGACGTGGCCGGAGGGCTGCTCCCCTTTATAAGAACGCACAGGGCTCCCCCAGGAACCCTAGGACGCGTTTCCCCTCCCAATTGGACCACCGCCGACGCGTTCCTCTCGCTGTTCCTTCCCCTGTTTTATCCTTGCCTTCGGTAAGCAAGCTTCAATTCACCGCCGTCCTCACCTCGTCTTGAACCTCGCGTGTGCGCTCTGCGATCCCGTGCTAAACCTGGTCGTCCCCTTCCTCGCAGGTTTGAACTGGGCACAGCAGAACGCCTCCTCGACGACGACCCTGCCTCGGCCGACTTCGTCTCCGGCGACGGACCACCTCTTCTTCCTCTCCGCCACCTTTTCCTTGTCATCGGTTACCCATAAGTGAGCCACTCCTTCCCCGTCTCGCCGTTCGTGTAGAGTAGGGACGCTCCTCAGCTTTCCCCCGTCGAGGACGACACGGCCGCTCCTACCACGGCCGCCTAGGCCATGGCAGGCTCAACCCGTGCGTGCACGCGCTCCTGGCAGTGTCCAGAGCATGCGGGTAGCAGCTAGAGCGCCCCCCGGGCCGCGTTTGCTTCATTTAGGTGCGCTCTGCACCTGTTACGTAGATGCCCGATATGCGTGTCGCCGCCGCGGCTTTGTAGCTTGATAAAGGCGCTGCCTTGCCTTCGATCTGCCCAGATCCGGGCACCCACGACTCCGCCGAGGTGCCCTCCTTTGATTGCGAGTCCCCGTCGAGGCAGAGCCGGCCTGTGCTCGACTCTTCCTTCGGTGGAACAGGTGGTGTTTGCCACCTCTACATCTGTCAGCGCGACGCCGCCGTGAGGTTTCAGTGAGAGTCACGTCGCCGTCGGTGGGATCTCGGCGAGCCTGTGAGTGGTAATGGAGGCCTGGGTGTTCCCTCTACGCGCTGGGCTGCTCCGCTTGTCCTGGGGTGCTCCACCGCTGACGTGAGGGTCGCCGAAAGCCCCAGCTCCGGTGTCTGTCAAAGTTCGCGCGCGCTCGTCAGAGTTTCGAGGTTCAGAGAGAGGGGTGCACGCTAGTAGGCTGGGCCTCACTTCTCTTTCAAAGCAGGCAGCAGTGGCACAATGGTTTAGGCCCAGCGCGCCGTGCTTGGGGTCGTGGGGTCGATCCGCCGCTGGGACAATTGTCCCCTTTTCTTTTTTTTCTTTTTCCAGCAGGTGCGTGGGCTTGGCCTAGTGGCCTCGGCTACGCCAGTGGGCTAGCAGGCCTGTAAAGAGGGAGAGTTGGTCCTTTGCACCCGAATCCAGCCCGAGAGGCGAGGCCTCTCCTTTTCTTTTTCTTTTCAATTCCTTTTTGGTTTTGATTTTGAAATTTGATTTGAATTCAAGTTCAAATCTGAATCTGGAATTTGAATTCTTCTATGTCAATCATATCATCCCATATATGAATTTGGGGTAGAATTTCCCAATGAAACCCATGGTGAGGTCCATTTTGTAAATTGAACCTTAAATTTTTGAGGTTTGTCAATTTTCTTTAAGGCCCTCCAGCTCTTTTGAATTTGCAAACTGTGTTTTGCAAATTCAACTTGGGTCATGTCATCTTGAATCCTTTGCCTCCATGAACCAGCCCTAGCATATTGTCATATGCAAGTGTCTGGGATCCTTTTTCTTCTGTTCAACCTTCCCAGTGTCAATTTCACCGACACCTCTCCGTCTCCGGAATCGATGATTTATTTTTCACGATGCACTTATCCTTGTTAACTTGTTATTGTTGTTCATGCCATGCCATGTTATTTGCACCAAAGTTAAGGCTACAACCAAAGCCATAAAAATATTAATAATTTCATATGGAGTTTGTTGACGTGTTTTCAACACCTTCATTTAAACATGAATAGCTAGGGTCACACCATGTCTAATTAAATTTGATCATCCCATCCATGCTTGAGCATTTTTGGTCTCGATGTTTACTTGTGTGCTTTTCCTTGCCGGTACCTTACGTTAGCACCTGAGACTGCCGAGGAGACTTTCGTGGAGATTTCCGACACCGAGCCCGAGGACCCTGCTACGTCTGCTCCGTCGACTGATTACCCAGGCAAGGGGTTTATATATCATTCTTTATAGATTTCAGCTCGCTGTCCTAGCTGTATTCAGAACGATTGCTTAATCGTACCACCATATACTCTTGCCTCTCAAATTAACCCAAACAGCCATGCCCCCACAAACTAGCAAAACCTTGTTTGGCTATGTACCTTGCTTGCTTAACCATTACTTAGTATGCGTAAGCCCTTAACCTGCTGCTTATACCCATTGCTTCTTGGTGGAATATCATGCTATTATCGGAAGTTGGTTAATATTTATTATTATGATGTTAATTTATATTTGACGAAGGATGGGAGACCGGGATGTTCCCACCAGGTGTTTTGTTCCATTCGAGTCACCTTGGTCCCGAGTTCCGGGTATTGTGTTTCTTGACGAGCGTGCCTAATTGTGTGTGGGATTCTATGGGGTCCCCTTGTCTTACCTACCTAGCTTCAAACAGTTCTAGTGGTGGCCCAAGCTGATTTACTATTTGCAAACGCGTGTGCACTTGGTTGGTACCCCAGCTGTTTTCAAACCAACCCGGACCATTAAAGACATGATTCCTTGCTGGCCCATCATTACCGGCTGAGGACCCGGTCTCATGTGACATTAACCGGTAATCCAAACCTGGAGTCATACGGTAGAGGCCGATTCGAGAGCGCGGCCGGCTTTTGAGTTGGATGTCGGCTCACCGGGGGCCACCCGGATTTGTGCGTTGTTAGTTAGAGGGAATTTGACGTTCCGGAGTTTCAGTCGTTTACCCAGCCAAGTGGAAATCGGGCGTACATGCAAAGCCTATGATGGGCAGTTGGTACACCCCTGCAGGGTTAAATCTTTTCGAAAATCCGTGTCCGTGATTATGGACGACATGACACCTACTCCTTGTTCATAGAATAACATCAACTTAATCATGCTTTAAGAGTTGCCAACGTGTGAGTTTCCTTGATTGCTCTTCTTTCTCCGGGGCGACAAAGAGGGGACAAGGTTGTGTTATGTTTTGCGTAAGTAGGTGGATAGCAGACCTATGACACGTTGTCAACATAAGTTCTTGGATCTTCCCTTACTCTAATAGTTCGTTAGGCACTCATATATGCTAGCGCGGCTGCAACCTCGACCACTACCTTTCCTTACCGTGAGAAGTTAGTTATACTGCATTGATATATTCTCACCTCTTCCTTTTATTTTCCCTTTTATGTTTTTCCTGATAGGCCAATGCAGTTGATTACTACCACGACCCGAGCACTGGACGTTACTTCGTGGAGGTGCCACCGGAGGAGGACGATGAGGAGGACTTCACCCAGTAGATCCTATAGTTGGGTTCCGACGTTCTGTGGGTGGACTTGTTTATGTGCAGCCATCTCTAGGGCCATTTGGATTTTGACCGTACTCGGTCGTGTGTGTCTTCCGCATGATGTTATGATGTACTGTTGGATCTTATGATCTCTGAGATGATGTAATAAATACCAGCGGCGAGTGTATACCCTGGACTTATATCTATATTTTTTGTCTTAGTTGTTCATGCTTCATTTACCTGTTGTCGAGAATCCGATAACGATACGAGTGCGAGTATCGTGCGTCGGTGGACACTTATGTGCTTCTATCTCAGGTCGGACGCGAAAGCGACTAACTCGAGATAGTACCGCATCCGGGGCCTTACACAATGTCCCAAGATGAATCCTAACGGCCCACTTCTGGCTCACTCCTCCCCCATGACGGGAACCACCGACGCTGCGCCGGTCTCCGCGCCTTCTATTATTTGAGGTTGTTTAGATATAGTTATTGTGTGCTGAACAGGGCTTCCCGTCGTTAACTGCAAACTGCTGCTGAAACTGTTATTTTGTGTCAACTTCGGGAGACGCAACCGTTCATCAGAATTGAGTGATTCTTGTTGCATACTGTTAAGCATCATGTCTACTTATGTTATATGCTTTCACTTGTCATTTTGGCCTGCTTCATGTTGATTGTATCTTCACCCAAATGAGCTACCCTGCTGTTAGTGTGTTGCTGTTAACGTAAGATGCAAACTTTGCTGCCGTATATCTTTTTAACCGTGCATCCTATTGAGCATTGCAATATGTCATTTTGATCTATGCCATGTCTACTCCCATTATATGTATTGCATTTTCATGTATACATTCCTGTTCATAGTTATATTTCAGCTCCAATGTTGCTATCCCGCTGTTTTTGACAACCACCTCTGTTTTTCACTAAGTCTGTAACTTTCTGAAGCCTTGTTGCACGCTTAATATCATTTGATCTGTGGTGCCTATTACCATGATTCTTGCTTGTACCTGATCACCATCATGTCTACTTCATGCCCACATATTGCTATGTCATGTTGCTGCGCTTTTGCATATAGTTTTACCCCTGTTTATACAGCATGAAAATAATAGTTTCTGCCCTGCATTCCTGATTTTCACTAAGTCCTTGACAAGTAATGTTTTATAGATTTTTGTATTGCTTATAACTAGTGAACCATGATGCCTATTTGCATGAATATTTTTTACGTGCCTTACCTGACATGTCTACTACACTGCATATCATTTTGGTGCATGTTTGCATTCAGTAGCTAATTGTTCCATTGCTCTAAAGTGTGCTCCCTGATGTTAACAGCATGTACCCATAACTTGTGATGCTTGTATCTTTTTACGTGCCTTACCTGACATGTCTACTACATTGCATATCATTTTGGTGCATGTTTGCATTCAGTAGCTAATTGTTCCATTTCTCTAAAGTGGGCTCCCTGATGTTAACAACATGTACCTGTAACTTGTGATGCTTGTATCTTTTTAACCGTAACTCCGTTTGGGGGTGTTATTTATATGTAACTTGATTATATTTCATGTACTTTGTGTTTATGCTATTGTTTGATGTTGTTAACTAACCTAAAATATGGTTTAGGGCAGAACAATACCAAATGCTTTAATCATCGTGGAACACTTAGTGTTATGCCATGTTTAGGTTGTGCCTCACTTAAATTGACTAGCATAGATAGTTTACCTTATGCTTCACCTCTTGTCATGTTTGTGTGCTATGCCATGCTTGAGTGATATGCCATGTTAACAACCTTTTCTCATGTTGTGTAGCTAAAAAACTTGAACCATTCTAAATGTGTGGTATCGTCGTGTGTGACGAGTACTTCACTTAACCTGTTAGTAAACGCTCTCGACGATAGATGCAATACCATAGTGTGTTGTCTCGTGTTGCTTTCTTGTTTTTGATTTCTCATGATTGCTTGTAGTAATAGATGCTTGCTCTTCGATTTCCTTTTCTAGTGTTTACCTCTTGTGTGCTACCACGGGTACCTCTCGGAGACGGTGCAAGCTCGCGATCGCCTATACCTTTGGAACCCGACTTATCAACAGGCAAGAACTATGCATTACTTATGATCCATTCTATTATAACCAGGGGTTTGCATGCTAGTCTATGTTAGGTTCGATGTTTGATTCTACCACATGTTTACAACCTCTCTTAAACTGATACAACCATGTCCCATCCCACAAAACCTTGTACTGCTATGTTACTATTGCTCGTTGCTCAGCCCCTGCTTAGTATGCATGCTTAGGATGCTACGAATGTTCCCCTGTTACTCCTTGGATTGGGCTATCACATTATTATACTGTTTTGGATGATATGATTATTGTAATGTTGAATATACTCGATGAAGGATTGAAGGTCTAGGCTATCCCGCCCCGACGCTTTGTTCCATTCGAGTCACCTAGGACACGAGTTCCGGGTATTGTGTCTCTTGACGAGCGTGCCTAACCACGTGTGGGATTTTATGGGGTCCCCTTTTCTTAACTACCTAGCTTCAAACATTTCTAGTGGTGAACCAAGAAGATTTACCATTTGAAAACCGTGTGTGTGTCTGTCGGGTAGCTCCTGGCAGATATTCTTTAAAACAACTTGGGCCAACGGAGACTTGGTTTCTCTGTTGGTCCACACCTGGAAGCTAGGGGGTGCCCACATGGTTTGGGTTAGTTACCCTGACCTCGTCCAGACGGTAGAGGCCGATTTGAGAGCGTGGCCGGCTTTTGAGTTGGAAGTCGACTCACCGGGGGCCACCCTAATTTGTCGTTTCGGATCTCTCGGAACTAAATCATAAAATGGTTGCCTGTGATGGGTAGCAACTAAGAGAGATGGGCGTGCGTGCGGAGCCTTTTAATGGGCAGTTGGTACACCCCTGCAGGGTTAAACCTTTTCGAGAAGCCGTGTCCGCGGTTATGGACGACTTGAGACCTACTCCTTGTTCAAAGACATTAACAACTGAGATCATCTTAATAACTTGTTCAATGTGTGTGTGTTCCTTGACTGCTTCTTCTTCGTCGGGATGCCAAGGGGAGGACAAGGATAGGATATGTGTTATGTCTGCATAAGTAGTTGATAGCAAGACTTGTTGGAGGCGATTCCTCATCGAATGATTGGTTCTCTTCTTACTCTAAAATAGACTGTTAGCCACTTATATATTGCTAGTGCGACTGCGACCTCACCACTAGCCCCATCTTACCCGTGAGAAGTTAGTTACAAGAATTTTGATATAGGTCACCCATTTCTTTTCTCTTCTACGCACGTTATGCAACGACCTTGGACTTCCGAGGAGATCGACGACCCTTCTTCTGGACGCCTTCACGAAGACTCGGCGACGACTAGTTAGGTGGATCCTGGCGGAGAGCCTGGACCCGTGTAGTTACGGGAATGGTGTGTTTTACCTTTGCCACTAGGCATTTGATTGTAGTCTGTACTCAGGCATGTATCTTCCGCTAATGTATTTTATTAAGGCAGTTGTATGCCGATTGTATGAGATGTTGTATCCTTATAGTTGTAATGTTGTGATATCATGTTAGAAATCCGGGGCATATGGCATTGTCATATGTCGCGGTGGGACCGATATGTGCTTCGTCCCCGGATCTGGATGGAAACATCTAGATTTGGAACAGTACCACATATCGGGCCTTACAATGATGCCAATTACGTCCATCAATCCAAAAGGCTAGAATTCGACCACAACTAAGTACATTGTCTTCTCCACCATGTAACCGAACTTCGAAACGTTTGGAATAGTTATGTTATATTCATTGAACTGAAAAGTTGTTTTCAGTAATAAGACAATTTATGTACGATATAAGATATCTAGTACAATGTATGATTATAAGCATTAGTGAAAGTGTTCATTTTTCTCAAAGGAAACTGATAAGTGTGGGATCTAGAAGAACACCGATCATATGATAATGAGAATTAAGGGGAAGAAAGTTCCAAAGGGTGTTAGTAAGACTTGCACGCCAGAAAGTCCATGGCCTGGGCCACCCTTGATCATGTGTGATCTTCTGTGAGTAGGAGTGACATTGGAAATAGAACTATTGTAATACCCTCAGTGTCATGTAACAGTAATCATTTTGCTAATGACCATTACTATTGCTAATCATTCCTTGATCAACTTTGCATTTGATTATATCAAAGTACCATGTTGGTTGATATTAAAAACACATACCCAAATGAAACTTTGTCCAAAAATGGTGCAACAAATTTTGTTAAATCCCTAAAAACCATTGAACCAATATAAACCAACTTTGGCTATTTACTAATCTATAGAATAATTCAAAAAAATATAAACAGCAGCCAAAAGTCACCTTTAATCAGTTGACGTCCAAAGACAAATACCAAATTATTTTATTAGATGCCCAAACTTTTTGTGGCAACTCCCTAAGGTGCAACACAAATGTACCAACAAGTTTCACATTGAATGAAAATCATTTGATAGTTAAAACAAATAAAAACAATGCCAAGTAATCCCATTGACTCCTTCGGAAATAAAATAAAATGCAAGTGATTTAATTTTGCATCCACACTTTTTGTGGCATCACTATGTGGTGTTACACTGATATTGGTATTAGTCTCATGTTTAACGAAAATCATTTGATAGTAAACAAAAATAAAGAAAGAAGAAATAAAGTGCAGAAAATAAATAAAAAGAAAAGAGAAAGAAGCCTAGATCCCAGTGCATCAAATGCACAGTGCAGCCTATGCTTCCCACCTAGCCCATCAGGGGTCGTCCACTTCCTACTATTCATCCCCGATGCCCCTTGTCACCATGGGCGTGGACGTCGCCGCCGATTGCCGCCGTGTCCATCATTCGTGGCTAGCTAGGGTTGCAGCTCGCGGATAAGAACATCCCTGTGGACCACAGGGACAAACCCTAGCCCATTTTCTCCCCCTCCTCGCCTCACTCTCGCTCGGGAAAAGTGCGCCCGCGCCGCGGTCACCATTGCGAGGGCCACCCGCGGCCAACGAGCTCGAGCCGTCTTGCCGAGGTGTCTGGACCGTGCGCCATCGTCTTCTTCACCACCGTGAAGAGGGAATCAATCTCGGACGCCCCGTGGACAGTGCATCGCCGCCGACCCCCCCTTCTGCATCCGCCGTCGTCGGCAAGCAATTCCGATCGCTCCCGACCTCCATCTCGACTGCTGCCCTCCCCTACCGCCTCTTGGTGAGCAGAGCCATCGCCGCAAACTCCCCTTTGAGCCTCCCTCCCGCTCTAGCCATACGAGCCGAGCTCCGTCGCCGACGTGCGCCATGTAGCCGCGGCCACCACACGCGCAGCTCGCGTCCGACCACGTAGTAGCGCTACGCACTCTCCCTGCAACTCGATGCGAAAGCCCGCGCATCTTATCATTCCCCACAACCCTGCGCCAGCCTCGACATTTCTAAGGCCGTCGCAACGGCTTGTCTCCGGCGCCAATCCGGTCAACCTCAGCCGGCTCTACCACCTCCAACCGAGCGAGCGCGCTCCCAGGAGGCCGTAGCTTCAAACCGCACGCAAAATTGTGCCTAAAATGAAGCACACCGACGAGTTCACCAAAGCACCGCCGCTGGTGAGCCTCGCACGTCAGAAATACGATTAGTAGTTAACCTCCCCTTAGGTCACTTACAGGTGGGCCAGGGGCCCTGATAATTTACCTGCTGTTAAACAAAATGGAGATACCCCTCTGGGTACCGACATGTGGGCCCAATAAATAAAAGTGATTAATTAACACATGTGAGTATGACACCTAGGTCCCACCCCACTGTTTAATTAAAAAAATGTTTTAGTTTAAATACAGAGACTTACATGTGGGCCCTCTCTGTTTAATTAAGGTAAATAAATTGATTTAAATACCACTGTCTATGACATGTGGGTCCACACCCTGTCAGCACTGTTTTGGATAAGGTTGTGGATAATGTTTCTAATTGAATAATAAAAGAAATTCTAAAATTCTTTTAAATTGATTTAAACTTTGAATTTGAATATCTTTTAAACCGTAACTCCGATGAACATACTTTATACATCAAAATTGATCAGAAAAATATAACAAATACGAATACGCTACCGTTACCCCTACTACCCCCTTCTAACACAACGAACACGAGACCTTCCACCTCTGGGCCGTTTGTCGATAATCACCCAGAGCTGGCAGTTCATCCCCGGATGAATTCCCGCTCCGAGCAATCACCTAGTACTGTGTTAGAAACACCATTAATATTGCATATGTCATGTCATGAATTTGTTTGCATATGCTTGCTTTGTATTTACTATCCCCCCTTTATTCTCTGGTAGACCCTGCTGTTGCCGCCGACTACACCGCTGCTGAGTACGACTACTGCGTTGACGATCGTACCCCTAGCATCGAGGTTCCAGGCAAGAAGAACCATTTTTCTACCCCAGATATCGCCTGTCTTTCCCGTACTTTTCTTGCACTAGGCATTGCTGCCTATTATAATTAAGCATTATTCAGAAGTGAGCCCTGCGCATTGTTAGTCAACTAGGATTATATAGAGGGCCATGATCACTCTGGGAGTGAACACAGATACAATATATATAACTGCACATGTACAATGCAGAAACCTCCTGAGCCCCCAACCTCGGCTCTGCCGAGCCACATCAAGTGTGAGCCATCGAGGAGTAATCCTCGTACTCCACTCGTTGCTGACTCTGTATAGCCGACCAAGGGTCCTGAACCGCGGTTGTCCTTAAAGGTAAGAGTAGGGCGACCTAACAGTGCCCACGCGTGGTATTCCGACGAGAACGACACGGAGGGTATGACCGACGTACTGGCGTGTTGGGCCCCTGCTCATATTCCGCGAGAGTTACCAAACCATGAAATTCGAGCTCCTCCAGTATCACATGCGAGATAAGGTAAGGAGTCGGTTCACCTTGTTGGTAACCGCAGAACTTTGACGAGACGACATGGCAGGAAGCGAAGTACTGTGGTCCTGGCTGCTGTTCGTTGTCCGTTGTGTGAATTAGTTGGGCAACAATAATGGTTTTCCGCGAGACAATAATAAAATGTAATGGTTCGGTGGACGACTTGAGAGGCCGCAACGGCCTGTACGCACTACCTTCACGTGGGATAAGGAGTGATGGGCTCCCCTGCGTCATAGTTCATTCGAAAGCTCTTCATACGTCAGCAGTACCGCGGACTGCACCGGGAAGTGGTGTCTTCTTCACTCGAGCGCATGGTATTTTATTTTGCTTCACCGTCCAGCCACGCACCATGCAGGAGCGTGAAGGGTGAGGGTCCTAGACCCCTGATCGCGCAGGCGTTATTCCGGCGGATGGCCTCTCCGCTGAGCCTAGGATGGACTGCGGTGTGTTGGATAGCCTCGGTGGGGCATTCCCTAACAAGGTTTATGCCACCCTGGAGATCCGAGCATACAAGCTGAAAAGTAGTGCACCCCTGCAGGGATTTTGAACTATTCGAATAGCCATGTCCACGGTAACAAGACGCTTTGTGTTGAAGCCGGATCCTACTACAACAAACTACTAAAATTAAACTGTTGGTTCCAGTTTTCTTCCTTGCAGGGAGTCGAGGAAGGGAACTCGGAGGCATTTATAATTGTTAATTATTACAACTTACTATTATACAATGCTGCAACAACTTCTGCTGCATTGTTACTTTATGGTTTATACGAATTGTTGGCTGTTCTCTTCTTGTGTTGCAAGAAAGTCGGAAGATGCTAGTCTTCGATAGGCCTAGCTTCTCATCCTTATTCTAACTTCTACCTTTCTGTCCACTATATACAGCCTCCCCTTTCCATTTGATACAAATGCATAAATGCTTAGTAGCAGACGTAAGACTCGCGGGTATGCTAGATACTCACCCTTGCTTTATTCCCCCCCCCTTTGTTTTATATACCCGGATTGGTGCAATCAGACGTTGGAGCCCAGGAGTAGGAGTACCCCAGAGGTGGATACTATTACCTTGAGACCCCCGCTGACTAAGACCAGGAGTAGTATCGGAGGTTCCCAGGCAGGAGGCCTTGCCTTTTCGATATATATCTCTGATGTTATTTGTGCTAGCCTTCTTAAGGAAAAACTTGACTAACTATGTCTATACTCAGATATTGTGGTTTGTATGACTTATGTATTCGGATCCTCGTGATCCCTGGTTTGTAACATAAAAGATTTATCATATTTGTGTCTAGTGTTGTGTTGCGATATTCTCACTGTGGCACCCTGATTTTGGTCGTGTACCTTGCGTGTATGGTTACTGTACACGTGTTGATCTTGGGGCGTCACAAGTTGGTATCAGAGCTGACTGCCTGTAGGAAGCCACCCACCCACGCCTTGGTCGAATTTGAGTCTAGTCTTTGAAAAACTATTTTGCTAACTTAATGTTTGTCTTAGGGGCCCACATCAATATCATCCCGTCGTGATATCTATGGTATTAGGATCCTTTTTCTCCGTACCTATGCTCTGGGACTCTGCTCTCTTATTCTTGATGGTAAGGTTTACTAACTCTGACATGAGGATCACGTTATCATTGATTCCACCCGGCGTTTTGCTTCTTAACCCTCTATTGAGTCGTGTCGCAGGAGTTCTGACCCAGTTCCCGGACCGCGGATCCCCTTTCTCATTCGGGGTTGGACACGCGTTCTCTGGCACAAATTCCTGTGGCCAACAGTTTTTTTGCGGCGTCATTGACATAGCCTTTGCTATGTCGCGTCGTGTATTCCTTACCGCGGTCCATGCGCCGCCTAGTGTGTCCTTTTTCCTTAATTTGTTCGACGTTATGCTACCCGACTTTTTATTGACTCCGTATGTGGATGTGTATGTCTTGTATGAGTACTCCTATATATCCATGCCTCCTCTTCGTTGTTGCATTACCTCATGCTTGTTTTCGGTATCTCGTTAAATTTTCCATCGCTGAAATAGCCCTGTTAAATTTTAGCAGGATGGCTGGCCGTGGTGGTCGTGGTCGTGGTGCCAACGATCCACCTCCTCCGCCGGACTACATGGCCGCGATGATGCAGCAGTTTAAGATGAACCAAGTGTTTATGCAAGGAGTCATAGATCAGCTCCAGAACCAGAACCAGAACCAGCACCAGAACCAACTGCCTGTGGTTACTCTACGGGATTTCATGCGTCTCAATCCCCTACCTTCCACCAACCTGAACAGCCGCTGGATGCCGATGATTGGCTTCGTGACATCACTCTTCAGATGGAGTTCACTAGGGTGCATGCTGCTGATTACGTCACCTTCGCGACTTATTTCCTGCGTGGCCCCTCTGCTCAATGGTGGGACACCCACAAGAGTTCGCTAGCTGAAGGGACTGTCTTCACCTAGAATGAATTCAGGACTACCTTCCATGCTTGTTATGTCCCCCAGGCGGTCATGAACCGTATGAAGGCCGAGTTCCGCAACCTCGTTCAGGGCAGTAAAACTGTCGACGAATATCAGAGGGAATTCCTCCACCTCTCTCGCTATGCGTCAAGCGACCTCCCAGATGATACAAGTAGTAAAGAGAAGTTCCGTGATGGACTCATCTCAGATCTTCAGCTTGCTCTGTCCCTACATGTCTTCCCCGACTTCGCTACTATGGTGAACCAAACTATCACTCTTGAGACTGCTCAGTATAAGTTTAAGGGTTCGCAGAACGCCTAGCGTGACGCTGGCTCATCTTCCGACACAACGCAGAAGCAACGCGTTTGGATTTCGCATAGCGTGTATCATCCACCTGCCCCTGCACCAAGGCCGTCGCATGTTGTACCCCGTCTGCCTCCGCCCCCACCGAGACAGCCGAAGGCTGAGACTTCTCCGTCTAACACTGCACCCCTCCGTCCTCAAGATGGATTGTGTTTCAAGTGTCACCTCCCAGGTCACTTTTCCAGAGACTACCCCCAGCGACAGAATCAACTGGTAGTTCACCCTGCTGGCCGCGGAAATGGCCGTGGCAACAACAGGACCCCCAACTATAACACTGGGTCTTCTGCTCACACCCGTGGTCATGCTTACCACATTTATGTTGATGAAACTCACGCACAACCTGCTACAGTGATGGGTACTCTCCTCGTTAACTACATACCTGCTGCTGTTTTATTTGATTCAGGAACATCGCATTCATTCAAGTCGGAAGCATTTGTATTGTCGCATAACTTTACGCTTGGAAACATGAACCCACCGATGGTTGTTCACACCCCAATAGGCCAATGCCGAACCACCATGCTGGTGCCCAATACCACTGTTGAAATCGAAGAAGTTGTATTTCGTGAGTCCCCAATCATTCTGAAGTCTTCCACCATAGAGCTCGTCCTGGGAATGGATTGGTTGAAAGTCCACGATGCCGCACTGTATTGTGGCACCGAGTCTTTCCAACTTTTTCACCCCTCAAGTGAGGTTGTTAAATAGACCACCTGAATTACCCGTGATGCTGAAGTACATATCTATATGATGAATGCTTTGAACGTCTCACCTCTTGAAGGAATTGCGAAAGTTCCCGTCGTCCGTGATTTTCCCGATGTCTTCCTGGAAGAACTGCCGGGAATACCCCCGATCAAAGGGTTGAATTCGTCATCAACTTGAAGCCCTAAACTGTCCCTATTGCTAAGCGCCCCTATAATATGCCACCTCACCACCTCCTTGAACTGAAGGAGATCGACACAACACTCAACAAAATCTTCATCCGTCCAAGTTCCTCTGCTTGGGGAGCACATTCGATCTTTGTCAAGAAGAGCGATGGAACGAACCGTTTGGTCCAAGATTACCGAACTATCAACCAGGCCACGATACAGAACAAGTACCCGCTTCCTTGGATCAATGATCTGTATGATCAACTTGCTGGATCCGTGGTGTTCTCTAAACTCTACTTAAGGTTTGGTTACCATCAGATCCGGGTCCACAAGGAGGACATCCCGAAGACCACTTTCATTATTCGCTATGGTTCATACGAGTACACCGTCATGTCCTTTGGCTTAACCAATGCTCCAACCACCTTCTCCCGATTGATGAACTATATATTCATGGAATATCTCGACAAGTTTGTCGTGGTTTATCTGGATGATATATTGATTTACTCCAAGAATTATGAAGAACATGTTGAACATCTTCTTCTTGTGCTGGAAAAGCTTCGAGAACACAAACTCTATGCTAAGTATTTTAAGTGCAAGTTCTGGCTTCCCGAAGTAACCTACCTTGGTCATGTGATTTCCAAGGATGGCGTTGCCGTCAACCCAGAACGTATTCATGCTATTCTTGAGAGGACTCCGCCTAGGACTTTCAAGCATGTCTGAAGTTTCCTCAGCCTTGCCAGCTATTTTCGCAGTCTCTTCGAGAACTTCTCCAAGATTGCCAAGCCTATGACTAATCTGCTTCACAAGGGCGTCATGTTTGAGCGGACCGATAAATGTCAGAAAAGTTTTCAAGCTCTGAAGGACAAGCTCACTTCTCCCCATTGCTTTCTCCCTCTGATACTCAGAAGGACTTTGTGATATACTGCGACGCGTCTCGTCAAGGGTTAGGCTGTGTCCTAATGCAAGAGCGCAAAGTGATTGCTTAAGGCTTTCGTCAGTTGCGTTCTCACGAAGATAATTATCCGACCCATCATCTCGGATTGGCAGCGGTAATTTATGCATTGAAGTTGTGGCGACATTACCTCATGGGTAATCGTTGCGAGATCTACACCGACCACCAAAGCCTGAAGTACATGTTTACTTAGCCCGACCTGAATCTCCGCCAGCAAAGATGGATCGAGACAATAGCCGACTACAACATGGGAATTTCTTACACCCCTGGCAAAGCTAATGTGATGGCTGGTGACCTGAGCCGCAAAGCCTATTGTAGTGAACTGGAAGTTCAAGTACAACAACCGCTTCTGTATGAAGAGCTTCACAAGTTGAACCTTGAGATTATTCGCAGGGACATGTGAATTTCCTGGTTCTCGAACCAGACATTGTCGACGTCATCAAGACGATACAAAATTATGACTCTGACATTGAGAATATTAAGTGACATATCGCCAGCGGAAAGCCCTCTTTCTTCACTGTTGAGGCCAATGATGATGATTCGGTGCACTTCAAGGGTCGCTTAGTGGTCCCGATAATCAAGCCCAACCTGAACTACACCCCGGATGTCATGAAGGAAGCTCATGATACACCCTTGTCGATCCACCCTGGCATTACCAAGATGTACCAAGACATTCGTCAACACTACTGGTGGTCTAACATGAAACAAGACATTGCTCGTTATGTTTATGAGTGTGACTTCTGCTGTCGCGTCAAAGCAGAACATCAAAGACCTACTGGAACTCTGAAACCACTCTCTATTCCTAAACGGAAATGGCAAAAGATCAAAATGAACTACGTCACCTAATTTCCCCGATCACAGAAGGGTCATGATGCTATATTTGTCGTCATCGACCGATTCTCCAAGGTTGCTCAGTTTCTCCTAGTCAAGGAGACGATATCTGCTAGTCAGTTAGCAGACTTGTATGTTTCCAGAATTGTGTCCCTCCACGGTATTCCGTTGGAGATCAGTTCAGACCTTGTCAGCATTTTCACCTCAAGATTCTGGGATAGTTTCCAAGAAGCTATGGGAACTCACCTAAACTTCAGCACCGCTTACCACCCCTAGTCGCAAGGACAAGTCGAACGAGTCAATAAAGTTCTTGAAGATATGCTTTGAGCTTTTGCAGTCTCATTCGGTAAGAAATGGGAGGAATCTCTTCCATTTGCTGAATTCTCGTACAACAGTAGCTATCAAGCTAGTCTGCAGATGGCCCCCTTTCATGTTCTTTATGGACGTCGGTATCGAACCCTCTAAATTTCTCAAAAACTGGGGAACGAACCCTCATTGGACCGGACATTATACATCATGCCGAAGATCAGGTTCGCGTTATTCGTGAACATTTGAAGGTTGCTCAGTCCCGCAAAAAGAGCAACTATGAACGCAAGCACAAGGAAATGGTCTATCAACCCGGCGAACAAGCTTACCTCTGTGTCACTCCCATGAGGGGCACTTATCATTTCGGGATCAAAGGCAAGTTGGATCCTCGCTACATTGGCCCGTTCCATATCCTCTCCAGAAGTGGACCGGTGGCTTACCGATTGGTATTGCCGTCAAACCTCTCCCAAGTCCACGATGTCTTTCATGTGTCGGAACTCCGTCGCTGCTTCAAGGATCCTATCCGAGCAGTGGATCATGGAATGCTGGAATTTCAGCAGGACTTGTCTTATCAAGAACATCCGAGCCGCATTCTTCATCAGTCTGAACATCGGACCCGGAACAAGTTCCTCAAAGTTCAGTGGTCAAATCATTCTGAAGATGAGGCCACATGGGAACGCGAAGATCGTCTTCGTGAAGAATACCCCGATCTTTATCACCCTTAGTGTCATGTAACAGTAATCATTTTGCTAATGACCATTAATGTTGCTAATCATGCCTTGATCAACTTGGCATTTGATCATATCCAAAAACCCTTTTGGTTGATATTAAAAACAAAGTGCCAAATGAAACTTTGTCCAAAAATGGTGCAACCAATTTTGCTAAATCCCTAAAAATCATTGGCCCATGATAAACCAACTTTGGGTATTTACTAAGCTATATAATAATTCAAAAAAATATAAGCAGCAACCAAAATTCACCTTTAATTAGTTACAGACGAAAGAAAAATACCAAATGATTTTATTAGATGCCCAAACTTTTTGTGGCAACTCCCCAAGGTGCAACACAAATGTACCAACAAGTTTCACATTGTATGAAAATCATTTAATAGCTAAAACAAAGAAAAACAATGCCAAGTAATCCCATTTGACTCCTTTGGAAATAAAATAAAATGTAAGTGATTTAATTTTGCATCCACACTTTTTGTGGCATCACTATGTGGTGTTGGACTGATATTGGTGTTAGTCTAATGTTTAACAAAAATCATTTGATAGCAAAGAAAAATAAACAAAGAAGAGATACACTTCAGAAAAGAAATAAAATGAAAAGAGAAAGAAGCCCAGATCCCCAGTGCATCAAGTGCATAGTGCAGCCCGTGCGGCCCACCTAGCCCACCAGGGGCCGTCCCCTTCCTACTTTTCATCCCCGATGCCCCATGTCACCATGGCCGTGGACATCGCCGCCGATGGCTGTCGTGTCAATCATCCGCGGCTAGCTAGGTTTGAAGCTCGCGGATAAGAACGCCCCCGTGGACCACAAGGAAAAACCCTAGCCCATTTTCTCCCCCACCTCGCCTCACTCTTGTTCGGGAAAAGTGCGCCAGCGCCACCGTCGCCATTGTCGTGGCCACCCGCGGACAACGAGCTCGAGTCGCCTCGCCGAGGTGTTTGGACCGTGCGCCCTCATCTTCTTCACCACCATGCAGAGGGAATCGATACCGGACGCGCCATGGACAGCGCATCACCGCCGACCCCCCTTCTGCATCCGCCATCGTCGGCGAGAAATTCCGGCCGCTCCCGACCTCCATCGCGCCCGCTGCCCTCCCCTTTCGCCTCCCGGTGAGTAGATCCACCGCCGCCAACTCCCCTTTGAGCCTCCCTCCCGCTCTAGCCGCAACCGCCATTGGAGCCCAGCTCCGTCACCGACAAGTGTCGTGTAGCCGCGGCCACCGCACGAGCAGCTCGCGTCCGAGCGCGTAGTCGCTCTCTGTACTCTCCCTGCAACTCGATGTGCTAGCTCGCGCACCTTATTGTGCCCCACAAACCTGCGCCAGCCTCGACAGTGCTACGGCCGGTGCAACGGCTTGTCGCCGGCACCACTCCGGCAACCTCTGCCCGCTCTACCACTTCCAACCGAACGAGCGCGCTCCCAGGAGCCCGTAGCTTCAGACCGCATGGAAAATGGTGGCCGAAATTGAGCAGGCCGACGAGTTCACTAGAGCACCACCTCCCCTGCCGCTGCCATGTGTCCCCCGCGCATCAGAAAGACAATTAGCAGTCAACCACCCCTTAGGTCACTTGCAGGTGGGACAGGGGTCATGTTAATTTACCAGCTGTTAAACAAATGGAGATACCCCTCTGGGGCACTGACATATGGGCCCACTAACTTAAGCTAACCCCTTGGATAATTAAAAGTGATTAATTAACACATGTGATTATGACACCTGGGTCCCACCCCACTGCTTAATTAAAAAAATGTTTTAGTTTAAATACAAAGACTTACATGTGGGCCCTCTCTGTTTTATTAAGTTAAATAAATTTCTTTAAATACCACTATCTATGACATGTGGGTCCACCCTGTCAGCACAGTTTTGGATAAGGTTATGGATTATGTTGCTAATTAAATAATAAAAGAAATTCAGAAATTGTTCTAAATTGTTTTAAACTTTTAATTTGAATATCTTTTAAACCGTAACTACGATGAAAATATTTTATACATCAAAATTGATCATAGAAATATAACGAATATGAATACGCTACCCATACCCCCACCACCCCCTTCTAACACAACGATTACGAGACCTTCCCACTTCGGGCCTTTTGTCGATAATTACCCGGAGCTGGCAGTTCATCCCCGGATGAATTCCCGCTCCGAGCAATCACCTAGTACTACGTTACAAACACCGTTAACATTGCATCTGTCATGCATGCATTTGTTTGCATATGCTTTCTTTGTATTTACTGTCTCCCCCTTTATTCTCTGGTAGACCCCTCTGCTGCCGCCGACTAAACCGCTGCTGAGTACGACTACTGTGTCGACGACTGGACCCCTACTGTCGAGGTTCCAGGCACGCAGAGCCATTTTTCTTCCCTAGATATCACCTATCTTTTCCGTACTTTTCTTGCACTAGGCATTATTTCTTCTGCTACGTTGCTTACCTATTCAATTGCATAGCCTCTCTTTGTCGCCCCTTGATGTACCTTCCTTTATCCTATGCTTCCTATTATAATTATGCATCATTTAGCAGTGAGTCATGCGCATTGTTAGTCAACTAGGATTAGATAGTGGGTCATGATCACTTTGGGGAGTGAAAACGGATACAATATATATATAACTGCATAGGTACGGTACAATGCAGACACCGCCTAAGGCCCCTACCTCGGCTCTGCCGAGCCACATCAAGTCTGAGCAATCGTTGAGTAATCCTCGTACTCCCCTCATTGTTGACTCTGTATAGCCTCCCCAGGGTCCTGAACTGCAGCTCTCCTTAAGGGTAAGAGTCGGGTGACCCAACGGTTCCCGCGAGCGGTATTGCGACGGGAACGACAGGGAGGGTTGATGTCTACACACGCTTCTATTCTTGTAGACTATGTTGGGCCTCCAAGCGCAGAGGTTTGTAGGATAGCAGCAATTTCCCTCAAGTGGATGACCTAAGGTTTATCGAACTCAGGGAAGTAGAGGTTGAAGATGGTCTATCTCAAGCAACCCTACTATTAAGTTACAAGAAGTCTCTTGTGTCCCCAACACACCTATTACAACTAGGAGTTGTATAGGTGCACTAGTTTGGCGAAGATATAGTAAAATACGAGTGATAGGTGTGGCAAAGCAAGCTAATATAAATCTGTCATAAAAAGTGCAGGAAGCAAACATGTGACAAAAGTGAGAACAAACGGTGTAACAATGGTGGAAACAAGGCCTAGGCTTCATACTTTCACTAGTGGCAACTCTCAACAACATTAACATAGTCTGATCACATGATATTTCCCATAAAACATGCAATGGAGACGCACTTGGAGGTCAATCCTTTGTGGTCAAGAGAGGACGAGAATTATGTAGGGCTACAAAAGCACACCTCGGAGTTCGTAGTTCTCAATCTATGGATTTCCCAAGTTCACCACGGCCATCAAAAGAGAGTACCACAATCACCACAACATATCTCAAGGATAGTCAAAGACAAGCACCAAGAGACTCTCAATCTTCAATCAACACACAAAAAGGAAATCACTGATGAAAATATTTTTCTAATCCATCTCCAATAGACCGCTGTCACCTAAGTCTCGGGGATTATACTAGATAGGATCAAGTGAGTACATCAAATCCAATACATAGAGGAAGGGGAAATATCATGGGATCACCCTAGATTAACATAGCCTATGATCACAATGAAGATCACATAATGGGAGAGAGAGAAGAACACATAGCTACTGGCAGAAACCTCAGCCCCGAGGAGGGACTACTCCCGCATCATGGAGGGAGGAAGCAACGTCGATGGAGATTAATCTGGGGGCACTTACCTGTCCCAGTAGGGTGCCGACACAGTAATTCTGGTCCCCCGAAGCTTGTTGGCGATGGCGGCGGAGATCGGAATTGCTTCTGGAGAAAAGGTGCCCGGAATCAGGTTTTTTGCGACGCGAGTAAAAATAAGGGCCAAGGGGGCCACCGAGGGGGGCCACAGGGCAGCCAGGAGGGTGCCCGGCGCACCCTAGGGGGGCCCTGGTGGGTCCACTCCCTTCCATCCTTGGTTCTTCGGGAAGCTTCCGAGAGGCTGATTTTTTATATAATTTTTCCGGAATTTAGTTGGCACTTTTAATGGACGGAAAACCTGAAATATAAAAACAGCAGAAAACAAGAACTGGCAACTGGGTGCACCGAGTCAATAGGTTAGTCCAAATATGATTAAAATTGTATGAAAGTTCAAGCAAAACATGTCAAAGTCACACAAATCATGCATGGAGCAAGAAGAAATTATAGATACGTTTGGGACGTATCAACATCCCCAAGCTTAATTCCTGCTCGTCCTCGAGTAGGGAAATGATAACAAGCGTAATTTCTGTGGCGACATGCCACACAACCATATAAGGACTTTTAAGTAAAGCAATCAAAGCATGCAATTCTTCAAGTCTTAACAAGAAAGAGTTTATATTAGCATTGACACAAGCAACAAAAGAACAAAGGGTGCAAGAGCTCTCGCTGTCAGGACTCGAATGTCTCCAGATGGTGTTTGAGTGCAAGGAGGGGACTCATGCAATTCTTCAAGTCTTAACAAGAAAGAGTTTATATTAGCATTGACACAAGCAACAAAAGAACAAAGGGTGCAAGAGCTCTCGCTGTCAGGACTCGAATGTCTCCAGATGGTGTTTGAGTGCAAGGAGGGGACTGGGAAAAAGAGAGAAAAAAGGTTATTGAGAACTACTATCTACTAAAGTTTCACACTTAGTCTCCTTTGGATTCTTATCTTGACTCATCCCCAGACCACTAGCCAAGTACAAGTCAAACTGATCCACTCCCTTTCGATATTTTGAGCACTCATGCAATGGATGGGCGAGAGCTAGAAAGTTCACACTTAGGATGGCAAAGTGAGAAATATGGTGGAGGAGGAAGACAAAAAGGGTGAGAAAGGCTCACATCAATGAGGACAATCATAGGCGAGAAGGACAAATGATAGATACGATGTGAGGAGTAGGGATTTCCATGCAACAGATGCACATATGAGCTAAAATGTTGAGTAAATTGTGAGGACAAATGATAGAGTTGAGTAATATGTTACTACACTTAAGCTTAATTGCAAAACGTAATTTTTGAATCATGTTTTTGCAAACAAAGTTATTCAAAGTTATGAATAATATAAAGGCCATACTTCCATTGTGAATAGGTTGTATGTTATGAATCTTGATAATAATACTAAAACATCCATAAAACTGACCTACATGTCGCAAGACTGACAGAAATACGGCAAGTGTGTGGCACTGCAGTTTGTCACAAATGACATAAAATACATGAAGAATTTCCACAGTGATGGATTTTCGAGACATATGATTATGAATCACTTGACGCATGCGAATTTTGTCTTGAAGTAATGTGAATAAAACAGTGATAGGCAATACATGAACGAGCAACTAAATTATTGTAAATCATACATGATGATGTGTGTGGTCCAATAAGTGTAGTTGTGTGTTGTGGATTTTCTATCTTTTCCAATGATTTGAAGTAGATATGTGGATATCAGTTCAATGGAAACATACATCTGAAATCTTTGAGAAACGTTCAAGGAATTTTACAGTGAAATAGAAATTCATTGTAACAACAAGAATAATGCTTCTGCAACTTAGATTGTAGAAAGTAATATTTGAGTTACAAGTTTAGCGAATGTGTGATGAGTTGTGAAGAAGTGTCATAACTGGCACCTCCCGGAACACCACTATGACTAAAGTGTTCGAGAGATGTAATCAACCTATGCATGACATGGTAAGATCAAATATGACGTTGATCAATTTGCCATTGTACTTATTGAAGTTATGCATTAGAGACTTTGGATTTTAAACTAAAAAGAGCACCATCAAATATGTTGAAATGACATCATAGTAGACCTGGTATGGAATGTGAAAACCATGTTGTCTTTTCTTAAAATTTGGGTATATGAGACATATGCTTGACATAATCAAAACCCAAAATGATATAAGTTCTACTTTGTTAAGGTTATTCCAAAAGTTTGGTATTCCTCTATCACCATACCAATGCAAACAAATTGATGTTTTGAAGAAAATAGTATCCTGCAAAAAAGTGTGTGGGAGGACAGTGCAACTTCATTTTTGGAATTTTTCTGCATTGCAAAGAAAAAACAGACATAAACTGGCACTGGGATCTATCTCAGTAGGTTATTCCAATAAATGATTCAAAATCATGCCGAAAGGATGTAGCAATGACACAAAATGAGCATGGAACAAGAAAAAATTATATATACGTTTGAGACGTATAAGCATCCCCAAGCTTAATTCCTGCTCGTCTTCGAGTAGGTAAATGATAACAAGATAATTTTTGGTGTGATATGCTCCTTATGAGTAAAGTCAATCAATCTAATGTGATGAAGATACATAAGCCAAAGACAAAGTGATATAAAGCAATAGTCTATAGTTGATACGAAAGCAAGCAATGAAAGAACATATTTCACAATTGAGCTCCTGTTGTCTATGAATCAAATGTCTCAAGTCAGAGTTCCCGTGCTAGGAGTGGGGAAATTTTAGAGCATAAAAATACTGAATAGTTGTTGAGAACTCAATCTACTAAGCTTCACCCTTAGTCTCTTCGGAATCTTATTTTGACTCGTCCCCAGACCACTAGCCGGGTACAAGTCCATTCGATCCTCTCCCTTTCGACTTTGAGCACTCATGCAATGGATGAGCGTGGGAAAGATACATTGGCACTTAGGATGGAAAAATAAAATAATGAGGGGGATAGGCAGTCAAAAAGTGATAAAGGCTCACACCAATGAGGACAATCATAGGTGAGAGAAGGCCAAATGATGGATATGGTGTGAGGAGTAGGGATTGCCATGCAACATGCAGATACACAAAGAGTTGTAAGTGTATGAAAGAACTCTAATGGAACTAGTGGGGGTGCATCTAACTTGCTTTCTCATGAATACCTAGAGCTCTTTGAGGAGGCTCATCCTTGGAATATGTGATACGACCCAAACGTATCTATAATTTCTGCTTGCTCCATGCATGTTTTGTGTGATATTTCTATGTTTTATATACATTTTCATACACTTTTGATCATATTTGGACTAACCTATTAACTCAGTGCACCCCAGTGCCAGTTCCTGTTTTCTGCTGTTTTTCTATTTTAGGTTTTCCCCGTATTAAAAATGCTCCAAAAAGTCTGGGAAAATACAATAAAAATCAGCGCATTGGAAACTTCCGGAATCTCCAAAGTGGGGCCAGAGGGCCACCACCAGGGGCCCAGGCTCCCTGGTGGCGCGCCTTAGGAGGAGGCCGCGCCAGGGGGCGCCTAGACCTCTGGTGGCCCCCTGGCTGCCCCCCTTCGCCTATATATTCTCCATCATGTAAACTTCTGAGGAGAGAACCCCTTTTTTGCGATCTCGCTTCTGTTCCGCCGCCGCCGCACTTCCAAGATCGGGAGCGCCGACAGACCTCTCTCAGGCACCCTACCGGAGGGAGGATTGACCTCCGGGAGCTTCTCGGATGATCCGTGAGTAGTCTACCTTGGACCATGGGTCCATTATCAGTAGCTATGTGATGTTATCCTCCCCTCTTTGTTCTTCATGGTTTAGACCTTGTGAGCCGCCCTACATGATCAAGGAAGATATGTAATTCTTTCTGATGTTGCTATGCTGAGTTTGCTGGGATCTGATGGATTATGAGAGTATGCTCAGATTGTGATTGAGTTATATATTAGTTCTTATCTTTTATATTTTTATTCTTGAGTAATTCTTGCATGTTCTCCGTTGCTTGATTTTGGGTTCATGCCCCCTGATGACTAGCTTGAGTGACAGAAACATGAGTCTAGGGGATGTGTTGTTGCCACAAGGGGGAAAACAATGGTGCTTGTAACCGCGGTTGCAAGGATTGTTTACTTTACGCAAAGTTCTTTTAATGTAGTTGTCTGTTTCTTTGGGTTTACACTTTGGGTGCGGCTCGCAACTTAATACCAGCGAGATGTTCTGGATAGATATCTCAAGGTGGATGATTAGTAGTAGATGCAGATGGATTTCAGTTTACTTAATTTGGCGTACTTCCCATGGTTTTGAGCCTCTTCCTTTCTTTGTAGCATAGTTATCATTGCGGTGTGTTTTTAATCCTGTCAATTTCTCAGCTGTGATTTGTTTACCTCGCATAGCAGTTTTATCGTCTTTTGGGAGAGACGCATCACTAGTGCACATCATGGGACCCCTGTCCATATTTCAATTACTGTTTACACCCTCAATTTACTATTTGCTTTTACTTTTCAGTTGCAGTCACTATTATCCTTTATCCCTTGTGTGTGATATTTCATAAACAACAAGGCCGGAGAGATTGACAACCTCTCTGAACTTCGTTGGGAGCAATGTTACTTGTTGTGTGTGCATGTCCAAGTTAAGTAAGTGGTTCTATTCAGACGGCGCATCACTTGCCCACCCACCTACTTGATGTTATCGGAGTCCTACGGGAGACACTCTAAACCTTGGCATATTTGCCAAGGGAAATTTGCTGCTATCCTACATCTCACCTTCCACTTGTGGTAACCAACGAAGGGCGTGAAGCCATTATCATGTCTCGCCTTATATTAGTTGGGTCGCAAGATTCAAGGGAATTTTAATAGACTTGATAACTCCATGCATAAAATTATCAAAACTTTGGAGACCACCAAATCCCATGATCTAGATCCTTCTAGGATAGATAAGATTGAGGAAATCATTGACACTTTAGGAACTACTTTATCCTCAATCAAACCAAAAAAGGTAGAAACTCCCACAAGAAAGGAACCTAAGTTCAATTATGTCCCTAAGGTTCCCGGACCTAAAAATAATCCACTCATTGCCAAAGGAGTTGAAACCGTGAAAACTTTGGAAGAAATACCCCTCTTAGATAAATTTATAAATTGAACTCCGATTGATTTTCTGCCTTTTGGTTTTATCCCTAGAAGTATTTTCATTAGGCCTTTATTTGAAAGACATCTTAAAAACTAGTTGTACAATTGAAGATATTTTTTATGATCTTGATGATGGTTCGATTGATACAACGTGATTCATCTTTTTGCTTCTTGCCTAAGGCATTAAAGAAATCGATTGTTCGGAGGCAACCCAAGATGTTTTTACTTATGTTTTTAGTGGTCTTGATGATTGTTACTACTGTAGAAACATCATAGTATCTTTATTTTCAAGCTTTGTGCCAAGTTTAGCCTCCGATTGCAAGAAAGTTCAAAAGTTTTTGTCCTTGGACGGAAAAATTCGCCTGAAATCACCAGATCATCTTTTTTATCTGAACTATTTTTGTCAGCGTGCTCCATACAATTGGCTTTCGAGCGTCTGTTCTGAGTTTTTTATTTGAGTTGCAGAAGTACACCGAAAAAATTATTTACTACCTGGTTGCCTTTTTTTTCACAGATTCTGCCACGTTCTGCCTTTCCTTACTTTTGCAAGACTTGCGCTAGCTTTTCCTGGAAAAAACTTTTTGGCAATCTTGAGAAACAGTAGCCCTTCAAGAAAATATTTATTTCAAGTAGAGGCAAATTATTTTATTAAGGGAACTAACCTCTCTAATCATCATATGATGAGTTATGTATAAAGGGAGTTTTCAAGTGTGCGAGGGAAGATGATGAAAAAAAGATCCGGGAGTGTCAAACGCTCAAGCTTGGGGATGCCGCCATGCATCTCCAATAATTATTCAAGTAGACTCAAGTGTCTAAGCTTGGGGATGCCCCCATGCATCCCCTTATCCATCAACAATCATCAGTTCGTCCTCCGTCCCACAATATTTTTATCACTTCATGCGTTATATGCTATGCTTGGAGCGTCTCGCTATTATGTTTACTTCTTAATTTTATTTATCTTTGTTTGTTGTTCATAAAAAGTTAGAACCCAACTTAATTTGTGCGGGAGAGAAACACGCTCCACTTCAAAGTAGAACACATCATAGGATTTCATGCTTATCTTTATTTGTTGTGTGTTCTTTATCTTTTCGTATCTGCTGCCATGTTTAGATCTTAGTCTTCATGTTTATCTTTTTCAAGAGCTTTAGTTTACTTTGTTGATGGAACTCTCTTTGGTTTTCATGTTTATCTTGTTAAGAGAGTTGGTTGTTGCACTGAGTTGTGTCTTGTCTTTAAGTAGGTAATTGAGGTTACTATTCAACTGTAGTAGTAACTTGCAATAGTTTTCAGGTATTTTTGTGAGTAATGTTTGAACTTTTGGTGTCAAGAGCTCTAGCCTATTAGTGATAGGCGTCGTATTTTGGGCAATCCGTGTTTATTTTCAAAAACAACAAAAACTAGTTGAGAACTCTAGGTACTAGATGGATCACTATTCTTTGGAGGGATCGGACATTAGAGTACACTCACGTACCATGAGTCGAGGATGCGCAAGGATAACCAAACTTCCATACACTCCTCCTCGGGGTACTTGTCTCTGTGTGAACCTCCTTAGTATATAGAGAGTTACCGATAATAAGTGCTTGACTTCTTCGGACTAATGTAAGTATTGAAACTTGACACTTCCACCTCCTCATATTTGCTAGCCTCTTCGGTACCGTGCATTGCCCTCTTCTCACTCCGAGAGTTTGCATCCACCTCGCCGATGCATCCAAACCCTTGGCATGATAAGCTCTGTCATCATCAACCTCCTTATATATATCTTTCCTCAAAACAGCCACTATACCTACCTATCAAGGCATTTTCATAGCCTTTTCGAGATATCACTACTAGGAATTACCATTATAGTGGCGTCCTTTTTTTGCGTTTAGTGGCGCATTATAGATGCGCCACTAATAAGGGCTTATGGGTGGCGCATTCTGAATGTGCCACCCCTAAGACCCTTATAGGTGGCGCATTTCCAAATGCACCACTATTAATTTTTAAAATTTTAAAATTTGAATCTGGATCTGGATAAAGATTTTTTTATTTATTTTTATTAATCTCATGTTAGTATGCTTAATGACCGGTCACTATGCTTAATCTCAGGTCAAACTAACCTCCCTGGTCAAACTTCCCCGAGGGTCACCCATCCTAACACTACTCCGGTTCTATTCAACTCCCACCCTAGCTCACTTAGGAGGAACTTGTTAATATATCTATCATATCAATCCTATTAAACCATGTTGGTGTCTAGGACCTTTTGATGTTCATGGGTCTGCTAAAATTTTCAACATTGTTTTGAAATTTCTCGATCGGTCATTTTGAACTTTTTCGAAACCCATGCAAGCCTATTGTGAACGTTTTCAAAAAAGTAAAAAATATATATTTTTTATTTTTTATGTTACTAGCTACTTTTTTTTTGAATCTTCCCGATCTGCCCTCTAGCCTATTTTGAACTTTAAAAAAAATATTTTTTTTATTTTCTTCTATTATTGGTGGCGCATTTCATACAAAATGCGCCACTAATAAAATTTGAAATTTTGAATTTTTTTTGGCTCTAGAACTCCAAACGCCCGTAACTTTTTTCTGTTAGGTTTTGGAGGATTCTAAAAATGTTCAACGGGGAATTTGGATATAACTTTTCGAGTAGATGATTTTTCATATAAAAAACTTTTTCATCAGAGTTCGTATGCAAAAGTTAAACCCATTTTATGGATTCTCGAGAGATTTTGCAAAAAAAAGTCGAAATTCATGTTTCTAAATCTTCCTAATAACTAGACCACATATTACATGGGAATCTTATTTTCTTTTATTTTTTGACATTTCTATCATTTTGTTTTATTTTTTTTCAAACTGAAAAGGCTGTCCAGGGGGGTGTGTATTTGTGTATTGGAAATTTTTCACTCACATTTTTAGGTTAGTAGTGGCGCATATGCAAGATGCACCACCCTAAGAGCTTATGGGTGGCGTGGCGCATTTCCAAAATGCTCCACCTATAAGGTTCTTTGGGGTGGCGCATTTTTCCAAATGCGCCACGTATAAGAGGATCCAGGGCTGGCCCACTCTTAGGGGTGGCGCATTTTTAGAAATGCGCCACCAATAAGAGCTTATAGGTGGCGCGGTTTTTACCAGTGCGCCACCCCATATAACATAGTGGCACATTACATATAAAATGCGCAACTAATAAGCTTTCCATGTATAGCTATTTCCCTAGTAGTGTATATTTCCATGCAACATCCACCTTCTCATGACTTGATCTTCATGTCATACATGTTCGTCCTACACTGGCAGAGGCAAACATTTGCATTCATCATGATAGCTACATCTTCTTTATGTTGAGTACCTTGTAAAGTGAGAAAGATCTTCTATAATCTCTTGATAAAAATAGCTTAGAAGTTTTTACCATGGTCTTTTTAAGTGGTGTAAACACTCTCTTGATATTATAGCTGAACGAGACTTTTTAGAGTGTGATGAAGCTAGAGCTCTTGATATTTTGCATGGTCTATGTAGTTATATTTTTTTATGATCGTCGCAGTGATACTGTTGTAGATAGACTTTCCACTATTTAAAATAGGATGGATGCTCTAGACTTGAGAAAGGTAGAGGAACTTAAGTCCAAAAAGAAAGAAATGTTGGAGATACATGATGATTGGGAGCCTTTTGTTAAGATTGGCATCTCTAACCAAGACTTCTTTGCTTTTTGTGATATTGGATCCATCGTTTCTACAATGCCAAAAATAGTTTATGATTCTTTGAAACTAAACATGGATAATTTTTCATCTTATCATGAACATGCTAATAGGGTTGCAATGATGGATTTCAGAGATTAAGGGAAAGGTAAAAGAAGTCCAAGTTCCATACCTTAATAGGGCTGCAACAATGGATTTCTTTGCCATGGAGCCAAATCAAAGTAACATCATTCTTGGAAGGGACTTCCTCCGAGCTATGAAAGGCTTCATTGATATTGGTAAGGGGCACATACGCTTACGTGGTAAAGCGAAAGGTAAGTACCTCTTCCCTAGGAAAAAGAATAATGAACTTATGGAAAATCAATTTGAAGGTTTTTATGACTCCGATGATCTCGGGAACCTTTGATTCTTCTTTTTGCTTTATGCCTAGCTTAAAGGTTTAAAAGAAAGAGCTTGTTGGGAGGCAACCCAAGATGTTTTTACTTTTGTTTTTGGTGGTCTTGATGATTGTTACTACTGTAGCAACATCATTGTATCTTTATTTTCAAGCTTTGTGCCAAGTTTAGCCTCTGATTGCAAGAAAGTTAAAAAATTGTGATGTGCTGTCCAGAAAACAGATTCTGTCCTTGGACGGAAAAATCGCCTAAAATCACCAGATCATCTTTTTGATCTGAAGTTTTTTGACAGAGTGATCCATAATTTTTTTTTCGAGCGTCTGTTTTGAGTTTTTTGATTTGAGTTGCAGAAGTACCCCGAAAAAATTATTTACTACCTGATGTTTTGTTTTTCACAGATTCTGCCACGTTTTGCCTTTCCTCACCTTTGCAAACCTTAAACTTGCTTTTTTTTATTTGCAAATTTTTTTTGGCAATCTTGTGAAATAGTAGATCTTCAAGAATATTTATTTCCAGTAGAGGAAAATTATTTTATTAAGTGTACTAACCTCTCTAATCAGCTTATGATGAGTTAGGTATGAAGGGATTTTTCAAGTGTGCGAGCGAAGATGATGAAATAAGATCCGGGAGTGTCAAACGTTCAAGTTTGAGGATGCCGCCATGCATACCCAATAAATATTCAAGGAGACTCAAGAGTCTAAGCTTGGGGATGCCCCCGTGCATCCCCTTCTCCATCAACAATCATTAGTTCGTCGTCCGTCTCACTATATTTTATCACTTCATGCGTTATGTGCTATGCTTGGAGCGTCTCGCTCTTAGGTTTACTTTTTAGTTTTATCTAGCTTTGTTTTCTGTTCATAACAAGTTATAACCCATCTTACTTTGTGTGGGAGAGAAACATGCTCCACTTTAAACTACAACACATCATAGGATTTTCATACTTATCCTTATTCTGTTGTGTGTTGTTTATCTTTTCGTAGGTGCTTCCATGTTTAGCTCTTAGTTTTCATGTTTATCTTTCTCACGAGCTTTAGTTTTAGTTTAGTTTGTTGCTTGAAATCTATTTAGTTTTCATGTTTATCTTGGTAAGAGAGTTGGTTGTTGCATTGAGTTGTGTCTTGTCTTGAAGTAGGTAATTCAGGTTGCTATTCAATTGTAGTAGTAACTTGCAATAGTTTTGAGGTATTGTTGTGAGAAATGTTTCAACTTTTGGTGTCAAGATCTCTAGCCTATTAGTGGTAGGTGTCGTATTTTTTGGCAATCCGTGTTTATTTTCAAAAACTACAAAAAAACTAGTTGAGAACTCTAGCTACTAGATGGATCACTAATCTTTGGAGGGATCGGATATTAGTGGACACTCACGTACCATGAGTCGAGGATGCGCAAGGATAACCAAACGCCCATACACTCCTCCTCGGGGTACTTGTCTCTTTGTGAACCTCCTTATTAGATTGAGAGTTACCGATAATAAGTGCTTGACTTCTTCGGACTAATGTAAGTATTGAAAGTTGACACTTCCACCTCCTCATATTTGCTAGCCTCTTCGGTACCGTGCATTGCCCTCTTCTCACTCCGAGAGTTTGCGTCCACCTCGCCGATGCATCCAAACCCTTGGCATAATAAGCTCTGTCATCATCAACCTCCTTATATATATCTTTCCTCAAAACAACCACTATACCTACCTATCAAGGCATTTTCATAGCCTTTCCGAGATATCACTACTAGGAATTACCATTATAGTGGCGTCCTTTTTTTGCGTTTAGTGGCGCATTATAGATGCGCCACTAATAAGGGCTTATGGGTGGCGCATTCTGAATGTGCCACCCCTAAGACCCTTATAGGTGGCGCATTTCGAAATGCACCACTATTAATTTTTAAAATTTTAAAATTTGAATCTGGATCTGGATAAAGAGTCTTTTATTTATTTTTTATTTATTTGTATTAATCTCATGTTAGTATGCTTAATGACCGGTCACTATGCTTAAATCTCAGGTCAAACTAACCTCCCTGGTCAAACTTCCCCGAGGGTCACCCATCCTAACACTACTCCGGTTCTATTCAACTCCCACCCTAGCTCACTTAGGAGGCACTTGTTAATATATCTATCATATCAATCCTATTAAACCATGTTGGTGTCTAGGACCTTTTGATGTTCATGGGTCTGCTAAAATTTTCAACATTGTTTTGAAATTTCTCGATCGGTCATTTTGAACTTTTTCGAAACCCATGCAAGCCTATTGTGAACGTTTTCAAAAAAATAAAAAAAATATATTTTTTATTTTTTATGTTACTAGCTACTTTTTTTTGAATCTTCCCGATCTGCCCTCTAGCCTATTTTGAACTTTAAAAAATATATTCTTTTTATTATTTTCTTCTATTATTGGTGGCGCATTTCATACAAAATGCGCCACTAATAAATTTTGAAATTTTGAAATTTTTTTGGCTCTAGAACTCCAAACGCCCGTAACTTTTTTCTGTTAGGTTTTGGAGGATTCTAAAAATGTTCAACGGGGAATTTGGATATAACTTTTCGAGTAGATGATTTTTCATATAAAAAACTTTTTCATCAGAGTTCGTATGCAAAAGTTAAACCCATTTTACGGATTCTCGAGAGATTTTGCAAAAAAAAGTCGAAATTCATGTTTCTAAATCTTCCTAATAACTAGACCACATATTACATGGGAATCTTATTTTCTTTTATTTTTTGATATTTCTATCATTTTGTTTTATTTTTTTTCAAACTGAAAAGGCCGTCCAGGGGGTGTGTATTTGTGTATTGGAAAATTTTCACTCACATTTTTAGGTTAGTAGTGGCGCATATGCAAGATGCACCACCCTAAGAGCTTATGGGTGGCGTGGCGCATTTCCAAAATGCTCCACCTATAAGGTTCTTTGGGGTGGCGCATTTTTCCAAATGCGCCACGTATAAGAGGATCCAGGGCTGGCCCACTCTTAGGGGTGGCGCATTTTTAGAAATGCGCCACCAATAAGAGCTTATAGGTGGCGCAGTTTTTACCAGTGCGCCACCCCATATAACATAGTGGCACATTACATATAAAATGCGCAACTAATAAGCTTTCCATGTATAGCTATTTCCCTAGTAGTGTATATTTCCATGCAACATCCACCTTCTCATGACTTGATCTTCATGTCATACATGTTCGTCCTACACTGGCAGAGGCAAACATTTGCATTCATCATGATAGCTACATCTTCTTTATGTTGAGTACCTTGTAAAGTGAGAAAGATCTTCTATAATCTCTTGATAAAAATAGCTTAGAAGTTTTTACCATGGTCTTTTTAAGTGGTGTAAACACTCTCTTGATATTATAGCTGAACGAGACTTTTTAGAGTGTGATGAAGCTAGAGCTCTTGATATTTTGCATGGTCTATGTAGTTATATTTTTTTATGATCGTCGCAGTGATACTGTTGTAGATAGACTTTCCACTATTTAAAATAGGATGGATGCTCTAGACTTGAGAAAGGTAGAGGAACTTAAGTCCAAAAAGAAAGAAATGTTGGAGATAGATGATGATTGGGAGCCTTTTGTTAAGATTGGCATCTCTAACCAAGACTTCTTTGCTTTTTGTGATATTGGATCCATGGTTTCTACAATGCCAAAAATAGTTTATGATTCTTTGAAACTAAACATGGATAATTTTTCATCTTATCATGAACATGCTAATAGGGTTGCAACGATGGATTTCAGAGATTAAGGGAAAGGTAAAAGAAGTCCAAGTTCCATACCTTAATAGGGCTGCAACAATGGATTTCTTTGCCATGGAGCCAAATCAAAGTAACATCATGCTTGGAAGGGACTTCCTCCGAGCTATGAAAGGCTTCATTGATATTGGTAAGGGGCACATACGCTTACGTGGTAAAGCGAAAGGTAAGTACCTCTTCCCTAGGAAAAAGAATAATGAACTTATGGAAAATCAATTTGAAGGTTTTTATGACTCCGATGATCTCGGGGACCTTTGATTCTTCTTTTTGCTTTATGCCTAGCTTAAAGGCTTAAAAGAAAGAGCTTGTTGGGAGGCAACCCAAGATGTTTTTACTTTTGTTTTTAGTGGTCTTGATGATTGTTACTACTGTAGCAACATCATTGTATCTTTATTTTCAAGCTTTGTGCCAAGTTTAGCCTCTGATTGCAAGAAAGTTAAAAAATTGTGATGTGCTGTCCAGAAAACAGATTCTGTCCTTGGACGGAAAAATCGCCTAAAATCACCAGATCATCTTTTTGATCTGAAGTTTTTTGACAGAGTGATCCATAATTTTTTTTTCGAGCGTCTGTTTGAGTTTTTTGATTTGAGTTGCAGAAGTACCCCGAAAAAATTATTTACTACCTGATGTTTTGTTTTTCACAGATTCTGCCACGTTTTGCCTTTCCTCACCTTTGCAAACCCTAAGCTTGCTTTTTTTTATTTGAAATTTTTTTTTGGCAATCTTGTGAAATAGTAGATCTTCAAAAATATTTATTTCCAGTAGAGGAAAATTATTTTATTAAGTGTACTAACCTCTCTAATCAGCTTATGATGAGTTAGGTATGAAGGGATTTTTCAAGTGTGCGAGCGAAGATGATGAAATAAGATCCGGGAGTGTCAAACGTTCAAGTTTGAGGATGCCTCCATGCATACCCAATAAATATTCAAGGAGACTCAAGAGTCTAAGCTTGGGGATGCCCCCGTGCATCCCCTTCTCCATCAACAATCATTAGTTCGTCGTCCGTCTCACTATATTTTATCACTTCATGCGTTATGTGCTATGCTTGGAGCGTCTCGCTCTTAGGTTTACTTTTTAGTTTTCTCTAGCTTTGTTTTCTGTTCATAACAAGTTATAACCCATCTTACTTTGTGTGGGAGAGAAACATGCTCCACTTTAAACTACAACACATCATAGGATTTTCATACTTATCTGTATTCTGTTGTGTGTTGTTTATCTTTTCGTAGGTGCTGCCATGGTTAGCTCTTAGTTTTCATGTTTATCTTTCTAACGAGCTTTAGTTTGAGTTTAGTTTGTTGCTGGAAATCTATTTAGTTTTCATGTTTATCTTGGTAAGAGAGTTGGTTGTTGCATTGAGTTGTGTCTTGTCTTGAAGTAGGTAATTCAGGTTGCTATTCAATTGTAGTAGTAACTTGCAATAGTTTTGAGGTATTGTTGTGAGAAATTTTTCAACTTTTGGTGTCAAGATCTCTAGCCTATTAGTGGTAGGTGTCGTATTTTTTGGCAATCCGTGTTTATTTTCAAAAACTACAAAAAAAACTAGTTGAGAACTCTAGCTACTAGATGGATCACTAATCTTTGGACGGATCGGATATTAGTGTACACTCACGTACCATGAGTCGAGGATGCGCAAGGATAACCAAACCCCCATACACTCCTCCTCGGGGTACTTGTCTCTTTGTGAACCTCCTTATTAGATTGAGAGTTACCGATAATAAGTGCTTGAGTTCTCAAGACAAATGTAATTATTGAAAGTTGACACTTCCACCTCCTCATATTTGCTAGCCTCTTCGGTACTGTTCATTGCCCTCTTCTCACTCCGAGAGTTGGAATCCACCTCGCAGATGCATCCAAACCCTTGGCATGATACGATCTGTCATCATAGACCTCCTTATATCTTTCCTCAAAGCATCCACCATACCTACCTATCAAGGAATTTCCATATCCTTTCCGAGATATATTGCCATGCAACATCCACCTTCTCATGACTTGATCTTCTTGTCATACATGTTCCTGCTACACTGGCAGAGGTATACATTTGCATACATCATTATAGCTACATCTTCTTTATGTTGAGTACCTTGTAAAGTGTGAAAGACCTTTTAAAGTTTTGTCGTTAAGTGAGGAAAAGATCCCCAAGGGGACAAATTAAAAGATCCCAAAGAGGACAAATGAGAGTTAAGTTGAAAGAGCTATTGAGGCCACCAAAAAATAGAAAAAATAGAAAAAAGAGAAAAATAAAATAAAAAGAGCGAAAGGGGCAACACTACTATTCCTTTTGAAAGATCCACACTCGTACTCCCTCACTTAACATCCCAAAATTTGTACTCCATAGAGATGATCTGTAACATCCCAAAATTTTCCAAATTTTGGAATGTTTATAATTAATTATAATATAATTGTTTTGCTTGATATGTTTGATTTTCATTGGTATTTGAAAACTTTTGGAGTTCATTTGAACATTAAAATGAGAGGGAATAAAATGACTTTCTCTAAATTTCATTGTTGGTGTTTTGAAATTTAATATTTGAAACAAATCCAAGAAATTAAAATGAGAGAAGGTAATATGACTCCTTCAATATGTTAATACATTTGGAAAATGTTTTAAATATTATTCGTATTTTATCTGGAGTTTAAAAATATTTTGGGAACTATTTCTAACTTGAAATTAATTTTATGGAATACTGATAAGGACGAAAATTATATATAAAATATTGTTTGAAATTATTGTATCTAGGGTTGATAATAATTATTTATGTACTATATGTTATTAGTATTATTTTTATGTATGCTTTAGTGATTTTTGGAATCTCACTTTATATTTGTTTTGCCAAATTTCCTCTTGTAGAATTGGAAAAAAATCTGTAGCACAGGCCAGCGTAGCAGCCCAGTCCTATTTCTCGCTCGTCCAGGTGTGTGTGTGTGTGTGTGTGTGCAGCGCAGCCAGCATCCACATGGCCGGCCCAATCAGGAGTCGAGGCCAACCCCTCGTAGGCTATTTTATTATTCTTCTCGTTCCCTGTACATGCTCATCATGGACACAGAAAACTGGCGTATCGCAACCGATTCTAAACTAACTCAAAGACTATGGGTTTGATCAATTCGATATTTCTGTTTTGTCCTAGCCCTGCCCGCTTATACTTTACTAGTATTTCTTTCTCTTTTGCCCCTAGGGCATGTAATAAGTTGGTGCACTCTATTGCTGCATACGGTGGACGTTGTGAGGCGATGAAACAGGTATGGGTTGTGGCCGTGCCTGATGATGTATCCGTCCATGTGGCCAGCAGCTTAGCTGAGCCTGTTGTCTGGACCCGGAATATGCGTATGTAATTCCAGTCACAACTCAATCACATGGATAGCCGAGAGCCGTACCCACTTGTCTAAGTAGACAAGGCCAAGCACAGAACACTCTCGGAAAGCATCGTACGTGAGGGGCATCCCATCCAGGCCGAATGATCAACTGAGATGGGTCCTCATCGCCCGCTCACAAGTCTAAATGATTATGGGTGGTGAAATCCCATACTCATAGACAAGTCGCCTCAACCATGTTATCGATTGAATCATCCGGCCTGGTATGAACAGCACACATGTTATAAACATACACGCAGCACACATGCCTAGTATGAACAACAGGTATCATCACATAACTCTACAAAGTGTATCTTTATTGACTTACACATAGAGCATACAAAGATCACATGTCTATGATCGTCATTACATCATACAACGGAAGCAAATTAGGTCTGAGTACATACAAGTTTAACAAATGGCTTAGAGAAGACTTGTAAACATACATGCCCTTCCACGAGGGACAAGACTGCTGTTTGGGACTATGCTAACTTAGTCAACGTCGAGCTTTAGGAAGGTGACTCCATCGGGGTCTGGGTTTCCATCTAAAACATAGAATAAGCAAACGTGAGTAAAAAGTCGTACTCAGCAAGACTTACATCAGAACTACACTGCTCATGCTCAAGTATCAAGGTAAGGGAGGTGGGGTTCAACATGCAGAAGGGCCAGCTTTAACTGGGCTAGTCCTGAACTACGAGTACAAGACTTGAGGTAAGAAGCGTACACGAGTCCACTACCAAGTCTCCAACCAATACACCACTATGGATACTTCCTCGACTTCCCCACGAGGAAGCACACCATAGCACTCACGCTTATCTTGCGAGTTTTATAAGTATCCATTCAAGTTTTCTAATAATCAAGCACAGTTTTCCAAGTAGTCCATGACCGCGGACGCGGCTATTCGAATAGTTTTGGTAACCTTGCAAGGGTGTAAACTACACACACATGACCATCGGTTACCGCCAGGTCTCCCCACCATTCAAGAGGTGACAGTGAGGATGTTCACCACAACACTTCGCCCACAGCTCCGTTCTAGTCCAAGGAGTCAACTGTTTGAGTTCCAAACCCAACTGGAGTTCCGGCCGAGCTTCCAGCCAGGACTCAAACCATGTAGGGGCATCCTCATTATAAACTCTAAGCATGCAATAAGCTTTAACAGTTGCAGGGGCCACATGATATCAATCAACTCCTATGTCAGCTAGGATTGTGGTTTGCTTACTACTGTGACAAGATGATAGGTCATGCATCGGATATGGGTTCAACTATGTGGTAGAATCGATACCAAGGTGATCTCCTAAACATGCATAAGCGAGACTGAGAGGGAAGTGGGATCTTATAGACATGATCAATGGGGTTTGCTTGCCTTGCTGACGATACACGGGTCTTAACGGTGGTCTTCTTCTTCGGGGGTGATCACCGTCTCGGAACGTCTGTCACCGGAGCAATCATCAACAAAAGGGGGGGAACACAATAAAGTACAATGCTCAAGCACATGTTAATATTGTGACATGAGGTATAGGGTACTGGTTTGTGGCACATTCCATTTAATTGAAGTGTATTGCTAGATGGAATGTCACCAGGAGCACGCATGTGCTGGATAGGGAGGCCGGGGAAGGCGGACGGCGGAGCAATCGACGGAGAGCTTTGCGGCGGCCGGCGGCAAATCGATGGAGTTGGCGTCGCTTGTTGGGCTTGCCCGGCTCGATTCGTAGAGGGTTTCTTCAAAGAGGAAGACGGCGCGGCGCCTGGACAACATGGAGGCACGGGGGAGGCACGGTGGCCACGGTGGCGCACGACGGCGGCGAGTCGGGGTCCTCGGCTTGTGCTAGAGCTCGCGAGAGAGGGAGATGGACGAACTGGGAGAGGGGGAGAAGGGACCTGGGGCCTCGAGGACGTCCACGAAAGGCGCTAGAAGGCCACAGGGGCAAGCAGGAGGTGGCCAGCGGTGGTTGCATGCTCGCCACCGAGCTGTATGCCTGCCTGGCGCTGGGAGGAAGACGACCCTGCCCCTGGTGTGCTGGGCCGGCTTCTGGCCAGGCTGGGCCATGTAAGTGGGTGGGGGTGGGCTCTCTCTCTCTGTTTCTTGTTTTTTTTCTTTTTATTCTATTTGTTTTGCTCTAAGATAAATAGTAGAGCATTTTTTTAAATGCACAAATAATTTTATAAATCCTAGATGACCAGTAGCTAGTCACATATAGGATTTGGGAATTTTTGAAATTCAAACAATTTGAATTTCAATTCAAATAGGGGTCAACTTTAATTTCCAAGGCCCATTTTGAATTTTAGAAAATTCCATGAGTATGGGAATGAACCCAAACGACTTTTAAAATGATCACCATCATTTATAGGAATTTTCCAACTTTTCAAATGATTTTTGGAAAAAGATTTTTATCTTGCCATTTGAATTAATTTCTCAGGGCTTTCTTTTCCACCATTTTTGATTTTCTTTTTGAATTTTTGACATGATGCCAAGGGAAACTCAAACCCTAGCACTTACCCTAGTTGGGGTTCTAACAACTCGCCCCCACTCAATAGAATCTCGTCCCGAGATTCAGAAGTCGTCGGAAGGAAGGTGGGGTACTCGGCACGGAGGCGGTCTTCTCTTTCCCAGGTTGCTTCTTTCTCGGAGTGATGAGACCATTGCACTTTGAGGAACTTGAACTTTTGATGACGTGTGACACGCTCTGCTGAATCAAGAATACGAACAGGGTACTCTCGATAAGACAGGTCATCTTGGAGATCAAGCGTTTGATGGTCGACTTCGCGGATGGGGTCCTTGAAGCAACGCCTCAGTTGTGACACATGGAATACATCATGTACTCGGGAAAGGTGAGGGAGTAGTTCAAGTTGGTAGGCAACTTCTCCACGTTTAGCGAGAATGCGGAAAGGTCCGATGTAACGTGGGTCCAACTTGCCTTTGATACCGAATCTTTGGGTTCCCTTCAGAGGAGTAACCCGAAGGTAAGCCTTCTCGTCCAGATTGTAGATTTCTTGTCTATGATGACGATCATAGTAGCTTTTCTGACGAGACTAGGCGGCTTTCAATCGATGACGAACATTGTGAACTTGATCTTCTGCTTCCTTGATCATATCCGATCCAAAGAATTGTCTTTCACCGGTTTCTGACCAGTTAAGGGGTGTTCGACATCGTCGTCCATAGAGGAGTTCAAAAGGAGCCATGTTCAGACTAGATTGGAAACTATTGTTATAAGAAAATTTGGCGAATGGAAGAGATTTCTCCCAATTATTTCCGAATGAGATAACACAAGCTCTGAGCATGTCTTCAAGAATTTGGTTAACCCTTTCAACTTGACCGCTAGACCGAGGATGGAAAGCTGTGCTAAAGGAGAGATGAGTTCCCATAGCATTCTGGAAGCTTCCCCAGAATCTAGAGGTGAAAAGGCTACCTCGATCATAATTGATTACCAAAGGAACACCATGAAGAGACACAATCCTAGAGACGTACAAGTCCGCCAACTGACTAGCAGTTATAGACTCGCGAACTAGAAGGAAGTGAGCAACTTTGTAAAGTCTATCGATGACAACGAAGATGGCATCATTTCCTTTCTGGGTTTTTGGAAAGCCGGTGATGAAATCCATACCGACTTTGTCCCATTTCCACTCGGGAAAAGGCAAAGGTTGAAGAGTACCAGCAGGTCTTTGGTGTTCTTCCTTAATGCAACGACAAACATCACAGTCAGCAACAAATCGAGCAATGTTTCTCTTCATCCTAGTCCACCAAAATCTCTGGCGTAGATCTTGGTACATTTTTTTGCTACCGGGATGAATCGAGAGGGGTGTGTCATGGGCTTCTTTGAGGATGAGTTGCCGTAGATCCCTATTCTTAGGTACTACCAAACGATTTTCAAAGAATACAGTTCCTTTGCTATCTGTGGAGAAACATTTAGCAACTCCGCTAGCAATGTTCTCCTTGATCCGGCGTACACCTCGTGCACGTCTTTGGGCAACTATGATTTGATCCTCAAGTGTTGGTTTAGCCAGCAAGTTGAAAAGAGATCCACGAGGAACAATCTCGAGGTTGAGCTTTCGAAATTCCTCATGAAGAAGTGGTTGATACTGTTGTAACATGAGGTTGTTACAATATGACTTACGACTTAGTGCATCAGCCATGACATTGGCTTTGCCTGGGGTGTAAGAAATTCCTACGTCGTAATCTTTTATCAACTCAATCCAGCGTCTTTGCCTAAGATTAAGATCTGGCTGGGTGAATATGTATTTGAGGCTTTGGTGGTCGGAATAGATCTCACAACGATTACCAAGGAGGTAATGTCGCCAAGTTGTCAGGGCATGAACTACGGCATCGAGTTCAAGATCATGGGTAGGATAGTTCTCTTCATGTGGACGCAACTGGCGTGAAGCATAAGCTACCACATGACGTCGCTTGTTGGGCTTGCGCGACTCGATTCATAGAGGGGTTCGTCGAAGAGGAAGACGGCGCGGCGCCTGGACAACACGGCGGCACGGGGGAGGCACGGTGACCACGGTGGCGCACGACGGCGGCGAGTCGGGGTCCTCGGCTTGTGCTGGAGCTCGCGAGAGAGGGGGAGAAGGAACCTGGGGCCTCCAGGACGTACACGGAAGGCGATAGAAGGCCACGGGGGCAAGCATGAGGTGGTCGGCGGTGGTTGCATGCTCGCCACCGAGCTATCTGCCTGCCCGGCGCTGTTAGGAAGACGACCCTGCCCCTGGTGGGCTGGGCCGGCTTCTGGCAAGGCTGGGCCAGGTAAGTGGGTGGGGGTGGGCTCTCTCTCTGTTTCTTGTTTTTTTTCTTTTTCTTCTTTTTGTTTTTCTCTAATATAAATAGTAGAGCATTTTTATTAAATGCCCAAATAATTTTATAACTCCTAGATGAACAGTAGCTAGTCACATATAGGATTTGGGCATTTTTGAAATTCAAACAATTTGAATTTCAATTCAAATAGGGGCCAACTTTAATTTCCAAGACCCATTTTGAATTTTATAAAATTCCATGAGTATGGGAATGAACCCAAACCACTTTTAAAATGATCACCATCATTTATAGGAATTTTCCAACTTTCCAAATGATTTTTGGAAAAAGATTTTTATCTGGCCATTTGAATTAATTTTTCAGTGCTTTCTTTTCCCCATTTTTTATTTTCTTTTTGAATTTTTGACATGATGCAAAGGGGAACTCAAACCCTAGCACTTACCCTAGTTGGGCATCTGACACCTGTGTCATTTTATGGAATTGGTAGTGTTTCATCTAAAAAAAATCTCTATACCTCAGACCCTCAGCCTCTTTTGTTTCTATTTCTCTAATAAAAATCGCCACGGCTAGATTTGAGATCTCGCCTCGGAGCTTCGTCGGTTGCCGCCTTCGGTAAATTCCAGACCACCCCATTATGTCCTCTTGAAACTACACTCAATCGCGCACCTGATAGACGTCGTTTTGTGACCTAGATCGCAACTTCGCGTGCTCCGCGGGTGAGCCGACGCCATGGGAGAACGCCCGGAGTTCACCAAAATAACAGACTTGGCATCATCGCTGCGGTCACCTGAGAAGGCCCACGTCGCCTCCGATAGCACCGTCGCGTTCCACTCCGTACACATCTCGTGCTAGACACCTTTTTATAGTTGGAATGTCATTGGAGCCTCCGCCATCGACGCCCGAAGTCGCAACGTGTCCTAGTTCTGTAGAGCGCTGTTTCCTATACTGGTAAGTTCCACGACAATTTTTTTTTCTGTTTTTTGAGCCGACGTGGTTGCATAGTCCCAACATCTAATTAACCCAGCTAGTTCAGTATGTTTTTTTGGCCAGTTTCTTTTGCTTAATTTTGTTTTTCTATATCTTATAAATCGTAAATTAAATTAAATTAATTTTGTTTCCTAAACGCTAATGTTGATATGTAGGTTACTGTAAAAAAATGCACATGTTTGTACCCTTTGAGTTAACCCTATGAAGGCTATATGTTTTAAACCGTTAACTACTATTATGATTAGCATGTAGTTTCTTTTATTTGTTCTTAGTGTTGATTTTATTTTGTTATTACGCGAGTAGGTGTTATTTATCGATGCTTTGTTTGAACGTGATAGATTGCCCGGAGTGAAAATAGTATCGTTAACGGGATTGCGATTGTGAATAACTTCATCAAATATTTAAGGCAAGTTTCACTTTTGATTATGCTCATCTTATGTCTTTTATGCAAGTGTATAACTATTGTGTTGCTTAAACCTGGTAGGATAGTCATATGTTTAATCTTATGATGCTTTTCATTGTTGCCATATGTGTGCATTGTTTTTATTCGTTAATTGCATGTTGAGCCTTGTTGTGCTAGACGATGGGAGAGTATCTTATAGCTATAGGCTTCGGGACTTTTTATCAGTGAATGTGTCCTTGATAGAGCGCTCTATTGTCTCTAGAGAATGCATCATTGATAGAGCACACTTGAGGTGGAAAAGTAGTTTCGAGACTTAAATCAGGTGAATGCGTCCTTGATAGAAGCTCTCTAGAGTCCCTAGAGAATGCATCACTAACAGAGCGCACTTGAGACTGCTGGAGTTCTTATCATGTCAACCTAGGATTCTTTGGGTTCTCATGGGTGATAAATTGGACGCACTCTATACTTGAATAAACCTTGACCAACTAGTGGGGGTAGGTGGAGACATTCTTATACAAGCCAAACTTGAGTGTTGTGTTGTCATACCTTGCTTGTAGATGTGAGGTTGCTATATCCCTTGTGTTACTTGCCGTACATTCAATGTACTGACCCGTTGTCGGGTTGTAACCTTCGTGTTGCAGGTTTCTCAGAAGATTAGTGTGGTATGATAGGGTTGCGAGTCTACACTCATCATGTCGCTTGTGGATGTTGATAGGACTCATTACTGTTTGCTACTACTTCCTCTATATATATATATTGAATAAGCTAGCCTGGAGTTAGGTAAGTTGTTTATTTGTATTGAATTCTCGATCATACGATGTAATAATGATGCACATGTACTTTGATATTCATCTACAATATGTGTGCTAGCGAGTTCGATCCAAGGACTAGCACTTGAGCATAGAGACTTTGATTCTTAACGAATTGGGTCATTACAGATGTTATCACAGCAATGTGTTGACTGTAGGTCGTGACCCTAGAAAATGTATAGGAAAATCCATTAGAACAAAATTATTTTATCACTTATTTATTACTTACTCTCTTCACTAGTATCTCTCATCTATTATTCATATTCTAACCTCCTTTTCTTGTTTTAATGTAAATGACCATCCTAGTTGCTTATTCCCCTGAAGACATGACTTTGGAGAAGTACGCCATGAATCTTGTGGATCAATTGAAGTTATCACTACCAGAAGTAGCAGGAGTATCTTATGGGGTTCAATAAGTTTCGACACTATGAGAGTATCTTTAAGATTCAGCTTAGCTGATAAGGGTGAAGCTTAGTTTCAGACCACCACTGTTATGCTAAGTTAGATAAACGATTTGCGCATAGAATGATGAGATCATATGTCTTGTACATATGACCTTATTGTAGGTTTTTTTTGTGGTGTATCTCTTGAGTGATTTGTTGGTTGTTGTGTGTTGTGTTTTGTGTTTCATTCGTGAGTAGAATAAGTTTACGTTTGCCTTAGAACCCATCAATTTAGTATGATTCAAGACTGAAGGATGAAACCATGTGAAGAGCGAGCTAATAAGTGACTCGACGATTTAAACTGAAGCTGCCGACATTGAAGACTTGAAGACCAGGAAGATTGACAGTTTATACCATTAGATCGTTCCCGTGATCTATTATTTCTTGTGTTTTACTGAAAGATACACATCATAACTTACTTTCAAAGCTAGTGTGATGTTTTTATGGGTATATATCTCTCTCTACATTCTATTCCCCTCATCCTCATCCTACATTGAAGGAGTTACTACAATGGTTGATAATGACACGACTGGAATAAAGATGGATGCAACTCAATCTGGAGTTCAAAGGTAACCCAATGTGCCAGGATCTTACAACAAGCAAGCACAATCTTGCTGAAGGAAGAACCCCAAAGGAAGTTGTAGTTCACCAGTGCACGTATCATAGCATTTTGCGCAGACCTGAGTGTTGTGAAGAAACGATAGATGTTTTGTTTGGCTTGCAGAACCATGGATTTATTAGAACCTTGTTCATGAGCAAGAGGAGCTTCTGCATGCTTGTGAGGATGCCCGAGTGTTAGATTGCGAGATTCGCTAAACCATATACAAGGTAATGATTTGGGTGCGGAATGGATTGATCACCATGCCGACTACTCTTATTATTCGCTCGTGGTATGCGGGATAGTGAATCTTGAGTGACTTACCAATGGTATAGAGACGACGATGTTAAGACTGAACAATAGAATGGTAAGATATCTGACCCAGTAGAGGATTACCAGTGATAATCGTAAGTTATACGGTGAGAAATCCAAAACCCATTTTCTTCAGGAAACCTTTTGTTGACTACCATGAGAGCCTCGATATTTTAGTGTTGGCACTAGAACCGTTGTCCATGAATGTTCAATATATGGAAGACCAATATTTTGCGAAGGATTCAAGACTCAAAGGAGTATGCAAAATATTTATGAAGTATGTCATCGAATGAACAAGATTTTGAAGAAAACGTCAAATTCATTTTAAGGGTGGTAGTATCCTAGACCCCTAGAGGATCAATGGATTTTCAAGGAAGACCCGAACCATAACCTTTTTTTTAGCCTCTTCGAATCTCGGGGACGAGATTCCTTTTAAGGGTGGTAGTCGGTGTATGCAACAGCCCAGGATCTCAATAGGAATGATAGACTACTCATATCAACAAGGTGCACCTTCTTTTCCGGAAGACCATCGGGAAGGAACTAGCAGGTTAAGCGTGCTTGTCTTGGAGTAGTCTTGGGATGGGTGACCGACTGGGAAGTTGATCCCGGGTGCGCACGAGTGAGGACAAAGTGTGCAGAAAAGACTAGTGTTGGTTTGTGAGGACAGTCTAGATCCTAGGCACACCGGTCGGTCACCCATCCCAAGACTACTCCCAACCGGTTAACCACCGTTGGCACTAGACCGGTTAACCACCGTTGGCATTAGAACGGTTACTCATTGAAGAGTTGAAGACCAGGAAGATTGAAAGTTTATACCGTTAGATCGTTCCCTTGAGCTATTATTTCTTGTGTTTTACTGACAGCTACACGTCAAAACTTACTTTCAAAACTAGTGTGACCACTACAAGAGATATGCTAATACACGACGCTCTATTTTTGTCGCTACATCGTCACGGTTTTTAATTCACGATGATCTTCCGATGAAAAACCAAGCGTCGAAAACGAGGCGTAAAAAATTGAAAGCAACGACGTTTTGGTCGAAATCATCATAACTTTCACGACGATTTCTGGATCGTCGTAACCTTTACGACGATCCTAAATCGTCGTTGGCAATCTAACTCAATCCTACGTTGCAGTCCTACGTGGAAAAATTGCGACGAAATCAAAACGTCCTGGCTAAAATCAGCCCAACCCATTTCAATTGATCACATGGGCTGGTTTTGAATTCTTGGGCTTTTTTGTTAGGCCTTGCCCCTTTTCATTTCAGACCTTAGGCTATTTACAACCCATTCTAGATTTTTTCGTACTTATTCGGGATTGGTTTGGTCAATATAATTCGGGTTGCAAATAAATTTGCGCCAGTGTATAGTTAAACTATTATTTTTTGAATCCAACCACTTCTTTTTTCTCCTAGTTGGTCCAAATTGTCAGTTCAACAGAGAGAATCCCATCAGCAGATTTTAATTATGCACAAATAATTAATAAGAAATATACCAATGAGAAGAGAGATAAAAGAGAATAAATTCTTCAAATAACACCCCGCATTAGTTTATTACAATATAAACACCACAATCAGTTTAATAATCAAACTTTCATACTAGCTACTCAGCAAATACAACCTCAGGCTATACAACATTCTATAATTGGAATCTACGTATAAAAACTAAACTGCTTTTTGATAGTCTGGAACTTCTCCAGGCTTCCACCTCTTTAGCCAAAAGTATATCTGTCAAGGTTCAACAAAAAGGATACCTGTGAACAGTTCCACAAAAAAATTATAAGTTGAAGCGAAAAGGTAGAGAAATGGATTGTAAGTAAATATGAATATTAAGTATTGGGTGGGAACAAAGGCAAATACGAAATTTAAGTTCTTGCAGTACATATGCTTTGTGGAAAGAAAGTGAAAATTACTACATCAAATAGGAGCCGAAAAGATACTATTAGCAGCAGCCAGTACTAGTACTAACAAAAACATCCAGAGTTCTCAGACTGATCAAAAGTATATACAAATACTAACATGACATAGTAGTGTATTTCTATCTTGTGTAGTGACTGGCTTGCAAGAGCATTGAGAAAATTGAAGTACATAAGTGTTATAGTTCAAAAGAGGGATTTAAACTGGACTAGTTTAAGTCCTGTGCATTGCTACAAAACATAGAAAAAAAACAACTTAGAAATGTATGGATCAATACACTTTTGAGAGAATAGACACTAATTTTACCTTGCATAGCACCTACTATCAATCCTAGACGCACCAATTATCGTGTCGGGCTTGCACAGCTGCACAATCAGAATTATGAAAAGGAGACTTAGAAAGCAAGTGATATATAAGTATAAGAAGTATACTCCTACCATGAACAAAGAAATACATTTGCACTTATCCCAAAGGGAATCAAAGGAAATTAAACCCTGTACTTTGGAACTTCAAAATATATGTTGAATATACTTGGAACCACTGTTATCGCTACAAGGAAAGTTCAAATGGACTATGTTACGCTCAAAAGATAGAAAGAAATTTCACTTTTCAAAATCCTATTGCGGAATTTTAGATCTAACAAGAAATCGTCCATATAGCATTCTCATAACAGCAAAACTGAGATTATTTTGCAAATGATAAGTCCAAGTCCAATGAAAGAAAACAGAGCAACTATGCCAAACTTATTTAGATTTACCCAACACAAGCAAAACCAACAGAAACTGACCAGATGAGCTCAACTATACAAGCACGCTATAACCTATACAAGTCAAGCACCAAATAATTCATCAACAGATGCAAGTAAATCTAGCATGCTAGCATTCATCCTACTTATCATCTAATCAATTAATAAACTAGCTGTCCATGATTCCCAAAGAGACATTAGGTTCATACTAATAATAAATTTTATGGAAAAATAGAATAAACATGTAAGTCACACTAGATAGTTTGTAATTAAACAAGATCAAAAGCAACAACATGTTAGAAACCTAACTGTACAGCTTCCAATTTACCTCCTTTTCCAAGTTGAGGTGTTCCTTTTTCCATTCATGATTATTCTCTTCTTATACATGTGAGTTTGCACAGAAGTAAACGAAAATCTCGGTAGTTATCTCCTGAGAGGTTCTGTGTTTTGCACAGAAAATCAAGCATTTTATAGGAATTAATCTCTGAAATCATTAAACCTTTGCGAATCTAGAATTTCTTTTTTAGTTAACATGCATCATGTATTAATAACATAACCTGCTATGCCCTATATTATTCTCACATCAAGGGATGAAAGGAACACCTACTTTACTCACACATGTACATTATTGAAGCTACAACTGAACCAAAGCTATGAAGACAATCAACTTCTAAGGTAGGGGAAAACGACCTTTTGTCAGGGCAAAGGATACATATTCAGCTACACCATCCCATAATTTTATTTCAATGGTGTGATTGATCAAGCTGATCTTGTGATTTCACCATAGCTGAGATGACGAAGTAAACGATCCAGCGTGGCTAGTACAACAACTCCACCTTCACGTGTTGTTCATCGTCATCAGACCCATGTCCTGAAATTTTCTACTACGTGTTAGTTTGAACAGTGCCTTTATAAGAACACTAAATGTTCAAAGGTTTGTTTTCTTTCACCTCCTTGAGTTCATACTACGGGGCGGCTTCTCCCCCAGGATCAGGAGCATGTAGGCTCAACCGGTGGTCTGTGCGGATGAGGCACGGGTACTCCATCACCACTAAGGTAGGCGGAGCAGTGAGCCATGCGTTTGCAGCTCAGTGACCTCGAGACTGGTAATATGGTTCTATGGACGAGGTTGATGCACTCAAAGAAGGTAAGCATAATGGCTTCTTCGGGTCTACGATGACAAAAAATGAAGTGATAAAGATGAAATTTAGTAAATAGATATGGATGAAAAATGAAGTGATAGAGAATTGCACAGATTAAGAAAACTACAAAGTTATATCAGGACAACGATTATTGAAGATAGGCAATCTACATGTTACTATCAGGATCAAGATTGTGAAAGACACCAAACAAAACTTTTAGAAGTAAACTACCAAAAGTAGCCATTATTCTCCCTAAAAAAACAAGGCAACTACTCTGAACACACAATTTTTATGATGATATAATGAATAAATTTAATGTGTTAATGTAATGTTGAAGATATATCTATTACATGAATCCAGCCAATGAATATATCTATTACATGAATCCAACCAATCATGCTTCTACTACAGTAACTCGATCAATTCTGCTAAACATGTTTCTACAACATAATAATAGTGTCGGGCACAGAACATATATGCTAAAAGTTGTACAATGGTTGAGTGCTCATATCATATCAGGAAATAGCATTTAAGAACAATCATGATCAACTACATTATTCGGATATCATAAATAATTAATTCTCAAGATGCAGAAAGCTTATTTGCAATAGTTGGCTTTAATTTTTACCCTTGAAGAATCACACTAGCAAATGATAGTAAAGATCATAGAAAATATGTCAGAACCCTCTATTAGGTATGTGCTAGGGTCAAGTCTCAATTGCATTCATCTCAAAAATTTCAAAAGAAATTGAAATGGGAGAGAGAAGACCCCCAGATGAATTTAATTCAAATGGCCACAATAAACGTTGCTCCAAAAAATTCCTTTTGCAATTTTAGAAAGTCCCATAAATGAGTGTGATCACATATCAAGTGATGTGGAACCGGTCCCATGCTCATGGATTTTTCAAATATTCAAACAGGAGCATGGAAATAAATAAATACCCCTATTTGAATTTGAATTCAAATATTTTGAATTTCAAAAATTACCAAAACTTGGGAGTGGCTAGTAGCATGCCATGTAAGTCCATATAAAAGTTTGTGGAATTTTATAAAATGCCTAGGTATTTTATCCAAGGAAGAACAAATAAAAACAGAAAGAAAAATAGAAAAGGAAAGGAAAAAGGGCAAGGCCTACTTACCCGAGGCCAAACTAACCGAGGCAGCCCAGCCCAGGGGCAGGCTGGTCTTCTTCCCCGTGCCAGCTAGGCTGTTGCCGCCGTGGCGAGCATGCCGGCGACGCCCTGGCCAGCTGCGCCTCTCCCATGTCCTCTTCTCTTCGCCAGGAGAGGCCCACGTACCCCCGCAACACTTTCCCCCTCCTCTGGCTCCTCTCAAAGCTCTCTCCCGCCGGATCCCGCTGCATCCGAGAACTCGATCTCGTCGTGCCGCCGCACTCGCGTGGCCACCGTGCCTCTCTCGGCGAGCCACCATGTCCAGGGAAGCCGCAATTGAAGCCTTCGTCGACCTACGCCAGTGATTCAAGGCCAGAACCTACGGAGACGACGCCCGTGTCTGCACTTCACCGCCGGCCATCGCACGCTCCGACGAGCGATTCCTCCTCCTCCAGACAATCTCCGGCCCCGTCGAGCTCGCCTACACGTTCTTGGTGAGCGTGCAAAAGTTTTCCCCCTCTCCTTGCTTGTTCTCGCGCACTGGACGCCGAGTTCGTCTGTCCAGTAGCTCCAGCCGCTGCGGGAGCTGACGCCGTCGTGCTCTTGAGCATCCCCGTGACCCCCATCTTGCACTAGCAGATGCGGAACAGCGCGGGTTACGCGCTTGTGCTCTCCGTACCTCTCCCCGTGCCCTCTAGCGCAACTCCGGTGTCCCTCTGCCGTCTAGAGAGGTCACCGCCGGCGACGTGCCGACGTGGCTGTCATTAAGGGCTAATCCCCCCTGTTAGATGACCCCAGGTCAATGACAGTGGGCCCCCCAGCCACTAATCCCCTCTCAGTTTTAAATAAACAGAGGGATTAATCCCTGGGTCACGGACATGCTGGCCCGACATGTCAGCAGCCCCCCCACGTCAGCCTTGCATCATGCTGACTCAATAAATTTCTAAATGATTTAAAATAATGCAAAAAAGTCAGAAAATAGAATAAACTTTGGAAATTCATATCTAAATCATTTTAACTCAAATTGGACATATAATATATGTAAAATTATGAGAAAAATGCAAGGATTCTGAATATGGACTTTGTTTTCATGTTTGACCAACTTAAATTGGGTGAACAGAAGAAAATGTGCATATGGACTTATTTTAAATTCAAATTTGAAGTCATTTTGCAAATTGCTTTGCAATGCACTTCTTTTAAATGGAATTATCCACACATTGCAAACATGAACGTCACATTACAAACTTGATGATGTGATTTTGCATTGTACTTAATGTTGATACCTTGTTTGCAATGTTTGTCGAATAGAAGTGGAGCCGGATTCGGAGATCACCCCCTCCGTTGAAGACACCGTCTGGGAACCTCATCAGCAAGGCAAGCAAACCCCCATTCATGATGTCGATAAAATCCCACTTCCCTTTCAGTCTCGCTTATGCATTGTTTAGGATGATTACCATGATACGTTTCTACCACATAGTTGAACCCATTCCTTTGCATGACCTATCATTTTGTCACAGTAGTAAGCAAACCACAATCCTAGCAGATGTAGGAGTTGATTGATATCATGTGGTCCCTGCAAATGTTACTGCTTATTGCATGCGTAGAGTTACAATGAGGTACTCTTTTGTGAGTCGGGATGGTAGTAATCATGTTGATGGTGGTGGAAATGTGTTGGTGAACTTGACCTAAACAAGGTGAACGATGAGAGGTTGTGTAGGAGTACACAGTGGGTTGTCTCGTTGAACACCGCCTTAAGCCCGAGTTCTTGTATGGTGATCCAAGACAAAGAGTGTAACCACATATTGGGCCCACTGACCCCTCTCGACCTAGTACCTCACCCCGTTCAAAACCCAGAAGTCGCATTAGTTCGCAAGTTCTGGTAGGGCTGTGGCACGGTATGCGAAGTGGAAGAACGATTATTCAGACCGGCTTGGGAACCTGCACACATCGTTTGAGGTTGTACTGGAACCTCGGCCGGACTTCCATACGGATCCCCCTCAGATAGGCCACTCTCTGAACTAGATCGGAGCTGTGGGCGAAGTGTTGTGGTGAACATCCTCGCTGGTACCCCTTGAATGGTGCCGAGACCTAGCGGTAACTGATGGTGATGTGTGTGTAGTAGTACACCCCTGCAGGGTTAACAAAACTATTCGAATAGCCTCGTCCGCGGTAATGGACTACTTGGAAAGCTATGCTTGATTATTAGACAACTTCAATGGATACTTTAAAACTGCCAAGATACGCGTGAGTGCTATGGCGTGCTTTGTCGTGGGAAGTCGAGAAAGGCTCCATAGTGGTGTATTGTTTGGGATACTTGGATAGTGGACTCGTGTACGCTTCTTACCTTTGTGTATTCGTAGTACAGGACTAGCCAAGTCAAAGCTGGCACTTCTGCATTGAAACCCCACCTCCCTTTGGCTTGATACCTGAGCGTGAGTAGTATAGTCCCTACGTAAGTCTTGCTGAGGACAACCTTGTGCTCATGTTTTCTTATTCTATGTTTTAGATGAACCCACTGACCCCGAAGGTGGATTCTTCCTGGAGCTCGACGACTGAAGCCAAGCTAGTCTAGTCCCAGTCAGCAGACTGGTTCCCTCGTGGAGGGTATGTGTTTAAATAAGGCTTCTTAAGCCATTTGTTAAACTTGTCTGTACCCAGACATACTTCGCTTCGTTGTACTAATGTAATGTTGGATCCTTGTCCTCTATATATGTGAATCAATCAAGTTGTAAACTTTTTAGAGTAATGTGATGATACATGTTTTTCATACTAGACATGTATGCTGCGTGTATGATTATAACGTGCATGTCTTAGTATGGGTTTTCGAGAGCTTGGTTGTGATCTTGCTGGCGATCTTTTATACACCAAGTGGTCGTTAGATGTGGGCAGGTTGGGGCATCGCGATGCCACTGCTTGTGACTCTGTCACGTTGCACACTTTGTTTTATGATCGTGTCGGGACCCGAGGTTAGCGTATGAAAGTCCCACTACGACATAGTCATATGGAGAGCCGAGAACCGTACCCACTTTTCTAAGCAGACAAAGCCAAGCACAGAACGTTCTCGGAAAGCATCATACATGAGGGGCATCCCATCCAGGCCGGATGATCAACTGAGATGGGTCCTCATCATCTGCACACAAGTCTAATGATATGGGTGATGAACTCCCATATTCAAAGACAAGTCGCCTCAACCATAATATCCACTATCTCATAACTCTTACATAGACTTACTCCAGCCCGATCACTTAGTCGGGGTCTAGGGCGGGCTCGATCATACCAAAAAGTGTGCACGAGACGGAGTCTCGAGCAATTGCATCGCGATGCCCCAAGCTGCGCACATCTAAGGGCCACTTGGTGTATGAAAGACCGCCAGCCAGATCACAACTAAGGCCTCGATAACCCATACAAAGACATGCATGTTATAAACATACACGCAACACACATGCCTTGTATGAATAGCAGGTATCATTGCAATTCTCTAGAAAGTATATATTTTATTGATAACTCTCACAGAGTGCACACAGAGATCACAAGCATATGATCCAACATTACAACAAACAAGCGGAAGCAAAGTAGGTCTGAGTACAGACAAGTTTAACAAATGGCTTAAGAAGCCTTATTTAAACACAAGCCCTCCACGAGGGAACCAGTCGTCTGAATTGGACTAGACTAGCTTGTTCTTCAGTCCTCGAGCTCGATGAAGAAGCCACCTTCGGGGTCAGTGTGTTCATCTAAAACATAGAATAAGCAAACGTGAGTACAAACTCGTACTCAGCAAGACTTACATAGGAGCTATACTACTCATGCACATGTATCAAGGTAAAGGGAGGTGGGGTTCAATTGCAGAAGTGCCAGCTTTGACTTGGCTAGTCCTGAACTACGAGTACCAGCCTTGAGGTAAGAAGCGTACACGATTCCACTACTTTCTCCAATCAATTACACCACTATGGTGCCTTCCTCGACTTCCCCACGAGAAATCACGCCATAGCACTCACACTTATCTTGGTGTATTTTAGAAGTATCCAGTTCAAGTTGTCTAATAATCAAGCTAATCTTTCCAAGTAGTCCTTAACCGCGGACGCGGCTATTCGAATAGTTTTGTTAACCCTGCAGGGGTGTACCGCTACACACACATGATCATCAGTTACCTCCTTTGTACTCGACACCATTCAAGGGGTGTCAGCGAGGATGCTCACCACAACTGTTACCTCATAGCCTATCTAGTCCAAGAAAGACGCATACCTGGGTTGGCTACCACTATCGTGAACCCGGCCGGTTTACCGAAGTGGACCCAGGTGATGTGTGCGTGGTGCATAAGCCGGTCTCGGTTGAGCCGTTCTCTCACTTAGCATCCAGGCCACAAACCTACCAGAACTCCGAACTACTACGACATCTAGACATCGAAAAGGATGAGTTAATAGGTTGAGAGGGGTCAGTGAGCCCAATGTGTGGTTGTATTCTTCATCTTGGATCACCACACAAGAACTCGGACTTAGGGCGGTGTTCAACGAGACAACCCACCGTGTACTCCTACACAACCTCTCATCGTTCACCTTGTATTAGGGTAGATTCACCAACACCTTTCCACCAACATCATCATGATTACTACCATCCCGAATCACATAACAGTAACATCATGGTATCACTCTAAGCATGCAATAAGCAGTAACAATTGCAGGGGCCACATGATATCAACCAACTCCTACATTTGCTAGGATTGTGGTTTTCTTACTACTGTGACAAAAGATAGGTCATGCAAAGGAATGGGTTAATCTATGCGGTAGAAACCTAGCATGGTAATCATCCTATACAATGCATAAGCGAGACATGAGAGGGAAGTGGGATTTTATCGACATGATCAATGGGGGTTTGCTTGCCTTGCTGACGAGGTTCGGGTTCGGGGTCTTCAACGAAGGGGGCAACCTCCTGTTTTGGTTCCACCTCTACTCGACAAACAACAAACAAGGTAGCAAAGTAAATACAATGCACAATCACATTGTTGAAGGTTGAAACTTGATGTACATGCGTTGATGTGTGAAGCAATTCCACTTAAATAGGGTATTTGCAATTGAATTTGCAAATTTAAACTCCACATATGATTTCCAATTTAGCCAAGTTGCATATGACATTGTTTGATCAAGTTAAACCATTTTGAAATGTGTATGATATGCCTCTCAAGTTCAAGTATAATGTGGTATGTTGCTATGGTTCAAATTGCAAAAGTATTTGAAATGAATTTGATTTAATTCCATTTAAACCAAATAGAAAATGCTACTGGTCCCCTTTTATTTTCAACTCAAACATGGTTGAAAGTTGTATATTTGGATAGATAATTTTCTCCTGATCATTTTTCATATATTATTTGTTAAATTTGGAGTTAATATGAATTTTCTATGAATTTCCAAAGTTTCAGCCCTTTTCTGGAATTTCTGGATTATTCTGTAATTAGAAATTCCTTTTACTGCGTCAGCCTTATGTCACAGTGACGTCAGGGGAGGGTGGCTGACTGGTGGGCCAGGGGTGTCAGTGAGAGGGGGTTTAATTAACCTCTGTTTAAAAATAACAGAGGGGGTTAAGGCCTAGGGGCCCCACCTGTCATTGACCTAGGGTCAACTAATAGGTGGGGTTTAGCCCCTAATTAGGTGGCCTGATAGAGGCGGAGGTGTCCCGATCTTTCGATGAGAGATAACTATCGATTTGGTGGAGACGACTCTGACGATCCGACTACGAACGTGCAACAACGTCGCGCCTTAGCAATCGCTAAACCAATCTCCGGAGGTTATTGACCACGTCGGAGCACGATCAACCTGACCACGAAGGTCTAGTGCCTGCAAGCAATCGAAGAACAAGCAAGAACTATGATAAAGCAATCTGAATATTGCGAATATGTAGATGAAGTATGAATAAAGTTGGAATTCCGAAAGCGGTCTTGATCTGGTCGTTGGACACAAACCGAGTACACGAAGATGCAGCAATTAGCTAAGCAGTCTTTTTAACTAAAAGAAATCCAAAGAAAAACCCTTGGGGTTGATCTACTTATATAGGACTAAAGGGTGGAGGCCAAAGGGTGGAAGGACGTCCCAAGGAGTGCTAAAACTAAACCTAGGTCGTACAAGGCACTTGGGCCCATGTGGAGGTGATGCAACACCTATTGAGTTGGACTTTGATTCGGATTCTGCAGCTGGGTCGCACCGTTTTCGCAATATCTCCACGCTCCGAAGGAATTTGAAGTTGAAACCAATTGCGTTGGAAACTAGACGATATAAGCTATCACCAGAAAAAAGAGTTACCCAATTTGGAGTTCGTATGTAGAAACGGCGGCTGTTTGAAGTTGGGTATATCTCTGTAGTCCGAATCTGAGTCCATGACGTGAAAGACTTGGTCTCTATCTTCTCTTGGCCCAAAAGTGACGTGAAATAATTTCTTTTACAGCACAAAATCGTGCCCCTTTGTATTGAATTCATTTCTTGATCAAATATAGAGGAATTAATTGTCATATCCATGATAATTATGTCCTCATCATCTTCATGCTTGACCATGCTCCAATGCTCATCCTTCTTGTCCATGCTAGGTCCTTCATTTGTCAGCAACAGATATATATTGATGTTAGGCAGCATCATATTCACATGAACATTAGAAACATTACCAAGAAGCGAAAGTACCTGATAATTTAATTGGTGTGCACGATCTCTCGTAATTGGTCCAGTAGGTATATTAGCAGGGGTTGTGGATGTAACTATGGTAGTCATGTCCTCATCATCCTCCCCTTCTTGAAAATAAAGCCGTCCCCGGCGTTACTTAATCTGAAATGTGGCTAAAAAAAGAGACAAGGTATACATGTTGTATATATATATGTCATCCATTCTTACTTCCCTTAGTTTTTGGACATGTAACACATGTATATATGAGTAACTTTCGTATGTCGTGAAATATAAACATATATGATCATCACAATACATAAACGACATGAAAGTATTGCAACTCAGTTTGCATATATAAGTGAAGCTCTTATTCATAATGAAAGATGTACAATGCTCATCATTAAACGATCCCAATACCGGTGAAGAAACGTTAATGTTTTTCGAAGGACATGCTACAACAGGCTTAACTAAGTAGTCATGCAACAAGTCATTCGACGTAGAATCATCACCAAGATTAGAGGTCATATCAAAATGATTAAGCATTGGCAGTTTCATAATAGTAAGATGATTATCCAAAATAGATGGTGTGCTCAAATCAACAGGTAACTCAAGACATGATGTATTCAAGTCTATTAGGCAAGCAACATCTTCATGTGAAGTTATGACATTCTCGAAAATTGGTTGTGTGATGAAACTACTGGATAGCTCAACACATGTTGCTTTTAAATCAGCAAGGTTCTCATGTGGAGGGGAAAGATCCATACATTTGTCATTACCTTTTTGTGATGATAGATCAGATATTGGAGGAGTGTTTACGACAATTGATGCGGTTATGGTAGTGCTCATAGTGGTTGAAGGAACAACCTTCTCAACTTGTGGTATTTGCACTTTCCGCTTGTTCGTCTTCTGGGAAACACGTTTGTCGATTTCCTGTTCAGCTTTACAAGCAAGACGAAACAAACGATCCATAGGATAACACTTTTCATGAATTAGGATATCCTGAATGTCACGGTTTAAACCTTCCCAAAATATGTCCATGAAATATTCTTCACTTTCCTCTAAAAGAGAATGCAAGAATGTAGTTTCTAAAGCATCATAATATTCTGAAACAGTTTTAGTACCTTGTTTTAAATATTTTTATTTCCTAACCTTGTCACGAGTATAATAAGAGGGAACGAATCTATATCGCATAGCAAGTTTGAGATCATTCCAAGTATTAGGTATATAATCAGGATATAAACTACAATATTCATTCCACCAAATAGAAGCAAAATCTTTGAAAGCACTAATTGCAGTTTTTACTTTCTTATGCTCAAGAAAATTGTGGGAAACAAATATATCATTTATTTCAAACTCCCACTCAATGTATAAATCAGGTCTTAGACGTCCATGAAAGTGTGGTATAGAAACAATAACCTGATCATGTGCATGCTTATGTGTGTTTACCTTTTGCAGTGACTGTTGTGTAGTTGTAGGTGGTGGAAAATCTCCAACTATAGTTGCCGCCCAAGAAGATCTAACTCCAGAACCTGCCATGATTAGTAGAAAACAAGAAACAAATCACAAGTATATGTCCCTATGAACTACTAGGATGTGGTGGTAAAACGCTCACAGGATAGCAAATATCAATGTCTTACTAGTTCTTACCATGCAGCAGGTGGTGATCGGAAACCAACGGTGTCAAAGAACTCCAAAGATTAAGTAGAGCGATTGCCAGGTGAACGCACGTATACACGATGTAGAAATATGTGGAGCTTGGAAGGCTTTAATATGGTGGCAAAAATATCAGCAATAATCAATTCAGAGATGCAAAATTGAATTAACGCTCAACGACGATACTATGCTGGTCCTAGTCTAGACCGGACTAGAGACGCGAGCCTAGAACACTAATGTGGTCACGACGTAGCACAACTAGCAGTAATGAATGATATGAAGTAGCTCTGGATAGCAAGATATAAGTGAAGATCATCAAGAGAGCAAAGATAATGGTGAAAATAGGCTCCAAATCAAGATACACCAATATTCTCGCTACAACTTTCCTCTGAAATATATTTGCTAATTTTTTGATATTTTTCCTCCAATAGGGCACTGACTTAAGCTTTCCGACCTAATAAGAATCACTCAATTTAGAGTTCGGATGAGGTGTCAAAAAAATTGAGAATTATCCCGAAATCTGACAAAAACTGTTTTCGGAAACTTTAGAGGTCAAAAAGTCCGTCTTAGAAGCCGATCTGGAGTTTCAAATAACACACTAGCTCCTGAACTATTTAGAAGAGGCTCGGAAATATCTTTAATTTGAGTACTCGTGGAGCCAAAACGGACTTCGGATGACAAAGTTATGCCCGTTTTAGTGGACACTGCTCAAAACTGATTCCGACGAGATTTCAAATACGAGTTCAACTAGAGATAGATCCGAAATTTTTCTTCTTTTTTCTGTTTTTTCCTTTTTTCTTTATTTTTTTCCTTTTTCTTTTTTTCTCTCTTTTTTCAACTCTTTTTCTCTCTTTTTCTATGGTGGATGGTAGAAGTAGGCAGCGGATGGGATGATGGTGCAGCGGCGACGGTGACTAACGTGAACAGAGCTCGAAACTCTAAAGGACTAGATACTAAGACCAGCAACTGAACACGACGATGCAACCGATAATTCAATAAAGCAAAGCACCGAAAAGAAAATTGCGAAGTCTCAAATTGGTTTGGATATGATGATCTAATCCTATTTTTATGGCTTTTTGTGTGGATGATAGGTGATAAAAAAACAGATCTAATATATGGATGTGGAATTCTCACCGAGCAACCTGAAAACTGATACCACTTGATAGAGGCGGAGGTGTCCCGATCTTTCGATGAGAGATAACTATCGATTTAGTGGAGACGACACTGACGAACGTGCAACAACGTCGCGCCTTAGCAATCGCTAAACCAATCTCTAGAGGTTATTGACCACGTCGGAGCACGATCAACCTGACCACGAAGGTCTAGTTCCTGCAAGCAATCGAAGAACAAGCAAGAACTATGATAAAGAAATCTGAATATTGCGAATATGTAGATGAAGTATGAATAAAGTTGGGATTCCGAAAGCGGTCTTGATCTGGTCGTTGGACACAAACCGAGTACAGGAAGATGCAGCAATTAGCTAAGCAGTCTTTTTAACTAAAAGAAATCCAAAGAAAAACCCTAGGGGTTGATCTACTTATATAGGACTAAAGGGTGGAGGCCAAGGGGGTGGAAGGACGTCCCAAGGAGTCCTAAAACTAAACCTAGGTCGTACAAGGCACTTGGGCCCATGTGGAGGTGATGCAACACCTATTGAGTTGGACTTTGATTCGGATTCTGCTGCTGGGTCGCACCGTTTTCACAATATCTCCACGCTCCGAAGGTATTTAAAGGTGAAACCAATTGCGTTGGAAACTAAACGAGATAAGCTATCACCAGAAAAAGGAATCACCCAATTTGGAGTTCGTATGTAGAAACGGCGGCTGTTTGAAGTTGGGTATATCTCTGTAGTCCGAATCTGAGTCCATGACGTGAAAGACTTGGTCTCTATCTTCTCTTGGCCCAAAAGTGACGTGAAATAACTTCTTGTAAAGCACACAATCATGCCCCTTTGTATTGACTTCATTTATTTTTCAAATATAGAGGAATTAATGGTCATATCCATGATAATTATGTCCTCATCATCTTCATGCTTGACCATGCTCCAATGCTCATCTTTCTTGTCCATGCTAGGTCCTTCATTTGTCAGCAACAAATATATATCGATGTTAGGCAGCATCATATTCAGATGAACATTAGAAACATTACCAAGAAGCAAAAGTACCTGATAATTTAATTGGTGTGCACGATCTCTCGTAATTGGTCCAGTAGGTATATTAGCAGGGGTTGTGGCTGTAACTATGGTAGTCATGTCCTCATCATGGCCTCGCCGGCGGCTAGCCGCCGGTGGCTCCAGTACGCGGTGGCGCACACGCGGGTGGGCGTTCCCGGCCACCATTTGGTGCGCCTCTTGTACCAAAATGAAGAATGTGCAGTCGCACGTCGCAGGGAAGGTCCAGGCGACCTCGGGAGGCACCGAGTGACGCCAGCGACAAGCGAAGGCGGCGACCGTGGCACGACCGTGAGGTGAAACTCGCTAGGAGGCACGTCTGGCAGCGGGGCTGGATTGGTTCAACGCAGTGGAGCACCGTGAGTGCAACGGACATGGTCTCGGGTTCGATTGCATAGCGGCTGCTCGCGGACGACGACCGTGGCGGCACTGCTCTCCGGCGACCATGGCAGAACGGGCTAGAGTTCGAACCGGGATGCGCCAGGTTGGGGAAAAGCTTAGAAGCTCACCGCGAGGACGATGAGACGGTCAGCGGGCTCGGGGATGCTCTGGTGGCGGAGAATCGAAGACGTCGATCTCCGGCGGCCGGCGACGAATCGAAGAGGCCTACGCCTTCCCTGGACCAAATCGTGGCGCCGTCTTCTGTGAGGCGATGAAGTCGACGGCGACGAACGCGATGGACACCCTGGCTCGATCTCTAGGTTGCGTTGGCCGCGAGTTCCATGGCGGGTACGCTGCTGAACTCCTCGGGCTTCGAAGAATTCACGCGGGGAGAGGGAGAGACGAACATGAGACGGGGGGAATTGGTGCGGCGTGCTCCAGGACGTCTCCAGACGCGACTACGTGGACGGGAGAAAGCAGGAGGTGGCCAGGCACGTCGGCGGCCTCGGCATGGATGCCACTGAGGAGCTTGCCGCCGCGCTGGAAGAAGAGAAGGGGGTCCAGGTGGGCTTGGGCCAGGGGGGCGATGAGTTGGGCCGAAATGGCCAGGTAAGCTCCTTTTTCCTTTTCTCTCTGTTTTATTTTTCTGTTATATGTTGACCATGCTAAAATAAATAGCTGGGCATTTTTAAAAATGCTGAAACTTTTTATGTGGCCTCATATTATATTAGACAAGCCACTTATAAAGTTTGGCATTTTTTAAAATTCAAATAGGGGTTTTTGATTAATTCCAAGGTCCTCTTTGAATATTTCAAAAATCCATGAGCATGGGGTGGGTCCCACATCACTTGATATGTGATCCCACTCATTTATAAGACTTTTCAAAAATCAAACATGAATTTTTGGAGAAGATTTATTTCTGGCCTTTTGAATTAATTCATCTGGGGGGGTTCCTTCTCCCATTTTTCTTTTGAATTTGATTTCCATGACTTCTTTTGAAATTTTTAACATGACGCAAGATGACTTTGATCCTAGCACATTTCGTAACATAGGGTTCTGACAACTAGCCCCCACTCAAAAGAATCTCGTCCCGAGATTCAGAAGTTTGCGGGAGGAAGGTGGGGTACTCGGCACGGAGACGGTCTTCTCTTTCCCACGTAGCTTCTCTCTCAGAGTGGTGTGACCATTGCACTTTCAGAAACTTAATATTCTGACGACGAGTGACACGCTCTGCGGAATCAAGAATACGAACGGGGTATTCTCGATAAGAAAGGTCATCTTGGAGATCAAGCGTTTCATGGTCGACTTCGCGGATGGGGTCCGTGAAGCAACGCCTGAGTTGTGACACATGGAATTCATGTACTCGGGAAAGCTGCGGAGGTAGTTCAAGTTGGTAGGCAACTTCTCCTCATTTAGCAAGAATGCGGAAAGGTCCGATGTAACGTGGGGCCAACTTGCCTTTGATACCGAAACGTTGGGTTCCCTTCAGAGGAGAAACCCGAAGGTAAGCCTTCTCGTCCAGATGGTAGCTCTCTTGCCTATGATGACGATCATAGTAGCTTTTCTGACGAGACTGGGTTTCTTTCAATTGATCACGAACAATGCAAACTTGCTCTTCTGCTTCCTTGATCATATCCGGTCCAAATAATTGTCTTTCACCGGTTTCTGACTAGTTTAGGGGTGTTCGACATCTTCGTCCATAAAGGAGTTCAAAAGGAGCCATGTTCAGACTAGATTGGAAGCTATTGTTATAAGAAAATTCGGCAAATGGAAGAGACTTCTCCCAATTCTTTCCGAATGAGATAACACAAGCTCTGAGCATGTCTTCAAGAATTTGGTTAACCCTTTCGACTTGACCGCTAGACTGAGGATGAGATGAGTTCCCATAGCATTCTAAAAGCTTCCCCAGAATCTAGAGGTGAAAAGGCTACCACGATCAGAATTGATTTCCAACGGAACACCGTGAAGGGATACAATTCTAGAGACGTACAAGTCCGCCAACTGGCTAGCAGTTATAGACTCGCGAACTGGAAGGAAGTGAGCAACTTTGGAAAGCCTATCTATGACAACGAAGATGGCATTATTTCCTTTCTGGGTTTTTGGAAAGCCGGTGATGAAGTCCATACCGACTTTGTCCCATTTCCACTCTGGAATAGGCAAAGGTTGAAGTGTACCAGCAGGTCTTTGGTGTTCTGTCTTAATGCGAGGACAAACATCACATTCGGCAACAAATCGAGCAATGTCTCTCTTCATCCTGGTCCACCAAAATCTCTGGCGTAGATCTCGGTACATTTTTGTGCTACCGGGATTAATCGAGAGGGGTGTGTCATGGGCTTCCTTGAGGATGAGTTGCCTTAGTTCCCTATTCTTAGGTACTACGAAACAATTTCCAAAGAATACCGTTCCCTTACTATCTGTGGAGAAACATTTAGCAACTCCGCTAGCAATGTTCTCCTTGATCCGGCGAACACCTCGTGCACGCCTTTGGGAAACTATTATTTGATCCTCAAGAGTTGGTTTCGGCACCAAGGTAGAAAGATAGCCATGAGGAACAATCTCAAGATTGAGTTTGCAAAATTCCTCATGAAGAAGTGGTTGATACTGTTGTAACATGAGGTTGTTACAATACGACTTACGACTTAGTGCATCAGCGATGACATTGCCTTTACCTGGGGTGTAAGAAATTCCTACGTCGTAATCTTTTATCAACTCAATCCAGCGGCTTGGCCTGAGATTAAGATCTGGCTGGGTGAAAATGTATTTGAGGCTTTGGTGGTCGGAATAGATCTCATAATGATTACCAAGGAGGTAATGTCGCCAAGTTGTTAGGGCATGAACTACGGCAGCGAGTTCAAGGTCATGGGTAGGATAGTTCTCTTCATGTGGCCGCAACTGGCGTGAAGCATAAGCTACCACATGTCTATCTTGTAGAAGTATGCATCCTAACCCTTGCCGTGAGGCGTCACAAAAGATCTCGAATTCCTTTTTGGTGTCTGGAGGCGCAAGTACGGGTGCATAAGTAAATCTCCTTTTTAGCTCTTGAAAGCTCTGCTCGCACTTGGGAGTCCATAGGAATTTCTTATCTTTCTTGAGGAGTTCAGTTAGAGGCTTTGCAACTTTAGAAAAGTTCTCAATGAAGCGGTGGCAATAGCAGGCTAGGCCAAGAAAACTCCTAACTTGCTTAACCGATTCAGGGGGAGTCCAGTCAAGGACGGCCTGAACTCTCTCGGGATTCACAGCAATGCCTTTTGCAGAAATCACGTGGCCTAAGTAGGTCACTTCTGGTAGCCAAAATTCACACTTGGAGAATATAGCATACAGGCGATGCTCTCTAAGTTTCATCAATACCAGCCTTAGGTGTTCGGCATGTTCTTCTTTGTTCTTCGAGTAGATGAGAATGTCATCGAGATAAACTACAACAAATTTATCTAAGTACTCCATGAAGATCGAATTCATCATGCGTGAGAAAGTGGCGGGGGCATTGGTTAAACCAAAGGACATGACGGTATATTCGTAAAGACCATAACGAGTACTAAAAGCCGTTTTGGGAATGTCCTCGTTTCGGATTTTGATTTGATGATAACCAAACCTCAAATCAATCTTGGAGAAGACAGAGGATCCAACAAGTTGATCATAAAGATCATTGATCCTGGGTAGTGGGTACTTGTTCTTTATCGTCGCTAAATTTAGCGGGCGATAGTCTACGCACATCCTTTATGTTCCATCTTTCTTCGTTACAAACAGAACGGGGCAACCCCATGGCGATGAGCTAGGGCGGATGAAGCCTTTTTCCAACAAAGTTTCCAGTTGGGTTTTAAGCTCAGCTAACTCACGTGGGGCCATTTTGTATGGGCGTCTAGAAATTGGTGCGATTCCTGGCACAAGATCCACTATAAACTCTACACATCTGTCGGGTGGCATGCCCGACAGCTCTTCAGGAAAGACATCCGGGAAGTCACGAACCACCGGAACATCTTCAAGGTCGGGAAGGGGAATTACATTCAAAGAATGCACTTGGGTTCTTGTTCTGGGTGATGTGTAGTTGACGGTCTTGCCTGAAGGGTGGGTTAGTTTCACTGATTTGCCTTTGCAATCAAGGTAGGCATTCTATCTTGATAGCCAATCCATGCCAAGGATGACATCAATGTCTGAAGACTTGAGGGCTATGAGTGAAGCAAGGAATACTAAACCCTCAATTGCAATTTGATTACCATGGCTTACTCTATTAGTTTGCCATCTTGACCCTGGAGTTTGAATAATCATTGGGGTGGACAATTCAACAAAAGATAACTCATGACGAAGTGCATAACTTTCTGACATGAATGAATGAGATGCTCCTGGGTCGAAAAGAACGGAAGTAGGAACATAATTGACTGGGAGCGTACCAAGAATGATGTCAGTGGTGTCGTCAGTTTCTTCGGCGGCAATCTGGTTCACACGTCCACGAGTGGCGGGACGAGCGGGTTTGGTGGTGTAGAACTTCTGGGGTGGCTTGCCACGACCATTTTTGTTGCCTCCGGCACGGGGTGGAGCAGTTTGATTCTGGAGCTGGTTCTGGGGACACTCACGGGAGTAGTGGCCTGCCTGACCACACTTGTAGCAGGCTCCAAAGACTGTGCGTGGAGCTCGGTTGTTTGGTGGAGCTGGGTGGAACGAAGCTGGGGGACGAGGCGCCCCATAGGATGGCCTCGGTGGGTTTTTCCGGCGGAACATACTGTTGGGGATCCAGATCTTGCGCTTCTAAGAGCCGGAACTGGATGATACATCATCTCTAGGGAGTTTGCGGAAGTCGTTGGGGGTGTTCATGTCCTCTGCCTTGATGGCCTTGTTGACAAGGACCTGGAAGGTGGCAAAGTCATGTAGGTTGAGCTCACGACGGAGTCCGGAATTGAGTCCACGACGGAACCTCTCTTGCTTCTTGGAGTCGGTGGAGACTTCTTCAGTAGCATAACGAGCAAGTCGGTTGAACTCACGACTATACTCGTGAACGGTCCTTCTGCCTTGGGTGAGATTGCAGAACTCCTCATGCTTGCGGTCCATAAGACCCTTTGGAATGTGTTGCTCGCGGAAGGAAGTGCAGAACTCATCCCAAGATGTGGGCAGTCCAACGGGACGCATGTTCAGGAAGTTCTCCCACCAAGAGCTAGCTGCACCCTCAAGGTGATAGGTGGCACAGCTGAACTTGTTTCCATCTGCAACATGGCCTGCCTGGAGCTTCCTCTAGATGCTGCGAAGCCAGTCATCGGCGTCAAGGGGCTCGGTGGAGTAACTGAAGACCGGGGGATGAAGCCGGATGAAGTCGTTCAAGGACACCAACTCGTTGCGCTGCTGAGTGGTGTTGCGGGCAATGACCTCCAGCAAATGGTGAGAGTCTCGGCGGTTCCTCTCAACCTCCATCAGAACCTGAGCCATCATGGGTGGGGGTGGAAGGTTGCCTTCCTCCTGCTCATTCCCACGACCCTGGGCACGATCAAGCTGGCCACGGGTTCCTAGAGACATCCTGAAGGTGAAAGCCAAAGTCAAACAGAGTTGATTGGAAGAGTCTAAACAAGGTATTGAAGTACTGGAAGGATTACAGAGCAAAGGAAGTAATCATCTTGACAACATGGTGATAAAAGCATACAAGCCATATATTCACAAGCTGTCATACAAACCATACATCATTTTAGTACAAGCACCAAGCTAATACAAATGTGATGAAGATGATACATCCTTCAGAGGCACTCTGACTTCCTATACATTATTTATCTAAGCCTCTGGAACTTAGAACACCTTGCGTACAATATACTAAGATACTAATACATCCTCACTAAGTAAGACCACAGGCGGACTCACTCATCTCCATCTCCATAGTAGTCCTCGTAAAAGTTACCCGCGTAACCCGGTAGCTGAAGGTGACCATCGGAAAACACGGAGGCCTGTGGACACTGATATCCATTTGGGCAAGGATGGGGCCTAGGTCCAGCGTAGGGTGGAAGCAGAGGACCACGGGGTGGAAAAATGCCTCCAATCTCGGGCCAAGCAACTCGAGAAGGCATGTCTGTCCTGACAGGGTAGATAGCATCATACTCGACTGATCCAACACTCACGAAGGGTGCCAAGAGTGTCAGTGCTCGATATAGATGAACACGGGTGGCGTGAAGCTCGAAACGTAGAGCGCGTGCATCACGATCTCGATCACAAGAAAACCTAGCAGTCATCTGAAGCAAAGGATCCTCCAAAGAGTGATCTGTGTACAGTCCGGTGTAATATCCCTCTTCTCCTGGAAGTGCAGCAGGGATATAGCGGAACGAGGTCTCTCTCAGCATAGTGTACTCCTCTCTCAGCAGGGTAATACATGAGTATGCAGCATCCTGCACAGCCATGTTCTGAGTCATGCCAATGCCATGTCCAAAGTGGATAGGCTGAGTGACTCCATTGTGGTGCGGGTAGATCCCGACAATGCAGTGGAACTGGGTCTGGTTGAAGTCAAGGAACTGCTCCTCAACTGTGTACTCAGGGTACCATCGGTATCCAATGTAGGACATCATCTCGATTAGCATGGCGGGATGGCCACACACACCGAGGCACCTGGTCAAACGAACAATCTGTCGAGGGGGAAGGTCTGCCATCTGAAACAGAAAGAAGGAGTTTGCAAATGCACCAGATTATGAAGAAACTTGGAATGACACGGGCAGAATAACGGCTGTAATTTCAAGAAAAAGACAATTTCTTACAACATGGAAACATCACTTACATAATACGATGTAAGAAATCAGCATTACAACAATGCTAGGAAACCGGACACAACCTTCCTACGGCTATAAGGAAGCAAACAACGAGATGTTCTAATCAGACAGAGGAGAGCCTAGTCCTATCTTCCCGCAGAACAAGATGAGGGTGACTCAGAACTCAGAACGAAGAGGGTAAGGAGAAAAAAGAAGCCTTACGTTGTTCCCTTATATACCCAGAGTAACTATATAACTATAGCAAGCTAGACTCGACTTCGGCCAAGGTTGCTAGTCCTACAGTCAGTCCTGCTCTGATACCAAGTCTGTCGGGACCCGGGGTTAGAGTCTGCAAGTCCCTCTACGACATAGTCATATGGAGAGCCGAGAACCGTACCCACTTGTCTAAGCAGACAAGGCCAAGCACAGAACGTTCTCGGAAAGCATCGTACGTGAGGGGCATCCTATCCAGGCCGGATGAGCAACTGAGATGGGTCCTCATCATCCGCACACAAGTCTAATGATATGGGTGATGAACTCCCATATTCAAAGACAAGTCGCCTCAACCATAATATCGACTATCTCATAACTCTTACATAGACTTACTCCAGGCCGATCACTTAGTCGGGGTCTAGGGCGGGCTCGATCATACCACAAAGTGTGCACGAGACGGAGTCTCGAGCAATCGCATCGCGATGCCCCAAGCTGCACACATCTAAGGGCCACTTTGTGTATGAAAGACCGCCAGCCAGATCACAACTAAGGTCTCGAAAACCCATACAAAGACATGCACACAACACACATGCCTTGTATGAACATACACACAGCACACATGCCTTGTATGAACAACAGGTATCATTGCAATTCTCTACAAAGTATACATTTTATTGATTACTCTCACAGAGTGCACACAGAGATCACAAGCAAGTGATCCAACACTACAACAAACAAGCGGAAGCAAAGTAGGTCTGAGTACAGACAAGTTTAACAAATGGCTTATGAAGCTTTATTTAAACACAAGCCCTCCACGAGGGAACCATTCGTCTGACTGGGACTAGACTAGCTTGTTCTTCAGTCATCAAGATCGATGAAGAAGCGACCTTCGGGGTCAGTGGGTTCATCTAGAACATAGAATAAGCAAACGTGAGTACAAAGTCGTACTCATCAAGACTTACATAGGAGCTATACTACTCATGCACATGTATCAAGGTAAAGGGAGGTGGGGTTCAATTGCAGAAGTGCCAGCTTTGACTTGGCTAGTCCTGAACTACGAGTACCAGACTTGAGGAAAGAAGCGTACAAGAGTCCACTACTTTCTCCAATCAATTACACCACTATGGTGCCCTCCTCGACTTCCCCACGAGAAAGCACGCCATAGCACTCAAACTTATCGTTGTGTATTTTAGAAGTATCCAGTTCAAGTTGTCTAATAATCGAGCTAAGCTTTCCAAGTAGTCCTTAACCGCGGACGCGGCTATTCGAATAGTTTTGTTAACCCTGCAGGGGTGTACCGCTACACACACATGATCATTAGTTACCGCCTTTGTACTTGACACCATTCAAGGGGTGTCAGCGAGGATGCTCACCACAACTGATACCTCATAGCCTATCTAGTCCAAGAAAGCCGCCTACCTGGGTTGGGTACCACTATCGTGAACCCGGCCGGTTTACCGAAGTGGACCCAAGTGATGTGTGCGTGGTGCAAACGCCGGTCTCGGTTGAGCCGTTCTCTCACTTAGCAGCCAGGCCACAAGCCTACCAGAATTCCGAACTACTCCGACATCTAGACATCGAAAGGGATGAGTTAATAGGTTGAGAGGGGTCAGTGAGCCCAATGTGTGGTTGTACTCTTCATCTTGGATCACCACACAAGAACTCGGACTTAGGGCGGTGTTCAATGAGACAACCCACCGTGTACTCCTACACAACCTCTCATCGTTCACCTTGTATTAGGGTAGAATCACCAACACCTTTCCACCAACATCATCATGATTATTACCATCCCGACTCACATAACAGTAACATCATGGTATCACCCTAAGCATGCAATAAGAAGTAACAATTGCAGGGGCCACATGATATCAACCAACTCCTACATTTGCGAGCATTGTGGTTTTCTTACTACTGTGACAAAAGATAGGTCATGCAAACGAATAGGTTCATCTATGCGGTAGAAACGTAGCATGGTAATCATCCTATACAATGCATAAGCGAGACATGAGAGGGAAGTGGGATTTTATCGACATGATCAATGTGGGTTTTGTTGCCTTGCTGACGAGGTTCGGGTTCAGGGTCTTCAATGAAGGGGGCAGCCTCCTGTTCCGGTTCCACCTCTACTCGACAAACAAAAAACAAGGTAGCAAAGTAAATACACTGCACAATCACATGGTTGAAGGTTGAAACTTGATATATATGCTTTGATGTGTGAAGCAATTCCACTTAAATGGGGTATTTGCAATTGAATTTGCAAATTTAAACTCCACATATGATTTCCAATTTAGCCAAGTTGCATATGACATTGTTTGATCAAGTTAAACCATTTTGAAATGTGTATGATATGCCTCTGAAGTTCAAGTATAATGTGGTATGTTGCTATGGTTCAAATTGCAAAAGTATTTGAAATGAATTTGATTTAATTCCATTTAAACCAAATAGAAAATGCTACTGGTCCCCTTTTATTTTAAACTCAAACATGGTTGAAAGTTGGATATTTCGATAGATAATTTTCTCCTGATCATTTTTCATATATTATTTGTTAAAGTTGGAGTTAATATGAATTTTTTATGAATTTCCAAAGTTTCAGCCCTTTTCTGGAATTTCTCGATTATTCTATAATTAGAAATTCCTTTTACTGCGTGAGCCTTATGTCACAGTGACGTCAGGAGGGGCTGACTGGTGGGCCAGGGGTGTCAGTGACAGGGGGCATAATTAACCTCTGTTTAAAAATAACAGAGGGGGTTAAGGCCAGGGGGCCCCACCTGTCATTGACCTGGGGTCAACTAACAGAGGGGATTAGCCCCTAATTAGGTGGCCTCTCCGGCGGCTAGCCGCCGGGTGCACCAGTATGCGGGTGGGCGTTGCCGGCCACCATTTGGTGCGCCCCTTGTACCAAAATGAAGCCCGTGCAGTCGCACGTCGCAGGGAAGGTCTAGGCGACCTCGGGGGCCACCGGAGTGACGCCGGCGCACTCGCTAGGAGACACGTCTGGGAGCGGGGATGGATTGGTTCGACGCAGTGGAGCACCGTGAGTGCAACGGACATGGTCTCGGGTTCGATTGCATTGCGGCTGCTCGCCGACGACGACCGTGGCGGCACTGCTCTCCGGCGACCATGGCAGAACGGGCTAGAGTTCGAACCGGGATGCGCCAGGTTGGGGGAAAAGCTTAGAAGCTCACCGCGAGGACGATGAGACGGTCAGCGGGCTCGGGGATGCTCTGGTGGCGGCGAATCAAAGACGTCGATCTCCGGTGGCCGGCGATGAATCGAAGAGGCCTACGCCTTCCCTGGACCAAATCGTGGTGCCGTCTTCTGCGAGGCGATGAAGTCGACGACGACGAACGCGATGGACACCCTGGGTCGATCTCTAGGTTGCGTTGGCCGCGAGTTCCATGGCGGGTGCGCTGCTGATCTCCTCGGGCTTCGACGAATTCACGCGGGGAGAGGGAGAGACGAACAGGAGAGGGGGGGAATGGATGCGGCGTGCTCCAGGACGTCTCCAGACGCGACTACGTGGACGGGGGCAAGCAGGAGGTGGCCAGACACGTCGGCGGCTTCGGCATGGATGCCACCGAGGAGCTTGCCGCCGCGCTGGAAGAAGACAAGGGGGTCCAGGTGGGCTTGGGCCAGGGGGGGCGATGAGTTGGGCCGAAATGGCCAGGTAAGCTCCTTTTTCCTTTTCTCTTCGTTTTATTTTTCTGTTATATGTTGGCCCTGCTAAAATAAATAGCTAGGCATTTTTAAAAATGCTGAAACTTTTTATATGGCCTCATATTATATTAGACTAGCCACTTATAAAGTTTGGCATTTTTTAAAATTCAAATTATTTGAACTTTAATTCAAATAGGGGTTTTTGATTAATTCCAAGGTCCTGTTTGAATATTTGAAAAATCCATGAGCATGGGGTGGGTCCCACATCACTTGATATGTGATCACACTCATTTATAAGACTTTTCAAAAATCAAACGTGAATTTTTGGAGAAGATTTATTTCTGGCCTTTTGAATTAATTCATCTGGGGGGTTCCTTCTCCCATTTTTCTTTTGAATTTGATTTCCATGACTTCTTTTGAAATTTTTAACATGATGCAAGATGAATTTGAGCCTAGCACGTTACCTAACAGATGGTTCTGACAGATCGAGCCCGCCCGAGACCCCGACTAGGTGATCGGGCTGGAGTATGTTTATGTAAGCGTTAGAATACAATCGATAGTATGGTTGAGGCGACTTGTCTATGAGTTTGAGGGTTCACCACCCATACCATTTAGACTTGTGTGCGGACGATGAGGAACCATCTCAGTTGATCATCCGGCCTGGATGGGATGCCCCTCACGTTCGATGCTTTCCGAGAGCGTTCTGTACTTGGCCTTGTCTTCTTAGACAAGTGGGTACGACTCTCGGCTCTCCATATGATTGTGTTGTGACAGGAGTTGCATACGCAAACCCCAGGTCCCGAAAAAATAGCACTGCCATGATCAAGTATACTATAAGCATAAAAAAAGTCAAACAATCTGATTGTACATTTTTTTCAGCGTGAGACACGATGAGCACAAGTGACCACTTGGAAAATACTTGCTATCTACATATCCTATTATCTACAACAAGAATTAGGCAATGAAGAACAATACATTTCCAATGCAATCTGTTAGCCAACAACAAAAGTTTTAAATTCTTGCTTCACGGGACTCCTGACAAAAATATCCAGACCTAGTTGGCCGCAGCTCTCTTCCTGGGGGCAGCCTTTGTACCAAAAATGAGTAACAACAACGGAGAGAACGCATCAGAAACTTCTTTATCAGATATGAAAGGAACATGTGTTTCCAGTGCATCAACTTTTGGTTCAACTCTGACTACCTTCTATGAAGTTCCTCTTGAACATGCGAGGTACATGGGTCGAGGATGCATAAGGATAACCAAACCCCCATACACTCCTCCTCGGGGTACTTGTCTCTTTGTGAACCTCCTTATTAGATTGAGATTTACCAATAATAAGCGCATGAGTTCTTCGGACTAATGTAAGTATTGAAAGTTGACACTTCCACCTCCTCATATTTGCTAGCCTTTCCTGTGCCGAGCATTGCCTCCTTCTCACTCTGAGAGTTGGCGTCCACCTTCGCCGGTACATCCAAACCCTTGGCATTATACGCTCTTTCATCATAAACCACCTTATATCTTTCCTCAAAACAGCCACCATACCTACCTATCAAGGCATTTCCATAGCCTTTCCGAGATATATTGCCATGCAACATCCACCTCTTCATGACTTGATCTTCATGTCATACATGTTCCTGCTACATTGGCAGCGGCATACATTGCATACATTATGATAGCTACATCTTATTTATGATTTGAGTACCTTGTAAAGTGTGAAAGATCTTCTATACCCTCTTGTAAATTAGAGTGTTTCCCTTAAGTGAGGAAAAGATCCCAAAGTGGACAAAAAAAATATCCCCAAGAGGACAAATGAGAGTTAAATATAAAGAGCCATTGAAGCCACCAAAAAAATACAAAAAATAGAAAAAATAGAAAAAGAAATAAAAATAGAGAAAGGGGCCACTACTATCCTTTTGAAAGATCCACACTAGTACTCCCTCTTATCCTTGTACTCCATAGAGATAATCATGCATATCACTACATGGGGACATTCACACTATAGAACTTGGCTTGCATATTCCAAGGATGAGACTCCTCAAAAGAGCTCTAGGTCTTCATGAGCGAGCAAGTTAGATGCACCCCCACTAGTTCCATTATAGAAGTTTTCAGCTCATATGTGCATCCGTTGCATGGAAATCCCTACTCCTCACATCATTTCTAGCATTTGGCCTTCTCGCCTATAATTGTCCTCATTGATGTGAGCCTTTCTCATCCTTTTTGTCTTCCTCCTCCCTCATATTCTCTCTTTGCCATCCTAAGTGTCAACTTTCGTGCTTACGCTCATCCATTGCATTAGTGCTCAAAATATCGAAAAGGAGTGGATCAAATTGACTTGTACCTGGCAAGTGGTCTGGGGAAGAGTCAAGATAAGATTACAAAGGAGACAAGTGTGAATCTTTATTAGATTGAGTTCTCAACAAAAATACTTTTTCTTCTCGTATTCCCTATCCCTCTTCTTGCATGCAAACAGCATTTGGAGACATTCGAGTCACGGACAGCGAGATCTCTTGAACCTAATGTTCTTTTGTTGCTTGTTTTAATGCTAATATAGAATCTTGCATGTTATGACTTGAATTGAATTACATACCTTGATTGCTTTAATTTTCAAAGTTCTTATATGGTTGCTAGCATGTCAACACATAAATGATGCTTGTTATCATTTACCTACTAGAGGACGAACATGAATTAAGCTTGGGGATGTTGATATGTCTCAAACATATCGATAATTTCTGCTCGTTCCATGCATGTTTCATTTGATATTGCTATGATCTAGATACACTTTCACACACTTCTGAACATATTTCGACTAACCTACTAACTCAGTGCACCCCAGTGCCAGTTCCTTTTGTCTGCTATTTTTTTATTTCAGTTTTCTCCCATATAAAAAGTGCTCCAAAAATCCGGGTAAACTCAGATAAAAAATCAGCATGCCGGAAGATTCCCGAAGCCCGAAGGAGGGCCAGGGGGCCACCACCAGGAGCCTAGGCGGCCACCTGGCGCGGCCAGAGGCTTGGTCGCGCTAGGGGGTGCCTGGACCCCTGGAGGCCCCCCTAGCTGCCCCCTTCGCCTATTTATTCTCCTTCATGGGAAAATTCTGAAGAAAGTACCCTATTTCAAAATCTCGCCTCTGTTCCGCCGCCGCCGCGCTTCCAAGATCGGGAGCACCATTAGGACCCTTCCCGGCACCCTTCCGGAGGGAGGATCGACCTCCGGGAGCTTCTCCTCCACCATGGATGCTTCCCGGATGTGCCGTGAGTATTCTACCTTGGACCATGGGTCCGTGATCAGTAGCTATGTGATGTTCTCATCCCCTCTTTGTTCTTCATGGTTTTGACCTCGTGAGCTTCCCGTCATGATCGAGGCACATATGTAATTCTTCTGTTGTTACTATGCTGAGTTTGATGGGATCTGATGGATTATGAGATTATGTTCAGATCGTGATAGAGTAATATATTTGATTTTTATCTCTTATATTTTTGTTCCTAAGTAATTCTTGCATGTTATCCGTTTCTGTTTATTGCTTTGGCCAATTTGTAGGTAGTAACTCCAAGAGGGAACCTTATGCTCGATTGTGGGTACATGCGCCCTGATGACACGCTTGAGTGACAGAAACATGAGTGTAGGGGATGTGATGTGGCTGCAAGGGGGAAAACAACGGTGCTTGTAACCGAAGTTGCAAGGATTGTTTAATTTACGCAAAGTTATTTTAATGCAGTTGTCTGTTGCTTTGGGTTTACACTTTGGGTGGGGCTCGCAACTTAATACCAGCGAGATGTTTTGGATAGATATCTCAAGGTGGATGATTAGTAGTATATGCAGATGGATTTCGGTCTACTTATTTTGGCGTACTGCCCATGCTTATGAGCCTCTTCCTTTGTTTTGTAGCATAGTTAGCATTGTGGTGCGTTCATAATCCTGTCAATTGCCCATCTGTAATTCATTTACCTTCATATTATTTTTATCGTCTTTTGGGAGAGAGACATCACTAGTGAACATCAGGGACCTCGGTCCATATTCTCATCATTGTTTTCAAGATATTTCATTTTCAGTATTTACTTTCTATTTCTATCATTATCATTATCCCTTGTGTGTTTGAACCTTTGTAAACAACAAGACCAGAGAGATTGACAACCTCTCTGAACTTCGTTGGGAGCAAGGTTAATTTTGTCGTGTGCAGGTCCAGGAGAAGCAAGTGATTCTTTTCACACGGTGCCTCACATGCCGAACCACCTACTTATCATTGCCGGAGTCCTACGGGAGACAAACCCTATCCTCTACATAGGGGAAATTTTCTGCTATCCTACATCTCACCTGTCATTTGGGGTAACCAGCGAAGGGCGAGAAGCCATATCCACTTCCACGCCATCTGCACACACACAATGTAACCTCCAGGGTCTGCTCTGATATCATCTGTAACGCCCCGACCACTCCCAACCGGTTAACCACCGATTCCATGGTCGGCGCACCTGGGATCTAGACTGTCCTCACAAACCTACAATAGTCTTTTCTGCACACTTTTTCCTCACACGTGCGCACTAGGGATCAACTTCCCGGTCTGTCACCCATCCCAAGACTACTCCAAGACAAGCACGCTTAACCTGGTAGTTCTTTCCTGATGGGCTTCCAGAAAAGAAGGTGCACCTTGTTGATATGAGTAGTCTATCATTCCTATTGAGATCCTCGGCTGTTACATGATCATATATGCATATAGCTATGTGGGACCTTCACACTACAGAACTTGGCTTGCATATTCCAAGAATGAGCTTCCTCAAATGAGCTCTAGGTCTTCTTGAGCGAGCAAGTTGGATGCACCCATACTAGTTCCATTGGAGAGATTTTCTTAGCTCATATGTGCATCCGTTGCATGGCAATCCACATGCTACTGACCTATGTGGGTCCTTTTGGTGGAAGGATGTCAGTAAATTAATGGATAAATTTAGAGCATGCTCTTCCATTAATCCAGGATCTGGAGATATAGTTCTGTTATGGTTTGATAACTGGAGTTTTGACACCATGACTACTACAATCCAACAGAGCTTCAGTCCTCTGTTTTGATATGCTAAAGATACCAATGTGTCCCTTCTGGAGTTGAAGTCAACTCGGGAGATTAGCACTTTGTTTAATCTTCCTCTGTCTCTTCAAGCATATACTGAGCTCACCAAGCTGCAGGAGCTGCTGGCCAGGTTACCTGAATCTGGGACCAATGACATCTGGTATTGGAGGGGTAAGCACAAGGAAATGACCAGATACTCAGCTAAACAGTACCATGTTTTGGTACATGCTCAAATTCAACTCAACAAGCTATTAAACTGGGTCTGGAAATCTTGTAGCACACTGAAAATTAAAGTGTTTGCTTGGCTGGTGATCAAGGATCGAATCAACACAAAAGATATGCTGCAGAGAAGACACTGGAATATAGAGGATGGCCCCAATTGTGTCCTCTGTCAGGCTCACTGCTTAGAGGACATAAATCATCTGTTCTTATCCCGTAACTTCAGTTGCAGGGTATGGAATTACTTTCAGATTGAGTGGTTACCTGGAGATGACATGATGTAGATTGCACAGCAGGCGAGGAGAGCTTTCAATAAACCATTCTTTGCATAGATTGTGTTCACAGCATGGTGGCACATTTGGCTGCTGAGGAATGCTAGAATCTTCAAACATGAGAAACCATACTTTGCAAGATAGAAAAGTGGTTTTTTACATGATCTTACTCTTCTTTCTCATAGGATTAAGCCTAGGTTTAACGAGGAACTTCTGAGATGAATAGATTTCCTCCCACCCTGGATGGGATTTTTTTGAACCTGTTTTGACTTTCTAGCTGGTTTTCTACTCTTGGTAGACCAGTTTGTATTTTGTATATATACTCCTTTTAATAAAATGTTGTGGGGTTTCACACCCTACAGTTCACAGGTTCAAAAAAATCCCTACTCCTCACATCATATGTATCATTTGGCCTTCACGCCTATGATTGTCCTCATTGATGTGAGCCTTTCACACCTTTTTGTCTTCCTCCTCCACCATATCTCTCACTTTGCCATCCTAAGTGTCATCTCTCGTGCTTACGCTCATCCATTGCATGAGTACTCAAAATATCGAAAGGGAGCGGATCAAATTGACTTGTACCTGGCTAGTGGTCTGGGGACGAGTCAAAATAAGATTCCAAAGATGACTAAGTGTGAAACTTTAGTAGATTAAGTTCTCAACAAATACATATTTTTCTCGTATTCCCATCTCCCACTTCATGCACACAAACACCTTTTGGAGACATTTGAGTCACTGATAGAAAGAGCTCTTGCACATTTATGTTCTTATGTTGCTTGTTTCAATGCTAAAATAGACTCTTGCTTTTTATGACTTGGATTGAATTACATACCTTGATTGCTTTACTTTCAAAGTTCTTACATGGTTGTTAGAATGTCACCATAGAAATTATGCTTGTTATCATTTACCTACTCGAGGACGAGCAGGAATTAAGCTTGGGGATGTTGATACGTCCCAAATGTATCTATAATTTCTTCTTGCTCCATGCATGTTTTGTGTGATATTGCTATGTTTTATATACACTTTTGATCATATTTGGACTAACCTATTAAATTAGTTCACCCCACTGCTAGTTCCTGTTTTTTGTTGTTTTTGTCTTTCAGGTTTCCCCTATATTAAGAATGCTCTGAAAATTCAGGAAAAATACAATAAAATCGGCGTACCGGAAGCTTCCGAAAATACCAAGGTGGGGCCAGAGGGCCACCACCAGGGGCCCAGGCGCCCTGGTGGCGCGCCCTAGGGTGTGGCCGCGCCAGGGGGGCGCCTGGACCCCTGGTGTCCCCCCTGGCTTCCCCCTTCGCCAATATATTCTCCGTTACGGGATTCTTCCAAGGACAAAACCCTTTTTCGTGATCTGGCCTCTGTTCCTCCGCAATCGCGCTTCCAAAATCGGGAGTGCTAGTAGACCTCTTCCCGGCACCCTGCCGGAGGGAGGATTGACCTTCGGGAGCCTCCCCTCCACCATGGACGCTTATAGGATAATCCGTGAGTAGTCTACATTAGACCATAGGTCCGTGATCAGTAGCTATGTGATGTTCTCCTCCCCTCTTTGTTCTTCATGGATAGACCTTGTGAGCTTCCCTACATGATCAAGGCACGTATGCAATTCTTTCTGCTGTTGCTATGCTGAGTTTGCTGGGATCTAATGGATTATGAGACTATGTTCAGTTTGTGATTGATTACTATATTTGGTTCTTATGTTTTCTATTTTTATTCTTGAGTAATTCTTGCATTTTCTCCCTTGTTGTTTATTGCTTTGGCCAAGTAGTAGATAGTGACTCCAAGAGGCAACGTTATGCTCGATTGTGGGTCATGCCCCCTGATGACTAGCTTGAGTGATAGAAACATGAGCCTAGGGGATGTGATGTTGGCACAAGGGGGATAACAACGGTGCTTGTAACCGCAGTTGCAAGGGTTGTTTACTTTACGCAAAGTTATTTTAATGCAGTTGTGTGTTGCTTTGGGTTTGCACTTTGGTTGGGCTCGCAAGTTAATAGCAGCGAGATGTTAAGTATAGATATCTCAAGGTAGATGATTAGTAGTAGATGCAGTTGGATATCGGTCTACTTATTTTGGCGTACCGCCAATGCTTTTGAGACTCTTCCTTTCTTTGTAGCATAGTTAGCATTGCAGTGCATTTTTAATCCTGTCAATTGCCCAGCTGTGATTTTTTTACCTCGCATAGCAGTTTTATCGTATTTTGGGAGAGAGACATCACTAGTGAACATCACGGGACCCCGGTCCATATTCTCATCACTGTTTACACGCTCAATTTATTTTCTACTTTTACTTTCCAGTAGCTATTACCATTATCCTTTATCCCTTGTGTTTGATCCTTTGTAAACAACAAGGCCGGAGAGATTGACAACCTCTGTGAACTTCGTTGGGAGCAAAGTTATTTGTGTCTGTGTTGCAGGTCCACGCCAACCGCTAAATTTCTAGCGCCGTTGTCACCTACCTGTCACTTTCGGAGTCCTACGGGAGACAAACCCTATCCTCTACATAGGGGAAATTTGCTGCTATCCTACCTCTCACCTTCCACTTGGGGTAACCAACATAGGGCGAGAAGCCATTGTCATCTCTCGCACATCAATCTATCAACTTAAGCTATAAATTTCCATATAAATAACCCTTTTTAGACAGGAGGTATTCCTTATAACATTTTTTTGATCCTAAGTTAATCCACCTTGCCAATAAGATATAGTATCAAAGAAAGTAACCATTGTAAGAAAACAGAGTAATAAGCAAAAGTGTACAGATCAAGTGAACTTATAAGTAGAGCTATGCTATCCGGCAATGAAACTAAAAAATAGTCTGGATAACCCACAAGTGTAGGGGATCGCAACAGTCTTCGCGGGTAGGTATAACCCAATTTATTGATTCGACACAAGGGGAGCCAAAGAATACTTTTAAGCCTTAGAAGTAGAGTGTCAATTCAACCACACCTAAAACAACACTAGACAAGATATTTAGTAGCAACGGTGTGTTGACGGGTGTAGCCTTTAAGAATTCCCCAATCACCAACACCACAAATTAGTAACAAGGTAGTAGCAGCAGTAATGAGAGCAAAAGTAACAATGAAGGCAATAAAGATGAAAGATGGACCGGGGTTCAAGGTTTCACAAGTGATAATTCTCCAAGCAAAAGAACAAGTGTTGGGTGCACAAATTACAGTTGGGAAATTGAAAAAAATGCACTAACTCTAGCCAAAGAACAAACTAGAGCATCCTAGTCTAAGAACCAAACGTAGGCATGTGTTCCGTATGTAGTTGTACGTGCTTGCAATAAAAACTTTGCACAACATCTTTTGTACTGTAATCCCGCTACAAACGGGGCCAATTAAGGAACTTATGGAGATTAAGGTGCTCCTGTCAAAGAGCACCGAAACAAAGCATTAACACTCTATGAACTAATGTAATCCTCAAATTATAGCCATCACCTTTGGTGTCCCAAGCTGTCACCATTGGGATCGCCGGTTCTGGACTATAAATGGTGCATACAACCGTAGATAAGATCTAGGACAACAATTATAATCATGGAACCATAAATTTCTCAGATAAGAAATCATGTTACTCATGCACTAGTAACAAGCATTAAGAACAAAAAATTTCAGCAATAATAATTCATAAACTTTTTAGGAATGAATAAAAATGTAACAATTCATCGGATCCCAACAAACACAAAACCAATTACATCATATGGATCTCAATCATGTAGGGAAGCTCATGAGAACTTTGTATTGAAGATCTAGTGGGAGAAGATACCAAATAGCTACTGCCAAGAACCCATAGTCCAAGGGGGAACTAATCAAGAAGCATCATGCAGCGAAGAGGGGTTGATGGAGATGGCCCCGGGGGCCAAGGTCCTCTCTGGCAGGGTGCCGGAGAAAGATCCTGGTGACCCCCGAAGCTAGGTTTCGATGGCGGCAGAGATCGGGATCGCTTCTGGAAAAAAAGAGTTGGATATCTCAGGTTTTCGCATCGGGGGAATAAATAGTGCCAAAGGGGGTTCCAAGGCGGTGCCCAGGTCACCCAGGAGGGTCCTTGGCGCGGGTCCCCCTTGATCTCGCCCATAGGGCCCCTGGGGGTTGTGGGCCACCCATTGACCTCATCCTTCGGATGAAGGACTCTTATGATGTAAAATATTTTTTGTAATTTTTTGGGAATTTTCTGAGCAACTTTATTTTTGGACTTTTTCTGCTTTGCAAAGACAAAACAGACAGAAACTTGCACTGGGCTCTATCTTAGTAGGTTAGTCCAATAAATGATTCAAAAGCATTGCAAAAATATGTAGCAATAACACAAAATGAGCATGGAACAAGAAAAAATTATAGATACGTTTGAGACGTATCAAGCATGCATTAAACCGTTATGCCATAGGTGTAAAGTGCTCAAGCACTAACAATATTATTGACTCTAGTGCAAGTGGGAGACTGTTGGAAATATGCCCCAGAGGCAATAATAAATGTTATTGTATCCATGTTCGTAATTAATGTTTATATTTCTGTGCTATAATTGCAATTACCCTGAATGTGAGATTCAGAAGAAAAATCATTTGCATGTGTGGAAATGTAAAGACCAAGAGTTCATGGTTTAGCCTCTAAGACCAACTCATGTGCTAACTGATGATTACGTTTTCTTAATCATGGACATTGTTCTTGTAACAAGGATGTCAGTAGCAATGAGAACATATTTTTAGCAGAACAATGATGTTGAATCGACCCCAGTATTGAATGATATACTTAGATATCACATCGTAACAACGTTATAAGTCATACCATGAAATGTTATCATATACGTAATTCCTTAGAACATGAGAGTGTCGAGTTCCTTAACACATGAAGATGTACTTTGGTTCCTAGATTAATTACCCTAAATGTGAGATTCGGAAGAAAACTCATTTGCATGTGTGGAAATGTAAAGACCAAGAGTTCATGGATTAGCCTCTAAGACCAGCTCATGTTCTAACTGATGATTATGTTTTCTTAATCATGGACATCCTTCTTGTAACAAGGATGTCAGTAGCAATGAGAACATATTTTTAGCAGAACAATGATGTTGAACCGACCCCAGTATTGAATGATATACTTAGAGATCACATCGTAACAACATTATAAGTCATACCATGAAATGTTATCATATACGTAATTCCTTAGAACATGAGAGTGTCGAGTTGCTTAACACATAAAGATGTACTTTGGTTCTTAGATGAATCTTCCCGTTACTGGGAAGTAGTAAAATAAGTTCTGGGCACATCAAATAGTGTGTCTGGTAACTACGATAGTTCAAGACTAGGATTTGCTACTTCACGATGAAGAGATATTCACTTCGGGCCCACTCGTTATAACGGTATGCATTATAGTCTGGCAAGACGCTGTGTGACTTAGTCACGGGGATACCGAACACGATAACGAGAAAAGGGACAAACGAGAAAAGAGTATAACGAGTGGCTTGTGTTCAAGAAGTTGATACAGATGGTTGCCAAAATTCTCTCCTCTAACTTTGTCATATATCGCGAAGCAAGGGGAATGGTACATGAATAAACATAAAGGTTCGCTCGAAGTTTCTTTGTGTATGTGCAGGACTCAACATGGGTGTCCATGGCTCCGCCGTTGATTATTGGCTATTGACAAAAGGTTGTTGTCCTATGTCCGGAAGATGTTCTGAGTCATGTCTGCATAATAACGAACCTACTGGGTCACACACTTAATGAGCATTATCCTATTAGAATACTGGAATGGTAGAAAGTTTAGTGGTAGGAAAGATGAATAGTTCATACGGGCACTTGATGTGTGAGATATGATAATGGCTTATCGCCCTTCGTTGGTTACCCCAAGTGGAAGGTGAGATGTAGGATAGCAGAAAATTTCCCCTATGTAGAGGATAGGGTGTGTCTTCCATAGGACTCCGAAAGCGACAAGTTTGTGACAACGGCGCTAGAAATTAGGAGATTGACGTGGACCTGCACATAGATACACATAACTTTTCTCCCAACAAATTTCAGAGAGGTTGTCCATCTCTCCGGCCTTGTTGTTTACAAAGGATCAAACACAAGGGATAAAGGATAATGGTAATTGCTACTCGAAAATAAAATCCAAAAATAAATTGAGCGCTTAAACAGTGATGAGAATATGGACCGGGGTCCCGTGATGTTCACTAGTGATGTCTCTATCCCAAAAGACGATAAAACACCTATGCGAGGTAAAAATATCACAGCTGGGCAATTGACAGGATTAAAAACACAACGCAATGCTAACTATGCTACAAAAAAAGGAAGAGGCTCAAAAGCATGGGTGGTACGCCGAAATAAGTAGACCCAAATCCAACTTCATCTATTACTAATCATCCACCTTGAGATATCTATCCAGAACATCTTGCTAGTCTTAAGTTGCGAGACCCACCCAAAGTGTAAAACCAAAGCAACAGACAACTGCATTAAAAGACTTTTCGTAAAGTAAACAATCCTTGCAACCGCGGTTACAAGAACCGTTGTTTTCCACCTTGTGGCAACAACAAATCCCCTAGACTCATGTTTCTGTTACTCAAGCTATTCATCAGGGGGCATGAACCCACAATCGAGCATAACGTTCCCTCTTGGAGTCACTACCTACTACTTGGCCAAAGCAATAAACAACAAGGGAGAACATGCAAGAATTACTAAAGAACAAAAATATAAAAGATAAGAACCAAATATATTACTCAATCGCAAACTGAACATAGTCTCATAATCCATCAGATCCTAGCAAACTCAGCATAGAAACAACAGAAGGAATTACATATGTGCCTTGATCATTTAGGGAATATCATTAGGTCTAATCCATGAAGAACAAAGAGGGGAGGAGAACATCACATAGCTAACGATCACGGACCAATTGTCCAAGGTAGACTACTCACAGACCATCCGGGAAGCGTCCATGGTGGAGGAGAGGCTCCCGGAGGTTAGTCCTGCCTCCGGCAGGGTGCCTGGAATAGGTTTCTGGTGCTCCCGATCTTGGAAGCGTGGCGGCGGCGGAACAGAGGCGAGATCGTGAAAAAGGGTTCTGTCTTCAGAAGAATCCCGTCACGGAGAATAAATAGGCGAAGGGGGGCAGCCAGTGGGGCCACCAGGTGCCCAGCCGGCCACCTAGCGCGACCTCCCCAAGAGCGCGCCACGAGAGCGCCTGGGCCACTGGTGGTGGCCCTCGGGCCCCACCTTGGTGTTTCCGGAAGCTTCCGGTACGCAGATTTTTTATTGGATTTTCCCGAATTTTTGGAGCATTTTTAATATGGGGGAAACATGAAATAGAAAAACAGCAGAAAACAGGAACTGGCACTAGGGTAAACTGAGTTAATAGGTTAGTCCAAATATGATCAAAAGTGTATGAAAGCGTATATAAAACATAGCAATATCACACAAAACATGCATGGAGCAAGCAGAAATTATAGATACGTTTGGGACGTATCAACATCCCCAAGCTTAATTCCTGCTTGTCCTTGAGTAGGTAAATGATAACAAGCATAATTTCTGTGGTGACATGCTAACAACCATATAAGATCTTTTAAAGGAAAGCAATCAAGGTATGTAATTCAATCCAAGTCACAAAAAGTAACAATCTATTTTAGCATTGAAACAAGCAACATAGGAAAATAAAGGTGCAAGAGCTCTTGCTATCCGTGACTCGAATGTCTCCAGAAGGTTTTTGCGTGCAAGAAGTGGGAGATGGGAATACGAGAAAAAAATATTTGTTGAGAACTCAATCTACTAAAGTTTCACACTTACTCTTCTTTGGAATCTTATCTTGACTCGTCCGCAGACCACTAGCCAGGTACAAGTCAATTTGATCCAATCCCTTTCGATATTTTGAGCACTCATGCAATGGATGAGTGTAAGTACGAGAGTTGACAATTAGGATGGAAAAGAGAGAGAGATATGGTGGAGGAGGAACAAAAAAAGGGTGTGAAAGCTCACATCAAAGAGGACAATCATTGGCCAGAAGGCCGAATGATAGATATGATCTGTGGAGAAGGGAATTCCATGCAACAGATGCACATATGAGCTAAGGAAAGCTCTTCGATGGAACTAGTGGGGGTGCATCCAACTTGCTCGCTCAATAAGACCTAGAGCTCGTTTGAGGAAGATCATCCTTGGAATATGCAAGCCAGGTTCTATACTGTGAAGGTCCCCACATAGCTATATGCATAAATGATCATCTCTATGGAGTACAAGATGTAGGAGGGATTACGAGTGTGGATCTTTCAAAAGGAATAGTAGTATTGCCCCTTTGTCTCTATTTTATTTCCTTTTCTCCTTTTTCTATTTTTTTTCTATTTTTTTGGTTGCCCCAATGGCTCTTTCTATTTAAATCTCATTTGTCCTCTTTGGGATCTTTTAAATTTGTCCTCTTTGGGATCTTTTCCTCACTTAAGGGCAACACTCTATTTTACAAGAAGTATAGAAGATCTTCACACTTTACAAGGTACTCAACATAAAGAAGACGCAGCTATCATGATGTATGCAAATGTATGCCTCTGCTAGTGTAGCAGGAACATGTATGACATGAAGATCAAGTCATAAGAGGTTGGATGTTGCATGGAAATATATCTCGGAAAGGCTATGGAAATGCCTTGATAGGTAGGTATGGTGGCTGTTTTGAGGAAAGATATCAGAAGGTTTATGATGACACAGCGTATCATGCCAAGATTTTGGATGCACCGGCGAGGTGGACGCCAACTCTCGGAGTGATAAGATGGCAATGCACTGTACCGAAGAGGCTAGCAAATATGAGGAGGTGGAAGTGTCAACTTTCAATACTTACATTTGTGCGAAGAACTCATGCACTTATTATCGGTAACTCTCAATCTAATCTGGAGGTTCACAAAGAGACAAGTACCCCGAGGAGGAGTGTATGGGGGTTAGGTTATCCTTGCGCATTCTCGACTCATGGTACGTGAGTGTACTCTAATATCCGATCCCTCCAAAGATTAGTGATCCATCTAGTAGCTAGAGTTCTCAAGTAGTTTTGTAGTTTTTGAAAATAAACACAGATTTCCCAAAATACGACACCTATCACTAATAGGCTAGAGCTCTTGACACCAAAAGTTCAAACATTACACACAACAATTCCTCAAAACTATTGCAAGTTACTACTACAATTGAATAGCAACCTCAAATACCTAGTTCAAGACAAGACACAACTCAGTGCAACAGCCAACTCTCATGACAACATAAACATGAAAACTACAGAGAGGTCCAACAACAAAATAAACTAAAGCTAAATCTCTTGAAAAAGATAAACATAAAAACTAATAGCTAAACATGGAAGTACCTATGAGAAGATAAAGAATACACAACAGAAGAAAGATAAGCATGAAAATCCTACGATGTGTTCTAGTTTAAAGTGGAGCGTGTTTCTTTCCCACACAAAGTAAGATGGGTTCTAATTTGTTATGAACAGAAAACAAAGTTAAATAACACTAAAAAGTAAACCTAAGAGCGAGACGCTCCAAACATAGCACATAACGCATGAAGTGATAAAAATATAGTGACGCGGAGGACGAATTGATGATTGTTGATGGAGAAGGGGATGCACGGGGGCATCCCCAAGCTTAGGTGCTTGAGTCTCCTTGTATATTTATTGGGTATGCATGGGGGCATACCCAAGCTTGAGTGTTTGACACTCCTAGATCTTCTTTCATCATCTTCCCTCGCACACTTGAAAACTCCCTTCATACATAACTCATCATAAGCTGATTAGAGAGGTTAGTACCCTTAATAAAATAATTTTACTCTACTGGAAATAAATATATTCTTGAAGATCTCCTGTTTCTCAAGATTTCCAAAAAAATTTCCAAAGAAAAATCAATCTTAAGGTCTGAAAAAGTAAGGAAAGGCAAAACGTGGCAGAATCTGTGAAAAACTGAACAGCAGGTAGTAAATATTTTTTTCGGGGTACTTCTGGAACTCAAATAAAAAAACTCAGAACAGACGCTCAGAAAACAATTGTATGGAGCACGCTGTCAAAACAATTAAAATAAAAAATATGTTCTGGTGATTTTTGGCTAATTTTTCCGTCCAAGGACATAATCTTTTTTCTGGACAGCATGTCACAACTTTTGAACTTTCTCGCAATCGGAGGCTAAACTTGGCACAAAGATTAAAAATAAAGATATAATGATGTTGCTACAGTAGTAACAATCATCTAGAACACTAAAAAAAAGTAAAAACATCTTTGTTTGCCTCCCAACAAGTGCTTTCTTTTACACCTTTAAGCTAGGCATAAAGAAAAAAGATCAAGTTTTAAGAGAGAGAGAATAGCTAGCCCGTGTAACAGACTCAAAAGGTAACTTAATCTTATTTCTAGGGAAGTGTTCCATACCCTTTTTAAGAGGTAATTGAAACTTTATATTCCCCTCTTTCATGTCAATAACAGCACCAACGGTGCGAAGAAAATGATGTCCCAAAATAATTGGACATAAAGGTTCACACCCTATGTCCATAATAGTAAAATCAACGGGAACATAATTTTCATTGACAATGATAAGAACATCGTCGATCTTCCCCAAATGTTTCTTTACGGAAGAATCAACGAGATTAAAATCAAAAGAACAAGGATCTAAAGGTTTCAATTCAAACATATCATAATTCTTTTGGGCATAACTGAGGTACTAGCTCCAACATCACATAAAGCATAACAAGAGAAGTTATTCAATTTGATTTTGATCATAGGATCCCAACCATCCTCTAGCTTCCTAGGTATGGAGGCTTCTATTCTAACCTCCTCCTCCCTAGCTTTGATGAGAGCATTAGTGATATGCTCCGTGAAGGAAAGATTTAGTGTGCTAGTGTGGGGGTCTCTAGACATTTTGTGTAGCAACCTAATAACTTATGAGAGGGTGCAACTATCAAAATCAATGTCACTACTACCAAAGGTGGTAGTGGTTTCATCTAGTCTCACTTGTTTGAAAGCCTCTATGTTCATAGGAGTTTCTTCTTCTCTGCTTGAGGTAGTATCATCACCATTAATAGGTCCAATTGGACTAGGAGTGTGTTGGGTGCTAGTAGTTTGGGTGTCCTCAACAATTTGGATAGTATCAACAGTGTGGTGTGTAGGAAGTCTCTTAATTCTATCCTCTTCCTCTTTTTATCTAGCCCATGTTTCTTTAAGTTTATCCATCATCCTAATGTTTTCATTAATTTCAATAGGATAGCATTAATAGGAGTAGCCTTCCTCTCCTCGAGGGGAGAATTTCTAATTTTAAGCATTTCAATGTCTAGGGCTAAGTTGTCTACCTTAAAAGAGAGATTATCTAATTTGTCTAATCTCTCATCTACACTTTTGTGAAGGCTTTTTGAGTAGTGATAAAGTCTTAAGCATGCTTTCCAATTCAGAGGTGGGGTTCCTGTTGCTAGGATAAGTGTTGTTATTCCCATAATTGGATGGGAATGGTCTAGGATTGTAGAAAAATTACCCCTATAAGCATTATTATTGAAGTTGTTTCTAGAGATAAAGTTCACATCTACTTGTTCCTGAGCAACCAAAGAATTTAAAGGAACAACATGAGGATCAATAGAAGGTTGCTTAGCAAGTAGAGACATAATCAAGTCAACTTTTTCATTGAGGGATGAAATCTCCTCGATAGAGTTTACCTTCCTACCTGTTGGAGCGCGTTAGGTGTGCCATTGGGAATAGTTGGACATCATCTCATCTAGAAGTTTTGTGGAAATGCCAAGTTTTGTTGACATAAAGGTTCCTCCCGCGGCCGAATCTAACAAGACCTGCGAGGTAAAGTTCAAACCTGCATAAAAAGTCTGGATAACCATTCAAGTAGTCAAACCATGTGTAGGGCATTTCTTAACAAGAGATTTCATTCGTTCCCAAGCTTGGGCAATATGTTCATTATCCAATTGTTTAAAATTCATAATGTTGCTCCTTAATTGGATAATTTTAGCAGGTGGGTAGTACTTCCCAATAAAAGCATCTTTGCACTTGTCTCAAGAATCTATACTATTCCTAGCCAAGGATTGAAACCAGATTTTAGCTCCTTCCCTCAAAGAGAAAGGAGAAAGCTTAAGGTTAACAACATCACCTTCTACTTCTTTATACGTTTTCATATCATATAGCTCAACAAAATTATTTAAGTGTAAATCAGCATCATCTCCAGCACCAGAGGATTGATCTCTCATAACAAGGTTTAACAAAGCAAGTTTAATTTCATAAGAGTTAGCTGAAGTGGCACGTGTGGCAATAGGAGTGTAGATAAAATCATTATTGTTGTGACTAGCGAAGTCACACAACTTGGTCTTTTTAGTGGAACCCATAGTAGCCGCAAGTGTGACAGACAATTTTTTTGTGATCTTTTATAAAGGACACTAAGATAAAAACGGAAAGGGAAACTAACAAGAATAAAAAGCAAAGGTAAAAGGTAGTGTGCAACTCCCCTATTTTCTAGATTGGAGTCCCCAGAAACGGCGCCAGAAATTTGCTTGATGTGTGAGATATGATAATGGCTTCTCGCCCTTCGTTCTTTACCCCAAGTGGAAGGTGATATGTAGGATAGCAGCAAATTTCCCCTATGTAGAGGATAGGGTTTGTCTCCCGTAGGACTCCGAAAGCGACAAGTAGGTGACAACGGCGCTATTAATTAGGAGGTTGACGTGGACCTGCACACAGATACAAATGACTTTGATCCCAACGAAGTTCAGAGAGGTTTTCAATTTCTCCGGCCTTGTTGTTTACAAAGGATCAGACGCAAGGGATAAAGGATAATGGTAATTCCTACTGGAAAGTAAAAGAAGAAAATAAATTGAGCGTGTAAAAAGTGATGAGAATATGGACCGTGGTCCTGTGATGTTCGCTAGTGATGTCTCTCCCAAAAGAGGATAAAAATCCTATGCGAGGAAAACAAATCACAGTTGGGAAATTGACAGGATAAAAAACGCACCGCAATGCTAACTTTGCTACAAAGACAGGAAGAGGCTTAAAAGCATGGGCGGTACGCCAAAATAAGTAGACCGAAATTCAACTACGTCTACTACTAATCATCCACCTTGAGATATCTATCCAGAACATTTCTTTGGTATTAAGTTGCTGTAACAGCCCATGTGCAATAAATAGAAAACACCATGAGATTGTACCTTGTTTGTTGACTTTTTCACTTGGCATGATGCTAAAGATTATAATTTCATGTGGGGATTTAATTTTGCATTGGGTTTGGAGCCCATCTGGTTTGGTTTGTTTTGCTTCCAAAGTGGTTCAAGAAGGGGGTGGGGAGAATTTTCATTGTTGCATACATGTTCTCCCTGACCCCAAACTTGGCATAGCCATTTCTTTTGCTATGGCAAGGGTTTTAAAAACCTCAAATCATTTTTGCCATCATCAAAAATATGGGCCCTAGTTCAAAGTGATTTTGAATTCAAAAATGAGCTCACAATTTTGTTGTTGCCAAAATGCCCAAACCATTTTTGGAAATGGAAGAAAAATGCAATTTTAATTATACATATTTTTATGTATTTTTCCTACTTGTATTTTATCCAGAAAAATACCCTGAGTCCTTTTCTGTTTTATTAAATGGAAAGGGGTCCAGGAGGAGGCTTTCTTTTAGTTTTTTTTTCTCTTTTTCCTCCAGCCCAGCCCACCTGGGCCCGCTTTCCCCTCGGCCTGGCCCGTGGCGAAGGGGTACGCCCCTTCTTCCCCACCTTTCCACCGTGGAGTCTCCTTTTTCCCCTTTCCCCTCTCACAGCCGGCGCCACGGCGGCCGGTGGAGCCCTGGAGCAAGCGGGAGGCGTACCCCTCCTTTATAAGCGCGCCTAGGGATCCCACCAGGAACGCTAGCTCCATTCCTCCCTTCCCTTCCGCTCGCTGCCGCCTCCAAGACCGACGCCTCTCTCCCCTGTTTCCGCCATGACTCCGGTGAGAGGCTTCGATTCGCCGCCGTACTCGCCTCATCTTCAACGCGCGTCTGCGCTCTGCGAACCCCGTGCTAACCTGGCCGTTTTCCTCCTCGCAGGATTGAGCTAGGCGAAGCAGAGCGCCCCCTCGACGTCGACCCCTGCCTCGGCCGTCTTCGTCTCCGGCGACAACCTCGCCTTCTTCCTCCCCGTCAGCACGCTCTTCCTCGTCGTTGAGACCCCCTAGGTGAGCGCGCCACCATCCGTGCCACCCCGTAGAAGGTGTAGCATAGCCGCGTCGTTTTCCCCTCGGTGCCGTCCGTCGTGACCACGGAATCCGCGTCGCCGGTGATCACCATGGCCCGGCGAGGTCTGGGCGTGCGCAGGTGTAGCGTGGCCGCGTCCAGAGCGCGCCAAGTGCCTCAAAGGAGACTGCTTTGCCCCTGTTCGTTTTCGGGCCGCGTCTGAACTTAGCCAAAGACCGTGGCCGCCGTGCTTTTTCGGTGAGGTGCACGACGTCGACGACGCGTCTCCAATGCACATCTCTGCAAAAATGGAACCTTGGGTGTTCCAGCTTGCGGATCGCTGCCCCAGCTAGGTCATCAGAGCGTCGTAGTCGAGCTAGGGTTCATCGCAATGTCGCCGGTGCAACGCCTGTTAGGTTTCTTCAGATCGACAGCGCGCACACCTCTGTTCTTCGGAGTTTGCTCGAAGCCCACCTTGTGATCCGTGGCGCTGCGAAGTTGTTCAAACTTCCTGGAGTAGCGCAGTGGTTTGGACTCGCGTCGTTGTCGAGTTGGTCGTGGGTTCGAGCCCCAGATCGCGCCCAAGGCGCCCTCTTTTTCCCTATTTTGCCTTTGTCGCCTGAAGATGTTCAGCGTCGACAGATTCAGAGAAGGAAGGGAGCTCGAGAGCAGGTTGGGCCAAGAGTTTGTTGGGCCAAGGAGAGGAGAGGCAGACCTGCGACAGATCTAGAGGTTGCGGCCGTTTTTCTTTTTTTTTGTTTTTCGCTGCGCTGGCCGAGTGGGCTCTGTCCACTTGGGCCAGGGAGAAGGAGCTGGGCCCTTCTCGCCGAGGCCGGCCGATGAGGGTCTGAGCCTGTTTTTTTTTCGTTTCTTTTGTTTTCTTTTTCTATTTTAATTCATATTTGAATTTGAATTCAAATTAAAATTTGATTTGAACTCCATCCTCATCCAGGGGCATCCCATATATGAATTTGGGGTAGTTTTGTCCACTGATCTCAATGGTGAGGTCCATTTTGCAGTTTGCCCCCTCTATTTTTGGAGAGATGGTAAATTTTCATTTTAGCCCCACGTTTCTTTTGAATTTGCAATCTGTTTTGCAAATTCGAAGTGGGGCATATCTTATATCTTTTTGGGGTAGAAAAATCTACTGGTGAGCATGATCACCTCTGTTTTTATGTTTGAGCAACATAAAAATTCGGAACAATGTGGAAGAGAGTTGCACCCACAGGTGACCATGCCATAAATGAATTTTCCCCTTGTCACCCTTTGATCTTGTGGGTCCCACAGGTTGGTACACCCATGCATCTTTTCCACACCTCCTATGATCTTCCTTGTGTCAATTTCACCGGCACTATTCCGTCTCCGGAATCGATGATTACTTTTCACGTTGTTTTTGTTTCTGTTAAATGCTTTGTTGATCATCTCATGTTGCCATGTTAATTACACCAAAAATTAAGTCTAAGACCAAAGACATGCTACGTAAATAAATTGCATATGAAGTTGTTGACGTGTCGTCACCACCTTCATTTAAATCTGACTAGATAGGGTCACATCATGTCGATTAAATTTGTTCATACCATCTTTGCCTGTGCATTGTACCGTTGCTTACTTGTGTGCCTTTTCCTTGCCGGTACCTTACGTTAGCACTTGAGACCGCCGAGGATACTTACGTGGAGGTTTCCGACACCGAGCCCGAGGACCTTGCTGCGTCTGCTTCGACGACCGATTACCCAGGAAAGGGGAGATTCATACCATTACTTGACACCTTTCTGCCTACCTGCCTAGCTGTAGCCTAGAACGTTTGATTGCTCCTATCCACTTTGCTTATGCCACGTTCAAAACCAAACAACCATGATCCCCACATCCCAGCAAAACCTTGTATTGCTAAGTTACCTCTGCTCAGCCATTGCTTAGTATGAGTAGGAAAACTTGCTGCTTACCCTATGCTATGGTTTGGGTTATCATGTTATTTAAAGAAGTTGGTTGATATTTATTATTGATGATGTTAAATTTATACTTGACAAAAGATGGGAGACCAGGCTGTTCCCGCCAGGTGTTTTGTTCCATTTGAGTCACCTAGGTCCCGAGTTCCGGGTATTGTGTTTCTTGACGAGCGTTCCTAATCGTGTGTGGGATTCTATGGGGTCCCCTTGTCTTACCTACCTAGATTCATACAGTTCTAGTGGTGGCCCGAGCTGATTTACTATTTGCAAACGTGTGTGTGCTTGGTTGGTACCCCAGCTGTTTACGAAACAACCCGGACCAACGGAGACATAGTTCCTCTGGTTGGTCCACACTGGTGAGCTAGGGAAGTCCCCTGATTTATAGGTGAGACTAAACCCGACCTTAGCCATACGGAAGAGGCCGATCCAAGAGCTTAGCCTGCTTTTTGATTGGATGTCGACTCCCCGGGGGCCACCCGGAATTGTGTGTTGTTAGTTAGTGGGACTCTAACGTTTCGGAGTTTCAGGCGTTTACTTAGCCAAGTGGAAACCGGGCGCACATGCGAAGCCTATGATGGGCAGTTGGTACACCCCTGCAGGGTTAAATCTTTTCGAAAAGCCGTGTCCACGGTTATGGACGAGTTGAGACCTACTCCTTGTTCATATAATAACATCAATTTGAATCATAATTAAAACTTGCCTACCGTGTGAGTGCCTTGGTTTCTTTTCTTCGTCCAGGGGGACTGAGAGAAGATCCAGGTTGTGTTATGTTTGACGTAAGTAGGTGAATAGCAGACTTATGACGCGATGTCACGTGTACTTCTTGGATCTCACCTCTGTTCTAATAGAACGATAGCCACCATATATGCTAGTGCGGCTGCAACCTTTACTTTTACTTGTCTTACCGTAGGAAGTCAGTTATCCTGTAATGATATAATCTCACCCCTGTTTTCCTTTTGTGCTTTTACTGTTTTTCCTGATCGGCCGCTGCAGTGGAGTAATTTCTTGACCCGAGCACTGGACGTTACTTCGTGGAGGTGCCCCCGGAGGATGACGACGAGGACGACCTCGTTCAGTAGATCCTACAGTTGGGCTTCGACGATCCGTGGGTGGACTCTTTATGTGCAGCACTCTGTAGGGCAATTTGGCTGTTGACCGTACTCAGTCGTGTTTGTCTTCCGCTTGTCGCATGATGTACTGTTGGGTCCACGGACCTCTGAGATGATGTAATAATTATCAAGTGGCGATGTATGCCCTGGACTCTATATATTTATGTCTTAGTTTAAGTTCTTTGTTCATATACCTGTTGTCGAGAATCCGGCAGCGACATGAGTGCGAGTGTCGTGAGTCGGTGGCTCTTTATGCGCTGCTAACTTGAGCGGGACGCGAAAGCGACTAACTCGATTTAGCACTGCATCGGGGGCCTTACAACTTGGTATCAGAGCAGGACTGACTGTAGGACCCCTTACTGGCCGAAGTTGAGTCTAGAAACTATTTTGTAGTTACTAAAGAAAAAATCGGAGAGTAGGAACTCTTTCTTTTTCTTCTTACCCCACCCTCCCACCCCTTTTTCCGTGAGGAAGTGAAACGTTGTTTTCTCTCTGCAACTTATCCCCTTTCAAAAACAAATCTAGGTTATCGTTTACATGAGGCTCCGATTCCTTTATAATTCTTTTCTACCGACGTGATGTGTTAGCGTCTTTGAGACCACTGAGCCGACACTTGGGGTTGACTTCTCTACCTCTCTTACGGCGTACCCCAGGTGAAACGTCCATACAGGATTGGCGGGCATCCTATGGTAATATGGATGTGGTGTCTTTTCCCCTATGGACGACCGTGATGGCGGGCCGCTCAGGGCAGATGTCTCATTGTTCAGTTTTCCAACCACTCGTATATATATTGTTGTGTGCTCGCTAGCAGATTATTATCTTGGATTCGGTTGATCTCGGTTTGGGCATTCCAGTAGCACCTAGCTTTCGACTTTCCGGGTTAACCTTGGTGGAATTTCAGCCTTCGGCTTTCTCATACCTCGTGAGGAAGTTTTGTTGTCAATATTGCTTTATCTTCTGGTTACGTCAATGTTTGAAATCATGTTCTCATAAGTGTTCCTGTATACAGGATGCCAAGAGCGAACATGCCGCCGCCAGAGAACCCTATCCTTGGGGAGGCTGTGGCCGTAGTGGCTCAGGGCACAGCTGCGATCTTACAGATGCTGCAGAACCAGACTGCTCAGAGGAATGATCGACCACAGTACACCACACTGCAGCAGTTCCTTTCTATCAACCCCCCCAGGTTCTCCGAGGCTCGAGACTCGCAGGAGGCGCGTGAATGGATCGCAAAGATTAAGAAGCACTTCAATGCAAACACCGTCAGACCCGTCGACTACGTCACCTTCGCCTCCTTCCAGCTTCAGGGTGCAGCAGCCAGCTGGTACGATACCTACAAGGGCAACAAGGGCGATGCTATCATCACGTGGGCAGATTTTGTCGCACACTTCAGAGCAGCGCATATTCCAAGTGGCCTGATGGACAGGAAGCGTGAGGAGTTCTTGGCTCTGAGACAGGGTGACAGGTCAGTTCAGCAGTACAACCTGGCCTTCGTCAGGCTCGCCATGTACGCCCCAGAGGAGGTCAGCACAGAGGCTAAGAAGATTGCGAGGTTCCGTGGAGGTCTCAGCACAGAGATCAAGTACGCGCTCACTCAGTGCAGCCACACGCTGTTTTCACAGTTCGTGGATCAGGCTATCCGCCAGGGAGTCAGCCAAAGCTGAGTGGGATGCAGATAGGAAGCGCCAGCGTGAGCACAGTTCCGCAGTGATGATCCAGAAGAAGAAACAGACTTGGGTTGTAGAGGCACCACCGCAGAGACAGCAGTACCAGCTTAGGGGGCAGTTTTCAGCACTTTTTCCCGCCCTCCCGTCCCAGTTCAGCAGGGGCCTCGATATACACCACCACACGCGAGGTCACCCAAGGCGCAGCAGCAGCCCAGGCCGGGCGTGATTTGTTACAAGTGCAGAGAGCCAGGACACACGTCTCCCAACTGCACTGACCCGCGCTTTGCTCGGCTCCCACCGCCTCCACCTCACTCTACTCCGAGCACCGCGATGGTGAAGGCACTGCCACGTGCACTTCGGGTGAACAACGTGATGCTCTCAGATGCTCAGCAGTCTTGAGAGATCGTTCTTGGTAGGTTTCTTGTGTGTTCAGTTCCCGCGAAATTTTTGTTCGATTCCGGAGCATCTCATTCTTTCATTTCCAAGTCTTTCGCTCAGAAGTTTGATTTCCAAGCAGAGGTGTTGCCTTCTCCTTTGGCCATCTCTACCCCGGGCTCCAAGTTCAGTTCAGCTGTCAGAATTCTTGATGTGCAGATCCATATTCAGGGTCTCCTTTTTTCCGCTTCCTTGATTTTGCTTCCGCGTTCCGACATTGATGTCATTTTGGGCATGGATTGTCTTGTGCAGCACAAGGCCAATATCGATTGTCCAACCAGATCAGTGAAGTTGACACATGATTTAGGCGCAGAGGTCTTGTACACTTGTGGTTCTATGACAGGACCAGCATAGTTGTACGCTTTGAACGCAGGAGTTGTACCTTTGCTCGAAGAGGTCAGAGTTGTCTGTGAGTTCCCAGACGTCTTTCCGCAGGAGTTTCCAGGAATTCCCCCAGTTCGAGCTATTGAGTTCGTTATTGAGCTAGAGCCTGGTACCCAGCCGATTTCTCGGCATCCGTACAAGATGTGTTCGAAGGAGTTGATTGAGCTCAAGAAGCAGTTGACAGAGTTGGAAGCAGGCGGTTTTATCCGCGCGAGCACTTCCCCTTGGGGTGCACCAGCTTTGTTTGTCCAGAAGAAGGATGGGACTAGCCGCTTGGTCCAGGACTATCGCGGTATCAACAAGAAGACCATCAAGAACAAGTACCCTCTACCCCGCATCAATGATCTGTTCGAACAGTTGAATGGGGCTAAGGTGTTTTCAAAGCTTGACTTGAGGATGGGGTATCACCAAATCCGTGTTCGTGAAGAGGATATTCCCAAAACCGCGTTCAACACACGTTATGGGTTGTATGAGTTCACAGTCACGACTTTTGGCTTCTCAAATGCCCCTCTGACATTCATGAGAGCTATGAACTATTTGTTCCAAGAATTGCTTGATGTGTTATGGATCCTCTACCTCGACGACATTCTTGTCTATTCCAAGTCAGAGGCTGAGCATGAGGAACATTTGCGCTTGGTGCTGCAGAAGTTAAGAGAGCACCGGTATTACGCCAAGTTCTCCAAGTGTGAGTTTTGGCAGGACAGGGTCAATTTTCTGGGCCATGTCATATCCGCTGAGGGAATTGCGGTTGACCCAGAGCGACTCCGCACTATTCAAGAGTGGGCTTCGCCGAAGAACGTGAAGCAGCTAAGGAGTTTTCTAGGCCTCGCCAGTTATTGCAGGAGGTTTGTGCAGAATTTCTCCAAAATAGCAAAGCCAATGACTGAATTGTTGTGCAAGGACAAGCGGTACACTTGGTCACCAGCTTGCCAGTCAGCCTTCGAGGAGTTGAAAGAGAAGTTGACCACGGCTCCAATTCTTACGCCGCCAGATGAGTCACATCCTTTTCAAGTGTTTTGTGATGCCTCCTTGCAAGGTCTGGGCGGAGCTTTGATGCAAGGCAGGAATATTGTGGTTTATACCTCACGGCAGTTGAAGACAAGTGAGAGGAATTATCCCACGCACGACTTAGAGCTTGCAGCAGTTGTGCACGCTTTGGTCACTTGGCGACACCCCCTCTTAGGGAGGAAGGTAGATGTGTTCACAGACCACAAAAGTCTGAAGTACTTGTTCACTCAGCCAAATCTGAACTTGAGGCAAAGAAGATGGCTTGAAACCATTACTGAGTACACAGTTGATATTCAGTACACGCCTGGGAAGGCGAATGTCATAGCTGATGCGCTGAGCCGCAAGGGCGATTGCAATAATATCCAGGTGCAGAAGATCCACCCTGATTTGTGTGAGTCCTTTCGAAGGCTCAATCTCGAGCTAGTTCCAGCAGGCTACCTTGCCAACCTTGTGGTAGAGCCCACTATCCATGAGAAGATTCGTGAAGCTCAGTCTGGCAGCTCAATGATTCAGAAGATCAAAGAGGGTATTGTCGCCTCAGTTCCAAAGTACGGTTTCTTTTCAGTGCATAATGACGGCGCCGTGTTGTTCGAAGAGCGAGTTGTTGTTCCCAAGGAGGGAGATCTCAGAGAGGTCATCATGAAGGAAGCCCATGATTCCAAGCTAACGATTCACCCTGGCAGTACAAAGATGTATCAAGATCTCAAGAAAAGCTTTTGGTGGACTCGTATGAAGCGGGATGTTGCCCATTACGTGTCTCAATGTGACGTGTGTAGGAGAGTGAAGGCACAACACCAGAAGACAGCAGGGTTGCTTCACCCACTTGAGATTCCGGAGTGGAAATGGGATCACATAGAGATGGATTTCATCACAGGCTTCCCCTTGTCGCAGAAGAAGAACAATGCCATCTTTGTTGTCATTGACAATCTTTCCAAAGTTTCCCACTTCTTCCTAGTGAAGGACTCCATTTCAGCAGCTCAGTTGGCGGATTTGTACAACGCAAGAGTTGTATCTTTGCATGGCATTCCCAAGAAGATCAGTTCTGATAGAGGCAACCTTTTCACCTCTAAGTTCTGGCAGGCCTTTCAAAAGGCGATTGGTACGGCAGTGTTTTTCAGTACCGCTTATCACCCTCAGACAAGTGGACAAGTCGAGCGCGTGAACCAAATCCTCGAGGACATGCTTCGGGCATGTGTCATCTCGTTTGGCATGAAGTGGGAAGAGTGCTTGCCGTATGCTGAGTTCTCTTACAACAACAGCTATCAGGCAAGTCTACAAGCAGCGCCGTTTGAAGTCTTGTATGGCCGCAAGTGCAGGACACCTTTAAACTGGTCCGAGACAGGTGAGAGGCAGTTGTTCGGTCCAGATGTGATCCAAGAGGCACATGACACAGTGAAGATTGTCCGAGAGCACCTAAGGGCAGCACAGTCTAGGCAGAAGGCCTATTATGAAAAAAGGCACCGTGGCATAGCATTTCAGGTTGGTGACTGGGCGTACCTGAGAGTTTCTCCATTGAGGGGAACTCACCGCTTTGGTATCAAAGGAAAACTCGCTCCAAGATTTGTCGGACCTTTCCGCATCCTTGAGACTAGAGGACCTCTTGCCTTTAGGCTCCATCTCCCAAAGAGTCTATCCATGGTGCATGAAGTGTTCCATGTGTCCCAGCTAAAGCAGTGCTTCAAGCAGCCAGAGCAGGCTGTTGACTTGGGCGAGATACAGCTGAGTGCGGACCTTTCCTACTCAGAGCGTCCAGTCCGTGTTCTTGAGACGTCCGAGCGCAAGACTCGCAACAAGACCATCAAGTTCATGAAATTTCAGTGGGCACATCATTCAGAGAAGGAAGCAACGTGGGAGCGCGAAGATCATCTCCGTTCTGAGTATCCTGAGTTGTTTCAGGCTTAGATCTCGGGACGAGATCCTGTGTTGGTGGGGGAGTGCTGTAACAGCCCATGTGAAATAAATAGAAAACACCATGAGATTGTACCTTGTTTGTTGACTTTGTAACTTGGCATGATGCTAAAGATTATAATTTCATGTGGTGATTTAATTTTGCATTGGGTTTGGAGCCCATCTGGTTTGGTTGGTTTTGCTTCCAAAGTGGTTCAAGAAGGGGGTGTGGAGAATTTTCATTGTTGCATACATGCTCTCCCTGACCCCAAACTTGGCATAGCCATTTCTTTTGCTATGGGAAGGGTTTTAAAAACCTCAAATCATTTTTGCCATCAGAAAAAATATGGGCTCTAGTTCAAAGTGATTTTGAATTCAAAAATGAGCTCACAATTTTGTTGTTGCCAAAATTCCCAAACCATTTTTGGAAATTGAAGAAAAATGCAAGGTTAATTATACATATTTTTATGTATTTTTCCTACTTGTATTTTATCCAGAAAAATACCCTGAGTCCTTTTCTGTTTTATTAAATGGAAAGGGGTCCAGGAGGAGGCTTTCTTTTTATTTTTTTTCTCTTTTTCCTCTAGCCCAACCCACCTGGGCCCGTTTTCCCCTCGGCCTGGCCCGTGGCGAAGGGGTACGCCCCTTCTTCCCCACCTTTCCACCGTGGAGTCTCGTTTTTCCCCTTTCCCCTCTCACAGCCGGCGCCACGGCGGCCGGTGGAGCCCCGGAGCCAGCGGGAGGCGTCCCCCTCCTTTATAAGCGAGCCTAGGGATCCTCCAGGAACCCTAGCTCCATTCCTCCCTTCCCTTCCTCTCGTCGCTGCCTCCAAGACCGACGCCTCTCTCCCCTGTTTCCGCCATGACTCTGGTGAGAGGCTTCGATTCGCCGCCGTCCTCGCCTCATCTTCAACGCACGTCTGCGCTCTGCGAACCCCGTGCTATCCTGGCCGTTTTCCTCCTCGCGGGATTGAGCTAGGCGAAGCAGAGCGCCCCCTCGACGTCGACGCCCGCCTCGGCCGTCTTCGTCTCCGGCGACGACCTCACCTTCTTCCTCCCCTTCGGCACGCACTTCCTCCTCGTCGAGACCCCCCTAGGAGAGCGCGCCACCATCCCTGCCGCCCCGTAGAACGTGTAGCATAGCCACGTCGTTTTCCCCTCCGTGCCGTCCGTCGTGACCACGGAATCCACGTCGCCGGTGATCACCGTGGCCCGGCGAGGTCTGGGCGTGCGCAGGTGTAGCGTGGTCGCGTCCAGAGCGCGCCAAGTGCCTCAAAGGAGACCGCTTTGCCCCTGTTCGGTTGCGGGCCGCGTTTGAACTTAGCCGAAGACCGTGGCCGCCGTGCTTTTCCGGTGAGGTGCACGAGATCGACGACGCGTCTCTGTAAGTGCATCAAGTGCCCTCCCCTTGAGGTTTTGGAGTTTGATGACAAAACGGTTAAGGGACTGATGTGTTTGTGAGTATACACAGGAGAACAGTCCCTGATGAGGTGTTTAACCACCACTGTTGACCCCCTCCCCAAAATGTTGAGGAACATTGGAGAAATCGGTGCGTTTCCTGAAGAATGAAGTTGCGCGAAATCCTGAGGAATCAGGATCCTGAAGCGTTCGGTTGAAGCTGAAGCTGAGGACGATCCTGAGGACGTTCGCGCTGAAGACGAAGTTGAAGCGTAGTCTTCGCTAAGACTTTTTATACTTCTTGAGTCGTAGGAAATCACCGCACTGTTGGAGGGGTTGAAGAAAACAAGTTCCGAAGTTCTGAGGAAGTTCTCAATTAGGAATCCTGAAGAAAAACCCTGACGAAATCTCCTGCAGTAGAAGTTCAGTTCCTCGGGTGTCTGAGACGTTGTTCTTCAGGACACTGAGGAATCTGTCTTCAGTTGAGGAGTCTGGAGACTGCGAGTGCAGTTCTCCTGAAGAGAGAGTTATCTCCTACAGTAGAAGTTCAGTCCTCGTGTGTCTGAGACGTTTTTCTTCAGGACACTGAGGTAACTAACTTCGGTTCAGGAGTCTGGAGAGAGAATACTTTGACCGTGCCACGTGTTGCGTGGTGAGAGGCTAGAACTTGGCTAGTAACGGTCATTTCCGAGGGCATGAGAGTAATTGCATGCATGGGCATTTATGTCCTTTCACCTCGGGTTGCTCCGCGGCTATAAATAGCCACCCCCAGCCCCATTTGTGGGTTGGCTGCTCCGAGAGAAAAACTGACCCTTGTAATTTGAGAGCAACCCACCTCTGAGGAAACTGAAGAACCTATGTGAGGAAAACCACCAGCCTGAGTAGTTGAGCACTTCTGAGGAAGTCGGTTCGAGTGATCCGAAGCTTTTTACTCTTGAAGACTGTGATCTTCCAGCCGGTGTAGAAGTCTTCAGTCTGAGGAACTCAAGATGAAATTATGACTTCCTGGAGTGGCTGAGTCTGTGAAGGTTTCGGGAGTCTACCTTGAAGACTCACCTGAGTTATTCGACGGAGTCTGAGGACTCTAGTTCAAGGAGAACAAGGTGAAGACTATGTCTTCTGAGTTGAATCTCAGCCTCTCCAACAAGACGTAGAGTTGTCACAACAACTTGAACTGGTCTACCAAATCAATGTCTTCAATCTCTGGTGCTATCTCTTCAACCTCTTAAGCTTCAGTATTTGCTATGTTGAGTTCTTATGCTTCAGCTCTCCCTATGCTCTTTGTCTTCATACTATGCATCTGAAGCACTTTTGCTTATCTGAATTGATTTATTTCTGTTGCATTATGATGAGGTGCCCTAATGATTACATTCTGTGAAGTTTTATTTCTTCATGATTTTGGTTACATCTTCAGCCTCATGATTTCTTCAGTCCTGAAGAAAACCAAAATCTGGTAGTAAAATTGAAAATCTCCCATTCACCCCCCCTCTGGTCGATATATTGCACTTTCAATTGGTATCAGAGCGAGGTACTCCCTTGTTCTGTGTGATTCGGTTTAACCACCTGGAGTTTTAGTTATGTCGACCTCAGGTACAATGAGCGTTGCCTCAAACTGCCCCATCCTCGACAGGACAGACTACCCATACTGGAAGAACAAGATGAGGATGCATCTCAAAGCCATTGACAAGGATCTGTGGGATATTGTTGATCAAGGCATTCCTGAAGAAAATCTGATGACTGCTCCTGAAGTTGTCAAGAAGAACTGGCAGCTTGATGCAAAAGCTCGAAGCATCATTGGTGGTCATCTCAACAAGGCTGAGTTCAACCGTATCAGTGGTCTGGATACTGCAAAGAAGATATGGACAAGACTGTCTAAAGTCAATGAAGGAGTCTCTGCTCAACGAGAGTCACGGGTTGATACACTCTGCAGTCTCTTCAACAGGTTCAAGAGGCTGGAAAATGAGCACGTGCGACAAACCTTTGACAGACTCACTGACATATCCAATGAACTTCAAGCACTGGGTGCCACTGATATCACAGATCATGAAGTTGTGAAGAAACTACTGAGGTCACTGGATGACTCATTTGAGTTCCTATCGCTGATGATTCAAGAAAGGCCTGACTTCAAGACTCTGGATCCAGCGGACATTCTCGAGCTCCTCAATGCTCATGAACTGAAGCTCTCTGAAAAATGAGATTTATACAGCTCCACGCCTAAGGTCCGCGCGCTAAAAGCTAGAGCACGAAGAGTGTCCTCTGATGAAGAGTCTGAGGCTGATACTGATGATCCTGAAACTCTCAGCCGTGAACTCGCTCTCCTCACCAGAAATTTCCAAAGATTCACGAAGAAGAATCGCTTCGGAAATTCCTCAAGAAAAAGCAAAGATGATGACTCTGTCGAAGAAAGAAAGAGAGTCTGCCACAAGTGCAAGAAACCTGGGCATTACATCGCTGAGTGTCCTCTATGGGAAAAGGAAGCTAGACTGAAGAACAAGAAGAAAGGGAAAGATGACAGTTCTGATGAAAAGACTAAGAAGAAATCCTCAAGATCCTCAAAGTCTGCTGGATACAGGAATAGCAGTTCCCGTAAGGCTCGCGCATATCTCGGAAAAGAATTGGACTCAGAAGAATCTGGTTCCAACCCGGATGCTGAGGAAGAAGAATCTGAAGAATCTGAGGATGTGGCCGGTCTGGCTCTTGCCACGACGCTTCTCTCAAAGTCAATCTTCAGCACTGAGGAATCTGGTCTATCACATGTTGATGATGAAGCTGAAGACACAACCCCTTCCTTCTGCTTCATGGCCAAGTCCTCCAAGGTATCTTCATACTCATCATCAGATGATCCCTCTGATGAAGAACCTGATGAAAACTATGCTAAACTTGCTAAACTTGCATCTAAGCAACAACGTGCACTTGAAAATATTCAGATCTCACTAAACAAGAGTGATGATATGTTGGTTGAGGAAATGATGAAGACTCAAAAGTTGACTGATGAATCAAAAATTCTTCAGTCAAAGTTTGATGACTTGTTCAATCGTCATGAGGCACTCCTTACAGATCATGAAAAGCTGGCTCATGAGTTCCTCATGAGGAAACAAGAACTTGAACGCGTAAGGATGTCTCATGATGATCTGAGGAAAGAAAATGATTCACTCCTCTCCCAACAGATCATCATGCCACAAGAAGGATTTAATCCTCCCTGTCTAAAATGCATTGAACATGATCGTATCATCTTTGTGCCTAGTTCCTCAATGTCTTCAGACTCTTTTATTTTAATTGCTTCTATGGTATCTAACCCCTCATCTGAGGATACCATAGACATTGCTGAAGAAAATGCTAGGTTGAAGAGTCTACTGGAAATCGGCATGTTCAAGTGTCTGAAAGGACATCAGACCCTTTGTGACATCCTCAAGAAACAGATCCTCAACAGGAACCCGAGGAAAGAAGGTGTCGCATTCACTCGGAAAGTCAACCCTGATGGGTCTTACTGGAAACCTGAACAATATCCAGAGACCACTTGGGTTCGGGCAAAGATGCCTCCTCCTGATCCCTATACTTTATCTGGTTATGATGTTGTTTCTTCTGATGTGATGATTGAGGCTTTTGACTCAAACTATAAACTGTTTAAGAATGTTAATGGTGAGGTATTTTTCAGATACATCGGAACTAACTGTAGGAACGGTCCTCCAGTCAAGCAGATCTGGGTTCAGAAGGACCTCATCACTAACCTTCCTGTGAATGCAGATGCAAATGAGCTGAGGATATCATCTGAGGACGATACCTCAAAAGGAAATGATTATAATCATGTATCTGCTAATCATTTTGTTCACAGGGAAGCTCCTCATAAGAATGCTTATTCATTTTCTTATCCTGATGCCACCATCTCACACCTCATTAGGTCTCATCACCCTCATCATTCCTCATGTGCCTCAAGACCACCCATTAAGATGTGGGTGGTTAAGAACTAATCATCCTTGCAGGGACATGTCCTGAGGCAATTACAAATTCTGCAGATCATATGCCCAGGACAACATCATTTGAGTCAGTGGAAGGATATTTATATTGTTTGGTTTCATAGAATCAATCCCGAGGAACATCTTGAGGAATTAATTCTGAGGAACCATAAAATCCTCAAACTGACACTGGCTCATAACTTGCTGTATGAGATACTAATTCCTTTGCAGGGAAAGACTGAATGGGTGATGGACAGTGGATGTACAAATCACATGACTGGTGACAGAAGCCTTCTTATGGAATCATCACTGAGTCCTTCTTCAAAGAAAACCATCACCTTCGCTGATAAAGGTAAAAGTAAGGTATTGGGTCTCAGCAGAGTGGCTATCTCTCGAGACCAACACATTGATAAAGTCATGCTTGTTGAATCACTTGGATACAACTTGATGTCTGTATCTATGCTCTGTGATCTTGATCTCGTTGTTGTCTTCGGAAAATATGGTTGTATTGTCTATATGGTTACTGATAACTCCATTGTATTAAGTGGAGTTAGGAAAGGTGATCTATATATTGTAGATTTATCTGAAGGTCCTCAGGTTGCTACATGCCTCATGGCTCGAGCTTTAGAATGCTGGCTATGGCATCGAAGACTCGGCCACGCTGGAATGAGGAATCTCCAGAAGATGGTACTGAAGAAATATGTCCTCGGAATTGAGGAAATCAGATTCACGAAGGACCGGCTATGTGGTGCTTGCGAAGCTGGAAAGATGACCAAGGCCAAGCATCCTGCCAAGACCATCATGACTACTACAAGACCTCTGGAATTGCTTCACATGGATCTATTCGGTCCTCCAAAGTATTCAAGCTTTGGAGGTAATATGTATGGTCTTGTTATTGTTGATGACTTCTCACGATACACTTGGGTGTATTTTCTTCTCTATAAGTCAGAAACCCCAGCAATCCTCAAGCGCTTTGCCCTGCGAGTCATGAACAACTACAACCAGAAGATCAAGCACATTCGAAGCGACAACGACACTGAGTTCAAGAACTTCGGTGTGGAAGAATTCCTCGATGACTCGGGAATCACTCATGAATTCTCTGCGCCTTACACTCCTCAGCAAAATGGAGTTGTTGAGAGGAAGAACCGAACCCTCATCGAGATGGCCCGCACGATGCTGGCTGAGTACAATACTCCACTCAAGTGGTGGGCTGAAGCTATCAACACTGCATGCCACATCGTCAATCCAGTGTATCTTCACAAGTTCTTCAATAGAACATCATACGAGTTAATGGTCGGTAAGAAACCCAATGTAAGTTACTTCAAGGTATTCGGTGCACCTTGCTGGATTCGTGATCCTCATCACCAGTCCAAATTTGCACCCAAAGCATGTGAGGGTTTCATGCTTGGTTATGGTATCAACTCGCACACCTACAGAGTCTTCAATATTAGTCATTATAAAATTGTTGAGACTGTAGACGTGCAATTTGATGAATCTGATGGCTCCCAAAGAGAGCACCTGCCACATGATTTAGATGAAGCAACACCTGAAGAACAGATCAAGAAGATGGGTGCTGGTGATATCATTCCTGTGGATCATCCTGAAGACATCCACATACCTCTTGCTCCTGAAGAACATCCAAATCCTGATGCAAATAATCCTGATGACGATCCTGATCCTGATGCTCCTGATACCCCTGAAGCTCCTGACGCACTTGAAGCTGATGCAAATGAATCTGACATCAGTGACGAAGATGCGCCTCAAGATCATCCTCCTCGACTTCCTCGTGTGGCAAATGAAGTTCAAGTGGACAAAATCCTCGCTGACGTCAACCTACTAGGTCCTCTTACTCGTGCAAGAGCTAATCGTATAGCTAAATTTTGTGGGTATTTCTCGTTTGTATCAATTTCAGAGCCCACCAAAGTCACCGAGGCATTCCAAGAAGTAGAATGGATTCAGGCGATGCAAGACGAACTTCTTCAGTTTAAACTGAATGATGTTTGGGAACTAGTCAAACGTCCTGATCGTCGAGTTCACAATGTCATCGGGACGAAGTGGATCTACCGCAACAAACTCGATCAAGATGGACAAGTCATCAGAAAAAAAGCTCGTCTCATAGCTCAAGGATATACTCAAGTCGAGGGGATCGACTTCGGTGAAACTTTCGCTCCTGTTGCTAGACTTGAATCCATTCGTATTATGCTTGCATTCGCTAACCATCATAATATCAAGTTATATCAAATGGATGTGAAAAGTGCTTTCCTCAATGGTAATATCGAGGAAGCAGTATATGTTGCTCAACCTCCAGGTTTTGAAGAAGCAAAGAAGCCTGATATGGTGTACAGATTGAAGAAAGCCCTCTATGGACTGAAGCAAGCCCCTCGGGCTTGGTATGACACACTAAGGGACTTCCTCGTCAGCAAGGGCTTCAAATCTGGTTCCCGCGATCCAACTCTTTTCACAAAACGATATGATGATGCATTATTCATATGTCAAATTTATGTTGATGACATAATATTTGGATGCACTAACAAGAAATATAGTGAAGAATTTGCATTCTTGATGAGTGAACAGTATCAGATGTCCATGATGGGCGAACTGAAGTTCTTCTTAGGGCTTCAAATTCGTCAACAACGCAACGAAATCTTCATCTCTCAGGAGAAGTACCTCAAGGAGTGCCTGAGGAAATTCGGGATGCAAGACTGCAAGGGCATCAAGACACCAATGCCCACAAATGGACAACTTGGCCCTGATGAAAATGCCAAGGACTACGATCAAAAGCTATACCGCTCCATGATAGGTTCTCTGCTATATCTATGTGCATCAACGCCTGATATAATGTTGAGCGTTTGCATGTGTGCCTGATTCCAAGCGGCACCTAAGGAATCGCATCACCAAGCGGTGAAACGAATTCTTCGATATTTGGCTCACACCACGTCGCTAGGCTTATGGTATCCAAAAGGCATACAGCTGGATCTCGTCGGATACTCAGACTCAGATTATGCTGGAGATCGAGTGCATCGGAAGTCTACCTCAGGAACATGTCATTTCCTCGGATGTTCTCTAGTGTGCTGGTTATCGAAGAAGCAGAACTACGTCTCCCTCTCCACTGCTGAAGCTGAATACATTGCTGCTGGCGCTAGCTGCTCACAACTTCTTTGGATGAAGCAAACTCTGAAGGACTACGGCATCAACCTGAAGAAAGTACCACTGCTATGTGACAATGAGAGCGCCATCAAGATCTATCAGAATCCAGTACAGCACTCGAGGACGAAGCATATTGAGATTCGGTATCACTTTCTTCGGGATCATGTATTGAAGGAAGATATCGTCATCAGCCACGTGAACAATGAAGACCAACTTGCTGATATATTCACTAAGCCTTTGGATGAGAAGCGATTTAGCACTCTGAGCTCAGCTCGAACGTACTATTCCTCAATCTCCTCAGCTGAAGAACATGGCTCCTCGGCGTAAGCACACTGATACCGCTAAAGACTTGCCTCCTGAGCTCTATGAGAAACTGAAGACTCCCGAACGTGAAACTGCTGATGATCGTAAGAAAAGAGTCCAGAAGATCACAAGAGAATGGGACAAACGTTGTGTGGCCTATCAATGGCTTAATCCTCAACATGAGGAGATGTTTACCGTTAATCCGCCACTGAAGACCTTGGGTATTAAGGCTTGACCTCCACCTGCACCAGGCGTCATTCCTGATCCCACAACCATGCACACTCCTGAAGACTTTCCTGCGGCATATGAGCAGTACCTCAAGCGCACTCGCAGCCGTGTCAAGAATCTTGTCCGTGACTTAACTGCTTCAATACAAATTCCGCCTCAGGATCAGTCTCAACCCAAACAATAACCTCCGCCTCAGCACCGCAAAAAGGCTCCTGGCATGAAACCCTCCCAGAAGACCTCAGATAAGCATCAAGTTGTTGGCTCCTCATGTCAACACACGGATGGTGCTGCCCCCTCCTCAAGGATTCGCACTGATGAATCTGGTGCTCCTGAGGCCTCAACCACAATGCCTCAGTCTCAGCTGAAGACCAAAACTGTTCTTCAACGCGGCTCTCGCCCCTCACCAAAGAAAACTGCTATGCGGGGCGCTATTCATCATACTCCTCAATCCTCTGATGATGAAGATGAATTTGAGGATTTGGCCGGCTTCGTCGCCACTGAAGCTGATAAGATTGAATATGTGCGTGCTGCGGCCAGACGCAAAGCTGAAGCAACGGGTTCAGAAATCCCGCTTCTCCTTGATCCCAAGAAGATCTTGGAGTACATTGAAATTTGGTCTGTCAAGCCTGACACTCCGCTTGATGAGGCTTCGACATCCCTCAAGACATCAAGTTCTATGTTCAACAGTTCCTCATAAATGAGATTCATCAACGTGATCTTCAGAAACAGTTGAAGGCCAAATTGAAGAAAGTCCTCAGTGACTTCAAGAAGAAACCTATCACTGAAGTTACTCCTCAGGAGTTTACTGAGCATCAATGTGAAGTGCAACGCCTGAACATTGAGTTCGCTGCCAACCGTAATTACATTGGCAAATCCAAGGAACGGATCTCACAACAGATGGCAAAGTTGATGAAGCTTCGACAACCTGCTTCCTCAGTACCCACTGATGCCTCTGCCAAAAGCCTCAAGCGCATGCCTGAAGCCCAACCCTCAACTCCACCTTCTGCAAAGAAGCCTACTGTTGAGGACCCCATTGATGCTACGCCACTTTCCTCAGCTCCTCCGACAAAACAGGCCGCTGATACCACCGCTCTTATTACTGATGCCTCAACTCCACCTCAAAATACTCTGCGCAGTTTAATCGTCTTCACTCCACCCCCTGCTGCAACACCCATTGTTCCAACTCCACCGTCCCCACCACCACCAACTATCACTGAAGTTGAAGACATGGACGTCGACATTATGGATGATGGAACTCCTCGTGTCCATGATGAGGATTATGGGCTGACCAACTCGCCCACTCATACTTTCTTCTCACCTGAGCCTCACTCCAACACTGTGACCGAGGTGCTTCCTGATACTTCTCTTCAGTCTGAAGAATCAGTTGGTGCATCGTCCTCTGCGTCTGATGGTGATGACCCTGAAGCCACAAGTGCTCCCACAAATTCTGCTGCTGATACTGATGCTGCAACAACCACTACAACTGATACTGATGCTGCTGAACCCACCACTGCTGATCCTCAGCCCGACCCACCAGCCGCTGAGACTGAAGCTGAAGCCGAGAAAAGCACAAATGCTCCTCCTAAAGCAGAAAACAGTACAAATGCTAATGCTGAAGCCTCAAAGGATGGCTCTGAAGACAAACATGCCACATCACCTCGTCTTCCCAAGGACCTCAATATATCTGTGCCTGAAGCATCTGTAGCTGCTCCGCATCAGCCTCAAGCCTCCCTTCAGATTGAAGTGCCTCAAGCGCCTTCACCACCTCAAGGCCCAGTTCCAGCTCGGTCCTTGTGTCCGAAGCAGAAGCAACCGTTCTTCCGTGATCTTGAAGCTGATGATACCCCAAGCTTTGATGCTACTTATTTCTTCAATGCCATGAGTTGCTTCCAAGAGGGGATTCAAAATCCTTATAATTATGCTCCATCTAGAAAGCTGTTGAGGTTCTGGAGTGCCACTCAGAAGAACTATTATGCTTCAGTGCTCTACAAACAAAACAAATTGTTTCCTCACAAGCATATTCCTCTGCTGGATATGGAAGCCCTTCCCTGCTTCAACAATGTGCTTCAGGATCTGCATCATGCCAAGCTGCTTCAGTTCTTCTCTGAATGCATCCACTGGAATGAAGAGCTTGTGCTTCAGTTTTATGCCACTCTGTATGTTTCAGGAGATCCTCTGGATATCAACACCTGGGTCCTCGACTGGATGACTGAGCATCATCATTACACAATCACTGTTCCTGAAGCAATTGACATTCTTGAGTTGCCTCAGTGCACTTCCCCAGCTGCTTGCTCCTATGGGTCTCAATTTCTTCGAGATGACCTGATGACCATGCTCGTGAAGCCTCAGGCCCCTGAAGCCCCAGCTCGCACAAAGTTTCCAGTTTCTGAGCTTTTGTATCTACCAAGTACATTGTATCAGATTCTGGCGAAGACCTTTTGTCCCATTAAAGGCTATGAATCCACTGCTGAAGAAGTCATTGGCATCATGAAGAACATACTCCACAACCTCTGCATGTCCGGGCCAATCAACGTTCCTGACTTCTTCTTCAGAACTCTGGTTGATGCAGCACAGAATCCTCATATCCTGAAGCCATACGCGCCATGGATCATGAAGCTCATCCGAGCCACGACTGGTATTGATTTTCAACCTGATCACCCGAATCATAGGACATATATACCGCCTATCGAAGTGCTTCAGCATACGATTGCTTCAAATAACAAGGGCAAAGGCATATTCTATGAAGTAGTTCTCCCGACCAATTCCCTTGGTGGAAATATTCGTCATCCTCTGTCTCGAACTACTGATGAAACACGAACTCATGCCTCAACTGAGGATACAACTCAGGCTCGAGTGATGACTGACCGAGAGCTTCTGATTAGTCTTCATCAGAAGGTTGACCGAAATCATGATTGGGTGAAGCGTCAGTTTACTGAAATCCTCAGCTACATGGCTCAGACGCATTCTTCAGTGAAGAAAGTGCATTAGTATGCTCATCATACATATCAACATCTTGATGCCTTGATGAGAGAAGTAATCACCCCTGAAGACCTTGCAAAATTGGAGCTTCAAAAGCCTCTGATTCCTACAATCAGACCCCCAAGGCAATTCAGACACTGCACAACTCCTCCTCCGGCCATGAATTATTATTCTTCAAACCAGGAGATGACTGCTGAAGAAGCTGAAGACACAGCTCCCTACCCTCGCACTGCAACGTATTGACTCAGGTGTGACTCACCTCAGCCTTGAAGTAACTTCAAAAGGGCGTTAGCTTCAGTTTTTCCCTTTTTGTTCATTTTATGACAAAGGGGGAGAAATCTGTTAGTCTTCAAGCGGGTTTTAGTTATGGGGTTCTTCAGTTACAACTCTCGTTCTTCAGATTTTTTTGTAACGAGTTGTAAACTGTAATTTTGGTGTTCGCCTGATACTATTCCTCAGTTACCTCATGCTATTTCCTCAAGTTTATCATACATGCATGTGATTGTCTCTGCAAACACCTCTCTCAGTGTGTTGTTTAATTTCCTCAAACACTTCATAAACTGCACTGCTTCAGAAATGCCTGGATATAGGGGGAGCTCCTCATATACCTCAAAATGCTTTAGATATTAAACATTCTTCAACTTATATGCATATCCTCAGGGGGAGCTTCATTATATCCAGCTTAATGATACAAATGTTCTTCAAAGTTTTTTTTTCTTCAAACTCATAATTTTATCCGCATTGAAGCTTAACCTGATTGTCATCAAATCACCAAAAAGGGGGAGATTGTAAGTGCATCAAGTGCCCTCCCCTTGAGGTTTTGGAGTTTGATGACAAAACGGTTAAGGGACTGATGTGTTTGTGAGTATACACAGGAGAACAGTCCCTGATGAGGTGTTTAACCACCAATGTCGACCCCCCCAAAATGTTGAGGAACATTGGAGAAATCGGTGCGTTTCCTAAAGCATGAAGTTGCGCGAAATCCTGAGGAATCAGGATCCTGAAGCGTTCGGTTGAAGCTGAAGCTGAGGACGATCCTGAGGACGTTCGCGCTGAAGACGAAGTTGAAGCGTAGTCTTCGCTAAGACTTTTTATACTTCTTGAGTCGTAGGAAATCACCGCACTGTTGGAGGGGTTGAAGAAAACAAGTTCCGAAGTTCCGACGAAGTGCTCAATTAGGAATCCTGAAGAAAAACCCTGAAGAAATCTCCTGCAGTAGAAGTTCAGTTCCTCGGGTGTCTGAGACGTTGTTCTTCAGGACACTGAGGAATCTGTCTTCAGTTGAGGAGTCTGGAGACTGCGAGTGTAGTTCTCCTGAAGAGAGAGTTATCTCCTGCAGTAGAAGTTCAGTCCTCGTGTGTCTGAGACGTTGTTCTTCAGGACACTGAGGTAACTAACTTCGGTTGAGGAGTCTGGAGAGAGAATACTTTGATCGTGCCACGTGTTGCGTGGTGAGAGGCTAGAACTTGTCTAGCAACGGTCATTTCCGAGGGCATGAGAGTAATTGCATGCATGGGCATTTAAGTCCTTTCACCTCGGGTTGCTCCGCGGATATAAATAGCCACCCCCAGCCCCATTTGTGGGTTGGCTGCTCCGAGAGAAAAACTGACACTTGTCATTTGAGAGAAACCCACCTCTGAGGAAACTAAAGAACCTATGTGAGGAAAACCACCAGCCTGAGTAGTTGAGCATTTCTGAGGAAGTCGGTTCGAGTGATCCGAAGATTTGTACTCTTGAATATTGTGATCATCCAGCCGGTGTAGAAGTCTTCAGTCTGAGGAAGTCAAGATGAAATTGTGACATCCCGGATTTACTGAGTCTGTGAAGGTTTCGGGAGTCTACCTTGAAGACTCACCTGAGTTATTGGACGGAGTCTGAGGACTCTAGTTCAAGGAGAACAAGGTGAAGACTAAGTCTTCTGAGTTGAATCTCAGCCTCTCCAACCAGACGTAGAGTTGTCACAGCAACTTGAACTGGTCTACCAAATCAATGTCTTCAATCTCTGGTGCTATCTCTTCAACCTCTTAAGCTTCAGTATTTTCTATGTTGAGTTCTTATGCTTCAGCTCTCCCTATGCTCTTTGTCTTCATACTATGCATCTGAAGCACTTCTGCTTATCTGAATTGATTTATTTCTGTTGCATTATGATGAGGTGCCCTAATGATAACATTCTGTGAAGTTTTATTTCTTCCTGATTTTGGTTACTTCTTCAGCCTCATGATTGCTTCAGTCCTGAAGAAAACCAAAATCTGGTAGTAAAATTGAAAATCTCCCATTCACCCCCCTCTGGTCGATATATTGCACTTTCAGTCTCCGGTGCACATCTCTGCAAAAATGGAACCTTGGGTGTTCCAGCTTGCGGATCGCAGCCCCAGCTAGGTCATTAGAGCGCCGTAGTCGAGCCAGGGTTCATCGCAATGTCGCCGGTGCAACGCCTATCAGGTTTCTTTAGATCGACAGCGCGCGCACCTCTGTTCTTTGTAGTTTGCTCGAAGCCCACCTTGTGATCCGTGGCGCTGCGAAGTTGTTCAAACTTCCTGGAGTAGCGCAGTGGTTTGGGCTCCCGTCGTTGTCGAGTTGGTCGTGGGTTCGAGCCCCAGATCGAGCGCAAGGGGCCCTCTTTTTTCCTCTTTTGCCTCTGTCGCCTAAAGATGTTCAGCGTCGACAGATTCAGAGAAGGAAGGGAGCTCGAGAGTAGGTTGGGCCGGGAGTTTGTTGGGCCAAGGAGAGGAGAGGCAGACCTGGGCCAGATCCAGAGGCTCCGGCCGTTTTTGTTTTTTTTTGTTTTTCGCTGCGCTGGCCGAGTGGGCTCTGTCCACTTGGGCCAGGGAGAGGGAGCTGGGCCCTTCTCGCCGAGGCCAGCCCATGAGGGTCTGAGTCTGTTTTTTTTCCGTTTCTTTTGTTTTCTTTTTCTATTTTAATTCATATTTGAATTTGAATTCAAATTCAAATTTGATTTGAACTCCAACCTCATCCAGGGGCATCCCATATATGGTTTTGGGGTAGTTTTGTCCACTAATCTCAATGGTGAGGTCCATTTTGCAGTTTGCCCCTCTATTTTTGGAGAGATGGTAAATTTGCATTTTAGCCCCACATTTCTTTTGAATTTGCAATCTGTTTTTCAAATTCGAAGGGGGCATATCTTATATCTTTTTGGGGTAGAAAAATCTACTGGTCAGCATGATCACCACTGTTTTTATGTTTGAGCAACATAAAAATTGGGAACAATGTGGAAGACAGTTGCACCCACAGGTGACCATGCCATGAATGACTTTTCCCCTTGTCACTCTTTGATCTTGTGGGTACCACAGGTTGGTACACCCATGCATCTTTTCCACACCTCCTGTGACCTTCCTTGTGTCAATTTCACCGGCACTATTCCGTCTCCGGAATCGATGATTACTTTTCATGTTGTTTTTGTTTCTGTTAAATGCTTTGTTGATCATGTCATGTTGCCATGTTACTTACACCAAAAATTAAGGCTAAGACCAAAGCCATGCTACGTAAATAAATTGCATATGAAGTTGTTGACGTTTCGTCACCACCTTCATTTAAATATGACTAGATAGGGTCACATCATGTCGATTAAATTTGTTCATACCATCTTTGCCTGTGCATTGTACCGTTGCTTACTTGTGTGCCTTTTCCTTGCCGGTACCTTACGTTAGCACCTGAGACCGCCGAGGAGACTTACTTGGAGGTTTCCGACACCGAGCCCGAGGACCCTACTGCGTCTGCTTCGACGACCGATTACCCAGGCAAGGGGAAGATTCATACCATTACTTGATACCTTTCTGCCTAACTGCCTAGCTGTAGCCTAGAAAGTTTGATTGATCCTATCCACTTTGCTTATGCCACATTCAAAACCAAGCAGCCATGATCCCCACATCCCAGCAAAACCTTGTATTGCTAAGTTACCGCTGCTCAGCCATTGCTTAGTATGAGTAGGAAAACTTGCTGCTTACCCTATGCTATGGTTTGGGTTATCATGTTATTTAAAGAAGTTGGTTGATATTTATTATTGATGATGTTAAATTTATACTTGACAAAAGATGGGAGACCAGGCTGTTCCCGCCAGGTGTTTTGTTCCATTTGAGTCACCTAGGTCCCGAGTTCCGGGTATTTTGTTTCTTGACGAGCGTGCCTAAACGTGTGTGGGATTCTATGGGTCCCCTTGTCCTACCTACCTAGCTTCATACAGTTCTAGTGGTGGCCCGAGCTGATTTACTATTTGCAAACGTGTGTGTGCTTGGTTGGTACCCCAGCTGTTTACGAAACAACCCGGACCAACGGAGACATAGTTCCTCTCGTTGGTCCACACTGGTGAGCTAGGGAAGTCCCCTGATTTATAGGTCAGGCTAAACCCGACCTTAGCCATATGGAAGAGGCCGATCCGAGAGCTTGGCCGGCTTTTGGATTGGATGTCGACTCCCCGGGGGCCACCCGGAATTGTGTGTTGTTAGTTAGAGGGACTCTGACGTTCCGGAGTTTCAGGCGTTTACTTAGCCAAGTGGAAACCGGGCGTACATGCGAAGCCTATGATGGGCAGTTGGTACATCCCAGCAGGGTTAAGTATTTTCGAAAAGCCGTGTCCGCGGTTATGGACGACTTGAGACCTACTCCTTGTTCATAGAATAACATCAATTTGAATCATAATTAAAACTTGCCTACAGTGTGAGTGCCTTTGTTGCTTTTCTTCGTCCAGGGGGACCGAGAGAAGATCCAGGTTGTGTTATGTTTGACGTAAGTAGGTGAATAGCAGACTTATGACGCGATGTCACGTGTACTTCTTGGATCTCACCTCTGTTCTAATAGAATGATAGCCACCATATATGCTAGTGCGGCTGCAACCTTTACTTTTACTTGTCTTACCGTAGGAAGTCAGTTATCCTGTAATGATATAATCTCACCCCTGTTTTCCATTTGTGCTTTTACTGTTTTGCCTGATCGGCCGCTGAAGTGGAGTACTTTCTTGACCCGAGCACTAAAAGTTACTTCGTGCAGGTGCCCTCGGAGGATGACGACGAGGACGACCTCGTTCAGTAGATCCTACAGTTGGGCTTCGACGATCCGTGGGTGGACTCTTTATGTGCAGCCCTCTCTAGGGCAATTTGGCTGTTGACCGTACTCAGTCGTGTTTGTCTTCCGCTTGTCGCATGATGTACTGTTGGGTCCACGGACCTCTGAGATGATGTAATAATTATCCAGTGACGATGTATGCCCGGGACTCTATATATTTATGTCTTAGTTTAAGTTCTTTGTTCATATACCTGTTGTCGAGAATCCGGCAGCGACATGAGTGCGAGTGCCGTGAGTCGATGGCTCTTTATGCGCTTCTAACTTGAGCGGGACGCGAAAGCGACTAACTCGATTTATTACCGCATCGGGGGCCTTACAGTTACAAGAACTGCATTAAAAGAACTTTGCGTAAAGTACACAATCCTTGCAACCGTGGTTACAAGAACTGTTGTTTTCCCCCTTGTGGCAACAATAGATCCCCTAGACTCATGTTTATGTCACTCAAGCTAGTCATCAGGGGGCATGAACCCACAATCGAGCATAACATTCCCTCTTGAAGTCACTACCTATTACTTGGCCAAAGCAATATACAACAACGGTGAACATGCAAGAATTACTTCAGAGAAAAAAGATAAGAACCAAATATATTAGTCAATCACAAACTGAACATAGTCTCATAATCCATGAGATCCCAGCAAACTCAGCATAGCAACAGTTGAAAGAATTACATATGTGCCTTGATCATTTAGGGTAGCTCACAAGGTCTAATCCATGTAGAACAAAGAGGGGAGGAGAACATCACATAGCTACTGATCACGGACCCATGGTGCCAGGTAGACTACACACAGATCATCCGGGAAACTTCCACGGTGGAGGAGAGGCTCCCGGAGGTCAATCATCCCTCCGGCAGGGTGCCTGGAAGAGGTCTGCTGGCGCTCCTGGTCTTGGAAGCGCGGCGGCGGCGAAATAGAGCGAGATCGCGAAAAAGGGTTCTGTCTTAAAAAGAATCCCATCAAGGAGAATTAATAGGCGAAGGGGGGCAGCCAGGGGGGCCACCTGGCGTGGCCTCCCCCTAGGGTGCGCCACCAGGGTGCCTGGGCCCCTAGTGGTGGCAGTCTAGCCCCACCTTGGTGTTTCCGGAAGCTTCCGGTATGCTGATTTTTTATTGGATTTTTCCCAAAATTTTGGAGCATTTTTAATATGGGGGAAACCTAAAATAGAAAAACAGCAGAAAACAGGAACTGGGACTGGGGTGCACTGAGTTAATAGGTTAGTCCAAATATGATCAAAAGTGTATGAAAGTGTATATAAAACATAGAAATATCACTCACAAGATGCATGGAGCAAGCAGAAATTATAGATAAGTTTGGGACGTATCAACACAAGAAGTAGTTCCGGATATTTATGGAATTGTTCATAAGGCACCAAAAGAAGTTATGGGTATTTAAGGATATGTCAAGATCACTCAGTAGTAGTCCAGGTGGTTCCGGAACATTTGAGAATAGTACGGGGAAGTCCTGGATTAGCCGGAACGGTTTCCGGATAATCGCCGAGCGTCCAAACAAACTTACGCGGTCATCATATTTCTTAGACTGTAACTCGGATGGTTCCGGAACCTAACAATATAGTTCCGAAACGTCCGAAAAAAGATCCGCAAGGTCTTGGAGGTGTTCCAGAACGATCTGGAATGTCATGAAACCATTCCAGAAGGTCCCGTAAAGGCCGAGAATGGTATTGGAAGATTCTAGAAGCTTCTGGAAGGTTCCACAAGTTTCCAAACAGTATCATATGCACCCCACCACCCTTAGACTTTGGGGGCAAGGCACCCAAGGGGGCTGGCCGAAATTAGGTGGTGGGGGTGCTCTACATGGGGAGGAGTCCTCCTTGGACTCAGACTCCCCGGTGGGAAGGACTCCCTTTGGGAGTAGGAGTCCCAGGGGGACCCCACACCCCTTTCGGTCAGCCTGGGGCCTCCTGTCCACCTATATAATGAGGGGCAGGGGTGGGGGCACAGAACACTTGATCCCCAATGGCCCCTGCGCCACCCCTCCTCCCTCTAAACCGTGTTGCTCCACTTTTAGACCCTAGTTTAGACGATGTTCTAGATCGGAATCCGTTAGGATTTTCTCCCTCTAGTTTTCTCGGTGGCGTTCTTCTCTGGACGATGGAGCACTGCTACGGGATGTGTGGATACTAATAGAGGGGTTGTGCCTTCAAACCTTCTTCGAGAAGCTTGATCGTGGGACTTGTTCGAGGGATCGGTATCCTCGTGGTTTGGAGGTCATAGAAATTCCTAGCTGCGACAATCTGCACCGACGGTCTTCATCAACTCTACTTTGCTACATCGGTTGGTGATCCATGACCTAAAACCTTGTATGCAATCTTCATAGATGATCTTGGGTGATTTATACGTAGGCCGAAATTTTTGTTTTTTACTACATTTCCCAATAGTTACAAGCACCGTTGTTTTATCCCTGGCGGCAACAACACATCCCCTAGTCTCATGTTTCTGTCACACAAGATAGAAATCGGAGGGCATGAACCCACATTCATGCATAACGATCCATCTTGGAGTTACTATCTACTACTTGGCCAAAGAAATAAAAATCAACGGAGAATATGCAAGAATACTCAAGAACTAAAATATAAAAGGTAAACCAAATATATTACTCATCAGAATTTGAACATAATCTCATAATCCATCAGATCCCAGAAAACACAGCATAGAAACACATAAACGAATACAAAAGTGCCTTGATCATGTAGGGCAGTGATACGTCTCAAACGTATCGAATTTCCAAACACTTTTGCTATTGTTTTCGCCTCATTCTTGCATGATTTTAATGAAACTAACCCGGACTGACGTTGTTTTCAGCAGAGTTGCCTGTATGGTTTTCTTGTCTGCATAAAAATGGATTTTAGGTGTCCAGGAAAATTCCAATAAAAATAGAGAAAATCCACGCACTGGGAGGAACCAATGGTTAGAAGAAGGGCCAGAGGGGGCTCCTGGGTGGCGTACACCTCCTCTGGTGGCCTACCTCGGCTCCTATTTTGACCCGAGACGGAGAAACCCCATAATAGAAGTTGTTTTTCCAATTCTCATCGCGGAACCGCCGCCACCCTGTTTTCTTCTCCGAGAGAGCTAATCTGGAGGTTGCTTTGGGCTCCGGTGAGGGGAAATGATCGCCATCGTCATCACCATCGCCACTCCATCACCCTTCCATGACTTTTCCTTTCATGTCTGATTAATTCCCTGCTGTAGGTAAAGGGGATGGTTGGTATTGGATGAGTTAGATCATGTAATAGTTCATCAGATTGTTGGGGCATGTTTCCTATCATCTACTATGTTGTTTATCATCTTTGCTACTACTTGTTGTGCTTCATGCTTGTCACTTTGCGCCCCAGTGGCATGATTTCAGATCTGAACCCTATGTGTTTTCATGAATATATTTGTGTTCTTGATCCTATCTATGAGTTGTATGCACCTATTATAGTCCGGAATCGGCGATCCAAATGGTGATAGCTTGGGACACCAAAGGGGATGGACTATTATTTTAGGACTCCATGTGTCCATTGATTGTTAATGCTTTATTCTGGTACTGTTTGACAGGAGCACCTTAATCTCCTTAAGTTCCTTTTGGACCCGTTTGTAGTGGGATGGTAAGACAGAAGATGTTGTGCAAATTTCTTATTGCAAGCACGTACAACTACATTGGGATACATGCCTAACGTTTGATATTTGCCTAGATAATCATTGTTTTTTGTGTGCCTTGCCCCAAGTTATTTACATCATATCTCTCATCCATCCAGCGCCCAACCATTCATTCCCCTAGCCTACGGTGTTTTAATTCTGCTGGTTACAAGTTACTTTATTTTTGTTGTTTTACTTTTGTTGCTTCCCACCACTATTTCTGTTGCCACTATCACTTTTATATCACCGTTACTACTAATATATCGTTGCCAAGCAAGTATATTTCAGGTGCGGTTGAATTGACAACTCAACTGTTAAAGCTTATAAATAATCTTTGGATCCCCTTGTGTTGAATCAATAAATTGGGTTATCTTACCCGCGAAGACTGTTACGATCCCCTACACTTCTGGGTTATCAATACTATTTTCTGGCGCTGTTGCCGGGGAGCATAGCTTTATTTACAAGTCTACTTGGAGTTATTTTATTTGCTGTGATTTATCCGCTATGGGTAAGAAAGGAGACCCCAAGGTTCCGATTTTACCATCTACTACAAGAAAAGGTACCGTTCTTAGCACTAGTGCTACGCTTGATTCACCTTCCATTATGAGTAAGTTTGTTTCACCACCACCACATGATGCTTCTTATGAGTCCATTACAATTTCTTATACTTTTGATGATGCTTATCCTACTTTTGATGAGATTGGTTCAATTGATCGCTTTTTCAAATCTTAGATTACTAAGGCCGCAAAACAGTCCGGGGTTGAAATTCCCGTTACATGTTTTCCTATATGCAGATCCTCTGGTTACCCAGACTTGATTGGACTCATGGAAATAATTCTTCATGATGCTTATATTGAGCTTGATGATGATTTATGCAGGGAACTTACGAAGTGTGTTGACTCCGAGCCTCATGCTGTTAAAAAGCTGCTTGAAAAGCACTCTATGAAGAACAAGTTTATTCCCGATCCTAAATTTTCCTCATCTCCTATTTTCATTGAAGATGATGATTTTTATTTCTCTGTTGATCTTTCACTTATATGTACAGTTGAAGTTGACCCCTTTTATGGCAGAGAAAATGACGACACTATTGCACACCTTAGTAAACTCACTGAGTTGGGTGGCTTATTTACTAATGAGGACAAGAAGAGAAATTATTATGTTACTAAGCTGCTACCTTTTTGTTTGATGGAGGTTGCTAAAGCATGGCATGATGCACTACCATATGGTTCTATTAAAAGTCCATGAGAGTTAGCTCAATCTTTTGTTGCTAAATATTTTCATGCTCATATGCAACATGCTTCTTTAAAAAGAATTTATAATTTTAAACAGCTGCATGATGAGCACCTCCCTAAAGCTTGGGGGACGTATTGCACTCTACTCAAGGCTAGACCAGGACATGGAGTCCCTAAGAATGCATTACTTGATATATGTTATGTTGGTCTAACAGATGAATCTACAACCTATCTGGATAGTTGTGCTGGTTGTGTTTTCAGGGAAAGAACACCGGATGATGCTAAAGCACTAATGGGAAAGATAGCCAAAAACCATGATGATTGGTCCGTCCCTAAACGACCTCCACCATTAAAGTAGAGGGGAATTCTCTTCTTGAACCCCGAAGATATGCAAGAAGCCAAGAATTCTATTAAGGAGAGAGGTATTAAAGTTGACGATGTGAAGAATCTATCTCCTATTGAAAAACTTTGTGAGCCTACCACTCACCCTCCTACGGTACAGATACACTCACTTTTAGATTTCAATGCAAGTGACATCCCCTATGGTAAGCCTCCCGATCAATGTTTAGATGAGCTTGATAATTTCATTATGAAGCAAAATCACTTTAATGAGAGGATTCAAAGTCAGTTGCATGATAATTCCCTTTCTATAAAAATCTTGCTTGATGGTTTAGGTAGAACTGTTAATGATGTTAAAGGTCTTCTTAAGCATTTTCATATGGTTCAAACTAAGCTTGAACAAATTTCTAATGTTCAAAAATATTGTCTTGCTAACAATGCCAAACAAATGATATACATGCTTATGGGATTAAAACCCGAGGTGCCACACACACCCAAGACCCTCTTTATCCAGAGGGGCATCCTAAGAGAATCGAGCAAGATTCTCAATTGCAGGAAGAAGACGTTGTCAGATCCCCTAAGAAGAAGAAGAAGAAGAAGAAGAATAAGAAGAAGAAAAATAAGGAAGCTAACAACTCAAATGATCCTATAATTGATGAAGAACCTATTGTTGATCCTAATAGTATATTTACTTCCGATGCTGAAACTGAAGATGGTGCTAAAACTGATAAAGATAATGAGAAGAATGATCCTCCTAAAGTATGAGAAGAAGAAGCACCCGATAAACCCAAGAGATATACTAGAGAAGACTTCATTGCAAGGAAGCATGGGAAGGAACGAGAACCATGGGTACCAAAAACGATGCCATTTACAGGTAAGTATCTCAAAACTAAAGAAGAAGAGCACTATAATAAATTTTGTTACTGGATGAAGCCTCTTTTTCTTCAAATTCCTTTGACTGATGCTATTAAGTTGCCTCCGTACTCGAGGTATATGAAAGATATTGTGACTAATAAAAGAAAAGTTCCTAATTAGGCAATATCTACTATGCTTGCTAATTACTCTTTCAGTTGCCAGATTCCTGAGAATCTTGGTGATCCAGGTATACCCACCATTCGTTGCTCCATAAAGAATAATTATGTTAGAACTGCTTTATGTGATTTTGGTGCAGGAGCAAGTGTTATTCCTTTATCTCTTTACGAAAGGCTTTGTTTGGATAAACTAATCCCCACAGATATCTCTCTTCAAATGGCTGACAAGTCAACTGTCGTTCCCGTCGGTATTTGTGAGGATGTTCCTATCGAAGTTGCTAATTGCTTGATTCTTACCAATTTTGTTGTGCTTGACATGCTCGAGGATGGGAGCATGTATATTATTCTTGGTAGACCTTTTCTTAACACCGCAGGTGCTATTATTGATTGTAATAAAGGAAAGGTCACTTTCAATGTTAATGATAAGGAACACATGTTATATTTTTCGAAGAATATCGATAAAAGGCATGGCCTTAACTCTATTGAGAATATTGAGACCGTGAAGATTGGTGATTGGGATTGTCCTCTACATGTGCACCAAAAATACAAAACAATTATGGTGGGGACAGTGTCCATTAAAATAAAAGGTACCTTGAATGCTTTATAATAAGTGAAATTTTTGCTCGATATACCACCTGTTTGGTAGCAAGACTTGATCAACCTTGCTAACAAACATGTTTTATATGAGTAAAAAGGGGATGTTGTTATGTTTTCATTTCATTTAGCTTTTATCTTCCTTGTTGTACCAAAGTTTATCTTTTTGAAACTTCATGTGTTTAACCATTGTTTCGAGCCTTCCAGTAGTTTTTGCAGCTTTCGCTACCTCGGAAATTTTTCAAAAATGAAGTTGTCAGAAAAATTACAGAAAAATATAATAAAAAGTTTCACAAAAAAGAGGCACAGGGGCACCTCGGACTCACCAGGGGGGGCACCCCTGGTCCAGGTGGTCAGGTGGCGCGTCCTGGCCCCTAGCCACGCCACAAGGGCCCCTGGGCCCAATAGGGCCCCATTCTTGGTATTTCTTCCTCCCTTCTCTCTCTATCACTTCAAAACTCCCAAGTTTGTTCCTGGATCTCAATTTCTTGCTGTTCTTGGTGGAGAATTTTGATCTCTCTATACAGCCCACCATTTGCATTGATATTTTGCGCATTTTCTCCTTGGTATGTCACTCCTCCACCCCTCCAATTAGAATTTTTATTGGTAGTCTTATTACTGAGTATTTAGGAGTTCTTGGTGCTATTCATATGAGCTTGCATGCATGTTTAGAAATTTATTTTTGAAGTTTTGATGCAATTTTATGACTTGGGAAAGTGAGTAGAGTAGTTTGCCTCAACTCATTTTTATTAAATCTTTGTTTTTGTAACTTGTCACAAATTTCAGAAATTAGTTTGTTTGGGGAAGCCAAGGAATGGCTTGGTAGAGTAACGAGATAGAGTAACGAGATCTGCAGCTTCATCCTATACTGCGAGGATGAGTTAAAGTGATGATATTGTGGAACCATGATTGCTCCACGAGACAGACACGGCGCGTACCATGCCACACCCGTCTTCGGAATTCCTTACGGCGGCAGGTATTAAGGATAAGATTGACAACCTTTGTGCATCTGCAGGTTTGGCGCGTCTTGTGACATGCCGTGTGCCACAGTATCCAAAACTCACTTAATATTTTGTTAACGGGTTTAGATATAATGATAAAACTTCCATGATTGTATTTAGAATATATGAGGAAGTTATTACCATGTATTTGGCAGAATTTTGTGATGTTATAGGTGTGCAGAATGTTGGGAAGACCAGGATACCTTCTTGGCCTTACGAGATGAGGGCCCTCTTTGCTTCTCTTTGTAGAAAGGATCCGAAGGACATTCACCGGGGGAAGATTTCCAGCATTTTTCCCCACATTAGGTATTTCTCATATTACATGTCTCCAGGGGTGTTAGCTCGTGACAACACGAGAAACATTTCAGGTCCATATATTTCTATCTTCGCAACCGCCCTCTTAGGAGATAACACGTATAATATTGGTTATTTGATTTCTCCTCGCCACATCGCTAACAGCCGGAAGGGAGATTACTTTGGTGGTATTTATGCCATGCTTATCCTTCAGCGACTCGAGCGCACTGTACGTGCTGATGATGCGCCTTTTCTATTCTTGAGTTTTCATCTTACTGCTATGAAGAGGCATGAGTTTGTTACTAGGACTTCTGAGTTTGGTAACAAGCTTGTTTATGTGATGAGAATTGGCGAGATAACTACTCGCAGGATCCGTCTACCTGCACCTCTTTTGTTTGATTATACTAGCTGGAATGGATGGTCCTTCACCGTGATTGAGCTGGACGAGTTCGTGATCCAGCAGCAGTTTCATATTCCCATGGAGCGGGTTGCTCTCGAGGATGAGGAGCCGGAGGAGATTTTGCCTCCCTAGGAGGAGCCTGTTTCCCAGTGGGGCGAGGGAGCCTCTTCTTGGGGTGGGAAGCCTTCTTCTTGGGAGGACAGCAGGACGTCCGTCTACGCACCCGACGCCCCGGACGACCCATGGACGTACCAGCACAAGTCCGGAGCTGGAGGGAGCTCCTGGGGTCCACAGTAGCCGAGCCCGACATAGGCCAAAAGCCTAAGATTGGGGAGTACGTACCCTTCTCCCCTTTCATTGTATCATCCGTGGTGCTCAATTTTATCTTTTCGAAGTTTTTGATCGTTCTTCTCTGTTCTCTCTTAATTTGGAAAAACAACAAAAATATTTCTCTTTTCTTTTACTTTCGATTAAACTTTGGAAAATCCAAAAAGATTTCCTTTCTCTCTTTAGTTTTCTTTGTTTGCAGAGTTCAGCTCACGTCCATGGTTTCAATAGCACTTTATTATATCTTTCCACGTTCGATTGTGCAAGTGACAAGGCAATAATGACGAAGATCAACGGAAGGGGTGCAACAAGGAAAGCCGGTATGAAAACTTTTTGTTTCTACTTTTGTACATATGCATGTACTTATGATCTAGAGACAAGATTTCAAGAGGGGGTGTCCCCATGACTCCTACGGACGAAGGTATCTGGTGCGTATTGTAACAGCCCGGAAATTTCAACCTAATTAAAAAAATTTGTTTGTTGCGTTCCTGTGATGTTTGAAGTGTTCTGTTCGCCGAATTAATAATCGGTGAATATTCTCCCCCTCTCTTTTCTGGTATCGGATGTGAGACCGACTCTTTTGCACCACGCCACACGACCTTCGCGACACCGGGTTTCACCCGAGCACCGTCGCAACTTCCGGACAAGTCCAGCCATCGCCATTAGAACTGTCACAACCCCAAGTTAGGTATGTGCTAGGATCAAGCCTCACCTTGCATTCATGTCAAAAATTTCAAAAGAAGTTGGAAATGGGGAAAGCAGAAAGCCCTAAAGATTTTAATTCAAATGGCCAGATAAAAAGTTGCTCCAAAAATTACTTTGATATTTTTGAAAAGTCCTAGAAATAAGTGAGATTACATATAAATTGGAGTGGGTCCCACTCAAGGCTCACTAATTTTTCAAAAATATTATAAGTTCCTTGGAATTCAATTAAAACCCCTATTTGATTTGAAATTCAAACTATTTGAATTTCAAAAATTTCCAAAACTTTTGAGTGGCTAGCTATATGTCTAGTAATGCCACGTAAAATATTTGGGCATTTACAATAATGCTTTGCTATTTTATCCAGAGAAAAACAACTTACAGAAAAAGAAAAACAGAAGAAAAAGGAAAAAAGGGCTTACCTGGCCGAAGAGGCCCAACTAATCCCCCCCGTGCCCACCAAGCCGGCCCAGCACGCTGCCGCCGTTTGTCTTCTTCCCCGGCGCGGCAAGCAGCTCGCTGGAGCGCATGCCGACGCCAGCGGAAGCTGCTAGCCTGCCAGGGCCTCCCCCACGTCTTCCTCTCGCGCCAGGAGACGTCCCGTGGACGCCCTCTTCACTTCCCCCTCATAGAGCGCCATCTCCCCTCTTCTTTCTCTCAATTTCTCACGCAACCGAAGCCCTAGCCGGAGCACGGCCGAGCGCCACCGTGGCGACTGAGCTCCTCCAGAAGCACCACCTTGTCCGGCGCGTCCACAGCCGTCGACTTCGTCAAGCCGCTGTGTCAATGGGAGCCAGGCGCCACCGGAGACGACGCTTGCTTCTTCGAGCTGCCGCAGGCCGCAGAGAGCTCCGACGAGCGATTACCCGCCGCCGAGCTCCTCCCCTACGACTTCGCGCCCGTCTTCTTCTCCATGGTGAGCACACGGTCATTTTTCCCCAACCCCATGCATCCTCTTGTGCCGGATAGCCGGATCTCGCCGTTGACAGTGGTCCGGCCGCCGCCATGGCTGATGCCCCCGTCGCCCGAGAGCTCGCCTTGAACCCCTGATGGCACCAACAGATGCGCGGCTTCACGCAGAGCATCCCAGTGCTCCCCTCTCTCATCCCCGTGCCCTCTAGACCAAGTCCGGAGAGAGCTCCGGTGAACAGAGATGCCGGTGACGCCATTAACCCCCTAACCCGTGGTAATCCCCTCACTAATCCCCACCCTGGGCCACTGACCAGTGGGCCCAGGACCCTAATCTAATTAGAATTAATTTAAACAGAGAGCTAATTTAACCCCCTCTCACTGACAGCCGGGACCCACTCGTCAGCAACCCCCCACGTCACACTGACGTCAGCCTGACGCAATAACTGTTTAAATCGATTTAATTTAATCCAGAAAAGGCAATATGGACTCTGTTTTCATGTTTGACCAATTTAAATTGGGTGAACAGCAACATTTGTCCATATGCATTTAATTTGAATTCAAATTTGGAGTGAATTTGCAAATGACTTTGCATTCCACTTCATTTAAATGGAATTGTACCCACATTTCAACAATGAAAATCACCATTACAATCTTATTCATGTGATTGTGCATTGTACATTATGTTGATCCTATGATTGTCATGTTGCTAATAGAAGTGGAACCGGAACCGGAGGCCACCCCCTTCATTGAAGACATTGTGTTTGAACCTCGTCAGCAAGGCAAGAAAACCCCCATTGATCATGTCGATAAAATCCCACTTCCCTCTGACTCTCGCTTATGCATTGCTTAGGATGATCACCTTGTTATCGATTCTACTGCATAGTTGAACCCATATCCTTTGCATGACCTATCATTTTGTCACAGTGGTAAGCAAACCAGAATCCTAGCGGATGTAGGAGTTGTTTGTTATCATGTGGCCCCTGCAACTGTTAAAGCCTATTGCACGCATAGAGTTTAAATTTAGGATACTTTGATCTGTGAGTCGGGATGATAGCAATCATGTTGAAGAAGGTGAAACTGTGTTGTTGAATCTACCCTAATACAAGGTGAATGATGAGAGGCTGTGTAGGAGTACACAGTGGTTTGTCTCGTTGAAAACCGCCTTAATTCCGAGTTCTTCTATGGTGATCCAAGAAGAAGAGTGCAACCACACATTGGGCTCACTGACCCCTCTCGAGCTAGTACCTCACCCCATTCGAACCCCAGAAGTCGCATTAGTTCGCAAGTTCTGTTAGGGCTGTGGCACGGTCTGCGAAGTGGAAGAACGGCTATTCAGACCGGCTTGGGACCCTGCACACATCGTTTGAGGCCGTACTGGAACCTCGGTCGGACTTCCTTACGGATGCCTCTCAGATAGGTGACTCTCTGGACTAGAACGGAGCTGTGGGAGAAGTCGTGGCAACAGCCTCGACGGTACCCGCTTGAAGGGTGCCACTCCCAGGCGGTAACTGATGCGTGTGTGTGTGTAGAGGTACACCCCTGCAGGGTTAACAAAACTATTCGAATAGTCGCGTCCGCGGTAATGGACTGCTTCGAAATCTTAGCTTGATTATTAGACAACTTCAACTGGATACTTATAAAACTTGCCAAGATAAGCGTGAGTGCTATGGCGTGCTTTCTCGTGGGAAGTCGAGAAAGGCACCATAGTGGTGTAATTGGTAGGAGACATGTAGTGGACTCGTGTACGCTTCTTACCTCAATTCTGGTACTCGTAGTTCAGGACTAGCCAAGTCAAAGTTGGCACTTCTGCATTTGAACCCCACCTCCCTTTACCTTGATACATGTGCATGAGTAGTATAGCTCCTACGTAAGTCTTGCTGAGTACGACTTTGTACTCACGTTTGCTTATTCTATGTTTTAGATGAACCCACTGACCCCGAAGGTGGATTATTCCTGGAGCTCGACGATTGATCAAGCTAGTGTAGTCCCAGTCAGACGACTGGTCCCTCATGGAAGGGTTTGTTTATAGATAAGGCTTCTCTAAGCCATTTGTTAAACTTGTCTGTACTCATACCTACTTTGCTTCCGCATGTTTGATGTAATGTTGGATCACAGTCTCGTGATCTCTGTGTGCACTCTTTAAGAGTTAGCAATAAAGTTGTAAACTTTGTAGAGGATTGCAATGGTACCTGCTGTTCATACTAGACATGTGTGTTGCGTGTATGATTATAACATGCATGTCTTAGTACGGGTTCTCGAGACCTTAGTTGTGATTTGCCTGGCGGTCTTTTATACACCAAGTGGCCCTTAGATGTGCGCAGCTTGGAGCATCGCGATGCGATTGCTCGTGACTCTGTCACGTGCACACTTTGTTGTATGATCGAGCCCGCCCTAGACCCCGACTAAGTGATCGGGGTGGAGTAAGTCTATGTAAGTGTTATAATACAATCGATAGTATGGTTGAGGAGACTTGTCTATGAGTATGGGAGTTCACCACCCATCTCATTTAGACTTGTGTGCGGACGATGAGGACCCATCTCAGTTGATCATCCGGCCTGGATGGGATGCCCCTCAAGTTCGATGATTTCCGAGAACGTTATGTGCTTGGCCTTGTCTGCTTAGACAAATGGGTACGCTTCTCGGCTCTCCATATGATTTTGTTGTAGCGGGTCTTGCATACTCTAACCCTGGGTCCCGACTGACTTGGTACCAAAGCAGGACTGACTGTAGGATTATTAGCCTTGGTCGAAATCGAGTCTATCATTCTATAGTTATATAGCTACTTTGGGTATAAGGGAACAACGTAAGACTTCTTTTTTCTCCTTACCCTCATCGTTCTGAGTTCTGAGTCAACCTCATCTTTTCTACGGGAAGATAGGACTCGGCTCATCTATGTCTTACTAGAACATCTCGTTGTTTGCTTCTTTATAGCCGTAGCAAAGTTGTGTTCAGTTGTCTAGAGTTATAGTACTTCCTGTTTTGGGACTTTTTATGTAAGTGGTGTTGAAATGTTGCGAGGATTTCCATTTCTCTTGCAATTACAGCCGTTATGGTGTCCGAGTCATTCCAGGTTTCTTCATAATCTAATGCATTTGCAAAATCCTTATCTCTATTTTGGATGTCTTTCCAGAAGAATTTCTAGGTGGCATTCCCGACAGTTCCATAGTGCTTGATGTAGGTTTTATTCTAGAAACCTATAATGATGCATTTGCAGTTCTTCCTTCCACTTTAGATGTCTTGTAGCTAGAATAACCACACTAACCATCGTGTTGGGGTACTTTGCTACTCTGACATATCTGTTGTAGCCCTAGTAAGCCATGGTCGTCCTGTAGGAAAACCATCTAGTAACCCAACCCCTTAAATCATACCACCTGACGGATCTGTAGAGTTTGTGGTAGATCTTATGCCAGGAACCGCACCAATTAACAAACGCCCATAAAAAATGGCCCCACGTGAGTTAGCTGAGCTTAAAATCCAACTTGAATCTTTCTTGGCAAAAGGCTTCATCCGCCCTAGCTCATCGCCATGGGGTTGCCCCTTTCTATTCGTAACGAAGAAAGATGGAACAGAAACGATGTGCGTAGACTATCGCCCGCTAAATTTAGCGACGATAAAGAACAAGTACCCACTGCCCAGGATCAATGATCTTTATGATCAACTTGCTGGATCCTCTGTCTTCTCCAAGATGGATTTGAGATTAGGCTATCATCAAATCAAAATCAGAAACGAGGACATTCCCTAAACGGATTTTACTACTCGTTATGGTCTTTACGAGTACAGCGTCATGTCCTTTGGTTTAACCAATGCCCCCGCCACTTTCTCGCGCATGATGAATTCGATCTTCATGGAGTACTTGGATAAATTTGTTGTAGTTTATCTTGATGACATTCTCATCTACTCGAAGAACGAAGAAGAACATGCCGAACATCTTAGGTTGGTATTGATGAAACTTCAAGAGCATCGCCTGTATGCTAAATTCTCCAAGTGTGAATTTTGGTTACCAGAAGTAACCTACTTAGGCCACGTGATTTCCACGAAAGGTATTGCTGTCAATCCCGAGAGAGTTCAGGCTGTCCTTGACTGGACTCCACCTGAATCGGTTAAGCAAGATAGGAGTTTTCTTGGCTTAGCAAGCTATTGCCGCCGCTTCGTCGAGAACTTTTCTAAAGTTGCAATGCCTCTAACTGAACTCCTCAAGAAAGATAAGAAATTCCAATGGACACCCAAGTGCGAGGAAAGCTTTCGAGAGCTAAAAATAAGATTGACTTCTGCACCCGTACTTGCGCGTCCAGACACAGAAGAGGATTTCGAGATCCTTTGTGATGCCTCACGGCAAGGGTTAGGATGCATACTTATGCAAGATAGACATGTGGTAGCTTATGCTTCACGCCAGTTGCGTCCACATGAAGAGAACTATCCTACCCATGATCTTGAACTCGCTGCCATAGTTCATGCCCTGACAACTTGGCGACATTAACTCCTTGGTAATCGTTGTGAGATCTATTTCGACCACCAAAGCCTCAAATATATATTCACCCAGCCAGATCTTAATCTCAGGCAAAGACGCTCGATAGAGTTGATAAAAGATTATGACTTAGGAATTTCTTACACCCCAGGCAAAGCCAATGGCATGGCTGATGCACTAAGTTTTAAGTCGTATTGTAACAACCTCATGTTACAACAGTGTCAACCACTTCTTCATGAGGAATTTCGCAAGCTCAATCTTGAGATTGTTCCTCATGTATATCTTTCTACCTTGGTGGCGAAACCAAACATTGAGGATAAAATCATAGCCGCCCAGAAACGTGATAAAGGTATTCGGGAGATCAAGAAGAACATTGCTAGCGGAGTTACTAAATGTTTCTCCATAAATGATCAAGGTGTCGTTTTCTTTGGCACTCGATTGGTTGTACCACGAAAACACAATATTAGGAGGCTAATTCTTAAGGAGGCTCATGATACTCCCCTTTCGATTCATCCCGGTAGCACAAAAATGTACCGAGATCTACGCCAGAGATTTTCGTGGACTAGGATGAAACAAAAAATTGCTCAGTATGTTGCCGAATGTGATCTTTGTCGTTGCATTAAGACCGAACACCAATGACCTGCTGGCACTCTTCAACCTTTGCCTATTCCAGAGTGGAAATGGGACAAAGTCAATATGGATTTTATCACTGGCTTTCCAAAAACCCAGAAAGGAAATGATGCCATCTTCGTTGTCATTGATAGAATTTCCAAAGTTGCTCACTTCCTTCCTGTTCGCGAGTCTATAACTTCTAGCCAGTTAGCAGACTTGTATGTCTCTAGAATTGTGTCTCTTCATGGTGTTCCTTTGGAAATCAATTCTGATCGTGGTAGCCTTTTCACCTCTAGATTTTGGGGAAGATTTCAGAATGTTATGGGAACTCATCTCTCCTTTAGTACAACTTTCCATCCTCAGTCTAGTGGTCAAGTCGAAAGGGTTAACCAAATTCTCGAAGACATGCTCAGAGCTTGTGCTATCTCATTCGGAAAGAAATAGGAGAAGACTCTTCCATCCCGAATTTTCTTATAACAATAGTATTCAATCTAGTCTGAACATGGCTCCTTTTGAACTCCTCTATGGACGAAGATGTCGAACACCCCTTAACTGGTCAGAAGACGGTGAAAGACAATTCTTTGGACTGGATATGATAATGGAAGCAAAAGAGCAAGTTCGCATTGTTCGTGATCAATTGAAAGCAGCCCAGTCTCGTCAGAAAAGCTACTATGATCGTCATCATAGGCAAGAAAGCTACAATATGGATGAGAAGGCTTACCTTCAGGTTACTCCTCTGAAGGGAACCCAACGCTTCGGTATCAAAGGCAAGTTGGCCCCACGTTACATTGGACCTTTCCGCATTGTTGCTAAACGTGGAGAAGTTGCCTACCAACTTGAACTACCCCCGCACCTTCCCGAGTACATGATATATTCCATGTGTCACAACTCAGGCGTTGCTTCAAGGACCCCATCCGTGAAGTCGACCATGAAACGCTTGATCTCCAAGATGACCTTTCTTATCGAGAATACCCCGTTCATATTCTTGATTCAGCAGAGCGTGTCACTCGTCGTCAGAAGATTAAGTTTCTGAAAGTGCAATGGTCACACAACTCCGAGAAGGAAGTTACATGGGAAAGGGAAGACCGTCTCAGTGCCGAGTACCCCTCCTTCCTCCCGCAGACTACTGAATCTCGGGACGAGATTCTTTTGAGTGGGGGCGAGTTGTCACAACCCCAAGTTAGGTATGTGCTAGGATCAAGCATCACCTTGCATTCATGTCAAAAATTTCAAAAGAAATTGGAATTGGGGAAAGCAGAAAGCCCTAAAGATTTTAATTCAAATGGCCAGATAAAAAGTTGCTCCAAAAATAACTTTGATATTTTTGAAATGTCCTAGAAATAAGTGAGATCACATATAAACTGGAGTGGGTCCCACTCAAGGCTCACTGATTTGTCAAAAATATTATAAGTGCCTTGGAATTAAATTAAAACCCCTATTTGATTTGAAATTCAAACTATTTGAATTTCAAAAATGTCCAAAACTTGTGAGTGGCTAGCTACATGTCTACTAATGCCACATAAAATATTTGGGCATTTACAAAAATGCGTTGCTATTTTATCCAGAGCAAAACAACTTACAGAAAAAGAAAAACAGAAGAAAAAGGAAAAAAGGGCTTACCTGGACGAAGAGGCCCAACTAATCCCCCTGACCCCACCAAGCCGGCCCAGCCCGCTGCCGCCGTATGTCTTCGTCCCCGGCGCGGCAAGCAGATCGCTGGAGCACATGCCGACGCCGGCTGCAGCTGCTAGCCTGCCTAGGCCTCCCCCATGTATTCTTCTCGCGCCAGGAGACGTCCCGTGGACGCCCTCTTCACTTCCCCCTCGCAGAGCGCCATCTCCCTCCTTATTTCTCTCGATTTCTCACGCAACCGAAGCCCTAGCCGGAGCACGGCCGAGCGCCACCGTGGCAACTTAGCTCCTCCAGAAGGGCCACCTTGTCCAGCGCGTCCACAGCCGTCGACTTCATCTAGCCGCTGCGTCAATTGGAGCCAGGCGCCACCGGAGAAGACGCTTGCTTCTTTGAGCTGCCGCCGGCCGCAGAGAGCTCCGACGAGCGATTACCCGCCGCCGAGCTCCTCCCCTACGACTTCGCGCCCGTCTTCGTCTCCATGATGAGCATGCGGTCATTTTCCCCCAACCCCTGCCTCCTCTCGTGCCGCGTAGCCGGATCTCGCTGTTGACTGTGGTCCGGCCGCCGCCATGGCTGATGCCCCCGTCGCCCGAGAGCTCGCCTTGAACCCCTGATGGCACCAACAGATGTGCGGCTTCACGCAGAGCGTCCCAGTGCTCCCCGCTCTCATCCACGTGCCCTCTAGCCCATGTCCGGCGAGACCTCCGGAGAATAATGACGCCGGTGACGCCATTAACCCCCTAACCCGTGCTAATCCCCGCACTAATCCCCACCCTGGGCCACTGACCAGTGGGCCCAGGACCCTAATCTAATTATAATTAATTTAAACAGTGAGCTAATATAACCCCCTCTCATTGACAGCCGGGACCCACACGTCAGCCCCCTGCCACGTCACACTGACGTCATCCTGACGCAGTAACTGTTTAAATCGATTTAATTTAATCCAGAAAAGGAAAAAAATAGCCAAATCTTTAGAAATTCATAATTAATGCATTTTAACTCCAAATTGGGCATATAATATGTCTACAATTATCAGAAAAATGCAAGGATTGTGAATATGGACTCTGTTTTCATGTTTGACCAATTTAAATTGGGTGAACAGTAGCATTTGTCCATATGCATTTAATTTGAATTCAAATTTGGAGTGAATTTGCAAATGACTTTGCATTCCACTTCTTTTAAATGGAATTGTACCCACATTGCAATAATGAACATCACCATTACAATCTTATTCATGTGATTGTGCATTGTACATTATGTTGATCCTATGATTGTCATGTTGCTAATAGAAGTGGAACCAGAACCGGAGGCCACCCCCTTCGTTGAAGACACTGTGTTTGAACCTCGTCAGCAAGGCAAGCAGACCCCCATTGATCATGTCGATAAAATCCCACTTCCCTCTCAGTCTCGCTTATGCATTGGTTAGGATGATCACCTTGTTATCGATTCTACCGCATAGTTGAACCCATATCCTTTGCATGACCTATCATTTTGTCAAAGTAGTAAGCAAGCCACAATCATAGCAGATGTAGGAGTTTTTTGTTATCATGTGGCCCCTGCAACTGTTAAAGCTTATTGCATTCTTAGAGTTTACAATGAGGATACTTTGATCTATGAGTCGGGATGGTAGAAATCATGTTGAAGAAGGTGAAACTTTGTTGGTGAATCTACCCTAATACAAGGTGAACGATGAGAGGTTGTGTAGGAGTACACACTGGGTTGTCTCGTTGAACACCACCTTAAGTCTGAGTTCTTGTGTGGTGATCCAAGAAGAAGAGTGCAACCACACATTGGGCTCACTGACCCCTCTCGACCTAGTACCTCACACCTTCGAACCCCAGAAGTCGCATTAGTTCCTTAGTTCTAGTACGGCTGTGGCACGGTCTCCGAAGTGTAAGAACGGCTATTCAGACCGGTTTGGGACCCTGCAAACATCGTTTGAGGACGTACTGGAACTTCGGCCGGACTTCCTTACGGATCCTCCTCAGATAGGAGACTCTCTGGACTAGAATGAAGCTGTGGGCGAAGTGTCGTGGCAACATCCTCGCCGGTACCCGCATGAAGGGTCCCACTCCTAGGAGGTAACTGATGCGTGTGTGTGTGTAGCGGTACACCCCTGGAGGGTTAACAAAACTATTCGAATAGCCGCGTCCGCGGTTATGGACTGCTTGGAAAGCTTAACTTGATTATTAGACAACTTGAACTGGATACTTATAAAACTTGCCAAGATAAGCGTGAGTGCTATGGCGTGATTTCTCGTGGGAAAGTCGAGAAAGGCATCATAGTGGTGTAATTGGTTGGAGACATGCATGTAGTGGACTTGTGTATGCTTCTTACCTCAAGTCTGGTACTCTTAGTTCAGGACTAGCCAAGTCAAAGCTAGCACTTCTGCATTTGAACCCGACCTCCCTTTACCTTGATACACGTGCATGAGTAGTATAGCTCCTATGTAGATCTTGCTTAGTACGACTTTGTACTCACGTTTTCTTATTCTATGTTTCAGATGAACCCACTGACCCCGAAGGTGGATTCATCCTGGACCTCGACGACAGATCGAGCTAGTGTAGTCCCAGTCAGGCGACTGGTCCCTCGTGGAAGGGCTTGTTTATAGATAAGGATTCTCTAAGCCATTTGTTAAACTTGTCTGTACTCACACCTACTTTGCTTCCGCATGTTTGATGTAATGTTGGATCACAGTCTCCTGATCTCTGTGTGCATTGTGTAAGAGTTATCAATAAAGTTGTAAACTTTGTAGAGAATTGCAATGATACCTTCTGTTCATACTAGACATGTGTGCTACGTGTATGATTATAACATGCATGTCTTAGTATGGGTTCTCGAGACCTTAGTTGTGATCTGGCTGGCGGTATTGTATACACCAAGTGGACCTTAGAGTTGCGCAGCTTGGGGCATCGCGATGCGATTGCTCGTGACTCTGTCACGTGCACACTTTGTTGTATGATCGAGCCAGCCCTAGACCCGACTAAATGATCGGGCTGGAGTAAGTCTATGTAAGTGTTAGAATACAATCGATAGTATGGTTGAGGCAACTTGTCTATGAGTGTGGGAGTTCACCACCCATCTCATTTAGACTTGTGTGCGGACGATGAGGACCCATCTCAGTTGATCATCCGGCCTGGATGGGATGCCCCTCACGTTCGATGCTTTCCAAAAACGTTCTGTGCTTGGCCTTGTCTTCTTAGACAAGTGGGCACGATTCTCGGCTCTCCATATTATTGTGTTGTAGCGGGTCTTGCATACGCTAACCCCGGGTCCCGTCAAGAACGAAAAATCCCATTTAATAATTAAATGGATTATTTTATTAGGCACCGGAAAATGTTCTCGGAATGGTATCAAAGTGAGGTAGAAGTGACCGGCTCGTCACGCCGAGCGCTTGGTTCGAGGTTTCGTCCGAATCGGAGGTCGGAAAGAGCCACGACGGTCCCAAACGTGTAACACGGTACGCGGGTGATAAAACGGGGTTTTTTCCGTAATCTGCTAGCCACCTACCCCTTGGTTATAAATAGTAGCACCTCCTAGCCATTTTAGGTAGCAAACCTAAGACAAATTAGGGTTTTCCCTAACCTAGCCGCCACCTCCCACCTCAAAATCCATGCAGATCCAATCCCCACCTCCCCTCAGATCTGGAGAGATCCCATCCTGCAATCTCAACCGTCGGATCCCGATCGAGTGGCCCAGAACTTGCCACGTCATCAGAGGCACCCGAGCTCCCCCTCCCGCGGAGCCTCCCATGCGCGCCTCTCCCTCGAGCGCTCCAACCCCGCCGCCATCGTGCCCCTTCCGGCGAGCTGCGCCACTTACGCCCCTGCAGGTCGCGCCCCCTGCCGCTCGTCTCATCTCCCTCTCTGCTCGCGACCAGGACCGAGCCGCCATGGACGCCGCCCCGTCCGAGCTCGCGCCGCCGCCCTAGACTTCACCGCCGCGCCTTGGAACCACGCCACCGACCTCCCAACGCCCGGATCCAGCCACCGCGACGCCGCCGTGCCCGTTCTTGGCTGCCCTCATGCCTCACCGGAATCCCCGCCTCCTCCTCCCGGAGATGGCCATCGGCGCCGCCGCCCGTGTAGACGGGATCGGGACGAACCGTCCAGCCTCCCAGCGCTTGTGGGCCAGCCTGCGGTCTGCGGACCGTCGGCGCCTCGGCCCAGCTGCAAGTGCCCCGGCGCACTCCGCTTCTCCGCCTAGGGCGCTGAGCGCGCTATCCTTTGCCCATCACTGGCCTAGGCGAGCCCAGCTTGGTGAGGTGCCTGCTTTTTTTTCTATTTTTTTTTCTGTTGGCTATCGGGCTTGGCCCCTTTGCTATTATGCGCTTTGAGCGATAAATAGTTATTCCGCGCCACCTCTGTTTAGCCCAGTACCAGTAGCTTTCGGCCCCGTAGTTTTTTTAATCCTTTTCTGGTTTTAATTAATTTTCAGATTGTATTAGATTTTTGCGATGCGATTATCTTTGAAACGGTAGCTCGGATCGCGACGCTTTAAACATGAAAGTTGCTTAGAATTTTGTGTAGATTAATAAAATATGCTTATTTGCCATGTTTGACTTTGTTTACATGTTTTTTTACTGCTAATTAGACTGCTTTCCACCGTAAATGTAATAGGTCATAACTTTTTAACCGTTGCTAGAATTGCATGTAAATTGCTAAAATGTTCCTTGTATGTAACTTGACTAGAATTGCATGTAGATTGTGAATATGCTGCTCTTTCTTGCTAAATAAATATAATAAAATAATGTTTAGGGAAGAAAATACCAAATGCAATAATTATCGTCGTGTCCGTAATAGTTGCCATGTATAGGTTTTACCCCCACTTAAAGTGACTAGATTAGATAGTTTATTTATGCTTCATCTCTTACCATGATTGTGTGACATGCCATGCTTGAGTGTGATGGCATGTTAACAACCTTTGCTCCTGTTGTGTAGCTAAACAACTTCAACTATGATAAATGTGTGGTATCGTCGTGTGTGACGAATACTCCACTTAACCTGCTAGTAACCGCTCTCGGCGATAGATGCGATACCGTAGTGTGTTTTCTTGTGTTGCTTTCTTGTTGTTGATTTCTCGTGATTGTGTCGTAGTAATAGATGCTTGCTCGTTGATTGCCTTTTCCAGTGTTTCCTCTTGTGTGCTTCCGCGGGTACCTCTCGGAGACGGTGCGAGCTCGTGATCTCCTACACCTTTGGAACCGGACTTATCAACACGCAAGGACTATACATTACTTATGATCCATTTTATTATAACCAGCGGTTTGCATGCTAGTCTAGGTTAGGTTCGATGTTTGATCCTGCCACATGTTTACAACCTCTATTAAACCGATACAACCATGTCCCCTCCCAGCAAACCATTTACTTCTATGTTACTATTGCTCGTTGCTCAGCCCCTGCTTAGTATGGATGCTTAGGATGCTATGATGTTACCTTGTTACTCAGCAAAACAGGATGCCCACAACCTGCAAACTCGAGCAGCCGAGGACCTAAAAGCAGCAGAAACCTACCATCTGTACGGCGCAGAGACCAACATTACTTTCTCAAAAAGTAATCAACCACCCGCAATCCCAAGGCCAGGGCACGCACCATCGGTCCTCGAAGCTCGAATCGGCGGTTATGACATGGACAGAGTTTTCATGGACGGGGGCAATAGTTTAAACATAATCTTCACCAGCACTTTGCGCAAGATGTTGATTCTACGATCAGTCTGGAAAAAGTCAGGCGTTACACTCTACGGCGTAGTTCTAGGTGAAGCAGCCTCCTCCCTCGGAACAGTCAAGCTCGATGTTGTCTTCGGCGGCAAGGGCAATTTCGCAAGAAAAGTCCTCCAGTTCTAAGTACTTGACTGACAGTCCCAATACCACGCCATACTCGGGCGACCCGCATTCGCTCAATTTCTAGCGGTCCCACACTACGCGTACCTCAAGCTCAAAATGCCAGGACCCTCAGGGGTCATCACAGTCAACGTGAGTTTTATCAAATCAGACCAATGCGACCGAGATTTTTATGAAGTTTCCGACACGTTCGGAGCTCAGCAGAAGCTCGAAGAGATAGCCATGGTGACAAACAAGAGAATTTTCCCACTGGCAAGCAGAAACGAATCAAAAGAGTTTACTCGCGACTTCAGCATCGACAACGACACAATTACCCATAAGGTGCACCCAACGGACCCGGACAAGACATTCCGAATCTACGGTCATCTCCCAGAAGAACAAGCAATTGCCCTTATGGCCTTCCTCCGCGAGGAGAGGAAAATTTTCGCCTGGTGCCCGGCCGACATGCCCGAAATACCACGAGAGTTCGCAGAGCACGCACTACATATACATCCAAACACCAAACCAGTGAAGAAGGCGTTGCGAAGATTTTTCGAACCCAAGCGCAGAGCCATTGGAGAAGAAATCAATCGAATACTCGACGCGCAATTCATCCGGGAGATGAAGAAGGACACCTGGGTCGCAAACCCAGTCTTAGTACCTAAAAAGGACACTGACGTACTACGCATGTGCGTCGACTACGGGGCCGTCAACAAACACTGCCCAAAGGATCACTTCCCTCTACGAAGGATAGACCAGATAATCGACTCTATCGCACGATGCGACCTCCTGTCCTTCCTCGACGCCTACTCAGGATACAACCAAATCAGGATGAAGGAAGAAGAAGAAGAGCATACCTCATTCATCACACCCTACGGCGTATTCTGCTACAGGACAATGCCCTTCGGCCTGAAAAACGCCGGAGCCACATACCAGCGGATGATGCAAGCATGCCTAAGAGACCAAATCGACAGAAACGTCGAAGTCTACGTCGACGACATCGTCATCAAAACTTATAGTGCGAACACACTATTCGACGACCTCCGCGAAACCTTTGCAGCACTCAACAGATACAAAATCAAGCTCAACCCAAAAAAGTGCGTGTTCGGCGTCCCAGCCGGAAAACTGCTCGGATACATGGTCTCTGCCCGAGGAGTCGAAGCCAACCTGGAAAAAGTCCAAGCACTCGCAAGGATGCAAGAGCCGGTGAACATCAAAGGCGTACAACAACTCACAGGAAGACTCACAGCACTGAGCCGCTTCATCAACAGGCTGGGAGAAAGGACTCTACCATTCTACCAGTTGCTCAAAAAAGGAGAGAAATTCGAGTGGACTGAAGAAGCCCGGAGCGCATTCGCGGACCTAAAAAAGACCCTATCGACCCCACCAATCTTGGCGGTGCCCAAGGAGCGAGAACCTCTCTACCTCTAAATAGCGGCGCGCAGCAACGTAGTCAGCACGGCGCTCGTCGTCGAGCGCGAGGAAGATGGCAAAGTGCAGAGAAGCCAAAGGACAATCTACTACCTCAGCGAGGTACTCAGAAAATCTCACCAGCAGTACCCGCACTACCAGAAGCTCGTATACGCCATCGTCATGACCTCAAGGAAAGTAACATATTACTTCGACGAGCACCTCATCACGGTTGTGAGCAGCGCACCACTTACCGACATCCTTAACAACCCTAGAGCAACGGGTCGAGTAGCCGAGTGGAACATCGAGCTCAGCCCCGGCAACCTGCAGTTCAAGCATCCAACGGCAATAAAAGCCCAAGTACTCCCTGACTTTCTGGTCGAGTGGATGGAGGTGAAAACACCTGGTCCTCCAGACCTCTCCAAATCATGGACGATGTTCTTTGATATATCAAAAAGACATCAAGGAGCCGGAGCGGCCGTCGTGGATTTCAGATATGTGCTCCAAAGGAAATAAACTCAGATATGTGCTCCAGATTAATTTCAGCAAGGCATCAAACAACGAAGCAGAATATGAAGCATTACTCCATGACATGCGCATGGAAAAATCTTGCGGCGCCACCCATATCGTAATCTACAGCGACTCCAACCTCATCGTCCATGACAGCATACTAGAAGCTCTATAAAACTCTAGAAGGAGGTTTCGACGGCTGGGAGCTAAACTACGTCACCAGAGAAAATAACACAGAAGCAGACGAGCTCGCAAACATTGGATCAACTCGAGGACAAGTTCCCCGGGGATTTTTCCTCGAGAGTATCAGCCAGAGATCAATAAAAACCAAATCACTCACGCCAGAAGCAGCCGCAGAGGATCAAAACACAAGTAAACCAGCGCAAGTGGTAACAGCGAACCCAACCACTGATGAACAAGGCAACAACGCAGTCGAGGATTCAGAGCCAGCTCCACCCGAAGGCCCAGCTTGGACAAAACCGTTCCTCAGATTCCTAATACAAGGCACTCTGCCACAAGACACTACGGAAGCCCGACGCATCAGTCGACGATCTAAAGAATTCACAATAATCAACGGACAGCTCTACAAGCGCAACATTTCTCAGGTACTCCAAAAGTGCATCGTGGAAGAAGACAACCAGGACCTGTTGCTTGAGATCCACGAAGGCACTTGCGGGCACCACACGAGCAGTCGTGCACTTGTGCCCAAGCTTTTCGAGAAGGGTTCTACTGGCCAACCGCAATGCGAAACACGGAAGAAATCGTGCGACAATGCATCGCCTATCAAAAATTCGCCAGCAGGCCACACGCTCCAGCATCAGAACTCAAAGCCATACCACTATCCTGGCCTTTCGCCACATGGGGACTTGACATGGTGGGTCCACACATCTCCTAGTAGCAGTGGACAAGTTCACCAAGTGGATTGAGGCGGTACCAATCACAAGCTCGACAGGCCTCACAACAGTTAACTTCCTCAAGTCCATCATCTTCCAATTCGGCGTAGCACATCACATCATCACAGATAACGGTACAAACTTCACAGCAGCAAAATTTCTGAACTTCCGCCAATAATTTGGCATCAAGATCAACTACGCATCAGTCGCGCACCCACAGTCCAACGGCCAGGTGGAAAAAGAAAACAACTTAGTGTGCGGACGAATAAAAAAGAGGCTCCTCACACCACTCGAGAAGGCAGCAGGCAACTGGTTAGAAGAAATCCCCGCAGTCCTATGGAGCTTGCGCACCACCCCCAACGCATCAACCCAGTACACACCTTTTTTCATGGTTTACGGGGCGGAAGCTGTGCTGCCACACGACCTAAAGTTTGGAACTCCCCGAATCTAGGGATACGAAGAGGAAGAGGCAGAAGAAGCACTCCAGGATGAGAAATACATCGTAGACGAAGCAAGGGACACGACTTTAGTAAGATCTGAAGGATACCAAGATAAACTTCGCACGTACCAAAGCAGCTGCCTGCGGAAAGAACTTTCCACAAAGGAGATTTTGTCCTACGACTAATACAAGAAAAAGTCCACAAGCTTGCGCCGCAGTGGGAAGGACCGTTCATCGTCTCGGAGGTCATAGGAGGAGGAGCATACAGGCTAAAGAACCCGAAGACCGACGAAGACATGGGAAATCCGTTGACGGGGATCAACCCCGGCAAATCCCATAGTCTGGGACCCTGCGTTAGTCATGAGAGGCACAGGTTGGACGATAGCTCGTCGGCAAACAGGGAGGCACGCTCCTTCTCGATATTATTGATGGGGGAGATGCGATTACAGGGGACGCCAAGGCTGGAGCGCTCAAGGCTAGGGTTACAGATGATATTCCTCCCTCTGGTGTTGCCCCTCCTAGCCCTTATATACTTGGCTAGGTCTCGGGGAGTTCATCTACGTTTACAGGTAAGCTTTCCTAACCCTAGCTTGCTCCGTACGGCAGGTCTTCGCCCCTTCCTTGTGAGTCGTAGACTCCTACGTCGGTGCCAATTAGTGGGCCGAGGTTGTATCTTCATGGGCCTTCTGTCTTCATGGACACCAGGTAGGCTGATCCGTAGGAGTCGTGGGGTCACCCCCCTCGTCAGTAGCCCCCGAGTGCCTGGGGGAGTTGAAGAGTCGCGCAGGGACTCGAGTACATTCATTTGTTGGTTATTGGTATGCACGGCACATCCGCGGGTCACTGGCAGTCTGGTGGCCATGACAAAACCTGTTTCGAGGGATGCTAAGCTAAAAGGGCCCAAGGAGTCGACTGGTCGAGCCTTGGTGAATTGCACTAGGGCAAATACCACAGTAGCCCAATCAAACCCACGTCCCTCGACGTGAGCTTGGAACACTAGTGTGGAGAAAAAGTCCGGCCGCTTCAGGTCTTACGGTGTTCATTTGCCGCTAGTAATGTGTATAGCCTAAGGTGCGTCCGCCTGGCTTTTTCTATCATGCGCATCGCATGGAAAAGGTTGGGAGTGAAATCGCTCTTCGGCAAGTCCCAGCCCGGCCGAACTTCGCAGCGGGGTCTTTCCTACACGCTAATCTTGCGTGGCATCTGTGCACAGTGTGTTGTGTTCCAGGAATGTGTGTTTTTGAGGCGCGGAGCCTTATAGCATTGCACCCGCTTGGAACAAAACATCAAGCGAGTTGTTCACTCATTCACCCGAGGAGCTTGTTTCGAGTGCTCAGACGGGGGGTTTTTGGCGAGTAATCACTCGACTGCCATTTCGGCTCTTGAGGTGAGGGAGCACCTGAGACTCGTAGCGCCGTATGATCTTGGCGCATGCATGTTTGTCTTCCGTCGGGTTGAGGGAGAACCCGAGACTCTCATGAGTGTGAGTGGTCACTCGAGCACATTGCTGACCTTCAGGTGAGGGAGCACCTGAGACTCGTCATGATGTACTCTCCCGATTGGAGTGAGCTGTTTTTCTTCGTCGGGAAAAAGATGTGATAGAATCTCAGAGCTTTGATGTCCGTTGGTTTTCTTCGCCGCTTGTTAGGATGACAATGCCTCTGCCTGATGGCTGTCAGGGATGCCTCGCCAGTGACCCGTCACGTCTTCGTGACCGCTCCTAATGATGACCGCTGTGGCGTGCGGCAGTCGCTTGTTGGGTTTCCGATACGCGCGTTGGGAACGCGCATGAATTGACGCGTCTCATGCACAGTGCGTCCCGTGGGAAAGCATCTTGGTCTTGGAATTTGAGACGTCTGCGACGTTTGGCTTTGAATTAATTGCTGCTGTCGTCTCGGCTTCTCCGTGGTGGGAGGTTTTATGTTCTATAAATAAGGCGTTCTCTTCCATTGCGTTTCACCTCCATCCAGCTTGCTCCTTTGCTTCTTCCTTCTTCTCTTCTTCTTCTCATGGTTCCTAGGCGGGGTGCTGGTCGTGGCCGTGTTCGTCGTGGCCGTGGTGGCCGTGCACCATGCTTATGCCGTGGTGGTCGCCATGGTGAGGCGCAAGTGCCTTCTTCCTCTCCCTTGGAGAAGGGTTTCTGGCGCTATGATTTTCTTTTGCATGTTCATGGCCGGAGCGCCAGTCGCATCCTTCTTCCTTCTGATTTTTCCACCATTGTCTCTGAACGTGGCTTGGATGGCTTGCTTCTGTGTCGGGACCCGGGGTTAGCGTATGCAAGTCCAGCTAAGACATAGTCATATGGAGAGCCGAGAACCGTACCCACTTGTCTAAGAAGACAAGGCCAAGCAAAGAACATTCTCGGAAAGCATCGTACGTGAGGGGTATCCCATCTAGGCCGGATGATCAACTGAGATGGGTCCTCATCGTCCGCACGCAAGTCTAATGATATGGGTGATGAACTCCCATATTCAAAGACAAGTTGCCTCAACCATACTATCGACTATCTCATAACTCTTACATAGACTTACTCCATCCCGATCACTTAGTCGGGGTCTAGGGCGGGCTCGATCATACCACAAAGTGTGCACGAGACAGAGTCTCGAACAATCGCATCGCGATGCCCCAAGCTGCGCACATCTAAGGGCCACTTGGTGTATGAAAGACCGCCAGCCAGATCATAACTAAGGTCTCGAAAACCCATACAAAGACATGCATGTTATAAACATACACACAGCACACATGCATTGTATGAACAGTAGGTATCATTGCAATTCTCTACAAAGTATACATTTTTATTGATAACTCTTATAGAGTGCACATACAGATCACAAACATGTGATCCAACATTACCACACAAGCGGAAGCAAAGTATGTCTGAGTACAGAAAATTTTAACAAATGGCTTAAGAAGCCTTATTTAAACACATGCCCTCCACGAGGGAACCAATCGTCTGACTGGGACTAGACTAGCTTGCTCTTCAGTCGTCCAGCTCGATGAAGAAGCCACCTTCGGGGTCAGTGGGTTCATCTAAAACATAGATTAAGCAAACGTGAGTACAAAGTCGTACTCAGCAAGACTTACATAGGAGCTATACTACTCATGCATATGTATCAAGGTAAAGGTAGGTGGGGTTTCACTTGCAGAAGTGCCAGCTTTGACTTGGCTAGTCCTGAACTACGAGTACCAGACTTTGAGGTAAGAAGCGTACATGAGTCCACTACTTTCTCCAACCAATTACACCACTATGGTGCCTTCCTCGACTTCCCCACGAGAAAGCACGCCATAGCACTCACACTTATCTTGGTGTGTTTTAGAAGTATCCAGTTCAAGTTGTCTAATAATCAAGCTAAGCTTTCCAACCAGTCCTTAACCGCGGACGCGGCTATTCGAATAGTTTTGTTAACCCTGCAGGGGTGTACCGCTACACACACATGATCATCATTTACCGCCTTTGATCTCAACACCATTCAAGGGGTGCCAGCGAGGATGCTCACCACAACTGTTACCTCATAGCCGATCTTGTCCGAGAAAGCCGCCTACCTGGATTGGCTACCACTATCGTGAACCCGGCCGGTTTACCGAAGTGGACCCAAGTGATGTGTGCGTGGTGCATAAGCCGGTCTCGGGTGAGCCGTTCTCTCACTTAGCATGCAGGCCACAGATCTACCAGAACTCCGAACTATTGCGACATCTGGACATCGAAAGGGATGAGTTAGTAAGCTGAGATGGGTCAGTGAGCCCAATGTGTGGTTGTATTCTTCATCTTGGATCACCACACAAGAACTCGGACTTAGGGCGGTGTTCAACGAGACAACCCACCGTGTACTCCTACATAGCCTCTCATCGTTCACCTTGTATTAGGGTAGATTCACCAACACTTTTCTACCATCATCATCATGATCACTACCATCCCGACTCACATAACAGTATCATCATGGTATCACTCTAAGCATGCAATAAGCAGTAACAATTGCAGGGGCCACATGATATCAATCAACTCCTACATTTGCTAGGATTGTGGTTTGCTTACTATTGTGACAAAATGATAGGTCATGCAAAGGAATGGGTTCATCTATGCGGTAGAAACGTATCATGGTAATCATCCTATACAATGCATAAGCGAGACATGAGAGGGAAGTGGGATTTTATCGACATGACCAATGGAGGTTTTCTTTCCTTTCTGACGAGGTTCGGGTTCTGGGTCTTCAACGAAGGGGGCAGCCTCCTGCTCCGGTTCCACCTCTACTCGACAAACAACAAACAAGGTAGCAAAGTAAATACAATGCACAATCACATGATGGAAGGTTGAAACTTGATTTATATGCTTTGATGTGTGAAGCAATTCCATTTAAATGGAGTATATTGCAAATTGAATTGCAAATTCAAACTCCAATTTGAATTCAAACTTAGCCAAGTTACATGTGACATTGTTTTATCAATTTGTATCATTTTGAAATGTGTATGATATGCCTCTGATGTGTAAGTGAAATGTAGCATGGTTCAAGTTGCAAAAACTTTTGAATTGAATTTGATTTAATTCCATTTAAATCAAATAGCAAATGCTACTGATCCCAATTCAAAATCAACTCAAACAAAGCTGAAAGTTGGATATTTGGATAGCTTATTTTATCCTGATCATTTTTCATATATTATTTGTCCAATTTGGAGTTGATATGAATTTTCTATGAATTTCCAAAGTTTGTGCTATTTTCTGGATTTTTTGGAATTCTTTAATTCATTTCAATTTCTGGAAATCCATTTATGGCGTCAGCATGAATTCATGCTGGCGTCAGGGGGCCACTGACTGCTGGGACCCACTGGTCAGCCTCTCACTGTTTAATTAAATGGTTTGAAATAAGTTAACTTAACAGGGGGGATTAGCGAGGCTGGGCCCACATGTCATAGCCTCTGGGGGGTCATTAGGGGGTAATTAGCCCGGGGCTAATCTGATAGCCCGGGGGTCATTAGGGGGTCATAGGCTGCTGGGAGGACGCCGCGTCGAACGGAGCCACCCAGGGGGCCTGGAACTCACCGGAGCGTCGCCGGCGTCAAGCCCTAGCGGTGGCCGTGGCTCGGGCTCGAGGCAAAGCTCGCTGCGGTGCTCTTCTTGAACCGGGGATGCTCGCAATCGACGCAGAGGAGCAAGGCGAAGACGATCGACATGCCCCCGAGCTCGTTTGCGTTACTGGTGCTCGACTACGACGACCGTGGCGGCGAGGAACTTCGGCTCCCATGGAGGAATAGCAAGGACACCTCAAAAAGGGACGGGGAGAGAGGGGTTTGAACCGCCTGCTCACCAGGAACTCGACGGAGGTGGCGGCGAAGGCTGGGGTCCCGCGATGGCTCGAGCTCGATTCCGGCGACTAGGAGGGCTCCGGGTTCGAGTCGTTGCACTGGGAGGCGTAGAGACGACGGGGAGGAGGATCGACACGGCGGTGGCGCTCGACAGGCCCACTGGCCACGCAGGTGCGGCGGCGCGCTCCGGCGTTCTTCACGGTTGTAGGTGGAATCGGCGAGGGAGACAGGGAGGGAGCTCGTGGAGAGGGGGAATGGAACGGGGAAGCCTCTGGGCGTCTCCAGGCGTGAAGATGTGACGCGGGAGAAGCAAGAGGTGGCCAGGGGCTCGTCGGCGGCCACGGCATGGTCGGCACGCAGCTTCCCTTCGTGCTGGCTGGGGAAGACGACAAGCGGGGAGGCTGGACTGGGCCGGCTGGGGGATGAGTTGGGCTTCTTTGCAGGTAAGCCCCTTTCCTTTTCTATTTTCTTTTTCTTTTCTGTAAATTTTTTTTGCTTAGCAAATAAATAGCTAGGCATTTTATTAAATGCTGAAATTGTTTATATGGCCTCATAATAATATAGACCAGCCACTTATAAAGTTTCAACATTTTTAAAATTCAAATAATTTGAATCTGAACTCAAATAGGGGTTTTTAATTAATTCCAAGGCACTGTTTGAATATTTGAAAAATCCATGAGCATGGGGTGGGTCCCACATCACTTGATATGTGATCACACTCATTTATAAGACTTTTCAAAAATCTAACATGAATTTTTGGAGAAGATTTTTATCTGGCCTTTTGAATTAATTTATCTGGGGGGGTTCCTTCTCCCAATTTTTCTTTTGATTTTGATTTCAAAGATTTCTTTTGAAATTTTAACATGATGCAAAGAGACTTGCTAACCCTAGCACATTACCTAACAGAGGGTTCTGACATTCTACATCTTCAAGGGAGTTGTCGATCTCCTTCTTATGTTGACTTGGAGGTTGATAGCTCCCGCTTGATTTTTCTTGGCTCTGGTTGGAGTTTGTTTGCTCGGCGGTTGAATCTGCGAGATGGCGATATGCTCAGCTGTCGTTTTGACGGCGAAAGCACTGTCACCGTCCGCGCGTTCGATCCGAGCGGAAATATCATGGATCCGCACTGGCAGGAGTCGAGCAGCGACAACTCCACAAGGTCGAGGAGTCCTACTCCTGCATCTTCTACGGCTCCGTCTTCTGGCGACTCCTCGGGTGGTGGTGGTGAACCGTCTTCAACTGCTTCCTCCTCTGGGTCTGAAGAGGACCTCGATGTCAAGCCATCGGTTAAACGAGCGCGCCAAGCGACCTTGTAGAACTGGAGGCGGCCTCATCTTCGTTGGCAACTCGGGGAAGAGGCTGCACGTCCGGAGAAGAAGGTGTGCACCTGCAGCTGGAGAAGAAGCGGGTGGAGCATCGACAAATAAGTCGAGCTGCACTCTTTTGTTATGTCATTGGCATCCTCAACTGGCTTGCTTTTCCTTTGTCTGTGGTGATGCTCTTTTACTAGGGTCGATTGCCCCTCATGAGCACACATGTAGAAGTCTTAATTCCTTGGGTGATTCCCTCTTGTAACAGGAGCTGCCTTCTATCCAAATGTAGTTGAGTCCTTTTTGTACTGAAAACGATCCTTTATGATGTAAACTGTACTTGTTCCTTTGCAATGGAATTTATATTTGGGCCTTTATGCAACTGAAAATTGTGTTCAAGTCCTTGACGATCAGGAGCTGTCTTCGATTCCATCCAAGCTTTGCACTGTGGGTTCTATCGGATGCGCGACAGCGCTCCAGATGGGAGTAGCCCCCGAGGCTATGCTTGAATCGGAGGGTCGAGCGTAGGCTAAAATTTGTTTCCCTTGTCGTTAGTTTATGTCTTTTATCGGGTGCGCGGCAACGCTCCCGATGGGAGTAGCCCCCCGAGTCTTTAGGTGATCGTTGGCAATCGGGTGAAGACTAAATGACTCTGTATCATGTGCTTCCTCAAAGTTTCTTCAGAGTGCTTGGTGCTCCATCTGATTGTAGCCATGTCTTTTGAGCCCTGCTCTCGGCAGGTGAGGCTGGCCGGGTAAAAAATTTTAAGCTTCAGGCTGCGCGAGCGGTCTTCGGGGGGAGATGGTGCTCGAGCCCCTGAGTACTTGGATGTGGAGGTCGCGTCAGGGACGATAGAGTCTGTCAGGGGGAGATGGTGCTCGAGCCCCCGAGTACTTGGATGTAGAGGTCGTGCCAGCGACGATAGAGTCTTTCGGGGGGAGTTTTTGTGCTCGATCCCCCGAGTGTTTGAGTTTAAGATCGCTTGAGTGGCGATAGCGTCTCTTGGAGGGATTTTATTTTTAATCCCCCGAGTGCTTTTTGGTTAAGATCGCTTGGGCGATAGCGTCTCTCGGGCGGATTTTATTCTTAAGCCCCTGAGTGCTTTTTGGTTAAGATCGCGCAGGCGATAGCGTATCTCGGGGGGATTTTATTCTTAAGCCCCGAGTGCTTTTTGGTTAAGATCGCTTGGGCGATAGCGCCTCTCGGGGGGATTTTATTCTTAAGCCCCCAAGTGCTTTTTGGTTAAGATCGCGTAGGCGATAGCGTGTCTCGGGGGGATTTTATTCTTAAGCCCCCGAGTGCTTTTTGGTTAAGATCGCTTGGGCGATAGCGTCTCTTGGGGGGATTTTATTCTTAATCCCCTGAGTGCTTTTTGGTTAAGATCGCGCGGGCGATAGCGTCTCTCGGGGGGATTTTATTCTTAAGCCCCCGAGTGCTTTGAGATGGCAGTATTTGGGCAATATTTTCTTTATTGCGGTCGAGCAGCAACATGAGTTGGCAGTCATGTCTTGACCGATGGGGACTATGGATAGAACAGTCACAAGTTTGCTACGTTCCATGGGTTTCCGACATCGTCTTCTGTCTTCGGGTTCTTCAACCTGTAGGCGCCACCTCCGATGACTTCTGAAACTATGGATTGTCTTTCCCATTGGGGAGCAAGTTTATGGACCTTCTCTTGCATCAGCCGAAGGACTAGGTCACCTTTGTTGAAGGTTCTAGTGCTCAAGCGACTGCTTATGTAGGTGCGTAGCTAGTCCTGGTATCCCTCTGATTTTTCTAGGGCTGTATCTCTTGCTTCGTCTGCCGTATCTTTGTCGTCTTGCGGTGCTTCTTCTGCTTCTTCTTCTTCGTACCCGGTGACCCGAGGTGCTCCGAACTTGAGGTCGTGTGGTAGGACTGCCCCTGCCCCGTACACCATGAAGAAGGGTCTGTATTGGGTCGCGGTATTTGTTGTGGTTCGTAGGCTCCATAGGACCGCGGGGAGTTCTTCTACCCAGTTGTCGGCGGCTTGCTCGAGTGGTGCGAGGAGCCGTTTCTTGATTCCCCTGCACACAAGGCCGTTTGCTTTTTCTACCTGGCCATTGGACTGCGTGTGCGCGACTGACGCATAATTGATTTTGATGCCCAGTTCTTCGCAGAAGTTCTGGAATTCTGCGGCTGTGAAGTTCGTGCCGTTGTCCGTGATGATGTTGTGTGGCACTCTGAACCTGAAGATGATCGATTTGATGAAGTTGACAGCCGTGAGGGCTGTGGAGCTGGTGATGGGCACTGCTTCGATCCATTTAGTGAACTTTTCGACTGCGACGAGTAGCTGTGTCCTTCAGCCCTTTAATGATTTCTTGAGTGGTCCCAGCATGTCGAGTCCCCAGGTGGCGAACGGCTAGGATAATGGTATGGTCTTGAGTTCCGAGGCGGGAGCGTGTGGCCTGTTGGGGAATTTCTATCAGGCGACACAACGTCGCACGATTTCCTCTGCGTTTTTCATGGTTGTGGGCCAATAGAACCCAGCTCAGAATGCTTTGGACACGAGTACTCTGCTGCTCGCATGATGTCCGCAGGTGCCTTCGTGGATTTCGAGCAGTAAGGCTTTGCCGTCTTCTTCGTCGATGCACCTTTCGAGTATCTGGCTGATGCGTCGTGCTTCGGCCACGTCTTGCGGTAGAGAACCTTCGATTAAAAATCGGAGGAACGGTTTTTCCCAGACAGGTCCTTCGAGCTCTGTTGGGGCTGTGCTGTCGGGTGTGCTGGTGCTTGTGCCTTCTGATGGGGTTGCTGCTGCCACCTGCGCCAGGTCTGTTTTGTCCTCGCCGTCCACGACTGCTTCAGGTGCTGCTGCCTGTACCTTGATGGATCTTCGTCTGATGCTTTCGAGAAAAACGTCGGGTGGTATTGGTCCTCGGGTCGAACAGATGTTCGCGAGTTCGTCAGCTTCTGTGTTGTTGTCCCTGGTGATGTAGTGGATCTTGCATCCGTCGAAATTTCCTTCGACTGCGTTGTAGAGCTCCTGGTAGGCCGCCATGTTGTGGGCTATTGCGTTGCAGTTTCTCATCGTCTGCTGGATGACGAGATTGGAGTCCCCGTAAATTATGAGGCGAGTGGCTCCGCATGTTTTGGCCATGCGCATGCCATGGAGGAGTGCCTCGTATTCTGCTTCGTTGTTGGAGGCGTGACTGAAGTTGATCTGGAGGACATATTTCAGCTTGGTTCCTTTAGGGGAGATGAGCACAACTCCTGCCCCAGCTCCTTGTTGTCTCTTGGACCCATCGAAGAACATTGAACATGAACTTGATAGGTCTGGGGGGCCTGGTGTCTGAACCTCCATCCACTCGACCAAGAAATCATGGAGTACTTGGGCTTTGATGACTGTTGGGTGCTTGAATTGCAGGTCCCGTGGGCTGAGCTCAATGTTCCACTCGGTGACTCGTCCAGTCGCTCCAGGGTTGTTGAGTATATCAGCGACTGGTGCGCTGCTCACGATTGTGATAGGGTGCTCGTCGAAGTAGTGGGACACCTTTCTCGAGGTCATGAAGATGGCCAGTAGTAGCTTCTGGTAGTGTGGGTACCGCTGCTGGGATTTGGTTAGGAGCATGCTGAGGTAGTAGATTGGTCTCTAGATGCTCTGGACCTTGCCTTCTTATGCGCGTTCGACAACGAGCGCTGTGCTTACTACACTGGTACATGCTGCCATGTAGAGGTATGGCTTCTCTCGTTCCTTGGGTACCACCAGGATTGGTGGGGTCGAAAGTGTTTTCTTCAGATCCGCGAATGTTTGTCGGGCTTCCTCCGTCCACTCGAATTTCTCTCCTTTCCTGAGCAGCTGATAGAAAGGCAGCGTGCGTTCTCCCAGCCTGCTGAGGAAGCGGCTTAGGGCTGCGACCTTTCCAGTGAGCTGTTGTACTCCTTTGACGTCGGTTGGTTCTTGCATTCGGGTGATGGCTTGGACTTTCTCAGGGTTTTCCTCGATTCCTCGGGCAGAGAACATATAGCCAAACAGCTTCCCCGTCGGTACGCCGAATGCGCACTTCTTTGGGTTGAGCTTGATTCTGTATTTGTTGAGCGCCGCGAAGGTTTCGCGCAGTTCGTCAAGTAGTGTGGCTTCTTCGTAGGTCTTGATGACGATATCGTCCACATAAACTTGCATGTTTCTTCCGATTTGCTCCTTCAGGCAGGCCTGCATCATTCGCTGATAAGTGGCGCCTGTGTTTTTTAGTCCGAAGGGCATGGTCCTGTAGCAGAATACTACATAGGGGGTGATGAACGATGTGTTCTCTTCATCTTCTTCCTTCATCCTGATCTGGTTGTATCCTAAGTAAGCGTCAAGAAAGGAAAGTAGATCGCACCCTGCTGTTGAGTCGATTATCTGATCGATTCTAGGCAGGGGGAAGTGGTCCTTCGGACAATGCTTGTTGACTAGTCCGTAGTCGACACACATGCGCAGCACGATCGTGTCTTTCTTGGGCACCAGCACTGGGTTGGCTATCCAGGTGGCTTTCTTCGTTTCTCGGATGAACTGGGCGTCCAGTAACCGGTTGACTTCCTCCCCGATTGCTCTGCGCTTGGGCTCCGAGAATCGTCTCAGCGCTTGCTTCTCCGGCTTCGTTTTTGCTTGATGCGTAGGGCGTGTTCCGCGAATTCGCGTGGTATCCCAGGCATGTCGGCTGGGCACCAGGCGAATATTTCCCACTCGTCTCGAAGTAAAGCGACGAGAGCCGTCGCCTGCTCCTCTGGTAGGTGGGCGTACACGCGGACTGTTTTTTCCGCGTCCGTCGGGTGCACTTGGTGAGTGACTGTGTCGCTGTCGATGCTGAATTCGCGTCCGTACTCCTTTGATTCGCTTCGGTTCACCAATGGGAGGGTACTCCTGTCCGTCACCATGGCTATTTCTCTGAGTTCTTTCTCGTCACCATGGTTATTTCACCAATGGAAGTCACGATCGCATTGATCTGACTTGATGAAGCTTCCGTTGATCGTGAGGACTCCGGCTGATACTGGCATCTTGAGCTTGAGGTAGGCGTAGTGTGGGACCGCCATGAACTGCGTGAATGCTGGCCGTCCCAATATGGCGTGGTACTGCAATTGCCAGTCGAGTACCTCAAACTCGAGGACGTGCTTTGGAAAGTTGCTTCGGTTGTCGAAGACAACTTCGAGTTCGATGACTCCGAGGAATGTGGCTGCTTCTCCTGGGACTACCCCGTGTAACTCGGTGCTCGATTTTGTCAGATCCCTCTGTTAGGTATGTGCTAGGGTTAGCTAGTGCCTTTGCATCATGTCAAAATTTCAAAAAGAAATCTTGGAAATCAATTTCAAAATCAAAATGGGAGAAGGAACACCCCCCAGATGAATTAATTCAAAAGGCCAGATAAAAATATTTTCCAAAAATTCATGTTAGAGTTTTGAAAAGTCTTATAAATGAGTGTGATCACATATCAAGTGATGTGGGACCCACCCCATGCTCATAGATTTTTCAAATATTCAAACAGTACCTTGGAATTAAAGAAATACCCCTTTTTGATTTAAAATTCAAATCAATTGAATTTTTAAAATGTTGAAAGTTTATGAGTGGCTAGTTTATATTATTATGAGGCCACATAAAAGTTTTCAGCATTTAATAAAATGGTTTGGTATTTTTATCAGAGCCAAAACAAATTATAGAAAAAGAAAGGAAAGATTAAACAGAAGAAATTAGAAAACGTTACCTGGCGCCCAGGCGAAGCAGGCCCACCCAGGCCAGCCGGCCCACAGGGGCAGGGGAGTCTTCTTCCCCACCCCGCGCCTCCAAGATGCTCGGTGGAATGCCACCGAGCTAGCTGGTGACGCTACGTCGTCGCCGAGGAGCTTTCAGCCCTCCCCGTGGCCTCTTCTCGCGTCCTGGAATAGTCTCGCAGCCGCCACATCCATTTCCTCCCCTCCAGCGCGACTCCTTCCTCCTCCTTCGCCGATTTCTTCCTCCACCCGATAGCACCGCCGCTCGCCGTCGCAAGAACTCGTGGCCACTGACGTCGAGGAGCTGAACCAAGGTGTCCAAACGCTTCGCTGTCGTCGTCTTCATCGACCTGCGAAGGGAATCGAAGCCGGATGCCTCCACGAGCTTGCTAGCATCATCGTCTTCATCGTCGGCCGCCGCGGATCGACTTCGAATTCCGGCAACTCCAGCGCCTCCCCGAGCAAGCCACCACTCCAGAAAGATTCAGGGTGAGCTTGCGAGTGAAATCCCTCACTTCTCCACCTCGATTTCTTCATGTAGCCGGATCCGCCATGGGAACCCAAGCACCTCACCGCCATGATCGTCGTCCTCCTCGCTCCTATGCTTCTCGTGAACCCCCAGTGCGTGCGTTTGACTCCCATGGTTGCCAGCGTTCGAACGCGCCCCGAATCACCTCAAGTATTGCACTACAACGTTGCTTCCGACCTCGCCGTGGTTCTGTTGCCGCCGGAGTCGTCGCCGTCGTCGCTCCCGACCTCCCCGTGGACCCCCGATGCTTCCAGAAGACGCGGAAGACGACGCTGCATCCAGTGGTGCCCTCCGTTTCCCCTCCCGTGGCCGGAATCGTGTTCCCGTGCTGCACCGCCGTGGCCAGGCCGCCGGCGTGTCAGTGCTAAACCCCCCCCCCCCCTGTTTTCACCTAATTAGTGACCCCTGGGTCACTGACCAGTGGGTCCAGTGGCTTAATTAAGCCACTGGATTAATTTAACCCACGGGTTAAGTTAACCCAGCCACTGACAGGGTGGCCCCACTTGTCAGCCCCCCCCCCCCTGACGTCAGCATTGCGCAATAAATCATTTAAATGAATTTCCAGAGATTATTTGAATTAAAAGAATTCCAGAAAATCCAGAAAATACCCCAAACTTTGGAAATTCATAGAAAATTCATATTAACCCCAAATTGGATAAATAATATATGAAAAATGATCAGGAGAATATTATCTTTCCAAATATGCAACTTTCAACTCTGTTTGAGTTGAAATTAAAATGGGACCAGTAGCATATGTCATTTGGTTAATTTGAATTTAATTCAAATTCAAACCAAATGCTTTTGCTACTTGGACCATGGAATTATGATGTAATTCACCCATACATCAGAAGCACATCTTATACAAGTGAAGATGATTCAAAATGATCAAACCATGTCACATTCAACTTGGCTAAGTTAAATTCAAATGTGGAGTTTGAATTTGCATTTTAAATGCAATATATTCCACTTAAATGGAATTGCCTCACACATCAAAACTTATACTTCAAGCTTTAACATTCAATCATGTGCTTGAGCATTGCATTCATATTGATTGCTACTTCGTGCTTTGTTTGTCGAGTAGAGGTGGAACCGGAGCAGGAGGTCACCCCCTTCGCTGAAGATCCAGAGCCCGAATCTCGTCAGCAAGGCAAGCAAACCCCCATTGATCATGTCGATAAAATCCCACTTCCCTCTCATGCCTCGCTTATGCATTGTTTAGGATGATCACCATGCTTCGTTTCTACCGCATAAATGAACCCATTCCTTTGCATGACCTATCTTTTTGTCACAGTAGTAAGAAAACCACAATCCTAGCAAATGTAGGAGTTGTTTGATATCATGTGGCCCCTGTAATGCTACTGCTTATTGCATGCTTAGTATGATACCATGTTGTTACTGTGATGTGAGTCGGGATGGTAATGATCATGTTGATGTTGGTAGAAAAGTGTTGGTGAATCGACCCTAATACAAGGTGAACGATGAGAGGCTGTGTAGGAGTACACAGTGGGTTGTCTCGTTGAACACCGCCCTAGTATGAGTTCTTGTGTGGTGATCCAAGATGAAGAGTACAACCACACATTGGGCTCACTGACCCCTCTCAACCTATTAACTCATCCCTTTCGATGTCCAGATGTCGCAATAGTTCGGAGTTCTGGTAGGTCTGTGGCCTGGCTGCTAAGTGAGAGAACGGCTCATCCGAGACCGGCTTATGCACCACGCACACATAACTTGGGTCCACTTCGGTAAACCGGCCGGGTTCACGATTGTGGTAACCAACCCAAGTAGGCGGCTTTCTCGGACTAGATCGGCTATGAGGTCACAGTTGTGGTGAGTATCCTCGCCGATACCCCTTGAATGGTGTCGAGATCAAAGGCGGTAAATGATGATCATGTGTGTGTAGCGGTACACCCTTGCAAGGTTAACAAAACTATTCGAATAGCCGCGTCCGCGGTTATGGACTACTTGGAAAGCTTAGCTTGTTTATTAGACAACTTGAATCGGATACTTCTAAAACACACCAAGATAAGTGTCAGTGCTATGGCATGCTTTCTCGTGGGGAAGTCGAGGAAGGCACCATAGTGGTGTAATTGGTTGGAGAAAGTCGTGGACTCGTGTACGCTTCTTACCTCAAAGTCTGGTACTCGTAGTTCAGGATTAGCCAAGTCAAAGCTGGCATTTCTGCATGTGAACCTCACCTCCCTTTACCTTGATACATGTGCATGAGTAGTATAGCTCCTATGTAAGTCTTGCTGAGTACGCCTTTGTACTCATGTTTGCTTAATCTATGTTTTAGATGACGCCACTGACCCTGAAGGTGGCTTCTTCATCGAGCTGGACGACTGAAGTTAAGCTAGTCTAGTCCCAGTCAGCAGACTGGTTCCCTCGTGGAGGGCTTTGTGTTTTAATAAGGCTTCTTAAGCCACTTGTTAAACTTGTCTGTACTCAGACATAATTTGCTTCCGTTCTGTGTTGTAATGTTGGATCACATGTATGTGATCTCTGTGTGTACTCTATAAGGGTTATAAATAAATTGTACACTTTGTAGAGAATTGCAATGGTACCTGCTGTTCATACAAGGCATGTGTGCTGCGTGTATGTTTATAACATGCATGTCTTTGTATGGGTTTTCGAGACCTTAGTTGTGTTCTGGCTGGCGGTCTTTCATACACCAAGTGGCCCTTAGATGTGCGCAGCTTGGGGCATCGCGATGCGATTGTCCGAGACTCCGTCTCGTGCACACTTTGTTGTATGATGGAGCCCGCCCTAGACCCCGACTAAGTGATCGGGCTGGAGTAAGTCTATGTAAGAGTTTTGAGATAGTCGATAGTATGGTTGAGGCGACTTGTGTTTGAATATGGGAGTTCACCACCCATATCATTAGACTTGTGTGCGGACGATGAGGAGCCATTTCAGTTGATCATCCGGCCTGGATGGGATGCCCCTCATGTATGATGCTTTCCGAGAATGTTGAGTGCTTGGCCTTGTCTGTTCAGACAAGTGGGTGCGGTTCTCGGCTCTCCATATGACTATGCCTTAACTGGACTTGCATACGCTAACCCCGGGTCCCGACAGACTTGGTATCAGAGCAGGACTGACTGTAGGACTAGTAGCCTTGGCCGAAGTCGAGTCTAGCTTGCTATAGTTATATAGTTACTCTGGGTATATAAGGGAACAACGTAAGGCTTCTTTTTTCTCCTTACCCCCTTCGTTCTGAGTTCTGAGTCACCCTCATCTTATTCTACGGAAAGATAGGACTAGGCTCTCCTCTGTCTGATTAGCACATCTCGTTGTTTGCTTCCTTGTAGCCGTAGGAAAGTTGTGTTCGGTTTGTTAGATTGGTTATGCTCCCTGTTTTACTACATCGTATGTAAGTGCTGTTTCCATGTTGGAAGAAATTGTCATTTCTTACAATTACAGCCGTTATGCTGTCCGAGTCATTCCAGGTTTATCTCATAATCTGCTGCAATTGCAAACTCTTTTCTGTTTCAGATGGAAGATCTTCCCCCTCGGAAGATTGTTCGTTTGACCAAGTGCCTCGGTGTGCGTGGCCATCCCGCCACGTTGATCGAGATGATGTCCTATGTGGGATATCGATGGTACCCTGAGTACACCATCAAGGAGCAGTTTCACGACTTCAACAAGACGCAGTTCCACTGCATTGTCCGGATCTACCCGTACCACGTCGGAGTCACCCAGCCTATCCACTTTGGACATGGCATTGGCGTTACCGAGAACATGGCTGTGCAGGATGCTGCATATTCATGTATTACACTGCTGAGAGAGGAGCACACCATGCTGAGAGAGACTTCTTTCCGCTATATCCCTGCTGCACTTCCAGGAGAAGAGGGATATTACACCGGACTCTACTCAGATCACTCTGCAGAGGATCCAGCACACCAGGTGACTGCTAGATTTGCTAGTGACAGAGATCGTGATGCACGTGCTCTCCGTTTTGAGCTCCACGCCACCCGAGTTCGTCTGTACCGAGCACTGGCGCTCTTGGCACCCTTTGTGAGCGTGGGATCAGTTGAGTTTGATGCGATCTATCCAGTGAGGACCCAGATGCCTTCTCGAGTTGCTTGGCCCGAGATTGGAGGAATTTTTCCACCCCGTGGTCCTTTGCTTCCACCCTACACTGGACCTAGGCCCCATCCTTGCCCAAATGGATATCAGGGTCCGCAGGCCTCCGTGTTTTCCGATGGTCGCCTCCAGCTACCGGGATATGCGGGTAACTTTTACGAGGACTACTATGGAGATGGAGATGAGTGAGACCGCCTGTGGTCTTACTTAGTGAGGATGTAGTAGTATCTTAGTATGTTGTAAGCAAGGTGTCTAAGTTCCAGAGGCTTAGATAAATAATGTATAGGAAGTCAGAGTGCCTCTGAAGGATGTATCATCTTCATCACGTTTGTATTAGCTTAGTGCTTGTACTAAAACGATGTATGGCTTGTATGACAGCTTGTGAATATATGGCTTGTATGCTTTTATCACCATGTTGTCAAGATGAATACTTCCTTTGCTCTCTAATCCTTCCAGTACTTCAATACCTTGATTAGACTCTTGAAATCAACTCTGTTTGATTTTGGATTTTCACCTTCAGGATGTCTCAAGGAACCAGTGGCCAGGTTGGTCGTAACCAAGGTCGTGGGAACAACCAGGAGGAAGGCAACCTTCCACCCCCACCCACGATGGCCCAAGTTCTGATGGAGGTCGAGAGGAACCGCCGTGACTCTCACCACCTGCTGGAAGTCATCGCACGCAACACCACTCAGCAGCGCAATGAGCTGGTGTCCCTGAACGACTTCATCCTGCTTCATCCCCCAGTTTTTAGTTACTCGACCGAGCCCCTTGACGCCGATGACTGGCTCCGCAGCATCGAAAGGAAGCTCCAAGAAGGCCGTGTTGCAACTGGTGACAAGGTCAGCTATGCCACCTATCACCTCGAAGGTGCAGCTAGTTCTTGGTGGGAGAACTTTTTGAATATGCGTCCCGATGGACCACCTGCATCTTGGGAGGAATTCTGCACGTCCTTCCGCGAGCACCACATTCCCAAAGGTCTCATGGACCGCAAGCGTGAGGAGTTCTGCAACCTCACTCAAGGCAGAAGGACCGTTGATGAGTTTAGTCGTGAGTTCAACCGACTTGCTCGTTATGCAACCGAGGAAGTCTCCACCGACACCAAGAAACAAGAGAGGTTCCGTCGCGGACTCAACACTGGACTTCGTCGTGAGCTCAACCTGCATGACTTTGCCACATTCCAGGTCCTTGTCAACAAGGCCATCAAGGCAGAGGACATGAACACCCCCAACGACTTTCGCAAACACCCTAGAGATGATAGTTCATCCAGTTCTGGCTCCCAGAAGCGCAAGATCTGGATTTCAAACAGCATGTTCCGCCAGAACAACCCACCGAGGCCATCCAATGTGGCGCCTCGTCCACCCACCCAGTTGCACCCAGCTCCACCAAACAACCCAGCTCCACGCACTGTTTTCGGAGCTTGCTACAAGTGTGGTCAGGCAGGCCACTATTCTCGCGAGTGTCCCCAGAACCAGCTCCAACACCAGAGTGCTCCACCACATGCCGGAGGCAACAACAACAACAACAATGGCCGTGGAAAGCCACCCCAGAAGGTCTACACCGCCAAACCCGCTCCTCCCGCCACTCGTGGACGTGTGAACCAGATTGCCGCCGTAGAGACTGACGACACCACTAACGTCATTCTTGGTACGCTCCCAGTCAATTTTGTTCCTACTTCCGTTCTTTTCGACCCAGGAGCATCTCATTCATTCATGTCGGAAAGTTATGCACTTCGTCATGAGTTACCCTTTGTTGAATTGTCCACCCCAATGATTATTCAAACTCCAGGGTCAAGATGGCAAACAAATAGAGTGAGCAATGGTAATCAAATTGCAATTGAGGGTTTAGTATTCCTTGCTTCACTCATAGCCCTCAAGTCTTCAGACATTGATGTCATCCTTGGCATGGATTGGCTATCAAGACAGAATGCCTACCTGGATTGCAGAAGCAAATCCGTGAAACTCACCCACCCTTCAGGCCAAACCGTCAGCTATACCTTGAATGTACTTCCCCTTTCCGAACTTGAAGATATTCCGGTGGTTCGTGACTTCCCGGATGTCTTTCCTGAAGAGCTGCCGGGCATGCCACCCGACAGATGTGTAGAGTTTATAGTGGATCTTGCCCCAGGAACCGCACCAATTTCTCGACGCCCATACAAAATGGCCCCACGTGAGTTAGCTGAGCTTAAAACCCAACTGGAAGCTTTGTTGGAGAAAGGCTTCATCCGCCCTAGCTCATCGCCATGGGGTTGCCCTGTTCTGTTCGTAACGAAGAAAGATGGAACAGAAAGGATGTGCGTAGACTATCGCCCGCTAAATTTAGTGACGATCAAGAACAAGTACCCATTGCCCAGGATCAATGATCTTTATGATCAACTTGCAGGATCCTCCGTCTTCTCCAAGATGGATTTAAGATTAGGTTATCATCAGATCAGAATCCGAAACGAGGACATTCCCAAAACGGCTTTTACTACTCGTTATGGTCTTTGCGAGTACACCGTCATGTCCTTTGGTTTAACCAATGCCCCCGCCACTTTCTCACGCATGATGAATTCGATCTTCATGGAGTATTTGGACCAGTTCGTCGTGGTTTACCTCGATGACATCCTTATATACTCGAAGAACGAAGAAGAACATGCCGAACACTTAAGGCTGGTATTGATGAAACTTAGAGAGCATCGCCTGTATGCTAAATTCTCCAAGTGTGAATTTTGGCTACCAGAAGTGACCTACTTAGGCCACGTGATTTCTGCAAAAGGCATTGCTGTGAATCCCGAGAGAGTTCAGGCCGTCCTTGACTGGACTCCACCTGAATCGGTTAAGCAAGTTAGAAGTTTTCTTGGCCTAGCCAGCTATTGCCGTCGCTTCGTCGAGAACTTTTCTAAAGTTGTAAAGCCTCTAACTGAACTCCTCAAGAAAGATAAGAAATTCTTATGGACTCCCAAGTGCGAGGAAAGCTTTCAAGAGCTAAAAAGAAGATTGACTTCTGCACCTGTACTTGCACCTCCAGACACCAAAAAGGATTTCGAGATCTATTGTGATGCCTCACGGCAAGGGTTAGGATGCATACATCTGCAAGATCGACATGTGGTAGCTTATGCTTCACGCCAGTTGCGGCCACATGAAGAGAACTATCATACCCATGACCTTGAACTCGCTGCCGTAGTTCATGCCCTAACAACTTGGCGACATTACCTCCTTGGTAATCGTTGTGAGATTTTTTCCGACCACCAAAGCCTCAAATATATTTTCACCCAGCCAGATCTTAATCTCAGGAAAAGACGCTGGATTGAGTTGATAAAAGATTACGACGTAGGAATTTCTTACACCCCAGGCAAGGACAATGTCATGGCTGACGCACTAAGTCGTAAGTCTTACTGTAACAACCTCATGTTACTGCAGTATCAACCACTTCTTCATGAGGACTTTCGCAAGCTCAACCTTGAAATTGTTCCTCATGGCTATCTTTCTACCTTGGTGGCGAAACCAACTCTTGATGATCAAATCATAGTTGCCCAAAGGCGTGCATGAGGTGTTCGCCGGATCAAGGAGAACATTCTTAGCGGAGTTACTAAATGTTTCTCCACAGATAGCAAAGGAACGGTCTTCTTTGCAAATCGTTTGGTAGAACCTAAGAATAAGGAACTAAGGCAACTCATCCTCAAAGAATCCCATGACACACCCCTCTCAATTCATCCCGGTAGCACAAAAATGTACCGAGATCTACGCCAGAGATTTTGGTGGACTAGGATGAAGAGAGACATTGCTCAATTTGTTGCCGAATGTGATGTTTGTCATCGCATTAAGGCAGAACATCAAAGACCTGCTGGTACACTTCAACCTTTGTCTATTCCCGAGTGGAAATGGGACAAAGTCGGTATGGACTTCATCACCGGCTTTCCAAGAACCCAGAAAGGAAACAATGCCATCTTTGTTGTCATAGATAGGCTTTCCAAAGTTTCTCACTTCCTTCCGGTTCGCGAGTCTATAACTGCTAGCCAGTTAGCAGACTTGTACATCTCTAGAATTGTATCCCTTCATGGTGTTCCTTTGGAAATCAATTCTGATTGTGGTAGCCTTTTCACCTCTAGATTTTGGGGAAGCTTCCAACGTGCTATGGGAACTCATCTCTCCTTTAGTACAACTTTCCATCCTCAGTCTAGCGGTCAAGTCGAAAGGGTTAACCAAATTCTTGAAGACATGCTCAGAGCTTGTGTTATCTCATTCGGAAAGAATTGGGAGAATTCTCTTTCATTTGCCGAATTTGCTTATAAAAATAGTTTTCAATCTAGTCTGAACATGGCTCCTTTTGAACTCCTTTATGGACGACGATGTCGAACACCACTAAACTGGTCTGAAACCGGTGAAAGACAATTCTTTGGACCGGATATGATCAAGGAAGCAGAAGAGCAAGTTCGCATTGTTCGTGATCAATTGAAAGCAGCCCAGTCTCGTCAGAAAAGCTACTATGATCGTCATCATAGGCAAGAAAGCTACAATCTGGATGAGAAGGCTTACCTTCGGGTTACTCCTCTGAAGGGAACCCAACGTTTCGGTATCAAAGGCAAGTTGGCCCCACGTTACATCGGACCTTTCCGCATTATTGCTAAACGTGGAGAAGTTGCCTACCAACTTGAACTACCTCCGCACCTCTCCCGAGTACATGATGTATTCCATGTGTCCCAACTCAGGCGTTGCTTCAAGGACCCCCTCCGCGAAGTCGACCATGAAACGCTTGATCTCCAAGATGACCTTTCTTATCGAGAATACCCCGTTCGTATTCTTGATTTCGCAGAGTGTGTCACTCGTCGTCAGAAGATTAGGTTTCTGAAAGTGCAATGGTCACACCACTCTGAAAGAGAAGCTAAGTGGGAAAGAGAAGACCGTCTCACCGAGTACCCCACCTTCCTCCCGCTGACTTCTGAATCTCGGGACGAGATTCTTTTGAGTGGGGGCGGGTTGTCAGATCCCTCTGTTAGGTATGTGCTAGGGTTAGCTAGTGCCTTTGCATCATGTCAAAATTTGAAAAAGAAATCTTGGAAATCAATTTCAAAATCAAAATGGGAGAAGGAACACCCCCCAGATGAATTAATTCAAAAGGCCAGATAAAAATCTTTTCCAAAAATTCATGTTAGAGTTTTGAAAAGTCTTATAAATGAGTGTGATCACATATCAAGTGATGTGGGACCCACCCCATGCTCATAGATTTTTCAAATATTCAAACAGTACATTGGAATTAAAGAAATACCCCTTTTTGATTTAAAATTCAAATCAATTGAATTTTTAAAATGTTGAAAGTTTATGAGTGGCTAGTTTATATTATTATGAGTCTTCTTCCCCACCCCGCGCCTCCAAGCTACTCGGTGGAATGCCACCGAGCTAGCTGGTGACACCACGTCGTCGGCGAGGAGCTTCCAGCCCTCCCCGTGGCCTCTTCTCGCGTCCTGGAGACGTCTCGCAGCCGCCACGTCCATTTCCTCCCCTCCAGCGCGACTCCTTCCTCCTCCTTCGCCGATTTCTTCCTCCACCCGATAGCACCGCCGCTCGCCGTCGCAAGAACTCGTGGCCACTGACGTCGAGGAGCTGAACCAAGGTGTCCAAACGCTTCGCCGTCGTCGTCTTCATCGACCTGCGAAAGGAATCGAAGCCGGATGCCTCCACGAGCTTGCTAGCATCATCGTCTTCATCGCCGGCCGCCGCGGATTGACTTCGAATTCCGGCAACTCCAGCGCCTCCCCGAGCAAGCCACCACTCCAGACAGATTCAGGGTGAGCTTGCGAGTGAAATCCCTCACTTCTCCACCTCGATTTCTTCCTCTAGCTGGATCCGCCATGGGAACCCGAGCACCTCGCCGCCTTGGTCGTCGTCCTCCTCGCTCCAGTGCTTGTCGTGAACCCCCAGTGCGTGCGTTTGACTCCCAGGGTTGCCAGCGTTCGAACATGCCTCGAATCACCTCAAGTCTTGCACTACAACGTCGCTTCCGACCTCGCCGTAGTTCTGTTGCCGCCGGAGTCGTCGCCGTCGTCGCTCCCGACCTCCCCGTGGACCGCCGATGCTTCCAGAAGACGCGGAAGACGATGCTGCATCCAGTGGTGCCCTCCGTTTCCCCTCCCGTGGCCGGAATCGTGTTCCCGTGCTGCGCCGCCGTGGCCAGGCCGCCGGCGTTTAGCCGCCGGCATGTCAGTGCTAAACCCCCCTGTTTTCACCTAATTAGTGACCTCTGGGTCACTGACCAGTGGGTCCAGTGGCTTAATTAAGCCACAGGATTAATTTAACCCACGGGTTAAGTTAACCCAGCCACTGACAGGGTGGCCCCACTTGTCAGCCCCCCCCCCCCCTGACGTTAGCATTGCGCAATAAATCATTTAAATGAATTTCCAGAGATTATTTGAATTAAAAGAATTCCAGAAAATCCAGAAAATACCACAAACTTTGGAAATTCATGGAAAATTCATATTAACTCCAAATTGGACAAATAATATATGAAAAATGATCAGGAGAAAATTATCTTTCCAAATATGCAACTTTCAACTCTGTTTGAGTTGAAATTAAAATGGGAACAGTAGCATATGTCATTTGGTTAATTTGAATTTAATTCAAATTTAAACCAAATGCTTTTGCTACTTGGACCATGGAATTATGATGTAATTCACCCATACATCAGAAGCACATCTTATACAAGTGAAGATGATTCAAAATGATCAAACCATGTCACATTCAACTTGGCTAAGTTAAATTCAAATGTGGAGTTTGAATTTGCATTTTAAATGCAATATATTCCACTTAAATGGAATTGCCTCACACATCAAAACTTATACTTCAAGATTTAACATTCAATCATGTGCTTGAGCATTGTATTCATATTGATTGCTACTTCGTGCTTTGTTTGTCGAGTAGAGGTGGAACCGGAGCAAGAGGTCACCCCCTTCGCTGAAGATCCAGAGCCCAAATCTCGTCAGCAAGGCAAGCAAACCCCCATTGATCATGTCGATAAAATCCCACTTCCCTCTCATGCCTCGCTTATGCATTGTTTAGGATGATCACCATGCTTCGTTTCTACCGCATAGATGAACCCATTCCTTTGCATGACCTATCTTTTTGTCACAGTAGTAAGCAAACCACAATCCTAGCAAATGTAGGAGTTGTTTGATATCATGTGGCCCCTACAATGCTACGGCTTGTTGCATGCTTAGTATGATACCATGTTGTTACTGTGATGTGAGTCGGGATGGTAATGATCATATTGATGTTGGTAGAAAAGTGTTGGTGAATCGACCCTAATACAAGGTGAACGATGAGAGGTTGTGTAGGAGTACACAGTGGGTTGTCTCGTTGAACACCGCCCTAGTACGAGTTCTTGTGTGGTGATCCAAGATGAAGAGTACAACCACACATTGGGCTCACTGACCCCTCTCAACCTATTAACTCATCCCTTTCGATGTCCAGATGTCGCAATAGTTCGGAGTTCTGGTAGGTCTGTGGCCTGGCTGCTAAGTGAGAGAACGGCTCATCCGAGACCGGCTTATGCACCACGCACACATCACTTGGGTCCACTTCGGTAAACCGGCCGGGTTCACGATTGTGGTAACCAACCCAAGTAGGCGGCTTTCTCGGACTAGATCGGCTATGAGGTAACAGTTGTGGTGAGCATCCTCGCCGGCACCCCTTGAATGGTGTCGAGATCAAAGGCGGTAAATTATGATCATATGTGTGTAGCGGTACACCCTTGCAAGGTTAACAAAACTATTCGAATAGCCGCGTCCGCGGTTATGGACTACTTGGAAAGCTTAGCTTGTTTATTAGACAACTTGAATCGGATACTTCTAAAACACACCAAGATAAGTGTGAGTGCTATGGCGTGCTTTCTCGTGGGGAAGTCGAGGAAGGCACCATAGTGGTGTAATTGGTTGGAGAAAGTAGTGGACTCGTGTACGCTTCTTACCTCAAAGTCTGGTACTCGTAGTTCAGGATTAGCCAAGTCAAAGCTGGCATTTCTGCAAGTGAACCTCACATCCCTTTACCTTGATACATGTGCATGAGTAGTATAGCTCCTATGTAAGTCTTGCTGAGTACGCCTTTGTACTCACGTTTGCTTAATCTATGTTTTAGATGACGCCACTGACCCCGAAGGTGGCTTCTTCATCGAGCTGGACGACTGAAGTTAAGCTAGTCTAGTCCCAGTCAGCAGACTGGTTCCCTCGTGGAGGGCTTTGTGTTTTAATAAGGCTTCTTAAGCCACTTGTAAAACTTGTCTGTACTCAGACATAATTTGCTTCCGTTCTGTGTTGTAATGTTGGATCACATGTATGTGATCTCTGTGTGTACTCTATAAGAGTTATAAATAAATTGTACACTTTGTAGAGGATTGCAATGGTACTTGCTATTCATACAAGGCATGTGTGCTGCGTGTATGTTTATAACATGCATGTCTTTGTATGGGTTTTCGAGACCTTAGTTTTGTTCTGGCTGGCGGTCTTTCATACACCAGGTGGCCCTTAGATGTGCGCAGCTTGGGGCATCGCGATGCGATTGTCCGAGACTCCGTCTCGTGCACACTTTGTGGTATGATCGAGCCCGCCCTAGACCCCGACTAAGTGATCGGGCTGGAGTAAGTCTATGTAAGAGTTTTGAGATAGTCGATAGTATGGTTGAGGCGACTTGTCTTTGAATATGGGAGTTCACCACCCATATCATTAGACTTGTGTGCGGACGATGAGGACCCATTTCAGTTGATCATCCGGCCTGGATGGGATGCCCCTCACGTACGATGCTTTCCGAGAATGTTCAGTGCTTGGCCTTGTCTGTTCAGACAAGTGGGTGCGGTTCTCGGCTCTCCATATGACTATGCCTTAACTGGACTTGCATACGCTAACCCCGGGTCCCGACAGACTTTCTCCATACTGATCGTGGCATCAACATCTTTTGCAGGGTGCTGGCAAAGATGATGTTCATGCTACTGCCTCCGTCGATGAAGATCCTATCCATGTCGTACCCTCCGATTTGTGCGTCGAGCAACAGGGGCGCGTGCCCCGGTCTTGGGACTGCGGGTGGATGGTCGTCCTGTGAGAATGTGATGCTGGTCTCCGTATCATGTAGCTGGTAGACTTCGACTATGTTTATGCTCTCGGCTTCTCTGACTTGCAGAGTGTAGGCGTTGCTTTGTGCTTGCGGTACCCTTCCTTCTTGGATCATGAGCACATGTTCTTGCAGCGGGCTGTGACGTCCTTCCGGGCTTGAGGGCGGCGCTTGTTCGGGTCGTCGGTTGCGCCCGTCTTCTTTCTGCTTGTCCTTCTTGAGGTCGTTGGCTAGCTCATTGAGAAGGCGGCACTCCCTCAAAGTGTGACCTGACCTGACGCGTCCCCATTCATCCTCGAAGTTGTGGATCGTGCAGGGTCCTGCCAGCTGTTCTCTAGCCGTAAGTTTGCTAGATCCGGCGTACCTCTTCCTTCTCGAGATCCCGAAGATTTTCTCGTGATCCTCCGGGTGTTAGTGGAAGCGGGGGTCGTTGCTGATTCCTCGATTCATGTCTTGGTTCTTGATGAGGTTGGCGAATTCATCCGGCCTTCGATCTGGGTCATAGTACTCGCCCACCCGTGTCTCTGAGTCGTTGTCCTAGCTGACGGCAGGTGCTCGTGTGACGGCGTGTCGTCGGGCGGTCGTCGATTGCGCGGCTGCGTGTCGTGGCTCCTTTATTGCAGCCTTGCCGTAGATCTCCTATGCGCGCCTTTTGAGTCGTCGATTCCTTCTTCCTTGGCGATGGTTCTGCTTATCGCTGGTTTCGATCTCGTAGTCATCGTCTTGACGTGCGGTGGGTGCCCGGGCGGTGGTGGGTTGTCGAAAGATTTGCGAGTCCTCCGCTGCGCGTCGCGTCTCGTCGAGTTGAATTCCTTTGTAGAGCCCCCTCGCCGTTCTTCTGAGTCGTCGATTCCTTCGGCGCTGACGTTGCACTTGGCCCTTACCGTAGTATCGGTCCTGGCACAACTGTATCTCGAGTGGTCTTGATGGGGTGGCAGAGATGTCCGCCGTGATCTTGAATCCTTCGAGTGGGCTAGATCTGGTTCTTGCCTTTGAGTTGTAGCTTGCTGAAGATGGGACCGCTGAGATCGTGATCCCAACCTGTGTAGTTCCCAAAGACGGCGCCAATTGACGGGGATCAACCCCGGCAAATACCATGGTTAGGGACCCTGGGTTAGTCATGAGAGGCACATGTTGGACGATAGCTCGTCGGCAAACAGGGAGGCACGCTCCTGCTCGATATTATTTATGGGGGAGATGCGATTACAGGGGACGACAAGGCTGGAGCGCTCAAGGCTAGGGTTACAGATGATATTCCTCCCTCTGGTGTCGCCCCTCCTAGCCCTTATATACTGGGCTAGGTCTCGGGGAGTTCATATACGTTTACAGGTAAGCTTTCCTAACCCGAGCTTGCTCCGTACGGCAGGTCTTCACCCCTTCCTTGTGAGTCGTAGACTCCTACATCGGCGCCTATTAGCGGGCCGAGGTTCTATCTTCATGGGCCATCTGTCTTCATGGACACCAGGTAGGCTCATCCGTATGAGTCGTGGGTCACCCACTCATCATTGGTGGAACGTGCCAAACCTTTCTCCTGTTCTACCCATAGACTACCCATAGGCACTCTCGACCTGCAAACCTGCATCGGCAGCAGCACCGATCGGAAACTCGTGTAAAAACTCGAAGAAATAAATGAGATGTTGCCCAAATAATACTACTTAAAGAACTCGGGGGCTCGAGCGCAGACTCCCCCCGAGAGACGCCATTTCTCTTCTGCGACGGTACTTAAAGCACTCGGGGGCTTGAGCGCAGACTCCCCCCGAGAGACGCTATTTCACTTACGCGACGATACTTAAAATCAGTCGGGGGTTCGAGTGAAGACTCCCCCCGAGAGACGCTATTTCTCTCACGCGACGATATTTAAAGAACTCGGGGGCTCGAGCACAAACTTCCCCCGAGAGACGCTATTTCGTTTAATCAACGACACCTACAACATTTGGGGGACATTACTTCGCCCCTTATCGTTTTTAAAACAAGCCCTACTCAAAGTTTTTGCATCAACACAGTCTATTCCCCAAAGATAAGGATAAAGCAGGCATCGGACATAGCATCTTTTTTTTAAGTCTTCACCCGATCACAAGTGATCACCTAAACACTCGGGGATTACTCCCATCGGGAGCGCTGCCGCGCACCCGATAGTACTGCAAAGCACTCAAAGACATTTTTCATTAAACAAGGACCCGAATACAGTTTCCATTACAAAGGACTCAAAGACATTCTCCATTATAAAGGACTCGAAGAAATTCTCGATTACAATGAACTCGAAGACAATTTCCATTACAAAGGATCCGAAAGAAGCACAAATTACATGTCAAAGTGATTCAAGGCTCAGTACGAAAAGAAAAAAACCCTAATACACATCAGAGGACTACAAGACCAAACAACACGAAGAATTATGGCTTCTACATGTGCGACATGCTGAGATAATTGGCACTTTGGTCCACATCTTGACGAGCATCATCACAGACAAAGTAAGAACTAAGCATGCGAAGAGAAACTCGCCTCCTTCCTGAGCCTGGTGACCTTGACTACCGGCGCACCCGCTTGTCTGGTGGCTTGACGTTCGAGTCCTCCATAGAACTAGAAGAGCAAGCACCACCATTCGAGGAGTCGGTAGAAGAAGAAGTTGAAGCCGAAGCACCATTTGACTCTCCAGAACCAGTTTTGCTCGTTTCATCCTAGTACGGGTCCAAACGATACCGCCGGCATCAAATGCACGGACGACGAGAATAACTTTGCCATCAAAACGACAGCAAAGGATATCTCCATCACAAAAATTCAGCCGTCAAGAAAATGACCTCTAGCCAGATCCAAAGAAAATCAGGAATGAGTTATCAACGTCCAGCTCCACCACTGTGGGAGACCGAGCACACCCTTGCAGCTGCAGCCACAGACCCCTCAAATTGAGTTTAGAAAAAATGGAGGCAAATGAAGATGGAAGAGGATCCGATAAGCGGTCTGTCTAAGAACACGCAGAAGAAAGTCGTAGCGCCAAACACCCTCCTCTTCGTGAGAAGAGGTAAGTGATGTCGTAGCTCCATGACGTCCACCACGCGAAGAACGACGCGTACGGCCACCACAGGCGTGTCGGCTACGTCCTCGGCCAACCACGCCGCCAGAAGAGCTAACAGTAACTACGCCGCCACCACTCTTGGGTGCCATATCATGAAGAAGGAGAAGAAAAAGATGGGAGAAGTACAGACGCCGAGCCCAGGAAAATAACAACAGGTATTCATAGCACAACCCAGGTGCAAGCAAGGAAAACACGCAGAAACCCAGACGACGCTATCATTAATTCAAAGACCAATGCGCTTGGCGCTACGAATTCCAAGACTAGATGCATCTTCAAATCAAGCACTATTCAATAAAGGACGCATCAAATCTCGCATGTTTCCCATACACGCCTCGAAAACCCAACGGGCAGCAGCAGCGCAGTACTGCAGCGAAACATCCAAGATGTCATTATGGCTGATCAGAAGATGTGACGGTTCGGAGACCAAGCGTTGTCATCACAATGGTCACCAAAAGCATTGTTATGATGCTTATCCTCGCGACAGTTGAAGAAGGATGATTCAAGATAAAAACAATTGGTAAAATCAAGCCCGTTAAAGATTCCCTGTCTCTTTGTGCCAAAATTTTTACTTTGTTCCAAAAATCTTACTCCCATCGGGAGAACCTTGCCTTTGCTAAAAACAGAGCAATTTTCCAAACTTCGACAATGCGGGTTGCTACTCCCCCCTATTAAGAGCAATTAAATCTACAGAGTTCGGTTTCTCTCTCACCCAGAAGGCAAAGATGTGCTCGAGTTGCTCACTCGCACTAACAAAAAGCGATACATCTACAGAGTTCGGGTGCTCCCTCACTCAGAAGATAATAAAGCATTCGAGAGGCTACTCGCAAGACTCGACTAATACCCACTAGGACAATATGCCCACACACTCGACGAGTATCCGAGTGGATGCATCTCTTATCAACTCCTCGCCTGAGCTCGCAAAAGCTCCGCGGGTGACTACTATAGTCCACTTGATCTGTTTATTCCAAGTGGGTGCATCTCTAATTAGGCTCCGCGCCTCTATAAAAAATGATGCATGGGCGGCGACACACTGCACCCCAGATGCCGCGCAAGCTTAGCGCGTAGGTAAGACCCCGCTGCGCAGTCGGCCGGGCCGGGACTTGCCACAACGCGACTTCACTCCCGATGTTTTCCATGCGATTGCATGAGGAAAGATGAGCCGATAACGGACGCGTTAATGCTGTTTGATGAGACCGGTGGCTTTGATCCAGTAAGGCGTGCAGCGGCATGGACTTTGCTGGACATCAGTCGTTTCCATGTTCGTGTCGAGGGACACGGGCTTGATTGGGCTACTGAGGTATTTGTCACTAGTGAAATTCACCAACGGCCCTTTCAGCTTATCATCCCTCGAATAAACATTTTTATGGCAACCAGCCAACGACTCGCAGCCGCGCTGCACATTTGAAGGCAAGTGATGGCGGATTCGAGTCCCTGTGCTACTCTTCGAGTTACCCAGGCACTCGGGGGCTATTGATGAGGGGGTAACACCACGACTCCTGCGTGTGAGGATACCTGGTGCATATGAAGACAGAAGTCCTGCTGGAAGCCTTGATAGGCCCACGACTGCCCACTCAAGGCACCGACGTAGGAGTCCACGACCAACGTGGAAGCCAAGACTTGGCGTCCAAGGCGAAAGCTAGATTAGGAAATCGTCCCTATAACCTGAGTCGGACTCCCCGACACCCAGCCTAGTATATAAAAGCTGGGAGGGGTGACAGCTCAGGGCATCCAATCTTCAATCAACACCTCCGGTCTTGAGAGAACTCGCCTCGACCGCCACTGTAATCACCTCCCGCATAATACAATCGAGAAGGAAGTACTGTCTCCTGTTAGCCCCCGAGTATCGCCAACTTTCTCATCCTCTCTACGATCTAACCCAGGGTCCCTGACCATGGGATTTGCCGAGGTCAATCCTCATCAACGAAGAACACCAATCGTTCATCACCCCCTACGGTCTATTTTGCTACAAGACAATGCCTTTCAGATTGAAAACGCTGGAGCCGCGTACCAGCGGATGATGCAAGCATGTCTAAGGGATCAAATCAGCATCAATGTCTAAGTGTACGTCGATGACATCCTCATCAAAACATAGAATGCGGGCACACTACTCGATAACTTTCGAGAGACTTTCACAGCACTCAACAAATACAGAATCAAGCTCAATCCAAAAAAGTGCGTGTTCGGCGTCCCAGCCGGAAAACTACTTGGGTATATGGTCTCTGCCCAAGGAGTCGAAGCAAACCCAGTAAAAGTCCAAGCACTCGCTAGGATGCATGAACCCGTCAACATTAAGGGCGTGCAGCAACTCACCGGAAGACTCACAGCCTTGAGCCGTTTCATCCGCAGGCTGGTAGAGAGGACTATTTCATTATACCAACTACTCAGAAAAGGAGGAAAATTAGAGTGGACTGAAGAAGCCCGGAATGCATTTGCGGACCTAAAGAAGACTCTCTCCACCCCACCAATCCTGGCAGTACCAAAGGAATGAGAACCCCTTTAGCTCTACATAGCGGCACAAAGAAGCGTGGTGAGCACGACTGTAACGCCCCGACCACACCCACTGGTTCCCGGCGTACGCCTGGCGGGATCTAGACTGTCCCCACAGACCAACACTAGTCTTTCCTGCGCACTTTATCCTCACTCGTGCGCACCCGGGAACAACTTCCCGGTCGGTCACCCATCCTCAAATCGCTCCAAGCCAAGCACGCTTAACTTTGGAGTTCTTTGGATCTGGGCTCCCGGAAAAGAAGGTGGACCTTGTTGATATGAGTAGTCTATCATTCCTATTAAGCCAGGATGTCACATACACCCCCACTCAAAGGAACTGATGTCCTCATCGTCCCACAGGAACGTTCCCTCTTGGCACACGTCTGTGCGTCCAGTGCCGACACATGTCACACATGTTCGCGCACTGACCAACACACGCCTGTATAACCGCAAGGGTCGGCTCTGATACCATTTGTAACGCCCCGGCCACACCCACCGGTTCCCGACGTACGCCTGGCGGGATCTAGACTGTCCCCACAGACAAACACTAGTCTTTCTTGCGCACTTTGTCCTCACTCGTGCGCACCCGGGAACAACTTCCCGGTCGGTCACCCATCCTCAAATCGCTCCAAGCCAAGCACGCTTAACTTTGGAGTTCTTTGGATCTGGGCTCCCGGAAAAGAAGGTGGATCTTGTTGATATGAGTAGTCTATCATTCCTATTAAGCCAGGATGTCACAACGACGCTCCTCGTCGAGCGCGCGGAAGAAGGCAAAGTACAAAGCATACAAAGGCCAACCTACTACCTAAGCGAGGTCTTCACAAAATCTCAGCAACGGTACCCGCACTATCAGAATCTCATGTATTTCATTGTCTTGACATCACGAAAAGTAACGCATTACTTCGACGAGCATATAATCACGGTTGTGAGCAGCGCACTACTCGCAGATCAACTTCGGCAAGACATCATGTTAGCATACTAGAAGCAGAATATAAGGGGCTCCTCCATGGCATGCGCATGGCAAAAGCTTGCGGCGCCACCCGCCTCCAAATCTATGGTGATTCCAACCTTGTCGTTCAACAAGCAATGAGGTACTGTGAAGCAGTCGCAGACAACATGTTTGCATACCAGAAGCTCTACAACACCCTAGAAGGAGAGTTCGATGGATACGACCTTAACTACGTCGCCAGAGCGAATAACACAGAAGCAGAAGAGCTCACAAACATCGGATCAACTCGAGGACCAGCTGCCCTAGGAGTGTTTCTCGAGAGTATCAGCCAAAGATCAATCAATGCCAAGACACTCGCCCGAGGAGCTGCCATAGAAGTCGGAAACACAAGCGAACCGGCACAAGTAGCAGCAGCGAATCCAGCTGCTGACGAAGAAGGCAACAACACAGTCGAGGAGATAGAACCAGCGGAACCCGAAGGCCCAACCTGGGCAAGACATTTCCTCAAATTTCTGATACAAGGCACCTTGACACAGAATCTCGAGGAAGCCCGACGCATCAGCCGACTATCTAAGGCATTCACCATAATCAATAGATAGCTCTACAATCGCAACATTTCTACTCCAAAAGTGCATGGAGGAGGAAGACGGCAAGGCCCTACTACTCGAGATCCACGAAGGCACTTGCAGACACCACCCAAGCAGTCGCGCCCTAGTGGACAAAGCCTTTCGAGTTGGTTTCTACTAGCCAACCGCGATGCGAAATGCGGTAGATATCGTGCGACGCTGCATCACCTTTCAAAAATTCTCTAGCAGGCCCCACGCCCCAACATCAGAACTCAAAACCATACCATTGTGCTGGCCCTTCGCAACATGGGGACTCGACATGGTTTGTCTTCTTAAGAAATCCTAAAAAGGCGGCCAAACACATCTTCTAATAGTAGTCGGCAAGTTCACGAAGAGGATCGAGGAAGTACCAATCACCAGCTTGACAGCCCTCACGGCAGTTAACTTCATCAAGTCAATCATCTTTTGATTCAGAGAGCCATACAACATCATCACTAATAATGGTAGAAACTTCACAGCAGCAGAATTCCAAAACTTCTGCCAAGAGCTGGGCATCAAGATCAACTATGCCCCAGTCGTGCATCCACAGTCCAACAGACAAGTGGAGAAAGCAAATGGCTTAGGATGCGGCGGAATCAAATTGCGGCTCCTCGCACCACTCGAGCAAGCCGAACGAAACTTGATAGAAGAACTTTTCGGAGTCCTATGGAGCTTGCGCACAACCCCCAACGCTTCAGCCCAATACACGCAATTTTTCATGGTGTACGGGGCGGAAGCTGTACTGCTGATGGCACTGAAGTAGTGATCCTCGTTGGCTACCACAAGTCGAAGGTTTAGATTTAGCATAGCACTAATTTCCCTCGGTGAAGATACCAAGGTTTGTCTCCAGTAGGACACCAAGACGACAAGTAGGTGATAGCGGCGCTAGAATTACTTGATAGCGCAAGAGCTGACGTGGACCTGCACACAGATACAAATAATTTTCTCCCAACGAGTACAGAGAGGTTGTCAATCTCTCCGCCCTTGTTGTTTACAACTGAAAGTAAAAGCAGTAAATAAATTGAGGGTGTAAACTGTGGTGGAAATATGGATCGAGGCCCCATGAAGTTCACTAGTGATGTCTCTCTCCCAACAGACGATAAACATCTATGCGAGGTGAACAAATTACAGCTGGGAAATTGACAGGATAAAAACGCACTGCAATGCTAACTATGCTATAAAAGAAAGGAAGAGGATCAAAAGCATGGGAAGTATTCCAAGACAAGTAGACCGAAATTCATCGGCATCTACTCACTCTTCATCCACCTTGAGATATATATCCAGAACATCTCGCTGGTATTAAGTTGCGAGCACCACCCAAAGTGTAAACCAAAAGCAACAGACAACTGCATTAAAAGAACTTTGCGTAAAGTAAACAATCCTTCCACCCGCAAGTACAAGCATCGTTGTTTTCCCCCTAGTGGTAACATCACATCCCCTAGACTCATGTTTGTGTCACTCAAGCTAGTAATTGGGGGGCATGAACCCACAATCATGCCTAACGCTCCCTCTTGGAGTTAAGATCCATCACTTGGCCAAAGTAATAAAAAGCAATGGAGAAGATGCAAGAATTACTCAAGAAAATAAATATAAAAGGAGAAGAACTAAATATATTACTCGTCACAATCTGAAAATAATCTCATAATCCATCAGATCCCAGCAAACTCAACATAGCAACAACAGAAAAATTACATATGTGCCTTGATCATGTAGGGCAGCTCACAAGGTCTATACATTGAAGAATAAAGATGGAGAGAAGACATAACATAGTGTCGGGACCCGGAATATGCATATGTAATTCCAATCACAACTCAATCATATGGAAAGCCGAGAGCCGCACCCACTTGTCTAAGCAGACAAGGCCAAGCACATAACAATCTTGGAAAGCATCGAACGTGAGGGGCATCCCATCTAGGCCGGATGATCAATTGAGATTGGTCCTCGTCGTCCGCTCACAAGTCTAAATGATTATGGGTGGTGAAATACCATATTCATGGACAAGTCGTCTCAACCATATTATCAATTGAATTATAACACTTACATAAACAGACTCCAGCCAATCCCTTAGTCGGGGTCTCGGGCGGGCTCGATCATACAACAAAGTGTGCATGTGAGAGAGTCACGAGCAATCACATCGCGATGCCCCAAGCTGCGCATATCTAAGGGCCTCTTGGTGTATAAAAGACCGCCAGCTAGATCACGACTAAGGTCTCGAAAACCCATTCTAAGACATGCATTTTATAAACATACACGCATCACACATGTCTAGTATGATTAGCAGGTATCATCACATAACTCTACAAAGTACTTCTTTATTCACTTACACATAGAGCATACAAAGATCACATGGCTGTGATCAACATTACATCGTACAACGGACGAAAATAAGGTCTGAGTACATACAAGATTAATAAATGGCTTAGGGAAGCCTTGTACAACAAACATGCCCTTCCACAAGGAACCAGACTGCTGTCTGGAACTATACTACAAAGGTCAACGTCGAGCTTCAGGTCTGTGACTCCATCGGGGTCTGGGTTCTCATCTAAAACATAGAATAAGCAAACGTGAGTACAAAGTCGTACTCAGCAAGACTTACATCAGACTATACTACTCATGCTCAAGTTTCAAGGTAAAGGAGGTGGGGTTCAACATGAAGAAGTGCCAACTTTGACTTGGCTAGTACTGAACTATGAGTACTAGACTTGAGGTAAGAAGCGTACATGAGTCCACTACCAAGTCTCCAAACAATACACCACTATGGTTACTTCCTCGACTTCCCCACGAGGAAGCCAACCATAGCACTCACGCTTATCTTGCGAGTTTTATAAGTATCCATTCAAGTTGTCTAATGATCAAGTAGAGGTCTCCAAGTAGTCCATAACCGCGGACACGACTATTCGAATAGTTCATTACCCTGCAGGGGTGTACATATTCACATGCGTGTCATGACTTATCGCCTCGTTCTTGTCACCCTTCAAGCTGGTGGCGGACGTGGATGGACACCAAGGGACTACCCTCACATCACCTTCTCTAAACCAGGAGTCGACTACCTGAGTTTGGCACCGCTCGAGAGTCTGGCCGGTTCAACAAAACGGACTCAGATAATGCAAGGGACCGAGACGCCACCTCTGCCAGATGTTTTTACTCCCTCACAAGTCCACCCACATGTCTATATGATGCAACCTTTCATCATTATTTTTCTATGCATATGTCAAATAGAAAACCCGAATCTATTGTGACTTCTGGACCGGATCGGGTAAGTAAAGAGGTCAAACGGGGCTCCCATAAACCCTACATGTGGTCATACTCTTTGTCTTGGATCACAAAACAGGAAATCGGGGCCTAGGGCAGTGTTCAACGAGACAGCCCACTGTGTACTCCTACACGGCCTCTCATCGTTCACCTTTGTTTATGGTGGATTCACCAACACATTATCATCAGCACCATTATGATCAACCATCCCGACTCACAATCAAAGTAACCACTTTGTAACACTAAGAAGCAATAAGCAGTTGCAGGGGACACATGCTCATCATTCAACTCCTATATCTGCTAGGATTGTGGTTTGCTTAATACGGTGACAAAATGATAGGTCATGCATCGGAATGGGTTCAACTATGCAAAAGAATGTATTATTGTGATTTCCTAAACATGGATAAGCGATACTGAGAGGGAAATGGGTTTTTATAGACATGATCAATGGGGTTTGCTTGCATTGCTGACGAGGTTCGTACACGGTGTCTTCAACGGAGGGCGTGATATCGGGTTCCGACTCCACCTCTATTCGATAGCAAATAATGCGAACAATCTATCCAAATAATAGACAATGAACATACACATGATCAAGTGGTAAAATATGATGTACATGTTGCTGATGTGTGGACAATTCCATTTAAATGAAGTGTATTGCATTTAAGTTGCAAATTCAAACACCTTATTTGAATTTAAAAGGGTTCATATGCACATTTTCTACTATTTCCCCATTTTAAAATGGTCAAACATGAAAAAAAAACGCATAATCTTAATCCTTGCATTTTTCTGATAATTTTTCATATATTATTTGTCCAATTTGGAGTTAATATGAATATTCTATGAATTATTGAAGTTTAAATGAATTTCTGCCAATTTTTGATTTCTTTTAATTAGAAAACTGATTTATTGTGTGGGCCTGACGTCTCTATGACGTCAGGGGGGGCAGACGTGTGGGGTCACACTGTCAGTGGCTGGGGGGTTTAATCTCTCTGTTATTTTAAACAGAGAGAGGGTTAGAGGGCTTCGCCCCACTTGTCAGTGGGTGTGGGTTTTAATTAGGCGTGGGATTAGTTAGCGCTAATGGCTAGCTCGCCGGCGATGACCAAACCCTCGGCGGAGCATCGCCGGAGTTGGGATTTTGGGCGCTTCTGGGCACAGGACTTGTTCGGGGAGATGCCCCATGCTCTCCCGCTTCGAAGGGAGCAAACAGGGGGACGCCAGGGCCACCAGGGCGATGCCGGCTTCAATTGGCGAGGCGACCGGAGCACTTGAGAGACGGCTACGACGAAGGAGGCCACAGGGAGAAGAACGGAGGGGCTGGGGCGAACGGGGAGCTCACCGGGAATGCGATGAGGGGCACGGCGAGGTCGAGAGTGAGCGGGCACGGCCGGAATGTCTCGCCGGAGCTGCGCCGGCCGACGGGGAAATCTTGTCGCGAACGTCACCTCCAGTGGATCTTGGCGCAAATTGGAGAGGGGTTTGATGGAGACGACAACGGCGATCCTTCAGGGCACGATGGCGCAGCGAGGGGAGGCCAGTGGCTACGTCGGGCACGGAGGCTCCAGTTGGCTCGGTCTTTGCGCAAAAATGGCGATGCCGAGAGAAGGATGTCGCCAGGGGCTAGGGGGTAAGATGGGGAAGCTTGTGGGCGTCTGCGTGGCGCGAGGAGAGAGCCCGAGAAGGTCTAGGGGGGACGTGCCCCTCGCCGGCGTCAGCATGGCAGCCACCGAGCTGCTTTCCACGCGGGGGGGGGGGGGGGGGGGAGGGGGAAGACGACAAGCCCCTAGGTGGGCTTGGGCCGGGGAGGGATAAGTTGGGCCCGAGGCCTGTAGGCGTGGGCTCGGATTTGTTTTTCTTTTTCTTCTCTGCTTTCTTCTGTTTTTATTTTTCTAATCTTTGTTTTTCTTTGAAATAAATAGCAAAGCATTTTTATAAATGCCCAAATATTTTATGTGGCCTTATTAGACATATAGCTAGCCACTCACAAGTTTTGGTTATTTTTGAAATTCAAATAATTTGAATTTCAATTCAAATAGTGTTATTATTTAATTTCCAAGGCACTTATGGTATTTTTGAGAAATCTTGGAGCATGGAGTGGGACCCACTTCATGTCATATGTGATCATGCATATTTATAAGACTTTTCAAAAATACCAGAGGAATTTTTGGAAGCAATTTTTTATCTGGCCATTTAATTAAAATTATTTATGGCTTTTCTTTTTCCCCAATTCAAATTTCTTTTGAAATTTTTACATGATGCGCAAACCCAAACTAACCCTAGCACATACCTAAATTTGGATTATGACAACTCTCCCCCACTCAAAAGAATCTCGTCCTGAGATTCATAAGTTGACGGGAGGAAGGTGGGGTACTCGGCACAGAGGCGGTCTTCTCTTTTCCATGTTGCTTCTTTCTCGGAGTGATGTGACCATTGCACTTTGAGAAACTTGATCTTCTGACGACGAGTGACACGCTCAGTGGAATCAAGAATACGAATAGGGTACTCTCGATAAGAAAGGTCATCTTGGAGATCAAGCGTTTCATTGTCGACTTCGCGGATGGGGTCCTCGAAGCAACGCCTGAGTTGTGACACATGGAATACATCGCGTACTCGGGAAATGTGCGGAGTTAGTTCAAGTTGGTAGGAAACTTGGCCACGTTTGGAAAGAATGTGGAAAGGTCCGATGTAACATGGGGACAACTTGCCTTTGATACCGAATCGTTCGGTTCCGTTCAGAGGAGTAACCCGAAGGTAAGCCTTCTCATCAATATTCTAGCTCTCTTCCCTATGATGAAGATCATAGAAGCTTTTCTGACGATATTGGGCGGTTCTGGAACGATCACAAACAATGCGAACTTGCTCTTCTTCTTCCTTGATCATATCCGGTCCAAAGAATTGTCTTTCACCGGTTTCTAACCAGTTTAGGGTGTTCGACATCGTCGTCCATAGAGGAGTTCAAAAGGAGCCATGTTCAGACTAGATTGGAAACTATTGTTATAAGAAAATTCGGCAAATGGAAGAGATTTCTCCCAATTCTTTCCGAAAGATATAACACAAGCTCTAAGCATGTCGTCCAGGATTTTGTTAACACTTTCAACTTGACCGCTAGACTGAGGATGGAAAGTTGTACTAAAGGATAGATGAGTTCCCATAGCATTCTGAAAACTTTCCCAGAATCTAGAGGTGGAAAGGCTACCACGATCAGAATTGATTTCCAAAGGAACAACATGGAGAGACACAATTATAGAGACATACAAGTCCGCTAACTGGCTAGCAGGTATACACTCGCGAATAGGAAGGAATTGAGCAACTTTGGAAAGTCGATAAATGACAACGAAGATGGCATCATTTCCTTTCTGAGTTTTTGGAAAAGCCGGTGATGAAGTCCAATCCGACCTTGTCCCATTTCCATTCGGGAATAGACAATGGTTGAAGAGTACCAGCAGGTCTTTGGTGTTATGTCATAATGCAACGACAAACATCACATTCGGTAACAAATTGAGCAATGTCTCTCTTCATCCTGGTCCACCAAAATCTCTGGCATAGATCTCGGTACATTTTTGTGCTACCGGGATGAATTGAGAGGGGAGTGTCATGAGCTTCCTTAAGGATCAGCTGCCTTAGGTCTTGATTCTCAGGGACTACTAAACGATTTTCAAAGAATACCGTTCCTTGATCATCTATAGAGAAACATTTAGGATCTCTGCTAGCAATGTTCTTCTTGATCTCTTTAATACCACTATCATGTTTCTGGGAAGATTTGATTTGATCCTCAACGGTTGGTTTCGCCACCAAGGTAGAAAGAAATCCATGAGGAAGAATCTCGAGATTGACCTTTCGAAATTCCTCATGAAGAAGTGGTTGATACTGTTGTGCATCAGCCATGACATTGGCCTTGCCTGGGGTGTAACAGATTCCTACGTCGTAATATTTTATCAACTCTATCCAGCGTCCTTGCCTGAGATTAAAATCTAGCTGGGTGAATATGTATTTGAGGCTTTGGTGATCAGAATAGATCTGGCAATGATTACCAAGGAGGTAATGTCGCCATGTCTTCAGGGCATGAACTACGGCAGCAATTTCAAGATCATGGGTTGGATAGTTCTCTTCACGTGAACACAGTTGCCGTGAAGCGTATGCTACCACATGTCGATCTTGCATAAGTATGCATCCTAACCTTGCCGTGAAGCATCACAGTAGATATCGAAATCCCTTTTGGTGTCTGGAGGTGCAAGTACGGGTGCAGAAGTCAATCTTCTTTTTAGCTCTTGAAAGCTTTCCTCGCACTTGGGGATCCATTGGAATTTCTTATCTTTCTTGAGTTGTTCAGTTAGCGGCTTTGCAACTTTGGAGAAGTTCTCAACGAAGCGGCGACAATAGCTTGCTAAGCCAAGAAAACTCCTAACTTGCTTAACCGATTCAGGTGGAGTCCAATCAAGGACGGCCTGAACTCTCTCGGGATTGACAGCAATGCCTTTGGCAAAAATCACGTTGCCTAAGTAGGTCACTTCTCGTAGCCAAAATTCGCACTTAGAGAACTTGGCATAAAGGCGATGCTCTCGAAGTTTCATCAATACCAACCTAAGATGTTCTGCGTGCTCTTCTTCCTTCTTCGAGTAGATGAGAACGTCATCAAGATAAACTACAACAAATTTATCTAAGTACTCCATGAAGATCGAATTCATCAAGCGCGATAATGTGGCGGGGGCATTGGTTAAACCGAAGGACACGAAGGTGTACTCGTAAAGATCATATCGAGTTGTGAAAGCCGTCTTGGGAATGTCCTTGTATCGGATTTTGATTTGATGATAGCCTAGTCTCAAATCCATCTTGGAGAAGACAGAGGATCCAGCAAATTGATCATAAAGATCATTGATCCTGGGAACTGGGTACTTGTTCTTTATTGTCGCAAGATTTAGAGGGCGATAGTCTACGCACATCCTTTCTGTTCCATCTTTCTTCGTTACGAATAGAACGGGGCAACCCCTTGGCGATGAGATAGGGAAGATGAAGCCTTTTTCCAACAAAGCTTCAAGTTCGATTTTCAGCTCAGCTTACTCACGTGGGGCCATTTTGTATGGGTGTCTGGAAATTGGGGCAGCGTCTAGCATAAGATCAACTATGAATTCTACACATCTGTCGGGTGACTAGATATAAGGAGTTGGATTAATGGGTGGTTTTCTAGAGGATGACCACGGCTTACTAGGGGCTACAACAGATACGTCAAAGTAGCAAAGTACCCCAACACGATGGTCAGTGACGGGGATCAACCCTGGCAAATCCCATGGCCAGGGACCCTGGGTTAGTCATGAGAGGCATAGGCTGGATGATAGCTCGTCGGCAAACAGGAGGACACGTTCCTGCTCGATATTATTGATGAGGGAGATGCGATTACAGTGGATGCCAAGGCGGAAGCGCTCAAGGCTAGGGTTACAGATGATATTGGATGCCTTTTGGCGTCGCCCCTCCTAGCCCTTATATACTGGGCTAGGTCTCGGGGAGTTCATCTACGTTTACAGGTAAGCTTTCCTAACCCTATCTTGTGAGTCGCACCTTCATCTACGTTCATCTACGACAGGTCTTCGCACCTTCCTTTTGAGTCACAGACTCCTACGTCGGTGCCAATTAGCGGGCCAAGGCGGGTCCAGGCGAGCCTTCATGGGCCTTCTATCTTCGGGGACACCGGGTAGGCTTATTCGTAGGAGTCGTGGGGTCACCCCCTCGTCAGTCAGTGTGGTTATTCTGGCTAGGAAACATCTATAGTGGGAGGAAGAACTGCAAATGCATCAATATAGGTTTCTAGAAGAAAACCTACAACAAACTCTATGGAACTGTCGGGTATGCCACCTAACAAATCTTCTGAAAAGACAACCAAAATAGCGAGAAGGATTCTGCAAATGCATCAGATTATGAAGAAACCTGGGATGACTCGGACAACATAACGTCTTTAATTGTAAGAGAAATGAAAATTCTCACAACATTTCGACATCACTTACTTAAGAAGTTCAAAACTGGAAGCACAACAACTCTAGACAACCGAACACAACTTTCCAACGGCTACAAGGAAGCAATCAAGGAGATGTTCTAGTAAGACATAGATGAGGCTATTTCTATCTTCCCATAGAAAAGATGAGGGTGACTCAGAACTCAGATCAATGAGGGTAAGGAGAAAAAGAAGCCTTACGTTGTTCCCTTATACCCAAAGTAACTATATAACTATAGAATGCTAGACTCGACTTTGACCAAGGGTTTGATAATCCTACAGACAGTCCTGCTCTGATACCAAGTCTGTCGGGACCCGGAATAGGCATATGTAATTCCAGTCACAACTCAATCATATGGAGAGCCGAGAGCCGTACCCACTTGTCTAAGAAGACAAGGCCAAGCACAGGACACTCTCGGAAAGCATCGAACGTGAGGGGCATCCCATCCAGGACGGATGATCAACTGAGATGGGTCCTCGTCGCCCGCTCACAAGTCTAAATGATTATTGGTGGTGAAATCCCATATTCATAGACAAGTCGCCTCAACCATATTGTCGATTGAATTATAACACTTAAATAAACAAACTCCAGCCCGATCACTTCGTCGGAGTCTTGGACGGGCTCGATCATACAACAAAGTGAGCACGTGACAGAGTCATGAGAAATCGCATCACGATGCCCCAAGCTGCGCACATCTAAGGGCCACTTGGTGCATAAAAGACCGCCAGCCAGATCACAACTAAGGTCTCGAAAACCCATACTAAGACATGCATGTTATAAACTTACACGCAACACACATGTCTAGTATGAACAGCAGGTATCATCACATAAATCTACAAAGTACTTCTTTATTGACTTACACATAGAGCATACAAAGATCACATGGCTATGATCAACATTACATCGTACAATGGAAGAAAATATGGTCTGAGTACGGACAATATTAACAAATGGCTTGGAGAAGCCTTGTACAACAAATATGTTGTCGGGACCCGGGGTTAGCGTATGCAAGACTCGCTACAACACAATCATATGGAGAGCCTAGTACCGTACCCACTTGTCTAAGCAGAAAAGGCGAAGCACAAAACGTTCTAGGAAAGCATCAAACGTGAGGGGCATCCCATCCAGGCCGGATGATCAACTAAGATGGGTCCTCATCGTCCGCACACAATTCTAAATGATATGGGTGGTGAACTCCCACACTCATAGAGAAGTCGCCTCAACCACACTATCGATTGTATTATAGCCCTTACATAGACTTACTCCAGCCCGATCACTTAGTCGGGGTCTAGGGAGGGCTCGATCATACCTCAAAGTGTGCACGTGACGGAATTACGAACAATCGCATCGCGATGCCCCAAGCTGCGCACATCTAAGGGCCACTTGGTGTATAAAAGACCGCCAGCCAGATCACAACTAAGGTCTTGAAAACCCATACTAAGACATGCATGACATAATCATACACGCAGCACACATGTCTAGTATGAACAACAGGTATCATTGCAATTCTCTACAAAGTTTACATCTTTATTGATAACTCTTACAGAGTGTACACAGAGATCACAAGTCTGAGATCCAACATTACATCAAACATGCGAAAGAAAAGTAGGTATGAGTACAGACAAGTTTAACAAATGGCTTAGAGAAGCCTTATTTATAAACAAGCCCTCCACGAGGGAACCAGTCTGCTGACTGGGACTAAACTAGCTTGGTCTTCAGTCGTCGAGCTCAAGGAAGAATCCACCTTCGGGGTCAGTGGGTTCATCTAAAACATAGAATAAGAAAACGTGAGTACAAAGTCGTACTCAACAAGACATACGTAGGAACTATACTACTCATGCACATGTATCGAGGAAAAGGGAGGTGGGGTTCATAAGCAGAAGTGCCAGCTTTGACTTAGCAAGTCCTGAACTACGAGTACCAGACTTGAGGTAAGAAGCGTACATGAGTCCACTACTAGTCTCCAACCAATTACACCACTATGGTGCCTTCCTCGACTTCCCCACGAGAAAGCACGCCATAGCACTCACGCTTATCTTCGCAAGTCTTCGAATAGTTTTGTTAACCCTGCAGGGGTGTACCGCTACACACACATGACCATCAGTTACCACCTTTGGCCTCGACACCATTCGAGGGGTGTCGGCGAGGATGTTCACCACAACTGTTACCTCATAGCCGATCTAGTCCAAGAAAGCCGCCTACCTGGGTTGGCTACCACTATCGTGAACCCGAGCGGTTTACCGAAGTGGACCCAGATGATGTGTGCGTGGTGCATAAGCCGGTCTCGGCTAAGCCATTCTCTCACTTAGCAGCCAGGACACAAACCTACCAGAACTCCGAACTACTACGACATCTGGACATCGAAAAGGATGAGGTAGTAGGTTCAAAGGGGTCAGTGAGCCCAATGTGTGGTTGTACTCTTCATCTTGGATCACCACACAAGAACTCAGATTTAGGGTGGTGTTCAACAAGACAACCCAATGTGTACTCCTACACAGCCTCTCATCGTTCACCTTGTATTAGGGTAGATTCACCAACACATTTCCACCATCATCATCATGATTTCTACCATCCCGACTCACATAACGGTATCAGCAATGTATCACTCTAAGCATTCAATAAGCAGTAACAATTGCAGGGGCCACATGATAACAATCAACTCCTACATTTTCTAGGATTGTGGTTTGCTTACTACAGTGACAAATGATAGGTCATGCAAAGGAATCAGTTCACTTATGCGGTAGAAACGTAGCATGGTAATCATCCTAAACAATGCATAAGCGAGATTGATAGGGAAATCGGATTTTATCGACATGATCAATGGGGGTTTGCTTGCCTTGCTAACCAGGTTCGGTATCGGGGTCTTCAACGAAGGGGGCAGCCTCCTGTTCCGGTTCCACTTCTACTCGACAAACAATAAACAAGGAAGCAATATAAATACAATGCACAATCACACGATTGAAGGTTGAAACTTGATGTATATGCTTCTGATGTGTGAGGGAATTCCATTTAAAAGAAGTGTATTGCAAAGGTTTTTCAAATTCAAACTCCATTTTGAATTTAAAAGGAATCCATATTCATTGTTATCTCTGTTCCCCCATTTTAAAATGGTCAAACATGAAAACAAAATGCATATTCAGAATCCTTGCATTTTTCTGATAATTTTACATATATTATATGTTTAATTTGGAGTTGAAATGAATTAGTTATGAATTTCCAAAGTTTAATTTATTTTCTGGAATTTATGGAATAAGTTAAATCATTTAGCAATTTACTGCGTCATGCTTGCGTCAGCATGACGTTGGGGAAGCCCTGACAGGGGGGTCCCACTAGTCAGTTGCTAGGGGGGTTAATCCCCTCTATTAAATTAAACTGTGATTAGATTAGGGGACCTGGGCCCACTGTCAGTGGGTGTTAGGGGTCATTAGGAGGGAGGGTTAGCGCTAAGTTAATGACGTCCACGTCATCTCGCCGGCGGCGAGTCGCCGGTGACCAAATCCCGCGGCGGCGCTGCTCGGGATGCTGATTTCGTGGTCCAAATCAAGCGCCGCAGCCACGGGGACGCAGCCCTTGGTGATGCGTATCGAATGGGACCAAGAACAGGGCCTGGGGGGTACGGCATCGTCATCGGCGACGATCCCTAGCGGCGGAGAAGCCACTGGCTCGAGGTGTAGCTCGCTGTGGTGCGCCATTTGAAGCGGCCGTAGGTGCAAACGGAGCAGCGGAGCAAGGCGAGCATCAAAGACATGGCCGTGGGTTCGTTTGGTTCTCGGTTGCTCGCCGACGAGCAGCACGGCGGCGAGGTGCTTCGGCGTCCATGGCAAAAGATGTCGGAGAGGAGGAAGGAGACGATGGGCTAGCTTAGGAGAACCAGTAGCTCACCCTGAACTCAACGGAGGCAGTGGCATAGTCAGAGATGCTTCACGGTGGTCGGAATCGAAGAAATCGCGCGGCGGCTCCGGCGAAATGAAGACGACGATTGAGACGGCTCCACGCTCGATTAGATCACCATCTTCTCCAGCTTGGTGTGGACGACGGTGTTGCTCAAGGGGGACACGGTCTCCTGGCTTGTCTCCAGCTTTGGCTGTGTTTCCCGTCGACGACGAACTACGGCGGCGCTCGGTTGGTTTTTGGGAAATCGCACAGGGGGCGGGTGAGACTGCGGAGGGAGGGGGAATGAACGTGGCGGGTTCCAGAGCGTCTCCAGGCGCGGCTAGAAGGCTCGGGAGGGCGCCAGTCAGGCAGGCTGGTGCTCGCCGGCGTCGGCATGCCCTCCACCGAGGTGCTTGTCGACGCGGCGGGAAGACAACAACGGGGGGCTACGGGCTGGGCCATGCTAGTGGGCCGCGGTCGATGAGTTGGGCCAAAATGGCCAGGTGAGCTTTTCTTTTTTTATTTCTTTTCTTTTTTTCTTCTGGTATTTGTTTTGGCACTGCTAAATAAATAGAAAACCATTTTATAAAATGCTAAAACTTTTTACATGGCCTCATAATATATTAGGCTAGCCACTTGTAAAGTTTGAATTTTTTTTAAAATTCAACTTATTTGAACTTTAATTCAATTAGGGGTTTAAATTTAAATCCAAGCTCATGTTTGAATATTTGAAAAATCCATGAGCACGGGGTTGGTCCCACATCACTTGATATGTGATCACACTCATTTATGAGACTTTTCAAAAATGCAAAAGGAATTTTTGAAGCAACTTTTATTCTGGCCATTTGAATTAAATTCATCTGGGGGGTGTTCCTTCTCCCATTTGAGTTTGAATTTGAATTCCATTTGATTTTCTTTGATGAATGCAAGGTGACTTTGATCTTAGCACATTACCTAACAGAGGGTTTTGACACAGGCCCTTCCACGAGGGACCATACTGCTGTTTGGAACTACACTACAAAGTTCAACGTCGAGCTTTAGGTCGGTGACTCCATCGGGGTCTGGGTTCTCATCTAAAACATAGAATAAGAAAACGTGGCTACAAAGTCATACTCAGCAAGACTTACATCAGACTATACTACTCATGCTCAAGTTTCAAGGTAAAGGAGGTGGGGTTCAACATGCCGAAGTGCCAACTTTGAATTGACTAGTGCTAAACTACGAGTACCAGACTTGAGGTAAGAAGAGTACACGAGTCCACTACCAAGGCTCCAAACAATACACCACTATGGTAACTTCCTTGACTTCCCCACGAGGAATCCCACCATAGCACTCACGCTTATCTTGCGAGTTTTATAAGTATCCATTCAAGTTGTCTAATGATCAAGTAGACGTCTCCAAGTAGTCCATAACCGCGGACACGGCTATTCGAATAGTTCATTACCCTGCAGGGGTGTACATCTTCACACGCTTGTCATCACTTATCGCCTCATTCTTGTCACCCTTCAAGCGGGTGGCGGACGTGGATGGACACCAAGGCACTACCCTCACATCACCTTCTGTAATCCAGGAGTCGACTACCTGGGTTTGGCACCGATCGAGAGTCCGGCCGGTTCAATGAAACGGACTCAGATAATGCAAGGGACCGAGACGCCACCTCTGCCAGATGGTTTTACTGCCTCACAAGTCCACCTAGATGTCTATATGATGCAACGTTTCATCATTCTTTTTCTATGCATATGCCAAATGGAAAACCCGAATCTATTGTGACTCGTGGACCGGATCGGGCAAGTAAAGAGGCTAAACGGGGCTCCCATAAACCCTACATGTGGTCATACTCTTTGTCTTGGATCACAAAACAGGAACTCGGGACCTATGGCAGTGTTCAACGAGACAACCCACTGTGTACTCCTACAAAACCTCTCATAGTTCACCTTTGTTTAGGTTGGATTCACCAACACGTTATCATCAGCACCATTATGATCAACCATCCCGACTCACAATCAAAGTAACCTCTTTGTAACACTAAGCAGCAATAAGCAGTAAAAGTTGCAGGGGCCACATGCTCATCATTCAACTCCTATATCTGCTAGGATTGTGGTTTGCTTAATAAGGTGACAAAATGATAGGTCATGCATCGGAATGGGTTCAACTATGCGAAAGAACGTATCATGGTGATCTCCTAAACATGCATAAGCAAGACTGAGAGGGAAATAGGTTTCTATAGACATGATCAATGGGGTTTGCTTGCCTTGCTGATGAGGTTCGTACATGATACGTCCAAAACGTATCTATAATTTCTGCTTGCTCCATGTTTCTTTTGTGTGATATTGCTATGATATTGATGCACTTCCATACACTTTTGATCATATTTGGACTAACCTATTAACTCAGTGCACCCAGTGCCATTTCCTGTTTTCTGCTGTTTTATATTTCAGGTTTTCCCATTACTTAAATTGCCAGAAAAATTTCGGGAAAAATATAAGAAAAATCAGCATACAGGAAGCTTCGCGAAGAGCCCAAGTGGGGCCAGAGGGGAGCCAGGGGTGGCCCACGCGTCGACCTGGCGCGGCCATCCCCTAGGCCGAGCCAGGGGGGCGCCTGGGGACCCCGTCCGCCTCTTGCAGCCCCCTTCTCCTATATATCCCTCTCGTCTCGAAACCCTCGAGAATAGAAGCCTTTTTCGCGATCTCTCATCTATTCCGCCGCCGCCACGCTTCCAAGATCGGAAGCACCAGGAGACCTCTTCCCGGCACCCTGCCGGAGGGAAGAACCACCTCTCGGAGCTTCTCCACCACCATGGATGCTTCCCACATGAACCGTGAGTAGTCCACCTTGGACCATGGGTCCATGATAAGTAGCTATGTGATGTTCTCCTCCCCTCTTTGTTCTTCATGGTTTAGACCTCGTGAGCTGCCCTACATGATCGAGGCACATATGTAATCGTTCTGTTGTTGCTATGTTGAGTTTGCTGGGATCTGATGGATTACGAGACTATGTTTAGATTGTGTTTGAGTAATATATTTGATTCTCCTCTTTTATATTTATGTTCTTGAGTAATTCTAGCATGTTCTCCGTTGCTGTTTATTGCTTTGCCCAAGTAGTAGGTAGTGACTCCAAGAGGGAGTGTTATGCATGATTGTGGGTTCATGCCCCCTGATGTCTAGCTTGAGTGAAAGAAACATGAGTCTAGGGGATGTGTTGTTGCCACAAGGGAGAAAACAACAGTGCTTGTACTTGCGGGTCCAAGGATTATTTACTTTACGCAAAGTTCTTTAATGCAGTTGTCTGTTGCTTTGAGTTTACAATTTGGGTGGGATTCGCGACTTAATACTAGCGAGATGTTCTGGATAGATATCTCAAGGTGGATGATTAGTAGGTAGATGAAGATGGATTTCGGTCTACTTGTCTTGGCGTACTGCCCATGCTTTGGAGCCTCTTCCTTTCTTTATAGCATAGTTAGAATTGGTTTGCGCACATAATCCTGTCAATTGCCTAGCTGTAATTTGTTTACCTCGCATGGCTATTTTATCGTCTTTTGGGAGAGAGACATCACTAGTGAACATCATGGGACCCCGGTCCATATTTCCAACACTGTTTACACCCGCTATTTATTTCATGCTTTATTTCCTTTTCAGTTGCTATCACTATCATTATTATCCCGTGCGTTTGATCCTTTGTAAACAACAAGGCCGGAGGGATTGACAACCTCTCTAAACTCGTTGGGAGCAAAGTTATCTGTTGTGTGTGCAGGTCCACGTCAACCAACTAATTGCTGGGGCCGTTGTCACCTTCCTGTCGTTGTCGGAGTCCTACTAGAGACAAACCTTGGTATCTTCACCGAGGGAAATTTGCTGCTGTCTACATCTCAACATTCCACTTTGGGTAACCAACGAGGGGCGAGAAGCCATCAAAGATAATTTCTGGCGCCGTTTCCGGGGACTCCACTCTTCAAGATAGGGGAGTTGCACACTATCTTTTATCTTTCCTTTTTAGTCTTGCTAGTTTACCTTTCAGTTTTCGTTTTTGCTTTTGTGTCTTATATGAAAAACCAAAAAACTAGTTGCTACCTTTTGCCTTTGTCTTTCTTTGCCTAATTATGCTATCCTCACCATGGGTGCTGAATCACCCAAATATGGTAGGATAGACATATTTGACATGTTTCACTTGGATCGTCTTCAATCAATTTGTGCTCGCGCTAAAAACCCAACTGACTTGGTTGAGGGAAAATCATTGGATGAGCATGCTCATTATACGCGGCACCGCCTATCTCAGAAAGGGAAACACTTATGGGATCAAATACATGTTTCTTATTGCCATGCTAAACTTTTGTGCTACAATTATGATTTTACTTGTTATTCTAATATAGATCGTAAACACCTCCCTTTCCAATGTGAGTTCAATGAAAATGAGATCTTATATTCCTATGCTAAAGGTGTCTATGATTACTTTGATGTTGAAAAGATTGAAGAGTTTGTTGCTTTTAAAGGTGCTTATGAGATTACTTCTTTGATAGAATGTCGGGACCCGGGGTTAGCGTATGCAAGTCCAGCTAAGACATAGTCATATGGAGAACCGAGAGCCGTACCCACTTGTCTAAGCAGACAAGGCCAAGCACAGAACGTTCTCGGAAAACATCGTACGTGAGGGGCATCCCATCCAGGCCGGATGTTCAACTGAGATGGGTCCTCATCGTCCGCACACAAGTCTAATGATATGGGTGATGAACTCCCATATTCAAAGACAAGTCGCCTCAACCATACTATCGACTATCTCATAACTCTTACATAGACTTACTCCATCCCGATCACTTAGTCGGGGTCTAGGGTGGGCTCGATCATACCACAAAGTGTGCACGAGACGGAGTCTCGAACAATCGCATCGCGATGCCCCAAGCTGCGCACATCTAAGGGCCACTTGGTGTATGAAAGACCGCCAGCCAGATCACAACTAAGGTCTCGAAAACCCATACAAAGACATGCATGTTATAAACATACACGCATCACACATGCCTTGTATGAACAGTAGGTATCATTGCCATTCTCTACAAAGTATACATTTTTATTGATAACTCTTATAGAGTGCAAACAGAGATCACAAACATGTGATCCAACATTACAACACAAACGGAAGCAAATTATGTCTGAGTACAGACAAGTTTAACAAATGGCTTAAGAAGCCTTATTTAAACACAAGCCCTCTACGAGGGAACCAGTCGTCTGACTGGGACTAGACTAGTTGATCTTCAGTCGTCCAGCTCGATGAAGAAGCCACCTTCGGGGTCAGTGGCATCATCTAAAACATAGATTAAGCAAACGTGAGTACAAAGTCATACTCAGAAGACTTACATAGGAGCTATACTACTCATGCACATGTATCAAGGTAAAGGGAGGTGGGGTTTCACTTGCAGAAGTGCCATCTTTGACTTGGCTAGTCCTGAACTACGAGTACCAGACTTTGAGGTAAGAAGCGTACACGAGTCCACTACTTTCTCCAACCAATACACCACTATGGTTACTTCCTCGACTTCCCCACGAGGAAGCACGCCATAGCACTCACACTTATCTTGGTGTATTTTAGAAGTATCCAGTTCAAGTTGTCTAATAATCAAGCTAAGCTTTCCAAGCAGTCCATAACCGCGGACGCAGCTATTCGAATAGTTTTGTTAACCCTGCAAGGGTGTACCGCTACACACACATGATCATCATTTACCGCCTTTGATCTCGACACCATTCAAGGGGTGCCAGCGAGGATGCTCACCACAACTGTTACCTCATAGCCTATCTAGTCCAAGAAAGCCGCCTACTTGGGTTGGCTACCACAATCGTGAACCCGGCCGGTTTACGGAAGTGGACCCAAGTGATGTGTGCGTGGTGCATAAGTCGGTCTCGGATGAGCCGTTCTCTCACTTAGCAGCCAGGCCACAGACCTACCAGAACTCTGAACTATTGCGACATCTGGACATCGAAAGGGATGAGTTAATAGGTTGAGAGGGGTCAGTGATCCCAATGTGTGGTTGTACTGTTCATCTTGGATTACCACACAAGAACTCGGACTTAGGGCGGTGTTCAACGAGACAACCCACCGTGTACTCCTACACAGCCTCTCATCGTTCACCTTGTATTAGGGTCGATTCACCAACACTTTTCTACCAAGATTAACATGATCACTACCATCCCGACTCACATCACAGTAACATCATGGTATCATACTAAGCATGCAATAAGCTATAATCATTTGCAGGGGCCACATGATATCAATCAACTCCTACATTTGCTAGGATTATGGTTTGCTTACTACTGTGACAAAATGATAGGTCATGCAAAGGAATGGGTTCATCTATGCGGTAGAAACGTAGCATGGTAATCATCCTAAACAATGCATAAGCGAGACATGAGAGGGAAGTGGGATTTTATCGACATGATCAATGGGGGTTTCTTGCCTTGCTGAGGAGGTTCGGGTTCTGGGTCTTCAGCGAAGGGGGCAGCCTCCTACTCCAGTTCCACCTCTACTCGACAAACAACAAGCATAGTAGCAAAGTAAATACAATGCACAATCACATGATGGAGGGTTGAAACTTGATGTATATGCTTTAATGTGTGAAGCAATTCCATTTAAATGGAGTATATTGCAAATTCAATTGCAAATTCAAACTCCAATTTGAATTCAAACTTGACCAAGTTACATGTGACATGGTTTGATCATTTTGAACCTTTTGGAAATGTGTATGATATGCCTCTGAAGTGTGGTTGAATCATAGCATAATTCCATGGTTCAAGTTGCAAAATCATTTGAATTGAATTTGAATTAATTCCAAATAAATCAAATGACATATGCTACTGGTACCATTTTAAGATCAACTCAAACATGAATTTTTTATGAATTTCCAAAGTTTGGGGTATTTTCTTTAATTTCTGGAATTTCTTTAATTCTTTTAATTTCTGGAAAAAGGTTTACTGCATCAGCATGAGGTCATGCTGGCATCAGCGGGCCTCTGACCACTGGGACCCACATGTAAGTGACTCAGTTGTTTAATTACACTGATTAACTTTGATTTAAACTTAATAGGGGGTTAGCAAGGGGACTGGCCCACATGTCATGGTCACTGGCAGGTGGGGCCAGGAGGGTTAAGCACTGGGTTAAGCCCTAATGGCGTCGACGGCGGTACTGTTCGCCGGAGAACTCATCGGATTTGCAAATCGGGCACGTGAGGGGAAAAGGAGTGCACCATCTTGCTCAGCATCATCGTCCGCATCGAATGGACCCGTCCAGAGCTTTAGGGGGTCACTGGAGCGTCGCTGGCGTCGACGACGGCGGAAGCAGAAGCTAGGGCTGCGCCGGGAAGGGGGAAAACGGGCACCATTTGGGGTGGCGAGTGGCGCGTTGTGAAGCTAGCGCACGCATGAGCCATACGCACGCTCTAGGGCATCGACAGGGGCACGGGAGCAAGGGGGCATCGTCCATGGCGGCGACCTTCCTCTGCTCTCATGGCGGAATCGGCTAGGGGGGGATTGAGGAGCCGCAAGGTTGGGGGTTCTGCTCACCAGGAGGTGGTGAACGCAACGGCACAGGCGGTGGAGGCGGAGAGGCTTCAACGACGACGAATTCGGCGGAGTTGGCTTGCGGGTCCGACAGCGACGTGGAGATGATTCCGGCGGCTACAGAGCGTCCGAGCTTGATTCCTTCTGCACGGAGATGAAGTCGAGGATGGCGAGGAGGATGGACAACACGACGCAGCTCGGGAATGACGTTGGCCACACGGGCTTCAAACCATGGCGACGGCGGCGTCCTGTTCTTCGCGGAGCTCAGCGAGAGAGAGGAGGATAGGCACTGGGGAGGGGGGGAATGGACGCACGGCGTCTCCAGCATCTCCGTGGCGTGGCTAGAAGGCGCGGGACGGGCAGGTGGCGTCTGGAGAGGCGGCGACGTGCACGGCTAGCTCGGTGGCATTCCACCGAGCAGCTTGGAGGCGCGGGATCGGGGAAGAAGACCCCTGTTCCCTTTTGGGCCGGCTGGGCTGGATGGGCCGGCTTCGCCTGGGCGTCTGGTAAGTCTTTCTGATTCCTTTTCTGTTTTTCTTTTCTGACATTTGTTGTGCTGTGCTAAAATAAATATCTAGGCATTTTATTAAATGCTGAAAAAATTTATATGGCTTCATAATAATATTGACTAGCCACTTATAAAGTTTCAACATTTTTAAAATTCAAATAATTTGAATCTTAACTCAAATAGGGATATGTGATCACACTCATTTATAAGACTTTTCAAAAATCTAACATGAATTTTTTTGAGAAGATTTTTATCTGGCCTTTCGAATTAATTCATCTGGGGGGTTCCTTCTCCCATTTTGGTTTTGAATTTGATTTCAAAGTTTTCTTTTGAAAATTTAACATGATGCAAGAGTACTGGCTAACCCTAGCACATTACCTAATAGAGGGTTCTGACAACTCGCCCCCACTCAAAAGAATCTCGTCCCGAGATTCAGAAGTCTGCGGGAGGAAGGTGGGGTACTCGTCATTGAGACGGTCTTCTCTTTCCCACGTAGCTTATCTTTCAGAGTGGTGTGACCATTGCACTTTCAGAAACCGAATCTTTGGACGACGAGTGACACGCTCTGCGGAATCAAGAATACAAACAGGGTATTCTCGATAAGAAAGGTCATCTTTGAGATCAAGCGTTTCATGGTCGACTTCGCGGATGGGGTCCTTGAAGCAACGCCTGACTTGGGACACATGGAATACATCATGTACTCGGGAAAGGTGCGGGGGTAGTTCAAGTTGGTAGGCAACTTCTCCACGTTTATCAAGAATGCGGAAAGGTCCGATGTAACGTGGGGCCAACTTGCCTTTGATACCGAAACGTTGGGTTTCCTTCAGAGGAGTAACCCGAAGGTAAGCCTTCTCATCCAGATTGTAGCTTTCTTGCCTATGATGACGATCATAGTAGCTTTTCTGACGAGACTGGGCTGCTTTCAATTGATCACGAACAATGCGAACTTGCTCTTCTGCTTCCTTGATCATATCCGGTCCAAAGAATTGTCTTTCACCGGTTTCTGACCAGTTTAAAGGTGTTCGACATCGTCGTCCATATAGGAGCTCAAAAGGAGCCATGTTCAGACTAGATTGAAAACTATTGTTATAAGCAAATTCGGCAAATGGAAGAGACTTCTCCCAATTCTTTCCGAATGAGATAACACAAGCTCTGAGCATGTCTTCAAGAATTTGGTTAACCCTTTCGACTTGACCGCTAGACTGAGGATGGAAAGTTGTACTAAAGGAGAGATGTGTTCCCATAGCCTTCTGAAAGCTTCCCCAAAATCTAGAGGTGAGAAGGCTACCGCGATCAGAATTGATTTCCAAAGGAACACCGTGAAGTGATACAATTCTAGAGACGTACAAGTCTGCTAACTGGCTAGCAGTTATAGACTCGCGAACCGGATGGAAGTGAGCAACTTTGGAAAGCCTATCTATGACAACGAAGATGGCATTGTTTCCTTTCTGGGTTTTTGGAAAGCTGGTGATGAAATCCATACCGACTTTGTCCCATTTCCACTCGGGAATAGACAAAGGTTGAAGTGTACCAGCAGGTCTTTGATGTTCTGCCTTAATGCAACGACTAACATCACAATCGGCCACAAATTGAGCAATGTCTCTCTTCATCCTAGTCCACCAAAATCTGTGGCGTAGATCTCGGTACATTTTTGTGCTACCGGGATGAATCGAGAGGGGTGTGTCATGGGCTTCTTTGAGGATGAGTTGCCTTAGTTCCCTATTCTTAGGTACTACCAAACGATTTTCAAAGAATACCGTTCCCTTGCTATCTGTGGAGAAACATTTAGCAACTCCGCTAGCAATGTTCTCCTTGATCTGGCGAACACCTCGTGCACGTCTTTGGGCAACTATTATTTGATCCTCAAGAGTTGGCTTCGCCACCAAGGTAGAAAGATAGCCATGAGGAACAACCTCAAGATTGAGCTTGCGAAAGTCCTCATGAAGAAGTGGTTGATACTGTTGTAACATGAGGTTGTTATAATACGACTTACGACTTAGTGCATCAGCCATGACATTGGCTTTGCCTGGGGTGTAAGAAATTCCTACGTCGTAATCTTTTATCAACTCAATCCAGCGTCTTTGCCTGAGATTAAGATCTGGCTGGGTGAAAATATATTTGAGGCTTTGGTGGTCGGAATAGATCTCACAACGATTACCAAGGAGGTAATGTCGCCAAGTTGTTAGGGCATGAACTACGGCAGCGAGTTCCAGGTCATGGGTAGGATAGTTTTCTTCATGTGGCCGCAACTGCCGTGAAGCATAAGCTACCACATGTCGATCTTGCAGAAGTATGCATCCTAACCCTTGCCGTGATGCGTCACAATAGATCTCGAAATTCTTTTTGGTGTCTGGAGGTGCAAGTACGGGTGCAGAAGTCAATCTCATTTTTAGCTCTTGAAAGCTTTCCTCGCAGTTGGGAGTCCATAAGAATTTCTTATCTTTCTTGAGGAGTTCAGTTAGAGGCTTTGCAACTTTAGAAAAGTTCTCGACGAAGCGACGGCAATAGATGGCTAGGCCAAGAAAACTCCTAACTTTCTTAACCGATTCAGGTGGAGTCCAGTCAAGGACGACCTGAACTCTCTTGGGATTCACAGCAATGCCTTTTGCAGAAATCACGTGGCCTAAGTAGGTCACTTCTAGTAGCCAGAATTCACACTTGTAGAATTTAGCATACAGGCGATGCTCTCTAAGTTTCATCAATACCAGCCTTAAGTGCTCGGCATGATCATCTTCATTCTTCGAGTAGATGAGAATATCATCAAGATAAACCACAACAAATTTATCTAGGTACTCCATGAAGATCGAATTCATCAAGCGTGAGAATGTGGCGGGGGCATTGGTTAAACCAAAGGACATGACGGTGTACTCGTAAAGACCATAACGAGTAGTAAAAGTCGTTTTGGGAATGTCCTCGTTTCGGATTTTGATTTGATGATAACCTAATCTCAAATCCATCTTGGAGAAGAAAGAGGATCCTGCAATTTGATCATAAAGATCATTGATCCTGGGCAGTGGGTATTTGTTCTTTATCGTCGCTAAATTTAGCGGGCGATAATCTACGCACATCCTTTCTGTTCCATCTTTCTTCGTTACGAACAGAACGGGGCAACCCCATGGCGATGAGCTAGGGCAGATGAAGCCTTTTGCCAACGAAGCATCAAGTTGGATTTTTAGCTCAGCTAACTCATGTGAGGCCATTTTGTATGGGCGTTTGGAAATTGGTGCGGTTCCTGGCACAAGATCCACTATAAACTCTACACATCTGTCGGGTGGCATGCCTGGCAGCTCTTCAGGAAAGACATCCGGGAAGTCACGAACCACCGGAATATCTTCAAGTTCGGGAAGGGGAAGTACATTCAAAGAATGAACTTGGGTTCTTGTTCTGGGCGAGGTGTAGTTGACGGTTTTGCCTGAAGGGTGGGTGAGTTTCACGGATTTTCCTTTGCAATCCAGGTAGGCATTCTGTCTTGATAGCCAATCCATGCCAAGGATGACATCAATGTCTGAAGAATTGAGGGCTATGAGTGAAGCAAGGAATACTAAACCCTCAATTGCAATTTGATTACCATGGCTAACTCTATTAGTTTGCCATCTTGACCCTGGAGTTTGAATAATCATTGGGGTGGACAATTCAACAAAAGATAACTCATGACGAAGTGCATAACTTTCCGACATGAATGAATGAGATGCTCCTGGGTCGAAAAGAACGAAAGTAGGAACATAATTGACTGGGAGCGTACCAAGAATGACGTTAGTGGTGTCGTCAGTCTCTTCGGCGGCGATCTGGTTCACACGTCCACGACTGGCGGGAGGAGCGGGTTTGGCGGTGTAGACCTTCTGGGGTAGCTTGCCACGACCATTGTTGTTGTTGCCTCCAGCACGGGGTGGAGCATTCTGATTCTGGATCTGGTTCTGGGGACACTCACGAGTATAGTGGCCTGCCTGACCACACTTGTAACAGGCTCCGAAAACGGTGCATGGAGCTGGGTTGTTTGGTGGAGCTGGGTGGAACTGGGTTGGTGGACGAGGCGCCACATAGGATGGCCTCGGTGGGTTGTTCTGGCGGAACATACTGTTTGGGATCCAGATCTTGCGCTTCTGGGAGCAAGAACTGGATGAACTGTCATCTCTAGGGTGTTTGCGGAAATCGTTGAGGGTGTTCATGTCCTCTGCCTTGATGGCCTTGTTGACAAGGACCTGGAATGTGGCAAAGTCATGAAGGTTGAGCTCACGACGGAGTCCAGAGTTTAGGCCACGACGGAACCTCTCTTGTTTCTTGGAGTCGGTGGAGACTTCTTCGGTAGCATAACGAGCAAGTCGGTTGAACTCACGACTAAACTCGTCAACGGTCCTTCTGCCTTGAGTGAGGTTGCAGAACTCCTCACGCTTGCGGTCCATAAGACCCTTGGGAATGTGGTGCTCACGGAAGGAAGTGCAGAATTCCTCCCAAGATGTAGGCGGTCCAACAGGACGCATGTTCAGAAAGTTCTCCCACCAAGAGCTAGCTGCACCTTCAAGGTGATAAGTGGCATAGCTGACCTTGTCGCCATCTGCAACACGGCCTGCTTGGAGCTTCCTCTCGATGCTGCGAAGCCAGTCATCGCCGTCAAGGGGCTCGGTGGAATAACTGAAAACCGGGGGATGAAGTCGGATGAAGTCGTTCAGGGACACCAACTCATTGCGCTGCTGAGTGGTGTTGTGTGCAATGACTTCCAGCAGGTGGTGAGAGTCTCGACGGTTCCTCTCGACCTCCATCAGAACCTGAGCCATCGTGGGTGGGGGTGGAAGGTTGCCTTCCTCCTGGTCATTCCCACGACCCTGGTTACGACCAATCTGGCCACGGGTTCCTTGAGACATCCTGAAGGTGAAAAACCAAAGTCAAACAGAGTTGATTGGGAGAGTCTAAACAAGGTATTGAAGTACTGGAAGGATTACAGAGCAAAGGAAGTAATCATCTTGACAACATGGTGATAAAGCATACAAGCCATATATTCACAAGCTGTCATACAAACCATACATCGTTTTAGTACAAGCACCAAGCTAATACAAACGTGATGAAGATGATACATCCTTCAGAGGCACTCTGACTTCCTATACATTATTTATCTAAGCCTCTGGAACTTAGACCCTTGCGTACAATACACTAAGATACTACTACATCCTCACTAAGTAAGACCACAGGCGGTCTCACTCATCTCCATCTCCATAGTAGTCCTCATAAAAGTTACCCGCGTATCCCGGTAGCTGAAGGTGACCATCGGAAAACACGGAGGCCTGTGGACCCTGATATCCATTTGGGCAAGGATGGGGCCTAGGTCCAGCGTAGGGTGGAAGCAAAGGACCACGGGGTGGAAAAATGCCTCCAATCTCGGGCCAAGCAACTCGAGAAGGCATCTGAGTCCTCACTGGATAGATAGCATCATGCTCAACTGATCCTACGCTCACAAAGGGTGCCAAGAGTGTCAGTGCTCGATACAGACGAACACGGGTGGCGTGGAGCTCGAAACGGAGAGCGCGTGCATCACGATCTCTATCACTAGCAAACCTAGCAGTCACCTGAAGTGCTGGATCCTCTGCAGAGTGATCTGAGTAGAGTCCGGTGTAATATCCCTCTTCTCCTGGAAGTGCAGCAGGGATATAGCGGAAAAAGGTCTCTCTCAGCAAAGTGTGCTCCTCTCTCAGCAGGGTCATACATGAATATGCAGCATCCTGCACAGCCATGTTCTCAGTCATGCCAATGCCATGTCCAAAGTGGATAGGCTGAGTGACTCCAACGTGGTGCGGGTAGATCCTGACGATGCAGTGGAACTGCGTCTGGTTGAAGTCGTGAAACTTCTCTTCGATGGTGTACTCAGGGTACCACTGATATCCCACATAGGACATCATCTCGATCAACGTGGCGGGATGGCCACGCACACCGAGGCACCTGGTCAAACAACCAATCAGCCGTGGGGGAAGATCGGCCATCTGAAACAGAAAGGAGTTTGCAAATGCATCAGATTATGAGATAAACCTGGAATGACTCGGACAGCATAACGGCTGTAATTGTAAGAAATGACAATTTCTTCCAATATGAAAACAACACTTACATAATACGATGTAAGAAATCAGCATTACAACAATGCTAGGAAAACCGGACACAACTTTCCTACGGCTATAAGGAAGCAAACAACGAGATGTGCTAATCAGATAGAGGAGAGCCTAGTCCTATCTTCCCGTAGAACAAGATGAGGGTGACTCAGAACTCAGAACGAAGGGGTAAGGAGAAAAAGAAGCCTTACGTTGTTCCCTTATATACCCAGAGTAACTATATAACTATAGCAAGCTAGACTCAACTTCGGCCAAGGCTACTAGTCCTACAGTCAGTCCTGCTCTGATACCAAGTCTGTCGGGACCCGGGGTTAGCTAATGCAAGTCCAGCTAAGACATAGTCATATGGAGAACCGAGAACCATACCCACTTGTCTAAGCAGACAAGGCCAAGCACAGAACGTTCTCGAAAAGCATCGTACGTGAGGGGCATCCCATCCAGGCCGGATGATCAACTGAGATGGGTCCTCATCGTCCGCACACAAGTCTAATGATATGGGTGATGAACTCCCATATTCAAAGACAAGTCGCCTTAACCATACTATCGACTATCTCATAACTCTTACATAGACTTACTCCAGCCCGATCACTTAGTCGGGGTCTAGGGCGGGCTCGATCATACCACAAAGTGTGCACGAGACGGAGTCTCGAACAATCGCATCGCGATGCCCCAAGCTGCGCACATCTAAGGGCCACTTGGTGTATGAAAGACCGCCAGCCAGATCACAACTAAGGTCTCGAAAACCCATAAAAAGACATGCATGTTATAAACATACACGCATCACACATGCCTTGTATGAATCGTAGGTATCATTATAATTCTCTACAAAGTATACATTTTTATTGATAACTCTTATAGAGTGCAAACAGAGATCACAAACATGTGATCCAACATTACAACACAAACGGAAGCAAATTATGTCTGAGTATAGACAAGTTTAACAAATGGCTTAGGAAGCCTTATTTAAACACAAGCCCTCTACGAGGGAACCAGTCGTCTGACTGGGACTAGACTAGTTGATCTTCAGTCGTCCAGCTCGATGAAGAAGCCACCTTCGGGGTCAGTGGCATCATCTAAAACATAGATTAAGCAAACGTGAGTACAAAGTCATACTCAGCAAGACTTACATAGGAGCTATACTACTCATGCACATGTATCAAGGTAAAGGGAGGTGGGGTTTCACTTGCAGAAGTGCCAGCTTTGACTACGAGTACCAGACTTTGAGGTAAGAAGCTTACACGAGTCCACTACTTTCTCCAACCAATACACCACTATGGTTACTTCCTCGACTTCCCCACGAGGAAGCACGCCATAGCACTCACACTTATCTTGGTGTATTTTAGAAGTATCCAGTTCAAGTTGTCTAATAATCAAGCTAAGCTTTCCAAGCAGTCCATAACCGCGGACGCGGCTATTCGAATAGTTTTGTTAACCCTGCAGGGGTGTGCCGCTACACACACATGATTATCATTTACCGCCTTTGATCTCGACACCATTCAAGGGGTTCCAGCGAGGGTGCTCGCCACAACTGTTACCTCATAGCCTATCTAGTCCAAGAAAGCCGCCTACTTGGGTTGGCTACCAGAATCGTGAACCCGGCCGGTTTACCGAAGTGGACCCAAGTGATGTGTGCGTGGTGCATAAGCCGGTCTTGGATGAGCCGTTCTCTCACTTAGCAGCCAGGCCACAGACCTACCAGAACTCCGAACTATTGCGACATCTGACATCGAAAGGGATGAGTTAATAGGTTGAGAGGGGTCAGTGAGCCCAATGTGTGGTTGTACTCTTCATCTTGGATCATCACACAAGAAATCAGACTTAGGGCGGTGTTCAACGAGACAACCCACCGTGTACTCCTACACAGCCTCTCATCGTTCACCTTGTAATAGGGTCGATTCACCAACACTTTGCTACCAACATCAACATGATCACTACCATCCCGACTCACATCACAGTAACATCATGGTATCATACTAAGCATGCAATAAGCGATAATCATTTGCAGGGGCCACATGATATCAATCAACTCCTACATTTGCTAGGATTGTGGTTTGCTTACTACTGTGACAAAATGATAGGTCATGCAAAGGAATGGGTTCATCTATGCGGTAGAAACGTAGCATGGTAATCATCCTAAACAATGCATAAGCGAGACATGAGAGGGAAGTGGGATTTTATCGACATGATCAATGGGGGTTTGCTTTCCTTGCTGACGAGGTTCGGGTTCTGGGTCTTCACCGAAGGGGGCAGCCTCCTGCTCCGGTTCCACCTCTACTCGACAAACAACAAGCAAAGTAGCAAAGTAAATACAATGCACAATCACATGATGGAGGGTTGAAACTTGATGTATATGCTTTGATGTGTGAAGCAATTCCATTTAAATGGAGTATATTGCAAATTGAATTGCAAATTCAAACTCCAATTTGAATTCAAACTTGACCAAGTTACATGTGACATGGTTTGATCATTTTGAACCTTTTGGAAATGTGTATGATATGCCTCTGAAGTGTGGTTGAAATATAGCATAATTCCATGGTTCAAGTTGCAAAATCATTTGAATTGAATTTGAATTAATTCCAAATAAATCAAATGACATATGCTACTGGTCCCATTTTAAGATCAACTCAAACATAGTTGAAAGTTGCATTTTTGGATATCTTATTTTCTCCTGATCATTTTTCATATATTATTTGTCCAATTTGGAGTTAATATGAATTTTCTATGAATTTCCAAAGTTTGGGGTATTTTCTGGAATTTCTGGAATTTCTTTAATTCTTTTAATTTCTGGAAAAAGGTTTACTGCGTCAGCATGAGGTCATGCTGGCGTCAGGGGGCCTCTGACCACTAGGACCCACATGTAAGTGACTCTGTTGTTTAATTACATTGATTAACTTTGATTTAAACTTAACAGGGGCTTAGTAGGGGGACTGGCCCACATGTCATGGTCACTGACAGGTGGGGCCAGGGGGGTTAAGCACTGGGTTAAGCCCTAATGGCGTCGACGGCGGTACTGTTCGCCGAAGAACTCGTCGGAGTTGCAAATCGGGCACGGGAGGGGAAAAGGAGTGCACTATCTTGCTCAGCATCGTCGTCCGCATCGAATGGACCCGTCCAGAGCTTCAGGGGGTCACTGGAGCGTCGCCGGCGTCGACGACGGCGGAAGTAGAAGCTAGGGCTGCGCCGGGAAGGGGGAAAACGGGCACCATTTGGGGTGGCGAGTGGCGCGTTGTGAAGCTAGTGCACGCATGAGCCATACGCACGCTCTGGGGCATCGACAGGGGCACGGGAGCAAGGGGGGCATCGTCCATGGCGGCGACCTTCCTCTGCTGTCATGGCGGAATCGGCTAGGGGGGGATTGAGGAGCCGCAAGGTTGGGGGTTCTGCTCACCAGGAGGTGGTGAACGCAACGACACAGGCGGTGGAGGCGGAGAGGCTTCAACGACGACGAATTCGGCGGAGTTGGCTTGCGGGTCCAACAGCGACGTGGAGATGATTCCGGCGGCTACAGAGCGTCCGAGCTTGATTCCTTCTGCACGGAGACGAAGTCGAGGATGGCGAGGAGGATGGACAACACGACGCAGCTCGGGAACGACGTTGGCCACGCGGGCTTCAAGCCATGGCGACGGCGGCGTCCTGTTCTTCGCGGGGCTCAGCGAGAGAGAGGAGGATAGGCACTGGGGAGGGGGGGAATGGACGCACGGCGTCTCCAGCGTCTCCGTGGCGTGGCTAGAAGGCGCGGGAGGGGCAGGTTGCGTCTGGAGAGGCGGCGACGTGCACGGCTAGCTCGGTAGCATTCCACCGAGCAGCTTGGAGGCGCGGGATCGGGGAAGAAGACCCCTGTGCCCTTTTGGGCCGGGTGGGCTAGATGGGCCGGCTTCGCCTGGGCGTCTGGTAAGTCTTTCTGATTCCTTTTCTGTTTTTCTTTTCTGACATTTGTTGTGCTGTGCTAAAATAAATAGCTAGGCATTTTATTAAATGCTGAAATTTTTTATATGGCTTCATAATAATATAGACTAGCCACTTATAAAGTTTCAACATTTTTAAAATTCAAATAATTTGAATCTTAACTCAAATAGGGTTATTTGATTAATTCCAAGGCACTGTTTGAATATTTGAAAAATCTATGACCATGGGGTGGGTCCCACATCACTTGATATGTGATCACACTCATTTATAAGACTTTTCAAAAATCTAACATGAATTTTTTTGAGAAGATTTTTATCTGGCCTTTTGAATTAATTCATCTGGGGGTTCCTTCTCCCATTTTGCTTTTGAATTTGATTTCAAAGTTTTCTTTTGAAAATTTAACATGATGCAAGAGTACTGGCTAACCCTAGCACATTACCTAACAGAGGGTTCTGACATTGAAAGGTATCACGATACTATTCACCAGTCCGAAAACTTTGCGGTTCTTGCTTATTGCTTCGAGAATTATACTTCCAATTCTTATATTGAGGATTTTGAAAATAACATGTTTGCTGCACAAGAAGAGGCCAATGATTGCTTTGAGGAGGAATCCCATGATTCCACGGACTCACTTGAAATATCCCGTTCTGAACATTTTGATACTTGCTTTGTTGATGGCCAAGATGCCACTATGGATGATGGTGACAAAAATGAACTCTCTATAGTTCCTTCTGTTAAGCATGAAATTGTTGCTATTGCACCCACACTTTATTGTCCTATTATCCTTTTGAAATCTCCAACTCATATTCTGGAGAACTGTGCTCTTATTAAGGCTCAATGTGATGGGTTGCATTTATCTTATGATCCTAAAGACCGCGTTGAAAATTATACACGTGTGCTTGTAGGTCATGCACAAAATGGTTTATGTGATAGTTATGTTCTTGATGTTGTTCATGATACTACTGAAAATTACTTTGAGAGGGGAAAGTTTGGCTGTAGAAACTTCTATGTTGCAAAAACACCTCTCTTCCTGTTGAAAGTTTTGAAATTGTTCCTGTTCCACCTTTCTATGCATGTCAGTTTGTGCTTCTTTGACTTATTTTCTTACAAGATGCCTATGCATAGGAAGTGGGTTAGGGTTAAATGTGTTTCATATTTGATTCTTGATGCTCTCTTTTGCTTCAAATTCTTATTCTTATGAGAGCACCTTTTATAATCTTTATGCCTAGCTTAAAGGCGTAAAAGAAAGAGCTTGTTGGGAGGCAACCAAAGATGTTTTTCTTATGTTTTTAGTGGTCTTGATGATTGTTACTACTGTAGCAACATCAATGTATCTTTATTTTTCAAGCTTTGTGCCAAGTATTGCCTCATATGACAAGGGAAGTGAAAGTTAAGACATGATGTCCAGAAAACAGATTCTGTCCTCGTGACGGGTAAAATCATACAAAAATCCCAGTTCATATTTTTGAGCTGAGTTTTTTACACAGCGTGCTCTATACAATCACGGAACTTTCATATGTTCTGAGTTTTTCAATTTGAGTTGCAGAAGTATCCTTAAAAAATTCTTTACTACCTGCTGGTCTGTTTTTCACAGATTCTGTCCTGTTTTGCCTTTTCTTCGTTTTGCAAACCTTAAGCTTGTTTTTCTTTTCAAAAACTTTTTGGTGATCTTGAGAAACAGTAGCTCTTCAATAATATACTTATTTCCAGTAGAGGAAAAATTATTTTATTGTGGGTACTAACCTCGCTAATCAGATTATGATAAGTTATGTATGAAGGGAGTTTTCAAGTGTGCGAGGGATGATGATAAAAGAAGATTCAGGATGGTCAAACGCTCAAGCTTGGGGATTCCCCCGTGCATCCCCAATAAATATTCGTGGAGACTCAAGCGTCTAAGCTTGGGGATGCCCCATGCATCCCCTTCTCCATCAATAATTATCAGTTCGTCTTTCGTTCCACTATATTTTTATCACTTCATGCGTTATGTGCTATGCTTGGAGCGTCTTGCTCTTTATTTCCTTTTTAGTTTTCTTTAGCTTTGCTTTCTGTTCATAACAATTTAAAACCCATCTTTCTTTGTGTGGGAGAGAAACACGCTGCACTTCACCCTAGAACACAACATAGGATTTTCATGCTTATCTTTGTTGTGTGTGTTCTTTATCTTTTTCGTAGCTGCTGTCATGTTTAGCTCTTAGTTTTTGTGCTTATATTTTTGACAGAGATTTTGTCTAGTTTTTTTCTGGAACTCTCTTGAGTTTTCATGTTTATCTTGTTTAGAGAGTTTTCATGTTGCACTGAGTTTTGTGTCTTGACTTGAAGTAGGTAATTGAGGTTGCTATTCAATTGTAGTAGTAACTTGCAATAGTTTTGAGGTATTGCCATGAGTAATGTTTGAACTTTTGGTGTCAAGAGCTTTAGCCTATTAGTGATAGATGTCATATTTTTGGGAAATCCGTGTTTATTTTCGAAAAACCTACAAAATTAGTTGAGAACTTTAGCTACTAGATGGATCACTAATCTTTGGAGGGATCGAATATTAGAGTACACTCATGTACCATGAGTCGAGGATGCGCAAGGATAACCAAACCCCCATACACTCCTCCTCGGGGTACTTGTCTCTTTGTGAACCTCCTAATTAGATTAAGAGTTACCGATAATAAGTGCATGAGTTCTTCGGACTAATGTGAGTATTCGAAAGTTGACACTTCCAGCTCCTCATATTTTCTAGCCTCTTTCGTGCCGTGCATTGCCTTCTTCTCACTCAGAGAGTTGGCGTCAACCTTCGCCGGTACAGCCAAATCCTTGGCACGATACACTCTTTCATCATAAGCCTCATTATATCCTTCCTCAAAACAGCCACCATACCTACCTATCAAGGCATTTCCATAGCATTACCGAGATACATTGCCTTGCAACATTCACCTTCTCATGACTTGATCTTCATGTCATACATGATTTTTTTTGATCGATGAGCCGCATGCTAGTTGGGCCTTTCCCTAATTATTGCTACATGACACGCTAGTATCATTGCATATCATGCTACACTGGAAGGGGCATACATTTGCAAACTTCATGATAGTTTCATTTTCGTTATGTTGAGTACTTTTGTCAAGTGTGAAAGATCTTCTATACTTCTTGTAATATATAGAGTGTTGCCCCTAAAGTGAGGAAAAGATCCCAAAGAGGACAAAATCAAAAGATCCCAAAGAGGAAAAATGAGAGAAATAGAAAGAGCCATTGAGGCCACCAAAAAAATACAAAAAAATAGAAAAAAGAGAAAAAGAAATAAAAAAATAGAAGGGGGCACACTACTATTCCTTTTTAGAGATCCACACTCGTACTCCATCTTATATCTTGTACTCCATAGAGATTATCATTCATCCATATAGCTATGTGGGGACCTTCACACTATAGAACTTGGCTTTTATATTCCAATGATGAGCCTCCTCAAATGAGCTCTAGGTTTTCTTGAGCAAGCAAGTTGGATGCACCCCCATTAGTTCCATTGGAGAGCTTACCTTAGCTCATATGTGCATCCATTGCATGGAAATCCCTACTCCTCACATCATATCTATCATTTGGCTTTCTCTCGCCTATGATTGTCCTCATTGATGTGAGCCTTTCACACCTTTTTTGTCTTCCTCCCCCATCATTTTTCTCTATTTTCCATCCTAAGTGTCAATTTTCTTGCTTACGCTCATCCATTGCATGAGTGCTCAAAATATCGAAAGGGAGTGGATCATTTGACTTGTACCTGGCTAGTGGTCTGGGGATGAGTCAAGATAAGATTCCAAAGAAGACCAAGTGTGAAACTTTAGTAGATTGAGTTCTCAACAAAAAAATACTTTTTTCTCTTATATCCCTATCCCCTTTCTTGCATGCAAACACCATTTGGAGACATTCGAGTCACGGAAAGCGAGAGCTCTTGCACCTTTATGTTCTTATGTTGCTTGTTTCAACGCTAATATAGACTCTTGCTTGTTGTGACTTGAATTGAATTACATGCCTTCATTGCTTTACTTAAAAGTTCTTATATGGTTGTTAGCATGTCACCACAGAAATTATGCTTGTTATCATTTACCTACTCGAGGACGAGCAGGAATTAAGCTTGGGGACTTTGATACGTCCAAAACGTATCTATAATTTCTGCTTGCTCCATGCTTCTTTTGTGTGATATTGATATGATATTTGGACTAACCTATTAACTCAGTGCACCCCAATGCCAGTTCCTCTTTTCTTCTGTTTTTGTTTTTCAAGTTTTCCCATTACTTAAAGTGCCAGAAAAATTCCGGGAAAATATAGGAAAAATCAGCGTACAGGAAGCTTCGCGAAGAGCCCAAGTGGGGCCAGAGGGGAGGCAGGGGTGGCCCAGGCGGCCACCTGGCGCGGCCACCCCCTAGGTCGCGCCAGGGGGGCGCCTGGGGCCCCTGTCCACCTCTGGCTGCCCCCCTTCGCCTATATATCCCTCTCGTCCCGAAACCCTCGAGGAACAAACCCTTTTTCGCAATATCTCCTTTGTTCCGCCGCCGCCACGCTTCCAAGATCGGGAGCACCAGGAGACCTCTTCCCGACACCCTGCCGGAGGGAGGAACTACCTCCGGGAGCTTCTCCACCACCATGGATGCTTCCCGGATGAACCGTGAGTAGTCCACCTTGGACCAAAGGTCCATGATCAGTAGCTATGTGATGTTCTCCTCCCCTCTTTGTTCTTCATGGTTTAGACCTCGTGAGCTTCCCTACATGATCGAGGCACATATGTAATCTTTCTTCTGTTGCTATGTTGAGTTTACTGGGATCTGATGGATTATGAGACTATGTTCAGATTGTGTTTGAGTAATATATTTGATTCTCCTCTTTTATATTTATGTTCTTGACTAATTCTTTCATGTTCTCTGTTGCTGTTTATTGCTTTGGCCAAGTAGTAGGTAGTGACTCGAAGAGGGAGCATTATGCATGATTGTGGGTTCATGCCCGCTGATGACTAGCTTGAGTGACAGAAACATGATTCTAGGGGATGTGTTGTTGCCACAAGGGAGAAAACAACGGTTCTTGTACTTGCGGGTGCAAGGATTGTTTACTTTACGCAAAGTTCTTTAATGCATTTGTCTGTTGCTTTGAGTTTACACTTTGGGTGGGATTCACAACTTATTACCAGCGAGATGTTCTGGATAGATATCTCAAGGTGGACGATTAGTAGGTAGATGCATATGCATTTCAGTCTACTTGTCTTGGCGTACCGCCCGTGCTTTTGAGCCTCTTCCTTTCTTTAGAGCATAATTAGCATTGGTTTGCGCACATAATCCTATCAATTTCCCAGCTGTAATTTTTTTACCTCGCATGGCTATTTTATCGTCTTTTGGGAGAGAAACATCACTAGTGAACATCACGGGACCCCGGTACATATTTCCAACACTGTTTACACCCGCTATTTATTTCCTGCTTTATTTCCTTTTCAGTTGCTATCGCTATCATTATTATCCCGTGCGTTTGATCCTTTGTAAACAACAAGGCCGGAGGGATTGACAACTTCTCTGAACTCGTTGGGAGCAAAGTTTTCTGTTCTGTTTGCAGGTCCACGTCAACCGCCTAATTGCTGGCGCCGTTGTCACCTTCCTATCGTTGTCAGAGTCCTACAGGAGACAAACCTTGGTATCTTCACCGATTGAAATTTGATGCTGTCTACATCTCAACCTTCCACTTTGGGTAACCAACGAGGGGCGAGAAGCCATCAGTACACGGTGTCTTCAACGGAGGGGGTGATCTCGGGTTCCGGCTCCACCTCTATTCGATAGCAAACAATGCAAACAATCTATCAAAATAATGTACAATGCACATACACATAGTCAAGTGGTATAATATGATGTACATGTTGCTGATGTGTGGAAAATTCCATTTAAATGAATTGTATTGCATTTAAGTTGCAAATTCAAACTCCATATTTTAATTTAAAAGGGTTCATATGCACATTCTCTACTGTTTTCCATTTTAAAAATGGTCTAACATGAAAACAAAATGCATAATCTTAATCCTTGCATTTGTCTGATAATTTTTCATATATCATTTGTCCAATTTGGAGTTAATATGAATATTCTATGAATTATTGAAGTTTAAATGAATTTCTGCCAATTTCTGATTTCATTTTAGATAGAAAACTGATTTATTGCGTGGGCATGACGTATCTGTGACGTCAGGGGGGGCTGATGTGTGGGGTCACACTGTCAGTGGCTGGGGGGTTTAACCTATCTATTATTTTAAAAAGAGAGAGGGTTAGGGGGCTTGGCCCCAATTGTCAGTTCGTGTGGGGTTTCATTAGGGGTGGGATTAGTTAGCGCTAATGGCTAGCTCACATGCGGTACCCAAACCCGCGGTGGAGCGTCACCGGAGTTGGGATTTTGGGCTTTTCTTGGTACGGGACTTGGACAGGAAGATGCCCCGTGCTCTCCCGCATCGAGGGGAGCAAACAGGGGGACGCCAGGGACACCAGGGCGACGCCGGCTTCAATTGGCGCGTCGGCGGAAGCACTGGAGAGACGGATATGGCGAAGGAGGCCACGAGGAGAAGAACGGAGGGGCTGGGGCGAACGGGGAGCTCACAGGGAATGCGATGAGGGGCACGGCGAGGTCGGGGGTGAGCGGGCACTGCCGGAATATCTCGCCCGAGCTGCGGCGGCCGACGGGGAAATCTTGTCGCGAGCGTCACCTCCAGTGGATCTTCGTTCAAATTGGAGAGGGGATTCAATGTAGACGACGACGGTGATCCTTCCGGGCACGGTGGCGCAGCGAGGGGAGGACAGTGGCTACGTCGGGCACGGCGGCGTGCTCCGGTTGGCTCGGTCTTTGCGCAAAAATGGCGACGCCAAGAGAAGGATGTGGCCAGGGGCTCGGGGGTAAGATGGGGAAGCTTGTGGGCGTCTGTGTGGCGCGAGGAGAGAGCCCGAGAGGGTCTAGGGGGGACGTGCCCCTCTCTGGCGTCGGCATGACGGCAACCGAGCTGCTTTCCACGCGCGGGGGGAAGACGACAAGCCCCTAGGTGGACTTGGGCCGGGGAGGGATAAGTTGGGCCCAAGCTTGTAGGCGTGGGCTAGGATTTGTTTTCCTTTTCTTCTCTGCTTTCTTCTCTTTTTCTTTTACTGTTCTTTGTTTTTCTTTGAAATAAATAGCAAAGCATTTTTGTAAATGCCCAAATATTTTATGTGGCCTTATTAGACATATAGCTAGCCAGTCACAAGTTTTGGGAATTTTTGAAATTCAAATAATTTGAATTTCAATTCAAATAGTGTTATTATTTAATTTCCAAGGCACTTATGGTATTTTTGAGAAATCTTGGAGCATGGTGTGGGACCCACTTCATTTTATATGTGATCATGCATATTTATAAGACTTTTCAAAAATACCAGAGGAATGTTTGTAAGCAATTTTTTATCTGGCCATTTAATTAAAATTATTTAGGGCTTTTCTTTTTCCCCAATTCAAAATTCTTTTGAATTTTTTACATGATGCACAAACCCAAACTATCCCTAGCACAAACCTAACCTTGGGTTGTGAAACATAGCTACTGATCATGGACCCATGTTCCAAGGTGGACTCCTCACGGCTCATCCGGGAAGCGTCCATGGTGGTTGAGAAGCTCCCGGAGGTCAATCTTCCCTCTGAAAGGGTGCCGGGATTGGGTCTCCTGGCAGCCCCGATCATGGAAGCGCGGCGACGGTGGAACAAAGGGGAGATCATGAAAAAGGTTTCTCTCTTCGAGGGTTTTGAAAGACGGGGTAAATATAGGCCAAAGGGGGCAGGGGGTGGCCCCTGGTTTCTAGGAGGCCACCCGGCGCGACCACCAAGTGGGTCGCGCCCCTAGGGCACCTGGAACCCTGGTGGCTCCCCTCTGGCCCTACTTCGGGGCTCTAGAAGGTTCCGTCTCTTTGATTTTTTTTATATTTTTCCCACAATTTTTTGGGCACTTTAAGGAATGGGAAAACAGAAACTGGAACTTGGTGCACTAATTAATAGGTTAGTCCAAATATGATCAAAAGTGTATGAAAGTGCATCAAAAACATAGAAATGTAACCCAAAACATGCATGGAGCAAGAATAAATTATAGATACGTTTGGGACGTATCAACATCCCCAAGCTTAATTCCTTCTTGTAATCGAGTAGGTAAATGATAACAAGCATAATTTCTTTGGTGACATGTTGCTAACCGTAAGAGAAATTTTCAGTAAGGCAAGCAAGGCATGTAATTCAATTCAACTCATAACAAGCAAGAGTCTATATTAGCATTGAAAAAAGCAACATAAGAACATAAAGGTGCAAGATCTCTCGCTGTCCGTGAATCGAATGTCTCTAGATGGTGATTGCGTGCAAGAAGTGGGAGATTGGATTACGAGAGAGTAAAAAAACACACTATTTATTTTGGTTGACGACTCAATCTACTAGAGTTTCACAATTAGTCTTCTTTGGAATCCTATCTTGACTCGTCCCCAGTCCACTAGCTAGTTACAAGTCAAACTGATGCACCCCATTTCGACTTTTTGAGTACTCATGCAATGGATGAACGTAAGTAAGAAAGTTGACACTTAAACGGCGAAAGAGAAAAATGAAGTAGGAGGAAGACAAAAAGGTGTGAAAGTCTCACATCAATGAGGACAATCATAGGCGAGAGAAATCCAAATGATAGATATGATGTGAGGAGTAGGGATTGCCATGCAACGGGTGCACATGTGAGTTGTGGAAATCAGTGCAATGGAACTAGTGGGGGTGCATCCAACTTGCTTGCTCAAGAAGACCTAGAGCTCATTTGAGGAGGCTCATCATTGAAATATACAAGCCAAGTTCTATAGTGTAAGGTTCCCCACATAGCCATATGCATGTATGATAATCTCTATGGAGTACAAGATATAAGATGGAGTACGAGTGTGGATCTCTCAAAAGGAATAGTAGTGTGACCCTTCTCTCTTTTTTTCTTTTTTCACTTTTTTCTATTTTTTGTGGCCTCAATGGCTCTTTCTATTTAACTCTCATTTTTCCTATTAGGGATCTTTTAATTTGTCCTCTTTGGGATCTTTTCCTCACTTTAGGGGAAACACCATATGTATTACAAGAAGTATAGAAGATCGTTCACACTTTAAAAAGTACTCAGCAGAAAGAAGATGAAGCTATCATGATGTATGCAAACATATGCCTCTGCCAGTGTAGGAGGGTATGCAATGATACTAGCACGTCATGTAGCAATTATTATGGCAAGACCCAACTAGCATGCGGCTCATCGATCAAGAAAAAGAATGTATGACATGAAGATCAAGTCATGAGAAGGTGGAAGTTGCATGGCAATGTATTTCATAAATGCTATGGAAATGCCTTGTACGTAGGTATGGTGGCTGTTTTGAGGAAAGATATAAGGAGTTTTATGAAGACAGAGCATATCATGCCAAGGGTTTGGATATACCGACGAAGTTTGCATCAACTCTCGAGGTGAGAAAGGGCAATGCACGGTATTGAAGAGGCTAGCAAAATATGGGTGGTGGAAGTGTCAACTTTTGAATACTTACATTAGTCCGAGTAACTCATGCACTTATTATCGGTAACTCTGAATCTAACCAGGAGGTTCACAAAGAGACAAGTACCCCGAGGAGGAGTGTATGGGGGTTTTGTTATCCTTGCGCATCCTCGACTCATGGTACGAGAGTGTACTCTAATATCCGATCCCTCCAAAGATTACTGATCCATATAGTAGCTAGGTTTCTCAACTAGTTTTTGTAGTTATTTGAAAATAAACACGGATTGCCCAACGTACGACATCTACCACTAATAGGATAAATCTCTTGACACCAAAAGTTCAAACATTACTCAAGACAATACCTCAAAACTATTGCAAGTTACTACTACTTTAAGTCAAGACACACAACTCAGTGCAATAGGCCAACTCTCTAAACAAGATAAAATGAAAACTCAAGAGAGTTCCAGTAACAACCTAAAAATAGCTCTTAAAAATGAAAGAAACATGAAAAGTAAGAGCTAAGCATGACAGAAGCTATGAAAAGATAAAGAACACACATAGCAAAGATAAGCATGGAAATCCTATGATGTGTTCTAGGTTAAAGTGGAGCGTGTTTCTCTCCCACAAAAAAAGATGCGTTCTAACTTTTTATGAACAGCAAGCACATAATGCATGAAGTGATAAAAATATAGTGGAACGAAGGACGAACTGTTAATTTTTGATGGAGAAGGGGATGCTCGGGGGAATCCCCAAGCTTAGATGTTTGAGTCTCCTTGGATATTACTTGGGGGTGCATGGGGACATCCCCAAGCTTGAGCGTTTGACACTCCCGAATCATCTTTCAACATCTTCCTTCGCACACTTGAAAACTCCCTTCATACATAACTCATCATAAGCTGATTAGACTGGTTAGTACCCATAATAAAATAACTTTTTCTCTACTGGAAATAAAGATATTCTTGAAGATCTAATGTTTCTCAAGATTGCCAAAAAGTTTTTGCAAAGAAAAATCAAGCTTAAGGTTTGAAAAACGGAAAAAGGGAAAACGTGGTAGAATCTATGAAAAACAATCCAGCAGGTTGTAAATAATTTTTTGGGGTCCTTATGCAACTCAAATAAGAAAACTTAGAACAGATGCACGAAATCTAATTGTCTAGGGCACAGTGTCAAAAAAATTCAGATCAAAAGGATGATTTGGTGATTTTAGCCGAATTTTTCCGTCAAGGGACGAAATTTGTTTTCTAGACAGGACGTCACAACTTTTGAACTTTTTTGCAATCAGAGGCTAAACTTGGCACAAAGCTTGAAATAAATATACAATGATGTTTCTACAATAGTAACAATCATCAAGACCACTAAAATAAGAAGGAAAAACAAATTGGGTTGCCTCCCAACAAACGCTTTCTTTTACGCCTTCGAGCTAGGCACGAAGCAACAAAAAGGAATCAAAAGTCATCGTAACTGTCGGAGTTATAAAAATCTTCAAATGGTTCCTCAACTAGCTCATCCTTATTTCTTTGAGGAAAGGGATATGTACCTTTTGTCTTCCCACATAAGTGTATGTGTCCCTTACCTATATCAATGAAGCCTTTTACCGCTCGGAGGAAGTCCCTTCCAAGCACTATGTTTCCTTGGTTTGGCTCGATGATAAAGTAATCAACCATTGTTGTCCTTTTAAGGAATGTAACTTGGACATATTTTACCTTTCCATGGATCTCAGAAGTTTCTCCATTAGCGTGTTCATGATATGATGACAAAATGTCCATGTTTAATTTTAAATAATCATAAACTACTTTTGGCATTGCAGAAACCATGGATCCAATATCACAAAAAGCAAGGAAGTCTTGGTCAGAGATGTTAGATTCTAACAAAAGGCTCCCAGTCACCATCGATCTCCAAAATATCCCTCTTATTGGGTCTGGTTTTCTCTACTTTTCTCAAGTCTAGAGCATTGATTCTCTTGTCAATTGTAGCAAGTCTATCTATAGCAGTATTAAAACTACGATCATACACAAAATAACTAGATATACCATGTATAATATCAAGATCTCTGGCTTCACCACACTCTAAGAAATCTCCTTCAGCTATAATATCAAGAGAGTGTTTACACCATTTAAAAATACCATGGTAAAAATTTCTCAGCACAATTTCTATAGGTATACAAGGAATAACTCTCCTATGTGCATCAAATATTTTGTCCCATGCCTTCTTCATATTCTCTCCATCCCTTTGTTGGAAATATAGAACTTCTGGTTCCCTCAAGGCAACAAGTCCTAACATGCTTCACTAAAAAGGAAGGACTACTAAAAGCAAGGTAACTAATTTTTTTGGTGTTTTCGATAAAGAATACTAAGATAAAAAGTGAAAGGTAAACTAACAACACTAAAAAGCTAAGATAAAAGATAGTGCACAAATCCCCTATCTTATAGAGTGGAGTCCCCCGCAACGGTGCCAGAAATTACTCTTGATGGCACTGAAGTAGTGCTCCTCGTTGGCCACCCCAAGTAGAATATTGAGATGTAGCGTAGTGGTAATTTCCCTCGGTGAAGATACATGGGTTTGTCTCCAGTACGACTCCAACAACGACAAGTAGGTGACAACGGTGCTAGAATTACTTGATATCACAAGAGCTGATGTGGACCTGCACACAGATAAAAATAGCTTTGCTCCCAACGAGTACAGAGAGGTTGTCAATCTCTCCAGACTTGTTGTTTACAATGGGTCAAACACAAGGGTAGATAGTAGTGAACATTGCGACTGAAAGTAAAAGAAGTAAATAAATTGAGGGTGTAAACAGTGGTGGAAATATGGACTGGGGTCCCAGGAAGTTCACTAGTGATGTCTCTCTCGCAAAAGACGATAAACAGCTATGCGAGGTGAACAAATTACAGCTGGGCAATTGACAGGATTAAAAACGCACCGCAATGCTACCTATGCTACAAAATCATGGGCAGTACGCCAAGACAAGTAGACCAAAATCCATCTGCATCTACTCACTAATCATCCACCTTGAGATATCTATCCAAAACATCTTGCTGGTATTAAGTTACGAGCCCCACCCCAAGTATAAAACCAAAGCAACAGACAACTGCATTAGAAAAACTTTGCGTAAAGTAAACAATCCTTGCACCCGTAAGTACAAGCATCGTTGTTTTCACCCTGGTGGCAACAACACATCCCCTAGACTCATGTTTCTATCACTCAAGCTAGTCATGGGGGGGCATGAACCCACAATCATGCCTAACGCTCCCTCTTGGAGTTACGATCCATCACTGGGCAAAATTAATAAAAAGCAACTTAGAACATGCAAGAATAACTCAAGAACATAAATATAAAAGGAGAAGAACCAAATATATTACTCATCACAATCTGAACATAATCTCATAATCCATCAGATCCCAGTAAACTCAACATAACAACAGAAATTTTTTTACATATGTGCCTTGATCATGTAGGGCAGCTCACAAGGTCTAAACGTTGAAGAACAAAGATGGAGAGAATACTTCACATAGCTACTGATCATGGACCCATGGTCCAAGGTGGACTACTAACGGCTCATCCGGGAAGAGTCAATGGTGGTGGAGAAGCTCCCGGAGGTGAATCTTCCCTCCGGCAGGGTGCCGGTACAGGGTATCCTGACAGCCCCGATCTTTGAAGTGCGGCGGAGAAGGAACAGAGGGGAGATCACGAACAATGGTTCTGTCCTCGAGGGTTTTGGAAGACGGGGTAAATATAAGCCGAAGGGGGGCCAGGGGGTGGCTCCGAGTGTCTAAGCGGCCACCTGACGCGGCCACCAGTGGGGCCACGCCCCAGAGCGCCTGGACCCCTAGTGGGCCCCCTATGGCCCTACTTCGGGGCTCCGGAAGGTTTCGTCTAGTTGATTTTTTATATATTTTTCCCAGAATTTTTTGGGCACTTTAAGTAATGGGACAATCTGAAATACAAAAACAACAGAAAACAGAAAGTGGCACTGTGGTGCACTGAGTTAATAGGTTAGTACAAATATGATCAAAAGTGTATGAAAGTGCATAAAAAACATAACAATGTCACCCAAAACATGCATGGAACAAGCAAAAATTATAGATACATTTGGGACGTATCAACTGCCACACGACCTCAAATTTGGAGCCTCTCAAATCACGGGGTAGGAAGAAGAAGAGGCAGAAGACGCACTCGAAGACGACAAAGACGTCGCAGACGAGGCAACGGACACAACCCTAGCAAGATAAAAAGGATACCAAGATAAGCTACGCACATACCAAAGAAGTCGCCTGCGAACAAGAACCTTCCGCGAAGGACACCTCGTCCTACGATTAATCCAAGATAAGGTCCACAAGTTCGCTTCGTAGTGGGAAGGACCATTTATAGTCTCCGAGTTCATAAGAGGAGGAGCGTACAGGCTAAAGAACCAGAAGACCAAAGAAGACGTGGGAAACCCGTGGAACATGGAAAACATGCGCCTCTTCTACCCATAGACTACTCATCAGCACCTTTTCCCAGCAACGCAATATTGGCAGCAGCTCCAATTGGCAACTCATGTAAAAACTTGAAGCAATAAAAGATTTGTTTCCCAAATAAAAATTCTTAAGAACTCAGGGGCTCGAGCGCAGACTCCCCCCTCGAGGCGCTTTTATCTCACGCGACGACACTACTTCAGCACTCGGGGGCTCGAGCTCAGACTCCCCCCTCGAGGCGGTTTTCCCTCACGCCACTACACTGGGGCTCGAGCCCAGACTCCCCACCTCGTGGCCCTTTTCTCTCACGCGACGTCACTACTTCAACACTAGGGGGCTCAAGCGCTGACTCCCCCCTCGAGGCACTTTTCGCTCACACGACGACATTTCTCCAGCACTCGGGGGCTCGAGCGTAGACTCCCCCTCGGGGCATTCTTTCGCTTACTACTTTAGCACTCGGTGGCGGAAAGGCGGACCTCTTCCCCGAGGTTCCCTCTCGTCCGTAGATGTCAAAAAAATTTCTTCACACTCGGGGGCTTGAGTACGGGCTCGCTTGGCCTTATGAAGAAACTCCTATCCAAGCAAACTCTTTCCGTCCTCAACACCCAGGGACTCAAGAACTAAAAACATCCTTTTATAAGGAGTTCTTTCCCACACCTCGACAGTTCTGCATCAGCAAAATCTACGACCAAAGTCAAGGATAAAACAACACCAATTAGGAAAGCTTTCTATGTCTTCACCCGATCACAAGCGATCGCCTAAAAACTCAGGGGCTACTCCCATCGGGAGCGCCGCCATGCGCCCGAAAAGTTTTGAATTGCAATGCAAATACAAGATAGGACCAGCATGGAAGAATATTTTTATCCTATGTCCGACTCTACAAGTCGAACGTAGCCTCGGGGGCTACTCCCATCGGGAGCGCTTCCGCACACCCGATGTTGTTGAAAGGATTAATTGATTGCAAGGACAAGCACTCGGAGGAAGTTTTTCATCACAAGAACAAGTACTCGAAGGCAGTTTTTTCTTTACATAAACGGACCAAGAACACAAAGGCAGTTCCCGTTAAATATCAAGGTCAAGGACTCGAAGACAGTCTCCATTACACATCAGAGGGATACAAGGTCCAGTACTCGAAAACAAATTCTCCGCTACTCATCAAAAAGACTACAAGACCATGCACTCGAGCGCATTTTCCACCACATATCAAAAGGACTACAAGACCAATCATTACAAGGAATTATGACTTCTACATGTGTGCACATGCTGAGATAATTGGCACTTTGGTCAAAATCTTGATGACCAACAACGAGTAACCCGAAGTCTGCAAGGAGCAGCCCGCCTCCTTCCTTAGCCTGGTGACCTTTCCTACCGGCGCACCCGCTTGGCCCATATCTTGACGTCCGAGTCCTCCCTAGAACTAGAAGAACAAGCACAAGCAGCCGAGGAGTTGGCAGAAGATGAAGCCACATGAGAAGAAGATGGAGTACCCCTTGTTTCGCCAGAACTATCGCTGCTCGAGTCCTCCCAGAATAGGTCCAGACGTTTGCCACCAGCATCAAAAGAGCGAACGGTGAAAGCATCCTCACCGTCGAAACGACAACAAAGACTATCACTGTCTTATAGATTGAGCCGGCGAGAAAACGATCTCCAACCAGACCCCAAGAAAATCAAGAACGAGCTATCAACCTCAAGCTCTATCCATAAAGGAGGGCGAGAGCATACTTGAAGCTGAAGCCAAAACCTTTCAACCCGAGCTCAGAAACAATGGGAGAAAATGAAAAAGGAAGTGGAATCCAGCTTGCCGTCCGTCTATGAATTCGCAAAAGGAAGCCATAGCTCCAAACGCCCTCCCCTGCAGCAGGGAGAGGCGCCATTGCAGCACCACTGCGTCCCCATCGGGAAGAATGAGGAGTACAGGCACCGCGACCACGGCGGCCTCGACCTCGGTTATCCATGCCGCGAGAAGAACCAGAAGCAACTACATAACCACTAAATTTTGGTGCCATATCAAACAGAACAAGGAGAAGAAGATGGAGGAAGAGCAGATGCCGAACACAAATAAGAAGCATCGGATATTTATAGCCCAGGCCTGGGGAAAGCAAGGAAAATGTCGATAAAACCAAACGACGCCACCATTAAATCAATACCAATGCGCGTGGCGATACGGAGTCCAAGACAACGTGCCTCTTCGCATCAAGCAATACTCAATAAAGAAGACATCAAATCTCGCTTTTTTTCAATACACGCCTCGGAAACCCAACGGCAGCAGCAGCACAGGATTGCGACGTAGTACCCAAGACATCATTATGGTCGAACAGAAGACGCGACGGTTAAAAAACAAGCCACTGTCATCATGCACGTCACCAAGAGCATCACTACGATCCCTGCTGTCATGACAGATCAGAACGATTGATTCATCTACAGAATTCGGGTGCTCCCTCACCTAGAAGACGAATTGCTCGAGTGGCTACTCGCACTAACCAACAAGAACAAATGCATCTACAGAGTTTGGGTGCTCCCTCACCCAGAAGATGATGAAGTGCTCGAGTGGCTACTCACATCAACCAGAAAACACCTGATTAATATCTAAAAGGACAATCCGCCCGAGCACTTGACTGCATCTTGGGTGCTTATGCCACTAGCTCACTCGACGACTATCCGAGGGGATGCATAACTTATCAATTCCTCGCCTGAGCTAACAAAAGCTCCGCGAGTGACTACTATTAGTCCACTTGATTTGTTTATCCAAGTGGGTGCATTTCTAATTAGGCTCCGCGCCTCTATGAAATATAATGCCTGGGCTGCGACACACTGCACCCCAGATGTCGTGCAAGCTTGCACGTAGGTAAGACCCCGCTGCGCAGTCGGCCCGGCGGGGACTTGCCACAGCGCGACTTCACTCCCGGTCTTATCCATGTCCAATGCATGAAAGGAATTGAGCCGATAACGGACAGGTTAAGGTTGTATGTGCTGAGACCGGCGGCATTGATCCTGTAAGACCTAAAGCGGCATGGAACTTTCTAGACACCGGTTGAATCCAAGTTCGTTTCGAGGTACACGGGCTTGATTGGGCCACTGAGGTATTTTCCACTAGCGCAATTCACCAAGGCTCGACCAGTCGAGTAACTTGGGCCCTTTCAGCTTAGCATCCCTCGAATAAACTATCTTTTATGGCTAACAGCCGACGACTTACAATAGCGCGACATGCATAGAAGATGGCGATTATGGGTTCGAGTCCCTGCGCGACTCTTCGAGTCCCCCAGGCACTCGGGGGCTACGGACGAGGGGGTTTCCCCATGAATCCTACGGATGAAGGTACCTAGTGTGTATCAAGACAGAAGGCCCACTGAAAGCCTCGACAGTCCCATTACTGGCCCACTCGAGGCACCGACGTAGGAGTCCTCGACGACTATAGAAGCTATGACTTGGCGTCCAAGACTAAAACTAGATTAGGCAACTATCTCTGTAAACCTAGATAGACTTATTACGACCGAGCCTAGTATATAAAAGCTGGGAGAGGGGACGTCTAGGGCATCCAATATCCAAGAAACACCTCCGGTCCCGAGCGAACTCACCTCGACCACAACTGTAATCGCCTCCATCATAATACAAAGAGCAGGAAGTAGGGGTTTCACCGATCGAAAGCTCTGAACCTGGGTAAATCTCTGTCTCTTGTTAGACGACGAGTATCACCAACCTGCACCTCCTCTCTACGATCTAACCCAGGGTTCCTAGCCATGGGATTTGCCGAGGTCAATCCTCGTCACGCTTGTAGTGACATAGTGCTATGTTTACAATGCTTTCCCAGTAGTTCATGCTTTCTTTGTGACTAGTCTCAAATAGCTAGAGTGCATAATGTGTTATTGAAATGATTTTCTTGCATGCATTGTTCATGGTTTGGCATATTGAAGTGGTATTTTACCTTCGGAGAATTTCTGGATTGACTTGGCACAAGCTTACACATGTTTATGACTGAAAGTCTATCAAGCCTTGATGATCTTTTTATTTTAGAATAGTTATATCACTTTCATGCCTGATTTAGTTTTTCTTTGTCGCTCTGCATGATCATGACCATTATTTCTCTCTAGTTGGTCGCTTCCTCGTCTTTTGCTAGCCTTTTCCTGTACTAAGCGTAATTCTGCTTGTGCATCCAAAATACTTGAAGCTAGTTGTGCCATATGAGTCCACCATATCTTCCTATATGTGGTATTTACCGTCCATCCTAACGAATAATTTCTTGTACCATATCAAAACTATTCAAATGCACTTCTCTTTTTCTATCCGTACAAGCTCATGGAGCGTTAGGGGAAATCATTATCTACCATGCTAAAAAAAATGTACTCCTTCACAAAGTTTAATCTAGTCAAATTTATGAGGAAGAGGCCGGTCTGGAAAATGCCCAGTGCTCACTTGATTCAGAATTTATAAAACTTACACTTTCCCCCATACTTGAGACAAAATTAAAGGCACACCACAATTCATTGCTAGACAAGATTGTCCATGATTGGTGGAAGGGAAACATAAGTGTAGGCACCTTAAAAAACCATGGGAACCGCCATTAATATGGTTGGTATGGAAGATATCGAGAAACTTTACCGTTAACATTGACTGGAAAGTTACACTCTCAAAAACATTTTATCTTTGTTTTCAAAACACGATCTCTGGTACTTGTTTAGTCTTTGCTTCCAGCCATGGGTTTTCAACCTTGCCATCAAAAGCCACGGTTCGAGAGTCTCCCCTTCTTTCTTCAAAGCACCAACTATTGAGAGCATAATTTTCATTCTGAGTGTAATGTGCATTGTCCCAAAGTACCACATTGTCTTCTGCATGGTTGTGATATAACTCATTCTGAAATATTTATTTCAAGTCTCCTCTAATACTCCGAAGGAGCTTCTACATTTATATTTTGCTTCACTCATGGAGGCTAGCGAGATACCACTCTAGTATGTTCAAGTCATGTGCATTGTGATCCTGTCTTGATTTTTAAGTAGAATATTATTCATTCTTGGTTGTCTGAAACTTTTCACATGAATGAAGGAATGCTTCGTGCATTGTCTTTGTAGCATTATTCCAACACTTGCTAGAATTGTTCGTAGTACATGTTTATATACATCTAATGAAGCAAAAGGGTTTATCAAACTTTTCTTCGTCGCGTCCAGTTTGTCGAACTGAATTGCTTGCAGACAAGCAATATGCTAAGCTTGGGGGAGTTGATACGTCTCAAACATATTGACTTTTCCATACACTTTTTCTATTGTTTCAGCCTCATTCTTTCATGATTTGAATGAAACTAACCCAGACTGACGTTGTTTTCAGCAGAGTTGCCTGTATGCTTTTCTTGTGTGCGGGAAAATGGATTAGTAGGTGTCCCGGAAAATTCCAATAACAAATAGAGAAAATGCATGCACCAAAAGGAACCAATGGTCAGAAGAGGTGGCGCGGATAGGCTACCCGCCACTCCAGGAGGGCGCTTGGGTGGGTCCCACCTCTTCTGTTGCCCTACCTCAAGTCCTATATTTACCCGTGATAGAAAACCCCAGAACAGAAGTCATTTTTTTCCAATTCTAGTCGCGGAGCCGCCGCCACCCTCTGTTCTTCTAAGGGAGAGCTAATATGAGGCTGCTTTGGCCTCAGGTGAGGGGAAATCGGCGCCATCGTCATCACCATCGCCACTCCATCACCCTTCCATGACTTCCCCTTTCATGTGTGAGTAATCCCTACTGTAGGCGAACGGGATGTTAGGGTTTGGATGAGTTAGATCATGTAATAGGTCATCAGATTGGTGGGCGCATGTTGCCTATCATCTACTATGGTGTTTATCATCTTTGCTACTACTTGTGCTACATTCTTGTCACTTTTGGCCCGAGTGCCATGATTTTAGATCTGAACCCTATGTCTTTTCATGAATATATTTGTATTCTTGATCCTATCTATGAGTTGTATGCACCTATTAAAGTCCGGAACCGGCGATCCCAATATTGACAGCTTGGGACACGAAAGGCGGTGGACTATAACTCGAGGATTCCATGTATCCATTGATTGTCAATGCTTTTTTTCCGGTGCTCTTTGACAAGAGCACCTTAATCTCCATATGTTCCTTTTGGCCCTGTTTGTAGAGGTATGGTAGGACAAACGATTTTGTGCAAAGTTCTTATTGCAAGCATGTACAACTACCTTGGGATACATGCCTAATGTTTGATATTTTCCTATATGATCATTGCTTTTCTGTGTGCCTTGCCCCAAGTTAATTACATGTCATCTCTCATCCATGCAGCGCCCAAACATACATTCCCCTAGCCTACAGTGTTTTAATTATGCTGGTTACAAGTTACTTTATTTTTGTTGTTTTACTTTCGTTGCTTTCCACCACTATTTCCGTTGCCACTATCACTTCCATATCACCGTTACTACTAATATCTCGTTGCCAAGAAAGTATCTTTCAGTTGTGGTAGAATTGAAAACTCAACTATTAAAGATTATAAATATTCATTAGCTCCCCTTGTGTCGAATCAAAAAATTGGGTTATCTTACCCGTGAAGACTGTTACGATCCCCTACACTTGTGGGTTATCAGGAAGCTCACAAGGTATAAGAATTGAAGCACAAGACATCTAGCTACTGACCATGGACCCATGGTACAAAGGGTACTACTCACGGCACATCCGGGAAGCGATCATGGCGATGGAGGAGCTCCTAGAGGTGATTCCTCCCACCCACAGGGTGCCGAGACAGGTCTTTTGGCAATCCCGAGATCAGAATCGCTGCAGCGGCGGAACAGTGGTGAAAATCGCGTAATGGAGGTACTCTCGAGGGGTTTCGGAATAGGAGGGATAAATAGGCCAGAGGGGTGATGGCACTAAAGTAGTTCTCCTCGTTGGTTAACCCAAGTGTAAGGTTTGGATGTAACAATAGAAAATTTCCCTTACACGAGGATTGTAAGGTTAATCGAATTCAGGAGGACTCCAAGGACGACAAGTGGGTTTCTGCTGCTCTGGCGCTTACAGAAGACGTGGACCTGCACACAAAAGAAAATAAGTTTGCTCCCAACGAGTAAAGAGAGGTTGTCAATCTCTCCAGCCTTGTTGTTTACAAAGGATCAAACACGCGGTGGAAAATAATGATGGTGATTGCAACTGAATAGGAAATAAAACGATAAATTGGTGAGGTGTAAACCATGGTGGAAATATGGACCGGGGTCCCATGATGTTCACTAGTGATGTCTCTCTCCCAAAAGACGATAATACAGCTAAGCTGGGTGAACAAATTATAGTTGGGCAATTGACAGAATTTTAAACGCACCGCAATGCTAATTATGCTGCAAAGAAAGTTAGAGGCTCAAAAGTCTGGGCAGTACGGCAAGACAAGTAGACCGTAATCCAACTGCATCTAATCACTAATAATGCACCTTGAGATATCTATCCAGAAAAACTTGCTGGTATTAAGTTGCGATCCCCACCCAAAGTGTAAACCCAAAGCAACATACAACTACATTAACAAATTTTGCGTACGGTAAACAATCCTTGCATCCACGGTTACAAGCACCGTTGGTTTCTCCCTGGTGGCAACAACACATCCCCTAGTCTCATGTTTCTGTCACTCAAGCTAGACATCGTGGAGCATGAACCCACAATCAAGCATAAATGCTCCCTCTTGGAGTTACCATCTACTACTTGGCCAGAGCAATAAAAGGAATGGATAATATTCAAGAATTACTCAAGAAAAAAATATAAAAGTAGAACCAAATATATAACTCATCACAATCTGAACATAATCTCATAATCCATCGGATCCTAGCAAACACCTTGATCATGTTGGGAATCTCACAAGTGGTAAGAATTGAAGCACAAGATTGGAGAGAAGACATCACATAGCTACTGGTCATGGACCCATGGTCCAACGGGGACTACTCAGGGCACATCCGGGAAGCGGTCATGGTGGTGGAGAAGCTCCCGGAGGTCAATCCTCCCCCCGGGAGGGTGACGGGAAGAGGTCTTCTGGTGCTCCTGATCTTGGAAGTGAGGCTGCGGCGGAACAGAGGTGAAAATCGCGATACACGGTTCCTCTCGATGGTTTCCATGACAGGGTGTAAAGATAGGCTGAAGGGGGGCACCAGGGGGTGGCGCCTCCCTCCAAGCGCCCTGGTGGCGTAGCCATGGAGGAGGCTGTGCCACCTGGGTGCCTGGGTGGGGCCTTCCTCCCCTCCGGCTCTCCTTCAGTGATTCTGGAAGCTTCTGTTTCGCTGATTTTTATATACTTTTGTTGGAAACTTTGTAGGGGAACGGGGAAGAAAACAATAATTTTTCTTAACCTATTCGTCCCGAACCCAAGACCTATGCTATGGAGATGGAAGTAAAACATGGAAATAGGTCACATACCAGTATGTAGTCCGTTAAGCGGGAAGCGTTCTCGCGTGAACGTGGTTGATGTAGTCGTACCGGCAATCCCCGATGTCGTGCAGATCCACGATGACTCCAGTAGCCACCCGGTCCTTGTAGACCAATGACGGGATTGCTTCCCCGTCGGAACGTTGTCCGTGAAGACGTTGCGATACGGCCACGACGATGAAGGAGGACCACAAGTGTAGAGACTCAAAGGAATACACACATACGGTGTGCCCGAAGTTCCCACCGGGCTCCGAACCAGGAGAGCAGCAGAAAGAAGATGGATTCGAATCCCGATTCCAGTAGCACGACGACGTGCGTATGGTGGAGAAATCCCCAACCAAGTGCAAACTCCAAACAAGGGGAGTCCACTGAAGGAAGGGCAAAAGAGAAAGAAAGAGATACAAACAGATGAAGAAAAAGGCACCCCTACCCCTCCTTATATAGGCCAAGGAGGGGTGCACACCTCCCTCCCTCCCCGGGTGGGACTAAACCACCAAGGGAGGTTGGTGCGTGTAAGGCCCGATATGCGGTACTGTTCCAGATCTAGATGTTTCCATCCAGATCCAGGGACGAAGCACATATCGGTCCCACCGCGACATATGAGAATGCCATATGACCCGGATTTCCAACATGATTTCACAACATTACACCTACATGGATACAACATCTCATACAATCGGCATACAACTTCCTTAATACAATACATCAGCGGAAGATACATGTGTGAGTACAAACTACAATCAAATGCCTAGCGGCAAAGGTAAAACACACCATTCCCGTAACCGCACGGGTCTAGGCTCTCCGTCGGGATCCACCTAACTAGTCGTCGCCAGGTCCCCACGAAGGCGTCCATAAGAAGAGTCGAGGTAGTAATCAACTGCAGCGGCCGAGCAGCGAGCAAAAGTAACATAGCCGAACAAGGTTTGTTGGGATGTGGAGGACATGGCTGTTTGGGTTTATTTGAGAGGAATCAATATAAAGTGATAGGATAAAGCAATCGTTCTATCCTACACATAGGCGCGAGTGAGCTGAAAGTTATAAGCACGATATATGCTCCCCCTTACCTGATGAGAAGACGAAACTGAAGGTGCAGTCGATTGCAAGCTCGCAACTTCTCTGAGAAGTACGCGCGGAAGCACACAAGAAGGAAACACTGGAAAAGACAATCGACGAGCAAGCATCTATTACTATGAAGCAAATCACGAGCAAGAATCAACAAGGAGACAACACGAGGCAACGCACCATGGTATCGCATCTATCGTCGAGAGAGGTTACTAACAGGTTAAGTGGAGTACTCGTCACACACGACGATACCTCACATTTAGAAAGGATAGAGTTGTTTAGCTACACAAGATGAGCAAAGTTTGTTAACATGGCATCTCAATCAATCATGGCATAGCACACAAACATGGCAAGAGGTGTGAAGCATAAAGTAAACTATCTATGCTAGTCAACTTAAGTGAGGCAGAACCTAAACATGGCATTCCGCTAAGTGCCCCACGACAATTTAATTAATTTGTAATGTTCTGCCCTAAGTACATGAAATTCTAATCAAGTTACATGTAAAGAACACTCCAAACAGAGTTACGGTTAAAAAGATACAAGCAAAACAAGTTATGCACACATGGTGTTAACATCAGGGAGCACACTTTAGAGCAATAAATAATATATCTACAGCATGCAAAAATGACATGTTAATGGATAGCATTGAATTACACATTATGCTTAACACATACAAGAAAGAATCAATGCAATAGGCCTCATGGATGTGTCACAATCATCAATCAAACATGCAATAAAATAACAACAGCAGCACTTAACAGACATTAGCAACAGTTAACATCCTGATGCCCACTTCAACACAGATTTGCACCATTAATATGACCTCAAATCAAAAAGCTCACAAAAGATGGATTGATGTACACACAAAACTAAACAAATTTCCTTTTGGGCGCACATGCATCCGGGCTACGGGTTACTCGCAATTATCGTCACAAAAACGTAACAGCATCAAAACATTCCAGACTTAGTGAAATTCAGATTTAACAGAAAAATAGAAAACGTGGAGGGAAAAAAGGAGGGGGCGGCTCGGGCCTCACCCTAGTGGGCCTTGGCCCACTTGGCCGTTGGCCTGGGCTAAGAGGAGCTAGGCCTTCGAGGGGGTGGCTGGGCCGCTTAGGGTTGGGCCGCGCGAGGCCGGCCAACCATGGCGTCCATGTGCAGCGGCGGATGCTGCCGGCCGCGGTTGGAGGAGCCGGGTCCCTTGCCGGCGGTGAGCTCTGGCGCAGCGGGGCGGTGGAGAGGGGGGAGGGACGGCGAGTTGGCGCGGATCCGGTCGTGGTGGCCGCGACCGGCCGGCTCTGGCCTTCCTAGGGCGGCGCGGCGACGTGCTTCCGCTGGCGGCGGCCCTGCGTAGAGGAGAATGCGGGTGAGGCGAGGGGAGGAGGAGAGGGTGGAGAGGGAAAGAGGAGAGGGGATGGGAGGTGGCCGGCGGCTCCGGCTAGCCGGCGGAAGCAGCGGCGGGATCCACGAGATACGGCGGCGCTCGGGCTGGAGGAGGAAGAAAGGATGGTGGGAGCCTGGGGCGCATCTGGGCCGTTGGATTGGCCGATCCGACGGTCTAGATCTCCTGGGAGTTAGGATTTTGGTATTTTGGGATTTTGGGATAAAATGGGTAGATCTGAGCAATTTGGAGGGGGTGGCTGCAATTTTTGGCTAGGTAAACCCTAGAGAGTGGTGGTCTTTATATAGCCCAGGTGGATGGCAGTTTGCAAAAACATCCCCGGTTTTTCTCTCGCGCGCTAGGGGTTTACGTTTCTGACCGCCGGGGGTCCGCAGGACCTCCGATTCGGGTAAAACTTCGACTGCGCGATCAGCGCGTCGAGCCGGCAGCGTCCACCTCGCGCTGGAATTGTTTCCAAAACACTTTCCAGTGCGCTATAAAAATATCCCGTTTACTTATTAAATGGGCTTTTTCATTCTATTGGCTGCGGCTGGTCTCGTGCGGTTTTCGCGAAGGTGATCGGGTGAAACCCGGTGTCGCAAAGGTCGAGTGTCAGGGTGGCAAGGGTCGGTCTACGTCCGGTACGAGATAAGAGGGGAAAAATCACCGATCGATAAATCGGGGATGCAAACACCGCAAACAAATCAGACAATCAAACAATTCACACCGAAAACAAAAATTTTAATTTTTATGAAATCTGGGTTGTTACAGTGCGTCGGCCAGGGGCAGTGGACCACTCCTTTGGCGCATGGCCCAAGGGGGAGGCTCCTCCCTACCCTAATGGGCCTCTTTAGGACGATATGGCTTTTTCTTCTACTATATTTTAATATTTTATTCTGTTAATTAAATAATAAACATATTTAAACATTATTAAATAATATTTTGAACCTTTCAAAATAACCAGAACCATTTTTGGCCTCCACCAGAACAATTTTTGTGTTCTCTCTTATTTCTCAGGTGACCTCGAATCTATCCTTAATGCGTCAAAAACCCTTAAGTATGACACCCTACGGTTCGGTAAATAGCAGAGATGATCATACAATCTCTGACCAATGACTAATCAATTGGACCTGGTTACAATCCTTGATAGCACCTGCGCTTCCATCGAATGAACTTCGTCGCTGTTGGATCCGTTAACGTTGAGTCATGTTCCCTTTGTCCTACGGTACTTTGTTTGTTCGAGGTTTGATCGTCGATATCCAATATACCTAGTTCATCCTTGTTAATGACAAACATGTTTACTCGTTCCCGTGATTAAAACCCCGTGACCTAGTCACATGTTTGCAAACTATATGACGTAATATCACCGAGTTGGCCCAGCGTACCTATCCGTCACTCGGATGGACAAATCCTATTTTGATCTATTTGCATACTCATCAACATATTTATTTTGGAATACCCAAAGTACACCTTTATGTCCAGCATATTCCAGTCAGGCGGTGGATGCAAATAAAAGCATCCTAATAGATAGCTATTACGTATGATCATTACGGTCTAAGGTTCTAGTCACTACGTTATAGTAATCGCAATGTTGAACTTATGTGACTCGATCACATTGCAACACTTCTGATGGGTGTGTGTCCGTCATATCATTCTCCCAATGATACGACCCCATTGTCAATAGGTGGTTCATACCTCATGATCAGGAAACCATGATCATCTAACTTTCCAATGGACTAGTATACTAGAGTTAACTAGGGACAAGGTTTTTTTATACCACACATGTATTAAGATTTTCGCTTAATACAGTTATAGCACAGTATAAAACTTATTATGAACTAATGGAATATGCTAATAAACACATTTTATTTTCCTCTAGGGCACATTCCCAACAATTTTTGGAGCTTTGTAAATATGGGTAAAAAGCTGCAATTCACAAACATCAGCAAACAGAAACTGGCACTGGGTGCACTGAGTTAGTAGGTTAGTCCAAATATGTGTAACAAGATATGTAAGTGTAGCAAAACATATAGCAATGTCACCTAAAAGAGCATGGAAAAAGAAGAAATTATAGATTCATTTGGGACGTATCAACATCCCCAAGCTTAATTCCTGCTTGTCCTCAAGTAGGTAAATGATAACACAGATAATTTATGTGGTGACATGCTAACACAAATATAAGAACTTCAAACTAAATCATGTAACGTATGAAATTGAAGTCAAGACGATAACAAGAGAGAGTCTATATCTAGTATCGAAACTAGCAAAGTAAGAGCATAAAGGTGCAAGAGGTGACTCGAATGTCTCCAAATTGTGTTTGCGTGCAAGAAGTGGGAGATGGGTTTAGAGAATAAAAAATACTATATAGTTTAATTGAGAACTCAATCTACTAAAACTTCACACTCGGTCTCCTTCGAAATCTTATTTTGAATCGTCCCCAGATCACTAGTCATGCACAAGTCAAACTGATCCTCTCCCTTTCAATTTTGAGCACTCATGCAATGGATGAGCGCGAGCAACATATGTTTTTACTTAGGATTGAAAATAGAAAATGATGTGGAAGGAAGAAAAAAAATGTGTGAAAGGATCACATCAATGAAGACAATCATATGCGAGAGAAAGCCAAATGATAGATATGATGTGAGGATTAGGGATTGCCATGCAACGGATGCACATATGAGCTAAGGTAAGCTCTCCAATGGAACTAGTGGGGGTGCATCAACCTTGCTTGCTCATGAAGACCTATAGCTCATTTTAGGAGGCTCATCCTTGGAATATGCAAGCCAAGTTCTATAGTGTAAGGATTCCCACATGATGCTAGCGAGGAAATACTTCTCGCCCTTCGTTGGTTACCCCAAGTGGAAGGTTGAGATGTAGTGTAGCGGCATATTTCCCCTAACGTACATGATATGGTTTATGTCTCCAGTAGGACTCCAACGACGACAAGTAGGTGGTAAAGTGAACAATGGCGCCGTTCATAAGTCAGGGTTGCTTACTTTACCTGGACCTGCACACACAACAAATAACTTTGCTCCCAACGAAGTTCAAAGTGGTTGTCAATCTCTCCGGCCTTGATGTTTACAAAGGGATAGTGATAATTGCAACTGGAAAGTAAAACAAGAAGTAAATTGAGGGTGTAAAAAGTGGTGTAAATATGGACTGAGGTCCCATGATATTCACTAGTGATGTCTCTCTCTCAAAAGACGATAAAACTTTTATGCGAGGTAAACAAATCATAGCTGGGCAATTGACAGGATTACATGCGCAAACCAATGCGAACTATGCTATGAAGAAAGGAAGATGCTCAAAAGAATGGGAAGTACGCCAAAATAAGTAGACCAAAATCCATCTGCATCTACTACTAATCATCCACCTTGAGATATATATCTAGAACATCTCGCTGGTATTAAGTTGCGAGCCCCACCCAAAGTGTAAACCAAAAGCAACAGACAACTGCATTAAAAGAACTTTGCGTAAAGTAAACAATCCTTTGAACCGCGGTTACAAGCACCGTCGTTTTCCCCCTTGTGGAAACAACACATCCCCTAGACTCATGTTTCTGTCACTCAAACTAGTCATCAGGGCGCATGAACCCGCAATACAGCATAACGCTCCCTTTTGGAGTCAGTACCAACTACTTGGCCAAAGAAATAAACAGCAACGGAGAACAAGCAAGAATTACTCAGGAAAATAAACATAAAATATCAGAACCAAATATGTTACTCAATCACAATATGAACATAGTCTCATAATCCATCAGATCCCAGCAAACTCGGCATAGCAACAGTAGAAAGTGTAGGGCATCTCACAAGGTCTAATCCATGAAGAACAAAGAGGGGAGGAGAACATCAAATAGCTACTGATCATGGACCCATGGTCCAAGGTGGACTACTCACGGATCATTCGGGAAGGGTCCATGGTGTTGGAGATGCTCCCGGAGGTCAATCCTCCCTCCGGCAGGGTGCCGAGAAGAGGTCTTCGAGGTTTTTGGGACGAGAGGTTAATATAGGCGAAGGGGGGTAGCCAGGGGGGCACCAGGGGTGCAGGTACCCCCTTGGCGCGACCCCATCCTATGGCGCGACGGGAGGGCGCCTGGGGCCATGGTGGGTCCCCTCCGGCCCCCCTTCGGGACTCTAGAGGTTCCCGTATGCTGATTTTTTATTTGATTTTTCAGGAATTTTTGGAGCATTTTTAATACGAGGGAAACCTGGAATAAAAAGACAGAAAAAAACTGGAACGGGCGCTGGGGTGCACTAAGTTAATAGGTTAGTCCAAATATGATCAAAATTGTATGAAAGTGTAGCAAAAGCATAGAAATATCACACAAAACATGCATGGAGCAAGCAGAAATTATAGATATGATTGGGACGTATCACCACATAGTTATGCATGAATGATATGAATATCTCTATGGAGTAAAAATATGACAATGGATTACGAGTGTGGATCTTTCAAAAGGAATAGTAGTATTGCCCCTTCTCTCTCTTTTTATTTATTTTTTCTCTTTTTTTGTATTTTTGTGGCCTCATTGGCTCTTTCTATTTATCTCTCATTTGTCCTCTTTGGGATCTTTTATTTTGTCCACGTTGGGATATTTTCCTCACTTTAAGGGAAACACTCTATATTTTACAAGAATATAAAGAAGATCTTGACACTCTACAAGAAGTACTCAACATATCTCTATTCCTATAAAAGAGTGAGTTGGTGGTGATGGTGTGTCTTCCTTTCTATGAGCTCTAATGTTCGATCTTCAATGTAAGGTTGAGATTGATTGGTTGTCCCAAGTTCCCCCGAAGGGCTGAACACAACGTCAACAGTCTAGAGGTTGTCCTCTCTCCTCCTTTCAGGAAAGTGACCAAGCCTTTCAGAACCCTCCTCATCCAAATTCCCTGCGGTCAGCTCCTCCTTTTCTCTTCCCCGGTGGGCGAGGATCATTTCCCTTGTGTACCTCTTGTTGTAAGGTGTCAATAGATGGGATTTGTTTTGAGCTTTGCCCTGGTTTCTCTCCTTCTATATCTGGCATGTCGGCCGTTGGAGATGGCAACAAAGATGATTGATGGTAGCGCGGCGGTTGGTGCCATGTCCAGATTGTTTTCTACCATAAGTAACTTCTTTTTTCTCTTTGTTGCTATTGTCATTTATTCCCTGTTGTGCCTGACTCGGGTTCTCTTCTCAACCTCCAAGGCGAGGATCTTTGTTCTATGCGGCACTTCTGCCCATTGAGGATACCAGCAATAGGATCGCCATGAGTAGGCCTGGGCGTTGTAGGCTCAGAAGATTTCCTCTGTTAGCTAGCTACTTGATCCCACAAATACCAATGTCGATTACATCGAGCGACTGTGTTATTCTCAACCATGCTCAATCGCTCATCCCTAAGTTCAGTGTTTCTCCTATCATACCCAAAGAAGCTGCTCAACTTTCTGGAGCAGATATGTGTGATACGTGCAATTGTACGACTGAAACCATGGCCTCTCCAAAACATGTTTAGAAACAAATTTCTTGTGGATCTTCAAAGTACGACATCAACTATGGTTTTATCCTCGGTGAAATTACTCATATCTCGTTGTGACCCTCTGGTTGTTACCGTAATTTCTATTAAATAGATTTAGTTTTTGTTATTTTGATCTGTGTCAGATTTTTGTACTTGCATGATTTATTTTGTGCAAGGAAAATGTAGCAGCATGATCATGCATTGCTAAATTTCAACTTAAGTGGAGAAGTTATCAGGACCTACACTTAAGAAAGAAAGATAAGCTTTTCCACTTTGTTGTATCAAGTAATTTAACTTCCTAGTTCACTGTAATTTATTGTGTATTGAACGCAATGTGAGTAATCCTTTTTACAGAAGAAATATATACAATTGTGTAGTTGTATTTGATTAATTGAGAAAGAAGGGCATGAAATATTGTCTTCATCAGATCCACTAGCAGAAGATATCTACTTTGAAATTCTAATTTAAAAAAGATATGCTACATTAGTAATGTCCTTCTCATATGTGGTCCGAGAGATATGCTCGATAATGAGTGCAGTGTTGATTGTAGATATATTTTTCCTGACTTCAACATGTGCCTTTCATCTCAGTATGTGTTACCCCAAACTCCAACGAGTTAATATATCAGTTTCTAATCTCTGCAAGTAAATTTTGATGTTGTGTAAGTTCTGTATTATCAGAATCGCATTGGGAACTATGGATTTTTTTCTGTATGACAATATTCTGACTTTTGACTATTATACCTACTTAATTGTTGGAACTATTTTGAAGAATTTATATATCATGTTATCTTAATTTGTTTAGTTCTCTAGAAAGGAAAATCTTAAATGATGCTCATACTCGACCAAACGTAGAGTCTTGTGGGATGGCCCACACCATGGTTAGAGACGAGACGGTCGAGTTGGAGACTGAGACAATGTGTCCAAATCAGATTTTGGTGCATTATATGGTATCTTGTCCATACCATATGTTATCATGTGTTAACTAAGTTCTCAATTCTTGAATTTTCATGCATGTCTGATTTTCATGCATGGTTATCAAGTGTGCACATAATCATTTGCAGTAAGTAGTGAGAACACCGAGTAAGGAGAACAACAAAACTTCCTAAATGTGAAGATGGCGCAGAAAATGTTAGGCTTGGATGAAGATTTTTTTTTGTTTTTCTCCCTAATACGGTATGCGAATTTTCATCTTTTTCTGCTTGAAATAGTGTACATAAGTGGATTCTTTGCAAGAAATAATTGTTTCTACTAAAAAGGGATTGGAAACCTTATGATTGTACTTGATGCATACCTAACAATATAACAACTTTTATCAATGTTTGGGAACAGTTTTTATTGTTTCGTAGCAACCAACTGTCTGTTGAATGTATAGTTAAGTAAGTAATGTTTCACCTGGTCTTTTATGATACTGGTGCGTCATGTAGAAATAATTAGAGCAAGGCCCAACTAGCATGCGTCTCCTCAACCAAGCAAAAGCATGTATGACATGAAGATCAAGTCATGAGATGATGGATGTTGCATGGAAATGTATCTCGGAAAGGTTATGGAAATGCCTTGATAGTTAGGTATGGTTGCTGTTTTGAGGAAGATATAAGGAGGTTTATGATGACAGAGTGTATCATGTCAGGGGTTTGGATGCACCGGAGAAGTTTGCACCAACTCCCAAGATGAGAAAGGGCAATGCACGATACCGAAGAGGCTAGTAAAATATGGAAGGTGGAAATGCCAAAAATCGAATACTCGCATTAGTCCGAAGAACTCATGCACTTATTATCGGTTATTCTCGATCCAATCAGGAGGTTCTCAAAGAGACAAGTACCCCGAGGAGGAGTGTATGGGGGTTTGGTTATCTTTGTGCATCCTCGACCTATGGTACGTGAGGGTACTCTAAATATTCCAACCCCTCTAGAGGTTAGCGATCCATCTAGGAGATACAGTTCTCAACATTTTCAATAGTTTTTGAAAATAAATACGGATTTCCCAAAATATGACACCTATCACTAATAGGCTGAAGCTCTTGGCACAAAAATTCAAACATTACTCAAATCAATACCTCAAAACTATTGCAAGTTACTACTACACTTATAATAGAAACCTCTATTACCTACTCAAGCAAGACACACAACTCAGTGCAACAGACCAACTCTCTAAACAAGATAAGCATTAAACTGAAGAGAGTTCCAAAAGCTACAAAAATAAAATCTCTTAAAAAGATAAAGCATGAAAACTAAGAGCTAATCATGACAGCGGCTATGAAAAGATAAAGAACACAAAAAAAGAATAAGCATGCAAACCTATGTTGTGTTCTACGGTGGAGTGGAGCGTGTTTCTCTCCCAGACAATGAAGGCTCGGGTCCAACTTGTTATGAACAGCAAGAAAAACTAAAACAAACTAAAAATTCAAGAGAGAGACACTCCAAGATGAGCACATAACACATGAAGAGATAAAAATATAGCATGGAGAAGGACGAACTAATGATTGTTGATGGAGAAGGGGATGCACGAGGGCATCCCCAAGCTTAGACGCTTGAGTCTCCTTGGATATTTCTTGGGGGGTGCATGCGGGCATCCCCATTCTTGTCTGCTTGACACTCCTTGATCTTCTTTAATCATCTCCCGTCGCATACTTGAAAACTCCCTTCATACGAAACTCATCATAAGCAGATTAGAGTGGTTAGTACCCATTATAAAATAATTTTTCTCCACTAGAAATAAAGATTTTCATGAATAGCTACTGTTTCTCATGCTTGTCAAGAAATAATTGCAAAGAAAAAGCAAGCTTAAGATTTGCGAAATGATGAAAACACAAAACGTGGAAGAATCTTTGAAAAATAGCATGTCACAACATTTGAACTTTCTTGGCACAAAGCTTGAAAATAAGGATACAATAATATTGCTACAGTAGTAACAAGCGTCAAGATCACTAAAAATTAAATTAAAAATATTTTGGGTTACCTCCCAATAAGTGCTTTCTTTTATGCCTTTTAGCTAGGCATGATGCAAAAAGATCAAGTTTTATCAACTCCAAAAGAATAACTTGCCCGTGTAACAGACTCATAAGGTAACTTAATATTCTTTCGAGGAAAGTTTTACATTCCATTTTTGTGGGGAAATTAGAATATAGTGGTGCCTTATTTCATGTAAATGATAGCACCAACGGTGCAGAGAAAAGGACGTCCTAGAAATAATTGGATATGAGGGATCACACTCAATGTCCATGACAGGAAAATCAACGGGAACATAATTATTATTGACAACAATAAGAACATCATAAATCGTCCCTAAATATTTCTTTACAGAAGAATCAACAAGACTAACACCACAATAACATGGATCAAAAGTTTTCAAATCAATCATATCATACATTCTTTTGGGTAAAACGGAGGCACTAGCTCCAACATCACATAAGGCAAAGCAAGAGAAATTATTCAATTTAATTTTGACCATAGGATCCCAACCATCTTCTAGTTTTCTAGGAATAGAAGTCTCTAACTTGAGCTTCTCATCCCTAGCATTGATAAGACCATTGGTAATATGCTCGGTGAAGGCAATGTTAAGTGTACTAGTGTGGGGGTCTTTAGCCATTCTTTGCAGAAAAGTGATAACTTCAGAAAGACTACAATTATCAAAATTAGGATCACTACCATTAATTAAAGTGGTGTTGATGTCATATAAGTTCATTCTCTTGGTAGTCTCTAAGTTCATGGACCTTCTTGTCCTAAAGTTGACGTATTAGCATCACAATTAATAGGTCCATTGGGACTAGGGATGTGTTGGGTGCTAAAAGTTTGGAGATCCTCAACAACTTGTATAGTGGCAATAGTAGTGTGTGTAGGAAGGCTCTTAATCCTATCTTCCTCTTCCTTCTCTCTAGCCCATCTATCCTTAAGTTTGGCTAGTATTCTAATGTTCTCATTAATTTACACTTGTATAGCATTCATGGGTGTAGTTTTCCTTTCCTCAAGGGGAGAAGTTCTAATTTTAAGCATCTCTACATCATGAGGTATATTGTCTACCTTCAAAGAGAGACTATCTAGTTTTTCTAATTTCTCTTCTACACTCTTGTTGAAGGCTTTTTCAGAAGTGATAAAGTCCTTAAGAATGCTCTCTAATTCAGAAGTGGAGTTTTTAGTGCTAGGATAAGTGTTGTTGTTCCCATAGTTGTTGGATGTGAACGGTCTAGGATTGTTGCTACCAAATATACTCATATAAGCATTATTATTAAAGTTGTTCCTAGAAATGAAATTAACATCAACTTGCTATCTTTCTTGATGAACCAAAGAATTTAAAGGAACATCATGAGGATAAATAGGAGCTTGCTTGGTAAGTAAAGACATGATCATGTCACCCTTTTAATTTAAAGAGGAGATCTCCTCAACAGAGTTTACCTTCCTACCTGTTGGAGCTCTTTCGGTGTGCCATTGAGAATAGTTTGTCATCATCTCGTCCAATAGCTTCGTGGCAGCACCAAGGTTCATCCCGCTGCCGAATCCAACAGATTCCGCGAGGTAAAGTTTAATCCTGCATAGAAAGTCTATATAACCATCCAAGTAGTCAAACCATGTGTAGGGCAATTCTTAACAAGAGATTTCATGCGTTCCCAAGCTTGGGCAATGTGTTCATTATCCAGTTGTTTAAAATTCATAATGTTACTTCTCAACCAGATAATCTTAGAGGGTGGGTAGTAATTCCCAATAAAAGCATCCTTGCACTTATCCCAAGAATCTATGCTATTGCTAAGCAAGGATTGAAGCCACACTTTAGCTCCTCCTCTCAAGGAGAAAGGAAAAAAATCTTAAGTTTAAGAATATCACCATCTACTTCTTTGTAGTTTTGCATATCACAAAGATCAACAAAATTATTCAAGTGCAAAGCAGCATCATCTCCAACACCGAAGAATTGTTCTTTCATAATAAGATTCAGGAAAGAAGGTTTGATTTCATAAGAAGGTGTTGAAGTGGAAGGTGGAGCAATAGGAGTGCTGATAAAGTCATTGTGTGTGTGACTAGTGAAGTCACACAACTTGGTGGTTTCAGTGGAACCCATAGTAACAGCAGCAAGAAAGAACAAAGCAACAATTTTTTTGTGGTTTTTGGTATAAGACTCTAAATAAAAAACTAGAAAGTAAACTAACAAGGCTAAAAATCAAAGGTAAAAGATAGTGTGCAACTCCCCTATCTTGAAGATTGGAGTCCCCGGCAACGGCGCCAGAAATTCGCTTGATGGCTCTGAAGTAGTGCTCCTCGTTGGTTTGGATGTAGTAGCAGAAATTTCCCTTACACGAAGACTGTAAGGTTAATTGAATCCAGGAGGACTACAAGGACGACAAGTAAGTGACTGCTGCTCTGGCACTTACAGTAGACGTGGACCTACACACAAAATCAAATAACTTTGCTCCCAACGAGTACAGATAGGCTGTCAATCTCTCCGGTCTTGTCGTTTACAAAAGATTAAACACACAGTGAAAAATAGTGATGGTGATTGCAACTGGAAAGGAAATAAAGCGGTAAATAGATGAGGGCTACATATGGACCGGGTTCCGAAGATGTTCACTAGTGATGTCTCTCTCCCAAAAGACGATAAAATAGCTAAGTTGGGTGAACAAATTACAGATGGGAAATTGACAGAATTATACACGCACCGCAATGCTAATTATGCTGCAAAGAAAGTTAGAGGCTCAAAAGTATGGGCAGTACGCCAAGACAAGTAGACCGTAATCCAACTGCATCTACTGACTAATCATCCACCTTGAAATATCTATCCAGAACATCTCGGTAGTATTATGTTGGGAGCCCCACCTGTCGTGGATATAATCCTGATAATGAGTATATGGGTATGAAAGGAGCGATGTGAATCTGTACGCAAGGAGGATGACGTAGAGAAAGTATACAGGTTAGACCTCTCCGTAGAGATAACAACCTTAATCCTGTCCCAGGATTACTGTGGTGTTCTTCCTTAGGGTTCTTGGGAATAGTGTGTGCGTGACCCTACCCTGGGAGAGGGGTTAGGCTTATATAGAGTGCGCCCTGCCCCTTCAGTACCCTGCTAATGGGTTTTAATTACAAGCCTTAATGCCTAATCTTAATACACTAAACTTCCTACCCACTACATCTAATTAAAGGAGAGGCAACGCTTATTCCTTCAATGTCTTCGCGTCTCCTGGTCTTCTCCTCTTCCGAGTAGCAGGTAGCTCAGCAATCCCTTCTTCCGAGTGGTGAGTTACTCGGAGATAGCTCATTCCTCCGAGTAACGGTTTACTCGGAGGTTTCTTACTCATCCGAGTAACGGTTTACTCGGGGATTGTCTTCTTTTCCGAGTAACTAGAAGCTCGGAAGTGATGCTCTTTACACGCTTGTAGTTCTCGAGCTATTATAAACTCGGTGATTTTCGATTTTCCTATGTTCTTAAATGCTTGAATGTCATGATATATTTAGGGTACCCCCTGATATTCACTACTTAAGGGTATACCTTTACTATGACCATGACAGTAGCCCCCAAGTGCTTTTGGGCGCTCGAGATTTGAGATAGCTGATATCATTTCCAACGAGTATTTCTTCCTATGGATGATAAATTCATAAGGTATATGAAGATTAAACTCAATATGAGGCCCGGAAGGACTTTATTGATGTTTGAAATTTTCCCTTGCGTGTTGTTCGGGAAAGTTAAAGGAAAAATCTGGCGACACTCAACCGTCTCTCAAAAGAGGTGGACTGAGGCCCCGGAGGCCATTTCTTGGAGTAAAAGGCCTTAAACTCCATATAAACCAGATTTGTAAAGTTTGACATCCTAAAGCATCACAAAAATGAGCTTTAGGTCATACCACGTGGGATATCAATTATTTACCCCTGCAACTTATCATGCTAATAATCTGGCAATCTTCGTCAAAGACGGATTATTAGCGAATTAACTACTCGGAACTTTTCTTGAGTAATTAATAATTACAAGATTTTCCGTTTGTTGCGCATTTCAAAGTACGGTCTCTTTCAAGCTCGTTACTTAGTTTTGGGTGGTATCCCATCCCAACACTGTTTTGACCTTTGAGTAATGCCCATTTTTTGAAAAATTCTCTGAGTGACAGCTGACTCGGTTTATGTGGTAAATATTTTCCGAGTAATGATCTACTCGGAAAGGAAACTAAGTGTGAAAAAATCTTCCGAATGGGGATGTTTCTTTCCTTATGAGGAAGATTCACTGTTCTCTCTGAGTGTCCATTCGAAACTTGAGTTTGCATCAAATCCCTGTTATGTTGGGAAAAATGGTGGTCTTGTGTCAGAAAAGAATCTAGCTGTCAGAGGAAAGTGGGATATTCGTTATATTTGTCGCCTCGATTCCCGCGCCAGTCATTTAAAAAATCATTAACCATCTCCTATTAAATGGGCGGGGTCATGGGGAACCGTAACGACACCCTCATAATGGCTCGCGGATATGACGCGTGGCAGTTAAGGACCCGCTAGTATATAAGCTTCCCCACGATGAAAAGTAGATCTGAGCTTCCGTTAACTTTTACCCTGGCTATTCTTCTTCTTCCTCCTCCGATCTTGCCCTTAAAGTGTCGCGTGCTCATCATACTCTCTCGTTACCGACCTCCAGCAAGTTTCCCCGGCGTCCGGCGCATCGTCTGCAGCGGTCCGCTGAAGCCATGATTGTCGGAGAGTGGATGTCGTCCATCATCACGGAGGAGATGTTCCAAGGCTACCAAGAGTCTGGTATGCTTCCTCGCCATGGCTGTCGTGCTCCATCTCCTTCAGAAGAGGAACCTCTTCCCTAGGAGGGTGAGCGAGTCTTGCTTCTCTCTCATGTGGATCGAGGCTTCTCTCTCCCTCCACATCACTTCTTGTTGGATTTCCTTGCTTTTACCGGTTCCCAACTTCATCACCTTTTCCCCAATGCCATCACTTTGTTAGCTAGCTTATTCATTTTATGTGAGTCTTTTCTGTATGGAGATAAATCACCTCTGTGGAGGCATGTTTATTGCTAGTAAACAGGGATCCCAATACTTTCCTTCTAGCTTACCAGATTCTGTTAGGAATTGGTAGAATAGTTGGTTTTATTGCAAGGAGGAAGAAGGAGCTAGAGTTCAAAATTTGCTTCCCTACTCGAGTGTGAGGATAACTGCTTCTCATGGTTGGAAACCTTGCCTGACCAATACTGACAAGGAGCAAGTGCTTCCTTTGATGCGGGATATTGTGCGGCTGAAGAAAAATGGGCTAGACGCTATGGATATAATTGTAGTGTTTGTAAGTCAGAGGATTCAGCCTCTCCAGGCTAGATCTCGAGTAATGTGGACTTACTCGGTGCTTACCGAGACACTCGGTATAGCAATATCGAGATGTTGACTAAGGAATTCGAACAGTGAATGAAGATAATTACCAGTGTGACTCATGGCATATAGGTGGTGGGTCGAGTTCGGCCTTTTGACAGTCTTCATCCTCCAACTTTGGTAAGAACATTTGATTTTGTATACACCATTGTTTTGATCATTTTGATCTGTCCTTCCATAAATTGGAGTTTGGTTGTCTTGCAGGCAGATGTTTCTTCCTATCACTCCCCCATTCCCTTAGCTCCCCAACACCCTCCCGAAGAAGATGAAGATAGCAACACAGGGGCGAATGCCAAGGTTGATGTTGAGGAAGAGGTGGAGTCTGATGTTGGTCCTTCTCCGGTAGTTTCCGAGTTGCGCTCTAATAGCAACCAAGCCGAGATTCGGATCGGGAGGGGCTCAACGGAAGGCGAAAATTCCCTTTACCTCCGAGTAGTGGGGAGAGCAGTGGAAAACTCCCTGTTTTGTCCCCGTGTCATGGAAGAGTTGCTCCTATGAGCCCCAAAAAGGTGTTGCCCATGCTTGGAGGAAGGAGGGTGAATCCTTCCATGAGTGATGCTGATGCTTCTAGATAAAAAACTATCGAGCCAAGAGCTGAAAAAGATTTTTCTGTGGTTGCTCCGCCAAGACGCGCTTTGAAAACTGCTCAGAAGTAATTTTGGTCACTCTTCCCTTTGGATTGCTTCCTCATCTCTTTATCTTTCTCATGAACTTTCTTTTGCAGTATCTGTCCGAGTGGTTCTGAATCGCTCCCTGGAATGGAAGACCACCGTGCTTCTACCTATGAAGATGTTAGCACCTATGAGGTGGGAGATTTTCCAGTGATGGACACCATCCCTGAGAATGCTTCTGTTGAGAGTGAGAAAGAATTTTTTTCTAGTATTTTTGTCGAGCTGAAATAAAGTGATGTCTCTTTCCACTTTTCTCACTCGGCCCTTTCAGTGGACGTGGATGTTGAAGCTTCTCGTGATGACACTCGGGAAGTTAGTGGCCCAAATCCTTCTAAACCCTCTACTTCTTCTGGAGAGGTGCTTCCTGAGTTTACTCGTCCTAATGGTGATGTTTCATCTGATCCCCGAATTCCTCCAGTGGATCCTACTCGGGAAGTTCTTCAAAAAACTACTCGAGCTTCTTCGTCTCCAATTTATGCTGCCATCCCTATTGAAGGTGTTGCAGTGAGAAGATTAAAGGATTCTTTGCTGAAGGCTTCCCGGTTTGAGACGCAACTTCACCAGTTGGCCACTGAAGCAGAGTTCATGAAGACCAGCATGCACGTAAGTACATATGTAATTTATTCAGCCACTGGAGTCCCGAGTGTCTTGTGCAAGTAACTCAAAACGTGATTTAAATTTTGGTACTTCCAGTGGGAATATTTCTTAGTACCTCAACTGTGTGTATCCTCCAAGGCTCCGAGTATCTCCTCGAAGTTACTCGGAGTCTTTCGATAGAGGATTAAAAAATGATAATTCTTGTAGTGGGACCACTTCTTAGTGCACCCACTGGGTGTAGCCCCCAAGGCTCCGAGTAGCTTCTTGAAGGTACTCGGAGTCTTTTGAAAGGAGACTAAAAATGATAATTCTTCCAGTGGGAGCACTTCTTAGTGCACCCACTGGGTGTAGCCCCTAAGGCTCCGAGTAGCACTTTAAAGGTACTCGGAGTCTTTTGATAGGACACTTAAAAATGATAATTTTTCCAGTGGGAGTACTTCTTAGTGCACCCACTGGGTGTAGCCCCCAAGGCTCCGAGTAGCTTCTTGAAGGTACTCAGAGTCTTTTGATTGGAGACTAAAAAATGGTAATTCTTCCAGTGCGAGCACTTCTTAGTGCACCAACTAGGTGTAGACCCCAAGGCTTCGAGTAGCTTCTCGAAGGTACTCAGAGTCTTTTGATAGGATACTAAAAAATGATAATTCTTTCACATGACAAGAAGCTTGTGAGCTAGGCCCGTCCTTCATGAAGTTGCATGAAGAGAATGCGGCTACTCAGAAGGCATATCATGTGCTGCAAGATGAACACGAGAAATTGAAGAAACAACATGCTGAAGAAAACGGTGAGCTTATTGTTTGAATCCGTTAGGAAAAATGTTTTTCTTAATAATCGTCCTTTGTCAATGTGCAGAAGCCGCCAAGAAAGCATTTGATGCCAAGGTTGTCGGATTCTAGGTCCCCGGTGTGTCCTCTGGGAAGCTATGTTGTTGCCAACATAAAAAAAACCTTGTTGCAACTTACAGGGCACCTCCGAGAAGACTTGGGAAAGCTCCCAAAGTGTGGGGGCCCACCTCTGACCATCACCGCCCGATCAGGAGACCAGGAGATTATTTGTAGGTGAAGACAAACTCCACCGAGTCCAAGGGAAGCTTTGCTACTTGCCCCCGCGCGTGGAGCAACCTGTCCCAAGGGATTACACGTCGTCACCCCTTCCCGGAAGTGATGATATCACACCTTGTACATTTGCAATTGGCAACATGTGACCATCCCCTTGAACTATAAAAGGGAGAGGTTGGCCATCAAAGAGGGGGAGACCCCCACTTTTTTTGTAACAGCAACAGAACATCATCCACAAAAGGAGATCAGACATGCAAGAGTAAGGTTTTTAGTCTCCGGACGGCCTAAGCCTAGCAAAAACACTCGGTGTCTCTATTTATGTACCTACCATTGTCGTTTTGACACCACCGCAACCTCCGTATTTTCCCTCACCAGCGACCACTGATTCGGCGGGGCGGTCCCTCAAAGACGGCGCGGGGGCCCTGGCGCCCCACGCCTTTTCGGAAAGGAAGGACCTCTCCGAGAGGACCCCGTCATTTAGCGCTAGAAGGAGGGCCGATGATCACGACAGCCGTAATCACTGCAGTTGCCCCTCCGCAGGGCCATTTTCCACTGAAGAAACACTGGGTGACGGTCTTGCGGCTCAACTCAGCAGCGCGGCCGCAGTCGGGCACGTTGCTACAGATTACCCTCTGCGCTCTGCACCCTGAGAATCCTCCAAACTTGCCCCGAGTGTCGAGCTGGAAAACCCACGTGAGCCCATGCTGTGAATCCCCCTTTATCTTCCCCATTGTGCTCACTTACGGTGTCCCATGGATTCGTCTCCTCTGGAAATCGAATTACCTGCAGACGCAACTGACTTAGAAGTTCGCAGATGCCCAGGGATCACCGTACTCATGCGTAGATACACGTCCCGAGAACGCTCTCCTAGAGGCGACCCCGTTCCCTCAACGTATGAGCATCATGAGCCTGGCTACCCCTGTCCTTTGCGGCGAAGTTCCGGAAGGGTACTACACAGCGCGCTATGGGATGGTCCGGCTTTGTGTGGATTATGTTCTGGGTCTGTCCTGGAGCCTGGTACAAAGTTCATGCATTGCATCCGCCCCCTGTGGGCTTGCGCAGACGTATTGTCACCGGAAAAGTCCCACCAGTCGGGCGCGTCACGGAAACCCGATTTTCCGTGTCCCCGATCCTTGAGAACTTCACATCTCCGAGAAGTTACCGAATACCCTTCCCCATCCCGGGGTTCGATAACCGGATGCTGTTATCAACCCGCCAACGACGTGGGTTAGACTATGTTTTTTCTCGGAAAGACGGCAGGAGTAGTCCGGCGACCACCCCTGGGGTGGCGCACTGCCTGACCTCCGTTGGCAAAATATACACAAAACCTCGTCCGGATTCACAACATGCACATGCAAGAGTTCATAAGATATCAAATGAAGCCATCGCCTCCAAATCTCATGCGGCACGCCTCATGGGAAACAAGCCACTCAATACGATTATTACAACTCAAGCTGTTCAACACGACGAAGGTACGGATAAGGTAATAAAATAAATACCCGGAATCACCCCTTCCGGGTCATCATGATGCTGATCTTCTCGGCATTTTTGCGAAATATTTCCCCCACATGATTTTTCTCCTCCTTGTTTGGGATGCTTGTTTACATGGTGTTCAGGTTTAGGTCTAGGTTATGGAACTGCAGCCTCGCGAAATCCCACCTGCAAACTTCCAAGCAGACCACTTTGACCTTCTGGTATGTGTCCAAGACCTCTGGCACGTTGAGATAAAGGTCAGAAGATTTCCGGCTTTGAAATCCAGTGGGTCTTCGGGCAACCCCACTTGGGCCAGCTGCATCTCGGAAAGCATTGTCGTGAGTCTGTCTGCCACGCTTCGGAGTGACGCCAACCCCTGCTCGCTCGATCCCAAGAGCCCCACGTACTCCTCCTTTAACGTGGCGTATGCCTTGTCGGTGGAGTCCCGCATTTGGTTAGCCTGGGCTGCTTCCTCCTGCGCGTGTGATATTTCCATGGCCTTTTCGACGACGCTGGCCTCTAGCCTCCGGATCGAAGCCTCTTTCTCCAATCGGCTCAACTTAAGGCCGTCGTTCTCCTCCCGCAGCCGGCGTGTGGCCTCTGCGTGTGCCCCTTGGATGGCCTCAATATCTTTCTTGCGGTGGTCCGTCAAATAGCTGCGCACCTTGGAGAGTGTTGCGGTCAGGGTCTCTTCCCGAAGGTTGAGGGAGTTGTTCTAGGCCTTGAGATCTTATGCCTGTTGTGCTTGGGCCATCCTCACCTCCTCTAGATCCTTCCAGATGCGCACCCTGTCCGCCTCTCGGCTTGCCATAGTCGTATGGATATCCTCCAGCTGAGCGGCCCAAGTCGACAGTGCCTTCCTGGAGGAGACCCATTGGGCCCCGTCGTTCACCTGTTTCTCCCGTGCAAAGTTCTTGTTCCGGATCTTGTCATACGCCTCTTGGCTGTTGATCCAGAAATCCGCCCCTATCGGGGTCGTGATGTCATCCAGATCAACCACCCCCGGAAGGCTTTCCCGGAGAGCCTCCTCTAGCGCCCTCACGCTGTCCCAGCATTCCTTCCCCTTGACTGTCATGGCAGCGGACGCCGCAATGTTGGCCTGAAAACGGAGAGGGCACGATTAGAGGTGTCGTGGTATCCATTTTCCGGAATGGAAGCAATGACCAGGGTTTATCGAGACAAGTGTGTCATGTACGTACCTGTAACGTGTCTAAGCTGGCATCTTGCACCTTTGCTACGGAAGATCCCTCTTCGCCTGTGGACCTTGTCCCCTGTTGGGGGTTGTTTGCATTCCCTCTGGCCCGGGGGTCGTCCTGCTACCTTGGTACACGATAATCTCTAGAGGGCGCCCCTCCTTCCCCGTTTGCGGTACCAGTGGGGTCACCGGCAATACGTTGGTGGAAGTACCTCCTTCGGACGCCAAGTTAACACCAAAAAACCGTGGTCCTAAGAGTTGAGTGTCCTAGGAATACATACGTCACTTGTACAGGAGGAAAGGATTCCTTCGTAATCGGAGACCCTGTAGAAATGTGCTCCGCCTCTGTTGCCTGCCTCACCCCTGTCTCCTGCTGAGGCCCTCTCTCTGTGTCGGTCGGTTGCTCTGATGTGCGGGCCCTTTTTGCCAGGGCCTCGACGGCTTCGTCCCTGCCACAAAAACCTGGGAATTCCAGTCTGCGTTTGGGGATACAAGAAGAGGCAGGAATTACTCTTCGTCTCGCGACGGGGTCTAAGTGGAATCCGGGAGGCCGATCCTCTACTAATCATCCGATGAGACAGGGGCCTCCGAGACCTCCCCCTCCGTCCGGGAAGTCCCTATTGGCGACTTCCGGAAAGCCGGCCTCTTGCGCGAGGACGAAGGCATTCTCCTTTTCGGAGATGCGCCCCTAGTATCTGCGGGCGCCTCGGCTCCTGAGGCCTCGTCAAGGTCTGCCGGAGGCACATCCCTGCTGAATATAGGATCATGTACTGGCATAGGTGGCCCCTCTTCCTCATCGTCCTCTTCTTCACTTCCGCTGGCCAGGGGGACATCAACTGACCCCCCACTTTCAGTGGGCAGCCCTGGCTACGACTCCTCTGAGGATATCTCCTCTGATTCCTCCTCCTTTGGGACTTGCTCCGGGTTCTCCTCCACCACTGGCTTATTTTCGCGAGTGGATGGCTTCTATCGGGTTGATGTTCATGTGGATGAGGTGACCGTGAGGTCCACAACTTCCAGTGTCGTCGTGGATGGTTGTGCGCCTCCCTCCCGCTTGCTCCTCGATCCTTTCCCCTTCGTCTGGCTTCCACGGGGCACCTCCTCGAACTTCTTGCTGTTAGATTGGGCCTGGACATACTCGAAGTACAACTTCTGTCTCTTTTTCATCCCCTTCAGCTCCACCAGGCTTCTAAGGGCCATCCTGTTCTTGCTAGGGTCCTCGGGCAACTCGTTAATAGTCTCCAGCAGAGCCCAGATTTTCTCCTCCGACGGACCATGTCAGTGCGGGTTGGTTAACCCATTAGCATCACAAGGAGGCATGGATTTCACCTTGTTATTGTTCAGCGGGAACACTGCCTCCGCAAGCACCATCAGCCATCCTCCGGAAAACATCTCCTTAAAATTGTTGTAGAACCTCCACACACTCAAGTTGTGCTGCGGCCCGGGGCGGAGCCGCATCTTGTCCGCCGGACCATTGTACTCACACGCCATCCGGGAGTGATGTCGCAAGGGAGCAATACGGCGGCAGAGGTAGTCAACGAACACCAAGTCCAACGTCAGCCCCCGGATTTTAGCTACTTGATCTTGTCCAGTGGAAGATTGAACTGCGAGCCCAGATCGGACGGAGCGTGCCACACCCTGTCTCGCTCCTCGGTCATCTGCAGCACGGCATCCGGCACCGCATAAGCCGGGAGAATAGGGTTTATCTTCACAAACACTCAGTCGTCTCGCCATTCAGCCCTCTTGGTGATCACGTGTGACTCCAGGTATTCTTCACACATCCTGTCCCTGATCTTGAAAGAAAATCCCCCTCCGATCACGTCGTGCTTCACCCTGGGAGAATAGAAGTACCGGAAAAGGGCGACTGAAGGTGCTACCCCTACAAAGTCCTCTCAAAAATATGCGAAGGCCGCCAGAGCGGTCACCCCATTCGGTTGCAGGTGCATCATCTGGATCTTGAACGTGTCGAAGATGGCAAGGAAGAATTGAGAGAAAGGAGGGACCAGACGTGCCTCTAGGAAAGAAGCATAAATCGGCACCATGTTCCCAATCACCACCGTGTCTCTCCTGACGGGCGATTCCGTGACAGACCAGCCTCCTTCGCTGTTGTCGTCGGACAGGAACACTTTGAGGAGATCCATCTTCTCCTGGGAATTGCGGGTCGACCGGAAGCACGCCAAAATCTTCCAGCGGTCAACGGCCGGCCCGGCGATGACCTGTGGCGGTTTTCACTGTGGTGTGCGCTTCCTTTTGGGAGCCATACATGGATCTCGTGGCGAGAGTGGATGGGCATGGTTTTCTAGGAAGACGATTGGGAAGAGGAGCGGAGTAACTTCCCCGTCTTGCGGGGTTCGTTTGATATACTATAACTTCTCGACGCCATCGCTCTTTCTGCAATGGTTACCTTCTGAGGGTCCGCCGCGTCATCACTCCACGCTTCGATAAGCACGCTCTCCTCAAAGACTATTTTCCGGTTACCGTTGGCCTAGTCACGGCCTCTGGGGCATCTCAGCCGCACCCAGGCGCAGGGGCCACTGTTGGAGTCTAGGTCCTCGGTGTGTGCTCCGGGAAGCTATGTTGTTGCTATCCTAAAAAACCTCGTTGCATCTTACAAGCGCCTCCGAGAAGACTTGGGCAGGCTCCGAAAGTGTGGGGGCCCACCTCTAACCATCACCGCCCAACCAGGAGACCAGGATATTAATTGCATGTGTAGACAAACTCCACCGAGTCGCGGGGAAGCCGAGCCACCTGCCGCACGCGTGGAGCAACGTGTCCCAAGGGATTCCTCGTCATCAGCCCTTCCCGGAAGTGACGCAATCACGCCTTGTACTTCTGCAATTGGCACCATGAGACCATCCCCTTGAACTATAAAGGGGAGAGGTCAGCAATCAGAGTGAGGGAGCCCCCCTGACAAGGGGCTGACCCCACGACTCCTACGGATGAGCCCACCTGGTGTCCATGAAGGCAGAAGGCCCATGAAGATACGGCCCCGGCCCACTAGATGGCACCGACGTAGAAGTCCTCGACTCACAAGGAAGGTGCGAAGACCTGCCGTAAGGAGCAAGCTAGGGTTAGGAAAGTTTACCTGTACACGTAGATGAATTCCCCGAGATCTAGCCCGGTATATAAGGGCTACGAGGGGCGACGCCAAAGATATTCAATCTCACCTGTAACCCTAGCCCTGAGCGCTCCAGCCTTGGCTTCGTCTATAATCGCATCTCTCTAATCAATAATATCGAGCAGGAGCGATCCTCCCTGTTTGTCGACGAGCTATCGTCCAACCTGCGCCTCTGATGACTAACCCAGGGTCCCTAACCATGGGATTTGCCGGGGTTGATCCCCGTCAATTGGTGCCATCTGTGGGAGCTACGCAGGTTGGGATCACGATCTCGGCGGTCCCATCTTCAGCAAGCTACAACTCAAGGGCAAGACCCAGACTTAGCCCACTCGAAGGATTCAAGATCACGGCGGACATCTCCGCCGCCCCATCAAGACCACTCGAGCTACATTCATGCGAGGACCAATATTATTATGACAACCAAGCACAGCGCCAGCGCCGTAGGAGTCGACTACCCAGAAGAACGGCGAGGGGCCTCTACGAAGGGATCCCACTTGACGAACTGCGACACGCAGCGGAGGACTCGCAAATCTTCCGACAACCAAGCATCGCCCGAGCACCCGCCGCACATCAAGACAATGACTACGAGATCGAATCCAGCGATCAGCAGAATCACCGCCAAGGCAGAAGGAACCGACGAACCAAAAGGCGCGCATGGGATAACTACGGTAGAGCCCCAATGAACGAGCCACATCACGCAGTCGCGCAACTGACGACCACTCGACGACATACCGCCGCAAGAGCATCTGCCGTCAACCAAGACAGCGACTCCGAGACACCTGTTGGCGAGTACTTCGACCCAGATCGAAGGCCGGATGAATTCCCCAACCTCATCAGGAACCAAGACATGAGTCGAGGAATCGAGATCGATCCTCGCTTCCACATGCACGCGGAAGATCACGAGAAGATCTTCAAAATCTCAAAAAGGAAGAGGCATGCCGGATCCAGCAAACTCACGGCCAGAGAGCAGCTAGCAGGACCCTGCACGATCCACAGCTTCGAGGATGACTGGGGACTCGTCAGGTCAGGGCACAGTTTGAGAGACTGCCGCCTGTTCAACGAGCTAGCCGACGACCTCAAGAAGGAGAAGCAGAAAGACGACAGACGCAGCCATCGACCCGAGCAATCACCGACCTCAAACCCGGAATGACGTCGCAGCCCGTCGCAAGCACAGGTGCTCATGATCCAAGAAGGAAGAGTACCACAAGCACAACGCGACGCCCAAACCCTGCAGGCCAGAGCAGCCGAGAGCATAAACATAGTAGAAATCTACCAATTGCATGACACGGAGACCAGCATCACGTTATCACAAGACGACCATCCACTCGCAGTCCCAAGACCGGGGCATGCACCCCTAGTGCTCGATGCACAAATCGGAGAATACAACATGGACCGGGTCTTCATGGACGAAGGCAGCAGCATGAACATCATCTTCGCCAGCCCCTGCAAAAGTAGCTGATCCCAAGATCAGTGTGGAGAAAATCAAGCACCGAGTTGCACGGGGTAGTCCTAGGAGAAGCAGCCACATCCCTCGGAGTCGTCGAACTCGAAGTCGTCTTCGGCAACCGACGTAACTTCGCAAAGCACGCCCTCTAGTTCGAGGTACTCGACTGGCAATCGCAGTATCACGCCATACTGGGACGACCAGCATTCGCGCAATTCATGGCGGTCCCGCACTACGCCTACCTACAGCTCAAGATGCCAGGATCATCAGGAGTCCTCACGATCAACGGAAGCTTCATCAAATCAGATCAATGTGATCGTGACTTCCACAGAATCTCCGACACATTCGGAGCCAAACAAGAACTCAGAGAAATAGCCATGGTGACGGAAAAGAGCACCTTCCCATTGGTGAACCGAAGCGAATCCAGGGAGTACGGACGCGACTTCAGCATCGACGGTGACACAGTCACTCACCGAGTGCACCCGACAGACCCAGACAAAACAATCCGCGTGTACGCCCACCTACCAGAGGAGCAGGCAGGAACTCTCGTCGCCTTCCTTCAAGACGAGTGGGAAATATTTTCCTGGTGCCCAGCCGACATGCCTGGGATACCACGCGAATTCGCGGAACACGCCCTACGCATCAAGCCAAACACGAGGCCAGTGAAGCAAGCACTGAGACAATTCTCGGAGCCCAAGCGCAGAGCAATCGGAGAGGAAGTCAAACGGTTACTCGACGCCCAGTTGATCCGAGAAACGAAGAAAGCCACCTGGATAGCCAACCCAGTGTTGGTGCCAAAGAAAGACACGACCGTGCTGCGCATGTGTGTCGACTACGGACCAGTCAACAAACATTGCCCGAAGGATCACTTCCCCCTGCCTAGAATCGATCAGATAATCGACTCAACAGCAGGGTGCGATCTACTCTCCATTCTTGACGCTTACTCAGGATACAACCAGATCAGAATGAAGGAAGAAGACGAAGAACACACATCATTCATCACCCCCTACGGAGTATTCTGCTACAAGACCATGCCCTTCGGGCTCAAAAACGGAAGCGCCACTTACCAACGAATGATGCAGGCCTGCCTGAAGGAGCAAATCGGAAGAAACGTGCAAGTCGACGTGGATGACATCGTCATCAAGACCTATAAAGCAGCCACACTACTCGACGACCTGCGCGAAACCTTCGCGGCACTCAACAAATACAGAATTAAACTCAACCCAAAGAAGTGCGCATTCGGCGTACCGGCAGGAAAGTTGCTGGGCTGTATGGTCTCTGCCCGCGGGATCGAAGCAAACCCCGATAAAGTCAAGCCGTCACCCGCATGCAAGAACCAACCGACGTCAAAGGAGTACAACAGCTCACTGGAAAACTCGCAGCCCTAAGCCGCTTCATCAGCAGGCTGGTAGAACGCACGCTGCCTTTCTACCAGCTAGTCATGAAAGGAGAGAAATTCGAGTGGACGGAGGAAGCCCGCCAAGCATACGTGGACCTGATAAAGACGCTTTCGACCCCACCAATCCTAGCGGTACCCAAGGAGCGAGAGAAGCTATACCTCTACGTGGCAGCACGCAGTAGTGTGGTAAGCACATCGCTCGTTGTCGAACGCGCAGAAGAAGGCAAAGTCCAGAGCATCCAGAGACCAATCTACTACCTCAGCATGCTCCTGACTAAATCCCAGCAGCGGTACCCGCACTATCAGAAGCTACTACTAGCCATCATCATGACCTCAAGAAAGGTGTCCCAATACTTCGACGAGCACCCTATCACAATCGTGAGCAGCGCACCACTCGCGGACATACTCAGTAACCCTGGAGCAACCGGGCGAGTCTCCGAGTGGAACATCGAGCTCAGCCCACGGGACCTGCAGTTCAAGCACCCAACAGCCACCAAAGCCCAAGTACTCCCAGATTTCCTGGTCGAGTGGACGGTGGTTCAAACACCAGGCCCCCCAGACCTATCAAGCTCATGGTCAATGTTCTTTGATGGGTCCAAGAGACAACAAGGAGCTGGGGCAGGAGTTGTACTCATCTCCCCCAAAGGAACAAAGCTGAAATACGTCCTCCAGATCAACTTCAGTCACGCCTCCAACAACGAAGCAGAATACGAGGCACTCCTCCATGGCATGCGCATGGCCAAAACGTGCGGAGCCACTCGCCGCAAAATTTACGGGGACTCCAACCTCATCGTCCAGCAGACGATGAGAAACTGCAACGCAATAACCGACAACATGGCGGCATACCAAAAGCTCTACAACGAACTCGAAGGAAATTTTGACGGTTGCGAGCTCAACTACATCACCAAGGACAACAACATAGAAGCCCACGAGCTCGTGAACATCGGTTCGACCAGGACGCCTGTACCACCAAGCGTTTTTCTCGAAAGCATCAACCGGAGGTCCATCAAGGTGCAGGCAGCAACATCTGAAGAAGTCGCGGACGGCGAAGACGCAACAGAAATAGCGCAGGTGGCAGCAGCAACCCTATCAGAAGGCACAGGCACCAGCACCTCCGTCAGCACAGCCCCGAAAGAGTTTGAAGGACCCGTCTGGACAAAACCGTTCCTCCGATTCCTAATCGAAGGCACGCTACCACAAGACTTGGCCGAAGCACGACGCATCAGCCGACGATCGAAGGCATTCACGGTGATAAAAAGACAACTATATAAGCGCAGCATCATCCAGATACTCCAAAAGTGCATTGACGAAGAGGACGGCAAAGCCCTCTTGCTCGAAATCCACGAAGGCACCTGCGGACACCACAGCAATGAAAAACGCATTTCGAGCTGGGTTCTACTGGCCCACAGCATTGAAAAACGCAGAGGAAATCATGTGACGTTGCGTCGCCTGCCAAAAATTCGCCAACAGGCCACACGCTCCCGCATCAGAGCTCAAGACCATACTACTATCCTGGCCATTCGCCACCTGGGGACTCGACATGGTATGCCCACTAAAGAAATCACCAAAGGGCGGAAGGACACACTTGCTCGTCGCAGTCGACAAGTTCACAAAGTGGATCGAAGCAGTGCCCATCACCAGCTCTACAGCTCTCACGGCTGTCAACTTCATCAAGTCGATCATCTTCAGATTAGGAGTGCCACATAACATCATTACGGACAACGGAACAAACTTCACGGCCGCAGAATTTCAGAACTTCTGCGAAGACCTGGGCATCAAAATAAATTATGCATCAGTCGTGCACCCACAGTCCAATGGCCAGGTGGAAAAAGCAAACGGCCTTGTCTGTGGAGGAATCAAGAAACGACTCCTCGCACCACTCGAGCAAGCCGTCGGTAAGTGGGTAGAAGAACTACACGCAGTCCTGTGGAGCTTACGAACCACGCCAAACACTGCAACCCAATACACACCGTTCTTCATGGTGTACGGGGAAGAGGCAGCTCTGCCACATGACCTCAAGTTCGGAGCACCCCAGGTCACCGGATACGAGGAAGAAGAAGAAGAAGAAGCATTACAAGACGACAAAGATACGGCTGACGAAGCAAGAGACACAGCCATGGCAAAATCAGAAGGGTACCAAGACAAACTACGTACCTACCAAAGCAGTCGACTGCGCACTAGAACCTTCAACAAAGGTGATCTAGTCCTACGACTAATACAAGAGAAGGTCCACAAACTTGCCCCCCAATGGGAAGGACCATTCATAATCTCAGAAGTCATCGGAGGCGGCGCCTACAGGCTGAAGAACCCAAAGACAGACGAGGACGTGGGCAACCCATGGAACGTAGCAAACTTGCGACTATTCTATCCATAGCCCCTATCGGTCGGACATGACTAGCAATTCATATAAATCGCATGACCGCAATAAAATAAATGTCGCCCAAATACTGCCATCTCAAAGCACTCGGGGGCTGAAGAGGAAACTCCTCCCTTGCAAACTGCTATCGCCTACGCGATCTCAACCGAAGTACTCGGGGCTTAAGAGAAAAAACTCCGCCCGAGCAACTCTATCGCCTACGCGATCTCAACTGAAGTACTCGGGGGCTTAAGAGAAAAACTCCCCCCCGAGAAACTCTATTGCCTACGCGATCTCAACTGAAGTACTCGGGGGCTTAAGAGAAAAAACTCCCCCCCGAGCAACTCTATCGCCTACGCGATCTCAACCGAAGTACTCGGGGGCTTAAGAGAAAAAACTCCCCCCCCCCGAGAAACTCTATCGCCTACGCGATCTCAACTGAAGTACTCGGGGGCTTAGGAGAAAAAACTCCCCCCCGAGCAACTCTATCGCCTACGTGATCTCAACCGAAGTACTCGGGGGCTTAAGAGGAAACTCCCCCCCGAGGCAACTCTATCGCCTACGCGATCTTAATCGAAGCACTCGGGGGCTGAAGAGGAAACTCCCCCCGAGCAAACTCCTATCGCACATGCGATCTTAATCGAAGCACTCGGGGGCTTAAGAGAAAAAACTCCCCCGCGAGCAACCCTATCGCCTACGCGATCTCAACCGAAGTACTCGGGGGCTTAAGAGAAAAACTCCCCCCCCCCCGAGCAACTAAATCGCCTACGCGATCTCAACCGAAGTACTCGGGGGCTGAAGAGGAAACTCCCCCCCGAGCAACTGGTATCGCACATGCGATCTTAATCGAAGCACTCGGGGGCTTAAGAGAAAAAACTCCCCCCGAGCAACCCTATCGCCTACGCGATCTCAACCGAAGTACTCGGGGGCTTAAGAGAAAAACTCCCCCCCCGAGCAACTCTATCGCCCTACGCGATCTCAACCGAATTACTCGGGGGCTGAAGAGGAAACTCCCCCCCGAGCAACTGCTATCGCACATGCGATTCTAATCGAAGCACTCGGGGGCTTGAGAAGCAACCCCCCCCCCTCCCCCGAGCAACTCCACCGCCAACGCGATCTTCTTCATGAAGCACTCGGGGTCTCGAGCACAAACCCCACCCAAGAGAAGACCATCAACACTCCCATGACATCCAAGGACTTTTGAAAACACTTCGGAGGAAGCACAAGCTCATCTAGTCTTCACCTGATCGCCAACAATCACCTAAAGACTCGGAGGCTACTCCCATCGGGAGCGCTACCGTGCACCCGATAAAAAGACAACAGAGGAAACAAATTTTAGCCTACGCCTGACCCTTCGACTCAAGCGTAGCCTCTGGGGCTACTCCCATCGGGAGCGCTGTCGCGCGCCAGATAGAGCCAACAGTACCAAGTATAGGATGGACCCGAGGACAGTCCCCAACAGTAAAGGACTCTCAGATACAAAAGGATTCGAAGACATCTCGTGATGGTCAAGACGCAGTTTTTGGTGGCATAAAAAGCTCAAATATAAATTCCACTACAAAGGATAAACCACAGTTTCCATCATAGATATCATCTTCCGTACAAAAGGACTCAACTACATTTGGATAGAAGGCAGCTCCTGTTACAAGAGAAAATCACCCAAGGAACTATGACTTGTACATGTGTGCCCATGAGGGATAATCTACTCTAGTACAAGAGCATCATCATAGACAAAGTAGGGGTGGAAGCAGCAGGGTCATGATGTCAATGACATAACAAAAGGTGAAGCTCGACTTATTTGGGGAGCCATTGGGGACGCTGCTCCATCAGCTTCTTCTCCTGCTCCTCTAGCTTCTTCTCCAGCTCCGCCCAAACTGCCGGCGAAGATGATGCCGCCACCTCCAGTTCTACAAGGTCGTTTGCCGCGCTCGCTTAACCGGTGGCTTGACATCGAGGTCTTCTTCAGAGGCAGAGGAAGCAGTTGAAGACGGCTCGCCACCACCACCAGAAGAGTTCCCGGAGGACGAAGCAGTCGAAGACGCAGGCGAACGACTCCTCGACTTTATGGAGCTGTCGCTGCTTGACTCCCGCCCATGCGGATCCATGCTATTGCCACTCAGATCGAATGCGCGGACAGCAACAGTGCTCTCACCATCAAAACGAAAGCTCAGCATATCACCATCCCGCAAATTCAACCGCCGAGCAAATAAACTCCAACCAAGGCCAAGAAAAATCAAGCGAGAGCTATCAACTTCCAAATCAACATAAGAAGGAGATCGACGGCTCCCTTGAAGGTGCAGAAGCAAGCCATCCAAGACACGTTCAGAGACAATGGCAGAAAAATAAAAGGGAAGAAGGATGTGATTGGCACTTTGGCCACGAACACGCAAAATAAAATCGTAGCGCCAGAATCCCTCCTCCAAGGGAGAGGAGGAAGGCACTGGCGCCGCACCATGCCGACCACCACGGCATGAACGTGGTGTGCGGCCACCACGGCTACGACGACCACGGCCACGGCCAACACCTCGCCCAGGAACCATCAGCGGAAGATGAGATGGTGAAAGAGGCGAAGCAGCGAGTTGGATAGAAGCGTGGAAGTGAAAGTCCTATTTATAGAACAATTACCATCAAGGCACAGAGAAGCCAAAACGACAGCAACAATTAATTCAAAGACCAATCGTCCCAGCCGTCTCGGACTCCAAGACGAAGATGCTCTCTCACGGGACGCACTGTATGCAAGACGCGTCAATTCGCGCGTGTTTCCAAACGCGCGTATGGGAAATCCAACCGGTGTCTGCCGCACGCCACAGCGGCCATCATTATGACCGGTCCTGAAGATGTGACGGTTTAATGGCAGAGCATCACTGCTAGCCATCAAACAGAGGCATCACTGCCCCTCACAAACAGCAAAGGAAAAAACCAAAGAGACATCAAAGCCAACAGATTCCATCTTTGAGATCTTTTCCCCCAAGGAAGAAAAACATCTTACTCCCATTGGGAGCGTACATCATAAGAGTCCCGGTTGCTCCCTCACCCAAAGGTTAGCCACGTGCTCGAGTGAACACTCGCACTTATAAGAGTCTCGGGTGCTCCCTCAACCCGATGAAAGACAAACAAACGTTCGCCAAGACCATACGGAGCTAAGAGTTCCGGGTGCTCCCTCACCCGAAGAGCCGAAAAACGGCATTCGAGGGACTACTCGCGAAAAACCCCCCGATTGAGCACTCGAAAACAAAGCTCCTCAAGTGAATGAGTGAACAACTCGCTTGATGTTCTGTTCCAAGCGGGTGCAATGCTATAAGGCTCCGCGCCTCAAAAACACACTTTCCTAGAACACGATACACTATGCCCAGATGCCACGCAAGATTAGCGTGTAGGTAAGACCCCGCTGCGAAGTACGGCTGGGAGGGGACTTGCCGAAGAGCGATTTCACTCCCAACCTTTCCCATGCGCAGAGCTTGATAGATAAGCCGGGCGGACGCGCCTTAGGCTTCACACATTACTGGCAGCAAATGAACACCGTAAGACCTGAGGCGGCCGGACTTTTGCTCGACACCAGTGTTCCAAGATCACGTCGAGGGACGTGGGTTTGATTGGGCTACTGTGGTATTTTCCCTAGTGCAATTCACCAAGGCTCGATCTGTCGACTCCTTGGGCCCTTTCAGCTTAGCATCCCTCGAAACAGGTTTTGTCATGGCCACCAGACTGCCAGTGACCCATGGATGAACCTTCCATATCAATGAACGACATATAAATGTACTCGAGTCCCTGCGCGACTCTTCGAGTCCCCAGGCACTCGGGGGCTACTAACGAGGGGGTGACCCCACGAATCCTACGGATGAGCCCACCTGGTGTCCATGAAGGCAGAAGGCCCATGAAGATACGGCCTCGGTCCACTAGATGGCACCGCCGTATAAGTCCTCGACTCACAAGGAAGGTGCGAAGACCTGTCGTAAGGAGCAAGGTAGGGTTAGGAAAGTTTACCTATACACATAGATGAATTCCCCGAGACCTAGCCCGGTATATAAGGGCTAGGAGGGGCGACGCCAAAGATATCCAATCTCACCTGTAACCCTAGCCCTGAGCGCTCCAGCCTTGGCTTCCTCTGTAATCCCATCTCCCTAATCAATAATATCGAGCAGGAGCGAGCCTCCCTGTTTGCCAACGAGCTATCGTCCAACCCGCACCTCTCATGACTAACCCAGGGTCCCTGACCATGGGATTTGCCGGGGTTGATCCCCTTCACCCCCTTTCTTTGTAACAGCGACAGAACATCATCCACAAAAGGAGATTAGACATGCAGGAGTAAGGTTTTTAGTCTCCGGATGGCCTGAACCTAGTTAAAACACCCGGTGTCCCTTTTTATGTACCTACCATTGTCATCTCGACGCCATCGCAAACTACGGACTCGCTCTTGCCGGCGACCATTGATTCGGCTGGGCGGGCCCTCACAGACGGCGCGGGGGATCTGACGCCTTACGCCTTCCTGGAAAGGAAGGACCTCTCCGAGAGGACACCGATAAAGGTGAAGGAAAATGATGACTTTGTGTAGAAGATGAAAAATACTCAAAAAACTATCCGAGTTGCCGAGGAATATAGTGCTGGTAGATTTGCTATTTTCAGCGAAAAACTTGATGGTCAGTATTCTTTGCCTCAAAATGTGAGGATCTTTGCTTTTGGCATATTGAATATGTGATGACTTATTCTCCTCTTCCAGTATATACTGTAAACCGTGAAGCGGAGCTATCCCGAACGGTTGAGTTTGCATAAATTATGGATAAGGATAATTATAAGCCCGTGACTGTGGACTTTTCTTTGGCAATGGGTCTGCTGCACATGCAGACGTCAACAACTGCCAAATTTGCTGAAGAAACAATGGGTGCCACGCTGTCTCTAAAAAATAGTTTGCACGTTGGAAACGCTCATCAGCTCGGAGTGTTCCCAACTATGCTCTGGCTTTGACGAAGGCGCATTTCGCTGTGAGAGTTCACAATCTAAAAAGAGTTGGTGCGGGGAACCTGAGTAGGGGCCAAGCTGTACTACCTATCTAAGCCGCTATGCTGAGACTGCTAGTCGAATTTCCCTTATGCCCGATCTTGTCTCCTTTGTGGAATCAACTAGCGTCGCAAGTGACTCGGACGAGGCTGGTGAAGAGTGAGCAAGTCTTATTTGTTAAGAGAATTTGGCATCTTTAAATTTGCCTCGGTATGCCGAGTGACGCTGTAAGGAAACATACTTCTGAAGTTTGTGTTCTGCCTTGGGCGCAAAACATGCCATACTTTTGATATGGTTTTTGTTTTCAACAGGATGTTGTGTTTATCGTGTGATGCCATTTTCTTGAAGTTACTCTTCCGAGTTGGACGCATCTTGGAAGAACAACTTTTTTTTTATTGTTAAGTAGCTCCCCAGTTATTAGTAACTTAAAGGGGACACTTAGAAAATTTTGTTAAGCGTCTCTTCCGAGCTACACGCAACTCGGTAGAGAAACTTGATAATTTTAATCATTGACTAGCCCAAAGTTATTAGTAACTTTAAAGGGGACACTTAGAAAAAATTTCTATGCGTCTCTTTCGAGCTGCACACAACTCGGAAGAGAAACTTGATAATTTTAGTCGTTAAGTAGGCCCCAAGTTTTTAGAAACTTAAAGGGGACACTTAGAAAATTTTGCTAAGCGTCTCTTCCGAGCTGCACGCAACTCGGAAGAAAAACATGATAATTTTAGTCGTTAAGTAGCCCCCGAGTTATAAGTAACTTATAGGGGACACTTATAAAAATTTGTTAAGCGTCTATTCCGAGCTGCACGCAACTCGGAAGAAAAACTTGATAATTTTAATCGTTAAGTAGCCCCCAAGATATTAGTAACTTAAACGGGACACATAGAAAAATTTGCTAAGCGTCTCTTCCAAGTTGCACGCAACTCGGAAGAAAAGCATGATAATTTTAGTCGTTTAGTAGCCCCCAAGTTATTAGTAACTTTAAAGGGGACACTAAGAAAATTTGCTAAGCGTCTCTTCTGAGCTGCACGTAACTCGGAAGAAAAACTTCATAATTTTAATCGTTAAGTAGCCCCAAGTTATTAGTAACTTAAAGGGGACATTTAGAAAAATTTGCTAAGCGTCTCTGCGAGCTGCACGTAACTCGGAAGAAAAACTTGATAATTTTAATCGTTAAGTAGCCCTCAAGTTATTAGTAACTTAAAGGGGACATTTAGAAAAAATTTCTAAGCGTCTCTTCCGAGCTGCACGCAACTCAGAAGAAAAACTTGATAATTTTAATCGTTAAGTAGCCCCCCAAGTTATTAGTAAATTTAAAGGGGACACTTAGAAAATTTTGCTAAGCGTCTCTTCCGAGCTGCACGTAACTCGGAAGAAAAAATTGATAATTTTAATTGTTAAGTAGCCCCCAAGTTATTAGTAACTTAAAGGGGACACTGAGAAATATTTGCTAATCGTCTCTTCCGAGCTGCAGGTAACTCAGAAAAAAAACTTGATAATTGTAATCGTTAAGTAGCCCCCAAGTTGTTGGTAACTTAAAGGGGACACTTAGAAAAATTTGCTAAGCGTCTCTTCCGAGTTGCACGCAACTCGGAAGAGAAACTTGATAATTCAATAAACAAAAGATAACATGAAAATTCATACAATAATTCATCCATACAAGGACTATATTTTATTAATGTCACGTGACTGTCTTTATGCATAAAATCGACGTAACAACTGAGCATTCCTTGCATCTGGTTCTTCCATGTCATTGGTTACATCATATAGCCGATAAGCCCCATTATGTAATATCCGAGATATAACAAAGGGACCTTCCCATGGGGGGGCTAATTTATGATTCCCTTCTGAAGTCTGCTTTACGTGTAGCACCATGTCACCTTCTTGGAATGAGCAAGCTCGGACATGACGGTCATGGTACCGGAGAAGATCCTGCTGATAAAATGCAGAACGAGTGAGAGCTAAGTTTCGCTATTCTTCAAGAAGGTCCACACCATCTTGTCTTGCTGCCTCGGCCTCTGCTTCAGTGTACTGAGTTACTCAGGAAGCATTATGCTTCAAATCACTCGGAACGACAGCTTCTGCACCATACACCAAAAAGAAAGGAGAAAACCGAGTAGAGCGATTTGGTGTTGTTCGCAGGCCCCATAAAACAGAGGGAAGTTCATCCACCCAAGCACCTGCTGCTTCTTTCAGTTCCCGAAGTAGGCATGGCTTGATTCCTTTCAATATCAATCCATTAGCACGTTTGACCTGACCATTGGACTGAGGATGCGCCACTGAGGCATAATTCACTTGAATTCCATTGGTCCAACAGAAAGCTTTGAATTAAGATGAGTTGAAATTCGAGCCATTATCTGTAATGATGTCATGGGGGACACCAAAACGATGTATATCGCCCTGAATAAAACTGACCGCCATTGCCGAATCCAAATATTTTAATGGTTTTTCTTCTATCCACCTTCTAAACTTGTCGACAACGACTAGGATGTGAGTGAAACCATGCTTGCATGTTTTGAGTGGTCCAATCATATCAAGGCCCCAGACAGAAAATGGACAAGAAAAATGAATTGTCTTCAACTCGGAAGCAGGTTTATGCGGTAGACTTGCATAAAATTGGCATCCTTTGCAATGGTCAAAAATATCCTTAGTATCAGCTAATGCTGTGGACCAAAAGAAACAATCTCGTAAGACTTTTGCCACTACCGTCCGACTTGAAACATGATGCCCGCAATCACCCGAGTGGATATCTTGTAATATGAGTCGACCCTCTACTTCTGATATACATAACTTGGGAAGTGTTGTGGCACTTTTTCGGTATAGCTTATTGTTGATTACCGAGTAAGACATTGATTTGCAAACAATTTTCTTGGCTTCGACTCATCTTCTGGCAATTCTTGTCTTTGTAAATAAGCCAAGATAGGTAAGGTCCACTCAGGTTTTATCACCTCTACATCGAAAACCATATCTATTACCGCATGTATGTCTTCCTTATCTGGTAACATCTCTAGATCAACTCCCAGAAAAAGGTCTTCTTTGACAGTGGGAGAATGCAGATGCTCAAGAAAAATTCCAGATGGAATCTGACTCTGAGTTGATCCTAGCTTAGCCAAATCATCAGTTGCTTGATTTTGTGCCCTTGGAATATGATGGAGCTCGAGCCCATCAAATTTTTTTCTCCAATTTTCGGACAGCTACACAGTAAGTTGTCATCACTAGACTCCGAATGTCCCATTGTGTCATTACTTGATTTATCACAAAATTCCGAGTGAGATGGCCATCCGCAATCCGTACAGTAGGGCCTCATACTCGGCTTCATTGTTTGTTGCTGGGAAATGAATTTGGAGGACATACCTCATTTCATCTTTTCTTGTGTAAAACAATACTTGTGGGCACCCCGGACTATATGTCCGAAGTGACCAGCTGGGCATACCGTCATGCTCCCATGATCAGTTTCGTATGACGCACAACTCGACAATGGATATCACAGTCACAAGTTCATACAATACCGAATAAAAAGTTATACAACAACATAGTCTTACACGGCCTCACCGGGCTCAAATAGCAGCGGAACAAGCAAAAGCATCCTAGATAGTAGAAGCACAATCCACAGGTAAGCTCAGAGCATGGCACATCCTAGTACTCGTCAGTAGCGTGATCCTCAAATACTTGCTCTTCCAAGCCTGACAATAATCATAACTTGGTCCTTAATTTTATTAGCAATAATAATAACTTGGTCCTTAATTTTATTTATGCAAACATAACTTCCACTTATACAGGAAAAATGAGGAATAATTACGTTATCACAACAAAATTTATTTCACAATTTTATGATGTGCACACATTTTTCTAATAATAATTTAGTTATGTACATTACAAATAAAGATAAGATGCTCAGCACTGGGCCAGTTTAATAATTTTTTCAGGGTGTAACTTCCTACGGTGGGTTGGGACATTGTTATTAATTTTTTTACACAATTTTCTTATATAAATAACTTGATATTTAAATGCATACCAAATATCTAATAAATATAATAAATAGCTACTGGTTACAAATATTATTATAGGAATTTACATCTAACTGATTTCATTATTAATGATTTAATTAAATGTATACTAGGAATTAATGTGTACAACTATAGATAAAGTATTATATTTATTATTGTTTATTTTTTTCTAAATTTCTTTTTATTATTAAACTATACAATAATTTGGTACTAAACAGAGATATTACAAGTAAAATTTTCTGAATAAAATCATTAACAGATAGTTTAATAATATTGTCTAAGCAACAAGTAAGCAAATAATAATAATAATAACAAAATTACCACTATAATATTTCAAGTACTAACAAATGTAACTATACACAACAAGAGAGCATAAATCTAGGAGCACGACGAAATTTGTTTCATATTTTCTGACGTGTATTTATTTTTCTAAAAGTTTTTCTAGTCTGACGATTTAATAAAAAAAAGAAAACAACAACATGTCGTCCAGGGATATCTCTCGCCCACGGGCATTTTCAACTATTGGGCCGAGCGCGTCAAATGAGGTGCTACTTTGTTTTTTTTTTCTATAAAAAAACGAATTTGTATGGGGCGCCCAGGGCCGTTGGATCCAGAGGGATCAGACGGCCCCTGGTCGTCTTCCCTGTGGGCTCGGCCTGGGCATGCATGGCGCATGCAAGGCGGCTTGGGAGGGTGCGGAAGCTCACCTGGGTGGCTCCGACCGGCGATGGACGACGGCGAATGGCTGGGGAGGCTCAGGGGCGGTGCGGCAACTCCGTTTTTGACGGCAAAGGGGACGAACGGCGGCGTGGGCGCGGACGTCGAGTGGCTCGGTCGGGGCAGAACGAAGGCTTGACCTCGGCTCGGCGCGGCTCCGGTGGTCGCTGGCGCCGACGGCGAGGCGAGGCAGAGGCTTGCCGGCCTCCTACCCGGCCTTCTCCTCCTTGTGGGCGCTCCCCCTAGGAGAGGGAACCGAGAGAGGGGGGTTCTCTCTTCCGGAGAGAGAGAGAGAAATATATACGTGGGAGGGAGGGAGGTTGAGAGATTGGGAAGAGATTTAGGGGGGTGGTTAGGTTAGTTTGTTAACCTTTTTTTTAGATTTGCTGCTTAAATATATTTTAGATGATTATTTTTGTACAAAGCTCAACAAACAAGATTAGGGCACAAAAGGTGTTTGTGAAAATGCCTCCATAGATTTTTTAGTTAAATTTTTAATAAAAAAATGCTACGTAGAATATATAAGGTTTTATATTCCTTATATATTTGTCTTGCAAACAGGAACGCAAGAAATTAAAAGGAATTGCAAGTTAAAATGCAAAAGTGGTAAATGAAAGTAGGGTTTGAGTTATTACTATGCTTCATCTTGTTTGTTGTGATGTGATCATCTTAAGATGATTTAGTTATGTGGGGGAAGAAGTTATCTTGCCCAACTACTATCTTTTCTAAGCACATGCAACAATTTTCATGATCACAACTACAAGAAGAACTAACACAATTTCAAACATGGAATCAAACAACATCACACTTCATGCAAAGTTTTTTGTTGGATCCTAATTTTTTGTTATCTAAATTAACAAGAAGGCAAAAGTTGGGATGTGACAATACTACACCTGCTCCTGCTCCATTCAACATCTTAGATCCATTAAAAACATGGTCCAATGTTCTAGGATTGGTTGGGAATGATGTTGTGCGTCTGTCCACTCTGCTAGGAAATCGGCCAGAGCCTGTGACTTGATTTCTTTCTTGGGCTGGTAATGGATATCGTAAGGCAGCAGGTCAATTCCCCACTTTGCGATCCTACCCTTTGCATACCTGCTGTTCATGATATCTGCGAGAGGGGCTTCCGAGATGACTGTTATTTGGTGGTCTTGAAAATAATGTGAAAGCTTTTGTGACGCCAAGTAAATCCCCATTGCCAACTTTTGATAATGTGGGTAACGCTACTTTGATGGTGTATGAACTTCCGAGATAAAATACACATGCCTCTGAACCTTCTGTGTTTTCCCTTCTTCTTCCCTTTCCACCACTATAGCAACACTGACAACTTGGCTTGTAGATGCAATGTATAACATAAGCTGTTCTTTTTATCTTGGAGCGGCAAGGATTTGCCGAGTTGATAGCTGCTTCTTTAGATCTTCGAAAGCCGCTTGAGCCTCTTCAGTCCACGTGAAATTTGGCGATTTTTTCATCAGCTAGTAGAGAGGTAAAGATTTCACTCCTAATCTGGAAATAAATCGACTAAGTGTTTCGAGGCACCCTGTTAGCTTCTGGATATCTCGAAGCTCTTGAAGTTTTTTCATATTCTGGATAGCAGCGATTTTTGCCGGATTGGCTTCAATTCCTCGCTCCGAGGCCACAAATCCAAGTAGCTTTCTTGTCGGAACACCGAAAACACATTTTGCTGGGTTTAACTTGATGTTATAAGCTCAGAGGCTTTGAAAAGTTTCTGCCAAATCTGCTAGAAAATCATTTCCTTTAGCACATTTGATGAATATGTCATCTACATATACTTCCACGTTTCTTTCAATTTTCCATATCAAGAAATTTTGCATCTTGGTTGATATGTTTCTCCAGCATTCTTGAGTCCAAATGGCATTGTTGTGTAACAAAAACATCTGAATGGAGTTATGAAGGTTGTTTTCAGTTCATCTTGTTCATATAGTCGAATTTGATGATAACCCAAGTATGCATCAAGGAAACAAAGTCTCTCGCAACCTGATGTAGAATCCACAATTTGGTCAATGCGTGGAAGGGTAAAATTATCTTTTGGACAGGCGTTGTTGATGTCACGAAAATCAACACAAGTCCTCCAAGTTTTATCTTTCTTTGGAAACATAACAGGGTTGGATAACCACTTGGAGTGGCATATTTCCCTGATGTATCCGGCTGCCAGTAATCTTGCAACTTCTTCTCCTACGGATTTTCTCTTATCATTAGAAAATCGCCTTAAGGATTCCTTAACAGGTCTTGCTTTAGGATCTACATTGAGTTTTTGCTCAGCCAACTCTCTCGGAATTGTTGGCATGTTGGATGGCTTCGATGCAAAGATATCCCAATTCTCACGGAGAAAGTTGACGAGCTCGAGTTCCTATTTAGGATCTAAATCTGTTTGTCGGGACCCGGAATATGCATATGTAATTGCTGTAACAACTCAATCATATGGAGATCCGAGAGCCGTACCCACTTGTCTAAGCAGACAAGGCCAAGCACAAAACACCCTCCAAAATGTCGAACGTGAGGGGCATCCCATCCAGGCCGGATTATCAACTAAGATGGGTCCTCATCGTCCACTCACAAGTCTAAATGATTATGGGTGGTGAAATCCCATACTCATAGACAAGTCGCCACAACCATATTATCGATGGAATTATAAAACTTACATAAATAGACTCCAGCCCAATCACCTAGTCGGGATCTCGGGTGGGCTCAATCATACAAAAAAGTGTGCCACATAAAAAGGACACGAGCATTCGCATTGCGATTCCCCAAGCTGCGCACATCTAAGGTCCACTTTGTGTATGAAAGAACACCGGCAAGAACACAACTAAGATATCGAACCCCACACTAAGAGATGCACGTTATAATCATACACGCAACATACATGTCAAGTGTAAACAGGAGGTACACATTGCATGAACTCTACAAAGTTTACAACTTTATTGACTGATATAGAGTACACACAGAGATCACAAGCCTGTGATCCAACATTAAAATATCAAGCGGAAGCCACTTAGGTCTGAGTACAAAAAAGTTTAACAAATGGCTTAGAGAAGCCTTATTTATCATACAAGCCCTTCCGCGAGGGACCAGACGTCTGTCTGGGACTACACTAGCTTAGTCAATCATCGAGCTCCAGGAAGAATCCACCTTCGGGGTCAGTGGGTTCATCTAAAAACATAAATAAGGAAACGTGAGTACAAAGTCGTACTTAGCAAGACTTACATCAGAACTATACTACTCATGCTCGAGTTTCAAGGTAAAGGGGAGGTGGGGTTTCAATGCAGAAGTGCCAGCTTTGACTTGGCTAGTCATGTACTACGAATACCAGAATGAGGCAAGAAGCGTACTCGAGTCCATCTATCCAAGTCTCCCAATCAATACACCACTATGATTCCTTCCTCGACTTCCCACGAGAAAGCAAACCATAGAACTCACACTTATCTTGGAAAGTTTTAGAGTTTCCGTTGAAGTTGTATAATAATCAAGCACAGATAACCAAGTAGTCCATAACCGCGGATGCGGCTATTCAAATAGTTTTATTAACCCTGCAGGGGTGTACCGCTACACACAAATGAGCATCAGTTACCGCCAAGTCTCATCACCATTCAAGGGGTGCCGGCAAGGATGCTGACCACAACTGTTACCTCATAGCCAATCTAGTCCATGAAAGCCTCCTACCTGGGTTGGTTTCCACTATCGTGAACCCATCCGGTTTACCTTAGTGGACCCAGACGATGTGTTCGTGGTGCATAAGCCATTCTCGGTCCAGCCGTTCTCTCACTTAGTAGCGAGGCCACAAACCTACCAGAACTCCGAACCACTGCAACATCTGGACATCAACATGGGATGAGTTAATAGGTTGAGAGGGTTCAGTGAGCCCAATGTGTGGTTGTACTTTTTTTCTTGGATCACCACACAAGAACTCAGACTTAGGGTAGTGTTCAACGAGACAACCCACTGTGTACTCGTACACAACCTCTCATCGTTCACCTTGTTTAGGTCAAATTCACCAACACATTTCCACCATCATCATCATGATCACTACCATCCCGACTCACATAACAGTAACAACATTGTATCACTCTAAGCATGCAATAAGCAATAACAGTTGCAGGGGCCACATGGTATCAATCAACTCTTACATCTGCTAGGATTGTGGTTTGCTTACTACTGTGACAAAAATATAGGCCATGAAAAGGAATGGGTTCAACTATGCGGTAGAAACACATCATGGTTACAGCCTAAACAATGCATAAGCGAGAAAGAGGGGGAAATGGGTTTTCATTGACATGATCAAAGGGGTCTGCTTGCCTTGCTGACGAGGGTCCTACTGGGTATCTTCAGCTGCGGGGGTGATCTCGGGTTCCGGCTCAACCTCTATTCGATAGCAAACAACACAGATAAAGCAATCAAGAAAGATATAATGCACAAGCACATGATCAATTGTATAATATGATGTACATTATAACAGCCCAGAATTCCCACCCTAATTAAAAAAATTGTTTGTTGTTTTATTTTATTGCTTGTTAGAATTTTTTGCAGTATTTATTTCATCAATTTATTAATTGGTGAATATTCTCCCCCTCTTTCTTGTATCGGATGCGGGACCAAATGTTTTCCAACACGGCACACGACTGTTGCGACACCGGGTTCCACCCGAGCACCATCTCAATTTTCGGCGCAGGACCAGCCATCGCCATCGGAACGAAAAACCTAGTTTAATAATTAGATGGGTTATTTTAGTGGGCACCGGAAAATATTCTCGGAATGTTATCGAAGTGAGGTACGTCTGACGGGCTCACCGCGCTAAGCGTGTGGTTCGAGATTTCGTCCGAATCAGAGGTCGTATGCACTCCTAGCCGTCAGAATCGTGTAGTATCGGGCGCGAGGGAGAAAACCCGAGGGCTTTTGCATAAACCTGCAATCCAGACCAGTCTATATAAAGACAACCACTCTCCCACCCCTTTATAAGGTTTCCCTTTGGTAAAAATTGCAGCCACCCCCCTCTGAATTTTAGATCTGCCCAAACCATCCTCCAAATCTCGAAACCCTAGCTCCATCATATCTCAGCACTCAGATCTGGGCAATCAGTGGCCCAGATCTTGCCACGTCACCTCCTCCCCACCTCCACAGCAGCCTCCACCGTGCCCCGGGCCGCGCCTGCCCGCCTCCAGTCGCTGCCGGGTCCGAACGAGCCGCGAACAGCCTCACCGCGTCGCCCCCGGAGCCACTGCAGTCGCCGACAACCATGGCGAGCGCGCCGCCGCATGCCGCAGCCGCCCTGGTGAGGCCAGCCTGCCGCGGCCTCTCCTTCTCCTCCTCGCCCTGATCTGCTCCCTCTCCCTCCTCGCAGGTCGCCGTCGGCCACTTTTGCGCCATGGCGCCGCCCGAGGCGAGCTCGCCGTCGCCGGAAGCTCATCCCCTCGTCGCGCCGCCCTGGAGCCCGTGCTGACAGCAGCACCGTCCGGATCCTGAAACTGTTATTTTGTGTCAACTTCGGGTGACGGTTGCGCCGCAACCATTCATCGGAATTGAGTGATTCTTGTTGCATCCTGTTAAGCATCATGTCTAATTCCGTTCTATTCTTTCACTTGTCATATTGGGCTGCTGCATGTTGATTGAATCTTCACCCAAAGTAGGTACCCTGCTGTTAGTTTGTTGCTGTTAACGTAAGATGCAAACTTTGTTGCGTTGTATCTGTTTAACCATGCTTCCTATTGAGCATTGCAATATGTCATTTTGATCTATGCCATGTCTACTTCCATTATATGTATTGCATGGTCATGTTTACATTCCTGGTCATAGTTATTTCAGCTCCAAAGTTGCTATCCTACTGTTTTTGACAGCCACCTCTGTTTTTCACAAAGTCTGTAACTTTCCGACGCCTTGTTGCACGCTTAATACCTTTTGATCTGTGATTCCTATGATGTTGATTCTTGTTTGTACCTGATCATCATCATGTATAGTTCATGCCCATATATTTCTATGTCATGTTGCTTCACTTTTGCATATAGTTTTACCCCTGCTGATACAGCTTGCTAATAACAGTTTTTGCCCTGTTTACCCGTTTTTCACTTAGTCCTTGACCAATAATGTTTTATAGCTTTTACTGTTGCGTATAACTAGTGAACCATGACGTCTATTTGCGTGATTCCTTTTGACATGCCTTTCCTGCCATGTCTAGTTTAGTTGCATATCATTTTGTGCATGTTTACAACCTTTTGCCTGTTTATTTGGTTCTCTAAAGTGCGCTACCTGATGTTGGCAGATTGTGCTCATAACTTGTATTGCTTGTATCTTTATAACCGTAACTCCGTTTGGAGTGTTCTTTATATGTAACTTGATTAGAATTTCATGTACTTTGTGTTTATGCTTTTTTTGATTTAACCAACCTAAAATATGGTTTAGGGAAGAATAATACCAAATCCTTTAATTGTCGTGGGGTACTTAGTGGAATGCCATGTTTAGGTTGTGCCTCACTTAAATTGACTAGCATAGATAGTTTATCTTATACATCACCTTTTTTCATGTTTGTGTGCTATTCCATGTTTGAGTGAGATGCCATGTTAAAAACTTTTGATCATGTTGTGTAGCTAAACAACTTGAACCATTCTAAATGGGCGGTATCGTCGTGTGTGACGAATACTCCACTTAACCTGTTTGTAACCGCTCTCGACGATAGATGCGATATCGTATTGCGGTATGTGTCGTGTGTGGCATTCATGTTCTTGCTTGATGGTGATTGCTTCGTAGTAATAGATGCTTGTTCGTTGATTGTATTTCCAAGGTTTCCTTCTTGTGTGCTCCCGCGGGTACTCTCGGAGACGATCAGCTACACCTTCGTTTTCGTCTTCTCATCACGTAAGGGGGAGCATATATCACGCTTATAACTTTCAGCTCACTCGCGCCTAGCTGCAAACGATTGCTCGATCCTACCAATTCATATTCATGCCTATAAAATAAACCCAAAAAGCCATGTCCTCCACATCCCATCAAACCTTTTTCAACAATGTTACTTTTGCTCGCTGCTCAGCCACTTCTTAGTATGCATGCTAGCATGTTATCATCTATTACCCTGTTACTCCTTGGATTGGGCTATCACATTGTTATATTTTTGTGGATGATATGATTATTATAATGTTACTATACTCGACGAAGGATGGAAAGTCTAGGCTATCCCGCCCCGAAGCTTTGTTCCATTCGAGTCACCTAGGACCCGAGTTATGGGTATTGTGTCTCTTGGCGAGCGTGCCGAACCGCGTGTGGGATACTATGGGGTCCCCTCTTCTTACCTACCTAGCTCCAAACATTTCTAGAGGTGGCCCAAGCTGATTTACCATTTGAAACCGTGTGCGTAACTGGTCTGCACCCAGTTGGGACATGGTTTCTCTGTTGGTTCACACTGGTGAGCTAGGGAAGTCCCCTGCTGTTCAGGTGAGGCTAACCCCGACCTTGGCCATACGGAAGAGTCCGATCCGAGAGCGTGGCCGGATTTTGGATTAGGTGTCGACTCCCCGGGTGCCACCCGGATTTGTGCGTTGTTAGTTAGAGGGACCTGTCGTTTCGGATCTCTCGGAACTAAATCATAAAATGGTTGCCTGTGATGGATAGCAATTGAGAGATATGGGCGTGCGTGCGGAGCCTTATAATGGGCAGTTGGTACACCCCTGTAGACATAAATCTTTTCGAGAAGCCGTGTCCACCGTTATGGACGACTTGAGACCTACTCCTTGTTCATAGACAACAACAACTGAGATAATCTTAATATAACTTGATCAACATGTGTGTGTGCCTTGACTGCTTCTTCTTCTTCGGGATGAAAAGAGGAGGACAAGGATAGGTTAGGTGTTTTTTTTGCATAAGTAGATGAAAGCAAGACTTGTTGGAGGCAATTCCTCATCGAATGCTTGGTTCTCATCTTACTCTAAAATAGACCGTTAGCCACTCATATATTGCTAGTGCGTCTGCAACCTCACCACTACCCCCATCTTACCCGTGAGAAGTTAGTTACAATACTTTTTATATAGCTCGCCTCCTTCTTTTCTATTTACGCACGTTATGGAAACCACATTGGACTACAGAGGAGCTTGACGACCCTTCTTCTGGACGCCTTCGCGAAGACTCGATTGTAGTCTGTACTCAGACATGTAACTTCCAATGATGTATTGTACTAAGGCAGTTGTATGCCGATTGTATGAGATGTTGTATCCTTGTATCTGTAATGCTGTGATATCATGTTGGAAATCCGGGACATATGGCATTGTCATATGTCGCGGTGGGACCGATATGTGCTTCGTCCCCGGATCTGGATGGAAACATCTATATCTGGAATAGTACCACATATCGGGCCTTACATACATGGTGCTGATGTGTTGCCAATTCCATTTAAAAGAAGTCCATTGCAAAGGATTTTGCAAAATCACTCCAAATTTGAATTAAAAAAGGATCCATATGCACATATCCCACTGTTCACCCATTTTAAAATGGTCAAACATGAAAACAAAGTGCATATTCAGAATCTTTGCATTTTTCCGATAATTTTGCATATATTATATGTCCAGAGTTATGGTTAATTACTCATTGAATTTCAAAGCTTAACCAATTTCTGGAATTATTTTTATATTAGAAAATCAATTATTGCGTCAGCAAGGTTTTGATCCTTGACGAGGGGGTGACCCCACGATTCCTGCGTATAAGACTACCCGGTGCGTATGAAGACAGGAGGCCCGCTAGGAAGCCACGACAGGCCCATGACTTACCCAGCCAAGCACCGACGTCGGAGTCCGCGATTAGTATGGAAGGCACGACTTGGCATACAAGGCAAGACTAGAACTAGGAAACTATCTTTGTAACCTAGTACGGACTCCCCGTGACCTAGCCTAGTATATAAAGGATGGGAGGGGAGACGTCCAGATCAATCTAATACGCATCTGTTCATCCGGCCTTGCGAGAACTCGCCTTGGCCTCCCCTGTAATCGCCCTCTCACGCAATAATATCGAGAAGGAAGAGCTTCTCCTGTTAGCCGACGAGTATCGTCCAACCTGTGCCTTCTCTATGACTAACCCAGGGTCCCTGACATGGGATTTGCTGGGGATAATCCCCGTCAATTGGCGCCGTCTGTGGGAACTACACTCGTTGGAATCACGATCTCGGCGGTGCCACCCTCAGTAGATCAAGACTCGAGGACTAGAACCAGATCTAGCCCGCTCGAGGAATTCAAGTTCACCACAAGCATCTCCATCGTCTCGTCTAGATCATCTAGCCTGCAGTCGAATCAAATCCAGCACCCCGACGACCATCAGTTCCATCGCCAACGGAAAAGAACCCGACAACTCAGAAGGAAAGCGCGAGGACTCCACTCGAGGACACCACTCGAAGAGTCGTGGCGCGTGACGGAAGACTTGCCCACCAGTCGATGACCAGCCGCCGCCCGGGCTCCCGCCACGCGACAAGACAGCGACTCTGAAACCCAGACCGGCGAATACTATGACCTTGATCGAAGACCAGATGAATTCGCCAACTTAATCCGGAACCAATCACTCAGCGATGGGATGAAGCTCGATCCAAGACTCCACAGCTGAGCAGAAGACCACTCGCAGATATTCCAAATCTCAACGAGAAGAAGGCATGCTGGCTCCAGCAAACTCACGGCCAAAGAGCAACTTGAAGGACCTTGCGCGATCCACTATTTCGAAGACAGTTGGGGACGTCTTAGAGCTAGCCACATCCTAGGAGATTGTCGCCTATTCACCGAACTATCCAACAGCCTCAAGGAGGAAAAGCAGCGCGAAGCCAAGCACACTCGAAGAAGCGCGCAGTCACCAGCACCAAGTACAGAAAGACAATACCCCACGTCCCAGGAACGATTCTGGATGATCCAAGAAGGAAGACCCTCAAAAGCAAAGAAAGACACCTACACCCTGCAGGCCGAAGCAGCCGAAGGCCTAAAGATAGCAGAGATCTACCAACTAAGTGGCGCGGAGACCAGCATCACCTTCTCTCAGAGCAACCATCCGCCAGCAGTCCCAAGGATGGGGCACGCACCCCTGGTTCTCGAAGCCTAGATCGGAGGATACGACATGGAGAGAGTCTTCATGGAAGGAGGCAGCCGTCTAAACATAATCTTCGCCAGCACTCTGCGCAAGATGCTAATCCCACGATCAGTTTGGAAGAAGTCAGGCACCACAATATACGACGTAGTTCCGGGCGAAGCAGCCACCTCCATCGGAACAATACATCTTGACGTGATCTTCGGCAGCAAGCGCAAATTCGCAAAGCAAGTGCTCGAGTTCAAAGTGCTCGACTGGCAGTCGCAATATCACGCCATACTCGGGCGACCAGCGTTCGCACAGTTCATTGCAGTTCCACACTACGCATATGTCAAGCTCAAGATGTCAGGACCTGCAGGAATCATCACAGTTAAGGGAAGCTTTACCAAATCGGACTAGTGCGACCGCGATTTCCACAAATTATCCGACACGTTTGGAGCCCAACAACAGCTCAAAGAAATAGCCATGGTGACGGACAAAAGCATATTTCCGCTGGCAAGCCGAAGCGAGTCAAAAGAATTCGGCCGCGATTTCAGCATCGACAGCGACACAATCACACACCAAGTCCACCCAACAGACCCAGAAAAGACGGTCCGCATATACGCCCACCTTCCAGAAGAACAAGAAACCGCCCTCATAACATTCCTTCGTGAAGAGTGGAGAATTTTCGCTTGGTGCCTAGCCGACATGCCTGGCATACCGCGAGAATTCGCAGAACGCGCGCTCCCCATCAAGCCAAACACCAGACCAGTAAAGCAGGCACTGCGACAATTCTCAGAACCAAAGCGCAGAGCAATCGGAGAAGAAGTCAACCGACTACTCGACGCACACTTCATCCGCGAGAAGAAGAAAGCAAACTGGATAGGAAACCCAGTCCTAGTCCCTAAAAAGGACACCGAGGTACTGAGGATGTGCGTCGACTATTGGCCTATCAACAAGCACTGCCCAAAAGACCACCTCCACCTGCCAAGAATCGATCAAATAATATACTCCACAGCAGGATGAAGTAAGAAGACGAAGAGAACACCTCGTTCATCACCCCCTACGGCATATTCTGCTATCAAACAATGCCCTTCGGCCTAAAAAACGCCGGATCCACGTACCAGCGGATGATGCAAGCATGCTTGAGAGACCAGATCAGCAGAAACATCGAGGTCTATGTGGACGACATTGTCATGAAAACCAACGGCGCAAACACGCTACTCGACGACCTCCATGAAACATTCGCAGCCCTCAACAAGTACAGAATCAAGCTCAACCCAAAAAGTGTGTGTTCGGCGTCCCAACAGGAAAACTACTCGGGTACATGGTTTCTACCCGAGCAATCAAAGCAAACCCAGGAATTGGCAAGATGCAAAGGCCAACAAACATCAGAGGAGTGCAGCAGCTCACAGGAAAACTCGCAGCATTAAGCCGTTTCATGAGCAGGTTAGGTGAAAGGACCTTACCTTTTACAAGCTGCTGAGAAAAGGAGAAAAATTTGAGTGGACCGTGGAAGCCAGCAATGCATTCGCAGACCTAAAGAAAGCCCTCTCGACCCCACCAATCTTGGAGGTGCCTAAAGAAAGGGAGAAGTTGTACCTCTACATAGCAGCACGCAGCAGCGTCGTGAGCATAGTGCTCGTTGTCGAGCGCTCAGAAGAATTAAAAATCCAGAGCATACAAAGGCCAATCTACTATCTCAGCACGTTGCTCACAAAGCCACAGCAACGGTACCCGCACTACCAGAAACTCCTGCTCGCCATCATCGTGACCTCCAGGAAAGTATCGGATGAGCACTCCATCACAATCGTCAGCAGGGCACCCCTCGCGGACATCCTCAACAATCCCGGAGCGACTGGCCGAGTCGCTGAGTGGAACATGGAGCTCAGCCCGCGAGACCTGCAGTTCAACCACCCAATAGCAGTCAAAGCCCAAGTACTCCCAGACTTCCTGGTCGAGTGGGCAGAAGTCCAAACACCAGGTCCCCCAGACCTATCCAACTCATGGACGATGTATTTCGACAGATCCAAAATACAGCAAGGAGCCGGAACAGGCGTCGTCCTAGTCTCCCCCAAAGGAACGAAGCTCAAATACATCCTCCAGATCAACTTCAGCAATGCCTCCAACAACGAAGCAGAATACGAGGCACTACTTCACGGCATGCGCATGGAAAAAACTTGCGTGGCCACTCGCCTCTCGATCTATGGCGACTCCAACCTCGTCGTCCAACAGGCGATGAGAGACTGTAATGCAGTCGCAGACAACATGACAGCCTACCAGAAGCTCTACAACACACTAGAGGGAGGATTCGACGGCTGCGAACTCAACTACATCCCCAGAGAAAATAACACAAAAGCCAACGAACTCGCGAACATCGGGTCGACTTGAGGACCAATACCACCAGGCGTTTTCCTCGAGAGCATTAACCAGAGATCAAGCAAAGCAGAGCCAGAGGCACCCAAAGCAGTTGCAGAGGAGGATGGAGCAAATGAAACAGCACAGGTGGAAGCAACGAGCGCAACCAACGGCACAAGTAGCCAGGCAACCGAAGACGAAGAACTAGCAGCACTCGAAGTCCCAGCTTGGGCAAAACCTTTCCTCCGATTCTTAATCGAAGGCACCCTACCAAAAGACGTCGGAGAAGACCGACGCATCAGTCGACAATCTAAAGCATTCACAGTAATCAACAGACAGCTCTATAAACACAGCATCTCTCAGGTCCTCCAAAAGTGTATAGATGAAGAAGACGGCAAAGCCCTACTACTCGAGATTCACGAAGGAATCTGTGGACATCACGCGAGCAGTCACACACTCGTGGCCAAGGCCTTTCGAGCAGGTTTCTACTGGCCGACCGCTATGAGAAATGCAGAGGATATCATACGGTGTTGCATCGCCTGCCAACAGTTCGCCAGCAGGCCGTACGCCCCAGCATCAGCACTCAAAACCATACTGTTGTCATGGCCATTTGCAACATGGGGACTCGACATGGTAGGCCCACTCCAGAAATCCTCAAAAGGAGGACGAACACACCTACTAGTCGCAGTCGAAAAGTTTACCAAATGGATCGAAGCAGTACCAATCACCAGTTCAACAACCCTCACGGCAGTCAACTTCATCAAGTCAATCAACTTCAGATTCGGAGTACCACACAACATCATCACAAACAATGGTACAAACTTCATAGTAGCAGAGTTCCAAAACTTCTGTCAAGAGCAGGGCATCAAAATCAACTACGCATCAGTCACGCACCCGCAGTCCAACGGCCAAGTGGAGAAAGCAAACGGCCTAGTCTGCGGAGGAATAAAGAAACGACTCCTAGCACCGCTAGAGCAAGCCGAACGCAACTGGATAGAGGAACTTCCCGCAGTACTATGGAGCCTGCACACCACCCCAAACAGCGCGACCCAGTATACACCGTTCTTCTTGGTATACGGGGAAGAAGCAGTACTTCCCCACGACTTAAAATTCAGAGCCCCCAGAATCACAGGGTACGAAGAGGAAGAGGCAGAAGAAGCACTTCAGAACGACAAAGCCATAGCAGATGAAGCCCGGGACACAGCCATCGCAAGATCTGAAGGATACCAGGAAAAATTGCGCACATATCAAAGCAGCCGCCTGTGGACCAGAACATTCAACAACCTCGTGTTACGGCTGATACAGGAAAAAAACATAATCTTGCCCTGCAATGCGAAGGGCCGTTCATCATCTCAGAAGTCATAGGAGGAGGTGCATACAAGTTAAAGAACCCGAAGACCAATGAGGACGTGGGAAACCCATGGAACGTAGCGAATCTACGCCTGTTCTACCCATAGTCCTCTAGGCACCGTTAGAGACATCGGCAGCAGGACCGGTCGGCAACCATGTAAAAAAACCCGAAGAAATAAAATAATGTTGCCCAAATACTTCACTTCAAAGCACTCGGGGGCTCGAGCATAAAACTCCCCCCGAGAGACGCTATCCTCGCTCATGCGACTTCACTTCAAAGCACTCGGGGGCTCAAGCATAAAAATCCCCCAGAGAGACGCTATCCTCGCTCATGCGACTTCACTTCAAAGCACTCGGGGACTCGAGCATAAAACTCCCCCCCGAGAGACGCTATCCTTGCTCATGCGACTATACTTCAAAGCACTCAGGGGCCCGAGCATAAAACTCTCCCCGAGAGACGCTATCCTTGCTCATGCGACTTCACTTCAAAGTACTCGGGGGCTCGAGCATAAAACTCCCCCCGAGAGATGCTATCCTCGCTCATGCGACTATACTTCAAAGCACTCGGGGGCCTGAGCATAAAACTCCCCCCGAGAGACGCTATCCTCGCTCATGCGACTATACTTCAAGGCACTCGGGGGCTCGAGCATCAAACTCCCCCCGAGAGACGCTACCTTTGCCCATGCAATTTCACTTAAAAGCACTCGGGGGCTCAACAATAAAACTCCCCCGAGAGACGCTATCTTCGCTCATGCGACTTTACTTAAAAGCACTCGGGGGCTCGAGCATAAAACTCCCCCGAGAGACGCTATCTTCATGCGAATTTACTTAAAAGCGCTCGGGGGCTCGAGCATAAAACTCCCCCCGAGAGACGCTATCCTCGCACATACGACTCCATGTTAAAGCACTTGGGGATCAAGCAAAAAAAACCCCGGAAGACGCTATCTTCAATGAAACCCGATCTCATCCGCAAGTACTGGGAAACCAGAACTCAAGATCTCCTCCGACACACCAAGACTCCTCCGCAAAAGAATCATATAATAAAACGCAAAGTTATCTAGTCTTCACCTGATCGCAAGCGATCACCTAAAGACTCGGGGGCTACTCCCATCGGGAGCGCTGCCGCGCACCCGAAGGACATTTCATTACAAAGGAGTCGAGGACAATTTCATTACAACGGAGTCGAAGACAGTCCTGCCTTACAAAGGAGTCGGGGACAATTTCTTTACAAAGGAGTCAAGGAAAATTTCAGTACATAGGAACCAAAGAAGTTTCCTTTACAAAGAAGTCGAAATGAAAGTTGTCGCTTCAAAAGGACCCGTGGAACCACAAGACTGGCTACAATGAACTTATACATGTGTGCTCATGCTGAGATAATGGGCACTTTCATGCCACAACCAGACAGGAATCACCATAGAAAAAGTAGCAACTCAGTCCGTGAAGAAGAAGGTCGTCGTGCTCCAGTTCTACAAGGTGCCTCGCCTACTGACGCAGTCGCTTGACGACCGGCTTGACATCCAGTTCATCCTTAGAACTCGAAGAGCAAGCACCATCATCCGAGGAGCCAGCCGAAGATGAAGTCACGGGAGAAGCAGGAGAACCACCACTCGACCCATCAGAATCGCCACTGCTTGTTTCCTCCGAGTATGGATCCAGACGATTGCCACAGGCATCAAATGCACGAACGGTAAGAGCATCTTTGCCATCAAAATGACAGCAAAGACAATCTCCGTCGCTCAAATTCAACCAACGAGAAAACGCCCTCCAGCCAGATCCAAGGAAAATCAAGGATGAGTTATCAACCTCCAAATGCACCCAAGAAGAGGACCGGGCGTACCCGTGAAGACGGAGCCAGAGACCCGTCAAATTAAGCTCAGAAACAATGGAGGAAAAGGAAAACGGAGGAAGAAGAAGAAGGAACAGGCGCAGCACCATGACGTCCTTCGCGTGAAGAACGAGGCGTGCGGCCACCACGGCCACGGCCTCGCCTAGTCACACCACTACCACGCTCGGGTGCCATATGAAGAAAAAGCAGAAGAGAAAGATGCGAAGAATGGATGCCAAGGACGAAAAACCACAGGAGGTATTTATAGCTCAATCCAAGGGAAAACCAGGAAAAACACGCGGAAGCCCAGGCGGCGCCATCATTGCATCAAAGACTAAACGGGCCGGGCGTTACGAATTCCAAGGCAAGATGCCTTCACACGGTCAGCATTATTTATAGGACACGTCAAATCTCGCATGTTTCCCATACAAGCCTTGGAAACCCAATAGGAAATAGGAAGCACGTCGTCCAAACCATCATTATGACGGTCCAGATGACGCGATGGATAAAAAAATCAAGCATCATCATAAGTCATCAAACAACATGACAATGCATATCAGCATGGCATCTAAAGAGGGACGGATCAAGATAAAAGAAGTTGAAAAAAACCAAAAGATCCCAAAAGCCAGCTATATGTCAAAAAATTTCTGACTCTATAAATTTCTTACTCCCATCGGGAGTGCCTTTATTCGAGTTCGGGTGCTCCCTCACCCAGAAGGCGAAGGCATGCTCGAGTTGTCACTCGCACCAGCAGAAAATAATGTACTCTCAGAGTTCGGGTGCTCCCTCACCATGAAGACAGTAGAGCTTTTGAGTGACCACTCGCAAAAGACTCAACAAGTATTCGGCAGTACGAACTACTCGCGCACTCGATGACTTTCCGCGTGGGCGCTTTCTTATTTTCCTCGCCTGAGCTCATTACAAACTCCGCGAGTGACCGCTAGATAGCTCACTTGATTTTTTATACCAAGTGGGTGCATCGCTAACTAGGCTCCGCACCTATACAAAAAACAATTATGCCTGGGCTACGACATACTGTACCCAGATGCCACGCAAGCTTAGCGTGTAGGTAAGACCCCGCTGCGAAGAACGACCGGGACAGGACTTGTGCAGAGCGATTTTATTCCAGACCTTTTCCATGCGCTCGCATGATAGAAAGAGCCGAGCGGACGCGCTCAGGCTATGTTCTTACACTGGCAGCAATTGATCCTATAAGACCGGCAGCGACATGACTTTGCTTGACACCGGTCGTTCCAAGTTCAGGTCGAGGGACGTGAGCTTGATTGGGCTACTGCGGTATTTGCCACTAGCGCAATTCACCAAGGCTCGACCAGTCGACTCCTTGGGCCCTTTCAGCTTAGCAAATCCCTCGAAACAGATATTTTCATGGCTTAATACTGCCAGTGACCCAAGGCGATGCCGTTCCTACAGACAACAAAGCGTTGACGAATTCGAGTCCCTGCGCGACTCTTCGAGTCCCCCCAGGCACTCGGGCGCTACTGATGAGGGGGTGACCCCACGACTCCTGCGTATAAGACTACCCGGTGCGTATGAAGACAGGAGGCCCGCTAGGAAGCCACGAAAGGCCCATGACTGGCCCAGCCAAGCACCAACGTAGGAGTCCGCGATTAGTATGGAAGGCACGACTTGGCATACAAGGCAAGACTAGAACTAGGAAACTATCTTTGTAACCTAGTACGGACTCCCCGAGACCTAGCCTAGTATATAAAGGCTGGGAGGGGAGATGTCCAGATCAATCCAATACGCATCTGTTCATCTGGCCTTGCGAGAACTCGCCTTGGCCTCCCCTGTAATTGCCCTCTCACACAATAATATCGAGCAGGAAGAGCTTCTCCTGTTAGCCGACGAGTATCATCCAACCTGTGCCTTCTCTATGACTAACCCAGGGTCCCTGACCAAGGGATTTGCCGGGGAGGATTCCCGTCAACCCAGGTCAAACTGACCTGTGGGCCAAGGCTGTCAGCCTCTCTGGCTAATTTCCCCATTAGATTAACCTAACAGAGAGATTAGGGGGGCCCTGGGCCCACATGGAAGTGGCTGTGAGTGGGGGGATTAGCAGTTAGGATAACCCACCACGTCAGCTCACTGTTGGTGAGTCGCCGGCGACCCACCAGCACGACGGCGACGCACGGGATGGCGGCTCTGGCCATCATTCAATGCGCTAAAACCATCCAAAAGTAGGCCAGCGCAGCCCGCGTTGATTGAATTACAACAGGGCCGCGGGAACGCACCGGAGCGTCATCGGCAACAAGCCCTAGCGGCGGCGGACCCACAACCTCGACGGATTCGGCATTGTAGTGGTTTTTTAGCCGCGGGATTAAGTGTGTTGTGCCCCTGGGAGCTCCAGGAACATGATGGACACCACAACAAGGTTAATTGAGCACGGGAACTTGCTCAACGTCAGCCATGGCGGCGACGGGGCTCGATTCTCATGGCGGCGATGGCTAGAAGACACAATCGAAGGGAAAAGGTTGGGGGTTCGGTACATGAGCTCACTAGGAGCTCAACGGAGGCGATGGCCAGGTCTGAGAGGCTTAGACGACGGAGTATTTCTGCTGCAACTTCCGGTGGCCGGCGGGGAAGAAGATGAAGGGGGTGGCGGTCCTAGGGTCTCTTGGTTCGATTTCTTCTGCACGGTGACGAAGTGGACGAGGGCGGAGGCGATGGACACGACGACGCGACTGTTGAACGTCACCCTCCACGTGTGAGCACGGCCATGGCGACGGTGGCATTCGGGCAGCGGTGCAACCGGCGAGGGAGGAGGGGAAAGTGACCGGGGAGAGGGGGAAGTGGACGAGGACGCCTCAGGACATCTCTAGGCGCAGAGACATGGACGCGGGGAAGCACGAGGTGGCCAGGGCTTGTCGATGGTGTGCTGCATGCATTCCATCGAGCATCTTGTGGGCGCGGGGAGTTAGGTGACAAGGAATGGGTGGGCTTGGGCCAGCTGCTGGACCAAGTGCAGGTTAGTGGGCCTCTTTCCCTTTTTCTATTTTTCTTTATGTTTTCTTTTCTATTTCTTTCTTTTCCTTAGCAATTAAAATAGCTAGGCATTTTATAAAATGCTCAAAATTTATATATGGACTTACATGACCAGTAGCTATTCATTCCCAAGTTTTAATCATTTTTGAAATTCAAATATTTGAATTCAAATTCAAATAGGGGTATTATTTCATTTCCAAGCCGTTTGTGGAGTTTTTAGAAAAATCAGAGAGCATGTCACTACTAGGATAATGGCCTATTGCAGCATGTCGTAAAGGCCCATTTGCAGCGCGGGGTACCCGCGCTGTAGATAACCTTTTTTAATTGTAGCAGCGCGGGGTAATGGCCTCTAGCAGCGCGGGGTAAATCCATTTTTCTTTGACTTGTTCTCCTTTTGCGGTAGGCCACCTCGGGCATTTCTTGGACTTGGAAATTGTTGAAGGAGGATGCTCGCGAGGGTGCCTACGAATCTGTCTGTTTGAGACTTAGAGACGCGGAGCGTGAGATTAGCCGCCTCAAGGGTGTTGTTGCAATCCAGCGCTCAAAACGTGAATGCGCTGAGGATGTTGTGGATAGCTTAGCTGCTTGGATGGTGAAAATTTTTGATCTTTTGAAGGGTGAGTTTGTCATGTTTCAACTGCTTGGTTGCGCGAGAGTTTTTCCTTGTGCTTTCTGCTGATTCTTGCTCTTGAAGTGCTGGCTGGTCGATCTCGTGAGGACGAGGAGGCCGTGCAGTCGGAGTTGTTACGATTGGATGACCCGGTCGTGCAGGCCTACAATCCCTTTTGGACGGATAGGGCGCGTGCGGGAGTATTCGCCGTTCTTCGGCTACGGGTTAATAGGGTGCCGCGAGCTCTTGAATAATGCTGCAGAGTGCTTGATGGAATATTCTCCTAATTTTATCCACTCAGTACTGTTACATCGTCACTTGAGAGGTTTTGCCGGGTGTTCTCTCAACCTATGGAGCTTCGGCATGTTGTGAATCATCAGATTCATGCAGAGGCTCGCTGCGCATTTTCCTTTGTCCATATTCATTGGCCTGGGTTAGATATTATGCTAGAAGCTCAGGGTCCTCCTGGCGGTCGAGATGAGCCGATGGATGAGCACTACGCGGTGGCGGACAAGCCTACGAGTCTATTTGTGAAGTGGGTATGCGAATAAAATGACCGTCTTCTAGGTGCTCTTTGCAAAGTGAAATCGGAGCCTGGAGTTTAGACTTCGCTTGGTTTTTTTTAAAGTCTCGCTTGTGTAGCTGTATTCTTTGTAGGATTTCTCCTTATGAACGACGTGTGCTGCAATTGTTGTGGAGTCCCATGGGGTTTTGTTGTATTACTTTGCTGAGCCGTTGCTATGAATGAAGCCCCCGAGTGTTGGAAGGTTGAGTCGAGTGGCTAGAAGACACAATCGAAGGGAAAAGGTTGGGGGTTCAGTACATGAGCTCACCAGGAGCTCAACGGAGGCGATGGCGAGGTCTGAGAGGCTTGGACGGCGGAGTATTTCTGCTGCATCTTCTTGCGGCCGGCGGGCAAGAAGTTGAAGGTGGCGGCAGTCCTAGGGCGTCTCGTTTCGATTCCTTCTGCACGGTGAAGAAGTGGACGAGGGCGGAGGCGATGGACACGACGACGCGACTGTTGAAGGTCACCCGCCACGTGTGAGCACGGCCATGGAGACGGTGGCGTTCGGGCGGCGGTGAAACCGGCGAGGGAGGAGGGGAAATTGACTGGGGAGAGGGGGAAGTGGACGAGGATGCCTCTGGACGTCTCTAGGCGCAGAGACATGGACGCGGGGAAGCACGAGGTGGCACGGGCTTGTAGGTGGCGTGCTGCATGCATTCCACCGAGCAGCTTGTGGGCGCGGAAGTTAGGTGACAAGGAATGGGTGGGCTTGGGCCAGCTGCTGGGCCAAGTGCATGTAAGTGCGCCTCTTTCCCTTTTTTATTTTTCTTTTCTATTTCTTTGTTTGCCTTAGCAAATAAAATAGCTAGGCATTTTATAAAATGCTCAAAATTTATATATGGACTTACATGACCAGTATCTAGTCATTCCCAAGTTTTAATCATTTTTGAAATTCAAAATATTTGAATTCAAATTCAAATAGGGGTATTATTTAATTTCCAAAACGTTTGTGGAGTTTTTTGAAAAATCAGAGAGAATGTCACTACTAGGATAATGTCCTATAGCAGCGTGGGGTAAAGGCCCATTAGAAGCGCGGGGTACCCGCGCTGTAGATAACCTTTTTGAATCATAGCAGCACGGGGTAATGGCCTCTAGCAGCGTGGGGTAAATCCATTTTTCTTTGACTTGTTCTCCTTTTGCGGTAGGCCACCCCGGACATTTCTCGGACTTGGAAATTCGTGAAGGAGGATGCTCCCGAGGGTGCCTATGAGTCTGTCTGTTTGAGACTTAGAGACGCGGAGCGTGAGATTAGCCACATCAAGGGTGCTGTTGCAATCCAGCACTCAAAATGTGAACGCGCTGAGGCTGTTGTGGATAGCTAAGCTGCTTGGATGGTGAAATTTTATGATCTTCTGAAGGGTGAGTTTGTCCTATTTCAATTACTCGGCGCCGCGAGAGTTTATCCTTGTGCTTTCTACTGATTCTTGCTCTTGAAGTGCTGGCTGGTCGATCTCGTGAGGAGGAGGAGGCCGTGCAGTCGGAGTTGTTACGATTGGATGACCCGGTCGTGCAGGAGAAAAATCCCTTTTGGAGGGATAGGGCGCGTGCGCGAGTATTCGCCGTTCTTCGGCTACGGGTCAATAGGATGCCGCGAGCTATTGAGTACTGTTGCAGAGTGCTTGATGGAATCTTCTCCGCGTTTTATCCACTTAGTCCTATTCCATCGTCACTTGACAGGATTTGCCGTGTGTTCTCTCAACCTGCAGAGCTTCACCGTGTTGTGAATCATCAGATTCATGCAAAGGCTCGCTGCGCATTTGGCTTTGTCCATAGTCATTGGCCTGGGGTAGATATTATGCTGCCAGCTCAGGGTCCTCCTGGCGGTCGAGATGAGCCGATGGATGAGCACTACGCGGTGGCGGACAAGCCTGCGAGTCTAGTTGTGAAGTGGGTATGCGAAAAAAATGACCGTCTTCTGAGTGATCTTTGCAAAGTGAAATCGGAACCTGGAGTTTAGACTTCGCTTGGTTTTTTGTAAATTTTCCCTTGTGTAGCTGTAGTCTTTGTAGGATTTCTCCTTCTGGACGACGTGTGCTGCAATTGTTGTGGAGTCCCTTGGGGTTTTGTGGTATTACGTTTCTGATCCGTTGCTATGAATGAAGCCCCCGAGTGTTGTAAGGTTGAGTCGAGTGGTCGGGTATCGTCTTTAGGGGGTGGTTGATGCGAGCGAGCCCCCGGGTTCCGATTTTGAGGTCGCGTAATCGAATAACGGTGGCTGCTGCGAGCGAGCCCCCGAGTGCCAATTTTTAAGTCGCGTAAGCGAATAACGCCTTGGGGGTGGCTGCTGCGAGCGAGCCCCCAAGTGCCGATTTTGAAGTCGCGTAAGAGAATAACACCTCGGGGGGTGGCTGCTGCTAGCTAGCCCCTGAGTGCCAATTTTGAAGTCGCATAAGCGAATAGTGCCTCGGGGTGTAGATGCTGCGAGCGAACCCCCGAGTGCCGATTTTGAAGTCACGTAAGCGAATAACACCTCGGGGGGTGGCTGCTGCAAGCGAGCCCCCGAGTGCCAATTTTGAAGTCGCGTAAGCGAATAACGCCTCGGGGGGTGGCAGCTGCGAGCGAGCCCCCGTGTAACATCCCAAAATTCTCTGAATTTTGGAATGTTAATAAAATTAAGTAGATAATGATTGTTTTCTTGATGTCTTTGATTTTCTCTGGGTTTTAAAACTTTTTGGAGTTTATTGAATATTAAAAAGAGAGGGAAAAAAGGACTTTCCCTAATATTCATTATTGGTATTTTTGGAATTTATTATTTAAAACAAAACCGACAGAACAAAATGAGAGAAGGTAATATGACTCCTTCAACATATTAAAAGGTTCGAAAATGTTTTAAATCATTACTGGAATTCTTCTAATATTCAAAACATTTTTCAACTCGATGAATGTCAGATCCCTCTGTTAGGTATGTGCTAGGGTTCGCTAGTACCTTTGCATCATGCAAAAGTTTCAAAAAGAAACCTTGAAAATCATTTTCAAAATCCAAATGGGAGAAGGAACACCCCCCAGATGAATTAATTCAAAAGGCCAGATAAAAATATTTTCCAAAAATTCATGTTAGAGTTTTGAAAAGTCTTATAAATGAGTGTGATCACATATCAAGTGATGTGGGACCCACCCCATGCTCATAGATTTTTCAAATATTCAAACAGTACCTTGGAATTAAAGAAATACCCCTTTTTGATTTAAAATTCAAATCATTTGAATTTTAAAAATGTTGAAAGTTTATGAGTGGCTAGTCTATATTATTAAGAGGCCACATAAAAGTTTTCAGCATTTAATAAAATGGTTTGGTATTTTTATCAGAGCCAAAACAAATTACAGAAAAAGAAAGGAAAGATTAAACAGAAAATAAAAGGAACAGCTTACCTGTCGCCCAGGGGCGAGGCCCACCTCTCCAGCCGGCCCAGCCCACCTGGACCCTCCCCTGTCGTCTTCCTCCCCGCGCCCCCAAGGTGCTCGGTGGAAAGCCACCGACGCCACCGACGCCACCGCGACGCCCCGCAGCCCTCCACCTGCCTTCCCGGCCGCCTTCTAGCGACGTGGAGAACCCTCTGAGCTCATCCTCTCCATTTCCCCCCTGGAAACCTCCTCCCCCTCTCCTCTTCGCGAGTTCATCGACGTCCGAGAGCTCACCGGAGCGCACCGCCGTGGAAACCCGTGGCCACCTTCCTCCTAAGCCGCTGCCACCTTGTCCAGGACGCGCGCCGTCGTCGTCTTCATCGCCGTGTGCAAGCAATCGAAGCCAGAAGCCCCGAGCACGTCGTCCTCTTCACCGAGCCGCCGCTAAACCCGCAAGAGCTCGTCGTCGATTCCGCCGCAGCCACAGCTCCTCCGGCTTCCTCGAGTCCGTCTCTGCAACCAGGGTGAGTAGACGCGCTTTTTCCCTCATCTTGTCGCTTGAATCCGTGCCCGAATCGTGATTCCGACGAGGTCCGAGACCAAGCGCCGCCGCTCGTCGTCGAGGTCATGCACCAGAGCCCCCGTTTGACCCCTGGATGGCTCCACTAGCTCCGCACACACCCCAGCTTCGTTTCCATGCTCTCGGTTTCCAAATCCGTGCACAATTTGAAGAACCCGACGAGTCCAGTGCACGACTTCCGCCGCCGCTCGTCGCCGATGACGCTCCGGTGATCCCCGTGGCTCCCTGATGACTCCACCCGATGCGGACGACCTCAAGGAGCAAGATGCCATCCTCCCCGTGCTCTCCCGTGGCCGTTTGGTCACTCCGGCGACCACGCCGCCGTGTCCAGTGCCGCCGGCGACTAGCCGCCGGTAGGCTAGGTTAATTAGGGGGGCTAACCCCTATTTAATTAGGCCATTGGGCCACTGACAGGTGGGGCCAGCCACTAATTAACCCTTCGGGTTAATTTTAATCAGGGGATTAACCCCCACTGTGGATGACAGGTGGGACCCCTTTGTCAGTTTGACTGGTCAAACTCCCCTGCTGACGCAATAAATCAAAATTGTTTAAAAAGAATTCCAGAAAATCCAGAAAATACCCCAAACTTTGGAAATTCATAGAAAATTCATATTAACTCCAAATTGGACAAATAATATATGAAAAATGATCAGGAGAAAATTATCTTTCCAAATATGCAACTTTCAACTCTGTTTGAGTTGAATTTAAAATGGGACCAGTAGCATATATCATTTGCTTTATTTGAATTTATTTCAAATTCAAACCAAATGATTTTTCCACTTGGACCATGGATTTATGTTACAAATCAACCACACTTCAGAGGCATATCATACACATTTGAATTTAAGTCAAATTGATCAAGCTATATCATATATAACTTGGTTAAGGTTGAATTCAAATGTGGAATTTGAATTTGCATTTAAAAATGCAATATATTCCACTTAAATGGAATTGCCTCACACATCAAACTTGTACTTCAAGCTTAAACATTCCATCATGTGCTTGAGCATTGAATTCATATTGATTGCTACTTCATGCTTTGTTTGTCGAGTAGAGGTGGAACCGGAGCAAGAGGTCACCCCCTTCGCTGAAGATCCAGAACTCGAATCTCGTCAGCAAGGCAAGCAAACTCCCATTGATCATGTCGATAAAATCCCACTTCCCTCTCATGTCTCGCTTATGCATTGTTTAGGATGATCACCATGTTACGATTCTACCGCATAGATGAACCCATTCCTTTGCATGACCTATCTTTTGTCACAGTAGTAAGCAAACCACAATCCTAGCAACTGTAGGAGTTGAATGATATCATGTGGCCCCTGCAAATGTTATCGCTTATTGCATGCTTAGTATGATACCATGTTGTTACTGTGGTGTGAGTCGGGATGGGAATGATCATGTTGATGATGGTAGAAAAGTGTTGGTGAATCAACCCTAATACAAGGTGAACGATGAGAGGCTGTGTAGGAGTACACAGTGGGTTGTCTCGTTGAACACCTCCCTAAGTCCGAGTTCTTGTGTGGTGATCCAAGATGAAGAGTACAACCACACATTGGGCTCACTGACCCCTCTCAACTTATTAACTCATCCCTTTCGATGTCCAGATGTCGCAGTAGTCCGGAGTTCTGGTAGGCTTGTGGCCTGGATGCTAAGTGAGAGAACGGCTCACCCGAGACCGGCTTATGCACCACGCACACATCGCTTGGGTCCACTTCGGTAAACCGGCCGGGTTCACGATTGTGGTAGCCAACCCAAGTAGGCGGCTTTCTTGGACTAGATAGGCTATGAGGCAACAGTTGTGGTGAGCATCCTCGCTGGCACCCCTTGAATGGTGTCGAGATCAAAGGCGGTAAATGATGATCATGTGTGTGTAGCGGTACCCCCTTGCAAGGTTATCAAAACTATTCGAATAGCCGCGTCCGCGGTTATGGACTACTTGGAAAACTTAGCTTGATTATTAGATAACTTGAACCGGATACTTCTAAAACACACCAAGATAAGTGTGAGTGCTATGGCGTGCTTCCTCGTGGGGAAGTCGAGGAAGGCACCATAGTGGTGTATTGGTTGGTGAAAGTAGTGGACTCGTGTACGCTTCTTACCCCAAGTCTGGTACTCGTAGTTCAGGACTAGCCAAGTCAAAGCTGACACTTCTGCAAGTGAACCCCACCTCCCTTTACCTTGATACATGTGCATGAGTAGTATAGCTCCTATGTAAGTCTTGCTGAGTACGACTTTGTACTCACGTTTGCTTAATCTATGTTTTAGATGACGCCACTGACCCCGAAGGTGGCTTCTTCATCGAGCTGGACGACTGAAGTTAAGCTAGTCTAGTCCCAGTCAGCAGACTGGTTCCCTCGTGGAGGGCTTTGCGTTTGAATAAGGCTTCTTAAGCCATTTGTTAAACTTGTCTGTACTCAAACATAATTTGCTTCCGTTCTGCATTGTAATGTTGGATCACATGTATGTGATCTCTGTGTGTACTCAATAAGAGTTATAAATAAAATGAACACTTTGTAGAGAATTGCAATGGTACCTGCTGTTCATACAAGGCATGTGTGCTGCGTGTATGTTTATAACATGCATGTCTTTGTATGGGTTTTCGAGACCTTAAATGTGCGCAGCTTGGGGCATCGCGATGCGATTGTTCGAGACTCGGTCTCGGGCACACTTTGTGGTATGATCGAGCCCGCCCTAGACCCCGACTAAGTGATCGGGCTGGAGTAAGTCTATGTAAGAGTCTAGAGATAGTCGATAGTATGGTTGAGGCGACTTGTCTTTGAATATGGGAGTTCACCACCCATATCAGTAGACTTGTGTGCATACGATGAGGACCCATTACAGTTGATCATCCGGCCTGGATGGGATGCCCCTCACGTACGATGCTCTCCGAGAATGTTCAGTGCTTGGCCTTGTCTGCTTAGACAAGTGGGTGCGGTTCTCGGCTCTTCATATGACTATGTATTAACTGTACTTGCATACGCTAACCCCGGGTCCCGACAGACTTGGTATCAGAGCAGGACTGACTGTAGGACTAGTAGCCTTGGCCGAAGTCGAGTCTAGCTTGCTATAGTTATATAGTTACTCTGGGTATATAAGGGAACAACGTAAGGCTTCTTTTTCCTCCTTACCCCCTTCGTTCTGAGTTCTGAGTCACCCTCATCTTGTTCTACGGGAAGATAGGACTAGGCTCTTCTCTGTCTGACTAGAACATCTCGTTGTTTGCTTCCTCATAGCCGTAGGAAAGTTGTGGTCGGTTTATTAGAGTGGTTTTGCTCCCTGTTTCATTACATCGTATGTAAGTGCTGTTTGCATATTGAAAGAAATTGTCATTTCTTACAATTACAGCCGTTATGCTGTCCGAGTCATTCCAGGTTTATCATATAATCTGATGCATTTGCAAACTCTTGCTTTCTGTTTCAGATGGCAAATCTTCCCCCTCGGCAGATTGTTCGTTTGACCAGGTGCCTCGGTGTGCGTGGCCATCCCGCCACGTTGATCGAGATGATGTCCTACGTGGGATATCGATGGTACCCTGAGTACACCATCGAGGAGCAGTTCCACGACTTCAACCAGACGCAGTTCCACTGCATTGTCCGGATCTACCCACACCACGTTGGAGTCACCCAGCCTATCCACTTTGGACATGGCATCGGCGTTACCGAGAACATGGCTGTGCAGGATGCTGCATACTCATGTATCACACTGCTGAGAGAGGAGCACACTTTGCTGAGAGAGACTTCTTTCCGCTATATCCCAGCTGCACTTCCAGGAGAAGAGGGATATTACACCGGACTCTACTCAGATCACTCTGCAGAGGATCCAGCACTCCAGGTGACTGCTAGGTTTGCTAGTGACAGAGATCATGATGCACGCGCTCTCCGTTTTGAGCTCCACGCTACTCGTGTTCGTCTTTACCGAGCACTGACGCTCTTGGCACCCTTTGTGAGCGTGGGATCACTGGAGTACGATGCGATCTATCCAGTAAGGACCCAGATGCCTTCTCGAGTCACTTGGCCCGAGATTAGAGGAGTTTTTCCACCCCGTGGTCCTTTGCTTCCACCCTACACTGGACCTAGGCCCCATCCTTGCCCAAATGGATATCAGGGTCCACAAGCCTCCATGTTTTCCGATGGTCACCTCCAGCTACCGGGATACGCGGGTAATTTTTATGAAGATTACTATGGAGATGGAGATGAGTGAGACCGCCTGTGGTCTTACTTAGTGAGGATGTAGTAGTATCCTAGTATATTGTAAGCAAGGTGTCTAAGTTCCAGAGGCTTAGATAAATAATGTATAGGAAGTCAGAGTGCCTCTGAAGGATGTATCATCTTCATCACGTTTGTATTAGCTTAGTGCTTGTACTAAAACGATGTATGGCTTGTATGACAGCTTGTGAATATATGGCTTGTATGCTTTATCACCATGTTGTCAAGATGAATACTTCCTTTGCTCTGTAATCCTTCCAGTACTTCAATACCTTGATTAGACTCTTCAACTCAACTCTGTTTGACTTTGGTTTTTCACCTCAGGATGTCTCAAGGAACACGTGGCCAGATTGGTCGTAACCAAGGTCGTGGGAACAATCAGGAGGAAGACAACCTTCCACCCCCACCCACGATGGCCCAAGTTCTGATGGAGGTCGAGAGGAATCGCCGTGACTCTCACCACCTACTGGAAGTCATCGCACGCAACACCACTCAGCAGCGCAATGAGCTGGTGTCTCTGAACGATATCATCCGGCTTCATCCCCCGGTTTTCCGTTACTCCACCGAGCCCCTTGACGCCGATGACTGGCTTCGCAGCATCGAGAGGAAGCTCCAAGCCGGCCGTGTTGCAGATGGCGACAAGGTCAGCTATGCCACCTATCACCTCGAAGGTGCCGCAAGCTCTTGGTGGGAGAATTTTCTGAATATGCGCCCAGTTGGACCACCTGCATCTTGGGAAGAGTTCTGCATCTCTTTCCGCGAGCACCACATTCCCAAAGGTCTCATGGACCGCAAACGTGAGGAATTCTGTAACCTCACCCAAGGCAGAAGAACAGTTGACGAGTTCAGTCGTGAGTTCAACCGACTTGCTCGTTATGCCACTGAAGAAGTCTCCACCGACTCCAAGAAACAAGAGAGGTTCCGTCGTGGCCTCAACAGTGGACTCCGTCGCGAGCTCAACCTTCATGACTTTGCCACATTCCAGGTCCTTGTCAACAAGGCCATCAAGGCAGAGGACATGAACACCCACAATGACTTTCGCAAACACCCTAGAGAGGAAGGTTCATCCAGCTCTGGTTCCCAGAAACGCAAGATCTGGATCCCAAATAGCATGTTCCGCCAGAACAACCCCCCGAGGCCATCCTATGTGGCGCCTCGTCCACCCACCCAGTTCCACCCAGCTCCACCAAACCACCCAGCTCCACGCACTGTTTTCGGAGCTTGCTACAAGTGTGGTCAGGCAGGTCACTATTCTCGAGAGTGTCCCCAGAACCAGCTCCAACACCAGAATGCTCCACCACGTGCCGGAGGCAACCACAATAACAATGGTCGTGGCAAGCCACCCCAGAAGGTCTTCACCGCCAAACCCGCTCCTCCCGCCACTCGTGGACGTCTGAACCAGATTGCCGCCAAAGAGACTGACGACACCACTGACGTCATTCTTGGTACGCTCCCAGTCAATTTTGTTCCTACTTCCGTTCTTTTCGACCCAGGAGCATCTCATTCATTCATGTCGGAAAGTTATGCACTTCGTCATGAGTTACCCTTTGTTGAATTGTCCACCCCGATGGTTATTCGAACTCCAGGGTCAAGATGGCAAACTAATAGAGTGAGCCATGGTAATCAAATTGCAATTGAGGGTTTAGTATTCCTTGCTTCACTCATAGCCCTCAAGTCTTCAGACATTGATGTCATCCTTGGCATGGATTGGCTATCAAGACAAAATGCCTATCTGGATTGCAAAGGCAAATCCGTGAAACTCACCCACCCTTCAGGCAAAACCATCAACTATACCTCACCCAGGACAAGAACCCAAGTGCATTCCTTGAATGTACTTCCCCTTCCCGAACTTGAAGATATTCCAGTGGTTCGTGACTTCCCGGATGTCTTTCCTGAAGAGCTGCCGGGCATGCCACCCGACAGATGTGTAGAATTTATAGTGGATCTTGTTCCAGGAACCGCACCAATTTCCAAACGCCCATATAAAATGGCCCCACATGAGTTAGCCGAGCTAAAAACCCAACTTGATGCTTCGTTGGCAAAAGGCTTCATCCGCCCTAGCTCATCGCCATGGGGTTGCCCCGTTCTGTTCGTAAAGAAGAAAGATGGAACAGAAAGGATGTGCGTAGATTATCGCCCGCTAAATTTGGCAACGATAAAGAACAAATACCCACTGCCCAGGATCAATGATCTTTATGATCAACTTGCAGGATCCGCCGTCTTCTCAAAGATGGATTTAAGATTAGGTTATCATCAGATCCGAATCCGAAACGAGGACATTCCCAAAACGGCTTTCACTACTCGTTATGGTCTTTACGAGTACACCATCATGTCCTTTGGTTTAACCAATGCCCCCGCCACATTCTCACGCTTGATGAATTCGATCTTCATGGAGTACCTAGATAAATTTGTTGTGGTTTATCTTGATGATATTCTCATCTACTCGAAGAACGAAAAAGATCATGCCGAACACTTAAGGCTGGTATTGATGAAACTTAGAGAGCATCGCCTGTATGCTACATTCTCCAAGTGTGAATTCTGGCTACCAGAAGTGACCTACTTAGGCCACGTGATTTCTGCAAAAGGCATTGCTGTGAATCCCGAGAGAGTTCAGGCCGTCCTTGACTGGACTCCACCTGAATCGGTTAAGCAAGTTAGAAGTTTTCTTGGCCTAGCCAGCTATTGCCGTCGCTTCGTCGAGAACTTTTCTAAAGTTGCAAAGCCTCTAACTGAACTCCTCAAGAAAGATAAGAAATTCTTATGGACTTCCAAGTGCGAGGAAAGCTTCCAGGAGCTAAAAAGAAGATTAACTTCTGCACCCGTGCTTGCACCTCCAGACACCAAAAGAGATTTCGAAATCTATTGTGACGCATCACGGCAAGGGTTAGGATGCATACTTCTGCAAGATCGTCATGTGGTAGCTTATGCTTCACGCCAATTGCGGCCACATGAAGAGAACTATCCTACCCATGACCTTGAACTCGCTTCCGTAGTTCATGCTCTAACAACTTGGCGACATTACCTCCTTGGAAATCGTTGTGAGATTTATTCCGACCACCAAAGCCTCAAATATATTTTCACCCAGCCAGATCTTAATCTCAGGCAAAGACGCTGGATTGAGTTGATAAAAGATTACGACGTAGCAATTTCTTACACCCCAGGCAAAGCCAATGTCATGGCTGATGCACTAAGTCGTAAGTCGTACTGTAACAACCTCATGTTACAGCAGTATCAACCCCTTCTTCATGAGGACTTTCGCAAGCTCAACCTTGAAATTGTTCCTCATGGCTATCTTTCAACCTTGGTGGCGAAACCAACTCTTGAGGATCAAATTATAGTTGCCCAAAGACGTGCACGAGGTGTACGCCGGATCAAGGAGAACATTGCTAGCGGAGTTGCTAAATGTTTCTCCACAGATAACAAGGGAACGATATTCTTTGAAAATCGTTTGGTAGTACCTAAGAATAGGGAACTAAGGCAACTCATCCTCAAAGAATCCCATGACACACCCCTCTCAATTCATCCCGGTAGCACAAAAATGTACCGAGATCTACGCCAGAGATTTTGGTGGACTAGGATGAAGAGAGACATTGCTCAATTTGTTGCCGAATGTGATGTTTGTCGTCGCATTAAGGAAGAACATCAAAGACCTGCTGGTACACTTCAACCTTTGTCTATTCCTGAGTGGAAATGGGACAAAGTCAGTATGGACTTCATCACCGGCTTTCCAAAAACCCAGAAAGGAAACAATGCCATCTTCGTTGTCATAGATAGGCTTTCCAAAGTTGCTCACTTCCTTCCGGTTCGCGAGTCTATAACTGCTAGTCAGTTAGCGGACTTGTACATCTCCAGGATTGTATCACTTCACGGTGTTCCTTTGGAAATCAATTCTGATCGCGGTAGCCTTTTCACCTCTAGATTTTGGGGAAGCTTCCAACGTGCTTTGGGAACTCATCTCTCCTTTAGTACGGCTTTCCATCCTCAGTCTAGCGGTCAAGTCGAAAGGGTTAACCAGATTCTTGAAGACATGCTCAGAGCTTGTGTTATCTCATTCGGGAAGAATTGGGAGAATTCTCTTCCATTTGCCGAATTTTCTTATAACAATAGTTTTCAATCTAGTCTGAACATGGCTCCTTTTGAACTTCTTTATGGACGACGATGTCGAACACCACTAAACTGGTCTGAAACCGGTGAAAGACAATTCTTTGGACCGGATATGATCAAGGAAGCAGAAGAGCAAGTTCGCATTGTTCGTGATCAATTGAAAGCAGCCCAGTCTCGTCAGAAAAGCTACTATGATCGCCATCATAGGCATGAGAGCTACAATCTGGATGAGAAGGCTTACCTTCGGGTTACTCCTCTGAAGGGAACCCAACGTTTCGGTATCAAAGGCAAGTTGGCCCCACGTTACATCGGACCTTTTCGCATTCTAGCTAAACGTGGAGAAGTTGCCTACCAACTTGAACTACCCCCGCACCTTTCCCGAGTACACGATGTATTCCATGTGTCCCAACTCAGGCGTTGCTTCAAGGACCCCATCCGCGAAGTCGACCATGAAACGCTTGATCTTCAAGATGACCTTTCTTATCAAGAATACCCCGTTTGTATTCTTGATTCAATAGAGCGTGTCACTCGTCGTCAGAAGATTAGGTTTCTGAAAGTGCAATGGTCACACCACTCTGAAAGAGAAGCCACGTGGGAAAGAGAAGACCGTCTCAGTGCCGAGTACCCCACCTTCCTCCCGCAGACTTCTGAATCTCGGGACGAGATTCTTTTGAGTGGGGGCGAGTTGTCAGATCCCTCTGTTAGGTATGTGCTAGGGTTCGCTAGTACCTTTCCATCATGCAAAAGTTTCAAAAAGAAACCTTGAAAATCATTTTCAAAATCCAAATGGGAGAAGGAACACCCCCGAGATGAATTAATTCAAAAGGCCAGATAAAAATATTTTCCAAAAATTCATGTTAGAGTTTTGAAAAGTCTTATAAATGAGTGTGATCACATATCAAGTGATGTGGGACCCACCCCATGCTCATAGATTTTTCAAATATTCAAACAGTACCTTGGAATTAAAGAAATACCCCTTTTTGATTTAAAATTCAAATCATTTGAATTTTAAAAATGTTGAAAGTTTATGAGTCGCTAGTCTATATTATTATGAGGCCACATAAAAGTTTTCAGCATTTAATAAAATGGTTTGGTATTTTTATCAGAGCCAAAACAAATTACAGAAAAAGAAAGGAAAGATTAAACAGAAAATAAAAGGAACAGCTTACCTGTCGCCCAGGGGCGAGGCCCACCTCTCCAGCCAGCCCAGCCCACCTGGACCCTCCCCTGTCGTCTTCCTCCCCGCGCCCCCAAGGTGCTCGGTGGAAAGCCACCGACGCCACCGCGACGCCCCGCAGCCCTCCACCTGCCTCCCCGGCCACCTTCTAGCGACGTGGAGAACCCTCCGAGCTCATCCTCTCCATTTCCCCCCTGGAAACCTCCTCCCCCTCTCCTCTTCGCGAGTTCATCGACGTCCGAGAGCTCACCGGAGCGCACCGCCGTGGAAACCCGTGGCCACCTTCCTCCTAAGCCGCTGCCACCTTGTCCAGGACGCGCGCCGTCGTCGTCTTCATCGCCGTGTGCAAGCAATCGAAGCCAGGAGCCCCGAGCACGTCGTCCTCTTCACCGAGCCGCCGCTGAACCCGCAAGAGCTCGTCGTCGATTCCGCCGCAGCCACAGCTCCTCCGGCTTCCTCGAGTCCGTCTCTGCAACCAGGGTGAGTAGACGCGCTTTTTCCCTCATCTTGCCGCCTGAATCCGTGCCCGAATCGTGATTCCGACGAGGTCCGAGACCAAGCGCCGCCGCTCGTCGTCGAGGTCATGCACCAGAGCCCCCGTTTGACCCCTGGATGGCTCCACTAGCTCCGCACACACCCCAGCTTCGTTTCCATGCTCTCGGTTTCCAAATCCGTGCATAATTTGAAGAACCCGACGAGTCCAGTGCACGACTTCCGCCGCCGCTCGTCGCCGATGACGCTCCGGTGATCCCCGTGGCTCCCTGATGACTCCACCCGATGCGGACGACCTCAAGGAGCAAGATGCCGTCCTCCCCGTGCTCTCCCGTGGCCGTTTGGTCACTCCGGCGACCACGCCGCCGTGTCCAGTGCCGCCGGCGACTAGCCGGCGGTAGGCTAGGTTAATTAGGGGGGCTAACCCCTATTTAATTAGGCCATTGGGCCACTGACAGGTGGGGCCAGCCACTAATTAACCCTTCGGGTTAATTTTAATCAGGGGATTAACCCCCACTGTGGATGACAGGTGGGACCCCTTTGTCAGTTTGACTGGTCAAACTCCCCTGCTGACGCAATAAATCAAAATTGTTTAAAAAGAATTCCAGAAAATACCCCAAACTTTGGAAATTCATAGAAAATTCATATTAACTCCAAATTGGACAAATAATATATGAAAAATGATCAGGAGAAAATTATCTTTCCAAATATGCAACTTTCAACTCTGTTTGAGTTGAATTTAAAATGGTACCAGTAGCATATATCATTGTCTTTATTTGAATTTATTTCAAATTCAAACCAAATGATTTTGCCACTTGGACCATGGATTTATGTTACAAATCAACCACACTTCAGAGGCATATCATACACATTTGAATTTAATTCAAATTGATCAAGCTATATCATATATAACTTGGTTAAGGTTGAATTCAAATGTGGAATTTGAATTTGCATTTAAAAATGCAATATATTCCACTTAAATGGAATTGCCTCACACATCAAACTTGTACTTCAAGCTTAAACATTCCATCATGTGCTTGAGCATTGCATTCATATTGATTGCTACTTCATGCTTTGTTTGTCGAGTAGAGGTGGAACCGGAGCAAGAGGTCACCCCCTTCGCTGAAGATCCAGAACCCGAATCTCGTCAGCAAGGCAAGCAAACCCCCATTGATCATGTCGATAAAATCCCACTTCCCTCTCATGTCTCTCTTATGCATTGTTTAGGATGATCACCATGTTACGATTCTACCGCATAGATGAACCCATTCCTTTGCATGACCTATATTTTGTCACAGTAGTAAGCAAACCACAATCCTAGCAACTGTAGGAGTTGAATGATATCATGTGGCCCCTGCAAATGTTATCGCTTATTGCATGCTTAGTATGATATCATGTTGTTACTGTGGTGTGAGTCGGGATGGGAATGATCATGTTGATGATGGTAGAAAAGTGTTGGTGAATCGACCCTAATACAAGGTGAACGATGAGAGGCTGTGTAGGAGTACAAAGTGGGTTGTCTCGTTGAACACCGCCCTAAGTCCGAGTTCTTGTGTGGTGATCCAAGATGAAGAGTACAACCACACATTGGGCTCACTGACCCCTCTCAACTTATTAACTCATCCCTTTCGATGTCCAGATGTCGCAGTAGTTCGGAGTTCTGGTAGGCTTGTGGCCTGGATGCTAAGTGAGAGAACGGCTCACCCGAGACCGGCTTATGCACCACGCACACATCGCTTGGGTCCACTTCGGTAAACCGGCCGGGTTCACGATTGTGGTAGCCAACCCAAGTAGGCGGCTTTCTTGGACTAGATAGGCTATGAGGCAACAGTTGTGGTGAGCATCCTCGCTGGCACCCCTTGAATGGTGTCGAGATCAAAGGCGGTAAATGATGATCATGTGTGTGTAGCGGTACCCCCTTGCAAGGTTATCAAAACTATTCGAATAGCCGCGTCCGCGGTTATGGACTACTTGGAAAACTTAGCTTGATTATTAGATAACTTGAACCGGATACTTCTAAAACACACCAAGATAAGTGTGAGTGCTATGGCGTGCTTCCTCGTGGGGAAGTCGAGGAAGGCACCATAGTGGTGTATTGGTTGGTGAAAGTAGTGGACTCATGTACGCTTCTTACCCCAAGTCTGGTACTCGTAGTTCAGGACTAGCCAAGTCAAAGCTGACACTTCTGCAAGTGAACCCCACCTCCCTTTACCTTGATACATGTGCATGAGTAGTATAGCTCCTATGTAAGTCTTGCTGAGTACTACTTTGTACTCACGTTTGCTTAATCTATGTTTTAGATGACGCCACTGACCCCGAAGGTGGCTTCTTCATCGAGCTGGACGACTGAAGTTAAGCTAGTCTAGTCCCAGTCAGCAGACTGGTTCCCTCGTGGAGGGCTTTGTGTTTGAATAAGGCTTTTTAAGCCATTTGTTAAACTTGTATGTACTCAGACATAATTTGCTTCCGTTCTGTGTTGTAATGTTGGATCACATGTATGTGATCTCTGTGTGTACTCTATAAGAGTTATAAATAAAATGTACACTTTGTAGAGAATTGCAATGGTACCTGCTGCTCATACAAGGCATGTGTGCTGCGTGTATATTTATAACATGCATGTCTTTGTATGGGTTTTCGAGACCTTAGTTGTGTTCTGGCTGGCGGTCTTTCATACACCAAGTGGCCCTTAGATGTGCGCAGCTTTGGGCATCGCGATGCGATTGTTCGAGACTCGGTCTCGGGCACACTTTGTGGTATGATCGAGCCCGCCCTAGACCCCGACTAAGTGATCGGGCTGGAGTAAGTCTATGTAAGAGTCTAGAGATAGTCGATAGTATGGTTGAGGCGACTTGTCTTTGAATATGGGAGTTCACCACCCATATTAGTAGACTTGTGTGCGTACGATGAGGACCCATTACAGTATCATCCGGCCTGGATTGGATGCCCCTCACGTACGATGCTCTCCGAGAATGTTCAGTGCTTGGCCTTGTCTTCTTAGACAAGTGGGTGCGGTTCTCGGCTCTCCATATGACTATGTCTTAACTGTACTTGCATACGCTAACCCCGGGTCCCGACAATGAAATTCATTTAAGAGGATATAAAATGACATATCCCCTTTTTAATAAAGTAGGAAAATATTTAGAATATTACTTTAAAGTTTTTAAAATTTATTAGGAGTATTATAAATAACTCTAAAATTATTTTAGGGATTTTATAATGCTAAGAGAGTTTTTATTTCATTGAAATGATTCATTAAATATTTTAAAAGAGTTAAAAAAATATTCCAATGGGATATTTTTATTTTGCCAAATTATTTATTGGTGTGACAATTTTAAAATTTATATTTTATTATTTGGAAATGGTTTTGAAATGCTTTTGACCAAATAAAAATATTTTTAATAATTTATTGGATTTTATTTGATTTATAAAAATTATTTTATATTTAAATAAATTATTTAGAAAAAAATTAATATTTATTTTCCTTTTTGGAAAATGTATTCATTAAATAAATTTCTTTGTATTATTTGATGAATTTAGGATTTTGTTTCATATTTTTCTGATGTGTATTTATTTTTATATTATTGTTTGAAGTTTCGATTTTAAAGAAAAAGAAAAACCCGTACTAGCCGACCCAGCAGCTTTTTCTGCCCGCGGGCGTATTTTAGAGCCGAAGTCGAACCCGTTGTTTTTTTTCTTGTCTGCCTATAAATAGAAATTAGGATCTCTTTTTATTCTTTTCTATTTCTTTCAAAATTATATAGAAAAACCCAAGGCGGCGGGTCCGGCTTCGCCGCCGCCGCCGCCTGTGCGCCGGCCCGGCAGCGCCGAACCGTGCCGGACCGCGGCCGCGCCACCCCGGGCTGCAGCCCCGCCTCCGCGCCGTCCACCGCCTCCCGCCGCCGGCTGGCCACGGCACCGCGCCGCCACGAGCCGCCGCGCGCTCGGCTGCGCCGCCACCTCCACTGCCCGAGCCGCCCTCGGCTGCCCTCGCCGGAGCCGAGCCGCCTCGCCGGAGAAGCCCTCCCCGGAGCAACTCGGTTTGCAGAAAAGTTTATTTGCGGATAGGTCCCTGTTGGCAGAAAACACACCGGCGCCGTTTCCGCAATATCTTCTTCACCGCGCGTCGGATTGAGGTGAATCTTTTTCCTACGCGTTCATGTTGTTTTTTACTTTAGCATAGAATCAACTTTTCAAACTTTTGCACACTTTTTAATTTCAATTTATTTCAAATTCAAATTCAAATTCTGGAGGTCGTATTTTTTTCAACCGTTGATCCAAATCGAGTGATTCTTTTTGCGTTGGATCACTCGTTCCATGTACTTTCTGTCTAAAGCATGTGTACACAAAAATTCACAAGTTTCTTGAGTTGTTTAAATTCAATTTAATTTTGCACTTGCTATGACCTGCGTTGTAGTATTCCGTTTCACGTTATTCTTTTTGCATATCGGATCACTTGGGACATATTATCGGTAAGATTCATACACTTTTCATGTGGGCATGATATTCACCTTGAATTTATAATTTCCATGATCACAATTCCTTCCCGATGAATCTCTATCTGTTGACTCTCTTGAGGTCACTTCCACCGATCATCTTCGAGCACATCGACACCTTTACCCTTTAAAACATTTTTTTTGTTGCTAAATCATTTTGTGTTTATTTTGTTGATCTTTTGTTTGCCTTGTGGTTTGATTGCTTATTCGAGTTACTTCGTTGGCGATAGATTTCTCGGAGTCTGAAGAATAGAGTTGATTGGATCGTGAGAGCGAAGAACTTCATCGAATGTATAAGGCAAGTCATACATTGACCATATCACAACCTATATTTTTACTTATGCATGTAGCAAATATCACCTTATGCATGTGTAGGAAGTTTTATATTATTATTGCTGCAAACCTGGTAGGGTAGTCACATGATCTTATCCTTTTTTCTTAGACAACCTAGCACGTGCTTGCTATACATATTTTCTATGCTTGTAGACGTGGATTGGTTTGAGATTTCATTGAGCTATGTGAGGAATTAATGACCTGACTAGCAAACTTTTAATTAGAATACACCTCTGGACGCGCAGCGAGTGCTTCCTAGGGGCTCGTGCCTTATCTAAGGGCGAGACCAGGTTGTACCCCTAATGGTTGGTTTTGGTGGTCGATAGTACGTCATGGTACCTACCCTCTGAACGTAAGTGGGCACCGTCCAGGCTCAAAAAAATCAGACATACTTGGTGACTAGGAGCTTCCATGTACAGCCGCTGGCCATATGGGCTCTGGCTTAGTTGAGTACGATGTAGGAAGCCTCTCCCATGCAAAGCTAGTAGCTGTAGATGTGATAGGTGGTACCGGCTTGCCGTTGGGTGTAGGTGACCTCTTCTGAAAGACTTCGTCTCAATCTTTGGGTTGAGTCCAACGGGAAAGTGTACTAACGTCTGCAGAGTAAAAACTAATCATGATTAGCCGTGTCCCCGATTATGGACATCCTTGAGCTACTAGACATTACTGTTACTAGAGGATAATGACATATGAATCACCATAATAATTTGAGTGGGCAAGATTTAATAAAGGGTGTGGATTGGAGTTGGTGTGTCCAGTTCGATCTTAAGTAGTAAGTTAAACTAAAATTTTGACTGTAGATTGGGTAATATCAGCTTTCTGCAAAACAAAACCATAAGCCTTTCCTTTGACTTACCTTGCATGTAGCGTGTCAGAACCCCAATTTAGGTAAGTGCTAGTGTTTGAGTGCCCCTTTGCATCATGTGAAAATTTCAAAAAAAATTCAAAAATGGGGAAAATAAAAGCCCTAGAGAATTTAATTCAAAAGGCCAGATAAAAATTGCTTCCAAAAATTCTTCCGGTATTTTTGAAAAGTCTTATAAATATGCATGACCACATATAAAGTGAAGTGGGTCCCACTACATGCACCAAGATTGCTCAAAAATTCCAAAAAGGGCTTGGAAATTAAATATTTGAATTAATGTTCAAATTATTTGAATTTTAAAAATGCCCAAACTTTGTGAGTGGCTAGCTATATGCATTACAAGTCCACATAAAAATTTGGAGCATTTAATAAAATGCCTAGCTATTTTTTTAGCACAGCAAAACAAATAACAGAAGAGAAAAACAGAATAAAAAGGAAAATGAAACTTACCTGTGCTTCTGGCCCATGTGGCCTAGCCTGTCCAGGAAGCCGGCCCAGCCCACCAGGGGGATGGTCGCCTTCTACCCCGCGCCAGGCAGGCTGGGAGCTGTGTGGCGGCCATGCCACGGCAGCCGGCCACCTCCTGCATCCCCTTGGATCTTTTCTCCTCGCCGTGGAGGCCCTGGACGCCCCCGTTTCCCCCCCCCTTCCAGGTCCATCCCTCATCCTCTCCCTCTCTCATTCTAGCGCACCACCGAGACCAGCCGGAGCGGCCGCCGTGCTCCGACGCGGCCACCGACCATTCCAGCCTGAGTCGACATGTCCAGAAGCTCCGTCGGTGTCGACTTCGTCGACCTGCGTCGTCAATCGATCCCGAGGCACCCCGAAGACGACACCTACTTCGACATTGTTCCGCCGGCCACCGCGGTCTTCGTCGATGAATTGCGCCGCCTCTAGTCACTCTACGGCCTCCTCGAGCTCGCCGTTGCGCTCAGAGTTAGCCCCGCCGCGTTTTCCCCCTCTCAGTTTCCCTCCCCGTGCACCACATGCCCACCCCGCCTGTCGGGACCCGGGGTTAGCGTATGTAATTCCGGTCACAATGCAATCACATGCAGAGCCGAGAGCCATACCCACTTGTCTAAGCAGACAAGGCCAAGCCCAGATCACTCTCGGTAAGCATCGAACATAAGGGACATCCCATCCAGGTCGGATGATCAACTGAGATGGGTCCTCATCGTCCGCTCACAAGTCTAAATGCTTATGGGTGGTGAATCCCATACTCATAGACAAGTCGCCTCAACCATGTTATCGAATGAATCATAACCCTTACATAGACTTACTCCAGCCCGATCACTTAGTCGGGGTCTAGGGAGGGCTCGATCATACAACAAAGTGTGCACGTGACAGAGTCACGAGCAGTCGCATCGCGATGCCCCAAGCTGCGCACATCTAAGGGCCACTTGGTGTATAAAAGACCGCCAGCCAGATCACAACTAAGGTCACGAAAACCCATACTAAGACATGCATGTTATAATCATACACGCAGCACACATGCCTTGTATGAACAGTAGGTAAACAGAGCAGACATAGTAGGTGTATTACAAGTAGAGATCACATGACTTTGATCCAACATTACATCAAACAACAACGGAAGCAAATTATGTCTTAGTAAAGACAAGGTTAACAAATGGCTTAAGAAGCCTGAAAGAAAATACAACGACCCTCCAAAGGCATAGGCTGCGGTCTGGAACTATACGACCTGGTCCACGTCGAGCTCGAGGTAGAGGCCACCATCAGGGTCAGTGGTCTCGTCTCTAAAACATAGAATAAGCAAACGTGAGTACAAAGACGTACTCAGCAAGACTTACATAGGAACTATACTACTCATGCACATGTATCAAGGAAAAGGGAGGTGGGGTTTCATTGCAGAAATGCCAGCTTTGACTTGGCTAGTCCTGTACTACGAATACCAGAAAGAGGTAAGGAGCGTACACGAGTCCAAGTATCAAGTCTCCTATCAATACACCACTATGGATACTTCCTCGACTTCCCCACGAGGAAGCATGCCATAGCACTCACACTTATCTTGGAAAGTTTTAAAGTAACCATTGAAGTTGTCTATGATCAAGTAAAGGTCTCCAAGTAGTCCATAACCACGGACACGGCTATTCGAATAGTTCATTAACCCTGCAGGGGTGTACTGCTACACACACGCCTCATCAGTTACGCCAGGGGACGGACCCTTCACGTGAGTACCGACGAGGAAGCTGCCATGACACTTCAGTCACGGCACCATCTCTAGTCCTAGGGAGTCGCCTATTTGAGTTGGGACCACAATCGGAATCCGGCCGATTTTTCCGATGCGGACTCAAACGTTGTGTGACCGCCATCAAGCTCAACTCGATCATGATCACTTGATTCAACGTGCCCAGAACCTACGCCAACCACTTACCTTGGTTCCACCTGCTTGAGATCGTTAAAGGGTGAACTACTTGCGACTCCTGGACAGGTCCGGGGTGAGGTACTAGGCCGAGAGGGGTCAGTGAGCCCAATGTGTGGTCGTACTCTTAGTCTTGGATAACAACACAAGAACTCGGGCTTAGGGCGGTGTTCAACGAGACAGCCCACTGTGTACTCCTACACAACCTCTCATTGTTCACCTTGTTTAGGTCAATTCACCAACACGTTACCACCATCATTCACGTGATCACTACCATCCCGACTCACATCAAAGTAGCCTCACTGTAAACTTTAAGCATGCAATAAGCTGTAACAGTTGCAGGGGCCACATGATATCAAACAACTCCTACATCTGCTAGGATTGTGGTTTGCTTACTAATATGACAAAATGATAGGTCATGCAAAGGAATAGGTTCAACTAAGCGGTAGAACGTATCATGGTGACATCCTAAACATGCATAAGCGAGAATGAGAGGGAACTGGGATTTTATCGACATGATCAAATAGAGGGTGCTTGCCTTGCTGACGATCACGATGTAACACTCTTCTGACGTGAGGTTGAACTCGTCTCCGAGATCAACTCTACCGAGAAGAAGCAATCATCGAAGCACTGGAAGTAAAGCACACTCAAAATAATACAATGCACAAGCAATATCGAAAACATAGCATGGAAAGGTACTGATATGACCTAGGTTTATATTACAACATGTTAATTGAAGTTGATTTGACAAGTAAGTTCAAATTCAAACTCCAAATGATCTTCAATAAAGTCCAAGTTTCATTTGCTAGTGTTTGATCATTGTAATCCATGTGATCATGTATGTGAAATGCTTCTGAAGTGTAGGTGATCATATTAGCATTGCTTTGGTTGAAGTTGAAATGGCTTTAGCGATTTATTTGAATTATATCAAATGATCCATATAGCAAAATGCTATTGGTTCCTCAATATAAACAATTCAAGCATGGATGAAAGTTTGATATTTGGATAGAGCATTTTATTCTGATCAATTTTCATATAAAAACATTTCAATCTGAGTTACGGTTTAAAAGTTATTCAAAATCAAAGTTTTTCTTATTTTCTGGAATTTCTGGATTAATTAAATTGATTTCTCTTTAATGCATCAGCATGACGTCATGATGACGCAGGGGCTGGCCTGATAGGGGGGGTCCCACTGGTCAGTGGCTCAGGGGTTCATCCCTCTGCTTAATTAACCCACGGGTTAATTAGGGGGTCCCTAGGCCCACCTGTCATAGGCTAAAGGGGGGGTTAGCAGGTTAAACATGCCCTAATGGCCGGCGGCTTGACGGCGGTGGCTTGGGCCACGGTGGCGACTCGCCGGAGTTGGCTCCCAGCCACGGGAGGACGCGGGAAGGGCACGGGAGGGTGCCTCTCGCTCGTGCGCTTCTCCCAGTGCGCACGAGGGGCTCGGGGGGGGCACCATGGCCATGGCAGCGACGAAGCCCCACGGCGGCTGGAGCTTTTGTTCATGGAGAAAGGCGGCAGGGAGCACGAGGAGGGGAGCTAGAAGGTGGAAAACGAGGAGAAGCTCAAGGCGGTGACGATGGTGAGCTCGGGGAGGACGGAGAGGTAGAGACGGCGGCGAATTCGACTTGGAGGTCGGCGGCGGCCGGCGGCAAATCGAAGACACGGGCGACGCCCGGGGAGCTCCTCGGTTTCTATTCGTCTTGCAGCTTGAAGGAGTCGAGGGCGCTGGACCTTCTGGACAAGGTGGCTGGGAAGGAGAAGGTCGGTGGCCACATCGTAGCACGGCGTCCGCTCCGGCTAGGTCTCGGGCGGGCGCGAGAAACAGCAGTAGGGCGAGGAGAGCGAGCCAGAGAGAGGGGAAGAAGGAGGGCGACTCCAGGCGTCCACGGCGAGGGGATAAGGCCAAGGGGGGTGCGCCACGGCGAAGTAGGAGGTGGCGGGCGACGGCTGCATGCCGTGCACGCAGGTGTGCGCCTGCCTGTCCAGGGTAGAAGAAGACCCTGCCCCTTTGGGCTGGGCTGCTTCTGCTGGGTCAGGTGGGCCAGGTAAGTTTTTCTGTATTTTTTTCTTTTATTCTTTCTGTTATTTGTTTTGCTCTTTTAAAAAAATAGCTAGAGCATTTAATAAAATTCCCAATCATTTTTATAAAACTGTCGAGACCCGGGGTTAGCGTATGCAAGTCCAGTTAAGACATAGTCATATGGAGAGCCGAGAACCGTACCCAATTGTCTAAGCAGACAAGGCCAAGCACAGAACGTTCTCGGAAAGCATCGTACGTGAGGGTTATCCCATCCAGGCCGGATGATCAACTGAGATGGGTCCTCATCATCCGCACACAAGTCTAATGATATGGGTGGTGAACTCCCATATTCAAAGACAAGTCGCCTCAACCATACTATCGACTATCTCATAACTCTTACATAGACTTACTCCAGCCCGATCACTTAGTCGGGGTCTAGGGCGGGCTCGATCATACCACAAAGTGTGCACGAGACGGAGTCTCGAACAATCGCATCGCGATGCCCCAAGCTGCGCACATCTAAGGGCCACTTGGTGTATGAAAGACCGCCAGCCAGATCACCACTAAGGTCTCAAAAACCCATACAAAAACATGCATGTTATAAACATACACGCAGCACACATGCCTTGTATGAACAGTAGGTATCATTGCAATTCTCTACAAAGTATACATTTTTATTGATAACTCTTATAGAGTGCACACAGAGATCACAAACATGTGATCCAACATTACAACACAAGCAGAAGAAAATTATGGCTGAGTACAAACAAGTTTAACAAATGGCTTAAGAAGCCTTATTTAAACACAAGCCCTCCACAAGGGAACCAGTCGTCTGACTGGGACTAGACTAGCTTGATCTTCAGTCGTCCAGATCGATGAAGAAGCCACCTTCGGGGTCAGTGGTTTCATCTAAAACATAGATTAAGCAAACGTGAGTACAAATTCGTACTCAGCAAGACTTATATAGGAGCTATAATACTCATGCATATGTATCAAGGTAAAGGGAGGTGGGGTTTCACTTGCAGAAGTGCCAGCTTTGACTTAGCTAATCCTGAACTACGAGTACCAAACTTTGAGGTAAGAAGCATACACGAGTCCACTACTTTCTCCAACCAATTACACCACTATGGTGCCTTCCTCGACTTCCCCACGAGAAAGCACGCCATAGCACTCACACTTATCTTGGTGTGTTTTAGAAGTATCCAGTTCAAGTTCTCTAATAATCAAGCTAAGGTTTCCAAGCAGTCCATAACCGCGGACACGGCTATTCGAATAGTTTTCTTAACCCTGCAGGGGTTTATCGCTACACACACATGATCATCATTTACCGCCTTTGATCTCGACACCATTCAAGGGGTGCCAGCGAGGATGCTCACCACAACTATTACCTCATAGCCGATCTAGTCTGAGAAAGCCGCCTACTTGGGTTGGCTACCACTATCGTGAACCCGGCCGGTTTACCGAAGTGGACCCAAGTGATGTGTGCGCGGTGCATAAGCCGGTCTCGGATGAGCCGTTCTCTCACTTAGCATCCTGGCCACAGACCTACTAGAACCCCGAACTATTGCGACATCTGGACATCGAAAGGGATGAGTTAGTAAGCTGAGAGGGGTCAGTGAGCCCAATGTGTGGTTGTACTCTTCATCTTGGATCACCACAGAAGAACTCGGACTTAGGGCCGTGTTCAACGAGACAACCAACCGTGTACTCCTACACAGCCTCTCATCGTTCACCTTGTATTAGGGTAGATTCACCAACACTTTTCTACCATCATCCACAAGATCACTACCATCCCGACTCACATAACAGTATCATCATGGTGTCACTCTAAGCATGCAATAAGCAGTAACAATTGCAGGGGCCACATGATATCAATCAACTCCTACATTTGCTAGGTTGTGGTTTGCTTACTACTGTGACAAAATGATAGGTCATGCAAAGGATTGGGTTCATCTATGCGGTAGAAACGCATCATGGTAATCATCCTAAACAATGCATAAGCGAGACATGAGAGGGAATTGGGATTTTATCGACATGATCAATGGGGGTTTGCTTGCCTTGCTGACGAGGTTCGGGTTCTGGGTCTTCAACGAAGGGGGCAGCCTCCTGTTCCGGTTCCACCTCTACTCTACAAACAACAAACAAGGTAGCAAAGTAAATACAATGCACAATCACACGATGGAAGGTTGAATCTTGATGTATATGCTTTGATGTGTGAGGCAATTCCATTTAAATGGAGTATATTGCAAATTGAAATGCAAATTCAAACTCCAATTTGAATTCAAACTTAGCCAAGTTACATGTGACATTGTTGGATCAATTTGAAACATTTTGAATTGTGTATGATATGCCTCTGAAGTGTGGTTGAAAAGTAGCAAGTTTCCATGGTCCAAGTTGCAAAATCATTTGAATTGAATTTGAATAAATTCAAAATAAATCAAATGACATATGCTACTGGTCCCATTTTAAAATGAACTCAAACAAAGTTGAAATTTGGATATTTGGATAGCTTATTTTCTCCTGATCATTTTTCATATATTATTTGTCCAATTCGGAGTTAATATGAATTTTCTATGAATTTCCAAAGTTTGGGCTATTTTCTGGATTTTCTGGAATTTCTTTAATTCTTTTTAATCTGGAAAAACAATTACTGCGTCAGGCTTGCGCAAGGGTGACGTCAGGGGGGGCTGACTGGTGGGCCAGGGTTGTCAGTGGATCTGGGTTAATCCCCGTTTGATTTAAACTAACAGGGGGTTAAGGGGTCCAGGGCCCCACCAGTCATCGGCTGTGGGGGGTCATTAGGGGGTGATTAATGGATAACCCACCAGCGGTTAACAGGCAGCGACCACGGGGATGGCGGCGTCTCGCCGGAATCGGCTAGCGGCCACGGGAGAGGAAGAGGAGACCACCAACGGGTGCAGCATCGTCGCCCGCGTCGAAAGGAAGCATCAGGGGGTCACGGGAAGGTCGGGATGGACGGCGGCGACTACTCCGGCGGAAGCAGAACAACGGCGAGGTCGGAAGTGGAGCTAGAGGGCACGTTTTGAAGCCGGGAGGGTTGCGTTCGATTTCTACGAACTCCAGGAGCCAAACGCGCGTGCTGGGCAGGACTTGGGAGCACGGGAGCGACCGTAGGTTCAACCTTGGCGGCCACCTTGCTCGGCTCTCATGGCAGCTCGTGGTAGAGGACTGATTGGAAGGGGGAAACAGAGGGGATCGAAGCGCCTGCTCACCACGGTTGCAAAGAACGCGACGGCGAGGTCGGGGTTGCCTTGACGGTGACGAATTCGTCGATGGCGCGCGGTGGCCGGAGGCGAAGACGAAGAAGGGGACGTCGGCTACAGAGCTCCGGGGCTCGATTTATTCTGCCAGAGGAGGTAGTCGTCCTCGGGGAGCACGTCGGGCACCTAGTCTTGCACTGAGGAGCTCACTGGCCGCGTGGGCTCGGAGCCATGGCGACGTCAGCGCTCGGTGGTCGTCGAGTTTCGCAGAGGAAGAGCACGGGGTGAGCTGGGGAAGGGGAGAGTGGGTCGTGGAGTCTTCCAGACGTCCACGAAACGCGATAGGGACGAGTGGGAAGCAGCTGCGTGGCCGGTCTCGTCGGCGGCGTCGGTGGAGTGCTGCATGCATTCCACCGAGCAGCTTTGGGGCGTGGGGAGGAAGATGCCAAGAGGGGAGGTTGGGCTGGGCCGGCCAGGTGGGCTGCTTCCAGGTAAGTCCTTTTTCCCTTTTCTGCTTTCTTTTTCTTTTCTGTAAATTTGTTTTTCTTAGCAAATAAATAGCTAGGCATTTTATTAAATGCTGAAACTTTTTATGTGGCATTACAATATACTAGGCTAGACACTTGTAAAGTTTCAACATTTTAAAATTCAAATAATTTCAATCTTAACTCAAATAGGTGTTTTTAATTAATTCCAAGGCACTGTTTGAATATTTGATATATCCATGAGCATGCGGTGGGTCCCACATCACTTGATATGTGATCACACTCATTTATAAGACTTTTCAAAAATCTAACATGAATTTTTGGAGAAGATTTTTATCTAGCCTTTTGAATTAATTCATCTTGGGGGGGTTCCTTCTCCCATTTTGCTTTTGATTTCAAAGATTTCTTTTGAAATTTTTAACATGATGCAAAAACTTTCTAACCCTAGCACATTACCTAACAGAGGGTTCTGATAACTCGCCCCCACTCAACAGAATCTCGTCCCAAGATTTAGAAGTCTGCGGGAGGAAGGAGGGATACTCGGCACTGAGGCGGTCTTCTCTTTCCCACGTAGCTTCTCTCTTAGAGTGGTGTGACCATTGCACTTTCAGAAACCTAATCTTCTGACGACGAGTGACACGCTCCGCGGAATCAAGAATATGAACGAGGTATTCTCGATAAGAAAGGTCATCTTGGAGATCAAGCGTTTCATGGTCGACTTCGCGGATGGGATTCTGGAAGCAACGCCTGAGTTGGGACACATGGAATACATCATGTACTCGGGAAAGGTGTGGGGGTAGTTCAAGTTGGTAGGCAACTTCTCCATGTTTAGCAAGAATGCAGAAAGGTCCGATGTAACGTGGGGCCAACTTTCCTTTGATACCGAAACGTTGGGTTCCCTTCAGAGGAGTAACCCGGAGGTAAGCCTTCTCATCCAGATTGTAGCTCTCTTGCCTATGATGACGATCATAGTAGCTTTTCTGATGAGACTGGGTTGCTTTCAATTGATCACGAACAATGCGAACTTGCTCTTCTGCTTCCTTGATCATGTCCGGTCCAATGAATTGTCTTTCACCGGTTTCTGACCAGTTTAGTGGTGTTCGACATCGTCGTCCATATAGGAGTTCAAAAGGAGCCATGTTCAGACTAGATTGAAAACTATTGTTATAACCAAATTCGGCGAATGGAAGAGACTTCTCCCAATTCTTTCCGAATGACATAACACAAGCTCTGAGCATGTCTTCAAGAATTTGGTTAACCCTTTCGACTTGACCGCTAGACTGAGGATGGAAAGTTGTACTAAAGGAGGGGTGAGTTCCCATAGCATTCTGAAAGCTTCCCCAAAATATAGAGGTGAAAAGGCTACCACGATCAGAATTGATTTCCAAAGGAACACCGTGAAGGGACACAATTCTAGAGACGTACAAGTCCGCTAACTGGCTAGCAGTTATAGACTCGCGAACCGGAAGGAAGTGAGCAACTTTCGAAAGCCTATCTATGACAACGAAGATGGCATTGTTTCCTTTCTGGGTTTTTGGAAAGCCGGTGATGAAGTCCATACCGACTTTGTCCCATTTCCACTCGGGAATAGACAAAGGTTGAAGTGTACCAGCAGGTCTTTGATGTTCTTCCTTAATGCGACGACAAACATCACATTCAGCAACAAATTTAGCAATGTCTCTCTTCATCCTAGTCCACCAAAATCTCTGGCGTAGATCTCAGTACATTTTTGTGCTACTGGGATGAATCGAGAGGGGTGTGTCATGGGCTTCTTTGAGGATGAGTTGCCTTAGTTCCTTATTCTTTGGTACTACCAAACGATTTCCAAAGAATACCGTTCCCTTGCTATCTGTAGAGAAACATTTAGCAACTCCGCTAGCAATGTTCTCCTTGATCCGGCGAACACCTCGTGCACGCCTTTGGGCAACTATGATTTGATCCTCAAGAGTTGGTTTCGCCACCAAGGTTGAAAGATAGCCATAAGGAACAATCTCAAGGTTAACCTTGCGAAATTCCTCATGAAGAAGTGGTTGATACTGTTGCAACATGAGGTTTTTACAATACGACTTATGACTTAGTGCATCAGCCATGACATTGGCTTTGCCTGGGGTGTAAGAAATTCCTACGTCGTAATCTTTTATCAACTCAATCCAGCGTCTTTGCCTGAGATTAAGATCTAGCTGGGTGAAAATGTATTTGAGGCTTTGGTGGTCGGAATAGATTTCACCACGATTACCAAGGAGATAATGTCGCCAAGTTGTTAGGGCATGAACTACGGCAGCGAGTTCAAGGTCATGGGTAGGATAGTTCTCTTCATGTGGCCGCAACTGGCGTGAAGCATAAGCTACCACATTACGATCTTGCAGAAGTATGCATCCTAACCCTTGTCGTGATGCGGCACAATAGATCTCAAAATCCTTTTTAGTGTCTGGAGGTGCAAGTACGGGTGCAGAAGTCAACCTTCCTTTTAGCTCTTGAAAGCTTTCCTCGCACTTGGGAGTCCATAGGAATTTCTTATCTTTCTTGAGGAGTGCAGTTAGAGGCTTTGCAACTTTAGAAAAGTTCTCGACGAAGCGACGGCAATAGCTGGCTAGGCCAAGAAAACTCCTAACTTGCTTAACCGATTCAGGTGGAGTCCAGTCAAGGACGGCCTGAACTCTCTCGGGATTCACAGCAATGCCTTTTGAAGAAATCACGTGGCCTAAGTAGATCACTTCTGGTAGCCAAAATTCACACTTGGAGAATTTAGCATACAGGCAATGCTCTATAAGTTTCATCAATACCAGCCTTAGGTGTTCGGCATGTTCTTCTTCGTTCTTTGAGTAGATGAGAATATCATCGAGATAAACCACAACAAATTTATCTAAGTACTCCATGAAGATCGAATTCATCATGCGTGAAAAAGTGGCGGGGCCATTGGTTAAACCAAAGGACATGACGTTTTACTCGTAAAGACCATAACGAGTAGTAAAAGCCGTTTTGGGAATGTCCTCGTTTCGGATTTTAATTTGATGATACCCTAATCTCAAATCCATCTTGGAGAAGACAGAGGATCCTGCAAGTTGATCATAAAGATCATTGATCCTGGGAAGTGGGTACTTGTTCTTTATCGTCGCTAAATTTAGCGGTCGATAGTCTACGCACATCCTTTCTGTTCCATATTTTTCATTACGAACAGAACAGGGCAACCCCATGGCGATGAGCTAGGGAGGATGAAGCCTTTGTCCAACAAAGCTTCCAGTTGGGTTTTAAGCTCAACTAACTCACGTGGGGCCATTTTGTATGGGCGTCTAGAAATTGGTGCGGTTCCTGGGACAAGATCCACTATAAACTCTACACATCTGTCAGGTGGCATTCCCGGCAGCTCTTCAGGAAAGACATCCGGGAAGTCACGAACCACCGGAATATCTTCAAGTTCGGGAAGGGGAAGTACATTCAAAGAATGCACTTGGGTCCTTGTTCTGGGTGAGGTATAGTTGACGGTTTTGCCTGAAGGGTGGGTGAGTTTCACGGATTTGCCTTTGCAATCCAGGTAGGCATTCTGTCTTGATAGCCAATCCATGCCAAGGATGACATCAATATCTGAAAACTAGAGGGCTATGAGTGAAGCAAGGAATACTAAACCCTCAATTGCAATTTGATATCCATGGCTTACTCTATTAGTTTGCCATCTTGAGCCTGGAGTTTGAATAATCATTGGGGTGGAAAATTCAACAAAGGATAACTCATGAAGAAGTGCATAACTTTACGACATGAATGAATGAGATGCTCCTGGGTCGAAAAGAACGGAAGTAGGAACATAATTGACTGGGAGCGTACCAAGAATGACGTCAGTGGTGTCGTCAGTCTTATCGGCGGCAATCTGGTTCACACGTCCACGAGTGGTGGGAGGAGCGGGTTTGGCGGTGTAGACCTTCTGGGGGGGTTGCCACAACCATTGTTGTTGCCTCCGGCACGGGGTGGAGCATTCTGATTCTGGATCTGGTTCTGGGGACACTCACGAGAATAATGGCATGCCTGACCACATTTGCAACAGGCTCCAATGACAGTGCGTGGAGCTGGGTTGTTTGGTGGAGCTGGGTGGAAATGAGTTGGTGGACGAGGCGCCACATAGGATGGCCTCGGTGGGTTGTTCTGGCGGAACATACTATTGGGGATCCAGATCTTACGCTTCTGGGAGCTTGAACTGGATGATCCATCGTCTCTAGGGTGTTTGTGAAAGTCGTTGGGGGTGTTTATGTCCTCTGCCTTGATGGCCTTGTTGACAAGGACCTGGAATGTGGCAAAGTCATGTCGGTTGAGCTCACGACGGAGTCCAGAGTTGAGTCCACGACGGAACCTCTCTTGCTTCTTTGCGTCGGTGGAGACTTCTTCGGTAGCATAACGAGCAAGTCGGTTGAACTCACGACTAAACTCGTCAACAGTCCTTCTGCCTTGGGTGAGGTTGCAGAACTCCTCACGCTTGCGGTCCATAAGACCCTTGGGAATGTGGTGCTCACGGAAGGAAGTGCAGAATTCATCCCAAGATGCGGGCGGTCCAACGGGACGCATATTCAGGAAGTTCTCCCACCAAGAGCTAGCTGCACCTTCAAGGTGATAGGTGGCATAGCTGACCTTGTCGCCATTTGCAACATGGCCTGTTTGGAGCTCCCTTTCGATGCTGCGAAGCCAGTCATCGGCGTCAAGGGGCTCGGTGGAGTAACTGAAAACCGGGGGATGAAGTCGGATGAAGTCGTTCAGGGACACCAACTCGTTGCGCTGCTGAGTGGTGTTGCGAGCAATGACTTCCAGTAGATGGTGAGAGTCTCGGCGGTTCCTCTCAACCTCCATCAGAACCTGAGCCATCGTGGGTGGGGGTGGAAGGTTGCCTTCCTCCTGGTCATTCCCACGACCCTGGTTACGACCAAGCTAGCCACGGGTTCCTTGAGACATCCTGAAGGTTGAAAACCAAAGTCAAACAGAGTTGATTTGGAGAGTCTAAACAGGGTATTGAAGTACTGGAAGGATTACAGAGCAAAGGAAGTAATCATCTTGACAACATGGTGATAAAAGCATACAAGCCATATATTCACAAGCTGTCATACAAACCATACATCGTTTTAGTACAAGCACCAAGCTAATACAAACATGATGAAGATGATACATCCTTCAGAGGCACTCTAACTTCCTATACATTATTTATCTAAGCCTCTGGAACTTAGACACCTTTCGTACAATATACTAAGATACTACTACATCCTCACTAAGTAAGACCACAGGAGGTCTCACTCATCTCCATCTCCATAGTAGTCCTCGTAAAATTTACCCGCGTATCCCGGTAGCTGAAGGTGACCATCGGAAAACACGGAGGCCTGTGGACCCTGATATCCATTTGGGAAAGGATGGGGCCTAGGTCCAGCGTAGGGTGGAAGCAAAGGACCACGGGGTGGAAAAATGCCTCCAATCTCGGGCCAAGCAACTCGAGAAGGCATCTGAGTCCTCACAAGGTACATGGCATCATACTCAACTGATCCAACGCTCACGAAGGGTGCCAAAAGGGTCAGTGCTCGATACAGACGAACACGAGTGGCGTGAAGCTCAAAACGGAGAGCGCGTGCATCACGATCTCGATCACTAGCAAATCTAGCAGTCATCTGAAGTGCTGGATCTTCTGCAGAGTGATCTGAGTAGAGTCCGGTGTAATATCCCTCTTCTCCTGGAAGTGCAGCAGGGATATAGCGGAATGAGGTCTCTCTCAGCATAGTGTGCTCCTCTCTCAGCAGGGCAATACATGAGTATGCAGCATCCTGCACAGCCATGTTCTCGGTCATGCCAATGCCATGTCCAAAGTGGATAGGCTGATTGACTCCAACGTGGTGCGGGTAGATCCTGACAATGCAGTGGAACTGGGTCTGGTTGAAGTCAAGGAACTGCTCCTCAACGATGTACTCAGGATACCACCGATATCCCACATAGGACATCATCTCGATCAACGTGGCGGGATGGCCACGCACACCGAGGCACCTGGTCAAACAAACAATCTGCCGAGGGGGAAGATCTTCCATCTGAAACAGAAAGAAGGAGTTTGCAAATGCATCAGATTATGAGATAAACCTGGAATGACTCGGACAGCATAACAGCTGTAATTGCAAGAAAAAGACAATTTCTTACAACATGGAAACAACACTTACATACGATGTAATAAATCAGGAAGCATAATCACTCTAACAAACCGATCACAACTTTTCTACGGCTACAAGGAAGCAAACAACGAGATGTTCTAATCAGACAGAGGAGGGCCTAGCCCTATCTTCCCATAGAATAAGATGAGGGTGACTCAGAACCCAGAACGAAGGGGGTAAAGAGAAAAAAGAAGCCTTACGTTGTTCCCTTATATACCCAGAGTAACTATATAACTATAGAAGGCTAGACTCGACTTCGGCCAAGGCTACTAGTCCTACAGTCAGTCCTGCTCTGATACCAAGTCTGTCGGGACTCGGGGTTAGCGTATGCAAGTCCAGTTACGACATAGTCATATGGAGAGCCGAGAACCGTACCCACTTGTCTAAGCAGACAAGGCCAAGCACAGAACGTTCTCGGAAAGCATCGTACGTGAGGGTTATCCCATCCAGACCGGATGATCAAGTGAGATGGGTCCTCATCGTCCGCACACAAGTCTAATGATATGGGTGGTGAACTCCCATATTCAAAGACAAGTCGCCTCAACCATACTATCGACTATCTCATAACTCTTACATAGACTTACTCCAGCCCGATCTCTTAGTCGGGGTCTAGGGCGGGCTCGATCATACCACAAAGTGTGCACGAGACGGAGTCCCGAACAATCGCATCGCGATGCCCCAAGCTGCGCACATCTAAGGGCCACTTGGTGTATGAAAGACCGCCAGCCAGATCACAACTAAGGTTTCGAAAACCCATACAAAGACATGCATGTTATAAACATACACGCAGCACACATGCCTTGTATGAACAGTAGGTATCATTTCAATTCTCTACAAAGTATACATTTTGATTGATAACTCTTATAGAGTGCACACAGAGATCACAAACATGTGATCCAACATTAAAACACAAGCGGAAGCAAATTATGTCTGAGTACAGACAAGTTTAACAAATGGCTTAAGAAGCCTTATTTAAACACAAGCCCTCCACGAGGGAACCGGTCGTCTGACTGGGACTAGACTAGCTTGATCTTCAGTCGTCCAGCTCGATGAAGAAGCCACCTTCGGGGTCAGTGGTTTCATCTAAAACATAGATTAAGCAAACGTGACTACAAAGTCGTACTCAGCAAGACTTACATAGGATCTATACTACTCATGCATATGTATCAAGGTAAAGGGAGGTGGGGTTTCACTTGCAGAAGTGCCAGCTTTGACTTAGCTAATCCCGAACTACGAGTACTAGACTTTGAGGTAAGAAGCGTACATGAGTCCACTACTTTCTCCAACCAATTACACCACTATGGTGCCTTCCTCGACTTCCCCACGAGAAAGCACGCCGTAGCACTCATACTTATCTTGGTGTGTTTAAGAAGTATCCAGTTCAAGTTGTCTAATAATCAAGCTAAGCTTTCCAAGCAGTCCATAACCGCGGACGCGGCTATTCGAATAGTTTTGTTAACCCTGCAGGGGTGTACCGCTACACACACATGATCATCGTTTACCGCCTTTGATCTCGACACCATTAAAGGGGTGCCAGCGAGGATACTCACTGTCAGAACCCCAACTAGGGTAAGTTCTAGGTTTGTTTGTGCCTTTGCATCATGCAAAAATTCAATTGGAATTCAAAAATGGGGAAGCAGAAAGCCCTGAGAAATTATTTGAAATGGCCAGATAAAAATCTTTTTCCAAAAATCATTTGAATGTTTGGAAAATTCCTATAAATGATGCTGATCATTTTAAAAGTGGTTTGGGTATTTTCCCATACTCATGGAATTTTCTAATATTCAAATAGTGCTCTGGAAATTAAAGTTTACCCCTATTTGAATTGAAATTCAAATTTATTGAATTTCAAAAATGTCCAAATTATTTATGTGACTTGCTACTGGTCACCTAGGATTTATTAAATTGTTTGTACATTTTTATAAAATGTTTTGATAATTGTTTTATCAGAACAGAACAAATGTCAGAAGAAATAAAAGAAAAACAGTGAAGGAAAGCTTACCTGTCGCCCACCAGCGAGGCCCACCTCCTTGGCCTCGGCCCAGCCCAGCCACCCCGTCTGTCGTCTTCCCCGCCGACGCCAGAGCAGGCAGCTCGCGCCGTGGCTGCCGAGCCGTCTGGGCGCTCCTCTTCCTCATCCCCTCGCCATGGAGACCCCGTGCACCCCCTGTTTCTTCCCCTCTCTCTCTGGCTCTCTTCCTCACCTCCCTCGCGTGACCCCGCAGCCCTAACCGAAGACCGCCGGAGCACAGCGACGACTCCGCGCGACCACCGAGCTCCTCCCGACAAGCCAGCTTGTCCACCAGGATCCCCGACCACGACTACGCCAAGCCGACGCATCAATTGAGCGAGAACATGCGAGAGTGACGCGGGCTTCAAGTTCTTCCCCGCCGGAACCACAAGGACCCGCCGCCGAATTCGTCGCCGTTGAGCTCTCCCCGCCACCATAGACTGGACCATCGAGCTCCCCGTGCTCTGGTGAGCATTTCCCCCCATCTCCCGGTCTCCTCCGTGCACCGCAGCGCGGTTTCATCTTCAACCGCCGCCGGCCGCCGCCATTGTCGTCGTGGAGGAGCTCCACAGCCCTCCCCGAGACCCCCTAGTAGCACCGTTGGATGCGGGAGCCCGCGAGGAGCGCGCCCGTGCCCTCTGTTTCCTTTCCCGTGGCTGGAAAGCCTACTCCAGCGAGGCACCGCTGCGTACGCAGCCGCCGGCGTCAAGCCGTCCATTAGAGCTAACTTAATCACCCGCTAAGCTAACCCTTACCCGCTGACAGATGGGCCCCCCTTGGCCCCTAACCCCTCTGTTAAGTTAATAGAGAGGGGATTAATCCCCTCTCCCACTGACAGGTGGGTCCCAGCAGTCAGCCCCCCCCCTGATGTCACCATGACATCATGCTGACGCAGTAAAGCTTTAAATTGATTAAATCTTTTATAGAAATTCCAGAAATTACAGAAAATTGATTAAACTTTGGAAATTCATAACTAATTCATATGAACTCGAAATTGGACAAATAATATATGAAAAATGATCAGCATCAAATTATCTATCCAAATATGCAACTTTCAACCATGTTTGAGTTGATTTTAAAATGGAACCAGTAGCTTTTGCTATTTGGCTTAAATGGAATTAATTCAAATTTAATTCAAATCCAATTCAAATTTTAACCATTGCAATGCACATATGATCACTTGTACTTCAGAAGCTTATCCCACACATGCTGACATGGTATACAATGATCAAACATTAGCAAATGCAAGTTGACCTAATTTGAATAACATTTGGAGTTTGAATTTGAATTAATTTTCAAATCAACTTCAATTAAAAATGCAATAAATTGAACCTAGATCAAACCAATACCATTCACATCATGGACAACATAATCATGTGATTGTGCATTTCAATTCAATGTTGTCCCCCTTTGTTGATGTTTGTTTCCGGTACCAGCTCTTCCGAGACGGTGATCACCCCCGAAAGAGAAGACAACCGTTAAGAACCGTATATCGTCAGCAAGGCAAGCAAACCCCATTGATCATGTCTATAAAATCCCAATTCCCTCTCAGTCTCGCTTATGCATGTTTAGGAGATCACTTTGTATCGATTCTACCGCATAGTTGAACCCATAACCGATGCATGGCCTATCATCTTGTCACAGTATTAAGCAAACCACAATCCTAGCTGACATAGGAGTTGTATGATATCATGAAGCCCCTTCAACTGTTACAGCTTATTGCATGCTTAGTGTTACATGAGGTTTCTTTTGATGTGAGTCGGGATGATGGTGAACATGGTGTTGATGAAAGTGAAAACTGTGTCGGTGAATCCACCCTAATACAAGGTGAACGATGAGAGGCTGTGTAGGAGTACACAGTGGGTTGTCTCGTTGAACACTGCCTTAGGCATCGAGTTCTTGTATGGTAATCCAAGACAAAGAGTACAAACACACATTGGGCTCACTGACCCCTCTCGGCCTAGTACCTTAATCCGTGTCGACGTCCAGGAGTCACATTAGTTCGGGCTTTCCATTTGACATGTGCATAGAAAAAGAATGAAGGAAATGGTTGCATCATACTAGATATGTGGGTGCACCTGTGAGGCAGGAAAACCATCTGCTAAAGGTGGCGTCTCGGTCACCTACATTGTCTGAGTCCGTTTCGTTGATCCGGCCGGGCTCTCGAGCGGTAGCAACTCAGGTAGTCGATTCCTGGAATAGACCGGTTGTGAGCGAAGTGTCGTGGTGAACATCCTCGCTGTCACCTCTTGAACGGTGGCGAGACATGGCGGTAACCGATGGTCATGTGTGTGTAGTTTACACCCTTGCAAGGTTAACAAAACTATTCGAATAGCCGCGTCCGCGGTTAAGGACTACTTGGAACCTGTACCTGATTATTAGACAACTTGAATGGATACTTCTAAAACTCGCAAGATAAGTGTGAGTGCTATGGTGTGCTTCTTCGTGGAAAGTCGAGGAAGTAACCATAGTGGTGTATTGGTTGGAGATGTAGTGGACTCGTGTACGCTTCTTACCTCAAGTCTGGTACTCGTAGTTCAGGACTAGCCAAGTCAAAGCTGGCACTTCTGCATGATGAAACCCCACCTCCTTTTACCTTGATACTTGAGCATGAGTAGTATAGATCTGATGTAAGTCTTGCTGAGTACGACTTTGTACTCACGTTTGCTTATTCTATGTTTTAGATAAGAACCGGACCCCGATGGAGTCACCTTCATGAAGCTCGACGTTGACCTTAGTAGTATAGTCCCAGACAGTTGTCTGGTCGCTCGTGGAAGGGCATGTTTGTTGTACAAGGCTTCTCTAAGCCATTTGTTAAACTTGTCTGTACTCAGACCTAATTTGCTTCCGTTGTATTGATGTAATGTTGATCGCAGACATGTGATCTTTGTATGCTCTATGTATAAGTCAATAAAGAATACTTTGTAGAGTTATGTGATGATACCTGCTGTTCATACTAGGCATGTGTGCTGCGTGTATGTTTATAACATGCATGTCTTAGTATGGGTTTTCGAGACCTTAGTTGTGATCTGGCTGGCGGTCTTTTATACACCAAGTGGCCCTTAGATGTGCGCAGCTTGGGGCATCGCGATGCGATTGTTCGTGACTCTGTCACGTGCACACTTTGTTGTATGATCCAGCCCGCCCTAGACCACGACTAAGTGATCGGGCTGGAGTAAGTTAATGTAAGAGTTAGGATCCAATCGATAACATGGTTGAGGCGACTTGTCTATGAGTATGGGGTTCACCAACCATTAGCATTTAGACTTGTGAGCGGACGTTGAGGACACATCTCAGTTGATCATCCGGCTTGAATGGGATGCCCCTCACGTTCGATGCTTACCGAGGACGTTCTGTGCTTGGCCTTGTCTGCTTAGACAAGTGGGTACGGTTCTCGGCTCTCCATGTGATTGTATCGTGACTGGAATTACATACGCTAACCCCGGGTCCCGACAGACTTGGTATCAGAGCAGGACTGTCTGTAGGATTAGAAACCCTTGGTCGAAGTCGAGTCTAGCATTCTATAGTTATATAGCTATTCTGGGTATAAGGGAACAACGTAAGGCTTCTTTTTCTCCTTACCCTCATAGATTTGAGTTCTGGGTCACCCTTATCTTTTCTACGGGATGATAGGACTAGGCTCATCTATGTCTTACTAGAACATCTCGTTGTTTGCCTCCTTGTAGCCGTAGGACAGTTGTGGTCGTCCAAACTCATCGTTCTGTTGAGTTCCTTGAAGAAGTTCTGTCCAAATTCTTCGAGGTTGTTTCATTTTCCATCCCGGTGTACCCGTTATGCTGCCGGAATTATTCCGAGTTTCTGTGGATCATTACCTTCGCATTACAATCTTTTCCTCCTTAATCATGTCTTGTTATCCTTGAATCCATCATTCAACCTGTTCTGATTGTTGATTTTTTATCACACAGGATGTCAGGTGGAACTCGTAGTGCTGTTCGTCGGAATCGAGACCGTGTTCGGTATCGGAATGATGATGAACCTCTACCACCGCCTTCTGCGGCGGAAATCATGATGGGAGCTGAGAAGAATCAACGTGATCAAACACGCCTTCTGGAGCTCATCGAGCAGAATACCGCCCGTCATTGCAATGTGGTTGTGAGCATCCAGGACTTCATCCTCCTCAAGCCGCCGGTATTCCGATGTTCTTCTGAGCCCCTTGAAGCTGATGATTGGCTCCGTTCCATCGAGCGTAAGCTTGATACTGCACATGTTGCTCCCGATGATCGAGTTATTTTTGCGGTATACTTCTTGGAAGGTGCTGCTCTTCAATGGTGGGAGAACTATGTTGCTATGCAGCCAGATAGTCACGTAGTGACTTGGCAGGAGTTCTATGTTGCCTTTCGAGGGTAACACATTCTGGATGGTTGATGGAGCGCAAGAAGGAAGAGTTCTGCAATCTCACTCAAGGAAAGATGTCCATGCACGAGTATGTGAGAGAGTTCAACCGTCTTGCACGTTATGCCCAAGATGAGATCACCACCGATGCCAGAAAGCAGGCAAGGTTCCGTAAGGGACTTAGCCCCGTCCTTCGTCATGATCTCAACCTCATCGAATTTACCACCTTTGAGGATTTAGTCAACAGATCCTTCAGAGCTGAGCATGGCAATGAAATTTTCGAGGAGTCTCGCAAGCATGCTCTTGAGCTTGCTCCTTCTTCAAGTTCAGCCCCTCGGAAACGCCGAATTTGGATTCCAACCAGAGCCATACCTCAAAACCTTCTCCAGAGGCCATCACCAAATATATGCCATCCACCCCAACACATTATTCCACCCCGGAATGATGGTGTGCAACCAAGTAATCCCACTTCCAACATTTCAGACAGGGTATGCTTTAAGTGTGGTCTTCCAGGCCATTACTATCGTCAATGCCCTCAGGTCTTGATGGCACCATGTCATTCTCGACCTAAGCCTACAAAGAAACCAACCACCAAAGCTTTTCCGGCAAAGCCTTCATCCACTAGTAGTGGTTGTGTGAACCAAATCTCAGTTAAGGAAACCACTGATGCTTCTGATGTCATTCTTGGTACACTCCCAGTCAATCATGTCCCCGTGTCACAAACCCAAGTTAGGTGTGTGCTAGGATCAAGTGCTACTTTGCATCATGTCAAAATTTCAAAAAGAAAATCAAAAATGGGGAAAAGAAAAGCCCTGAGAAATTAAATCAAATGACCAGATAAAAATCTTTTTCCAAAAATCATTTGAACATTTGGAAAATTCTTATAAATGGTGCTGATCATTTTAAAAATGATTTGGGAGTAATCCCATGCCCATGGAATTTTCTAATATTCAAACAGTGGCTTTGGAAATTAAATAAAACCCTATTTGAATTGAAATTCAAATGTTTTGAATTTCAAAATTGTCCAAATTATTTATGTGACTAGCTACTGGTCACCTAGGATTTATAAAAGTATTTGGACATTTATTAAAAATGCCTAGCTATTTTTAAATCTAGGCAAAACAAATGAAATAGAAAATTAAAAAGAAAAGAGTAGAGGACAGCTTACCTGTCGCCCACCAGCGAGGCCCACCTCCTGTCGCCTCGGCCCAGCCCACCAGTGGGCTTGTCGTCTTCTACCCCGCCCCTCCAAGCTGCTCGCTGGAGCGGGGAGCACGGCGACGACGCCACGGCGACGTCCAGGTCCTTCTAGGCCTCCCCCTCCCTCTCTCTGGCGTCTCGCGTCGCCACAACCCCCTCCCGCACCCCCTGCCTCGCTCTGGACCTCTCCCCCTCTCTCCCCTCTTCGTTTCCCTGCGGCCCGAAGCTCGCCGTCGGCCACCCCACCGCCCAGCCGTGGCCAGAAGCCCCCTCCGCCCTCGCCGCCATGTCCAGGAGATCGGCCACCCTCGTCTTCGTCTCCCCGAGCCTGGAATCGAGCTGAGAAGCCCCCTAGGCGACGCCATCGTCGTCGACGTCCTCTGCTGCCCGCCGGACGCCATGGCCGAATTCGCCGCCGTCAAGCTTTCCCCGGCCCCGTCGTCTTCGCCTTCCGACTCAGGGTGAGCTGCGCTTCGACCTGCCCTACTCCTGCCTCCTCCCGTGCCCTCGAACGTAGTTCCGGCGAGGTCAGTGCTCGGACCGCCGCCTCCGTTGAAGCAGCCGACGCCACAGCGGGCACCTTTGGCCCCCGACTACTCCTACAGACGCACACGAGCCCCAGCTTCCTCCCCGTGCCATCGGATCCCACCCCCGTGCTTTTTTCGCAAGTTCGGCGAAGTTCCGGCGAGAACTTCGGCGAACTCGCCATTAGGGCCAACCCTAAACCAAACCGAGCACTAACCACCCCCCCTGGGCCACTGACTAGTGGGCCCAGGCCCTAAACTAATTACAGTTAGTTTAATCAGAACGGGTTAAACCCATGTGACACTGACAACCCTGGCCCACCAGTCAGACCCCCCCCAGGTCAGCATCACCACATGCTGATGCAATAAAAGGATTTAAATGAATTTCCAGAAAAGGAAAATGTTTTAAATAATTCCAGAAATTCCAGAAAATACCCCAAATTTGGAAATTCATAGAAAATTCATATTAACGCCAAATTGGACAAATAATATATGAAAAATGATCAGGAGAAAATTATCTTTCCAAATATGCAACTTTGAACTCTGTTTGACTTGAATTTAAAATGTTATCAGTAGCATTTGCTATTTGATTTAAATGGAATTAAATCAAATTCAAATCAAATATTTTTGCAACTTGAACCATGGCAACATGCTACATCTCAATCACACATCAGAGGCATATCATACACATTTGAAGATAATTCAAAATGATCAAACTATATCACATATAACTTGGTTAATGTTGAATTCAAATGTGGAGTTTGAATTTGCAATTCAAATTGCAATATACTCAATTTAAATGGAATGCTCAACACATCAGTACCATGAACATCACCCTTTCAATATTATTCATGTGATTGTGCATTGTACATTATGTTGATCCTATGATTGTCGTGTTGCTAATAGAAGTGGAGCCGGACCTCGAGATCACCCCCTTCGTTGAAGACCCCGTGACTGAACCTCGTCAACAAGGCAAGCAAACCCCCATTGATCATGTCGATAAAATCCCACTTCCCTCTCATGTCTCGCTTATGCATTGTTTAGGATGATCACCATGTTACGATTCTACCGCATAGATGAACCCATTCCTTTGCATGACCTATCTTTTGTCACAGTAGTAAGCAAACCACAATCCTAGCAAATGTAGGAGTTGTTTGATATCATGTGGCCCCTGCAATGTTACTGCTTATTGCATGCTTAGTATGATACCATGTTGTTACTGTGATGTGAGTCGGGATGGGAATGATCATGTTGATGATGGTAGAAAAGTGTTGGTGAATCGACCCTAATACAAGGTGAACGATGAGAGGCTGTGTAGGAGTACACGGTGGGTTGTCTCGTTGAACACCGCCCTAAGTCCGAGTTCTTGTGTGGTGATCCAAGATGAAGAGTACAACCACACATTGGGCTCACTGACCCCTCTCGGCTTACTAACTCATCCCCTTCGATGTCCAGATGTCGCAGTAGTTCGGATTTCTGTAGGTATTGTGGCCTGGTAGCCAAGTGAGAGAACGGCTCATCCGAGACCGGCTTTCGCACCACGCACACATCGTCTGGGTCCACTTCGGTAAACCGGCCGGGTTCACGATAGTGGCAGACAACCCAGATAGGCGGCTTTCATGGACTAGATCGGCTATGAGGTAACGGTTGTGGTGGCATCCTCGCTGTCATCTCTTAAACGGTGACATGCAAAAGGCGGTAACTAATGACACGTGTGTGTAGCGGTACACCCTTGCAAGGTTAACGAAACTATTCGAATAGCCGCGTCCGCGGTTATGGACTGCTTGGAAAGCTTAGCTTGATTATTAGATAACTTGAACCGGTTACTTCTAAAACACACCAAGATAAGTGTGAGTGCTATGGCGTGCTTTCTCGTGGGGAAGTCGAGGAAGGCACCATCGTGGTGTATTGGTTGGTCAAAGTAGTGGACTCGTGTACGCTTCTTACCTCAAGTCTAGTACTCGTAGTTCAGAACTAGCCAAGTCAAAGCTGGCACTTCTGCAAGTGAACCCCACCTCCCTTTACCTTGATACATATGCATGAGTAGTATAGCTCCTATGTAAGTCTTGCTGAGTACGATTTTTTACTCACGTTTGCTTAATCTATGTTTTAGATGAACCCACCGAACCCGATGGTGGATTCTACCTGAAGCTCGAAGATTGAAGACTCAGACCAAGACCAAGCTAGTGTAGTCCCAGTCAGACGACTGGTTCCCTCGTGGAGGGCTTGTTTTTAGATAAGGCTTCTCTAAGCCATTTGTTAAACTTGTCTGTACTCAGACCTACTTTGCTTCCGCATGCTTGTTGTGATGTTCGATCACATGCTTGTGATCTCTGTGTGCACTCTGTAAGAGTTATTAATAAATATATATACTTTGTAGAGAATTGCAATGATACCTGCTGTTCATACAAGGCATGTGTGCTGCGTGTATGTTTATAACATGCATGTCTTTGTATGGGTTTTCGAGACCTTAGTTGTGATCTGGCTGGCGGTCTTTTATACACCAAGTGGCCCTTAGATGTGCGCAGCTTGGGGCATCGCGATGCGATTGGTCGAGACTCCGTCTCGTGCACACTTTGATGTATGATTGAGCCCGCCCTAGACCCCGACTAAGTGATCGGGCTGGAGTAAGTCTATGTAAGGGTTCTAATACAATCGATAGTATGGTTGAGGTGACTTGTCTATGAGTATGGGAATTCACCACCCATATCAGTTAGACTTGTGTGCGGACGATGAGGACCCATCTCAGAGGATCATCCGGCCTGAATGGGATGCCCCTCATGTTCGATGCTTTCCGAGAACGTTCTGTGCTTGGCCTTGTCTGTTTAGACAAGTGGGTACGGTTCTCGGCTCTCCATATGATTGTGTTGTAGCGAGGCTTATATACGCTAATTCCGGGTCCCGACAGACTTGGTATCAGAGCAGGACTGACTGTAGGATTATCAGCCTTGGCCGAAGTCGAGTCTAGCATTCTATAGTTATATAGTTACTATGGGTATATAAGGGAACAACGTAAGGCTTCTATTTTTCTCCTTACCCTCATCGTTCTGTGTTCTGAGTCACCCTTACCTTTTCTACGGGATGATAGGACTAGGCTCATCTATGTCTTACTAGAACATCTTGTTGTTTGCTTCCTTATAGCCGTAGGAAAGTTGTGTCCGGTTTCCTAGCATTGTTGTAATGCTGATTTCTTACATCGTATTATGTAAGTGATGTTTCTACATTGCAAGAAAAGACCTTTCTTACAATTACAGCCGTTATGCTGTCCGAATCATTCCAAGTTTCTTCAAAATCTGATGCATATGCAAAATTCTTCCCTCCTTTTCGGTTGTCCTTTAAAAGAACTTCTAGGTGGCATTCCCGACGGTTCCATAGAGTTTGATGTAGGTTTTCTTCTAGAAACCTATAGTGATTCAATTGCAACTCTTCCTTCCACTTTAGATGTCTTCTAGCGAGAAGAACCACACTGACTATCGTGTTGGGGTACTTTACTACTCTGACATATCTGTTGTAGCCCCAAGTAAACCTTGGTCATCCTCTAGGAAGCTATCCAGAGATCCAACCCCTTAAACCTAGCCACCCGATAGATGTGTAGAGTTCATTGTAGATCTTGCCCCAGGAACCGCACCAATTTCTAGACGCCCATACAAAATGGCCCCACGTGAGTTAGCTGAGCTTAAAACCCAACTGGAAGCTTTGTTGGAAAAAGGCTTCATCCGCCCTAGCTCATCGCCATGGGGTTGCCCCGTTCTGTTCGTAACGAAGAAAGATGGAACAGAAAGGATGTGCGTAGACTATCGCCCGCTAAATTTAGCGACGATAAAGAACAAATACCCACTTGCCAGGATCAACGATATTTATGATCAACTTGCAGGATCCTCCGTCTTCTCCAGGATGGATTTGAGATTAGGTTATCATCAAATCAAAATCCGAAACGAGGACATTCCCAAAACGGCTTTTACTACTCGTTATGGTCTTTACGATTACACCGTCATGTCCTTTGGTTTAACCAATGCCCCCGCCACATTCTCACGCTTGATGAATTCGATCTTCATGGAGTACCTAGATAAATTTCTTGTGGTTTATCTTGATGATATTCTCATCTACTCGAAGAACGAAGGAGATCATGCCGAACACTTAAGGCTGGTATTGATGAAACTTAGAGAGCATCGCCTGTACGCTAAATTCTCCAAGTGTGAATTCTGGCTACCAGAAGTGACCTACTTTGGCCACGTGATTTCTGCAAAAGGCATTGCTGTGAATCCCGAGAGAGTTCAAGCCGTCCTTGACTGGACTCCACCTGAATCGGTTAAGCAAGTTAGGAGTTTTCTTGGCCTAGCCAGCTATTGCCGTCGCTTCGTCAAGAACTTTTCTAACTGAACTCCTCAAGAAAGATAAGAAATTCTTATGGACTCCCAAGTGCGAGGAAAGCTTTCAAGAGCTAAAAAGAAGATTAACTTCTGCACCCGTGCTTGCACCTCTAGACACCAAAAGAGATTTCGAGATCTATTGTGATGCCTCACGGCAACGGTTAGGATGCATACTTCTGCAAGATCGACATGTGGTAGCTTATGCTTCACGCCAATTGCGGCCACATGAAGAGAACTATCCTACCCATGACCTTGAACTCGCTGCCGTAGTTCATGCCCTAACAACTTGGCGACATTACCTCCTTGGTAATCGTTGTGAGATTTATTCCGACCACCAAAGCCTCAAATACATTTTCACCCAGCCAGATCTTAATCTCAGGCAAAGACGCTGGATTGAGTTGATAAAAGATTACGATGTAGTAATTTCTTACACCCCAGGCAAAGCCAATGTCACGGCTGATGCACTAAGTCGTAAGTCGTATTGTAACAACCTCATGTTACAACAGTATCAACCACTTCTTCATGAGGACTTTCGCAAGCTCCACCTTGAGATTGTTCCTCATGACTATCTTTCTACCTTGGTGGCGAAACCAACTCTTGAGGATCAAATCATAGTTGCCCAAAGGCATGCACGAGTTGTTCGCCGGATCAAGGAGAACATTGCTAGCGGAGTTGCTAAATGTTTCTCCACAGATAGCAAGGGAACGGTATTCTTTGAAAATCGTTTGGTAGTACCTAAGAATAGGGAACTAAGGAAACTCATCCTCAAAGAAGCCCATGACACACCCCTCTCAATTCATCCCGGTAGCACAAAAATGTACCGAGATCTACGCCAGAGATTTTGGTGGACTAGGATGAAGAGAGACATTGCTCAATTTGTTGCCGAATGTGATGTTTGTCGTCGCATTAAGGAAGAACATCATAGACCTGCTGGTACACTTCAACCTTTGTCTATTCCCGAGTGGAAATGGGACAAAGTCGGTATGGACTTCATCACCGGCTTTCCAAGAACCCAGAAAGGAAACAATGCCATCTTCGTTGTCATAGATAGGCTTTCCAAGGTTGCTCACTTCCTTCTGGTTCGCGAGTCTATAACTGCTAGTCAGTTAGCGGACTTGTACATCTCCAGAATTGTATCCCTTCATGGTGTTCCTTTGGAAATCAATGATGATCGCGGTAGCCTTTTCACCTCTAGATTTTGGGGAAGCTTCCAACGTGCTATGGGAACTCATCTCTCCTTTAGTACAGCTTTCCATCCTCAGTCTAGCGGCCAAGTCGAAAGGGTTAACCAGATTCTTGAAGACATGCTCAGAGCTTGTGTTATCTCATTCGGGAAGAATTTGGAGAATTCTCTTCCATTTGCCGAATTTGCTTATAACAATAGTTTTCAATCTAGTCTGAACATGGCTCCTTTTGAACTCCTTTATGGACGACGATGTCGAACACCACTAAACTGGTCTGAAACCAGTGAAAGACAATTCTTTGGACCGGACATGATCCAAGAAGCAGAAGAGCAAGTTCGCATTGTTCGTGATCAATTGAAAGCAGCCCAGTCTCGTCAGAAGAGCTACTATGATCGTCATCATAGACAAGAAAGCTACAATCTGGATGAGAAGGCTTACCTTCGGGTTACTCCTCAGAAGGGAACCCAACGTTTCGGTATCAAAGGCAAATTGGCCCCACGTTACATCGGACCTTTCCGCATTATTGCTAAACGTGGAGAAGTTGCCTACCAACATGAACTACCCCGCACCTTTTCCGAGTTCATGATGTATTCCATGTGTCACAACTCAGGAGTTGCTTCAAGGACCCCATCCGCGAAGTCGACCATGAAACGCTTGATCTCCAAGATGACCTTTCTTATCGAGAAAACCCTGTTCGTATTCTTGATTCCGCAGAGCGTGTCACTTGTCGTCAGAAGATTAGGTTTCTGAAAGTGCAATGGTCACACCACTCAGAGAAAGAAGCCACGTGGGAAAGAGAAGACCGTCTCCGTGCCGAGTACCCCCTCCTTCCTCCCGCAGACTTCTGAATCTCGGGACGAGATTCTTTTGAGTGGGGGCGAGTTGTCACAAACCCAAGTTAGGTGTATGCTAGGATCAAGTGCTACTTTGCATCATGTCAAAATTTCAAAAAGAAAATCAAAAATGGGGAAAAGAAAAGCCCTGAGAAATTAAATCAAATGACCAGATAAAAATCTTTTTCCAAAAATCATTTGAACATTTGGAAAATTCTTATTAATGGTGCTGATCATTTGAAAAATGATTTGGGAGTAATCCCATGCCCATGGAATTTTCTAATATTCAAACAGTGGCTTTGGAAATTAAATAAAACCCTATTTGAATTGAAATTCAAATGTTTTGAATTTCAAAATTGTCCAAATTATTTATGTGACTAGCTACTGGTCACCTAGGATTTATAAAAGTATTTGGACATTTATTAAAAATTCCTAGCTATTTTTAAATCTAGGCAAAACAAATGAAACAGAAAATTAAAAAGAAAAGAGCAGAGGACAGCTTACCTGTCGCCCACCAGCGAGGCCCACCTCCTGTCGCCTCGGCCCAGCCCACCAGTGGGCTTGTCGTCTTCTACCCCGCCCCTCCAAGCTGCTCGCTGGAGCGGGGAGCACGGCGACGACGCCACGGCGACGTCCAGGTCCTTCTAGGCCTCCCCCTCCCTCTCTCTGGCATCTCGCGTCGCCCCAACCCCCTCCCGCACCCCCTGCCTCGCTCTGGACCTCTCCCCCTCTGTCCCCTCATCGTTTCCGTGCGGCCCAAAGCTCGCCGTCGGCCACCCCACCGCCCAGCCGTGGCCAGAAGCCCCCTCCGCCCTCGCCGCCATGTCCTGGAGATCGGCCACCCTCGTCTTCGTCTTCCCGAGCCTGGAATCGAGCTGAGAAGCCCCCTAGGCGACGCCATCGTCGTCGACGTCCTCTGCTGCCCGCCAGACGCCATGGCCGAATTCGCCGCCGTCAAGCTTTCCCCGGCCCCGTCGTCTTCGCCTTCCGACTCAGGGTGAGCTGCGCTTCGACCTGCCCTACTCCTGCCTCCTCCCGTGCCCTCGAACGTAGTTCCGGCGAGGTCAGTGCTCGGACCTCCGCCTCCGTTGAAGCAGCCAACGCCACAGCGCGCACCTTTGGCCCCCGACTACTCCTACAGACGCACACGAGCCCCAGCTTCCTCCCCGTGCCATCGGATCCCACCCCCGTGCTTTTTTCGCAAGTCCGGCGAAGTTCCGGCGAGAACTCCGGCGAACTCGCCATTAGGGCCAACCCTAAACCAAACCGAGCACTAACCACCCCCCTGGGCCACTAACTAGTGGGCCCAGGCCCTAAACTAATTACAGTTAGTTTAATCAGAACGGGTTAAACCCATGTGACACTGACAACCCGGGCCCACCAGTCAGAACCCCCCCCCACGTCAGCATGACCACATGCTGATGCAATAAAAGGATTTAAATGAATTTCCAGAAAAGAAAAATGTTTTAAATAATTCCAGAAATTCCAGAAAATACCCCAAACTTTGGAAGTTCATGGAAAATTCATATTAACTCCAAATTGGACAAATAATATATGAAAAATGATCAGGAGAAAATTATCTTTCCAAATATGCAACTTTCAACTCTGTTTGAGTTGAATTTAAAATGTGATCAGTAGCATTTGCTATTTGATTTAAATGGAATTAAATCAAATTCAAATCAAATATTTTTGCAACTTGAACCATGGCAACATGCTACATCTCAATCACACATCAGAGGCATATCATACACATTTGAAGATAATTCAAAATGATCAAACTATATCACATATAACTTGGTTAATGTTGAATTCAAATGTGGAGTTTGAATTTGCAATTCAAATTGCAATATACTCCATTTAAATGGAATGCTCAACACATCAGTACCATGAACATCACCCTTTCAATATTATTCATGTGATTGTGCATTGTACATTATGTTGATCCTATGATTGTCGTGTTGCTGATAGAAGTGGAGCCGGACCTCGAGATCACCCCCTTCGTTGAAGACCCCGTGACTGAACCTCGTCAGCAAGGCAAGCAAACCCCCATTGATCATGTCGATAAAATCCCACTTCCCTCTCATGTCTCGCTTATGCATTGTTTAGGATGATCACCATGTTACGATTCTACCGCATAGATGAACCCATTCCTTTGCATGACCTATCTTTTGTCACAGTAGTAAGCAAACCACAATCCTAGCAAATGTAGGAGTTGTTTGATATCATGTGGCCCCTGCCATGTTACTGCTTATTGCATGCTTAGTATGATACCATGTTGTTACTGTGATGTGAGTCGGGATGGGAATGATCATGTTGATGATGGTAGAAAAGTGTTGGTGAATCGACCCTAATACAAGGTGAACGATGAGAGGCTGTGTAGGAGTACACGGTGGGTTGTCTCGTTGAACACCGCCCTAAGTCCGAGTTCTTGTGTGGTGATCCAAGATGAATAGTACAACCACACATTGGGCTCACTGACCCCTCTCGGCTTACTAACTCATCCCCTTCGATGTCCAGATGTCGCAGTAGTTCGGATTTCTGTAGGTATTGTGGCCTGGTAGCCAAGTGAGAGAACGGCTCATCCGAGACCGGCTTTCGCACCACGCACACATCGTCTGGGTCCACTTCGGTAAACCGGCCGGGTTCACGATATTGGCAGACAACCCAGATAGGCGGCTTTCATGGACTAGATCGGCTATGAAATAACGGTTGTGGTGGCATCCTCGCTGTCATCTCTTGAACGGTGACACGCAAAAGGCGGTAACTGATGACACGTGTGTGTAGCGGTACACCCTTGCAAGGTTAACAAAACTGTTCGAATAGCTGCGTCCGCGGTTATGGACTGCTTGGAAAGCTTAGCTTGATTATTAGATAACTTGAACCGGTTACTTCTAAAACACACCAAGATAAGTGTGAGTGCTATGGCGTGCTTTCTCGTGGGGAAGTCGAGGAAGGCACCATCGTGGTGTATTGGTTGGTGAAAGTAGTGGACTCGTGTACGCTTCTTACCTCAAGTCTGGTACTCGTAGTTCAGAACTAGCCAAGTCAAAGCTGGCACTTCTGCAAGTGAACCCCACCTCCCTTTACCTTGATACATATCCATGAGTAGTATAGCTCCTATGTAAGTCTTGCTGAGTACGATTTTGTACTCACGTTTGCTTAATCTATGTTTTAGATGAACCCACCGAACCCGATGGTGGCTTCTACCTGAAGCTCGAAGATTGAAGACTCAGACCAAGACCAAGCTAGTGTAGTCCCAGTCAGACGACTGGTTCCCTCGTGGAGGGCTTGTTTTTAGATAAGGCTTCTCTAAGCCATTTGTTAAACTTGTCTGTACTCAGACCTACTTTGCTTCCGCATGCTTGTTGTAATGTTGGATCACATGCTTGTGATCTCTGTGTGCACTCTGTAAGAGTTATTAATAAATATATATACTTTGTAGAGAATTGCAATGATACCTGCTGTTCATACAAGGCATGTGTGTTGCGTGTATGTTTATAACATGCATGTCTTTGTATGGGTTTTCGAGACCTTAGTTGTGATCTGGCTGGCGGTCTTTTATACACCAAGTGGCCCTTAGATGTGCGCAGCTTGGGGCATCGCGATGCGATTGGTCGAGACTCCGTCTCGTGCACACTTTGATGTATGATTGAGCCCGCCCTAGACCCCGACTAAGTGATCGGGCTGGAGTAAGTCTATGTAAGGGTTATAATACAATCGATAGTATGGTTGAGGCGACTTGTCTATGAGTATGGGAATTCACCATCCATATCAGTTAGACTTGTGTGCGGACGATGAGGACCCATCTCAGAGGATCATCCGGCCTGAATGGGATGCCCCTCATGTTCGATGCTTTCCGAGAACGTTCTGTGCTTGGCCTTGTCTGTTTAGACAAGTGGGTACGGTTCTCGGCTCTCCATATGATTGTGTTGTAGCGAGGCTTATATACACTAATTCCGGGTCCCGACACCCCGCCTCCGTTCTTTTCGATCCAGGAGCTTCTCATTCATTCATGTCGGAGAGTTATGCACTTCGTCATGAATTCCATTTTGAAGAAATGTTTTCCCCAATGATTATTCAAACTCCTGGTTCAAAGTGGCAAACTAATAGAGTAAGCCATGGTAATCAAATTGCAATTGAGGGTTTAGTATTCCTTGCTTCACTTATAGCCCTCAAATCTTCGGACATTGATGTCATCCTAGGAATGGATTGGTTATCAAGGAAAAATGCTTTCCTTGATTGTAAAGCCAAATCAGTCAAACTCAACCATCCTTCAGGCCAGACCATTGACTACACATCACCCAACTCTAGAACCCAGATGCATACTTTGAATGTGCTTCCCCTTCCTGACCTTGAAGATGTTCCGGTGGTTCGTGACTTTCCAGATGTATTTCCTGAAGAGCTGCCGGGAATGCCACCCGACAGGTGTGTAGAATTCATAGTGGATCTGATACCAGGCACAGCCCCAATATCCAGACGTCCATATAGAATGGCCCCACCTGAGTTAACTGAGCTAAAAACCCAACTTGATGCTTCGTTGGCAAAAGGCTTCATCCGCCCTAGCCCATCGCCATGGGGTTGCCCCTTCTGTTCGTAACGAAGAAAGATGGAACAGAAAGGATGTGCGTAGACTATCGCCCGCTAAATTTAGCGACGGTAAAGAACAAGTACCCACCGCCCAGGATCAATGATCTTTATGTTCAACTTGCAGGATCCTCTGTCTTCTCTAAGATGGATTTGAGATTAGGCTATCATCAAATCAAAATCCGAAACGAGAACGTCCCCAAAACGGCTTTTACTACTCGTTATGGTCTTTACGAGTATACCGTCATGTCCTTTGGTTTAACCAATGCCCCAGCCACATTCTCACGCTTGATGAATTCGATCTTCATGGAGTACCTAGATAAATTTGTTGTGGTTTATCTTGATGATATTCTCATCTACTCGAAGAACGAAGGAGATCATGCCGAACACTTAAGGCTGGTATTGATGAAGCTTAGAGAGCATCGCCTGTACGCTAAATTCTCCAAGTGTGAATTCTGGCTACCAGAAGTGACCTACTTAGGCCACGTGATTTCTGCAAAAGGCATTGCTGTGAATCCCGAGAGAGTTCAGGCCGTCCTTGACTGGACTCCACCTGAATCGGTTAAGCAAGTTAGGAGTTTTCTTGGCCTAGCCAACTATTGCCGCCGCTTCGTCGAGAATTTTTCTAATGTTGCAAAGCCTCTTACTGAACTCCTCAAGAAAGATAAGAAATTCCAATGGACCCCCAAGTGCGAGGAAATCTTTCAAGAGCTAAAAAGAAGATTGACTTCTGCACCCGTACTTGCACCTCCAGACACCAAAAGGGATTTAGAGATCTATTGTGATGCTTCACGGCAAGGGTTAGGATGCATACTTATGCAAGATCGACATGTGGTAGCTTATGCTTCACGCCAATTGCGGCCACATGAAGAGAACTATCCTACCCATGATCTTGAACTCGCTGCCGTAGTTCATGCCCTGAAGACTTGGCGACATTACCTCCTTGGTAATCGTTGTGAGATAAATTCTGATCACCAAAGCCTTAAATACATATTCACCCAGCCAGATCTTGATGATAGAGGCGAAGGTGTCCCGATGTTTCGATGAGATGGTGGAGATCGATTATGGTGGAGGCGACTTTCACGATCCGACTACGAACGTGCGAAGACGTTGCGCCTTAGCGATCGCTAAACCAACTCCGAGAGGTTATTGATCCCGCGGATGCACGATCAACCTGACCACGAAGGTCTAATTCCTGCAAGCAATCGAAGAACAAGCAAGAACTAAGAATTTCAATCTGGATATTGCGAATATAAGATGAATGATTACGAAAGTTGGGGTTCCAATGAGGTCTTGGCCTGGTCGGATGACACAAACGAAGAGCTCGAAGTTGCGGCTATGGCTAACTTAAATCTAATTAAAACCCAAGTCTAAACGACGCCCTAAGGGCTGTATATATGGGGGAACAGAGGGGATTTTCGTGACCCCTTGGAGGTGGGGTCCGAAAACAACCCTAACTCGGTTTCCCCACACATACGGACTCTAAAAACAGCCTATAAGGTGGTATTTCGAAATTACATGGGCCCAGCCCAATATTAAGGTGACGCAGCACCTATAATTGCCCTTGGACGAAAATAATGAAGTGGCATCTCGCGTATTTCGTCCAAGACTTCATGCGCGCCTTATGGTGGCTTCAAAGTGCGATAATCACCACGGGAAGCTCCGCTGTCCTTTCCCGCGCGCGCACCTTCTTCTCCATGCTTGATCCCGCTCCAATGACCATCCTTCTTGTCCATGCTAGGTCCTTCATTCATAAGCAAAACAAAAGTATCTAATTTAGGCAGTATCATATGTTCATGAACAATAGAAGGATTCGCAAGAAACGAAAGTACCTGATAATTTAGTTGACGTGCACGAGCTCTAGTAACTGGTCCAATATGTGTAGTTGGTGAGGATATGGGTGTAACATTAGTAGGGATGTCCTCATCATCCTCCCCTTCTTGAATTGAAGTCGTCCTCGACGGAAGCTCATCATCTTCTCCCAAATAAGGCTTCAAATCTGCAATATTAAATGTGGGACTAACCCCAAAGGCTGCAGGTAGCTCAAGTTTATATGCATTATCATTAATTTTCTGCAAAACCTTAAAGGGACCATCAGCTCGAGGCATTAACTTAGACTTGCGCAAATCAGGAAACCTATCTTTACGTAGATGTAACCAAACAAGATCTCCGGGTTCAAACACAACATGCTTTCGACCCCTATCACCAGCAAGCTTGTATCTAGCATTCATGCGCTCAATGTTTTCTTTAGTTAACTCATGCATTTTTAATATCAATTCAGCACGTTGCTTAGCATCAAAATTAACCTTCTCCGAAGATGGAAGAGGTAGCAAATCAATAGGTGCACGAGGTAGAAAACCATAAACAATCTCAAAAGGGCACATTTTAGTGGTAGAATGCAATGAACGATTATAAGCAAATTCAATATGAGGTAAACATTCTTCCCACAGTTTCAAGTTACTCTTTAAAACAGCCCTAAGCATAGTAGACAAAGTCCTATTGACTACTTCAGTTTGTCCATCAGTTTGGGGATGACATGTAGTACTAAAAAGTAGTTTAGTCCCCAACTTAGCCCATAAGCATCTCCAAAAATGGCTAAGAAACTTAGTATCACGATCCGAGACAATAGTATTGGGCACACCATGTAAGCGAATAATCTCACGAAAGAATAAATCAGCAACATTAGCAGCATCATCGCTTTTATGACATGGTATAAAATGTGCCATCTTAGAAAATCTATCCACGACAACAAATATGCTATCCCTCCCATTCTTTGTTCGAGGCAAGCCTAAAACAAAGTCCATGGATATGTCCTCCCACGGAACACTAGGTACAGGTAAAGGCATGTATAAACCATGAGGATTGAGTCATGACTTAGCTTTTTGACATGTAGTGCAGCAAGCAACAAAACGCTCAACATCCCGTCTCATCTTTGGCCAAAAGAAATGTGTAGCAAGTACGTCCTCCGTCTTCTTCACGCCAAAGTGTCCCATTAATCCTCCTCCATGCGCCTCCTGCAACAACAAAAGACGAATAGAGCTAGCTGGAATGCATAGCTTGTTAGAACGGAACACAAATCCATCATTAAGCACAAACTTGTTCCATGTTCTACCCTCTCTACAATTCTGCAATACATCTTTAAATTCCGCATCATTTACGTATTGATCTTTGATTGTCTCTAAACCGAAAATCTTGAAGTCAAGTTGTGAAAGCATAGTATAACGACGAGACAAAGCATCAGCAATAATATTATCTTTCCCCTTCTTGTGTTTAATGACATAAGGGAAAGTCTCAATAAATTCAACCCACTTAGCATGTCTACGATTAAGTTTTGCTTGACTTCTTATGTGTTTCAAAGATTCATGATCAGAATGTATAACAAATTCTTTGGGCCATAAATAATGTTGCCAAGTTTCTAATGTCCGAACAAGAGCATATAATTCCTTATCATAAGTAGAATAGTTCAGACTAGGCCCACTCAATTTTTCAGAAAAGTAAGCAACAGGTTTAGCATCTTGTAATAACACACCTCCCAAATCAATCCCACTAGCATCGCATTCAAGCTCAAAAGTCTTATTAAAATCAGGAAGTTGGAGCAAAGGAGCATGTGTTAACTTATCTTTCAATACGGTGTAGGCTTCTTCCTGTGCGGTACCCCAAGTAAAAGGCACATCCTTGCGTGTAAGCTCATTGAGAGGTGCAGCAATGGTGCTGAAATCTCTCACAAAACGCCTATAGAATCCAGCGAGGCCAAGAAAACTCCTCACTTGTGTGACCGTTTTGGGCTGCGGCCAACTCTCAATCGCCTCGATCTTGGCTTTATCAACTTCAATTCCCTGCGGAGTAACAACATAGCCAAGAAACGATACTCGGTCGGTGCAAAAGGTGCACTTCCCAAGGTTACCAAACAAACGTGCATTACGTAGAGCAATAAAAACAGCACGTAAATGATCCAAATGTTCCTCCAAAGATTTGCTATAAATCAGTATATCATCAAAATAGACTACCACAAATCGTCCAATGAAAGCACGTAAAACCTCGTTCATTAATCTCATGAAAGTGCTAGGTGCATTAGTTAACCCAAAAGGCATGACTAACCACTCATATAATCCAAACTTAGTTTTAAATGCCGTTTTCCATTCATCTCCTAATTTCATGCGAATTTGATGGTATCCACTACGCAAATCAACTTTGGAAAACATGGTAGAGCCACTTAATTCATCAAGCATATCATCTAACCTAGGAATAGGATGACGATAACGAATAGTAATATTATTAATGGCTCGACAATCAACACACATACGCCATGTTCCATCCTTTTTAGGCACTAATATAACAGGAACAGCACAAGGACTAAGGGATTCACGTATGTAACCTTTGTCGAGTAGCTCTTGTACTTGACGCTGAATCTCCTTTGTCTCCTCCGGATTGGTACGATATGGCGCACGGTTGGGCAGTGAAGCACCGGGAATTAAGTCAATCTGATGCTCAATCCCTCGAATAGGTGGTAATCCCGGTGGTACGTCTTGTGGAAAGACGTCAATAAACTCCTGCAAAAGGTCAGTGACAACAGGAGGCAAAGAAGGAGGCAATTCCTCAAATGAAAACAAAGCTTCTTTGCACACAAAAGCATAGCACACATATTGACTAACATCCAAATCTGAAATATCAACTTTAGTAGCAAGCAAAGTTGGACTAGTCAATTTAATTTCATTAGACACAGCAGAAGAAGATTTGCTATTAGTCTTATGTTGTTGCTCAAATTCTTTGGCTGCTATCTCATTTTCACTCTTATTTTTCTCCTGTTTAGCTTTACTAGCTCTAGCAAGATCATCTTTCACAATTTGTTCAGGAGACATAGGAAGTAAAGCAATATTTTTATCCTGATGAACCAGAGTAAACTGATTTGTCCTACCATGGTGTACAACATTCCTATCAAATTGCCATGGTCTACCAAGTAAAAGAGAGCATGCTTGCATGGGTACCACATCACAATCAACATAATCAGCATATGCAGCAATGCTAAAGTGCACACGAACAGAACGCGTTACCTTAATCTTACCACTATTGTTAAACCACTGAATATAGTACGGATGGGGGTGTGGTCTTGTGGTGAGAGATAGCTTCTCCACCAACTCCATGCTAGCCAAGTTGTTGCAACTCCCTCCGTCAATGATGATGCGAACCGAACGTTCTTTCACCACTCCCTTTGTGTGGAACAAATTATGCCTCTGGTTTTGCTCAGCCTTCGTTACCTGCACACTTAACACACGTTGAGCAACCAAACTAGCATATTTATCTGCATCATCAGGAGCCATATACTCCATATCATGAGCATCATCATGGGCACCCTGTTCCTCATGAGCAATGAGAACTAAAGTCTCCTCATCATAGTCACTCGCTGACTCATACCCACCATCCGCCGTAATAATCATCACACGCTTGGAGGGACAGTCTTTTGCAAAGTGACCTCCACCTTGGCACCTGCGACATTTAATATCACGATCTCGTGTTTGCCCTGTGGAAGCCATGGATGAAGAAGAACTCGCCGCTGGACCACTCTGTGCACCCTTGAATGGTGGCGCTGACTGTTTTGGTGGCTCCCTGTAAGAATGAGCGGCTGAAGTAGAGGGTGGAGCAGCAGGACGTGTGGATGTAGAAGGTCCACGCGATGTCCATGATGTATTTCGTCCTGCAGAAAAGTTAGGTCTCGTAGCGGCCTGTCGATCCTGCACTTCACGTTCAGCTTTACAAGCAAGATGAAACAAACGAGTAATAGTAGCATAGTCCTTGTATTCTAGAATAGTTTGTATCTCCCTGTTTAAGCCACCTATGAAACGTGCAAACATAGCTTCATTATCCTCTACTAGGCCACATCTAATCAATCCAGTTTGTAATTCTTGATAATATTCCTCTACAGAATTTTTTCCTTGTCTCAAACGCTGTAATTTTTGTAGCAATTCACGTTGATAATAAGGAGGAACCCAGCGAGTACGCATAGCATCTTTTAAAGCAGCCCAAGTAGCTGGAATATTATTAGCATGCAATCTACAATGTTCAGACCACCAAATAGATGCAAAACCCGTGAATTCACAAACAGCAGCAGTAACACGTCTATTCTCAGGATATTGTAAACATGTAAAGCGTTGTTCAGTTTCTAACTCCCAAGTAAGATAAGCATCAGGAATATATCTACCCTCAAACGGCTTAAGATTCAATTTAAGTTTAGGCACATGTTCATCATCGCGTACCTGAGGGGGTGGTTGGTGTCGACCGTGGCGAATGTTGGGACGTGGACGCCCAGCTGGCTGCTCATAGGCCGCTTCTTGTTCCACCTCCTCCTCGTAATCACCCTCGTAGTTGTCGTCCTGGACGACGTCAGAGGCAGCAGCAGCAGTAACTGCAGCAGTAGCAGGAGCACCAGCAGCTTGTCCGCCCGGAAACAGAATACGTCGTGCACGTCGTGGTGGCGGTGGCTGTGCTGGAGCGGCCGCAGGCTGTATAGGTAAGCGTGCGAGCAACTCAGTAAACTTGGCGTCGAGCTTGGTGTCGATCATCTTCTCCACACCATCAATCGCCTCTGTAAATCTGTTCTCGATGTCATTCACCTGTTCAGACATCATTTGTGCAAATTTATCATGTAATGCTTTGTTTGTCATATTCTCCCAATCAGGTGCATCCCGCGCCACTTCATCATGGGATCCTGGCATGGTTAGCAGAAATAGAAAACACACAGAAGTATGATCCTACTTCGACTAATGGGATGTGGGGTGGTGGAAAGCACAAATCCGTCAAGCTTTTCTTCAGTTCTTACCGATTCTTACCTAGCAGCAGGTGGTGATGTACAACCAACGGATCAAAACTCTCAGAGATGTGGTAGAGCGATGGCCAGGAGGTGTCAACCGCACGAAGTAGAATATATGTGGAGCTGTAGGTAGGTTTGACAAATATGGTAGCAAAAAGCTCAACAGTAATCAAAACAGAGATGCAAAGTTGAATAAACACTCAACGTCGGTACTGTGCTGATCCTAGGCTAGACCGTACTAGAGACGCGAGCCTAAAACACCAACGAAAGCACGGCGCGGCACGTAATCAACTGAGAAGCACACTCTGATTTTTTTTTTTTTTTGCGTTCTTTTTTTTTTTTTTTTTTTTGCGATGCGGGACTGCGGTGGCTGAAAAAGTGCGAAAAAATCACTATGGTGGCGAACGTCTCAAAATGAGTTTCTGGACCTAAGGAACGTATGGGCACGAAATTTTTTCACCCCTGAAATTTTTGGCCTAAAAATTGCTCTGAAAAGCGTGCCTAAAAACTGCTCTGAATTTTTTTTTTTTTTTTTTTTTTTTTGGAAATCACCCCCCTTCTCTGGACGGAAAAAGTTTGGTGAAATCCGACTCTAACAACTCAAAACTAATCTGGCTACAGAGAGATCAGGATCCTTACTGATGGTGGAACTCAACTCGGACTCGTGAAACGTGGTGGTGTATATGGACTCTGCTTGGCGGAACGTGGTGGTGTATCTGCACTTGGATTGGCGGAACGTGGTAGGATGACTACTGTGCGGCGGCGACGTGGCAAACTGTGATCAGAACTCGAAACTCTAAGGGAACTAGACGCTAAGATCAGCAACTTGACACAACGATGCAACCGTAAATTCAACAAGGCAAGCTACTGTAAAGAAAACTGGATAAGGGCTCGGACTGTTTTGGAACGTGATGATCTAACCCTAATTTTGTTTTTGGCTTTTTCGTGGACTGTAGGTATGAAGAACAGAACCAATCTAGACTATGAAAACTGGTAAATCTCACCGAGCAACCTGGAAATCTGATACCACTTGATAGAGGCGAAGGTGTCCCGATGTTTCGATGAGATGGTGGAGATCGATTATGGTGGGGGCGACTTTCACGATCAGACTACGAACGTGCGAAGACGTTGCGCCTTAGCGATCGCTAAACCAACTCCGAGAGGTTAATGATCCCGCGGATGCACGATCAACCTGACCACGAAGGTCTAATTCCTGCAAGCAATCGAAGAACAAGCAAGAACTAAGAATTGCAATCTGGATATTGCGAATATAAGATGAATGATTACGAAAGTTGGGGTTCCAATGAGGTCTTGGCCTGGTCGGATGACACAAACGAAGAGCTCGAAGTTGCGGCTATGGCTAACTTAAATCTAATTAAAACCCAAGTCTAAACGACGCCCTAAGGGCTGTATATATGGGGGAACAGAGGGGATTTTCGTGACCCCTTGGAGGTGGGGTCCGAAAACAACCCTAACTCGGTTTCCCCACACATACGGACTCTAAAAACAGCCTATAAGGTGGTATTTCGAAATTACATGGGCCCAGCCCAATATTAAGGTGACGCAGCACCTATAATTGCCCTTGGACGAAAATAATGAAGTGGCATCTCGCGTATTTCGTCCAAGACTTCATGCGCGCCTTATGGTGGCTTCAAAGTGCGATAATCACCACGGGAAGCTCCGCTGTCCTTTCCCGCGCGCGCACCTTCTTCTCCATGCTTGATCCCGCTCCAATGAACATCCTTCTTGTCCATGCTAGGTCCTTCATTCATAAGCAAAACAAAAGTATCTAATTTAGGCAGTATCATATGTTCATGAACAATTGAAGGATTCGCAAGAAACGAAAGTACCTGATAATTTAGTTGACGTGCACAAGCTCTAGTAACTGGTCCAATATGTGTAGTTGGTGAGGATATGGGTGTAACATTAGTAGGGATGTCCTCATCACTTGATCTCAGGCAAAGACGCTTGATAGAGTTGATAAAGGATTATGACTTAGGAATTTCTTACACCCCAGGGAAGGCCAACGTCATGGCTGATGCACTAAGTCGTAAGTCGTATTGTAACAACCTCATCTTACAACAATATCAACCACTTCTTCATGAGGAATTTCGAAAGTTTAACCTCGAGATTGTTCCTCGTGGATCTCTTTTCAACTTGGTGGCGAAACCAACCCTTGAGGATCAGATCAGAGTTGCCCAAAGGCGTGCACGAGGTGTTCGCCGGATCAAGGAGAACATTGCTAGCGGAGTTGCTAAATGTTTCTCCACAGATAGCAAAGGAACGGTATTCTTTGAAAATCGTTTGGTAGTACCTAAGCATAGGGAACTAAGGCAACTCATCCTCAAAGAAGCCCATGACACACCCCTCTCAATTCATCCCGGTAGCACAAAAATGTACCGAGATCTACGCCAGAGATTTTGGTGGACCCGGATGAAGAGAGACATTGCTCGATTTGTTGCTGAATGTGATGTTTGTCGTCGCATTAAGGCAGAACACCAAAGACCCGCTGGTACACTTCAACCTTTGCCTATTCCCGAGTGGAAATGGGACAAAGTCGGTATGGACTTCATCACCGGCTTTCCAAAAACCCAGAAAGGAAACGATGCCATCTTCGTGGTCATTGATAGACTTTCCAAAGTTGCTCACTTCCTTCCAGTTCGCGAGTCCATAACTGCAAGCCAGTTAGCGGATTTGTATATCTCTAGAATTGTGTCTCTTCACGGTGTTCCTTTGGTGATCAATTCTGATCGTGGTAGCCTTTTCACCTCTAGATTCTGGGGAAGCTTTCAGAATGCTATGGGAACTCATCTATCCTTTAGTACAGCTTTCCATCCTCAGTCTAGCGGTCAAGTTGAAAGGGTTAATCAAATCTTTGAAGACATGCTCAGATCTTGTGTTATCTCTTTCGGAAAGAATTGGGAGAAGTCTCTTCCATTCGCCGAATTTTCTTATAACAATAGCTATCAATCTAGTCTGAACATGGCTCCTTTTGAACTCCTATACGGACGACGATGTCGAACACCCCTTAACTGGTCAGAAACCGGTGAAAGACAACTCTTAGGACTGGATTTGATCAAGGAAGCAGAAGAGCAAGTTCGCATTGTTCGTGATCGTTTGAAAGCCGCTCAATCTCGTCAGAAAAGCTACTATTATCGTCATCATAGAAAGGAGAGCTACAATCTGAATGAGAAGGCTTACCTCCGGGTTACTCCTCTGAAGGGAACCCAAAGATTCGGTATCAAAGGCAAGTTGGCCCCACGTTACATCGGACCTTTCCGCATTCTAACTAAACGTGGAGAAGTTGCCTACCAACTTGAACTACCCCCTCATCTTTCCCGAGTACATGATGTATTCCATGTGTCACAACTCAGGCGTTGCTTCAAGGACCCCATCCGCGAAGTCGACCATGAAACGCTTGATCTCCAAGATGACCTTTCTTATCGAGAGTACCCTATTCGTATTCTTGATTCCGCAGAGCGTGTCACGCGTCGTCAGACGATCAAGTTCCTCAAAGTGCAATGGTCACATCACTCCGAGAAAGAAGCAACATGGGAAAGAGAAGGCCGTCTCCGTGCCGAATACCCCACCTTCCTCCCGAAGACTTCTAAATCTCGGGACGAGATTCTTTTGAGTGGGGGCGAGTTATCAGAAACCCAACTAGGGTAATTTCTAGGTTTGTTTGTGCCTTTGCATCATGCCAAAATTCAATTGGAATTCAAAAATGGGGAAGCAGAAAGCCCTGAGAAATTATTTGAAATGGCCAGATAAAAATCTTATTCCAAAAATCATTTGAATGTTTGGAAAATTCCTATAAATGATGCTGATCATTTTAAAAGTGGTTTGGGTATTTTCCCATACTCATGGAATTTTCTAATATTCAAATAGTGCTCTGGAAATTAAAGTTTACCCCTATTTGAATTGAAATTCAAATTTATTGAATTTCAAAAATGTCCAAATTATTTATGTGACTTGCTACTGGTCACCTAGGATTTATAAAATTGTTTGGACATTTTTATAAAATGTTTTGACAATTGTTTTATCAGAACAGAACAAATGTCAGAAGAAATAAAAGAAAAACAGTGAAGGAAAGCTTACCTGTCGCCCACCAGCGAGGCCCACCTCCTTGGCCTCGGCCCAGCCCAGCCACCCCGTCTGTCGTCTTCCCCGCCGACGCCAGAGCAGGCAGCTCGCGCCGTGGCTGCCGAGCCGTCTAGGCGCTCCTCTTCCTCATCCACTCGCCGTGGAGACCCCGTGCACCCCCCTGTTTCTTCCCCTCTCTCTCTGGCTCTCTTCCTCACCTCCCTCGCGTGATCCCGCAGCCCTAACCGAAGACCGCCGGAGCACAGCGACGACTCCGCGCGGCCACCGAGCTCCTCCCGACAAGCTAGCTTGTCCACCAGGATCCCCGACCACGACTACGCCAAGCCGACGCATCAATTGAGGCGAGAACACGCGAGAGTGACGCGGGCTTCAAGTTCTTCCCCGTCGGAACCGCAAGGACACGCCGCCGAATTCGTCGCCGTTGAGCTCTCCCCGTCACCATAGACTGGACCATCGAGCTCCCCGTGCTCTGGTGAGCATTTCCCCCCATCTCCCGGTCTCCTCCGTGCACCGCAGCGCGGTTTCAGCTTCAACCGCCGCCGGCCGCCGCCATTGTCGTCGTGGATGAGCTCCACAACCCTCCCCGAGACCCCCCCAGTAGCACCGTTGGATGCGGGAGCCCGCGAGGAGCGCGCCCGTGCCCTCTGTTTCCTTTCCCGTGGCTGGAAAGCCTACTCCGGCGAGGCGCCGCCGCGTACGCAGCCGCCGGCGTCAAGCCGGCCATTAGAGCTAACTTAATCACCCCCTAAGCTAACCCTTACCCGCTGACAGATGGGCCCCCCTTGGCCCCTAACCCCTCTGTTAAGTTAACAGAGAGGGGATTAATCCCCTCTCCCACTGACAGGTGGGTCCCAGCAGTCAGCCCCCCCCTGATGTCACCATGACATCATGCTGACGCAGTAAAGCTTTAAATTGATTAAATCTTTTATAGAAATTCCAGAAATTACAGAAAATTGATTAAACTTTGGAAATTCATAACTAATTCATATGAACTCCAAATTGGACAAATAATATATGAAAAATGATCAGCATAAAATTCTCTATCCAAATATGCAACTTTCAACCATGTTTGAGTTGATTTTAAAATGGAAGCAGTAGCTTTTGCTATTTGGCTTAAATGGAATTAATTCAAATTTAATTCAAATCCAATTCAAATTTTAACCATTGCAATGCACATATGATCACTTGTACTTCAGAAGCTTATCCCACACATGATGACATGGTATACAATGATCAAACATTAGCAAATGCAAGTTGACCTAATTTGAATAACATTTGGAGTTTGAATTTGAATTAATTTTCAAATCAACTTCAATTAAAAATGCGATAAATTGAACCTAGATCAAACCAATACAATTCACATCATGGACAACATAATCATGTGATTGTGCATTTCAATTCAATGTTGTCCCCCTTTGTTGATGTTTGTTTCCGGTACCAGATCTTCCGAGACGGTGATCACCCCCGAAAGAGAAGACCACCGTTAAGAACCGTGTATCGTCAGCAAGGCAAGCAAACCCCATTGATCATGTCTATAAAATCCCAATTCCCTCTCAGTCTCGCTTATGCATGTTTAGGACATCACTTTGTATCGATTCTACCGCATAGTTGAACCCATAACCGATGCATGGCCTATCATCTTGTCACAGTATTAAGCAAACCACAATCCTAGCTGACATAGGAGTTGTATGATATCATGAAGCCCCTGCAACTGTTACAGCTTATTGCATGCTTAGTGTTACATGAGGTTTCTTTTGATATGAGTCGGGATGATGGTGAACATGGTGTTGATGAAAGTGAAAACTGTGTCGGTGAATCCACCCTAATACAAGGTGAACGATGAGAGGCTCTGTAGGAGTACACAGTGGGTTGTCTCGTTGAACACTGCCTTAGGCATCGAGTTCTTGTATGGTAATCCAAGACAAAGAGTACAACCACACATTGGGCTCACTGACCCCTCTCGGCCTAGTACCTTGATCCGTGTCGACGTCCAGGAGTCACATTAGTTCGGGCTTTCCATTTGACATGTGCATAGAAAAAGAATGAAGGAAATGGTTGCATCATACTAGATATGTGGGTGCACCTGTGAGGTAGGAAAACCATCTGCTAAAGTTGGCGTCTCGGTCACCTACATTGTCTGAGTCCGTTTCGTTGATCCGGCCCGGCTCTCGAGCGGTAGCAACTCAGGTAGTCGATTCCTGGAATAGACCGGTTGTGAGCGAAGTGTCGTGGTGAACATCCTCGCTGTCACCTCTTGAACGGTGGAGAGACATGGCGGTAACCGATGGTCATGTGTGTGTAGTTTACACCCTTGCAAGGTTAACAAAACTATTCGAATAGCCGCGTCCGCGGTTAAGGACTACTTGGAACCTGTACCTGATTATTAGACAACTTGAATGGATACTTCTAAAACTCGCAAGATAAGTGTGAGTGCTATGGTGTGCTTCTTCGTGGGAAGTCGAGGAAGTAACCATAGTGGTGTATTGGTTGGAGATGTAGTGGACTCGTGTACGCTTCTTACCTCAAGTCTGGTACTCGTAGTTCAGGACTAGCCAAGTCAAAGCTGGCACTTCTGCATGATGAAACCCCACCTCCTTTTACCTTGATACTTGAGCATTAGTATAGATCTGATGTAAGTTTTGCTGAGTACGACTTTGTACTCACTTTTGCTTATTCTATGTTTTAGATAAGAACCGGACCCCGATGGAGTCACCTTCATGAAGCTCGACGTTGACCTTGGTAGTATAGTGCCAGACAGTAGTCTGGTCCCTCATGGACGGCATGTTTGTTGTACAAGGCTTCTCTAAGCCATTTGTTAAACTTGTCTGTACTCAGACCTAATTTGCTTCCGTTGTATTGATGTAATGTTGATCACAGACATGTGATCTTTGTATGCTCTATGTATAAGTCAATAAAGAATACTTTGTAGAGTTATGTGATGATACCTGCTGTTCATACTAGGCATGTGTGCTGCGTGTATGTTTATAACATGCATGTCTTAGTATGGGTTTTCGAGACCTTAGTTGTGATCTGGCTGGCGGTCTTTTATACACCAAGTGGCCCTTAGATGTGCGCAGCTTGGGGCATTGCGATGCGATTGTTCGTGACTCTGTCACGTGCACACTTTGTTGTATGATCGAGCCCGCCCTAGACCACGACTAAGTGATCGGGCTGGAGTAAGTGAATGTAAGAGTTAGGATCCAATCGATAACATGGTTGAGGCGACTTGTCTATGAGTATGGGGTTCACCACCCATTAGCATTTAGACTTGTGAGCGGACGTTGAGGACCCATCTCAGTTGATCATCCGGCCTGAATGGGATGCCCCTCACGTTCGATGCTTACCGAGTACGTTTTGTGCTTGGCCTTGTCTGCTTAGACAAGTGGGTACGGTTCTCGGCTCTCCATGTGATTGTATCGTGACTAGAATTACATACGCTAACCCCGGGTCCCGACACTCACCACAACTGTTACCTCATAGCCGATCTAGTCCGAGAAAGCCGCCTACTTGGGTTGGCTACCACTATCGTGAACCTGGCCGGTTTACCGAAGTGGACCCAAGTGATGTGTGCGTGGTGCATAAGCCGGTCTCGGATGAGCCGTTCTCTCTCTTAGCATCCAGGCCACAGACCTACCAGAACTCCGAACTATTGCGACATCTGGACATCGAAAGGGATGAGTTAGTAAGTTGAGAGGGGTTAGTGAGCCCAATGTGTGGTTGTACTCTTCATCTTGGATCACCACACAAGAACTCGGACTTAGGGCGATGTTCAACGAGACAACCCATCGTGTACTCCTACACAGCCTCTCATCGTTCACCTTGTATTAGGGTAGATTCACCAACACTTTTCTACCATCATCCACATGATCACTACCATCCTGACTCACATAACAGTATCATCATGGTGTCACTCTAAGCATGCCATAGGCAGTAACAATTGCAGGGGCCACCTGATATCAATCAACTCCTACATTTGTTAGGATTGTGGTTTTCTTACTACTGTGACAAAATGATAGGTCATGCAAAGGAATGGGTTCATCTATGCGGTAGAAACGCATCATGGTAATCATCCTAAACAATGCATAAGCGAGAAATGAGAGGGAATTGGGATTTTATCGACATGATCAATGGGGGTTTGCTTGCCTTGCTGACGAGGTTCGGGTTCTGGGTCTTCAACGAAGGGGGCAGCCTCCTGTTCCGGTTCCACCTCTACTCGACAAACAACAAACAAGGTAGAAAAGTAAATACAATGCACAATCACATGATGGAAGGTTGAATCTTGATGTATATGCTTTGATGTGTGAGGCAATTCCATTTAAATGGAGTATATTGCAAATTGAATTGCAAATTCAAACTCCAATTTGAATTCAAACTTAGCCAAGTTACATGTGACATTGTTTGATCAATTTGAAACATTTTGAATTGTGTATGATATGCCTCTGAAGTGTGGTTGAAAAGTAGCAAGTTTCCATGGTCCAAGTTGCAAAATCATTTGAATTGAATTTGAATAAATTCCAAATAAATCAAATGACATATGCTACTGGTCCCATTTTAAAATCGACTGAAACAAAGTTGAAAGTTGGATATTTGGATAGCTTATTTTCTCCTGATCATTTTTCATATATTATTTGTCCAATTTGAAGTTAATATGAATTTTCTATGAATTTCCAAAGTTTGGGCTATTTTCTGGATTTTCTGGAATTTCTTTAATTCTTTTTAATCTGGAAAAACAATTACTGCGTCAGGCTTGCGCAAGGGTGACGTCAGGGGGCGGCTGACTGATGGGCCAGGGTTGTCAGTGGGTCTGGGTTAATCCCCGATTGATTTAAACTAACAGGGGGTTAAGGGGTCCAGGGCCCCACCTGTCATCGGCTGTGGGGGGTCATTAGGGGGTGATTAATGGATAACCCACCGGCGGTTAACCGGCGGCGACCACGGGGACGGCGGCGTCTCGCCGGAATCGGCTAGAGGCCACGGGTGAGGAAGAGGAGACCACCAACGGGTGCAGTGTCGTCTCTCGCGTCGAGAGGAAGCATCAGGGGGTCACGGGAAGGTCGGGATGGACGATGACTACTCCGGCGGAAGCAGAACAACGGCAAGGTCGGAAGTGGAGCTAGAGGGCACGTTTTGAAGCCGGGAGGGTTGCGTTCGATTGCTACGAACTCCAGGAGCCAAACGCGCGTGCTGGGCAGGACTTGGGAGCACAGGAGCGACCGTAGGTTCAACCTTGGCGGCCACCTTGCTCGGCTCTCATGGCAGCTCGTGGTAGAGGACTAATTGGAAGGGGGAGACAGAGGGGATCGAAGCTCCTGCTCACCATGGTGGCAAAGAACGCGACGACGAGGTCGGGGTTGCCTTGACGGTGACGAATTCATTGATGGCGCGCAGTGGCCGGAGGCAAAGACGAAGAAGGGGACGTCGGCTACAGAGCTCCGGGGCTCGATTTCTTCTGCCATAGGAGGTAGTCGTCGTCGGGGAGCACGTCGGGCACCTAGTCTTGCACTGAGGAGCTCACTGGCCGCGTGGGCACGAAGCCGTGGGTCGTGGAGTCTTCCAGACGTCCACGGAACGCGATAGGGACGAGGGGGAAGTAGCTGCGTGGTCGGGCTCGTCGGCGGCGTCGGTGGAGTGCTGCATGCATTCCACCGAGCAGCTTCGGGGTGTGGGGAGGAAGACGCCAAGCGGGGAGGCTGGGCTGGGCCGGCCAGGTGGGCTGCGGGGAGCTAGCTGGGCTGCTTCCAGGTAAGTCCTTTTTCCCTTTTCTGCTTTCTTTTTCTTTTCTATAAATTTTTTTTTCTTAGCAAATAAATAGCTAGGCATTTAATTAAATGCCGAAACTTTTTATGTGGCATCACAATATACTAGTCTAGACACTTGTAAAGTTTCAACATTTTTAAAATTCAGATAATTTGAATCTTAACTCAAATAGGGGTTTTTAATTAATTCCAAGGCACTGTTTGAATATTTGAAAAATCCATGAGCATGGGGTGGGTCCCACATCACTTGATATGTGATCACAATCATTTATAAGACTTTTAAAAAATCTAACATGAATTTTTGGAGAAGATTTTTATCTGGCCTTTTGAATTAATTCATCTGGAGGGTTCCTTCTCCCATTTTGCTTTTGATTTTGATTTAAGAGATTTCTTTTCTAATTTTTAACATGATGCAAAAGACTTGCTAACCCTAGCACACTACCTAACAGAGGGTTCTGACAAAAACCTAGATGACTCTATAGAAGTCAACCCCAAGTTTTGGGAATTTTTGAAATTCAAATTATTTGAATTCCAATTCAAATAGACAATTGATTTAATTTCCAAGCCAATGTTTGGAATTTTGAAAAATCTATGAGCATGGGATTAATCCCAAATCACTTTTAAAATGATCACACTCATTTTTAGGACTTTTCAACATATCCAAAAGAATTTTGGAAAAAGATTTATTTCTGGCCTTTTTATTTAATTTATTTAGGGCTTTTCTTTTCCCCATTTCTTTTTCTTTTGCAAATTTTTTTTAAGATGCAAAAATGCAAGCTAGGTTAAACACTAACCTAATTTAGGGTTCTGACAACTCGCCGCCACTCAAAAGAATCTCATCCCGAGATTCAGAAGTCGTCGGGAGGAAGGTGGGGTACTCAGCTCGTAGACGATCCTCTCGTTCCCAGGTGGCTTCTTTGTCTGAATGATGTGACCACTGCACTTTGAGGAATCTGATCTTCTGACGTCTGGTGCTACGCTCAGTTTCATCAAGAATACCAACATGGTACTCTCGATATGAAAGGTTATCTTGGAGATCAAGTGTTTCGTGGTCTACTTCTTGGATGGGGTCCTTGAAGCAACGCCTGAGTTGAGAGACGTGGAAGACATCATGAACCTGGGAGAGGTGAGGGGGTAGTTCCAATTGGTAGGCAACTCCTCCACGTTTAGCGAGAATGCGAAAGGGACCAATGTAACGTGGGGCCAACTTGCCTTTGATACCGAAAGGATGGGTACCCTTCAGAGGAGTAACCCTAAGGTAAGCCTTCTCATCCAGCTTCTAGCTTTCTTCCCTATGATGACGATCATAATAGCTTTTCTGACGAGACTGGGCTGTTTTCAATCTCTCAGGGACAATGTGAACCTGCTCTTCTGCATCCTGAATCATATCCGGTCCAAAGAATTGTCTTTCACCAGTTTCTGACCAGTTTAGGGGTGTTCGACATTTCCGTCCATAGAGATATTCAAAAGGTGGCATGCCCAAACTAGATTGGAAGCTATTGTTAAACGCAAATTCGTCAAAAGGAAGAGAATTCTCCCATTTCTTTCTGAAAGAGATAACACAAGCTCTGAGCATGTCTTTGAGAATTTGATTTACCCTTTCTACTTGACCAGTGGACTATGGGTGATAAGCGGTGCTAAAGGAGAGGTGGGTTCCCATAGCATTCTGGAAACTTTCCCAAAATCGAGAGGTGAAAAGACTAACACGGTCTGAATTGATTTCCAAAGGAACACCGTGAAGTGATACGATTCGGGAGACATACAAGTCCGCGAACTGGCTAGCAGTTATAGACTCGCGAACGGGAAGGAAGTGAGCAACTTTGGAAAGTCTATCAATGACAACGAAGATGGCATCATTTCCTTTCTGGGTTTTTGGAAAGCCAGTGATAAAGTCCATACTGACTTTATCCCATTTCCACTCGGGGTGTCGAGACCCGGGGTTAGCGTATGCAAGCCTCTCTACAACACAATCATATGGAGAGCCGAGAACCGTACCCACTTGTCTAAGCAGACAAGGCCAAGCACGGAACGTTCTCGGAAAGCATCGAACGTGAGGGGCATCCCATCCAGGCCGGATGATCAACTGAAATGGGTCCTCATCGTCCGCACACAAGTCTAAATGATGTGGGTGGTGAACTCCCATACTCATAGACAAGTCGCCTCAACCATACTATCGATTGTATTATAACCCTTACATAGACTTACTCCAGCCCGATCACTTAGTCGGGGTCTAGGGCGGGCTCGATCATACATCAAAGTGTGCACGAGACGGAGTCTCGAGCAATCGCATCGCGATGCCCCAAGCTGCGCACATCTAAGGGCCACTTCGTGTATAAAATACCGCCAGCCAGATCACAACTAAGGTCTAGAAAACCCATACTAAGACATGCATGTTATAAACATACACGCAGCACAATGTCTAGTATGAACAGCAGGTATCATTGCAATTCTCTACAAAGTATATACTTTATTGATAACTCTTACAGAGTGCACATAGAGATCACAAGTCTGTGATCCAACATTACATCAAACATGCGGAAGCAAAGTAGGTCTGAGTACAGACAAGTTTAACAAATGGCTTAGAGAAGCCTTATCTAAAAACAAGCCCTCCACGAGGAAACCAGTCGTCTCACTGGGACTACACTAGCTTGGTCTTGGTCTGAGTCTTCATTCTTCGAGCTTCAGGCAGAATCCACCATCGGGGTCGGTGGGTTCATCTAAAACATAGAATAAGCAAACATGAGTACAAAGTCGTACTCGGCAAGACGTACGTAGGAACTATACTACTCATGCCCATGTATCAAGGTAAAGGGAGGTGGGGTTCAATTGCAGAAGTGCCAGCTTTGACTTGGCTAGTCCTGAACTACGAGAACCAGACTTGAGATAAGAAGCGTACACGAGTCCACTACTTTCTCCAAACAATTACACCACTATGGTGGCTTCCTCGACTTCCCCACGAGAAAGCACGCCATAGCACTCACACTTATCTTGGTGTATTTTAGAAGTATCCAGTTCAAGTTGTCTAATAATCAAGCTAAGCTTTCCAAGCAATCCATAACCGCGGACGCGGCTATTCGAATAGTTTTGTTAACCCTGCAGGGGTGTACCGCTAAACACACGTGTCATCAGTTACCGCCTTTTGCGTGTCACCGTTCAAGAGATGACAGCGAGGATGCCACCAAAACACTTCGCCCACAGCTCCGTTCTAGTACAGAGAGTCTCCTATCTGAGGGGGATCCATATGGAAGTCCGGTCGGGGTTCCAGTATAGCCTCAAACGATGTGTGCAGGGTCCCAAGCCGGTCTTGAAAAGCCGTTCATCCACTTCACAGACCGTGCCACAGCCCTACCAGAACTGCGAACTACTGCGACTTCTGGGGGTCGAACGTGGTGAGGTACTAGGATGAGAGGGGTCAGTGAGCCCAATGTGTGGTTGTACTCTTCTTCTTGGATCACCACACAAGAACTCGGACTTAAGGAGGTGTTCAACGAGACAACCCACTGTGTACTCCAACATAGTTTCACTTTCATCAACACCATGTTTACCATCATCCCGACTCACATCAAAAGCAACCTCATTGTACCACTAAGCATGCAATAAGCAGAACAGTTGCAGGGGCCACATTATGATATCAATCAACTCCTACATCTGCTAGGATTGTGGTTTTCTTACTACTGTGACAAGATGATAGGTCATGCAAAGGATATGGGTTCAACTATGCGGTAGAATCGATACAAGGTGATCTCCTAAACATGCATAAGCGAGACTGAGAGGGAAGTGGGATTTTATAGACATGATCAATGGGGGTTTGCTTGCCTTGCATATGAGGTTCAGTCACGGGGTCTTCAACGAAGGGGGTGATCTCGGTTTCCGGCTCCACTTCTATCAGCAACATGACAATCATAGGATCAACATAATGTACAATGCACAATCACATGAATAAGATTGTAATGGTGATGTTCATGGTTGCATTGTGTGGACAATTCTATTTAAAAGGAGTATATTGCAATTGAATTGCAAATTCAAACTCCATTTGATTTATCGATGAATTTCAAATGCATTTGAATGCATGAAAGTTCATTTGAAAAGGTTGATCATGAAGTGATGTTGTAAAGGTGAGGTAAAGCCTCTGATGTTTGGATGAATCCATCTAATAGAAGTGTGTTGCAAAATCATTTGCAAATTCACTCCAAATTTGAATTTGAAAAGGATCGATATGCATGTTTGCTACTGTTCATCCATTTTAAAATGGTCAAACATAGAAACAAGTTGCATATTCATAATCCTTGTATTTTTCTGATGATTTTAGACATATTATTTGTCCAATTTGGAGTTAAAATGAATTAGTTATGATTTTTCAAAGTTTCAGCCATTTTCTGCCTTTTCTGGAATTTTCTGAATTTTCTTTAATGTTTTTTTCCATTTATTGCATCATGCTGATGCAATGCTGGCGTCACCATGGGGCTGACATGTGGGCCAGGCTTGTCAGCCACAGTGGGTTAAATCCCGTTTAATTAAATTAAACTGAGGGGGATTAGGCGGCTGGGGCCCACCTGTTCGTGGGTGTGGGGTTAATTAGGGGGGGGGGGTGAAGGGCCTAATCGGCCGGAGGCTAGCCGCCGGCGTCCTGTGCGCGGCGGCACTCTGTCGGTACAGTGCTACGGGCCACGGGGAGGGAAGAGGAGGGCACCAGGGGGTGCCTCTCGCTCGTGCGCTTCGCGTGGAGCACGCCGGGGACCTCGGGGAGGCCTCAGGCCACGCCGGCGAGCAAGCCCGCGGCGGACGGCTACTGCCCTAGACGAAGACGGCGAACTACGACGCGATATGAGGAACGGGAAGGTGCTGGAGCATCGTGAGGCTCACCTGAACACAATAGTGGGCGCGGCGAGGTCGGAGGAAGCTCGACGCGGACGAATTGCTCGTGGGAAACAATGGCGACCGGCGGCGGGATCTTGATGCGGCCGTCTCCTCCGGTGCGGCTTGGGTTCAATTGATGCAGGGGAATGAGGAAACTAACGCCGCTGGAGAGGATGGACAAGGTGGCACCTCGCGGGGAGCTTGGTCGCCGCGTCGGGGCTCCGCCGTGCTCCGGCTAGGCTACGGTTGCGTGCGGGATTCGGCGAGGAGGAAGAACGGGAGCTCGTCTCTTCGAGCGGAAAGAGGAGCGGGGTGACGTGGGCGTCTGCGTGGCGAGAGGAGGAGGTAGGGGGTGGCCTAGAAGCCCTCCGGCGTCGCGGTGGCGTCGGTCGTGTCCTCCCAGCGCGCCACCGAGCAGGTTGGGGAAGACGACAAGCCCAGGTGGGCTTGGGCCGTGGGGAAAACAAGTTGGGCCAGTGGCCTGTAGGGTTGGGCTAGGATTCCTTTTCTAATTTCTCTAAGTTTTTCTTCTGTTTTTCCTTTTCTGGCTTGTGTTTTGCTCTGGATAAAATAGCAAAGCATTTTATAAAATCTTCAAATCTTTTATGTGGGCTTAGTAGACATATAGCTAGCCACTCACAAGTTTTGGAGATTTTTGAAATTCAAATCAAATAGGGGTATTATTTAATTTCCAAGGTACTGTTTGAATATTTGAAAAATCCATGAGTATGGGAATAAACCCAAACCCCTTTTGCAATGATCAACAACAATTCTAGGAATTTTCCAAGCATTCAAATGATTTTTGGAAAAATATTTTTATCTGGCCATTTGATTTAATTTCTCAGGGCTTTTCTTTTCCCCATTTTTGAATTTTCTTTTCAATTTTTGCATGATGCAAAGGGGCACTCAAACCCTAGCACTTACCCAAGTTGGGGTTCTGACACGGGGATAGGCAAAGGTCTAAGAGTACCAGCAGGTCTTTCATGTTCTGCCTTAACGCGACGACAAACATCACATTCAGCAATGAACTGAGCAATTTCTCTCTTCATCCTAGTCCAAGAAAATCTCTGGCGTAGATCTTGATACATTTTTGTACCACCGGGATGAATCGAGAGGGGAGATTCATGGGAGTCTTTAAGGATCATCTGTCTAAGGTTCTTATTCTTCGGTACTACTATCCTGTTCTCGAAGTATACAATACCTTCATTGTCTAGGGTAAAACATTTAGCCTTACCACTAGCAATTTTTGCTTCGATGTATCGGATACCTCGAGCACGTTCAGTGCAGCTTTGATTTGATCCTCAAGAGTTGGTTTCACTACCAAGGTGGAAAGGAATCCATAAGGAACAATCTCAAGATTAAGCTTTCGTAGTTCCTCATAGAGAAGTGGTTGATACTGTTGTAACATGAGGTTGTTACAATACGACTTACGACTTAGTGCATCAGCCATGACATTGGCTTTTCATGGGGTGTAAGAAATTCCTACGTCGTAATCTTTTATCAACTCAATCCAGCTCCTTTGCCTGAGATTCAGATCTGGCTGGGTGAAAATGTATTTGAGGCTTTTGTGGTCAGAATAGATCTCACAACGATTACCAAGGAGGTAATGTCGCCAAGTTGTCAGGGCATGAACTACGGCAGCGAGTTCAAGATCATGGGTAGGATAGTTCTCTTCATGCGGACGCAACTGGCGTGAAGCATATGCTGCCACATGTCTGTCTTGCATAAGTATGCATCCTAACCCTTGCCGTGAGGCATCCCAAAAGATCTCGAAATCCTTTTTGGTGTCTGGAGGCGCAAGTACGGGTGTAGAAGTCAATCTTATTTTTAGCTCTTGAAACCTTTCCTCGCACTTGGGAGTCCACTTGAATTTCTTACCTTTCCTGAGGAGTTCAGTTAGAGGCTTTGCAACTTTAGAAAAGTTCTCGACGAAGCGGCGACAATAGCTTGCTAAGCCAAGAAAACTTCTAACTTGCTTAACCGATTCAGGTGGAGTCCACTCAAGGACGGCCTGAACTCTCTCGGGATTGACAGCAATGCCTTTGGCAGAAATCACGTGGCCTAAGTAGGTCAGTTCTGGTAGCCAGAATTCACACTTGGAGAACTTGGCATAAAGGCGATGCTCTCGGAGTTTCATCAATACCAACCTAAGATGTTCTACATGCTCTTCTTCGTTCTTCGAGTAGATGAGAATGTCATCAAGATAAACTACAACAAATTTATCCAAGTACTCCATGAAGATCGAATTCATCAAGCGCGAGAATGTGGCGGGGGCATTGGTTAAACCGAAGGACATAACGGTGTACTCATAAAGACCATAACGAGTAGTGAAAGCCGTTTTGGGAATGTCCGCGTTTCTGATTTTGATTTGATGATAGCCCACTACTGGAATTCCTTAGTTTGCCATGTGCCATGTGCTTTGCCGTCTGTTTTTTGTCGGGGCAGACGGCAATGAGGTCCTCTACCGACAGCTGCCCTAAATACAGACGGCAAAAGGAGACAGATGGCAAAGAGGCACTTTTCCGTCTGCATTTGTTCAAGCAGACGGCAAAATATCCGTTGCCGTCCACGGGATGACGGAAAAGGGCACTTATGGGCCCACTTGGGACTGTGCTCGATCTGGCTAACGGCCCCGCGGTACGCCGTCTGTCAACAGACGGCAACAGAGTCTTTACCGTCTGCGGACAGACGGCATACCGCGGGGCCGTTAACCTATCCATCGTGGCCCCTTCTCTCTCTTCCCCCACTACCTCCACCTCTCTCTCTCTCTCGCCTCCTCGTCGCCGCCGGACTCCACCTCCTCCCGGGCCGCTGCCGTCACTGGACTCCACCTCCTCCCCGCCCGGGTCATCGCCATCCACGCGCCGCCATCCGCACCCGTCCCGTCCGGCCCCTCCCCCTGCCCCCGCACCCGCCCGGCACCGGATCTCGCCATCATCGGCTACGGCGGCGCTCCCCTCCGCCACCCCGTCCCGCCGCCGCCCACCTACTCCACCGGGACCCCCACTCTGGTGAGCCCCTCCCTCCCTCTCTCTGTTTAATTTTTATGTTCTCTGTTTTTTGTTAGTGTTAGGATTTTAGTTATAGTTAGTATTAGATTTGTTAATTACTAGGATTTTAGTTAGTTAGTGTTAGGATTTTAGTTAGTTAGTATTAGATCTGTTTTAATTATTTTTTCTGTTAATTGCTAGTATTATATCAATTTAGTTATTTAGGTGAATTAAGAATTAGAAGATGCAAAAAATTTAAAGGAAGATAAAGAGAAAATGTAGAGTAAATTGAAATGTAAAGGGAAAAAATAAAATTCAATATAAATAAAATGTAAAAGAAAAATAAAGAGGAAGAGGAGAGAAGGAGGAGGAGGAGGATGAGGAGAAGGAGAAGGAGGGGGAGGGAGGAGAAGGAGAGGGAGGGGGAGGGAGGAGAGAAGTGGGAGGACGACGATGGCACCGCTGCCACCGCAACCAACCACTCCCGCCCGACCCTCTTTGCCTGTGTAGATGGAGGTGCGCAACGATGTGTCGCTCCTTTCGATGAATAAGAAAGTAGATAATGTAGTTGGTAAATAGATGCTAGTGTTACTTAGCTCAATTACCAGTAATAGTGTTTGTATTGATTTTCTGAAATTAAATATGCAGTTGGTTCCCTTTCATCTTGAGCATCGCCGTCGAGGGTCTCGTGTTCGACGACCTCCCCTGCGTTCGAGGGTGAGTAAATAAAGTCATGTCCTCCTCCCCCTTCCTTTTGCTCTGTTTCGGCCTTCGTGCCGATGACACTAGCTAGGTCAGTCGCGTAACCAGTATGTGTCTCACGTTCGAAAGGATTACAATATAAATATGTAAAGTTCGCGTAACCAGTATGTAAAGTTGCGTAACCAGTATGCGTCTCCCATTCGAAAGGATTACAGTATAAATATGCATACATTTGCATATTTATAATAGTAATTCTTTCGAATTGTCCAACGTTATCCATGGACAGCCCGCGTATGTGTAGATTGGGTCGTTTTTCCATGCTCTGGTCCTGATCCGACGCGGAATTTCGTCAGCGCCTCCGTGTTGTTCTCCGGATACACAACCTCTCGGCTTGTTGTCGAGACGTGTATTAGGAGAACAGCGGGGAGGTGCTGCCGAAATACCACGTCGGATCGGGACCAAAGCATGGGAAACCGACCCAATCTACACATACTCGGGTGGGATTAGGACCTATCTTTACCTATTAGTGTGTAGGTTAATTGCATATGCCGTAGCCATGTATGATAAAAGCAATAAAAAGTGGACGTAATAAAATGGTATATTTGTTGTTTAGTAGCTAGCTGTAGCAACAAGATGAGCGATGATCATGCGTGGATGTACACTGGTCGCCCTAATCAGAAAGAGATCACCAATGAATGGGCAATGAAAACCAAGGAGTTTCTGAGAGCGGCGTTTGCAAATGGGCAGAGAAAAACCTGGTGCCCCTGCGTTAGGTGCGAGAATTATAAATAGGCGACAAAGGTGGATATGGGTAAACACTTGCAGAAGTGGGGTTATAAGCCTGGTTATACGGTGTGGACCTTCCATGCCGAGTCTGGTGGACGACGGAGAGAGGAGGTTGTCCGTCAGCGCACGGATGAGTACGGAACCGGGATCGAAGACATGGTGCAGGACTTTGACGATGCGCGGGATGAGGACGATGAGATGGAGGAATCTGCGAAGGCCTTCTATGATATGTTGGAGTCTTCGAAACGTCCGCTGCACGCTCACACTGAGCTTTGTCAGCTCGATGCCATCGCACAGTTGATGGCTTTGAAGGCACAATTCAACTTGGGCACAGATTGTTACAATGCGATCACGACCCTAATTGGGCGGTTTCTACCTAAAGATCATGTTATGCCTGCAAACCTGTACCAATCGGATAAAATCCTCAAGGTACTTAAGATGCCCTATGAGCAGATACATGCTTGTGAAAATGGATGTGCTTTATTTAGGAAAGAGTATGCGGACGAAGACTATTGTCCCAAATGCAAGTCATCCAGGTATGTTTTGGTAGACAATGGTCAAGGTGAGAAGACGCAGACCAAAATACCCGTAAATGTTCTTAGGTATCTTCCAGTGATACCAAGAATTCAACGCCTTTACATGATGGAAGAGACAGCCAGACAGATGACATGGCACAAACATGGGAAGAGAACAGAATTTGATGTAGATGGGAAGCCGATGTTGACTCACCCATCGGATGGTTCAGCATGGAAGCACTTTGATGAAAAACATTCGGAAAAAGCTAAGGAGCCAAGGCATTGCCGAATCGCCGTCGGCACAGATGGGTTCAATCCTTTCGGTCTGATGGCAGCCCCATACAGTTGTTGGCCTGTATTTGTCATGCCACTCAATCTCCCCCCCTCAGAGATTATGAAAAGGAAGAACATTTTCCTGACGTTGATAGTACCAGGGCCCAAATATCCGGGGAAGAATATGGATGTGTACATGCAACCGCTTAAGGAGGAATTGCAACAAGCTTGGGACGAAGGGTTCAAGACATACGATGCAGCTAGCAAAAAGACCTTCAAAATGCATGTTTGGTACCAGTACTCGATGCATGACTTGCCGGCGTATGCGCTTTTCGCTGGCTTCTGTGTTCATGTAAAGTTCGGGTGCCCAACATGCAAGGCTGCTCTTCAGTTTCATTGGCTGAAGGCGGGTGGCAAGTATTCCTGCTTCGACTTGCATACACAGTTTCTGCCTCCTAAGCATCCTTTTAGAAAATACAAGAAGAACTTCATCGAAGGCAAAGTTGTCAAAAACCTGGCAGCACCTACGATGACGGGCGAACATGTCTTGGCACAGTTGAACTCTCTCGAGCCTGATCCAGAACGTCCCGGGTATTTCAAGGGATATAATTCGGAACACGCCAGGACTCACAAGACATGCTTCTGGGATCTCCCCTACTTCCAAGACCTCGAACTTCCACACAATATTGACGTGATGCACACCGAAAAAAATATCGGCGAGGCCCTGTTTGGTACATTTTTCGGCATAGATGGGAAGTCAAAGGATAATCCTAAAGCTAGAGTCGACCAGGAGACTCTATGTGATAGACCCTCACAGAACATGCGACAGCCGAAAGGAAAGAAGAATTGGTCCAAGCCAAGGGCCTGGTTCAATCTTGAAAGGGGGCATATCAGGGAAATTCTCTTGTGGGTGGAAAACAGTTTGATGTTCCCCGATGGGTATGCAGCGAATCTGACGAGGGGAGCGAGTCCTGAAAAACATAAACTATTAGGGCTGAAGAGTCATGATTGGCACATATGGCTTGAGCGGGTAATGCCGGTGATGTTGCGCGGCTATATCCCCGAGGAAGAGTGGCTAGTACTAGCAGAACTGAGCTATTTCTTTCGTGTTCTTTGTGCTAAAGAACTATCCGATGGCGTGCTAGAAGACATGGAAGATATGGCGCCGGAGTTGCTCTGCAAGTTAGAGAAGATCTTTCCACCGGTTTTTTTTAATCCGATGCAGCATTTGATATTGCATCTCCCGACCGAGGCAAGATTAGGGGGCCCTGTGCAAAATCGTTGGTGCTATTCAACGGAGAGAATGCAGAAGACGCTTCGAGCAAAATGTAAAAATAAACGTAGAATTGAAGCATCGATGGCCGAGGCTTTCATTACCGAGGAGGCGGCAAACTTCGTGACAGCACATTATGAAGCCAAAAATCGCCATTTGCATAATCCAAAGCCTCGGTACAATACTGGCGACCCCCAACGGCATCAATCCAACCTCAGCCTATTCAAAGGGAAGCTTGGACCTGTTGGTGCTTCGAGAAATAAGATTTTGGATATCAAAGAATGGCAGACTCTTACACTGTATATCTTCACCAACCTAACAGAAGTGCGACCGTACATCGAGTAAGTGCTCGGTACGTACATTGTTTCGCAACTTCTAATAATTCTTGTTTCTTATTAATTCCCCTGAATTCATACAGTCGATACGTCGCAAAATTCTCCAATGGAGTGGTTATTGAAAGTGATTCCATCGCAGAGTATGAGCTTCTTGCCAATCAAGTAGACGGCAATCCTGGTTTCATCTCTTGGTTCAAATGAACGGTAACTATCATTCATATATAGGGTTTCATTTGTTGGTTCGACCTATTTTTCACTAATATAACAATATAAAACTTATAGTCAAATAAGGAGCCTATGGACGCCGAATTGAGACAAGTCGCTAATGGTTTTGACAATAAGGTCCGTGTATTTGAGAAATACGACATCAACGGGTATCGCTTTCGTACCGTTGATAAAGAGCGAAAAATGGCCGATCGAAAAAGTACAAATTCGGGTGTCTCTGCTGTCGGCGACAGAGGTATTGAGTATTATGGAAGAGTTGAAGCAATATACGAACTTCTATTATATGGTGAGAATCCTCCCAACGTCGTTGTCTACAAATGTCATTGGTTTCTCCCGTCGAGGACTAGACGGACTCATGAACATGTAGGTCTAGTTGAAATTCGACAAGACACCCATTTAAATGTCCCTGATGTCTATATTACGGCTCAACAGGCCACCCAGGTTTTCTATCTATCCTACCCCTGCCAAACGGTTGAAAACCTGAAAGGTTGGGATGTCGTTTATGATGTGCCACCACATATTAGACCACCTCCCCCCAATGAAGACGATTATGTACCCCACATTGACCCAGAGACATATGAAGGAGAATTCTTCCAAGAAACACGAGTGATAAAAAAACGTTTCCGAAACCGCTCTACGCAACCCCAGAACATGGAAGAAGACAATGAGAGTGAACCCGATAACGATGATGAGAGTGAACCCGCTAACGACGATGTTGAAGAGCCTGAAGAAGAGGTTACTGCTCCAGATGACCTGTCAATGCTTGACCGTTTACATAAAGGCCTTCCAAATGTTGGTGTTGTTGAACCTGATGAGGCCATCATTATCGACGACACGCGTGATAGCGATGACGATCCTTCAATTGATCGCGGAGAAGAGACCGATGATCCCGACTATTGTTAGTTGTATGCATCTCAACTTTAATTACATATATATATTCTCATTATTGAAGTAATTACTGTTGTATTATTAATTTTTTTTCTCATTGTACTAATTATTTTATTTTAATTCTTGGCAGGTTCGTGAAAGATATGGAGGGCGAGACCTCAGGCTCGCGAGGGAGGGGTCGGGGTCATGCGCTCCCACCTCTGGCTCTACGAAGGCCTTTGCTCGAGAGTATTTACTCGCCTCCTCCTTCTACTGATGAGCCGCCCAGGGGGAGAGGAGGTAGGAAGAAGACCGGGAGAGGCAAAGCAGGTGGTGGTCGCGGGAAAGGGAGACGAACACCTGCTGCTGCTTCCTCGCCGCCACCTCCGGCTGATTCACCAGAGCACTGCAGGGTGGACCATCCTGAGGTGGAGAAGGAGGCTACGTCCACCCGCATGACCTGGAGTCCCTGGCCGGACCAGCCGGAGCAGCACACGCCTGAGGGGGAGGCTGGTGCCGAGTTGGACACTACGGATGAGGAGGAGGTAGCTGAGGGTACCACCGTGTACCAGCGTGGGGGTACACGGCTCCCGTCCGTGCCGGTGACTCCCGCCCATAAGTGGTTGATTACGCCTGATGGAGAGATGTAAGTGCACTTATACTCTCTTCCGGTACCTTCTATACTTATGTCTATCTGATGGCTTTGTCTTTTTATACTGCAGGGGTTGGATATATGGCAATGGTGTCCGCAATCCCAACTCCATCCTTGGTGTGCTCGTCAGGGAGAACTTCCCGGGTCTGGTTCAATTGCCCGGACCTGATGAGGTTCCGCAGCCTGGACTGAAGTGGGAGCACTATTGTGCTGCCCCGGCCCCGCCGGATACGACCATCAACGGGGTCGAATGCCACACCGGAGCCCACATGGTGATCAACGGCTTTTGGGTAATTTCTGTTTCACACAATAAAATCATGCTATTGCAGTGTTGTCTCGTGCACTCATCAGTGTTGTCATCAGTGTTGTCTCATCAGTGCACTCATCAGTGTTGTCTCGTGCTATTGCAGGTCTACTACAAGGTCGATGAGTCCAAGGAGCAGGAGGCGGAGGACATGTTAGTTGCAGAGGCCACGCGCCTCTTGCAGAACACAAGGCACGAGATGCGAGTGCAGGCGGTCCGTGACTACTACGCCAAGCAAGGGCGCAAGCGTAGCAAGAAGGGCTGCCGCAAGAAGTTTCTGACCAGGGCCCAGTACATGACGGTAACCCTTCTTAAGTCTTGAATAGTTTGCTTGATTTGATTCCTATCTAGGCTACTTATTAGTTTCCTTGTTTACTAACTTAGGCGCCACCGAGATGGTGTGCGGACAAGATGGATTGTTGGGAGGCCATTGTGGACCACTGGTGCTCAGATGCCTGGTTGGCCATCCACAACAATGCCAAGGAGCGCCGCCCCCAAATGGTTGGTGTGCCACACCATCAAGGAAGCCGCAACTTAGCTGGTTATGGGAATAAATGGGTATGTGCTTTGCTTCAATTTTCATGCAAATGTTACTTTTCTTTATCTTTTTGGCACCCACAACTTACTAATATCGTGCTTTGCTTTGTCTTCTAGGCGGAGCATAATAAAACGGAGGTGCCTCAAGTGTTCGACATGTATGGCATGGCCCATACAACGTCGTACAAGAAGGCAAAGGCGCTCTCAGAGTCTGATCTCGCCAGTCCTTCGACTTTCACCAACATTGCCGCCTACAGTAAGCTCAAGGCTTATACTGAGGTGGCGAAGGAGAAGCACGGGGAGGATTATAACCCGCTTGGGAAGCCTATTGAGCCGGAGCTGGTGATGATCTCTGGTGGCGGAAGGCGCCATGGCGCCATGGCCATTGGAGATAAGTTGATCAGGTGCGATAAGACTCTTCCTGAGATCAAGGCGCGCCAAACGAGCTCTTCTCCTGCTATAAGGACTCGTCCGCGGCCAGTCGACCTCGCTATCCAGGTTATCCATAAGGACTCTTGCATTCTTGTTTTCTCTCATCGAATATTACAATGCTAACTAGAGGAGTGGGCTTGTAGGAAGCTTTTGAGAAAGAGCGACAGAACACCCAGCGGCTACTGGAGGAGAAGGAGCGGTTGGCAGAGGAGAAGGCAGCGGAGAGAGAGCGGCTGGCGGAGGAGAGGACGGCGAAGGCTCTCGAGGAGGCCGCGGCACGACACGATGCATCGAACCGGGCCTTGTATGAGCTCTTCGTGGTAAGTCACTTGTTCATATTCACCCAAAGAATGCATGTTATAATTTTTGTTTATATTACTAACTAATATGATTGACTCATGAAAAACAAATGTGCAGACTATGTGCGAGAAGACTGGTCAGGCCGCTCCACCAATGCCGATCATTTCTCCTCTGGGGACGGTGAGTATCTTTCGATGATCATCAATACCATATTGAGTGGCGTCGTGCTAACCTCTAGTTGATCTTTTTGTGCAGCATAACTCTCGGGCTGCGTCCCATGACCCTTCTCCACCGTCAACATCGGGCAACCCGACGGATACTTCTCAGCCACCTCAGCCTTGAGGGCTACACTCCGGTAAGTGGTGTTGTATATTTTGCTTTATTAATGCTTAGTTAGTTTGAAAATGCATATTTAGCTTCTGAAATATTATGAAATTCTTAAATATAGCTAAGTTAGCCTAATAATAGCATGATTAGCCAGATTTTCACACAATATGATGAAGTTAGCCTAATTTTCTCACAAAATGCTGAAGTTACCTTAATTGGCTCAAAAAATGCTTAAGTTAGCTTCATTTGTTCAAAGTTGCCAAAGTTAGCTTAATTTGCTCACAAAATGGTAAATTTAGCTTGATTTGCTCACAAGATGCTAAAGTTAGCTTGAATCGCTCACAAAATGCTAAAGTTAGCTTGATTCACTTAAAAAATTGTAAAGTTAGCTAAAGTGGCTCACAAAATGCTAAAGCTAGCTTAATTGGCTCACAATATGCTAAAGTCAGCTTAATTCCTCAAAACACGCTAAAGTTTCTTAAATTGCTCACAATATGCTAAAGTTAGTTTCATTGGCTCAAAATATGCTAATGTTTGCTTAATTGCTCACAAATGCTAAAGGTTAGTTTAATTTCTCAAAATATGCTCACAAATGCTCAAGGTTAGCTTAATTGCTCACAAATGCTAAAGAAAACAGAAGAAGAAGAAGAAGAACAAGGAGAGGAGAGAAGAAAAACAAGGAGAAGATAGAAAAGAACTCTTCTCTGTTCTTCTTCTCTCCTCCTTGTTCTTCTTCTCTTTTCTTCTTCTTCTTGTCCTTCTCCTTCTCTTATTACTTATTCTTCTTGTCCTCCTTCTTCCGCTAACTTTCTTATTTTGATTTTGCAGATTTGCTTTATGAGGGTCGTGCATCGATGGAGTTGCTGTATTTTCACTTTCAATATAGCTTAGAAACATTTTATTGTTGTTATGAACTGTTTGGAGACTTTGAGTAATGAACTCTGTATATATTGTTGTTATCCTTGTTTGGAAACAATGTGTTATCCTTGTTGGAGATTCATATGTTGTTTGATATGATGTGATGTGGTGTTAAAATGTGCTTCTAATTCTGCTGCTATATATATATATTGTTTTTTTGTCAAATGCAGGGATTAATAGAAAAACAGAAAAAACAGAGGCTATATAGCCTCTTTGCCGTCAGCACGCAGACGGCAAAGGTCTTTGCCGTCTGCTTGCAGTTGGCAAAGAGGACACGTGGCGCCCAGCTGTGCAATCTGGCAACAGCTGGGTGACCATTTGGTCATTATGTCATCTGCCTCCGGCAAGGCAGACGACAAAGCGTAGGACTTTGCCGTCTGCTGCTGGACGACAAACATATGACGGGGGGGGGGGGGGGGGGGTGACGTCATTACCTTATCCGATGAAGTCACCGTTCTTTGCCGTCTGTCCGTAGACGGCAACCCCGCCGTTAACGGCCTGACGGAGCCGGCTGGCACAGCTTCGCCGTCAAGCTTCTCTGTCGTCTGTTTCTTATTCCAGCGGACGGCAAAGAGCTTTTCCGTCCGTCGATATACAACAGACGGCAACGCACCTCTTTGCCGATGAAATGGCTGACGGGTGCTTTACCGTGCGGGGGCAGACGGCAAAGGGTTTTGCCTACGGCCATACAGGTGTTTGCCGTCCGCCATGGAAGACGGCAAACAGGCGAATTCCAGTAGTGGCCTAATCTCAAATCCATCTTGGAGAAGACAGAGGATCCTGCAAGTTGATCATAAAGATCATTGATCCTGGGCAGTGAGTACTTGTTCTTTATCGTCGCTAGATTTAGCGGGCGATAGTCTAAGCACATCCTTTCTGTTCCATCTTTCTTGGTTACAACAGAACGGGGCAACCCCATGGCGATGAGCTAGGGCGGATGAAGCCTTTTGCGAACGAAGCTTCAAGTTGGATTTTGAGCTCAACTAAGTCACGTGGGGCCATTCTATATGGGCGTCTGGATATTGGGGCGTTCCTGGGATAAGATCTACCACAAACTCTACAGATCTGTCAGGTGGTATGCCTGGCAGCTCTTCTAGAATGACATCCGAGAAGTCACGAACCACCGGAATATCTTGATGGTCTGGAAGAGGAAGCACATTCAAAGAATGCACCTGGGTTTTAGAGCTTGGTGAGGTTTACTTGATTGTCTGGCCTGATGGATGGGTTAGTTTCACTGACTTGGCTTTACAATCAAGGACAACATTCTGTCTTGATAACCAATCCATTCCTAGGATCACATCAATGTCTGAAGACTTGAGGGTTAGTTCACATAGCAAAGAAATCAACCACCAAAACCTTTCCAGCAAAGCCTTCATCCACTAGCAGTGGTTGTGTGAACCAAATCTCAGTTGAGGAAACCACTTTTGCTTCTGACGTCATCCTTGGTACACTCCCAGTCAATCATGTTCCTTCCTCCGTTCTTTTCGATCCAGGAGCTTCTCATTCATTCATGTCGGAGAGTTAGGCACTTCGGCATGAGTTCTCCTTTGAATAAATGTTTTCTCCAATGGTCATCCAAACTGCTGGTACAAAGTGGCAAACTAATAGAGTAAGCCATGGTAATCAAATTGCAATTGAGGGTTTAGTATTCCTTGCTTCACTTATAGCACTCAAGTCTTCAGACATTGATGTCATCCTAGAAATGGATTGGTTATCAAGACAGAATGCTTTCCTTGATTTTAAAGCCAAGTCAGTTAGACTCACCCATCCTTCAGGACAGACAATTGACTACACGTCACCCAGTTCTAGAATCCAGATGCATACTTTGAATGTGCTTCCCCTTCCTGACCTTGAAGATATTCCGGTGGTTCGTGACTTCCCGGATGTCTTTCCTGAAGAGCTGCCGGGTATGCCACCCGAAAGATGTGTAGAATTCATAGTGGATCTTATACCAGGCATAGCCCCAATTTCCAGACGCCCATATAGAATGGCCCCACATGAGTTAGATGAGCTAAAAACTCAACTTGATGCTTCGTTGGCAAAAGGCTTCATCCGCCCTAGCTCATCGTCATGGGGTTGCCCCTTCTGTTCGTAACGAAGAAAGATGGAACAGAAAGGATGTGCGTAGACTATCGCCCGCTCAATCTAGCGACGATAAAGAACAAGTACCCAGTGCCCGGGATCAATGATCTTTATGATCAACTTGCTGGATCCTCTGTCTTCTCCAAGATGGATTTGAGATTAGGCTATCATCAAATCAAAATCCGGAACGAGGACATTCCAAAAACGGCTTTCACTAATCGTTATGGTCTTTACGAGTACACCGTCATGTCCTTTGGTTTAACCAATGCCCCCGCCACTTTCTCGCGCATGATGAATTCGATCTTCATGGAGTACTTAGATAAATTTGTTGTAGTTTATCTTGATGACATTCTCATCTACTCGAAGAAAGAAGAAGAACATGCCGAACATCTCAGGCTGGTATTGATGAAACTTCGAGAGCATCGCCTGTATTCTAAATTCTCCAAGTGTGAATTTTGGCTACCAGAAGTGACCTACTTAGGCCACGTGATTTCTGCAAAAGGCATTGCTGTCAATCCCGAGAGAGTTCAGGCCGTCCTTGAGTGGACTCCACCTGAATCGGTTAAGCAAGTTGGGAGTTTTCTTGGCTTAGCAAGCTATTGTCTCCGCTTCGTTGAGAACTTCTCCAAAGTTGCAAAGCCTCTAACTGAACTCCTCAAGAAAGATAAGAAATTCCAATGGACCCCCAAGTGCGAGAAAAGCTTTCAAGAGCTAAAAAAAGATTGATTTCTGCACCCGTACTTGCACCTCCAGACAGCAAAAGTGATTTCGAGATCTATTGAGACGCCTCACGGCAAGGGTTAGGATGCATACTTATGCAAGATAGACATGTGGTATCTTATGCTTCATGCCAGTTGCGTCCACATGAAGAGAACTATCCTACCCATGATCTTGAACTCGCTGCCGTAGTTCATGCCCTGACAACTTGGCAAAATTACCTTCCTGGTAATAGTTGTGAGACTATTCCGACCACTAAAGCCTCAAATACATATTTACCCAGCCAGATCTTAATCTCAGGCAAAGACATTGGATTGAGTTGATAAAAGATTATGACTTAGGAATTTTTTACACCCCAGGCAAAGCCAATGTCATGGCTTATGAACTAAGTCGTAAGTCGTATTGTAACAACCTCATGTTACAATAGTATCAACCACTTCTTCATGAAGAATTTCGCAACCTCAATCTTGAGATTGTTCCTCATGGCTATCTTTCTAACTTGGTGGCGAAACCAACGCTTGAGGATAAAATCATAGCCACCCAGAAACGTGATAGTGGTATTCGAGAGATCAAGAAGAACATTGCTAGTGGAGTTGCTAAATGTTTCTCCATAAATGATCAAGGTGTCGTTTTCTTTGTCCCTCGATTGGTTGTAGCACGAAAAAACAATCTTAGGAGGCTAATTCTTAAGGAGGCTCATGAAACACCCCTCTCGATTCATCCCGGTAGCACAAAAATGTACCGAGATCTACGCCAGAGATTTTGGTGGACTAGGATAAAGAGAGAGTACAAAAATGTACCGAGATCTACGCCGAATGTGATGTTTGTCTTTTCATTAAGGCCGAACACCAAAGACCTGCTGGTACACTTCAACCTTTGCCTATTCTCGAGTGGAAATGGGACAAAGCCGGTACAGACTTCATCATCGACTTTCCAAAAACCCAGAAAGCAAATGATGCCATCTTCGTTGTCATTGACCGACTTTCAAAAGTTGCTCACTTCCTTCCGGTTCACGAGTCTATTACTGCTAGCCAGTTAGCGGACTTGTATGTCTCTAGAATTGTGTCTCTTCATTTTGTTCCTTTGGAAATCAATTCTGATCGAGGTAGCCTTTTCACCTCTAGATTTTGGGGAAGCTTTCAGAATGCTATGGGAACTCATCTCTCCTTTAGTACAACTTTCCATCCTCAGTCTAGCGGTCAAGTTGAAAGGGTTAACCAAATTCTCGAAGACATGCTCAGAGCTTGTGTTATCTCATTCGGAAAGAATTGGGAGAAATATCTTCCATTTGCCGAATTTTCTTATAAAAATAGTTTCCAATCTAGTCTGAACATGGCTCCTTTTGAACTCCTCTATGGACGAAGATGTAGAACACCCCCAAACTGGTCAGAAACCGGTGAAAGACAATTCTTTGGACCGGATATGTTCAAGGAAGCAGAAGAGCAAGTTCGCATTGTTCGTGATCAATTGAAAGCCGCTCAATGTCATCAGAAAAGCTACTATGACCGTCATCATAGGCAAGAAAGCTACAATCTGGATGAGAAGGCTTACCTTCGGGTTACTCCTCTGAAGGGTACCCAACGCTTCGGTATCAAAGGCAAGTTGGCCCCACGTTACATCGAACCATTCCGCATTCTTGCTAAACGTGGAGAAGTTTCCTACCAACTTGAACTACCCCCGCACCTTTCTCGACTACATGATGTATTCCATGTGTCACAACTCAGGCGTTGCTTCAAGGACCCCATCCACGAAGTCGACCATGAAACACTTGATCTCCAAGATGACCTTTCTTATCGAGAATAACCCGTTCGTATTCTTGATTCAAAAGAGCGTGTCACTCGCCGTCAGAAGATCAAGTTCCTCAAAGTGCAGTGGTCACATCACTCCGAGAAAGAATCAACCTGTGAAAGAGAAGACCGCCTCCGTGCCGAGTACCCCACCTTCCTCCCGACGACTTCTGAATCTCTGGACGAGATTCTTTTGAGTGGGGGCGAGTTGTGAGAACCCCAATATTGGTAAGTGCTAGGGTTTGAGTGCCCCTTTGCATCATGTGAAAATTTCAAAAGAAATTAAAAAATGGGGAAAATAAAAGCCCTAGAGAATTTAATTCAAAAGGTCAGATAAAAATTTGTTCCAAAAATTCCTCTGGTATTTTTGAAAAGTCTTATAAATATGCATGATCACATATAAAGTGAAGTGGGTCCCATTGCATGCACCAAGATTGCTCAAAAATTCCAAAAAGGGCTTGGAAATTAAATAAATACCCTATTTGAATTAAAGTTCAAATTATTTGAATTTTAAAAATGCTCAAACTTTGTGAGTGGCTACCTATATGCATTACATGTCCACATAAAAATTTGGAGCATTTAATAAAATGCTTAGCTAATTTTTTTTAGCACAGCAAAACAAATAACAGAAAAGAAAAACAGAATAAAAAGGAAAAGCAAACTTACCTGTGCTTCTGGCCCCTGTGGCCCAGCCTGGCCAGCAAGCCGGCCCAGCCCACCAGGGGCAGGGTTGTCTTCTACCCCGCGCCAGGCAAGCTGGGAGCTGCGTGGTGGCCATGCCACGGCAGCCGGCCACCTCCTACTTCCCCCTGGATCTTTTCCCCCCGCCGTGGAGGCCCTGGACGCCCCCATTTCTTTCCCCCTATTCTAGGTCCATCTGCCTTCCTCTCCCTCTCTCGTTCTAGCGCACCACCGAGACCAGCCGGAGCGGCCGCCATGCTGCGACGCGGCCACCGGCTGTTCCATCCCGAGGCAACGTGTCCAGAAGCTCCGCCTGCGTCGACTTCGTCGACCTGCGTCGTCAATCGATCCCGAGGAACCCCGAAGACGATGCCTGCTTCGACATCGTTCCGCCGGCCACCGCGGTCTTCGTCGACACAGTGCGCCGCCGCCAGTCACTCTACGACCTCCTCGAGCTCGACGTCGCGCTCAGGGTGAGCCCCGCCGCGTTTTCCCCCTCTCAGTTTCCCTCCGCGTGCACCACACGCCCACCCCTCCAAGGACAGTAGCGCCGCCGCCGCTGGTCTGCTCGCCGGCGAGAACCTCGGCCTCCTCGAGGTCACCTACGTGTGCCAGGAGACGTGCGCGTGCACACCCTACCTCCTGGTGGTCGCGGGGCAAGGAATGGTGCCCGGAGCCGCCTTTCCCGTGGGCGCCGCCGCGTGAAGTGGTCGCCGGCGGCTAACCGCCGGCATGAGCTGATGTGGCAGGCCATTAGGGCCTAATCCCCTCGCTAATCCAGCCCTCACCAGTCACTTACAGGTGGACCCAGGACCCTAATTAACCCGCTGTTAATTAACTAAACGGGATTTTAACCCAGAGACAATGACAACCCTGGCCCACATGTCAGCCCCCCCTAACGTCACTGTGACGCAAGCATGATGCAGTAAATGATTTTCTATTTAAAAACAATTCCAGAAATGGCCGAAAATATGTGAAACTTTGGAAATTCATAGAAAATCCATCCTAACTCAAAATAGAGCAAATAATATGTCTAAAATTATCAAAAAAATTCAAGGATTCTGAATATGCAATCTGTTTTCATGTTTGAACAAGTTTACTTGAGTGAACAGAGAGAACAATGCATATGGAATTCTTTTAAATTCAAATTGGAGTTTGAATTTGCAATTCATTTGCAATACACTCCTTTTAAATGTAATAACCCACACATCAGTGACACATACATCAAGTTTCAACCTTCAACTCATGTGTTTGAGCATTGTCTTATATTTTTTCCATGTTTGTGTTGTTTGTCGAATAGAGGTGGAGCCGGAACCCGAGATCACCCCCTTCGTTGAAGACCCCGATACTGAACCTCGTCAGCAAGGCAAGCAAACCCCATTGATCATGTCTATAAAATCCCACTTCCCTCTCAGTCTCGCTTATGCATGATTAGTAGATCACCTTGTGTCGATTCTACCGCATAGTTGAACCCATATCCGATGCATGACCTATCATCTTGTCACAGTAGTAAGCAAACCACAATCCTAGCTGACATAGGAGTTGATTGATATCATGTGGCCCCTGCAACTGTTACAGCTTATTGCATGCTTAGAGGTTACATTGAGGTTACTTTGATCTGTGAGTCGGGATGGTTGTGATCATGTTACTGATGGAGTGAAACTGTGTCGGTGAATCCACCCTAATACAAGGTGAACGATGAGAGGCTGTGTAGAAGTACAAAGTGGGTTGTCTCGTTGAACACCGCCTTAAGCCCGAGTTCTTGTGTGGTGATCCAAGACGAAGAGTACTACCACATGTTGGGCACATGCACCCCCGCTCAACCTACTAACTCACCCCAGTTCAAGTCCAGGAGTCACTAGTTCAGGCTTTCCATTTGGCATATGCATAGAAAAAGAATGAATGAAAGTTTGCATCATTTAGACATGTGGGTGGACCTGTGAGACAGGAAAACCATCTGCTAAGGTGGCGTCTCGGTCGCCTGCATCGTCTGAGTCCGTATCGTTGACCCGGCCGGACTCTTGAGCGGTGAGCAACTCAGATGGTTGATTCCTGGATTAGAATTGGCTGTGAGGTAAAAGTGGTGGAGATTATCCTCGCCGACAGCCGCTTAAAGGGTGACGAGATCCCGACGGTAACTGATGGTTTCATGTGTGTAGCAGTACACCCCTGCAGTGTTAAGAAAACTATTCGAATAGCCGCGTCCGCGGTAAGGGACTACTTGGAAAGCTGTGCTTGATTATTAGACAACTTGAATGGATACTTATAAAACTTGCAAGATAAGCGTGAGTGCTATGGTGTGCTTCCTAGTGGGGAAGTCAAGGAAGAATCCATAGTGGTGTATTGGTTGGAGACTTGGTAGTGGACTCATGTACGCTTCTTACCTCAAGTCGGGTACTCTTAGTACAGGACTAGCCAAGTCAAAGCTGGCACTTCTGCATGTTGAAACCCCGCCTCCCTTTACATTGAAACTTGAGCATGAGTAGTGTAGTTCTGATGTAAGTCTTGATGAGTACGACTTTGTACTCACGCTTGCTTATTCTATGTTTTAGATGGAAACCCAGACCCCGATGGAGTCACCTTCCTGAAGCTCGACGTTGACTAAGCTAGTATAGTTCCAGACAGCAGTCTTGTCCCTCGTGGAAGGGCATGTTTGTTGTACAAGGCTTCTCTAAGCCATTTGTTAATCTTGTCTATACTCAGACCTAATTTTCTTCCGTTGTATGATGTAATGACGATCACATACATATGATCTTTGTATGCTCTATGTGTAAGTCAATAAAGAGTACTTTGTAGAGTTATGTGATGATACCCGCTGTTCATACTAGACATGTGTGCTATGTGTATGATTATAACATGCATGTCTGTCAGAACCCTAATTAGGTTTGTGCTTTTCTAAACTTGCATTTTGCATCTTGAAAAAAATTGCAAAAGGAAAAGGAATTGGGGAAAAGAAAAGCCCTAAATGAATTAAATAAAAAGGCCAAAAATAAATCTTTTTCCAAAATTCTTTTGGATGTGTTAAAAATCCTAAAAATGAGTGTGATCATTTTAAAAGTGATTTGGGGTTAATCCCATGCTCATAGATTTTTCAATAATCCAAATAGTGGCTTGGAAAGTAAAACAATTGCCTATTTGAATTGAAATTCAAATAAATTGAATTTCAAAAATTCCCAAAACTTGGGGTTGACTTCTATAGAGTCACCTAGGTTTTATAAAAATGATTGGGGATTTTTATAAATGCCCTAGCTAATTAATTTAAAGGGGAAAAACAAATAACAGAAAAGAAAATAACAAAAGAACAAAGGAAAATGGCTTACCTTCGCCTAGGCGTCGGCCAACCTGGCCCGGCCCATCTCCTGCCCCTGTCGTCTTCCTCCTCGCCAGTAGGAGCGCTGGCCGAGCCGTGCGCTGCGGGCATGGCCGCCACCTCTTGCTCCCGGCCACGCAGGCCCTTCCCCCCTCTTCTCCTTCGCGCTAGACGACGCCCAGAAGCCCCCAAGTCCTTCTTCCCCTCTCCCAGTTCATTCCTCTCCCTCTCTCGCTGTTCGCAGACAACCGAGACCTAGCCAGAGCGCCGTCGTGCCCGCGCGTGGCCACCGGCCTCCTCTCGAGCAGCCGAGCTGTCCAGGAGCTCCCACGCCCTCGTCTACTTCGAGCTGCGCCCCCAATCGAAGCCGAGACGCCCGGGAATCGCCGCTTGCCTCAACTCCTCGTCGCCGGCCGCCGTCAACCCCGGCGAGAAATTCGTCGCCCACAGCTCCTCTCCGGCCTCCCCGAGCTCACCATCGTCACCGCCGTGAGCTTCTCCCCGTTTTCCCCCTCCTAACTTCCCTCTCCGACCCCTCTGTCGTCGTCCTCCATGAGCAGAGGCCACGGCCGCCGCTTCCCGTCGTCGTAGCCGTGGCCCAGGACCTCCTCGAGTCCCCCTGCTACCTCTACTGGTAGCGGGAGAGCGAGAGGCACGTCCTGGTGCCCTCCAACGCCGCCCCCGTGCCCTCCGGCGAGGCGCCGCCGTGTGCAGAGGTCACCGGCGGCTAGCCGTCGACGACCTGGCCATTAGGGCCTAATTAACCTGCTAATCCCCCCGCTCTCTCTCTCTGACTATGGGGCCTAGGCCTTAATCTAATCAGTGTTTTAGTTAAACAGAGAGCTAACTAACCCAGTGAGGCTGACAGGTGGGGCCACCCTGTCAGTTGACTGGTCAAACCCCCTGTCAATAAAGATTAAATCAGTTATTTATTCAGAAAATACCAGAAAATAAGCAAAATTTTGAAATTGAATAACTTTTAAACTATAACTCCAAATTCAAAGTGTAATATATGAAAAATGATCAGGAGAAAATCCTCTATCCAAACTTCCAACTTTCAGCTATGTTGGAGTTGATACTAAAAAGGGATCAGTAGCTTCTTCTATTTGATTTAATTGGAGTTATTTCAAATTGAATTCAATTGCTATTCCAACTTCAAACTTTGAAATGCACCACACTTCACTTGTACTTCAAAAGCATTTCACACATATGATCACTTGGTTTACAATGAACAAACTTTAGCAAATGCAAGTTGAACTAAATTGAATAACATTTGGAGTTTGAATTTGAATTCACTTTTCAAATCAACTTCAATTAACATGTGGCAATTCAAACATAGGTCACATCAGCACCTTGCCATGCTTTGTTTTACATATTGATTGTGCATTGTACTATCTTGATTGTGCTTTACTTCCCGGTGATTGCTTCTTCTCGGTAGAGTTGATCTCAGAGACGAGTTCAACCTCACGTCAGAAGAGTGTTACATCGTGATCGTCAGCAAGGCAAGCAGCCCCCTCTTTGATCATGTCTATAAAATCCCAGTTCCCTCTAATTCTCGCAAATGCATGTTTAGGATGTCACCATGATACGTTCTACCGCTAGTTGAACCCATTCCTTTGCATGACCTATCATTTTGTCACAATAGTAAGCAAACCACAATCCTAGAAGATGTTGGAGTTGGTTGATATCATGTGGCCCCTGCAACTGTTACAGCTAATTGCATGCTTAGAGTTGTTACCTGAGGCTACTTTGATGTGAGTCGGGATGGTAGTGATCGTGTGAATGATGGTGGTAACGTGTTGGTGAATCTACCCTAAACAAAGGTGAACGATGAGAGGTTGTGTAGGAGTACATAGTGGGTTGTCTCGTTTAACACTGCCTTAGGCCCGAGTTCTTGTGTTGTTATCCAAGACTAAGAGTACGACCACACATTGGGCTCACTGACCCCTCTTGGCCTAGTAACTCACCCCGGACCAGTCCAGGAGTCGTAAGTAGTTCGCCCTTTAACGATCTCAAGCAGGTGGAACCAAGGTAAGTGGTTGGCGTAGGTTGTGGGCACGTTGAATCAAGTGATCATGATCGAGTTGAGCTTGATGGCGGTCACACAACGTTTGAGTCCGCATCGGAACAATCGGCCGGATTCCGATTGTGGTCCCAACTCAAATAGGAGACTCCCTAGGACTAGAGATGGTGACGTGAGTGAAGTGTCCTGGCGGCATCCTCGCCGGTACTCACTTGAAGGGTCCATCCCCAGGCGGTAACTGATGAGGCGTGTGTGTAGCAGTACACCCCTGCAGGGTTAACGAACTATTCGAATAGCCGTGTCCGCGGTTATGGACTACTTGGATACCTTTAGTTGATCATAGACAACTTGAACCGGATACTTATAAAACTTACCAAGATAAGTGTGAGTGATGTGGCGTGCTTTCTCGTGGGGAAGTCGAGGAAGGCACCATAGTGGAGTATTGATTGGAGACTGTTACTTGGACTCGTGTACGTTCTTACCTCTCTCTGGTACTCGTAGTTCAGGATTAGACATGTCAAAGCTGGCACTTCTGCAGGTGAAAACCCACCTCCCTTTGCCTTGATACATGTGCATGAGTAGTATAGTTCCTATGTAAGTCTTGCTGAGTACGAATTTGTACTCACATTTGCTTATTCTATGTTTTAGAGACGAGACCACTGACCCTGATGGTGGCCTCTACCTCGAGCTCGACGTGGACCAAGTCGTATAGTTCCAGGTAGCAGCCTGTGCCCTTTGGAGGGTCGTTGTGTTTTCTTTCAGGCTTCTTAAGCCATTTGTTAAACTTGTCTTTACTAAGACATAATTTGCTTCCGTTGATGTTTGATGTAATGTTGGATCACAGTCATGTGATCTCTGCTTGTAATACAACTACTATGTCTGCTCTGTTTAGCAGAAGTTATAAAGACGGAGTTTGTAGAGTTCATGTTGTGATTACCTGTTGTTTACACTGGACATGTGTGCTGCGTGTATGATTATAACATGCATGTATTAGTGTGGGGTTCGATAGCTTAGTTGTGTTCTTGCCAGCGGTCTTTTATACACCAAGTGGCCCTTAGATGTGCGTAGCTTGGGGCATCGCGATGCGATTGCTCGTGACTCTGTCATGTGGCACACTTTGTTGTATGATTGAGCCCGCCCGAGATCCCGACTAAGTGATCGGGCTGGAGTAAGTCTATGTAAGGGTTATGAGATAGTCGATAGTATGGTTGAGGCGACTTGTCTGTGAATATGGGATTCACCACCCATATCATTAGACTTGTATGCGGACGATGAGGACCCATCTCAGTTGATCATCCGGCCTGAATGGGATGCCCCTCACGTACGATGCTTTCTGAGAATGTTCTGTGCTTGGCCTTGTCTGCTTAGACAAGTGGGTACGGTTCTCGGCTCTCCATATGACTATGTCGTAGCGGGACTTGCATACGCTAACCCCAAGTCCCGACCAATGTCTTAGCATGGGTTTTCGAGACCTTAGTTGTGATCTGGCTGGCGGTCTTTGATACACCAAGTGGCCCTTAGATGTGCGAAGCTTGGAGCATCGCGATGCGATTGCTAGTGACTCTGTCACGTGCACACTTTGTTGTATGATCGAGCCCGTCCTAGACCCCGACAAAGTGATCAGGCTGGAGTAAGTCTATGTAAGAGTTAGGATTCAATCGATAACATGATTGAGGCGACTTGTCTATGAGTATGGGATTCACCACCCATAAACATTTAGACTTGTGAGCGGACGATGAGCACCCATCTTAGATGATCATCCGGCCTGGATGGGATGCCCCTCACGTTCGATGCTTTCCGAGAGTGTTCTGTGCTTGGCCTTTTCTGCTTAGACAAGTGGGTACGGCTCCCGGCTCTCCATGTGATTGCATCGTGACTGGAATTACATACGCATATTCCGGGTCCCGACATAGCGATAGGTCTGTTATATCCTTTTCCGTGTGACTTGCCGTACAAATCAGATGTACTGACCCGTGTTCGGGCTGTAACCTTCGGTGTTGCAGGATTATTATACGATGAGTAAGTGATGCGACGTAGGGTTACGATGTCTATACTCAACTTGCCGGTGGAGTTGATGGACGCCACGAAGCTCTTTATTGTTTTCCGCTGTATTCTATTTATAAGCTAGCCTTGAGCTATGCAGGTATGCTTTATTGTAATACTGGATATTCGATGTAATATATATGACATGTGGTTTATTATTGATATTACATCATGTACTGTGTGTGCTAGCTATTGATCCATGGACTAGCAAAGAATGCACAGAGACTTGGATTCTTAGTGAATCGGGTCGTTACATATGGTATCAGAGCCCATGTTGACTGTAGGTCGTGACCCTAGAAAATGGATTGGAAAAGCCATAGGAACAAAAATATTTTATCACTCTGTGATTACTTACTCTCTTCACTAGTATTTCTCATCTACTATTCATCTTCTAAAACACCTCATCTTGTTTTACTGTAAATACCCCTCTGAGTTGCTTACCCGTGAAGACAAGACATTTGAGAGGTGCATCATTAACCTCGTGGATCAATTGAAGTTATGACCGAAAGAACGAAAAGAATACCCTATGAGGATAAATAAGTTTTGACACTACGAGAGGAATCTTTAAGATCAGCTTAGCTGAGAAGGATGAAGTTTAGATTCAGACCACCACCTTTTAGGTGAAGTTAGATGAACGAATTTCGCGTAGTATGATGAGATCGTATGTCTTGCACTTATGACCTTACTCTAGGTGTTGTTTGTGTGTTTTGACTTTTGTGACTGTATTGTTTGTTGTTATGTGTTGCGGTTCAACGTAGGTGTTTTTTTTCTCTTTCTTATTTGAGTGCATATGTTTGGTGTTATCTTTAGTTGTTGTCTTGTCGGTGTTATAGTTTTGCCCTAACCTTTGTCGTATGGGAGACCCCATGGGCCCATTTAGCCTTTTCCCATTTTTTTAATTTTTTAATACTTTTTAAATATTTAATTCAGATATTTAAATAATAAAACATTATGAAAACAATTAAACTTTATTTTGAACTATTCAAAATGTCCGGAAATCATTCCGTCCTCCTCCGGAACTATTCCGGTGATTCCTCCTATTTCACTAATTGATCTCGTAACTGTCCTATGCATCGATTGCCTTTAAGTGTAACACCCTAACGGTCCGGGAAACAACAGACATGGTCGAGACTTTTCTCATTGACCAATGACTAGTCAGTTGGACCTGGTTACATTCCTTGACAGCCCCTGCGCTTCCATCGAATGAACTTCGATTGCTTTTGGAAACCGTTAACGATACGACGTAATTCCTTTGTGCTGCGGTACTTTGTTTGTCCGAGGTTTGATCGTCGGTATCCTACATACCGTGTTCACATCTCGTTCACAACAAACAACTTCTCTCGTCCATGATCATTGCATCTCTTGTGACCTTGTCACGTCCTTGCAAGGTGTTAATGCAATATCACCGAGTGGGCCCAGAGTACCTGTCCTGTCACAAGGACTGAGAAATCCCGCTCTGATCTATTAACATACTCATCAACCATCTATTTCGTAATACCCAAACTGCACCGTTATAGCCAGCATATTTCAGTCAGGCGGTGGGATACAAATCAAAGTCTCCTCATAGATGACAATTACGTATGACCATTACGGTCTAAGGACTAAGCCATATGTTACAAAGTCATAGCAACGCTGAACTATGTGACTCGATCACATTGCAATACTTTAGGTGGGTATACGTCCATCACATCATTCCCCTTAACGATATGACCTCATTGTCAATGGACTTAAGTGTCGCCATGATCAGGAAAGCTTGATCAATCAATTGCCCAATGAGATAGTTTACCCGAGTTAAACTACGGACCATGTTTTATACTACAGCTGTATTAGTATTTCCAAGTAATACAGTTATAGCACAGTATAAAACGTATTATGAACAAAACGGATATGAGACAAATATCTTTATTAATTTGTCTCTAGGGCACATATCCAACACTCTCCCACTTGCACTAGAGTACAAATTACACTAGTTTACATCAGGTATGTATCTAACACCAATGGTCTCTCGGTGTTCTTCAAACTTGCCCTGTGGAAGAGGTTTAGTCATCGGGGCTGCTGCGTTCAGATCCGTATGTATCTTGTGAATCCTAGTGTGTCTATCGCTGACGTAGTCTCGCGTCACATGGAACTTTCGGAGGATGTGCTTGGCTGTAGAGTGAGTTCTTGGCTCCTTCACGTTAGCAATGGCACCCGTGTTGTCGCAGAAGATTCCCACGGGGTCAGTGCAGCTTGGAAACACGCCAAGCTCGATAACGAACTTCTTCAGCCACAGCGCCTCGTTTGACGCTTCGCAAGCGGCAATATACTCCGACTCAATTGTAGATTGGGCGAACACTGACTGTTTGCCGCTCCTCCAGCTAATTGCGCCACCGTTCAACATGAAAACATATCCCGTCTGGGATTTCGAGTCATCTATATCTGAGCCGAGGCTTGCGTCAACGTAACCCTTTACGGTGAGCTCCTCATCAACTCCTCCATAAACGAGAAAGAGATCCTTGGTTCTTCTCAAGTACTTAGGGATGTTCTTTACTGCTGTCCAGTGATCCATTCCTGGGTTACTCTGGTAGCGATTAGTCATACTAATGGCCAGCGCTAAATCCGGTCTGGTACATAACATAGCATACATGAGAGAACCTATGGCTGAGGCATAGGGCTTTGAGGATATCTCCTCCTTCTCTTTTGCTGTGGTTGGGCATTGAGTCACGCTTAATTTGACACCTTTTATAACTGGCAAGAGGCCTCTCTTGGAGTTACCCATACTGAACCTTTTCAATATATTGTCAATATAAGTGCTCTGACTCAAGGCCAACCGTTGATTAGGTCTATCTCTATAGATCTTAATCCCCAATATGTACGCAGCTTCACCTAGGTCCTTCATGGAAAATTGTCCATTCAGATATTCCTTCACTTCCTCTAAGAATTTCTTATCGTTCCCTATTAGTAATATGTCATATACATATAACACAAGGAATGTTACAGAGCTCCCACTCAGTTTCTTATAGACGCAGAACTCTTCGACGTTTTGGAAAAATCCAAAAGCTTTAATGACTTCATCAAATCGAAGATTCCAGCTCCGAGATGCTTGATTCAACCCATAGATGGACCGTTGAAGCTTGCACACCTTACCAGTGTTCCTTGGACCGACAAACCCCTCTGGTTTCATCATATACAACTCTTCCTCAATGTTTCCATTTAGGAATGTAGTTTACACATCCATCTGCCATATCTCGTAATGATGATATGCAGCTATTGCTAGTAGGATCCGAATAGACTTTATCATCGCTACATGAGAGAACGTCTCCTCGTAGTCAACTCCTTGAATTTCTCGGAACCCCTTCGCGACAAGTCGAGCTTTGTAGACAGATACGTTTTCGTCTGCGTCAGTCTTTTTCTTGAAAATCTATTTATTCTCGACGGCCTTGCGGTCCTCGGGAATATCCACCAAAGTCCATACTTTGTTGGTGTACATGGAGTCTATTTCGGATTTCATGGCTTCAAGCCATTTCTCGGACTCGGGTACCTCCATTGCTTCTTTGTAACTTGTAGGTTCATTCGACTCATCAGCCGAGATTGCATTCACAAGCTGTCTGTAAAACTCAGTAGGTTGACGGACTCTTGATGACCTATGGGGCATAAAAGGTTCCTCTTCATTCTCATCATGATCATCATCAATGTCATGATCATTATGAATGTCGTTCTGGCCATTCTCTTCAGCTCCCACTATGGAAGATGGTTCCAGAACAATTTCCATAGCCGTTTCTTCCAATTGGAGTGATTGATCAGTCAATTCATCGAGGTCCATTTTCCTCCCACTCAACTCTTTCGCGAGAAACTCCTTCTCAAGAAAGTGTCCCGTCTTGGCAACAAACGTTTTGCTGTCAGACTTGTTGTAGAAGGTGTATCCACAAGTTTCCTTGGGATAGCCCACAAAGATGCACTTATCCGCCTTGGATTCACGTTTGTCAGGCTGTAGTTTCCTAACATAAGCCTCACAACCCCAAATCTTCAGGTGAGAGAACTTAGGTTTCGTGCCATGCCATTCTTCAAATGGTGTTGTCTTTACGGATTTGGATGGTGCCCTATTAAGAATATAAGCGGCAGTTTCTAATGCATACCGCCAGAATGACACAGGCAAATCAGTATGAGACATCATCGATCGTACGATATCCAATAGGGTTCGATTACTTCGCTCAGCCACACCGTTTCTCTGAGGTGTGCCTGCCGGTGTAAGCTGTGGTACTATGCCTCAAGACTTTAGATGATTTCCAAACTCGTGACTCAAATACTCGCCACCTCTATCCGATTGAGGGTGCTTGATTTTCTTTCCGAGTTGATTTTCGACCTCATTCTGAAATTCCTTCAACTTTTCAAAGGTTTCAGACTTGTGCTTCATCAAGTAAATATACCCATATCTACTCAAGTCATCAGTAAAGGTCACGAAGTAACGAAGACCATTGCGAGTGGGGAAGTTCATGGGTCCACATACATCCGTGTGTATGATCCCCAATAAGTCATCCGCACGCTCCATTACCCCATCGAATGGAGTCCTTGTCATTTTGCCCATGAGGCATGGTTCACATGTATCAAGGGATCCAAAATCCAATTAATCAAGAAGTCCATCCTTATGGAGCTTCTCCATGCGCTTTATACCAATATGACCAAGTCGGCAATGCCACATCTTCATGTGATCTTCATCATTCTTCAATCTTTTGGCCTCAATATTGTTAATGTCACACACGTCACCATCGAGATCAAGTACGAATAAACCATGCAACTCCGGTGCGTGAACATAAAACATTTCATCCTTATAAATCGAACAAGCAATTGTATCAGACTTAAAAGAATAGCGGTCTCGCTTCAAGTAAGAGCCACTAACGATGTTCAGACTCAACGTGGGTACATAGTAGCAATTATTCAGAACTAAAACCAATCCCGAAGGGAGTCTAAGATGCTTCGTGCCGACCGCCAAGACTTCAATTTGACAGCCATTCCCCACGCGCATCGTCACTTCATCCTTGAGCAAGCGTCTCCTATTCCTTAGTCCCTGAATGAAATTAGAAATATGAGCGACAAATCCTGTATCAAGTATCCAGGATGTGTTCCCGGCGCTTGTCAAGAGAAGATCAACAATATGTATATCAAATATACCTTCGTCTCTCTTGGCGACCTTGCCAGCCTTCTTGTCCTTTAGGTACTTGGGGCAGTTGCGTTTCCAGTGACCTTCACCCTTGCAGTAGAAGCACTCCACTCCAGGTTTAGGCTTGGGTGCCCTGGGAGGAGCGGCACCTGACTTGCCATCTCTCTTGGGGCCACCTCTCTTGGCCTTCTCCCGCCTGCTTGACTTCTTGAAGTCAGTGGTCTTGTAGACCATGAAGACGGCGTGCTCCTTCTTGATCTCAACCTCGGCGCTCTTCAGCATGGCGAACAACTCAGAAGGGGTTTTGGTCATCTCCTGCATTTTGTAGTTCAGCACAAAGCCTTTGTAGCTAGGGGGAGGCGACTGCAACACCCTATCAACAGCAAGTTCATCTGGAATCTGGCATTCCAGAGCATTCAAGCGCTGGACGTAGCCAGACATTTTGACTACGTGCTCACTAACGCTGCCGTGCTCGTCCATCTTTGCTGAGAAGAAGGCTTCAGAAGCCTCGTACCGTTCAGCCCTGGCTTGAGGTGCAAAGACCTCCTTAAGGTCGGTGATAATCTCATATGCACCCATCCTCTCAAAGCGTTTCTGCAGCTCAGCCTCCATGGAGTAGAGCATGCCACTCTGGACAAGGTTGTAATCATCCGTCCTGGAGAGATAGACATTCTTCTCATCCTGACTGGCATCGTCTGTTGGTGCGTCACCTAATGCACCCTCTAGTACGTATGCCATCTTGAGGGGAACGAGGAGAATCCTCAGGGTGCGGGACCAGTTGGTGAAGTTTGTCCCATCTGTTTTTAGCTTATCTTTCTCTAGGAATGATCCTAAGTTGAACGAGGCGCGAGGTGCTACCATCTACAAGGTTGATTCACAAGGATACATTTTTAGACTTTTGTTCATAATGTGGAGTTTCAATTTAATCTCAAAATTCTAGAAAGCTCCCACTTAGATAAACACCTCTCAATTTAACTAAGTGATTACACAATCCCAGCCCCCATACCTCCCCCGATCGTCACGTCCATCAGTATACGAACCAGGTAGGCCTCTAACCAATCACATCAGGCATGTGACTCGTGCTCGACCTTTCGGTATCCTGTGTTCCAGGCCCGCATCTACATACGTCAAGCCTGCCAATCGAACCTTGATGTTAGCTGTTCATCAAGTCCATATCTGCATATGCCAGGCTTGTCGAACCCAACCTCATGCGAACTCCGTTGAATATGTAGGACAACTCCGGTATGTACGGAGTATCAAGCCATATGGGAGAACCTTCCAGGCGGTGCCCACCAAGGGAGAACACAATGTTCGTATTGTGAGAGATGGTCCTGTTTCGTGCTACCGTCGATATATCTAGCATACTAGCATAAAACAAGAAGTAAAACTGTAAATCATACAACCTATGACCCCCCTTCACGCAAAGCAAAGTTAAACGCCTTTCTACTTTAGCTTGTGCAAGTTTTATGTGGCTAATAGGGGTTTAGAGAGAGAGAGCCGTTTCTATCCTGCGAAAAACATGCCACAACACCGTCTCCCATCCGTCTCTATTACACCCCTGCCGGGGCCCTCCATTGCAAACATCTTCGCATCGCTAATGCAGAGAGACCGACACCCCCAGCCACTTTATATGGTACAAGCCATATGTCAAGCATGGAACCAGTCTCGCGTAAACGCGTAAGGTCGGTCGGGGGCCGCTTCAGCACACATTGCCGCAATGCTAAATGAGTACACGTGGGAGGGTAACGAATGAAGATTCGATGCCCACATCCTAGATGTGTTCTACCCGTACAATACATCTACGCATATCTAGCTCTGATACCACTGTTGGGATACGGGGCAGAAAACACAAATTTTTCATACCTACGGTACCCGAACCCAAGATCTATGCTATGGCGATGTAAAGTAACGGAGGGAATCGGTGTTCATACCTTTGAAGACCGAAAGAGGGAAACGTTTTTGCGAACGTGGATGGCATAGACTGGGAACTATGACCTCCCTGTCGTGTAGAAGACCACCAGCGGCGAGGATGACTCCCGATAAACCTCCAGCGACGAAGTAGCACCACAGGTCTAGTGCCTCGATGAGATTATACACGTACGGTACAATCGATGTTCCTCCCGAGCCCCGAACTAGGCGAGCAGCGGAAGAAAGACGGCTACGGATCCCGACTCCAGCGGAACAATGGCCTGCCTTATGGTGGAGAACTCCAATCCAGGTGCAGACTCCAAACAAGGGGAGTCCACTTCCGGGAAGGAGAAGGAGGAAGAAGGAGATATTGGTGTGTTGGAAAAAGGGGGGTCTACCCCTCTTTATATAGGCCAAGGGGGGGTTCCATCCTCCTCCCCTCCCCCATGTGGGACTAAACTCCCAAGGGGGGGCGAGTGCGCCGGCCAAGGTGGGTGGTGGGCCCACCCTTGGCGCCAAGCCCAAGGGGGGAGACCCCCTCCTCCCTTAATGGGCCCCATGGGCCCATTTAGCCTTTTTCCAATTTTTTTAATTTATTTAATATGTTTTAAATTTTTAGTTCAGATAATTAAATAATAAAAAATTATTAAAACAATTAAACTTTATTTTGAACTATTCAAAATGTCCGGAAACCATTCCGTCCTCCTCCGGAACCATTCCGGTGATTCCTCCTATTTCACTGATTGATCCCATAACTGTCCTATGCATCGATTTCCTTTAAGTGTAACACCCTAACGGTCCGGGAAACCACAGACATGGTTGAGACTCTTCTCATTGACCAATGACTAGTCAGTTGGACCTGTTTACAATCCTTGACAAGCCCTGTGCTTCCATCGAATGAACTTCGATCGCTTTTGGAAACCGTAAACGATACGACGTAATCCCTTTGTGCTTCGGTACTTTGTTTGTCCGAGGTTTGATCGTCGGTATCCTACATACCGTGTTCACATCTTGTTCACAACAAACAACTTCTCTCGTCCATGATCATTGCATCTCTTGTGACCTAGTCACGTCCTTGCAAGGTCTTGATGCAATATCACCGAGTGGGCCCAGAGTACCTGTCCTGTCACAAGGACTGACAAATCCTGCTCTGATCTATTAACATACACATCAACCATCTATTTCGGAATACCCAAAGTGAACCGTTATAGCCAGCATATTTCAGTCAGGCGGTGGGATACAAATCAAAGTCTCCTCATAGATGACAATTACGTATGATCATTACGGTCTAAGGACTAAGCCATATGTTACAAAGTCATAGCAACGCTGAGCTATGTGACTCGATCACATTGCAATACTTTAGGTGGGTGTACGTCCATCACATCATTCCCCTTAACGATATGACCTCATTGTCAATGGACTTAAGTGTCGCCATGATCAGGTAAGCTTGATCAATCAATTTCCCAATGAGATAGTTTACCCGAGTTAAACTACGGACCATGTTTTATACTACACCTGTATTAGTATTTCCAAGTAATACAGTTAAAGCACAGTATAAAACGTATTATGAAAAAAACGGATATGTGAAAAATATCTTTATTAATTTGTCTCTAGAGCACATATCCAACACTACATATATTTTTTCTCTTGTTTGTACCACATAAAAATCACAGTTTCTTCCCTGTTTTCTTGATTTTCACCAAGTCCTAGACCAGTAATGTTTTATTGCATTTTGCGTGGGCTATAATTAGTTGTTCATGATGCCTATTTGCATGATTTGCCATGCCTTCCCTGCCATGTCTACTTTAGTTGCATATCATTTGTGAGAATGTTTGCATTCATTATTCTGTTTATGCATTGCTCTAAAGTGTTCTTCCTGATGTTGGCAGATAGTGTTTCAAACTTGTTTTGCTTGTATCTTTTTAACCGTAACTCCGTTTGGAGTGTTCTTTATATGTAACTAGATTAGTTTTTCGTGTACTTTGTGTTTATGCTATTTTTTTCTGCTGCTAACCAACCTAAAATATGGTTTAGGGCAGAATAGTACCAATTACATAAATTGTCGTGGAGCACTTAGAGGAATGCCATGTTTAGGTTGTGCCTAACTTAAATTGACTAGCATAGATAGTTTACCTTACGCTTCACCTCTTTCCATGTTTGTGTGCTTGCCATGCTTGAGTGAAATGCCATGTTAACAACCTTTTCTCATCTTGTGTAGCCAAACAACTTGAACCTTTCTAAATGTGCGGTATCGTCGTATGTGATGAGTACTCCACTTAACCTGTTAGTAACCGCTCTCGACGGTAGGTGCGATGTCTTGTGTTTCCTTCTTGTTGATGGTTGCTCGTGTTTGCCTCGTAGTAATAGAGTGCTTGCTTGTTGATTGCTTCTAGTGTTTACTCTCTTGTGTGCTTCCACGGGTACCTCTCAGAGACGATGCGAGCTTGCGATCAACTACACCTTCGGAACCCAACTTATCAACAGGCAAGGACTATACATTACTTATGACCCATTCTATTTCAACCAGCGGTATGCATGCTAGTCTAGGTTAGGTTCGATGTTTGATCCTACCACATCTTTACAGCCTCTTTCAAACCGATACAACCATGTCCCATCCCAACAAACCTTGTACTGCTATGTTACTATTGCTCGTTGCTCAGCCCCTGCTTAGTATGCTTGCTTAGGATGCTACGATGTTACCGTGTTACTCCTTGGTTCGGGATATCATATTATTATATTTTTGTTGATTATATGATTAGTATAATGTTGACTATATTAGACGAAGGATGGAATGTCTAGGCTATCCCGCCCCGACGCTTTGTTCCATTCGAGTCACCTAGGACCCGAGTTCCGGGTATTGTGTCTCTTGACGAACATGCCTAACCGTGTGTGGGATGCTATGGGGTCCCCTCTTCTAACCTACCTAGCTTCAAACATTTCTAGTGGTGGCCCAAGATGATTTTACCATTTGAAAACTGTGTGTGTGTCTGTCGGGTAGCTCCTGGCAGATATTTTTTTTAAAACAACCCGGACCAGCGGGTACATGGTTTCCTTGTTGGTCCAACCTGGCCGGCTGAGGACCCAGACTCATGTGAGAATTCACCGGTTATCCAAACCCGAGTCATACGGTAGAGACCAGATCGAGAGAGCGGTCGGCTCCTGAGATGGATGTCGACTGACCGGGGGGCCACCCGGATTTGTTCGTTGTTAGCTAGAGGGAAATGTCGTTTTAGATCTCTTGGAACTAACTGATAAAATGATTGCCTGTGATGGGTAGCAATTGAGAGAGATGGACGTGCGTGCGGAGCCTTGTAATGGCAGTTGGTACACCCCTCCAGGGTTAAGTCTTTTCGAGAAGCCGTGTACACGGTTATGGACGACTTAAGACCTCCTTGTTCATAGACAACAACAACAAATTAGATTATCTTAATAACTTGATAACCGTGTGTGTGCCTTGACTGCTTCTTCTTCGTCGGGATGCGAAGAGGAGGACAAGGATAGGATAGGTGTTATGCTTGCATAAGTAGTTCATAGCAGGACTTGTTGGAGGCGATTCCTCATCGAATGCTTGGCTTCTTATCTTACTCTCTAGATCGTTAGCCACTTCATGAATGCTAGTGCGACAGCAACTTCGCCACTTACCCTATCCTTACCGTAAACTACTAGTTGTCCTAGAATGACGAGTGATGAAGTCCTTGCTGGGTCAGATGACCACTACAGTTGGATGTTGAGTACTTCTGTACTCATGATACTACCCACAAACTCTTTTCAAGGCTCTGGATCGACAACAGGTATGGTGATCGACGTTTCACGTGGAGACTCGACGACGACTAGTTATGAGGATCCCGACGGAGGACCTGGACCCGCGTGGTTATGGGGATCGATGATTTTCTCTTTGCCAGTAGGCATTTGATTGTAGTCCGTACTCAGACATGTATCTTCCGCTGATGTAATGTCTTAAGGCAGTTGTATGCCGAATTCTATGAGTTGTTGTATCCTTCTAGCTATAATGTTGCGATGTCATGTTGGAAATTCGGGGCATATGGAATTCTCATATGTCGCGGTGGGACCGATATGTGCTTCGTCCCCGAATCTGGATGGAAACATCTAGATCGGGAACAGTACCGCATATCGGGCCTTACAACTTGGGATCAGAGCCTTACCGACCGTACGATCCCTTCTCTGGCCGAAGTTGAGTCTAAACATAAACTATTTTGTAGTTACTCCTTACCCTTGCTCTAGTCAGGATAAGTGTCGTAATTGTTTTATTCTCGCCTTACCCCCTTCAAAACTCTAGGGTCTCGAGTGTGTGGAGTTTCAGAACCGTTACAATGCCTTGCTTGCAGCGTATTGTCTCGATTCCGATCTCGGGTTTGGGAAATCCTGTAGTACCTTTAGTTTATCCAACTCTGTGTAAATATCTTGGTCGTTTGTTGACTTCAGTCCTCTTGCCTAGTATCCTCATGATTTTAGGGAGAATGCTTCCCTTGATCATTGTTTTCAACTATCATTCTTCCCCTTGATCGCCTGATGGTTTCGTTTTTCGACGTCGCCATCGCTCTGCGGAAAGTTTCCTCGATGGAGTTCATCGTTCGACATGGAGCAGAGTCTCTTGTTGGTGGTGTTGAAGATCGTCGACTCTCTTTTCTCTCCCCCGGATCGTCTTGGATCTCAGGACGATATCCCTTGTTGGTGATGTTGTATTGTAACAACCCAGATTTCTCAAAAATTAAAATTTTTGTTTTCAGTGTGATTTGTTTGATTGTCTGATTTGTTTGCGGTGTTTGCATCCCCGATTTATCGATCGGCGAATATTTTTCCCTGTTATCTCGTACTAGACGGAGACTGACCCTTTCCACCCTGACACTCGACATTTGCGACATCGGGTTTCACCCGATCACCATCGAGAAAACTGCACGAGACAAGCCGTAGCCAACATAACGAAAACCCCATTTGATAATTAAACATGTTATTTTTATAGCACGCCGGAAAGTGTTCTCGAAACGGTTCCAGCGTGAGGTGAACGCCGCCGGCTCGATGCGCTGATCGCAGAGTTCGAAGTTTTACCCGAATCGGAGGTCCTTTGGACCCCCGGCAGTCAGGAACGTAAACACCGCGCGCACGAGAGAAAACCCGGGGATTTTTTTGCTATCTATCAGCCACCTGGGCTATATAAAGACCACCACTCTCCCACCGCTTTCTAGGGTTTCCCCTAAGCCAAAATTGCAGCCACACCCCTAGATCTGCCCAAATTTTTGCCCAAAATCCAGCCAAATCCATCCTGGACCGTCAGATCTTGCGATCCGACGGGCCAGGGAGCTCCCCACCTACCCACCTCCTCTCTCTCCTACCTCTCTCCTCCCGAGCTCCACGGCCGCGCCAACTCCCACCGTCCAGCACGCCATCCAGCCGGAACCGCGCCGACCACCGTGCCTCCTAGCCGCCGGTGAGCAGCTCCTCGACGCTGCCTCCCTGTCTTCTCCTCCCCGCGCGCTCTCACCTCCCTCCTCTCTTCCAGATCGCGCCCGCCATGTAGTCACCCAAAGATGCTCGCCACCATGGCCTCAGACGCCGCCGCACCTGGGAACAACCATGGACCCGCGCCCTCCGCCGCGTGACGCCACCCCGGCCTCGGATCTGCCCGTTCCGGCCTCCCTCGTACCTCACCGGAATTCGAAGGCCAGCCGCCGCGGCCGCACCCGACGGCATGGCCGACGGGAGGTCGGGCGCCCGATCCAGCAGCGCCACCGCCAGGTGGGCCGGCCAGCCTCCAGTGGCCCACCTCCCCACGCCAGCCCGTCCGCGCCAGGCCAAGCCGGCCTGTCCAGCCGCCACTGTTGGGCCAGGCCCACGGTGAGCAAGCCAGCCCGAGCGCCCCCTTTTATTTTTTTCCTGCGTTTTTTTCCTAATTGTGCTAAGTCTGAGAACAGTTGTTGCTGATGCTATTTTGCGATGTAATTTGCGAGCATACCGTAGGCCGGATGACATTGCGCCCAAAAGGAAATTTGTTTAGATTTGTGTGTAATTCAATTCATCTTTTGTGAGCATTTTGATTTGAGGCCATATTGATGTTGTTAATCTCTGTTGAAGTGGGCATCAGACTGTTAACTGCTATTATTCTCTGTCATGTGCTGCTGCTGTTATTTTATTGCAAGTTTGCATGACGATTGTGACATATCAATGAGGCCTATTGTATTAATTCTTTTTCCATACTGTTAAGCATCATGTCTACATCCATTATATGTATTGCATTGTCATGTTTATATTTCTGGTCATAGATATGTTTAGCTCCAAAGGTAGTATACCGCTGTTTTTGACAGCCAACTCTGTTTTTTTTAAGTCTGTAACTTTCCGATGCCATGTTGCACGCTTAGTATCTTTTGATCTGTTATGCCTATGACCTTGATTCTTGTTTGTACCTGATCATGATCATGACTAGTCCATGCTAATAGATGACAATTACGGTATAAGGACTAAGCCATATGTTACAAAGTCATAGCAACGCTGAACTATGTGACTCGATCACATTGCAATACCTTAGGTGGGTGTACGTCCATCACATCATTCCCCTTAACAATATGACCTCATTGTCAATGGACTTAAGTGTCGCCATGATCAAGAAAGATTGATCAATCAATTTCCCAATGAGATAGTTTACCGAGTTAAACTACGGACCATGTTTTATACTACGCATGTATTAGTATTACCAAGTAATACACTTATAGCACAGTATAAAACGTATTTTGAACAAAACGGATATGTGAAAAATATCTTAATTAATTTGTCTCTATGGCAGATATCCAACACTACATATATTTTTGCTCTTGTTTGTACAACATAAAAATAACAGTTTCTTCCCTGTTTTCTTGATTTTCACCAAGTCCTAGACCAGTAATGTTTTATTGCATTTTTCTTGGGCTATAATTAGTTGTTCATGATGCCTATTTGCATGATTTTCCATGCCTTCCCTGCCATGTCTACTTTAGTTGCATATCATTTATGAGCATGTTTGCATTCATTATCCTGTTTATGCAGTGCTCTAAAGTGTTCTTCCTGATGTTGGCAGATTGTGTTTCAAACTTGTTTTGCTTGTATCTTTTTAACGGTAACTCCGTTTGGAGTGTTCTTTATATGTAACTAGATTAGTTTTTCGTGTACTTTGTGTTTATGCTATTTTTTGCTGCTGTTAACCAACCTAAAATATGGTTTAGGGCAGAATATTACCAATTACATAAATTGTCGTGGAGCACTTAGAGGAATGCCATGTTTAGGTTGTGCCTCACTTAAATTTAGAAAGGTTGTGCTTGCCATGCTTGAGTGAAATTCCATGTTAACAACCTTTGCTCATCTTGTGTAGCCAAACAACTTGAACCTTTCTAAATGTGCGGTATCGTCGTGTGTGACGAGTACTCCACTTAACCTGTTAGTAACCGCTCTCGACAGTAGGTGCAATGTCTTGTGTTGCCTTCTTCTTGATGATTGCTCATGTTTTCCTCGTAGTAATAGATTTCTTGCTTGTTGATTGCTTCTAGTGTTTACCCTCCTATGTGCTTCCGCGGGTACCTCTCGGAGACGATGCGAGCTTGCGATCAACTACACCTTCGGAACCGAACTTATCAACATGCAAGGACTATACATTACCTATGATACATTCTATTTCAAGCAGAGGTATGCATGCTAGTCTAGGTTAGGTTCGATGTTTTATCCTACCACATCTTTACAACCTCTTTCAAACTGATACAACCATGTCCCATCCCAACAAATCTTGTACTGCTATGTTAGTATTGCTCGTTGCTCAGCCCCTGTTTAGTATGCATGCTTAGGATGCTACAATGTTACCGTGTTACTCCTTGGTTCGGGATATAATATTATTATATTGTTGTTGATGATATGATTATTATAATGTTGACTATATTCGACGAAGGATGGAAGGTCTAGGCTATCCCGCCCCAACGCTTTGTTCCATTCGAGTCACCTAGGACCCGAGTTCCGGGTATTGTGTCTCTTGACGAGCGTGCCTAATCGCATGTGGGATGCTATGGGGTCCTCTCTTCTTACCTACCTAGCTTCAAACATTTCTAGTGGTGGCCCAAGCTGATTTTACCATTTGAAAACCGTGTGTGTGTCTGTCGGGTAGCTCCTGGCAGATCTTTTTTAAACAACCCGGAACAGCGGGGACATGGTTTCCTTGTTGGTAAAACCTTGACGGCTGAGGACCCGAACTCATGTGAGAAGTCACCGGTTATCCAAACCCGAGTCATACGGTAGAGACCAGATCGAGAGAGCGGTCGGCTCCGGAGATGGATGTCGACTCACCGGGGGCCACCCAGATTTGTTCGTTGTTAGCTAGAGGGACATTTCGTTTCCTATCTCTTGGAACTAAATCGTAAAATGGTTGCCTGTGATGGGTAGCAACTGAGAGAGATGGGCGTGTGTGCGGAGCCTTGTAATGGGCACTTGGTACACCCCTGCAGGGTTAAATCTTTTCGAGAAGTCGTGTCCACGGTTATGGACGACTTGAGAACTACTCCTTGTTCATAGAAAACAACAACTGAGATAATCTTAATAACTTGATCAACGTGTGTGTGTTCCTTGACTGCTTGTTCTTCGTTGGGATGCGAAGAGGAGGACAAGGATAGGATAGGTGTTATGCTTGCGTAAGTAGTTGATAGCAAGACTTGTTGGAGGCGATTCCTAATCCAATGCTTGGCTTCTTATGTTACTGTCTAGATCGTTAGTCACTTCATGAATGCTAGTGCGGCAGCAACCTCACCACTTACCCCATCCTTAACGTAAACTACTAGTTGTCCTAGAATGACGAGTGATGAAGTCCTTGCTGGGTCTGATGACCACTACAGTTGGATGATGATTACTTCTGTACTCATGATACTACCCCCAAACTCTTTTCAGGGCTCTTGATCGACAACATGTATGGTGATCGACGTTTCACGTGGAGACTCGACGACGACTAGTTAGGCGGATCCCGGTGGAGGGCCTAGACCCGTGTGGTTATGGGGACCGATGATTTTCTCTTTGGCAGTAGGCATTTGATTGTAGTCTGTACTCATACATGTATCTTCCGCTGATGTAATGTATTAAGGCAGTTGTATGCCGAATTGTATGAGATGTTGTGTCCTTGTATCTGTAATGTTGTGATATCATGTTGGAAATCCGGGGCATATGTCTATGTCATATGTTGCGGTGGGAACGATATGTGCTTCGTCCCCGGATCTGGATGGAAACATCTAGATCTGGAACAATACCGCATATCGGGCCTTACATGTGGCATTCCCAGCAGCTCTTCAGGAAAGACATCCGGGAAGTCACGAATCACAGGAATATCTTCAAGGTCTGGAAGGGGAAGCACATTCAAAGAATGCATCTGGGTTCTCGATCTTGGTTAGGTGTAATTAATTGTCTGGCCTGAAGGATGGGTAAGTTTAACTGACTTGGCTTTACAATCAAGGACAACATTTTGTCTTGATAAACAATCCATACCAAGTATGACATCAATGTCTGAAGACTTGAGGGCTATAAGTGAAGCAGGGAATACTAAACCCTCAATTCCTATTTTATTACCATGTCTTACTCTATTAGTTTTGCATCTTGACCCTTGAGTTTGAATTATCATTGGGGTGGACAGTTCAACAAAGGATAAATCATGACGAAGTGCATAACTCTCCGACATAATTGACTAGGATCGTACCAAGAATGACGCCATAAGTGTCATCGGTCTCTTCAGCTGAGATCTGGTTCACACATCCATGAGTTGCGGAAGAAGATGGCTTGGTGGTGAAGACCTCCGGGGGTGGCTTGGCACGTCCATTTGGGTTTCCTCCGGCACGGGGTGGAGCATTCGGATTCTGGTTCTGGGGACACTCATGAGAGTAGTGACCTGCGTGGCCAAACTTGTAGCAGGCTCCAAAGACAGTGCGGGCAGCTGAGTTGCCAGGTGGAGCAGGGTGGAATGGAGCTGGCGGGCGAGGCGCCACCAAGGATGGCTTCAGGGGGTTGTTCTGGCGGAACATGCTTTTGGGGATCCAGATCCTGCGCTTCTGAGGGCCTGAACTGGATGATCCATCACCTCTGGGGTGCTTGCGGAAATCTCCGTGAGTGTTCATATCCTCCTCCTTGATGTCCTTGTTGACAAGGACCTGGAATGTGGCGAAGTCATGAAGATTGAGCTCACAACGAAGTCCAAAATTGAGTCCCTTGCGGAACCTCTCTTGCTTCTTGGAGTCTGTGAGACCTCCTCGGGAGCATAGAGAGCAAGAAGGTTGAACTCCCGACTAAACTCATCAACAGACCTTCTTCCTTGTGTGAGATTGCAGAACTCCTCTCTCTTGCGGTCCATGAGTCCCTTAGTAATGTGATGCTCGCAAAAAGCGTCACACAACTCATTCCAAGATGTCAACTGTCCAGCTGGACGCATGCTCAGTAAATTCTCCCACCAAGAGCTAGCTACAGCCACAAGGTGGTAGGTGGCATAGTTGACTCTGTCACCATCTGCAACATGTCCAGCATAAAGCTTGCGCTCAATGTTGCGGAGCCAGTTATCAGCATCAAGGGGCTCAGTGGAGTAGTTGAAGACCGGGGGACGAAGCTAGATGAAGTTATTCAGCGTCACCAGCTCATTTCGCTGCTGGGTGGTGTTCCGAACGATGACCTCCAGCAACTGATGAGAGTCTCCCCGGTTCCTCTCGACCTCCATCAAAACCTGAGTCATCCTGTGTGGCAGTGGAAAGTTGCCTTCCTCCGGATCATTCCTGCGAGAATGGGCGCGGCCAAGGTGGCCACGGGTTCCTTGAGACATCCTGAAGGATAAGTTCAAAGTCAAACAGAGTTGATTGGAAGAGTCTAACCAAGGTATTGAAGGTACTGGAATAATCAAAGAGCACGGGAAGTAATCTTCTTGACAACATGGTGATAAAAGCATACAAGCCATATATACAGAAGTTGTCATACAAACCATACATCATTTTAGTACAAGCTCCAAGCTAATACAAACGTGATGAAGATGATACATCCTTCAGAGGCACTCTAACTTCCTATACATTATTTATCTAAGCCTCTAGAACTTAGAACACCTTGCATGCAACATACTAAAGATATTACTACATCCTCACTAGAGAAAGACGACAGGCGGTCTCACTCATCTTCATCTCCATCTCCATAGTAATCCTCATAGAAGTTACCCATGTGACCCGATAGCTGAAGGTGACCATCGGGAAACACAGAGGCCTGCGGACCGTGATAAACATTTGGGCAAAGATGGGGCCTAGGTCCAGTGTAGGGTGGAAGTAGAGGACCATGGGGTAGAAAAATGCCTCCAATCTCAAGCCAAGCAACTCGAGAAGGCATCTGCATCCTGACAAGACAGATCAAATCATGCTCAAAAGAACCAACACTCACGAAGGGAGACAGGAGTGTAAGTGCTTGCAGCAAATAGGAACGGGTGGCGTGAAGCTCAAAACGAAGGGCACGTGCATCACGATCCCTATCACAAGCGTATCAAGCAGTGATTTGGAGCAAAGGATCCTCCAAGGAGTGATCTGAGTACAAACCGGTGTAATATCCCTCTTCTCCTGGAAGTGCAGCAGGGATATAGCGGAATGGTCACCAACCAAGTAGTGCGTGCTCCTCTCTCCGCAGTGTGATACATGAATATCCAGCATCCGGCACATCCATGTTCTCTGTCATCCCAATGCCATGTCATAAAAGGATAGGTTGTGTGACTCCAATGTGGTGCGGGTAGATCCTGACAATGTAGTGGAACTGAGTCTGGTTGAAGTCAAGGATTTTCTACTCAACTGTGTACTCACGATACCACCGATAGCCAATGAAGGACATCATCTCAGTCAGCATGGTTGGATGCTCACGCACATCGAGGCACCTAGTCAAACGAACAATCTGCCGAGGAGGAAGACCTGCCATCCGAAACAGAGATAAAGGTTTTGCAAATGCATTAGATTATGAAGAAACCTGGAATGACTCAGACAACATAACGGCTGTAATTGTAAGAGAAGTGAAAATTCTTACAACATGACAACAACACTTACATAGGAAGTCTCAAAATAGGAAGCACAACGACTCTAGACAACCGAACACAACTTTCCAATGGCTACTAGGAAGCAATCAACAAAATGTTCTAGTAAGAGATAGATGCGCCTAGTCATATCTTCCCGTAGAAAAGATGAGGGTGACTCAAAACTCAGATCGATGAGGGTAAGGAGAAAAAGAAGCCTTATGTTGTTCCCTCATATACCCAGAGTAACTATATAACTATAGAAGGCTAGACTCGAGTTCGACCAAGGCTGATAATCCTATAGGCAGTCCTGCTCTGATACCAAGTCTATCGGGACCCGGAATATGCATATGCAATTCCTGTCATAACTCAATCATATGGAGAGCTGAGAGCCGTACCCACTTGTGTAAGCCGACAAGGCCAAGCACAGAACACCCTCGGAAAGCTCGAACGTGAGGGCCATCCCATCCAGGTCGGATGATCAACTGAGATATGTCCTCGTCGTCTGCTCACAATTCTAAATGATTACGGGTGGTGAAATCCCGTACTCATAGACAAGTCGCCTCAACCATATTACCGATTGAATTATAACAATTCCATAAACAGACTCCAGCGCAATCACCTAGTCGGGATCTAGGGCGGGCTCAATCATACAACAAAGTGTGCCACGTGACAGAGTCACGAGTAATCGCATCGTGTGCCCCACGCTACGCACATCTAAGGGCCATTTGGTGTATGAAAGACCTCCGGCAAGAAAACAACTAAGCTATCGAACCCCACAGTAAGACATGCACATTATAATCATACGCGCTGCATACATGTCCAGTGTAAACAGCAGGTACACATTGCTTGAACTCTACAAAGTTTACAACTTTATTGACTGGTATTGAGTACACACAAAGTTCACAAGACTGTGATCCAACATTACAACATCAAGCGGAAGCAACTTAGGTATGAGTACAGACAAGTTTAACAAATGTCTTAGAGAAGCCTTATTTATCATACACGTCTGTCTAGGACTATGCTAGCTTAGTCAATCGTCGAGCTCCAGGAAGAATCCACCTTCGGGGTTAGTGGGTTCATCTAAAAACATAAATAAGCAAACGTGAGTACAAAGTCATACTCAGCAAGACTTACATCAGAACTTTACTACTCATGCTCAAGTTTCAAGGTAAATGGAGGTGGGGTTTCAATGCAGTAGTGCCATCTTTTACTTGGCTAGTCCTGTACTACGAATATCAGAATGAGGTAAGAAGCATACTCGAGTCCATCTATCCAATTCTCCCAATCAATACACCACTATGGATCCTTCCTCGACTTCCCACGAGAAAGCAAACCATAGCACTCACAATTATCTTCGCACTTAGCAGCCAGGCCTCAAACCTACCAGAATTCCGAACTACTGCGACCTCTAGACATCAACACAGGATGAGTTAATAGGTTGTGAGGGGTCAGTGAGCCCAATGTGTGGTTGTACTCTTTGTCTCGGATCACCACACAAAAACTCGGACTTAGGGCAGTGTTTAACGAGACAACCCATTGTGTACACCTACATAGCCTCTCATCGTTCACCTTGTTTAGGTCAAATTCACCAACACATTTCCACCACCATCATCATGATCACTACCATCCCGACTCAAATAACAGTAACAACATTGTATCACTCTAAGCATGCAATAAGCAATAACAGTTCTAGGGGACACATGGTGTCAATCAACTCATACATCTGCTAGGATTGTGGTTTGCTTACTACTGTGGCAAAAAGATGGGTCATGCAAAGGAATGAGTTCAACTATACGGTAGAAACGCATCATGGTAACATCCTAACCAATGCATAAGAGAGAAAGAGAGGGAAATGGGTTTTTATCGACATGTTCAACTACGGCGGTGACCCCGGGTTCCGGCTTCACCTCTATTCGGCAGCAAACAACAGAGATAAAGCAATCAATAAAGATACAATGCACAAGAACATGATCAATTGTATAATGTGATGTACATGGTGTTGATGTGTTGCAAATTCCATTTAAGAGAAGTGCATTGCAAAGGGTTTTTCAAAATCACTCCAAATTGGAATTCAAAAATGATCCATATGCACATATCCCACTGTTCACCCATTTTAAAATGGTCAAACATGAAAACAAAGTGCATATTCGGAATCCTTGCATTTTTCTGATAATTTTTCATACATTATATGTCCAATTTTGATTTATGGTTAATTAGTTATTGAATTTCAAAGTTTAACCAATTTCAGGAATTATTTTTATATTAGAAAGTCAATTATTGCGTCAGCAAGGTTTTGACCTACTTCAAACTGACCTGTAGGCCAGGGCTGTCAGCCTCTCTATCTAATTTCCTTGTTAGATTTATCTAACGGAGATATTAGGAGGCCCTGGGCCCACATGGCAGTGGCTGTGAGGGGGGGGGGGGGTAGAAGTTAGGCTAATCCTCCACGTCACCTCACTGCCGGTGAGTCGCCGGCGACCCACCAGCACGGCGGCGACGCACGGGATGGTGGCTCCGCCCTCATTCAATGCGCTAAAACCATCCAGAAGTAGTCCAGCGCAGCCGCGTTGATTGGAGTATAGCAGAGCCGTGGGGAGGCCCCGGAACAGCGTCGGCGACGAGACCTAGCGCCAGCGGAGCCACGGCCTCGACGGAGTCGGTGTTGCAGTGGGATTTTAGATGCGGGAGTAAGTGCGTCGTGCCCCTGGGAGGTCTAGGAACACGATGGACACCACGATGAGGTTATTGGAGAACGGGAGCTTGCTCAACGTCAGCCATGGCGGCGACGGGGGTCGGCTCTCATTGTGGCGATGGCTAGAAGACACAATCGAAGAGAAAAGGTTGGGGGTTCGATACAGGAGCTCACCAGGAGCTCAACGGAGGCGATGGCGAAGTCCGAGAGGCTTGGATGGCGGAGTACTTCTGCTGCAACTTCTGGCGGGCGGCGGGGAAGAAAATGAAGGGGGCAGCGGTCCTAGGGAGTCTTCTGTAACAACCCATGAGCAATATTTAGAAATCATCATGAGTTTGTACTTTGTCTGTTGACTTTGTAACTTTGCATGGTGCTAAAGATTATAATTTCATGTGATGATTTAATTTACCAAGTGCTTTTGGACCCATTTGATCTGAATTTGAATTCAAACAGAAGGGCTCAAGAAAGTTGTTTGATGAATTGTTCCATTTGCAATTGTTCTCCCTAAACCCCAAACTTGGCATAGCTTTTTCTTTTCCATTGCCAAGGGTTTTAAAATCCTCACATCATTTTTTCCATCACTAAATATGTGGGTTGTAGTTCAAAGTGAATTTGAATTTCAAAAATAAAACTCCAAAATTTAGTTGTTGCAAAATTGTCCAAACGAAATTTATAAATTGGCTAATATTGCAAGGATCATTTTACATATTTTTATGTATTTTTAAACCTTGTAAATATTTCTGAAAAACCCCAAGTCCTTTTCCGTTTTTTTAATGGGCAAAGGCAGCAGGGGGGGGGGTTTCCCTCCTTGTTATTTTTCTTTCTGGCCGCAGCCCACCTGGGACTGTTCCTTCTCGGGCTCTAGCCCAGCTCCGAAGGGATAAGTTGGAGGGCGCCTGAGTCGTTTGATCTTCATCCAAGGGCCCTCCTTCTTCTTCTTTCCAGCGTGGACAGAGGTCCCCTCCCCCTCCTCTCTCACGCGCGACTCCGGCTAGAGCCGGTGGAGCCCTTCGGCCAGGGAGAGCTAGGCCCCCAATAAGAGGCAGCCGGAGACGCTTCGGGGAACCTAGGGTTCCTCCTCTCCAGTTCCCCCCTCGGTTCACCGCCTCCGCGCTCGGATTTTGGGGTTCTGCCACGCTGTGACCCATAGGTGACCGGGAGCAATTCCCCGCCGTCGAGCCTCCCCGCCGGCCGTGTTTTCGTGGTCGCCTTCCTGCGTGTGTTCCTGACCCGTTTCCATCGTCGGATCGAAGGTAGAAGAAGTGCTGCGAGACCGCAACGAGAGCACCCGCAGTGTCGTCTTTCTGCCTCCCTGTCGACCCGTTGCTCTGTCGTCTTCTCCAAGGCGTCGAGGTCGTCCCCAAGCTCCCCTAGGTGAGTTATGTCGGGACCCGGGGTTAGAGTATGCAAGTCCCTCTATGACATAGTCATATGGACAGCCGAGAACCGTACCCACTTGTCTAAGCAGACAAGGCCAAGCACAGAACGTTCTCGGAAAGCATCGTATGTGAGGGGCATCCCATCCAGGCCGGATGATCAACTGAGATGGGTCCTCATCGTCCGCACACATGTGTAATGACATGGGTGATGAACTCCCATATTCAAAGAAAAGTCGCCTCAACCATACTATTGACTATCTCATAACTCTTACATAGACTTACTCCATCCCGATCACTTAGTCGGGGTCTAGGGCGGGCTCGATCATACCACAAAGTGTGCACGAGATGGAGTCTCGAGCAATCGCATCGCGATGCCCCAAGCTGCGCACATCTAAGGGCCACTTGGTGTATGAAAGACCGACAGCCAGATCACAACTAAGGTCTCGAAAACCCATACAAAGACATGCATGTTATAAACATACACGTAGCACAGATGCCTTGTATGAAAAGCAGCTATCATTGCAATTCTCAACAAAGTATACATTTTATTGATAACTCTCATAGAGTGCACACAGAGATCACAAGCATGTGATCCAACATTACAACAGAAAAGCGGAAGCAAAGTAGGTCTGAGTACAGACAAGTTTAACAAATGGCTTAAGAATCCTTATTTAAACACAAGCCCTCCACGAGGAAACCAGTCGTCTGACTGGGACTAGACTAGCTTGATCTTCAGTCGTCGAGCTCGATGAAGAAACCACCTTCGGGGTCAGTGGGTTCATCTAAAACATAGAATAAGCAAACGTGAGTACAAAGTCGTACTCAGCAAGACATACATAGGAGCTATACTACTCATGCACATGTATCAAGGTAAAGGGAGGTGGGGTTCAAATGCAGAAGTGCCAGCTTTGACTTGGCTAGTCCTGAACTACGAGTAACAGACTTGAGGTAAGAAGCGTACACGAGTCCACTACTTTCTCCAACAAATTACACCACTATGGTGCCTTCCTCGACTTCCCCACGAGAAAGCACGCCATAGCACTCACACTTATCTTGGTGTATTTTAGAAGTATCCAGTTCAAGTTGTCTAATAATCCAGCTAAGCTTTCCAAGCAGTCCTTAACCGCGGACGGGGCTATTCGAATAGTTTTGCTAACCCTGCAGGGGTGTACCACTACACACACATGATCAGCATTTACCGCCTTTGATCTCGACACCATTCAAGGGGTGTCAGCGAGGATGCTCACCACAACTGTTGCCTCATAGCCTATCTAGTCCAAGAAAGCCGCCTACCTGGGTTGGCTACCAGTATTGTGAACCCGGCCGGTTTACCGAAGTGGACCCAGGTGATGTGTGCGTGGTGCATAAGCCGGTCTCGGTTGAGCCGTTCTCTCACTTAGCAGTCAGGCCACAAGCCTACCAGAACTCCGAACTACTGCGACATCTGGACATCGAAAGGGATAAGTTAATAGGTTGAGAGGGGTCAGTGAGCCCAATGTGAGGTTGTACTCTTCATCTTGGATCACCACACAAGACCTCGGACTTAGGGTGGTGTTCAACGAGACAACCCACCGTGGACTCCTACACAGCCTCTCATCGTTCACCTTGTATTAGGGTAGATTCACCAACACCTTTCCACCAACATCATCATGATCACTACCATCCCAACACACATAACAGTAACATCGTGGTATCACTCTAAGCATGCAATAAGGAGTTACAATTGCAGGGGGCACATGATATCAATCAACTCCTACATTTGCTAGGATTGTGATTTGCCTACTACTTTGACAAATTATAGGTCATGCAAAGGAATGGTTTAATCTATGCGGTAGAAACGTAGCATGGTAATCATCCTATACAATGCATTAGCGAGACATGAGAGGGAAGTGGGATTTTATCGACATGATCAATGGGGGTTTGCTTGCCTTGCTGACGAGGTTCGGGTTCGGGATCTTCAACGAAGGGGGCTTCCTCCTGTTCCGGTTCCACCTCTACTCGACAAACGACAAACAAGGTAGAAAAGTAAATAAAATGCACATTCACATGGTTGAAGGTTCATACTTGATGTATATGCTTTGATGTGTGAAGCAATTCCACTTAAATGGGATATTTGCAAATGAACTTGCAAATTTAAACTCCACATATGATTTCCAATTTAGCCAAGTTGCATATGGAATTGTTTGATCAAGTTAAACCATTTTGAAATATGTATGATAAGCCTCTGAAGTTCAAGTATAATGTGGTATGTTGCTATGGTTCAAATTGCAAATGCATTTGAAATGAATTTGATTTAATTCCATTTAAACCAAATAGCAAATGCTACTGGTCACATTTTAAATTCAACTCAAAAAAAGTTGAAAGTTAGAAATTTGGATAGGTTATTTTCTCCTTATCATTTTTCATATATTATTTGTTAAATTTGGAGTTAATATGAATTTTCTATGAATTTTCAAAGTTTCAGCCTTTTTCTGGATTCTATGGAATTTCTCTGATTTCTTTTTATTCTGGAAAATTCAATTACTGCGTCAGGCTTGCGCAAGGGTGACGTCAGGGGGGGGGGGGCGCTGACTGGTGGGCCAGGGTTGTCAGCCTCTTTGACTAAAATCCCGGTTAGTTTAAACTAACTAGGGGATTAAGGGGGGGGCAAGGGCCCACTGTCAGTGACCCAGGGTCACTTAACCCAGGTGGGGTTAAGCCCCTAATCACTGCCACGTCGGCAGGTTGCCGGCGGCTAAACGCCGGCGACCTTCCAGCACGGCGGCGACACACGGGACGGCGGCTCCGTGGTCCAAAAGAGGCGCCGAGACCACCAGAAGAAATCTCGTGCACGTCCGCGTCAAGCTAAGCAGAGCAAGGCCGCGGGGGTGGCCGGAATCTTCGTCGGCGTTGAGCTTTTGCGGCGGCCGTGGCTCGATGTAGACGCAGGCGTCGACTCCGTGCACCAAGACGACCGGGGAGCAGCGTGTTGCAACACTGGGGTGGAGGGGAACACGACGCGCGTCCTGGTTGAGACGGAGGAGCACATGGGCGACCTCGAGCTCACCCATGGCGGAGGCCGTGCTCGGCTCCCATGGCGGATCCAGCTAGAGGGGCTGCGGGGCTCTGATAGCTTGGGGGAAAAGCTCACCAGATCACAGGGATCACGACGAGGTAGTCGTTGGAGTCGAGGAGGTCACAGCGGCAGGGAATTTAACGAAGACCTTCACGGCGGCCGGCGGCGAGAGGATGAAGGGGATGTTGTTGGTGGAGCTTCCTTGCTCGATTCCTTCTGCAGCTCGGAGTAGTCGACGACGAGGAACTTGAAGGACACGGCGCATAGCTTGACAGGTCCACTGGCCACGCGTGGAAACGACGGCGAACGGCGACGCTCTCGGGTGGAGGAAGAAATCGGTGAGGGAGGAGTGGAGAGCGAGCCAGGAGGGGGGAATGGACGGGCGGCTTCGAGGCGGGTCTCCACGGCTCAAGGTGAGGGCACGGGGAGGCCTGGAAGCCCCTGGACGTCGAGGTGGCGTCCACGGCGTGCTCGGCCTCTCCAGCGAGCTGCTTGGAGGCGTGGGGAGAGGGAGAAGACCCTGCTGCCCCTGGTGGGTTGGGCTGGGCCAGGTAAGTGGGCCAACAGGCCAGAAGCCAGGTAAGTTCCTTTTCTTTTCTTTCTGTTTTCTTTTCTGACATTTTTTTTGGCTAGCTAAAAAAAATAGCAAACCATTTTATTAAATGCTCATAATTTTTATCTGGCCTCACAAAATAATATACTAGCCATTTATAAACTTTGAACATTTTTAAAATTCAAATTATTTGAACTTTAAATCAAATAGGGGTTTTTGATTAATTCCAAGGCACTGTTTGAATATTTGAAAAATCCATGAGCATGGGGTAGGTCCCACATCACTTGATATGTGATCACACTCATTTATAAGACTTTTCAAAAATAAAACATGAGTTTTTGGAGAAGATTTTTATCTGGCCTTTTGAATTAATTCATCTTGGGGGGGGTTTCCTTCTCCCATTTTGCTTTTGAATTTGATTTCAATGATTTCTTTTGAAAATTTTAACATGATGCAAGATGACTTTGATCCTAGCACATTACCTAACAGAGGGTTCTGACAACTCGCCCCCACTCAAAATAATCTCGTCCCGAGATTCAGAAGTTTGCGGGAGGAAGGTGGGGTACTCTGGCACGGAGACGGTCTTCTCTTTCCCACGTAGCTTCTCCCTCAGAGTGGTGTGACCATTGCACTTTCAGAAACTTAATCTTATGACGACAAGTGACACGCTCTGCGGAATCAAGAATACGAACGGGGTATTCTCGATAAGAAAGGTCATCTTGGAGATCAAGCGTTTCATGGTCGACTTCGGGGATGGGGTCCTTGAAGCAACGCCTGAGTTGGGACACATGGAATACATCATGTACTCGGGAAACGTGCGGGGGTAGTTCAAGTTGGTAGGCAACTTCTCCACGTTTAGCAAGAATGCGGAAAGGTCCGATGTAACGTGGGGCCAACTTGCCTTTGATACCGAATCGTTGGGTTCCCTTCAGAGGAGTAACCCGAAGGTAAGCCTTCTCATCCAAACTGTAGCTCTCTTGCCTATGATGACGATCATAGTAGCTTTTCTTACGAGACTGGGTTGCTTTCAATTGATCACGAAAAATGCGAACTTGCTCTTCTGCTTCCTTGATCATATCCGGTCCAAAGAATTGTCTTTCACCGGTTTCTGACCACTTTAGGGGTGTTCGACATCGTCGTCCATAAAGGATTTCAAAAGGAGCCATATTCAGACTAGATTGGAAGCTATTGTTATCAGCAAATTCGGCAAATGGAAGAGACTTCTCCCAATTCTTTCCGAATGAGATAACACAAGCTCTGAGCATGTCTTCAAGAATTTGGTTAACCCTTTCGACTTGACCGCTAGACTGAGGATGGAAAGCTGTACTAAAGGAGAGATGAGTTCCCATAGCATTCTAAAAGCTTCTCCAGAATCTAGAGGTGAAAAGGCTACCACGATCAGAATTGATTTCCAAAGGAACACTGTGAAGGGATACAATTCTAGAGACATACAAGTCCGCTAACTGGCTAGCAGTTATAGACTCGCGAACTGGAAGGAAGTGAGCAACTTTGGAAAGCCTATCTATGACAACGAAGATAGCATCGTTTCCTTTCTGGGTTTTTGGAAAGCCGGTGATGAAGTCCATACCGACTTTGTCCCATTTCCACTCTGGAATAGGCAAAGGTTGAAGTGTACCAGCAGGTCTTTGATGTTCTGCCTTAATGCGACGACAAACATCACATTCCGCAACAAATTGAGCAATGTCTCTCTTCATCCTAGTCCACCAAAATCTCAGGCGTAGATCTCGGTACATTTTTTTGCTACCGGGATGAATCGAGAGGGGTGTGTCATGGGCCTCCTTGAGGATGAGTTGCCTTAGTTCCCTATTCTTAGGTAATACCAAACGATTTCCAAAGAATACCGTTCCCTTGCTATCTGTGGAGAAACATTTAGCAACTCCGCTAGCAATGTTCTCCTTGATCCGGCGAACACCTCGTGCACGCCTATGGGCAACTATGATTTGATCCTCAAGAGTTGGTTTCGCCACCAAGGTAGAAAGATAGCCATGAGGAACAATCTCAAGATTGAGCTTGCAAAATTTCTCATGAAGAAGTGGTTGATACTGTTGTAACATGAGGTTGTTACAATACGACTTACGACTTAGTGCATCAGCCATGACATTGGCTTTTCCTGGGGTTTAAGAAATTCCTACGTCGTAATCTTTTATCAACTCAATCCAGCGTCTTTGCCTGAGATTATGATCTGGCTGGGTGAAAATGTATTTGAGGCTTTGGTGGTCGGAATAGATCTCACAACAATTACCAAGGAGGTAATGTCGCCAAGTTGTTAGGGCATGAAATATGGCAGCGTGTTCAAGGTCATGGGTAGGATAGTTCTCTTCATGTGGCTACAACTTGCGTGAAGCATAAGCTACCACATGTCTATCTTGCAGAAGTATGCACCCTAACCCTTGCCGTGAGGCGTCACAATAGATCTCGAAATACTTTTTGTGTCTGGAGGTGCAAGTACGGGTGCAGAAGTCAATCTTCGTTTTAGCTCTTGAAAGCTTTCCTCGCACTTGGGAGTCCATAGGAATTTCTTATCTTTCTTGAGGAGTTTAGTTAGAGGCTTTGCAACTTTAGAAAAGTTCTCGACGAAGCGGCGGCAATAGCTGGCTAGGCCAAGAAAACTCCTAACTTGCTTAACCGATTCAGGTGGAGTCCAGTCAAGGACGGCCTGAACTCTCTCGGGATTCACAGCAATTCCTTTTGCAGAAATCACGTGGCCTAAGTAGGTCAGTTCTGGTAGCCAAAATTCACACTTGGAGAATTTAGCATACAGGCGATGCTCTCTAAGTTTCATCAATACCAGCCTTAGGTGTTCGGCATGTTCTTCTTCGTTCTTCGAGTAGATGAGAATGTCATCAAGATAAACTACAACAAATTTATCTAAGTACTCCATGAAGATCGAATTCATCATGCGCGAGAAAGTGGCGGGGGCATTGGTTAAACCAAAGGACATGACGGTGTACTCGTAAAGACCATAACGAGTAGTAAAAGCCGTTTTTGGAATGTCCTTGTTTCGGATTTTGATTTGATGATAACCCAATCTCAAATCCATCTTGGAGAAGACAGAGGATCCTGCAAGTTGATCATAAAGATCATTGATCCTGGGCAGTGGGTACTTGTTCTTTATCGTCGCTAAATTTAGCGGGCGATAGTCTGCGCACATCCTTTATGTTCCATCTTTCTTTGTTACGAACAGAACGTGGCAACCCCATGGCGATGAGCTAGGGCGGATGAAGCCTTTTTCGAACAAAGCTTCCAGTTGGGTTTTAAGCTCAGCTAACTCACGTGGGGCTATTTTGTATGGGCGTCTAGATATTGGTGCGGTTCCTGGCACAAGATCCACTATAAACTCTACACATCTGTCGGGTGGCATGCCCGACAGCTCTTCAGGAAAGACATCCGGGAAGTCACGAACCACCGGAACATCTTCAAGGTCTGGAAGGGGAAGTACATTCAAAGAATGCACTTGTGTTCTTGTTCTGGGTGCGGTGTAGTTGACGGTCTTGCCTGAAGGGTGGGTGAGTTTCACTGATTTGCCTTTGCAATCAAGGTAGGCATTCTGCCTTGATAGCCAATCCATGCCAAGGATTACATCGATGTCTGAAGACTTGAGGGCTATGAGTGAAGCAAGGAATACTAAACTCTCAATTGCAATTTGATTACCATGGCTTACTCTATTAGTTTGGCATCTTGACCCTGGAGTTTGAATAATCATTGGGGTGGACAATTCAACAAAAGATAACTCATGACGAAGTGCATAACTTTCCGACATGAATGAATGAGATGCTCCTGGGTCGAAAAGAACGGAAGTAGGAACATAATTGACTGGGAGCGTACCAAGAATGACATCAGTGGTGTCGTCAGTCTCTTCGGCGGCAATCTGGTTCACACGTCCACGAGTGGCGGGAGGAGCGGGTTTGGTGGTGTAGACCTTCTGGGGTGGCTTGCCACGACCATTGTTGTTGCCTTCGGCACGGGGTGGAGCATTCTGATTCTGGAGATGGTTCTAGGGACACTCATGGGAGTAGTGGCCTGCCTGACCACACTTGTAGCAGGCTCCAAAGACAGTGCGTGGAGCTGGGTTGTTCGGTGGAGCGGGGTGGAACTGAGCTGGTGGACGAGGCGCCACATAGGATGGCCTCGGTGGGTTGTTCTGGCGGAACATACTGTTGGGGATCCAGATCTTGCGCTTCTGAGAGCCTGAGATGGATGAACCATCATCTCTAGGGTGTTTGCGGAAGTCGTTGGGTGTGTTCATGTCCTCCGCCTTGATGGCTTTGTTGACAAGGACCTGAAAGGTGCCAAAGTCATGCAGGTTGAGCTCACGACGGAGTCCAGAATTTAGTCCACGACGGAACCTCTCTTGCTTCTTTGCGTCGGTGGAGACTTCTTCAGTAGCATAAAGAGCCAGTCGGTTGAACTCACGACTAAACTCGTCAACAGTCCTTCTTCCTTGAGTGAGGTTGCAGAACTCCTCACGCTTGCGGTCCATAAGACCCTTTGGAATGTGGTGCTCGCGGAAGGAAGTGCAGAATTCATCCCAAGATGTGGGCGGTCCAACGGGACGCATGTTCAGGAAGTTCTCCCACCAAGTTCTAGCTGCACCCTCAAGGTGGTAAGTGGCATAGCTGACCTTGTCGCCATCTGCAACATGGCATGCCTGGAGCTTCCTCTCTATGCTGCGAAGCCAGTCATCGGCGTCAAGGGGCTCGGTGGAGTAACTGAAAACCGGGGTATGAAGCCGGATGAAGTCATTCAACGACACCAACTTGTTGCGCTGCTGAGTGGTGTTGCGGGCAATGACCTCCAGCAAATGGTGAGAGTCTCAGCGGTTCCTCTCAACCTCCATCAGAACCTGAGCCATCGTGGGTGGGGGTGGAAGGTTGCCTTCCTCCTGTTCATTCCCACGACCCTGGGCACGACCAAGCTGGCCACGGGTTCCTTGAGACATCCTGAAGGTGAAAACCAAAGTCAAACAGAGTTGATTGGAAGAGTCTAAACAAGGTATTGAAGTACTGGAAGGATTACAGAGCAAAGGAAGTAATCATCTTGACAACATGGTGATAAAAGCATACAAGCCATATATTCACAAGTTGTCATACAAACCATACATCGTTTTAGTACAAGCACCAAGCTAATACAAACGTGATGAAGATGATACATCCTTCAGAGGCACTCTGACTTCCTATACATTATTTATCTAAGCCTCTGGAACTTAGAACACCTTGCGTACAATATACTAAGATAATACTACATCCTCACTAAGTAAGACCACATGCGGTATCACTCATCTCCATCTCCATAGTAGTCCTCGTAAAAGTTACCCGCGTATCCCGGTAGCTGAAGGTGACCATCGGAAAACACGGAGGCCTGTGGACCCTGATATCCATTTGGGCAAGGATGGGGCCTAGGTCCAGCGTAGGGTGGAAGCAGAGGACCACGAGGTGGAAAAATGCCTCCAATCTCGGGCCAAGCAACTCGAGAAGGCATCTGTGTCCTGACTGGGTAGATAGCATCATACTCGACTGATCCAACACTCACGAAGGGTGCCAAGAGTGTCAGTGCTCGATACAGACGAACAAGGGTGGCGTGAAGCTCGAAACGGAGAGCGCGTGCATCACGATCTCGATCATAAGCAAACCTAGAAGTCATCTAAAGCAAAGGATCCTCCAAAGAGTGATCTGTGTACAGTCCGGTGTAATATCCCTCTTCTCCTGGAAGTGCAGCAGGGATATAGCGGAACGAGGTCTCTCTCAGCATAGTGTTCTCCTCTCTCAGCAGGGTAATACATGAGTATGCAGCATCCTGCACAGCCATGGTCTCAGTCATGCCAATGCCATGTCCAAAGTGGATAGGCTGAGTGACTCCATTGTGGTGCGGGTAGATCCTGACAATGCAGTGGAACTGGGTCTGGTTGAAGTCAAGGAACTGCTTCTCAACTGTGTACTCATGGTACCATCGGTATCCAATGAAGGACATCATCTCGATCAACGTGGCGGGATGGCCACGCACACCGAGGCACCTGGTCAAACGAACAATCTGCCGAGGGGGAAGATCTGCCATCTGAAACAGAAAGAAGGAGTTTGCAAATGCATCAGATTATGAAGAAACCTGGAATGACTCGGATAGTATAACGTCTGTAATTGCAAGAAAAAGAAAATTTCTTACAACATGGAAACAGCACTTACATACGATGTAAGAAATCAGGAAGCACAACAACTCGAACGAACCGAACACAACCTTCCTACGGCTACAAGGAAGCAAACAATGAGATGTTCTAATCAGACAGAGGTGAGCCTAGTCCTCTCTTCCCGTAGAATAAGATGAGGGTGACTCAGAACTCAGAACCAAGGGGGTAAGGAGAAAAAGAAGCCTTACGTTGTTCCCTCATATACCAGAGTAACTATATAACTATAGCAAGCTAGACTCGACTTCGGCCAAGGCTGCTAGTCCTACAGTCAGTCCTGCTCTAATACCAAGTCTGTCGGGACCCGGGGTTAGCGTATACATGTCCCGCTATGACATAGTCATATGGAGAGCCGAGAACCGTACCCACTTGTCTAAGCAGACAAGGCCAAGCACAGAACGTTCTCGGAAAGCATCGTACGTGAGGGGCATCCCATCCAGGCCGGATGATCAATTGAGATGGGTCCTCATCGTCCACACACAAGTCTAATGATATGGGTGATGAACTCCCATATTCAAAGACAAGTCGCCTCAACCATACTATCGACTATCTCATAACTCTTAGAGAGACTTACTCCAGCCCGATCACTTAGTCGGGGGCCAAGGGCGGCTCGATCATACCACAAAGTGTGCACGAGACGGAGTCTCGAGGAATTGCATCGCGATGCCCCAAGCTGCGCACATCTAAGGGCCACTTGGTGTATGAAAGACCACCAGCCATATCACAACTAAGGACCCGAAAACCCATACAAAGACATGCATGTTATAAACATACACGCAACACACATGCCTTGTATGAACAGCAGGTATCATTGCAATTCTCTACAAAGTATACATTTTATTGATAACTCTCACAGAGTGCACACAGAGATCACAAGCATGTGATCCAACATTACAACAGACAAGCGGAAGCAAAGTAGGTCTGAGTACAGACAAGTTTAACAAATGGCTTAAGAAGCCTTATTTAAACACAAGCCCTCCACGAGGAAACCAATCATCTGACTGGGACTAGACTAGCTTGATCTTCAGTCGTCGAGATCGATGAAGAAGCCACCTTCGGGGTCAGTGGGTTCATCTAAAACATAGAATAAGAAAACGTGAGTACAAATTCGTAATCAGCAAGACTTACATAGGAGCTATACTACTCATGCACATGTATCAAGGTAAAGGGAGGTGGGGTTCAAATGCAGAAGTGCCAGCTTTGACTTGGCTAGTCCTGAACTACGAGTACCATACTTGAGGTAAGAAGCGTACACGAGTCCACTACTTTCTCCAACCAATTACACCACTATGGTGCCTTCCTCGACTTCCCCACGAGAAAGCACGCCATAGCACTCACACTTATCTTGGTGTATTTTAGAAGTATCCAGTTCAAGTTGTCTAATAATCAAGCTAAGCTTTCCAAGCAGTCCTTAACCACGGACGCGGCTATTCCAATAGTTTTGCTAACCCTGCAGGGGTGTACCGCTACACACACATGATCAACATTTACCGCCTTTGATCTAGACACCATTCAAGGGGTGTCAGCGAGGATGCTCACCACAACTGTTGCCTCATAGCCTATCTAGTCCAAGAAAGCCGCCTACCTGGGTTGGCTACCACTATCGTGAACCTGGCCGGTTTACCGAAGTGGACCCAGGTGATGTGTGCGTGGTGCATAAGCCGGTCTCGGTTGAGCCGTTCTCTCACTTAGTAGTCAGGCCACAAGCCTACCAGAACTCCGAACTACTGCGACATCTGGACATCGAAAGGGATAAGTTAATAGGTTGAGAGGGGTCAGTGAGCCCAATGTGAGGTTGTACTCTTCATCTTGGATCACCACACAAGAACTCGGACTTAGGGTGGTGTTCAACGAGACAAGCCACCGTGTACTCCTACATAGCCTCTCATCGTTGACCTTGTATTAGGGTAGATTCACGAACACCTTTCCACCAACATCATCATGATCACTACCATCCCGACTCACATAACAGTAACATCATGGTATCACTCTAAGAATGCAATAAGCAGTAACAATTGCAGGGGCCACATGATATCAATCAACTCCTACATTTGCTAGGATTGTGGTTTGCCTACTACTGTGACAAATGATAGGTCATGCAAAGGAATGGGTTCATCTATGCGGTAGAAATGTAGCATGGTAATCATCCTATACAATGCATAAGCGAGACATGAGAGGGAAGTGGGATTTTATCGACATGATCAATGGGGGTTTGCTTACCTTGCTGACGAGGTTCGGGTTCGGGGTCTTCAACAAAGGGGGCTGCCTCCTGTTCCGGTTCCACCTCTACTCGACAAACAACAAACAAGGTAGCAAAGTAAATAAAATGCACAAACACATGGTTGAAGGTTGAAACTTGATATATATGCTTTGATGTGTGAAGCAATTCCACTTAAATGGGGTATTTGCAAATGAATTTGCAAATTTAAACTCCACATATGATTTCCAATTTAGCCAAGTTGCGTATGACATTGTCTGATCAAGTTAAAACATTTTGAAATGTGTATGATAAGCCTCTGAAGTTCAAGTATAATTTGGTATGTTTCTATGGTTCAAATTGCAAAAGCATTTGAAATGAATTGGGTTTAATTCCATTTAAACCAAATAGCAAATGCTACTGGTCACATTTTTAATTCAACTCAAACAAAGTTGAAAGTTGGAAATTTGGATAGGTTATTTCCTCCTAATCATTTTTCATATATTATTTGTTAAATTTGGAGTTAATATGAATTTTCTATGAATTTTCAAAGTTTTAGCCTTTTTCTGGATTTTCTGGAATTTCTCTGACTTCTTTTTATTCTGTAAAATTCAATTACTGCGTCAGGCTTGCGCAAGGGTGACGTCAGGGGGGGGCTGACTGGTGGGACAGGGTTGTCAGCCTCTCTGATTAAAATCCTGGTTAGTTTAAACTAACGAGGGGATTAAGGGGGGGCCAGGGCCCACTGTCAGTGACCCAGGGTCACTTAACCCAGGTGGGGTTAAGCCCCTAATCACTCCCATGTCGGCAGGCTGCCGGCGGCTAAACGCCGAAGACCTTCCAGCACGGCGGCGACACACGGGACGACGGCTCCGTGGTCCAAAAGAGGCGCCGAGACCACCAGAAGAAAGCCCGTGCACGTCCGCGTCGAGTTGAGGAGAGCAAGGCCGCGGGGGTGGCCGGAATCTTCGTCGGTGTTGAGCTTTTGCGGCGGCCGTGGCTCGGTGTAGACGCAGGCGTCAACTCCGTGCACCAAGACGACCGGGGAGCAGCGCGTTGCAACGCTGGGGTGGAGGGGAACACGACGCGCGTCCTGGTTGAGACGGAGGAGCACAGGGGCGACCTCGAGCTCACGGGTCCAGCTAGAGGGGTTCCGGGGCTCTGAGAGCTTGGGGGAAAAGCTCACCAGATCACAGGGATCACGACGAGGTAGTCGTTGGAGTCGGGGAGGTCACAACGGCGGGGAATTTAACGAAGACCTTCACGGCGGCTGGTGGCGAGAGCTTGAAGGGGACGTCGTTGGTGGAGCTTCCCGGCTCGATTCCTTCTGCAGTTCGGAGTGGTCGACGACGAGGAACTTGAAGGACACGGCGGTGTAGCTTGACAGGTCCACTGGCCACGCGTGGACACGACGGCGAACGGCGGCGCTCTCGGGTGGAGTAAGAAATCGGTGAGGGAGGAATGGAGAGCGAGCCAGGAGGGGGGGAATGGACGGGCGGCTTCGAGGCGGGTCTCCACGGCACGAGGTGAGGGCACGGGGAGGCCTGGAAGCCCCTGGACGTCGAGGTGGCGTCCACGGCGTGCGCGGCCTCTCCAGCGAGCTTCTTGGAGGCGTGGGGAGAGGGAGAAGACCCTGCTGCCCCTGGTGGGTTGGGCTGGGCCAGGTAAGTGGGCCAACAGGCCAGAAGCCAGGTAAGTTCCTTTTCTTTTCTTTCTGTTTTCTTTTCTGACATTTGTTTTGGCTAGCTAAAAAAATAGCAAACCATTTTATTAAATGCTCATAATTTTTATCTGGCCTCACAAAATAATATACTAGCCATTTATAAAGTTTGAACATTTTTAAAATTCAAATTATTTGAACTTTAAATCAAATAGGGGTTTTTGATTAATTCCAAGGCACCGTTTGAATATTTGAAAAATCCATGAGCATGGGGTGGGTCCCACATCACTTGATATGTGATCACACTCATTTATAAGACTTTTCAAAAATCAAACATGGGTTTTTGGAGAAGATTTTTATCTGGCCTTTTGAATTAATTCATCTGGGGGGGTTTCCTTCTCCCATTTTGCTTTTGAATTTGATTTCAATGACTTCTTTTGAAAATTTTAACATGATGCAAGATGACTTTGATCCTAGCACATTACCAAACAGAGGGTTCTGACAAGTTATGCCTTCCCCGCTTCCCATAGCTTACCGTGCCGTAGTCCCATGTCGCGAGTCTGCATCGTCTCCGTTGTGTCGTCGCCGCCGTGCAGCTCGAGGCCGCCGTGTCCATGGCGTGCTCTGGGTATGCGCGCGTGAGTTCCTTGTGTGTCCAGTTCATGCGTAGGATGTCAAGGTGTGGCCTTTGTTCGCGTTAGATGCTGGAGTCGCCCTCTCTGAACCGCGTTGGAGCAGTGTGCCGCCAAGGAGTTGACGGTCACATATAGGATGTGATCGCACAAACTAGTTGTCTACCTTTGAAACTAATCTGTGGACCGTTGTGATATTCGAGGAAGGATAGTGAATCTGGATCATGTAATCACTAAAACTTCTGAGGGATGATTGTTTTACTGTGAGCTCATCTATAATATGATTATTATGAACTCATTGTGATGAACTAGTCTTAATTGTTTTCCTTGCAAATATTTTGTAGAAAATGAATCCAAATGAACATCGTGAATTGCTTTCTTTCATGGCTGGTTATAGACTTAAAGTAAATGGGTCAAACTTCATTGATTGGTATCTACGCCTTAGGACTTCACTCAAGAGAGGAAACATCTTGTTCATAATAGAAAACCATGTGGGAGATCCTCCGGATAACAATGGAGATGAACAAGAAATTATGGATTACTATGTTCGTCGACAGAAATACTTTGTGGTGAAGAATGTTATGGAACACTCCATGTCAAATGAGTTGAGCAATCTATTTGGGGAAACTAGTGCTTATGACATGATAGACACGCTAAAGTCATTGTTTATACGTCAGTTCAGAGTGGCCAGATTTGAGTTAGAAAAACAGTTTCTTTCTACAAGGATGGAAAAGCACACCTGCCTGATAGCCCACCTAGACAAGATGCATAGGATGTATCTGAGCCTTGTGGAAGACTTTGACTATTGGACAACAAATGAATCTACCACAGAGGAGTGTGCGATAAACACGGTGCTACATTAGCTTCCACCGAGTTATAAAGAGTATGTCCATGGCTATGTCGGGAGAGGAGATAACATACATCTCCAGGATTTCATCACTAAACTTCTTGATGCAAAGGTTGCACCCACTGAAGGAGAAATTTTTGATGGAGAAGGTATATATTTGATATACTCATTATAAATGTTTGTTCCCTTATACATAATTTGCAGTTTAATAAGTATTTGATACTTTTTCTTTTTTATGAAAATAGGGCCTGCCGTTGCATGGACGGGAAGAGGTGCGATCCAGGATTGATGGCAACCAAGAAAGTTGATGGCCACCAAGATTTCACCAAGACATCTATCATAGAATTATAATTAGAGTATTAGATAAATCTTTTGTAATTGATTAAGTATGAACACTTAGTGATATGTCTTGCATCTCGCAAGATGAAGTTATTCATGTTTTGAGACAAGTCAGTTGTTCCAGTTTGATGAATAAAGTGTGCTTATACTATGATTGCAATTGAGTTTATAATATGATACAAGCATTTATAAAACACCATAATTGTCAAGTGATATTCAATGTTTAATGATTAAGTTATTATGAGTAACAATAAGGTCAAAAGTCATAACTATACTAAATGCATGAGATGAATTCATAAATGATGAAGTCATTAGATACTCGATCTATTAACTCATGAATTTATTATCAACCAAGATGACTAATGACGGAGTTCTAGCAAAGTAGAACTTGCGCCAAACATTGTACACAAATGATGTATTAACCAAGCGCATAAATAATCATTAAAGATGCTTTGCATGATTAATTGAACAAGGATTCAATTGAGATCATAAATCTGGGATTACGGAATCACAGTGAAGTAAAATATAAGAAAACGAATCACCATGATGTGATCAAAGTGATAAGTATTATAGTTGACATAAATGGGAGACTTGTGGAAATAATGCCACAAATTACGATGGAAGTTTAAAGTGCTCAAGCACCTAAAACCATTCGTAGTCATGCTAAAATGTAGTATGGTCTAAATACATTCCCCTTACGCTAATGCTATTTTGAATGAACAAAGTTGTTATAATTTATTAAGTTAAAACACCCACTTCATGAAATAAGGAAAGCATTCTGAATTTAAAGAAGCTGGTGACTCCATATGATGATGGTGTTAGAAAGTTTCTAGAAGTTTTACATGATATAACTTTCTTTGTATTAGAGTTGTGAGAAATTGTAAAACACACCTTCCCAAATAGGAAAACTTGTATTGCTTGAATTAGTGAATGAGAAGATGGTTCTCAAGGAATAAACCAATGGGAGAAAAGTTGTCCGGACCCGGGGTTAGCGTATGCAAGCCTCGCTACAACACAATCATATGGAGAGCCGTGAACCGTACCCACTTGTCTAAGCAGACAAGGCCAAGCACAGAACGTTATCGAAAAGCATCGAACGTGAGGGGCATCCCATTCAGGCGGATGATCAACAGAAATGGGTCCTCATCGTCCGCACAAAAGTCTAAATGATATGGGTGATGAACTCCCATACTCATAGACAAGTGACCTCAACCATACTATCGATTGTATTATAACCCTTACATAGACTTACTCCAGCCCGATCACTTAGTCGGGGTCTAGGGCGGGCTCGATCATACATCAAAGTGTGCACGTGACGGAGTCACGAACAATCGCATCGCGATGCCCCAAGCTGCGCACATCTAAGGGCAACTTGGTGTATAAAAGACCGCCAACCAGGTCACAACTAAGGTCTCGAAAACCCATACTAAGACATGCATGTTATTATCATACACGCAGCACAGATGTCCAGTATGAACAGCAGGTATCATTGCAATTCTCTACAAAGTATACAACTTTATTGATAACTCTTACAGAGTGCACACAGAGATCACAAGTCTGTGATCCAACATTACATCAAACATGCGGAAGCAATGTAGGTCTGAGTACAGAAAAGTTTAACAAATGGCTTAGACAAGCCTTATCTATAAACAAGCCCTTCCACAAGGGAACAGTCGTCTGACTGGGACTACACAAGCTTGATCAGTCGTCAAGCTCCAGGAAGATTCCACCTTCGGGGTCAGGGGGTTCATCTAAAACATAGAATAAGCAAACATGAGTACAAAGTCGTACTCAGCAAGACTTACGTAGGAACTATACTACTCATCCACATGTATCAAGGTAAAGGAAGGTGGGGTTCAAAAGCAGAAGTGCCAGCTTTGACTTGGCTAGTCCTGAACTATGAGTACAAGCCTTGAGGTAAGAAGCGTACACGAGTCCACTACCTGTCTCCAACCAATTACACCACTATGTTGCCTTCCTCGACTTCCCCACGAGAAAGCACGCCATAGCACTAACGCTTATCTTGGCAAGTTTTATAAGTATCCAGTTCAAGTTGTCTAATAATCATGCTAAGCTTTCCAAGCAGTTCTTAACCGCAGACGCGGCTATTCGAATAGTTTTGTTAACCTTGCAGGGGTGTACTACTACACACACGTGTCATCACTTACCGCCTTTTGCGTGTCACCGTTCAAGAGGTGACAGTGAGGATGCCACCAAAACACTTCGCCCACAGCTCCGTTCTAGTCCAGAGAGTCGCCTATCAGAGGGGGATCCGTATGGAAGTCTGGCCGAGGTTCCAGTACAGCCTCCAACGATGTGTGCAGGGTCCCAAGACGGTCTTTAAAAGCCGTTCATCCACTTCGCAGACCGTGCCATAGCCCTACCAGAACTCTGAACTACTGCGACTTTTGGGGTTTGAACGGGGTGAGGTACTAGGATAAGAGGGGTCAGTGAGCCCAATGTGTGGTTGTACTCTTCTTCTTGGATCACCACACAAGAACTCGGACTTAAGGCGGTGTTCAACGAGACAACCCACAGTGTACTCCTACACAACCTCTCATCGTTCACCTTGTATTAGGGTAGATTCACCAACACATTTCCACCAACATCAACATGATCACTACCATTCCGACTCACATAACAGTAACAACATTGTATCACTCTAAGCATGCAATAAGCAGTAACAGTTGCAGGGGCCACATGATATCAACCAATTCCTACATCTGCTAGGATTGTGGTTTGCTTACTAATGTGACAGAAAGATAGGACATGCATAGGATATGGGTTCAACTATGCGGTAGAAACGCATCATGGTAATCATCCTAAACAATGCATAAGCGAGACTGAGAGGGAAATGGGTTTTTATCAACATGATCAATGGGGGTTTGCTTGCCTTGCTGATGAGGTTCAGTCACGGGGTCTTCAACGAAGGGGGTGATCTCGGGTTCCGGCTCCACTTCTATCCGAGCAAACAATACAAACAAGGTGATTAAGATAAGGTACAATGCACAAGCACATGATCAATTGTATACAGTGATGTTCATGGTACTGATGTGTTGAGCATTCCATTTAAAAGGAGTAGATTGCATTTGAAATGCAAATTCAAACTCCATTTGATTTACCGATGAGTTTCAAATGCATTTGAAACCATGAATGTTCATTTGAGATGGTTGATCATAAAGTGATGTTGTAAAGGTGAGGTAAAGCCTTTGATGTGTGGATGAAATCATTAAAAAAAAGTGTGTTGCAAAGTCATTTGTAAATTCACTCCAAATTTGAATTCAAATTAAATTCATATGGATGTTGTCCACTGTTCACCTAATTTAAATTGGTCAAACATGAAAAAAGTCCATATTCAGAATCCTTGCATTTTTCTGATAATTTTAGACATATTATTTGTCTAATTTGGAGTTAAAATGAATTAATTATGAATTTCCAAAGATTTGGCTAATTTCTGGATTTTCTAGAATTAATTTAATTGATTAAACTGATTTACTGCGTCATGCTTGCGCAAGGATGACGTCAGGGGGGGCTGACCCGTGGGGTCCAATGGTAAGTGTCACAGGGTTTAATCCCTCTGTTTAAATTAAACGGAGGGGGGTTAAGGCCTAGGGGCCCCACCTGTCATTGACCTGGGGTCAACTAACAGGGGGGTTAGCCCCTAATTAAGTGGCCTCGCCGGCGGCTAGCCACCGGTGGCACCAGCACGCGGCGGCGGACACGGGGAGGGTTCTCCCATCGAGGGTTTGACGCGCTGAGACCACCTGGGGGCAGCCCAGGCGTGCGCGCTTCACCTACTGCATGCAGGCGACCACGGGGAGGTCCAGGGAGACAGCGGCGAGCTTCCCGGCAGCGGTCCGAGGCACGCCGACGACGCGAGTGGTGCTATGGTGCACGGTTGAACGCGCGGAGTAGCTTGCTCGACTTCTGGGGACTCCATGAGTACCATGGACACGTTGGTGAGGACGAAGGAGCACGGGAGCGAGCGTATGGTCAACCGCGGCAGCAACCTTGCCCGGCTCCCATGGCGGATCGAGCTAGAGGTCAAACGGGGAGGCAACAAGTAAGGGGAAACGGGCTGCTGATCACCCTGAGTGCGACGACAAGGTCAGAGAGGGAAGAGGAGCACCGGTGGAGATGGAAACGACGATGGCGCGCGGCGTCTCTAACGAGATGGCGACGACGATTGCGGCGGCTACAGTGGCTCCGAGCCGGATTACTTCTGCACGGCGACGAAGACGAGCACGACGCGCGTCCTGGACATCTTGTGGAAGCTCGATGAGGCTAGTGGCCACGCGGGTGCGGCGGCGCACTCCGGTGCAAGCTTCGGGTGGTCGTCGTCGACGTTGAAAACGGGCGAGAGAGATGGAGGAATAGCTGCGCTCGTGGGGGAAAAGGTGCGGGGGACGTCCAGAAGCCTCCAGGTGCGAAGAGGTGGCGGCGGGGAGCTGTTGCGTGGCTGCTGCTCGTCGGCGGCGTCGGTGGAGTGCTGCATGGATTCCACCGAGCAGCTTTTGGGCGCTGGGAGGAAGAGACAAACGGGGTGGCTGGGCTGGGCCGGCTAGATGGGCCTGGGGGGATTAGTTGGGCTGAAATAGAGGTAAGCCCCATTTTCCTTTTTCCTTTTTGTTTTCTTTTCTGCAATTTGTTTTGTCTTAGCTAAATAATTAGCTAGACATTTTTATAAATGCTCAAATCTTTTATATGGCATTACATGACCAGTACCTAGTCATATCCAGAGTTTGAACATTTTTGAAATTCAAAATATTTGAATTCAAATTGAAATAGGGGTATTTGATTAATTCCAAGGTCTTATTTGAATATTTCAAAAATCCATGAGCATGGGATTTGTCCCACAACACTTTATACGTGATCCCACTAATTTATCGGAATTTTCTGTCCATTTGAATTCATTCATCTGGGGGGTGTTCCTTCTCCCATGTCGATTTCTTTTGAAATTTTTAACATGATGCAAAGTGACTTGCAATTCTAGCACATACCTAACTTGGGGTTGTGACAAAAGTGAATTCTTTGACCAGGGTGATTGACCATGCCTCCAGATAACAGAGTAACGCAATGGAAATCGTTCCGCTGAAATGACTCCATGAGAAGAGGAAATATGCTATTGATGATGATCATGGTATATTAGTTAAAGCCTAAGTTTAAAAATAAGAAGATTGTCATGAATACATTCTGTAAAGAACAATAATCATGAGTCTTCTTAAGTGAAACAAAAGGTACACTACTCATAAATTACGAAGGATTGATGGTTACCTAGGAAACAAGGAGAAATCATATTTAGTTGCATATGGGATGGCTCACATCCTATGAAATAAAGTAGTTATTTCACATTTCGAATAACCAGGAAGTTATTAAGAATGATGCAACACATAAAGGCATGATTTGGCACATAAAAGATGTTATGGCTAAATTCAATAATGATTGACTACGGAAACGTAGCAATGCTAAATCAATATGGGCATTTCATTCACAAACACTATACTGGGACAATAGCCTGAAGAAAATTGCATCACATTCAAATTTGGAATTTGAAGAGAAGTAGCAAATGACATAACGAAAGAATGTTTTGATAAGATGGACCATAGTACCTCAAGGCAGAAACTCTCAACCTTGATTTGATCAAGTGATTTTGAAGTAATCAAAATATTGAGATGGACTGCAATTTCATGAAACTGAGTGCGAGCTTTGGAGACTTCTTGAAAACTTGGAATGCAGAGAGCATTTTCTGAGTGGGAGCTTTGGGAGCAATATTATTATGTCTGACATAATTAGAATAGAAACTTAATAAAAGCTTACTTACAGATATATGTCGTATATATTTGAGTGGGAGCACAATGTCAATTTTATATATATATACGATGATATATGTGAAAAATCTCATATATATACGTTGATATACATGGATATTAAGGCTAATAAGATGAAGGATTACGTGAATCTTATATGAACGAAATACAGATGTGTCACACACTAAAATCTATAAGGATAGATTAGGACACGTGTAATGAACATCAAAAGGATTGGAATGATATCCTAAACAAGAAAAGATTCTTGTGGCAAGGAATTATATAAAGGATGTAAAACCTTAATATCACAAAATAATGTTTTAATGGAAGAATAGGGATGCACTTTGTCTCAAGACATGTGATCCTATATGACCTTTGACATATGATTCTACCATAAAACGGAAGTTGTGAATCCAATAACAGAATGACTCAAAAGTTCTTAGAAGAAGAACAGGTTCCGATGTGCTTGGTTGGCAAAACACAGAACCTGAGCAAAGTCCAAGCATTCAGTATCTGAAGAGAATCTGAGGACAATACTCTAAATGATAGAAAAGATAATAGACTTGAATGTAATATTGGATTACAATTTCAAGCCTTATTATGGGTCTATATGAATTAGAGATATCACCAAAAGGAATAGAAAGGAAATGTGAGCTATAATTTCACGAACCAAAACTCTACAAAATATAAATATCTACTTAAGGAAGTAGAAGGTTGAATAAAGTTTAGTATAAGAAGTTTAGACTTCTGGCCGAGTGTATTTTTCAGTATACATGACTATGGGAGTCCTAGGGACTAAAACCATTTTGTCATTAGAGAATACTGAAAATAAGAAGCCTCACTCTCCCGCCAAACTAATAATTCAAGCATTATTAGACAATGAAGGATATATCAAGAAAGTTGACAAATACCTGTTGCAAAGGAACATACGAATCTGAACGGGTATAGATCGTTGACGAAACCTCTTCCATGAGCAAGCATGATCAATAAACACTTATATGATAAGATGATTATGATCGAGAAAATATGCAGCTAGATTATTTTCTATCTAGTGCAAGTGGGAGACTGTTGGATATATGGTCTAGAGGCAAATAATATATGATTATTCCAATATATCTAAATAAGTTCATGACCAGTTTCATACTGTGTTGGAACTGTATCAGTGAAACTATGATACAGGTGTGGTATAGAAACAACCATAGTTCCTATTCATCCTCTCATGATTACTGGTTTATCGTCAACTGATGATTGTGGTTTCACGGTCATGGACAATCAAGTCAATTGACAGTAAGGTCACCTCATTGAATGAATGACGTGATGAACATTACCCAATGCAAGCATTGCAACATGATAAAATCGTAAAAGTTCAGTGTTGTAATTACAGAAAGTAGTAGCCTGTACCTTTGACCGTGAGATCACGCATAATTGCTATCTTCTGCGGATGCTTTGAGTGCTTTAACCGTCACACTGAAACATGGGGACCATAAAGGTGTATCTTGGGCTATCCGATGGGATATGTTGAGGAGTGTTGATTCAAGAGCGGGATTTGTCAATCCATATAATGGAAAGATACTTCATGGCCAACTCGGTCAGATTACATCCATAAAGCTGCGCAGCGTGTGACTAGGTCACAAGGATGAATATCACGCAACGAGTGAATAAGATTTGTCGGTAACAAGATAGAACTAATGCATTGGATGCATTCGATCGAATCTTGGACTAATCTAGTATCGCATGACAAAGGTAATGGTATAGAACGTGTACGGTTCAATCGGTTACTTCCGGAATGCACAGGGGTCATTATGGGCATCCAGGTCCCGCTATTAATCATTGGCCGTAGCCTTTGTCTCGGTCATGACTGGAGTGTTCTCGGACCGTAGGGTAACACACTTAAGGGCTCGATGAATATCGGAGACCTTTTCGGAGTTATCGGAGTTACCGGAGAAGAGAGAAAGACGTACCGGAAAAGTTCCGTGTTGGTCCGAAGGACGTTCGGAGTGAGCTGGAAGGACTTCCGGGTCATCGGGGGATGAAATAATATGTATTATTTATTAATTAAGTGAATTAATAATGAATAATAATTTATTTCAGATTAAAAATTGCAATGGGCCTTATTTGTGAAAGAAGCCCATTAGTGGAAGGAAAAAGGCAAAAATAAAAAAAGAGAAAAAGGCAAAGAAAAAAAGGGGGGGAGGCTCCATGGTCCTTGGACCCAAGTGGTGGCGCCACCACCTCCTCCCCCCTGGCCGGCGCCCCCTCCCTGGCAAGGGACTTTAGTCCCACATTGCTAGGGTAGGGGGTTTGACTCCTTCCGTCTGCCTATATATAGATGGGCAGGGGTGCACTTCTTTTACACAGAAAAATTCGCAGAGAATTCAATATTACTCCGAATTGAGATCGGTTTTCACCGGTCTTCTCCCCTCTCTCGTCTCTCTCAAGCCGGGGTCCCCTTTTCTGGAACCTGTGCTGGGATTCAGGCTTCTCTTCTACGCGGATGCCGTCGTGCTGCCGAAACTCTGGTTCCGGGAGGTCTACTTCCGCCACCTCCGCTAGATCGGAGAACAGAGGTCGTCATCAAGTCCTTACGTGTGCGAGTACTACGAGGTGCTGCACGTGCGACACTACCACCCAACAGGGTGCTAAAACAGCCAGGGGGCTTTGAAAGGTTTACGTCTTCATCAACCACGTTTGCGGGAACATTCCCCGCGCAACGGACTACACCCCGAGGTATGTTCCCGCAAGTCATTCCGTTACGACATTACAGCTAGATAGATCTTGGGTTAAGGGCGACGCTAGTTATAAAAATTATTGTTTTCTTGTCAAAACCCTTTGTTAGGTAATGTGCTAGGATCAAAGTCACCTTGCATTCATCAAAGAAAATCAAATGGAATTCAAATTCAAACTCAAATGGGAGAAGGAACACCCCCCAGATGAATTTAATTCAAATGGCCAGAATTAAAGTTTCTCCAAAAATTCCTTTTGCATTTTTGAAAAGTCTCATAAATGAGTGGGATCACATATCAAGTGATGTGGGACCAACCCCATGCTCATGGATTTTTCAAATATTCAAACAGAGCTTAGATTTAAATTTAACCCCCTTTTGAATTAAAGTTCAAATAAGTTGAATTTTAAAAATGTTCAAACTTTACAAGTGGCTAGCCTAATATATTATGAGGCCATGTAAAAAGTTTTAGCATTTTATAAAATGGTTTGCTATTTATTTAGCACTGCCGAAACAAATAGCAGAAGAAAAATAGAAAAGAAATAAAAACAGAAAAGCTCACCTGGATATTTCGGCCCAACTCATCGCCCGCGGCCCACTAGCCTGGCCCAGCCCGCAGCCCCCCGTTGTCGTCTTCCCGCCGCGTAGACAAGAACCTCGGTGGAGGGCATGCCGACGCCGGCGAGCACCAGCCTGCCTGCCTGGAGCCCTCCCGAGCCTTCTAGCCGCGCCTGGAGACGCTCTGGAACCCGCCACGTTCATTCCCCCTCCCTCCGCAGTCTCTCCCGCCCCCTGTGCAATTTCCCCATACCTACCGAGCGCCGCCGTAGTTTGTCGTCGACGGGAAACGCAGCCAACGCCGGAGACAAGCCAGGAGACCGTTTCCCCCTTGCGCAACGCCATCGTCCACGCCAAGCTGGAGAAGATGGTGACCTAATCGAGCGTGGAGCCGTCGCTATCGTCGTCTTCATCTTGCCGGAGCCGCCGCGTGATTTCTTTGATTCCGACCACCATGAAGCATCTCCGACCGCGCCACTGCCTCCGTTGAGTTTAGGGTGAGCTACTGTTTCTCCTGAGCTAGCCCATCGTCTCCTTCCTCCTCTCTGCCGTCTTTTTCCATGGACGCCGAAGCACCTCGCCGCCGTGCTGCTCGTGTCTTCGATGTTCGCCTTGCTCCGCTGCTCCGTTTGCACCTATGGCCGCTTCAAATGGCGCACCACAGCGAGCTTCACCTCAAGCCAGTGGCTTCGCCGCCGCTAGGGCTCGTCGCCGACGACGATGCCGTACCGCCCAGGCCCTGTTCTTGGTCCCATTCGATGCGCATCACCAAGGGCTGCATCCCAGTGGTTGCGGCGCTCGATCTGGACCACGGAATCAGCATCCCGAGCAGCGCCGCCGCGGGATTTGGTCACCGGCGACTCGCCGCCGGCGAGATGACGTGGACGTCATTAACTTAGCGCTAACCCCCCCTCCTAATGACCGATAACACCCGCTGACAGTGGGCCCAAGACCCCTAATCTAATCGAAGTTTAATTTAATAGAGGGGATTAACCCCCCTAGCCACTGACCAGTGGGACCCCCCTGTCAGGGATGCCCCCCATCATGCTGATGCAGGCATGACGCAGTAAATTGCTAAATGATTCAATTTATTCCGGAAATTGCAGAAAATGAATTAAACTTTGGAAATTCATAACTAATTCATTTCAACTCCAAATTAAACATATATTATATGTAAAATTATCAAAAAAATGCAAGGATTCTGAATATTCACTTTGTTTTCATGTTTGACCATTTTAAAATGGGGGAACAAAGAGAACAATGCATATGAATTCCTTTTAAATTCAAAATGGAGTTTGAATTTGCAAAACCTTTGCAATACACTTCGTTTAAAAGGAATTCCCTCACACATGAGAAGCATATACATCAAGTTTCAACCTTCAACCATGTGCTTGTGCATTGTATTTATATTGCTTCCTTGTTTCTTGTTTGTCGAGTAGAAGTGGAACCGGAACAGGAGGATGCCCCCTTCGTTGAAGACCCCGATACCGAACCTCGTCAGCAAGGCAAGCAAACCCCCATTGATCATGTCGATAAAATCCCACTTCCCTATCAATCTCGCTTATGCATTGTTTAGGATGATTACCATGCGACGTTTCTACCGCATAGATAAACCCATTCCTTTGCATGACCTATCATTTTTCACAGTAGTAAGAAAACCACAATCCTAGCAAATGTAGGAGTTGATTGATATCATGTGGCCCCTACAATTGTTACTGCTTATTGCATGCTTAGAGTGATACCATGTTGATACTGTTATGTGAGTCGGGATGGTAGCAATCATGATGATGATGGTGGAAATGTGTTCGTCAATCTACCCTAATACAAGGTGAACGATGAGAGGCTGTGTAGGAGTACACAGTGGGTTTTCTCGTAGAACACCTCCCTATGTCCGAGTTCTTGTCTGGTGATCCAAGATGAAGGGTACAACTACACATTGGGCACACTAACCCCTCTCAACCTACTAACTCATCCCTTTCGATGTCCAGATGTCGCAGTAGTTCGGAGTTCTGGTAGGTTTGTGGCCTGGCTGCTAAGTGAGAGAATGGCTCAATCGAGACCGGCTTATGCACCACGCACACATCATCTGGGTCCACTTCGGTAAATCGGCCGGGTTCACGATAGTGCTAGCCAACCCAGGTAGGCGACTTTCTTGGACTAGATCGTCTATGAGGTAACAGTTGTGGTGAGCATCCTCGCTGACACCCCTTGAATGGTGTCGAGATCAAAGGCGGTAACTGATGGTCATGTGTGTGTAGCGGTACACCCCTGCAGGGTTGATGGCTTCTCGCCCCTCGTTGGATACCCCAAGTGGAAGGTTTGAGATGCAGTGCAGCAGCAAGTTTCCCTCGGTGAAGATACCAAGGTTATCGAACCAGTAGGACTCAGGAGATACAAGTAGGTGGCAACGTCGCCATAAATTACTTCCTGACTAGGGTGTTGTCGTGGACCTGCACACAGCAACAAATAACTTTTCTCCCAACGAGTACAGAGGAGTTGTTAATTCCTCCGGCCTTGTCGTTTACAAAGGATCAATGCAAGAGATAAAAGGTGCAAAGGAAAGTAAAAGCTGAAAGTAAATTGAGGGTGTGAACAATAATGTGAAGATGGACCAGGGTCCCGTGATTTTCACTAGTGATGTCTCTCTCCCAAAAGGCAATAAAAGTGCTAGCGAGGTAAGCAAATCACAGTTGGGCAATTGAAAGGATTATGAAGGCACCGCAATGCTAACTATGCTACAAAGAAAGGAAGGGCTCAAAAGCAATGGGCAGTACGCCAAGGTAAGTAGACTGATATCCATCTGCATCTACTACGAATCATCCACCTTGAGATATCTATCCAGAAAATCTTGCTGGTATTAAGTTGCGAATCCCACCCAAAGTGTAAACTCAAAGCAACAGACAACTGCATTAAAAGAACTTTGCGTAAAGTAAACAATCCTTGCACCCGCTGGTACAAGCACCGTTGTTTTATCCCTGATGGCAACAGCACATCCCCTAGTCTCATGTATCTGTCACTCAAGCTAGACATCAAGGGGCTGAACCCACAATCGAGCATAACGCTCTCTCTTGGAGTTGCAAATAAAATACTTTGCCAAAGCAAATACCGCAACGGAGAACATGCAAGAATTTACTCAAGAACAAAATATAAAAGAGAAGAACCAAATATATTACTCATCACAATCTGAACATAGTCTCATAATCCATCAGATCCCAACAAACTCAGCATAGCAACAACAGAAATTACATAGATGCCTCGATCACGTGAGGCAGCTCACGAGGACTCGAAAGTGGAAGCACAAAAGCGGGAGAGATTCATCACATAGCTACTGGTCACGGACCCATGGTCCAAGGGGGACTACTCACGGCACATCCGGGAGGCGTCCATGGCTATGGATGGTCTCCCGGAGGGGGTTCCTCCTTCCGGCAGGGTGCCGGGGCAGCTTCTCCAGGCAGCCCCGATCTTGAAACGGCGGCGGCGGCGGTACAGGGGGGAGTTCGCGAGAAAGAGATCGATATTAGGGGTTTCTACCCCTAGGGGTAAATATAGGCGAAGGGGGGCATTGAGGGGACCCACGAGGCAGTCAGGAGGGTCCCTGGCGCGGCCTAGGGTAGGGCCGCGCCACCTGCCCTCCTGGCTGCCTGGTGGTGGCCCCCCTTCCCTCTCTTGGTGATTCCGGAAGCTTCTGTTGAGCTGCTTTTTATATATTTTTCTTGGAATTTTTGGAGCACTTTTAATGGCCGGAAAACCTGAAATACAAAAACAGCAGAAAACAAAAACTGGCAACTGGGTGCACTGAGTTAATAGGTTAGTCCAAATAGGTTCAAAAGTGTATGAAAGTTGAAGCAGAACATGGAAAAGTCACACAAAACATGCATGGAGGAAGCAGAAATTATAGATACGTTTGGGACGTATCAACATCCCCAAGATTAATTCCTGCTCGTCCTCGAGTAGGTAAATGATAACAAGCATAATTTCTGTGGTGACATGCCACACAACCAAATAAGGACTTTTAAGTAAAGCAATCAAAGCATGAAATTCAATTCAAGTCTTAACAAGCAAGAGTCTATATTAGCATTGACACAAGCAACAAAAGAACAAAGGGTGCAAGAGCTCTCGCTGTCCGTGACTCGAATGTCTCCAAATGGTGTTTGCGTGCAAGCAAGGGACTGGGAAGAAAGAGAAAAAGGGTTGTTCAGAACAACTATCTACTAAAGTTTCAAACTTGGTCTCCTTTGGATTCTTATCTGGACTCGTCCCCAGACCACTAGCCAGGTACAAGTCAAACTGATCCACTCCCTTTCGATATTTTGAGCACTCATGCAATGGATGAGCGTGGGCAAGAAAGTTGACAACTAAAAGGCGAAACAGAAAGAAGGTGGAGGAGGAAGACAAAAAGGTGTGAAAGGCTCACATCAATGAGGACAATCATAGGCGAGAGAAGGCCATATGATAGATATGATGTGAGCAGTAGGGATTGCCATACAACGGATGCACATGTGAGCTAAAAGCTCTCCAAGGGAACTAGTGGGGGTGCATCTAACTTGCTTGCTCAAGAAGACCTAGAGCTCTTTTGAGGAGGCTCATCATTGGAATATACAAGCCAAGTTCTATAGTGTGAAGGGTCCCCACATAGCTATATGCATGATGATGATCTCTATGGAGTACAAGGGATAGAAGATGAAGTACTAGTGTCGATCTCTCAAAAGGAATAGTAGTATGCCCCCTTCTCTCTTTTTATTTTTTCTTCTATTTTTTTGGTGGCCTCAATGGCTCTTTCTATTTAACTCTCATTTGTCCTCTTTGGGATCTTTCGATTTTGTGCTCTTTGGGATCTTTTGATTTTTTCCTCTTTGGGATCTTTTCCTCACTTTAGGGGCAATACTCTATATTTTACAAGAATATAGGAGATCTTTCACACTTTACAAAGGTACTCACATAAAGAAAATGTAACTATCATGATGCTAATGTATGCCTCTGCCAGGGTAACAGGATATGCAATGATACTAGCGCGTCATGTAGCAATGATTTGGGAAAGGCCCAACTAACATGCGGCTCATCGATCAAGCAAGTAGCATGTATGACATGAAGATCCAGTCATGAGAAGGTGGATATTGCATGTCAATGTATCTCGGAAAGGCTATGGAAATGCCTTGTAGGTAGGTATGGTGGCTGTTTTGAGGAAAGATATAAGGAGGCTTATGATGACAGAGCGTATCATGCCAAGGATTTGGATGCACCGGCGAAGTATGTGCCAACTCTCGAGGTGAGAAAGGGCAATGCACGGTACCGAAGAGGCTAGAAAAAGTATAGGTGGGTGGAAGTGTCAACTTTCGAATACTCACATTAGTCCGAAGAACTCATGCACTTATTATCAGTAAGTCTCAATTTAATCAGGAGGTTCACAAAGAGACAGGTACCCCGAGGAGGAGTGTATGGGGGTTTGGTTATCTTTACACATCCTTGACTCATGGTACGTGAGTGTACTCTAATATTCGAACCCTCCAGAGGTTAGTGATCCACCTAGTAGCTAGAGTTCTCAACAGGGGTTTTTTGGTTTTCGAAAAACACACGGATTGCCCAAATTACGACATCTATCACTAATAGGCAAGAGCTCTTGACACCATAAGTTCAAACATTACTCTAGTCAATACCTCAAAACTATTGCAAGTTACTACTACAAAGAGAATAGCAACTTTAACTACCTACTTGCAGTCAAGACATAGAAATCAGTGCAACAGGAAAAATCTCTAACAAGATAAAACATGCAAACTATAGAAAGTTCAACCTAAGACAAAATAAAAGCTCTAGAAAAACTAAAGCACTACAACTAAACAGAACTGCAGCTAAGAAAAGAAAAAGAACAGCTCACAGCTAAAAGAATAGGCATGCAAATCCTATGAGGAGTTCTAGTTCAAGCGGAGTGTGTAACTCTCCCACACAAAAGAGTAAGCTAGGGTCTAGTTATTACAGCAAAGAAAGCAAGGCAAACCTAGAAAAGTAAAGAGCGAGACGCTCCAAGCAAAGCACATAACGCATGAAGTGATAAAAATATAGTGCAACGAGGGACAAACTGATGATTGTTGATGAAGAAAGGGATGCATCGGAGGCATCCCCAAGCTTAGACGCTTGAGTCTTTTTTAATATTTATTGGGGGTGCACATGGTGATGCGCGAGGTGATGATAGTGAATTCTCGCCCTTCATTGGTAACTCCAAGTGGAAGGTGTGATGTAGCACATCAGCAAATTTCCCTCAGTAAAGATACCAAGGTTTGTCTCCAGTAGGACTCCGGAGATGATAAGTAGGTGTCAGCGGCGCAACTGACGCGAACCTGCACACGGACACAAATAACTTTGTTCCCAACGAAGTTCAGAGAGGTTGTCCATCTCTTCGGTCTTGTTGTTCACAAAGGATGAAACACAAGGGATAATGATAGCAACTGAAAGTAAAAGAAGAAAAGTAAATGAGCGTGGAAACAGTGATGAAGATATGGAAAGGGATACGTTATGTTCACTAGTGATGTCTCTCTCCCAAAAGACGATAAAACTGCTATGCGAGGTGAACAAATTACAGAAGGGCAATTGATAGGATTATGAACGCACCGCAATTCTAACTATGCTACAAAAGAAAGGAAGAGGCTCAAAAGCATGGTAAGAACGCCAAAATAAGTAGACCGAAATCCAACTGCATCTACTACTAATCATCCACCTTGAGATATCTATCCAGAACGTCTCGCTGGTATTAAGTTGCGAGCCCCACCCAAAGTATAAACCCAAAGCAACAGACAATTGCATTAAAAAGCACCTTGCGTAAAGTAAACAATCCTTGTAACCGCGGTTACAAGCACCGTTGTTTTCCCCCTTGTGGAAACAGCACATCCCCTAGACTCATGTTTCTGTCACTCAAGCGTGTCATCAGGGGGCATGAACCCACAATCGAGCATAACGTTCCGTCTTGGGGTTCCTACCTACTACTTGGCCAAAGCAATAAACAGCAATGGAGAACATGCAAGAATTACTTAGGAACAAAAATATAAGAGATAAGAACCAAATATATTACTCAGTCACAGTCTGAACATAATCTCATAATCCATCAGATCCCATCAAACTCAGCATAGCAACAGAAGAAAGATTACAAAAGTGCCTCGATCATTTAGGGCAGCTCACGAGGTCTAAACCATGAAGAACAAAGAGGGGAGGAGAACATCAGATAGCTACTGATCAGGGACCCATGGTACAAAGGAAACTACTCAGGATACATCTGGGAAGCATCCATGGTGGAGAGGAGACTCCCAGAGGTCGGCCCTCCCTCCGGCAGGGTGCCGGGAAGAGGTCTGCTGGTGCTCCCGATATCGGAAGCGCAGCGGCGGCGGAACTGAGGAGAGATCGCGAAAAAGGGTTCTCTCCCCGAGGGTTTCTCATCACGGAGAATATATAGGCGAAGGGGGGCAGTCAGGGGGGCCACCAGGGGTTCAGGCGCCCCCTGGCACGGCCAGCCCCTGGGGCGCGCCACCAGGGCGCCTGGGCCCCTCGTGGTGGCCCTCTGGCCCCACTCAGGTTCTTCCGGAAGGTTCTTCTGCGCTGATTTTTTATCTGATTTTTTGCCGAATTTTTGGAGCACTTTTTATATGGGGGAAAACTGAAATAGAAAAACAGCAGAAAAAAGGAACTGGCACTGTGGTGCACTGAGTTAATAGGTTAGTCAAAATATGATCAAAAGTGTATGAAAGTGTATCTAGATCATAAAAATATCACACAAAACATGCATGGAGCAAGCAGAAATTATAGATACGTTTTGGACGGATCAACATCCCCAAGCTTAATTCATGCTCGTCCTCGAGTAGGTAAATGATAACAGCATAATTTCTGTGGTGACATGCTAGCAACCATATAAGAACTTTGAAAAGTAAAGAAATCAAGGTTAGAGATTCAATTCAAGTCATAACATGGAAGAGTCTATATTAGCATTGAAACAAGTAACAAAAGAACATTAGGTGCAAGAGCTCTCGTTGTCCGTGACTTGAATGTCTCCAAATGGTGTTTGCGTGCAAGAAGGGGGATAGGGAATACGAGAAAAATATTTACTTGTTGAGAACTCAATCTACTAAATTTTCACACTTGGTCTCTTTCTGGAATCTTATCTTGACTCGTCCCCAGACCACTAGCCAGGTACAAGTCAATTTGATCCACTCCTTTTTCAATATTTTGAGCACTCATGCAATGGATGAGCGTAAGAACGAGATGGCAAAGAGAGAAGTACGGAGGAGGAGGAGGAAGACAAAAAAAAGAATGAGAAAGGCTCACATCAATGAGGACAATCATAGGCAAGAGATGCCAAATGACAGATGTGATGTGAGGAGTAGGGACTGCCATGCAACGGATGCACATATGAGCTAGGAAGCTCTCCAATGGAACTAGTGGGGGTGCATCTAACTTGCTCGCTCATGAAGACCTAGAGCTCGTTTGAGGAGGCTCATCCTTGGAATATGCAAGCCAAGTTCTATAGTGTGAAGGTCCCCACATAGCTATGTGCATAATGATCATCTCTATGGAGTACAAGGATATAAAGGGAGTACTAGTGTGGGTCCTCAAAAGGATAGTAGTGTTGCCCCTTTCTCTCTTTTATTTTCTTTTTCTCTTTTTCTATTTTTTTCTATTTTTTTGTGGCCTAAATGGCTCTTTCTATTTAACTCTCATTTGTCCTCTTTGGGATCTTTTATTGTGTCCACTTTGGGATCTTTTCCTAACTTAAGGGCAACACTCTATTTTACAAGAAGGTAAAGGAGATCTTTCACACTTTACAAGGTACTCGAAATCATAAAGAAGATGTATCTATCATGATGTATGCAATGTATGTCACTGCCAGTGTAGCAGGAACATGTATGACATGAAGATCAAGTCATGAAGAGGTGAATGTTGCATGGCAATATATCTCGGAAAGGCTATGGAAATGCCTTGATAGGTAGGTATGGTGGCTGTTTTGAGGAAAGATATAAGGAGGATTATGATGATAGAGCGTATCATGCCAAGGTTTTGGATGTACCGGCGAAGGTGGACACCAACTCTTGGAGTGAGAAGAAGGCAATGCACGGCACGGGAGAGGCTAGCAAAATATGGGAAGGTGGAAGTGTCAACTTTCAATACTTACATTAGTCCGAAGAACTCATGCACTTATTATCGGTAACTCTCAATCTAATAAGGAGGTTCACAAAGAGACAAGAACCTAGAGGAGGAGTGTATGGGGGTTTGGTTATCCTTGCGCATCCTCGACTCATGGTACGTGAGTTTACTCTAATATCCAATCCCTCCAAAGATTAGTGATCCATCTAGTAGTTAGAGTTCTCAACTAGTTTTGTAGGTTTTGAAAAGACACACGGATTGCCCAAAATATGACACCTATCACTAATAGGCTAAATCTCTTGACACCAAAAGTTCAGACATTACTCACATCAATACCTCAAAACTATTGCAAGTTACTACTAGAATTAAATAGCAACCTCAATAACCTACTTCCAAGACAAGACACAACTCAGTGCAACAACCAACTCTCTTAACAAGATAAACATGAAAACTAAAGTTCATTCCAGCAACAAACTAAACAAAAGACTAGGCTCTTGCTAAAGACAAACTAAGACTAAAACTAAACATGGCAGTAGCTAAGAAAAGATAAAGAACAGACAACAACAAAAAGATAAGCAGGAAAAATCCTATGATGTGTTCTAGATTGGAGTGGAGCGTGTTTCTCTCCCACACAAAGTAAGATGGGGTCTAACTTGTTATGACCAGCAAGCAAAACTAAAGAAAACTAAAAAAAAAACCTAAGAGCGAGACGCTCCAAGCATAGCACATAACGCATGAAGTGATAAAAATATAGTGAGACGAAGGACGAACTGATGATTGTTGATGGAGAAGGGGATGCACGGGGGCATCCCCAAGATTAGATTCTTGAGTCTCCTTGAATATTTATTGGGTATGCATGGGGGCATCCCCAAGCTTGAGCGCTTGACACTCCTGGATCTTCTTTCATCATCTTCCATCGCACACTTGAAAACTCCCTTCATACATAACTCATCATAAGCTGATTAGAGAGGTTAGTACCCTTAATAAAATAATTTTTCCCCACTGGATATAAAGATATTCTTGAAGAGCTACTGTTTCTCAAGAGTGCCAAAAAGTTTTTGCAAATAAAAAGCAAGCTTAAGGTTTGCAAAAGTGAAGAGAGGCAAAACGTGGCAGAATCTGTGAAAAACGGAACAGCAGGTAGTAGAGAATTCTTTCGGGGCACTTCTGCAACTCAAATCAAAAAACTCAGAACATACGAAAGTTTCACAATTGTATAAATCATGCTGTCAAAAAAAATTCAGATCAAGAAGATGATCTGGTGATTTTATTCGAATTTTTCTGTCAAGGGACATAATCTGTTTTCTGGAAAGCATGTCACCACTTTTGCTTCCCTTATCATAAGAGGCTATAACTTGGCACAAAGTTGAAATATAAAAATACAATGATGTTTCTAAAGTAGTAACAAACACCAAGACACAAAAAAATAAAAAATAAACCTAATTCGTTGTGGGCTGCCTCCCAAAAGCGCTTTCTTTTATGCCTTTAAGCTAGGCATGATGCAAAAGATCAAGTTGTATCAATCGAATCATTATCAAGATCATCAAAAAGCACTACAATTGTACAACTAGTCTTAAGAGGTCTTTCAAATAAAGGCCTAATGAAGATACTTCTAGGGAGAAAACCAAAAGGCGGAAAATCAATGGGAGATTCATTTGTAAAATTATCAAAGAGAGATATTTCTTCCAAAGTTTGCACGGTTTCAACTTCTTTGGCAATGGGTGGTTTATTTTTAGGTCGGGGAACCCTAGGGACATAATTGAATTTAGGTTCCCTTCTTGCTGAAGTCTCTACCTTTCTTGGTTTGATTGAGGAAAATGTAGTTCCTAGAGTATTAATGATTTCCTCAATCTTATCAATCCTAGAAAGATCTATATCACGGGATTTGATGACCTCCAAAGTTTTAATAATTCTAAGCATGGAGCTATCAAGCCTATTCAAATTCCCTTGAATCTTGCGATCCAACTCATTTATCCTAGTTATACTTGGTATTTCTAACTCTATCTTTTCAAGTTTCTTCATAATGTGAGCTAGAGTTATATCTTCTTGTATGCTAGCAATAGGGAGATTTCCAACAAGATTTTCAATAACATTAAGAGACTCCAAAATCGGGGCTTCTAGGAAATTCCCATTGATAGCAGTATCTAACATGAACCTATTCCAAGAAGTAATCCCGACATACAAATTTCTAAGCAGGATAGTAGTGGATTGCTTCTTGGTGACTCTTTTTTGAGAATCATTAATTCTATACCAAGCATCTTTTAAACTTTCACCACCTTATTGTTTAAAGGTGAGAACCTCTATCTCAACAAAGAAAAAGGGCCAGACATAATGACAACTACTAGCAAGATGAATAATTTTTTTTTGTGATTTTTGATAAAGGACACAAAGATAAAAACTGAAAGGTAAACTAACAAGACTGAAAAACAAAGGTATAGGGTAGTGTACAACTCCCCTATCTGAGCACTCGGAGTCCCCGCCAACGGCGCCATAAATCTTGCTTGATGCGCGAGGTGATGATAGTGATTTCTCGCCCTTCGTTGGTAAACCCCAAGTGGAAGGTGTGATGTAGCACAGCAGCAAATTTTCCTCAGTAAAGATACCAAGGTTTGTCTCCAGTAGGACTCCGGAGATGATAAGTAGGTGTCAGCGGCGCAACTGACGCGGACCTGCACACAGACATAAATAAATTTGTTCCCAACGAAGTTCAGAGAGGTTTTAATCTCTCCGGTCTTGTTGTTCACAAAGGATCAAACACAAGGGATAATGATAGCAACTGAAAGTAAAAGAAGAAGAGTAAATGAGCGTGGAAACAGTGATGAATATATGGACCGGGATACGTGATGTTCACTAGTGATGTTTCTCTCTCCCAAAAGACGATAAAACTGCTATGCGAGGTGAACAAGTTACAGAAGGGCAATTTTGGACAGGATTATGAACGCACCACAATGCTAACTATGCTACAAAAGAAAGGAAGAGGCTCAAAAGCATGGGAAGAACGCCAAAATAAGTAGACCGAAATCCAACTGCATCTACTACTAATCATCCACCTTTAGATATCTATCCAGAACATCTCGCTGGTATTAAGTTGCGAGCCCCACCGAAAGTGTAAACCCAAAGCAACAGACAACTGCATTAAAAAGCACCTTGCGTAAAGTAAGCAATCCTTGTAACCGCGGTTACAAGAACCGTTGTTTTCCCCCTTGTGGCAACAGCACATCCCCTAGACTCATGTTTCTGTCACTCAAGCGTGTCATCAGGGGGCATGAACCCACAATCGAGCATAACGTTCCCTCTTGGGGTTACTACCTCCTACTTGGCCAAAGCAATAAACAACAACGGTGAACATGCAAGAATTACTTAGGAACAAAAATATAAGAGATAAGAACCAAATATATTACTCAATCACAATCTGAACATAATCTCATAATCCATCAGATCCCATCAAACTCAGCATAGCAACAGCAGAAAGATTCCAAAAGTGCCTCGATCATGTAGGGCAGATCACGAGGTCTAAACCGTGAAGAACAAAGAGGGGAGGAGAACATCACATAGCTACTGATCACGGACCCATGGTCCAAAGGAAACTACTCACGATTCATCCGGGAAGCATCCATGGTGGAGAGGAAACTCCCGAAGGTCGGCCCTCCCTCCGGCAGGGTGCCGAGAAGAGGTTTGCTGGTGCTCCCGATCTCGGAAGCGCGGCGGCGGCGGAACAGAGGCGAGATCGCGAAAAAGGGTTCTCTCCCCGAGGGTTTCTCGTCATGGAGAATATATAGGCGAAGGGGGGCAGACAGGGGGGGCACCAGGGGTCCAGGCGCCCCCTGGCGCGGCCAGCCCCTAGGGTGCGCCACCAGGGCGCCTGGGCCCCTGGTGGTGGCCCTCTGGCCCCACTCAGGTTGTTTCGGAAGGTTCTTCTGCGCTGATTTTTTATCTGATTTTCCAGAATTTTTGGAGCACTTTTTATATGGGGGAAAACTGAAATAGAAAATCAGCAGAAAACAGGAACTGGCACTGTGGTGCACTAAGTTAATAGGTTAGTCCAAATATGATCAAAAGTGTATGAAAGTGTATCTAGATCATAGCAATATGACACAAAACATGCATGGAGCAAGAAGAAATTATAGATACATTTTGGACGTATCACATGGGCATCCCCAAGCTTGAGCGTTTGACACTCCTGAATCTTCTTTCATCAGCTTCCATCGCGCACTTGAAAACTCCCTTCATACATAACTCATTGTAGGTTGATTAGAGAGGTTAGTACCCTAATAAAATAATTTTCCTTTACTACAAATAAAGATTTCAGGAAGAGCTACTGTTTCTCTTGCCTTCCCAAAAAAGTTTGCAAAGAAAAAGCAAGCTTAAGGATTGCAAAACTGCGAAAAGAAAACCGGGGCAGAAGCTGAGAAAAACAGAAGAGCAGAGAAAGGAGAATTTTTTCGAGGTACTTCTGCAACTCCAATCAAAAAAATTTGAACAGACGCCTGAAAGGTAATTGTATGGAGCATGCTGTCAAAAAAATTCAGATCAAAATGATGATCTGGTGATTTATTGAGAATTTTTCAGTCAAGCAGACATAATCTGTTTCTGGACAGCAAGCACCGACTTTTGACCTTTCTTGCAATCTGAGGCTAAACTTGGCACAAAGCCTGAAAAGTAAAGATACAATGATGTTGCTACAGTAGTAACAATCATCAAGACCACTAAGAACAGAACCAAAGCAAAAGGAAAAACCTAAATTAGTTGCGGGCTGCCTCCCGAAAGCGCTTCTTTAGAGCCATTAGCTCGGCTTAAAGCAGAAGATCAAGTCTTTTCAAGAGAATAACTAGCCCGTGTGACGGACTCAAAAGGTAACTTAATCTTTTTCCTAGGGAAATGTTACATCCCTTTCTTGATAGGGAATTGGAATTTCATAGTTCCCTCTTTCATGTCAATGATAGCACCAACTGTGCGAAGAAAAGGACGTCCCAAAATAATTGGACAAGAGGGCTCACACTCAATGTCCATAATAGTGAAATCAACGGGAACATAATTGTCATTGACAATGATAAGAACATCGTCGATCTTCCCCAAAGGTTTCTTTACGGAAGAATCAACAAGACGAACACCAAAAGAACAAGGATCAAAAGGTTTCAATTCAAGCATATCATACATTCTTTTGGGCATAACGGAGGTACTTGCTCCAACATCACAAAGAGCATAACAAGAGAAGTTATTCAATTTAATTTTTATCATAGGATCCCAACCATCTTCTAGCTTCCTAGGTATGGAGCCTTCTAGTCTAAGCTTCTCCTCCCTAACTTTGATTAGAGCATTGGTGATATGCTCTGTGAAGGCAAGATTGAGTGTCCTAGTGTGGGGGTCTCTAGACATCTTGTGTAGGAAACCAATAACTTCTGGTAAAGTGCAGTTGTCAAAGTCTAAGTGACTACTATCTACCAAGGAAGTAGTGATATCATTTAAGATCACTTGTTTGAAAGCCTCTATGTTCATAGAGGTTTCCTCTTCTAAGGTTCAGGTGGTAGCATCACCATTGATAGGTCCAGTGCGACTAGGGGTGTGATGGGTGCTAACAGTTTGGACATCCTCAACTACTTGGATAGTGGCTACTGTGTGGTAGGTGGGAAGGCTCTTAATTCTCTCTTCTTCCTCCTTTTCTCTAGCCCATATCTCTTTTAGTTTTCCGAACATCTAATATTTTCATTAATTTGGACTTGGATAGCATTCATAGGAGTGGTCTTCCTCTCCTCGGGGGGAGAGGTTCTAATCTTCAGCATCTCTACATCATGGGCTATGTTGTCTACCTTCGAAGAGAGGATATCCAATTTATCTAATTTCTCTTCCACACTCTTGTTGAAGGCACCATAGTGGTGTATTTGGTTGGAGACATGTAGTGGACTCGTGTATGCTTCTTACCTCAAGTCTGGTACTCGTAGTTCAGGACTAGCTAAGTCAAAGCTGGCACTTCTTCTTATGAACCCCACCTCCCTTTACCTTGATACATGTGCATGAGTAGTATAGTTCCTACGATAGTCTTGCTGAGTACGACTTTGTACTCATATTTGCTTATTCTATGTTTTAGATGAACCCACTGACCCTGAAGGTGGATTCTTCCTCGAGCTCGACGACTGAAGACCAAGCTAGTGTAGTCCCAGTCAGACGACTGGTCCCTCGTGGAAGGGCTTGTTTATAGACAAGGCTTCTGTAAGCCATTTGTTAAACTTGTCTGTAATCAGACCTACTTTGCTTCCGCAAGTTTGATGTAATGTTGGATCACAGAATGGTGATCTCTGTGTGCATTGTGTAAGAGTTATCAATAAAGTGGTAAACTTTGTAGAGAATTGCAATGATACCTGGTTATCATACTAGACATGTGTGCTGCGTGTATGATTATAACATGCATGTCTTAGTATGGGTTTTCGAGACCTTAGTTGTGATCTGGCTGGCGGTCTTTTATACACCAAGTGGCCTTTAGATGTGCGCAGCTTGGGGCATCGCGATGCGATTGCTCGTGACTCCGTCACGTGCACACTTTGGAGTAAGTCTATGTAAGGGTTATAATACAATCGATAGTATGGTTGAGGCGACTTGTCTATGAGTATGGGAGTTCACCACCCATATCATTTAGACTTGTGTGCGGACGATGAGAACCCATTTCAGTTGATCATCCGGCCTGGATGGGATGCTGATACGTCCAAAACGTATCTATAATTTCTGCTTGCTCCATTCATGTTTTGTGTGATATTTCTATGATCCAGATACACTTTCATATAGGAAAAATCAGCATACAGGAAGCTTCGCGAAGAGCCCAAGTGGGGCCAGAGGGGAGCCAGGGGTGGCCCAGGCGGCCACCCGGCGCGGCCCCACCCCTGGGGCCCCTGGTCCACCTCTGGCTGCCCCCTTCGCCTATATATTCTCCGTCACGGGAAACATCAGAAATGAGAACCCTTTTTCGCGATCTCTCCTCTGTTCCGCCGCCGCCGCGCTTCCGAGATCGGGAGCACCAGAAGACCTCTTCCCGGCACCCTGCCGGAGGGAGGGCTGACCTCCGGCAGTCTCCTCTCCACCATGGATGCTCCCAGGATGTCTCGTGAGTAGTTTTCCTTGGACCATGGGTCCGTGATCAGTAGCTATGTGATGTTCTCCTCCCCTCTTTGTTCTTCATGGTTTAGACCTCGTGAGATGCCCTACATGATCGAGGCACTTTTGTAATCTTTCTGCTGTTGCTATGCTGAGTTTGATGGGATCTAATGGATTATGAGATTATGTTCAGATTGTGATTGAGTAATATATTTGGTTTTTATCTTTTATATTTTTGTTCCTAAGTAATTCTTGCATGTTCTCCGTTGCTGTCTATTGCTTTGGCCAAGTAGTAGGTAGTAAACCCAAGAGGGAAGGTTATGCTCGATTATGGGTTCATGCCCCCCGATGACACGCTTGAGTGACAGAAACATGAGTATAAGGGATGTGTTGTTGCCACAACGGGGAAAACAACGGTGCTTGTAACCGCGGTTGCAAGGATTGTTTACTTTACGCAAAGTGATTTTTAATGTAGTTGTCTGTTGCTTTGGGTTTACACTTTGGGTGGGGCTTGCAACTTAATACCAGCGAGATGTTCTGGATAGATATCTCAAGGTGGGTGATTAGTAGTAGATGCAGTTGGATAGATATCTCTACTTATTTTGGCGTACTGCCCGTGCTTTTGAGCCTCTTCCTTTCTTTTGTAGCATAGTTAGCATGGCGGTGCGTTCATAACCCTGTCAATTGCCCTTCTGTAATTTGTTTACCTCGCATAGAAGTTTTATCGTCTTTTGGGAGAGAGACATCACTAGTGAACATCATGTATCCCGGTCCATATCCTCATTACTATTTCCACGCTCATTTACTTTTCTGCTTTTACTTTCAGTTGCTATCATTGTCCCTTGTGTTTGATCCTTTGTGAACAAAAAGACCGGAGAGATTGACAACCTCTCTGAACTTCGTTGGGAACAAAGTTATTTGTGTCTGTGTGCAGTTCCGCATCAGTTGCGCCGCTGACACCTACTTATCATCTCTAGAGTCCTACTGGAGACAAACCTTGGTATCTTTACTGAGGGAAATTTGCTTTTGTGCTACATCACGCCTTCCACTTGGGGCTCACCAACGAAGGGCGAGAAGACTACACCCGTCAACTCTCGAGCCATCAAGCAAATTTCTGGCGCCATTGCCGGGGACTCTGAGTGCTAAGATAGGGGAGTTGCACACTACCCTTTACCTTTGTTTTTTAGTCTTGTTAGTTTACCTTTCAGTTTTTATCTTTGTGTCTTATATCAAAAATCACAAAAAAATTGTTTATCTTGCTGTTAGCAGTCCTCCTTGTTTAGATGAACATGTTAGGGCTAGGTGCTTTGCGGGAATTGGAAGTTCTCGATTTCCGTCATAGAGATGGAGAAAATATGAAGAAAGCATGGGACAGAATCTCTGAAGCACATAAAAGAATTATGCCTTGGATACCTATAAAAATTGTGCTTAGAAATTTTTACCATGGTCTTTTGAAGTGGTGTAAACACTCTCTTGACATTATAGCTGAAGTAGATTTTCTAGAGTGTGATGAAGTTAGGGCTCTTGATATTTTTCGTAGTCTATCTAGTTATTTTGTTTATGATCGTAGTATTGATACTGTCATAGATAGACTTGCCACTATTGAAAAAAGATTGGATGCTCTAGACTTGAGGAAAGTAGAGGAACTTAAGTCCAACAAGAAAGAAATGTTGGAGATAGATGATGATTGGGAGCCCTTTGTTAGGATTAGCATCTCTAACCAAGGCTACCTTGCTATTTGTGATGTTGGATCCACAGTTTCTACTATGCCAACAATAGTTTATGATTCTTTGAAGCTAGATATGGATAAATTATCCTCTTATCATGAACATTCTAATGGAGATATTTCAGAGATTAAAGGAAAGGTAAAAGAAGTCCAAGTTGCATTCCTTCATAGGATTGCACCAATGGATTTCTTCATCATGGATCCAAACCAAAGTAACATTGTGCTCGGAAGAGACTTCCTCCGTGCTATGAAAGGCTTCATTGATATTGGTAACGGGCACATACGCTTACGTGGTATGGCGAAAGGTAAGTACCTCTTTCCTAGGAAGAAGAAGAATGATCTTATTGAAAATAAATTTCAAGGTTTTTATGACTCTGATCTTGGAGACCCTTGATTCTTCTTTTGCATTATGCCTAGCTTAAAGGCATAAAAGAAAGAGTTTTCCGGAGGCAGCCCGCAACAAATTTAGGTTTTTCTTTTTTGCTTTTGTTGTGTCTTGATGTTTGTTACTACTGTAGCAACATCATTGTATCTTTATTTTTCATCTTTGTGCCAAGTTATAGCCACTTATGATAAGGGAAGCAAAAGTTGTGACATGCTGTCCAGAAAACAGATTCTGTCCCTTGACAGAAAAATTCGAATCAAATCACCAGATCATCTTTTTGATCTGAATTTTTTTGACAGCGTGATCTATACAATTGTGAAACTTTCGTATGTTCTGAGTTTTTTATTTGAGTTGCATAAGTGCCCCTAAAAAATTCTTTACTACCTGCTGTTCTGTTTTTCACAGATTCTGCCACGTTTTTTCTCTCCTAACTTTTGCAAACCTTAAGCTTGCTTTTTCTTTGCAAAAACTTTTTGGCACTCTTGGGAAACAGTAGCTCTTCAAGAATATCTTTATATCCGGTGGGAAATTTTTTATTTTATAAAGGGTACTAACCTCTCGAATCAGCTTATGATGAGTTATGTATGAAGGGAGTTTTCAAGTGTGCCATGGAAGATGATGAAAGAAGATCCAGGAGTGTCAAGTGCTCAAGATTGGGGATGCCCCCATGCATCCCCAATAAATGTTCAAGGAGACTCAAGAGTCTAAGCTTGGGGATGCCCCCGTGCATCCCCTTCTCCATCAACAATCATCAGATCGTTCTTCGTCTCACTATATTTTTATCACTTCATGCGTTATGTGCTATGCTTGGAGCGTCTCGCTCTTAGATTTTATTTTTAGTTTTCTTTAGTTTTGCTTGCTGTTCATAACAAGTTAGATCCCGTCTTAATTTGTGTGGGAGAGAAACACGCTCCACTTTCAAAATCTAGAACACATCATAGGATTTTTCCTGCTTATCTTTTTGCTGTTGTGTGTTCTTTATCTTTTCATAGCTCCTGCCATGTTTAGTCTTAGTCTTAGTTTGTCTTTAGCAAGAGCCTTGGCTTTTTTTTATTTTATTGCTGGAACTCTTTTTAGTTTTCATGTTTATCTTGTTAAAGAGAGTTGGTTTTTGCACTGAGTTGTTTCCTGTCTTGAAAGTAGGTAATTGAGGTTGCTATTTAATTCTAGTAGTAACTTGCAATAGTTTTGAGGTATTGTTCTGAGTAATGTTTGAACTTTGGGTGTCAAGAGCTCTAGCCTATTAGTGATAGGTGTCGTATTTTGGGCAATCCGTGTGTATTTTCAAAACCTACAAAACTAGTTGAGAACTCTAGCTAATAGATGGATCACCAATCTTTGGAGGGATCGAATATTAGAGAACACTCACGTACCATGAGTCGAGGATGTGCAAGGATAACCAAACCCCCATTCACTCCTCCTCGGGGTACTTGTCTCTTTGTGAACCTCCTTTTTAGATTGAGAGTTACCGATAATAAGTGCATGATTTCTTCGGACTAATGTAAGTATTGAAAGTTGACACTTCCAACTTCCCATATTTTGCTAGCCTCTCCTGTGCCGTGCATTGCCTTTTTCTCACTCCGAGAGTTGGTGTCCACCATCACCGGTACATCCAAACCCTTGGCATGATACGCTCTGTTATCATAAACCTCCTTATATCTTTCCTCAAAACAGCCACCATACCTACCTATTAAGGCAGTTCCATAGCCTTTCCGAGATATATTGCCATGCAACATCCACCTCTTCATGACTTGATCTTCATGTCATACATGTTCCTGCTACACTGGCAGCGACATACATTGCATACATCATGATAGTTACATCTTCTTTATGATTTTGAGTACCTTGCAAAGTGTGAAAGATCTCCTTTACCTTCTTGTAAAATAGAGTGTTTCCCTTAAGTGAGGAAAAGATCACAAAGTGGACACAATAAAAGATCCCAAAGAGGAAAAATGAGAGTTAAATAGAAAGAGCCACTGAGGCAACAAAAAATACAAAAAAATAGAAAAAAGAGAAAAAGAAATAAAAAGAGAGTAAGGGGCAACACTACTATCCTTATGAGAGATCCACACTAGTACTCCCTTTATATCCTTGTACTCCATCGAGATGATCATTATGCATATAGCTATGTGGGGACCTTCACACTATAGAACTTGGCTTGCATATTCCAAGGATGAGCCTCCTCAAACGAGCTCTAGGTCTTCATGAGCGAGCAAGTTAGATGCACCCCCACTAGTCCCATTGGAGAGCTTCCTAGCTCGTATGTGCATCCGTTGCATGGCAATCCCTACTCCTCACATCATATCTATCATTTGGCATCTCTTGCCTATGATTGTCCTCATTGATGTGAGCCTTTCTCATCCTTTTTGTCTTCCTCCTCCACACTTCTCTCTTTGCCATCCTAAGTGTCAACTCTCGTGATTACGCTCATCCATTGCATGAGTGGTCAAAATATTGAAAAAGGAGTGGATCAAATTGACTTGTACCTGGCTAGTGGTCTGGGGACGAGTCAAGATAAGATTCTAGAAAAAGACCGAGTGTGAAACTTTAGTAGATTGAGTTCTCAACAAATAAATCGTTTTTCTCGTATTCCCTATCCCCCTTCTTGCAGGCAAACACCATTTGGAGACATTCGAGTCACGAACAGCGAGAGCTCTTGCACCTAATGTTCTTTTCTTACTTGTTTCAATGCTAATATAGACTCTTGCTTGTTATGACTTGAATTGAGTTTCTAACCTTGATTGCTTTACTTTTCAAAGTTCTTATATGGTTGCTAGCATGTCACCACAGAAATTATGCCGTTATCATCTACCTACTCGAGGACGAGCAGGAATTAAGCTTGGGGATGTTGATACGTCCAAAACGTATCTATAATTTCTGCTTGCTCCATGCATGTTTTGTGTGATATTCCTATGATCTAGATACACTTTCATACACTTTTGATCATATTTGGACTAACCTATTAACTCAGTGCACCACAGTGCCAGTTGTTGTTTTCTTCTGTTTTTCTATTTCATTTTTCCCCCATATAAAAAGTGCCAGAAAAATTCCGGGAAAAATATAGGAAAAATCAGCGTACAGGAAGCTTCACGAAGAGCCTGAGTGGGGCTAGAGGGGAGCCAGGGGTGGCCCAGGCGGCCACCCGGCGCGGACCCACCCCTGGCCGCGCCAGGGGAGCGCCTGGGGCCCCTGGTCCACCTCTAGCTGCCCCCCTTCGCCTATATATTCTCCGTCACGGGAAACTTCAGAAAAGAGAACCCTTTTTCGCGATCTCTCCTCTGTTCCGCCGTTTCCGCGCTTCCGAGATCGGGAGCACCAGAAGACCTCTTCCCGGCACCCTGCCGGAGGGAGGGCCGACCTCCGGGAGTCTCCTCTCCACCATGGATGCTCCCCGGATGTCTCGTGAGTAGTTTTCCTTGGACCATGGGTCCGTGATCAATAGCTATGTCATGTTCTCCTCCCCACTTTGTTCTTCATGGTTTAGACCTCGTGAGCTGCCCTACATGATCGAGGCACTTTTGGAATCTTTCTGTTGTTGCTATGCTGAGTTTGATGGGATCTGATGGATTATGAGATTATGTTCAGATTGTGGTTGAGTAATATATTTGGTTTTTATCTTTTATATTTTTGTTCCTAAGTAATTCTTGCATGTTCTCCGTTGTTGTTTATTGCTTTTGCCAAGTAGTAGGTAGTAACCCCAAGAGGGAACGTTATGCTCGATTGTGGGTTTATGCCCCCCGATGACATGCTTGAGTGAGAGAAACATGAGTCTAGGGGATGTGCTGTTGCCACAAGGGGGAAAACAACAGTGCTTGTAACCGCGGTTGCAAGGATTGTGTACGTTATGCAAAGTGCTTTTTAATGCAGTTGTCTGTTGCTTTGGGTTTACACTTTGGGTGGGGCTCGCAACTTAATACCAGCGAGATGTTCTGGATAGATATCTCAAGGTGGATGATTAGTAGTAGATGCACTTGGATTTTGATCTACTTATTTTGGCGTACTTCCCGTGCTTTTTAGCCTCTTCCTTTCTTTTGTAGCATAGTTAGCATTGCGGTGCATTCATAATCCTATCAATTGCCCTTCTGTAATTTGTTTACCTCGCATAGCAGTTTTATCGTCTTTTGGGAGAGAGACATCACTAGTGAACATCACGTATCCTGGTCCATATCCTCTTTAATGTTTCCACGCTCATTTAATTTTCTGCTTTTACTTTAAGTTGCTATCATTATCCCTTGTGTTTGATCCTTTGTGAACAACAAGACCGGAGAGATTGACAACCTCTCTGAACTTCGTTGGGAACAAAGTTATTTGTGTCTGTGTGCAGGTCCGCGTCAGTTGCGCTGCTGACACCTAGTTATCATCTCTGGAGTCCTACTGGAGACAAACCTTGATATCTTTACTGAGGGAAATTGGCTGCTGTGTTACATCACGCCTTCCACTTGGGGCTCACCAACGAAGGGCGAGAAGACTACACCCGTCAACTCTCGCGCCATTAGATGCCCCTCATGTTCGATGCTTTCCGGGAACGTTCTGTGCTTGGCCTTGTCTGCTTAGACAAGTGGGTACGGTTCTCGACTCTCCATATGATTGTGTTGTAGCGATTCTTGCGTAAGCTAATCCCGGGTCCATTAATAGTCCTCGGGACTTAGCTCAATCTTTTGTTGATAAATATTTTCCTGCTCATATGCAACATGCTGAATTACAAAGAATTTATAACTTTAAACAGTTGCAGGATGAGCACCTACCTAAAGCTTGGGGGAGGTATTGTAGTTTAAATAAAGCTAGACCGGGACATAAAGTCCCAATGAATGAATTACTTGATATATTTTATGCTGGTCTAACCGATGAATCTAGATCCTATTTGGATAGTTGTGTTGGTTGTGTTTTCGGGGAAAGAACGCCGGACGATGCTGAAGAACTAATGGACAAGATTGCCAAAAACCACGAAGATTGGTCCGTCCCTGAACCGCCTCCACCACCAAAGAAGAGGGGCATGCTTGTCTTGAGCCCCGAAGATATGCAAGAAGAAAAGAAGTCTATAAAGGAGAAAGGCATTAAAACCGAAGATGGAGAGCTCGTGAGGGCCTCTGGTTTTGATTACTTGTGCTCGGAGACGCAGACGAGCATAGAGAGCATCCTGGACATCTTGTGGAGGCTCGACGAGGCCGGTGGCCACGCGGGTGCGGCGGCGCGTTCTGGCGCAAGCTTCGGGCGTCTCCGACTCCGGCGAGAGAGAGGGAGGAGTTTGCTCTGGAGAGGGGGAAGTGGACGAGACGGAAGCGGGAGTCTCCATGGCGCGTGTAGAAGGCCAGGGAAGGGCCAGGCAGGCAAGCAGGAGGTCGCCGGTGTCGGCATGCCCTCCAGCGAGCTGCTTGCCTCGCTGGGGGAAGACGACAAGGGGAGCAGCGGGCTTGGGCTGCTGGGACGGTAAGTTGGGCCGAGAGGCCCAGGTAGGTGGGCTCTTTTCCTCTTTTCTATTTCTTCTCTTTTTTCTTCTGTTATTTGTTTTGGAACTGCTAAATAAAATAGCAAACCATTTTCTAAAATGCTAGAACTTTTTATATGGCCTCAAAATAAATATAGCTAGCCACTTATAAACTTTGGGCACTTTTAAAATTAAAATTATTTAAACTTTAATTCAAATAGGGGTTTAAATTTAAATCCATGCTCCTGTTTGAATATTTGAAAAATCTATGAGCATGGGTTTGAATCCAAATCACTTTATATGTGATCACACTCATTTATGGGACTTTTCAAAAATGCAAAAGGAATTTTTGGAGCAACTTTTTATCTGGCCATTTGAATTAAATTCATCTGGGTGGTTTTTTTTCTCCCATTTCAATTTCTATTGAAATTTTTATCATGATGCAAAGTGACTTTCTATTGCTAGCACATACATAACTTAGGGTTGTGGCAAATCGCCCCCACTCAAACGAATCACGTCGTGAGATTCAGAAGTCTGCGGGAGGAAGGAGGGGTACTCGGCACTGAGACGGTCTTCTCTTTCCCACGTAGCTTCTTTCTCGGAGTGGTGTGACCATTGCACTTTCAGAAACTTAATCTTCTGACGACGAGTGACACGCTCTGCTGAATCAAGAATACGAACGGGGTATTCTCGATAAGAAAGGTCATCTTGGAGATCAAACTTTTCATGGTCGACACATGGAATACAACATGTACTCGTGAAAGGTGCGGGGGTAGTTCAAGTTGGTAGGCAACTTCTCCACGTATAGCAAGAATGCAGAAAGGTCTGATGTAACGTGGGGCCAACTTTCCTTTCATACCGAATCGTTGGGTTCCCTTCAGAGGAGTAACCCGAAGGTAAGCCTTCTCATCCAGATTGTAGCTCTCTTTCCTATGATGACGATCATAGTAGCTTTTCTGACGAGACTGGGCGGCTTTCAATCGATCACGAACAATGCGAACTTTCTCTTCTGCTTCCTTGATCATATCCGGTCCAAATAATTGTCTTTCACCGGTTTCTGACCAGTTTAGGGGTGTTCGACATCGTCGTCCATATAAGAGTTCAAAAGGAGCCATGTTCATACTAGATTGGAAACTATTGTTATAAGCAAATTCGGCGAATAGAAGAGACTTCTCCCAATTCTTTCCGAATGAGATAACACATGGTCTGAGCATGTCTTCAAGAATTTGGTTAACCCTTTCGACTTGACCGCTAGAATGAGGATGGAAAGTTGTACTAAAGGAGAGATGAGTTCCCATAGCATTTTGAAAGCTTCCACCAAATCTAGAGGTGAAAAGGCTACCACGATCTGAATTGATTTCCAAAGGAACACCGTGAAGGGACACAATTCTAGAGACGTACAAGTCCGCTAACTGGCTAGCAGTTATAGACTCGCGAACGGGAAGGAAGTGAGCAACTTTGGAAAGCCTATCTATGACAACGAAGATGGCATCATTTCCTTTCTGGGTTTTTGGAAAGCCGGTGATGAAGTCCATACTGACTTTGTCCCATTTCCACTCTGGAATAGGCAAAGGTTGAAGTGTACCAGCAGCTCTTTGGTGTTCTGCCTAAATGCGACGACAAACATCGCATTCGGCAACAAATCGAGCAATGTCTCTCTTCATCCTAGTACACCAAAATCTCTGGCGGAGATCTCGGTACATCTTTGTGCTACCGGGATGAATTGAGAGGGGTGTATCATGGGCTTCTTTGAGGATGAGTTGCCTTAGATCTCTATCCTTAGGTACTACCAAACGATTTCCAAAGAATATTGTTCCTTTACTATCCGTGGAGAAACATTTAGCAAGTACGCTAGCAATGTTCTCCTTGATCCGGCGAATGCACGCCTTTGGGCAACTATGATTTGATCCTTAAGGGTTGGTTTCGCCACCAAGTTGAAAAGAGATCCACGAGGAACAATCTCGAGATTGAGCTTTCGAAATTCGTCATGAAGAAGTGCTTGACACTGTTGTAACATGAGGTTGTTACAATACGACTTACGACTTAGTGCATCAGCCATGACATTGGCTTTGCATGGGTGTAAGAAATTCCTAAGTCATAATCTTTTATAAACTCTATCCAGCGTCTTTGCCTGAGATTAAAATCTGGCTGGGTGAAAATGTATTTGAGGCTTTGGTGGTCGGAATAGATCTCACAACGATTACCAAGGAGGTAATGTCGCCAAGTTGTTAGGGCATGAACTACGGCAGCGAGTTCAAGATCATAGGTAGGATAGTTCTCTTCATGTGGACGCAACTGGCGTGAAGCATAAGCTACCACATGTCTATCTTGTATAAGTATGCATCCTAACCCTTGCCGTGAGGCATCACAAAATATCTCGAAATCCTTTTTGGTGTCTGGAGGCGCAAGTACGGGTGCAGAAGTCAATCTTCTTTTTAGCTCTTGAAAGCTTTCCTCGCACTTGGGAGTCCATAGGAATTTCTTATCTTTCTTGAGGAGTTCAGTTAGAGGCTTTGCAACTTTAGAAAAGTTCTCGACGAAGCGGCGGCAATAGTTTTCTAAGCCAAGAACTCTCCAAACTTGCTTAACCTATTCAGGTGGAGTCCAGTCAAGGACGGCCTGAACTCTCTCAGGATTCACAGCAATGACTTTTGCAGAAATCACGTGGCCTAAGTAGGTCACTTCTGGTAGCCAAAATTCACCCTTGGAGAATTTAGCATACAGGCGATGCTCTCTAAGTTTCATCAATACCAGCCTTAGATGTTCGGCATGTTCTTCTTCATTCTTCGAGTAGATGAGAATGTCATCAAGATAAACTACAACAAATTTATCTAGGTACTCTAGGAAGATCGAATTCATCATGCGCGAGAAAGTGGCGGGGGCATTGGTTAATCCAAAGGACATGACGGTGTAATGGTAAAGACCATAACGAGTAGTAAAAGCCGTTTTTGGAATGTCCTCGTTTCGGATTTTGATTTGATGATAACCTAATCTCAAATCCATCTTGGAGAAGACAGAGGATCCAACAAGTTGATCATAAAGATCACTGATCCTGGGCAGTGGGTAGTTGTTCTTTATCGTCGCTAGATTTAGCGGGCGATAGTCTACGCACAACCTTTCTGTTCCATCTTTCTTCTTACGAACAGAACAGGGAAACCCCATGGCGATGAGCTAGCGCGGATGAAGCCTTTTTCCAACAAAGCTTCAAGTTGGATTTTAAGCTCAGCTAACTCACGTGGGGCCATTTTGTATGGGCGTCTGGAAATTGGTGTGGTTCCTGGCATAAGATCTACTATGAACTCTACACATCTGTCGGGTGGCATTCCCGACAGCTCTTCAGGAAAGACATCCGGGAAGTTACGAACCACCGGAATATCTTCAAGGTCGGGAAGGGGAAGCACATTCAAAGAATGCATCTGGGTTCTTATTCTTGGTGAGGAGTAATCTATTGTCTGGCCTGAAGGATGTGTAAGTCTAACTGACTTAGCTTTACAATCAAGAAAAGCATTTTGTCTTGATAACCAATCCATACCAAGGATGACATCAATGTCTGAAAACTAGAGGGCTATGAGTGAAGCAAGGAATACTAAACCCTCAATTGCAATTTGATTGCCATGGCTTACTCTATTAGTTTGCCCCTTGGAACCAGGAGTTTGAATAATCATTGGGGTGAACATTTCATCAAAGGATATCTCATGCCGAAGTGCATAACTCTGCGACATGAATGTGTGAGATGCTCCTGAATCGAAAAGGACAGAAGTGGGAACAAAATTGACTAGGAGCGTACCAAGAATGACGTCAGAAGTACCATCAGTTTCCTCAGCTGAGATTTGGTTCACACATCCAAGATTTTCTAAGGTGGATGGCTTGGCAGTGTAAACCTTCGGGGGTGGCTTGGCACGAACATTGGGGTTCCCTTTGGCATGGGGTGGAGCATTCTGATTGACGGGGCACTCACGAGAGTAGTGACCAGGCTGGCCACATCTGAAACAGGCTCCAAATATAGTGCGGGGAGCTGGGTTTTTTGGTGGAGCTGATGGACGAGGCGCCACAAAGGATGGCCACGGTGGGTTGTTCTGGCGGAACATGCTATTGGGGATCCAGATCTTGCACTTCTGAGGGACTGAACTGGAGGAACCATCATCTCTAGGGTGCTTGCGGGAATCCTCGGGAGTGATCATATCCTACGCCTTGATGTCCTTGTTGACAAGGATCTGGAATGTGGCGAAGTCATGAAGATTGAGCTCACGAAGAATTCCAGAATTGAGTCCACGGCGGAACCTCTCTTGCTTCTTGGAGTCCGTGGAGACCTCCTCGGGAGCATAGCGGGCAAGACGATTGAACTCCCGACTAAACTCTTCAATGGACCTTCTTCCTTGGGTGATATTGCAAAACTCCTCTCTCTTGCGGTCCATGAGTCCCCTGGGAATGTGATGCTCGCAAAAAGCGTCACAGAACTCATTCCATGAAGTCAACTGTCCAGCTGGACGCATGTTCAGAAAGTTCTCCCACCAAGAGGTGGATGCACCCTCGAGATGGTAGGTGGGATAGTTGACTCTGTCACCATCTGCAACATGTCCAGAATGGAGCTTTCTCTCGATGTTGCGAAGCCAATCATCGGCGTCAAGAGGCTCAGTGGAATAGATGAAAACTGGGGGATGAAGCTGGATGAAGTCATTCAACGACACAAGCTCATTCCGCTGCTGGGCAGTGTTCCAAGCAATGACCCCCAACAACTCATGAGAGTCCCTTCGGTTTCTTTCGACCTCCATGAAAACCTGAGCCATCGTGGGTGAGGGTGGAAGATTGCCTTCCTCCGGATCATCCCCACGATCTTGGGCACGACCAAGGTGGCCACAGGTTCCTTGAGACATCCTGAAGGATAAGAGCAATGTCAAACAGAGTTGAATGAGTTTGCAAATGCATCAGTTTATGAAGATAACTGGAATGACTCGGACAGCATAACGGTTGTAATTGCAAGAGAAAACAATTTTCTTACAACATAGAAACAACACTTACATACGATGTAAGAAATCAAGAAGCAAAAAACTATAGCAAACCAAACACAACTCTCCTACGGCTACAACGAGGCAATCAACGAGATGTTCTAGTAAGACATAGATGAGCCTAGTCCTACCTTCCCGTAGAACAAGATGAGGGTGACTCAGAACTCAGAACGATGAGGGTAAGGAGAAAAAAAAGAAGCCTTACGTTGTTCCCTTATATACCCAGAGTAACTATATAACTATAGCAAGCTAGACTCGAGTTCGGCCAAGGAGGATAATCCTACAGTCAGTCCTGCTCTGATACCAAGTCTGTCGGGACCAGGGGTTAGCGTATGAAAGACTCGCTACAACACAATCATATGGAGAGCCGAGAACCGTACCCACTTGTCTAACAAGACAAGGCCAAGAACAAAACGTTCCCGGAAAGCACCGAACGTGAGGGGCATCCAATTCAGGCCGGATGATCAAATTAGATGGGACCTCATCGTTCGCACACAAGTCTAAATGATATGGGTGATGAACTCCCATACTCATAGAAAAGTCGCCTCAACCATACTATCGATTGTATTATAACCCTTACATAGACTTACTCCAGCCCGATCACTTAGTCGGGGTCTAGGGCGGGCTAGATCATACAACAAAGTGTGCACGTGACAGAGTCACGAGAAATCGCATCGCGATGCCCCAAGATGCGCACATCTAAGGGCCACTTGGTGTATAAAAGACCGCCAGCCAGATCACAACTAAGGTCTCGAAAACCCATACTACGACATGCATGTTATAGTCATACACGCAGCACACATGTCCAGTATGAACAGCAGGTATCATTGCAATTCTCTACCAAGTATACAATGTTATTGATAACTCTTACAGAGGGCACCCAGAGATCACAAGTCTGTGATCCATCATTACATCAAACATGCGGAAGCAAAGTATGTCTGAGTACAGACAAGTTTAACAAATGGCTTAGAGAAGCCTTATCTATAAACAAGCCCTTCCACGAGGGAACCAGTCTGCTGACTGGGACTACACTAGCTTGGTCTTCAGACGTCGAGCCCCAGGAAGAATCCACCTTCGGGGTCAGTGGGTTCATCTAAAACATAGAATAAGCAAACGTCAGTACAAAGACGTACTCAGCAAGACTTACGTAGGAGCTATACTACTCATGCACATGTATCAAGGGAAAGGGAGGTGGGGTTCATAAGCAGAAGTGCCAGCTTTGACTTGGCTAGTCCTGAACTACGAGTACCGGACTTGAGGTAAGAAGCGTACACGAGTCCACTACATCTCCAACCAAATACACCACTATGGTGCCTTCCTCGACTTCCCCACGAGAAAGCACGCCATAGCACTCACGCTTATCTTGGTAAGTTTTGTAAGTATCCAGTTCAAGTTGTCTAATAATCAAGCTAAGTTTTCCAAGCAGTCCATAACCGCGGACGTGGCTATTCGAAAAGTTTTGTTAACCCTGCAGGGGTGTACCGCTACACACACACACCCTTCAGTTACCGCCTGGGAGTGGGACCCTTCAAGCGGGTACCGGCAAGGATGTTGTCACGACACTTCTCCCACAACTCCGTTCTAGTCCAGTGAGTAGCCTATCTGAGAGGGATCCATATGGAAGTCCGACCGAGGTTCCAGTACAGCCTCAAACGATGTGTGCAGGATCCCAAGCTTGTCTTGAAAAGCCGTTCATCCACTTCGCAGACTGTGCCACATCCCTACCAGAACTCCGAACTACTGCGACTTCTGGGGTTCAAACAGGGTGAGGTACTAGGTCGAGAGGGGTCAGTGAACCCAATGTGTGGTTGTACTCTTCTTCTTGGATCACCACACAAGAACTCGGACTTAAGGCGGTGTTCAACGAGACAACGCACTGTGTACTCCTACACAACCTCTCATCGTTCACCTTGTATTAGGGTAGATTCACCAACACATTTCCACCATCATCAATATGATCACTACCATCACGACTCAGAAAAGAGTAACCTCATTGTAACTCTAAGCATGAAATAAGCAGTAACATTTGCAGGGGTCACATGATATCAATCAACTCCTACATTTTCTAGGATTGTGGTTTTCTTACTACTATGACAAAATGATAGGTCATGCAAAGGAATGGGTTCAACTATGCGGTAGAAACGCATCATGGTAATCATCCTAAACAATGCATAAGCGAGACTGAGAGGGAATTGGGATTTTATCGACGTGATCAATGGGGGTTTGCTTGCCTTGCTGACAAGGTTCAGTCACAGGGTCTTCAACGAAGGGGGTGATCTCGGGTTCCAGCTCCAGTTCTATCCGAGCAAACAATACAAACAAAGTGATCAACATAAGGTACAATGCACAAGCACATGATCAATTGTACAAGGTGATGTTCATGGTACTGATGTGTTGAGCACTCCATTTAAAAGGAGTATATTGCATTTGAAATGCAAATTCAAACTCCATTTGATTTATCGATGAATTTCAAATGCATTTGAACCCATGAATGTTCATTTGAAAAGGTTGAGCATGAAGTGATGTGGTATAGTTGACGTAATGTCTCTGATTTGGGGGTGAAATCATTTAAAAGAAGTGTGTTGCAAAATCATTTGCAAAATCACTACAAATTTGAATTCAAAAGAATGCCATATGCATGTTTGCTACTGTTCACCCATTTTAAAATGGTCAAACATAGAAACAAGTTGCATATTCACAATCCTTCTATTTTTCTGATAATTTTAGACATAGTATTTTTCCAATTTGGACTTAATATGAATTTTCTATGAATTTTTGAAGTTTAAAGTCTTTTCTGCCTTTTTCTGAATTAAATAAATTGTTTTAACCAATTATGGCGTCATTCTGACTCAGGGCTGGCGTGGGGGGGGGCTGCTGACAGGTGAGTCCGGCTTGTCAGTGTCTCAGGGGGTTAAACCCCTCTGTTTAAATTAACCCACGGTTTAATTAGTGGGCTAGGGCCCACTGTCAGTCTCAGGTGGGGGGGGGGGGGTTAGTGGTTGGTTAGGGGTTAATTAACCTGGGCCACGCCGGCGGTAAGTCGCCGGTGGCACCCAGCGCGGCGGCGCACACACGGGACGGCGCTCCCGTCGTCCATTTGCTGCGCTAAGGCCACGAGAGGACAATTCGTTCTCCCGCACACCAGCCCGTGCATGCTGGCGACGACGGGGAGGTCCAGTACGTCGCCGGCGACGAGTTCCGCGGCGCCCGAAGCTCGGGACAAATGGAAACAGCGACCAGGGGCACGGAAAGGGCTCAAGAGGAGGGAAACTGACGGGGAGCTCACCCCTAGCGCGATGGAGGGGTCGGGGAGGCCGAATGAAGCAGAGCGGCGACAAATTCGACGATGGCGTGCCGGCGACGGAGTTGGGGAAGATGAAGATGGCGAGCTCGTGGGGGCGTCTGGCTTCGATTACTTGTGCTCGGAGACGCAGACGAGCACAGAGAGCATCCTGGACATCTTGTGGAGGCTCGACGAGGCCGGTGGCCACGCGGGTGCGGCGGCGCGTTCTGGCGCAAGCTTCGGGCGTCTCCGATTCCGGCAAGAGAGAGGGAGGACTTTGCTCTGGAGAGGGGGAAGTGGACGAGACGGAAGGGGGAGTCTCCGTGGCGCGTGTAGAAGGCCAGGGAAGGGCCAGGCAGGCAAGTAGGAGGTCGCCGGCGTCGGCATGCCCTCCAGCGAGCTGCTTGCCTCGCTGGGGGAAGACGACAAGGGGAGCTGCGGGCTTGGGCTGCTGGGACGGTAAGTTGGGCCGAGAGGCCCAGGTAGGTGGGCTCTTTTCCTCTTTTCTATTTCTTCTCTATTTTCTTTTGTTATTTGTTTTGGAACTGCTAAATAAAATTTCAAACCATTTTCTAAAATGCTAGAACATTTTATATGGCATCAAAATAAATATAGCTAGCCACTTATAAAGTTTGGGCACTTTTAAAATTCAAATTCTTTGAACTTTAATTCAAATAGGGGTCTAAATTTAAATCCATGCTCCTTTTTGAATATTTGAAAAATCTATGAGCATGGGTTTGAATCCAAATCACTTTCTATGTGATCACACTCATTTATGGGACTTTTCAAAAATGCAAAAGAAATTTTTGGAGCAACTTTTTATCTGGCCATTTGAATTAAATTCATCTGGGGTGGTTTTCTCTCCCATTTCAATTTCTTTTGAAATTTTTATCATGATGCAAAGTGACTTGCTATTCCTAGCACATACCTAACTTGGGGTTGTGACAGAAAAGTGCGCCATTACTATGTTTGACCAAGGTTTGACCCATCCCTGGACATAATAATGTCGCACTTTGTATAGGTGCACCATTAGTAAGTTGACATAGTAATGGCGCACCTGGTGAAAGGTGCGCCATTACTATGTTTGACCAAGGTTTGACCCATTCAAAGACATAGTAATGGCGCACTTTGTAAAGGTGCGCCATCACTATATCAAACTTAGTAATGGCGCACCTTTATAAAGTGCGCCATTATGATGTTTTACCAAGGTTTAACGCAGCAAAGACATAGTAATGACGCACATTGTAAAGGTGCGCCATAACTAACTTTCTGAGGTGGCCAAAAAATAAAAGAAAATGATTGAAATGTCAAAAAAATAAAATAAAATAAGATTCCCATGTGATATGTGGTCTGGTTGTTAGGAAAATGTACAAACATGAATTTCGATTTTTTTTGCAAAATCTCTCGAGAATTCATAAAATGGGAATAACTTTTGCATACGAACTACGATGAAAAAAAATTTACATGAAAAATCATCTACTTGAACAGTTATATCCAAATTCAACTGGGGGAACCCCGTTGAACATTTTTAGAATACTCAAAAACCTAACAGAAAAATGTTACGGGGCTTTTAAGATCTTGAGGGCAAAAAATGGAAAAAAATCAAACTTACTAATGGCTCACTATTTGAAAAGTGCGCCACTAGTAACATAATTTTTTTTTAAACTTCTTTTTTTTATTTTTTGAAAAAATAGTTTAAAAATGTTCATAATATGATAGGAGACTGGTCGGTAAGTTTCAAAAAAAAATTCAACATTTCATCACACGCATGGACATGAATAAGGTCCTAGACATGAACAAGGTTTGATAGGATTGATATGATACATATATCAGCATGTGCTTGTGAAGTGAGGTCGGGCAAGAGATGAATGGAACTGAGAAGTTAAGCGTGTTGGGGATGGAGTAGTGTGAGGATGGGTGACCCTCCGGGAAGTTTGACCACGGAGTGAAATTTGACTTGAGATTAAGCATAGTAACTTGAGATTAAGCCGTAGTTACCCGAGATTAAGAAAAAAAAAATTATTATTTTTCTGAAAAAAAGTTAGTAATGGAGCACCGTAGATAACAATGTGCGCCACTACTATGTTCCCGCCTTCCAAATTCAAAAAAATAGAAAAAAATGGGTGTCCAGTGGCGCACCACCAGAGAAGTAATGGCGCATATGTGGTGCGCCATTACTACCTGAGATAGTAATGGCGCACCAAATGTGCGCCATTACTAAGTATTAGTAGTGGCATGCTAGTAATGGCGCACCGGATGTGCACCATTACTAGCAAAAATAGGTGCGCCACTAAAGGCCATTTTTCCAGTAGTGATTGTTAGCTCTCCAAAGAAGAAAAAGAAGAAGAAGAAACATAAGATAGCTGACAACTCCAATGATCCTATTACAAGTGAAGAACATGTTGTTGATCCTAACAGCATAACTACCTCCGATGCTGAAACTGAAGACGGTGTCGAACCTAAAGAAGATAAGGAGAATAATGATCCTCCTGATGTGCGAGGAGAAGAGGCACCCGATAAATGCAAGAAGTATACGAGAGAAGAATTCATCGCAAGAAGACACGAGAAGGAAAGAGAAGCATGGGTACAGAAAGTCATGCCCTTTCCAAGTAAGTCTCTCAAAACCAAAGAAGAAGATCACTATAATAAATTTTGTGAATGGATGAAACCACTTTTTCTTCAAATTCCTTTGACTCGTTCTATTAAGTTACCTCCTTACTCAAAATATATGAAAGATATTGTTACTAATAAAATAAAAGTCCCTAATGAGGCAATATATACTATGCTTGCTAACTAATCTTTCAGTGGAAAGATTTATGAGAAGCTTGGTGATCCAGGTATAACCACTATTCCTTGCTCCATAAAGAATAGTTATGTCAAAACTGCCTTATGTGACCTTGCAGCAGGAGTGAGTGTTATGCCTTTTTCTCTTTACAAGAGGCTATGTTTAGAAAAACTAATACCTACAGATATCTCTCTTCAGATGACTGACAAGTCAATAGCCGTCCCGATTGGTATTTGTGAGGATGTTCCTGTTGAAGTTGCTAATTTCTTAATTCTTACAGATTTTGTTGTTCTTGACATGCCCGAGGATGGGAGCATGTCCATTATTCTAGGTAGACCTTTTCTTAACACCGCAGGTGCTATTATTGATTTTAATAAAGGAAAGGTTACTTTCAACGTAGATGATAAAGAACACACGGTGTATTTTACAAAGAAGATCGACAAAAGGCATGGCCTTAACTCTATAGAGAATATCGAGACCGTGAAGATTGGAGAATGGGATTGTCCTTTACATGTGCACCACAAATACAAAAACGTTATGGTGGGGACAATGTCCATTAGAGTAAAGGTGCAATGATCACTTCATAAGAGGTGAAACTTTTGTCTCTACATATCGCTGCTTTGTTGGTAAGACTCGATCATCCTTGCTAGCTAGCATGTTTTATATAGGCAAAAAGTGGAGCTTGTTATGTTTTTATTTTCCTTAGATTTTTTTCTCCTTGCTGTACCAAGTTTTATGTTTTTGAAGTTTCACATTTCTAACCACTGCTTCAAGTTTTCAGAAGGTTTCACTGCTTTTTGAACCTCGAAATTTTTTCAACGGTGAAGTTTTCAGAAAAAATCCAGAAAAATAAAAATCAAAATTTCCACATAGAAAGTGACCTAGGGGCACCTGGGGTAGAGTAGGGGGGGCACCAGTGGCCTAGGCGGCCAGCTGGCGCGGCCTGCCCCCTGACCGCGCCCACAGGGCGCCTGGGGCCCACAGGCCGGCTCCCCAGGTACTTCTTCTTCCTCTCTCTCTCTCTCTTTCTCCCCAAAAACACGAGTTCTGTACTTGTTCTTGCGTTCTTGCTGTTCTTGGAGGCGATTTTCGATCTCTCTCTACAACCCATCGTTTGAGCTGAGATATTGACAAAATACTCCCTGGTATGTAACTCCTCCACCCCTCGAATTAGATTTTTGATTGGTGGCTTCATTTGTGAGTATTTAGTAGTTCTCAGTGTTGTTCATATGAGCTTGCATGCATGTGTAGAAATTTATTTTCCAAGTTTTGATGAAAGCTTACGCCTAATGTAACTGAGTAGAGTAGTTTTCCTCAATTCACTTTGCTTAAATCATTATTTTTGTGAATTGTCAAAAATATCCAGAAATGAGTTTGCTAGGAAAAGCAAAGGGGTTGCTTGGGAAGAAGAAGTCTGAGTGCTCCGATCTAGTTACTAGAGCTGTGGCTGCACCCTCGCATGCTAGGGTGAGCTACAATGAAGATCATGTGCCCCTAGAGTTGTTGGAGAACACTACTTCAACACATGCGATGACGTATCCGTGCGATGCTTTCTTCGAAGCTGCAGGAATTAAGGAGGGATTCTACAGCCTTTGCGCCAATGCAGGTTTGACACGGCTAGCAACATGTCGTGTTGCTCAGTATCAAAAACTCACCTCCTCTTTTATTAATAGTTTCAGATATAATCATGATGCTGGTATTATTGCGTTTAAAATTTACAGTGATCTTTTGACCATGTCTTTGGCAAGATTTTGTGATATAATAGGTGTGCCGAACGTTGGACAGACGGTAAATGAACTCTCAGCCCTCCGAGCTGAGAACCGTCTTCAACTGTCTTTGGAGCCAGGAGACAAGGGATATTCATCGTTCAAAGATCTCCAGCATCTTATCCCCCCGCCTTAGGTATTTTGCGTATTTTATTGCTAGAGGGGTGTTAGCTCGTGACAACACGAGCAGAAGTTCTGCGCCCGATATTGCTATCCTGGAAAACGCCCTCTCAGGGAGGAATGATTATAACGTGGGTGCCTTAATTGGTAGATGCCTTGCTATGAACAGTAACAAGGGAGATTTATTTGGTGGAATTTACGCCACACTTATCCTTGAGTCTCTTAATGCCACCCACACCCTGATGATAAGCCTTTTACTTATTTAAGTTTTGATATTGCTGCTATGAAGAGGCATAAGTTTGTTACCATGACTTCCGAGTTTGGTAACCTATTTTATATATTGTGTTTCGGATCTTCCGTGGAACGGAAGATCTGTCTACCTGCACCTCTTTTGTTTGATTTTTCTCGCAGGAACGGATGGTCCTTTGATGTTATCTAGTTTGATGAGTTCGTGGTCCAGTATCGGTTTCATAACCCCATGGAGGGGGTTGTGCCCGACGAGGAGGAGCACGATGAGTTTCCACCTTTCCAGGGGGAGACCGTCACCAAGTTTGGTGAAGGGTCTTCCTTTTCTTGGAGCGTGGATCCTTCTTCGTGGGAGGATACGAGGACTTCGGTGTACGCGCCAGAAGTCTCATACGACCCTTGGACTGACTGGTACCACCTCGGAGCAGGAGGCTCCTGGGGGCAGTAGTTGTTACAAACTTAGGCCAAAAGCCTAAGATTGGGGGAGTATGTGCCATTCTCCCTTTTCCATTCTATTATCCGTTTTATTCGCTTTGATCTCTTTGAAGTTTTTGCCTGTTCTTCTTAGTTCTCCTTTAATTAGCAAAAACCAACAAAAATATTTTCCTTTTTCTTTTTCTTTCGTTAAACCTTTAACAAAACCAAAAAAGATTTTCCTGTCTCTCTTTAGTTAGCTTTGTTTTCAGAGTTCAGCTCGATTCCGTGATGGCATTTGATTACATTTCCCATGTTCGATCGTGCAAGTGACAAGGCAGTAATGACGAAGATCGACGGAAGGGAAGCAACAAGGAAAACCGGTATGACCTCCTCTTGTTTCTGCTTTTGTACATATGCATGTACTTATGCAATGTTTACAATACTTTCCAAGTGTTCATGCTTTCTTTGTGGCTGATCTCAAATAGCTAGACTGCATAATGTGTTGTTGAAATGATTTACACGCATTGCATTGTTCATGGTTTGGCATATTGAAGCGGTATTTCCCTTCAAAGAATTCTTGGATTGACTTGGCACATGTTCACACATGTTTATGACTAAAAAAAGTCTATCATGCCATGATGATCTTTTATGCCCGATTCAATGTTGCTTTGTCACTCTGCATGATTATGACTTCTATTGCTCTCTAGTTGGTCGCTTCCCAATCTTTTGCTAGCCTTCACTCTCACTAAGTGGAATTCTGCTTGCCTATCCAAAATCCTTTTCAAACTAGTTATTCCACTTGAGTCCACCATACCTTCCAATATATGGTATTTACCGGCCATCCCTAACTTAGACTTTCTTGTGCCATCTCGAAATTTATTCAAACGCTTCCCTTTTGTAACTGTACAAGCTCATGGTGCTGTGAGGGAAAAATCAGTATCCACCATGCCAAATATATTTTTACGGAAGTTTTAACTAGTCAAATTTATATAAAAAAAAGAGAGTTACACCTCCCCCATACTTGATGATGAATGAAATGGACCAAATCCTGCTAATGATAGATGGAACGAGAAATTCCTTCCATACTTGAGGCGAAATAAAAGGTACCATAGACCGTCAACTGATGTGTGGATAAGGGAACAAAAGTGTAAGAAAAAATCATTAATATAGATGGGATGGGTGATATTGAGAGGCCCTTACCGTTCGTCATTGACTGGAAAGTTGCACTTCTCAAAAGAATTTTATCTATGTTTTTAAAACCAAGAGCTCTAGTACTTGTTTAGTAGTTGCTTCCAACCACGGGTTTTCAAACTTGTCATCGAAAAGCCACGGTTTGAGAGTCTCCCCTTCTTTCTCCAAAGCACCAACTATTGAGAGCATAATTTTCATTCTTAGTGTAACATGCATTGTCCCAAAGTACCACATTGTCTTCTACATGATTGTGATATTGCTTGTTCTGAAATTCTTGGTTATAGTCTCCTTTAAAACTCTGGAGGAGTTTCTGCATTTATGTTTTGCTTCAATCATGGAGGCTACCGAGATACCACTCTAGTATGTTCAAGCTATGTGCATTGTGAACTTGTGTTGATTTTCGGCAGCATATTATTTACTTTTTCCTGTTTTTGATTGATCACTTGAAAGAAGGATGTAAGAACCCTCTGTTAGGTAATGTGCTAGGATCAAAGTCACCTTGCATTCATCAAAGAAAATCAAATGGAATTCAAATTCAAACTCAAATGGGAGAAGGCTTTTTCAAATATTCAAATAGGAGCATGGATTTAAATTTAAACCCTATTTGAATTAAAGTTCAAATAAGTTGAATTTAAAAAATGTTCAAACTTTACCAGTGGCTAGCCTAATATATTATGAGGCCATGTAAAAAGTTTTAGAATTTTATTAAATGGTTTGCTATTTATTTAGCAGTGCCAAAACAAATAGCAGAAGAAAAACAGAAAAGCTCACCTGGCCATTTCGGCCCAACTATCGCCCGCGGCCCACTAGCCTGGCCCAGCCCGCAGCCCCCCGTTGTCGTCTTCCCGCCGCGTCGACAAGAACCTCGGTGGACGGCATGCCGACGCCAGCGAGCACCAGCCTGCCTGCCTGGCGCCCTCCCGAGCCTTCTAGACGTGCCTGGAGATGCTCTGGAACCCGCCACGTTCATTCCCCCTCCCTCCGCAGTCTCTCCCGCCCCCTGTGCGATTTCCCCAAACCAACCGAGCGCCGCCGTAGTTCGTCGTCGACGGGAAACGCAGCCAATGCCGGAGACAGGCCAGTAGACCGTGTCCCCCTTGTGCAACACCTTCTTCCATGCCATGCTGGAGAAGATGGTGACCTAATCGAGCGTGGAGCCCTCGCAATCGTCGTCTTCATCTCGCCGGAGCCGACGCGCGATTTCTTCGATTCCGACCACCGTGAAGCATATCCGACCGCGCCACTGCTTCCGTTGAGTTCAGGGTGAGCTACTGGTTCTCCTGAGCTAGACCATCGTCTCCTTCCTCCTCTCTGCCGTCTTTTTCCATGGACGCCGAAGCACGTCGCCGCCGTGCTGCTCGTCAGCGAGCAACCGAGAACCAAACGAACCCACGCCCATGTCCTTGATGTTCTCCTTGCTCCGCTGCTCCGTTTGCACCTACGGCCGCTTCAAATGGCGGACCACAGTGAGCTTCACCTCGAGCCAGTGGCTTCGCCGCCGCTAGGGCTCGTCGCCGACGACGATGCCGTACCCCCCAGGCCCTGCTCTTGGTCCCATTCGATGCGCATCACCAAGGGATGCATCCCAGTGGCTGGCGCTTGATTTGGACCACGGAATCAGCATCCCGAGCAGCGCCGCCGCGGTATTTGGTCACCGGCGACTCGCCGCCGGCGAGATGACGTGGACATCATTGACTTAGCGCTAACCCCCCTCCTAATGACCCCTAACACCCCTAATCTAATCACAGTTTAATTTAACAGAGGGGATTAACCCCCCTAGCCACTAACTAGTGGGACCCCCCTGTCAGGGCTACCCCCACGTCATGCTGACGCAGGCATGACGCAGTAAATTGCTAAATGATTTAATTTATTCCAGAAATTCCGGAAAATGAATTAAACTTTGGAAATTCATAACTAATTCATTTCAACTCCAAATTAAACATATAATATAGGTAAAATTATCAGAAAAATGCAAGGATTCTGAATATGCACTTTTTTCATGTTTGACCATTTTAAAATGGGGTAATTGAGAGAACAATGCATATGGATTCCTTTTAAATTCAAAATGGAGTTTGAATTTGCAAAACCTTTGCAATACACTTCTTTTAAATGGAATTCCCTCACACATCAGAAGCATATACATCAAGTTTCAACCTTCAACCATGTGATTGTGCATTGTATTTATATTGCTTCCTTGTTTGTTGTTTGTCGAGTAGAAGTGGAACCGGAACAGGACGCTGCCCCCTTCGTTGAAGACCCCGATACCGAACCTCGTCAGCAAGGCAAGCAAACCGCCATTTATCATGTCGATAAAATCCCACTTCCCTCTCAATCTCGCTTATGGATTGTTTAGGATGATTACCATTCTACGTTTCTACCGCATAGATGAACCCATTCATTTGCATGACCTATCATTTGTCACAGTAGTAAGCAAACCACAATGCTAGCAAATGTAGGAGTTGATTGATATCATGTGTCCCCTGCAATTGTTACTGCTTATTGCATGCTTAGAGTGATACAATGCTGATACCGTTATGTTAGTCGGGATGGTAGCAATCATGATGATGATGGTGGAAATGTGTTGGTGAATCTACCCTAATACAAGGTGAACGATGAGAGGCTGTGTAGGAGTACACAGTGGGTTGTCTCGTTGAACACCGCCCTAAGTCTGAGTTCTTGTGTGGTGATACAAGATGAAGAGTACAACCACACATTGTAGCGAGTCTTGCATACGCTAACCCCGGGTCCCGACAGACTTGGTATCAGAGCAGGACTGACTGTAGGATTATTAGCTTCGGCCGAAGTCGAGTCTAGCTTGCTATAGTTGTATAGTTACTCTAGGTATATAAGGGAACAACGTAAGGCTTCTTTTTTCTCCTTACCTTCATCGTTTTGAGTTTTGAGTCACCCTCATCTTGTTCTACGGGAAGATAGGACTAGGCTCATCTATGTCTTACTAGAACATCTCGTTGTTTGCTTCCTTTTAGCCGTAGGAAAATTGTGTTCGTCTTGCTAGAGTTGTTGTGCTTCATGATTTATTACATCTTATTATGTAAGTGTTGTTTCTACATTGCAAGAAAAGACATTTCTTACAATTACAGCCGTTATGATGTCCGAGTCATCCCAGGTTTCTACATAATCTGCTGCATTTACAAAATCCTTCTATCTTTTTCGGATGTCTTTCCAGAAGATTTTCTAGGTGGCATTCCCGACAGTGCCATAGAGTTTGTTGTAGGTTTTGTCCTAGAAACCTATACTGATTCATTTGCAGCTCTTCCTCCCACTTTAGATGTCTTCTTGCCAGTAGAACCACACTAACCATCGTCTTTGGGTACCTTGCTACTCTGACATATCTATTGAAGCCCCTAGTAGGTCGTGGTCATCCTCTAAAACACCATCTAGTAACCCAACTCCTTAAACCTATTCACCAGACAGATGTGTAGAGTTCATAGGGGATCTTATGCCAGGAACCGCACCAATTTCCACACGCCCATACAAAATGGCCCCACGTGAGTTAGCTGAGCTTAAAATCCAACTTGAAGCTTTGTTGGCAAAAGGCTTCATCCTCCCTAGCTCATCGCCATGGGGTTGCCCTGTTCTGTTCGTAACGAAGAAAGATGGAACAGAAAGGATGTGCCTAGACTATTGCCCGCTAAATCTAGCGACGATAAAGAACAGGTACCTACTGCCCAGGATCAATGATCTTTATGATCAACTTGCTGGATCCTCTGTCTTCTTCAAGATGGATTTGAGATTAGGTTATCATCAAATCAAAATCTGAAATGAGGACACTCCAAAAATGGCTTTCACTACTCGTTATGGTCTTTACGAGTACACTATCATGTCCTTTGGTTTAACCAATGCCCCCGCCACTTTTTCGCGCATGATGAATTCGATCTTCATGGAATACTTAGATAAATTTGTTGTAGTTTATCTTGATGACATTCTCATCTACTCGACGAACGAAGAAGAACATGCCGAACATCTCAGGATGGTATTGATGAAACTCCGAGAGCATCGCATGTATGCTAAATTCTCCAAGTGTGAATTTTGTCTACCAGAGGTGACCTACTTAGGCCACGTGATTTCTGCAAAAGGCATTGCTGTGAATCCCGAGAGAGTTCAGGCCGTCCTTGACTGGACTCCACCTGAATCGGTTAAGCAAGTTAGGAGTTTTCTTGGCTTAGCAAGCTATTCCCGCCGCTTCGTCGAGAACTTTTCTAAAGTTGCAAAGCCTCTAACTGAACTCCTCAAGAAAGATAAGAAATTCCTATGGACTCCCAGGTGCGAGGAAAGCTTTCAAGAGCTAAAAAGAAGATTGACTTCTGCACCCGTACTTGCGCCTACAGACACCAAAAAGGATTTCGAGATCTTTTGTGAAGCCTCACGGCAAGGGTTAGGATGCATACTTATGCAAAATAGACATGTGGTAGCTTATGCTTCACGCAAGTTGCGTTCACATGAAGAGAACTATCCTACCCATGATCTTGAACTCGCTGCCGTAGTTCATGCCCTGACAACTTGGCGATATTACCTCCTTGGTAATCGTTGTGAGATCTTCTCCGACCACCAAAGCCTCAAATATATATTCACCCAGCCAGATCTTAATCTCAGGCAAAGACGCTGGATTGAGTTGATAAAAGATTACGACGTAGGAATTTCTTACACCCCAGGCAAAGCCAATGTCATGGCTGATGCACTAAGTCGTAAGTTGTATTGTAACAACCTCATGTTACAACAGTGTCAACCACTTCTTCATGAGGAATTTTGCAAGCTCAATCTTGAGATTGTTCCACATGGCTATCTTTCTACCTTGGTGGCAAAACCAACTCTTGAGGATCAAATCATAGTTGCCCAAAGGCGTGCACGAGGTGTTCCTCGGATCAGGGAGAACATTGCTAGCGGAGTTGCTAAATGTTTCTCCACAGATAGTAAAGGAACGATATTCTTTGGAAATCGTTTGGTAGTACCTAAGAATAGGGAACTAAGGAAACTCATCCTCAAAGAAGCCCATGACTCACCCCTCTCAATTCATCCCGGTAACACAAAAATATAACGAGATCTACGCCAGAGATTTTGGTGGACTAGGATGAAGAGAGAGATTGCTCGATTTGTTGCCGAATGTGATGTTTGTCGTCGCATTAAGGCAGAAAACCAAAGACCTGCTGGTACACTTCAACCTTTGCCTATTCCAGAGTTGAAATGGGACAAAGTCAGTATGGATTTCATCACCGGCTTTCCAAAAACCCAGAAAGGAAATGATGCCATCTTCATTGTCATAGATAGGCTTTCCAAAGTTTCTCACTTCCTTCCCATTCGCGAGTCTATAACTGCTAGCTAGTTAGCGGACTTTAACGTCTCTCGAATTGTGTCTCTTCATGGTGTTCCTTTGGAAATCAATTCTGATCGTGGTAGCCTTTTCACCTCTAGATTTTGGGGAAGCTTTCAGAATGCTATGGGAACTCATGTCTCCTTAAGTATAGCTTTCAATCCTCAGTCTAGCGGTCAAGTTGAAAGGGTTAACCAAATTTTTGAAGACATGCTCAGAGCTTGTGTTATCTCATTCGGAAAGAATTGGGAGAAGTCTCTTCCATTCGCCGAATTTTCCTATAACAATAGTTTCCAATCTAGTCTGAACATGGCTCCTTTTGAACTCCTATATGGACGACGATGTCGAACACCTTTAAACTAGTCAGAAACCGGTGAAAGAAAGTTCTTTGGACAGGATATGATCATGGAAGCAGAAGAGCAAGTTCGCATTGTTCGTGATCAATTGAAAGCAGCCGAGTCTCGTCAGAAAAGCTACTATGATCATCATCATACGCAAGAAAGCTACAATCTGGATGAGAAGGCTTACCTTCGGGTTACTCCTCTAAAGGGAACCCAACGCTTCGGTATCAAAGGAAAGTTGGCCCCATGTTATATCGGACTTTTACGCATTCTTGCTAAACGTGGAGAAGTTGCCTATCAACTTGAACTACCCCCGCACCTTTCCCGAGTACATGATGTATTCCATGTGTCACAACTCAGGCGTTGCTTCAAGGACCCCATCCGCGAAGTCGACCATGAAACGCTTGATCTCAAAGATGACCTTTCTTATCGAGAATACACCGTTCGTATTCTTGATTCCGCAGAGCGTGTCACTCGTCGTCAGAAGATTTAGTTTCTGAAAGTGCAATGGTCACACCACTCTGAGAGAGAAGCCACGTGGGAAAGAGAAGACCGTCTCAGTGCCGAGTACCCCACCTTCCTCCCGCAGACTTCTGAATCTCGGGACGAGATTCTGTTGAGTGGGGGCGAGTTGTCAGAACCCTCTGTTAGGTAATGTGATAGGATCAAAGTCACCTTGCATTCATCAAAGAAAATCAAATGGAATTCAAATTCAAACTCAAATGGGAGATGGAACACCCCCAGATGAATTTAATTCAAATGGCCAGAATAAAACTTGCTCCAAAAATTCCGTTTGCATTTTTGAAAAGTCTCATAAATGAGTGTGATCACATATCAAGTGATGTGGGACCAACCCCATGCTCATGTATTTTTCAAATATTCAAACAGGAGCATGGATTTAAATTTAAACCCCTATTTGAATTAAAGTTCAAATAAGTTGAATTTTAAAAATTTTAAAACATTACAAGTGGCTAGCCTAATATATTATGAGGCCATGTAGAAAGTTTTAGCATTTTATAAAATGGTTTACTATTTATTTAGCAGTGCCAAAACAAATAGCAGAAGAAAAACAGAATAGAAATAAAAACAGAAAAGCTCACCTGGCCATTTCGGCCCAACTCATCGCCCGCGGCCCACTAGCCTGGCCCAGCCCGTAGACCCCCGTTGTCGTCTTCCCGCCGCGTCGACAAGCACCTCGGTGGAGGGCATGCCGACGCCGGCGAGCACCAGCCTGCCTGCCTGGCGCCCTCCCGAGCCGTCCAGCCGCGCCTGGAGACGCTCTGGAACCCGCGATGTTCATTCCCCCTCCCTCCGAAGTCTGTCCCGCCCCCTGTGCGATTTCCCCAAACCAACCGAGCGCCACCGTAGTTCGTCGTCGACAGGAAACGTAGCTAACGCCGGAAACAAGCCAGGAGACCGTGTCCCCCTTGCGCAACGCCGTCGTCCACGCCAAGATGGAGAAGATGGTGACCTAATCAAGCGTAGATCCGTCGCAATTGTCGTCTTCATCTCTCCGGATCCGCCGCGCAATTTCTTCGATTCCGACCATCGTAAAGCATCTCCGACCGAGCCACTGCCTCCGTTGAGTTCAGGGTGAGCTACTGGTTCTCCTGAGCTAGCCCATCGTCTCCTTCATCCTCTCTGCAGTCTTTTGGCATGGACGCCGAAGCACCTCTCCGCCGTGCTGCTCGTCGACGAGAAACCGAGAACCAAATGAATCCACGCCCATGTCTTTGATGTTCGCCTTGCTTCGCTGCTCCGTTTGCACCTACGGCCGCTTCACCTCGAGCCAGTGGCTTCGCCGCCGCTAGGGCTCGTCGCCGACGATGATGCCGTACCCCCCAGGCCCTGTTCTTGGTCCCATTCGATGCGCATCACCAAGGGTTGCGTCCCAGTGGCTGCGGCACTCGATTTGGACCACGGAATCAGCATCCCGAGCAGCGCCGCCACGGGATTTGGTCACCGGCGACTCGCCGCCGGCGAGATGACGTGGACGTCATTGACTTAGCGCTAACCCCCCCCCCCCCTAAAGACCCCTAACACCCACTGACAGTGGGCCCAGGACCCCTAATCTAATCGCAGTTTAATTTTACAGAGGGGATTAACCCCCCTAGTGTAACGCCCCGGGCACAGCCACCGGTTCCCGGCGTACGCCTGGCGGGATCTAGACTGTCCCCACAGACCAACACTAGTCTTTCCTGCGCACTTTGTCCTCACTCGTGCGCACCTGGGAGCTACTTCCCAGTCGGTCACCCATCCTCAAATTGCTCCAAGAAAAGCACGCTTAACTTTGGAGTTCTTTGAAGATGTGCTTCCAGAAAAGAAGGTGCACCTTGTTGAGATGAGTAGTCTATCATTCCTATTAAGCCAGGATGTCACATACACCCCCACTCAAAGGAACCGATGTCCTCATCGGCCCACAGGAACGTTCCCCCTTGGCACACGTCTGTGTGTCCAGTGCCGACACATGTCCCACATGTTCGCGCAAATGACCCACACACGCCCGTGTAACCGCGAGGGTCGGCTCTGATACCATTTGTAACGCCCCGGCCATAGCCACCGGTTCCCGGCGTACGCCTGGCGGGATCTAGACTGTCCCCACAGACCAACACTAGTCTTTCCTACGCACTTTGTCCTCACTCGTGCGCACCTGGGAGCTACTTCCCAGTCGGTCAACCATCCTCAAATTGCTCCAAACCAAGCACGCTTAACTTTGGAGTTCTTTGAAGATGTGCTTCCAGAAAAGAAGGTGCACCTTGTTGATATGAGTAGTCTATCATTCCTATTAAGCCAGGATGTCACACCTAGCCACTGACCAGTGGGACCCCCCTGTCAAGGCTGCCACCACGACATGCTGATGCAGGCATGACGCAGTAAACTGCTAAATGATTTAATTTATTCCAGAAAATCCAGAAAATGAATTAAACTTTGGAAATTCATAACTAATTCATTTCAACTCCAAATTAAACATACAATATATGTAAAATTATGAGAAAAATGCGAGGATTCTGAATATGCACTTTGTTTTCATGTTTGACCATTTTAAAATGGGGGAACAGAGAGAACAATGCATATGGATTCCTTTTAAATTCAAAATGGAGTTTGAATTTGCAAAACCTTTGCAATACACTTCTTTTAAATGGAATTCCCTCACACATCAGAAGCATATACATCAAGTTTCAACCTTCAACCATGTGATTGCTCATTGTATTTATATTGCTTCCTTGTTTGTTGTTTGTCGAGTAGAAGTGGAACCAGAACAGGAGGCTGCCCCCTTCGTTGAATACCCCGATACCGAACCTCGTCAGCAAGGCAAGCAAACCCCCAGTGATCACGTCGATAAAATCCCACTTCCCTCTCAATCTCGCTTATGCATTGTTTAGGATGATTACCATGCTACGTTTCTACCGCATAGATGAACCCATTCCTTTGCATGACCTATCATTTATCACAGTAGTAATCAAACAACAATCCTAGCAAATGTAGGAATTGTTACTGCTTACTGCATGCTTAGAGTGATACAATGCTGATACCGTTTTATGAGTCGGGATGGTAGCAATCATGATGATGATGGTGGAAATGTGTTGGTGAATCTACCCTAATACAAGGTGAACGATGAGAGGTTGTGTAGGAGTACACAGTGGGTTGTCTCGTTGAACATCGCCCTAAGTCCGAGTTCTTGTGTGGTGATCCAAGATGAAGAGTACAACCACACATTGGGCTCACTGGACCCTCTCAACCTACTAACTCATCCCTTTCGATGTCCAGATGTCTCAGTAGTTCAGAGTTCTGGTAGGTTTGTGGCCTGGCTTCTAAGTGAGAGAATGGCTCAGCCGAGACCGGCTTATGCACCACGCACACATCATCTGGGTCCACTTCGGTAAACCGTCCGGGTTCACGATAGTGGTAGCCAACCCAGGTAGGAGGATTTCTTGGACTAGATCGGCTATGAGGTAACAGTTGTGGTGAGCATCCTCGCTGACATCCCTTGAATGGTGTCGAGATCAAAGGCGGTAACTAATGGTCATGTGTGTGTAGCGGTACACCCCTGCAGGGTTAGCAAAACTATTCGAATAGTCGCGTCCGCGGTAAGGGACTGCTTGGAAAGATTAGCTTGATTATTAGACAACTTCAATGGATACTTATAAAACTTGCCAAGATAAGAGTGAGTGCTATGGCGTGCTTTCTCGTGGGGAAGTCGAGGATGGCACCATAGTGGTGTAATTGATTGGAGACAGGTAGTGGACTCGTGTACGCTTCTTACCTCAAGTCTAGTACTCGTAGTTCAGGACTATCTAAGTCAAAGCTGGCACTTCTGCTTATGAACCCCACATCCCTTTGCCTTGATACATGTGCATGAGTAGTATAGTTCCTACGTAAGTCTTGCTGAGTACGACTTTGTACTCACGTTTTCTTATTCTATGTTTTAGATGAATCCACTGACCCCGAAGGTGGATTCTTCCTCGAGCTCGACGACTGAAGACCTAGCTAGTGTAGTCCTAGTCAGCAGACTGGATCCCTCGTGGAGGGCTTGTTTATAAATAAGGCTTCTCTAAGCCATTTCTTAAACTTTTCTGTACTCATACGTACTTTGCTTCCGCATGTTTGATGTAATTTTGGATCACAGACTTGTGATCTCTTTGTGCACTCTGTAAGAGTTATCAATAAAGATGTAAACTTTGTAGAGAATTGCAATGATACCTGCTATTCATACTAGACAACTGTGCTACGTGTATGATTATGTCATGCATGTCTTACTATGGGTTTTCGAGACCTTAGTTGTGATCTGGCTGGCGGTCTTTTATACACCAAGTGGCCCTTAGATGTGCGCAGCTTGGGGCATCGCGATGCGATTGTTCGTGACTCCGTCACGTGCACACTTTGAGGTATGATCGAGCCCGCCCTAGACCCCGGCTAAGTGATCGGGTTGGAGTAAGTCTATGTAATGGTTATAATACAATCGATAGTATGGTTGAGGCGACTTGTCTATGAGTATGGGAGTTCACCACCCATATCATTTAGACGTGTGTGCGGACGATGAGGACCCATCTCAGTTGATCATCCGGCATGGCTGGGATGCCCCTCACGTTCGATGCTTTCCGAGAACGTTCTGTGCTTGGCCTTGTCTGCTTAGACAAGTGGGTACGGTTCTCGGCTCTCCATATGATTGTGTTGTAGCGAGTCTTGCATACGCTAACCCCGGGTCCCGACAAAGGATTTCTTCGTGCATTGTCCTCATAGCATTGTTTCAATACTTGCTAAACTATTTTCATAGTACATGCTTATATTCATCTTATGAAGCAAAAGAGTTTGTCAAAGTTTTCTTTGTTTCGTCTATTTCGTTGAACTGAATTGCTTGAGGACAAGCAATATGCTAAGCTTGGGGCAGTTGATACGTCTCAAACGTATCTACTTTTCCCAACACCTTTGCTATTTTTTTGAACTCATTCTACCATGATTTGAACTATTCTAACCCGGACTGACGCTGTTTTCAGCAGAGCTGCCTGTATGGTTTTATTGTGTGCATGATTATGGATTTTTAGGTGCCTCAGAAAATTGTGGGAAAATTCACAGAAAATCCACGCACCAGAAGCTTATGTGTGCTAGAAGCGGGTCCAGAGGGGGGCCAGAGGGCCCCCAGTAGCCCTGCTGGCGCGGTCCCACCCCTGGCCGCACCGGGGGGCCGCCTGGGGGGCTCCCACCTCCTTTGGTTCCATACTGAGGCCCCTATTTATTCCCATGAAGAGAAAACCCCTGAACAGAAGTCATTTTCCCAGTTTCCGTCGCAGAGCCGCCGCCACCCTCTGTTCTTCTTCTGGAGGGCTAATCTGGAGGTTGTTTTGGCCTCCGATGAGGGGAGATTATCGCCATCGACATCATCATCACCACACCATCCTCCCACCATGACTTCTCTTCACATGTGTGAGTAATTCCCTACTGTAGGCAAAGGGGATGGTAGCGATTGGATGCGTTAGATCATGTAATAGTTCATCAGACTGTTGGGGGCATGTTGAATATCATCTACTTTGGTGTTTATCATCTTTGCTACAACCTGTTGCTCCTAATGCTTGTCACATTGGGCCCGAGTGCCATGTTTTCATATCTGAACCACTTGTGTTTTCATGAGTATATTTATGTTCTTGATCCTATGTATGAGTGGTATGCACCTATTATGGTCCGGAACCGGCGATCCCAAAGGTGACAGCTTGGGACACCAAAGAGGATGGTCCATAATTTGAGGATTTCATGTATCCATTGAGTTTAATGCTTTGTTCCGGTGCTCTTTGACAGGAGCACCTCAATCTCCATAAGTTCCTTTTGGCCCCGTTCGTAGCGGGATCGTAGGACAAAGATGTTGTGCAAGTTCTTATTGCAAGCACGCACAACTACCTACGGGATACATGCCTAATGTTTGATATTTGCCTAGATTGTCTTTGCTTTTCTGTGTGCCTTGCCCCGTGTTAAAATATATTACATGTTCACTCATTGTAGCAGCGCCCAACCATCCATCTCCCTAGCCTACAGTGTTATAATCCTTCTGGTTACTAGTAGTTTTCTTTCGTTGTTTTACTTTCATTGTTTTCACTACCACTATCATACCACAGTTGCTATTAATATTTTGTTCCCAGCAAGTATATTTAAGGTGCGGTTGAATTGACAACTCAACTATTAAGGCTTATAAATATTCCTTGGCACCCCTTGTGTCAAATTAATAAATTGGGTTATCTTACCCGCGAAGACTATCTCGAACCCCTACTGTTGAGGGTCATCACCAAGTCCTTTGTGGAGTTTTTTGAAAAATCAGAGAGCATGGGATTGAATCCCTTTAACTTGATATGTGATCACCCTCATTTGTGGGACTTTTCAAAAAGTTCAAGGGTTTTTTGGAAACAACTTTTAAAATGGTCATTTGAATTAAAATCATTTGGGCTTGCTTATTTCCCAATTCAAATTCTTTTGAAATTTTTATCCTGATGCAAAATGACTTGCTATTCCTAGCACAATCCTAATAGAGGATTGTGACACAGTTGCAATATTGGTGAACTTGTGATCATCAGTGGGATGAATTTTCACCCTTTTAGTTTCTCCGGCTGAATCGAATGATGACATCTTCTTAGGCTAAAGCAACTAGGATGAGTTAACTGCTTTTTTGTATTCTGCTAGCTCCACTTATTCCATCTATTAGTCAGCAAAGAAAAGAACCTCTTTGTAAAAAATCTTCTGCTTTCTTATAATCCCCTGTAATGGTGATAACACCTCGTGGGCCAGGCATCTTCAGCTTTAAGTAAATATAACAAGGTATGGCCATGAACCTTCCATATGCATGCCTTTCGAGTAGGGCATGATATGCACTCGGGAAATCAACCACCTCAAAGGTGATTTTATCCTTCTAAAAGTTACTCGGAATACCAAAAACAACATTGAGGGTAATCATGCCCAACGAGTGTGTTTTATTTCCAGGTATAATTCCATGAAACTCCAGATGACTTTAGTGTAATTTAGACATCTGAATATTCATGCGTTTTACGGTACTCGCATATAGGATGTTTATGCCACTGCCACCATCCATCAAAACAATCCTCAATCTAAAGTTCCCACTTCCGGATTCCACTAATGGATCAACAATCAAAGCATATCTTCCTGATTGATCAAATGTAATTATAGTATCTTCCCACTTCATATAACTCAGAACGGCTGGAAATGCTGAGTTAACTTCCCTAAACAGTATTTTCTCAACTCTCTTGGATTCCCAGCCAGAAAAAATAACCAGTACGCCATATTCACGGGGGTACCCATCACTATCCAAATCCGACTTATCCAGCTTCTTCTTGCCACTATTCTTAACTTCTTGAGAGCCTGCCTTTGCATTCTGGGCTGACCTTTTGAACAAACAACACTGTCGAGCTGTATTCTTTGGGAAAAATAACTTTCCTTCAGCATCTCGGGTTGTATGAAGAGGACATGAATTGTCTAAGACATCATCGTAATTTTATGGTTTTTTTATGACGAGGTTGCCATTCTTTCTTGCGATGCACCCTTCCATGAATACCCGAGGCGTTTGCAGCTGCTACTAATTCTGCATCAGTAGGGGCATCCTCCGCCTTTCTCGTATTATTTCCTCCATACTTTGGCTTAGGATTTGGTGTTGAACTACTTCCAACGCGGTGCTTGTGATTGTTTTGACGGATCTCCTCCGCGCCATTGACGTATTTATTTGCAATCTCCATCAATCTTCCGAGTGAGGTGACATTCGGGGATCGGGCCAATTTGAGACTCAACTCTCTATATTTGACTCCTTGCTTGAAGGCATGTATGGCCTGTAACTCGGAGACTCCTTCTACCGAGTTGTGAAGTGTGATCCAGCGCTGGATATAATACTGAGTGGATTCAGTGTTCCCTTGGACGCAATGCTGTAACTCGGCCAGACCTCCGGGCCTCTTATAAGTTCCTTCAAATTTTTGATGAAAACTCTTTCCAAATCTTCCCAAATCCAAATACTATTGGGGGGTATCTGATTCAACCATGTCCTAGGTGATCCCTCCAACATCAATGTGAGATGCATCATAGGTATTCAGTCTCCTCCACCTCCGATTTGTACTGCAATTCGGTAATCATCTATCCATGTCTGGGGTTTTGCATTGCCTCGATATTTAACTACCCCTTGAGCTATTCGTAAGTGAGGAGGGATAGGGGTGCAACGAATCCTCTCACTGAAACACACAGGCCCCGTACACATTGAGGGACGATAATGATCTTGCCGTTGGAACCTAGCTCGATCAACTTGGCCCTAGACAAAGCTGACTACGGGCATCATCATCAACATTGGTATATCGGTCACCTTGGTATCCAACATGGTGCTAATGAAAATCCTCCCTCCTCGGAATGCCACGATCAGACCTATGGGTTCCGGCATAATCATCTTGTCTCTGCGGCTCTGGACGCCGATACAGGTCATGGCAATATCCTCCACAGGGGCCATTGCTACGCCGAGGAGAAATGTTTATGTTTCTTTGGGTACTACCATGCGGTGTTTGTACATACTGTGAAGTACCAGTAGGAGGGGGCTGAGAGTGCACACGCTGCAGTGATTGACTAACTGAAGCATTCTTCTCTACTGCCCTCTGCAACAAAAATGCTAAATGTTGTATTCCTTCTGCTGCTGAACCACTCGGTTGTAGAGAATTGGCAATCTGAGTTATTTCTAACAAGTTTTCCATTGGAGTGTCAAGCACTCGGAAGTTCTCTCCCTCTCCTTGGCCTCACAACAGCCGACTATTTCTACTTTGCTTGAGTCGAGTGACCTCCTGAGCTTGGCATTCCAAAGTATCTTCTATCTCGGCCGATCGTGCTCTTTCAAAGAGGTTGGTTAACCTGGCATATTCTAAGAATCGACCTGCCTGTGTGGTCGTGTCAATGGGAGTATGCAAAAGCCGCTCTGCTGCTTCTTCGTCCTCCTGCTGCTCCTGAGTAAACGGTCTCGGTTGGTGACTTGAATCTCTGAGTTCAAGCCTCCTGAAAGCATATACGCGCCGGACTGGTTCTCGATGATTTTTGTTAGGTGCTTCTTGATGCTCGGTGCCTTCCCTTCCCAAATCTTCTCTCACAGGTGATTGCTGGGGTGGTGGGGTCCCAGCCATGCATACTTCTGCGACGGAGATGGTTGATCCACTTCTTCCTTCTTCTTCTTCTTCTTGGCATTCTAGGTTGGAACATTGCATATCCTCATATTTTCCCGAGTTGAAGAGATGCATAATTGATGCTGCTGGACCTTCTCTTACCATTAGATCATCAAGATCTTGTTGAGAGGACTCAACAGAATCTATGAATTCTACTTGCTGCACCGTAATCTTGCCACGTTGTGGAACTCGGGGACGGCCCGAGCGCTTCTTCTTGTGATAAATAGCCAAGGGAGCACGTTCCTGTATCTGGACAGGTAACTGGAGCCGCAAGGCCCCTGACTCATCAGCCCGGAAAGGAACACTGCCCCTTGATGGCAAAAAATGTGCCTGGAGTTGTGAATCCGCCAACCAAGAAGAATCATCAGCAACGAAAGCCAATGATCCAAAAAAGAACATCTCGTCGTGGACGAGCTCGGAGATGCGTGCCGGCGATGATGATGAGGAAAAAACCATCCTTGCGATTGCTGATCAACTCAGCCCCAGAATGGGTGGCAACTGTCGTGGATATAATCCTGACAATGACTATAGGGGTATGAAAGGAGCTATGTAAATCTGTAAGCAAGGAGGTTCACACAGAGAAATTGTACAGGTTAGGCCTTTCTGTAGAGATAACAACCTTAATCATGTCCCAGGCTTACTGGGGTGCTCTTCCTTAGGGTTCTTGGGAATAGTGTGTGCGTAGCCCTACCCTTGGCAAGGGGCTAGGATTATATAGAGTGTTCCTACCACTTCAGTACCCTAGTAATGGGTTTTAATTACAATCCGTAATGCCTAATCTTAATACACGAAAGTGCCTACCCAGTACATCTAATTAAAGGAGGGGTAACGCTTCTGCCTTCAATGTCTTCGCGACTCCTGGCCTTCTCCTCTTCCGAGTAGAAGGTAGCTCAGGAGTGCCTTCTTCCGAGTGGTGAGTTACTCGGAGATAGCTCATTCCTCCGAGTAACGGTTTACTCGGAGGTTGCTTATTACTCCGAGTAACGATTTACTCGGGGGTTGTCTTCTTTCCCGAGTAACTAGTAGCTCGGAAATGATGCGCTTTACACGCCTGTAGTTCTTGAGCTATTAGAAACTCGGTGATTTTCGATATTCCTTTGTTCTTAAATGCATGAATGTCTTGATATATTTACGATACCCCATGTTTTCTCCCTGGTGGCAACAACACATCCCCTAGTCTCATGTTTCTATAACTCAAGATAGAAATTAGTGGGCATGAACCCACAATCAAGCATAAACGCTCCATCTTGGAGTTACTATCTACTACTTGGCCAAAGCAATAAAAATCAATGGAGCACATGCAAAAATTACTCAAGAAATCATCACAATCTGAACATAATCTCATAATCCATCGGATCCCCGCAAACATAGCATAGCAACTGCAGAAAGATTACATAGATGCATTGAGCTCACAAGGGCTAAGAATTGAAGCACAATATTGGACACAAGACATCACAAAGCTACTAGTCATGGAACCATGGTCCACGAGGGGCTACTCATGGAAAATCCGCGAAGCGCTCATGGTGGTGGAGAAGCTCCCGGAGGTCAATCCTCCCTCCGGCAGGGTGCCGGGAAGAGATCTTCTGGTGTTCCCGATATTGGAACCGAAGGGCGACAGAACATAGGTGAAATTCGCGATGCGGGGTTCCTCTCGAGGGTTTCCATGATGGGGTGTAAAGATAAGCCGAAGGGGCGCCAGGGGGTGGTCCCTCCCACTAGGCGCCCTGGTGGCGCGGCCAGGAAGGGGGCCGCGCCACTTGGCCGCCTAGGTGTGGGCTAGCTTCCCTCCGGCTCTCCTTCGGTGATGCTGGAAGCTTCTGTTGCGCTGATTTTTATATATTTTTGTTGGAATTTTTGGAGCTCTTTAAATATGGGTAAAAATCTGCAATTCCAAGACATTTGCAGACAGAAACTTGCACTGGTTTCATTGAGTTAGTAGGTTAGTCCAAATATGTGTAAAAAGATATGAAAGTGTAGAAAAACACATATCAATGTCACCTAAAAGAGCATGGAACAAGCAGAAATTACAGATACGTTTGGGACTTATCAAGGGGGCACCAGGGGGCCCACCTGAACAGATGGCTAGGTGGCGTGGCCCCACCCTAGGTCACGCCAGGGAACCGCCTGGTCAGGGGGGTGGGCCCCTCTGACTCCCCTTTGGCCTTATGCAGTCTTCTGTCGCGCTGATTTTTTGTATGATTTTTGTGGATTTTTCTGAGCAACTTAATAATTGACATTATCCTGCAATGCACGGACAACAGCACACAGAAACTGGCACTGAGTTAGTAGGTTATTCAGAATATGTTGTAAAAAGGTATGAAAGTGTTTCAAAATAGTTAGCAATATTACCAATATAAGAATGGAACAAGAAGAAATTATAGATACATTTGGGACGTATCAACATGCCCACACTCAACATCCGGCCTAGATGCACAAAGATACAACAAAGAACGAATCATAGAACGATACTCCCTTTGGTCTACCTCTTAGCCGTTCGGGTCGAGGTCAAATTGATGACGGTTCCTCTTGGAAATTTATTCACTTCAATGCCGAGGAAGAACTCCAACTCTCTCATCATAGACAACTCAAACTTTTCGGTCATTAGCTTCGCAAACTCTTCATTAAAAACCTTGTTAACCGAACCAAATATAATATCTTCAACATATAGTTGGCATATGAACAATTCCCCACCAAACCTCCTAGTAAAACGAGTGGGATCGATTTTCCCAATTTCAAACTCATAATCGACTAAGAACTCGGTAAGGTGCTCATACCAAGATCGTGGTGCTTGCTTAAGGCCATAGAGCGCCTTATCGAGTTTATAGACATGATTGGGGAACTTCGGGTCCTCAAGCCCGGGGGGTTTCTTGACATATACCAACTCATTAATGGGACCATTAAGAAATGAAATTTTCACATCCATTTGACATAACTCGAAGTTATGATGAGAAGCATAAGAAAGATCAATACGAATGGATTCCAGGAGAGCCACGGGGGCAAAAGTTTCACCGTAGTCAAAACCTTCGACTTGGGAAAAACCTTGTGCCACCAACCTTGCCTTGTTCCGGAAAACAACCCATGTGCATCTTCCTTGTTCTTTAAAATTCCATGCTCCCAATAACATTATGATTATCTTTTGGTCTCTCCACTAATGACCACATGATACGTTCCAAATGTATCTATAATTTTTGCTTGTTCCATGCTCTTTTAGGTGACATTGTTATGTGTTTTGCCACACTTACATACTTTTTTACACATATATTGACTAACCTACTAACGAAGTGCACCCAATGCCCGTTTTTGTCCGTTGATGTCTGTGAATTTCAGGTTTTTACCCATATTACAGAGCTCCAAAAATTCCAGGAAAAATATCTAAAAATTAGCACAACAGAAAATTCGGGAATAACCGAAGAAGTGCCAGAGGGGGGCGACCCCCTCCCAGGAGGCCAGGGGGTGCGGCCCCACCCTAGGCTGATACACCAGGGCGCCTGGGGGGAGGGGCAACCTCCTGGTGCCCCCATTCGGCCTATATTTACTCCTCGCTCCGAAAACCCTCGCAGAGAGCCCCGCATCACGATTTTCACCTCTGTTCCGCCACCACCTCACTTCCAAGATCTGGAGCACTAGAAGACCTCTTCCCGGCAACCTGCTGGAGGGAGGAATGACCTCTGGGAGCTTCTCCACCACCATGAGCGCTTCCCGGATGTGCCATGACTACTCCCCCTTGGACTATGGGTCCATGAGCAGTAGCTATGTGACGTCTTCTATTCAATCTTGTGCTTCAATTCTTAGCCCTTGTGAGATGCCCTACATGATCAAGGCATCTATGTAATTCTTTCTGCTGTTTCAATGCTATGTTTGATGGGATTCAATGGATTATGAGATTATGTTCAGATTGTGATAAGTGATATATTTGGTTCTTCTTTTATATTTTGTTCCTGAGTAATTCTTGCATGTTCTCCGTTGCTTTTTTTTCTTTGGCCAAGTAGTAGAGAATAACTCCAAGAGGAAACGTTGATGCTTGATTGTGGTTTCATGCCCCCCGATGTCTACCTTGAGTGACAGAAACATGAGACTAGGGGATGTGATGTTGCCACCATGGATAAAACAACGATGATTGTAACCGCAGTTTTAAGGATTTTTTACCTTACGCAAAGTTTGTTAATGCAGTTGTCTGTTGCTTTGGGAATACACTTTGGGTGGGGCTCGCTACTTAATACCAGCAAGATGTTCTGGATAGATATTTCAAGGTGGATGATTAGTGAATAGATGCAGTAGGATTTGAGACTACTTGTCTTGGCGTACTGCCCATTCTTTTGAGCCTCTAACATTCTTTGCAGCATAATAAGGATTGCGGTGCGTTTATAATTCATTCAATTGCCCAGCTGTAATTTTTTTACCCAACTTAGCTATTTTATCGTCTTTTTGGAGAGAGACATCACTAATGAACATCATGGGACCCCGGTCCACATTTCCACCACTATTTACACCTCACTCTATTTACTGCTTTTTTTTCCTTTTCATTGCAATCATCACTATTATTTCCGCCGTGTGTTTTATCCTTTGAAAATGACAAGGCCGAAGAGATTGAAAACCTCTTTGTACTCGTTGGGACCAAAGTTATTTGTTATTATGTGCAGGTCCAGGTCAAGTAAGAAACCCCAAGGTCGTAAAAAGCGCATTGTTTCCTTGCCACCTACTTGCAAAATTCAGAGTCCGCCGGAGACATAAACCCTATCCTCTAGGTTAGGGGAAATTTGCTGCTACGCTACATCTCGACCTTCCACTTTGGGTAACCAACGAGAGGCGAGAAGCCATCAAGCTAATTTCTGGAGCCGTTGCCGGGGACTCCAATCTTCAAGATAGGGGAGTTGCATATTAATTTTTATCTTTTCTTTTTAGTCTTGTTAGTTTACTTTCTAGTTTTTTATTTTGATTCCTATACCAAAAATCACAAAAAAATAGTTACCTTTTTTGTTTAGTCAGTATGTCTAAGTCCTTTACCTTTGGTTTTGCACCCGAAGGGGAGATTCTCACCTTCAAACAAAGGGGTGGAGAAAGTTTGAAAGATGCTTGGTATAAAATTAATAATTTTCAAAGTAGAGCCATCAAGAATAAATCCACCAATATCTTTCTTATAAATTTTTATGTTGTATTACTACTTGGAATAGGTTTATTTTAGATCCTTCTATCAATGGGAATTTCCTGGAATCCCTAGTTTGGGAAGCTCTTAATGTTATGGAAAATCTTTTTGGATATCCCCCCTATTTCTAGTACACAAGAGAACATTACTTTAGCTCACATTATGAGTAAAATTGATAAGATAAAGCTAGAGATGCCAGGAATGGGTAAGATAAATGAAGTAGATCGTAGGATTCAAGATTATTTAAATATAATTGATAGCTCCATGTACAAAATTTATACCACTTTGGAGACCCTTAGATCCCACGATATGGACCCTTCCAGGATTGACTAGATTGAGGATATTATTGAAACTTTAGGAATCACTCTATCCTCCGTCAAGACTAAAAAGGTAGAAACCCCCACAAAGAAGGAACCTAAGTTCGTTTACGTACCCAAGGTTCCTCAACCCAAAACAAATATACCTATTTCCAAGGGTGTTGAAACTGTGAAGACCTTAGAAAAGATACCTCTCTTGAATAGAATCAGAAATGAATTTCCTATTGGTCTTACTACCTTTTCTTTTATTCCTAGAAGTGTTACGACTAGGACTTTCTTTGAGAGTCCTCTTAAGACTAGTTGTATTATTGAAGAGCTTTTTGGTGATCTTGATGATGGTTCAATTATTACAACTTGATATTTTTGCATCATGCCTAGCTAAAAGGCCTAAAAGAAAGCGCTTATTAGGAGGCAACCCAAAATGTTTTTTCTTTCAGTTTTAGTGGTCTTGATGCTTGTTACTACTTTAGAAACATCATTGTATCTTTATTTTCAATCTTTGTGCCAAGTTTTAGCATTTGATGGCAACAAAGTTCAAAAGTTGTGACATGCTGTCCAGAAACAGTTTCTGTCTGCTTGAAAGAAAAATTCACGATAAATCACCAGCTAATCTTTTTGATCTGAATTTTTTTGACCGTATGCTCTATATAATTAGATTTCTGGCCGTATGTTCTAAGTTTTTTATTTGATTTCCAGAAGTACCCGAAAAATATTATTTACTACCTGCTGGTCTGTTTTTCATAGATTCTGCCATGTTTTGTGTTTTCATCGTTTTGCAAATCTTAAGCTTTCTTTTTCTTTGCAAATTCTTTTCGGAAATCATGGAAGTCATGGAAATCAGAAATAGTAGCTCTTCATGAAAATCTTTATTTCCAGTGGAGAAAAATTATTTTATTATGTGTACTAACCACTCTAATCAGCTTATGATAAGTTTCGTATGAAGGGAGTTTTCAAGTATGCGACGGATGAAAGAAGATTCGGGAGTGTCAAGCGCTCAAGCTTGTTGATGCCCCCATGCACCCCCAAGAAATATCCAAGGATACTCAAGCGTCTAAGCTTGGGGATGCCCCCGTGCATCCCCTTCTCCATTAACAACCATGAGTTCGTCCTTCTCCATGCTATATTTTTAACTCTTCACGTGTTATGTGACAAACTTGGAGCATCTCGCTCTTTACTTTTTAGTTTTTTTAGTTTTCTTTCCGTTCATAAAAAGTTGGACCCTAGCCTTCATGCTTATCTTTCTTTTTGTGTGTGTTCTTTATCTTTTCATAGCTGCTGTCATTCTTAGCTCTAAGTTTTGATGCTTATCTTTTTAAGAGCTTTTATTTAGGTTGCTTTTGTAACTCTCTGGAGTTATCATGCTTATCTTGTTTAGACAGTAGTTTTCTTGCACTGAGTTGTGTGTATTGCATGAGTAGGTAATTGAGGTTGATATTATAAGTGTAGTAGTAACTTGCAATAGTTTTGAGGTATTGATTTGAGTAATGTTTGGGCTTTTGGTGCCAAGAGCTTGAGCCTATTAGTGATAGGTGTCGTATTTTGGGCAATCTGTGCTTATTTTCGAAAACTAAAAAAAAAATAGTTGAGAACTCTAGCTACTAGATGGATCGCTAACCTCTCGAGAGGTTGGAATATATAGAGTACCCTCACGTACCATGGGTCGAGGATGCGCAAAGATAACCAAACCCCCATACACTCCTCCTAGGGGTACTTGTCTCTTTGTGAACCTCCTGATTAGATAGAGAGTTACCGATAATAAATGCATGAGTTCTTTGGACTAATGCGAGTACTCGATTGTTGGCACTTCCACCTTCCATATTTTGCTAGCCTCTTCGGTACCGTGCATTGCCCTTTCTCATCTTGAGAGTTGGTGCATACTTCGCCGGTGCATCCAACGCCTTGCCATGATACGCTCTATCATCATAAACCTCCTTATATCTTCCTCAAAATAGCCACCATAGCTACCTATCAAGGCACTTCCATAGCCTTTCTGAGATACATTGCCATGCAACATCCACCATCTCATGACTTCATCTTCATGTCATACATGCTTTTTCTTGATCGAGGATCCGCATGCTATTTGGGACTTTCCCTTATCATTGATACATGACATGCTAGTATCATTGCTTATCCTGCCACACTGGCAGAGGCATACATTTGCATACATCATGTGTCACAACCCTAGTTTGGTATGCGTTTATTTTATTTCTAGAAATAATTGCATCATGTTTTAATTCTATGTTTTAAGAATTGGGGATTTGGAAAAGCCTCAAAAATATTTTAAATAAAAGGCCAGAGAAAAATCTTTTTCCAAAATTCTTCTGATGATTTTGAAAATCTCTATAAATGGGCATGATCACATTTCATGTGTTGTGGGTCCCACTACATGCTCCAAGATTTTTCAAAAATTCAAATAGAAGCTTGGAAATTAAATTTAAATGCTATTTGAATTGAAATTCAAATGTTTTGACTTTCAAAAATCTTCAAATCTTGGGAGTGACTAGCTATATGTCACATAAGTACAAATAAAATATTTGGGGATTTTATTAAAATGCTTTGGTATTTTTCAGAGCAAAACAAATAAAAACTGAAACAATAAAAAGAAAAAAAAAGAGAAAGAACAGAGCCACTTACCTGGCCCACCTGGCCCAGCAGAGGAGGCCCAGCCCAAAAGGGTAGGGTCCTCTTCCTCCACTGGCGAGGCAGGCAGGCAGGACGCCGGCGAGCCCGGCATGGCCGCTAGCGCTACCTGCTTGACCCCACGGTCTTATCCGGCGCCGTGGAGGCCTCCAAGACCCGTGCTCCGTTTTCCCCTACCCCCTGCTCAACTTCCCCCACCCCTGTCGCCGTTTAGCCGCCGCCCAAGAGCTCCTCGTCGCCGCCATCCATGTGCCTGCGTGGCCAACGACCTCGAGCCGCCCCGCCGTGCTTTCCAGGACGTCCGTTGTACTCGTCTACGTCTCCGTGCACCTTCAATTTGAGCCGAGGACCTCCATGGGCGACAACCGCGACCTCCATCTCCGCCACGGCCGCCGGGTCTCCATCGCAAAATTCACCGCCGCCAGCTCATCCGCGACCTCACCGTCGACGCCTTCACGTTCTGGTGAGCCGCGCACGTCGCTTCCCCCTTCTCTTGCTTCTCGCCGTGCCCCCGTGGCCGATTTCCCTCCTAACCGTGCTCCGGCCGCGGCGGAAGAGCTCGCCGTCGAGCCCTCCGGCCGCCCCGTGGCAGACCACTTGCCTCAGTCGACGCGCGCGACAGCGGGGGCTCTGTTGGTGCCCTCCCCGTGCCATCCCGTGGCTAGGAGTCCAACTCCGATGACCCCTCCCGTGGCCGCCTCCGGCCAGTAGGTGTGATTAGGGGCCTAATCCCCACTAATCACCCACTGAAAGGTGGGGCCCATCCCCTAATAACCCTGTTAGTTTTAATTAAACAGTGTTTTAACCGTGAGTCACTGACAGGCCTGGCGCACTGGTCAGTTTGACCTGTCAGCACCCCTGACGTCAGCATGATGCCATCCTGATGTAGTAAACCTTTTTCCAATTTAAAAATAATTCCAGAAATTCCAAAAATTGTTTAAATCTTCATAAATTCATAGAAAATTATATAGAACTCCAAATCAAAAGTGTTATATATGAAAAATCATCAGGAAAATGCAAGGATTCCAAATATCATATTTTCATAGATGAAAAACACATCTATGATGATGGACCAGTAGCATTTAGCTATTTGGGTTATTTGGAATAATTCAAAATAAATGTTTAAATAATTTCAAATTAAATCTTTGCAATGCCAACCTTATCACATGAACATCAGAGGCATATCATACACATGACAACATAGTTTACAAAGACCAAATATTAGCAAATGCAACTTTGGCTAATTTGAACAACATTTGGAGTTTGAATTTGAATTTCTTATTCAAATCAACTTCAACTAACTTGTTGCAAATTTAACATAGGTCACATCAGTACCATGCCATGATTCATTTCTTGAATGTGCATTGCAATGTGATTTTTACATTGTTGTTGTCTCGGTGTTTGTTTCTTCTCGATAGATCCATCGACGGACGTAGTTCCTGTTTTCTCCGAAGAGTGACACCTCATGATATTCAGCAAGGAAAGCAAACCCCATTGATCATGTCTATATAAACCCATTTCCCTCTTGTTCTCTTATGCATGATTAGGTGATTCACATGTTTCCGTTCTACCGCTATTTGAACCCATCCTTTCCATGACCTATCATTGCTGCCACAGTATTAAGAAAACCTCAACCTAGGAGATACAAGATTGTTTATGTTCATCATGTGCCCCTTCATCCATGTTATGCTATGCTATGCTAGAGTGATTGCAAAGAAGATGATCCATCCGTCGAGGTGGTCTTGTTGGACCGTCCATACATTTTCTGGGTCCTAAACGGAAACCCCGGACGGATTCCCGATTGGGGTACATACTCAGATAGGCGATCCCCTGGAGTAGAGTTGGAGCCGTGAGGTAAGTTTGGTGGTACTATCCTCGCCGACACCGTTTGAAGGTGAAGATTTCTAGGCGGTAAGTGGTAGCTATGTATGTGGAGAAGTACACCCCTGCAGGGTTAATGAACTATTCGAATAGCCGTGTCCGCGGTTATGGACTACTTGGAGATCTTTACTTAATTATTAGACAACTCAAATGGATACTCTAAAAATCTCAAGATAAGTGTGAGTGCTTTGGGTTGCTTCCTCGTGGGGAAGTCGAGGAAGGATCCATGGTGGTGTATTGATGTGGTGATCAAGATTATATGGACTCATGTGCGCCTCTCATCTCAACTCTATGTAGTCGTAGTACATGATAGCCAAGTCAAAGCTTTCTGCATTACAACCCCATTTGCCTTTACCTTGATACCTGAGCAGGAGTAGTATAGTTCTGACGTATGTCTTGCTGAGTATGACTTTGTACTCACGTTTGCTTATTCTATGTTTTTGAGACGAGACCACTGAACCTGATGGTGGCCTCCCCTCAAGCTCGACGTCGACGAAGTAATGTAGTCCCAGACAGCAGCCTGGTCCCTCTGGAGGGTCGTTGTGTTTTCTTAAAGGCTTCTTAAGCCATTTGTTAACCTTGTCTTTACTAAGACATAATTTGCTTCCGTTGTTGTATGATGTAATGTTGGGTCACATTTATGTGATCTCTGCTTTTAACACTACTATATCTGCTCTGTAGGGCAGATGCAATAAAACTATGAGTTTGTAGAGTTCATGTTGTGTTATCTGCTGTTACACACTTGGCATGCATGCTGTGGCTATGTTTATATCGTGCATGTCATGTGTGGGGTTCGATACCTTAGTTGGGCACTCGCCGGTGGTCTTTCTTACACCAATTGGCCCTGAGATGTGCGCAGCTTTGGGCATTGCGATGCGATTGCTCGTGACTCTGTCACGTGGCACACTTCGTTGTACGATCGAGCCCGCCCGAGACCCCGACTAAGAGATCGGGCTGGAGTCTGTTTATGTAAGTGTTATGATTCAATCGATAATATGGTTGAGGCCACTTGTCTATGAGTATGGGATTTCACCACCCATAATCATTTAGACTTGTGAGCGGGCGATGAGGACCCATCTCAGTTGATCATCCGGCCTGGATGGGATGCCCCTCACGTTTGAGCTTTCCGAGAGTGTCTTGTACTTGGCCTTGTCTGCTTAGACAAGTGGATATGATTGAATTGTGACTGGAATTACATATGCAAAGCCCGGGTCCCGACAGACTTGGTATCTTATCAGGACTGCCGGTAGGATTACTAAACCTTGGCCGTAGTCGAGTCTAGCATTCTATAGTTATATAGTTACTTTGGGTATAAGGTGACAACATAAGGCTTCATTTTTTTCTCCTTACCCTCATCGATCTGAGTTCTGAGTCAGCCTCATCTTTTCTACGGGAAGATAGGACTAGGCTCTTCTATGTCTATACTAGAACATCTCGTTGTTTGTTTCTCAATAGTTGTAGGAATGTTTTGGTCATCTAGAGTCACCATTCCATCAAGCCTTTTGAGAAGGTTCTGATCATTATTGAAGATTGATTCATTTTTTCACCCCGGTACAGCCGTTATGCTATCCGATTTGTCCCGTGTTTCCAGTGATTCCAATGCTTTTGCATTACAATCTTGTCCGCTCTTAAATTATGTCATCTTTGCTTTGATTCCATCATAAATCCTACTCTGATTGTTGATTTTTATCACACAGAATGTCAGGTGGAACTAGATGTGTTGAATCTGGTCACGGTAATCAAAGTGGTGATGATGATCCTCCTTCACCGCCTTCTGCAGCGGAAATCATGATGGAGGCTGAGCGAAATCGACGTGATCAAACACGCCTTTTCGAGCTCATTGAGAACAACACTTCTCTTCAGCGAGATGCGGTAATATCCATCCAGGATTTTATCCTTTTGAACCCGCCTGTATTCTGATGTTCATCTGAGCCCCTTGATACCGATGATTGGCTCCGTTCCATCGAGCGTAAGCTTGAGAGGGCGCATGTTTCTTCAGATGATCGTGTGATGTTCGCGGCATACTTCCTGGAAGGTGCTGCTGGTGAATGGTGGGAAAGTTTTGTTGCAATGCAGCCTGATGGTCACGTAGTGACTTGGCAGGAGTTTCGTGATGCCTTCCAAGGGTACCACATTCTGGATGAGTTGATGGAAAGAAAGAGGGAAGAGTTATGCAACCTATCTCAGGGAAATATGACTGTTCATCAATACACGACTGAGTATAATCGTCTTTCTCGTTATGCCCCTGAGAAGATATCGACCAATGCCAAGAAGCAGGCAAGGTTACGCAAGGTACTTAGCCCTATCCTTCGTCATGATCTCAATCTCCTTGAATTTGTCAACTTCCAGGATTTGGTCAATAGATCATTCAGAGCTGAGCATGGAAATGAGGTCTTTGAAGAGTCTCGCAAGCGTGACCGTGATCTTGCTTCCTCTTCTAGTTTTGGTTCTCAGAAACGTCGAATTTGGATACCAACTAGTGCCATCCCTTCACACTTGATTCCAAGACCATCTCCACCAAGTAAGAAAACCCAGAAAGATAGTAGAGAGCTTGCCATACAAACTCCACAACCTAACACCCGAGTGTGCTACAAGTGTGGTAATCCTGGCCACATTGCACGACAGTGTTTATTGCATGAGAATGTTCCTCCTCGTCCAAAACCTAAAGCCAAATCTAAACCACCAAAGTCTTCCAAAGCCAAGTCCGCTAATGTTGAATACGGACATGTGAACCATGCCACCATCAAAGAAGCCCAAGAGGATACTAAGGTTGTTCTTGGTACACTTCCTGTTAACTCCAAACCTGCTTCTGTTCTATTTGATTCTGGAGCTTCTCATTCCTTTTTGTCTGAAAAGTTTGCACTCCTGCATGGCATTTCATTTGAGGAGTTTCCTACCCCTTTCATTATTAAAAATCCAGGATCCACATGGCGTACCAGTAGGTTAAGTCATGACAATGAAATTCCCGTTGAGGATGTTGTATTCCTTGCTTCTCTCATAGCCCTGAAATCTTCAGATATCGATATCATCTTAGGTATGGATTGGTTGTCAAAACACCATGCTAAGATTGATTGTGACACTAAATCAGTCCAACTCACTCATCCTTCCGGCAAGATAGTCCATTTCGCATCTTAAGGTTTAGAAACCCAGCTATATTCGTTGAATGAACATCCCCTTCCTAACCTTGAAGATATTCCGATAGTTTGTGACTTTCTGGATGTCTTTCCAGAAAAGCTGCCAGGAATGCCTCTTGACAGATGTGTAGAATTCATCATAGATCTTATCCCAAGGACCGCCCCAATTTCCAGACGCCCTTATAGAATGGCCCCACATGAGTTATATGATCTTAAAATCCTACTTGAAGCTTCGTTGGCAAAAGGCTTCATTATGACGCCCCCAAAATCAACCCCTATACAGTAAACATACACGCAGGGTACACGGCTGAGATTAGGGTGCCACGGTGAGAATATCACAGCACAACACTAAACACAAAAGGATAAACAAATATGCTACAATACCAGGGATCACGAGGATCCGAATACATAAGTCATACAAGACATAATATTTGAGTACAGACATAGTTAGTCAAGTTTTGTCTTAAATCACATAGGAGATACAGATCGAAAAGGCGAGGCCTCCTGCCTGGGATCCACCGAACTACTCCTGGTCAACGGGGAACTCGACGTCGTAGTAGTCGCCTCCGGGGTACTCCTGCTCCTGGGCTCCAACGTCGGCTACAGCGGCCGATCAGGCAAAGCGAAAAAGGGGAAAATAAAGCAAAGGTGAGTATCTAGCATACCTGCGAGTCTTACGTCCGCTACTAAGCATTATGCATTGTATCAACGGAAAGAAGAGGCTGTATATAGTGTACTGCAAGATAGAAATCAGAATAAGGGTAAGAAGCTAGGCCTAACGAAGACTAGCATCTTCCGACGATGTCTTGCAGCATGAGGTAAGAATCAACCAACAGTTTATATAAAACATAAAGTAACAATGCAGCATTGTATAATACTAAGTTGTAATAATTAGCAATGCCTCCGAGTTCACCTCCTCAACATCCCCGCGAGGAAGAAAACCCGGAACCATACAGTTTAATAATAATAGTTTGTAGTGGTAGGATCCAGCTTCAGCATAAAGCGTCCTGTTACCGTGGACACGGCTATTCGAATAGATTAATCTTCCCTGCAGGGGTGCACTTGTGTTACACTACACGCACAGATCTCCAGGGTGGCGGAAACCTTGTGAGGGAACGCTCCACCGAGGCTATCCGACACTCCGTAGCCCATCTTTCAAACTCAACAGAGAGGTCAGCCGCCAGACTATATCCTATGTACGCGAGGCTTTGGACCCTAACCCCGACGTACTCCTGCACGGTGCGAGGCTGGCCGGTGAAGTTAAATCAAAGAAAATACAAATCACACTGCCGCGGAAAATAAGACAACACCACTTCCCGGCGCAGGGCGCGGTACTGCTGACGTCTGAAGAGTCCTCGGACGACACTATGAAGCAGAGGAGCCCATAAATCGTAATTCCCACGGGTAGGTAGTGCGTACATGGCATATAGCCAACTCAAGACATTCAATGAACCATTAGTCATTTTATTCACTTGCGGGACAACCGTTATCGTTGCCTCGACTTAACTGACCCGCGGACAACGACAGCAGCCAGGACCACCAGTACATCGGTGCCTGCCCTGTCGTCCCACCAATCCACTGCAGTTACCAACAAGGTGAACCTTCTTCTTACCTTGTCTCGCGTGTGCTCCTGGGGGAGCTCGACTTTCGTGGTTTGGTAACTCTCGCGGCCAACGATCAGGGGCCAAGCACGCCGGTACACTGGTCGTACCCTCCCTGTCGTCCCGATGCAATACCACTCGCGAGCACCGTTGGGTCGCCCGACTTCTTACCTGAAGGACAACCGTTACTCAGGTACCTAGAGCGGCTATACAGAGTCAGCAACGAGTGGAGTACAAGGATCTCTCCTTGATAGCTCACACTTGGTGGTGGCTCGGCAGAGCCGAGGTAGGGGCCTGAGGCGGTGTCTGCATTGTACCGTACCTGTGCAGTTATAATAATTGTATCCGCGTTCACTCCCCATAGTGATCACGGCCCGCTATCTAATCCTAGCTAACAATGCGCAGGGTTCACTGCTGAACATTGGATAATAATAATAGGCAACATAGGATAAAGGAGGTACATCAAGGGGCGACAAAAACAGGCTATGCAATTAAATAGGATTGTAACGTAGCAGCAGCACTAAAAATGCCTAGTGCAAGAAAAGTACGGAAAGATAGGCGATATTTGGGGAAGAGAATGGCTGTGCTTGCCTGGAAGCTCGACGGTAGGGGTAGGGTCGTCGACGAAGTAGTCGTACTCAGCAGCGGTGTATTCGACGGCAACAGCGGGGTCTACCAGAGATTAAGGGGGAGGGGGAAGAAATAGTAAATACAAGCAATCATAAACAAACAGATGCATGACATGACATATTCAATGTTAACGGTGTTCTAACGCAATGCAATGCACGGTGCTCGGAGCGGGAATTCATCCGGGGATGAACTGCCGGCACCGGGTGATTACCGGACAGATGATCCGGAAGGGAAGGTATCATGCCGGAGGTGTCGTGGACACCCGACAATCATACGGGGGGTGTAACCGGGTTAGTTGATCTATTCCGAACAACTTTCGTGTTCAGAATAAATTCATCCGGGTAGTTTATCGGTATCGGGCAATCATCGGACAGTCGGTCCGGAGGGGGACGGTTCGATGTTCGTTGTGTTAGAGGGGTGTGGTAGACATACGGATAGTGTATTCGTATTCGTTATATTTTTCTAATCAATTTTCATGTATAAAATATTTTCATCGGAGTTACGGTTTAAAGGATATTCAATTTTAAAGTTTAAATCAATTTAAATGGATTTCTGAATTTCTTTTATTATTTAATTAACAAAATTATCCAAAACATTATCCAGAGTAGTGCTGACAGGGTGGACCCACATGTCATTCACAGAAGCAATTTAAAACATCTAATTTAATTAAATTACGAGTGGGGGCCATATGTCATACTCACATATAGTTAATTTAACTAAACTAACCCATTTAATATTGAACTGACAGGGGGCCCTACATGTCATAGTCTAGGGGTTCTTTTTTTTTTCTTTATTTCTTTTCTTTTTACTAGGGGTTGGCCCCACCTGGCAGTGGCCTAAGGCCACAACATACAGGCCGGCCAAGCACGGTCGTGACCATGTCTAGAGGGCGGCAAGGGAGGAGTGGCTCACCGGCGGCTAGGGGGCACGACGAGGAGGGAGCGCAGCCGCGAGGGGCGGGGCAGGGCGCGGGGCGACGCGGGGCAGGAGCGCCCGGCCGAGCTCGTCGAGCTCGAGCCCACTGCAATGGTGGCCGGCGGGCACAGCAGCCATGGGGTGACGGCCACGGCAAAAACTCGAGAGGGGAAGGGGGGAATGGGTGCGGCTCACGGTGGGGAAGCCGATGGCGAGCTCGGGGAGGCGCGAGGAGGTCCAGGGCGGCCGAATTCGACGACGCGGGCCGGCGGCTGGAGGAGGAAGAAGACGCGATTTGCGGCCTCCGGTGGACCTCGGCGACGAGGGAGCACTCGGGGCGAGGGAGTTGACGGCGGGGAACCTGCTGGACAGGTCGGGACGGGCCGTCGTCGCCGTTGGCCGCGTCGACGTCGAGCACGTGCCCACGGGCAGCTCGGGGCTGTGAGCAATGGCGAACTGGAGGGGGGGAAGACTACGGGCTCGATCTAGGGTTTTCAGGACGCAAGGGGGTCTCCTGGGGGGTCATCCTTATCCTCTCGGGAGAGGCGGGGCAGGTGGAGGGGGGCCGGCATGGCGTGCTCTGGCCATGGCCATGCTGCCACGGGAGGGGGAGCACGTGAGGGTGGTTGGTGTGGGGGAGAGAGAGAAAAGAGGGGAGGGAGGGTAGGCTGGTTGGGCCTTTTGCCCAGGGCGGGGTTTAGTTAGGTTTTTATTTTTGTTTTGTTTTCTTTATGTTCTTTACTTTGTGCAATTGTTTTAATTGCTTCTGTATTTTTATAAAATGTGTTAGGTGTTTGTAAATTAAATTTATACCTCATATCAGTGATACAAAATGTTTGGGTCATTTCTAAATTCTCTTGATATATTAATTAATTAATAAATGGTTAGAATGGGGTTTCTATGCTACTGTTTGATTTCTTTGGATTTTTCATTGGCTTAATATAATACCATAACCACATCGGCATGACCCAATGATTATTTGTGATTTAATAAAAGTGGTTGTAAAATTTTTGGACAAGTTTTATTTGCAACATTATTTTTAGTATCAACAAAAGGAATTTTTTATTTGATTTTATTCAAATTTGATCATGGCAAGATTTAGCAACAGTAATTGTCATTAGCAAAAGGATTACTGTTACAGACAACTGAGGGTGTTACATTCATCCTCCCTAGGTCATCGCCATGAGGTTGCCCCGTTCTATTCGTAACGAAGAAAGATGGAACAGAAAGGATGTGCGTAGATTTTCGCCCTCTTAATCTAGCGATGATAAAGAACAAGTACCCACTGCCCAGGATCAATGATCTTTATGATCAACTTGCTGGATCCTCTGTCTTCTCCAAAATGGATTTGAGATTATGTTATCATCAAATCAAAATCAGAAACGAGGACATTCCCAAAACGGCTTTCACTACTCGTTATGGTCATTATGAGTACACCGTCATGTCCTTCGGTTTAACCAATGCCCCAGCCACTTTTTCGCGCTTGATGAATTCAATCTTCATGGGGTATTTGGACAAGTTCGTTGTGGTTTACCTCGAGGACATCCTTATATACTCGAAGAACGGAGAAGAACATGCTGACCATCTAAGGCTGATATTGATGAAACTAAGAGAGCATCGCTTTTATGCTAAGTTTTCCAAATGTGAATTTTGGCTTATAGAAGTGACCTACCTAGGCCACGTGATTTCTGTAAAAGGCATTGCTGTCAATCCCGAGAGAGTTCAGGTCGTCCTTGACTGGACTCCACCTGAATCGGTCACGCAAGTTAGGAGTTTTCTTGGCTCAGCAAGCTATTGTCGGCGTTTCGTTGAGAACTTCTCGAAAGTTGCAAATCCTCTAACTGAACTCCTCAAGAAAGATAAGAAATTCGAATGGACCCCTAAGTGCGAGGAAATATTTCAAGAGCTAAAAAGAAGAATGACTTCTGCACCCGTACTTGCGCCTCCAGACAACAAAAGGGATTTCGAAATCTATTGTGATGCTTCACGGCAAGGGTTAGGATGCATAGTTATGCAAGATCGACATGTGGTAGCATATGCTTCACGCCAGTTGCGTCCACATGAAGAGAACTATCCTACCCATGATCTTGAACTCGCTCCCGTAGTTCATGCCCTGAAGACTTGGCGACATTACCTCCTTGGTAATCGTTGTGAAATCTATACCGATCACCAAAGCCTCAAATACATATTCACCCAGCCAGATCTTAACCTCAAGCAAAGACGCTGGATTGAGTCGATAAAAGATTATGACTTAAGTATCTCTTACACCTCAGGAAAAGTCAATGTCATGGCTGATGCACTAAGTCGTAAGTCGTATTGTAATAACCTCATGTTACAACAGTATCAACCACTTCTCTATGATGAATTTCGAAAGATCAATCTCGAGATTGTTCCTCATGGATTCCTTTCCACCTTGATAGTGAAACCAACCCTTGAGGATCAAATCAAAGTTGTTCAACAACGTGCTCGAGGTATCCGATATATCAAACAGAAAATTGCTAGCGGTAAGGCCAAAGGTTTTCCCGTAGATCATGAGGGTACTGTGTACTTCGAGAATAGGATGGTAGTTCCGAAGAATAGGAATCTAAGGCAGCAGATCCTTATGGAATCTCATGACACACCTCTCTCGATTCATCCTGGTATTACTAAGATGTACGCCAGAGATTTTGTTGGACTAGGATGAGGTGAGAAATCGCTCGATATGTTGCTGGGTGCCATGTTTGTCGTCGTGTGAAAGCAGAGCATCAAAGACCTGCTGGTACTCTTCAACCTTTAGCAATCCCTGAGTGGAAATGGGATAAAGTCAGTATGGATTTCATCACTGGATTTCCAAGGTCTCAAAAGGGAAACAATGCCATCTTCGTGGTCATTGAGAGTATAACTTCTAGCCAGTTAGCAGATTTATATGTCTCCCGGATCGTTTCTCTCCATGGTGTTCCTTTGGAAATCAATTCAGACCGAGGAAGTCTTTTCACCTCTTGATTTTGGGAAAGTTTTCAAAATTTCTATGGGAACCCATCTCTCCTTTAGCACCGCCTTTCATCCCCAGTCAAGTGGTCAAGTAGAAAGAGTCAATCAAATTCTCGAAGGCATTCTCAATGCCTGTGTTATCTCATTCGGAAAGAGTTGGGAGAAATCTCTTCCATTCGCCGAGTTTTCTTATAACAACAGCTTCCAATCTAACTTGGGCATGGCACCCTTTGAATTTCTCTATGGACGAAAAGGTCGAACACCATTGAACTTGTCAGAAACCGGTGAAAGACAATTCTTTTCACCGTACAGGAAGCAGAAGCGAAGGTTCGCATTGTTCGTGCGCAATTGAAAACAACCCAGTCTCGTCAGAAAAGCTACTATGATCATCATCATAGGCCAGAAAGCTACGAGCTGAACGAGAAAGCTTACCTTCGGGTTACTACTCTGAAAAGAAACCATCGCTTCGGTATCAAAGGAAAATTGGCCCCACGTTACATAGGCCCCTTTCGCATTCTAGCTAAACATGGAGAAGTTGCCTACCAACTTGAACTACCCCCCGCACCTTTCTCAGTTTCACGATGTCTTCCACGTATCTCAACTCGGGCGTTGCTTCAAAGACCCCGTCCGCGAAGTAGACCACGAGACGCTTCATCTCCAAGAAAACTTGTCTTATCGAGAGTATCCTGTCCGTATCCTCGATGAAGCTGAACGCACCACCCGACGTCAGAAGATCGAGTTCCTCAAAGTGCAGTGGTCCAACCATTCTGAGAAAGAAGCCACCTGGGAACGAGAAGATCATCTTCGAGTTGAATACCCCACCCTCTTCCCGACTACTTCTGAATCTCGGGACGAGATTCTTTAGAGTGGGGGCGAGTTGTGACAACCCTACTTTGGTATGTGTTTTTTTTTATTTCTAGAAATAATTGCATCATGTTTAAATTCTGTGGTTTAAGAATGTGGGATTTGGAAAAGCCTAAAAAATATTTTAAATAAAAGTCCAGAGAAAAATATTTTTCAAAAATTCTTCTGAAGTTTTTGAAAATCTCTATAAATGGGCATGATCACATTTCATGTGTTGTGGGTCCCACTGCATGCTCCAAGATTTTTCAAAAATTCAAACAGAAGCTTGGAAATTAAATTTAAATGCTATTTGAATTGAAATTCAAATGTTTTGAATTTCAAAAATCTTCAAATCTTGGGAGTGAGTAGCTATATGTCACATAAGTCCAAATAAAATATTTGGGGATTTTATAAAAATGCTTTGGTATTTTTTTCAGAGCAGAACAAATAAAAACAGAAACAATAAAAAGAAAAAAAAAGAGAAAGAACAGAGCCACTTACCTGGCCCACCTTGCCCAGCAGAGGAGGCCCAGCCCAAAAGGGTAGGGTCTTCTTCCTCCAATGGCCAGGCAGGCAGGAAGGACGCCGGCGAGCCCGGCATGGCCGCCAGCGAGCTACCTGCTTGCCCCCTCGGTCTTATCCGGCGCTGTGGAGGCCTCCAAGACCCGTGCTCCATTTTCCCCTACCCCCTGCTCAACTTCCCCCACCCCTGTCGCCGTTTAGCCGCCGCCCGAGAGATCCTCGTCGCCGCCGTCCATGCGCTTGCGTGGCCAACGACCTCGAGCCGCCCCGCCGTGCTGTCCAGGACGTCCGCTGTACTCGTCTACGTCTCCGTGCACCTTCAATTTGAGCCGAGGAACTCCAAGGGCGACAACCGCGACCTCCATCTCCGCCACGACCACTGGATCTCCATCGCCAAAGTCACCGCCGCCAGCTCCTCCCCGACCTCACCGTCGACGCCTTTGCGTTTTGGTGAGCCACGCACGTCACTTCCCCCTTCGCTTGCTTCTCGCCGTGCCCCCGTGGCCGATTCCCCTCCTAACCGTGCTCCGGCCGCCGCGGAAGAGCTTACCGTCGAGCCCTCCGCCCGCCCCGTGGCAGACCACTTGCCTCAGTCGACGCGCGCGAGAGCGGGGGCTCAGTTGGTGCCCTCCCCGTGCCATCCCGTGGCCATGAAGCCAACTCCGGCGACCCCTCCGCCGTGTCCCATGGCCGCCACCAGCCAGCAGGTGTGATTAGGGGCCTAATCCACCCTAATCACCCACTGACAGGTGGGGCCCAGCCCCCTAATAACCCTGTTAGTTTTAATTTAAACAAAGTTTTACCCGTGAGTCACTGACAGGCGTGGCCCACTGGTCAGTTTGACCAGTCATCATCCCTGACGTCAGCATGATGCCATGCTGATGCAGTAAACCTTTTTCCAATTTAAAAATAATTCCAGAAATTCCAGAAATTGTTTAAATCTTTAGAAATTCATAGAAAATTATTTGTAACTCCAAATCAAAAGTGTTATATACGAAAAATCATCAGAAAAATGCAAGGAATCCAAATATCATATTTTCATAGTGTGGGAGCCATGAGGTAAGTGTCGTGGTACTATCCTCGCCGACACCGCTTGAAGGTGACGAGTTCTAGGCGGTAAGTGGTAGCTATGTATGTGGAGAAGTACACCCCTGCAGGGTTAATGAACTATTCGAATAGCCGTGTCCGTGGTTATGGACTACTTGGAGATCTTTACTTGATTATTAGACAACTCAAATGGATACTCTAAAAATCTCAAGATAAGTGTGAGTGCTTTGGGTTGCTTCCTCGTGGGGAAGTCGAGGAAGGATCCATGGTGGTGTATTGATGTGGTGATCAAGATTAGATGGACTCGTGTGCGCCTCTCATCTCAACTCTATGTAGTCGTAGTACAGGACAGCCAAGTCAAAGCTTTCTGCATTACAACCCCACTTGCCTTTACCTTGATACCTGAGCAGGAGTAGAATAGTTCTGACGTAAGTCTTGCTGAGTACGAATTTGTACTCACGTTTGCTTATTCTATGTTTTAGAGCTGAGACCACTGAACCTGATGGTGGCCTCCCCTCAAGCTCGACGTCGACGAAGTAATGTAGTCCCAAACAGCAGCCTGGTCCCTCTGGAGGGTCATTTTGTTTTCTTAAAGGCTTCTTAAGCCATTTGTTAACCTTGTCTTTACTAAGACATAATTTGCTTCCGTTGTTGTTAAGCCGTAATGTTGGGTCACAGTTATGTGATCTCTGCTTTTAACACTACTATATCTGCTCTATAGAGCACATGCAATAAAACTATGATTTTTTAGAGTTCATGTTGTGTTATCTTCTGTTATACACTTGGCATGCATGCTGCGTGTATGTCTATATCGTGCATGTCATGTGTGGGGTTCGATACCTTAGTTCTGCTCTCGCCGGCGGTCTTTCTTACACCAAGTGGCCCTGAGATGTGCGCAGCTTGGGGCAACGCGATACGATTTCTCGTGACTCCGTCATGTGGCACACTTCGTTGTACGATCGAGCCCCCCAGAGACCCCGACTAAGAGATCGGGCTAGAGTCTATTTATGTAAGTGTTATGATTCAATCCATAATATGGTTGAGGCGACTTGTCTATGAGTATGGGATTTCACCACCCATAATCATTTTGACTTGTGAGGGGGCGATGAGGACCCATCTCAGTTGATCATCCGGCCTGGTTGGGATGCCCCTCACGTTCGAGCTTTCCGAGAGTGTCTGGTACTTGGCCTTGTCTGCTTAGACAAGTGGGTATGGCTCTCGGCTCTCCGTATGATTGAATTGTGACTGGAATTACATATGCAAACCCCGGGTCCCAACAGACTTGGTATCGGAGTAGGACTGCCTGTAGGATTACTAAACCTTGGCCAAAGTCGGGTCTAGCCTTCTATAGTTATATAGTTACTTTGGGTATAAGGGGACAACGTAAGGCTTCATTTTTTCTCCTTACCCTCATCGATCTGAGTTCTGAGTCACCCTCATCTTTTCTACGGGAAGATAGGACTAGGCTCTTCTATGTCTATACTAGAACATCTCGTTGTTTGTTTCTCAATAGCTGTAGGAATGTTTTGGTCGTCTAGAGTCACCATTCCATCAAGCCTTTTGAGAAGGTTGTGATCATTCTTGCAGATTGATTCATTTTTTCACCCCGGTACAACTGTTATGCTGTCCGATTTGTCCCGTGTTTCCAGTGATTCCAATGCTTTTGCATTACAATCTTGTCCGCTCTTAAATTATGTCATCTTTGCTTTGATTCCATCATAAATCCTACTCTAATTGTTGATTTTTATCACACAGAATGTCAGGTGGAACTAGATGTGTTGAATCTGGTCACGGTAATCAAAGTGGTGATGATGATCCTCCTTCACTTTTCTTGGCGTACTGCCCATACTTTTGAGAATCTAACTTCATTTACAACATAATTAGCATTGCGGTGCGTTTATAATTCTGTCAATTTGCCAACTGTAATTTTTTTACCCAGCTTAGCTATTTTATCGTCTTTTCGGAGAGAGACATCAGTAATCAACATCATGGCACCCCAGTCCATATTTCCTCCATTGTTTACACCTCAATCTATTTACTGATTTTATTTCCTTTTCGTTGCAATCACCACTATTATTTCCATCGTGTGTTTGATCCTTTGTAAACGACAAAGCTGGAGAGATTGAAAAACTCTCTGTACTCGTTGGTAGCAAAGTTATTTCTTGTCGTGTGTAGGTCCAGGTCAAGTAGGCAACCCCAAGGTTCTAAACGGAGGCATTGTTTCCTTGCCACCTTCTTGCAGAATTGGGAGTCCATCGGAGACATAAACCATATCCTCTAAGTTAGGGAAAATTTTCTGCTACGCTACATCTCAGCCTTCCACATGGGGTAACCAATGAGGGGTGAGAAGCCATCACCACCCCTTATTTCTCTCAAAGTTATTGAGTTCTTCATGCATGGTCTCAAGCCAATCCTGGTCTTCGAGAGACTCAAATACCTTTTAGGGTTCAATACAAGAAACAAATGCATTATGGGCACACAAGTTTTCTAGTTATCTACGAGTGGTTACCCCTTTCCTTAGGATTCGAAGGACTTGATCCAATGTATGATCTTGAGATTTAAGCTTGGATGCAATCTTGGCCGCACGGCGTGCTCTAGCTTCCTCAAATGATTCTTTAGAAGCCTCTTGAGAATCAACTCGGAAGTTTGAGCACCATCAAGGACTTGCTCATCATCTTGAGCTTTCCCTTGAACGAGAACTTGATCTTGGTTATCATTTGGTACACTATCATCATCAATGGGTTGATCTTGACCTTGATCTTGTTCGGTTGAAGGAGGGCCTTCATTTTATTCCTGGTTTGTTGTTGACCTTGAGGAGGTGATGGTTCCACATGAGTAGAGCATTGTCCTTCTCCTTCCACCAAAAGGTGTCCTCAATGGGTAGGATTTGACCCACACCCATTCTTCTTATGGCTTGAGGAGGAGTTTCATCTTGTTCAAGATCTTGCAGATATAAAGACGGTTGGTAGTAAGACAAGCGGTGATGGCACTGAAGTAGTGCTCCTCGTTGGTTACCCCAATTGGAAGGTTTGGATATAGCCTAACGGCAAATTTCCCTCGGTGAAGATTGTAAGGACCGATATGCGGTACTGTTCCAGATCTAGATGTTTCCATCCAAATCCGGGAACGAAGCACATATCGGTCCCACCGCGAAATATGACAATGCCATATGCCCCGGATTTCCAACATGATATCACAACATTAAATCTACATAGATACAACATCTCATACAATCGACATACAACTGCCTTAATTACATTACATCAGCGGAAGATACATGTCTGAGTACATACTACAACAAAATGCCTAGCGGCAAAGAGAAAAAGACATCGCTCCCATAACCACACGGATTCAGGTCCATCGCCGGGATCCGCCTAACTAGTCGTCATCGAGTCTCCACGTGAAATGTAGATCACCATACCTGTTGTCGATCAAGAATCCTGAAAAGAGTTTGGGGGTAGTATCATGAGTACAGAAGTACTCATCATCCAACTGTAGTGGTCAACTGACAAAGCAAGGACTTCATCACTCGTCATTCTAGGATAACTAGTAGTTCACGGTAAGGATGGGGTAAGTGGTGAGGTTGCTGCCGCACTAGCAATTATGAAGTGGCTAACGATCTAGATAGTAAGGTAAGAAGCCAAGCATTCAATGAGTAATCGCCTGCAACAATTCTTGCTATCATCTACTTACGCAAACATAACACCTATCCTATCCTTGTCCTCCTCTTCGCATCCCGACGAGGAAGAAACACTCAAGGCACACACACGTTGATCAAGTTATATTAAGATTATCTCAGTTGTTGTTGTCTATGAATAAGGAGTAAGTCCTCGCTCTCGAATTGGCCTCTACCGTCTGGACGAGGTCGGGTTAGCTACCCAAACCATGTGGGCAGCCCCCTAGCTCCCTGGGTGGACCAACAAGAGAAACCATGTCTCCGCTGGCCCAAGTTATTTTAAAGGATATCTGCTAGGAGCGACCCAACAGACATATATGCATGGTTTTCAAATGTTAAATCAGCTTGTGCCACCACTAGAAATGTTTGAAGCTAGGCAGGTAAGAAAAGCGGACTCCATAAAATCCCACAGGCGGTTAGGCACGCTCAGTCTTAAAACCAATATCCGGAACTCGGGTCCTAGGTGACTCGAATGGAACAAAGCGTCGGGGCGGGATAGCCTAGAACTTCCATCCTTCGTCGAATATAGTCAACATTATAATAATCATATCATTCAAAATAATATAATAATGTGATAGCCCAAACCAAGGAGTAACAGGGTCACATCATAGCATCCTAAGCATGCATACTAAGCAGGTGCTGAGCAACGAGCAATAGTAACATAGCAGTACATGGTTTGCTGGGAGGGGACATGGCTGTATTGGTTTAAGAGAGGTTGTAAACATGTGGTAGGATAAAATATCGAAGCTAACCTAGACTAGCATGCAAACCGCTGGTTATAATAGACTGGATCATAAGTAATGCATAGTCCTTGGTTGTTGATAAGTCGGGTTCGGAAGGTGTAGGCGATCGCGAGCTCGCACCGACTCCGAGTGTAACCGCGGAGGCACACAAGAAGGCATCAGCAAGCATGTATTACTACGTAGCAATCACGAGCAAGCATCAGCAAGAAGGCAACAGGAGACAACGCACTACGATCGCATCTATCGTCAAATGCGGTTACTAAAAGTTTAAGTGGAGTATTCGTCACACACGACGGTACCGCACATTTACTCTAGTTCAAGTAATTTAGCTACACAACCTGATAAAAGGTTGTTAACATGGCATCTCACTCAAGCATGGCATGTCACACAAACATGGAAAGAAGTAAAGCATAAATAAACTATCTAATCTAGTCACTTTAAGTGGGGGGTAAGAACTACACATGGCAACTATTACGGAACCCACGATAATTATAATGTTTCGTACTGTTTTATCCTAAACAATTTTTTTATTAGCAAGAAAGAGCAGCATAAACACAATCTACATGCAATTCTTGTCAAGTTACATATAAGAAACATTTTAATGGGAGCAACGGTTAAAATGTTATGGCATATTAAAAGTTATAGTGGCAAGGTTGTAATTAGAAGTAAAATAGCAAGTTAACAATTTCAAATATGGAAAAAAGCACATTTTATTAATCTACACAAAATTCTAAGCAAGTTTCATGCATTACACGTCGCGATCCGAGCTACGAGCAAAAAGATATAGCCATCGCAAAATCTAAGCAAATCTACCATTCAATTAAAACTAGAAAAGGATAAAAAACTATTGGGCCGAATCTACCGTAAACGGGCCAAAACGGGGGCGAGCGCTGCTTAGCTAAACAACGCTAGGGGCGCAACACAACAAATGGGCTAGGCCCAACAGAACAAAAAAAAGAAAAAGAAAAAGGAATGAGGGCGTCCTCACCGTGCTGGGCTCAGCCCAGGAACTGGGTGGGCGAGGGATTGCGCTTGCCCGCCCACGGGCGTAGGGGAGTCGCGGTTCGCGCTGGAAGGCTGGGCCGTGCAGGTGATGCGGCCCACGAGGGGTGGCGATGGCGCGGCCCACCTTGGGCGACCAGAAAAACAACTTGTCCTCGTCCCGACGAGGACTGAACGGCGATGACCACCTCTACGTGACGGCGCGGTGGCGGGCTTCTCCGGCGTGGGAGCAGACGCGTCCGGGGCGGCGGGAATCTGGACAGATACGGCAGGTGCTGCAATGAGGAGGGCCGCCGGCGGAGAGCTCCTGTCCGGGGCAACGCAAGCTAGCTCGACCTGGGTGGCTTCGCCATGGCGTGAGGCGGCCCAGCAGGGGGAGAAGGAAGATGAGGAGATAGGAGGAGGAGAAGAGCGCGCGCATTAGGGGACTCACCGGGTGGCGGGGTCTTGCCCGCCTGCGTGCCGGAGCGCGGGCGGCACGGCCATGGTGCTCCATGGGAGGCGACGGCGCTGGTACGGCCAGGTAGGTCTGAGCGGGCCCGGCGGTGGCGACTGCTTGGCCCGGCAGGGCCCGATCTGTCTGGGAGGGGGCTGGGAGGCAACGTGGCTCAGATCTGAGCCCTTGATGGCCATATCTGACGGTTGGGATGGCTCAGGGCTAGGGTTTTGGGATTTTTGGGGGTATTTGGGAAGATTTGGGCAAAGTGGAGGGGGGTGGCCGCAAATTTGTATTAGGGGAAATCCTAGAAGGGCTAGGGAGAAGGGTGGTCTTTATATAGGGGTGGCCTGGATGGCGGGTTTACGCAAATGCCCTCAGAATTTTTCCCTCGCGTCCGATACTCAACGTTTCTGACCGCCGGGAGTGCATACGACCTCCGATTCAGACGAAATCTCGAACCACGAGCTCAGCGCGTCGAGCCCGTCAGTCGTACCTCACTTAGATACCGCTCCGAGAATATTTTCCGGTGCCCAATAAAATAATCCATTTAATTGTTAAATGGGGTTTTTCGTTCCGATGGCAATGGCTGGTCCTGTGCCAGAAGTTGCGACGCTGCTTGGGTGGATCCCGGTGTGGCAAATGTCGTGTCCCGTTTTGGGAAAAAGGTTTAGTCACACATGCCAGTATGAGAAAGAGGGGGGAAATATTCACCGATTAATAATTCGGCAAAGCAAACAGTTCAAACAATACAGACAATCATCACAACAACGCAACAAACAATTTTTTTAATTAGGGTGGAATTTCCGGGCTGTTACAAAGATACCGAGGTTTATGTCTCTAGTAGGACTCCAAGGATCGACAAGTAGGTGTCTGCTGCTCTGGCGCTTACATAAGAAGTGGACTTGCAAACAGAAACAAATAACTTTACTCCCAACGAGTGCAGAGAGGTTGTCAATCTCTCTAGTCTTGTTGTTTACAAAGGATCAAACGAAAAGGTGGAAAGTAATGGCGATTGCAACAGAAAGTAAAAGAAAAAAGTAAAGTGGAGGTGTAAACAATGTTGGAAATATGGACCGGGGTCCCATTATGTTCACTAGTGATGTCTCTCTCCCAAAAGACGATAAAATAGCTAAGTTGCATAAATTTTTTATAGCTGGGCAATTGAAAGAATTATAAACACACCGCAATGCTAATTATGCTGCAAAGAAAGTTAGAGGCTCAAAAGTATGGGAAGTACACCAAGACAAGTAGACCGAAATGCAATAACATCTACTCACTAATCATCCGCCTTGAGATATTTATCCAGAGCATCTCGCTGGTATTAAGTTGCGAGCCCCAACAAAAGTGTAAACCCACAGAAATAGACAACTGCATTAACAAACTTTTCATAAGGTACACAATCCTTGCAACCACGGTTACAAGCATCATTGTTTTCTCCCAGGTAGCAACAACACATCCCCTAGTCTCATGTTTCTATCACTCAAGCTAGACATCGGGTGGCATGAACCCATAATCAAGCCTAATGCTCCCTCTTGGAGTTAATATCTAATAGTTCGCCAAAGCAATAAAAAGCAATGGATAACATGCAAGAATTACACAAGAAAAAATATAAAAGGAGAACCAAATATATAACTCATCAGAATCGGAACATAATCTCATAATCCATCGGATCCTAGCAAACTCAGCATAGCAACAACAGAAAGAATTACATAGATGCCTTGATCATGTAGGGAAGCTCACAAGGGCTAAGAATTGAATCACAAGATTGGAGAGAAGCCATCACATAGCTACTGGTAATGGACCCATTGTCCAAGGGTAACTACTCTTGGCACATCCGGGAAGAGTCCATGGTGGTGGAGAAGCTCCCGGAGGTCAATCCTTCCTCCGGAAGGGTGCCGGGAAGAGGTCCTCTGGTGCTCACGATCTTGGAATCGTGGAAGCGCTGAAACAGAGGGGAAAATCGCGATGTGTGGGTCTCTTCGAGAGTTTTCAGAGCGAGGAGGTAATATAGGCCAAAAGGGGCATCAAGAGGTGGCCCCACCTCCCAGGCGACCTGGTGGCGTGGCCAGGGAGGGGCGGTGCCACCTGGATGCCTGGGTGGTCCCTGGCCCCCTCTAGCACTTCTTCCGTGATCCGGATGCTTCCATCGTGCTGATTTTTTATCTGATTATCTTGGAAATTTTGGAGCTCTGTAAATATGGGTAAAAACCTGCAACTTATAGACATCAGCAGACCAAAACTGGCACTGGGTGCACTGGGTTCGTTGGTTAGTCCAAATATGTGTAAAAAGAAATGAAAGTGTAGAAAAACACATAGCAATGTCACCTAAAAGAGCATGGACCAAGAAGAAATTATAGATACGTTTGGGACGTACCAACATCCCCAAGCTTAATTCCTGCCCGTCCTCGAGTAGGTAAATGATAACACAAATAATTTCTGTGGTGACATGCTAACACACATATAAGAACTTCAAAGTAAAGCAAGTAAGATATGCAATTCAAGTCAAGACAATAACGAGCAAGAGTCTATATCTATTATTGAAACTAGAAAAGTATGAACATAAAGGTGCAAGAGCTCTCACAGTCCGTTACTCGAATGTCTCCAAATGGTGTTTGCGTGCAAGATATGTTGGCACTTAGGATGGCAAAAGAGAGAAATGATGGGGAAGGAAGACAAAAAGGTGTGCAAGGCTCACATGAACGAGGACAATCATAGGCGAGAGAAAGTCAAAGGATAAATATGATGGGAGGAGTAGGAACTTCCATGCAATGCATGCACATAGAGCTATGGTAAGCTCAATAATGGAACTAGTGGGGGTGCATCCAACTTGCTTGCTCATGAAGACCTAGATCTCATTTGAGGAGGCTCATCCTTGGAATGTGCAAGCCTAGTTCTATAATGTAAGGATCCCCGCATAGTTATGCATGAATGATATGAATATCTCTATGGAGTACAAATATGACAATGTAGTACGAGTGGATATTTCAAAAGGAATAGTAGTGTTCCCCCATTCTCTCTTTTTATTTATTTTTTCTCTTTTTTCTATTTTTTGTATTTTTGTGGCATCAATGGCTCTTTATATTTATCTCTCATTTGTCCTCTTTGGGATCTTTTAATTTGTCCTCTTTTGGGATCTTTTATTTTTGTCCTCTTTGCGACCTTTTCCTCACTTTAAGGGCAACACTTTATATTTTACAAGAATATAAAGAAGATCTTCACACTTTACAAGAAGTACTCAACATAAAGAAAAATGAAAACTATCATGATGTATGCAAATGTATGCCTCTACCACTATAGAAGGATACGCAATGATACTAGCGCATCATGTAGAAATTATAGGGGCAAAGCCCAACTAGCATGTGGTTCCTCGATCAAGCAAAAGCATGTATGACATGAAGATCAAGTCATGATATGGTGGATGTTGCATGGCAATGTATCTCAGAAAGGCTATGGAAATGCCTTGATAGGTAGGTATGGTGGCCGTTTTGAGGTAGACATAAGGAGGTTTATGATGACAGAGCGTATCATGCCCAGGGATCTGATGCACCGGCAAAGTATGCAACAACTCTCAAGATGATAAATGGAAATGCACGGTACCGAAGAGGCTAGCAAAATATGGAAGGTGGAAGTGCCAACAATCGAATACTCGCATTAGTCCAAAGAACTCATGAACTTATTATCGGTAACTCTCTATCTAATCAGGAGGTTCACAAAGAGACAAGTACCCCGAGGAAGAGTGTATGGGGGTTTGGTTATCCTTGCGAATCCTCCACCCATGGTACGTGAGGGTACTCTATATATTCCAACCCCTCCAGAGGTGAGCGATCTATCTAGTAGATAGAGTTCTAGACTAATTTTTTGTAGTTTTCGAAAATAAGCACGGATTTCCCAAAATAAGACACCTATCACTAATAGGCTCAAGCTCCTGGCTCCAAAAGTCCAAACATTACTCAAATCAATACTTCAAAACTATTGCAAGTTACTACTACACTTATAATAGCTACCTTAATTACCTACTCATGCAAGACACACTACTTAGTGCAACAAGACAACTATCTAAACAAGATAAGTTTGATAACTCAAGAGAGTTCCTAAAACAACCTAAATAAAAGCGCCGAAGAAAATAAGCATGAAAACTAAGAGCTAAGCATGACAACCGCTATGAAAAGATAACGAACACACACAAAAAGAAAGATAAGCATGCAAGCCTATGTTGTGTTCTAAGTTGGAGTGCAGCGTGTTTCTCTCCCAAAGAATGAAGGATAGGGTCCAAATTGTTATGAACAACAAGAAAAACTAAAACAAACTAAAAAGTAAAGAGCGAGATGCTCCAAGTTTAGCACATAACACATGAAGAGATAAAAATATAGCATGGAGAAGGACGAACTGACGATTTTTTATGGAGAAGGGGATGCACGGGGGCATCCCCAAGCTTAGACGCTTGAGTCTCGTTGCATATTTCTTGGGGGTGCATGGGGGCATCCCCAAGCTTGAGCGTTTGACACCCGACTCTTCTTTCATAATATTCCGTCGCATACTTGAAAACTCCCTTCGTATGAAACTCATCATAAGCTGATTAGAGTAGTTAGTACCCATAATAAAATAAATTTTCTCCATTGGAAATAAGGATTTTTATTAAGAGCTAGTGTTTCTCATGATTTCCAAAAAGTTTTTGCAAAGAAAAATCAATCTTAAGATTTTCAAAACGATCAAAACGCAAAATGTGGCAGAATCTATGAAAAATAGACCAGAAGGTAGTAAATAATTTATTGGGTGGTACTTCTGCAACTCAAATCAGAAAACTCATAATAGAGGCCTGGAAGATCATTGTATAGAGCATACTGTCAAAAATTCAGATCAAAAAGATGATCTGGTGATTTATCGTGAATTTTTCCCTCAAGCAGACATAATCTGTTTCTGGACAACATGTCACAACTTTTGAACTTTCTTGCAATCGGAGCCTAAAACTTGGCACAAATCTTGAAAATAAAGATACAATGATGTTGCTATAATTATACCAAGCATTAAGACCACTAAAACTGAAAGTAAAAAACATCTTGAGTTGCCTCCCAACAAGCGCTTTCTTTTTTTCCTTTTATCTAGGCATGATACAAAGAAGATTAGGTTGTAACAATTGAACCATTATCAAGATCATTAAAAAGCTCTTCAATAGTACAACTAGTCTTAAGAGAACTTTTAAATAACGGCCTAGTGGTAACACTTCTAGGAATAAAAGCAAAGGTAGTAAGACCAATTGGGATTTCATTTCTAATTCAATTGACGAGTGGTATCTCTTCCAAGATCTTCACAGTTTCCACACCCCTAACAATAGATATATTGCTTTTGGGTTGAGGAACCTTTGGTATGTAAACGAAATTAGGTTCCTTCTTGAGTGGGTTTCTACCTTTTTAGTCTTGATAGAGGATAGAGTAGTTCCTAAAGTTTCAATGATATTCTCAATCTCGTCAATCCTAGAAGGTTCCATATCATGGGATTTAACGGTCTCCAAAGTGGTATAAATTTTGTGCATGGAGCTCTCAAGTCTATTTAAATTCCCTTGAATCCGACGATTTACTTCATTTAATTTTTCCATGCTTGGCATTTATTCATCTATCTTATTAATTTTATTCATAATATGAGCTAAGGTAATTTTCTCTTATGTACTAGCAATAGGGGGATTTCCAAAAATACTTTCCATAACATTAAGAGCCTCCCAAACTGGGTATTCCATCAAATTCCCATTGATAGAAGTATATAGAATACACCTATTCCAAGAAGTAATTCGAACACAAAATTTTCTAAGAAAGATAGTGGTGGATTGCTTCTTATGGCTCTTCTTTGAGAATTAGTAATTCTAAACCAAGCATATTTCAAACTTTCTCCACCCATTTGTTTGAAGGTGAGAATCTCTCCTTCGGGTGCAACTCCAAAGGTAAAGAACTTAGACATAGTCACTAAACAAAGCAAGGTACCTAATTTTTGTGTGATTTTTGATAAAATACTCTAAGAAACAAACTAGAAAGTAAACTAATGTCACAACCCCAAGTTAGGTATGTGCTAGGATTAGCAAGTCACTTTGCATCATGTTAAAAATTTCAAAAGAAATCAATTGAAATCAAATTCAAACTCAAATGGGAGAAGGAACCCCCCCCCCCCCAGTTGAATTAATTCAAAAGGCCAGAAATAAATAAGCTCCAAAAATTCATGTTTGATTTTCGAAAAGTCTTATAAATGAGTGTGATCACATATCAAGTGATGTCGGACCCACCCCATGCTCATGGATTTTTCAAATATTCAAATAGGACCTTGGAATTAATCAAAAACCCCTTTTTGATTTAAAATTCAAATGATTTGAATTTTAAAAAGTGCCAAACTTTATAAGTGGCTAGCCTAATATATTATCAGAAAAAGTTTTAGAATTTAATAAAATGCCTAGCTTTTTATTTAGCACTGCAAAACACAAATACAAAAAAGAAAACAGAAAGAACTAAAGAAAAGAGGCTCACCTGGATCTGGCCCAACTCATCGCCCGCGGCCCACTAGCCTGGCCTAGCCCGTAGCCCCCCCCCCGTTGTCGTCTTCCCGCCGCGTCGACAAGCACCTCGGTGGAGGGCATGCCGACACCGGCGAGCACCAGCCTGGCTGCCTGGCGCAACCCGGGCCTTCTAGCCGTGCCAGAAGACGCCCTAGAACCCGCCACGTCCATTCCCCCTCCTCCCATCGCCTCTCCGCCTATCCACAGCTTGACCGTGAGGAACCCCGAGAGCACCGTAGGTCATGGCCATGGCGACTCGCAGCCCGATCCCCAGCTAGGTCCCCGCAGCTTGTCCATCCTCCTCGCCGTCTTCGTCTTCGTCACCCTACAAGAAATCAGGAGCACGGAGCCCCTGGAGCCAAGGAATCGCGTCTTCTTCAACTACGGCCGCCGCGCGCCATCGCCGGATTCTCCATCACCAGGACCTCCCCGAGCAAGCCGTCACCGCCGTTGCACTCAGGGTGAGCTTCTGAGAAAAACCCCTCTGGTCCCGCGCCCTCCCCGTAGCTGTAGCCGGATCCACCATGGGTGTCGTAGCTCAACTCCGCCGTGGTGCTCGTCGGTGAGCACCCGTGAAGCAATCGAGCTCGGGGCCATGTCCTTCGCAACCGCCGTGCTCCTCTGCTTCGAATGCGCCTAACCCCGCTCCTTTTAGTGCACCGTAGTGAGTTTTGCCTCGCAGCCGTACCACTGTCGCCGCAAAGCTCGTCGTCGGTGAGCCTACAGGGCACCCCAGCCCCTGTTCTTGGTCCCATTCGACGCGCGGCACCAAGAGCTACGTCTCAGTGGTTGCAGCGCTCGAGTTGGACCATGGGAACGCCGTCCTCGCGGACACCACCGTCCCTGGACATCGCCGGCGAGGCTTACGTGTCCGGCGTGTTTAAACTCTAATCCCCCCCCCAGCATTCACTGACATGTGGGCCCAACCCCTAATTAACCCCCTTTGTTAAGCTTAAGCTTAATTAAAACGATTCAAATAATTAAACAGTCGCTTACAGGTGGGACCCCCTGGTCAGAACCCCCCTTGACGCCAGCATGACATCAAAGTGACGCAGAAAATTCCAGAAAATTCCAGAAAATTCCAGAAAATGAATTAAACATTGAAAATTGATAACTAATTCATTTTAACTCCAAATTAAACATATAATATATGTAAAATTATCAGAAAAATGCAAGGATTCTGAATATGCACTTTGATTTCATCTTTGACCATTTTAAAATGGGGTAACAGAAGCAAACATGCATATGGAATTCATTTAAATTCAAATTGGAGTTTGAATTTGCAATTCAATTGCAATACACTCCTTTTAAATGGAATTCCCTCACACATCAGAAGCATATACATCAAGTTTCAACCTTCTACCATGTGTTTGTGCATTGTACTTATGTTGCCCCCCTTGATTGTTGTTTGTCGATAGAAGTGGAACCGGAACAGGAGGCTGCCCCCTTCGTTGAAGACCCCGATACAGAACCTCGTCAGCAAGGCAAGAAAAGCCCCATTGATCATGTCGATAAAATCCCACTTCCCTCTCATGTCTCGCTTATGCATTGTATAGGATGATTACGATGCTACGTTTCTACCGCATAGATGAACCCATTCCTTTGCATGACCTATCATTTGTCACAGTAGTAAGCAAACCACAATCCTAGCAAATGTAGGAGTTGGTTGATATCATGTGGCCCCTTCAATTGTCAATTCTTATTGCGTGCTTAGAGTGATACAATGTTGTTACTGCTATGTGAGTCGGGATGGTAGAAATCATGATGATGATGGTGGAAATGTGTTGATGAATCTACCCTAATACAAGGTGAACGATGAGAGGCTTTGTAGGAGTACACAGTGGGTTGTCTCGTTGAACACCGCCCTAAGTCCAAGTTCTTGTGTGGTGATCCAAGATGAAGAGTACAACCACACATTGGGCTCACTGACCCCTCTCAACCTATTAACTCATCCCTTTCGATGTCCAGATGCCGCAGTAGTTCGGAGTTCTGGTAGGTTTGTGGCCTGGCTGCTAAGTGAGAGAACGGCTCAACCGAGACCGGCTTATGCACCACACACACATCATCTGGGTCCACTTCGGTAAACCGGCCGGGTTCACGATATTGGTAGCCAACCCAGTAGGCGGCTTTCTTGGACTAGATCGGCTATGAGGTAACAGTTGTGGTGAGCATCCTCGCAGACACCTCTTGAACGGTGTCGAGTAAAAAGGCGGTAAATGATAATCATATGTGTGTAGCGGTACACCCCTGCAGGGTTAACAAAACTATTCGAATAGCCGCGTCCGTGGTAAGGGACTGCTTGGAAAGCTTAGCTTGATTATTAGACAACTTGAACTGGATACTTATAAAACTTACCAAGATAAGCGTGAGTGCTATGGCGTGCTTTCTCATGGGAAGTCGAGGAAGGCACCATACTGGTGTCATTGATTGGAGATGTAGTGGACTCGTGTACGCTTCTTACCTCAATTCTAGTACTCGTAGTTCAGGACTAGCCAAGTCAAAGCTGGTACTTTTGCTTATGAACCCCACCTCCCTTTACCTTGATACATGTGCATGAGTAGTATAGCTCCTACGTAAGTCTTGCTGAGTACGACTTTGTACTCACGTTTGCTTATTCTATGTTTTAGATGAACCGACTGACCCCGAAGGTGGATTCTTCCTCGAGCTCGATGACTAAAGAACAAGCTAGTGTATTCCCAGTCAGCAGAATGGTTCCCTCGTGGAGGGCTTTGTGTTTAAATAAAGCTTATTAAGCCATTTGTTAAGTTTGTATGTATTCAGACCTACTTTGCTTCCGCTTGTTTTTTGTAATGTTGGATCACATGCTTGTGATCTCTGTGTGCACTTTCTGAGAGTTATCAATAAAATGTATACTTTGTAGAGAATTGCAATGATACCTGCTGTTCATACAAAGCATGTGTGCTGCGTGTATGTTTATAACATGCATGTCTTGGTATGGGTTTTCGAGACCTTAGTCGTGATCTGGCTGGCGGTCTTTTATACACCAAGTGGCCCTTAGATGTGCGCAACTTGGGGCATCGCGATGAGATTGCTCGAGATTCTGTCTCGTGCACACTTGGTTGTATGATCGAGCCCGCCCTAGACCCCGACTAAGTGATCGGGCTGGAGTAAGTCTATGTAAGAGCTATGAGATAGTCGATAGTATGGTTGACGCGACTTGTCTGTGAATATGGGAGTTCATCACCCATATCATTTAGACTTGTGTGCGGACGATGAGGACCCATCTCAGTTGATCATCCGTCCTGGATGGGGTGCCCCTCACGTACGATGCTTTCCGAGAATGTTCTGTGCTTAGCCTTGTCTGCTTAGACAAGTGGGTACGGTTCTCGGCTCTCCATATGACTATGTCGTAGCGGGACTTGCATACGCTAGCTCCAGGCATGCCATGTTGCAGATGGTGACAGGGAAGCTATGCCACTTACCACCTTGAGGGTGCAGCTAGCTCTTGGTGGGAGAATTTCCTGAACATGCGCCCCGTTGGACCGCCCACAACTTGGGATGAGTTCTGCACTTCATTCCGTTAGCACCACATTCCAAAGGGTCTTATGGACCGCAAGCATGAGGAGTTCTGCAACCTCACCCAAGGCAGGAGGAATGTTGATGAGTTTAGTCGTGAGTTCAACTGACTTGCTCGTTATGCTACCGAAGAGGTTTCCACCGACGCCAAGAAGCAAGAGAGGTTCCGTCGTGGACTCAATTCCGGACTCCGTCGTGAGATCAACCAACATGACTTTGCCACCTTCCAGGTCCTTGTCAACAAGGCCATCAAGGCAGAGGAGATGAAAACCACAATGACTTCCTAGAACACCCTAGAGACGATGGTTCATCCAGTTCAGGCTCTCAGAAGCGCAAGATCTGGATCCCCAACAGCATGTTTCGTTAGAACAACCCACCGAGGCCATCCTATGTGGCGCCTCGTCCACCAGCTTCGTTCCACCCAGCTCCACCGAACAACCCAGCTCCACGTAATGTCTTTCGAGCCTGCTACAAGTGTGGTCAGGAAGGCCACTACTCCCGCGAGTGTCCCCAGAACTAGCTCCAGAATCAGAAAGATCCACCCCGTGCCGGAGGCAACAACAACGGTCGTGGCAAGCCACCCCCGAAGGTCTTCACCACCAAACCCGCTCCTCCCGCCAATCGCGGACGTCAGAAACAGATCTCAGCTAAAGAGACTAACGACACTTCTGACGTCATTCTTGGTACGCTCCCAGTCAATTAAGTTCCTACTTCCGTTCTTTTCGACCCAGGAGCATCTCATTCATTCATGTCAGAAAGTTATGCACTTCGTCATGAGTTATCTTTTGTTGAATTGTCCACCCCGATGACTATTCGAACTCCAGGGTCAAGATGGCAAACTAATAGAGTAAGCCATGGTAATCAAATTGCGATTGAGGGTTTAGTATTCCTTGCTTCACTCATAACCCTCAAGTCTTCAGACATCGATGTAATCCTTGGCATGGATTGGCTATCAAGGCAGAATGTCTACCTTGATTGCAAAGGAAAATCAGTGAAACTAATCCACCCTTCAGGCAAGACAGTCAACTACACCTCACCCAGAACAAGAACCCAGGTGCATTCTTTGAATGTACTTCCCATTCCCGACCTTGAAGATATTCCGGTGGTTCGTGACTTCCCGGATGTCTTTCCTGAAGAGTTGTCGGGCATGCAACCCGACAGATGTGTAGAGTTCATAGTGGATCTTGTGCTAGGAACCGCACCAATTTCCAGACGCCCATACAAAATGGCCCTACGTGAGTTAGCTGAGCTTAAAACCCAACTTGAAGCTTTGTTGGAAAAAGTCTTCATCTGCCCTAGCTCATCGCCATGGGGTTGCCCCGTTCTGTTCGTAACGAAGAAAGATGGAACAGAAAGGATGTGCGTAGACTATCGCCCGCTAAATCTAGCGACGATAAAGAACAAGTACCCACTGCCCAGGATCAATGATCTTTATGATCAACTTGCTGGATCCTCTGTTATCTCCAAGATGGATTTGAGATTAGGTTATCATCAAATCAAAATCCGAAACGAGGACATTCCAAAAACGTCTTTTACTACTCGTTATGGTCTTTATGAGTACACCGTCATGTCCTTTAATTTAACCAATGCCCCCGCCACTTTCTCGCGCATGATGAATTCGATCTTCATGGAGTACTTAGCTAAATTTGTTGTAGTTTATCTTGATGACATTCTCATCTACTCGAAGAACGAAGAAGAATATGCCGAACATCTAAGGCTGGTATTGATGAAACTTAGAGAGCATCGCCTGTATGATAAATTCTCCAAGTGTGAATTTTGGCTACCAGAAGTGACCTACTTAGGCCACATGATTTCATCAAAAGGCATTGCTGTGAATTGATACGTCCAAAACGTATCTATAATTTCTGCTTGCTCCATGCATGTTTTGTGTGATATTGCTATGATCTAGATACACTTTCATACACTTTTGATCATATTTGGACTAACCTATTAACTCAGTGCACCACAGTGCCAGTTCCTGTTTTCTGCTGTTTTTCTATTTCAGTTTTCCCCCATAAAAAAAGTGCCAAAAAAATTCCGGGAAAAATATAGGAAAAATCAGCGTACAGGAAGCTTCGCGAAGAGACCGAGTGGGGCCAGAGGGGATCCAGGGGTGGCCGAGGCGGCCACCCGGCGCGGCCCCACCCCTGGCCGCGCCAGGGGGGCGCCTGGGGCCCCTCTTCCACCTCTGGCTGCCCCCCTTCGCCTATATATTCTCCGTCACGGGAAACTTCAGAAAAGAGAACCCTTTTTCGCGATCTCTCCTCTGTTCCACCGCCGCCGCCCTTCCGAGATCAGGAGCACCAGAAGACCTCTTCCCGGCACCCTGCCGGAGGGAGGGCCGACCTCCGGGAGTCTCCTCTCCACCATGGATGCTCCCCGGATGTCTCATGAGTAGTTTTCCTTGGACCATGGGTCCGTGATCAGTAGCTATGTGATGTTCTCCTCCCCTCTTTGTTCTTCATGGTTTAGACCTCGTGAGCTGCCCTACATGATCGAGGCACTTTTCTAATCTTTCTGTTGTTGCTATGCTGAGTTTGATGGGATCTGATGGATTATGAGATTATGTTCAGATTGTGATTGAGTAATATATTTGGTTTTTATCTTTTATATTTTTGTTCCTAAGTAATTCTTGCATGTTCTCCGTTGCTGTTTATTTCTTTGGCCAAGTAGTAGGTAGTAACCCCAAGAGGGAACGTTATGCTCGATTGTGGGTTCATGCTCCCCGATGACACGCTTGAGTGACAGAAACATGATTCTAGGGGATGTGTTGTTTCCACAAGGGGGAAAACAACGGTGCTTGTAACCGCGGTTGCAAGGATTGTTTACTTTACGCAAAGTGCTTTTTAATGCAGTTGTCTGTTGCTTTGGGTTTACACTTTGGGTGGGGCTCGCAACTTAATACCAGCGAGATGTTCTGGATAGATATCTCAAGGTGGATGATTAGTAGTAGATGCAGTTGGATTTCAGTCTACTTATTTTGGCGTACTTCCCGTGCTTTTGAGCCTCTTCCTTACTTTTGTAGCATAGTTAGCATTGCGGTGCGTTCATAATCCTGTCAATTGCCCTTCTGTAATTTGTTTACCTCGCATAGCAGTTTTATCGTCTTTTGGCAGAGAGACATCACTAGTGAACATCACGTATCCCGGTCCATATCCTCATTACTGTTTCCACGCTCATTTACTTTTCTGCTTTTACTTTCAGTTGCTATCATTATCCTTTGTGTTTGATCCTTTGTGAACAACAAGACCGGAGAGATTGACGACCTCTCTGAACTTCGTTGGGAACAAAGTTATTTTTGTCTGTGTGCAGGTCCGCGTCAGTTGCGCCGCTGACACCTACTTATCATCTCTGGAGTCCTACTGGAGACAAACCTTGGTATCTTTACCGAGGGAAATTTTCTGCTATGCTGCATCACGCCTTCCACTTAGGGCTCACCAACGAAGGGCGAGAAGACTATACCCGTCAACGAAGGGCTCACCAACGCCGTTGCCGGGGACTCCGAGTGCTAAGATAGGGGAGTTGCACACTACCCTTTTCCTTTGTTTTTTAGTCTTGTTAGTTTACCTTTCAGTTTTTATATTTGTGTCTTTTATCAAAAATCACAAAAAAATCTGCCACACTTGCTGCTGCTATGGGTTCCGCTGAAAACACCAAGTTGTGTGACTTCACTAGTCACAACAACCAAGACTTTATCTGCACCCCCATTGCCACACCTGCCACTTCAGCTACCTCTTATGAAATTAAACCTGCCTTGCTAAACCTTGTTATGAGAGATCAATTCTCTGGTGCTGGACATGATGCTGCTTTACACTTGAACAATTTTGTTCAATTATGTGATATGCAAAAGTATAAAGAAGTAGAAGGTGATATTGTTAAGCTCATGCTCTTTCCTTGCTCTTTAAGGGGAGACGCTAAAATTTGGTTTCAATCTTTGCCTAGGAATAGCATAGATTCTTGGGATAAGTGCAAAGATGCTTTTATAGGGAAGTACTAACCACCTGCTAAAATTATCCAATTATGGAGTAACATTATGAATTTTAAGAAATTGGATAATGAACATGTTGCCCAAGCTTGGGAACGAATGAAATCTCTTGTTAAGAAATGCCTTACACATGGTTTGACTACCTGGATGGTTATCCAGACTTTTTATGCAGGCTTGAACTTTACCTCGCGGAACCTGTTAGATTCGGCCGCGGGAGGAACCTTTATGTCAACTACACTTGGTGATGCCACGAAGCTTCTCGATGAGATGATGACCAATTATTCCCAATGGCACACCGAACGCGCTCCAACAGGTAGGAAGGTAAATTCTGTCGAGGCAGTTACCTCCCTAAATGAAAAAGTTGACTTAATTATGTCTCTACTTACCAAGCAACCCTCTATTGATCCTCATGATGTCCCTTTAAATTCTTTGGTTGCCCAAGAACAAGTAGATGTGAACTTTATTGCTAGAAACAACTTCAACAACAATGCTTATAGGGGTAATTTTGCTAGCAATCCTAGACCGTTTCCATCCAACTATGGGAACAACAACACCTACCCTAGCAACAAGAACCCCTCTTCTGAATTGGAAAACATGCTTACAGACTTTATCACTACCCAAAAATCCTTCAACAAAAATGTAGAGGAGAAATTAGCTAAATTAGATAATATCTCTTTGAAGGTAGAAAGCTTATCCCTTGATATTGATATGCTTAAAATTAGAACCTCTCCCCTTGAGGAGAATAAGGCCACTCCTATTAATGCTATCCAATTACAAATTAATGAAAATATTAGGATGATGGCTAAACTTAAAGAAAGGTGGGCTAGAAAAAAAGAGGAAGAGGATAGAATGAAGAGCCTTCCTACACACCACACAGTTGCCACTATCAAAATTGTTGAGGACACCCAAACTATTAGCACCCAATGCACTCCTAGTCCTGTTGAACCTATTAATGGTGATGCTAATACCTCAACCAAAGATGAAGAAACTCCTATGAACATAGAGGGTTTCGAACAAGTGAGCCTAGAAGACACTACTAGCACCTTTGATAGTAGTGATATTGATTTTGATAGTTGCACCCTCTCAGAAGTTATTAGCTCACTACACAAAATGTCTAGAGACCCCCACACTAGCACACTTAATCTTGCCTTCACGAAGCATATCACAAATTCTCTCATCAAAGCTAGGGAGGAGAAGCTTAGAGTAGAAGCCTCCATACCTAGGAAGCTAGATTATTGTTGGGACCCTATGATCAAAATTAAATTAAATAACTTCTCTTGCTATGCCTTATGTGATGTTGGAGCTAGTACCTCCGTTATGCCCAAAAGAATATTTGATATGTTTGAATTGAAGCCCTTTGAGCCTTGTTCTTTTGGTGTTCGTCTTGTTGATTCTTCAAAGAAAACTTTGGGGAAGATCGACGATGTTCTTATCATTGTCAATGACAACTATGTTCCCGTTGATTTTATTGTTATGGATATAGAGTGTGAACCTTTGTGTCCAATTATTTTGGGACGTCCTTTCCTTCGCACCGTTGGTGCGGTTATTGACATGAAAAAGGGAATATAAAATTCCAATTCCCATTCAAAAAGGGGATGGAACACTTCCCTATAAAGAAAATCAAGTTACCTTTTGAGTCCGTTACACGGGCTAGTTATTCTCTTTCTCTTGATAAAACTTGATTCTACTTTTGCATCATGCCTTGCTTAAAGGCATAAAAGAAAGCGCTTTCGGAAGGCAGCCTGCAACGAATTTAGGTTTCTTTATTTCTTTTTTTTGTGTATTGATGTTATTTACTAATGTGGCAACATCATTGTATCTTTATTTTTCAGCTTTGTGCCAAGTTATAGCCTCTTATGATAAGGGAAGCAAAAGTTGTGACGTGCTGTCCAGAAAACAGATTCTGTCTCTTGACAGAAAAATTCGAATCAAATCAGCAGATCATCTTTTTGATCTGAAGTTTTTTGACAGCGTGCTCTATACAATTTTGAAACTTCCGTATGTTCTGAGATTTTTTATTTGAGTTCCAGAAGTGCCCCTAAAAAATTCTTTACTACATGTTGTTCTGTTTTTCACAGATTCTTCCACGTTTTGTCTCTCCTAACTTTTGCAAACCTTAAGCTTGCTTTTTATTTGCAAAAACTTTTTGGAACTCTTGAGAAACAGTAGATCTTCAAGAATATCTTTATATCCAGTGGGAAAAATTATTTTATTAAGGGTACTAATCTCTCTAATCAGCTTATGATGAGTTATGTATGAAGGGAGTTTTCAAGTGTGCGATGGAAGATGATGAAAGAAGATCCAGGAGTGTCAAGCGCTCAAGCTTGGGGATGCCCCTATGCATCCCCAATAAATATTCAAGGAGACTCAAGCGTCTAAGCTTGGGGATGCCCCCGTGCATCCCCTTCTCCATCAACAATCATTAGTCCGTCCTTCGTCTCACTATATTTTTATCACTTCATGCGTTATGTGCTATGCTTGGAGCGTCTCGCTCTTAGGTTTTATTTTTAGTTTTATTTAGCTTTTCTTGCTTTTCATAACAAGTTAGATCCCGTCTTACTTTGTGTGGGAGAGAAACACGCTCCACTTTCAAAATCTAGAACACATCATAGAATTTCTCCTGCTTATCTCTTTGTTGTTGTGTGTTCTTTATCTTTTCATAGCTGATGTCATGTTTAGTCTTAGTCTTAGTTTGTCTTTAGCAAGAGCCTTGGCTTTTGTTTAGTTTGTTGCGGGAACACTTTTTAGTTTTCATGTTTATCTTGCTAAAGAGAGTTGGTTGTTGCACTGAGTTGTGTCTTGTCTTGAAAGTAGGTAATTGAGGTTGCTATTTAATTCTAGTAGTAACTTGCAATTGATTTGATGTATTGTTCTCAGTAATGTTTGAACTTTTGGTGTCAAGAGCTCTAGCCTATTAGTGATAGATGTCGAATTTTGGGAAATCTGTGTGTATTTTCAAAACCTACAAAACTAGTTGAGAACTCTAGCTGCTAGATGGATCACTAATCTTTGGAGGTATCGAATATTAGAGAACACTCACGTACCATGATTCGAGGATGCGCAAGGATAACCAAACCCCCATACACTCCTCCTCGGGGTAATTGTCTCTTTGTGAACCTCCTTTTTAGATTGAGAGTTACCGATAATAAGTGCATGAGTTCTTTGGACTAATGTAAGTATTGAAAGTTCACACTTCCACCTTCCCATATTTTGCTAGCCTCTCCCGTGCCGTGCATTCCCTTCTTCTCACTCCGAGAGTTGGTGTCCACCTTCGCCGGTACATCCAAACCCTTGGCATGATACGCTCTGTCATCATAAACTTCCTTATATCTTTCCTCAAAACAGCCACCGTACCTACCTATCAAGGCATTTCCATAGCCTTTCCGAGATATATTGCCATGCAACATCCACCTCTTCATGGCTTGATCTTCATGTCATACATGTTCCTGCTACACTGGCAGCGACATACATTGCATACATCATGATAGTTACATCTTCTTTATGATTTTGAGTACCTTGTAAAGTGTGAAAGATCTCCTTTACCTTCTTGTAAAATAGAGTGTTGCCCTTAAGTGAGGAAAAGATCCCAAAGTGGACATAATAAAAGATCCCAAAGAGGACAAATGAGAGTTAAATAGAAAGAGCCATTGAGGCCACAAAAAAATACAAAAAAATAGAAAAAAGAGAAAAAAAATAGAAAGGGACAGCACTACTATCCTTAAGAGAGACCCACACTAGTACTCTCTTTATTTCCTTGTACTCCGTAGAGATGATCATTATGCATATAGCTGTTTGGGGACCTTCACACTATAGAACTTGGCTTGCATATTCCAAGGATGAGCCTCCTCAAACGAGCTCTAGGTCTTCATGATCGAGCAAGTTAGATGCACCCCCACTAGTTCCATTGGAGATCTTCCTAGCTCGTATGTGCATCCGTTGCATGGCAATCCCTACTCCTCACATCATATCTATCATTTGGCATCTCTTGCCTATGATTGTCCTCATTGATGTGAACCTTTCTCATCCTTTTTTTCTTCCTAATCCGCACTTCTCTCTTTGCCATCCTAAGTGTCAACTCTTGTGCTTACGCTCATCCATTGCATGAGTGCTCAAAATATTGAAAAAGGAGTGGATCAAATTGACTTGTACCTGGCTAGTGGTCTGGGGACGAGTCAAGATAAGATTCCAGAAAAAGACCGAGTGTGAAACTTTAGTTAATTGATTTCTCAACAAATAAATTGTTTTTCTTGTATTCCCTATCCCCCTTCTTGCACGCAAACACCATTTGGAGACATTCGAGTCATGGACAGCGAGAGCTCTTGCACCTAATGTTCTTTTGTTACTTGTTTCAATGCTAATATAGACTCTTGCATGTTATGACTTGAATTGAATCTCTAACCTTGATGGCTTTACTTTTCAAAGTTCTTATATGGTTGCTAGCATGTCACCACAGAAATTATGTCGTTATCATTTACCTACTCGAGGACGAGCAGGAATTAAGCTTGGGGATGTTGATACGTCCAAAACGTATATATAATTTCTTCTTGCTCCATGCATGTTTTGTGTGATATTGCTATGATCTAGATACACTTTCATACACTTTTGATCATATTTGGACTAACCTATTAACTCAGTGCACCATAGTGCCAGTTCCTGTTTTCTGCTGTTTTTCTATTTCAGTTTTCCCCCATATAAAAAGAGCCAGAAAAATTCCGGGAAAAATATAGGAAAAATCAGCGTACAGGAAGCTTCGCGAAGAGCCCGAGTGGGGCCAGAGGGGAGCCAGGGGTGGCCCAGGCGGCCACCCGGCGCGGACCCACGCCTGGCCGCGCCAAGGGGTGCCTGGGTCCCTTGGTCCACCTCTGGCTGCCCACCTTTGCCTATATATTCTCCGTCACGGGAAACATCAGAAAAGATAACCCTTTTTCGCGATCTCTCCTCTGTTCCTCCGCCGCCGCGCTTCCGAGATCGGGAGCACCTGAAGACCTCTTCCCGGCACCCTACCGGAGGGAGAGCCGACCTCCGGGAGTCTTCTCTCCACCATGGATCCGTGATCAGTAGCTATGTGATGTTCTCCTCCCCTCTTTGTTCTTCATGGTTTAGACCTCGTGAGCTGCCCTACATGATCGAGGCACTTTTGTAATCTTTCTGCTGTTGCTATGCTGATTTTGATGGCATCTGATGGATTATGAGATTATGTTCAAATTGTGATTGAGTAATATATTTGGTTTTTATTTTTATATTTTTGTTCCTAAGTAATTCTTGCATGTTCTCCGTTGCTGTTTATTTCTTTGGCCAAGTAGTAGTTAGTAACCCCAAGAGGGAACGTTATGCTCGATTGTGGTTTCATGCCCCCCGATGACACGCTTGAGTGACAGAAACATGAGTCTAGGGGATGTGATGTTGCCACAAGGGGGAAAACAACGGTGCTTGTAACCGCGGTTGCAAGGATTGTTTACTTTACGCAAAGTGCTTTTGAATGCAGTAGCCTGTTGCTTTGGGTTTACACTTTGGTTGGGGCTCACAACTTAATACCAGCGAGATGTTCTGGATAGATATCTAAAGGCGGATGATTAGTAGTAGATGCAGTTGGATTTCGGTCTACTTATTTTGGCGTAATGCCCGTGCTTTTGAGCCTCTTCCTTTCTTTTGTAGCATAGTTAGCATTGCGGTGCGTTCATAATCCTGTCAATTGCCCTTCTGTAATTTTTTTACCTCGCATAGAAGTTTTATCGTCTTTTGGGAGAGAGACATCACTAGTGAACATCACGTATCCCGGTCCATATCCTCAGTACACATTCCACGCTCATTTACTTTTCTGCTTTTACTTTCAGTTAATATCATTATCCCTTGTGTTTGATCCTTTGTGAACAACAAGACCGGAGAGATTGACAACCTCTCTGAACTTCGTTGGGAACAAAGTTATTTGTGTCTGTATGCAGGTCTGCGTCAGTTGCGCCGCTGACACCTACTTATCATCTCTAGAGTCCTACTGGAGACAAACCTTGGTATCTTTACCGAGGGAAATTTGCTGCTGTGCTGCATCACGCCTTCCACTTTGGGCTCACCAACAAAGGGCGAGAAGACTATACCCGTCAACTCTCGCGCCATCATGAATCCCGAGAGAGTTCAGGCCGTCCTTGACTGGACTCCACCTGAATCGGTTAAGCAAGTTAGGAGTTTTCTTTGCTTAGCAAGCTATTGCCGTCGCTTCGTCGATAACTTTTCTAAAGTTTCAAAGCCTCTAACTAAACTCCTCAAGAAAGATAAGAAATTCCTATGTAATCCCAAGTGCGTGGAAAGCTTTCAAGAGCTAAAAAGAAGATTGAATTCTGCACCCGTACTTGCGCCTCCAGACACCAAGAAGGATTTCGAGATCTTTTGTGATGCCTCACGGCAAGGGTTAGGAGGCATACTTATGCAAGATAGACATGTGGTATCTTATGCTTCATGCCAGTTGCGTCCACATGAAGAGAACTATCCTACCCATGACCTTGAATTCACTGCCGTAGTCCATGCCCTGACAACTTGGCGACATTACCTTCTTGGTAATCGTTGCGAGATCTATTCCGACCACCAAAGCCTCAAATACATTTTCACCCAGCCATATCTTAATCTCAGGAAAATTAGCTGGATTGAGTTGATAAAAGAATACGACGTAGGAATTTCTTACACCCCAGGAAAAGCCAATATCATGGCTGATGCACTAAGTCGTAAGTCGTATTGTAACAACCTCATGTTACAACAGTATCAACCACTTCTTCATGAGGAATTTCGCAAGCTCAATCTTGAGATTATTCCTCATGGGTATCTTTCTACCTTGGTGGCGAAACCAACTCTTGAGGATCAAATCATAGTTTCCCAAAGGGGTGCATGAGGTGTTCACTGGATCAAGGAGAACATTGTTAACGGAGTTGCTAGATGTTTCTCCACAGATAGTAAAGGAATGGTATTCTTTGGAAATCGTTTGGTAGTACCTAAGAATAGGTAACTAAGGCAACTCATTCTCAAGGAAGCCCATGACACACCCCTCTCGATTCATCCCGGTAGCACAAAAATGTACTGAGATCTACGCTAGAGATTTTGGTGGACTAGCATGAAGATAGAGATTGCTTGATTTGTTGCCGAATGTGATGTTTTTCGTCGCATTGAGGCAGAACACAAAGACCTGCTGGTACGCTTCAACCTTTGCCTATTCCAGAGTGGAAGTTGGAAAAAGTCGGTATGGACTTCATCACCGGCTTTCCAAAAACCCAGAAAGGAAACGATGCCATCTTCGTTGTCATAGATAGGCTTTCCAAAGTTTCTCACTTCCTGCCCGTTCGCGAGTCTATAACTGCTAGCCAGTTAGCGGACTTGTACGTCTCTAGAATTGTGTCCCTTCACGGTGTTTATTTGGAAATCAATTCTGATCGTGGTAGCCTTTTCATCTCTAGATTTTGGGGAAGCTTTCAGTCTAGCGTTCATGTCGAAACTGTTAACCAAATTCTTGAAGACATGCTCAGAGCTTGTGTTATCTCATTCGGAAAGAATTGGGAGAAGTCTCTTCCATTCGCCGAATTTTCTTATAACAATAGTTTCCAATCTAGTCTGGACGTGGCTCCTTTTGAACTCCTATATGGACGACGATGTCGAACACCCCTAAACTGGTCAAAAACCAGTGAAAGACAATTCTTGGTACCAGATATGATCAAGGAAGTAGAAGAGCAAGTTCGCATTGTTCGTGATCAATTGAAAGCAGCCCAGTCTCGTCAGAAAAGCTACTATGATCGTCATCATAGGAAAGAGAGCTACAATCTGGATGAGAAGGCTTACCTTCGGGTTACTCCTCTGAAGGGAACCCAACGTTTCGATATCAAAGGCAAGTTGGCCCCACGTTACATCGGACCTTTCCGCATTCTTGCTAAACGTGGAGAAGTTTCCTACCAACTTCAACTACCCCCGCACCTTTCCCGAGTACATGATGTCTTCCATGTGTCACAACTCAGGCGTTGCTTCAAGGACCCCGTCCGCGAAGTCGACCATGAAACGCTTGATCTCCAAGATGACCTTTCTTATCGAGATACCCCGTTCGTATTCTTAATTCCGCAGAGCATGTCACTCGTCATCAAAAGACTAAGTTTCTGAAAGTACAATGGTCACACCACTCTGAGAGAGAAGCCACGTGGGAAAGAGAAGACCGTCTCCGTGCCGAGTATCCCTCCTTCCTCCCGCAGACTTCTGAATCTCGGGACGAGATTTTTTTGAGTGGGGGCGAGTTGTCACAACCCCAAGTTAGGTATGTGCTAGGATTAGCAAGTCACTTTGCATCATGTTAAAAATTTCAAAAGAAATCAATTGAAATCAAACTCAAACTCAAATGGGAGAAGGACCCCCCCCCAGTTGAATTAATTCAAAAGGACAGAAATAAATCTTCTCCAAAAACTCATGTTTTATTTTTGAAATTTCTTATAAATGAGTGTGATCACATATCACGTGATGTGGGACCCACCCCATGCTCATGGATTTTTCAAATATTCAAACAGGACCTTGGAATTAATCAAAAATCCCTTTTTGATTTAAAATTCAACTGATTTGAATTTTAAAAAGTGCCAAACTTGATAAGTGTCTAGCCTAATATATTATGAGGCCATGTAAAAAGTTTTAGCATTTAATAAAATACCTAGCTATTTATTTAGCACAGCAAAACATAAATACAGAAAAGAAAACAGAAAGAAATAAAGAAAAGAGGCTCACCTGGATCTGGCCCAACTCATCGTCCGCGACCCACTAGCCTGGCCCAGCCCGCAGCCCCCCCCCCCCCGTTGTCGTCTTCCCGCCGCGTCGATAAGCACCTCGGTGGAGGGCATGCCGACGCCGGCGAGCACCAGCCTGCCTGGCGGATCCCGGGCCTTCTAGCCGCGCCTGGAGACGCCCGGGAACCCTCCACGTCCATTCCCCCTCCTCCAATTGCCTCTCCGCCTCTCCACAGCTCGCCCGCGAGGAACCCCGAGAACACTGTAGGCCATGGCCATGGCGACTCGCAGCGCGAGCCCGACTTAGGTCCCCACAGCTTGTCCATCCTAATCGTCGTCTTCGTCTTCGTCACCCTACAACAAATCTGGAACCCGGAGCCCCTGGAGCCAAGGAATCGGGTCGTCTTCTTCAACTACGGCCGCCGCGCGCCATCGCCGGGTTCTCCATCACCAGGACCTCCCCGAGCAAGCCATCACCGCCGTTGCACTCAGTGTGAGCTTCTGAGAGAAACTCCTCTGGTCCCGCGCCCTCCCCGCAGCTGTAGCCGGATCCATCATGGGAGTCGTAGCTCAACTCCGCCGTGGTGCTCGTCGGCGAGCACCCATGAAGCAATCGAGCTCGGGGCCATGTCCTTCGCAACTGTCGTGCTCCTCTGCTTCAAACGCGCCTAACCCCGCTCCTTTTAGTGCACCATAGCGAGTTTTTCCTCACAGCCATACCACTGTCGCCACAAAGCTCGTCCCCGGTGAGCCTACAGGGCACCCCAGGCCCTGTTCTTGGTCCCATTCGACGCGCGGCACCAAGAGCTACGTCTCAGTGGTTGCAGCGTTCGATTTGGACCACGGGAACACCGTCCCCGCGGACACCGCCGTCCCTGGACGTCGCCGGCGACTAGCCGCCGGCGAGGCTGACGTGTCCGGCGTGTTTAACCACTAATCCCCCCCCCCAGCAGTCACTGACATGTGGGCCCAGCCCCTAATTAACCCACTCTGTTAAGATTAAGCCTTAATCAAAACGATTCAATTAATTAAACAGTCGCTTACAGGTGGGACTCCCTGGTCAGAACCCCCTGACGCCAGCATGACATCACAGTGACGCGGTAATGATTTTTCAATTAAAAGAATTCCAGAAAATTCCAGAAAATGAATTAAACTTTGGAAATTCATAACTAATTCATTTTAACTCCAAATTAAACATATAATATATGTAAAATTATCAGAAAAATGCAAGGATTCTGAATATGCACTTTGTTTTCATGTTTGACCATTTTCAAATGGGGGAACAGAAGCAAACATGCATATGGAATTAATTTAAATTCAAATTGGAGTTTGAATTTGCAATTCAGCTGCAATACACTCCTCTTAAATGGAATTCCCTCACACATCAGAAGCATATACATCAAGTTTCAACCTTCGACCATGTGTTTGTGCATTGTACTTATGTTGCCCCCCTTGATTGTTGTTTGTTGATAGAAGTGGAACCGGAACATGAGGCTTCCCCCTTCGTTGAAGACCCCGATACCGAACCTCGTCAGCAAGGCAAGCAAACCCCCATTAATCATGTCGATAAAATCCCACTTCCCTCTCATGGCTCGCTTATGCATTGTATAGGATGATTAACATGTTACGTTTCTACCGCATAAATGAACCCATTCCTTTGCATGACCTATCATTTTTCACAGTAGTAAGCAAACCACAATCCTAGCAAATGTAGGAGTTGGTTGATATCATGTGGCCCCTGCAATGGTCACTGCTTATTGCATGCTTAGAGTGATACAATGTTGTTACTGTTATGTGAGTCGGGATGGTAGCAATCATGATGATGATGGTGGAAATGTGTTGGTGAATCTACCCTAATACAAGGTGAACGGTGAGAGGCTGTGTAGGAGTACACACTGGGTTGTCTCGTTGAACACCACCCTAAGTTCGAGTTCTTGTGTGGTGATCCAAGATGAAGAGTACAACCACACATTGGGCTCACTGACCCCTCTCAACCTATTAACTCATCCCTTTCGATGTCCAGATGTCGCAGTAGTTCGGAGTTCTGGTAGGTTTGTGGCCTGGCTGCTAAGTGAGAGAACGGCTCAACCGAGACCGGCATATGCACCACGCACACATCATCTGGGTCCACTTCGGTAAACCGGCCGGGTTCACGATAGTGGTAGCCAACCCAGGTAGGCGGCTTTCTTGGACTAGATCGGCTATGAGGTAATAGTTGTGGTGAGCATCCTCGCCGACACCTCTTGAACTGTGTCGAGTACAAAGGCGGTAAATGATGATCATGTGTGTGTAGCGGTACACCCCTGCAGAGTTAACAAAACTATACGAATAGCTGCGTCCGCGGTAAGGGACTGCTTGGAAAGATTAGCTTGATTATTAGACAACTTGAAATGGATACTTATAAAACTTACCAAGATAAGCGTGAGTGCTATGACATGCTTTCTCGTGGGTAGTCGAGGAAGGCAACATAGTGGTGTAATTGATTGGAGATTTAGTGGACTCGAGTACGCTTCTTACCTCAATTCTGGTACTCGTAGTTCAGGACTAGCCAAGTCAAAGCTGGCACTTCTTCTTATGAACCCCACCTCCCTTTACCTTGATACATGTGCATGAGTAGTATAGCTCCTACGTAAGTCTTGCTGAGTACGACTTTGTAGTCACATTTTCTTATTTTATGTTTTAGATGAACGCATTGACCCCGAAGGTGGATTCTTCCTCGAGCTCGACGACTGAAGACCAAGCTAGTGTAGTCCCAGTCAGCAGACTGGTTCCCTCGTGGAGGGCTTTGGGTTTAAATAAGGCTTCTTAAGCCATTTGTTAAGTTTGTCTGTACTCAGACCTACTTTGCTTCCGCTTGTTTGTTGTAAGGTTGGATCACATGCTTCTGATCTCTGTGTGCACTCTGTGAGAGTTATCAATAAATTTATACTTTGTAGAGAATTGCAATGATACCTACTGTTCATACAAGGCATGTGTGTTGCGTGTATGTTTATAACATGCATGTCTTAGTATGGGTTTTCGAGACCTTAGTCGTGATCTGGCTAGCGGTCTTTTATACACAAAGTGGCCCTTAGATGTGCGCAGCTTGGGGCATCGCGATGCGATTGCTCGAGACTTTGTCTCGTGCACACTTTGTTGTATGATCGAGCCCGCCCTAGACCCCGACTAAGTGATCGGGCTGGAGTAAGTCTATGTAAGAGCTATGAGATAGTCGATAGTATGGTTGAGGCGACTTGTCTGTGAATATGGGAGTTCATCACCCATATAATTTAGACTTGTGTGCGGACGATGAGGACCCATCTCAGTTGATCATCCGGCCTGGATGGGGTGCCCGTCGCGTAAGATGCTTTCCGAGAACGTTCTGCGCTTGGCCTTGTCTGCTTAGACAAGTGGGTACGGTTCTCAGCTCTCCATATGACTATGTCGTAGCGGGACTTGCATACGCTAACCCCGGGTCCCGACAACTAACAAGACTAAAAAGAAAAGGTAAAAGATAGTGTGCAACTCCCCTATCTTGAAGATTGTAGTCCCCGGCAACGGCGCCAGAAATTGCCTTGATGGCACTGAACTAGTGCTCCTTGTTGGTTACCCCAAGTGGAAGGTTTGGACGTAGTGTCACATCCCAACTTTTACTATCTTGTTATTAGAGTAGAAAAATTAGGGCTACGAAAAACTTTGATTAGTTGTGATGTGATATTAGTAGGATTGCCATGCCATATTTGATATGCTTGTTTTGGATCTTGCTTTTCTTGATATGGTAGTCGAATGTCATGCTATCCTTGCTATGTTTGTTGTTATCTTGCTATGTCGTGTTGCAATGCTTTGTTATTTCCTTCCGTGCTAGAGTATTAGTTAAAATAAGAACATATGATTAAACCTTTGTTTTTAACCGTATTTGGTCACCGCTATAAATATTTGTGTCAATAAAATATTCTCCCAAATAAATATTCTCTTGTGTAGATATTTATGAATTAAATAAATAAAAATACCTATATAGAAAAAGTTATTTAATAAAATTATTTATAAAGGCCAACAATACCTAATTACTGTCAAACTAATAGTAATAATAATATTAAACCAACTAAAAATAACCTAAAAATCCTAAAATGTTTAGGATAAATATTATAGAATGTTATAAAGTATTTCATGGTTTAAGTTTGAAGTTTGTTTCAAATTTAAACCAAAACAAAAATATATTAAAGGAAGATAATAAAAGCTTTACAGAAAAAAAACCTGGCCTAGTCTCACTGGGCCGAGCCCATCTAGTCTAAGCCTATCTAGTGCCCTTCTTCTACCTACAGCCCCTGACACCTAGACCACGACGTCAGCGCTTACGTTAACATGTGGGCTCTTGCCAATGCTAGCATGGACGTCAGCCCTCACCGTCCCATTAGCATAGTAGACAGCGAGGACGAGGATAGCTCCCTCCCGCGCTCGCTCATCGTCCTTCGGGCGTTCCCTCATCGCCACCCTCCAGGCCGCTATAAAAGGAGGCCCTGGCCACCCCCTCTCCACCGCACCACACAACACCACAACCCCACCACCACTCCCCACTCCCCAGCACCTCCACCCAGTTCTCCCCACCACCTTGCCTCGCTATCCCGAGCCCGACCCAAGAGAAGCAGAGAGAAGAGAGGAAGCGGAGGAAGAGAAGAAGGAGAATGGGAGGGAGAAGGGGAAGGGAAGGAAGTGGAGGAGAGGCCGGTGCGCCCTCCTCCACCGCGGAGCCACCCGCGTCGGCTAGCCGGCGCCACTCCAGCAAGGAGCCGCGCCCAGGAGAGAGGAGGACGCGACCCCGAGCTAAAGCTTCGCCCGTCTACCCCAACAAGCCGCCAACGTCCCCAACCACCCCCTTGCGCCAAAAACGGAGCCAGATCGCCGCCCTTCAAGCCCGAAGGCAGTCATCCACGACGCCGGAGCTGTCCACGACGACCTCCTCGAGCCCGAGCTTCACCAAGCCGGCGACTACTCCGACTTTCCCGGACGCCGTTCTTCACAAAAATGGAACCGGGCCGCAGTCCCGCACCCCCACCGACCATTCCCGTCGTCTCTTGCCGCCTGGAAGGTCTCCGGTGAGCACACCACACCCCTCAGGTCGCCATTGCCCCTGTACAAGCTGAGTTGTCCGTGCTCGTGAGGAAGAGGCCCCTAGCCGTCCGATCTTACCAGATCTAACGGCCCAGGGCGCCTCATACCTCTTCGCTTTTATTAAAAAAAACTAAAACCGCGTGGCACGGGTCGGCCCGTAGAAAGAAGTTCGCCCGTGGGCGTTATATAGCTTGAGCCGCCCCGCCTATATCTTTATCTTTTTATTAATTCGTGTTCAAAGAAATAATTTTATATAAATGAATATAAATCAGAAAATTATAAAACAAAATTTGTGATGTTCGTAAAAGTGTTCTTTATTTTTATGTTTAGTTAGATTGAGTTTTTGCTTAAATTAAATAGTGGTCATTACTATTAAATCTTATCAAGTTGTTGCTTAGATAAATAATATTAAAAATCTCTGTTAGTGGTAATAAATTGTTAAAATTTTATAAAAATTGCTTCTAGTCAGTAGATAGTTGTTGTGTAACTTTGTGATTAAATTAAAGTAAATAAAATAGTACTAAAAGTACTTATTCAATCTTAAAAAGAATTGTTTCGGACCCTTATCTACTTAGCCAAAAATGGTATGACCTAATCTTGTTGTTAATCATGTTGCTGCTTAATATTCTTAAATTTTTCCTTGTTTAAATAAATATCATGTTAAGCTAAACGTTAATAATTTGCTATCCTCTTGTGATTACATTGTTGTTAAAAAAACTTTATGATGCTTTCTTGAGTGATATTTCCAGTATGCCTTATTGTAAATACCATGATTGTAATTGTGGGTTTATTTTCCGCAACGCGTAGACGAGACACTTGACGTTGCAGGCGAAGACTCCTCCCAAGCTATGGAAGAAGCCGTACCAGTGGACACCGCCGAGGAAGGCAAGCCATCTCCCAAGACTCAAAGACATGTCCTATGTTTTAAACTTTTCCTTTCTTTGTATCATGCTATCTATCATAATTATGTAAGTTATATCATGTGGGATGGGAACTATTATAGTTGTAATAGGTGAAACCACTACACTCCCTCCAACCTACCTATGGATCCTGAAAACTTAGCACCATGATGATCTTGATGTAGTATCATGATGATCACCCAGCCGTTAGAGGTTAATAATTAAAAACTTAATTAAGATGGTGATCGTGCAACACCTTGATGATGATGGCATACATCCGTGGGATGTGATGGCCAAGATTGTTATTGTGGCATACATCTGAGGGATGTGATGGCCACGGATGATGATAAAATATGGCAACATACGATAATACTCAAAGCAATATCTTGGGTTGAAGTGCCGCTAAAACCTAGCCCTACAGTACAACTACATTACCCTGGTATGGGACAGGGCTAGTTGGAAGCTTGTTTACCTTAGTACGGGGATCTTATAACTACATAATGGACATTCGAGTCCTAGGAACCGGGATCCCGAGGGTGAAATACGCTGCTCTCAGTGTCGGCACGGAACTTTGCTACATCTTGACTACAGTGAAGGCATGGGTCCATGTCAGAACCCTTTGTTAGGTAATGTGCTAGGATCAAAGTCACCTTGCATTCATCAAAGAAAATCAAATGGAATTCAAATTCAAACTCAAATGGGAGAAGGAACACCCCCAGATGAATTTAATTCAAATGGCCAGAATAAAAGTTGCTCCAGAAATTCCTTTTGGATTTTTGAAAAGTCTCATAAATGAGTGTGATCACATATCAAGTGATGTGGGACCAACCCCATGCTCATGGATTTTTAAATATTCAAACAGGAGCTTGGATTTCAATTTAAACCCCTATTTGAATTAAAGTTCAAATAAGTTGAATTTTAAAAATGTTCAAACTTTACAAGTGGCTAGCCTAATATATTATGAGGCCATGTAAAAAGTTTTAGCATTTTATAAAATTGTTTGCTATTTATTTAGCACTGCCAAAACAAATAGCAGAAGAAAAATAGAAAAGAAATAAAAACAGAAAAGCTCACCTGGGCATTTCGGCCCAACTCATCGCCCGCGGCCCACTAGCCTGGCCCAGCCCGCAGCCCCCCGTTGTCGTCTTCCTGCCGCGTCGACAAGCACCTCGGTGGAAGGCATTCCGACGCCGACGAGCACCAGCCTGCCTTCCTGGCGCCCTCCCGAGCCTTCTAGCCGCGCCTGGAGACGCTCTGGAGCCCGCCATGTTCATTCCCCCTCCCTCCGCAGTCTCTCCCGCCCCCTGTGCGATTTCCCCAAACTAACCGAGCGCCGCCGTAGTTCGTCGTCGACGGGAAACGCAGCCAATGCCGGAGACAGGCCAGGAGACCGTGTCCCCCTTGCGCAACGCTGTCGTCCACGCGAAGCTGGAGAAGATGGTGACCTAATCGAGCATGGAGCCGTCGCAATCGTCCTCTTCATCTCGCCGGAGCCGCCGCGCGATTTCTTCGATTCCGACCACCGTGAAGCATCTCCGACCGCGCCACTGCATCCGTTGAGTTCAGGGTGAGCTACTGGTTCTCCTGAGCTAGCCCATCATCTCCTTCCTCCTCTGCCGTCTTTTTCCATGGACGCCGAAGCACCTCGCTGCCGTCAAGCTCGTCGGCAAGCAACCAAGAACCAAACGAACCCACGCCCATGTCTTTGATGTTCGCCTTGCTCCGCTGCTCCGTTTGCACCTACGGTCGCTTCAAATGGCGCACCACAGCGAGCTTCACCTCGAGACAGTGGCTTCACCGCGGCTAGGGCTCATCGCCGACGATGATGCTGTACCCCCCCCCCAGGCCCTGTTCTTGGTCCCATTCGATGCGCACTACCAAGGGTTGCGTCCCAGTGGCTGCGGCGCTCGATTTGGACCACGGAATCAGCATCCCGAGCAGCGCCGCCGCGGGATTTGGACACCGGCGACTCGCCGCCGGCGAGATGACGTGGACGTCATTAACTTAGCGCTAACCCCCCTCCTAATGACCCTAACACCCACTAAGAGTAGGCCCAGGACCCCTAATCTAATCGCAGCTTAATTTAACAGAGGGGATTACCCCCCTAGCCACTGACCAGTGGGACCCCCCTGTCAGGGCTGCCCCCACGTCATGCTGACGCAGGCATGACACAGTAAATTGCTAAATGATTTAATTTATTCCAGAAATTCCAGAAAATGAATTAAACTTAGGAAATTCATAACTAATTCATTTAACCTCCAAATTAAACATATAATATATGTAAAATTATCATAAAAATGCAAGGATTCTGAATATACACTTTGTTTTCATGTTTGACCATTTTAAAATGGGGGGACAGAGAGAACAATGCATATGGATTCCTTTTAAATTCAAAATGGAGTTTGAATTTGCAAAACCTTTGCAATACACTTCTTTTAAATGGAATTCCCTCACACATCAGAAGCATATACATCAAGTATGAACCTTCAACCATGTGATTGTGCATTGTATTTATATTTCTTCCTTGTTTGTTGTTTATCGAGTAGAAGTGGAACCGGAACAGGAGGATGCACCCTTCGTTGAAGACCCCGATACCGAACCTCGTCAGCAAGGCAAGCAAACCCCCATTGATCATGTCGATAAAATCCCACTTCCCTCTCAATCTCGCTTACGCATTGTTTAGGATGATTACCATGCTACGTTTCTCCCGCATAGATGAACCCATTCCTTTGCATGACTTATCATTTGTCATAGTAGTAAGCAAACCACAATCCTAGCAAATGTAGAAGGTTATTGTTATCATGTGCCCCTGCACTTGTTACTACTTATTGCATACTTACAGTGATACAATGACGATACCGTTATGTGAGTCGGGATGGTAGCAATCATGATGTTGATGGTGGAAATGTGTTGGTGAATCTACCCTAATACAAGGTGAACGATGACAGGCTGTGTAGGAGTACACAGTGGGTTGTCTCGTTGAACACTTCCCTATGTCCGAGTTCTTGTGTGGTGATCCAAGATGAAGAGTACAACCACACATTGGGCTCACTGACCCCTCTCAACCTACTAACTCATCCCTTTCGATGTCCAGATGTTGCAGTAGTTCAGAGTTCTGGTAGGTTTGTGGCCTGGCTGCTAAGTGAGAGAACGGCTCAGCCGAGACCGGCTTATGCACCACGCACACATCATCTGGGTCCACTTCGGTAAACTGGCCGGGTTCACGATAGTGGTAGCCAACCCAGGTAGGCGGCTTTCTTGGACTAGATCGGCTATGAGGTAATAGTTGTGGTGAACATCCTCACCGACACCCCTTGAATGGTGTCGAGGCCAAAGGCGGTAACTGGTGGTCATGTGTGTGTAGCGGTACACCCCTGTAGGGTTCACAAAACTATTCGAATAGCCGAGTCCACGGTAAGGGACTGCTTGGAAAGCTTAGCTTGATTATTAGAAAACTTGAACTGGATACTCATAAAACTTGCCAAGATAAGCGTGAGTGCTATGGCGTGCTTTCTCGTGGGGAAGTCAAGGAAGGCACCATAGTGGTGTATTTGGTTGGAGAAATGTAGTGGACTCGTGTATGCTTCTTACCTCAAGTCTGGTACTCATAGTTCAGGACTAGCTAAGTCAAAGCTGGCACTTCTGCTTATGAACCCCACCTCCCTTTAGCTTGATACATGTGCATGAGTAGTATAGTTCCTACGTAAGTCTTGCTGAGTACGACTTTGTACTCACGTTTTCTTATTCTATGTTTTAGATGAACCCACTGATCCCGAAGGTGGATTCTTCCTCGAGCTCAACGACTGAAGACCAAGCTAGTGTATTCCCAGTCAGACGACTGGTCCCAGGTGGAAGCGCTTGTTTATAGATAAGGCTTCTCTAAGCCATTTGTTAAACTTGTGTGTACTCAGAACTACTTTTCTTCCGCTTGTTTGATGTAATGTTGGATCACAGACTTGTGATCTATGTGTGCACTCTGTAAGAGTTATCAATAAATTGGTACACTTTGTAGAGAATTGCAATGATACCTGCTGTTCATACTAGACATGTGTGCTGCGTGTATGATTATAACATGCATGTCTTAGTATGGGTTTTCGAGACCTTAGTTTTGATCTGGATCCAGGTCTTTTATACACCAAGTGGCCCTTAGATGTGCGCAGCTTGGGGCATCGCGATGCGATTGCTCGTGACTCCGTCACGTGCACACTTTGATGTATGATCGAGCCCGCCCTAGACCCCGACTAAGTGATCGGGCTGGAGTAAGTCTATGTAAGGGTTATAATACAATCGATAGTATGGTTGAGGCGACTTGTCTATGAGTATGGGAGTTGACCACCCATATCATTTAGACTTGTGTGCGAACGACGAGGACCCATTTTAGTTCATCATCCCGCCTGGATGGGATGCCCCTCACGTTCGATGCTTTCCGAGAATGTTTTGTGCTTGGCCTTGTCTGCTTAGACAAGTGGGTACGGTTCTCTGCTCTCCATATGATTTTGTTGTAGCAAGTCTTGCATACGCTAACTCTGGGTCCCGACAGTCCAAGAGGAGCATGACCTTGCACGCGGACAGTTCAGGATGTGTGCATTGGGTAGATCACCTCTACTAGGGTAGACAAGGGTAAGACTATGGTCGATTATCCGAGACCCGCATACGGAGGTATGACAACCCGTGGGGACTCACGGCAGATGTATCGAATATTGTGGGTAAAGTGTACAACCTCTGCAGAGTGAAAACTATTCGAATAGCCGAAGTCCACGTGTCATGGAAAGCTAGTGAGGCCACGCCAAGCTAAGACCTGAACTTTGAGAAAACTTTGTTTATGGTTAATGATGAAATGGTGAATGGTGAGTATGTAAGGGATAAAAAGTGTTGATGATCTAACCTGACTTAGTAAATGAGTAAACTTGCTCAAGATAAGTGAACATAATACTTGTTAATAATTTGGTGTAGACAGGTTTTCCACCAAATGAACCATCCATAAAGCTCTCCTACTATTTTATTATGTAAAACTTTTGATCTTTTCTTGAGGTGGTCTGTGAGTACTTTGTATGTACTCACGGCTTTGTCCCTAGTTATTCAAACGGCCAGGCTTGGAGGAGCAGGTAATGGATGACGATGCGATTGACAATTACTAGGACGTGCTATGCTCTGGACTTTCCTGTTGGTTATGCCCCGCCGCTTTGCTAGAAGTATTTTGATGATTCTGTTGCATTTGTGCCCGATGAGGCAGTGTAAGACTATGTGTTGTAAGACTATGTTGTTCGGTATGTTGTATGAACATGTGATATGTATTACCTGTCGAGTTGCACGTCATGAATCACTGATCATGGGAACATGATGGGTGCGCAGCTGACAGCTCCGGGTATATAATCCAGGGTGCCCACAGACTTGGTATCAGAGCCAAGTTCAGACCTAGCAGCCTAGTTAGCATTGACGTTAGTTAGAAATACTTTGGTAAAAAAATCTCTTATATCTCGTACCCCTTTCAAAATGTTTTTAGTGAGACCGAAGATTAAGAGGGAATGGTGTCCCTATTCAGATGAGGACTAGTGCAAGTTTTGGTTTAGTGTCCTACCAAATTCTTTATCTTATGCTTGTTTGATTTGTGTTGTTTAAGTCTTAAGTGACCCTACCCCCACTTAGGATGACACTAACCCGTGCACTTTTATCTTACGCGATACCACTTCAGGATGCCAAGACACACCCGAGCTCACCCAAGTGGAACCGGTGATGCACCACCACCCACACATGACCCGAACATGGCGCAAGTTTTGCGCTTGTTAATGGAGGAGCGACAAGTTGCTTACGTACAACTCCAAGCTGTCCGAGAGGAACTCAAAGCTTCCTGAGAAGAGCGCAAGCTAATCTCGCAGCCCTGCAGCAAATGTTTCAAACTTTCGCAAGCAGCGCCAACCAAGGAAGAGGGAATGAGGAGCCACGATACAAGCTCCGAGACTTCCAGAAAACCAATCCGCCCGTGTTCTCCCAGTCAAAGGAGCCTCTCGATGCTGCAGATTGGCTCAGCACCATCGAGAATAAGTTGGCAGTAGCAAGAGTAGGAGCAAATGAGAAGGTGCTCTATGCCACTCACTACCTTGCCGGCACCGCAAGGAGCTGGTGGGAAGGAGTACGTGCCCGTTTCTCTAAAGGGAAAGTGCTTAACTGGGAGCAATTCAAGGAGAAGTTTGCAAAGGTGCACATCCCCTCTGCTCTTATTCGGAGGAAGAAAGATGAGTTCTGCCACCTCAAGCAAGGAGGCATTATCGTTGTCTCTTATCCCAAAAAGTTCATTGAGCTGTCGAGGTATGCCCCGGAGGAGGTGGACACTGAAGAGAAGAGGAAGGACCGCTTTCTCGAAGGCCTGGATGATGAGCTGCAGTGTCTTCTCGTCTCCATGCAATTTCCAGATATGGAAGATCTAGCTAACGCCGCAATTCTGGTGGAAGACAAGAGAAGTGTGGTCGCGGAGAATCTCAAGCGTCGTATGATGCAGCAAGGAGGATCCAGCAACCCTAGACTCCGCCCAACCCAGCCAGCTAGACTTGCACCACCGCCGTAGAGAAACCTCTACTCTGCGCCGTGCCCCAACTACCCCAACATGAAGAAGCCTGCTCCACATCCCAATGCACCTACATCAGCACCAGGTCAAAGAGCCCGTAGTAAGAGCAATACCCCACGCAGATCTGCTAATGCCGCCAACGGCCGTCTGAATCATGTGAATGCTGAGGAACCCCAGGAAGCTCCAGATGTTGTTCTAGGCACCTTCCTTGTTAACTCGGTCCCTAAAAAAGTTCTGTGTGATTCAGGTGCATCGCACTCGTTCATTACAAAACCTTTTGTGGGTAGAAGCCAGATGGAAACAGAACCCCTAAAGAGGTCCATGAATGTGCAAATCCTTGGATCCAAGGGTTAGGGCATATCTCTCTTGCTCTAACATTCCAGTGGAAATCCATGGAGTTGAGTTTCTAGCTAATCTAATCGTGTTGGGAACTGAAGGGATTGATGTGATACTTAGCATGAACTGGTTGTCCAAGTATCGAGGTCGGATAGATTGTGTTGAGAGGACAGTCGACCTGACCAGTGCCGACGGAGTTCAGATAAAGTACACAGATAACGAAGACACTACCCAAGCCTGCTGCCATCAGAGTGTCTCGATTCCATCACTTGAGGAGGTATATGTTGTTTGTGAGTTTCCGGATGTCTTTCCGGAGGAGTTACCCGGTATGCCGCCTGATCGGGATATCCAGTTCATCATCGAGTTAGTTCCTGGCACAGCCCCAATTGACCAGAGACCATACCGGATGAATGCCGAAGAGATGGTTGAGTTGAAGAAGCAGTTGAATGATATGCTCCAGAAGGGACTGATTCGACCCAGTGCTTCACCCTGGGGTATTATGTGGACATGACTCAGAACATCTTCCGAACATAGGAAAACAACCTTTTGTCAATAGCCATTAATCAACTGCGGAGCCATGGACACCCATCTTGACTCCCGCACATACACGAAGAAACTTCGAGTGAACATTTATGTTTATTCATATACCATTCCCCGTGCTTCGCGATATATATCAAATTTAGAGGAGAGAAGTTTGGCACCCATGTGTAACAACTTCTTGAACACAATCCACTCGTTATCCTCTTTGCTCGTTAGTCCCTTTTTTCTCATTATCGTATTCCGGTATCCCCGTGACTAAATCACAATGCGTCTGGCCACACTATAATGGATACCGTCATACCGAGTAGGCCCGAAGTAAATGTCTCATCATCGTGAAGGAGCAAATACTAGTCTTGAACTACCACATTTACTAGACACACCATACGATGTACCTAGAACTTATTTTACAACTTCTTAGTAACAGGAAGATTCATCTAAGAACCAAAGTACATCTTCATGTGTGAAGGAACTTGAGACTCTCATGGTGTATGGAATTACGTATATGATAATATTTCATGATATGACATATAACATTGTTACAATGTGATCTCTAAGTATATCATTCAATACTTGGGTCGGTTCAACAACATTGTCCGGCTAACAATATGTTCTCATTGTCATTGACATCCTTATTACAAGAACAATGTCCATAATTAAGAAAACGTAGTCATTAGTTAGCACATGAGCTGGTCTTAGAGGCTAAACCAGGAACTCTTGGTGTTTACATTTCCACAAATGCAAATGAGTTTTCTTCTGAATCTCACAGTCAGGGTCATTGTAATAATAGCATAGAAATATAAACATTAATTATGAACGTAGAAATATATATAATAACATTTTATTATTGCCTCTACGGCATATATCGAAAAGTCTCCCACTTGCACTAGAGTCAATAATATTGCCAGTGCTTGAGCACTTTACACCTATGGCACACCGGTGTATTGCATGCTACATTTGTGGTATAGACTACTGATACGTCCAAAACGTATCTATAATTTTTGCTTGCTCCATGCCTCTTTTGTGTGATATTGCTATGATATTGATGAACATCCATACACTTTTGATCATATTTGGACTAATTTATTAACTCAGTGCACCCCAGTGCCAGTTCCTGTTTTCTGCTATTTTCTATTTCAGGTTTCCCCCATATTAAAAGTGCTCCAAAAAATCGGTAAAAATCCAATTAAAAATCAGCGTTGCAGAAGCTTTGGGAATCACTGAGGTGGGGGGGGGGGGGGCAGGCGCCCTCCCGGCGCGCCGTAGGGTGGGGCCGCGCCAGGGGGCCACCTGGACCCCTGGTGGCCCCCCTGGCTGCCCCCCTTCTCCCATATATTCTCCGTTACGGGAACCCTTTTTCGCGATCTCTCCTCTGTTCCGCTGCCTCCGCGCTTCCAAGATTCCAAGATCGGGAGCACCAGGAGACCTCTTCCCGGCACCCTTCCGGACGGAGGAACCACCTCCGGGAGCTTCTCCACCACCATGGATGCTTCCCGGATGAACCGTGAGTAGTCCACCTTGGACCATGGGTCTATGATTAGTAGCTATGTGATGTTCTCCTCCCCTCGTTGTTCTTCATGGATTAGACCTCGTGAGCTGGCCTACTTGATCGAGGCACTTATGTAATCTTTCTACTGTTGCTATGCTGAGTTTGCTGCGATCCGATGGATTATGAGACTATGTTCAGATTGTGTTTGAGTAATATATTTGATTATCCTCTTTTATATTTATGATCTTGAGTAATTCTTGCATGTTATCCGTTGTTGTTTATTTCTTTGGCCAAGTAGTAGGTAGTGACTCCAAGAGGGAGCGTTATGCATGATTGTGGGTTCATGCCCCCTGATGAATAGCTTGAGTGACAAAAACATGAGTCTAGGGGATGTGATGTTGCCACAAGAGGGAAAACAACGGTGCTTGTACTTGCGGGGTGCAAGGATTGTTTACTTTACGCAAATTTCTTTAATGAAGTTGTCTGTTGCTTTGAGTTTACACTTTTGGGGGGATTCTCAACTTAATACCAGCGAGATGTTCTGGATAGATATCTCAAGGTGGATGATTAGGAGGTAGATGCAGATGGATTTCGGTCTACTTGTCTTGGCGTACCGCCCATGCTTTTGAGCCTCTTCCTTTCTTTATAGCATAGTTAGCATTGGTTTGCACACATAATCCTCTCAATTTCCAGCGGTAATTTGTTTAGCTCGCATGGCTATTTTATCGTCTTTTGGGAGAGAGACATCACTAGTGAACATCATGGGACACTGGTCCATGTTTCCAATATTGTTTACACCTTCAATTTACTTTCAGTATTTACTTTTCCGTTGCTATCACCATCATTATTATCCCGTGCATTTTTGTAAGGCCCGATATGTGGTACTGTTCCAGATCTAGGAGTTTCCACCCAGATCCGGGGACGAAGCACATACCGGTCCCACCGCGACATATGACAAAGCCATATGCCCCGTATTTCCAACATGATATCACAACATTACAGATACAAGGATAGAACATCTCATACAATCGGCATACAACTGCCTTAAATACAATACATCAGTGGAAGATATATGTCTGAGTACTGACTACAATCAAATGCCTACTAGCAAAGAGAAAAAAATTGATTCCCATAACCACACGGGTCCAGGCCCTCCGCCGGGATCCGCCTAACTAGTCATCATCGAGTCTCCACGTGACACGTCGATCACCGTACCTGTTGTTGATCAAGAACCCTGAAAAGAGTTTGGGGGTAGTATCATGAGTACAAAAGTACTCAGCATCCAACTGTAGTGGTCAACTGACCCAGCAAGGACTTCATCACTCGTCATTCTAGGACAACTAGTAGTTTACGGTAAGGATGGGGTAAGTTTTGAGGTTGCTGCCGCACTAGCATTTATGAAGTGGCTAACGATCTAAAGAGTAAGATAAGAAGCCAAGCATTCGATGAGGAATCGCCTCCAACAAGTCTTGCTATCATCTACTTACGCAAACATAACACCTATCATATCCTTGTCCTCCTCTTCTCATCCCGACGAGGAAGAAGCCGTCAAGGCACACACACGTTGATCAAGTTATATTAAGATTATCTCAGTTGTTGTTGTCTATGAACAAGGAGTATGTCTCAAGTCGTCCATAACCGTGAACACGGCTTCTCGAAATGATTTAACCCTGCAGGGGTGTACCAACTGCCCATTACAAGGCTACGCATGCACGCCCATCTCTCTCAGTTGCTACCCATCACAGGCAACCATTTTATGATTTAGTTCCAAGAGATCCGAATTGACAGGTCCCTCTAACTAACAACGAACAAATCCGGGTGGCCCCCGGGGAGTCGACACCCAATCCAAAAGCCGGCCACGATCTCGGATCGGACTCTTCCGTACGACGCAGGTCGGATTGCCGGTTAATCACACATGGGAATCCGGGTCCTAGCTAATCGGGTGGACCAACAGAGAAACCATGTCTCCACTGGCCCAAGTTGTTTTAAAACAGCCGGGGGCCCAACCAAGCACACACAAGGTTTTAAAATGGTAAATCAGCTTGGGCCACCACTAGAAATGTTTGAATCTAGGTAGGTAAGGAAAGGGGACCCCATAAAATCCCACACGCGGTTAGGCACGCTCAGTCTTAAAACCAATACCCGGAACTCGGATCCTAGGTGACTCGAATGGAACAAAGCGTCGGGGCAGGATAGCCTAGACCTTCCATCCTTCGTCGAATATAGTCAACATTATAATAATCATATCATCAACAACAATATAAAAATGTGATAGCCCAAACCAAGGAGTAACATTGTAGCATCCTAAGCACGCATACTAAGAAGGGGCTGAGCAACGAGAAATAGTAACATAGCAGTACAAGGTTTTCTGGGAGGGGACTTGGCTGTATCGGTTCGAAAGAGGCTGTAAACATGTGGTAGGATCAAACATCGAACCTAACCTAGACTAGCATGCAAACCGCTGGTGGAAATAGAATGGATCATAATTAATGTATAGTCCTTGCCTGGACATAAGTCGGGTTCCGAAGGTGTAGTTGATCGCAAGCTTGCATCGTCTCCGATAGGTACCCGCGGAAGCACACAAGACGGTAAACACTAGAAGACAATCAATGAGCAAGCACTCTATTACAACGAAGCAATCACGAGCAAGCATCAACAAGAAGGCAACATGAGACATCGCACCTACCGTCGCGAGCGGTTACTAACAGCTTAAGTGGAGAACTCGTCACACACGACGATACCGCACATTTAGAAAGGTTCAAGTTGTTTAGCTACAGGTGATCAACAAAGGTTGTTAACATGGCATCTCACTCAAGCATGGCATTAGCAGACAAACATGCCAAGAGGTGAAGCAAAAATTAATCTACCTATGCTAGTCAAGTTAAGCGGGTAAAATAAATATGTTTGGTTCTGTTTTCCCCTAAAAAATATTTTATTATTTTAGTTAGCAAGAAAGAACAGCATAAACACAATCTACATGCAACTCTAGTCAAGTTAAATATAAAAAACAATTTAATCGGAGCAACAGTTAAAAAGTTATTAAATAAACAGTTTAAATTGGCAAGCAGTTGTAATTAGCAGGTAAACAACATGTAAACAAAGTCAAACATGGAAACAAGCACCATTTTGATAATCTACACCAAATCTAAGCAAGTTTCATGTTTAAAGCGTCGCGATCCGAGCTAGCGTTAAAAAGTTATAGCACTCGCAAAACTACTACACAATCTGGAAAAAAAATAAACTAGAAATGAAAAAAAAAACAGTTAACAGGCCGAAAGCTACTGGGTCCAATAGTGCAACGGCAGAAATTACGAAAATAAAATAAAAAATAAAAGGGGGGCGCCTCACCCAAACGGGCCAGGCCCAACTGGCTGGAGAGGCTGGGCCACGGAGGCCTTGGGCCGCGGCTGGTGTTGGGAGGCCGGCCCACCTAGCAGGCGACCGAACGGACGAGCACGCTCGTCCTCGTCCAGGACGAGCAAGGCAGCTGCGGCGGCAGTGCTTGGTTGCCGGCGCCGGGATTCCGGAGAGCTCGGCAGGAGGAGGGCCTTGGGAACGGGCTGGCGAAGGAGGCAGCGGCCGGATCCACTGGATCCCGGCCGGATCTGGCCGGCGGCGCGGTGCGTTAACTCCATGGCGGGTGGCGGCGCCGAGGGCCGGCCATGGTGCGGCGGCTCCGGTGGCCTGCAGCAGGGGAGAAGGGGAGGTCAGGGCGAGGGGGAAAGAGGGAAAGGAGGAGGAGAGGAGACCTGCGGGGGTGGCCGGGGCGCGGCTGGCTGGAGGCGGCGGCCGTGGCTGCTTCTGCCGGCGAGCGCGGCAGGCGGCGGCCTGCCTGCGGGCGGCTGGACGGGAGGAGAGAGGAGAGAGACGAGGTTGAGGTCAGAGCGGATCTGGGCCGTTGGATCGGGCGATCCGACGGTCCAGATCTGAGGATGGCTAGGGTTGCGAAAATTGGGGTCTAAATTGCGAAAATTGAGGATATTGTGAGGGGGGTGGCTGCAATTTTGTCTTAGGGAAACCCTAGAAAGAGGTGGGAGTGTGGTGGTCTTTATATAGCCCAGGTGGCTGGCAGTTTGCAAAAACATCCCCGGTTTTTCTCTCGCGCGGGCGGTGTTTACGTTTTTGACCGCCGTGGGTCCGGTACCTCCGATTCGGGTAAAAATTCGAACTGCGCGATCAGCGCGTCGAGCCGGCAGCGTTCACCTCGTGTTGGAACCGTTCCGACAACACTTTCCGGCGCGCTATAAAAATAACCCGTTTAATTATTAAACGGGGTTTTCGTTCCGTTGGCTGCGGCTTGTCTCGTGCGGTTTTCGCGATGGTGATCGGGCTAAACCCGGTGTCGCAAATGTCGAGGGTCAGGCTGGCAAGAGTCGGTATCCATCCGATACGAGATAAGAGGGGGAAAAATAATCGCAGATCGAGAAATCGGGGATGCAAACACCGCAAACAAATCACACAATCAAACAATTCACACCGAATTTTTTTTTTTAAATTTTTGTGAAATCTGGGCTGTTACAACTCAACACCACCAACAAGGGATCTCGTCCCGAGATCCTGGACGATCTAGGGGAGAGGGGAGAGAGAAAAGAGAGACAACGATCTTCAACACCACCAACAAGGGACTCTGCTCCATGTCGACGTCGAACTCCGTCGAGAAAACTTTCCGGAGAGAGATGGCAACGTCGAAAAACGAAACCATCGAGGGATCAAGAGGAGGAACGATAGTTGAAAGCGACGATCAAGGGAAGCATTCTCATGCCAATCGCGAGTATACTGGGAAAGACGACCAAGATGTTTACCCTAGTCGGAAGAACTAAAGGAACTAGAGGAATTCCCAAACCTCAGATCGGAATCGAGACAATACGCTGCAAGCAAGGCATTGTAATGGTTCCGATACTCCACACACTCGAGATCCTAAAGTTTGAAAGGGATAACACGAGAATTAAAACACTTACGACACTTTTCCTGACCAGAGTCGGGGTAAGGAGTAAAAGATTCCTACTCTCCAAAAACTAACTTAGTAACTACAAAATAGTTTTTGTCTAGACTCGACTTCGGCCAGGAAAGGGATCGTACGGTCGGTAAGGCTCTTGTCACAACCCCAAGTTAGGTAAGTGCTAGGGTTTGATTGTTCCCTTTGCATCATGCAAAAATTCAAAAGAAATACAAATAGGGAAAAGAAAAAAGCCCTGAGAAATTAATTCAAATGGCCAGATAACAAAAATTTTGGCCTACGAATCAAGAACCCAAGATCATCCAAGAAGATTGCATACAATGTTTTAGGTCATGGCTCACAAACCGATGTAGCGGAAGTAGAGTTGGTGAAGACCGTTGGTGCAGATCCCCGCAGCTAGGAATTTCAATGACCTCCCAACCGCGAGGTTATCTATCCCGCGTACCGTTCCACGATCCGTTGCGTGATCTATCCCGTGAACTGTCCCGCGATCCGTCCCGATCAAGTCCCACGAACAAGTCCCTCGAACATGATCTCCAAGGAAGAAGAAGGACCTCGAAGAAGGATCAAAGGTATGATCCCTTTACCGGTATCCACACATCCCGATGTAGCAATCCAGCAGCGCTCCGCCGTCCAGAGAAGAACGCCACCGAGAGAAACTAGAGGGAGAAGAGCCTAGCAGCGTCCGGACTAGAACGATCTAGCCCGAAGAGAATTAGAGGCGCGTGGGATTTAGCTGGGGCAGCCTTGGGGCTTTTTGGTGTGTTTTTGGGGCTACCCCTGCCCCCGAATATATAGGTGGAAGCCTGGGGTCGCAACTTGGGCGAGGGTTCTCCCCAAAGTTGGTTTTGGCCACCAGGAGGAGTCCAACACGGATTCCCCGCCGAAACGCGGCGGACCCCGGCGTCCTGGTCCAAAACGCCAGGGACCCTGGCGTTTGGGCCTTGGACTCAAGGAAAGTCCTTTTCCTTCCAAGTTACGACCTTGTGCACCTTCCTACTTGGTCTAACGTCGGTTTCCGCGGTTTGGAGAGTTCCTTAACCCTCCGGATACTTCCATAAGCTCCCGGGAACCTTCCGAAACCTCTCGGAACATTTCCCGAAGTCCCGGAACAATTTTCCCGATGTTCCATAACCTTTTAAAAACTATTACCGAATGTTGCAAAACCTTCCGAGACTATCACGGATGTCTTATTACCAATTCAAGACTCTTCTTGAATGTTCCGGAATCATTCGAGATCGTTCTCAAATATTCTAAAACCATTCGGCACCACCTAGAACACTTCTAGTGCTACCCGGAAACACTTCCGGTTCCACCCGAAACAATTCCGGTACCCTTTATCTTTTCATCTCCTAGTTCTCTAACAGATTACTACTCGTTAAGTGTGTGACCCAATAGGTTCGGTATAATGCGGACATGACTCAGAACATCTTCCGGACATAGGTCAACAGCCTTTTGTCAATAGCCAATAATCAACAACGGAGCCATGGACACCCATGTTGACTCCCGCACATACACGAATAAACTTCGAGTGAACCTTTATGTTTAGTCATGTACCATGCCCTTTGCTTCGTGATATATGACAAATTTAGAGGAGAGATGTTTGGCACCCATGTTTAACAACTTCTTAAACACAAGCCACTCGTTATCCTCTTTGCTCGTTTGTCTCTTTTTCTCGTTATTGTATTCCGGTATCCCCGTGATTAAATCACAATGCGTCTAGCCAGACTAGAATCGATACCGTCATACCGAGTGGGCCCAAAGTCAATATCTCTTCATCGTGAAGGAGCAAATCCCATTCTTGAACTATCACAGTCACTAGCCACACCATCTGACATACCCAGAACTTATTTTACTACTTCCCATTTACGGGAGGATTCATCTAAGAACCAAAGCATGTCTTCCTGTGTGAAGCAACTCGATACTCTCATGGTCTAAGGAATTACGTATATGATAACATTTCATGATATGACTTATAATGTAGTTACGATGTGATCTCTAAGTATATCATTCAATACTGGGGTCGGTTCAACATCATTGTTCTTCTAACAATACGTTCCCATTGCTACTGACATCCTTGTTACAAGAACAATGTCCATGATTAAGAAAACGTAATCATCAGTTAGCACATGAGCTGGTCTTAGAGGCTAAACCAGGAACTCTTGGTGTTTACATTTCCACACATGCAAGTGAGTTTTCTTCTGAATCTCATAGTCAGGGTCATTGCAATTATAGCACAGAAATATAAACATTAATTACGAACGTGGAAATATATATATAATAACATTTTATTATTGCCTCTAGGGCTTATTTCCAACAACCTTCCCATCCAAGTACCGAGCCAAGACGTGACCATTTGGTCAAGTCCGGCGAAGCTCCGGCGGCTCCTTGGGGAGCCCTCCATTAGCCCGAGCCTAATCCCCTCTCCTCTCTCTCTGACTAGTGGGCCCAAGGCCATTAACCCTAATCACCCAGCTAACCTACCCCCTAACCCACTGACCATTGGGCCCAGGGCCCTTAATTAAACAAGGTTTATTTTAAACAGAGCTCAATTAACCCGCCTGAGGCTGACACCCTGGCCCACATGTCAGCCCCCCCTGTGACATCAGCATTGCATCATGCTGATGCAATAAACTTTTTCCAAAAATAAAAGAATTAAATAAAACAAAGAAAAATCCAGAAAATCATTTAAATTTGGAAATTCATAACTAATTCATATTTAACTCCAAATTTAACAAATAATATATGAAAAATGATCAGCAGAAAATAATCTATCCAAATATCCAACTTTCAACTATGTTTGAGTTGAATTTAAAATGGGACCAGTAGCTTTTGCTATTTGGCTTAATTGTAAATAATTCAAATTAAATTCAAATGCTATTCAAATTTGAACCATTGCAATACACCACATCTCACTTGAACATCACAGGCATATCAAACACATGATCAAATGGTTTACAATGGACAAACATTAGCAAATGCAAGTTGACCTAATTTCAATAACATTTGGAGTTTGAATTTGAATTAATTTTCAAATCAACTTCAATTAAACTGCTACAAATTGAACATAGGTCACATCAATACCTTACACATCATGGACAACATAATCATGTGATTGTGCATTTTAGTTCAATGTTGGCCCCCTTTATTTATGATTGTGCCGGTAACAGTGCCCCGAGATGGTGATCACCCCCGAAGGAGAAGACCACCGATAAGACCCGTGTATCGTCAGCAAGGCAAGTAAACCCCATTGATCATGTCTATAAAATCCTACTTCCCTCTCATTCTCGCTTATGCATGCTTAGGAGATCACCGAGACACGTTCTTTCGCATAGTTGAACCCATTCCGATGCATGACCTATCATTTTGTCACCGTATTAAGCAAACCACAATCCTAGCAGATTTAGGAGTTGAATGATGAGCATGTGGCCCCTGCAACTGTTACTGCTTATTGCTGCTTAGTGATACAATGAGGATATTATGATTGTGAGTTGGGATGGAATGAACACAGTGATGCTGACGATAATGTGTTGGTGAATCCACCCCTAAACAAAGGTGAACGATGAGAGGCTGTGTAGGAGTAGACAGTGGGTTGTCTCGTTGAACACTGCCCTTGGCCCCGAGTTCCTGTTTTGTGATCCAAGACAAAGAGTATGACCACATGTAGGGTTTTATGGGAGCCCCGTTTGGCCTCTTTACGTACCCGATCCGGTCCAGGAGTCACACTAGTTTCGGGCTTTCCATTTGACCTAACCATAGATATGTGGGTGGACCTGTGAGGCAGTGAAACCATCTGTCAAAGGTGGCGTCTCGGTCCCTTGCATTATCTGAGTCCGTTTCCTGGAACCGGCCGGACTCTCGAGCGGTGACAAACTCAGGTACTCGACTCCTGGATTAGAGAAGGTGATGTGAGGGTAGTGCCTTGGTTTCATCCACGTCCGACACCCACTTGATTGGTGTCAAGAATGAGGCGATAAGTGATGACACGCGTGTGAAGATGTACACCCCTGCAGGGTTAATGAACTATTCGAATAGCCGTGTCCGCGGTTATGGACTACTTGGAGACCTTTACTTGATCATAGACAACTTGAATGGATACTTATAAAACTCGCAAGATAAGCGTGAGTGCTATGGTGTGCTTCCTCGTGGGGAAGTCGAGGAAGTATCCATAGTGCTGTATTGGTTGGAGACTTCGTAGTGGACTCGTGTACGCTTCCTACCTCAAGTCTGGTACTCGTAGTACAGGACTAGCCAAGCCAAAGCTGACACTTCTGCATGATGAACCCCACCTCCTTTACCTTGATACTTGAGCATGAGTAGTTTAGTTCTGATGTATGTCTTGCTGAGTACGACTTTGTACTCACGTTTGCTTATTCTATGTTTTAGATGAGAACCCGGACCCCCGATGGAGTCACCTTCGTGAAGCTCGACATTGACCTTGGTAGTATAGTTCCAGACAGCAGTCTGGTCCCTCGTGGAAGGGCATGTATGTTTACAAGGCTTCTCTAAGCCCTTTGTTAAACTTGTCTGTAATCAGACCTAATTTTCTTCCATTGTATGATGTAATGATGATCACAGACATGTGATATTTGTATGCTCTATGTGTAAGTCAATAAAGAAGTACTTTGTAGAGTTATGTGATGATACCTGCTGTTCATACTAGACATGTGTGCTGCGTGTATGATTATAACATGCATGTCTTAGTATGGGTTTTCGAGACCTTAGTTTTGATTTGGCTGGCGGTCTTTGATACAACAAGTGGCCCTTAGATGTGCGCAGCTTGGGGCATCGCGATGCGATTGCTCGTGACTCTGTCACGTGCACACTTTGTTGTATAATCGAGACCTCCCTAGACACCGACTAAGTGATCGGGCTGGAGTTTGTTTATGTAAGGGTTATGATTCAATGGATAACATGGTTGAGGCGACTTGTCTATGAGTATGGGATTTCACCACCCATAATCATTTAGATTTGTGAGCGGGCGATGAGGACCCATCTCAGTTGATCATCCGGCCTGGATGGGATGCCCCTCACGTACGATGCTTTCCGAGAATGTTCTGTGCCTGGCCTTGTCTGCTTAGACAAGTAGGTACGGCTCTCGGCTCTCCATGTGATTGAGTTGTGACTGGAATTACATACGCTAATCCCGGGTCCCGACAGACTTGGTATCAGAGCAGGACTGTCTGTAGGATTATTCAACCCTTGGTCGAAGTCGAGTCTAGCATTCTATAGTTATATAGTTACTTGGGTATAAATGGAACATCGTAAGGCTTCTTTTTCTCCTTCCCCTCATCGATCTGAGTTCTGGGTCACCCTTATGTTTTCTACGGGATGATAGGACTAGGTTCATCTATGTCTTACTAGAACATCTCGTTGAGTGCTTCCTTGTAGCCGTAAGATTGTTGTGGTCGTCCAAAGTCTCCGTGTTTTGAGTTCCTCTAGGAAGTTCTGTCCAATCTCCTCGAGGTTGTCTTGTTTTCCATCCCGGTGTAGCCGTTATGCTGCCCGAGTTATCCCCTGTTTCTATGAATCTTTGCCTTCGCATTATAATATTTCCGCCTTCATCATGTCCTTCTTGTCTTTGATTCCATCATGCAACCTGTTCTGATTGTTGATCTTTATCACACAGGATGTCAGGTGGAACTCGTAGTGCTGTTCTTCGGAATCGATACCGTGATCGGAATCGAGATGATGATGAACCTCCACCACCGCCTTCTGCGGCGGAAATCATGATGGAAGCTGAGCGGAATCGACGAGATCAAACACGCCTTCTCGAGCTCATTGAGCAGAATACCGCTCGTCATTGCAATGTGGTTGTGAGCATTGAGGACTTCATCCTCCTCAAGCCACCGGTATTCTGATGTTCTTCTGAGCCCCTTGAAGCTGATGATTGGCTCCGTTCCATCGAGCGTAAGCTTGATACGGTACATGTTGTTCCCAATGATCGAGTTATTTTTGCGGTATACTTCTTGGAAGGTGCTGCTCTTCAATGGTGGGAGAACTATGTTGCTATGCAGCCAGATGGTCACGTAGTGACTTGGCAGGAGTTCTGTGTTGCCTTTCGAGGGTACCACATTCTGGATGAGTTGATGGAGCGCAAGAAGGAAGAGTTCTGCAATCTGACTCAAGGAGAGATGTCCATTCATGAGTATGTGAGAGAGTTCAACCGTCTTGCTCGTTATGCCCAAGATGAGATCACCACCGATGCCAGAAAGCAAGCAATGTTCCGTAAGGGACATAGCCCCATCCTTCGCCATGATCTCAACCTCCTTGAATTTTCCACCTTTGAGGATTTAGTCAACAGATCCTTTAGAGCTGATCACGGCAATGAAGTGTTCGAAGAGTCTCGCAAGCATGCTCTTGAGCTTGCTCCTTCTTCTAGTTTAGCCCCTCAGAAACGCCGAATATGGATCCGAACTCGTGCCATACCTCAAAACTTTCTTCAGAGGCCACCATCATATATATGCCATCCACATCAACACATTGTCCCACCCCGGAATGATGGTGTGCAATCAAGTAATCCTGCTCCCAGCAATTCAGGCAGGATGTGTTTCACGTGTGGTCTGACAGGCCATTACTTCCGACAATGCCCTACAGTGTTGGTGGCACCACGTCGACCTAGTCATAAGCCTCCAAAGAAATCAACCACCAAAACCTTTCCAGCAAAGCCTTCAGCCACTAGTAGTGGTTGTGTGAACCATATCACAGTTGAGGAAACCACTGCTGCTTTTGACGTCATTCTTGGCACATTCCCAGTCAATCATGTTCCCGCCTCCGTTCTTTTCGATCCAGGAGCTTCTCATTCATTCATGTCGGAGAGTTATACACTTCGTCATGAATTTCCTTTTGAAGAAATGTTTTCTCAAATGATCATTCAAGCTCCTGGTTCCAAATGGCAAACTAATAGAGTAAGCCATGGCAATCGAATTGCAATTGAGGGTTTAGTATTCCATGTTTCTCTTATAACCCTCAAGTCTTCAAACATTGATGTCATCCTAGGAATGGATTGGTTATCAAGGAAGAATGCTTTCCTTGATTGTAAAGCCAAATCAGTTAAACTCACCCATCCTTCAGGTCAAATCATTGACTACACATCACCCAGCTCTAGAATCCAGGTGCATACATTGAATGTGCTTCCACTTCCAGACCTTGAAGATATTCCGGTGGTTCGTGACTTCCCGGATGTCTTTCCTGAAGAACTGCCAGGAATGCCCCCTGACAGGTGTGTAGAGTTCATAGTTGATCTTATACCAGGCACAACCCCAATTTTGAGACGTCCATATAGAATGGCCCCACATGAGTTAGCTGAGCTAAAAACCCAACTTGATGCTTCGTTGGAAAAAGGCTTCATCCGCCCTAGCTCATCGCCATGGGGTTGCCCCGTTCTGTTCGTAACGAAGAAAGATGGAACAGAAAGGATGTGCGTAGATTATCGCCCGCTAAATCTAGCGACGATAAAGAACAAGTACCCACTGCCCAGGATCAATGATCTTTTTGATCAACTTGCTGGATCCTCAGTCTTCTCCAAGATGGATTTGAGATTAGGCTATCATCAAATCAAAATCCGAAATGAGGACATTCCCAAGACGGCTTTCACTACTCGATATGGTCTTTACGAGTACACCGTCATGTCCTTCGGTTTAACCAATGCCCCCGCCACATTCTCACGCTTATTGAATTCGATCTTCATGGAGTACCTAGATAAATTTGTTGTGGTTTATGTTGATGACATTCTCATCTACTCGAAGAACGAAGAAGAGCACGCAAAACATCTTAGGTTGGTATTGATGAAGCTTCGAGAGCACCGCCTTTATGCCAAGTTCTCCAAGTGTGAATTTTGGCTACCAGAAGTGACCTACTTAGGCCACTTGATTTCTGCAAGAGGCATTGCTGTCAATCCCGAGAGAGTTCAGGTCGTCCTTGACTGGACTCCACCTGAATCGGTTAAGCTAGTTAGGAGTTTTCTTGGCTTAGCAACCTATTGTCGCCGTTTCGTTGAGAACTTCTCCAAAGTTGCAAAGCCTCTTACGGAACTCCTCAAGAAAGATAAGAAATTCCAATGGACCCCCAAGTGTGAGGAAAGCTTTGAAGAGCTAAAAAGAAGATTGACTTCTGCACCCGTACTTTCACCTCGAGACGCCAAAAGGGATTTCGAGATCTATTGTGATGCTTCACGACAAGGGTTAGGATGCATACTTATGCAAGATAGACATGTGGTAGCTTATGCTTCACGCCAGTTGCGTCCACATGAAGAGAACTATCCTACCCATGATATTGAACTCGCTATCGTAGTTCATGCCCTGAAGACTTGGCGACATTGCCTCCTTGGTAATATTTGTGAGATCTATTCTGATCACCAAAGCCTCAAATACATTTTCACCCAGCCATATCTTAATCTCAGGCAAAGACGCTAGATAGAGTTGATAAAAGATTATGACTTAGGAATTTCTTACGCCCCAGGCAAGGCCAATGTCATGGCTGATGCACTAAGTGGTAAGTCGTATTGTAACAACCTCATGTTACAACTGTATCAACTACTTCTTCATGAGGAATTTCGCAAGCTCAATCTTGGGATAGTTCCTCATGGATTTCTTTCTACCTTGGTGGTGAAACCAACCCTTGAGGATCAAATCATAGCCGCCCAGAAACAAGATAGTAGTATTCAAGAGATCAAGCAAAACATTGCTAGCGGAGTTTCTAAATGTTTCTCTGCAAATGATCAATGAACGATATTCTTTGAAAATCGTTTAGTAGTTCCTGAGAATGAAGACCTAAAGCAGCTGATACTTAAGGAAGCTCATGACACTCCCCTCTCAATTCATCCCGGTAGCACAAAAATGTACCGAGATCTACGCCAGAGATTTTGGTGGACCCGGATGAAGAGAGACATTGCACAATTTGTTGCCGAATGTGATGTTTGTCGTTGCATTAAGGCAGAACACCAAATACCTGCTGGTACTCTTCAACCATTGTCTATTTCGAGTGGAAATGGGACAAGGTCGGTATGGACTTCATCACCGGCTTTCCAAAAACCCAGAAAGGAAATGATGCCATCTTTGTTGTCATTGATCGACTTTCTAAAGTTGCTCACTTCCTTTCAGTTCGCGAGTCTATAACTGCTAGTCAGTTAGCGGACTTGTATGTCTCTAGAATTGTGTCTCTTGATGGTGTTCCTTTGGAAATCAATTCTGATCGTGGTAGCCTTTTCACCTCTAGATTTTGGGAAAGTTTTCAAAATGCTATGTGAACTCATCTCTCCTTTAGTACAGCTTTCCACCCTCAATCTAGCGGTCAAGTTGACAAGGTTAATAAAATCTTGGAAGACATGCTCAGAGCTTGTGTTATCTCATTCGGAAAGAATTGGGAGAAATCTCTTCCATTCACCGAATTTGCTTATAACAATAACTATCAATCTAGTCTGAACATGGCTCCCTTTGAATTCCTCTACGGCCGACGATGTCGAACACCCCTAAACTGGTCAGAAACCGGTGAAAGACAACTCTTTGGGCCGGATATGATCAAGGAAGCAGAAGAGCAGGTTCGCATTGTTCATGGTCAATTGAAAGCCGCTCAGTCTCGTCAGAAAAGTTACTATGATCGTCATCATAGGCAAGAAAGCTACAATCTGGATGAGAAGGCTTACCTTCGGGTTACTCCTCTGAAGGGAACCCAAAGATTCGGTATCAAAGGCAAGTTGGCCCCACGTTACATCGGACCTTTCCGCATTCTTGCCAAACGTGGCCAAGCTGCCTACCAATTTGAACTACCTCCGCACATTTCCTGAGTACACAATGTATTCCATGTGTCACAACTCAGGCGTTGCTTCAAGTACCCCATCCGCGAAGTCGACCATGAAGCGCTTGATCTCCAAGATGACCTTTCTTATCGAGAGTACCCCGTTCGTATTCTTGATTCCGCAGATTGTGTCACTCGTCGTCAGAAGATCAAGTTCCTCAAATTGCAATGGTCACATCACTCCGAGAAAGAAGCAACCTGGGAAAGAGAAGACCACCTTCGTGTCGAATACCCCACCTTCCTCCCGACGACTTCTGAATCTCGGGACGAGATTATTTTGAGTGGGGGCGAGTTGTCACAACCCCAAGTTAGGTAAGTGCTAGGGTTTGATTGTTCCCTTTGCATCATGCAAAAATTCAAAAGAAATCCAAATAGGGAAAAGAAAAAAGCCCTGAGAAATTAATTCAAATGGCAAGATAAAAATCTTTTTCCAAAAATCATTTGAATATTTGGAAAATTCCTGTAAATGATGGTGATCATTTTAAAAGTGGTTTGGGTTATTTCCAATGCCCAGGGAATATTAAAAAATTCAAAATGTGCCCTGGAAATTAAATTTGACCTCTATTTGATTTGAAATTCAAATGTTTTGAATTTAGAAAATGCTCAAATTCTACAAGTGACTTACTGCTGGTCACCTAGGATTTATAAAAATGTTTGGGCATTTTACTAAAATGCCTAGCTATTTAATTCTGGGAAAAACAAAATAATAGAAAAAAAAGAAGAAGAAAAAGAAAAGAGGAAACCCCCAGGCCATCTGGCCCAACTTGCTGAACCAGCCAGCCCAGCCCACTAGGAGGGCATGGTCGTCTTCCTCCCCGTGCCAGAAGGAAGGCACCGAGGCAGCCGTCGATGCCGCATGGTTGCCACCTCCTGCTTCGCGCTGGAGCCTCCCCTGCCCCTCTTCTTGCGCCACGGAGACCCCACCTCACGCCGCAGCATTTCCCCCTCCTCTGGATCGCTCTCCCGCACTCCCCCTCATCGTATTCGCCGCCACCCGTAGCTCTCCGTCGACGCCGCACTCGCGCACTCGCGGCCAACGACGACAAATCGCTGCCCCGACGTGTCCGTTGACCTCGCCTCCGCCTGCTTCGTCTTCCCGCGGATCGAATCGAGCCTTGAAGCCGCAGAGACGACGCCATCGACCCCGTATTCCACTACTAGGGAATAGCCTTTTAGTGGCGTCTTTTTTTTGCGTTTAGTGGCGCATTTCAAATGCGCCACCCCTAAGAATCTTAGGCGTGGCGCATTTCAGAAATGCGCCACGCCTAAGATTCTTAGGGGTGGCGCATTTTGAAGATGCGCCACCATTAACTTTTTTTTGAATTTTGAATCTGGATCTGGATCTGGATTACGATTTTTTTGCTCGTTTTTTTGCTCATTTTTTTTCTCGTTTTTTGTTTGAATGAATTGTCACGTTCATCTAGCCACTCTTCTTGGTCATTTTTATTCTCAGTCTCGTTCATCTAACTTTTTTTGCTCATGATGTAGGGCGCCATGGAGGAAGAGACCAGGAGGAGGAGGAGCAAAGAAAGGGGAGGAGGAACCATGAGGAGTAGGAGCCATGGAGGAGGGGAGGAGGAAGAAGAAAGGGGAGGAGGAACCTTGGAGGATTAGGAGCCATGGAGGAGAGGAGGAGGAGGAAGAAGACCCGTGAAGGAGGGGGAAACTTGGAGGAGGAGGGGAGGATGAGGAGGAGGATGAGCCATGGAGGAGGGGCAGCAGACTTGGAGCCATGGAGGAGGGGAGAAGGAGGAGCCATGGAGGAGGGGAGGAGGAGGAGGGCGCCATGGAGAAGGTGGAGAGGAGGAGGAGATGGTGGAGAGAAGGATAAGAATGAAGAGGTAAGGAGGAGAAGGAAGCCGGACGGGTTATATATACCCTTATTAGTGGCGCATATAGCAAAATGCGCCACCCATAAGAACTTTAGGGGTGGCGCACCTAGCAAAATGCGCCACTAATAAGGTTTGAATTTTTTTCACTTTTTTTGGCCTTCAGATCTTCAAACGCCTGTAACTTTTTTTCTGTTAGGTTTTTGAGGATTCTAAAAATCTTGGCGAATTTGGATATAACTTTTCGAGTAGATGATTTTTCATATGAAAAACTTTTTCATCGGAGGTCGTATGCAAAAGTTATTCCCATTTTACACAATTCTCGAGAGATTTTGCAAAAAAAGTCGAAATTCATATTTGTAAATTTTCCTAACAACTAGACCACATATCACATGGGAAACTTATTTTCTTTTATTTTTTTGACATTTCTATCATTTTCTTTTATTTTTTTTCAAACTGAAAAGGCGGTCCACGGGGGGGGGGGGTGTATTTCTGTGTTGGGAATTTTCTGCTTATTAGTGGCGCATACGCAAGATGCGCCACCTCTAAGATCTTATGGGTGGCGCATTTCCAAAATGCGCCACCCCTAAGCTCTTAGGGGTGGCGCATTTTGGAAATGCGCCACCTATAAGGTTCTTAGGGGTGGCGCATTTTACCAAATGCGCCACGTATAAGCTCATCCAGGCTGGCCCACGCTGAGGGGTGGCGCACTGGGAAATAATGCGCCACCCCTAAGGTCTTATGGGTGGCGCATTATTTTCCAGTACGCCACCCCTAACAGGTGGTGGCGCATGACTCTTTATATGCGCCACTAATAAGCTTTCCATGTATAGCTATTTCCCTAGTAGTGTTCCTCCTCCGGCCGCCGCACTCCGGCGAGCGATTCCCGCCGACAAGCTACGTCTCCGGCCTCCCAGGCCACCTAAGCGCGTCTAGGGTGAGCTCCTCTCCCTCCTGCCCTATCTCCCGCTCTTCCCCGCGCCCTCTACGCCGCTCCCCGCAAGACCAGTACACCGGCCGCCGCGCCATTTGTCCCCGTCGTCGCCCTGGTAGCCCCCGCGTCCCCCTGCTTGCTCCCCTCGACGCGGTAGGGCAAGGGCAACCTTCCCGTCCAAGTACCGAGCCAAGACGTGACCATTTGGTCAAGTACGGCGAAGCTCCGGAGGCTCCCCGGCGAGTCCGCCATTATCCCGAGCCTAATCCCCTCTCCTCTCTCCCTGACTAGTGGGCCCAAGGCCATTAACCCTAATGACCCAGCTAACCTACCCCCTAACCCACTGACCACTGGGCCCAGGGCCCTTAATTAAACAAGGTTTATTCTAAACAGAGCTCAATTAACCCCGCTGAGGCTGACACCCTGGCCCCACATGTCAGCCCCCTGTGACATCAGCAGTGCATCATGCTGATGCAATAAACTTTTTCCAGAAATTAAAAGAATTAAAGAAAACAAAGAAAAATCCAGAAAATCAGTTAAAATTTGGAAATTCATAACTAATTCATATTTAACTCCAAATTTAACATATAATATATGAAAAATGATCAGCAGAAAATAATCTATCCAAATATCCAACTTTCAACTATGTTTGACTTGAATTTAAAATGGGACCAGTAGCTTTTGCTATTTGGCTTAATTGGAAATAATTCAAATTAAATTCAAATGCTATTCAAATTTGAACCATTGCAATACACCACATCTCACTTGAACATCAGAGGCATATCAAACACATGATCACATGGTTTACAGTGGACAAACATTAGCAAGTTGAGCTAATTTGAATAAAATTTGGAGTTTGAATTTGAATTAATTTTCAAATCAACTTCAATTAAAATGTGACAAATTGAACCTAGGTCACATCACTGCCTTACACATCATGGACAACATAATCATGTGATTGTGCATTTTAGTTCAATGTTGTCCCCCTTTGTTGATGATTGTGCCGGTAAAAGTGCCCCGAGACGGTGATCACCCCCGAAGGAGAAGACCACCGATAAGACCCGTGTATCGTCAGCAAGGCAAGCAAACCCCATTGATCATGTCTATAAAATCCTACTTCCCTCTCAGTCTCGCTTATGCATGTTTAGGAGATCACCGAGACACGTTTATTTCGCATAGCTGAACCCATTCCGATGCATGACCTATCATTTTGTCACCGTATTAAGAAAACCACAATCCTAGCAGATTTAGGAGTTGAATGGTGAGCATGTGGCCCCTGCAACTGTTACTGCTTATTGCTGCTTACTGATACAATGAGGATGTTATGATTGTGAGTCGGGATGGAATGAACACAGTGATGCTGATGATAATGTGTTGGTGAATCCACCCCTAAACAAAGGTGAACGATGAGAGGTTGTGTAGGAGTACAAAGTGGGTTGTCTCGTTGAACACTTCCCTAGGCCCCGAGTTCCTGTTTTGTGATCCAAGACAAAGAGTATGACCACATGTAGGGTTTTATGGGAGCCCCGTTTGGCCTCTTCACGTACCCGATCCGGTCCAGGAGTCACACTAGATTCGGGCTTTCCATTTGACCTAACCATAGATATGTGGGTGGACCTGTGAGGCAGCGAAACCATCTGTCAAAGGTGGCGTCTCGGTCCCTTGCATTATCTGAGTCCGTTTCGTGGAACCGGCCGGACTCTCGAGCGGTGAAAAACTCATGTAGTCGACTCCTGGATTAGATAAGGTGATGTGAGAGTAGTGCCTTGGTTTCATCCACGTCCGACACCCCGCTTGAAGGGTGACAAGAATGAGGCGATAAGTGATGACAAGCGTGTAAAGATGTACACCCCAGCCGGGTTAATGAACTATTCGAATAGCCGTGTCCGCGGTTATGGACTACATGGAGACCTTTACTTGATCAAAGAAAACTTGAATGGATACTTATAAAACTCGCAAGATAAGCGTGAGTGCTATGGTTTGCTTCCTCGTGGGGAAGTCGAGGAAGTATCCATAGTGGTGTAATTGTTGGAGACTTGGTAGTGGACTCGTGTACGCTTCTTACCTCAAGTCTGGTACTCGTAGTACAGGACTAGCCAAGTCAAAGCTGACACTTCTGCATGATGAACCCCACCTCCTTTACCTTGATACTTGAGCATGAGTAGTTTAGTTCTGATGTTAGTCTTGCTGAGTACGACTTTGTACACACGTTTTCTTATTCTATGTTTTAGATGAGAACCCGGAACCCCGATGGAGTCACCTTCGTGAAGCTCGACGTTGACCTTGGTAGTATAGTTCCAGACATCAATCTGGTCCCTCGTGGAAGGGAATGTATGTTTACAAGGCTTCTCTAAGACCTTTGTTAAACTTGTCTGTACTCAGACCTAATTTCCTTCCGTTGTATGATGTAATGATGATCACAGACATGTCATCTTTGTATGCTCTATGTGTAAGTCAATAAAGAAGTACTTTGTTGAGTTATGTGATGATACCTGTTGTTCATACTAGACATGTGTGTTGCGTGTATGATTATAACATGCATGTCTTAGTATGGGTTTTCAAGACCTTAGTTGTGATCTGGCTGGAGGTCTTTGATACACCAAGTGGCCCTTAGATGTGCGCAGCTTGGGGCATCGCGATGCGATTGCTCATGACTATGTCACGTGCACACTTTGTTGTATAATCGAGCCCGCCCTAGATCCCGACTAAGTGATCGGACTGGAGTTTGTTTATGTAAGGGTTATGATTCAATCGATAACATGGTAGAGGTGACTTTTCTATGAGTATGGGATTTCACCACCCGTAATCATTTAGACTTGTGAGCGGGCGATGAGGACCCATCTCAGTTGATCATCCGCCCTGGATGGGATGCCCCTCACGTACGATGCTTTCCGTGAATGTTCTGTGCCTGGCCTTGTCTGCTTAGACAAGTGGGTATGGCTCTCGGCTCTCCATGTGATTGAGTTGTGACTGGAATTACATACGCTAATCCCGGGCCCCGACAGCTCTGATACAAAGTTGTAAGGCCCGATATGCGGTACTGTTCCAGATCTAGGTGTTTCCACCCAGATCCGGGGACGAAGCACATATCGGTCCCACCGCGAGATATGACAAAGCCATATGCCCCGTATTTCCAACATGATATCACAACATTACAGATACAAGGATAGAACATCTCATACAATCGGCATACAACTTCCTTAAATACAATACATCAGCGGAAGTTATATTTCTGAGTACAGACTACAATCAAATGTCTACTGGCAAAGAGAAAAACATCGATCCCCATAACCACACGGGACCATGCCCTCCGCCGGGATCCGCCTAACTAGTCGTCGTCGAGTCTCCACGTGAAACGTCGATCACCGTACCTGTTGTCGATCAAGAACCCTAAAAAGAGTTTGGGGGTAGTATCATGAGTACAGAAGTACTCAGCATCCAGCTGTAGTGGTCAACTGACCCAGCAAGGATTTCATCACTCATCATTCTAGGACAACTAGTAGTTTACGGTAAGGATGGGGTAAGTGGTGAGGTAGCTGCCTCACTAGCATTTATGAAGTGGATAAAGATCTAGAGAGTAAGATAATAAGCCAAGAATTCGATGAGGAATCGCCTCCAACAAGTCTTGCTATTAGCTACTTACGTAAACATAACACCTATCCTATCCTTCTCCTCCTCTTCGCATCCCGACGAAGAAGAAGTATTCAAGGCACACACACGTTGATCAAGTTATATTAATATTATCTCAGTTGTTGTTGTCTATGAACAAGGAGTAGGTCTCAAGTCGTCCATAACCGTGGACACGGCTTCTCGAAAAGATTTAACCCTGCAGGGGTGTACCAACTGCCTAATACAAGGCTCCGCAAGCACGCACATCTCTCTCAGTTTCTACCCATCACAGGCAACCATTTTATGATTTAGTTCCAAGAGATCCGAAACGACAGGCCCCTCTAACTAACAACGAAAAAATCCGGGTGGCCCCCGGGGACTCTTCCGTATGACGCAGGTCGGATTGCCGGTTAATCACACATGGGAAACCGGGTCCTAGCTGATCGGGTGGACCAACAGAGAAACCATGTATCCACTGGCCCAAGTTGTTTTAAAACAGTTGGGGGCCCAACCAAGCACACACACGGTTTTCAAATGGTAAATCCGCTTGGGCCACCACTAGAAATGTTTGAAGCTAGGTAGGTAAGAAAAGGGACCCCATAAAATCCCACACGCGGTTAGGCATTCTCAGTCTTAAAATCAATACCCGGAACTCGGATCCTATGTGACTCGAATGGAACAAAGCGTCGGGGTGGGATAGCCTAGACCTTACATCCTTCGTCGAATATAGTCAACATTATAATAATCATATCTTCAACAATAATATAAAAATGTGATAGCCCAAACCACGGAGTAACAGGGGGGTAACATCGTAGCATCCTAAGCATGCATACTAAGCAGGGGCTGAGCAACGAGCAATAGTAACATAGTAGTACAAGGTTTTCTGGGAGGGGACATGGCTGTATCGGTTTGAAAGAGGTTGTAAACATGTGGTAGGATCAAACATCAAACCTAACCTAGACTAGCATGCAAACCGCTAGTTAAAATATAATGGATCATAAGTAATGTATAGTCCTTGCCTGTTGATAAGTCGGGTTCTGAAGGTGTGGTTGATCGCAAGCTTGCATCGTCTCCGAGAGGTACCCGCGGAAGCACACAAGACGGTAAACACTGGAAGGCAATCAACGAGCAAGCACTCTATTACTACGAAGCAATCACGAGCAAGCATCAACAAGAAGGCAACACGAGACATCGCACCTACCGTCGCGAGCGGTTACTAACAGCTTAAGTGGAGTACTCGTCACACACGACGATACCGCACATTTAGAAAGGTTCAAGTTGTTTAGCTACAGGTGATCAACAAATGTTGTTAACATGGCATCTCACTCAAGCATTGCATTAGCACACAAACATGGCAGGAGGTGAAGCAAAAATAATCTACCTATGCTAGTCAAGTTAAGCTGGTAAAACTCCTACACTTGGCATATCACTCTTTACCCCGCAAAATAAATATGTTTGGTACTGTTTTCCCCTAATAAATATTTTATTATTTTATTTAGGAAGCAAGAACAGCACAAACACAATCTACATGCAATTCTAGTCAAGTTACATATAAAGAACATATTAATCGGAGCAACAGTTAAAAAGTTATTAAATAAACAGTTTACAGTGGCAAGCAGTTCTAATTAGCAGGTAAACAACATGTAAACAAAGTCAAACATGGCAACAAGCAACATTTTAATAATCTACACAAAATCTAAGCAAGTTTCATGTTTAAAGCGTCGCGATCCGAGCTAGCGTTAAAGAGTTATAGCACTCGCAAAACTACTACACAATCTGCAAAAAAAATAAACTAGAAAAGAAAAAAAATAGTTAACAGGCCGAAAGTTAGTGGGTCCAACAGTGCAACAGCAGAAATTATGAAAAAAAATTAAAAAAATGAAAGGGGGGCCGCCTCACCCAAACGGGCCAGGCCCAACTGGCTATCGAGGCTGGGCCAGGGAGGCCTTGGGCCGTGGCTGGTGTTGGGAGGACGGCCCACCTGGCAGGCGACCGAACGGACAAGCACACTCGTACTCGTCCAGGATGATAAAGGCAGCAGCGGCGGCGGTGCTTGGCTGCCGGTGCCAGGATTCCGGCGAGCTCGGTAGGAGGAGTGCCTTGGGAACGGGCTGGCGGAGGAGGCAGCGGCGGGGGGCGTTGACTCCATGGCGGGCGGCGGCGCCGAGGGCCGGCCATGGCGCGGAGGCTCTGGTGGCCTACAGCAGGGGAGAAGGGGAGGTTAGAGGCGAGGGGGAAAGAGGGAAAGGAGGAGGAGAGGAGACCTCCGGGGGTGGCCGGGGCGCGGCTGGCCGGAGGCGGCGGCCGTGGCTGCTTCTGCCGGCGAGCGCGGCGGGCGGCGGCCTGCCTTCGGGTGGCTGGACGGGAGGAGAGAGGAGAGAGACGAGGTGGAGGCCAGAGCGGATCTGGGCCGTTGGATCAGGCGATCCGACGGTCCAGATCTGAGGATGGCTAGGGTTGCGAAAATTGGGGTCTAAATTGCGAAAATTGAGGCTATTGTGAGGGGGGTGGCTGCAATTTTGGCTTAGGGAAACCCTAGAAAGAGGTGGGAGTGTGGTGGTCTTTATATAGCCCAGGTGGCTGGCAGTTTGCAAAAAAATCCCAGGTTTTTCTCTCGCGCTCGCGGTGTTTACGTTTTTGACCGCCGGTGGTCCGCGGTACCTCCGATTCGGTAAAACTTCAAACTGCGCGATCAGCGCGTCGAGCCGGCGGCGTTCACCTCGTGTTGGAACCATTCCGATAACACTTTCCGACGCGCTATAAAAATAACCCGTTTAATTATTAAACGGGGTTTTTCGTTCCGTTGGCTGCGGCTGGTCTCGTGCGGTTTTCGCGTCGGTGATCGGGATAAACCCGGTGTCGCAAATGTCGAGTGTTAGGGTGGCAAGGGTCAGTCTCCATCCGATACGAGTTAAGAGGGGGAAAATAATCGTCGATCGATAAATCGGGGATGCAAACACCGCAAACAAATCAGACAATCAAACAATTCACACCGAAAACAAAAAATTTTAATTTTTGTGAAATGTGGGCTGTTACAATTTTATCCTTTGTAAACAACAAGGCCGGAGAAATTGACAACTCCTCTATACTCGTTGGGAAGCAAAGTTATTTGTTGTGTGTGCAGGTCCAGGAGAAGGAAGTGATTGTTTTCAAACGGCGCATCACTTTCCGAACCACCTATTATCGTTGTTGGAGTCCTATTGGTTTAATATTCAACCTTAGCATCTTCGCTAAGGGAAATTGCCGCTACGCTACATCTCACCTTCCACTTTGGGTAACCAACGAGGGGCGAGAAGTAAACTCTCGTGGCATCAAAGAAATTTCTGGCGCCGTTGCCGATGACTCCACTCTTCAAGATAGGGGAGTTGCACACTATCTTTTATCTTTGCTTTTTAGTCTTGTTAGTTTACCTTTCAGTTTTTGCTTTAGTGTCCTTTATCAAAAATCAAAAAAAAAGTTACCTTGCTTGCTGCTACTATGGGTTCCTCCGAGAACACCAAGTTGTGTGACTTCACTAGTCACAACAAAAGTGACTTTATCTTCACTCCTATTGCTACACCTGCCACTTCAGCACCTTGTTATGAGATTAAACCTGCTTTGCTGAACCTTGTTATGAAAGATCAATTCTCCGGTGCTGGAGATGATGCTTCCTTGCACATAAATAATTTTATTGAGCTCTGTGATATGAGAAAGTACAAAGAAGTAGAAGGTGATATTGTTAAGCTTAAGCTTTTTCCTTTCTCCTTGGGAGGAGGAGCTAAAATCTGGTTTCAATCCTTGCCTCGGAATAGCATAGATTCTTGGGACAAGTGCAAGGAAGCTTTTATTGGGAAGTACTACCCCCTGCTAAGATTATCCAATTAAGGAGTTATATTATGAATTTTAAGCAATTGGATAATGAACACGTTGCCCAAGCTTGGGAATGCATGAAATCTCTTGTTAAGAATTTCCCTACACATGGTTTGACTACTTGGATGGTTATCCAAACTTTTTATGCAGGCTTGAACTTTACCTCGCGGAACTTGCTAGATTCGGCTGCGGGAGGAACCTTTATGTCAACAACACTTGGCGCATCCACAAAACTTCTCGATGAGATGATGACTAATTATTCCCAATGGCACACCGAAAGATCTCACCCAGGTAGGAAGGTAAACTCAGTCGAGGAGATCTCCTCCCTAAATGAAAAAGTTGACTTCATCATGTCTCTGCTTACCAAGAAATCATTTATTGATCCTCATGGTGTTCCTTTAAATTCTTTAATTTCCCAAGATCAAGTAGATGTGAACTTTATCTCTAGAAACAACTTCAATAACAATGCTTATAAGAGTAACTTTGGTAGAAATCCTAGACCGTTCCCCTCCAATAACTACAGGAACAACAACACTTATCCTAGCACCAAGAACTCCACTTATGAATTAGAGAGTATGCTTAAACACTTCATCACTACCCAAAAAGCCTTCAACAAGAATGTAGAGGAAAAACTAGACAAATTAGATAATCTCTCGTCGAAGGTTGACAATTTAGCCCATGAAGTAGAATTGCTTAAAATTAGAACTTCTCCCCTTTAGGAGAGGAAAGTAACTCCTATGAACGCTATTTAGGTGCAAATCAATGAAAACATTAGGATGATGGATAAACTGAAAGAGAGATGGGCTAGAGAAAAGGAGGAAGAAGATAGAATTAAGAGCCTTCCTACACACCATACTGTTGCTACTATCCAAGTGGTTGCGGATATCCAAACTCTTAGCACCCAATGTACCCCTAGTCCCTTAGGACCTATTAATGGTGATGCTATGACCTCAACCGTAGAAGAATACATTCCTATGACTATAGAAGCTACCAAACAAGGGATCCTAAAGGACACCACTACCACTTTACTTGATAGCAGTGACCTTGATTTTGATAATTGCACCCTTTCTGAATTTATTCATTTCCTTGACAAGATGTCTAGAGATCCCCACACTAGCACACTTAATCTTGCCTTCATGGAGCATATCACTAATCCTCTCATTAAAGCTAGGGAGGAGAAGCTTAGGGTAGAAGCCTCCATACCTAGAAATCTATAAGATGGTTGGGATCCCATGATTAAAATTAAGTTGAATAATTTCTCTCGCTATGCTTTATGTGATGTTGGAGCTAGTACCTCCGTTATGCCCAAAAGAACGTATGATATATTTGAATTGAAACCTTTTGATCCTTGTTCTTTTGGTGTTCGTCTTGTCGATTCTTCCGTAAAGAAACCTTTGGGGAAGATCGATGATGTTCTTATCATTGTCAATGAAAATTATGTTCCCGTTGATTTTACTATTATGGACATTGAATGTGAACCTTCTTGTCCAATTATTTTGGGACGTCCTTTTCTTCGCATCGTGGGTGCTGTTATTGATATGAAAGAAGGGATTATAAAATTCCAATTCCCTCTCAAGAAAGGGATGGAACACTTCCCTAGGAAAAATATTACGTTGACTTTTGAGTCCGCCACACGGGCTAGTTATTTTCTTGAAAAGACTTGATCTATTTGCATTAAGCCTAGCTAATGGCTTTAAAGAAGCGCTATTGGGAGGCAGCCCGCAACGAATTTAGGATTTCCTTTTTGTTTTTCTTCTGTTTTTAGTGGTTTTATGATTGTTACTACTTTAGCAACATCATTGTGTCTTTACTTTTCAAGATTTGTGACATTTATAGCCTCATATGACAAGGGAAGTGAAAGTTGTGACATGTTGTCTAGAAAACAGATTCTGTCCTCGTGACTAGAAAAATCACAGAAAAATTCCAGTTCATCTTTTTGTGCTGAAATGTTTACACAGCGTGCTCTATACAATTACGGAACTTTCGTATGTTCTGAGTTTTTTTATTTGAGTTGCAGAAGTATCCCTAAAAAATTATTTATTACCTGCTGGTCTGTTTTTCACAGATTCTGTCCTGTTTTGCCTTTTCTTCGTTTTGCAAAATTGGAAATCTTGAGAAACAGTAGGTCTTCAATAATACCCTTATTTCCAGTAGAGGAAAAAATATTTTATTATGGATACTAACCTCGCTAATCAGATTATGATGAGTTATGTATGAAGGGAGTTTTCAAGTGTGCGAGGGAAGATGATGAAAGAAGATTCAGAAGTGTCAAGCGCTCAAGCTTGGGGATGCCCCCATGCATCCCCAAGAAATATTCAAGGAGACTCAAGCGTCTAAGCTTGGGGATGCCCCCGTGCATCCCCTTCTCCATCAACAATTATAAATTCGTCTTTCGTTTCACTGTATTTTTATCACTTCATGCGTTATGTGCTATGCTTGGAGCGTCTAGCTCTTAGGTTTTATTTTTAGTTTTTATTTAGCTTTGCTTACTGTTCATAACAAGTTAGAACCCAATTTTCTTTGTGTGGGAGAGAAACACGCTCCACTTTCAAAATCTAGAACACAACATAGGATTCTTCATGCTTATCTTTGCTACTGCCATGTTTAGCTCTTAGTTTTCATGCTTAACTCTTTAAAGAGATTTTGTTTAGTTTGTTGCTAGAACTCTCTTGAGTTTTCATGTTTATCTTGTTTAGAGAGTTTGCCTGTTGCACTGAGTTTTGTGTCTTGACTTGAAGTAGGTAATTTAAGGTTGCTATTCAGTTGTAGTAGTAACTTGCAATAGTTTTGATGTATTGTTTTGAGTAATGTTTGGACTTTTTGTGTCAAGAGATTTATCCTATTAGTGATAGATTTCGTATTTTGGGCAATCCGTGTTTATTTTCAAAACTTAGAAATTAGTTGAGAACTTTAGCTACTAGATGAATCACTACTCTTCTGAGGGGTCGAATATTAGAGTACACTCACGTACCATGAGTCGAGGATGCGCAAGGATAACCAAACCCCCATACAATCCTCCTCGGGGTACTTGTCTCTTTGTGAACCTCCTTACTAGATTGATAGTTATGATAATGAGTGCATGAGTTCATCGGACTAATGTGAGTATTCGAATGTTGACACTTCCACCTTCCCATATTTTTCTAGTCTCTCCTGTGTCGTTCATTGCTTTCTTCTCACTCCGAGAGTTGGCGTCCACCTTTGCCGGTACATCCAAACCCTTGGCATGATACACTCTGTCATCATAAACCTCCTTATATCCTTCCTCAAAACAGCCACCATACCTATGTATCAAGGCATTTACATAGCCTTTCCGAGATACATTTCCATGCAACATCCACCTTCTCATGACTTGATCTTCATGTCATACATGCTACTTGCTTGATCAATGAGCCGCATGCTAGTTGGGCCTTGCCCTAATCATTGCTACATGACGCGCTAGTATCATTGCATATCCTGCTACACCGGCAGAGGCATACATTTGCATACCTCATGATAGTTACGTTTTCTTTATGATATGAGTACTTTTGTAAAGTGTGAAAGATCTTCTATATTTTTTGTAATATATAGAGTGTTGCCCCTAAAGTGAGGAAAAGATCCCAAAGAGGACAACATTACAAGATCCCAATGAGGACAAATGAGAGAAATAGAAAGAGCCATTGAGGCCACCAAAAAATACAAAAAACACAAAAAAGAGAAAAAGAAAATAAAAAGAGAGAAGGGGGCACACTACTATTCCTTTTGAGAGATCCACACTCGTACTCCATCCTATATCTTGTACTCCATAGAGATTATCATTCATGCATATAGCTACGTGGGGACCTTCACACTATAGAACTTGGCTTGTATATTACAATGATGAGCCTCCTCAAATGAGCTCTAGATCTTCTTGAGCAAGCAAGTTGGATGCACCCCCACTAGTTCCCTTGGAGAGCTTACCTTATCTCATATGTGCATCCGTTCCATGGCAATCCCTACAACTCACATCATATCTATCATTTGGCTTTCTCTCTCCTATGATTGTCCTCATTGATGTGAGAATTTATCAACTTTTTAACTTCCTCCTCCACCATATTCTATCTTTGCCATCCTAAGTGTCAACTTTCTTGCTTACGCTCATCCATTGCATGAGTGCTCAAAATGTCGACAAGGAGTGGATCATTTTGACTTGTACCTGACTAGTGGTCTCGGGATGAGTCAAGATAAGATTCCAAAGAAGACCAAGTGTGAAACTTTAGTAGATTGAGTTCTCAACAAAAAAATACTTTTTCTCTCGTATATCCCTATCCCCTTTCTTGCACGCAAACACCATTTGGAGACATTCGAGTCACGGAAAGCGAGAGCTCTTGCAGCTTTATGTTCTTATGTTGCTTGTTTCAATGCTAAATATAGACTCTTGCCTGTTATGACTTGAATTGAATCACATGACTTGACTGCTTTACTTAAAAGTTCTTATATGGTTGTTAGCATGTCACCACAGAAATTATGTTTTTATCATTTACCTACTCGAGGACCAGCAGGAATTGAGCTTGGGGATGTTGATACGTCCAAAACGTATCTATAATTTTTGCTTGCTCCATGCCTATTTTGTGTGATATTGCTATGATATTGATGAACTTCCATACACTTTTGATCATATTTGGACTAACTTATTAACATGGTGCACCCCAGTGCCAGTTCCAGTTTTCTGCTGTTTTTCTATTTCACGTTTCCCCCATATTAAAAGTGCTCCAAAAATTTGTAAAAAATCCAATAAAAAATCAGCATTGGAGAAGCTTCGGGAATCACCGAGGGGGGGCCAGAGAGGACCCACCAGGGCCCCAGTCGCCCTCCCGGCGCGCCCTAGGGTGGGGCCGCGCCAGGGGGCCGCCTAGACCCCTGGTGCCCCCCCTAGCTGCCCCCCTTCGCCCATATATTCTCCGTGACGTGAAACCATCAAGACGGGAACCCTTTTTTGCGATCTCTCCTCTGTTCCGCCGCCGCCGCGCTTCCAAGATCGGGAGCACCAGGAGACCTCTTCCCGGCACCCTGCCAGAGGGAGGTACCACCTCCGGGAGCTTCTCCACCACCATGGATGCTTCCCGGATGAACCGTGAGTAGTCCACCTTGGACCATGGGTCTATGATCAGTAGATATGTGATGTTCTCCTCCTCTCTTTGTTCTTCATGGATTAGACCTCGTGATCTGCCCTACATGATCGAGGCACATGTGTAATCTTTCTGCTGTTGCTATGCTGAGTTTGCTGGGATCCGATGGATCACGAGACTATGTTCCGACTGTGTTTGAGTAATATATTTGATTCTCCTCCTTTTTATTTATGTTCTTGAGTAATTCTTGCAGTTTCTCCGTTGCTGTTTATTGCTTTGGCCAAGTAGTAGGTAGTGACTCCAATAGCGAGCGTTATGCATGATTGTGGGTTCATGCCCCTGATGACTAGCTTGAGTGACAGAAACATGAGTCTAGGGGATTTGTTGTTGCCACAAGGGGGAAAACAACGGTGCTTGTACTTGAGGGTGCAAGGATTGTTTACTTTACGCAAAGTTCTTTAATGCAGTTGTCTGTTGCTTTGAGTTTACACTTTGGGTGGGATTCGCAACATAATACCAGCGAGATGTTCTGGATAGATATCTCAAGGTGGATGATTAGTAGGTAGATGCAGATTGATTTCGGTCTACTTGTATTGGCGTACCGCCCATGCTTTTGAGCCTCATCCTTTCTGTATAGCATAGTTAGTATTGGTTTGCGCAAATAATCCTGTCAATTGCCCAGCTATAATTTGTTTACCTCGCATGGCTATTTTATCGTCTTTTGGGAGAGAGACATCACTAGTGAACATCATGGGACCTCGGTCCATATTTCCAATATTGTTTACACCTTCAATTTAATTTCAGTATTTACTTTGCCGTTGCCATCACTATCATTATTATCCCGCGCGTTTTATCCTTTGTAAACAACAAAGCCGGAGGAATTGAAAACTCCTCTGTACTCGTTTGGAAGCAAAGTTATTTGCTATGTGTGCAGGTCCAGGAGAAGCAAGTGATTGTTTTCAACCGGCGCATCACTTGCCGAAACACCTACTTATCGTTGTTGGAGTCCTGTTGGTTCGATATTCAACCTTAACATCTTCGCTAAGGAAAATTTCCGCTACGCTACATCTCACCTTCCACTTTCGGTAACCAACGATTGGCGAGAAGTAAACTCTCGTGACATCAAAGAAATTTCTGGCGCTGTTGCCGGGGACTCCACTCTTCAAGATAGGGGAGTTGCACACTATCTTTTATCTATGATTTTTAGTCTTGTTAATTTACCTTTCAGTTTTTGCTTTAGTATCCTTTATCAAAAATAAAAAAATAGTTACCTTGCTTGCTGTTACTATGGGTTCCTCCGACAACACCAAGTTGTGTGACTTCACTAGTCACAACAACAGTGACTTTATCTCCTCTCCTATTGCTACACCTGCCACTTCAGCACCTTGTTATGAGATTGAACCTGCTTTGCTGAACCTTGTTATGAAAGATCAATTCTCCGGTGCTGGAGATGATGCTGCTTTGCACTTAAATAATTTTATTGAGCTCTGTGATATGCAAAAGTACAAAGAAGTAGAAGGTGATATTGTTAAGCTTAAGATTTTTCCTTTCTCCTTGAGAGGAGGAGCTAAAATATGGTTTCAATCCTTGCCTAGGAATAGCATAGATTCTTGGGACAAGTGCAAGGATGCTTTTATTGGGAAGTACTACCCCCTGCTAAGATTATCCAATTCAGGAGTTATATTACGAATTTTAAGCAGTTGGATAATGACCACGTTGCCCCGAGCTTGGGATTGCATGAAATATCTTGTTAAGAATTTCCCTACGCATGGTTTGACTACTTGGATGGTTATCCAAAAAATTTATGCAGGCTTGAACTTTACCTCGCGGAACTTGCTAGATTCGTCCGCGGGAGGAACCTTTATGTCAACAACACTTGGCGCAGCCACAAAACTCCTCGATGAGATGATGACTAATTAATCCCAATGGCACACCGAAAGAGCTCCAACAGGTAGGAAGGTAAACTCTATCGAGGAGATCTCCTCCCTAAATGAAAAAGTTAACTTCGTCATGTCTCTACTTATCAAGAAATATCCTATTGATCCTCGTGATGTTCCTTTAAATTCTTTAATTTCCCAAGATAAAGTAGATGTGAACTTTATCTCTAGAAACAACTTCAATAACAACGCTTATAAGAGTAACTTTGGTAGAAATCCTAGCCGTTCACCTCCAACAACTACGCGAACAACAACACTTATCCTAGCACCAAGAACTCCACTTATGAATTAGAGAGTATGCTTAAACACTTCATCACTACCCAAAAATCCTACAACAAGAGTGTAGAGGAAAAACTAGAAAAAATAGATAATCTCTCGTTGAAGGTAGAAAATTTAGCCCATGAAGTAGAATTGATTAAAATTATAACTTCTCCACTTGAGGAGAGGAAAGTCACTCCTATGAACGCTACTCAGGTGCAAATCAATGAAAACATTAGGATGATGGATAAACTTAAAAAGAGATGGACTTGAGAAAAAGAGGAAGAAGATAGAATTAAGAGCCTTCCTACACACCAAACTGTTGCTACTATCCAAGTGGTTGAGGATATCTAAACTCTTAGCACCCAATGCACCCCTTGTCCCTTAAGACCTATTACTGGTGATGCTATGACCTCGTAGAAGAATACATTTCTATGACTATAGAAGCTACCAAACAAGTGAGCCTAAAGGACACCACTACCACTTTACTTGATAGTAGTGACCTTGATTTTGATAACTTCACCTTTTTTGAAGTTATTCATTTCCTTGACAAGATGTCTAGAGATCCCCACACTAGCACACTTAATCTTGCCTTCACGGAGCATATCAATAATGCTCTCATTAAAGATAGGGAGGGGAAGCTTAGGGTCGAAGCCTCCATACCTAGAAATCTATAAGTTGCTTGGGATCCTATTATTAAAATTAAGTTGAATAATTTCTCTTGCTATGCTTTATGTGATGTTGGAGCGAGTACCTCCGTTATGCCCAAAAGAACGTATGATATATTTGAATTGAAACCTTTTGATTCTTGTTCTTTTGGTGTTCGTCTTGTCGATTCTTCCGTAAAGAAACCTTTGGGGAAGATCGATGATGTTCTTATCATTGTCAATGACAATAATGTTCCCGTTGATTTTACTATTATGGACATTGAATGTGAACCTTCTTGTCCAATTATTTTGGGACGTCCTTTTATTCGCATCGTGGGTGCTGTTATTGATATGAAAGAAGGGATTATAAAATTCCAATTCCCTCTCAAGAAAGGGATGGAAAAATTCCCTAGGAAAAATATTACGTTGCCTTTTGAGTCCGTCACACGGGCTAGTTATTTTCTTGAAAAGACTTGATCTATTTGCATTAAGCCTAGCTAATGGCTTTAAAGAAGCACTTTCGGGAGGCAGCCCGCAACGAATTTAGAATTTCCTTTTTTTTTCTTCTGTTTTTAGTGGTATTTATGATTGTTACTACTGTATCAACATCATTGTATCTTTACTTTTCAAGCTTTGGGCCATTTATAGCCTCATATGACAAGGGAAGTGAAAGTTGTGACATGCTGTCCGGAAAACAGATTCTGTCCTCGTGACTAGAAAATTAGCAGAAAAATCCCAGTTCATCTTTTTGAGCTGAAATTTTTACACAGCGTGCGCTATACAATTACGGAACATTCGTATGTTCTGAGTTTTTTTATTTGAGTTGCAGAAGTATCCCTAAAAAATTATTTGTTACCATCTGGTCTGTTTTTCACAGATTCTGTCCTGTTTTGCCTTTTCTTCGTTTTGCAAACCTTTCAGCTCGCTTTTTCTTATGGAAATAGTAGCTATTCAATAATATCCTTATTTCCAGTAGAGGAAAAAATATTTTATTATGGATACTAACCTCGCTAATCAGATTATGATGAGTTATGTATGAAGGGAGTTTTCAAGTGTGCGAGGGAAGATGATGAAAGAAGATTCAGAAGTGTCAAGCGCTCAAGCTTGGGGATGCCCCCATGCATTCCCAAGAAATATTCAAGGAGAATCAAGCGTCTAATCTTGGGGATGCCCCTGTGCATCCCCTTCTCCATCAACAATTATCAGTTCGTCTTTCGTTTAACTATATTTTTATCACTTCATGCGTTATGTGCTATGCTTGGAGCGTCTCGCTCTTAGGTTTTATTTTTAGTTTTATTTAGCTTTGCTTTTGTTCATAACAAGTTAGAACCCAGATTTCTTTGTGTGGGAGAGAAACACGCTCCACTTTTGAAATCTAGAACACAACATAGGATTCTTCATGCTTATCTTCGCTGTGTGTGTTCTTTATCTTTTTCATATCTACTGCCATGTTTAGCTCTTAGTTTTCATGCTTAACTTTTTAAAGAGCTTTTGTTTAGTTTGTTGCGAGAACTCTCTTGAGTTTTCATGTTTATCTTGTTTAGAGAGTTTGCCTATTGCACTGAGTTTTGTGTCTTGACTTGAAATAGGTAATTGAGGTTGCTATTCAGTTGTAGTAGTAACTTGCAATAGTTTTGAGGTATTGTTTTGAGTAATGTTTGGAATTTTGGTGTCAAGAGATTAAGACTATTAGTGATAGATGTCGTATTTTTGGCAATCCGTGTTTATTTTCAAAACTTACAAATTAGTTGAGAACTTTAGCACCTAGATGGATCACTACTCTTATGAGGGGTCGAATATTAGAGTACACTCACGTCCATGAGTCGAGGATGCGCAAGGATAACCAAACCCCCATACAATCCTCCTCGGGGTACTTGTCTCTTTGTGAACCTCCTTAATAGATTGAGAGTTACCGACAATGAGTGCATGAGTTCATCGGACTAATGTGAGTATTCAAATGTTGACACTTCCACCTTCCCATATTTTTCTAGTCTCTCCTGTGCCGTGCATTGCTTTCTTTTCACTCCGAGAGTTGGCGTCCAGCTTCACTGGTACATCAAAACCCTTGGCATGATACGCTCTGTCATCATAAACCTCCTTATATCCTTCCTCAAAACAGCCACCATACCTATCTATCAAGGCATTTACATAGACTTTCTGAGATACATTCCCATGCAACATCCACCTTTCATGACTTGATCTTCATGTCATACATGCTACTTGCTTGATCGATGAGCCGCATGCTAGTTGGGCCTCGCCCTAATCATGGCTACATGACGCGCTAGTATCATTGCATATCCTGCTACACCGGCAGAGGCATACATTTGCATACCTCATGATAGTTACGTTTTCTTTATGATATGAGTACTTTTGTAAAGTGTGAAAGATCTTCTATACTTTTTGTAATATATAGAGTGTTTCAGGCGACAGGAACGGCGACAGAGGTGGCTGGGAACGGGGCAGCGGAGCTTCAGGCACGGGGCGACGATCTCCATGGCGCCGGAGAAGAAAGCTCCTCGCAGGCAACACAGAGAAGAGTTGAGCGGAAGAGAGAGGGAAGGAGGGAGGAGAGGAGAGGGAAGAGGAGAGGAGCGGTGGCACCTGCGGGGTAACCGACTCAACGATGGCGGCGGCGCAGCCGTGAGGCGCTCGGGCGGGGTCTCGGCCTCCACGGGAATGGATAGAGAGGAGGTGGGAGGTGGAAGGCAGGGTGGCGACGTGACATGATCTGGGTCGTCGGATCGCCAGATCTGATGGTCCACATCAGAGGGAGAGCTAGGGTTTCGCAATTTTGAGGCCTATTGGGCAAATTTGGAGGCAGATCTGAGGGGGTGGCTGCAATTTTGGCTAGGGAAACCCTAGAAAGGGGTGGGGGAGTGGTGGTCTTTATATAGCCTAGGTGGCTGGCAGTTTGCAAAAACATCCCCGATTTTTCTCTCGCGCGCGCGGTATTTACGTTTCTGACCGCCGAGGGTCCGCGGGACCTCCGATTCGGGTAAAACTTCGAACTGCACGATCAACGCGTCGAGCCGGCAGTGTTCACCTCGCGCTAGAACCGTTCCGAGAAAACTTTCTGGCGCTCTATAAAAATATCTCGTTTAATTATTAAACGGGGTTTTCGTTCCGTTGGCTTCGGCTGGTCTCGTGCGGTTTTTGCGACGGCGATCGGGTGAAACCTGGTGTCGCAAAGGTCGAGTGTCAGGGTGGCAAGGGTCGGTCTCTTTCCGGTACGAGATAAGAGGGGGAAAATAATCGCCGATCGATAAATCGGGGATGCAAACACCGCAAACAAATCAGAGGACCAAACAATTCACACCGAAAACTAATTTTTTAATTTTTGTCAAAACTGGGCTGTTACACTTCGTCTCACTATATTTTTATCACTTCATGTGTTATTCTTGGAGCGTCTCGCTCTTAGGTTTACTTTTTAGTTTTCTTTAGCTTTGCTTGCTGTTCATAACAAGATAGACCCCAGCTTACTTTTTGTGGGAGAGAAACACGCTCCACTTCAATCTAGAACACATCATAGCATTTTTCATGCCTATCTTTTTACTGTTGTGTGTTCTTTATCTTTTCGTGGCTACTTCCATGTTTAGTTTTAGATTTAGTTTGTTGCTGGAACTTTCTTTAGTTTTCATGTTTATCTTGTTAAGAGAGTTGGTTGTTGCACTGAGTTGTGTCTTGTCTTGAAAGTAGGTAATTGTGGTTGCTATTTATTTTAGTAGTAACTCGCAATAGTTTTTTTTTTAATATTTAAGACTGAAGGGTAAAGAACCCCCAGCATTTTATTACTTTAGCCACAATATTTAAAAATGTACAACAAAAGCTTCGAAAAAACACCCCTTCAAGGGGGCAGAAAGTATATCCATCTAAGTAACTCATCTTTAAATCTAGGCTTAATTATGTAACTAAGCAGTGTGAGGTCATGAATGAAGCCTACTCTCCATTTGGCAAAAGATTGTCTTTCATGCTTGAAACATTTTGCATTGCTAACCAGCCAGATGTTCCACCTTGCAGTAAACATCACTTCTGCAAAGAAGGGTTTATGAAAGGACTCCCTGACCTCCTTGGCAACCTGCACCATGTATGTTCCATTTGTCCAATCAATTTGAAGATAAGCCCAGACTCTAGAACTAAAATGGCACTGGAAGAACAAGTGATCTCTGGTCTCCAGGTGTTGAGTGAGACATAACACACATTCAGGACCATCCTCAATATGCCAGTGTCTTCTCAGAATCAAATCTTTGGTGTTGAAACGATCCATGATCACCAGGAAGGCAAAAACCTTGATCTTGAGGGTGTGGCAAGATTTCCAAATCCAATTTAGGAGAGGGTTGGATTGAATAGGAGCATGCACCATGGTGTAAAATTTATTAGCAGTGTACTGTCCCTTGTTGCCCAGCCTCCAGGTCCAGCAGTCCTTGATTTCATCAGATATGTGATTCTGGAGAATATCCTGCAGGTCATTCAACTCTTGGAAAGCCTGTGCGGAGAGTGGTAAGTTGAAGAGCACTGTGAGGTTTGGAGCAGCTAGAGCCTCCTGCACAGATATGAGGGGGTCTTTTGAGCAAGAGAACATCGTTCTAAACTTCTGTGCCAAAGTAGTATTAGTATGATCAATCCAGAAGTCATTCCACAGTAGCACAGTCTCACCAGACCCAATTTTGATCTTGGAAACAACCACACAGCTGTCTATATTCTTGGCCACATCTTTCCACCAAAAAGAGTCACAGATTTCAGTTGCATAGGGAACTCTTTGATGGTACCCAAGGCACATCCTCCTTATTATAGAATGTTTTCAGATGCTTCATCAGGAGGGACTGATTCTGGAGTTGTAGGTTGAGAATGCCCAGTCCACCTTTATTCTTTGGTCTGCAAACTAGCTCCCAAGCAGCCAGAGATTTACCTGAGTCTTGGCCATACTTTCTCCAAAGGGACTGTCTCTGAATCCTTTCAAGTTGTTTGATGATTCCAGCAGGGATGTGCAAGGAACAGAGGATGTAAATGGGCATAGAAGAGATCATAGAATTGAGAAGTTGAAGTTTACCCGCCTGATTTAAGAAACATGAGCTAGCAGTAAGTCTCCTCTCCATTCAATCAACCAAAGGCAGAAGATCCACAATCTTCGGCCTCTTGGTACCAACAGGCAAACCCAAATAAGTGAATGGGAGTTTCCCCACTTGAAAAACAAAAGAAGCAGCCAATTGAGTCACAGAAACATTATCAATGTTGATAGGTATCATGGAGGATTTGTTATAATTTATATCCAGGCCAGTTGACTCAGAGAAACTCGTCAGGGCCTCTTTTAGCTTAAGCACTTGCCGCACATAACCACGCATCACCAGAATGGTGTCATCAGCATATTGCACAATAGGAAAGTGAGGATCATGAGAGGGTATAGGTAAACTGAGCTTCCCTCTCCTAAGCAGACCATTCACCACTGATTGCAAAATATCAGCAGCAAGAACAAAGAGCAAGGGAGATAAAGGATCACCCTGCCTGACCCATCTCTTGATTTTTGAACTATCTACCTAGGATGCCATTTAGCAGAACAGAGGAGGAGCCAGTGTCCAAGAGCTTCTGCACCAACACTCTCCATTTATGAGGGAAGCCTTTGTGTTTCAGAATTTCCAAAATGGCTTCATGCTCAATGGAGTCAAAAGCTTTCTCAAAGTAAATTTTGATCAAAATCAAAGGTCTCTTGGACTGATGGCACAGATGTAAGTATTCCATGGTCCAGGCAATGCAGTCCTGAATGGATCTTTCCTTGATAAACGCATATTGGTTTTGTGAATACACCTTCTGATATCCTTCTGAAGTCTGTTTGCTGCCATCTTGGTGAGAAATTTAATGCCCACACTAGTAAGTGAGATGGGTCTAAAATCATTCACAGTTTCAGGATTATTTTTCTTGGGGATCAAAGTGATAAAGGAAGTATTTAGACCCTCCAGATCAACATCTCCACTATGGAATTCCTCAGCAAGGCTGTAAAAATCATAACATATGAGAGACCAACATGACATAAGGAATTCACCATTGAAATCATCAGGTCCAGGAGATTTATCAGAGGGCATGAATTTGATTGTTTCATCCATCTCCTTTTTATCAAAAGGAGCCACTAGGGGCTTCAGTCCCTCCACAGTAACAAGCAGAGCATTCAAATCACAGGACATGACAATGCCCGTGGCCACTCCCATCCTGTTTCTGAATGCAGACCAGAAAGCAGCTGCAAGGATATCATGATTGGAGCATGAAGTACCATCAGCCAGCTGCAGAGAGGCAATTGAATTCCTCCTATGCCTCTTAGAGGCCATTGCTTGAAAGAACTTGGAATTCTCCTCCCCCACCTTGATATATCTCGGTGTGCATCTCTTCTTCCAGTACAAATGTTGCCAGTGTAGGAGGTTATCAAGATGCACTTTTAACAATATTCCTGAAATTGGACTCAGGAATAGTAAGCCTTCTAATGTCTTCTAGGCAATCCAAAATGAAGATTACCCTATTGCATTTTGAAATCAACACTTTAGTAGTGGAGAAATTCTTCTGCCAATGCTTAAGAGCCCTTCTTAGTCTCTTGAATTTTTCCACTAAGATTGCCACAGAGTGAGATTTATCTGAGGGAACCTCCCAAGAGTTTTTGACACAGTCCATGAAACCAGCCATCTCCACCCAAAAGTTCTCAAATCTGAAAATATTTTCCTTTGGAATAGTGGTATTGATGACCACAACACAAGGCACATGATGAGATGCAGTTTTGGCCAAAGGAGGCACTTGTGAGGAAGGGTAAGTGGAAATTCAATTTGCAGATGTTAAAAACCAATCCAGCTGTTCCAATAAAGGATCACCCTACATGTTGGACCAGGTAAATCTCCTTCCTTTCAGAGGTAGTTCCAGAAGTCCCAAATGACCAAATATCTCATTGAAGATAAACATATCATTCACATCACCCCCTGGTAAGTTCCTGTTATCCATTGACCTGGTGAAATTAAAATCCCGAAGCAGCAGCCAGTTAGCATCAAAAGGAATATTCTGGTGATAGAGCCAATCCACAAATAAGTCCATATTGTGTTGCTCACATGGGCAATACACATTAACCAAAGTCTAGGATTCTGCATTATGTGTAGAGGTGAATTGAATCTTCCAGCCCAAAATATTTTGTATCCACTAGCATTCCATATAAAATGCTAGAATTCCAGATGGTTAGAATTTCCCCAGATGCACCCCTCGAGGGAACAACAGCAAATTTATCAAATTTTCTGGGACAGAAAGAACGAATAAAATTGCGGTCAATGGATTCAAACTTGGTTTCCTGCAAGCAAACAACATCACATTGGCTTTCCTCAATCTTCTCTCGAACAGCTCTTTGTCTCGTAGCAGAATTAAGCCCGCTAACATTCCAACAGAGCACTTTCCAATCTCTAGTAGTAGACATATGATCCATAGAAAACAAAATAGAAAGGTAGAAAGATAACTGTAAACATTATAGCTAACATCCATAACCAAAAGTATAAGCATGGGCCAAAAAAGGGTTGCCCAAAAACTGTAGAAAAACTGGACAATTTAGGGGATTGCCAAACTCAGAAGCATAATGGAAAACTAAACATCAGCATCAGCATCTTGTGCATCAGTAGATGTTGAAGTCGCCATAAGCTTCGACTTGGTCAGAAGAGATGGATCAATCTTCAGTTCAGTGCTGATCACCTGCATGACCTTGATTGGTGTGGGGGGAACCACTGGTACCTTCTCCTGTGTTGGGCCTTGGGATTCATCTGCTGTTGGAGCTGGTAGCACCATGGGGATGGGCTTGGTCCTGGGCTTCTTTACTTTTGGAGCCAAGGTGAGCTCAGTGAGGTTTCCCGCCTTGAAACCATCACGCTTGGCTGTGCTGTGAGTACAACGCCTGACAAAGGTGTGCACTACTGGAGTTGACCTTTTCCTGCGTCTGGTTTTTGACGATGCCACCAGAGGAGGGCTGGAGAAGGTGATTTCCTTAGGGAGCTCCAACAAAGGCTTGGGAGGTGCAACAAGCTCATCCTCTTCAATATAGGAGATGGAGAACTCCAAGGAATTTTCATCAAACGCCACGCTCCAGGACCTCTTGGAGAAGACCAACGGCATAACCGGACTGAGCTTCAAATTCTTGGGAAGCTACATTGTGCAGAGGTTAGGATGAAGTCTGGAGAAGGCTCTTTTCCAGACCATCTCCAGAGGAAGGTCCGGACCAGCAGCAATTTTAAACATCCCCACATAAACTTACTGTGGGGGGATTGGGGGTGGTATGTATGGAACCAGCGCCAGGATAGGCTCCTCCACAGTAAATGGCTGCTGAACCTGCACTTCATCGTCCTGAACATGAATTACCTCCAGGACCGGCTGCTCGACCGACTTCGACATTTCAGGATGGTCCAGTACCATGGATTGCTCATCTTTCTCTGGTGCATCATGTTGCTCTGGCTGAGCCTCCTCAGGGTGTGCGTCCTCTCCCAACACTGCATTTCCCCAGCCCGGGGAATCATTGTGCTCCACCGGTTCATTGTTGGGCAGAGGCGCGGGGACGTCGGTCCAACCCAGTGCCGAATACGGAGGCATAACCCATGGAACATTGTCATGCACGAACTGGCCAGGCAGAGGGTGGGGGTTGCCATTGAGGGGCATGGGATCCTCATCTTGTGGCATCTGGTTAGCCCAGTCATCTCCCAACACATAGCAAGCCGCAGTCTAGTTGACCCGATTGCCTCCCCATTCAGCGTAGTCGCAGAAAACAACATCCCGCGGCACCAGTGTAGTGGATGGGAAGAGGCTTGCACCAAGGAACGAACCAAATATGGATCCTCAGAGTTCCAAGAATGGAATTTTCCTTAATTGCCTCTCACATATTTTTGGTGTTCCTATAGTCTAGCGGCACCCCAATGAGCATAAGCCAGCATGTACGGTAGTCGTATGCACCTCGAAACCCTTCTCCTTGGTCATGATTGTAGAATCGGAAAAAATCTATCTCCACCAAGATCAAAGCGGGCATGCTTGGTGAGCGAGTACCTGACAGCTGCATCCCGGACTTGGAATAGCCCGACACCAAGAAACCAAGGTTGCACTGTGCGGACCATGACGTCGCGGGCTTGAAGGAAGTCTGCAACTTCCTCTCTGGTTTCCCCCAATGCCGCTGGTGGAGGTGGGGCATAACCTCCGCCACCATGAAATCCTCATGGCGTCGCTCCGGCCTGACGCCCGCCGTGACGAAGGTGCGCGGAAGGCGGGTTGGGCCGCCATCGATGATGTTGTGGCCGGCGGGAAGGAAGCGGAGGGGGTCAAGCTCTTAGACCGCCATGTGAGCTGGAGGGGGTTGACAGCGGTTGTTCGGCGGAGCAGCGAGGTTGATTTGTGGCGGCGAAGCGCAATTGGTAGGGGGGGTTTCTCGGTGGAGATGCTTGAAGCGAAAGGGCGGGAGGAGGAGGTGGCACAAGACTCAATAAGAGGTGATGAATCCGGTGTGGAATCAAAGGGCAGTTGCGTGGGAACAGGTCTCCAGACGTGTCCTTCCTTATGTGCTATCGCATTGCAGTCCCGTCGAAGGTGGCCCACACGATTGTAAGGCCATGCAGACCCAGGTAGATGGACATGCCGATGAAAGGTGGCCCTGAACATTTCATATCAAGCATGTCATGATACGGGCCACCATGTGATCCACCATGGCTTCAAAGGCATCTTTGGCAGGCATTGCTGATATGGTAGCCTAATTCGAATCCAGCTGCATCTCTTGATGAGATATCCCCGGTTTGGTTATGAGCCGGTCCTCCACGTGTGGTGAAACACATTTATCCAAGGATGGCAAGAGATTACGTTGCACATTTTCCGTTCAAGAAGATCCGGGATATGCTAACAGACCCAAGGAAACCGGAACCGTACCAAGTTGAATCAGCGGAGCGGCCGTAGTCCGGTGAACCACCATGGCAGCGACGGTGGCGGGTATTCATCGGCAAGCAACTCGTAACCGGCCTCAGGCAACTCGTTACATACCTCCGGTTGCACTCGAAGATTGTAACTCTTACAAGCATCATAGTCAACGATAGTGGAAAAACGTATAGATTTAGACTTAGATGGACCAGCCTTCATCGCTGATTTCCCGGGGAGAGAACGTAGGGCATTCATCCCAGCTTGAGCTCGTTTCTTTGTGGGACAAACAAGAGTCCATTCTTCCTTGCACTGTTTCTGCCAGACCTTGAACTCATAGCTCCATTGAGGCCCTCCATAATTCCAGAGATAAAAATAACAGATAAATTGTGGAGAGACAAATTTACGTCGATCGGTGAGAAGAAATCCAACCTTCTTATTGGCTACCGTGAAGCTGAACACACGATCACATAAAATGGATACTTTGAGTGCATCACATCGGCCGCCAGTGATGGATTCCAGAGCCACCGCAGCCGATAAATTGTGGAGAGAAAAATTTCCTTCGATCGGTGAGAAGAAATCCAACCTTTTATTGGATACGGTGAAGATGAACACACGATCACGTAAAATGGATACTTTGAGTGCGTTACATCAGCCTCCAGTGATGTATTCCAGAGCCACCGCAGCCGAATATTCCGTCAACTTAGAAGATGTACGACCAAAAGCTGCCACCATGGTGAAGTGACCAGAGTGCTGAGTAGGATGAACCGTAGAGAAGCATGTGCGTCAAGCCTCCCCGACAAACTCCTGACCAGGATCCAGATCCAAAAACATCTGGAGGGCTGCATATACAGCAATGCGATGGCTATGAATGCAACGAGGAGGAGACGCCAGAGATGGTGATCGGAGCCAAAAGTTGGTGTAGAGGCCCAATCAACGAATATCTTCGATGGGATGGTAGGGTTTAGGGGAGGCGACGTGGGGGTGGGAGAGAGCCATCGGTCGAAAGGGGTCTTCTTGCTTCCCATTCTGTTGCTTGTTCATAACTTGCAATAGTTTTGAGGTATTGTTGTCAGTAATGTTTGAACTTTTGGTATCAAGAGCTCTAGCCTATTAGTGATAGGCGTCGTATTTTGGGAAATCCGTGTTTATTTTCAAAAACCTACATAAATTAGTTGAGAACTCTAGCTACTAGATGGATCACTAATCACTACAAAAATTAGAGTACACTCATGTACCATGAGTCGAGTATGCACAAGGATAACCAAACCCCCATACACTCCTCCTCGGGATACTTGTCTCTTTGTGAACCTCCTCATTAGATTGAGAGTTACCGATAATAAGTGCATGGGTTCTTCAGACTAATGTAAGTATTGAAAGTTAACACTTCCACGTCCTCATATTTGCTAGCCTCTTCCGTACCGTGCATTGCCCTCTTCTCACTCCGAGAGTTGGCGTCCACCTGCCGGTGCATCCATACCCTTGGCATGATACGCTCTGTCATCATAAACCTCCTTATATCTTTCCTCAACACAGCCACCATACCTAACTATCAAGGCATTTATATAGCCTTTCCGAGATATATTGCCATGCAACATCCACCTCTTCATGACTTGATCTTCATGTCATACATGTTCCTTCTACACTGGCAGATGCATACATTGCATACATCATGCTAGCTACATCTTCTTCATGTCATAAGTGTGAAGATCTTCTATACATTCTTGTAAAATAGAGTGTTGCCCTTAAGTGAGGAAAAGATCCCAATGTGGACAAAATAAAAGATCCCAAAGAGGACAAATGAGAGTTCAATAGATAGATACATCCAGGCCACCAAAAAAATACAAAAAAAATAGAAAAATAAAATAAAAAGAGAGAAAGGGGCAACAATACTATCCTTTTTAGGGATCCACACTAGTACTCCCTCTATATCTTGTACTTCATAGAGATAATCATTTATGCATATAGATATGTGGGGACCTTCACACTATAACACTAGGCTTGCATATTCCAAGGATGAGACTCCTCAAACGAGCTCTAGGTCTTCATGAGCGAGAAAGTTGGATGCACCCCCACCAGTTCCATTGGAGAGCTTTTCTTAGCTCATATGTGCATCCGTTGCATGGGAAAACCTACTCCTCACATCATATATATCATTTGGCTTTCTCGCCTATGATTCTCCTCCTTTATGTGAGCCTTTCTCACCCTTTTTTGTCTTCCTCCTCCACCATATTTCTCTCTTTGCCTTCTTAAGTGTCAACTCTCGTGCTTACGCTCATCCATTGCATGAGTGCTCAAAATATCGAAAAGGAGTGGATCAAATTGACTTGTAACTGGCTAGTGGTCTAAGGACGAGTCAAGATAAGATTCCAAACAAGACCAAGTGTGAAACTTTAGTAGATTGAGTTCTCAACAAAAATATTTTTTTCTCTCGTATTCCCCTATCCCCTTTCTTGCACGCAAACACCATTTGGATATTTTTGAGTCACGGACAGCGAGAACTCTTGCACCTAATGTTCTATCGTTTCTTATTCAATGCTAATATAGACTCTAGCATGTTATGACTTGAATTGAATCACATACCTTGATTGTCTTACTTTTCAAAGTTCTTATATGGTTGCTAGCATCTCACCACAGAAATTATGCTTGTTATCATTTACCTACTCGAGGAGGAGCAGGATTTAATCTTGGGGATGTTGATACGTCCCAAACGTATCTATAATTTCTTCTTGCTCCATGCATGTTTTGTGTGATATTGCTATGATCTAGATACACTTTCATACACTTTTGATCATATTTGGACTAACTGATTAACTTAGTGCACCAAAGTGTCAGTTCCTGTTTTCTACTGTTTTTCTATTCCAGGTTTACCCCTTATTGAAAATGCTCCAAAAATTCGGAAAAAATCAGATAAAAATTACCGTCAAGGAACCTTCCGGAAACACCTAGGTGGGGCCAGAGGGCCACCACTAGGGACCCAGGCAGCCACCTGGCGCGGCCTAGCGTCTGGCCACTCCGAGGGGCGCCTGGGCCCCTAGTGGCCCCCCTGGCTGCCCCCCTTCGGCTATATATTATCCGTGACGGGATTTTTCCAAAGACAGAACCCTTTTTCGCGATCTCGCCTCGGTTTCGCCACCGCCGGGCTTCCAAGATCGGGAGCGCCAGCAGCCCTCTTCCCGGCATCATGTCGGAGGGAGGATTGACCTCCGGGAGCACCCCCTCCACCATGGACACTTCCCGGATGTGCCGTGATTAGTTTCCCTTGTACCATGGGTCCGTGATCAATAGCTATGTGATATTCTCCTCCCCTCTTTGTTCTTCATTGTTTTGTCCTCGTTTGCTTCCCTACATGATCGAGGCACATATGTAATTTTATGATGTTGCTATGCTGAGTTTGCTGGGATCTGATGGATTCTGAGATTTTGTTTAGATTGTGATTGAGTAATATATTTGGTTCTTATCTTTTATATTTTTGTTCCTAAGTAATTATTTCATGTTCTCTATTCCTATTTATTGCTTTGGCCAAGTAGTAGGTAGTGATTCCAAAAGGGAACGTTATGCTTGATTGTGGGTTCATGCCCCCCGATGACAAGCTTGACTGACAGAAACATGAGTCTAGGGGATGTGTTGTTTCCACAAGGGGGAAAACAACGGTGCTTGTAACCGCGGTTGCAAGTATTGTTTACTTTACGCAAAGTGCTTTTTAATGCAGTTGTCTGTTGCTTCGGGTTTACACTTTGGGTGTGGCTCGCAACTTAATACCAACGAGATGTTCTGGATAGATATTTCAAGGTGGATAATTAGTAGTAGATGCAGTTGGATTTCGGTCTACTTATTTTGGCGTACTGCCCATGCTTTTGAGCCTCGTCCTTTCTTTGTAGCATAGTTAGCATTGCGGTGCATTTTTAATCCTGTCAATTGCCCAGCTGTAATTTGTTTACCTCGCATAGCAGTTTTCTCGTCTTTTGGGAGAGAAACATCACTAGTGAACATCACGGGACCCCGGTCCATATTCTCATCACCGTTTACACAGTCTTTTATTTTCCTGCTTTTAATTTCGAGCTTCTATTATTATCATTAGTATCTGTTGTGTTGATCCTTTGTGAACAGCAAGGCCGGAGAGATTGACAAGCTCTTTGTACTCGTTGGGAAGCAAAATTATTTGTGTTGTGTGCAGGTCCACATCATTTGTTCCGCTGACACCTACTTAACATCTCCGGAGTCCTACTGGAGACAAAACTTGGTATCTGCACCAAGGGAAATTTACGCTATCCTACATCTCACCTTCCACTTGGGGTGACCAACGAGGAGAGAGTATCAGTGCTCATCCATTGCATGAGTGCTCAAAGTCGAAAGGGAGAGGATCTGTTTGACTTGTACCTGACGAGTGGTCTGGGGATGAGTCAAAATAAGATCCCGAAGGAGACCAAGTGTGAAAGTTTAGTAGATTGAGATCTCAATTAAACTATAATATTATTAGTTTTATTCTCTAAACCCATCTCCCACTTCTTTCCCGCAAACACCATTTGGAGACATTCGAGTCACGGACAGTGAGAGATCTTGCACCTTTTTGTTCATGCTTTGCTAGTTTCAATACTAGATATAGACTCTTGATTGTTATTATCTTGACTTGAATTGCATATACTACTTGCTTTACTTTGAAGTTTTTATATGTGTGTTAGCATTTCACCATAGAAATTACATGTGTTATCATTTACCTACTCGAGGACGAGCAGGAATTAAGCTTGGGGATGTTGATACGTCCCAAACGTATCTATAATTTCTGCTTGTTCCATGCCATTTTATGTGACATTGCTACATGTTTTGCTACACTTTTCTATCATTTTATACATATTTGGATTAACCTACTAACTCAGTGCATCCAGTGCCAGATTTTGTATGGTGATGTCTATAAGTTGCAGGTTTTTCCCCAATGTACATAGCTCCAAAAAATTCCAGAAAAAATCAGAGAAAAAATGAGAAGAATGGAAAATTTCTGAGCCCCACAGGAGAGATGGACGGGGGCCACCCCCTCCCAGGCAGCCAGGTGGCGTGGCCCACCTCCTGGCCGCCCCACCAGGGCGCCTAGGAGGTGGGGCCACCTCCCTGTGCCCCCCTTCGGCATATATTTCCTCCTCGTCTCGAAAACCCTTAGAGAGCCCCCCACATCGCGAATATATTCTCTGTTCTGCCGCCTCCGCGCTTCCAAGATCAGGAGTACCAGAAGACCTCTTCCCGGCACCCTGTCGGAGGGAGGATTGACCTCCGAGAGCTTCTCCACCACCATGGACGCTTCCCGAATGTGCCCTGAGTAGTCCCCCTTGGACCATGTGTCCATGACCAGTACTATGTGATGTCTTCTCTCCAATCTTGTGCTTCAATTCTTAGTCCTTGTGAGCTGCCCTACATGATCAACGCACCTATGTAATTTTCCTGCTGTTGCTATGCTGTGTTTGCTGGGATCCTAGGGATTATGAGATTATGTTCAGATCGTGATGAGTTATATATTTGGTTGACCTTTTATATTTTGTTCTTGAGTAATTCTTGCATGTTCTCCGTTACTTTTTATTGCTCTGGCTAAGTAGAAGATACTAACTCCAAGAGGGAGCCTTTATGCATGATTGTGGGTTGATGCCCCCCGATGTCTAGCTTGGGTGACAGAAACATGATACTAGGGGATGTGATGTTGCCACCAGGGAGAAAACAATGGTGCTTGTAACCACGGTTGCAAGGAATGTTTACCTTACGCAGAGTTTGTTAACGCAGTTGTCTGTTCCTTTGAGTTTACACTTTGGGTGGGGCTCTCAACTTAATACCAGCGAGATTTTCTGGATAGATATCTCAAGGTGGATGATTAATGAGTAGATGCAGATGGATTTCGTTCTACTTGTCTTGGCGTACTTCCCATACTTTTGAGCCTCTAGCTTTCCGGTAGCATAATTAGCATTGCGGTGTGTTTATAATTCTGTCAATTTCCATGCTGTAATTTGTGTACTGAGCTAGCTATTTTATCGTCTTTTGGGAGGGAGACATCACGAGTGAACATCATGGGACCCCGGTCCATATTTCCACCATTGTTTACACCTCCACTTTATTTACAGCTTTTACTTTCTGTTGCAATTATCACTACTATTATCCTGTTTCGTTTGATCCTTTGTAAACGACAAGGACGAAGGGATTGACAACCCCTCTGTACTCGTTGGGAGCAAAGTTACTTGTTATGTGTGAAGGTCCAGGTTAAGAAAGTGATATCGAGAAACGGTGCGTCACTTGCCGAGCCACCTACTTGTCGACCTTGGAGTCCTACTGGTCGAACAAAACCTTGGTATCTTCGCCAAGGGAAATTTTCTGCTATGCTACATCTCAACCTTCCACTTGGGGTAGCCAACGAGGAGCACTACCTAAGTTCCATCAAGGGTCTACCAAGTACAAAACTCGACTTACTTCCATGGATACTATCTCGGAATATTTGGCATTTAGCCAAATCCTGGAGTCAAGGCCCATCGATGCTACTTTGTACATCACCGGTTTATCATTGTCGAACAACAATATCTCGTTTACATATCATGAATGTTTGTACGACTTTTTTCTAACCTGTGCGGCTCAACTGCACACTTCACTACTAGAAAAATAGCTATAGCTAAGTGGTGTGCCATTACTATTTAGTAATGGCGCACCAGTGCATAGTGCGCCATTAAGGACCACATTAGTAATGGCGCACCTGGTCAGAGGTGCGCCATAATTATCTTTCTCCTGGTCTCACACCACTCCCCGTACTTAGTAACGGCACACGTGGCAGAAGTGTGCCATTACTATCCACGGAAACTAATGACGCACCTTATTCCAGGTGTGCCATTGCTAATCTAATCCCAACCGGCCGGCCCACTCCACCATAGTAACCCAATTTAATCCCCACCCCGGACTGGCTTCGGCTCCACTCGCAAACCCTACCGCCCCGTGCGCCCCCTCGCAAACCCTACCTCTCTCTCTACCCATCTCGCCGCCTCTCTCTCATGACCGCTCCACTAAGGTAATCCTCGCCGCGCCGCCCTCCCTTCCTCTCTCTGTCCCTCTCTCTCACACACACTCACACCGCGCCGCCCTCGCATATCCCATCTTCTCTGCCGTCGCGCCCCTCATCGGACGCCACCTCTCCTCCGTCTTCCTCCACCGCCTGTGACCCCGCTCCTCTGGTAAGCCTCCCCCTCCCTCCCTCCCTCTCTCTCTCTCCCTATATATTTCTCACCCAGTGCCCCCTCGCAGATAGACGCCACTGCCGTAGCGCATCCGACCTTCGCGACGCCGCCCCCCCCCCCTCCCGATCTCCTCCAACGCGCCACTTGCCAGATCTCCCTCGGCCCTAGCCGCCGCCCCACCCAACCGGCTGCTGTGCGCACCCATTGCCCCTCCCCAAATCTATAATAGCGTCTAAACCGGGGTCTAATTGTGGAGCAACGGGGTTTAGAGAAGGGAGGGGTGGCGCAGGGGCCTAGGGTTGTGTTGTGCTACACCCATTGCCCCTCCCCAAAATTATATGTCACAACCTTCTATTAGGTATGTGCTAGGATTCAAGTTCTTCATTGCATCATGTCAAAAATTTCAAAAGAAATCCAAATGGGGAAGCAAAAAGCCCCCAAATGAATTTAATTCAAATGGCTAGACAAAAAGTGCTTCCAAAAATCCTTCTGAACTTTTTGAAAAGTCTTATAATTGAGTGTGATCACATATCAAGTGACATGGATTCAATCCTATGCTCATTAATTTTTCAAAAATTCCACAAAGGCCTTAGAGATTAAATAAAACCCCTATTTGAATTTGAGTTCATATATTTTGAATTTAAAAAATATTCAACTCTTGGGAGTGGCTAGCTATATGTTATGTAAGTCCATATAAAAGATTTGGGGATTTTTAAAAATGCTTTGGTATTTTATTTAAGCAGAGCAAACGAATGACAGAAGAATTAAAAAATAAAGAGAGGCAGAGAAGGAAGGAGGCCAAACTTAGCTGTCCGGCCCAGCACAGCCCACCTTTCCCTTTGTATTTTCCTCCCCGCGCAGCCAAGCAGCTCGGTGGCGAGCGTAGAGAGCACGCCGACGTCTCCGTTGACACCTCCTACTTCTCTCATGCCACCTCCTTACGCCTAGAGATTCCCGGACGCCTCTCTCGCCCATTCCACACCCGGGAGACGTATCTCCCTCCGCCCTCTCTCAGTTTTCATCACCGCCCGAGCGCCGTTGCGGACACACCACCGTGCTTGTGTGGCCAACTTCGTCGTACACCCAAGACAAGTTGTCCAACACGCTCACCATGGATTACAACCTCACCGTGCGGCAGATCGGAAGCCTCATTGACCCTGAGCCATTGGAATCAAACCCGAGCCATCGCCGGACCCGCAAAACCTCGCCGTCGATTCCATCGTCACCGCGCCACTAGTGTCCACACCATCACCTCCACTGCCTTCCTGGTGAGCCGGCGGTCATTTCCCCTCTCCTTGCGCTATTTTTTGGTGCCCGCAATAGCCATCCCCGTCGAGCCCGAGCTCCGGCCGCCTCCACCTTTCTTTTCGGCGTGGATCCCATGCTTCCCGTCGATGCCCGTCTCGTCTGTGTTGTGCGCAAGTGCGCGAGCTTCATCCCGATGCACTCAACGCTGAAAATGGCGCATTGCCCCGCCGTCACCGTGCCACGCCACCGTGTGTGAAAGTCACCGACGACTAAACACCGGCTACCGACGTGGCGTGGTTGATCAAACCACTAACCCCCACCCCTTAGCCACGACCATGTGGGCCAAGCCCCCTAATCCCTCTTCTTAATTAAAACAAGTGAAATTAATTAACAATGTCACTGATAGAAGGGTCCCACATGTTAGTTTACATAGGACAAACCCCCCTGACGGAAGCATGACATCACAGTGATGCAGTAAACCTTTTCGATTTAACAGAATTTCCAAAAAATGATCAAAACATTGAAATGCTATAACTTTTAAACCATAACTCCAATTGAAATAACATATATATGTAGAATGATCAGAAAAATCCATAGAATTTGAATATGCACTTTGTTTTCATGACAAAATCCATAGAATTTTAATATGCACTTTGTTTTCATGACAAACCACTTTAAAGTGGAGGAACAGAAGCAAATGCATATATGGTTTATTTGAAAATCATATATGGAGTTTGAATTTGCAACTCAATTGCAATACACTTCATTTAAATAGAATCTTCAACACATCAGCACCCCTTACACCGTGTTATCACACTTGATCATGTGTTTGAGCATTGTTCATTCATATTGATTGCTATCTTGTGTTGTTTGCAATCGAATAGAAATGGAGCGGAAACCCAAGATCATCCCCGCCGTTGAAGACTCCCAGTACGACTCTCGTCGGCAAGGCAAGCAAACCCCATTGATCATGTCGATAAAAACCAAGTTCCTTCACATTCTCACTTATGCATGTTTAAGATGTCACCATGATCTGTTTCTACCGCATTTGTGAACCTAATCCTTTGCATGACCTATCATTTTGTCACAGTAGTAAGCAAACCGCAATCCTAGCAGATGTAGGATTTGATTGTTGATCATGTGGCGCCTGCAAATGTTACTGCTTATTTCATGCTTAGAGTGTTACAATAAGGTTACTATTATGTGATTCGGGATGGTAGTAATCATGTTGATGATGGTGGTAAAGTGTTGGTGAATTTGACCTAAACAAGGTGAACGATGAGAGGTTGTGTAGGATTACACAGTGGGTTGTCTCGTTGAACACCGCCGTAATCCTGAGTTATTGTATGGCAATCCAAGACAAAGACAACCACACATTGGGCTCACTGACCCCTCTCGGCCTATTACCTCAATCAGTGTTGATGTCCAGGAGCTACACTAGTTCGGGCTTTCCATTTGGCATATGCATAGAAAAAGAGTGAGCGGAAGGTTGCATCTTTTAGATATGTGGGTGGATCTATGAGACAGTGAAACCATATGTCAGGATGGCGTCTCGGTTGCCTACATTGTCTGAGTCCGTATTGTTGAACCGGTAGAACTATCGAGCGGGGTCTAACTCAGATAGTCGACTCCTGGAATAGACTATTTGTGAGCGAAGTGTCGTGGTGAAGATCCTCGCGTGGCACCCCAATGATGACGATTACTTGGCGGCAACTGATGGTCATGTTTGTGTAGACTACAACCCCTGCAGGGTAACAAAACTATTCGAATATCTGCGTCCGTGGTCATGGACTACTTGGAGACCTATGCTTGTTTATTAGACAAATTCAATGGTTATTCTAAAACTTGACAAGATAAGTGTGAGTGTTATGGTTTGTTTTCTTGTGGGAAATTGAGGAAGGATCCATAGTGGTGTATTGATTGCGAGACTTGGATAGATGGTCTCGAGTACGGTTCTTACCTCATTCTGGTAATCGTAGCACAGGTTAGCCAAGTCAAAGCTGACACTTCTGCATTACAGACCTGACCTCCCTTTACATTGCAAATTGAGCATGAGTAGTATAAATATGATGAAGGTCTTGTTGAGTAGGCCTTTGTACTCACGTTTTTTTATTTATGTTTTTCGATGAAACCACTGACTTCGATGGTGGGTTCTTCCTGGAGCTCGACATGGACTAAGCTAGTGTAGTTCCATACAACTGTCTGGTCCCTCGTGGAAGGGCATGTATGATAAATAAGGCTTCTCTAAGACATTTGTTAAACTTGTCTATACTCAGACCTATGTTGCTTCTGTTGCTTGTATGAATGTTGGATCACATTCATGTGATCTCTTTGTGTACTCTATGTAATTCAATAAAGATGTATACTTTGTAGAGTTCATGTTATGAGTACTTGCTGTTTAAACTAGACATGTACGTTGCGTGTATGTTTATAACATGCATGTCTTAGTGTGGGGTTTGAGAGCTTAGTTGTGGTCTCGCGGGAGGTCTTTATTACAGCCAGGTGGCTCTGAGTTGTGCAAATCTTGGAGCATCGCGATGCGATTGCACGTAACTCTATTACGTGGCACACTTTGTTGAATGATCGACCCTCCCGAGACCCCGACTAAGTGAATCGTGTCGAAGTTGTTTATGTAAATGCTCTGGTTCAATTGACAATATGGTTGAGGCGACATGTGTATGAGTATGTGATTTCACCACCCATAAGCATTTTGACTTGTGAGAGGACGATGAGGACCCATTTCAGTTGATCATCCGGGCCTGAATGAGATGCCCCTCACGTTCGAGCTTTTCGAGAGTGTCTTGTACTTGGCCTTGTCTGCTTAGACAAGTGGGTATGGCTCTCGGCTCTCCATATAATTGAATTGTGGCTAGAATTACATACGAATATTCCGGGTCCCGACATTATATAGGTGGCTAGGGGTCTATCCTAGCCGACCTAGGGGTCTGGACTCCCCCTGGGACTCCTACTCCCAAAGGGAGTCTTTCCCACCGGGGAGTCCCACCCCAAACAGTATTGCAGTCCTACTTGGAATAGGATTTCTTCCCCTATGGCACCCCACCTCCTTGGCCTACTTGGGGCAACCTAGGTGGCTTTCCCCCCAAGCTAGGGGGTGGGTGGAGTGGGTGGTACTGTGCAAAAACTTCTAGAACCTTCTAGAACCTTCTAGGACCTTCCAGGATGGTTTTGGGACATTCCAGAACCTTCAGGAACACTTCCAGGACCTTCCGGGACCATTCTCGGATGTTCTGATACCATATGGATAGTTTACGAAACCATCTGAGTTACATTTTAAGCTACCCGATGACCGTGAAAGTTGTTGGGACGCCCAGCGATTATCCGGAAACCATTTCGGTTGATCTAGGACTTTCCTAGTACCATTCTTATATGTTCCGGAACCACCTTAGACTACTCTACAATGATCCGGACATATCCTTAAATACCCAGAACTACTTCTGGTGCCCTTATGAACAATTTCATAAATACCGGAAACTTCTTCCGGTGCCTGTATGAACTATTCTTCTTTGCTTCCACTAAACCTTCTACCATTACAATATTCTAACAGACTATTGCCCATTAAGTGTGTGACCCAATAGGTTCTGTATTATGCGGACATGACTCCGAACGTATTTCGGACATAGGACAACAACCTTTTGTCAATAGCCAATAATCAACAGCGGAGCCATGGACACCCATGTTGACTCCCGCACATAAACGAAGAAACTTCGAGTGAACCTTTATGTTTAGTCATCTACCGTTCCCTTTGCTTCGCGATATATGACAAAGTTAGAGGAGAGAAGTTTGGCACCCATGTGTAACAACTTCTTGAACACGAGCCTCTCGTTATTCTCTTTGCTCGTTTGTCCCTTTATCACATTATCGTAATCCGGTATCCCTGTGAATAAATCACAATGCGTCTCGCCAGACTATAATGGATACCGTCATATCGAGTTGGCCCGAAGTAAATATCTCTTCATCGTGAAGGAGAAAATCCCAGTCTTGAACTATCGCAGTTACTAGACACACTATACGATGTACCCATAACTTATTTTACTACTTCCTAATAATGGGAAGATTCATCTAAGAACCAAAATACATCTTCTTGTGTGAAGGAACTCAACGCTCTCATGGTCTAAGTCATTACGCATATGATAACATTTCATGATATGAGTTGTAACATTGTTACGATGTGATCTCTAAGTATATCATTCAATACTTGGGTTGGTTCAACATCATTCTTCGGCTAACAATATGTTCTCATTTCTATTTACATCCTTATTACAAGAACAATGTCCATGATTAAGAAAACGTAATCATTAGTTAGCACATGATCTGGTCTTAGAGGCTAAACCAGGAAATCTTGGTGTTTACATTTCCACACATGCAAATGAGTTTTCTTATGAATCCGACAGTCAGGGTCATTGCAATTATAGCATAGAAATATAAACATTAATTATGAACGTGGAAATATATATAATAACATTTTATTATTGCCTCGAGGGCATATTTCCAACACATCCAAGGTGTAGTTCTTAAACTTGGTGCCGTTTTCACTCCTAGTAGCTATGTGACGTCCTCTCCCCCTCTTTGTTCTTCATGGATTAGACCTTGTGAGCTGCCATACATGATCAAGGCACATATGTAATTCTTTCTGCTGTTGCTATGTTGATTTTGCTGGGATCTGATGGATTATGAGACTATGTTCAAATTGTGATGAGTAATATATTTAGTTCTTCTCCTTTTATATTTTTGTTCTTGAGTAATTCTTGCATGTTCTCTGTTGCTTTTTATTACTTTGGCCAAGTGTTAGATTGCAACTCCAAGAGGGAGCGTTATGCATGATTGTGGGTTCATGCCACCCGATGACTAGCTTGAGTGACAAAATCATAAGTCTAGGGGATGTGTTGTTGCCACAAGAGGGAAAACAACAGTGCTTGTAACTGCAGTTGCAAGCATTGTTTACTTTACGCAAGTTTTTTTAATGCAGTTGTCTGTTTCTTTGGGTTTACACTTTGGGTGGGGCTCGCAACTTAATAACAGCGAGATGTTCTGGATAGATATATCAAGGTGGATGATTAGTGAGTAGACACAGATGGATTTCGGGCTACTTGTTTTGGCGTACTTCCCATGCTTATTAGCCTCTTCCTTTCTTTTGTAGAATAATTAGCATTGGTCTGCGTCCGTAATCCGTTCAATTGCCCAACTGTAATTTGTTTACCTCGCATAGTTGTTTATCGTCTGTTGGGAGAGAGACATCACTAGTGAACATCATGGGTCCCCGTTCCATATTTCTATTGGAGATATGCCCTAGAGGCAATCATGTTATGATGTTATCTCCTTATGTATTCATGAGTTATCTATATTGTCCTTGAACATCATCACTGATATGTATCAATAAGTATGTGACTTGTTTGTGAGACTATGTATTCTATGATGTTTGCTCTAATGGTCCCTAGTCAATAAGGTTATGCAGACACATATCCTTGACTAATATATGATTCCGTTGATGACTATGTTTCACAAGTCATGGGCATAGAGATGCTACCCAATAGTATGGACTTAGTGATGGAGAATCACTGAGTTTGACAGGGACCCACTTTGAGACACAGCGAGATAATGTCATTTGTTAGTCTCAATACAATGTATATGACATGACCTAGACCTGAGGTCCTCGCATGTTCTCGGGATGAGGAATGACTCACTTCGGGACTATCAAACGCTACACCGTGACAAGGTAAGTTATAAAGTTAGCTTTCGGGTGAGTCATGATACATGCCGCGAGAAATGGTTGATCAAGATGGCATTTGACCCTCCACCTTAGAGAGATATTCTCTGGGCCCTCTCGAGTGATAAGATTCAGAAAGCATATCCATGCGATATGGGTTAAGTGTTAACCTCGTTCAGGAATCTTTATCACGGTATCGAGAAGAGAGGTCAAGCTATCACAAGGGTGACAAGTACTCGCCTTGAGCTAGACAACATATATCGTGAGGCAAAAGGAATGTTGCATATGACACTTTTTAATGGTACTTCTTATGACTTTACGCATATATGGGAGTCGGCACGTTCTGCTAGGAAGCGCTACCGACTATCGAACCAGATGTGATCCGGGACGTTTCCATGTGTACGTGAACCTACAGGGTCGCGTGGTTAAGGGGAAATGAGCCCATTCGGATATGATCTGAATGGATTATGGATGGAGGGTCCGGATTGCCTCAAGGGTTGAGGGCACTCCAAGGGCGCCAATATAACGTCTAGGGCACACCTCGAAGGGGTAGGGGTCAGTCCACAACCCTAGCCGCCACTCCACATCCAGGCCAAGATGATGGACCTAGCAGTCCGCCGCCTGCCGCTCCTCCTTGTACGTGCGCATCCCTTGGAGGCATTGCACCTCCGGCGCTTGGACGAATTGTTCGCGGGATCAGATCGCGGGACTCTGTTCGTGGGATTAGTACAAGGGATCGGTTCGAGGGATTCGAGGAGCAGCCACCGACGCGCATCGCCAACTCTCCTTCCGCTGTCGTGAATGCGCGTCTAGTGGTAATCCCTAATCACGTAGTTCATCCACAATAGCAGTGATCTTGGTTGTGCATGGTAGGAAATTTTTAATTTGGTGCTAGTGTAGCGTACTGCGTATCCCAACAGTGGTATCATAGCCTCTGATATGTGGTGGTGATTTCGTGGTGAATTTGCATATGGAGATGTGTAGATCAGATTAGTTTTGCATGTATGTTTGAGGTGTCGATTTCCGATCTGTCCCGAGGCGTGAGCTACTTAGGTCGTGCCACGACTTGTCCCTAGAGGTCAGTTTTCTGCCATTGGGATAGACAGTGTGACGTAAACCCTATTGTGTCGCGCGGATATCACTAGGTGATTGATCTGGGACACGGCGTGGATATGATCTGCGCTGTCCAGAAATCTGTGAGCAGGTTTGGTTCAGAGGCCGTATCTTGGTCATATGAACTCCGATTGAGTTCCGTGACCTACCAAACAATGCAGAATGAAAATATATCCAAAGCAGGGAATGATTTTTCGCAGACCTACTTTGACTAGTCCAAAAGAGGTTTAGACGGCGGTAGAACGTCTAACTCAGTTTTGCAGGGAATGATTGTGATCTGGTATAGCCCATTTTGTGTCTTGTTATTCATGACCTGCGTGTCATGGTTTTGAAAACCGGTTGGAGCCATATGGTTGTCTCATTATTTTATAATGACCTGCGTGTCAACTTGTGAAGCCATTTAATGTAATTTACTTTCATAGCTATTAGTTTGTGATATCATAGTATCTTATGTAACACTTGGCGGTTGACACTATGGCGTGGAGATGGAGATCACCACGAGGACAAACGTACATGGAGATTGAGATCGCCATGGTAGGTTCACGCACATGGAGACGAAGATCACCATGCGCTATAATAAAGGGGCTATACCATATCACTTATATAAACTGCCTATGAAAGTTTATCCGTTTATGCATCCTTCTTTGCCTTGGTAGATGTTTTAAGTAGGATGATCCCTGAAAGAATATCAAGTAAAAATGCCTCCCCAATTACTGCACCATCACATGTCATGTATATTTAGTAGTCGGCCTATAAAATTAGGGTCCTGCTAGATCTCCTTGGCGTGGTGGGTTTGTGTCAGACACTTACACGCAGAGCACTTGGTTAACTTGACGAGGCTATCAAAACAATTTTTGGCCTCGCGTCATATGATACTAAATCGGTTGTTCACATTTTCAACTCGATGCAGGGACTAAAAGGGCATAGAGATTTCTCAAGTGGAGAAGTTGACATACACGTCGGGAATAAAGCAAGAGTTGCTGCATTAGCCGTCGGCACTACACAACTTAATTTACCTTCTGGTTTTGTAATGGATCTTGATAATTGTTATTATGTTCCATCTTTGAGTCGAAACATTATATCTGCCTAATGTTTGATGAGACAAGGTTATGAATTCATTATTAAGGACAATGGTTGTCCTATATATTTGAATGAGATGTTTTATAGCTTGGCACCCATTGTGAATGGGTTATTAATTTTGAATCTTGAAGGTGAATCTGTCTATAATATAAATGCCAAGAGACTTAAACCTAATGATCTAGGCTTACTTTTGGCACTTTCGGCTTGGTCACATAAGTGAAAAACGCATGAAGAAGCTCCATAATGATGGACTTCTAAATTCATTTGATTTTGAATCATTCGAGACATGTGAATCATGCCTACTTGGAAAGATGACCAAGAAACCTTTTGCGAACAGTTGCGAGAGGGCGTCCGACTTATTGGAACTCATACATACTGATGTGTGTAGACCAATGACCACGCCTGCTAGAGGTCGTTACCAGTACTTCGTGACTTTCACCGATGACTTGAGCAGATATGGATATATCTACTTGATGAGGCACAAGTCGGAAACCTTTGAAAAGTTCAAGGAGTTTCAGAATGAAGTAGATAATCAACTTGGCAAGACGATCAAACTTCTACGATCACATCATGGAGGTTAATATCTGAGTCAAGAGTTTGATGATCATCTGAAGAGTCGTCGAATAGTTCCACAACTCACTCCTCCTAGAACGTCGCAAAGAAATGGCGTATCGTAATGGAGGAATCGCACCTTGTTGTACATGGTTCGATCGATGATGAGCCAGTCAGATATACCGTTGGCATTTTGGGGTTATGCTCTAGAAACTGTAGCTTTCACACTAAACAAAGTACCATCTAAATCCGTAGATAAGATACCATATGAGATATCGACTAGGAAGCGTCAAAGTTTGTATTTTCTAAAGATTTGGGGTTGTGAAGCATTTGTTGATGCCCCACAGGCGTAAGGGATAGAGATAGTCTTCGCGGGTAAGTTAACCCAATTTATTGATTCGACACACGGGGAGCCAAAGAGTATTTATAAGCTTTGACAGTTGAGTTGTCAATTCAACCGCACCTGAAATATACTTGCTTCTAACGATAGATAAGTGGTAACGATAATATGATAGTGATTATAGACACAGCAAAAGTAAATAGCAAAAAGTAACAACTAATAACCAGCAGGATTAAAAACACTACAGGCTAGGGAGATGGATGGTTGGGCGCTGCATGGATCAGAGTGAACATATAATAGATTCTAACACGGGGCAAGGCACACAGAAAAGCAATGATCATCTAGGCAAATATCAAACAATAGGCATGTATCCCGTAGGTAGTTGTGCGTGCTTGCAATAAGAACTTGCACAACATCTTTTGTCCTACCATCTCGCTACGAACGGGGCCAAAAGGAACTTATGGAGATTAAGGTGCTCCTGTCAAAGAGCACCAGAACAAAGCAATAAACTCAATGGATACATGGAATCCTCAAATTATGGACCATTCCCCTTTGGTGTCCCAAGCTGTCACTTTTGGGATCATAATAGGTGCATACAACTCATAGATAGGATCTAGAACACAAATATATTCATGAAAACACATAGGGTTCAGATCTGAAAACATGGCACTCGGGCACAAAGTGACAAGCATTAAGAACAACGAATTGTAGCAAAGATGATAAACACCAAAGTAGATGATAGGCAACATGCCCCCAACAATCTGACGAACTATTACATGATTAAACTCATCCAATCCCTACCATCCCCTTTGCCTACAGCAGGGAATTACTCCCACATATGAAGAGAAGTCATGGAGGATGGATGGAGTGGCGATGGTGATGACGATGGCGACGATCTCCCCTCTCCGGAGACCAAATCACCCTCTAGATCAGCCCTCCCGAAGAAGAACAGAGGGTGGCGGCGAATCCGCGGCGGAAACTTGGAAAACGACTTCTTTTCTGGGGTTTTCTCCTCACGGGGATAAATAGGAGTCTCGGTAGGGCACCAGAGGAGGGGGGAGCAGCCCAGGCGGCCTGAGGGCGCGGCCCCAACCCTGGCCGCGCCAGGGGGGCGCCTGGGGCCCCCAGGGCTCCCCTCTGGTCCCACTTCTGGCTCCTGGCTCCTTCGGGTGCGTGGATTTTCAGGTAATTTTCTGGGAATTTTCTGGGACATCTAAAAATCCATTTTCCTGCGCACAAATAAACCATAGAGGCAGCTCTGCTGAAAACAGCCTTGGTCCGGGTTAGTTTCGTCCAAATCATGCAAGAATGAGGGCAAAACAATATCAAAAGTGTTTGGAAAAGTAGATACGTTTGAGACGTATCAACTCCCCCAAGCTTAGCATATTGCTTGTCCTCAAGCAATTCAGTTCAACGAATTGGACGCGACAAAGAAAACTTTGAAAAACTCTTTTGCTTCAACAGATGTATATAAACATGTACTACGAAAAGAGGTTAGCAAGTATTGAAACAATGCTACAAGGACAATGCACAAAGCAATTCTCTTTCATGTGATCAGTCACAAACAACTAAAAGTAAATAATAAGCTACTGAAAATCAAAACAGGATCACAATGCACATAGCTTGAACATACTTGAGTGGCATTTCGCTAGCCTCCATGAGTGAAGCAAAACATAAATGCAGAAACTCCTCCGGAGTTTTAAAGGTGACTAGAACTCAGTATTTTAGACTAGCAATAACACAAGCATGCAGAAGACAATGTTATACTTTGGGACAATGCATGCTATGCTAAGAATGACAATTATGCTCTCATAGTTGGTGCTTTGAAGGAAGAAGGGGAGACTCTCGAACCGTGGCTTTTGATGTCAAGGTTGAAAACCCGTGAATGGAAGCAAAGACTAAACATGTGCCAGAGCTCTTGGTTTTGAAAACAGAGATAAAATATTTTTGAGAAGTGCAACTTTCCAGTCAACGGTGAACGGTAAAGGTCTCTCAATATCTCCCATGCCAACCATATATAATGCTTTTTGCTTACACATATTCCCTTATCCATTAATCTTCGATGGTCTATGGAACCTTTTATTTTTCCTAAAGGATGGAAGGAGGGTATCGTTCCACCTATCATAAGCATCATTTGGTCCATTTCAATCCATCATCAAGTATGGGGGAGGTGTAACTCTCATATTTTTTTATTTTTCTGTTTTGACTAGTTAAAACTTCCGTCAAAATATTTTTGGCATGAAAGATACTGATTTTCCCTCACCGCACCATGAGCTTGTACGGTTACAAAAGGGAAACTTTTGAATAAATTTCGAGATGGCATAAGAAAGTCTAAGTTAGGAGTGGCCGGTAAATACGACATATAGGTAGGTATGGTGGACTCAAATGGAACAACTGGTTTTGAAAAGGACTTTGGAAGCACAAACAGAATTCCGCTTGGTGCGAGCGAAGGCTAGCAAAAGACTGGGAAGCGACCAACTAGAGAGCAATAACTGTCATAATCATGCAGAGCGACAAAGCAACATTGAATCGGGCATGAAAGTGATATAACTATTCTGAAACAAAAAGACCATCAAGGAAAGAGTAGACTTTTTAGTCTTAAGCATGTGTGAACATATGCCAAGTCAATCCAAAAATTCTCTGATGGGAAATACCACTCCAGTATGCCAAACCATGAACAATGCAATGCATGTAAATCATTTCAACAACACATTATGTACTGTAGCTATTTGAGACTAGCCACAAGGAAAGCATTAACACTGGGAAAGCATTGTAAACATAGCACTATGTCGCTACAAGCTGGTCTCTAGATCATAAGTACAGGCATATGTACAAAAGTAGAAACAAGAAGAGTTCATACCGGTTTTCATTGTTGCTTCCCTTTCATCGATCTTCGTCATTACAGCCTTGTCACTTGCACGATAGAACGTAGGAAATATAATCAAATGCCATCACGGACTCGAGATGATCTCTGAAAACAAAGCAAACTAAAGAGAGAAAGGAAATCTTTTTGGGTTTTTCAAAGGTTAAAATAAAGAAAGAAAACGGGAAAAAACTTCGAAAAGATCAAAGCGAATAAAATGGATAATACAATGGAAAAGTGAGAAGGGCACGTACTCCCCCAAGCTTAGGCTTTTGGCCTAAGTTGGTAGCGGCTAATGTCCCCAGGAGCCTCCTGCTCCAGGGTAGTACGGGTGAGTCCATGGATCGAATGAGGCTTCCGGCGTGTACACCGAAGTCCTGGAATCCTCCCACGAAGAAGGATCCGCGCTCCAAGAAGAGGAAGACCCTTCACCAAGCTGGGTGACGGTCTCTCCCTGGAAAGGTGGGAACTCACCATGCTCCTCCTCGTCGGGCACAACCCCCTCCATGGGGTTATGAAACAGACGCTGGACCACGAACTCATCGAACTGGATAACATCAAAGGACCATCTGTTCCTGCGAGAAAAATCAAACAAAAGAGGTGCAGGTAGACGGATATATCGTTCCGTGGTAGATCCGAAACGTATGATATAATCAAGGTTACCAAAATCGGAATTCATGGTAACAAATTTATGCCTTTTCATAGCAGCAAGATCAAAACTTAAATAAGTAAAAGGCTTATCATCGGGGTGTGGGGTGCCATTAATAGACTCTAGGATAAGTGTGGCGTAAACGCCACCAAATAAGTCTCCCTTGTTACCGTTCATAACAAGGCGTCGAGAAATTAAGGCACACACATTATAATCAAACTTCCCTGAAAGGGCTGTTGCCAGGATAGCAATATCCGGCGCAGATATGTTGCTCGTGTTGTCACGAGCTAACACCCCTCTAGCAATATAATACGCAAAATACCTAAGGTGTGGAAATAAGATGCTGGAGATCTTTGACCGATGAATATCCCTCGTATCCATGCTACAGAGCGAGTTGAAGACGGTTCTCAGCTCGGAGGGCTGAGAGCTCATCTTCGCCGTCTATCCCACGTTCGGCACACCTATTATTTCACAAAACCTTTCCAAAGGCATGGTCAAAAGATCATTATAAATTTTAAACTCAACAGAACCAGCAACAAGGTTATATCTAAAACTGTTAATGAAACAGGGGGTGAGGTTTTGATAATGGGTAACACGGCACGTTGCAAGCCGCGTCAAACCTGCATTAGCACAAAGATTATAAAACTCCTCCCTGATTCCTGGAGCTTCAAGGAATTCATCGCACGGGAAAGTCATTGCACATGCTTGATTTGTGTCCTCCAACAACTCCAAGGGCACATGATCTTCGTTGTAGCTCACCCTAGCAGTCAAGGGTGAAGCTGAAGCTCTTGTAACTCGATCGGAGCGCTCGGGCCTTTTCTTCCCAAGCCACCCCTTTGCTCTTCCTAGCAAACTCATTTCTGAAATTTTTGACAAATTGAAAAAACAAGGATTTAAACAAAGTAGTTAAGGCAAACTACTCAACTCACTTACCTAAGGCATAAATTTGCATCAAAACTTGGAAAATAAAATTCTACACATGCATGCAAGCTCATATAAACAACACCAAAAACTACTAAATACTCACAAATGAAGCCGCCAATCAAAAATCTAATTGGAGGGGTGAAGGAGTTACATATCAGGGAGTATTTTCTCAAAATTTCAGCTCGAATGGTGGGCTATATAGAGATATCGAAAATCGCCTCCAAAAACAACAAGAACGAAAGAACTGGAGAAGAACTCGTGTTTTTGGAGAGAGACGAAGGAGTGGGAAGAAGACATACCTGGCTGGCTGCCCTGGGGGCCCCAGGCGCCCTGTGGGCGCGGCCAGGGGGCAGGCCGCGCCAGCTGGCCGCCTGGGCCACTGGTGGCCCCCCCTGGTCAGCCCCAGGTGCCTCTGGGTCACTCCCGGCATGGAAATTTTTATTTTAATTTTTCCGGAATTTTTCTGAAAACTTCATTGTTGAAAATTTCTCGGAGTTCAAAAAGCTGAAAAACTTTCTGAAACTTAAAGCGGTCAGTAGTATTGTGAAGCTTCAAAAAAATAAAAACTTGGTACAACAAAGAGAATGAAAGCTAAAGAAAATGAAAACATAACAAGCTTAACTTTTGACCTATATAAAACAAGCCCACTAGCAAGGTTGATCAAGTCTTACCAACAAACCGGCGATATATAGAACAAAAAATCTCCCCTCTTATGAAATGATCATTGCACCTTTACATTAATGGACATTGTCCCCACCATAATGGTTTTGTATTTGTGGTGCACATGTAGTGGACAGTCCCATTCTCCAATCTTCACGGTCTCGATATTCTCTATAGAGTTAAGGCCATGCCTCTTGTTGATCTTCTTTGGAAAATACACCATGTCTTCTTTATCATCAACGTTGAAGGTGACCTTTCCTTTATTGCAATCAATGATAGCACCTGCGGTGCTATGAAAAGTTCTACCAAGAATAATGGACATGCTCCCATCCTCGGGCATGTCAAGCACAACAAAATCTATAAGGATCAAACAGTTAGCAACTTCAACGGGTACATCCTCACAAATACCTATTGGGACAGCTGTTGACTTGTCAGCCATCGGAAGGGAGATATCTCTATGGATTAGTTTCTCTAAAAAAAGCCTTTTGTAAAGAGAGAAGGGCATAACACTCACTCCTGCACCAAGATCACATAAAGCAGTTCTGACGTAATTATTCTTTATGGAGCAAGGAATGGTGGGTATACCTGGATCGCCGAGCTTCTTAGGAATCTTGCCACTGAAAGAGTAGTTAGCAAGCATAGTAGATATTGCCTCATTCGGAACTTTTCTTTTATTAGTAACAATATCTTCCATATATTTCGAATAAGGAGGTAACTTAATAGCATCAGTCAAAGGAATTTGAAGAAAAAGAGGTTTCATCCATTCACAAAATTTATTATAATTCTCTTCTTCTTTAGATTTGAGGGACTTACCTGGAAAGGGCATGGTTTTTTGTATCCATGGTTCTCTTTCCTTCCCATGTCTCCTTGCGATGAAGTCTTCTTTAGAGTACCTCTTGCGTTTATCGGGTGCTTCTTCTTCTCTTACCTTGAGAGGATCATCCTTCTCAGCGTCCTTTTCTTCAGACTCGGCACCGTCTTCTGTTTCAGCATCGGAGGTAGAAATGCTGTTAGGATCAACAGCTGGCTTTTCACTTGTAATAGGATCATCGGGATTGTCAGCCTCCTTGTGTTTCTTCTTCCTCTTTTTCTTCGGAGAGCTAACAGTCTCGTCTTCTTCTTGTACTTGAGAATCTTGTTCGATCCTCTTTGGATGCCCCTCAGGATAGAGTGGGTCCTGGGTGTGTGTTCCACCCCTAGTTTTTATTCCATAAGCTTGTATGTCCTGTTTGGCATTATTAGCAAGCAAATCTTTTTGCACATTAGAAATTTGTTCAAGATGAGTTTGAACCATATGAAAATGCTTAACGAGACATTTCACATCATTAACTGTTCTTGATAGCAAGAGAATTATCATGCAACTGACTTTGTAACTTCTAATTAAAATGGTCTTGCTTGACAATAAAATTATCAAGCTCATCTAAACATTGGTCGGGAGGCTTACCTTTAGGGATGTCACATTCAGTAAAATCTAATAGAGAGTGTACCTCTACCAAGGGAGGGTGAGTAGTAGGCTCACACAACTTGTCAATAGGCGGTAAATTCTTCACGTCTTCGACTTTAATACCTTTCTCCTTTATAGACTTCTTTGCTTCTTGCATATCTTCGGGATTCAGAACAAGCATGCCCCTCTATTTTGGTGGTAGAAGTGGCTCAGGAACGTACCAATCTTCATGGTTCTTGGCGATTTTGCACATTAATTCTTCTGCATCATCCGGTGTTCTTTCCCTGAAAACACAACTAGGACAACTATCCAGGTAGGTTCTGGATTCGTCGGTTAAACCAGCATAAAATATATCAAGCAATTCATTCTTGGGGATCCCATGTCCCGGCATAACCTTAAGTAAATCACAAAACCTCCCCCAAGCTTTAGGGAGTTGCTCATCCTGCAATTGTTTAAAGTTATAGATTCTTTGCAAAGAAGCATGTTGCAGATGAGCTGGGAAATATTTATCAACAAAGAATTTGACTAAGTCCTGAGGACTCTTAACGGAACCATGATTTAGCGTCTTCCTTCAAAGAAAAAGGAAAAAGCTTGGCCACATAGAAGTTTCGTATCTTCTCATCAGTAGTGAATAGGTTGCTTAACTCAGCGAGTTTTGTCAAGTGTGCTATAGCATCATCATTTTATCTCATAAAGGGGGTCAGCCTCGACTGTAGATATAAGTGAAAGATCAACAGAGAAATCATAATCAGGATCAGTGATGCATATAGGAGATGTGGCAAATTGAGGGTCAGGAATGACTTTGTTCTTCATGTCGTGCCTTTTGAGCAACTCTTTAACAGCACCAGGGTCAGAGTCGACACACTCTCTAAGTTCCCTGCAAAAATCATCATCAAGAGTAACATAATCATCATCAAGGATTCTCTCCTTGAGTTCATCTAAGCTCGGGTAACCAAAGGTTTTCCAGGTAGGAATATAGGTAGCAGGGGTCTCGGTCTTGGATTTTGCTGCAGCCTTAGCAGTCTGAGTTTCAACATAGTGACCAAGAAAAGTGGCATCATCAAGAGTAGTGGAAGCATCGTCAAAAGTATCGGACATAGTAAAAAACTCAATAGAACCATCATGTAGTGGTGGTGAAGTAAACTTACTCATAACAGAAGGTGAATCAAGTGTAGCACTAGTGTTCAGAACGGTACCTTTTCTTGTACGGGATGGTAAGATCGGAACCTTGGGGTCTCCTTTCTTACACATAGCGGATGATATGCAGCAGGAAGGATACTTCAAGTATACTTGTAAATATTGCTATGCTCCCCAGCAACGGCGCGAGAAAACGTTGCTTGATGCCTCACAGGCGTAAGGGATCGAGATAGTCTTCGCGGGTAAGTTAACCCAATTTATTGATTCGACACACGGGGAGCCAAAGATTATTTATAAGCTTTGACAGTTGAGTTGTCAATTCAACCGCACCTGAAATATACTTGCTTGCAACGATAGATAAGTGGTAACGATAATATGATAGTGATGATAGGAACAACAAAAGTAAATAGCAAAAAGTAACAACTAATAACCAGCAGGATTAAAAACGCTGTAGGCTAGGGAGATGGATGGTTGGGCGCTGCATGGATGAGAGTGAACATATAATAGATTCTAACACGGGGCAAGGCACACAGAAAAGCAATGATCATCTCGGCAAATATCAAACAATAGGCATGTATCCCGTAGGTAGTTGTGCGTTCTTGCAATAAGAACTTGCACAACATCTTTTGTCGTACCATCCCGCTACGAACGGGGCCAAAAGGAACTTATGGAGATTAAGGTGCTCCTGTCAAAGAGCACCGGAACAAAGCAACAAACTCAATGGATACATGGAATCCTCAAATTATGGACCATCCCCATTGGTGTCCCTAGCTGTCACTTTTGGGATCGCCGGTTCCGGACCATAATAGGTGTATACAACTCATAGATAGGATCTAGAACACAAATATATTCATGAAAACACATAGGGTTCAGATCTGAAAACATGGCACTCGGGCCCAAAGAGACAAGCATTAAGAACAACGAATTGTAGCAAAGATGATAAACACCAAAGTAGATGATAGGCAACATGCTTCCAACAATCTGACGAACTGTTACATGATTAAACTCATACAAACCCTACCATCCCCTTTTCCTACAGCAGGGAATTACTCACACATATGAAGAGAAGTCATGGAGGATGGATGGAGTGGCGATGGTGATGACGATGGCGACGATATCCCCTCTCCGGAGGCCTAATCAGCCTCCAGATTAGCCCTCTCGAAGAAGAAGAGAGGGTGGCAGCGGCTCCGCGACGGAAACTGGGAAAACTACTTTTTTTCTAGGGTTTTCTCGTCAGGGGGATAAATAGGAGTCTCGTTAGGGCACGAGAGGAAGGGGGAGCAGCCCAGGCGGCCTGAGGGCGCGGCCCCACCCCTGGCCGCGCCAGGGGGGCGCCTGGGGCCCCCAGGGGTCCCATCTGGTCCCACTTCTGGCTCCTGGCTCTTTCGGGTGCGTGGATTTTCAGGTAATTTTCTGGGAATTTTCTGGGACGTCTAAAAATCCATTTTCCTGCGCACAACTAAACCATACAGGCAGCTCTGCTGAAAACAGCGTTAGTCCGGGTTAGTTTCGTCCAAATCATGCAAGAATGAGGGCAAAACAATAGCAAAAGTGTTTGGAAAAGTAGATACGTTTGAGACGTATCATTTGTCAAGCGACTTGAGTCGGACAAGCTCACACCCAAATCGGATAAGCGCATATTCGTGTGATATCCAAGGGAAACCTTAGGGTATTACTTCTATAGCCGACAAGAGGGAAAAGTGTTTGTCGCTCGACACAGTACCTTGCTTGAGAAAGAGTTTCTCACTAGGAAGGCTAGTGGGAGGACAGTGCAACTCGAAGAGGTTCGAGATAAACCACTCGGGGAAGACACGGCAAGTGATGCCATTACGGCAAAGCCAGTTAGTGAACTCGTGGTTGAAGTAGCACCCGCACCACAAAGGTCAGAAAGGCTATGTAATGCAAGCAATGTATTGTTGTTGGACAAAAATGATCCTTTGACATATGCGGAAGCGATGATGGATCCAGATTCCGAGTTATGTCTTGAGGCCATGAGATCCTAGTTAAAGTCCATGTATGACAATCAAGTTTGGAACTTGGTTGATCTGCCAAATGGTGCAAGAAATATTGAGTGCAAATGGATCTTTAAGAAGAAAACTGATATGGATGGAAATGTTCAAATCCATAAAGCTCGACTTGTCGCGAAGGGGGTTCGACAAGTTCAAGGAATTGACTACAACGAGACCTTCTTGCCTGTAGCAATGCATAAATCAGTTCGGATCATTCTAGATATAGCTGCCTATTTCAATTATGTGATTTGGCAGATGGATGTCAAAACAGCTTTCCTTAACGGAAATCATGATGAGCACGTGTATATGATATCCAAATGTTTTGTCGATCTAGAGAATTCTAGTAAGGTATTGATGACCCTCAACTGTAGGGGACCGAGATAGTCTTCGCTGGCAAGATAACCCAATTTATTGATTCGACACAAGGGGCGCCAAAGAATATTTAGAAGCTTTGACAGTTCAGTTGTCAATTCAACCGCACGTGAAATATACTTTCTTGCAACAAAATATTAATAGCAACTGTGGTATGATAGTGGTAGTGATGACAGCAAAAGTAAAACAACAAAAGTAACTAATAGTAACTAGCAAGATTAAAATACTGTAGGCCAGGGAGATGGATGTTTGGGCACTACTTGGATAAGAGTGAACATGTAACAGATTTTAACACTGGGCAAGGCACATAGAAAAGCAAGGATCATTAGGTAAATATCAAACAGAGACATGTATCCCGTAGGTAGTTGTGCGTGCTTGCAATAAGAACTTGCACAACATCTTTTGTCCTACCATCCCACTACGAAAGGGGCCAAAAGGTACTTATGGAGATTAAGGTGCTCCTGTCAAAGAGCACCAGAACAAAGCAATAAAATCAACGGATACATGAAATCCTCAAACTATGGACCATCCCCTTTGGTGTCCCAAGCTGTCACCTTTGGGATCCCCGGTTCCGGACCATAATAGGTGCATACAACTCATAGATAGGATCAAGAACATAAATTTGCTCATGAAAACACAAGCAGTTCAGATCTAAAAACATGGCACTCGGGACCAAAGTGACATGCATTAAGAGCAACAAGTTGTAGTAAAGATGATAAACACAAAAGTAGATGATAGGCAACATGCCCCCAACAATCTGGCAAACTATTACATGATCAAACTCATCCAATCCCTACCATCCCCTTTTCCTACAGTAGGGAATTACTCACACATGTGAAGAGAAGTCATGGAGGGAGGATGAAGTTGTGATGGTGATGACGATGGCGATGATCTCCCCTCTCCGAAGACCAAATCAACCTCCATATTAGCCCTCCCGAGGAAGAACAGATGGTGGCAGTGGCTCCGCGATGGAAACTGGAAAAGTGACTCCTGTTCTGGGGTTTTCCCGTCACAAGAATAAATAGAGGCGTCGGTAGGGCACCAGAGGAGGGGGGAGGCCCCCAGGCGGCCTCCTAGCGCGGCCAGGAGTGGGGCCGCGCCAGCAGGGCGACTGGAGCCCTTGTGGCCCCCCTCTGGCCCCACTTATGGTCCGTGGAAGCTTCGAGTGCGTGGATTTTTGCTGATTTTTCCTAGAATTTTCCGAAATAACTAAAAATCCATTTTCGTGCACACAATAAAACCATACAGACAGCTCTGCTCAAAACAACGTCAGTCTGGGTTAGTTCAGATCAAATCATGCAAGAATGAGGTCAAAACAATAGCAAAAGTGTTTGGAAAAGTAGATACGTTTGAGACGTATCAAATCCCCCAAGATTAGCACATTTCTTGTCCTCAAGCTATTCAGTTCAGCGAACTGGACGCAACAAAGAAAACTTTGACAAACTCTTTTGCTTCATAAGATGTAAATAAGCATGTACTACGAAAAGAGTTTAGCAAGTATTGAAACAATGCTATGAGGACAATGCACGGAGCTATCCTTATTTCAAGTGATCAATCACAAACAACCAAAAGTAAATAATATGCTGCTGAAAATAAAGACAAGATCACAATGCACATAACTTGAACATACTAGAGTGGTATCTCGCTAGCCTCCATGAGTGAAGAAAAACATAAATGCAGAAACTCCTCTGGAGCTTTAAAGGAGACTAGAACTAAGAATTTCAGAACAAGCAATATCACAATCATGCGGAAGACAATGTGGTACTTTGGGACAATGCATGTTACACTAAGAATGACAATTATGATCTCAATAGTTGGTGCTTTGAAGAAAGAAGTGGAGACTCTCGGATTGTGGCTTTTTGATGGCAAGGTTGAAAACCTGTGGTTGGAAGCAAAGACTAAACATGTGCCAGAGCTCTTGGTTTTGAAAACAGAGATAAAATTCGTTTTGAGAAGTACAACTTTCCAGTCAACGGTGAACGGTAAAGGTCTCTCAGTATCTCCCATGCCAACCATATTAATGCTTTTTTCTTACACTTTTGTTCCCTTATCCATAAATCCTTTGACGGTCTATGGTGCCTTTTTATTTTGCCTCAAGTATGGAAGGAAGTTTTCTCGTTCCATCTATCATTAGCAGCATTAGGCCCATTTCATTCCATCATCAAGTATGGGGGAGGTGTAACTCTCTTTCTTTTCAAAAAAATTTGACTAGTTAAAACTTTCGTGAAAATAGCACTACTAGGGAAATAGCTATACATGGAAAGCTTATTAGTGGCGCATATAGAAAGCCATGCGCCACCATCTGTTAGGGGTAGCGCACTGGAAAATAATGCGCCACCCATAAGGTCCCGACCTTATAGGTGGCGCATTATTTTCCAGTGCGCCACCCCTAAGAGTGGGCCGGCCTAGATGATCTTATACGTGGCGCATCTAGCAATATGCGCCACCCCTAAGAACCTTATGGGTGGCGCATTTACAGAATGCGCCACGCCTAAGAGCTTAGGGGTGGCGCATTCTGTAAATGCGCCACCCATAAGGTCCATAGGGGTGGCGCATTTCCCTAATGCGCCACCCATAAGTGCTTAGGGGTGGCGCATTTCAGAAATGCGCCACCATTGACTTTATATATGCGCCACTAAATGCCTAGAGCTGCCCTTATCTATCCACCCCACCTACCACCTCTCATTCACTCCACACAATTCTCAAACTAGATACAATCTTCTCACCCTAGATCTATTCGGTTTTTTCCTCCTCCCCACCTCGTTTCTTCCATTTATCCATCGATACTTGGCATTACATCTATTTTGTTTCATATTGAAGTAAGTGGACCTCCTCCCAAACTCTTTTGTTCCATTTATGACCCATATACTTGCCTTTATTAGCTTGGGGTTTGTTGTATATGTGAAGCTTGGGTTTGATGTATATGTGAAGCTTGTGGTGGTTTGATGTATATGTGAAGCTTATGGTGGTTTGATGTATATGTGTATCTTGAGTGGAAAATGTTTTTCCGAAATGTCGATTCATCTCCGTTTCGGCAAATTTCTGGCGCACTCTCCGCATGCTCCCATGCATTATTAGGGAAGGTCATGCTCCCATGCATTATAATTGTGTTGCTCTCTCCGTGCACACAGGTGATCGACCATGGTCCGCGAGATGCTGAGCGATATCACCGTGGCTAGGTGGATGCAATGTGCGACAAACGACATGCTAAGGAATAATAGGTCGGATATAAGATGTCCGTGTCGGAGATGCAAACTGCAGTGCGTGACCGAGCCTGATTCCGGAATATTGCAAAGACACCTGAAGCGTAATGGTTTGATGGATGACTACACACGATGGATAAGTGATGAAGCTAGTGAGGAGGAGGACGTCAATGGTGGGGCGCCAGTAAATGAGGAAGGGCAACCAGAAAACAGCGGAGGGCGAGATGACGAAGAGCATCCCATACATGATCATGAAGAAGATGCCGAAGCGGATCATGTAGATCAAGATGCCGGACATGAAGATCAAGATGTCGGACATGATGAGGATTCAAGCTAGGTGCGGGACCCTCATGTTCAAGAGCTGCTTGTCAAAGAGGCGTTGAACGCAAGAGGTGGAGCTAGAGAGAAAGCCAAGATGGCGCAACTCGAGAAAGACGCGATTACGAAGTTGTACGAAGGATGCAACGACGGGGATACCCGCTTGAATGTAACACTTGGGGCTATGGAGATGAAGGCAAAACACAAATGGACCGACGAAAGCTTCGATGATAACATGGCATTCTGGCACGATCGTCTTCCGAAGGGAAACACATGCCCAACTAGTATCGCTGAGGCCAAGAAAGTCATTTGCCCTCTCGATCTTCCGCACGTTAAATACCACGTCTTCATAAATGATTGCATGATCTATCGGGGTGAGGACAAAGATAAAACCACATGTTCGGTGTGTGGTGTTAGTCGATACAAGAGAGGGAAGAAAGTTCCTAGAAAAGTGGTATGGTACTTTCCGATCACTCCTCGTCTACAGAGGTATTTCGTAGATCCCGAGGAAGCAAAGCTCATGACCTAGCATGCGGATAGAAAAAAGCTAAAAGAGGATGACCCGAACCCGGATCCGGAAAAGGAGGACATGCTGAGGCACCCTTCAGATCATAGCCAATGGACTGCGTTGGACCTCGAATACCCAGATTTTGGGAAAGAACCAAGGAACCTCAGGATTTGTGTGAGCGCCGATGGAGTCAATCCGTTTGGCGGCCAGAGCAGCACACACAGTACCTGGCCCGTGTTTGTATGCATATACAACCTTCCCCCCTGGAAGTGCATGAAGAAAAAGTACATAACAATGTGTATGCTAGTTCAAGGGCCGAAACAACCAGGTACGGACCTCAATCTATATCTACAGCTGTTGAAAGAGGAGCTAGAAACGTTATGGAAAGGCGGAGTCAATACGTGGGACGCTGTGACAAAAGAATATTTCCCAACGAAAGCCGCGGTGATCACGACGGTGCACGACTATCTCGGATACGGATATTTCTCAGGGAAGGTGGTCCAAGGATTCTGTGCATGTGTTAGGTGCATGGATAATACAACGTACCGCCAGCTACCAAAAGATCCCGGATCTTCAAAAACCGTGTTCCACGGGTCTCGGAGGTGGCTTCGCAAGAAACACGCGTGGAGAAAACAGGGACATCTGTTTGATGGAAGCGAGGAGCTCCGAGAACCCCCAGCTCGAAGGAGCGGCAAAGAAATCGACAACTTGCTGAAAACTTGGAAAGAGTGCCCCGCGCCGGGAAAGAAAAAAAAGAAGACTCAGCCGTTGATGAGGGTATGGAAATTGAGGTCTGTTTTCTGGGATTTGCAATACTGGAGTCTACTCCGCAGTCCTCATAGCCTTGATCTAATGCATATCACAAAGAACGTGTGCGAGAGGTTGTTTGGCACACTGCTCAACATGCCGGAGAAGACCAAGGACGGCCCAAAAGCAAGGAATGACTTGACTTTATGGGCATCAGGAGGGAAATTCACCCCCCTAGTGACGACAATGATGAGCCGGAGGAGGAAGGGGATACTGAAACGCAAAACTCTCGCAAATGAAAAAGGACGACCAAGAAGAAGACCGGTATTGATCACTGCCCCCCGGCATGCTTCACTCTGTGCGAGGAGGAGATCAAGCGGTTTATCCACTGCCTCATAGGAGTAAAATTTCCGAACGACTACGCGGGGAAGATAAGCAGATACCTAGACGAGGCGAAGCAGCGTTTCAGCGGGATGAAAACTCACGACTGTTCCGTGCTGATGACGCAGATTCTCCCGGTTGTGATGCGAGGGATAATGGACGAGCACGTCCGTAAAACGTTGTTTGGCCTTTGCAACTTTTTTGACGTCATCTCCCGGAAGTCGATTTGCGCTACGCAACTCAAAAGGCTACAGGAGGAGATCGTGCTCATACTATGCGAGCTTGAGATCTATTTCCCGCCCACGTTCTTCGACATTATGGTGCATCTGCTGATCCACGTCGTGGAGGATATCGTCCAACTCGGGCCTGCGTTTCTGCGTAGCATGATAACGTTCGAAAGGATGAATGGGCACATCAAAAAATACGTTCGTAACAGGTCCCGTCCAGATGCAAGCATAGCGAAGGGCTTTCTAACCGAAGAGTGCATCTCTTTTTGCACCAATTATCTCAACACCGAGAAGCCTGTTGGTCTGGTCGTCAACAAGCACTTTGGCAGGACCGATGGGTGTGGTCACCACGAGGGAAGCCGCGCAATGCATGTCAACTTTGACGGTCGAGACATCGACTTTGAAAGAGCAAGCCTAGTCGCGCTACAACACATCCAGCTGGTCGATCCTTGGATAGTAAAGCACAAGGATTTAATCAGGAAGAAGTACAGTGACCAGGGCCTGCAGATAACGGACCGAGATCCACGGCTAATCAAAGAGCATAACTCCGGTTTCATGACTTGGTTCAGGGACGAGCTTCATGCTAATACCCCGCGAAGGAATGCTTCCGAGGACGAAAATATGATATTCATCTTGTCACATTTTACACGGAACCGCACGCAACCTGATGACCTATCAAGCGTATGATATCAACGGCTACACATTTTACACGGAGGAAAAGGACAATAACTGCGATTACCAGAACTCAGGGGTAACGGGGATATTCTACACCGATGATGTCAAGGAAAGATTCTATGGAAGGATCGAGGACATATGGGAGCTCGACTACTGTGAAGAGAAGGTGTCGATGTTTCGTGTGAGATGGGCCAAGAGCGTCGTAAAAGAAGACCGGTACTTCACCACCATGGTTATACCCGAAGCCAAATCCAAGTCTGCGGGCGCAAACGTCACCGTGAAAAATGAGCCATGGGTACTGGCTAGCCAAGTGGTCCAATGCTTCTTCATTACCGACCCAGCAAAGCCGAGCCGCGTTGTAGTGAGGAGAGGCAAAAGAAACATCATCGGAATGGATGGAGTCGCCAACGAGCAAGACTTTGACAAGTACGACGACCCGAAGATGGAGGATTACTACGCCGCTCAGGATACATACACCACAACCCTACCGAAGAAAGGTCTCCTCCTGTTCAAGAGGAAAAGTGAAGGCGTCCCGGGCCTAAATTATTCAACCACGACAAAGAAGGGCAAGAAGAAAATCGTGAGGAAACGATAGCTAGATAGCTAGCTCCAAATTTAAGAAAATCTTTTGTAATTTATGATCACTTTGTGTATGCATGGATTTAATATGCACTTTGTAATTGATGATCACAATCTTATGTTTCCAAATTCTGCTACACCTTGTGTTTGTGGATCTTGGTTCGGCGACGACACGGTTAAGGCATGGTACGTGGATCGATATGATCACATTATTATGTTTGGATCATAATTTGAAGTGTATGAACATCGACGATACACAATCGAAGCACCGGCCATTCTCAAAAGGTCGGTTAGAGCAAGTACTCCCTCCGTTTCTTTTTACTCCGCATATAAGATTTGGTCCAAGTCAATCTTAATAAAGTTCGTGTGTGTGTGTGTGTGATGTGTGTGTGCTACTGACCTTGACCATGTGAATTTCATGCTTATTAAATATTTTTGTTGCCTGCTACCATTGCTTATCAAGTTCATTGCTTAAGTTGTTGGTTGCTTGTTGCCATTAATGCTTATAAATTTCATTGCTTAATTATCAAGTTCATTGCTTTCTGCCATTGCTTATGAAGTTCATTGTTTGCTAGTTGTGCCTACATACAAGGAATTTTCTTGTGCAGGTACAAATCATTATCCCCTTTCTCCCGAAATGTTGATTAACTTCTGTTTCGGTTGAGAATGGGGCACTCTCATGTTAAGAAAAAGAGCAAAGGTCATGCCGAATTTTTCCGTGAATTCGTGCTTGACCTTTGCTATTTTTCTTAACATGAGTGTAGTTGCATTTATTTATTGTGCTAATTAATTAAGTAGTTGCATTTATTAATATTTTACTAGTGCAAACATGTCGACCAGAGCCGACGCCGGTCCTTCTTCTCAGCCGGGAGAAAAAATGAAGTAATTTTGGGAATACTCCCAGGAAGAGGTCGAGGAGGAGAGAGAAGAGGAAGTACCTCCGGGCGAGGAGGAGTATGAGGAGGAGATAGAGTCGGAGTCCGACTCATCGGATGATGACCTAGAGGAGGAGGCCGGTACGACAGACGGTGAGAGGAACATCGGCAAGGATGATGGGACCGGTGGCTCCAACACAGATGGTACCCAGTCGAAGAAGAGGAATCGGAAACCGACCAAGGTCGGCGTCATCACGCAAGAGTTTACTGTTGTGACCGCCGTCGGGATTCCTAAAGAGCCCGAACGTTTTTCGGAAGGGTACGGCCGTCAAGTCGCGGCGATCCTCCGCAACACCGTGCCCATTACCACGATTAACCTCAGGAGTCGTGAGAATATTCATTATTGTCAGCTTCTTATCAACAAGCTGCACGGACGATACAAGTTTCCGGAGCCGTACGATAACACAAAATTCAGAGGGAACAAAGTAAACACATGGGCCCTCAGGAAGATGAGCAAGGCCTTGTCCAGTTGGAAAACCCGGGTGAAGAGGGCAATTTTTGAAAAGAACAAAACCTGGGAGGAGCTCAAGGAGAAAGAGCCGTTGATCGACGAAGCTACCTACAACCTTTTCAAGGCTAGGTGTGAGTCCGAGCAAGCCAAGGCCACGAGTGCAAAGGGCAAGGCCATGCGGTCACAGGTCATAGGTAACCACCGTCTCGGAGCCGGTGGTTACAAAATTTCCAAGCCTAAATGGGACAAGGAGCATGCCGAGTACGCCGCTGCGGGCATACCTAACCCCTTCCAGTAATACAAAGATGATCCGCAGACCGAATTCTTTGTGAGGGCCCGGAGCTATAAGGACAAAGCAACCTCGAAAATAATTATCGATCCTAAGATTCAGGAGCTTACGACTGCCGTGGTAAGTAGTTTACCACGCGACCTTGTCGATTGAATTCTCGAGTGAAGTTCACAATTTCTTAATGTATCACATTCTTTTTGCAGCAAGCGGAAAATAAAATCGCCTCATCGCAGGTGTCGTCGGTTAAGCCGGCCGGCCCGTGGGACAACGCCTTTAACAGGGCGTTGAACAAGGTCAAGAAGGTTGACGACGTGACGGCGAAGCCATCGTCAGCCGGCCGTGTGGTCGGCTTTGGTGCGGACCTAAATTGGTCCGAATATTATGGAAAATCGGCGGAGCAGTCCGGTTCGAGGGGGCGCAAGGCGAGAAGGACCGAAGAAGATGCCGCTTATGTTCGTGTACTGGAGGAGAAGGTGAACATGCTTCCGCAGCTTGTCCAGGACGAGGTGGCGAAGACGATGAACGCTCTCCTTCCAGATATGATGCAGTCGCTCGCGAATTGGCAAGCGCGTGGTGGACAAGGGCCCATACCAGTCCCCAGCATGGTCGGCAGCAACTCGGGCACCGCGGCGCCTGCAGTCCCGACTCCGGCCGTAGTGGTGGCTCCCGCACCGACTCCCGGCGTATTGGTGACTCCGGCCGCCAACACCGCGGCGGCGACGCCGGACGTGATGGTAACTCCTCCGGCCACGATCGAGCAACCGGGGCATAACAATAATGCACCCGGCAGCAGCACAAATAGGGCGACCGACGCCACGGGAGGCAGCGCGTCCTCCGTCTCTTGCATGCCCTCCGTCATCGGCGGGGTCTCTGACGACGGGGTCTCTTCACTAGCCGACCTCGACGCCCTCAAGGTAACTATAAGCGTCTGCAACTCAAAAGAGGACTTCATCTCCTTGCCTTTTTTAGTGGAATCTCTCTGATGCCGTACATGCATATATATATAAATCTCTTTCGCAGGAGGACACTCCATGCATTCTATTACAAGTCGTGGACGGCGAGTTGAAGGATGTTGCCAAAGGTAAAATCATTCAACCACAAAATCGAATCATGCACAATATGCCGAAGGCACCGGAGATGCATAGGGTTCAAATCTCTCTCGTGATTTCGGGCTACGAGAGAGTTGAACCTCCCATTCAACCCCCCGGATACGATGAGGACGAGCCGGTAGTCCTCAGTGACTGTTTCAACCAAATATGCCTATGGCCGAAGAGCCAAATGCGTTTAATGACGGGGGAAAGGGGCACCACACCTAGGACAACACCGCTAGTCATCGTGTCGACGCCACATGATCCCATCGGCGCACAACAAGAAGACGATGATCTTGATGATGATATCAGCGCCGACCAGTTCATCAATACTTTGTATGATGCTGATGACTTATTCATGCCTCCTGCTGAAGGAGCCTATCAGCATGACGAGGAAGCTTGCGGTCCAGCTGATCCTGCGGCGAAGCCTGCTTGCTCCACGCGTCTCTTCGCTACTTCTCAGGACATGTCTCAAGCAGCTTGCGCCTTCACCAAGCCTCAACCAGATGCCACAAGATCTATTCTCAGCCCGTCCACACTCCATAAGGCGGCCACTGAGCAGATAAAGGCCGGTGACTGCTCAAAATCAGAAAAGAAGAAGGGACGGAAAAGAAAGAAGAGCATCACTTCTAGTAGCCAACCTTCGATGCCGATCCGGGCTCAGGACGGGCCACCAAGACCCAAGGATCTCTCGTTTGAAAACCATGTGGCTGGTAGGGCGATGCTACCTAAGGACATGCTGGACCTTGCAACTTCGGATATGCAGAGTGTGCATCATAGTATTATGGCATTAGAGAAGATTCTTCTTCGAGAAAAGAATCCCTCGTACCCGGTTTTCATGGCCAAGGTTCCACTCAACATGGGCTTCATCAACACTATCCCCGCGGATATGATAATCCTGCGATTTTCGGAGATCTTCAATTTGTACCATCTCAAGCGGCTGGACCATAGCCTTATTCGTCTGTTCTCGCTCAGCCTTTCTATGAGTATCAGGAGAGATAAGACCCCGAGCGTCGCGATATTGGACCCCTTCTACATGCGTGAAAGCATCTTGATGGACGACGGGGACGCGGCTCTCGCGGCGGGGTACATCACAGACTTCATGCTACGGAACGCCGACAAGGATTCATTTCTTATGACCTACTCTCTCAAGTAAGTCATTCGCTCGCCTCCGTAGCATATATGCTTTCTTAGCTTTCTATTGTCCTCTTCCAACATTCCTTTTGGATTGTTTTAATTATGCAGTGAGGATCAAAATTTCGTGCTCATCTGCTTTTCACCGCAACACTCGCATGCCTTGTATTTAGACTCGGGGAGTGTGAAGAAGAAAGATTACAAGTATATCATGAGAGTTTTGGATGATGCTCTGTCGGCTACATAAAAGCCGGAGGCAAGATCATGAAGCACAAGTTCAGGAAAAATCAACCTAGCATGAACGTGTTCAACCACGTAACACAGTTCCCATGCGTCAAGCAACCGGCTGGCAATGTGAGGGATGCGTACTATGCCCTTCATCACATGAGGGCGATTGTACAGGAACAACGCAACCTTAAGCTGCCAAGTCATCTCAGAGTGTGGGCCGAAAGGAAGGCAGAAATCGCCGATGCAAATCTGAAGGAGGAGTTCTTTCACATCCAAGCGCAGATGGCGACTATCATCCTTCATGAAGTTCAAATGAGGGGGTCGATCTTCCACTCGAACATTGCACCATCCAATGGGGAGATAGAAGTCCGCCTAAAGGCCCTGCGTGACACAAGGCCTTTCATGACGAAAGAAGGATGCCGCCCATTCCCCGAGCCGAGTCCGAACAATTGAATGTACTCTTTGTGTAATTTGGATGTACTCTTTGTGTAGTAGATGGTAGTGTCAAATACTCTTGGTGCTCTTTGTGTATAAAGGTCACTGAATATGCATTTTTATGCATATGTGCATGCTTCTCACCATTGATCGACTTGCTTTAAGTTGTTGATAAGAATAGATGCTAGATTGCTTTGTTCTCCTTTGGTATGATTCATATGGATGTGACCTCTAAAGCTTTGTTTTGTGCAGGTTGAAGAGCAAACAAGATATGATGACGAAAGTAGCTTTCGGTTTTCAATAATAGTTGGACTCATTGTAATTTTGTGATGGATGTAATCTTGTGAATCTTGTTGGACTCTAAACCTTTGTAATAAAAATTATAATGCAATTCTTTTGTATCAATAATTGTTGGCCTCATTGTTATATTGTATTTTGCATTTCTGTAATATAATAAAAATATCTGTAATGCCATTATCCTTTTCTGTAATTCTTTTTTTTTGTTTTCTGTAAATATTTAGTGGCGCATATTGTCAAGATTTAGTGGCGCACTGTGAATGCGCCACCCCTAAGGCCCTTAGGCGTGGCGCATACCAGAATGCGCCACCCCTAAGAGCTTAGTGGTGGCGCATTCTGAGATGCGCCACGCCTAAGGGCCTTAAGGGTGGCGCCTCCAGAATGCGCCACCTCTAAGCCCTTATTAGTGGCTTGTAGTTAGTGGTGCATACCTAATGCGCCACTAAACTCAAAAAAAGGGCGCCACCATAAGGGTATTCCCTAGTAGTGTATGTTTGGCATGGTAGATACTGATTTTCCCTCACCGCACCATGAGCATGTACGGTTACAAAAGGGAAGCTTTTGAATAAATTTCGAGATGGCACAAGAAAGTCTAAGTGAGGGGTGGCCGGTCAATACCACATATAGGAAGGTATGGTGGAATCAAGTGAAAGAATTGGTTTAAAAAAGGAGTTCGGATACACAAGAAGAATTCCTCTTAGTGCGAGCGAACGCTAGCAAAAGACTGGGAAGCGACCAACTAGAGAGCAATAATTTTCATAATCATGCAGAGCAACAAAGCAACATTGAATCAGGCATGAAAGTGATATAAATATTCTGAAATAAAAATATCATCAAGGCATGATAGACTTTTTGGTCATAAACATGTGTGAACATTTGCCAAGTCAAACCAAGAACTACTAAATACTCACAAATGAAGCCACCAATCAAAAATCTAATTGGAGGTGTGAAGGAGTTACATACCAGGGAGTATTTTCCCAAAATCTCAGCTCAAAAGATGGGCTATAGAGAGAGATCAAAATTCTGGACTGAGAGCAGCAAGAACGCAAGTTCCAGGTGCAGGACTCGTGTTTTCGGGAAGAAAGGGAGAGAGAGGAAGAAGACTCACCTGGAGAGCTAACCTGTGGGCGCGACGAGGGGGCAGGCCGCGCAGCTGGCTGCCTGGGCCACTGGTGGCCCCTCTGGTCAGCCACAAGTGCCCCTGGGTCACTTTCAACGAGGAAATTTTGATTTTTCATTTTTTTGGAATTTTTCTGAAAACTTCACTGTTGATATTTTTTCTAAGTTCAAAAAGCTGCGAAACTCTCTGAAAACTTGAAGCAGTAACTAGAATTGTGAAGCTTCAAAAACATAAGAACTTACTACAGCAAAGAGAATAAAATCTAAGGAAAATGAAAAACATAACAAGCACCACTTTTTACCTATATAAAACATGCTAGCTAGCAAGGTTGATCAAGTCTTACCAAAAAACCGACGATATATAGAGTAGAAAGTCTCACCTCTCATGAAGTGATCATTGCACCTTCACTTTAATGGACATTGTCCCCACCATAATAGTTTCGTATTTGTGGTGCACATGTAGAGTACAATCCCATTCCCCAATCTTCACGGTCTCAATATTCTCTATAGAGTTAAGGCCTTTTTGTCGATTTTCTTCGAAAAATACACCGAGTGTTCTTTATCATCAACGTTGAAGGTAACATTTCCTTTATTGCAATCAATAATAGCACCCGCGGTGTTAAGAAAAGGTCTATCCAGAATAATGGACATGCTCCCATCTTTGGGCATGTCAAGCACAACAAAATCTGTAAGAATTGAGCAATTAGAAACTTCAACAGGAACATCCTCACAAATACCTATCAGGACGACAGTTGACTTTTCTGCCATCTCAAGAGAGATATATGTAGGGATTATTTTTTCTAGACATAGCCTTTTGTAAAGAGAAAAAGGCATAAGACTCACTCCTTATCCAAGATCACATAAGGCAGTTTTGACATAAAAAAATTGATGGAGCAAGGAATGGTGGGTATACCTGGGTCACCAAGATTCTCAGGAATCTTGCCACTGAAAGAGTGGTTAGCAAGCATAGTAGATATTGCCTCATTAGGGATTTTTCTTTTATTAGTAACAATATATTTCGTATATTTGGAATAAGGAGGTAACTTAATATCATTAGTAAAAGGAATTTTAAGAAAAAGCGGTTTCATCCATTCACAAAATTTATTATAGTGATCTTCTTCTTTGGATTTGAGAGACTTACCTGGAAAGGGCATGGGTTTCTGTACCCATGGTTCTCTTTCCTTCCTGTGTCTTCCTGCGATGAACTCTTCTCTAGTATACTCCTTGCGTTTATCGGGTGATTCTTCTTCTCGCACCTTGGGAAGATCATTCTTCTCCTAATCTTCTTCGGGCTCAGCACCGTCTTTTGTTTCAGCATCGGAGGTAGATATGCTGTTGGGATCAATAGCGGGTTCTTCACTTGTAATACGATCATTTGAGTTGCCAGCTTCCTTGTGTTTCTTCTTCTTTTTCTTCTTTGGAGAGCTAACAATCTCGTCTTCTACCTGCACTTGAGAATCTTGCTCGATCCTCTTCGGATGCCCCTCGGGATAGAGTGGGTCCTGGGTGTGTGTTCCACCCCTGGTTTTGATACCATAAGCCTGAATATCCTGTTTGGCATTATTAGCAAGCAAATATTTTTGCATATTAGAAATTTGTTCAAGCTGAGTTTGAACGATATGAAAATGCTTAAAAATACATTTAACATCATTAACGGTTCTACCAAGAACATTAAGTAAATTTTTGATAGCAAGAGTATTATCATGCAATTGACTTTGTATCCTCATATTAAAATGGTCTTGCTTAATAATAAAATTATCAAGCTAATCTAAACATTGGTCGGGAGGCTTACCTTTAGGGATGTCACTTTTATTGAAATCTACAAGAGAGTGTACCTCTACCAAGGCAGGGTGAGTAGTAAGCTCACACAACTTCTCAATAGGAGGTAAATTCTTCACTTCTTCGGCTTTAATGCCTTTCTTCTTTATAGACTTCTTTGCTTCTTGCATATCTTCGGGGCTCAGGACAAGCATGCCCCTCTTCTTCGGTGGTATAGATGGTTCATGGACGGACCAATCTTCGTGGTTCTTGGCAATCCTGCCCATTAATTCTTCAGCATCGTCTGGCGTTCTTTCCCTGAAAACACAACCAGCACAACTATCCAAATAAAGTCGGTTAGACCAGCATAAAATATATCAAGTAATTCATTATTTCGGACTTCATGTCCCGGTCTAGCCTTAATTAAACTGCAATACATCCCCCAAGCATTAGGGAGGTCCTCATTTTGCAACTTTTAAAGTTATAAATTCTTTGTAAAGCTGCATGTTGCATATGAGCAGGAAAATATTTATCAACAAAGAATTGAGCAAAGTCCTAAGGACTCTTAATGGAACCATAGGGTAGTGCATCATACCATGCTTTAGCGTCTTCCTTCAAAGAAAAGGGAAAAATCTTAGCCACACAAAAGTTTCGCATTCTCTCATCAGTAGTAAATAAGCCACCCAACTCGGTGAGTTTGGTCAGGTGAGCTATAGCATCATCATTTTCTCTGCAATAAAAGGGGTCAGCTTCGACTGTAGATATAATGAAAGATCAACAGAGAAATCATAATCAGGATCAGTGATGCATATAGGAGATGTAGCTAATTCAGGATCAAGAGTAATCTTGTTCTCCATAGAGTGCTTTTGAAGCAACTTTTTAATAGCTCCAGGGTCAGAGTCGGCACACTCTGTAAGTTCCCTGCAAAAATCATCATCGAGAATAACATAATCATCCTTAAGGAGTATCTCCTTGAGTTTATCTAAATCAGGGTAACCAAAGGCTTTACAAGTAGGAAAATAGGTAGCAAGAGTTTCAGTCTCCATGTGTGTTGCAACCTTAGCAATTTGAGATTCAAGAAAGTGACCAAGAAAACCAGTTTCATCAAGAGTAGTGGAAACATGATAACAAGTATCATACATAGTAACACACTCAGTGGAAGTAGCATGTGGTGGTGGTGGTTTGGCAAACTTACTTAGAACGGAAGGTGAATCAAGCGTAGCACTGGTGCTCAAAACAGTACATTTTCTTGTAGTGGATGGTAAGATCGGAACCTTGGGGTCTCCTTTCTTAACCATAGAGGATGAAGTGCAGCAGACAGAATACTTCAAGTAAACTTGTAAATAAAGCTATGCTCCCTGGCAACGGCGCCAGAAAACAGTATATGATGACCCTCAACTGTAGGGGATCGAGATAGTCTTCGCGGGCAAGATAACCTAATTTATTGATTCGACACAAGGCGATCCAAAGAATATTTATAAGCTTTGAAAGTTGACTTGTCAATTCCATCGAACCTGAAATATACTTGCTTGCAACAAAATATTAATAGCAACTGTGGTATGATGGTGGTAGTGATGATAGCAAAAGTAAAACAACAAAAGTAAACTAATAGTAACTAGCGGGATTAAAACACTGTAGGCTAGGGAGATGGATTGTTGGGCACTGCTTGTATAAGAGTGAACATGTAATACATTTTAACACGGGGCAAGGCACACAGAAAAGCAAGGATCATCTAGGAAAATATCAAACATAAGGCATGTATCTCGTAGGTAGTTGTGCGTGCTTGCAATAAGAACTTGCGCAACATCTTTTGTCCTACCATCCCGCTACGAACGGGGCCAAAAGGTAATTATGGAGATTAAGGTGCTCCTGTCAAAGAGCCCAGGAACAAAGCAATAAACTCAATGGATACATGAAATCCACAAACTATGGACCATCCCCTTTGGTGTCCCAAGCTGTCACTTTGGGATCGTCGATTCCGGACCATAATAGGTGCATACAACTCATAGATAGGATCAAGAACATAAATTTACTCATGAAAACACAAGTGGTTTAGATCTGAAAACATGGCACTCGGGCCCAAAGTGACAAGCATTAAGAGCAACAAGTTGTAGCAAACACGACAAGAAATATGCTAATACACGACGCTGTATTTTCGTCGCTACATCGTCACGGTTTTTTATTTACGACGGTCTTACGAAGAAAAACCGAGCATCAAAAACGAGGCGTCAAAAACTGACAGCAATGACGTTTTAGTCGAAATCGTCGTAACCTTTACAAAGATTTTCGGATCGTCGTAACCTTTACGACGATCATAAATCGTCATTGAAAATCTAGCTCAATCCTACGTGGCAGTCCTACGTGGCACAATTCACTACAAAATCAAAACGTCACAGCTGAAATCAGCCCAATCCATTTCAATTGATTACATGGGCTGATTTTAATTATTTGGGCTTTTCATATTGGATTTCTTTTCAGGCCTTGGCCTATTTACAACCCATTATATAAAAAACCCAATTTCTTTTGATCATTATTATTTAGGCCCTGGCCTTTTAGTGCAATTTCAGCCTTTTTACTTTTTTTAATTCGGCCACATTTTTTTCTATTTCCAACATTATCTTTTGAAACTGGTCCCACAAGTCAAACGAGTCCACTTGTCAAGTTCAGCCAATAAACTGGTCCCATACGTCAAAGATAAATATTTGCAAGATTATGTTATAAACAAACCAACTAATAAGGTTTTCATTTCACACTTTTTCAAATCACATACACAATCAATATTTCAAACAGGACAGAGTTAACACATGAACTTCATCGAGAATAAAAGTAAATTATATTATTACAATCTATAAACTTTTACAACCCAGCAACTCAACACACCCATAACATCTTTATGATCTATTACAATCCAGCAGCTCACCACACCCAACACCTCCTACTCGCCACACACCTCTTTGGTTAGAAGCTTCAGGCTGCAAGTTCACAAAAGAAAAGAACAAGGCTGAAGTTTGGATATTTTAATTTGAGTTATTTTGTGGCCAGACAGAAAGAACAAGGCTGAAGCTACGACAGTATACTAAAATCTAATTTTGCTTCCATGTAATAATAGCCAAAAAAAAGCATATACTCGCATCGAACCCGGTTTGCTGTTAGTTTCTTGAAGAAGTTCACCATTTCCTTTACTGTGTTATAACGTACATGTGAAGAGATAATTCTTCTGTCAGAAAAAAAATCAGATAGGAGCATAGAAACTTGGCAATGGAATAGTTCTTGGGCTCCAGTAGCATGCACTATCCAAACCAATACAAGCACAAGCACAAACTACAGCATGTACATGCCCTGTATATGCCCTATACATGTCGTGTATATGCAATGTACATGCCCTGTATATGCACTGTATTTCCAAGTTCAATTAACTGAAGCAAAACTAGTTAACTAAAATATTCACAATTTAATTAAACTGTTCAATTTTAATTAACAAGCAGTGTAAATCATGTACTAACAAGCAATGCTACTCCAACTATTGTACTGCTACTGCATCTTTTGCGTCTTTAAAAGAGACAAGCAGAAAACTAGATAGTCTGCATTGGATGCATCACTGGATCATTAGTTGTACCTAATCTAATCCCACCGTACCCAAGTGGAAATTGAATATCAAGCAAGCAGTCCACAAACCTACTAGTTGAGCTGTTATTTCTGCAGTTTGTTTGCACTTTTTTTAATTTATATGGTCCAAGGATCATTGTCAAGAAATAACAAATGTATGGAACATCACTATGAGAAGACAAACTTCAGTAAATCGGGCACATATGGTTCGTTGAGCACACATTAAAAGCATGAGATAGGGATTGGGGACCATATTTTTTTATTCCATCAGATTGGTCTCTGTTAAGCATATAAGCGCGCGCACACACACACACACACACAATCAATCAAAGAGAGCCATTCTTCAGAGGTATACAGCACACATAACATATGTAATTTATACTTCAACAGTAATCAGACCTGATAAGTTACATGGCAATTGGGCATATATATTTTTGTTAATAAGGATGCTAGTTTTCTATACATGGCATCATGCGTAAACAAGAATTATAGAAATAAAACATCAACTTATAAAGCTAAAGCATGCCCATCCACTGGACATGTAATTTTGTGAAGAATGATGCTAATTTTCTGTACAGGGAATCACAAGAACTAATTTCTCTTGCCAGTTTCATGACCCACAGAACCAGTGTGTGTCAACTTACAAAGCTAAAACATAGGTCTCCACTTGACATACATAAGTTTCTTAAGAAGGACGCTAATTTTTTGTACATGACATCACAAAACTTATCAGTTTCACGACCCAGGGAGAAAAGATATATAGTGATGCATTTAATTTCAAAACTAGGAAGCTAAAACAGACATATCCATTGGGCGCATATAATTTTGTCAATAAGGATGCTAATTTTCTGTACATGGCATCATGAGCACAGAATAATCAAGGAAATAAAACATCACCGCTGCTCAGTTCAGCGATTCAAGAAATGGGATGTTGGCATACCTTGCGTGCGAGCTTCTCCAGCTTCTCTTGTTCCATTTTCTGCAAATATAGGTCATTGGGCCTATTATTAAGTATTAACAAAGTATCAAGACATATACAAAAGACAACTTATTTATGTCAGCAAGATAGCTTATATCAAAGTAAAAAACAAGAAATAATAGTGATTCTGGAAGGGTTTGTAAAGCTCCAAGGGTAAAATTTACAATATCTGGACAACTGTCATTACAGGATATTCTGACTAATTCAGAACTTCAACACTTGCTGCGCGTCATTCGTCAATCAAAGACAGGATAACAGGTCATGATACCATAAATAAAGTGGCATAGTAACTATATCGTATTAAATTAATACTGTCCAACCAATAATGATGCTGAGTCTAAAGATTTTATTGTTCAAGACTTCAAACAAAAGAAGGTTACACAGATGTACTAAAGATGAAGAAATACTATACAGAGACAAGAATTAAACTATGTAGAGGAATATGCTTCGTCAATGCAACCAGTAATCTAGACACAACAAGGATAGCTTTACCAGCAAGGATAATGTTTCTCTCCAACTAAAATTTAAATAAAACTGGGGAAACAAAGGTATCAAGCTAGGAGCGAAAGACTATTTTTTTCAAGTAATCACATTTTGGTCATCTAAATATGCACTTGATATCATGTGTAAAGCATAATCAGTAATGATGCAAATTAGTTGATCGAATAGTCATGACAGAACAACAGATGGCAGAGATTTTGAATTAAGGTTTTCAAACTTATCAAGTCGATGAATTATTCTTCTAGCATTCATCGAATTAAAATGTCAAACATTCATCATAAATTACTCCAACTACACATAAATATATATTTTGATGAGTTTATTCTCTGAACACGAATGACATACGGAGATTTATTTTAAGTTCACATGATTCACCATCCTCAAATCAACTAAAGATTTATTTTAAGTTGATCTAATAGTTACTTAAACTAACAAGGAGAGACCTGTGAAATAAGCATACATGTATAGCAATGTAAAGAGATTGCGCACAGAATCCATTCCTAACATGGGCAATCATCTTTGCCCTTGCCATTGCCATGCTCTTCTTCCCGAGACTCGACGCTGACCATACCTTTGTTGTCCGCTTCCTTTCAGCCACCTGAATCCGTAGAAGTTGCAAGTGACAAAGGAGAATCAAGGCATTGTTGACAACATAATAAAAAAAGAACATAAAGCACTAAATTATGAAACTTCTATATACTAAAATCTTTGTACAGCAGAGCGTGACTTTCATAACTTCACCACAAATTATCTACATTAGGTAATGTCTAGAATGGCATACACAGAGCTGGCACCAATGAAAATTTGATCAGGTGTTCAATGAAAAAATAAGTTATTGTCTAATTATATTTATTCAGGACGGAAATGCGCACAGATTAACTAAGCGCCAATCTTAAAAATTGATTAACTTCACTTGCTACTCCACTGATTGACTAGTATCACCACTTGCTCTATTCACTGAAGACTAACTAGTATCTCCACTTGGTCTAGTTTTACTCATTACTCCACTAATTAACTAATATATCCATTTTCTCTATCAACTACTGCATTAACTAAAGATGCAACAACAACATAACATCCAGCAGGCGCACACAGCGGTCGGTATTGATGCTTCCTGCGACCTAGGAGTCAGGGTTGGGACTAGCGACCTCAGCACCTCCGGGAGTCATTGGGGCTGGCGACCTGATCACCTTCGCATGTTGCAACCAGGACTCTATGTTGATGCATAAGTGCGCGTACACGATCCGTGCAGGGATCCAACCTCAGATCGGGGGTACCTGTAGAGAGAGAGAAACTGAGAGAGAAACCGAGAGGGGGATAAGGTAATAGAGAGGCGGCTAAGTGGGTAACGTCGTGGTACCTCGACGCCGCGGCCAGATCCAGCGACCCTGAGGCCACATCCAACGAGCCCGATGCCAGATCAGTCGGCCCCGGGGACTGATCACAATAGGATCTCATGCGGAGGGTGGGTGGCGGCAGGAGCAGGAAGTGAGAGCGAGTTGGAGCTACATCACCAGATCTGTCGACGCGGTGGCCGCCTTCTTATTCATCTTCTACGGCATCGCGAACTGGTCGGTTGCCGACTTCTTCACCTTCCATGGCCTACTAGATCCTTGGATGGGGTGGTTGTGTCCATCGCGGTGAGGAGGTAAGTTTGGGTGTATGGGGATGGGGAGCGGCCGGGAGTTAAGATGGCTGAGAGGTGGTCGGCGGTGGGGCTGGGGTAGAGGAGTGCGGCGGCGGGGCTAGGGTAGAGGGAAACGGGAGATGAGGAGGAGAGGAAGGGGATGGGCCGCGGCTATGGTTAGGTCAAGCGTGTGGGGGGAATAGCCAGGTAGGAATGGATTTAGCGAAATTTTGGGCCGTGAGGGATAGACTTCGCAAAAAATTTGGGGAATGAGGGTGGGAAAGTGGTCGCGAGGGAGGGAAAGTGGTCGTGAGGGAGGGAAAGTGGTAAGAAAAAAAATTGTGAACTTTTTTTGAGTTGAAAAAATATTGTGATCTTTTTTTGAGTTGAAAAAATTTGTGATGACTAAGCATAACAAATTAAAATAAAAAGTTAACATAAATAAATTTGGTAATGAATAAGTAAGATGCTATTTCATCATTTTAAAAAAATTCGAGTGTCAACAATTCATAATGAACAAGTTTTCCTATTCTTCGCATGAAAAAAACATTTTTCATTTTCTAAGTGTAAAAGATAGGTATTTTTTGTGAAGAATCTACAAATATTTGTTGCAAGATGAGAACAAATGATTTTTCAAAAATATTAAACCACATTTTAAGTACAATTAACCAAGTATTTGCATGTAAAATGTTTTTCATACACCTCTCATCAAATTGACAAATTTCACTGATTTAGTTGAAACCAGGTCAAATTTTGAACTGGAGATGCTTAATAGTTTTCTCGTTTTTTCCAAAAAAAAATTTATAGGTACAAGACTACCTATTTCATTAGATATCTTACAAAAACTTTGAAAGATTCCTACATCAATGAACGGACATGCTCGTCGTTTTGATTCCATTTTGAAATCGGCATGATAATTAAAAAAAATGCAAAACCTTCGTGTTGCTTCATCATTTGTGTCCTTGTGACCAGATAAAATAACAAACTTGGAATAAAACAAACATCTGAAAAATTGTTCTCAGAAAGGAGCTATCTTGTATGGAGATGCATGGTTTTCAAGCCAAATAATCAATGTTATGGTTACATTCGTGACATAGTTTGTTCAAATGATCCAATATTTTGAAAAAGTCTGTATATTGGAAAGGAAAAAAATGTTTCTCAAGGAAGTTTTTCTTTTCTTCGCCTTAAAAAATCATTTTTCATTTTTTGAGTCCTCGAAATAGGGATATTTCTGAAGAATATACCAAATATTTATTGCGAAATGGGACCAAACCATTTTTAAGAAATATTAGACCATATTTTAAGTACAATTGACAAAATATTTGCATGTAAAATGTTTTTCATACACCTCTCATCAAATTGAGAAATTTCACCGATTCATCCGGAACCGGGTCAATTTTGAACTGCATGTGCTTAATAGTTTGCTCGTTGTTTTTTCAAAAAATGATTTTCTGGATACAAAAATACTTATTTAATAAGAGATCTTACATTTTTTAAGATTCCACCTACATCAATGAACGGGCAAGCCCATCTTTTGTTTGCATTTTGTAACATGCATGAAAAAATCCAAAAAAATATTGCAAAATGCAAAACCATCGCGTTGCATCATCATTTGTGTCCTTGTGACTTGATAAAATAACAAACTTGGAATATTGAAAACATCTTTAAAAAATGTTATAAAAAAGGTGATATCTTGTATGGAGAAGCATGGTTTAAAGCAAAATAATCAATGTTATGAATAGATTCGTGACATAGTCCGGTCAAATGATTCAATATTTTGCAAAAGTGTGTACATTGGAATGGCAAACAATGTTGCTCAAGTAAGTTTTTCTTGTTTTTGCATGAAAAAAAATCATTTTACATTTTCTGATTGCTAAAAGTAATTTAGGATTTTTTTAATTAATGCTAAGTTTTAGTGGTGATCATTATTGGCTATTTTTTATGAATAACATACCAAATAGTTTTTTTCAAATTGTACCAACCCATTTTACAAAAATATTAGATCACATTTTGGTACAATTGACCAGATAGTTGCATGTAATATGTTTTTCATACATCTCTCATAAAAAATACAAAATTTCACCAATTCATGTTGGAAATGAGTCAAATTTAAACTATAGGTGCTAAATAGTTTGCTTTTTATTGTTTAAAAAAATCCTTTATAGGAAAACAAGTAGCTATTTTATCATAGATCCACCAAAAGTTTGTCCAGAATAGATACCTAGCAATGAACGCCCAATAGATGGATGAGGTGGGATTGAATGGACCCCACGAGTGACATGTAAGCATAGATAGAACAGGTTATGATGTTATTATAATCGTCGTAAATGTTATGACAATCTAAAAAAAGTCATAATCACCTAAAATAACATTGCAAGCACTGTGGATCAGTTTACGACGATTTCATCTTATACGATTATGACCTTCTTGACTCACATCATCGTAATTTTATAGGGATTTGACCCCCCTCAGACGTTTTTGACCATCTCGTATAAAATCATCATAGATTTATGACGAATTCATCCACGACCTATAAGAGAACGTCATGTATGAGCATATTTCTTGTAGTGAAAGATGATAAACACCAAAGTAGATGATAGGTAACATGCCGCCAACAATCTGGGAAACTATTACATGATCAAACTCATCCAATCCCTACCATCCCCTTTGCCTACAGGAGGGAATTACTCACACATGTGAAAAGAAGTCATAGAGGGAGGATGGAGTGGTGATGGTGATACGTCCTAAACGTATCTATAAATTTTTCTTGCTCTATGCATGTGTTTGTGTGATATTGCTATGATGTAGATACACTTTCATATACTTTCGATCATATTTGGACTAACCTAATAACTCAGTGCACCATAGTGCCAGTTCCTGTTTTTTGTTGTTTTTCTATTCCAGGTTTCCCCCATATAAAAAATGCTCCAAAAATTCAGGAAAAACCGGATAAAAAATCTGCGTGAAGGAACCTTCCGGAATCACCTGGGTGGGGCCAGTGGGCCACCACCAGGGACCCAGGAAGCCTCCTGGCGTGGCCTAGGGTCTGGTCTCCTGGTGGGCCCCCGGGCTGCCCCCCCCTCCTTTGCTTATTTATTCCCCGTGACGTGAAACCTTCGAAGATGGAACCCTTATTCGTGATCTCTCCTCTGTTCCGCCGCCACCACGCTTCCAATATTGGGAATGCCAGCAGACCTGTTCCCGGCACCCTGCCGGAGGGAGGATTGATCTCCGGGAGCTTCCTCTCCACCATGGACGCTTCCCGGATGTGCTGTGAGTAGTTTCCCTTTGACCATGGGTCCGTGATCAGTAGCTATTTGATGTTCTCCTCCCCTCGTTGTTCTTCATGGTTTAGACCTCGTGAGCTGCCCTACATGATCGAGGCACATATGTAATTTTCTGCTGTTGCTATGCTGAGTTTGCTAGGATCTGATGGATTATGAGACTATGTTCAGATTGTGACTGAATAATATATTTGGTTCTTATCTTTTATATTTTCTGCCTAAGTAATTCTTGCATGTTCTATGTTGCTGTTTATTGCTCTGTCCAAGTAGTATGCAGTAAATCCAAGAGGGAACGTTATGCTCGATTGTGGGTTCATTCCCCCCGATGACACGCTTGAGTGACAAAAACATGAGTCTAGGGGATGTGTTGTTGCCACAAGGGGGAAAACAACGGTGCTTGTAACCGCGGTTGAAAGGATTGTTTACTTTACGCAAAGTTCTTTTTAATGCTGTTGTCTGTTGCTTTGGGTTTAAACTTTCGGTGGGGCACGCAACTTAATACCAGCGAGATGTTCTGGATAGATATCTCAAGGTGGATAATTAGTAGTAGATGCAGTTGGATTTCGGTGTACTTATTTTGGTGTACCGCCCATGCTTTTGAGCCTCGTCGTTTCTTTGTAGTATAGTTAGCATTGCGGTGCGTTTCTAATCTTATCAATTGCCCAGCTGTAGTTTTTTTACCTCGCATAGCAGTTTTATCGTCTTTTGGGAGAAAGACATCACTAGTGAACATCACGGGACCCCGGTCCATATTCTCATCACTGTTTACACCCTCTTTTATTTTCCTGTTTTACTTTCTAGCTGCTATCATTATCATTATTATATGTTGCGTTGATCCTTTGTGAACAGCAAGGCCGAAGATATTGACAACCTCTGTGTACTCGTTGCGAAGCAAAGTTATTTGTGTTGTGTGCAGGTCCACGTCAGTTGCTCCATTGAAACCTACTTATCATCTCCGGAGTTCTACTGGATACAAACCTTGGTATCTTCATCGAGGGAAATTTTCCGCTATTGTACATCTCACCTCCACTTGGGGTAACCAACGAGGAGAGAGTATCAAGAAAATTACTGGCGCCGTTGCCGGGGACTCCGAGTGCTAAGATAGGGTAGTTGCACACTATGTTTTACCTTTGCTTTTTAGTCTTGTTAGTTTACCTTTCCAGTTTTTACCGTTGCTTATGTTTCTTTATGGAAAAGAAAAAAAATAAGACAACTTTACGAGCTCTACCTTGAATTAGGACATGAAGTGTTTGAAGAGAAAATCAAAAATCCTATGGAGCTTTATTATTTGCATATCACTCATATCAGTAGCAATGTCCTTAGTATGTCTTCTTTGAATAATTTTGATGCTAATGATATGCAAAGTTATAAGCTTGGGGATGCTACGTTTGATGAGGATGATATTTTTAGCCCCCGAATTTTTTATGAAGAAATTTATTTTGATGATACTTTGCCTCCTATCTATGATGATTATTGTGATGACACTTATGTTATAAAGAATAAATTTTTACAAGTGTATCATGATAAGAAGGATTCATGTGATAGCTATTTTGTTGAGTTTGCTCCCACTACTATTCATGATTTTTCTTATGAGGGAGTAATAAATTTTCTATGCTTTTGGATCACGATAAGAATTTTTTTGTGATATTTATATTGTTGAGTTTATTCATGATGCCACTGAATATTACTATGAGAAAGGGAGACATGGCTTCACATATCTCAATGATATTAAACTCCCTCTCTCCATGATGAAATTTTTGAAGTTGTTCTTGTTCCGCCTTCCTATGCTTGTCTCTGTGTGCTTCATTGATTTACTTTCTTACAAGATTACTAGGCATAGGAAGTGGGTTAGGCTTTAATGTGTTTCGTATTTTCCTCTTGATGCTCTCTTTTCCTACAAATCCTTATTCTTATGAGAGCACATTTAAAAAAATCTTCATACCTAGCTTAAAGGCGCAAAAGAAAGCGCTTGATGGGAGGCAACCCAAGATATTTTTACTTTTTTTTAGTGGTCTTGATGATTTTTACTACTATAGCAACATATTTGTATCTTTATTTTCAAGCTTTGTGCCAAGTTTATCCTCTTATGATAAGGAAGCAAAAGTTGTGTCATGTTGTCCAGATTCTTTCTACTTGACGGAAAATATTGAAACAAATCACGAGTTCATCTTTTTTAGCTGAGTTTTTTACACAACATGCTATATACAACTATGAAACTTTCTTATGTTCTGAGTTTTTTGATTTGAGTTGCAGAAGTACCCCGAAAAAATTCTCTACTACCCGTTGTTCTGTTTTTCACAGATTCTGCCACGTTTTGCCTTTCCTTATTTTTGCAAACCTTAAGCTTTCTTTTTCCTTGCAAATTTTTTTTGGCACTCTTAACAAACAATAGCTCTTCAAGAATATCTTTATATCCAGTGGGGAAAAAATTATTTTTTTAAGGGTACTAACCTCTCTAATCAGCTTATGATGAGTTATGTAGGAAGGGAGTTTTCAAGTTTGCGAGGGAAGATGATTAAAGAAGATCCGGGATTGTCAAACGCTCAAACTTGGGGATGCCGCCATGCATCCCCAATAAATATTCAAGGAGACTCAAGCGTCTAAGCTTGGGGATGCCCCCGTGCATCCCCTTCTCCATCAACAATCATCAGTTCGTCCTTCATCTCACTATATTTTTGTCACTTCATGCGTTATGTGCTAAGATTGGAGCGTCTCGCTCTTAGGTGTACTTTTCAGTTTTCTTTAGCTTTTCTTGCTATTCATAACTAGTTAGACCCTAGCTTACTTTGTTTGGGAGAGAAACACGCTCCACTTCAATCTAGAACACATCCTAGGATTTTTCATGCCTATTTTTCTGATGTTATGTGTTCTTTATCTTTTCGTAGCTACTGCCATGTTTAGTTTTAATTTTAGTTTATCTTTAGCAAGAGCTTTGGATTTTGTTTAGTTTGTTGCTGGAGCTCTCTTTAGTTTTCATGTTTATCTTGTTAAGAGAGTTGGTTTTTGCACTGAGTTGTGTCTTGTCTTGAAAGTAGGTAATTGAGGTTGCTATTTAATCTTAGTAGTAACTTGCAATAGTTTTGAGGTATTGTTGTGAGTAATGTTTGAACTTTTGGTGTCAAGAGCTCTAGCCTATTAGTGACAGGTGTCGTATTTTTGGCAATCCGTGTTTATTTTCAAAAACCTACAAAAACTAGTTGATAACTGTAGCTACTAGATGGATCCCTAATCTTTTGAGGGATCGGATATTATAGTACACTCACGTACCATGAGTCAAGGATGCGCAAGGATAACCAAACCCCCGTAGGCTCCCCCTGTCAGAACCCCAAATAGGGTAAATGCTAGGGCTTGCTTGACCCTCTGCATCATGAAGAAAATCCAAAAAGAAATTCAAAAATGGGGAAAAGAAAAGCCTTAGAAATTAATTAAAAGGCCAGAAAGAAATATTTTTCCGAAATTCTTTTGGATATGTTAAAAAAAATCTAAAAATGAGTGTGATCATTTTAAAAGTGATTTGGGATTAAGCCCATGCTCATAGATATTTCAAAAATCCAAACAGTAGCTTGAAAATTAAATCAATTGCATATTTGAATTGGAATTCAAATAAACTGAATTTCAAAAATTCCCAAAACTTTAGGTTCACTACTATAAGGTCACCTAGGTTCACTACTATAAATTCCCAAAATAATTGGGGATTTTATTAAATGCTCTGGCTATTTTTACTAGGGGAAAAAGAGATCAAACAGAAAACAAAAAGAAGAAAAACAGAAGAAAGTGCTTACGTGGCGCCTAAGGGCGAAGGCCCATCTGGCCCAGCCCAACCGCCCTTGTCTTCTTCCTCCCCTCGCATCCAACCACCTCGGTGGCGAGCCGAGCGCCGTGGACGCCACCGAGGGCCTTCTAGGCCTCCCCTGCCCCCCTCCTTGCGCCACGCAGCGCCCAGAGGTCCCCCGCGTACTCCCCTCCCTTCTCTATTTCCTCCGGCGTCGCCATCGTCAAGATGTTTCCGCCGCCCGAGAGCTCCCCGGAGCACCATCGCCGCCCAGCCGTGGCCAGCAGCGCCCTCGCCGCCATGTCCAGGAGGTCGGCCACCCTCTTCTCCGTCTGGACGAGCGTCGAACCGAAGCCATGAGCTCTTGGTGCGATGCCAGGTTCAAGCTTCCACCGCCGGAAGCCTTCGACTCCGCGAGCAATTCGCCTGCTCCGAGCCCCCTCAAGCCTCTACGTGCCCGCCGTTGAGTTCTGGTGAGCTCTGCGATCCTTTTCCCCTTTCCTTCTTTCCTCCTGAGCCGTGCAGCACCATCTTCGCCAAAGTCAGTGACCGGCAGCCGCCTCCGTCGTCGCATCCATGGCCACAAGCCCTCCCGTGTTGCCCCGATAGAACAATTGGACGCGCGCGACCCCAAGCTTTCCCCAAGTGCTTCCCTCTTCCTCTCTCGTGCCCTCTAGCTCATTCCGGTGAGTTCTCCGGCGTCAACAGTGAACTCCGGCGACCCGGCCATTAGAGACCTAAACCAAGCCTTAACCCCCCATCCCGAGCTAATCACCCCCTAATCCCCTCCCAGAGCCCATGACAGGTGGGCCCCAGGCCACCACTAACCCCCAACTTAATTAAATGGAGAGGGGTTAAGCCCCTCTCCCACTGACAGGGCTGGCCCACTGGCCAGAGCCCCTGTGACATCACCCCTACGTCATGCTGACGCCATAAATGGAATAAATAATTAAAAAGAAATCCAGAAATTGCAGAAATTATCTGAAACTTCTAAAATTCATAGAAAATTCATACCGACTCCAAATTGGACAAATAATATATGAATAATGATCAGAAGAAAATTCTCTATCCAAATTTCCAACTTTCATCTATGTTTGTGTTGATTTTAAAATGGGACCAGTAGCTTTTGTTATTTGGCTTAATTGGAATTAATTCAAATTTAATTGAAATGCTATTCCAACTTGAACCTTTACAATACACCACATTTCACTTGAACAGTAGAGGCATATTATACACATGTCAAGATGATTTACAAAGAACAAACAATAGCAAATGCAACTTGGCTAACTTGAACAACATATGGAGTTTGAATTTGCATTTCAAATGCAATACACTTCATTCAAACTGAATGTGCCACAAATCAATACCCTTCACATCATGGAACAATTACATCATGTGCTTGTGCATTTACATTCAAAGTTACCCCCTCTTGTTGATGGTTGTGCCGGTATCAGTGCCTCCGAGACGGTGATCACCCCCGAAGAAGAAGACGACCGTTAAGACATGTGTATCTTCAGCAAGGCAAGAAAACCCCATAGATCATGTCTATACAATCCTATTTCCCTCTCAGTCTCGCTTATGCATGTTTAGGAGATCACCAAGACACGTTCTTTCGCATAGTTGAACCCATTCCGATGCATGACCTATCATTTTTCCACCGTATTAAGAAAACCACAACCTAGCAGATATAGGAGTTGAATGATGAGCATGTGGCCCCTACAAATGTTACTGCTTATTTCTGCTTGGTGATACAATTAGATTACATTGTTTGTGAGTCGGGTTGGATAATCATAATGGTGTTGATGATAACGTGTTGGTGAACCTACCCTAAACAAAGGTGAACGATGAGAGGTTGTGTAGGAGTACACAGTGGGTTGTCTCGTTGAACACTACCCTAGGCCCCGAGTTCCTGTTTTGTGATCCAAGACAAAGAGTATGAACACATGTAGGGTTTATAGGAGCCCCATTTGGCCTCTTTACGTACCGGATCCGGTCCAGGAGTCACACTAGATTCGGGCTTTCCATTTGACTTATACATAGATATGTGGGTGGACCTGTGAGGCAGTGAAACCATCTGTCAAAGGTGGCGTCTCGGTCCCTTGCATTATCTGAGTCCGTTTTGTTGAACCGAACGGACTCTCGAGCGGTGACAAACTCAGGTAGTCGAATCCTGGATTAGAGAAGGTGATGTGAGGGTATAACCTTGGTTTCATCCACGTCCGACACCCGCTTGAAGGGAGACAAGAATGAGGTGATAAGTGATAACACGCGTGTGAAGATGTACACCCCTGCAGGGTTAATAAACTATTCGAATAGCCGTGTCCGCGGTTATGGACTACTTGGAGACCTCTACTTGATCATAGAAAACTTGAATGGATACTTATAAAACTTGCAAGATAAGCGTGAGTGCTATGGTGTGCTTCCTCGTGGGAAAGTCGAGGAAGTATCCATAGTGGTGTATTGGTTGGAGACTTGGTAGTGGACTCGTGTAGGCTTCTTACCTCAAGTCTGGTACTCGTAGTGCATGACTAGCCAAGTCAAAGCTGGCACTTCTGCATGTTGAAACCCCACCTCCTTTACCCTGAAAATTTAGCATGGGTAGTGTAGTTCTGATGTAAGTCTTGCTGAGTACGACATTGTACTCACGTTTCCTTATTCTATGTTTTAGATGAGAACCCGGACCCCGACGGAGTCACCTTCGTGAAGCTCGACGTTGACTAAGCTAGTATAGTTCCAGACAGCAGTCTGGTCCCTCGTGGAAGGGCCTGTTTGTTGAACAAGGCTTTTCTAAGCCATTTGTTAAACTTGTCTGTACTCAGACCTAATTTGCTTCCGTTGTATGATGTAATGTTGATCACAGACATGTGATCTTTGTATGCTCTATGTGTAAGTCAATAAATAAGTACTTGTAGAGTTCATGCAATGTGTACCTGCTGTTTACACTGGACATGTATGTTGCGTGTATGATTATAACATGCATGTCTTAGTGTGGGGTTCGATAGCTTAGTTGTGATCTTGCCAGCGGTCTTTTATACACCAAGTGAGCCTTAGATGTTCGCAGCTTGGGGCATCACGATGCAATTGCTTGTGACTTTGTCACGTGGCACAATTTGATGTATGATCGAGCCCGCCCGAGACCATGACTAAGTGATCGGGCTAGAGTCTGTTTATGTAAGTGTTATAATTCAATCGATAATATGGTTGAGGCGACTTGTCTATGAGTATGGGATTTCACCACCGATAATATTTAGACTTGTGAGCGCGCGATGAGGACCCATCTCAGTTGATCATCCGGCCTGGATGGGATGACCCTCTTGTACGAAGCTTTCCGAGAGTGTTTTGTGCTTGGCCTTGTCTTCTTAGACAAGTGGGTACGACTCTCGGCTCTCCATATGATTGAGTTGTGACTGGAATTACATATGCAAATTCCGGGTCCCGACAAACTTGGTATCAGAGCAGGACTGTCTGTAGGATTATCAAACCCTTGGTCGAAGTCGAGTCTAGCATTCTATAGTTATATAGTTACTCTGGGTTTATAAAGGGAACAATGTAAGGCTTCTTTTTCTCCTTACCCTCATCGATCTGAGTTCTGAGTCACCCTTATCTTTTCTACGGGATGATAGGACTAGGCTCATCTATGTCTTACTAAAACATCTCGTTGATTGCTTCTTTGTAGCCGTAGGTCTATTGAGGTGGTCTAGAGTCCTCGTGTTGTGGAGTTCCTTGAAGAATTTCTATCCAATCTCTTCAAGGTTGTCTCATTTTCCATCCCGGTGTAGCCGTTATGCTGCCCGATTTATCCCGTGTTTCTATGAATCATTGCTTTTGCATTATGATCTTTTCTTCCGAAAGCATGTCCTCTTATCTTTGATTCCATCGTACAACCTGTTCTGATTATTGATTTTTATCACACAGGTTGTCAGGTGGAACTCGTAGTGCTGTTCGTCGCAATCGAGACCGTGATCGGAATCGAAATGATGATGCACCTCCACCACCGCCTTCTGCGGCGGAAATCATGATGTAAGATGAGAAGGATCGACGTGATCAAACAAGCCTTCTGGAGCTCATCAAGCAGAATACATCACGTCATTGCAATGTGGTTGTGAGCAATCAGGACTTCATCCTCCTCAAACCATCGGTATTCCGATGTTCTTCTGAGCCCCTTGAAGTTGATGATTGGCTCCGTTCCATCGAGTGTAAGCTTGACACGGCACATGTTACTCCCAATGATCGAGTTATATTCGCGACATACTTTCTGGAAGATGCAGCAGCTGAATGGTGGGAGAACTATGTTGCAATGCAACCTGGTGGTCACATAGTGACTTGGCAGGAGTTCCGTGATGCCTTTCGAGGGTACCACCTTCTAGATGAGTTAATGGAGCGCAAGAAGGAAGAGTTATGCAATCTGACTCAAGGAGAGATGTCCATTCATGAGTATGTGACGGAGTTCAACCGTCTTGCTCGTTATGCCCAAGGTGAGAGCACCACCGATGCCAGAAAGGAGGCAAGGTTCCGTACGGGACTTAGCCCTATCCTTCGCCATGATCTCAACTTCCTTGAATTTTCCACCTTTGAGGATTTAGTCAACAGATCCTTTAGAGCTGAGCATGGCAATGAAGTGTTCGAAGAGTCTCGCAAGCATGCTCTTGAGCTTACCCCTTCTTCTAGTTCAGCCCCTCAGAAACGCAGAATATGGATTCCAACTGGTGCCATACCTCAAAACTTTCTTTAGAGACTACCGCCGAATATATGCCATCCACCTCAACACATTGTTCCTCCCAGGAATGATGGTGTGCAATCAAGTAATCCTGCTCCCAACAATTCAGGCAGGATGTGTTTTTTACGTGTGGTCTGACGGGCCATTACTTCCGACAATGCCCTACTGTGCTGGTGGCACCACATAGACCTAGTCATAAGCCTTCAAAGAAATCAACCACCAAAACCATCCCAGAAAGCTTTCAGTCATAGGTAGTGGATATGTGAACCAAATCTCAGTTGAGGAAACCACTGCTACTTCTGACGTTATCCTTGGTACGCTCCCAGTCAATCATGTCCCCTCCTCCGTTCTTTTCGATCCAGGAGCTTCTCATTCATTCATGTCGGAGAGTTATGAACTTCGTCATGAATTTCCTTTTGAAGAAATGTTTTCTCCAATGATCATTCTAACTCCTGGTTCCAAATGGAAAACTAATAGAGTAAGCCATGGCAATCAAATTGCAATTGAGGGTTTAGTATTCCTTGCTTCTCTTATAGCCCTCAAGTCTTCAGAAATTGATGTCATCCTAGTAATGGATTGGTTATCAAGACAGAATGCTATCCTTGATTGTAAATCCAAGTCAGTTAAACTCACCCATCCTTTAGGCCAGACAATTGACTACACATCACCCAACTCTAGAATCTAGATGCATACTTTGAATGTGCTTCCCCTTCCTGACATTGAAGATATTCCGGTGCTTCGTGACTTCCCGGATGTCTTTCCTGAAGAACTGCCAGGAATGCCTCCTGGGAGATGTGTAGAATTTATTGTAGATCTTATACCAGGCACGGCCCCAATTTCAGGACGCCCATATAGAATGGCCTCACATGAGTTAGGTGAGCTAAAAACCCAACTTGATGCTTCGTTGGCAAAAGGCTTCATCTGCCCTAGCTCATCGCCATGGGGTTGCCCCGTTTTGTTCGTAATGAAGAAAGATGGAACATAAAGGATGTGCGTAGACTATCGCCCGCTAAATCAGGCGACGATAAAGAACAAATACCCACTGCCCAGGATCAATGATCTTTATGATCAAATTGCTGGATCCTTGGTCTTCTCCAAGATGGATTTGAGATTAGGCTATCCTCAAATCAAAATCCGAAACGAGGACATTCGCAAGACGACTTTCACTGTCCGATATGGTCTTTACGAGTACACCGTCATGTCCTTCGGTTTAACCAATGCCCTTGCCACATTCTCTCTCTTAATGAATTCGATCTTCATGGAGTACCTAGATAAATTTGTTGTGGTTTATCTTGATGACATTCTCATCTACTCGAAGAACGAAGAAGAGCACGCAGAACATCTTAGGTTGCTATTGATGAAACTTCAGGAGCATCGCCTTTATGCCAAGTTCTCCAAGTGTGAATTTTGGCTACCAGAAGTGACCTACTTAGGCCACGTGATTTCTGCAAAAGGCATTGCTGTCAATCCCGAGAGAGATCAGGCCGTCCTTCATTGGACTCCACCTGAATCGGCTAAGCAAGTTAGGAGTTTTCTTGGCTTAGCAAGCTATTGTCTCCGCTTCGTTGATAACTTCTCCAAATTTGCAAAGCCTCTTACTGAACTCCTCAAGAAAGATAAGAAATTCGAATGGACTCCCAAGTGCGAGGAAAGCTTTCAAGAGCTAAAAAGAAGATTGACAGGTGCACCTGTACTTGCACCTCCAGACACCAAAAGGGGTTTTGAGATCTATTGTGACGCTTCACGGCAAGGATTAGGATGCATAATTATGCAAGATCGACATGTGGTAGCATACGCTTCACGCCAGTTGCGTCCACATGAAGAGAACTATCCTACAAAAGATCTTGAACTCGATGTCGTAGTTCAGGCCCTGAAGACTTGGCGACATTACCTCCTTGGTAATCGTTGTGAGAACTATTTTGATCACCAAAGCCTCAAATATATATTCACCCAGCCAGATCTTAACCTCAGACAAAGATGCTGGATAGAGTTGATAAAAGATTATGACTTAGGAATTTCTTACACCCCAGGCAAAGCCAATGTCATGGCTGATGCACTAAGTCGTAAGTCGTATTGTAACAACCTCATGTTACAACAGTGTCAACCTCTTCTTCATGAGGAATTTCGCAAGCTCAATCTTGAGATATTTCCTCATGGAATTCTTTCTACCCTGGTGGCGAAAACAACCCTTGAGGATCAAATCATAGCCGCCCAGAAACAAGATAGTGGTATTCGAGAGATCAAGGAGAACATTGCTAGAGGAGATGAATAATGTTTCTCTACAAATGATCAAGGAAAGATATTCTTTGAAAATCGTTTAGTAGTCCCTGAGAATCAAGACCTAAGGCAGTTGATCCTTTAGGAATCTCATGACACTCCCATCTCCATTCATCCCGGTAGCACAAAAATGTACCGATATCTACGCCAGAGATTTTGTTGGACCCGGATGAAGAGAGACATTGCTCAATTTGTTGCCGAATGTGATGTTTGCCGTCGCATTAAGCCAGAACACCAAAGACCTGCTGGTACTCTTCAACCATTGTCTATTCCCGAGTGGAAATGGGATAAAGTCGGTATGGACTTCATCACCGCCTTTCCAAAAACCCAGAAACGAAATGATGTCATGTTCGTTGTCATTGATCGACTTTCCAAAGTTGCTCACTTCCTTCCAGTTCGCGAGTCTATAACTGCTAGTCAGTTAGCGGACCTGTATGTCTCTAGAATTGTGTCTCTCCACGGTGTTCCTTTGGAAATCAATTCTGATCGTGGTAGCCTTTTCACCTCTAGATTCTGGGAAAGTTTTCAAAATGCTATGGGAACTCATCTCTCCTTTAGTACAGCTTTCCATCCTCAATCTAGCGGTCAAGTTGAAAGGGTTAATCAAATCTTGGAAGGCATGCTCAGAGCTTGTGTGACCTCTTTCGGAAAGAATTGGGAGAAATCTCTTCTATTTGCTGAATTTTCTTATAACAATAGTTTCCAATCTAGTCTGAACATGGCTCCTTTTGAACTCCTCTATGGACAACGATGTCGAACACCCCTAAACTGGTCAGAAAGTGGTGAAATACATTTCTTTGGACCGGATATGATCAAGGAAGCAGAAGAGAAAGTTCGCATTGTTCATGATCAATTGAAAGCCGCTCAGTCTCATCAAAAGAGTTAATATGATCGTCATCATAGAGAAGAGAGCTACAATATTGATGAGAAGGCTTACCTTCGGGTTACTCCTCTGAAGGGAACCCAACGATTCGGTATCAAAGGCAAGTTGGCTCCACGTTACATCGGACCTTTTCGCATTCTAGCTAAACGTGGAGAAGTTTCCTACCAACTTGAACTACCCCCGCACCTTTCCCGGGTACATGATGTATTCCATGTGTCACAACTCAGGTGTTGCTTCAAGGACCCCATCCGCGAAGTCGACCATGAAACGCTTGATCTCCAAGATGACCTTTCTTATCGAGTGTGCCCCGTTCTTATACTATATTCAGCAGAGCATGTTACTCGTCGTCAGAAGATCAAGTGTCCCAAACTTCAATGGTCAAATCACTCCGGGAAAGAAGCAACATTGGAAAGAGAAGACCGCCTTCGTGCCAAGTACCCCACCTTCCTCCCGACGACTTCTGAATCTCGGGACGAGATTCTGTTGAGTGGGGGCGAGTTGTCAGAACCCCAACTAGGGTAAGTGCCAAGGCTTGCTTGACCCTCTGCATCATGAAGAAAATCCAAAAAGAAATTCAAAAATGGGGAAAAGAAAAGCCTAAGAAATTAATTAAAAGGCCAGAAAGAAATCTTTTTCCAAAATTCTTTTAGATATGTTGAAAAATCCTAAAAATGAGTGTGATCATTTTAAAAGTGATTTGGGATTAAACCCATGCTCATAGATTTTTCAAAAATCCAAACAGTAGCTTGGAAATTAAATCAATTGCATATTTGAAATTGGAATTCAAATAATTTGAATTCCAAAAATTCCCAAAACTTGGGGTTGACTACTATAAGGTCATCTAGGTTTTATAAAAATAATTGGGGATATTATTAAATGCTCTGGCTATTTTTTCTTGGGGCAAAACAGATCAAATAGAAAACAAAAAGAAGAAAAACAGAAGAAAGTGCTTACCTGGCGCCTAAGGGCGAAGGCCCATCTGACCCTGCCCAACCCCCCTTGTCTTCTTCCTCCCCTCGCATCCAAGAACCTCGGTGGAGAGCCGAGCATCGTGGACGCCACCGAGGGCCTTCTAGGCCTCCCCTGCCCCCCTCCTTGCGCCACGCAGTGCCCAGAGGTCCCCTGCGTAGTCCCTCCCTTCTCTATTTCCTCCAGCGTCGCCATCATCAACACCTTGCCGCCGCCCAAGAGCTCCCCAGAGCACCATCGCCGCCCAGCCGTGGCCAGCAGCCCCCTCCGCCCTCGCCGCCATGTCCAGGAGGCCAGCCACCCTCGTCTACGTCTAGTCGCGCGTCGAATCGAAGCTAGGAGCTCTTGCTACGACGCCAGGTTCAAGATTCCACCGCCGGCCGCCTTCGACTCCGGCGAGCAATTCACCTGCTCCGAGCCCCCTCAAGCCTCGCCGTGCCCGCTGTTGGGTTCTGGTGTGCTCTGCGATCCTTTTCCCCTTTCCTTCCTTCCTCCCGAGCCATGCATCACCATCTTCGCCAAGGTCAGTGACAGGCAGCCGCCTTCGTCGTCGCATCCATGGCCACGAGCCCTCCCGTGTTGCCCTGATAGAACAGTTGGACGCGTGCGACCCCAAGCTTTCCCGAAGTGCTTCCCTCTGCCTCTCCCGTGCCCTCTAGCTCATTCGAGTGATTTCTCCGGCATCAACAGTGAACTCCGGTGACCCCGCCATTAGAGACCTAAACCGAGCCTTAACCCCCCAACCCGAGCTAATCACCCCCTAATCCCCTCCCAGAGCCCATTACAGGTAGGCCCCAGGCCACCTCTAACCCCCTACTTAATTAAACAAAGAGGGGTTAAGCCCCTCTCCCACTGACAGGGCTGGCCCACTGGCCAGAGCCCCTGTGACTTCACCCCTGCGTCATGCTGACGCCATAAATGGAATAAATAATTAAAAACAAATCCAGAAATTGCAGAAATTAGCTGAAACTTCTAAAATTCATAGAAAATTCATATTAACTCCAAATTGGTCAAATAATATATGAAAAATGATCAGCATAAAATGCTCTATCCAAATTGTTATTTGGCTTAATTGGAATTAATTCAAATTTAATTCAAATGCTATTCCAACTTGAACCTTTACAATACACCACATTTCACTTGAACATCAGAGGCATATCATACACATGTCAAGATGATTTACAAAGAACAAACAATAGCAAATGGAACTTGGCTAACTTGAACAACATATGGAGTTTGAATTTTCATTTTATATGCAATACATTTCATTTAAATTGAATGTGCCACAAATCAATACCCTTCACATCATGGAACAACTACATCATGTGCTTGTGCATTCACGTTCAAAGTTTCCCCCTCTTGTTGATGGTTGTGCCAGTAACAGTGCCTCCGAGACGGTGATCAGCCCCGAAGAAGAAGACCACCGTTAAGACCCGTGTATCGTCAACAAGGCAAGGAAACCCCATTGATCATGTCTATAAAATCATATTTCCCTCTCAGTCTCGCTTATGCATGTTTATGAGATCACCGAGACACGTTCTTTCGCATAGTTGAACCCATTCCGATGCATGACCTATCATTTTGCCACGGTATTAAGCGAACCACAATCCTAGCAGATATAGGAGTTGAATGATGAGCATGTGGCCGCTGCAACTGTTACTGCTTATTGCTGCTTAGTGATACAATGAGGTTACATTGTTTGTGAGTCGGGTTGGATACTCATAATGGTGTTGATGATAACGTGTTGGTGAACCCACCCTAAACAAAGGTGAACGATGAGAGGTTGTATAGGAGTACACAGTGGGTTGTCTCGTTGAACACTGCCCTAGGCCCTGAGTTCCTGTTTGGTGATCCAAGACAAAGAGTATAACCACATGTAGGGTTTATGGGAACCCCGTTTGGCCTCTTTACGTACCCGATCCGGTCCAGGAGTCACACTAGATTCGGGCTTTCCATTTGTCTTATGCATAGATATGTGGGTGGACCTGTGAGGCAGCGAAACCATCTGTCAAAGGTGGCGTCTCGATCCCTTGCATTATCTGAGTCCGTTTCATTGAACCGGCCGGACTCTCGAGCGGTGACAAACTCAGGTAGTCGAATCCTGGATTAGAGAAGGTGATGTGAAGGTATTTCCTTGGTTTCATCCACGTCCGACACCCGCTTGAAGGGTGACAAGAATGAGGTGATAAGTGATGACACGCGTGTGAAGATGTACACCCCTGCAGGGTTAATAAACTATTCGAATAGTCGTGTCTGCGGTTATGGACTACTTGGAGACCTCTAATTGATCATAGACAACTTGAATGGATACTTATAAAACTCGCAAGATAAGCGTGAGTGCTATGGTGTGCTTCCTCGTGGGAAAGTCGAGGAAGTATCCATAGTTGTGTATTGGTTGGAGACTTGGTAGTGGACTCGTGTACGCTTCTTACCTCAAGTCTGGTACTCGTAGTACAGGACTAGCTAAGTCAAAGCTGGCACTTCTGCATGTTGAAAACCCACCTCCTTTACCTTGAAACTTGAGCATGAGTAGTGTAGTTCTGATGTAAGTCTTGCTGAGTACGACTTTGTACTCACGTTTTCTTATTTTATGTTTTAGATGAGAACCCGGACCCGGACGGAGTCACCTTCGTGAAGCTCGACGTTGAATAAGCTAGTATAGTTCCAGACAGCAGTCTGGTCCCTCGTGGAAGGGCATTTTTGGTGAACAAGGATTCTCTAAGCCATTTGTTAAACTTGTCTGTACTCAGACCTAATTTTCTTCCATTGTATGATGTAGTGTGGGGTTCGATAGCTTAGGTGTGATCTTGCCGGCGGTTTTTATACACCAAGTGGTCCTTAGATGTGCGCAGCTTGGGGCATCGCGATGCCATTGCTCGTGACTGTCTCACGTGGCACACTTTGATGTATGATCGAGCTCGCCCGAGACCCCGGATATGTGATCGGGATGGAGTCTGTTTATGTAAGTGTTATAATTCAATCGATAATATGGTTGAGGCGACTTGTCTATGAGTTTGGGATTTCACCACCCATAATCATTTAGACTTGTGAGTGGGTGATGAGGACCCATCTTAGTTGATCATCAGGCCTGGATTGGATGCCCCTCACGTACGATGCTTTCCGAGAGTGTTATGTGATTGGCCTTGTCTGCTTAGACAAGTGGGTACAACTCTCGGCTCTCCATATGATTGAGTTGTGACTGGAATTACATATGCAAATTCCGGGTCCCGACACCACCTCGGGGTACTTGTCTCTTTGTGAACCTCCTCATTAGATTGAGAGTCACCGATAATAAGTGCATGAGTTCTTCGGACTAATGAAAGTATTCAAAGTTGACACTTCCACCTCCTCATATTTTCTAGCCTCTTCCATACCGTATATTGCCCTCTTCTCACTCCGAGAGTTGGCGTCTACCTGCCGGTGCGTCCAAACCCTTGGGATGATACGCTCTGTCATCATAAACCTCCTTATATCTTTCCTCAAAACAACCACCATACCTACCTATCAAGGAATTTCCGTAGCCTTTCCGAGATATATTGCCATGCAACATCCATGTAAGGCCCGATATACGGTACTGTTCCAGATCTAGATGTTTCAATCCATATCCGGGGACGAAGGACATATCGATCCCACCGCGACATGTGACATAGCCATATGCCCCGGATTTCCAACATGATATCACAACATTACAGATACAAGGATACAACATCTCATACAATCGGCATACAACTGCCTTAATACAATACATCAGCGGAAGATACATGCCTGGGTACAGACTAGAATCAAATGCCTAGTGGAAAAGAGAAAAACATCGATCCCCATAACCACAGGGGTCCAGGCCCTCTGCCGGGATCCGCCTAACTAGTCGTCGTCGAGTCTCCACGTGAAACGTCGGTCACCATACCTGTCGTCGATTAAGAACCCTGAAAAGAGTTTGGGGGTAGTATCATGAGTATAGAAGTACTCAGCATCCAACTGTATTGGTCATCTGATCCAGCTAGGACTTCATCACTCGTCATTCTAGGAAAACTAGTAGTTTACGGTAAGGAGGGGGTAAGTGGTGAGGTTGCTGCGGCGCTAGAATTTATGAAGTGGCTAACGATCTAGAGATTAAGATAAGAAGCCAAGAATTTGATGAGGAATCGCTTCCAACAAGTCTTGCTATCACCTAGTTATGCAATCATAAGACCTATCCTATCCTTGTCCTCCTCTTCGCATCCCGACGCACACACGTTGATCAGGTTATAATTAACATTAACAAAGTTGTTGTTGTCTATGAACAAGGAGTAGGTCTCAAGTCATCCATAACCGTGGACACGGCTTCTCGAGAAGATTTAACCCTGCAGGGGTGTACCAACTGCCCATTACGAGGCGCTGCAAGCATGCCCATCTCTCTCAGTTGCTACCCATGATAGGCAACCATTTTATGATTTAGTCCCAAGAGATCCGGAACGACAGGTCCCTCTAACTAACAACGCACAAATCCTGGTGGCCCCCGGTGAGTCGACATCCAACTCAAAAGCCGGTCGCTCTCTCGAATCGGCCTCTACCGTCTGGACGAGGTCGGGTTAGATACCCAAACAGATATGGGAAGCCCCCAAGCTTCCAGGTGTGGACCAACAAAGAAACCATGTCTCCGCTGGCCCGAGTTGTTTAAAAATCTGTGAGGTCGACACTCGCACACACACGTTTCGCAAAAGGCAAAACCATCTTGGGCCACCACTAGAAATGTTTGAAGCTAGATATGTAAGAAGAGGGGACCCCATAGCATCCCACACGCGGTTAGGCACGCTCAGTCTTAAAACCAATACCCGAAACTCGGATACTAGGTGACTCGAATGGAACAAAGCGTCGGGCGGGATAGCTTAGACCTTCCATCCTTCGCCGAATATAGTCAACATTATAATAATCATATCATCAAAAGCAATATAATAATATGATAGCCCAAAACAAAAAGTTCACAACACCACAATATATACAAAGTGCAAACAATATCACAAAGTATCACAAGTGCAAACAACAAATGCATCACAAGTGCATCACACAAGTGCATTACAAATGCATCACAAGTTCATCTAAGACTACATGACAAGAGTGGTCGAGCATCCATCCATATGCCATGGTGCTGAGAAGAGGAGAATCCATCCATATCACAAGTTCAAAATCTGTATTATGAAAGAATACAATAAGAAAGAAGTAATTCAAATTAAACTAAGCAATTAGTAGAAGAACAATGAGAAGAAGAAGAAGAAGATGGAGAAAAAGAAAGAAGAGAAAAAGGAAGAATAGGAGGATTTGTTCTTCTTAGTCTATCTTTTTCTCCTCTTCATCTTCTCTTCTTTCTTCATCTCTTCTTTGTTCTTCTCTTCTTTTTTATTTTTAAGTTTTATAAACTAATTATGTCATTTGTGAGCTCTAATATCAACTAATTATGCTATTTTTTGTGTTATCAAGTAATTATGTCATGTTTGTACCAAATAAGCAAATTCTATATCATTTTTTAGGTAAGTAAGCTAATTATGTAATTTTTTTCTAACTAGAATTTACTAAGATAACTAAAGCATGGCATAATCTAAATTGAGCTAACGAATAAGAAGAATAAGAAGGAGAGGAATAACTTACCAAAGGCCAAGTCACGGAGGAGAACCACCATCTCGGTTGGTCGTCGGGTTGGAAGGGCTCTCACCAGGAGAAGTGCCGGGATCGTGGGATGCAGATCTGGAATGAAGCTGCAACAAGGCAAGATGAGTTGAAAAATGTGGTTAGCACGGCGACAGACAATGGTATAAGATGATGCAAGGTTGTTCACTCAAAGGGAACTCACCGTTCCCACTAGAGAAGGCATCAGCGGAGGGGGCGGCAAACCTTGCTTATCACACATAGCCTGCAAATTAGTTTTCGAGGATTCAAAGAAATAGCCTTGGTTCCCACACAACTGATATACCGCAACGAAGTTGTGCATGGCCTTTGATGGGCATTATTGCGTGCCCTCTCCTCCTCAAGCAACCTCTATGTATTGCGGTCCCTCTCGTCCTAAAGGAACCTCTGTGTATTGCGGTCCCTGTCCTCCTCAAGCAACCTCTATGTATTGCGGTCCCTCTCCTCCTCAAGCATCCTCTGTGTATTGCGGTCCCTATCCTCCAACAAGAGTCTGGTGGCGTCCCTCTCGTTCTCAAGTGGGGCCTGCAGCCACTCCTCAAAAGGAATTTCATCATCCATCCAGGGACAAATGAATGAAATAAATAATGAAGGAAAACTAACCTCGATCGCAAGATCAACTGGCCACGCGCTTTGCCGTATTACAGGAGCCGAGCTCGTTTGCCTCGCCTTGATCTAAGACAGAGTCTCGGTGATAGGGACGAAGCCATCACACATGGCCATTGTGCCATGACTCTTACCGCCACCAGAGATCATCAACGCCTCCGCATCCATAGGATTCATGATCAGGTCAAAGTCAGGCCCGCGCAGATGTTTGACCACCTCAGAATAAGCCGTCATCTTGTTGCAGGCGGACGAGCTTGTGTACGCCGACAACCCATCCACCTCAGAATATGGTGTCGCCATCTTGTACGAGCGCTTATGGGCCATGCCTAACGCGGTGTATCCCTGAAGCTCGGGCAGGTTATGGTGTTTGGCCTACAAGAAAAGGCAAAGAATTAGTACAACAAAAATCATGCACATATGAATTAATGATGAAATAAAACAAGGCACACATACCCATTTTTTGGCGTATTGCTTGATGTTGGCGTTGCCTTGGTGGTGTGGCACACTAACTAATTTGGCACAACGCTCCTTGGCAAAATTGTGGGTGGTCAACCGAGCCTTTGTGCACCACTTGTCCAGTATCATCTCCCAACAATCCATCTTATCGGCCAACCATCTCAGGGGCACCTATGAATGTAAGTTAATGAAGAATGAAACTAAGTATTGTAACTAAACAGACATAATTAGCCCTAACAAAACTAATAAAGAATGTAACTAAGGAATACGTACCTCCATGTAGTCGTTCTTATCAGGGTAAAGCTTTCGACATACAGCCTCCCTCTTCGGCTCGTTTTGCTTGGCGTACCAATCTCGAACGGCCTGAACATGCATCTCGTGCCTTGTGTTATTCAATAACCTCTTGCACTATTTCTCGAGGTTCTTCATGGCCGCCTCCTCCGTCCCCTCCTCGACCCTATGGTAACTCTGCAATTATGCCTTATAGATGCACAGATGAATAGGAAATAACAAGATATAACATTGTATACTTTTTATGGGGTAAAATAATAGTTACCCAAAAATCATCTAACACCTTCTCGGCCACGCTCGCTTTCGACCCGACATTGAAAGCTCTTTGCTATCAGTACGAAAGCAATACCCGTTGATGTCATAATTCTGAAATGTACGGATCTTAAAATCAAAACCATTAGCTATTTGTCTCAATTCACCGTCGACTTGATCATCTGAATTAGCCTAGAAGTTAAGAAAAGTTTTGGTGTCGTACTCACAAGTATTAGCAACAAAGGAAATCATCTATTATATATAGGGGAGGTACCATTTTTTTGAACCAAGAGATGAAACTGGGATAGCTGCCTCCTGTTTTTTCAAGAAGTTCATACCTGAGAATGGATTCTTTTTTTATTGCAACACCATTCGAGAATTGTGCGACGTATCGACTGTATCGATTAATAACAGTTGTTAGACACAAAACTTGTTAAAAGTTGTGAAACAATGTATCAAGAACTTACTCGATGTATGACCGAACTTCTGTTAAGTTGTTCAATATATACATCGTTAGTGTGGGCCACTCCTCAACGCACAAGAACTTTGGTTTTCCCACACCATAAGGTGCGAGCTTCCCTTTGAAGAGGCTGAGCTTGGATTCATGTCGTTTGGGGTCGCCAACATTGTACCGAGGCTTTGGATTATGTAAGCTGGGAATAGTGGCATCATAGTGTGCTGCTACGAAGTTTGCCGCCTCCTCGGTAATGAATGCCTCAGCCATCGATGCTTCAACTCTACGTTTATTTTTACATTTTGCTCGAAGTGTCTTCTGCATTCTTTCAGTTGTGTAGGACCAACGATTTTGCACAGGGCCACCCAATCTTGCCTCGGTCGGGAGATGTAAAAGAACCCCGGTGGAAAAATATTCTCTAACTTGCAGAGCAACTCAGGCGCCATATCTTCCATTTCATCTATCACGGCACGCGACAACTCTTTAGCACAAAGAACATGGAAGAAATAGCTCAACTCTGCCAATACTAGCCATTCAGCCTTATGGATATAGCCGCGCAACATCACCGGCATTATCCGCTCAAGCCATCTGTGCCAATCATGACTCTTGAGCCCAAAAAATTTCATTGTTTCAATGCTCCCTCCCCTCGCTAGATTCGCAGCATACCCATCAAGTAACAACAACTTTTGTTGCACCCACAAAAGGATTTACCTTATTCCTCCCTTCTCAAGATTGTACCAGGAAGGTGGTTTGGACCAACTTTTCCTTCCTTTCGGTTGTCGCATGTTTAGTGATTTCCTATCACACAGAGTCTCCTGGTCAACTCTAGCCTTTGTATTATCTTTTCCCTTATCAGTGCCGAAAAATGTGCCAAGAAGGGCATCGACGATATTCTTTTCACTGTGCATCAAGTCAATGTTGTGTGGAAGTAAGAGGTCTTCGAAGTAGGGGAGATCCTAGATGCATGGCTTGTGGGTCCAGGCGTGTTCCTCATGATAACCCAAGAAATACCCTGGACGGTTTGGATCAGGCTCCATAGATTTTAACTGTTCATGTATTTGTGCGCCCGTCAACGCAGGTGGTGCGGAGTATTTGACAGCTTTACATTTCGTGAAATTCTTTTTGTCATTTCTGAATGGATGGTCCAAAGGTAAGAACCTTCTATGCAAGTCAAAGCAGGAATACTTGCCACCTGCCGGCAACCAATGAAACTTAAGAGCTTCCTTGCATTATGGGCATGGGAACCTTCCATGCACACACCACACAACAAAAAGAGCAAATGACGGGAGATCATGCAACGAGTATTGGTACCAAACATACATTTGAAAGTTCTCTTTCTTAGCTGCGTCTTATGTCTTGACCCCATTCACCCAAGCTTCTTTCAATTCATCCATCAGGGGTTGCATGTACACAGTCATAATCTTCCCCAGATAGTTCGGCCCTGCAACTATAAACGTCGGAAATATGTGCTTTCTTTGCATAATGGATGATGGTGGAAGATTGAGGGGAATGACAAATACTGTCCAGCAACTATACTGGGTAGCCGTCATACCAAAAGGATTGAACCATTCCAGGCCGATGGCGATTCGGCAATTCCTTGGCTCTTTAGAATTTTCCTTATGTTTACGATTGAATGCCTTCCATGCGTCACCATCCGAAGGGTGTACCAACTTCGGATCTCCGTTTTCATCTAAATCTTTCCTAATTCTATGTTTGTGCCATGTCATCTGTTTTGCTGTTTCATCGAGCATGTAAAGTCGTTGACGTCTTGGTAGGATTGGCAGATACCGTAGAACACTTACGGGGATTTTTCTCTGCGTCTTCTCACCTTCACTGTTTTCTAACTCAACAAATCTGGAGGTCTTGCAAAATGGACAATATGTTCCGTTCGCATACTCTTTCTTAAATAAGGCACATCCTTTCTCACAAGCATGTATCTGCACATACGGCATCTTGAGTGCACTAAGGATTTTGTCTGACTCGTATAGGTTTGAAGGCATAATATGACCTTCGGGTAGAAAGCGCCCAAATAAGGTCATCATTGAGTCTAACAGGTCTCTTCCAATGTTGAATTGGGCTTTCAGAGCCATTACTTGTGTGATGGCATCTAGCTGAGAAATCTTAGTGTGCTCGTGAAGAGGACGTTTTTGTAAGGCCCGATATGCGGTACTGTTCTATATCTAGATGTTTCCATCCAGATCTGGGGAAGACGCACATATCGGTCCCACCGCGACATATGACAAAGCCATATGCCCCGGATTTCCAACATGATATCACAACATTACAGATACAAGGATACAATATCTCATACAATCGGCATACAACTGCCTTAATACAATACAACAGCGGAAGATATATGTCTGAGTACAGACTACAATCAAATGCCTAGTGGCAAAGAGAAAAACATCGATCCCCATAACCACACGGGTCAAGACCCTCCGCCGGGATCCGCCTAACTAGTCGTCGTCGAGTCTCCACGTGAAACGTCGATCACCATACCTGTTGCCGATCAAGAACCCTGAAAAGAATTTGGGGGTAGTATCATGAGTACAGAGGTGCTCAGCATCCAACTGTAGTGGTAAACTGAACCAGCAAGGACTTCATGACTCGTCATTCTAGGACAACTATTAGTTTACGGTAAGGAAGGGGTAAGTGGTGAGCTTTCTGCCGCACTAGCATTTATGAAGTGGCTAACGATCTAGAGAGTAAGATAAGGAGCCAAGCATTCGATGAGGAATCGCCTCCAACAAGTCTTTCTATCAACTACTTACGCAAACATAACACCTATCCTATCCTTGTCCTCCTCTTCGCATCCTGACGAAGAAGAAGCAGTCAAGGCACGCACACATTAATCAAGTTATATTTATATTATCTCAGTTGTTGTTGTATATGAACAAGGAGTAGGTCTCAAGTCGTCCATAACCGTGGACACGGCTTCTCGAAAAGATTTAACCCTGCAGGGGTGTACCAACTGCCCATTACGAGGCGTCGCATGCTCGCCCATCTCTCTCAGTTGCTACCCGTTAGAGGCAACCATTTTATGATTTAGTTCCGAGAGATCCGAAACGACAGGTCCCTCTATCAAACAACGCACAAATCTGGGTGGCCCCCGGGGAGTCGACACCCAATCCAAAAGCCGGCCACGCCCTCGGATCGGACTCTTCCGTACGACTAAGTTCGGGAAATCACACCTGACATCAGGAGACCCCTAGCTCACCAAGTGTGGACCAACAAAGGAACTCTATCTCCGCTGGCCCGAGTTGTTTGAAAACTACTGGCAGCTGAACCGCACACACACGGTTTCAAATGGTAAATCAGCTTGGGCCACCACTAGAAATGCTTGAAGCTAGCTAGGTAAGAAGAGGGGATCCCATAGCATCTGATACGTCCAAAACGTATCTATAATTTCTGCTTGCTCCATGCATGTTTTGTGTGATATTGCTATGTTCTAGATACACTTTCATACACTTTTGATCATATTTGGACTAACCTATTAACTCAGTGCACCCTAGTGCCAGTTCCTGTTTTTTGTTGTTTTTCTATTTCAGTTTTCCCCCATATAAAAAGTGCCAGAAAAATTCGGGAAAATTCAGATAAAAAATCAGCATGGAGGAAGCTTCGCGAAGAACCCGGGAGGGGCCAGAGGGGAGCCAGGGGGGCTCAGGCGGCCACCCGGCACGGCCCCACCCCTGGCCGCGCCAGGGGGCGCCTGGGGCCCTGGTCCACCTCTGGCTGCCCCCTTCGCTTATTTATTCTCCGTTACAGGAAAACACCAGAAGAGGAACCCTATTCCGCGAACTCGCCTCTGTTCCGCCGCCGCCGCGCTTCCGAAGATGGGGAGCACCAGAAGACCTCTTCCCGGCACCCTGCCGGAGGGAAGATTGACCTCCGGGAGTCTCCTCTCCACCATGGATGCTCCCCGGATGTCTCGTGAGTGTTTTCCTTGGATCATGGGTCCGTGATCAGTAGCTATGTGATGTTCTCCTCCCCTCTTTGATCTTCATTTTTTAGACCTCGTGAGCTGCCCTACATGATCGAGGAACCTTTGTAATATTTCCGCTATTGCTATGTTGAGTTTGATAGGATCTGATGGACTATGAGATTATGCTCATATTGTCATAGAGTAATATATTTGGTTTTTATCTCTTATATTTTTGTTCCTAAGTAATTCTTGTATGTTCTCCGTTGTTGTTTATTGCTTTGGCCAAGTAGTAGGTAGTGACTTCAAGAGGGAACGTTGTGCTAGATTGTGGGTTCATGCCCCCCGATGACACGCTTGAGTGACAGAAACATGAGTCTAGGGGATGTGCTGTTGCCACAAGGGGGAAAACAATGGTGATTGTGACCACGGTCACAAGGATTGTTTACTTTACGCAGAGTTCTTTTTAATGCAGTTGTCTATTGCTTTGGGTTTACACTTTGGGTGGGGCTCGCAACTTAATACCAGCGAGATGTTCTGGATAGATATATCAAGGTGGATGATTAGTAGTAGATGTAGATGGATTTCGGTCTACTTATCTTGGCGTATTGCCTATGCTTTTGAACCTCGTCCTTTATTTTGTAGCATAGTTAGCATTGCGGTGCATTCATAATCCTGTCAATTGCCTTTCTTTAACTTGTTTACCTCGCATAGCAATTTTATCTTCTTTTGGGAGAGAGACATCACTAGAGAACATCACGTATCCCGGTCTATATCTTTATTATTGTTTCCTAGCTATATTTACCTTACTGCTTTTACTTGCTATCATTATCCCTTGCATTTTATCCTTGTGAACAAAAAGACCAGAGAGATTGACAACCTCTCTGAACTTCGTTGGGAACAAAGTTATCTGTGTCTGTGTGCAGGTCCGTGTCAGTTGCGCCGCTGACACCTACTTATCATCTCTAGAGTCCTGCTGGAGAGAAACCTTGGTATCTTCACCGAGGGAAAACTTCTGCTGCACTACATCTCAACCTTCCACTTGGGGTAACCAACGAAGGGGCGAGAAGCCATCAGCATCCCACACACGATTAGGAAAGCTCAGTCTTAAAACCAATACCCGGAACTCGGATCCTAGGTGACTCGAATGGAACAAAGCGTCGAATATAGTCTAGACCTTCCATCCTTCGTCGAATATAGTCAACATTATAATAATCATATCATCCACAACAATATAATAATGTGATATCCCAAAACCAAGAAGTAACAAGGTAACATCTTAGCATTGTAAGCATGCATACTAAGCAGGGGCTGAGAAACGAGCAATAGTAACATAGCAGTACATGGTTTGCTGGGAGGGGACATGGATGTATCGGTTTGAAAGAGGCTGTAAACATGTGGTAGGATCAAACATCGAACCTATCCTAGAATGACATGAAAACCGCTGGCTGAAATAGAATGAAGCATATGTAATGTATAGTCCTTGCCTGTTGATAAGTCGGGTTCCGAAGGAGTAGTTGATCGCAAGCTCGCAACGTCTCCGAGAGGTACCCGCGGAAGCACACAAGAGGGTAAACACTGGAAGCAAACACGAGCAAGCACTCTATATCTACGAAGCAATCAGGAGCAATCATCAACAAGAATGCAACACGAGACATCGCACCTAGCGTCGATAGCAGTTACTAACAAGTTAAGTGGAGTACTCGTCACACACGACGATACCGCACATTTAGAAAGATTCAAGTTGTTTAGCTACACAAGGTGAGCAAAGGTTATTAACATGGCATATCACTCAAGCATGGCATAGCACATAAACATGTCAAACGGTGAAGCATCAGGCAAACTATCTAATCTAGTCAATTTAAGTGAGGCACAACCTAAACAGGGCATAACACTAAGTGTCTCACGATAATTAAAGGATTTAGTATTGTTCTGTCCTAAACCATATTTTAGGTTGGTTAACAGCAGCAAACAATAGCATAAACCCAAAGTACAGGAAATTCTAATCAAGTTACATATAAAGAACACTCCAAACGGAGTTACGGTTAAAAAGATACAAGCAAAACAAGTTTGGAACACAATCTGCCAACATCGGGAAGCACACTTTAGAGCAATGCATAAACATGATAATGGATGCAAACATGCTCACAAATGATATGCAATAACAGTAGACATGGCAGGGAAGGCATGGCAAAAGGAATCATGCAAAAAGGCATCATGAACAACTAGTTATAGCCCATGCAAAATACAATAAAACATTACTGGTCTAGGACTTAGTGAAAATCAGGAAAACATGGCAGAAAAAGTTATTTTTATGCTGTATAAACAGGAGCAAAACTATATGAAAAAGTGCGGCAACATGACATAGCAATATATGAGCATGAACAAGACATGATGGTGATCAGGTACAAACAAGAATCAAGGTCATGAGCATCATAGATCAAAACATATTAAGCATGCAACATGGCATCGGAACGTTACATACTTAGAGAAAAACAGAGGTGGCTGTCAAAAACAGTGGCATAGCAACTTTGGAGCTCAATAACTATATGACCAGAAAGAATATCATGACAATGTAATACATATAATGGAAGTAGACATGATGCTTATCAATATGCAAAAAGAATCACTCAATTCCGATAATCGGTCGCGACGCAACCGTCGCCCGAAGTTTCAATAAGACAACAGTTTTCAGACAGATTCAGAGCAGTTTAGCAGTTTAACGATCTGGTGCCCTGTTTGACCAACGACCACACAATCGAGATGGCCTCAAATGGATTAACTCCCAAAAGCATTATGATAGAGCACATCAATAACAACAAAATTTATTTTGGGCGCAAGTTCATCCGAGGTACAGATCTACCGTATAACTAGGCGCAAAACAGTACCAAACATTAATAGGAAAGGACTTAGCAGAAATTACCAAGGGGGAAAAAACTTCACTGGGCCGAGCCCATGTCGGCGGATGGAGGCGGCTCGGGCTGGAGGCCGGCTGCGGCTGGCGGGCCTTGGAAGCCAGGCCAGCCCATGTGGGCGGGGAGGCCCCGCTGGGCGAGTGGGAGACCGGCTCGGGATCCTGATCCCGTATCGGGAGGCGGCGGTGGTGGTTGACGCCGGCGGCGACCTCGCCGGTGAGAGGCGGCTCAGGAGGGCGCGGGCGGCTGGGATCCGGCGGAGGAGGCTCGAGGGGTGCCGGATCTGGGCGGATCCGGTTGTCGGAGGTGGTCACGTGCGATAGGGCGCGGCGGCCCGAGCTCCCGTCGTTCGCTCCCATGGCGGCAGCGGCCGCGGCTTCCGGCGGGCGGCGACCTACAGCGGGATGGAGGAGAGTTCAGGCGAGGGGAAGAGGAAAGAGAGGAGGGGCGCGAGGGAAGAGGACGAGGCGCAACGGCGTCATGGTGCTCGCCGGCGGCGAGGTGGGAGGCGGCCGTGGGCGTCCGAGGCGGCTCCCAGATGGGCTCGGGAGGGCCTGGCAGCGGGCCTGCGGGGCCCGGGCGCCCTGGCTGAAGTGGAGGAGACGACATGGCACACTCTCAGCCTCAGATCTGGAGATCTGACGGCTGGGATCATCTGGAGGCTATGGTTTCGGGGTTGGTGGAGCTGTGGGCAGAATTTGGGGCAAGTCTAGGGGGTAACTGCAATTTTGTGGCTAGGAAAACCCTAGAAAGGGGTGGGGGAGTGGTGGTATTTATATAGCCCAGGTGGCTGGCAGTTTGCAAAAACATCCCCGGTTTTTCTCTCGCGCGCGCGGTGTTTACGTTTCTGACTGCCGGGGTCCGCAGGGCCTCCGATTTGGGTAAAACTTCGAACTGCGCGATCAGCGCGTCGAGCCGGCGGCGTTCACCTCGCGCTGGAACTGTTCCGAGACCACTTTCCGGTGCACTATAAAAATAACCCGTTTAATTATTAAACGGGGTTTTCGTTCCGTTGGCTGCGGCTGGTCTTCTGCCGGTTTTCGCGACGGTGATCGGGTGAAACCCGGTGTCGCAAAGTTTGAGTGTCAGGGTGGAAAGGTTCGGTCTCCGTCCGGTACGATATAAGAGGGGGAAAATAATCGCCGATCGATAAATCGGGGATGCAAACACCGCAGACAAATCAGACAATCAAACAATTCACACCGAAAACAAAAAAAATTATTTTTGTGAAATCTGGGTTGTTACAATACAACACCACCAACAGGGGATCTTGTCCCGAGATCGAGGACGATCCGGGGGAGAGGAGGAAGGGGAAGAGAAGAGAGAGTCGACGATTCTTGAACACCACCAACAAGGGAATCTGCTCCATGTCGACGTCGAGCTTCCGTCGAGATAAATTTCCGCAGAGAGACGGCAACGTCGGAAAAACGAAACCGTCAGTGACAAGAGGAAGAATGATCGAGAAACCAGATCAAGGAATAGTGATTTTCGACGCAAGTCGTAAAAACACCGGTAAAGGAGGGATGGCAATGGATGACCCAGATGATACCCAAAATCGGAGAAGCTAAAGTTCCTACAGGAATTCCCAAACCTGAGATCAGAATCGGTTCCAATACTCAACTCACTCGAGATCCTAGAGTTTGAAGGGGAGGTAAGTCGAGAATAAAACACTTATGACACTTGTCCTGACCAGAGTAAGGGTAAGGAGTAAAAAGATCCTACTCTCCGATAACTAACTTAGTAACTACAAAATAGTTTTTGTCTAGACTCGACTTCGGCCAGAAAAGGTATTCTACGGTCGGTAAGGCTCTGACACCAAGTTGTAAGGCCGAATATGCGGTACTTTTCCATATCTAGATGTTTCCATCCAGATCTGGAGACGAAGCACATATCGGTCCCACGGCGACATATGACAAAGCCATATGCCTCGGATTTCCAACATGATATCGCAACATTACAGATACAAGGATACAACATCTCATACAATCGGCATACAACTTCTTTAATACAATAAAACAGCGGAAGATATATGTCTGAGTACAGATTACAATCAAATGCCTAGTGGCAAAGAGAAATACATCGATCCCCATAACCACACGGGTCCGGGCCCTCCACCGGGATCCTCCTAACTAGTCGTCGTCGAGTCTCCACGTGAAACGTCGATCACCATACCTGTTGCCGATCAAGAACCCTGAAAAGAGTTTGGGGGTAGTATCATGAGTACAGACGTCCTCAGCATCCAACTGTAGTGGTCAACTAACCCAGCAAGGACTTCATCACTCGTCATTCTAGGACAACTAGTAGTTTACTATAAGGAAGGGGTAAGTGATGAGGTTGCTGCCGCACTAGCATTTATGAAGTGGCTAACAATCTGGAGAGTAAGATAAGGAGCCAACCATTCGATGAGGAATCGCCTCCAACAAGTCTTTTGTGACGCCCCCAAAATCAGACCGTGTACAGTAATCATACACACAGGGTACACGACTGAGATTAGGGTGCCACGGTGATAATATCACAGCACAACACTAAACACAAAAGGATAAACAAATATATTAAAATAGAGGGGGTCACGCGGACCTGAATATATATAAGTCATACAAGCCATAATATCTGAGTACAGACATAGTTAGTCAAGTTTTGCCTTAAGAAGGCTAGCACAAACCACATCAGAGAGACAGAACGAAAAGGCGAGGCCTCCTGCCTGGGATCCATCGAACTACTCCTGTTCAACGAGGAACTCGATGTCGTAGTAGGCGCCTCCGGGGTACTCCTGCTCCTGGGCTCCAATGTCGGCTGCAGTGGCCGATCAGGCAAAACAGTAAAGGAAATAAAGCAGGTGAGTATCTAGTATACCCGCGAGTCTTACGTCCGCTACTAAGCATTATGCATTGTTTCAACGGAAAGAAGAGGCTGTATATAGTGGACTAAAAGATAGAAATCCAGAGCAAGGGTAAGAAGCTAGGCCTAACGAAGACTAGCATCTTCCGACGAGGTCTTGCAGCATGAGGTAAGAATCAGCCAATAGTTTATATAAAGCAATAAAGTAACAATGAAGCAGAAGTTGCTGCAACATTGAATAATAATAAGTTGTAATAAATAACAATGCCTCCAAGTTCACCTCCTCAACATCCCCGCGAGGAAGAGAACCCGGAACCATACAGTTTAATATTAGTTTGTAGTGGTAAGATCCAGCTTCAGCATAAAGCGTCCTGTTACCGTGGACACGGCTATTCGAATAGATTAATCTTCCCTGCAGGGGTGCACTTGTGATACGCTACACGCACGGATCTCCAGGGTGGCGGGAACCTTGTTAGGGAACGCTCCACCGAGGGTATCCTACACTTCATAGCCCATCTTTCAAACTCAACAGAGAGGTCATCTGCCGGACTATATCCTATGTACGCGGGGCTTTGGACCCTAACCCCGACGTACTCCTGCACGGTGCGAGGCTGGCCGGTGAAGTTAAATCAAAGCAAATAAAAATCACACTGCCGCGGCAAATAAGACAACACCACTTCCCGGCGCAGGCCGCGGTACTGCTGACGTCTGAAGAGTCCTCGGACGACACTACGAAGTAGAGGAGCCCATAACTCGTAATTCCCACGGGTAGGTAGTGCGTACATGGCATATAGCCAACTCAAGACATTCACTAAACCATTTAGCATTTTAATTAACCTGCGTGACAACCGTTATCGTTGCCTCGACTTAACTGACCCGCGGACAACGACAGCAGCCAGTACAACCAGTACATCGGTGCCTACCCTGTCGTCCCACCAAGTCACTGCGGTTACCAACAAGGTGAACCGTCTCCTTACCTTGTCTCGCGTGTGCTTCGGGAGGAGCTCGACTTTCGTAGTTTGGTAACTCTCGCGGCCAACGATCAGGGGCCAAGCACACCGGTACACTGGTCGTACCCTCCCTGTCGTCCCGTCGCAATACCTCTCGCGGGCACCGTTGGGTCGCCCGACTTCTTACCTGAAGGACAACCGTTTACAGGACCCTATGGCGGCAAGACAAAGTCAGCCTCGAGTGGAGTACAAAGATTACTCCTTGATAGCTCACACTTGAGGTGACTAGGCATAACCCAGATAGGGGCCTTCGACGGTGTCTGCATTGTATCGTACCTGTGCAGTTATAATATTTGTATCCGCGTTCACTCCCCTGAGTGATCACGCCCCGCTATCTAATCCTAGCTAACAATGCGCAGGGCTCACTGCTGAATAAAGCATAATAATAATAATAGGCAGCATAGGATAAAGGAAGGCACATCAAGGGGCGACAAAATCAGGCTATGCAATTGAATAGGATTGTAATCGTAGCAGCAGCAGTAACAATGCCTAGTGCAAGAAATGTACGGAAAGGTAGGCGATATCTGGGGAAGAGAATAGCTCTGCTTGCCTGCAAGCTCGACGGTAGTAGTAGGGTCGTCGACGACGTAGTCGTACTCAGCAACGGTGTAGTCGACGGCAGCAGCGGGGTCTACCGGAGATTAAGGGGGGAAGAAATAGTAAATACACAACAAGCATATAAAAACAGATGCATGCCATGATAGATGAAATGTTAACGGTATTCTAACGCAGTGCAATGCACGTTGCTCGGACGGAAAATCATCTGGGGATGAACTACCGGCTCCGGGTGATTACCGGACAGGGTGTCCGGAGGGGGAAGGATCAAGCCGGAGGTGTCGTGGTTACCGGAACAACATAAGGGGGGTGTATCCGTGCTACATGATCTATTCCGAGAAACATTCGTGTTCGGAATAAATTCATCCGGGCACTCTAACAGTACCGGACAATTTATCGGACAAACAGTCCGGAGGGGGAATGTTCGATGTCCGTTGTGTTAGAGGGGTGTGGTAGACATACGGATAGCGTATTCGTATTCGTTATATTTTTCTAATCAATTTTCATGTATAAAGTTTTTGAATCCGAGTTACGGTTTAAAAGTTATTGAATTTCAAAGTTTAAATCAATTTAAATGATTTTCTGGATTTTCTTTTATTATTTATTAAACATTATCCAAAACATTATCCACAACATTATCCAGAACAGTGCTGACATGTGGGACCCACATGTCAGCCTCTGTTTATTAATAATTCAGTTTATTTAATTTAAATGTCCCTGGACCCACATGTCATACACTAATATAAACAAAAACATTTTTATTAAAAACTCTGACAACGGGGGCCCAGGCGTCATTGACTCCAGTGCTAACTAAAACTGTTTATTTAAACTAAATGATCAGGGGACCCACATGTCAGTGACTAACATTTATAATTCCAGTGTTAATTTTAACAGGGGGATTAATCAGGCCCTGGGCCCACACGTCAGTGGGGAGGGGGTGGGTTAGACCCTGGCCAAACCGGGCGTGCTCGCCGGCAACGAGCCGTGGCAGAGGAGGTCCGGCGAGGTCGGCGTGGGTGCTGCAGAGGGCCAAACGGAGCGTCGAAGGCGGGTATCGGACCGGCGCGACAGCGCGTGTCGTGTGGGGGTAGATCACGGCCACGGAGAGGCCCGTGGCCACGGCGGCGGACGCGCAGGTGGCGGCCGGTGCCGTGCTAGGAGGGGGCGAGGCTACGGTGGATGGTACTTCGCGCGAGATGGGGCAAAAGGAGTGGCGGCTTACAGTGAAGCGAGTAGGAGAGGTAGCAGGCGCGGGGGAAGACGGTGTGGAGCTCCACGGCAACAATGGCGCGGTAGCCGCGGCGGTGAAGAGGAGCTCGAATCGCGACGTGCGGTGCGTCCCGGCGTTGATTGTTAGCGCGAGGTAGAGTGGTAGTCAGCTGCGGGCGTCCCAGACATGGTGGCGCGGTGTATGGTGTCCAGTGGCCACGTCGGCGACGGTGGCGTGCCCACGGCCGCGCGGATCCGGTGGGGGGGGGGGAAGGGGGAGACAGAGGTGAGGAGGAGGAGGAGGGGAAAAGGAGTGAGCAGAGAGAGGGGGGGCTTCGTCCTTATCTCCAGGGGGGGCAGGTGAGGAGGGGGAGCAGGTGGGGAGGGGGGCCATGGCGCCCGTGGCCTCTCTTCCTGGGGCGTGCGGCATGGGGGGGGAGGGGAGTTGGTGGGGAAGAGATGGGCGAGAGAGAAGGGAGGTGGGGGGAGCTGGGCCCGGGGTGGGCTGTCGCCTTAGGCGAATTTTATAATTTTTCCATTTTCTTGGCCTTTTCTTTCTGTATTTCCTTTTTGGTAATTGTTTTCCAAGTTTAGGCAATTTTGTAAAATGTGTTAGGTGCTCCAATATTAGTATAACATTATATAGCAGTGCCACAAAAGTTTTTGCAGCAAAAGAAATTCATTAGGTATTTATTTTAAATATTGAATGGCCAAAGTAAGGGTTTTAACCTACTGTTTGAATTTTTTAGAATTTTCTGTAACTTCAAAAATTACCAAAGTTGGTCCAACATGATTATAATGATTTTAGGCAATTTACAAAAATAGTTTCATGATTTTTGGAACAACTTTATTCCAGCACTTTTGTTTTAATTTCCATTTAAAGTAGTTTCAACTAGGGTTTGGTTTCTTGATGAGCAAGATGCATTTTGCTGTGGGTTTTGATTACCAACCAGCATGGTTTGAAAAGAGTAGAAGCAAAGTTTGATTAGGGACAGGGGATAACAGTGATTAACAAACAGTGATGGTCAACAGTGATGATGATTACTGTTACAGGAACTGAGGGTGTCACATCTTTCTATCAACTCCTTACGCAAACATAACACCAATCCTATCCTTGTCCTCCTCTTCGCATCCCGACGAAGAAGAAGAAGTCAAGGCATGCACACATTTTTCAAGTTATATTAAGATTATCTCAGTTGTTGTTGTCTATGAACAAGGAGTAGGTCTCAAGTCGTCCATAACCGTGGACACGGCTTCTCGAAAAGATTTAACCCTGCAGGGGTGTAAGGCCCGATATGCGGTACTGTTCCAGATCTAGATGTTTCCATTCAGATCCGGGGACGAAGCACATATCGGTCCCACCGCGACATATGACATAGCCATATGCCCCGGATTTCCAACATGATATCACAACATTACATATACAAGGATACAACATCTCATACAATCGGCATACAACTGCCTTAATACAGTACAATAGCGGAAGATAAATGTCTGAGTACAGACTACAAGCAAATGCCTACTGGCAAAGAGAAAAACATCGATCCCCATAACCACACGGGTCCAGGCCCTCCGCTGGGATCCGCCTAACTAGTCGTCGTCGAGTCTCCACGAGAAACGTCGATCACCATACCTGTTGTCGATCAAGAACCCTGAAAAGAGTTTGGGGTTAGTATCATGCAGAAGTACTCAGCATCCAACTGTAGTGGTCATCTGACCCACCAAGGACTTCATCACTCGTCATTCTAAGACAACTAGTAGTTTACGGTAAGGAAGGGGTAAGTGGTGAGGTTGCTGCCGCGCTAGCATTTATGAAGTGGCTAACGATCTAGAGAGTAAGATAAGAAGCCAAGCATTCCATGAGGAATCTCCTCCAAAAAGTCTTGCTATCAACTACTACGCAAACATAACACCTATCCTATCCTTGTCCTCCTCTTCGCATCCCGACGAAGAAGAAGCAGTCAAGGCACGGACACGTTGATCAAATTATAGTAAGATTATCTCGGCTGTTGTTGTCTATGAACAAGTAGTAGGTCTCAAGTCGTCCATAACCGTGGACACGGCTTCTCGAAAAGATTTAACCCTACAGGGGTGTTCCAACTACCCATTACGAAGCCTCACATGCTCGCCCATCTCTCTCGGTTGCTACCCATCACAGGCAACCATTTTATGATTTAGTTCCAAGAGATCCGAAACGACAGGTCCCTCTAACTAACAACGAGCAAATCCAGGTGGCCCCCGGGGAGTAGACACCCAATCCAAAAGCTGACCACAATCTCGGATCGGACTCTTCTGTATGGCCAAGGTCGGGTTTAGTCTCACCTATATAACAGAGGACTTCCCTAGCTTACCAGTGTGGACCAACAGAGGAACTCTGTCTCCGCTGGCCCGAGTTGTTTGAAAACTACAGGAAGCCGACCAACACACACACGGTTTCAAATGGTAAATCATCTTGGGCCACCTCTAGAAATGTTTGAAGCTAGGTAGGTAAGAAGAGAGGACCCCATAAAATCCCACACGCGATTAGGCACGCTCAGTCTTAAAACCAATACCCGGAACTCGGATCCTAGGTGACTCGAATGGAACAAAGCGTCGGGGCGGGATAGCCTAGACCTTCCATCCTTCGTCGAGTATAGTCAACAGTATAATAATCATATCATCAACAACAATATAATAATGTGATAGTCCAAACCAACGAGTAACATGAGGTAACATCGTAGCATCCTAAGCATGCATACTAAGCAGGGGCTGAGCAACGAGCAATAGTAACATAGCAGTACAATCTTTGCTGGGTAGGGACATGGCTGTATCGGTTTGAAAGAGGCTGTAAACATGTGGTAGGATCAAACATCGAACCTAACCTAGACTAGCATGCAAACCGCTGGTTGAAATAGAATGGATCATAAGTAATGTATAGTCCTTGCCTGTTGATAAGTCGGGTTCCGAAGGTGTAGTGGATCGCAAGCTCGCATCGTCTCCGAGAGGTACCCGCGGAAGCACACAAGACGGTAAACACTTGAAAGAAGCCAACGAGCAAGCATTCTATTACTATGAGGCAAACATGAGCAAGCATCAACAAGAAGGCAACACGAGACATCGCACCTACCGTCGAGAGCGGTTACTAACAGTTTAAGTGGGGTATCGGTCACACACGACGAATACCACACGTTTACAGTGGTTCCAGTTGTTTAGCTACAGGTGATCAACCAACGGTTTTTAACATGGCAACTCAAGCAAGCATGGAATAGCACACAAACATCTCAAGAGGTGAAGCACAAAGAAAACTACCTACGCTAGTCAATTTAAGTGAGGCACAACCTAAACATGGCATACCACTAAGTGACGCACGATGTTTAAAACATTTGGTACTGTTCTGTCCTAAACCATATTTTAAGTTGGTTAACAACAGCAAACAATAGCATAAACACAAAGTACCCGAAAAACTAATCAAGTTACATATAAGGCACACTCCAAACGGAGTTACGGTTAAAAAGATACAAGCAAAACAAGTTACGGGCACAATCTGCCAACATCACGAAGCACACTTTAGAGCAATGCATAAACAGGATACTCAATGCAAACATGCTCACAAATGATATGGAACTAACGTAGACATGACAAGGAAGGCATGGCAAAAAGAATCATGCAAATACGCATCATATATCAAAAGATATTAAGCATGCAACATGGCATCGGAACGTTACAGACTTAGGGAAAAACAGAGGTGGCTGTCAAAAACAGCGGGATAGCAACTTTGGAGCTCAATAACTATATGATCAGCAAGCTTATCATGACGATGCAATACATATAATGGAAGTAGACATGATGTTTAACAATATACAATTGGAATCACTCAATTCCGATAAACGGTTGCAACGCAACCGTCACCCGAAGTTGCAACAAAATAAAAGATTTCAGCACAGTGGCACATTAACATTAGGATCACCACTTTGGAGCAAGATGTAATATAGCTAAAGAACCCAAACATGACAAGTTAAAGCATGTAAATGAAGTACACATGATGCTTAACACATAGGAAAAACAATCAATGCAATAGGCCTCATGGATTTGTCACAATCATCATGCGAACATGCAATAAAATAATAACAGCAGCACTTAACAGGAAATAATAGAAATTAACGGCCTGATGCCCACTTCAGCACAGATTTGCATCATCAAGATGGCCTCAAATCAAAATGCTCACAAAAGATGCATTGAAGTACACACAATTCTAAGAAAATTTCCTTTTTGGCGCAACGTCATCCGAGCTACAGATTACTTGCAATTATCGTCGCAAAAACATATCAGCAACAATAATTAAAAGACTTAGCAGAAATTTGACTACGGAAAAAAACATAGGAGAAAAAAAATAAAAGAAAAAGGGCCTCTTCTCACCCCTATCGGGCCGAAGCCCACTTGGCTTGGATTGGGCTGGGTGGCGCTCCGGTTGGAGATGGGCCGCGCTGGGCTGGGGCGTCTCCAGCCCGACGAGGAGGGCGAGCGTCCAGCTCGGGAGGCCACGGGCGACGGAGGCTGGTTCACGGCGTCGCACGCCGACGAGCTAGGCGGGCTCCAGCGCGGGATAGGGAGGCAGCCCAGGCCGGATCTGGACGCCGGTGGGGGTGGACGGCCGCGGCAAGGCTAGAGGTGGCTGCCGCGGATCGGGCGGCGCGGCGAGCTCCCTGTGGCGGCCATGGCGCGGCGCTGCAGTGGCGACCTGCAAGACGGGAGACAGAGGAGATGAGAGAGGAGAAGGGGCGAGAGGGAGGAGGAAGGAGAGGTGCGAGAGAAGGAGGGGCGCGGTGACGGCTCGGCTGGCCGGCCGGAGGCGCAGGCGGCGGCGGCGTGGTCCTCTCGGGCTAGAGGAGAGAGAGGGAGGTTGGTGGAGCTCCTGGTGGGCGACATGGCGCGCTGGCAGCCGTCGATCTTGCGATCCGACGGTCCTGGCTGGCCAGAACTAGGGTTTGTTTGGATCTGGGGTTGGGATTGCGAAAATTGGGGTATTTTGGGGGCAGATCTGAGGGGGTGGCTGCAATTTTTGCTAGGGGAGACCCTGGAAATTGGTGGGAGTGTGGTGGTATTTATATAGCCCAGGTGGCTGGCAGTTTGCGAAAACATCCCTGGTTTTTCTCTCTCGCGCGCGGTGCGCACGTTTCTGACTGCCGGGGGTCCACAGTACCTCCGATTCGGGTAAAACTTCGAACTGCGAGATCAGCGCGTCGAGCCGGAGGCGTTCACCTCGCGCTGTAACCGTTCCGAGAACACTTTCCGTCGCGCTATAAAAATATCCCGTTTAATTATTAAACGGGGTTTTCATTCCGTTGGCTTCGGCTGGTCTGGTGCGGGTTTTCGCGACGGTGATCGGGTGAAACCCGGTGTCGCAAATGTCGAGTTTCAGGGTGGCAAGGGTCGGTCTCCGTCCGATACGATATAAGAGGGGGAAAAATAATCTCCGATCGATAAATCGGGGATGCAAACACCGCAAACAAATCAGACAATCAAACAATTTACACCGAAATTTTTTTTTTAATTTTTGTGAAATCTGGGCTGTTACAATACAACACCACCAACAAGTGATCTCGTCCCGAGATCCAGGACGATCCGGGGGAGAGGGGAAGGGGGAAAGAAGAGAGTCGACGATCTTCAACACCACCAACAAGGGACTCTGCTCCATGTCGACGTCGAGCTTCCGTCGAGATAATTTCCGCAGAGAGACGGCGACGTCGGAAAACGAAACCATCGGGAGATCAAGAGGATGAACGACAACGATAACCGGATCAAAGGATAGTGTTTTCGACGCAGGTCGTGAAAACACCGGCAAAAGGATGGATGGCAATGGATGACCCAGACGATATCCGAAACCGGAGAAGCTAAAGGTACTACAGGAATTCCCACCTGAGATCGGAATCAAGACAATACGCTGCAAGCAAGGCATTGTAACGGTTCCAAAACTCCACACTCTCGAGATCCTAGAGTTTTGAAGGGGGATAAGATGAGAATAAAACACTTACGACACTTGTCTTGACCAGAGCAAAGGTAAGGATTAAAAAGATTCCTACTCTCTGATAACTAACTTAATAACTACAAAATAGTTTTTGTCTAGACTCGACTTCGGCCAGAAAAGGGATCCTACGGTCGGTAAGGCTCTGATACCAAGTTGTAAGGCCCGATATGCGGTACTGTTCCAGATCTAGATATTTCCATCCAGATCCGGGGATGAAGCACATATCGGTCCCACCGCGACATATGACATAGCCATATGCCCCGGATTTCCAACATGATATCACAAAATTACATATACAAGGATACAACATCTCATACAATCGCCATACAACTGCCTTAATACAATACAACAGCGGAAGATACATGTCTGAGTACAGACTACAAGCAAATGCCTACTGGCAAAGGGAAAAACATCGATCCCCATAACCACACGGGTCCAGGCCCTCCGCGGGGATCCGCCTAACTAGTCGTCGTCGAGTCTCCACGTGAAACGTTGATCACCATACCTGTTGTCGATGAAGAACCTTGAAAAGAGTTTGGGGGTAGTATCATGAGTAAAAAATTACTCAGCATCCAACTGTAGTGGTCATCTGACCCAGCAAGGACTTCATCATTCGTCATTCTAGGACAACTAGTAGTTTACTGTAAGGCCCGATATGCGGTACTGTTCCAGATCTAGATGTTTCCATCCAGATCCGGGGACGAAGCACATATCGGTCCCACCGCGACATATGACAATACCATATGCCCCAGATTTCCAACATGATATCACAACATTACAGATACAAGGATACAACATCTCATTCAATCGGCATACAAATACCTTAATACAGTACAACAGCGGAAGATACATGTCTGAGTACAGACTACAATCAAATGCCTACTAGCAAAGAGAAAAACATCGATCCCCATAACCCGCCGGGATCCACCTAACTAGTCGTCGTCGAGTCTCCACGTGAAACGTCGAATACCATACCTGTTGTCGATCAAGAACCCTGAAAAGAGTTTGGGGTAGTATCATGAGTACAGAGGTACTCAGCATCCAACTATAGTGGTCAACTGACCCAGCAAGGACTTCATCACTCGTCATTATAGGACAACTAGTAGTTTACGGTAAGGAAGGGGTAAGTGGTGAGGTTGCTGCCGCACTAGCATTTATGAAGTTGTTAACGATCTAGAGAGTATGATAAGAAGCCAAGCATTCGCTGAGGAATCGCCTCCAACAAGTCTGCTATCCACCTACTACGCAAACATAACACCTATCCAATCCTTGTCCTCCTCTTTGTATCCCGACGAAGAAGAAGCAGTCAAGGCACACACACGTTGATCAAGTTATAATTAAGATTATCTCAGTTGTTCTTGTCTATGAACAAGGAGTAGATCTCAAGTCATCCATAACCGTGGACACGGCTTCTCAAAAAGATTTAACCCTGCAGGGGTGTACCAACTGCCCATTACAAGGATCCGCACGCACGCCCATCTCTCTCAGTTGCTACCCATCACAGGCAACCATTTTATGATTTAGTTCCAAGAGATCCGAATAGACAGGTCCCTCTAACTAACAACGAACAAATCCGGGTGCCCCCCTGGGAGTCGACACCCAATCCAAAAGATGGCCACGCTCTCGGATCGTACTCTTCCGTCTCAACAGGGTTTGGGTTACCGAGACGCCTCACTTGAGGCCTCGGGCCCTCGCCGGTCAAAGGTGGACCAACAGGGAACCATGTCTCCACTGGTCCGGGTTGTTTAAAAATTGCGAGGGGATCCACCAAGCACACACACGGGGTTTCAAATGGTAAATCAGCTCAGGCCACCACTAGAAATGTTTGAAGCTAGATAGGTAAGAAAAGGGGACCCCATAAAATCCCACACGCGGTTAGGCACGCTCAGTCTTAAAACCAATACGCGGAACTCGGATCCTAGGTGACTCGAATGGAACAAAGCGTCGGGGCGGGATAGCCTAGACCTTCCATCCTTCGTCGAATATAGTTAACATTATAATAATCATATCATCCACAAAAATATAATAATGTGGTATCCCAAACCAAGGAGTAACAGGGTAACATCGTAGCATCCTAAGCATGCATACTAAGCAGGGGCTGAGCAACGAGAAATAGTAACATAGTACTACAAGGTTTTCTGGGAAGGGACATGGCTGTATCGGTTTGACAGAGGTTGTAAACATGTGGTAGGATCAAACATCGAACCTAACCTAGACTAGCATGCAAACCGCTGGTTGAAATAGAATGGATCATAAGTAATTTATAGTCCTTGCCTGTCGATAAGTCGGGTTCCGAAGGTGTAGCCGATCGCAATCTTGCATCGTCTCCGAGAGGTACCCGCGGAAGCACATAAGACGGTAAACACTGGAAACCAATCAAGGAGCAAGCATCTATTACTACGAGGCAAACACGAGCAAGCATCAACAAGAAGCAACACGAGACATCGCACCTATCGTCGAGAGCGTTTACTAACAGGTTAAGTGGAGTACTCGTCACACACGACAATACCGCACGTTTACTGTGGTTCAAGTTGATTGGCTACAGGTGATCAACAAAGGTCGTTAACATGGCATCTCACTCAAACATGGCATAGCACACAAACATGGCAAGAGGTGAAGCATAAATAAACTACCTAAGCTAGTCAATTTAAGTGGGGTGAAATCCTAGACATGGCAACTATTGCGGACCCCACGATAAAAATGGAATTTGGTACTGTTCTTCCCTAAACATAATTTTATTATTTTTATTAACAATCAAGAGCAGAATAAACACAATCTACATGAAATTATAGTCAAGTTACATATAAGAAAAATTTTAATCAGAGGTACGGTTAAAAAGTTATTCCAATAACAGTTTACAAGGGCAAGCAGTTGTAATTAGCAGGTAAACAGAATGTAAACAAGGTCAAACATGGAAACGAAGCACAATTTATTAAACTACACATAAAACTAAGCAACTTTCATGTTTAAAGCGTCGCAATCCGAGCTACCGTTAAAAAGTTACGGGCACCGCAAAAAAAACAATACAATCTGCCTAAATAATTAAACTAGAAAAGAGAAAAAATAACATCTACCGAGCCAACAGTACTGGGCCAAGCCCATCTAGCGCAACAGAAAAGAAAACAATTAAAAAAAAGGAAAAGGGGAAGGAGTCTCACCCTTGCCGGGTCGAGGCCCATCACGCGGGGCGGCTGGGGCGCTGGAGCCGGCTGGGCTTGGAGGCCTGGCAGGCCACGCTGGCCGGCCCACCTGGCGAGGTGAGCGCCCACGACGGTGGCTTCGTGCTCCTCCCGAGCGGCACGAGCAGAGCCATGGTGGCGCCGGCGATTGCCACGACGAGGCAGGACAGGAACGGGGCAGGGGCGATGCGGATCCGGACGTGGGAGGAGGGGATCCGCCGGATCCGTGGCTGGGGTCGCCGGTGAGCTGCTCGGGGCGGTCCGGTGAGCTTCGGAGCTCCATGGCCATGGCGGTGCTCGAACTCGCAGAGAGAGAGATAGAGAGGGTTAGGGAGAGAAGGGGAGAGGAGAAAGCAGGGAGAGGAGAGGGAGCGTGGGTCGTGGACCTCACCGGAGGAGGCGCGGCCGCTCGCCAGCGCGTGGCGCGTCGACCGGAGACGAGGCGGCGGTGCACACGGGGAGCTGCGGCTCCGGCAGGAGAGAGAAGAGGGAAGGCTGAGGATTCGGGCGACGTGGCGTGTTCCTGGCCGTTGGATCTACGGATCCGACGGCCCAAAACTCATTGGGCTGATTCCAGATTTGGGAGCTATGTGTTGGACGAAAATGGGCAGTATTTTCCAGATCTGGGAGGCTAGGGGCTTCCTAGGTGCTTAGGGAAAACCCTAAGTGGTGGAGTGGTCTATTTGTACCCCGGGTGGCTGGCAGTTTGCAAAAACATCCCCGGTTTTTCTCTCGCGCGCGCGATGCTCACGTTTCTGACCGCCGGGGGTCCGTAGGGCCTCCGATTCGGGTAAAACATCGAACTGCGCGATCATCGAGTTGAGCCGGAGGTGTTCACCTCGCGTTGGAACCGTTCCGAGAACATTTTCCAGTGCACTATAGAAATATCCCGTTTAATTATTAAGCGGGGTTTTTCGTTCCTTTGGCGGCGGCTGGTCTCGTGCGGTTTTCGCGACGGTGATCGGGTGAAACCCGGAGTCGCAAAGGTCGAGTGTCAGGGTGGCAAGGGTCGGTCTCCGTCCAGTACGAGATAAGAGGAGGGAAAATAATCGCCGATCGATAAATCGGGGACTCAAACACCGCAAAGAAATCAAGCAATCAATCAATTCACACCAGAAACGAATTTTTTTAATTTTTGTGAAATCTGGGCTGTTACAATACAACACCACCAACAAGGGATCTCGTCCCGAGATCTTGGACGATCCGGAGAAGAGGGAAGGGGGAAAGAATAGAGATTCGACAATTCTTCAACACCACCAACAAGGGACTCTGCTCCATGTCGACGTCGAGCTTACGTCGAGAAACTTTCCGCAGAGAGACGACATTGTCGAGAATACGAACCGTCGGTGTCAAGAGGAAGAATGATCGCGAAAACCAGGTCAAGTGATAGTGATTTTCGACGCAAGTCTTAAAAACACCGGTAAAAGGAGGGATGGTAATGGATGACCTAGATGATACCCAAAATCGGAGAAGCTAAAGGTACTACAGGAATTCCCAAACCTGAGATCGGAATCAGGACAATACGCTGCAAGAGAGGCATTGTAACGGTTCCGATGCTCCACACACTCGAGATCCTAGAGTTTTGAAGGGGATAAGTCGAGAGTAAAACAATTACGGCACTTTTCCTGACCACAGAAAGGGTAAGGATTAAAAAGAATTCTACTCTCCGATAACTAACTTAGTAACTACAAAATAGTTTTTTTCTAGACTCGACTTCGGCCATAGAATGGATCCTACGGTCGGTAAGGCTCTGATACCAAGTTGTAAGGCCCGATATGCGGTACTGTTCCAGATCTAGATGTTGCCATCCAGATCCGGGGACGAAGCACATATTGGTCCCACCACGACATATGACAATGCCATATGCCCCGGATTTCCAACATGATATCACAACATTACAGATACAAGGATAAAACATCTCATACAATCGGCATACAACTGCCTTAATACAATACAACAGCGGAAGATACATGTCTGAGTACAGACTACAATCAAATGCCTACTGGCAAAGAGAAAAACATCGATCCCCATAACCACACGGGTCCAGGCCCTCCGCCGGGATCCGCCTAACTAGTCGTCGTCGAGTCTATACGTGAAACGTCGATCACCATACCTGTTGTGGATCAAGAACACTGAAAAGAGTTTGGGGGTAGTATCATGAGTACAGAGGTACTCAGCATCCAATTGTAGTGGTCAACTGACCCAGCAAGGACTTCATCACTCGTCATTCTAGGAAAATTAGTAGTTTACGGTAAGGAAGGGGTAAGTGGTGAGGTTGCTGCCGCACTAGCATTTATGTAGTGGCTAACGATCTAGAGAGTAAGATAAGAAGCCAAGCATTCGATGAGGAATCGCCTCCAACAAGTCTGCTATCCACCTACTACGCAAACATAACACCTATCCTATCCTTGTCCTCCTCTTCGCATCCCGACGAAGAAGAAGCAGTCAAGGCACACACACGTTGATCAAGTTATAATTAAGATTATCTCAGTTGTTGTTGTCTATGAACAAGGAGTAGGTCTCAAGTCGTCCATAACCGTGCACGCGGCTTCTCGAAAAGATTTAACCCTGCAAGGGTGTACCAAATGCCCATTACAAGGCTCCGCACGCATGCCCATCTCTCTCAGTTGCTACCCATCATAGGAAACCATTTTATGATTTAGTTCCAAGAGATCCGAAACGATAGGTCCCTCTAACTAACAACGAACAAATCCGGGTGGCCCCCGAGGAGTCGACACCCAATCCAAAAGCTGGCCACGTTCTAGGATCGGACTCTTCCGTCTCAACAGGGTTTGGGTTACCAAGACGCCTCACGTGAGGCCTCGGGCCCTCGCCGGTCAAAGGTGGACCAACAGGAAACCATGTCTTCACTGGTCCGAGTTGTTTAAAAAATTGCGAGGGGATCCACACCAAGCACACACACGGGGTTTCAAATGGTAAATCAGCTCGGGCCACCACTAAAAATGTTTGAAGCTAGATAGGTAAGAAAAGGGGACTCCATAAAATCCCACACGCGGTTAGGCACGCTCAGTCTTAAAACCAATAACCGGAACTCGGATACTAGGTGACTCGAATGGAACAAAGTGTCGGGGCGGGATAGCCTAGACCTTCCATCCTTCGTCGAATATAGTCAACATTATAATAATCATATCATCCACAACAATATAATAATGTGATATCCCAAACCAAGGACTAACAGGGTAACATTGTAGCATGCTAAGCATGCATACTAAGCAGGGGCTGAGCAACGAGCAATTGTAACATAGCAGTACAAGGTTTGCTGGGAAGGGACTTGGCTGTATCGGTTTGAAAGAGGCTGTAAACATGTGGTAGGATCAAACATCGAACCTATCCTAGACTAGCATGAAAACCGATGGTTGAAATAGAATGGATCATAAGTAATGTATAATCCTTGCCTTTTGATAAGTCGGGTTCCGAAGGTGTAGCCGATCGCAATCTCGCATCGTCTTCCGGTGATCAACAAAGGTCGTTAACATGGCATCTCACTCAAACATGGCATAGCACACAAACATGGCAAGAGGTGAAGCATAAATAAACTACCTAAGCTAGTCAATTTAAGTGGGGTGAAATCCTAGACATGGCAACTATTGCGGACCCCACGATAAAAATGGAATTTGGTACTGTTCTTCCCTAAAAATAATTTTATTATTTTTATTAACAATCAAGAGCAGAATAAACACAATCTACATGAAATTATAGTCAAGTTACATATAAGAAACATTTTAATCAGAGGTACGGTTAAAAAGTTATTCCAATAACAGTTTACAAGGGAAAGCAGTTGTAATTAGCAGGTAAACAGAATGTAAACAAGGTCAAACATGGAAACGAAGCACAATTTATTAAACTACACATAAAACTAAGCAACTTTCATGTTTAAAGCGTCGCAATCCGAGCTACCGTTAAAAAGTTACGGGCACCGCAAAAAAAACAATACAATCTGCCTAAATAATTAAACTAGAAAAGAAAAAAAATAACATCTACCGAGCCAACAGTACTGGGCCAAGCCCATCTAGCGCAACAGAAAATAAAACAATTAAAAAAAAGGAAAAGGGGAAGGAGTCTCACCCTTGCCGGGCCGAGGCCCATCTCGCGGGGCGGTTGGGGCGCTGGAGCCGGCTGGGCTTGGAGGCCTGGCAGGCCACGCTGGCCGGCCCACCTGGCGAGGTGAGCGCCCACGACGGTGGCTTCGTGCTCCTCCCGAGCGGCACAAGCAGAGCCATGGTGGCGCCGGCGGTTGCCTCGACGAGGCAGGACATGAACGGGGAAGGGGCGATGCGGATCCGGACGCGGGAGAAGGGGATCCGCCGGATCCGTGGCTGGGGTCGCCGGTGAGCTGCTCGGGGCGGTCCGGTGAGCTTCGGAGCTCCATGGCCATGACGGTGCTCTAACTCGCAGAGAGAGAGATAGAGAGGGTTAGGGAGAGAAGGGGAGGGGAGAAAGGAGGGAGAGGAGAGGGAGCGTGGGTCGTGGACCTCACCGGAGGAGGCGCGGCCGCTCGCCAGCGCGTGGCGCGTCGACCGGAGACGTGGCGGCGGTGCACACGGGGAGCTGCGGCTCGGGCAGGAGAGAGAAGAGGGAAGGCTGAGGATTCGGGCGACGTGGCGTGTTCCTGGCCGTTGGATCTACGGATCCGACGGCCCAAAACTCATTGGGCTGATTCCAGATCTAGGAGCTATGTGTTGGACGAAAATGGGCAGTATTTTCCAGATCTGGGAGGCTAGGGGCTTCCTAGGTGCTTAGGGAAAACCCTAAGTGGTGGAGTGGTCTATTTGTACCCCGGGTGGCTGGCAGTTTGCAAAAACATCCCCGGTTTTTCTCTCGCGCGCGCGATGCTCACTTTTCTGACCGCCAGGGGGTCCGCAGGACCTCCGATTCGTGTAAAACTTTGAACTGCGTGATCAGCGAGTCGAGCCGGAGGCGTTCACCTCTCGTTGGAACCATTCCGAGAACATTTTCCAGCGCACTATTAAAATATCCCATTTAATTATTATACGGGGTTTTTCGTTCCTTTGGCTGCGGCTGGTCTCGTGCGGTTTTCACGACTGTCATCGGGTGAAACCCGGTGTGGCAAAGGTCGAGTGTCAGGGTGTCAAGGGTAGGTCTCCGTCCGGTACGAGATAAGAGGAGGGAAAATAATCGCCGATCCATAAACCGGGGATGCAAACACCGCAAACAAATAAGGCAATTAATTAATTCACACCGGAAACGAATTTTTTTAATTTTTGTGAAGGTTGTTACATTTACGGTAAGGAAGGGGTAAGTGGTGAGGTTGCTTCCGCACCAGCATTTATGAAGTGGCTAACGATCTAGAGAGTAAGATAAGAAGCCAAGCATTCCATGAGGAATCGCCTCCAAAAAATCTTGCTATCAACTACTACGCAAAACATAACACCTATCCTATCCTTGTCCTCCTCTTCGCATCTCGACGAAAAAGAAGCAGTCAAGGCACGCACATGTTGATCAAATTATATTAAGATTATCTCAGCTATTGTTGTCTATGAACAAGGAGTCGGTCTTAAGTCGTCCATAACCGTGGAGACGACTTCTCGAAAAGATTTAACCCTACATGGGTGTACCAACTGCCCATTACGAGGCGTCGCATGCTCGCTCGTCTCTCTCGGTTGCTACCCATCACAGGCAACCATTTTATGATTTCGTTCCAAGAGATCCGAAACGAAAGGTCCCTCTAACTAACAACGAGCAAATTCTGGTGGCCCTCGGGGAGTCGACACCCAAACCAAAAGCTGGGCACACTCTCGGATCGGACCCTTCCGTATGGCCAAGGTCGGGTTTAGTCTCACCTATATAACAGGGGACTTCCCTAGCTCACCAGTGTGGACCAACAGAGGAACTCTATCTCCGCTGGCCCGAGTTGTTTGAAAACTACTGGCAGCTGACCAGCACACACACGGTTTCAAATGGTAAATCAGCTTGGGCCACCTTTAGAAATTTTTGAAGCTAGGTAGTTACGAAGAGGGGAACCCATAAAATCCCACACGCGATTAGGCACGCTCAGTCTTAAAACCAATACCCGGAACTCGGATCGTAGGTGACTCGAATGGAACAAAGCGTCGGGGCGGGATAGCCTAGACCTTCCATCCTTCGTCGAATATAGTCAACATTATAATAATCATATCATCAACAACAATATAATAATGTGATAGCCCAAACCAAGGAGTAACAGGAGGTAACATCGTAGCATCCTAAGCATGCATACTAAGCAGGGGCTGAGCAACGAGCAATCGTAACATAGCAGTACAAGGTTTAATGGGAAGGGACATGGATGTATCGGTTTGAAAGAGGCTGTAAACATGCGGTAGGACCAAACATCGAACTTAACCTAGACTAGCATGCAAACCGCTGGTTGAAATAGAATGGATCATAAGTAATGCATAGTCCTTGCCAGTTGATAAGTCGGGTTCCGAAGGTGTAGTGGATCGCAAGCTCGCATCGTCTCCGAGAAGTACCCGCGGAAGCACACAAGACGGTAAACACTGGAAAGCAGCCAACGAGCAAGCATTCTATTACTAAGAGACAAACACGAGCAAGCATCAAAAAGAAGGCAACACGACACATCGCACCTACCGTCGAGAGCGGTTACTAACAGTTTAAGTGGGGTATCGGTCACACACGACGAATACCGCACGTTTACGGTGGTTCAAGTTGTTTAGCTACAGGTGATCAACCAATGGTTGCTAACATGGCAAGTCAAGAAAGCATGGCATAGCACACAAACATGTCAAGAGGTGAAGCACAAAGAAAACTACCTACGCTAGTCAATTTAAGTGCGGCACAACCTAAACATGGCATACCACTAAGTGCCGCACGATGATTAAAAAATTTGGTACTGTTCTGTCCTAAACCATATTTTCAGTTTGTTAACAACAGAAAAAAATAGCATAAACACGAAGGACCCGAAAAACTAATCAAGTTACATATAAGGCACACTCCAAACGGAATTACGGTTAAAAAGATACAAGCAAAACAAGTTACGGACACAATCTGCCAACATCACGAAGCACACTTTAGAGCAATGCATAAACAGGATACTCAATGCAAACAAGCTCACAAATATTATGGAACTAAAGTAGACATGACAAGGAAGGCATGTCAAAAATAATCATGCAAATAGGCATCATAGATCAAAAGATATTAAGCATGCAACATGGCATCGGAACGTTACAGAAAAACAGAGGTGGCTGTCAAAAACAGCGGGATAGCAACTTTGGAGCTAAATAACTATATGATCAGCAAGCATATCATGACGATGCAATAGATATAATGGAATTAGACATGATGATTAACAATATGCAATTGGAATCACTCAATTCCGATAAACAGTTTTCAGCACAGCAGCACATTAACATTAGAATCACCACTTAGGAGCAAGATTTAATATAGCTAAAGCACCCAAACATGACAAGTTAAAGCATGGAAATGAAGTACACATGATGCTTAACACATAGGAAAAAGAATCAATGCAATAGGCCTCATGGATTTGTCACAATCATCATGCAAACTTGTAATAAAATAATAACACCAGCACTTAACAGGAAATAATAGCAATTAACGGCCTGATGCCCACTTCAGCACAGATTTGCATCATCAAGATGGCCTCAAATCAAAATTCTCACAAAAGATGGATTGAAGTACACACAATTCTAAGCAAATTTCCTTTTTGGCGCAACGTCATCCGAGCTACAGATTACTCGCAATTATCGTCGCAAAAACAGATCAGCAGCAATAATTAAAAGACTTAGCAGAAATTTGACTAAGGAAAAAAAACAGAGGAGAAATAAAAATAAAAGAAAAAGGGCCTCTTCTCACCCCTATCGGGCCGAAGCCCACTTGGCCTGGATTGGGCTGGGTGGCGCTGCTGTTGGAGATGGGCCGCGCTGGGCTGGGGCGTCTCCAGCCCGACGAGGAGGGCGAGCATCCGGCTCGGGAGGCCACAGGCGACGGAGGATGGTTCACGGCGTCGCACGCCGGCGAGCCACGCGGGCTCCAGCGCGGGATGGGGAGGCGGCGCAGGCCGGATCTGGACGCCGTTGGGGGTGGATGGCCGCGGCAAAGCTAGAGGCAGCTGCCGCGGATCGGGCTGCGCGGCGAGCTCTTTGCGGCGGCCATGGCAGGGCGTTGCGGCGGATACCTGCAGGACGGGATATAGAGGAGATGAGAGAGGAGAAGGGGCGAGAGGGAGGAGGAAGGAGAGGTGCGGGAGAAGGAGGGGCGCGGCGGCGGCTCGGCTGGTCGGCCGGAGGCGCAGGCGGCGTGGTCCTCTCGTGCTGGAGGAGAGAGAGGGAGGTTGGTGGAGCTCCTGGTGGGGACGTGGCGCTAGCAGCCGTCGATCTTGCGATCCGACGGTCCTGGCTAGCCAGAACTAGGGTTATTTTGGATCTAGGGTTGGGATTGCGAAAATTGGGGTATTTTGGGGGCAGATCTGAGGGGGTGGCTGCAATTTTTTCTAGGGGAAACCCTAGAAATGGGTGGGAGTGTGGTGGTCTTTATATAGCCCAGGTGGCTCGCAGTTTGCGAAAACATCCCTGGGTTTTCTCTCTCGCGCGCGGTGCTCACGTTTCTGACCGCCGGGGGTCCGCAGTACCTCCGATTTAGGTAAAACTTCGAACTGCGCGATCAGCGCGTCGAGCCGGAGGCGTTCACCTCGCGCTGGAACCATTCCGAGAACACTTTTCGTCACGCTATAAAAATATCCTGTTTAATTATTAAACGGGGTTTTCGTTCCATTGGCTTCGGCTGGTCTGGTGCGGGTTTTCGTGACGGTGGTCGGGTGAAACCCGGTGTCGCAAAGGTCGTGTGTCAGGGTGGAAAGTTTCGGTCTCCGTCCGATACGAGATAAGAGGGGGAAAAATAATTGCCGATCGATAAATCGGGGATGCAAACACCGCAAACAAATCAGACAATCAAACAATTTACACCGAAAACAACATTTTTAATTTTTGTGAAATCTGGGCTGTTACAAGGGGCGTACCAACTGCCCATTACGAGGCGTCGCATGCTCGCCCATCTCTCTCAGTTGCTACCCGTTAGAGGAAACCATTTTATGATTTAGTTCCGAGAGATCCGAAACGACAAGTCCCTCTATCTAACAACACACAAATCCGGGTGACCCCCGGGGAGTCGACACCCAATCCAAAAGCCGGCCACGCTCTCGGATCGGACTCTTCCGTACGGGTAAGGTCGGGAAATCACACCTAACATCAGGGGACCCCTAGCTCACCAAGTGTGGACCAACATAGGAACTCAGTCTTCGCTGGCCCGAGTTGTTTGAAAACTACTGGCGGCTGACAAGCACACACACGGTTTCAAATGGTAAATCACCTTGGGACACCACTAGAAATGTTTGATGATAGCTAGGTAAGAAGAGGGGACCCCATAGCATCCCACACACGATTAGGCACGTTCAGTGTTAAAACCAATACCCGGAACTCGGATCCTAGGTGACTCGAATGGAACAAAGTGTCGGGGCGGGATAGCCTAGACCTTCCATCCTTCGTCGAATATAGTCAACATTATAATAATCATATCATCCACAACAATATAATAATGTGATATCCCAAAACCAAGGAGTAACAAGGTAACATCGTAGCATCCTAAGCATGCATACTAAGCAGGGCTGAGCAACGAGAAATAGTAACATAGCAGTACATGGTTTGCTGGGAGGGGACATGGATGTATCGTTTTGAAAGAGGCTGTAAACATGTGGTAGGATCAAACATCGAACCTATCCTAGACTAGAATGCAAACCGCTGGTTGAAATAGAATGGATCATAAGTAATGTATAGTCCTTGCATGTTGATAAGTCGGGTTCCGAAGGAGTAGTTGATCGCAAGCTCGGAACGTCACCGAGAGGTACCCGCGGAAGCACACAAGAGGGTAAACATTGGAAGCAATCAACGAGCAAGAAATCTATTTCTACGAAGCAATCACGAGCAATCATCAACAAGAATGCAAAACGCGACATCGCTCCTAGCGTCAATAGCGGTTACTAACAGGTTAAGTGGGGTACTCGTCACACACGACGATACCGCACATTTAGAAAGGTTTAAGTTGTTTAGCTACACAAGGTGAGCAAAGCTTATTAACATGGCATTCACTCAAGCATGGCATAGCACACAAACATGTCAAGAGGTGAAGCATAAGGTAAACTATCTAAGCTAGTCAATTTAAGTGAGGCACAACCTAAACATGGCATAACACTAAGTGTCTCACGATGATTAAAGGATTTGGTATTGTTCTGTCCTACACCATATTTTAGGTTGGTTAAAAGCAGCAAACAATAGAATAAACACAAAGTACATGAATTTCTAATTAAGTTATATAAAAAAAACACTCCGAACGGAGTTACGGTTAAAAAGATACAAGAAAAAAAAGTTTGGAACACAATATGCCAGCATCGGGAAGCACACCTAAGAGCAATGCATAAACAGGATAATGGATGGAAACATGTTCACAAATGATATGCAATTAAAGTAGACATGGTAGGGAAGGCATGGCAAAAAGAATCATGCAAAAATGCATCATGAACAACTAGTTATAGCCCATGCAAAATGCAATAAAACATTACTGGTCTAGGACTTGTTATTTTTATGCTGTATAAACATGACCAAAACTATATGCAAAAGTGCAGCAACATGACATAGCAATATATGAGCATGAACTAGACATGATGGTGATCAGGTACAAACAAGAATCAAGGTCATAAGTATCTTAGATCAAAAGATATTAAAAATGCAACATGGCATCAAAACATTACATACATAGAGAAAAACAGAGGTGGCTGTGAAAAACAGTGGCATAGAAATTTTGGAGATCAATAACTATATGACCAGCAAGCATATCATGTCAATGCAATACATATAATGGAAGTAGACATGATGCTTAACAGTATGCAAAAAGAATCACTCAATTCCGATAAACGAGCGTGACGCAACCGTCGCCCGAAGTTTCAATAAGACAACAGTTTTCAGACAGATTCATAGCAGTTTAGTAGTTTAACGATCTGGTGCCCTGTTTGACCAACGACAACACAATCAAGATGGCCTCAAATGGATTAACTCCCAAAAGCATTATGATAGAGCACATCAACAGCAACAAAATTTATTTTGGGCGCAAGTTCATCCGAGGTACAGATCTACCGTAAAACTAGGCGCAAAACAGTACAAAACATGAACAGAAAAGGACTTGGAAGAAATTTCCAAGGGGAAAAAAACTTCAATGGGCCGAGCCCATGTCGGCGGATGGAGGCGGCTCGGGCTGGAGGCCGGCTGCTGCTGGCGGGCCTTGGAAGCCAGGCCGGCCCAGGTGGGCGGGGAGGCCCAGCCGGGCGAGTGGGAGGCCGGCTCGGGATCCTGATCCCGTATTGGGAGGCAGCGGTGGTGGTTGACGCCGGCGGCGACCTCGCCGGCGAGGGGCGGCTCAGGAGGGCGCGGGCAGCTGGGATCTGCCGGAGGAGGCTCGAGGGGTGCCGGATCCGGGCGGATCCGGTCGTCGGAGGTGGTCACGGGCGATAGGACGCGACGACCCGAGCTCCCGTCGTCAGCTCCCATGGCGGCGGCGGCCACGGCTTCCGGCGGGCGGCGACCTACAGCGGGATGGAGGAGAGGTCAAGCGAGGGGAAGAGGAAGGAGAGGAGGGGCGCGAGGGAAGAGGAGGAGGCACGGCGGCGTCGTGGTGCTCGCCGGCGGCGAGGCGGGAGGCGGCTCCTAGATGGGCTCGGGCGGGCCTGGCGGCAGCCCTGTGGGGCCTGGGCGCCCTGGCTGCAGTGGAGGCGACGACGTGGCACACTCTCAGCCTCAGATCTGGAGATCTGACGGTTGGGATCATCTAGAGGCTATGGTTTCGGGGTAGGTGGAGCTGTGGGCAGAATTTGGGGCAAGTCTAGGGGGGTGACTGCAATTTTGTGGCTAGGAAAATCCTAGAAAGGGGTGGGGGAGTGGTTGTCTTTATATTATGTAAGTGCTGTTTCTACATTGCAAGAAAAGACCTTTCTTACAATTACAGCCGTTATGCTGTCCGAATCATTCCAAGTTTCTTCAAAATCTGATGCATTTGCAAAATTCTTCCCTCCTTTTCGGTTGTCCTTTAAAAGAACTTCTAGGTGGCATTCCCGACAGTACCATAGAGTTTGATGTAGGTTTTCTTCTAGAAACCTATAGTGATTCAATTGCAACTCTTCCTTCCACTTTAGATGTCTTCTAGCGAGAAGAACCACACTGACTATCGTGTTGGGGTACTTTACTACTCTGACATATCTGTTGTAGCCCCTAGTAAACCTTGGTCATCCTCTAGGGAGCTATCCAGAGATCCAACCCCTTAAACCTAGCCACCCGACAGGTGTGTAGAGTTTATAGTGGATCTTATTCCAGGAACCGCACCAATTTCCAAACGCCCATATAAAATGGCCCCACATGAGTTAGCTGAGCTAAAAACCCAACTTGATGCTTCGTTGGCAAAAGGCTTCATCCTCCCTAGCTCATCGCCATGGGGTTGCCCCGTTCTGTTCGTAACGAAGAAAGATGGAACAGAAAGGATGTGCGTAGACTATCGCCCGCTAAATTTAGCGACGATAAAGAAAAAATACCCACTGCCCAGGATCAACGATATTTATGATCAACTTGCAGGATCCTCTGTCTTCTCCAAGATGGATTTGAGATTAGGTTATCATCAAATCAAAATCCGGAACGAGGACATTCCCAAAACGGCTTTTACTACTCGTTATGGTCTTTATGATTACACCGTCATGTCCTTTGGTTTAACCAATGCCCCCGCCACATTCTCACGCTTGATGAATTCGATCTTCATGGAGTACCTAGATAAATTTGTTCAGGTTTATCTTGATGATATTCTCATCTACACGCAGAACGAAGGAGATCATGCCGAACACTAAAGGCTGGTATTGATGAAACTTAGAGAGCATCGCCTGTACGCTAAATTCTCCAAGTGTGAATTCTGGCTACCAGAAGTGACCTACTTTGGCCACGTCATTTCTGCAAAAGGCATTGCTGTGAATCCCGAGAGAGTTCAGGCCGTCCTTGACTGGACTCCACCTGAATCGGTTAAGCAAGTTAGGAGTTTTCTTGGCCTAGCCAGCTATTGCCGTCTCTTCGTCGAGAACTTTTCTAAAGTTGCAAAGCCTCTAACTGAACTCCTCAAGAAAGATAAGAAATTCTTATGGACTCCCAAGTGCGAGGAAAGCTTTCAAGAGCTAAAAAGAAGATTAACTTCTGCACCCGTGCTTGCACCTCCAGACACCAAAAGAGATTTCGAGATCTATTGTGATGCCTCACGGCAAGGGTTAGGATGCATACTTCTGCAAGATCGACATGTGGTAGCCTATGCTTCACGCCAATTGCGGCCACATGAAGAGAACTATCCTACCCATGACCTTGAACTCGCTGCCGTAGTTCATGCCCTAACAACTTGGCGACATTACCTCCTTGGTAATCGTTGTGAGATTTATTCCGACCACCAAAGCCTCAAATATATTTTCACCCAGCCAGATCTTAATCTCAGGCAAAGACGCTGGATTGAGTTGATAAAAGATTACGACGTAGCAATTTCTTACACCCCAGGCAAGGCCAATGTCATGGCTGATGCACTAAGTCGTAAGTCGTACTGTAACAACCTCATGTTACAGCAGTATCAACCACTTCTTCATGAGGACTTTCGCAAGCTCAACCTTGAAATTGCTCCTCATGGCTATCTTTCTACCTTGGTGGCGAAACCAACTCTTGAGGATCAAATTATAGTTGCCCAAAGGCGTGCACGAGGTGTTCGCCGGATCAAGGAGAACATTGCTAGCGGAGTTGCTAAATGTTTCTCCATAGATAACAAGGGAACGGTATTCTTTGAAAATCGTTTGGTAGTACCTAATAATAAGGAACTAAGGCAACTCATCCTCAAAGAAGCCCATGACACACCCCTCTCAATTCATCCCGGTAGCACAAAAATGTACCGAGATCTACGCCAGAGATTTTGGTGGACTAGGATGAAGAGAGACATTGCTCAATTTGTTGCCGAATGTGATGTTTGTCGTCGCATTAAGGCAGAACATCAAAGACCTGCTGGTACACTTCAACCCTTGTCCATTCCTGAGTGGAAATGGGACAAAATCGGTATGGACTTCATCACCGGCTTTCCAAGAACCCTGAAAGGAAACAATGCCATCTTCGTTGTCATAGATAGGCTTTCCAAAGTTGCTCACTTCCTTCCGGTTCGCGAGTCTATAACTGCTAGTCAGTTAGCAGACTTGTACATCTCCAGAATTGTATCCCTTCATGGTGTTCCTTTGGAAATCAATTCTGATCGCGGTAGCCTTTTCACCTCTAGATTTTGGGGAAGCTTCCAACGTGTTATGGGAACTCATCTCTCCTTTAGTACAGCTTTCCATCCTCAGTCTAGCGGCCAAGTCGAAAGGGTTAACCAGATTCTTGAAGACATGCTCAGAGCTTGTGTTATCTCATTCGGGAAGAATTGGGAGAATTCTCTTCCATTTGCCGAATTTGCTTATAACAATAGTTTTCAATCTAGTCTGAACATGGCTCCTTTTGAACTCCTTTATGGACGACGATGTCGAACACCACTAAACTGGTCTGAAACCGGTGAAAGACAATTCTTTGGACCGGACATGATCAAGGAAGCAGAAGAGCAAGTTCGCATTGTTCGTGATCAATTGAAAACAGCCCAGTCTCGTCAGAAAAGCTACTATGATCGTCATCATAGGCAAGAAAGCTACAATCTGGATGAGAAGGCTTACCTTCGGGTTACTCCTCTGAAGGGAACCCAACGTTTCGGTATCAAAGGCAAATTGGCCCCACGTTACATCGGACCTTTCCGCATTATTGCTAAACGTGGAGAAGTTGCCTACCAACTTGAACTACCTCCGCACCTTTTCCGAGTACATGATGTATTCCATGTGTCACAACTCAGGCGTTGCTTCAGGGACCCCATCCGCGAAGTCGACCATGAAACGCTTGATCTCCAAGATGACCTTTCTTATCGAGAATACCCCGTTCGTATTCTTGATTCCGCAGAGCGTGTCACTTGTCGTCAGAAGATTAGGTTTCTGAAAGTGCAATGGTCACACCACTCAGAGAAAGAAGCCACGTGGGAAAGAGAAGACCGTCTCCGTGTCGAGTACCCCCTCCTTCCTCCCGCAGACTTCTGAATCTCGGGACGAGATTCTTTTGAGTGGGGGCGAGTTGTCACAAACCCAAGTTAGGTGTGTGCTAGGATCAAGTGATACTTTGCATCATGTCAAAATTTCAAAAAGAAAATCAAAAATGGGGAAAAGAAAAGCCCTGAGAAATTAAATCAAATGACCAGATAAAAATCTTTTTCCAAAAATCATTTGAACATTTGGAAAATTCTTATAAATGGTGCTGATCATTTTAAAAATGATTTGGGAGTAATCCCATGCCCATGGAATTTTCTAATATTCAAACAGTGGCTTTGGAAATTAAATAAAACCCTATTTGAATTGAAATTCAAATGTTTTGAATTTCAAAATTGTCCAAATTATTTATGTGACTAGCTACTGGTCAACTAGGATTTATAAAAGTATTTGGACATTTATTAAAAATGCCTATCTGTTTTTAAATCTAGGCAAAACAAATGAAACAGAAAATTAAAAAGAAAAGAGCAGAGGACAGCTTACCTGTCGCCCACCAGCGAGGCCCACCTCCTGTCGCCTCGGCCCAGCCCACCAGTGGGCTTGTCGTCTTCTACCCCGCCCCTCCAAGCTGCTCGCTGGAGCGGGGAGCACGGCGACGACGCCACGACGACGTCCAGGTCCTTCTAGGCCTCCCCCTCCCTCTCTCTGGCGTCTCGCGTCGCCACAACCCCCTCCCGCACCCCCTGCCTCGCTCTGGACCTCTCCCCCTCTCTCCCCTCATCGTTTCCGTGCGGCCCGAAGCTCGCCGTCGGCCACCCCACCGCCCAGCCGTGGCCAGAAGCCCCCTCCGCCCTCGCCGCCATGTCCAGGAGATCGGCCACCCTCGCTTTCGTCTCCCCGAGCCTGGAATCGAGCTGAGAAGCCCCCTAGGCGACGCCATCGTCGTCGACGTCCTCTGCTGCCCGCCGGACACCATGGCCGAATTCGCCGCCGTCAAGCTTTCCCCGGCCCCGTCGTCTTCGCCTTCCGACTCAGGGTGAGCTGCGCTTCGACCTGCCCTACTCCTGCCTCCTCCCGTTCCCTCGAACGTAGTTCCGGCGAGGTCAGTGCTCGGACCGTCGCCTCCGTTGAAGCAGCCGACGCCACAGCGCGCACCTTTGGCCCCCGACTACTCCTACAGACGCACAGGAGCCCCAGCTTCCTCCCCGTGCCATCGGATCCCACCCCCGTGATTTTTTCGCAAGTCCGGCGAAGTTCCGGCGAGAACTCCGGCGAACTCGCCATTAGGGCCAACCCTAAACCAAACCGAGCACTAACCACCCCCCCTGGGCCACTGACTAGTGGGCCCAGGCTCTAAACTAATTACAGTTAGTTTAATCAGAACGGGTTAAACCCATGTGACACTGACAACCCTGGCCCACCAGTCAGACCCCCCCCAAGTCAGCATGACCACATGCTGATGCAATAAAAGGATTTAAATGAATTTCCAGAAAAGCAAAATGTTTTAAATAATTCCATAAATTCCAGAAAATACCCCAAACTTTGGAAATTCATAGAAAATTCATATTAACTCCAAATTGGACAAATAATATATGAAAAATGATCAGGAGAAAATTATCTTTCCAAATATGCAACTTTCAACTCTGTTTGAGTTGAATTTAAAAGGTGATCAGTAGCATTTGCTATTTTATTTAAATGGAATTAAATCAAATTCAAATCAAATATTTTTGCAACTTGAACCATGACAACATGCTACATCTCAATCACACATCAGAGGCATATCATACACATTTGAAGATAATTCAAAATGATCAAACTATATCACATATAACTTGGTTAATGTTGAATTCAAATGTGGAGTTTGAATTTGCAATTCAAATTGCAATATACTCCATTTAAATGGAATGCTCAACACATCAGTACCATGAACATCACCCTTTCAATATTATTCATGTGATTGTGCATTGTACATTATGGTGATCCTATGATTGTCGTGTTGCTGATAGAAGTGGAGCCGGACCTCGAGATCACCCCCTTCGTTGAAGACCCCGTGACTGAACCTCGTCAGCAAGGCAAGCAAACCCCCATTGATCATGTCGATAAAATCCCACTTCCCTCTCATGTCTCGCTTATGCATTGTTTAGGATGATCACCATGTTACGATTCTACCGCATAGATGAACCCATTCCTTTGCATGACCTATCTTTTGTCACAGTAGTAAGCAAACCACAATCCTAGCAAATGTAGGATTTGAATGATATCATGTGGCCCCTGCAAATGTTACCGCTTATTGCATGCTTAATATGATACCATGTTGTTACTGTGATATGAGTCGGGATGGTAGTGATCATGTTGATGATGGTAGAAAAGTGTTGGTGAATCGACCCTAATACAAGGTGAACGATGAGAGGCTGTGTAGGAGTACACAGTGGGTTGTCTCGTTGAACACCGCCCTAAGTCCGAGTTCTTGTGTGGTGATCCAAGATGAAGAGTACAACCACACATTGGGCTCACTGACCCCTCTCAACCTATTAACTCATCCCTTTCAATGTCCAGATGTCGCAGTAGTTCGGAGTTCTGGTAGGCTTGTGGCCTGGATGCTAAGTGAGAGAACGGCTCACCGAGACCGGCTTATGCACCACGCACTCATCGCTTGGGTCCACTTCGGTAAACCGGCCGGGTTCACGATAGTGGTAGCCAACCCAAGTAGGCGGCTTTCTTGGACTAGATAGGCTATGAGGTAACAGTTGTGGTGAGCATCCTCGCTGGCACCCCTTGAATGGTGTCGAGATCAAAGGCGGTAAATGATGGTCATGTGTGTGTAGCGGTACGCCCTTGCAAGGATATCAAAACTATTCGAATAGACGCATCCGCGGTTATGGACTACTTGGAAAGCTTAGCTTGATTATTAGATAACTTGAACCGGATACTTCTAAAACACACCAAGATAAGTGTGAGTGCTATGGCGTGCTTTCTCGTGGGGAAGTCGAGGAAGGCACCATAGTGGTGTAATTGGTTGGAGAAAGTAGTGGACTCGTGTACGCTTCTTACCTCAAGCCTGGTACTCGTAGTTCAGGATATGCCAAGTCAAAGCTGGCATTTCTGCAAGTGAACCCCAGCTCCCTTTACCTTGATACATGTGCATGAGTAGTATAGCTCCTATGTAAGTCTTGCTGAGTACGACTTTGTACTCACGTTTGCTTAATCTATGTTTTAGATGAACCCACCGAACCCGATGGTGGCTTCTACCTGAAGCTCGAAGATTGAAGACTCAGACCAAGACCAAGCTAGTGTAGTCCTAGTCAGCAGACTGGTTCCCTCGTGGAGGGCTTGTTTTTAGATAAGGCTTCTCTAAGCCATTTGTTAAACTTGTCTGTACTCAGACCTACTTTGCTTCCGCATGCTTGTTGTAATGTTGGATCACATGCTTGTGATCTCTGTGTGCACTCTGTAAGAGTTATTAATAAATATATATACTTTGTAGAGAATTGCAATGATACCTGCTGTTCATACAAGGCATGTGTGCTGCGTGTATGTTTATAACATGCATGTCTTTGTATGGGTTTTCGAGACCTTAGTTGTGATCTGGCTGGCGGTCTTTTATACACCAAGTGGCCCTTAGATGTGCGCAGCTTGGGGCATCGCGATGCGATTGGTCGAGACTCCGTCTCGTGCACACTTTGATGTATGATTGAGCCCGCCCTAGACCCCGACTAAGTGATTGGGCTGGAGTAAGTCTATGTAAGGGTTATAATACAATCGATAGTATGGTGTAGGCGACTTGTCTATGAGTATGGGAATTCACCACCCATATCAGTTAGACTTGTGTGCGGACGATGAGGACCCATCTCAGAGGATCATCCGTCCTGAATGGGATGCCCCTCATGTTCGATGCTTTCCGAGAACGTTTTGTGCTTTGCCTTGTTTGTTTAGACAAGTGGGTACGGTTCTCGGCTCTCCATATGATTGTGTTGTAGCGAGGCTTATATACGCTAATTCCGGGTCCCGACATCCTTTGTCTGTCGCGAATAATTCTTGCACTTAGTGCAGGGGCACCAGGTTTTTGGCTGGCCTTTAGAAAATGTCGTTTGCAGGAATTCATAGGTTTTGCTCAACTATTCATCGGTCATCTCTCTCTGACTAGGGTGACCAGTGTACATCCATTCACGATCAGTCATTCTGGCAAGCTAGCTATATAGTATCCACATATAAACAATATAAATTATCAGTTCATCAAGTATGTCAAATTAATTGTGGCCATTTTTTAATTATGGTTAATACATTGGGATGGACGGCATGCACACCTACCAGCTACTAGGTAAAGATGGATCCTAATACCACCCGAGTATTTGTAGATTGGGTCGTTTCCCACGCTCTACTCCCGATCCAACGCACAATTTCGGCAGCACCTCCCCGTTGTTCTCCGGATACACGTCTCGGCAACTAACCGAGAGGATGTGTACCTGGAGAACAAGGAGGCGCTGCCGAAACTCTGCATCGGATCCGGAGCAAAGCATGGGAAAACGACCCAATCTACACATACTCGGGCTGTCCATGGATAACGTTGGACAATTCGAAAGAATCAACGTTATGAATATGCAAATGCATGCATATTCATAACCGTAACCCTTTCGAACAGGAGACGCATATTGGTTACGCAAGGAGTTTGCATTTCAATACTAAAACTACCTATCTGTATAGTGTCATCGGCACGAAGGCTGGAACAGAGCAAAATAAAGGGGGATGAGGAGAAGGAGGTCTTCGAATGTGCTCACTCTCGAATGCAGGGGAGGTAGTCCAAAACTAAACACTCGCGGGGAACCTACTGCACATTTAAATGCAATCAATCAACACAAATACACAATCGCGATAATTAATCTAACTAATACTAACATCTAATTGAGAACTACATTATTAAAAGTATAAACCTAATTAAGGTGACTACTATAAACCTAATAATTCTTCTTCTTCACATCTCTTCTTCTTTTTCTTTACTCCTCTCTTCTTTTGTTTCTTTTCTCCTTACTATTTTATTCATATTTCTCTCCTTCTTCTATCTCTTTTTCCTTTTCTTCTTCTTCTCTTAATATCCTTATCCTTCTTCTTCCTTTTCTTTTTCTTCTTTTTCTCTTCATCTCCTTCTCCTCATTCTTATATTCTTCTTCTTCTCTCCATCTCTTTCTCCTCTCTTTCTCTTCCTACTTCTACTAACTAATTACTATAAATCTACCACTAAAAATTCCTATTGTTTAAATACTAACAACTAACTAATTCCTATATTATAAATAAATTTAATGACAAATTAACTACTAATTGCTAACTAAATATTCTATCTACTTCTAACAGATATAATAATATAATAAAAATCAACTACTAAAAAAATAGCAAACAAGGGAGGGGAGTACCTCACCGGCGAACAGAGGAGGTGGCATCGAGGAGGAGGAGGACCATGGCGATGGCGAGGAGGACGAGGACCGGGGAGTCTCGGGCATGAGGGCGGCGACAGCGACTTGGGCGGGGCGACCAAAACGGCAGCTCGGGCACGAGGGCGGCGACGGCTCAGACACGGCGGCTCGAACGCGGGGGCGAGGATGGCTCGGGTTGGGGGTGGGGGCGTGTAAGGGGGCCTCGACGGCGGCGGAGAGGACGGCGACCGGGGGAATGACGATGGAGGCTCCAGCGCGGGGCCTCGACGGTGGTGGAGGCGGCATGGAGGCTCAGATGCGGGAGGTGGGAATAGATCGAGTGGGGGCTAGGTCGTGGCCACGCGAGGGGATAACCCCCAGCTTTGCCGTCAGCTGGCTGACGGCAAAGACAACCGTTAAGAATTGCCGTCATCTAGCTTAACGCATAGCTAGCCTACGTTAGGCGGGCCTCACATGTGGGCCCGGAACCCTCTCTATGCCGTCCGCACGGCTTTGCCGTCAGCCTGTTCCATCTATGCCGTCAGCAAGCTGACGGCTTATAACTATCTGACGACAAAGCCTGTGTATGCCGTCAGCCTAACCTATGCCGTCGGTTTTTTCTGGCTGAGGGCAAAGCCTCTTCGCCGTCAGCCCCAAGAAAATGATGACAGAAAAGCCCAAAGCTGCAACGTCAAGGCAACGCTGGTGGCCGGAGGAGGGGAAGAAGGCCTCCCTGGCTTGATTCCTTCTGCTAGGGGGCAATTGGGAGGTTGGCGGGGCTGGTGCTGTAGTGCAGTGAGCCCGGGGCACGATTTAAATAAGGTGGGCGCGATGCTAGGGCTCGGGCGCCGCCGAGAGGAAGAGGACAACGCCGACGAGATGCTGGGGAAAAGGTGGTGTGCTCGAGAGGGTTCTAGGAGCCGCGGGGGTGATCACGAGCGACCAGGAGCACGGGGGCAGGGGGAAGTGGTCATGCTGATAGTGATGGGTCAGGGCCACTTTGCCCGTCGCGTTGCGCACGGCGGCGAGGTGGCTGGCGCGATTCCGGCAAGGTCAGTAGAGGGAAAGGGGGCACGCACGCTTGGAAAAGTCGTGCGGCGCGGAGAGACACGAGGAAGACGATGGGAGGGCACTACAGCGCGTGGTGCAAGCGTCTGGCGACGTCGGGCGTGGCCAGAGCGCGCCAATGGCACGCGATGGGCGTGGCCACCACGGTACTGGTGGATACAAGGAGATTTCTTCGTGGAAAAACGTGTCCGAATGCTTCTCCTTTCACTGTTGATCATTGTTGTGCCACTGGATGGTCAAGGGGAGCACTATGTTTTTCTTGGCTTGACTGCAAACTCTGAAGCAACAAACTTGGAGAGGAAGTAGTGGTCGAACTGTGAATAATGGGAGGGGTGAGGTTGTCACATGGCTTCAGGGTTGGAAGGACTATCTATTTGTGGAGTTTGAGCCCATTTGGATGTGGTTTGCACCTACTTCCTTTGTAAGTGTCCAAATGGTCCAGAAAATTGTGATGAAGCTAGCATCTCATAGGCTTGGTTAAATTGGCTGAAATTTGGTGTAGGGCAGTCATTTGGTGTGTGCATAGGTATGCAAAGTTTCAAAGCTAGGGGAAAAGGCTAGCTAGTACTTGCTTCACAAGGTACCTTGCTGGCTAGAAAATTCTTCTTGATGATCCCCTCACATGGGTTGTTGATTTTAGGTCATACTTTGTTTAGTGGAGACATTTGGGAGAGGGATGATGTGCCAAAAGTTTCAAGGAAAATGGGTTCCCCTATCATGCACTTCCTTCACAATGCCCCCTTTCTGCATACCAACTTTGGGAATTTTGGTCTGGATTTTGGCTTGTCCCCTAAGGCTGAAATTTGTCATAGCCTCATGATATGATCACAAGAGTATGCACAAAAAGTTTCACCAGCAACGGATAAGGATAAATAACACTTCCTTCACAAAGTTCTATTCTGCCCCCACAGACAAATGAATTTCTCTAGGTGAAAAATTCATTTGGGTCATACAATGTTTTTGGACATTTTGGCTAGAAATGGTGTCAAGGAGATGTGGGAGTTATTTGGGGATTTATGGAGCAATATAAATAGGGGTTGCTTCACAATCCTCAAATAATAGGAAATATTCCTTTTATTGGAAATTGAATATATGGCTTGAATAAAAATGGGGCTTGGGTGGGATGGATAAAGAGATGATCATTGGAAAGGGCTAGGGAATCAAGGGTCACTTGAGTAAGGAAATAAAATATGCTCAAGTTCCATGTCCAAAGAGTTTCTCAAAATTCAATCAAATGGCAAATCCAGAAATAAATTAGAAATTTTTTTGGAAAAAGAAAGTTCCAAAATCCAGGGTGTCACATTATAAACGCTGCCATAAAAAATTCGCCTTTGTTCAATTATACAGAGGTGCTACATCTTAACATAAACATGCGTTTATCTATTGAAACGTTAGATGTTGCTTTACAGGCTGAGACAACTTCCTTTGCTGAATGGATATTAAGCATTGGTGATGGCACGGTGCCATCCATGGCTCACCAAGGAGAGCATGAACCAAGTTGGATAACAATCCCTGATGATATGTTGATCCATTCAGATAGTAATGGGATATGTGCTATTGTTGAATCTATTTACACTGATTTTTCTACAAATTGTTATAATCCAAAATAGCTTCGCGAAAGAGCTATATTAACAACAACAAATGATTTAGCTCAAGAGGTTAATGATCATGTGCTTACCCTATTACCTTCTGCTGAGAGAGAGTACTTGAATTATGATACCATTGGAAATGCTACAGATGCAATGCAAAATATTGATGCTTTTTATCATATTGAGTACTTGAACACGATAAAAATAAAAAACTTTTCGCAACATAAGCTGCTGCTAGAAAAAGGTGCTCCTATCATGCTCTTAAGAAATATAAGCCAAGCAAATGGTCTTTGCAATGGGACTCGACTTGTCGTTTCTAACCTTGGTGAAAAGGTAATACATGCTATTGTTATGATCGGATCTAACGTCGGAGATATTGTGTACATCCCTAGGATTTGTTTAACCAGTAAGGATCCTAAATGGCCATTTACTTTGCACCGTCGTCAGTTTCTTGTTAGAGTTTCCCATGCTATGAAAATTCATAAAAACCAAGGTCAAACTCTTTCGGCGGTGGGTTTATACCTCAAGAGTCTTGTTTTTCTCATAGCCAGCTGTATGTAGCGGTCTCACGTGTGACTTCAAAGAAAAATTTAAAAATTATCATAGAAGACGAGGATGGGGCGTCTGGCTGTGAAACCAGAAATATCGTTTTCACTGAGATATTCAAGTCTCTTCAATGATAGTCATGCGGCGTATTATAATGTTGAGTTTCAACGTTCATTTATCATGTTGTGATCTTAGGTATGTTCTCCTACTACTTTGGTGCCTTGCTTGCAATTTGATGCATTATTGTACAACATCGTTTATTCAGTGAAGCTTGCTCTATTTATGACCTGCATCTTTATAATTAACCTTTTTTTATCTTGGTAGATAGCGCACCAACTGCTTTCTGAGATACACAGCAAGAGCAAGAGCTGGACTGTTTCTTTTCTTGTTTCTCGCTTGTGGCTTTACCGTGGAGGAACTGACCATGGCCCGATCATGCACATGAATTTCGTTGTTCTTGATAGTAAAGTATATTGTTTAGATGCCTCGCTACATAACACTCAACCATGGTACAAGAAAAGCAGTTCTCTAACCCTCTTATTTCATTTACAGGGCAATCACATGTATGTTCAGATACCAGCTCAGGTGGCAGAACACCTCCAACATGAGATAGAAGAAGGAAAAGTTTATATGATGACTAAGTTTCTGGTCAATGACTCAAATCCTACTTACAGGGATGTTGAGAGCCCATTCATGATGCAATTCACTCGATATAGTCGCGATGTGTTGTGCCCTAGTCTAGAGGCTGATTACCCATTTTGTACCTACAACTTGCTTCCATTCGAAGACATCCCAACCCCAAGTGGGCCACCTACGCGTTTCATTGGGGAGCCTTCATATTCTATGCCTAATAACATGACTTGATAATTCACCCTTCTCCTGCATCTCATGATTTACCTCTTCTTGTCTTCAAGATGTCATTGGAAGGATCACTGATGTTTCTGATGTTGTTCCTACTCTATCGATGCACCAAGCCGAACCATCTAGCACAAGGACCATTGTCCTTGTTGACTTACAGTAAGAGAAACGTCCATTGTTTTTCTACGTTTCAACCTCTAAGTTACTCGTGTGTTCTTTCTATTCACTCACCTTATCTATTTAATGTAATCCGCAGGGGCAAGGAAATAAAACTTGTCCTCTGGGGTAATTGAGCACTTGAGTTTTAAGAAGAGGCGTTGTGTGCAAGAAATGAAGAAGCAACCGTCATTGCAATTTCCATGGGAACCCTGCCTAAAATGAATCAAGGTGATTCATTTACATTGTTTGTGCTATTGATCCTATGTTTATCCCTTGTCCAATATATTTTCTTTGTCATCAAATGATTATGCAGGCACTAAAGGACTCAATGGAAGATCTCCATGCCACTGGTACATTGATGAAGACTTGCCAGTCATCAATGACTTTCACAAAAGATAACTTATTCCAGTTCCATAGGTACATTCTCTTTAGCTTTCCTGTAAATGTAATGCTAACTATCTTCTGATGGCAAACTCGAACACGCTTGGTACAGATTTCAAACCGGTTGATCATGCTGCCACCTCGAATGTTGTCGCACTGCCTACTCGTGTCTAAAGTGATCCAATCGAGGCAATTGTCTCAGAGCTCCTCTGCCTTGACCCCTTTGAAAATGAGGTGCACTCCTTTCTCTAGATTATGTAAACCTATCTTCTTCACCTTACACTCGCCGCAGCAACGTTTACCTACATGGTCCATGCATTATAAAAGGTTCATTTGTACTGTTACCATCTAGAGGCTCAATTCTAGCCAGCGATGGTGGTTCTTCTCTTGTGCTGCATGTAACAAGACCTCAACCTTGACCGGGTCAAAATTCCGTTGCTCAAATTATGTCTGCATTGCCATCAAAGCTAACCCAACGTATGCTTCTTCCTAGCCATGTGTTCATGTTTCCTTTACATGCTACATGGAATCATTTTTACCTCATGTTGTGTGCAGGTACCGTGTCTCGTTGTTTGCAAGCGATGAGACAACCAAGGCTGAGTACATGCTCTTTGACAATGTTGGAAAGGAAGCTATAGGAAAACCACTCTTCATGTTACTAAAGTTGAGAAATCCAGGTTATTCAACCATCAATGAAATTTCCTATATACCCATGGTTGATAGGATTGCTCCACTAGAGGTTACCCGCATTATTGAGAAGAATATAAGATCCTTGTGTCAATTTCAAAAAGGAGCTTTGCGGCCAGTAGTGAGGAATTATCATTCCAAGTTGTATGGATTATGGAGACTTTCAAACCTGAGCTCAGTTCATCTGCATTTGACCGTGATCCTCCGACACCTGGACCATCATCTTCTACTTTGTTGATTGATCCTCAAGCTCTTTCCGGAATGTTCACGCCGAAAACACCAAAAATCCATCAGACACAGCCAGGTTGCTCTTCAGGAACACTTTCCCTAGGCTATCACAAACCCAATAATGAGGTATATCATTGGTTTTCTTTCCTCTCTCTTTTCTATGCATGCAGTTCGGGACTGAACATGCTGATTCAGGTATGTTTTGTTTATTCTTTTGTATAGGTGTACACTCTTGCTTCAAAAACTACTGGTGGCCTCCTTACAACTTCATCATCAGGGTACTACTTTTGATAGACCATCGTGACCTTCGCGTCGTTCTTGATTGTTTCCTTCTGCCTCTGATCTATGTTGTGTTTTTCTAGTAAATCGACATGCCCAACTACAAGTGCTAGGCATGCCCTGTTCCAAAGCACTCCCACCAAAATTGATCCAGCAAAAGATGCAGCTAAGGTATGACTTAATCTTATCTCTAAAAATTATTAACCATCTATACATATGCTCACTGTAGGTTATTTATACTTCACACACCAGGCCAATTGTGATGACGAAGGTGAGCCTTCCTCGATTGCTTCTGACGAAAAATATGACAAGGATGACCCAACTCAACAAACAAAACCAAAAAGGTGCTTCTTCTGTCCTCTGAATTCTTACAGAACCTTAAGCACAAATTATTCAATCACATTATTTTCAATTTTTATATATTCAATCACATTGGTGAACCTGAACTATGTTTCTTGTTTAAGGAGCTCTACTACTGGGAAAGGAGTTTATCTTCCAAAGAAATCAAGGCAGTAACTGTTGTACGCTGCATGCGCAGAGTACCTTATCTATAGGTGAGGACTTTATTGCTTTGTAGCTCCATTCTGTATATTACATTCTGTCTGTGTTGCCTTCTTCTAAAAATTCTATTCTTTCTGTAAGCTATATTCTTCTGTTTTTAATTCCTCCTAGGTTCCATTGCAAGAAAATGATGATGTTGTTACGCGAGTGGCTTCAACATCAAATAACGCTTCACTGCGCTGCTCCTTATCCAACCAGAATACGAGATCATGAGTGTGTGTTGCTTGCATGGCCTTCTATGTAATGGAATGCTTCCTACTAAGCATGCTTTAAGAACCATGTTTGTTTCCAGTTCCGATGACTATGTGAAGACAATTCACAGACAAAACACCCCCTATATTATCAGTCGATCTCATGTCTTATTATTTATGGATTCACTGTCTATCATTTCCTATTATACGTGCTCCTAGGTTTCAAATCTCTTTCCTGTTAGTGTTGGATGAGTTAATTTTCTTGTTTCCTTACCCATTGAATTGGTTTGTTTGCACAATGTAATTTTTGTACACATCTATCATCTTTATTGCTTTAGCTTCTCTTTAGCTACTTCATCTTAGTTTGGTTTAAGTCAAAATCACTAATCTAAGAGTACTTGCTGCTACGATCACTTCTAAGTCGTCCACGCGCGCCAAGTGGCGGGACGTGCGTGCCCGAATGAAATTTCGTCGTAGCTCCGCGTTTGACACTTGTCGCGCGCGGAGTCATTCGCGCGGGCTTTCCGGTTTCCAGTTTTCCCGTTCCATTTTCTGGTTTTCCTCATTTGTTATTTTGCAATTTTTTCCAAGAACTTTTTAGGATTTGCTATTTGTGTGTGTGTTTCGCATATCATTTTTTTTTGCCTGTGACGCTATTGGATTTTAGTATTGTTTCTACTCCTTTTTCCTGATTTTACTTTTTATTTTTTTCCCATTATATTTCTGGGAAATGGAGATTTCTGGGGTAATTACGGATGGGGGCTTACAACACTATCAAACGTTAACTTCCAACTCGTTAAAAAGAGACACGACTACATACAAATAGCAGGTACTTGGAGGCACGTTCAGAACTGTCTTGGAGGCTCCTTTCGATATAAATTGGAGTCACGTTCAGAACTGTCTTGGAGGCTCGTTTCGATATAAACCGGAGGCACGTGCATCAGGGGATTGGAGGCACGTTCAGAACTGTCTTGAAGGCTCTTTTTGATATAAATCAGAGGCACGTGCATCAGGGGATTGGAGGCACGTTCAGAATGGTCTTGGGAGGCTCCATTCGATATAGATCGAAGGCACGTATATTAGGTGGCACGACTATAAAAATTGGAGACATAATGTGGAGGTCAGAACTGTCTTGAAGGCTCATTTCGATATAAATCGGAGGCACGTGCATCAGGGGATTGGAGGCACGTTCAGAACTGTCTTGGAGGCTCGTTTCGATATAAATCGAAGGCACATGCATTAGGTGGCACGACTCTACAAAAATTGGAGACATAATGTGGAGGCACGTTCAGAACTGTCTTGGAGGCTCATTTTGATATAAATAGGAAGCACATGCATCAGGAACATTTTATTACAATAGGAGGCACGAACGGGATGGTTCTTAGAGATACCATTTCATATAAATGTGGGATAGACGTATGGAGTTGGAAGCACGACTGGAGGCACGTTCATGATGTACTTAGAGGCACGTATCATAGGTATTTGAAGGCACTACTGTATAATTGGATGCGCGATCAGCATGTTCGGTAGGGACTTTAAAGGCACTTTTAGTATTGATTTGGAGGCACGTTCGTTAGGGAGTTTAGAGGCACCGCACTGTAAAAATTTAATGCACATTCATTACGGATTTGGAGGCACGTTCGGTAGGGCCTTTATAGGCATGACACGTTCGTTAGGGACTTTAGAGGCACGACACTTTAAAAATTCAAGGTACTTTTCAGTACTGAACATAATGATAATTGGACCCAAAATATAGGATAAAACAGTCGGTTTAGTTCACATCTTACATAACGGTAAAGTTAAGAAATCTGATGGATACAAAAAGTTCAAAGATAATTCTAAACCGAGCAACATTATGTTATTTCTTAAGAGGACTCTAAATCACCGAAAATCTGGATAATAATGCGTTGAAATATCATTGACACTGAATGATCATTGCGTTCTTTGAAGGTGATAAGAACAACATTCCCTTCAACAAAGGCTGCAGCAGATAGGAAGTCCATGAAACAATTATTCTCAATCACCGTCCTTCCATCTGATTTGCATATGGAGTATGGTGAAGGAGTAATGACATGGGCAGCTTCATCAGGAACTTCAAGAGTCACGGTAGCGTTGGTAGGCTTGATACAATAGAGTTTGGGATTTTCTAATTCAATCAGAGATAAAAAAATGTTCAGATTAATTTTTAACATTTTAGTAATACATTTAATAAAAATCAGTATAACTAATTTATGAAATAATATTTTTATGAACTATTAATTACAATTACTAGTTTTCTATGGCAGTAGCATAACTAACATGAAGTAGTTAATAAGTTCATTTTAATGAGAACCATAAAGGTTTAACTAAACATGATATTGTTTTTGGTGTTTGTTGCCGTGAGCATATGGACAAATGGGCGGCATCAGATGAAGTTTTCTCGAAAAAGTCAAGTAAAAAATGACTTTTTGTCGTTGTAGTTAAATTCAATATTGCCGGAGTAGACACACTAGTTGACGCAGTTGAAATCGTTATCAGAGAGACTTTCTAAAGCTTCAAGAATAACACTTAAAAATAATTAAATATTTTACGTGTTATTGGTAAAGTTTTTCAGTGACAGCAGAATATTATTACAGATTGTAATTAAATATCAAAGTAGTTCTATACAAAAAATACGTATGAAATAGACTTGTGTTGTCTTACCAACATGAGGTAAAGGAGGCAGCCTTTTTCCTTGACGATAAATGTTTACCTCAAAATCCAGCGCACCATTACATGAGCAATATCTATGATTTCTCCAGCTTTGAGTCTGTAGTCGATAGCAAACAGCGTCCAATCATTGCCATAGAACTTTGTGTAGTTAGGCGTATGCTTAAACAATACTGAGTAACACCTGCCTTCCGATGTAAGAAGGCGAAGATTTACCTGATTTTCGTGTTGTTTTATTCCATGTTCCTTTTTGTCATCAATGTAACGAGCTAGCAACGCTCTAACATTACAATTAACATACTGGAAAAATATTTTAAAAAATATTGGTTATTACTGGTAACTAGAGCAACGTAACTAAAGTAAGGCATAACTCCAAATAAGATCTGGTAACAACCATTGGAACTCAAATAATAGGGATTGGAAGGAGTAGATTTGATAACGAGAAATGAAATTAGATCTGGTAACAACCATTAGAACTCAAATAACAGTGATTGGAAGGAGTAGATCGGATAACGAGAAATGAAATTAGATCTAGTAACAACCATTAGAACTCAAATAATAGGGATTGGAAGGAGTAGATCTGATAAAGGGAAATCAAAATAGGATGCATACATTTGACAACTAACCATGAGATAAGTGCACTCTTCATCAAGATGGAACAAATTGTTTAACACATAATCTGTCGTATACCAAAAACGGATGGCAGGGTCCATTTGGGGGGCGGAAAGTAGGGCAAGCCATACCTGATTTATTTTATAAGAAAAAAATCAAATAAGTAGTTTTCAGTTCAATATGGCTAGACAGATACAGACATATATGGCGAGAATTAAAGTTACCTGAAGAATCTGTTGGCGCTGACGAACCCTAGAAATGGAAACTCAAACAAAGTTACGGGGGCGGAGCAGACTAACTCTGTAGTAGGGAGCAGCAAAAAAACCTCAAGAAGTCAGCCAAAAACGAAAAAGGGGGGAAATCACAAGAGCGGACTGAGCGTCAAGAACACGAACCCTAGACAGACGGGCGGACTGAGGCAAAGGATTGAATTGAGTGAGAGATAGGGGAAGTGAGTGATTTAGAGGTTGTGGGGAATAAAATATAAGGAATCGGAAGACAAGATACAGTTCTAGTGGCACGTGGTCCCGGGGACAGCCACAACCTTTTTGATACTTTGGCACGATACTATAAGCACTGAAGGCACGTCCTACATAGACTTGTAGGCACATCAAGTAGGGAATTAGAGGCACGTCAGGTAGGGACTTGGAGGCATGTTAGGTAGGGACTTTGAGGCATGTTAGGTAGGAACTTGTAGTCATGTCATGTAGGGACTTTTAGGCACGTCTTGTAGGGAAGTAATGTTAGGAACTTATTAACATTTGGAGGGACGTTGACCATAAACTTGTAGGCACGTCAGGTAGGGACTTTGAGGGCACGAACTAGGCGGGAAGTATGGAGTTGGAGGCACATTCAGTAGAGACTTGGAGGCACTATTTTATAAAATTTTGAGGCACATAAGGCACTTTTTCATATAAGTGGGGCACGTTCACGTACTGGGCGGGAGTTATAGGTATGTGATAAACCAGAGTTCAATTGATCTATATACGCAGTAAGTAACTAGCTGGTTGTTGGTACAAAAGCACCAGGTCGCACGGTTACATATATTGGATGACAATGCCAAGAATGCGGTTCCCAATAAGAAACGTTGGCAGCGTAATTGCATGGAAGAGGATGTCGACAAATTGGAAGCACGTTTATGATGTACTTTGAGGCACGTATCATAGGGACTTGAAGGCACTACTATATAATTGGATGCGCGATTAGTATGTTCGGTAGGGACTTTAGAGGCACTTTCAGTACGGATTTGGATGCACTTTCAGTTTGAACAGATACGGGGACAACATCATATTATAGGCCACAACTCAGAAAAACCTTTAGAACAAAGAAACTGGATGGTGGTTGCTTAAAGATGACGGTTAGAGGGAGTAAGGGACTTTTGGCATTCGACAGTTTCGCAATATATTACTCGTTTTCTTGTCTCAGATTATTCCCTGAGATAAACAACAACTTTAGACGCCAAGAAAGCGGTTCCCAATAAGAAAAGTTGGCAGCGCAATCGCATGGAAGAGGAGGTCGATAACTCTACCCTACAGCCGCCTCCATTGGAAAACCCTGAAAACAACATGGAAGATCGTGTCGATGAAGCTGTAGATGCAGACAACATCTTCAAGCTCCAAGAAAGCAGTTGCTAAGAAGGAATGGAGATGCACAAACACATGGAAAAGGAGGTTGATAACTCTTCAATGGAGCACCAAGGCATGCCAAACTATAGAGAGAGCATAGAATATCATGTGAATGAAGAGGTAAATGCAGACAACATGTTCTTTTTTCGATTCATTGTGTTAGAAACAAATTTGATCAACAAATTTTTGGTTTCTCTAGCAAAAAAAACTGATTCAAAATAACAGATCATGTTTGATTCTTACACTAGTTGGTTTTTTCATTGTTTTTAGTTATTCAAAAATAAAAAAACTTTCTACAACTTATAACTTCATTTCGTTTTTTTAAAGGAGGTTGATATCACAATGGTTGATGACAAAGGATGGGGACCCATAATCGTACCATCAGAGGAGGAGAACCTTGATGTTGTTCCTGTTTATGAGCGACCAATTGAACCATAGAACATGGATGGAAGCCCTCCACATGAATCCCAGACTATCGATCCTCTCTACAAGAACCACCCAAAGTGGGTGAACTATTCTAATCCATTGATAAATAAACTAGACCAAAATAAGGTTTTTGTTCATGGAAGAGGGTGTGGAGTTGCCAAGAAGGTCATTGGGAATCCAATCAAGCCTCAGAAACGACTGCCCTATGACCTTACTGGAATACAAGAGGTAAAATATAGACATAATGGATTACAGGAACGTTCGAGCTTGTTCCACAACAAATCTATCTGGGATGAAGGTTGTTACAAAAAAAAGTTGAAGCGAAGAAATGCTGTGAAAGAATCATTTAGATTCTGAGTGTGAGAAAAAACAACCTTAAATATGAAAAGAAGACTTAAGAATATTTTAAATAATTTTATTCTCCTTTTCAAACTATTTCAGGATTTTGATCTCGGTGATGATGTGCAGCCGGAGTTGAGAGACTAAATGCTTAAATTGATGGTGGAATCTATGAGTTTTTTCGGTGACCTGGACCATGAAGAAGAGTGGAAGGACACTCTATCAAATGAGCTACATGTCTTTCTTCGTCACAAAATCATCATGGCAAAAATAGCAGCGGAATTTGATGATTGGTCGTCCTGGAGTACCGATCAAACAATTGTGAAGAAATGGCTCCCATTGATAGACCATCTTCCTGACTGCTTTTACGAAGAGGTTCAAAAGAAGATGCAGAAGGTTTCAACGTACTATTTGGTGTTTTGGAAAGACAACCTCAATGAAAGTCAAGTTAAGCTTTTTTGTGACAATTATCTATTGCCCAAACTGAACAGCATTATGGATGAATTGGAAATTACACCCCCAGTAGAAAACCAAAAGAGCGTACATAATTTCAGAAACCTTATGGAGTATTCTGACTTTGTTCCTAAAGGCATCATGGTTGATTTTCTAGAAAATCATTTCTTTGCAACGTGAAAGAATATCCTAAGGCACTGGCTACAAGCATACAAGCCACCATTCGGAGAGGTCATGGATTGGATCAAAGGATGGAGTGTCCAGTTCACAGACAGATTGGGTGAAGAAATTCGCGTTGTTGAACACTTCGACGAGGGTAGAAACTACTATAAGTAGAAGTAGAGATAACTATTCAAATGTGTGTTGTAATTAAGAACATATTACTTTATTATTAACGTACTAAATCTATAGATTGATATAAAGAAGATTTGAAACTGCCAACAAATTGGCTTATATTAATTTATAAATTTAGTACTAGAGTATGTACTTATGTACCTGTAGATTTTAGAATCATTGTGGTTGCTTTAGTATTAATAAGTGTGGTTGATTTTATAATCAGGTTCTTTAAATTAACTGAAGAATGAGTATATTTTTAATATTGTTCCTGATATTTACATTACCCACATCTATGGAAAAAATTCTAGGCTCAGACGACAACAACCACGTACAATTAATAGATTTCTCAATGTTTTTGTTTTCGAAAATATGAAGCACGGGGAAACATAAGATGGCTTAGATTTTGTTTGTTTCAGTATTAATAAAAAATTTTACGTTTATCGTTTTATTGCTAACAGAATTACCATATTTTCTAATACTATCAGCACGATAGAGTTCATCGTTTTTTCTTTCCGTTTCTGGATAAGCTTTAAAACTACCTCCGCTATCAATGGTTAAGCCAGCGGTAAAATATCAATGGTTAAGCCAGCGGTAAAATATGAATGATTAAAGAGGGATGAGGGTAACCTCTCACATATCTGAAGCTATAAAAGGTCGTCTCGTAGAGGTCATGGTGTGTAAACAAAAGTCACGAACACCAGTCATTTCTTCAATGATATTCAGTCAAACGCGGAAAGGATATCTCAGTCCTTTACCTCTCTGGTTGAGGTAACCTTTTTAAATTTGATATGAATGTTTGAATTGATTGTGCGAAAATATGAGAGGAAACCAAACATTAGACGAAAGTCAATAACATCTTTGTACCTTGTTCAACCATGTCAATGCCACAGTCTTTGTTGCATCTCAGGCATAGTTGTTGTTACATCTTATTGTGTCAAAGCCTCGGATTTGTTTTCCCCTCATCTTTAGATGACATTGTGCTTACAAAATCCTGCAAATTGGATTTGTTTCCATTGTTTCCATTGCGCAACATCTTAATCTTATGTTTGTTATTTATCAAAAAAATCATAAATTAAAGGGAACTTCACAAGAAAGATATGGCTGATGGTTTGTGAATATGTTTCAGAGATGGCTTATGGTGAAGGCTCAAGAAAGAAGCATTTATCCGGTGAAGAAGATAGCCAAGAAGAAAAGGTAATTTATCCCGGATCAAACACTTTGATTTCATCATATTTTTGAGGCAAAATTAAATTTTTCTCTACACTATCAGAAACTGAAAACACAATATGATTAATCTGCTCCAGACACAACCAATTAATCTGCTCTCCGAGAATGTTCAGTGCTTGGCCTTGTCTGCTTAGACAAGTGGGTGCGGTTCTCGGCTCTCCATATGACTATGTCTTAATTGTACTTGCATACGCTAACCCCGGGTCCCGACAGACTTGGTATCAGAGCAGGACTGACTGTAGGACTAGTAGCCTTGGCCGAAGTCGAGTCTAGCTTGCTATAGTTATATAGTTACTCTGGGTATATAAGGGAACAACGTAAGGCTTCTTTTTTCTCCTTACCCCCTTCGTTCTGAGTTCTGAGTCACCCTCATCTTGTTCTACGGGAAGATAGGACTAGGCTCTCCTCTGTCTGACTAGAACATCTCGTTGTTTGCTTCCTCATAGCCGCAGGAAAGTTGTGGTCGGTTTATTAGAGTGGTTTTGCTCCCTGTTTCATTACATCGTATGTAAGTGCTGTTTGCATATTGAAAGAAATTGTCATTTCTTACAATTACAGCCGTTATGCTGTCCGAGTCATTCCAGGTTTATCTCATAATCTGATGCATTTGCAAACTCTTTCTTTCTGTTTCAGATGGCAAATCTTCCCCCTCGGCAGATTGTTCGTTTGACCAGGTGCCTCGGTGTGCGTGGCCATCCCGCCACGTTGATCGAGATGATGACCTACGTGGGATATCGATGGTACCCTGAGTATACCATCGAGGAGCAGTTCCACGACTTCAACCAGACGCAGTTTCACTGCATTGTCCGGATCTACCCGCACCACGTTGGAGTCACCCAGCCTATCCACTTTGGACATGGCATTGGTGTTACCGAGAACATGGCTGTGCAGGATGCTGCATATTCATGTATTACCCTGCTGAGAGAGGAGCACACTTTGCTGAGAGAGACTTCTTTCCGCTATATCCCTGCTGCACTTCCAGGAGAAGAGGGATATTACACCGGACTCTACTCAGACCACTCCGCAGAGGATCCAGCACTTCAGGTGACTGCTAGGTTTGCTAGTGACCGAGACCGTGATGCACGTGCTCTCCGTTTTGAGCTCCACGCTACTCGTGTTCGTCTGTACCGAGCACTGACGCTCTTGGCACCCTTTGTGAGCGTGGGATCAGTGGAGTACGATGCGATCTATCCAGTGAGGACCCAGATGCCTTCTCGAGTTGCTTGGCCCGAGATTGGAGGAGTTTTTCCACCCCGTGGTCCTTTGCTTCCACCCTACACTGTACCTAGGCCCCATCCTTGACCAAATGGATATCAGGGTCCACAAGCCTCCGTGTTTTCCGATGGTCACCTCCAGCTACCGGGATACGCGGGTAATTTTTATGAAGATTACTATGGAGATGGAGATGAGTGAGACCGCCTGTGGTCTTACTTAGTGAGGATGTATTAGTATCCTAGTATATTGTAAGCAAGGTGTCTAAGTTCCAGAGGCTTAGATAAATAATGTATAGGAAGTCAGAGTGCCTCTGAAGGATGTATCATCTTCATCACGTTTGTATTAGCTTGGTGCTTGTACTAAAACGATGTATGGTTTGTATGACAGCTTGTGAATATATGGCTTGTATGCTTTTATCACCATGTTGTCAAGATGATTACTCCCTTTGCTCTGTAATCCTTCCAGTACTTCAATACCTTGATTAGACTCTTCAACTCAACTCTGTTTGACTTTGGTTTTTCACCTCAGGATGTCTCAAGGAACACGTGGCCAGATTGGTCGTAACCAAGGTCGTGGGAACAATCAGGAGGAAGACAACCTTCCACCCCCACCCACGATGGCCCAAGTTCTGATGGAGGTCGAGAGGAATCGCCGTGACTCTCACCACCTACTGGAAGTCATCGCACGCAACACCACTCAGCAGCGCAATGAGCTGGTGTCTCTAAACGACTTCATCCGGCTTCATCCCCCGGTTTTCAGTTACTCCACCGAGCCCCTTGACGCCGATGACTGGCTTTGCAGCATCGAGAGGAAGCTCCAAGCCGGCCGTGTTGCAGATGGCGACAAGGTCAGCTATGCCACCTATCACCTCGAAGGTGCCGCAAGCTCTTGGTGGGAGAATTTTCTGAATATGCGCCCAGTTGGACCACCTGCATCTTGGGAAGAGTTCTGCATCTCTTTCCGCGAGCACCACATTCCCAAAGGTCTCATGGACCGCAAACGTGAGGAATTCTGTAACCTCACCCAAGGCAGAAGAACAGTTGACGAGTTCAGTCGTGAGTTCAACCGACTTGCTCGTTATGCAACTGAAGAAGTCTCCACCGACTCCAAGAAACAAGAGAGGTTCCGTCGTGGCCTCAACAGTGGACTCCGCCGCGAGCTCAACTTTCATGACTTTTCCACATTCCAGGTCCTTGTCAACAAGGCCATCAAGGCAGAGGACATGAACACCCCCAATGACTTTCGCAAACACCCTAGAGAGGAAGGTTCATCCAGCTCTGGTTCCCAGAAACGCAAGATCTGGATCCCAAATAGCATGTTCCGCCAGAACAACCCACCGAGGCCATCCTATACGACGCCTCGTCCACCCACCCAGTACCACCCAGCTCCACGCACTGTTTTCGGAGCTTGTTACAAGTGTGGTCAGGCAGGTCACTACTCTCGCGAGTGCCCCCAGAACCAGGTCCAGAACCAGAATGCTCCACCACGTGCCGGAGGCAACAACAACAACAACAACAACAATGGTCGAGGCAAGCCACCCCAGAAGGTCTTCACCGCCAAACCCGCTCCTCCCGCCACTCGTGGACGTCTGAACCAGATTGCCGCCGAAGAGACTGACGACACCACTGACGTCATTCTTGGTACGCTCCCAGTCAATTTTGTTCCTACTTCCGTTCTTTTCGACCCAGGAGCATCTCATTCATTCATGTCGGAAAGTTATGCACTTCGTCATGAGTTACCCTTTGTTGAATTGTCCACCCCGATGGTTATTCAAACTCTAGGGTCAAGATGGCAAACTAATAGAGTGAGCCATGGTAATCAAATTGCAATTGAGGGTTTAGTATTCCTTGCTTCACTCATAGCCCTCAAGTCTTCAGACATTGATGTCATCCTTGGCATGGATTGGCTATCAAGACAAAATGCCTATCTGGATTGCAAAGGCAAATCCGTGAAACTCACCCACCCTTCAGGCAAAACCATTAGCTATACCTCACCCAGAACAAGAACCCAAGTGCATTCCTTGAATGTACTTCCCCTTCCCGAACTTGAAGATATTCCGGTGGTTCGTGACTTCCCGGATGTTTTTCCTGAAGAGCTGCCGGGCATGCCACCCGAAAGGTGTGTAGAGTTTATAGTGGATCTTGTTCCAGGAACCGCACCAATTTCCAAACGCCCATATAAAATGGCCCCACATGAGTTAGCAGAGCTAAAAACCCAACTGGATGCTTCGTTGGCAAAAGGCTTCATCCGCCCTAGCTCATCGCCATGGGGTTGCCCCGTTCTGTTCGTAAAGAAGAAAGATGGAACAGAAAGGATGTGCGTAGATTATCGCCCGCTAAATTTGGCGACGATAAAGAACAAATACCCACTGCCCAGGATCAATGATCTTTATGATCAACTTGCAGGATCCGCCGTCTTCTCAAAGATGGATTTAAGATTAGGTTATCATCAGATCCGAATCCGAAACGAGGACATTCCCAAAACGGCTTTCACTACTCGTTATGGTCTTTACGAGTACACCGTCATGTCCTTTGGTTTAACCAATGCCCCCGCCACATTCTCACGCTTGATGAACTCGATCTTCATGGAGTACCTAGATAAATTTGTTGTGGTTTATCTCGATGACATTCTCATCTACTCGAAGAACGAAGAAGATCATGCCAAACACATAAGGCTGGTGTTGATGAAACTTAGAGAGCATCGCCTGTACGCTAAATTCTCCAAGTCTGAATTCTGGCTACCAGAAGTGACCTACTTAGGCCACGTGATTTCTGCAAAAGGCATTGCTGTGAATCCCGAGAGAGTTCAGGCCGTCCTTGACTGGACTCCACCTGAATCGGTTAAGCAAGTTAGAAGTTTTCTTGGCCTAGCCAGCTATTGCCGTCTCTTCGTCGAGAACTTTTCTAAAGTTGCAAAGCCTCTAACTGAACTCCTCAAGAAAGATAAGAAATTCTTATGGACTCCCAAGTGCGAGGAAAGCTTCCAGGAGCTAAAAAGAAGATTAACTTCTGCACCCGTGCTTGCACCTCCAGACACCAAAAGAGATTTTGAGATCTATTGTGATGCATCACGGCAAGGGTTAGCATGCATACTTCTGGAAGATCGACATGTGGTAGCTTATGCTTCACGCCAGTTGCGGCCACATGAAGAGAACTATCCTACCCATGACCTTGAACTCGCTGCCGTAGTTCATGCTCTAACAACTTGGCGACATTACCTCCTTGGTAATCGTTGTGAGATTTATTCCGACCACCAAAGCCTCAAATATATTTTCACCCAGCCAGATCTTAATCTTAGGCAAAGACGCTGGATTGAGTTGATAAAAGATTACGACGTAGCAATTTCTTACACCCCAGGCAAAGCCAATGTCATGGCTGATGCATTAAGTCGTATGTCGTACTGTAACAACCTCATGTTACAGCAGTATCAACCACTTCTTCATGAGAACTTTCGCAAGCTCAACCTTGAAATTGTTCCTCATGGCTATCTTTCAACCTTGGTGGCGAAACCAACTCTTGAGGATCAAATCATAGTTGCCCAAAGGCGTGCATGAGGTGTTCGCCGGATCAAGGAGAACATTGCTAGCGGAGTTGCTAAATGTTTCTCCACAGATAACAAGGGAACGATATTCTTTGAAAATCGTTTAGTAGTACCTAAGAATAAGGAACTAAGGCAACTCATCCTCAAAGAAGCCCATGACACACCCCTCTCAATTCATCCCGGTAGCACGAAAATGTACCAAGATCTACGCCAGAGATTTTGGTGGACTAGGATGAAGAGAGACATTGCTCAATTTGTTGCCGAATGTGATGCTTGTCGTCGCATTAAAGCAGAACATCAAAGACCTACTGGTACACTTCAACCTTTGTCTATTCCCGAGTGGAAGTGGGACAAAGTCGGTATGGATTTCATCACCGGCTTTCCAAGAACCCAGAAAGGAAACAATGCCATCTTCGTTGTCATAGATAGACTTTCCAAAGTTGCCCACTTCCTTCCGGTTCGCGAGTCTATAACTGCTAGTCAGTTAGCGGACTTGTACATCTCCAGGATTGTATCACTTCACGGTGTTCCTTTGGAAATCAATTCTGATCGCGGTAGCCTTTTCACCTCTAGATTTTGGGGAAGCTTCCAACGTGCTTTGGGAACTCATCTCTCCTTTAGTACGGCTTTCCATCCTCATTCTAGCGGTCAAGTCGAAAGGGTTAACCAGATTCTTGAAGACATGCTCAGAGCTTGTGTTATCTCATTCGGGAAGAATTGGGAGAATTCTCTTCCATTTGCCGAATTTGCTTATAACAATAGTTTTCAATCTAGTCTGAACATGGCTCCTTTTGAAATCCTTTATGGACGACGATGTCGAACACCACTAAACTGGTCAGAAACCGGTGAAAGACAATTCTTTGGACCGGATATGATCAAGGAAGCAGAAGAGCAAGTTCGCATTGTTCGTGATCAATTGAAAGCAGCCCAGTCTCGTCAGAAAAGCTACTATGATCGCCATCATAGGCATGAGAGCTACAATCTGGATGAGAAGGCTTACCTTCGGGTTACTCCTCTGAAGGGAACCCAACGTTTCGGTATCAAAGGCAAGTTGGCCCCACGTTACATCGGACCTTTCCGCATTATTGCTAAACATGGAGAAGTTGCCTACCAACTTGAACTACCTCCGCACCTTTCCCGAGTACACAATGTATTCCATGTGTCCCAACTCAGGCGTTGCTTCAAGGACCCCATCCGCGAAGTCGACCATGAAACGCTTGATCTCCAAGATGACCTTTCTTATCGAGAATACCCCGTTCGTATTCTTGATTCCGCAGAGCGTGTCACTCGTCGTCAGAAGATTAGGTTTCTGAAGGTGGAATGGTCACACCACTCTGAAAGAGAAGCCACGTGGGAGAGAGAAGACCGTCTCAGTGCCGAGTACCCCACTTTCCTCCCGCAGACTTCTGAATCTCGGGACGAGATTCTTTTGAGTGGGGGCGAGTTGTCAGATCCCTCTGTTAGGTATGTGCTAGGGTTAGCTAGTACCTTTGCATCATGCAAAAGTTTCAAAAAGAAACCTTAAAAATCAAATTCAAAATCCAAATGGGAGAAGGAACACCCCCCCCAGATGAATTAATTCAACAGGCCAGATAAAAATATTTTCCAAAAATTCATGTTAGAGTTTTGAAAAGTCTTATAACTGAGTGTGATCACATATCAAGTGATGTGGGACCCACCCCATGCTCATAGATTTTTCAAATATTCAAACAGTACCTTGGAAATAAAGAAATCCCCCTATTTGATTTAAAATTCAAATCATTTGAATTTTAAAAATGTTGAAAGTTTATGAGTGGCTAGTCCATATTATTATGAGGCCACATAAATGTTTTCAGCATTTAATAAAATGGTTTGGTATTTTTTTATCAGAGCCAATACAAATTACAGAAAAGAAAGGAAAGATTAAACAGAAAATAAAAGGAACAGCTTACCTGTCGCCCAGGGGCGAGGCCCACCTCTCCAGCCGGCCCAGCCCACCTGGACCCTCCCCTGTCGTCTTCCTCCCCGCGCCCCCAAGGTGCTCGGTGGAAAGCCACCGACGCCACCGACGCCACCGCGACGCCCCGCAGCCCTCCACTGCCTCCCCGGCCGCCTTCTAGCGACGTGGAGAACCCTCCGAGCTCATCCTCTCCATTTCCCCCCTGGAAACCTCCTCCCCCTCTCCTCTTCGCGAGTTCATCGACGTCCGAGAGCTCACCGGAGCGCACCGCCGTGGAAACCCGTGGCCACCTTCCTCCTAAGCCGCTGCCACCTTGTCCAGGACGCGCGCCGTCGTTGTCTTCATCGCCGTGTGCAAGCAATCGAAGCCAGGAGCCCCGAGCACGTCGTCCTCTTCACCGAGCCGCCGCTGAACCCGCAAGAGCTCGTCGTCGATTCCGCCGCAGCCACAGCTCTTCCGGCTTCCTCGAGTCCGTCTCTGCAACCAGGGTGAGTAGACGCGCTTTTTCCCTCATCTTGCCGCTTGAATCCGTGCCCTAATCGTGATTCCGACGAGGTCCGAGACCAAGCGCCGCCGCTCGTCGTCGAGGTCATGCACCAGAGCCCCCGTTTGACCCCTGGATGGCTCCACTAGCTCCGCACACACCCCAGCTTCGTTTCCATGCTCTCCGTTTCCAAATCCGTGCACAATTTGAAGAACCCGACGAGTCCAGTGCACGACTTCCGCCGCCGCTCGTCGCCGATGACGCTCCGGTGATCCCCGTGGCTCCCTGATGACTCCACCCGATGCGGACGACCTCAAGGAGCAAGATGCCGTCCGCCCCGTGCTCTCCCGTGGCCGTTTGGTCACTCCGGCGACCACGCCGCCGTGTCCAGTGCCGCCGGCGACTAGCCGCCGGTAGGCTAGGTTAATTAGGGGGGCTAACCCCTGTTTAATTAGGCCATTGGGCCACTGACAGGTGGGGCCAGCCACTAATTAACCCTTCGGGTTAATTTTAATCAGGGGATTAACCCCCACGGTGGATGACAGGTGGGACCCCTTTGTCAGTTTGACTGGTCAAACTCCCCTGCTGACGCAATAATTCAAAAATGATTAAAAAGAAATCCAGAAAATCCAGAAAATACCCCAAACTTTGGAAATTCATAGAAAATTCATATTAACTCCAAATTGGACAAATAATATATGAAAAATGATCAGGAGAAAATTATCTTTCCAAATATGCATCAACTCTATTTAAGTTGAATTTAAAATGGGACCAGTAGCATATATCATTTGCTTTATTTGAATTTATTTCAAATTCAAACCAAATGATTTTGCCACTTGGACCATGGATTTATGTTACAAATCAACCACACTTCAGAGGCATATCATACACATTTGAATTTAATTCAAATTGATCAAACTATATCACATGTAACTTGATTAATGTTGAATTCAAATGTGGAATTTGAATTTGCATTTTAAAAAAAATGCAATATATTCCACTTAAATGGAATTGCCTCACACATCAAACTTGTACTTCAAGCTTAAACATTCCATCATGTGCTTGAGCATTGCATTCATATTGATTGCTACTTCATGCTTTGTTTGTCGAGTAGAGGTGGAACCGGAGCAAGAGGTCACCCCCTTCGCTGAAGATCCAGAACCCGAATCTCGTCAGCAAGGCAAGCAAACCCCCATTGATCATGTCGATAAAATCCCATTTCCCTCTCATGTCTCGCTTATGCATTGTTTAGGATGATCACCATGTTACGATTCTACCGCATAGATGAACCCATTCCTTTGCATGACCTATCTTTTGTCACAGTAGTAAGCAAACCACAATCCTAGCAACTGTAGGAGTTGAATGATATCATGTGGCCCCTGCAAATGTTATCGCTTATTGCATGCTTAGTATGATACCATGTTGTTACTGTGGTGTGAGTCGGGATGGGAATGATCATGTTGATGATGGTAGAAAAGTGTTGGTGAATCGACCCTAATACAAGGTGAACGATGAGAGGCTGTGTAGGAGTACACAGTGGGTTGTCTCGTTGAACACCGCCCTAAGTCCGAGTTCTTGTGTGGTGATCCAAGATGAAGAGTACAACCACACATTGGGCTCACTGACCCCTCTCAACCTATTAACTCATCCCTTTCGATGTCCAGATGTCGCAGTAGTTCGGAGTTCTGGTAGGCTTGTGGCCTGGATGCTAAGTGAGAGAACGGCTCACCCGAGACCGGCTTACGCACCACGCACACATCGCTTGGGTCCACTTCGGTAAACCGGCCGGGTTCACGATAGTGGTAGCCAACCCAAGTAGGCGGCTTTCTTGGACTAGATAGGCTATGAGGCAACAGTTGTGGTGAGCATCCTCGCTGGCACCCCTTGAATGGTGTCGAGATCAAAGGCGGTAAATGATGATCATGTGTGTGTAGCGGTACCCCCTTGCAAGGTTATCAAAACTATTCGAATAGTCGCGTCCGCGGTTATGGACTACTTGGAAAGCTTAGCTTGATTATTAGATAACTTGAACCGGATACTTCTAAAACACACCAAGATAAGTGTGAGTGCTATGGCGTGCTTTCTCGTGGGGAAGTCGAGGAAGGCACCATAGTGGTGTAATTGGTTGGTGAAAGTAGTGGACTCGTGTACGCTTCTTACCCCAAGTCTGGTACTCGTAGTTCAGGACTAGCCAAGTCTAAGCTGACACTTCTGCAGGTGAACCCCACCTCCCTTTACCTTGATACATGTGCATGAGTAGTATAACTCCTATGTAAGTCTTGCTGAGTACGCCTTTGTACTCACGTTTGCTTAATATATGTTTTAGATGACGCCACTGACCCCGAAGGTGGCTTCTTCATCGAGCTGGACGACTGAAGTTAAGCTAGTCTAGTCCTAGTCAGCAGACTTGTTCCCTCGTGGAGGGCTTTGTGTTTGAATAAGGCTTCTTAAGCCATTTGTTAAACTTGTCTGTACTCAGACATAATTTGCTTCCGTTCTGTGTTGTAATGTTGGATCACATGTATGTGATCTCTGTGTGTACTCTATAAGAGTTATAAATAAAATGTACACTTTGTAGAGAATTGCAATGGTACCTGCTGTTCATACAAGGCATGTGTGCTGCGTGTATGTTTATAACATGCATGTCTTTGTATGGGTTTTCGAGACCTTAGTTGTGTTCTGGCTGGCGGTCTTTCATACACCAAGTGGCCCTTAGATGTGCGCAGCTTGGGGCATCGCGATGCGACTGTTCGAGACTCGGTCTCGGGCACACTTTGTGGTATGATCGAGCCCGCCCTAGACCCCGACTAAGTGATCGGGCTGGAGTAAGTCTATGTAAGAGTCTAGAGATAGTCGATAGTATGGTTGAGGCGAATTGTCTTTGAATATGGGAGTTCACCACCCATATCAGTAGACTTGTGTGCGTACGATGAGGAACCATTACAGTTGATCATCCGGCCTGGATGGGATGCCCCTCACGTACGATGCTCTCCGAGAATGTTCAGTGCTTGGCCTTGTCTGCTTAGACAAGTGGGTGCGGTTCTCGGCTCTCCATATGACTATGTCTTAACTGTACTTGCATACGCTAACCCCGGGTCCCGACAGTGATTCTTTTTGCGTTGGATCACTCGTGTCATGTACTTTCTGTTTATATCATTTGTACACAAAAATTCACAAGTTTATTGATCTGTTCAATTTCAAATTCAATTCAATATTTCAATTGCTATGACCTGCGTTGTAGTATTTCGTTTCACGTGATTCTTTTTGCATATTGAATCATATGAGACATCTTATCGGCAATATCCACATACCATTCATATTTCCATGATCTTTACTTTGATTTCATAATGCCTCGATCATACTTTTGTATCGATAACTCTTTATGCGTTGACTCTCTCGAGTTCACGTTCCACCGATCACCTTCGGCACATCCACACCTTTGCACTTCAAAATCTTTTTGTTTTGTTGTTAAAAATTTAGTGATTGTTTTGTTGATGTCATGTTTTGTCATTGTGGTGTGATTGCTTATTTGAGTTCTTTCGTTGACGATAGATTGCTCGGAGTGTGACGAGTAGAGTTGACTGGAACGTGAGAGCGAAGATCTTCATCGAATGTATAAGGCAAGTGATACTTTGACCATACTCATTCCTATATTTTTTCTATATGCATTATATCAGGAAATATCACTCTATTGCATGATAGGTAGTTTATTTTACTGTTGCTGCAAAACCAGTTAGGATAGCCACATGTTTTGACTTGTCTACCGTAGATCAACCTAGCCGTGTTGTTACTTTATTGCTATGCTTTGTAGACGTGGTTTGGGTTGTGCAATTCATGGAGTGCATGTGAGCTGTTTAATAACTTGTGTAGCAACTGTTTAATAAATAGAAATCACTTCTGGATGGGCAGGGAGTGCTTCCTGGGGGCTCGTTTCCTTATCTAAGGTCGAGACCAGGTTGTACCCCTAATGGTTTGTTTGGTGGCCGAGAAAACTTCATGGTGAGCCCGCTGACGTGGTGGGCGCCGTCCAGGCTCAAAAAGATCAGACTTACTTGGTGACTAGAAGCTTACATGTACAGCCGCTGGCCATATGGGCTCTGGCTTAGTTGAGTACGATGTAGGAAGCCTCTCCCGTGCAATGCTAGCAGATGTAGATATGATAGGTGGTACCGGCTTGCCGTTGGGTGTAGGTGACCTCTTCTGAAAGACTTCGTCTCAATCTTCGGGTTGAGTCCAGCGGGGAAAGTGTACTAACCTCTGCAGAGTATAAACTAATCATGATTAGCCGTGTCCCCGGTTATGGACATCTTTGAGCTACTAGACATTACTCTTAATGGAGGATCTTGACAGATGAATCACCTTAATAATTTTGAGTGGGCAAGATTAATAAAGGGTGTGGTGGATTGAGACTGGTGTGCCCAGTTCAATCTTTAGTAGTAAGTTCAACATAAAATTTTGACTAGTTTAGTTCAGGAGAAAATTGGCTTTCTGCAAAACTAAACCATAAGCCTTTCATTTCACTTACCTTGCATGTAGTTGTAGGTCCTTTATATAAACTTTTTCGTGTCACTTGCCGTACAAATCAGATGTACTGACCCGTTGTCGGGCTGTAACCTTCGGTGTTGCAGGTTTTTCAGACGATCAGTAAGGTGCGTTTAGGGGTTGCGAGTCTACACTCAGCATGTTCGCATGTGGCTGTTGATGGGACTCCACGTTATTTGCTTTTGCTTCCGCTATATTTATATTGAATAAGCTAGCCCTGAGCTATGCAACTTATTATTTATTTACTCTGGATCATACGTTGTATTAATGATGCACTTGTACCTTGATATTCATCTATGATACTGTGTGTGCCAGCGAGTTCGATCCAGGGACTGGCACTTGAACACAGAGACCTCAATTCGGTGTGAATTGGGTCGTTACAAAAATATATGTTAGCTGACTCTCACTTCCTTTCAAAGTCCGAGACAGAGTAAGTTTGTATAGGATAGTTATTTAAGTTGTATGGAAAAGTGTTGTAGGTTTCTCTCTAGGTTTTCCTAAAATTTCAATGACAATTGCCGCGTGCTCGCTGACCGAATCGCAATCCGTGAATGGACACAAAACTTCCAAACAACCATTCAGGAAATTTACTACGATTAGATACACATAAAATTCTTGTCTTCTGATAGGAATTAGGACCTGTAAAATTTTATCACCGAGAAATATGAGAAACAAATATTTAAGGAATAAAAACCAAGTGTTGCACAATAAGGTAAGATGAACTCACGAAATGGCATGCTCTGGAGTTCGTTATCCAACAGATGTTTCATTTATTTGGTGTTTTAAAAGATTTATGTCTGCTCCTGCGATAATTTTTTCAAATAAGGGAATATGAAGAAAATCAGTTCTTACCGTTGACCTAGTGTACATTATAGGCTTCTGAAAATCTCTTTCACTCTGGTCCTTATGAAACTTTCAGATATCAACATTGCTGAATATACGTTGATCGTAGACGAGTTTGCATATCCGTACAATTTCATTGAAAAACCAAATGTTTTGTTGTCAAACCATCTAGGATTAATGTCGACAATTCTGAAGCTGCAACCAAAAAAAGTTCAATGTTGCTCATGAACAATCGCGAGAGATAATGCAGAAAAAATGTAATTTTTATGTTGCGTATGGTGCGTAGGAAGAACTTGTTCAATTAGTAACAAAAAAATCATTGCCTTTTAATATTATTCGCACTTGGAATATTATCAATAAAACCTTTGTAGAAAAATTCCTCGAATGATGTAGTAGGTTTCACTTCAGGAAATTCCTCAGGAGGAGGTTGCATCTGCTGGAAACAGGACCACTATAATTCTCATGAACATCACTGTGATTCTCATGAGGATCACTATAATTCTCGTCAGGAACTCTGTAACGCTCATAAGGAAGTTCCATCTGTCTGAAGCTAGGACCACTGTAACGGTCTTCTTCTTCACTTTAACGTTGTCGCCCCTCATTTCTAGATGACAGGTTTTGTTCTTCACGGATTAGCTCTTGTTGCTTCTGCTGCACATGCTCTTGGTACGCACTGACTGCCTAGTTGTAAGTTGAAGTTGATGAGTGTTTGTTAGAAAGGGGTGGGAAGCTTTGCTGCCATTGTAAACCTGAGCTGATGGCTCTGCTTCATGGGTGTGATTTGCTGATGAAATTTTCTGCAACATGCTTGGGGCTTGCTACAAAGGTTTTGTTCTTCACGGATTAGCTCTTGTTTCTTCTGCTGTATCTACGCTTGGTACGCAATGAATCCCTAGTGGTAAGTTAAAGTTAATTGAGTGTTTTTTGGAAAGGGGCGGGAAGCTTTGCTGCCATTGTAAACCTGAGCTGATGACTATGCTTCATGGGTGTGATTTGCTGATGAAATTTTCTGCAACATGCGTTGGGACTTGCTAGACCGGTTTTGTTCTTCACGGATTAGCTCTTGTTGCTTCTGCTGCATCTGCCCTTGGTACGCATTGACTCCCTGGTTGTAAGTTGAAGTTGATTTAGTGTTTGTTGGAAAGGGGTGAGAAGCTTTGCTGCCATTGTGAACCTGAGCTGATGACTCTGCTTCATGGGTGTTAGATTTTGCTTCCAATACTGTTTGAGATTTTTCAAACTCATCGAAAAAATGTATCCACAATTCATCATCATAGTAAAATCTGTTATCAGTCAGGGGTTTGTAATTCTCCTTATGTAATGGATGATTAGTTGCACCTTGTATTGATGGACCTGGTATCTGAAGTCTTTTGTTGCTATGCTCATACATTTGCTTTTCAGTTGTACCTTTGAACCAGAGAGAACAATACAGGCATCCTTTGTACTTGAAGTGTTTGCTGAAATATTTTTTGATCCATCACGATTGCAGTCGTCAGCAGGTGTAGATTGTTGTGTTGCATGAACCTTCTCCCTGTTTGATGAAGGTTTGCAATGTTAACTTATGAAAAATCCATAGTGTGATGAAGTTATAACTTCATATAGAATGGACTTATTTGTGGTTCACCTTCTTCTGGTTGATTCTCAAAGGTCGTTGCGGACTTTTAATTGGTAGTAACAACGCGAGTTTTATCCAAATAGTTATGTGTTGGGCTCGTGACAGAAGTTGTTCTATGCTGGGAGCGACTGTGGATGCTTCTATTGCATCATCCTTCTTAAGGTTAGATGATGATTTATTTGGTAAAGAACAACTAATTTATGCGTGATCCTGTGACTGCATATGTTAAGAACCAGAGAAACCCTTGCCTAAATCAATGCCGAAAGACGGAATCGTTGAAAAAGATTGTTTTCCTTTGGACATTTCTTCTTTCTTGTTGAAGTTGGCACCTTCAGGCAAAGGACAGAAGGGGCTTCTGACAGAAGTTGTTACATGCTGGGCAGCAACTTTGGATGCTTCTTGTAACAGCCCATGAGCAACAATTGAAATCTTCATGAGATTGTACTCTGTCTGATGACTTTGTAACTTGGCATGGTGCTAGATATTATAATTTCATGTGATTATTTATTTTTCCAAAGGGTTTTGGGACCATTTGATTTCAATTTGAATTCAAATAGAAGGGCTCAAGAGAGGTGTTTGATTTGTGCTCCCCTAAACCTCAAACTTGGCATAGCCTTTTCCTTTCCATTGCCAAGGGTTTTAAAATCCTCACATCATTTTTTCCATCACCAAAAATGTGGGTTGTAGTTCAAAGTGAATTTGAATTTCAAAAATAAGTACACATTTTAGTTGTTGCAAAAATGCCCAAATCATTTTTGGAAGTTGAGGAATATTGCAAGGATTATTTTGCGTATTTTTGTGCTTTTAAATTCCTTGTAATATTTTCTGAAAAACCCCAAGTCGTTTTCTGCTTATTTATAAATGGAAAAGGGCACAGCAGGGGATTTTCCCTCCTTTTTCTTTTCCTTTCTGGCCGCAGCCCAGCCCACCTGGGCATGTTCCCTCTTGGGCTCTAGCCCAGCTCCGAAGGGGTAAGTTAGGGGGCGCCGAGTCGTTGATCTTTGATCCAAGGGCCCTCCTTCTTCTTCTTCTTCTTTCGAGCGTGGACAGAGGTTCCCTCCCCCCTCCTCTCTCACGCGTGAGTCCGGCCAGAGCCGGTGGAGCCCTCCGGCCAGGGAGAGCAAGGCCCCCTATAAGAGGCAGCCGGAGATGCTCCGGGGAACCTAGGGTTCCTCCTCCCCAGTTTTTCCTCTCGGTTCGCCGCCACCGCGCTCATTTTTTGCCGTTCTGCTCCGCCGTGACCCGCAGGTGACCGGGAGAAATTCCCCGCCATTGAACCTCGCCGCCGGCCGTTCCTTCGCGGTCGTCCTCCTGCGCGTATTCTTGAGCCCTTTCCTGTCGGCAGTTTGGCTGCAGGAGCCCCGCTGCGATCCCACGACGAGGCCACCCGCAGGGCCGCCGTTCTGCTTCGCTGACGACCAGCTTCGCCGGCGTCTCCTTCAAGGCATCGAGGTCATCCTCGAGCACCTCTAGATGAGCACCCGATACTACCATGTTCCCTCGTAGTCGCGAGCTAGAGGGTCGCCGTAGCCCATCGTTTCCGAGCGCCGTGTCACGGGTCCCCGCCAAGCCGATGGTCACCGTGACCAGGGCGTCGTCGAGGTGTGTGCGGATGTGCACTGGGCACGTCCAGGTCACGCTTGTGGCCTCAAAGGACTAGACTTTGGGTGCTTTCGTGTAGGTTCTCTGAACTCGGGTTCAGATCCGCAGCCGCGGGGTGTTTCCGGCGAGGCTGGGTTCTGTTCCCGTCTGCTCCAGTGAGAGCTCGAGGTATAGGGGCGAAGCTAGAGGTCCCAGGAGGGCGTAGCAACTCGCGGTGACGCCGGAGGATCCCTGTAGCCAAGCCTAGGCTCGCTGGAGTTAGCCTTCGTGCGCGGGCTCTAAAGATGTTCTTCAGGAGAAGTTCTTCGCCGCTCTGATCCCGATCAGTTTTTGGCGAGGCAAGGAGGAGATGGAGAGTGTGGCCTGTGTGCACTTGCAGTGGAAGGTGCCACCTTGCGCCTCCCCTAGCTGGCTTGCTCCGAGCAGGTCTGTTGGTGACGCTAGGTTGGCCGGAAGTAGCCGCTCCGGTGTCTGTCGGTGTCGGGTTTCGTTAGGCTTTTGAAGTTCAGAGATGAGGGGGAGATGGTTCTTCACAGCTAGGTCGCGCTTTCAGTTCGAGCAGCTGCAGTAGCGCAGTGGCATGAGCCTGGAGAGGAGAGGAGCAAATCGTGGGTTCAAGTCCTCGCTGGGGAACCTTCTCCCTTTTTCTTTTGTTTTCCAGCAGGTGTTTTGGGCTTGGCCCAAGTGGCTTATGCCACCTAGTGGGCTGGCAGTGCTGGGTCGTGGAGACAGAGAGGAGGAGATGGGATTTGCGCCCGAGAGTAGCCCAAGTGGCATAGATCTCTCCTTTTCTTTTTCTTTTTCTTTTTTCCATTTCTTTTTCTGTTTTAATTCCTAAATTTATTTGAATTCAAATTCAAATCTGTTTTTGGACTTTTGAACTTTTCTGCCCCAAACATAGCTTCCCATATATGAATTTGGGGTAGAATTTCCCACTGAATCCAATGGGGAGGTCCATTTTGTAAATTGAGACTTAAAATATTTAGGCATTGTCAATTTGCATTAAGGCCCTCTAGCTCTTTTGAATTTGCAAGCTGTGTTTTGCAAATTCATCTTGGGTCTTGCCATCTTGAATATTTTGCCTCCGGGAACCAGCCTAGCACTTTGTCGTATTCAAGTGGTTGTAATCCTTTTCTTCCGTTGTACCTTATCGGTGTCAATTTCACCGACACCTCTCCGTCTCCGGAATCGATAGATTTATTTCACGATGCTTATTATTGTTAAATTGTTCTTTGTTTCATGCCATGTCATGTTTCCATGTTAACTACGCAAAAGTTAAGGCTATGACCAAAGCCATATAATATTAGTAATTGCATATGGAGTTGTTGATGTGTCGTCAACACCTCCATTTACATTTGACTAGATAGGGTCACACCATGTATATTAAACTTGATCATCTTATCCATGCTTGAGCATTGTTGGTCTCGATGTTTACTTGTGTGCTTTCCTTGCCAGTACCTTACATTAGAACCTGAGACTGCCGAGGAGACTTTCGTGGAGATCTCCGACACCGAGCCCGAGGACCCTGCTACGTCAGCTCTGTCGACTGATTACCCAGGCAAGGGAAGATATATACCATTACCTTATAACTTTCTGCCTACCTGCCTAGTTGTAGTCTTGATCGTTGTCTTGACTCTATCCACTTTGCTTATGCCACAATCAAACCCAAACAGCCATGATCCCCACATCCCAGCAAAACATTGTATTGCTAAGTTACCGCTGCTCAGCCATTGCTTAGTATGAATAGGAAAACTTGCTTCCTTACCCTATACTATGGTTGGGATATCATGTTAATAAAGAAGTTGGTTGATATTTATTATTAAATTGATGTTAATTATATTCGACGAAAGATGGAAGGCTGGGCTGCTCCCGCCTGGTGCTTTGTTCAATTTGAGTCACCTAGGATCCGAGTTCCGGGTATTGGTTCTTTGTTTGAGCGTGCCTAATCGTGTGTGGGGTTCTATGGGGCCCCCTTGTCTTACCTTCCTAGCTTCGTACGTCTCTAGTGGTGGCCCGATCTGATTTACATTTGCAACGTGTGTGTGTTGGTGGTACCCCAGCTGTTTACAAACCACCCTGGGCCGGGAGGACATATTCCTTGGCTGGCCCACCTTGTTCGGCTGAGCACCTGGTCTCATGTGAGATTAACCGTCTATCCAAACCTGCGACAGACGGTAGAGACCGATTCGGGAGCGCGGCCGGAGTTGTGTGTTGTTAGTTAGAGGGACTCTGACGTACCGGAGTTTCGGGCGCTTACCTAGCCAAGTGTAAACCGGGCGTACATGCGAATCCTATAATGGGCAATTGGTACACCCCTGCAGGGTTAAATCTTTTCGAAAAGCCGTGTCCATGGTTATGGACGACTCAGAGCCTATGTCTTGTTCATAGAATAACATCAACTTGGATCATAATTAAAAACATGCCTACCGTGTCTGTGCCTTGGCTGCCTTTCTTCGTCCAGGGGGACCGAGACAGGAACAAGGTTGTGTTATGTTTGAGTAAGTAGGTGGATAGCAGACCTATGACACGATGTCATCGTGAATTATTGGATCTCATCTCCACTCTAGTAGAACGATAGCCACCATATATGCTAGTGCGGCTGAAACCTCTTCCACTACTTGTCTTACCATAGGAAGTTAGTTATAAGTGTAATGATATAATCTCACCCCTTGTTTCTTATCTTCTTTTACTGTTTTCCCTGATCGGCCGCCCCAGTTGATTACTACCTCCACCCGAGCACTGGACGTTACTTCGTGGAGGTGCCACCGGAGGATGATGATGAGGAGGACTTCGCCCAGTAGATTCTGTAGTTGGGTTCGGACGATCCGTGGGTGTACTTGTTTATGTGCAACCCTCTCTAGGGCCATTTGGATTTTGACCGTACTCGGTCGTGTTTGACCGTACTCTATGACTTCTGAGATGATGTAATAAATACCAACGGCGATGTATGCCCTGGACTCTATATTTATGTATTAGTATAAAGTTCATTGTTCTTACATTTGTTGTCGAGAACCCGATGGCGACATGAGTGCGAGTGTCGTGCGTCGGTGGTCTTTTATGCGCTGCTAACTCGAGCCGGACGCGAAAGCGACTAACTTGAGTTAGCACCGCATCGGGGGCCTTACACTGCTGTTGCATCGACCTTCTCAGTGTGTGATGAAGAGTCAACTTCCTTCTCAGAGGCATTCTCAGCAGAGTCAACATCCTTCTCATGAATAGTATTTTTTGGCTGAACTTTATCTGTTTGCTTATCACATCTTGGCTGACCATCTTGTTTTATTACATCTGCCGTTGCACAAGTACTTTTTTGATAGTCTGCATAGTTCTTAGTTGTGAAAGTTGACAGTCTGCAAATTTTTTTGACAGTCTGGGATTGCTAATGTTGACTAGTAGACAACCCCTTTCCTGAATCAATGCTATAAGACAGATTTGTTGAAAATGTTTCTTTTGTGTTGCATATTTCTTCCGTCAAATTGCAGTTCACAGCTTGTTCATAACGTTTTACTTTGTTACCAGCAAAATCCCTACCAATGGAAAGAAGCTTCTGCACATTGTGTTCAATGACAGGTTGTATCACAGAAAAATATTTGTGTACATGTCCTTAACAATGCTTGCCACCTGCTTCTTGGCCTGCAAAAAAAACAAATAATGATTACAACTAAAACGAGGGAACCGCAAGGGAAGACTGATCATAGAAAACAGTCTGATCTTGTATTGATTTTTATGTTTTATGCTGAAGCAGACTAAAAACTAACATATTTTACAACTATAACACGTTTGAAAGAAAGAGAGTTGGATGTGCACAAAGCTAAAAACCACTTACATCAGATAACTTGTTTTCAGGCACAACATTCTAAGTAAGCTTCCATTCTGGAGCTCATGTGGAAAACCTTTGGTTCAGAGGTACTTGATGGGTGGAAAGGCGTGCACCGAATATTTTTCAACTGATATGGGGAAAAACAATAAACAACATGTCAATTGAAGGGGAAGCAGCTAAATCATATTCGTTGTACCGCAAACAAACAAGTTATAAAAATGTTCACTTACAGAGTGTCTGCCAAAATTCCCTTCCATTGACAATCTGTCTAGTTGGGCATATTTTTTAACAATGTCTGTATTCCTGAGTTGAAGCCTGGCAGGCATGTTAGATCTTGTAAGCAGATTATTCTCAACCTCTATGTTCAAATATTGGAAATAGGTTATCTGTAGAGAAAAATAATTACACGGTCAACAGTCAAGGCAGATGTTGGCACAATAATGTTGAAGTAAAGTTGATAGACTAACCATAGGAATTATGAGGCAGCCACACAATGCGCATGTGAATTCATTTTGCTTGTATGTTTTTATCGAGCTGACTAGCTTTTCTAAAGTAGCACCAGACCAATCATATGTTGAGATATCTATTGTTGGTCCTTCAAGAGCTGCAAGGTAGTTTGGGCTAATGCATTCATATGTGGTCGGACATAAGAAGACAGCCGTTGCGAACATGACAAATATCCGCTTAAACTGATCTCCCAGGAGCTCCGGTGTTCCTTCATCTTGTGGTGGTGTAAGCAGATCAATCATCTTTTTAATGCTTGGCGTATGTCCAGCACATTTAGTCTCAATCTTCAAGTGCTCCCTTAGAGATTGTGAAAACTTTTTAGGAATGTTGCGGCCTCCAATTGGAATTCCCAATATCCAGTGCACAGTGTAAGAGTTCAGGACAAAGCTGAAACCACCAGGAAAATTGAAATAGTTTGTGGAGCTCTTAAAGTAACGCACAAGCCATTGGACCAATGTCCTTGGAAGTTCTATGCAACACAAGTCAAGAAGATTTCCGAATCCAATATGTTTGACAAGGCTTATCTGATTGGGCGTTAGATTCTTGCATAAATTAATATATTTTTGCAAGCTCAGCTTTGTGTTGAATTCCTCTTGATAATCATCCACCATTTCAAACTTGCAAACAATAGATAAAATAGTGACTGCACAAGAATTTACTGTAATATAAATTTGAAATGAAATGCAATGATGCACACAAAATAGGATAAGAGCACCTTTTTCTGCAATGAAAGTACACTTACGGCAAACTATTGATATGCTTCTTCTTTTTGTGGTCGTCGAGAAGTTTTTCGTGCTTCATACGTTTGAGCTCGGTCCTTGACCTTTCCCTCTCTAGTTGTTCAGGGACCATATAGTCCTGCATGACATCCTCTGTGCCATCGACAGACTGAGATTGAGTATCTAATAGTTGTGGAGTAGACTCCATTTCATCCATCGGTAGATAAAAAGTTCACGAGATTTCATCATTTCGAATAAGTAATTTAACTAGTCTATTTTTTTTACTTTAATTCGCAATATTCTCCCCAACTATTTTGTACAAATAAAGGTAAAAATAAACCCTAGAATTTGAATCCAAAAATTCCAGTGATGAATCGAACAAGCTAACAGTTAAAATATTCTTCATCATCGTTTTCAAAAAGGTTGTTCTTGCGGATAGCAGTCCTCGCTTTAATAGAGTAGCCTCAATGGTTAAAGGCGAGTTGGACTATAAAGAGATGGCAACAATGGATTTCTGCCAGCTCATTGTTGAAGTGATTAGGAGAGGAGCTAAAAACTGGAAAGAACATATGCCAGAACGGAAGAACACAAAGCACATTGAGGGTTTGGCACTCACACCAGTGATTATGTACCTTGACACACTGCTTGTCCCTTTGAACCCTCGAGCAAACTATCTGCTTGAGACTGATCTAAGGGTAATAAGTAAAGCATACATGATCATTGATGGAAAAGACACGCCAGATGACTACAAATTAGGCGGGATTCAGGTTTGGTTCTACACTATGTCAAATTTTAGTGTCACAACCCCAAGATAGGTATGTGCTAGGATCAAGTCTCACATTGCATTCATGTTAAAAATTTCAACCGAAATTGAAATGAGAGAGAGAACACACCCCAGATAAATTTAATTCAAATGGCCAGAAATAAAGTTGCTCCAAAAATTGCTTTTGTATTTTTGAAAACTCCCATAAATGACTATGATCACATATCAAGTGGTGTGGTAGCAATCCCATGCTCATGGATTTTTAAAATATTCAAATAGGACCTTGGAATTAATCAAATAACCCTATTTGAATTTGAATTCAAATATTTTGAATTTCAAAAATGTTCAAAACTTCGGAATGACTAGCTACTAGTCATGTAAGTCCATATTTAAATTTTGAGCATTTAATAAAATGCCTAGCTAATTTTTTTAGCATAGCAAAACAAATAACAGAGAAATAAAACAGAAAAAGAAAAGGAAACTCACCTGGGAAAACTGGCCCAACTTAACCCCCCACGGCCCAAGCCCACCTAGCGCGTTGTCGTCTGTAACAGCCCAGATTTCACAAAAATTAAAAAAGTTTGTTTTCGGTGTGAATTGTTTGATTGTCTGATTTGTTTGCGGTGCTTGGATCCCCGATCTATCGATCGACGATTATTTTCCCCCCTCTTATCTCGTATCGGACGGAGACCGACCCTTGCCACCCTGACACTCAACCTCTGCGACACCGGGTTTCAGCAGATCACCGTCGCGAAAACCGCACGAGACCAGCCGCAGCCAACGGAACGAAAAATGCCGTTTAATAAGTAAACAGGATATTTTTACAGCGCGCCGGAAAGTGTTCTCGGAAAGGTTCCAGCGCGAGGTGAACGCCGTCGGCTCGACGCGCTGATCGCGCAGTTCGAAGTTTAACCCGAATCGGAGGTCCTGCGGACCCCTGGCGGTCAGAAATGTAAACACCGCTCGCGCGAGAGAAAAACCGGGGATGTTTTTGCAAACTGCCAACCACCAGGGCTATATAAAGACCACCCCCTCTCCTAGCCCTTCTAGGGTTCCTCTGTCCATGGCCGCCCCCGTTCCGGTGACCACCTCCTCTCCCCGCGCCCTCCTCCTCCTTCTCTCTTTCCCTCACCTCCTCTCCCTTCCTTCCCCACAGGTGCATCCCACCATGGCCATGGCATGGCCGAGCTCGAGCTCCCAGCTCGTGGCCGCCGCCACGGCCTTCCCCGGGTTGTGAATCTGTCTGAAACTGTTATTTTATTGCAACTTCGGGTGACGATTGCTTCGGAACCGTTCGTCGGAATGGAGTGATTCCTTTTGCATCCTGTTAAGCATTATGTCTAGTTCAGTTCCATGCATTCACATGTGATATATTCCTGCTGCATGATGATTGTATCTTCACCCAAAGTAGCTACCCTACTGTTAGGGTGCTGCTGTTTATATTTTGTTGCAACTTCGGTCGACGAGTGTGTCGCGACCGTTTATCGGAATTGAGTGATTCTTTTTGCATACTGTTAAGCATCATGTCTACTTCCATTACATGTATTGCATTGTCATGTTTGCATTCCTGGTCATAGTTATTTTTAGCTCCAAATTTTCTATGCCGCTATTGTTGATAGCCACCTCTGTTTTTCACTAAGTCTATAACGTTGCGATGCCATGTTGTTTGCTTAATATCTTTTGATCCGTAATGCCTATGACCTTGATTCTTGTTTGTACCTGAGCATAATCATGCCTAATCCATGCTCATATATTGCTCTGTCATGTTGATGTTCATTTTCATATAGTTTTGCACCTGTTTATACAGCAATAAATAGCAGTTTCAGCCCTGTTTTCCTGATTTTCACTAAGTCCTAGACCAGTAATGTTTTTTTGCATTTTGCATTGCTTATAACTAGTGAACCATGATGCATATTTGCATGATTCCTTTTGCCCTGCCTTGCCTGTCATGCCTACTTTAGTTGCATATCAATTTGAAGAATGTTTGCATTTCTTTTCCTGTTTATTTATTGCTCTAAAGTATGCTTCCAGATGTTGGCAGATTGTGTTGCAAACTTGTTTTGCTTATATCTTTTTAACCGTAACTCCGTTTGGAGTGTTCTTTATATATAACTTGATTAGTTATTCGTGTACTTGGTGTTTGTGTGGTTGTTTTATGTTGTTAACCGACCTAAAATGTGGTTTAGGGAAAAATAGTAATAAACTTGTTAATCGTCGTGGGCACTTAGTGTTATGCCATGTTTAGGGTGTTGCCTCACTTAACTTGACTAGTATAGGAAGTTTACTTTGTGCTTAACCTTTTGCCATGATTGTGTGACATACCATGCTTGGGTGCCTTGCCATGTTAACAACCGTTGGTTGATCACTCGTAGAAAAACAACTTGAAACACTTTAAACGTGCGGTATCGTCGTGTGTGACGAATATCTCACTTAACCTGCTAGTAACCGCTCTCGACGTTAGGTCCGTATCGTTTTGCCGTGCCTTATGTTGTCTCTTTGATCTTTTATTGCTCCATAGTAATAGTGGTGCACCGTTGATTGCTTTCCAGTGTTTCCTTCTTATGTGCTACCGCGGGTACCTTTCGGAGACGATGCGAGCTTGCAATCAACTACACCTTCGGAACCCGACTTATCAACAGGAAAGGACTATACATTACTTATGATCCATTCTATTTCAACCAGCGGTTTGCATGCTAGTATAGGATAGGTTCGATGTTTAATCCTACCACATGTTTACAGGCTCTTTCAAACTGATACAGCCATGTCCCCTCCCAGCAACCCTTGTACTACTATGTTACTATTGCTCGTTGCTCAAGCCCTTCTTAGTATGCATGCTTAGGATACTACGATGTTACCCTGTTACTCCTTCGTTTTGGATATGACATTATTATTATTGTTGTTGATGATATGATTATTATAATGTTCACTATCTTCGACGAAGGATGGAAGGTCTAGGCTATCCCGCCCTGACGCTTTGTTCCATTTGAGTCACCTAGGATCCGAGTTCCGGGTATTGGTTCTAAGACTGACTGTGCCTAACCGCGTGTGGGATTTTATGGGGTCCCCTTTTCTTACCTACCTAGCTTCAAACATTTCTAGTGGTGTCCCAAGCTGATTTTACCATTTGAGAAACCGTGTGCGTAACTGGTCTTCAGCCAGTGGATTTCAAATAAACCGGGCCAGTGGGATGGTATATCCTGTTGGTCCACACCTGGAAGCTAGGGGGCTTCCCTCATCTATTTAGGTAGCTAACTCGACCTCGTCCAGACGGTAGAGGACGATTCGAGAGCGCGGCCGGCTTTTGAGTTGGATGTCGACTCACCGGGGGCCACCCGGATTTGTGCGTTGTTAGTTAGAGGGACCTGTCGTTCCGGATCTCTTGGGACTAAATCATAAAATGGTTGCCTATCACGGGTAGCAACTGAGAGAGATGGGCGTGCGTGCGGAGCCTTGTAATGGGCAGTTGTTACACCCTTGCAGGGTTAAATCTTTTCGAGAAGCCGTGTACGCGGTTATGGACGACATGAGACCTACTCCTTGTTCATAGAAAACTACTACTGAGATAATCATAATTAATAACTTGATCACCGTGTCTGTACCTTGACTGTTTCTTCTTTGTCGGGATGCGAAGAGGAGGACAAGGATAGGATAGGTGTTATGCTTGTGTAAGTAGATGATAGCAACGCTTGTTGGAGGCGATTCCTCATCGAATGCTTCGCTTCTTATCTTACTCTCTAGATCGTTAGCCACTTACCCCATCCTTACCGTAAACTACTAGTTGTCCTAGAATGACGAGTGATGAAGTCCTTGCTGGGTCAGTTGACCACTACAGTTGGATGTTGAGTACTTCTGTACTCATGATACTACCCCCAAACTCTTTTCAGGGTTCTTGATCGACAACAGGTATGGTGATCAACGTTTCATGTGGAGACTCGACGACGACTAGTTAGGTGGATCCCGACGGAGGGCCTGGACCCGTGTGGTTATGGGGATCGATGATTTTCTCTTTTCCACTAGGAAATTGATTGTAGTCTGTACTCAGACATGTATCTTCCGATGTTATATTGTATTAAGGCAGTTGTATGCCGACTGTATGAGATGTTGTATCTTTGTATCTGTAATGTTGTGATATCATGTTGGAAATCCAGGGCATATGAATTCGTCATATGCTGCGGTGGGACCGATATGTGCTTCGTCCCCGGATATGGATGGAAACATCTAGATCTGGAACAGTATCGCATATCGGGCCTTACATCGTCTTCCTCCCCGCAAGACGAACCAGCTCGCTGTCGAGCATGCCCCGGCCGGCGACCGCCACCCCGACGCCCTCGATGTTCCAGGCGTCCCCGAGACCCCTCTTCTCGCCACGGAGACGAGAAGAACACGCCTCATCACTTCCCCCTTCTCCCTGGAGCTCTCCTGCGCTCTCCACGATTCCCCCTTTCCACCCGAGCACCGCGGCCGTTCACCGCCGTGAGAACCCACAGCCAACGCCGGAGAGAAGCCCGGAGACCGTGTCCCCCTCGCGCTACATCGACGTCCACGCCAAGCCCCCGAGGATGGTGACCTAATCGCTCCAGAAGCCACCGCAATCGTCGATTTCTTCTCGCCGGAGCCGCCGCACTTCGATTCCGGCCAACCCCTAGCAGCTTCAACCACGCCACTTCCTCCGTTGGATTCACGGTGAGCTCACGGTCCACCCGAGATATTCCATCGTCCCCCTCCTCAACTCTAGCCGGATCCGCCATGAACGTAGGAGCTCCTCGCCGCCGGGATGCTCATCGTCGTGCATCCTTGAACCCTAGAACCCAGAGACCATGTCCACCTTACTCCACGCGCTTCGGTTCTTCGTTTGCAACCATGGCTGCTTCAATTGGTGCGCCGCAGCGAGTTCCACCCCGAGCCTGTGCCACGGCCGCCTTGGAAGGCCGTCGTCGGCGTCACTCCGGTGGCCCCCTTGGTCACATGGACCGCCCCCGAGACGCACAACTCCACGGGCGTCCCTCTGCTGCAACTGGCGCGTCGAATGGTGCACGGGAGTACCTCCTCCTGCAGCGCCGCCGCGTCGGGTTGTCGCCGGTGAGCCCACGTGTCTGGCGGGGTTAACCCCGAATTAACCCAGCCCTGGGCCACTAACATGTGGGCCCAGGCTGTTAATTAACCCTGGGTTAATTAAAACAGAAGCTAATTAACCACCTCTCGCTGACAACCCTGACCCACCAGTCAGTGCCCCCCCTGATGTCACAGTGACATCAGGCTGATGCAGTAATTGATTAGATGAATTAAATATATTCCAGAAAAGGCAGAAATTGATTTAAAATTTGGAAAATCATAACTAATTCATTTTAACTCCAAATTGGACAAATATGGACTTTTTTTTTATGTTTGACCAACTTAAATTGGGTGAACAGTAGCAAACATGCATACGGCATTCTTTTGAATTCAAATTTGGAGTGATTTTGCAAATGACTTTGCAACACACTTCTTTTAAATGGAATAACTCACACATCAGGGACACATACATCAAGTTTCAACCTTCAACTCACGTGCTTGTGCATTGTACTTATTATGCTTTGATGTTTGTTGTTTGTTGATTAGAGGTGGAGCCGGAACCGGAGGCCACTTCCTTCGTTGAAGACACAGTGTTTGAACCTCGTCAGCAAGGCAAGCAAACCCCCATTGATCATGTCGATAAAAACCCATTTCTCTCTCAGTCTCGCTTATGCATGAAATAGGATGATCACCATGATAACGCTTCTACCGCATAGTTGAACCCAATCCTTTGCATGACCTATCATTTTTTCAAAGTAGTAAGCAAACCACAATCCTAGAAAATGTTGGAGTTCGTTGATATCATATGGCCCCTGCAACTGTTAAAGCTTATTGCATGCTTAGAGTTTGCAATGTGGTTACTTTGATCTGTGAGTCGGAATGGTAGCAATCATGTTGATGATGGTGGAAATGTGTTGGTGCATCTACCCTAATACAAGGTAAACGATGAGAGGCTGTGTAGGAGTACACAGTGGGTTGTCTCGTTGAACACCGCCTTAAGCCCGAGTTCTTGTGTGGTGATCCAAGAAGAAGAGTACTACCACATGTTGGGCACATGGACCCCCGCTCAACCTACTAACTCACCCCTTCTCAGTTCAATGAGTCGCAGTAGTTTGGAGTTCTGGTAGGTCTTTGGCACGGTCTGCGAAGTGGAAGAACGGCTAATCAAACTGGCTTGGGACCCTGCACACATCTTCTGGGACCGCATCTGTAAACCGGTCGGGTTCACGATGTGGACTCCAGCCCATATAGGCATCTCCATTGTACTTGAGTTGGCTGTGAGGTAAAAGTTCTGGAAATTATCCTCGCCGACACCCACTTGAAGGGTGAAGAGATCCCGGAGGTAACTGATCGTTTCATGTGTGTAGCAGTACACCCCTGCAGGGTTAATAAACTATTCGAATAGCCGCGTCCGCGGTAAGGGACTACATGGAAAGCTGAGCTTGATTATTAGACAACTTCAATGGATACTTATAAAACATGCCAAGATAAGCGTGAGTGCTATGGCGTGCTTTCTCATGGGGAAGTCGAGGAAGGCACCATAGTGGTGTAATTGGTTGGAGACATGTAGTGGACTCGTGTACGCTTCTTACTTCAAGTCTGGTACTCGTAGTTCAGGACTAGCCAAGTCAAAGCTGGCACTTCTGCTTTTGAACCCCACCTCCCTTTACCTTGATACATGTGCATGAGTAGTATAGTTCCTACGTAAGTCTTGCTGAGTACGACTTTGTACTAACATTTGCTTATTCTATGTTTTAGATGAACACACTGACCCCGAAGGTGGATTCTTCCTGGAGCTCGACGACTGAAGACCAAGCTAGTATAGTCCTAGTCAGCAGACTGGTTCCCTCGTGGAAGGGCTTGTTTATAGATAAGGCTTCTCTAAGCCATTTGTTAAACTTGTCTGTACTCAGACCTACTTTTCTTCCGCATGTTTGATGTAATGTTGGATCACAGACTTGTGATCTTTGTGTGCACTCTGTAAGAGTTATCAATAAAGATGTAAACTTTGTAGAGAATTGCAATGATACCTGCTGTTAATACTAGACATGTGTGCTGCGTGTATGATTATAACATACATGTCTTAGTATGGGTTTTCGAGACCTTAGTTGTGATCTGGCTGGCGGTCTTTTATACACCAAGTGGCCCTTAGATGTGCGCAGCTTGGGCCATCGCGATACGATTGCTCGTGACTCTGTCACGTGCACACTTTGATGTATGATCGAGCCCGCCCTAGACCCCGACTAAGTGATCGGGCTGGTGTAAGTCTATGTAAGGGTTATAATACAATCGATAGTATGGTTGAGGCGACTTGTCTATGAGTATGGGAGTTCACCACCCATATCATTTAGACTTGTGTGCAGACGATGACGACCCATCTCAGTTGATCATCCAGCCTGGATGGGATGCCCCTCACTTTTGATGCTTTCCGAGAACGTTTTCTGCTTGGCCTTGTCTGCTTAGACAAGTGGGTGCGGTTCTCGCCTCTCCATATGATTGTGTTGTAGCGAGTCTTGCATACGCTAACCCCGGGTCCCGACAGACTTGGTATAGACTCCCTGGTTTAGTAACAGCCTTTCAAATCTGACAAGTTTCACTGTGCTGTAAACAACGCAGACGTGGAAAGCAACCAACGACAGGGTTTTCTTGAAGCCATCAAGCAAAAACAAAGCATCACGTTCAAATTCTACCACCTTAATGCAAACATGACAATGAAGGCGGAAGAATAGCATGCCACTCGTACCACCTTCAGAGCAAGGTCATGGATCACGTCAACTTCGCTGGCACTTATACCACCGAAGGCATGAAATCTACAAACAAGGCGCAAGCCCAACATACCACCACCTTCGGAGCAAGGTTAGCACGTTGCATCGGCCAACACCAGCGGAACCAGAGGCACTGCAAAAGAGCCAAGCGGTGACAGAATATCAGAAGAAACATTCCAAATGATTTCATTTAAGCTCAATGAGGTTGTTGAGCTGACAAAAGAGTTAGCGTAAAAAGGAATAGAGTAGAAACTGGAGACTCTGAGGAGGAGGAAGATCTAGACAAAACAACAATAAAGGATTGTTGGCAGACACAAAATCCTTGTCGGAAAAGTTCAAATAACACAATAGCTATTAGAGAATTATTTGTAACAAAAAATAAGCAAAAAGAAGAGAAAATCCTCACGACACCAACTGTCTCGGTCGAGGACGAAGATGGAGAAGAACAAGATGTTGAAGAAGAAGAAGAAGACCGGATCCTTCCAACACCAACTGTCTTGGACCAAGATGGACAAGAAGAAAAAGAAGAAGAAGAAACAACAACAAATAATGATGATGCAACATCAAAAAATGAAGAGGTCATATTCTTACACTCTATTGTTCATATCTTTTTATTAAAAATACATAGAATGTGCATCACACTAAGCATGTTTGCCATTTTCAGATATCAGCGGAAGAAGGAACAGTGGAAAAAAGTGAGCTTTCACTTGGTGCAACAGCACAGATGGCTGCTTCCAAGGACCAAGATGAGGTGCCAGTGTCTAAGCAGCAACAAGGAAAAATATATGAAGAGGAAACACATGTAGCTGATGATAATGAACCAAACGAAGATACTAGCAATCAAGATCGACACATTATTGCAATAATAAGTCAAGACCAAGGCATTGAAATAATTAATCAAGACCAACAAAGCATTGAAATAAGCATCCTTGAGCAACACAAAAGGAAAGAACAACCAATACAACCTGATCGGAACCCGGAGATGGACAACCCTACTGAAGTGTAGATGAAAGATGCTGAAGAAGGAAAAGGCTCTGACCTAGAGATGGAGATGAAAGAAGCTTAAGATATCCAGGATCACAAAAAAGAGGATAAGAAAGAGGCTCACATTGTTGCTCAACAAGAGAAGGAAGATGACACAGTGAAGACTGAAGAAGTGCCACGCTCAGAACTTCCTGAGGTCACTGAGGAATCTGAAGGCAAGGAAAAAGCCTTCGAACTTCCAGGTGACTCCACACATGTATCAGAGAAGAAGGAAAATTAAGAGCCATCTGAATCTGAAACTGTTCATGTGGAATTTGAGATGTTTGACTCTGTATCAAAGAAGAAGGAAAATGAAGAGCCGGCTGAATCGGAAGTAGTTCCCGTGGAGTCTGACATGCCTGACCCTAAATTAGACAACAAGGAAGAAGAAAACCCAGCGGAATATGAAGCAGCTCCTGAGGGCGAGAAAACTGAAAACGACCTGAACTTCAAGTCCGACGTGCCACCTACAACATCTTTTCTGGAAAAGAAAGAGGAGGCAAATAGCACCATCAATCCAGCGATGCCTCCTCCAGCGGAGATAAAGGCAGATGCTCCTGTAGTAACAGGATCAGCTATTGATCTAGATCTAATAGATGACGGATTAATACTTTCAATATCCGATTATCCACCTCCAAGCATGCCCGAAGAGATGAATGAAAGAGAGACGACAGAAAATACCAATCATATCAGGTATCAAAATTTGTTATGTACAACCTCGTTCCCCAAGATCCTCAACGCGTTTCATTGAAGACTTGCGCGTCACAATCACGGAAAAATTGTTGAAGCAACACCAAACAACACAAAGAAAGAAGGCGTCAGACGAACTGGAAGATGAAACAGATAAAAAAAAGAAGATTGGAAGCTCAGTCAATTGAGAATTGAGCAGATAGAAAACTATTGGGAAAAGAAGTTTTGTTGAATATGAGTGCAGTAGAATCCATAAACTTCCAGCAAGGCAGTAAGGACGAAAGCACACTCAGTGCAAAAATGATTAGAGACATTAGCTCAAATTTTGAATTACCGGAATCGTTGAAAAGTCAAATGGGCAGCAGCAGCAGCAACATGGATTGCACAGATTTCGCGAAAGCTGACTCATAGGAACTATCTTTGAAGAGGTCTGAGATCAACTCAGCAAACATAATCTCGATAAAGAGATGAATCAGACCATCAAGCGGAGTATTTGAAATGGCTAAAATTCCAACATTTAAGACTCGAGAAATCAACAAAATGGAGAAGGCTAAAGGACTCTACAAATATATCATAAGCAAAGAAGGAGAAAGAGAATGCGGAGAGTAAGCATTTGCTTTTCTACCAAACAAGTATTCCAAATCACTAAACCTTTTGAAAAACCTTTTTTTTGCAGCGATATTTTATTCTCAAGCTCAAAACGAGTTGATATCTTAAATAGAGAGGAACTACTAGGCCAACTATGACAACGAGATGCAGAAGTTGAGAGTGCAGTTGCGAATGCTATCATTGATGAATGGACGGAAATGGAACTATTCAGGAGTGATAAAATTGTTCTTATTGTTAAATTTGAAAATGTATGTACCCCTCAATACACACTGTCGTTTATCCCTAACATAGTTTTTTACTAACACAACACACACCGTCATGCAGTTTGGGCTCGGTCTCAATACGAATGATGGAGGTCTACGAAATTTCAATGAGGAGAAAGCACTTGTAGAATTTCAAGGGATGCTGAAAGGAAACCTTTTAAAGAAAGAGCTGGTCAGTTCCGTATTGAACAAAACCGACATTCATCTTCATTAAGTTTTTTCTCAATCTCCATAAAAAATTATAATCCAATAACATTATCTTTCAACTTTGCGCACGACAGATCATGATACCTCATTACAGCAAAGCTCACTAGACACCTTACGTGTTGAACAAATACAACGGATCCCTCGACATACTAGACCCACTTAATTACAGGAATAGCAATTTTTCTTGGTCAGAGCATCATGCAGATGTTGATGAACTTGTAAGTTCTTAGAAACAAAAGAAAAACCAGATACAATACTTTTGTTCTCAATTGACAAGCATCCAATTTTTTCAACAGATTGCAAGGATGCATCTACTGATGAAGAAGTACTACGGAGAAAAGGAACTCCTACACTATGAAGAACCAAACTGGACAAAAACAGCAGCAAGGCATGTCCGAGTTCCTACTCCGAAACATGGCATATAGCAGTGCGGACAATAAATGCTAAAACTTGCATTACAATGGAACAATCAAGAATGTAAAAAGGAATATGAGCATTTTAATTTAAGTTTACTACTACTTCTGAAACAAAACAAGTCCACGTATCTTCAACTGGTCAGTTTCTAATTTTATGATTGAAATTCGTAACAGCATAAAGATGTACAAGACGAATGGAAGCCATAGTTCCTATACATAATGATATTTGGTACAACTAACGTATTAAAGGGAAGCAAACTGCCAGGAAGATTCAATCAATTCAACCTGCAAGATTTCAACTTTTATTCAACCAACAAAGGTAAACAAACTACACTGTTTTCTCTTTATTTCTTTGTTCGGGAGTGATTTCTGGCGAATGATCTTTCTAAATAAATTTTTTCAGCAGAAGAGAAAAAGAAGAACAAGAAGGAGCAACGAAAATGGGCATACCCAAAACATGTACATCACTTTCCACACAACGAGGAGGAATCCAAGCTAATGCAATTAGTCATGAGCGATGAATGGCAGAAAGAATCCGCACAATGAGTTGTTTACAACTATAACGTCCAAGTGATGAACACAAATCATACTGATATTGATGTTTGCACTTTGCTCAATACAAAAAAAATTCTAATTTTTGTGTCCGTCTGCCGAAAACTCGTATATGCAGATTATCGCAAAATACCATAAACAAAGAGTAGAAAATTTTATGGGAGAGACCTAGAAAGTGCTTTTGGTGCAGGATCAGTTGAAGACAAACATGACATGGTAAAACAAGTGTTAGCAACAATACTAAGCCCGTACTTCGTAGAGGTAAATGTAGAGAACATGGAAGTCCTATCAAAAGACATTAATTTATTTTTTCTAACAATTTTTTCCCAAACATTTTTGTAGTCGATACTAAATATTGAAGACAAAGAAGAAAGTATAGAAGATTTTATAAAAGAAATTCTAAGTATTCATTTATGCAGATATTTAATCATACCGTCAAGCAAGAACAAAAGGACAATCTTTTAACATTAAATCTGGTAAGAACTTTTTTGGTCTAAACAAGATGTAATTGTGTAACCTAGAAAAAAACTACTTTCAACAGGTACCTTTTACTGAACTCTCATGTGCAATGAAAACTTTTCTTCGTTCCACACAGGTATTCATTCCCATTGAGAAAAAGAAACGGTACACTCTATATATATTGGACAGATACCAGAAGAAACTGCATATCCTTGATCCAAAGGAAACGTCTCCTGAGAATGAAGAGAACGAAAAAAACGAACGCAAAAAGAATAAATTTCAATTTGAAAAAAAATGTTGGACTACCACTCTCATAGAAATAATATTTTAAGTTCAATATATTTATTTATTTTCTATTCCATTTGTACATGCTTTTTAAGGTGTTTTAAACAAAATGAAATTCTTTACATGTGCGTAGGATGAATGAAGTATTAAAAAAGCCTTTGGAGATGACGAATTGAGAGACAAACACATGGGAAACTATAAAATAAATTGGGTAGCTTATTTGCCAAAAGTACAAATTGCTGAATCATCGCATGTTGTTCTGAGATTTTCATTTCTCTACAATGGTGAAAAGTTAATCCAATAAATAGGTGATTACAGCGTAAGTTTTCCTTGAATGTATGCACACATAAATATGCATGGTCGATGTAGATTTTTGTAGATTGATGCATTAATGCTAACCATAAATATGATGATTACTAACCATAGTTTTTTGTTGCCATTTTTTGTAGATTGAATTACAGACCTGGAAAGAAGAATGTTTGTACATGTTGCTGGGTACCAACTATAATACACAAAAACAAGCTCTTGAAAAATTATTGAACCAAAGGTTAGCATAGCAAACGGCGGAACAAGAATGTATATTGTAGGGAAGAGCATGGCCCATACAGGGAAGGATTAACAAATCATTGGGTTCAGTCAAGTATTCTTATGAAGCAGTAACAGTTAACTGCAAAACAGTGGTGCATTTTGTGGATTTTTTTCATAAATTATTTCATTCATTTTTTGTAAACCTGATTAGTCATTGCTCAATAATTTCGAACTAGTATTTATTACAAATTTATGATCAGTTACCTATATCAATGTGTTGAAATGGTCTTCATTGTTCTCAAGTATTAGATGCTCGAGAGGTCAGAAGTATTAGCTTGTACTCCCTGAAAATACCACTTGTTAATGGGTACATTTCCTGTTTTATCCAATATTTTTGGTCCAATTATCGTTCTATTTCTATATCAATATTTTTTTGAGTCCAAACGCATTCTAGCAGACCTTTCATGTAGAACGTGCCTCCATTTCCAAGGCGATCGAGCCTTCAAGTGCATTCTGGACGTGCCTCCAATTTATAAGGAGTGGTGCCCCCAATTTCTATTGCGTCGTGCCTCCAATTTCTAAAGTGTTGTGCCTCCAATTTCTACAGTGTCGTGCCTCCAGTTTCTGTGTTGTCGTGCCTCCAGTTTCTATGGGGTCGTGCGTCCAGTTTTTATGTTGTCGTGCCTCATGTAACTAGCATACGTGCCTCCAGTCCTTACTGGACGTATCTCCCATTTATATCAAAGTCGTTCCTCCAAATACGTACTGACCTGCCTCCGTCGTATAACAAATGGTGCCTCTAAGTACCGCCCCTCATTTGTCTCAACTACGACAAGGTCATGACGCGAATAAATCCATGGCGTCGTGCCTCCAACTCCCTACTGGACGTACCTCCCATTTATATCGAAATCATGCCTCCATATACTTACTGGACGTTCCTTCAAGTCCGTACCAAACGTGCCTCCGACGTATAAGAAATTCTGCCTCTAAGTACCGCCCCTTATATGTCTCAAGTACAACAATACCTTGCCTCAAATAACCCCATACTCTTTCTCATGAAGAACTCTCATCGGCAAAGAATTATGGAGAGGTTGTGGCTCAAAGATAGTAACCCATACTCGTCATCCTGAAAGCCACTAATAACTTCCTCAAAATACCACTTAGCGATGACCGAGAAGGATAGGTTAGGCGTGCCCCAAAGTACGATAAGGTCGTGCCTTATAGTGCTCGGAAGAACTACTTATAGTGCCTTATACCACTGAAGACCTCTCGTAAGTGCCCCGATGTACTAATTATTAGTGTGCTTAGGGACAACTAATTTGTGCCCGCAATGAGTGCAAAATCGCGGCCGAACGAAAGGATAGGTTGGAAGATTTGGTACCGTTCGATGAGTTCCCTCCCTCACTCTTGTTTTCTCTTTCTTCTCCAACCGCACGGAAAATCTCAAGCGAGTTCGCGTTGAGCACGCTCTCTTCTCCAATTGATCTCTCTTTTCCAAACCACCTCTTCGTCGATTCACCGGTTGCGGGCACCACGCTTCAGTAACCGCTCTCCGCTTCGATATACAAAGGGAGTCAAACGGTTCCCACACGACAGCACCACATTACTCCCGCCGACGGTTGGCGGCGGAAAACCTAGGCTCTCAAATTTGCAGGCGGAGATCATAAGAAAGAGAGAAGCGATACAACATCACAATGGTGTCGAGAAATATCACACCAGGAATCAAAGCTAAAAACTTCTCCAATCAAAACCTACCATATTGGCTCATAGTAATTTCCCCCCTTTTCTCGAAAAGAAACCCTAGCCGCCGCAGTTAATCTGTTTTCTCGAAAATCCTCTTTGCATGTTCTGAAATATATTAGATTAGTGAAAAAAATTCAATAGAATTGAAATGCTACAAGTCCACACAATTAATTCTTGGGTTATTACCTTGAACCTTATCCTTTTTCACTGTCGAAACTAGTATGTTCAATAATCTTGCAGGAGAGATCAGAACCTGATCAATTACCAGCGATTCTTTATCTTTCTTTATTTAATTATTCAAAAATGTATACGTGCGTCAAATTGACGGAGCTCGTGTTCAAATAATTAGCAGACATGTGCTTCAAGTGTACTTAACAAGCATATTTTCTATTTATTGGTTTTTTACCACACTATGCCGAAAGAATAGACACACCCCTCTGCTTCATCATCAAATATGAAAAAAACAAGTCTGCCTCAGACACCTGATAAATTTTTCATAAATAACTAACGTCTAGGGAGGACATGTTTTTTTCACACCTCTGACTGTTACTGACAAAGAGCAAGAAGACGCTGTTGTTGCTTCATCAAAAACAAAAATGGTACCTTACACCATGCAGAATCCGCTGGAACCAACACAAAGTAAAAAAGAATAAGCTGCCAGGAAGCACAGCCCTAAGAGCTAAAAGGCAAAAGCATCATATTTAAAATCCCCTTACGATTTCTGTTTTACCACCAGCATAAGAAGACCAGAGCTGAGGAAGAAGGCAATTAAACGAAAGCGGCTACATAGTGACGAAGAAGATAAAGAATGGAAGCACGAAGATGATGTAAAAGCTCATTTCGCCTACACATTCGTTGCTGCTTACTTGGTTTACTACTGAAAATGCGTTTGCGTCTGACAAACCCCCTTCATGTTTAGATCATCCCGAAACAAGCGCCAAGAAATTTAAGAGTAGAAAGACAAAAGCAAAGAAGATGGAAGCAAAAAGCAATGCCTAAGACAAAGAAATAGGAAAAGCGGGAAAATGTGGCATCAAGATAGGAGGAACATTCAGCCAAGTCCTTCAAGCATGGAAATTACTAGATGAAGATCGTCATAAAGCAAAAAATTAGAGCTGCAGGATTTGGCAACATAGATCACTGCAAAATATCCTCGTGCATCTCAAGACCACTCTCGTCGTACCTGTACGATAAACTAGACACGGATGACATGACCATAAGTTTCGGGGAAGACAAGGAAATTGAGATTACCGCCAAAGCCATCCATGACTTTTTTCACTTCCCAAACAGAAACACAAATTATGCACGAAGGCCAAAAGATAATCATTTAATGGACGAACTGCACAAAGAGCTTGGCTTATTGCTTCGCCGGAGGAAGATAATTTGACAATGAAATGGATGATGGACAAGCTAGAAGTTGAAGCCAAAAATGCCAGCGAAAAAATGCATTAAGCCCCTACGCTATGTGTCCGCTGGTCGGTCGACTCACGAGCCATTGGAGTCATCATAAGGTAACCATCTGATTTGAGCCTACCAACTAATGAGGTTTGTAACCATCGTGTCTATTCAGCACATAATGCACGTACGCGAAGTCAAGGCGGACTTCGTCGCGACAGTGACAACGGACGCCGAGACGAGCCCGTGACATCAGAGCATCACCAGCTATCTTAGGGTTTAGGGTGCAGGGAGGATAGGAACCCATTTATATACCTTACAAAAAGAAAGGGAAACATATTTGAACAACCGTGTTGAATGTACGTAGGCGAAGTCGAGGTCGAGGACATCGTGGCATCGACGACGGACGCTGAAATGAACCCGTGACATCAGAGCGTCACCAGCTTAGTGTACGCGAAGTCGAGGGGAACATCGTCGCCGCAGCGACGACGGACGCCGAGACGAGCCTGTGACATCAGAACCTCACCAGCTATCTTAGGGTTTAGGGTGGGAGGAGGATAGGCACCTATTTATATACCTTCTCAAAAACAAAGGGAAAGAGAAGTGAAGCACAGTTCTAAGTGTACATACGCGAAGTCGAGGCGGACGTCGTCGCGGCAATGACGACGGACGCCGAGACAAGCCCGTGACATCAGAGCCTCACCAGCTATCTTAGGGTATAGGGTCGGGGGGAAGATAGGCACCCTTTTATATACCTTTCAAAAAGAAAGGGAAACAGAAGTGAACGATGGTGTTGAGTGTATGTAAGCGAAGTCGAGGTGGATGTCGTCGTGACAACGACGACGGACGCCGAGACGAGCCCGTGACATCAGAGCCTCTCCAGCTTAGTGTACGTGAAGTCAAGGAGGACGTCTTCACGACAGCGATGACGGACGCCGAGATGAGCCCGTGACATCAGAGCCTCAGCAGCTTATGGTACGCAAAGTCGAGGCGGACGTCGTCGTAACAACGACAACGGACATCAAGACGATCCCGTGACATTAGAGCCTCACCAGCTTAGTTTACACAAAGTTGAGGTGAATATCATCGCGGCAGCGACGACAGCCGATGAGACGAGCCTGGTACATCAGAGCCTCACCAGCTATCTTAGAATTTAGGGTGGGTGAGAGGATAGACACACTTTTATATACGTTTCAAAAAGAAAGGGAAACAAAAGTGAACCACTGTCTTGAGTGTACGTATCCGAAGTCGAGGTCGACGTCGTCGTGGCAGCGATGATGGATGCTGAGACGAGACTGTGACATCAGAGCCTCACCAACTTAGTGTACGCAAAGTCGAGGCGGACGTCCTCGCGGTATCGATGACGGACGCCGAGACGAGCCCGTGACCTCAGATCCTCACCATCTATCTTAGGGTTTACGGTGGGGGGAGGAGGATAGGCACCCTTGTATATACCTTTTTAAAATAAAGGGAAACGGAAGTGGACCACGTTGCTGAGTGTACGTACGCGAAGCCGAGGCAGATGTCCTCGCGGCAGTGGCGACGGACGCCGAGAAGAGCCCGTGACATCAGACTCTGACCAGCTTAGTGTGTCCAAAGTCGAAGCGGACGTTGTCACGACAGAGACGAAGGACGCCGAGACAGCCCGTGAGAACAGAGCTTCACCATCTTAGTATACGCGAAGTCGACACGGACGTCGTCGCGGCAACGACGATTGAGGCCGAAACGAGCCCTTGACATTAGAGCTTCACCAGTTATCTTAGAGTTTAGGGTGGGGTGGAGGATAGGCACCCTTTTATATAACTTTCAAATAGAAAGGGAAACAGAAGTGAACCACGGTGCTGAGTGAACGTACGCGAAGTCGAGGCGGACGTCGTCGCGGTAGCGACGACCTACGCCGAGACGACCGTGTACATCAGAACCTCGCCAGGTTAGTGTACGCGAAGTCGAGGCGGACGTCGTCGAGGCAGCGATGACGGACGCCGAGACGAGCCCGTGACATTAGAGCCTCACCATCTATCTTAGGTTTTAGGGTGGGGGGAGGATAGGCACCCTTTTATATACCTATCAAATAGAATGGGAAACAGAAGTGAACCACGGTGCTTAGTGTACGTACGCGATGTGAAGAGCCCGTGACATCAGAGACTCGCCAGCTATCTTGGTGTGTCGGTGGGGGGAGGATAGGCACCCTTTTATATAACTTTCAAAAAGAAAGGGAAACATAAGTGAACCACGGTGTTGAGTGTACGTACGCAAAGTTGAGGCGGATGTCGTCGCGTTAGCGACGACGGACGCCGAGACGAGCCCGTGATATCCGAGCCTCACTAGTTTAGTGTACGAGAAGTCGAGGTGGACATCGTCGCGGAAGCGACGACCGACGCCGAGACGAGCACGTGACATTAGAGCCTCACTAGCTATCTTAGGGTTTAGGGTGGGGGGGAGGACAGACACCCTTTTATATACCTCTCAAGTAGAAAGGGAAACAGAAGTGAACCACGGTGTTGAGTGTACGTACGCGAAGTCGAGGCGGACGTCGTGGCGGCAGCGACGACGGACGTCGAGACGAGTCAGTGACATCAGAGCATCACCAGCTATCTGAGGGTTTAAGGTTGGGGGTAGGATAGGCACCGTTTTGTATACCTTTCAAATAGAAAGGGAAAAAGAAGTGAACCACGGTGCTGAGTCTACGTACACGAAGTCGAGGCGGACGTCATGGTGGAAGCGACGATAGACTTCGAGACGAGCCTGTGAAATAAGAGCCTCACCAAATTAGTGTACGCGAAATCGAGGCAGACGTCCTCGCGGCAGCGACGTCGGACGCTGAGACGAGCCCGTGACATCAGAGCATCACTAGCTTAGTGTACGTGAAGTCGAGGTGGACATCGTCGCGACAGCGATGACGGACGCTGAGACCAGCCCGTGACATGAGAGCCTCACCAGCTATCTTAGGTTTTACAGTGGGGGGAGGATAGGCACCATTTTATATACCTTTCAAAAAGAAAGGGAAACAAAATTGAACCAAGTTGTTGAGTGTACGTACACGCAGTCGAGGTGGACGTCCTCGCGGCAGCGACAACGGACGCCGAGAAGTGCCCTAGACATCAGAGCCTCTCAGTATATGCAAAGTCAAAGCGGACGTTGTTGTGGCAGCGACAACGGACGCCGAGACGAGCCTGTGACATCAGAGCTTCACAAGCTTAGTGTACGCGAAGTCGAGGCGGACGTCGTCGCTGCAGGGACGACGGACGTCGAGACGAGCCCGTGACATTAGAGCTTCACCAGTTATCTTAGGGTTTAGGGTGGGGGTTGGAGGATACGCACCCTTTTATATACCTTTCAAATAGAAAGGGAAACATAAGTGAACCACGATGCTGAGTGAACGTACGCGAAGTCGAGGCGGACGTCGTCGCGGCAGCGTTGACGAACGCCGAGACCAACCTGTGGCATCAGAGCCTTGCCAGGTTAGTGTACGCGAAGTCGAGGCGGACATCGTCGCAGCAGCGACAAAGGATGTCGAGATGAGCCCCTCACATTAGATCCTCACAAACTATCTTAGGGTTTAGGGTGGGGGGAGGATAGGCACCTTTTATATACCTTTCAAATAGAAAGGGTAACAAAAGTGAACCACGGTGCTGAGTGTACGTACGAGAAGTGACGAGCCCGTGACATCAGAGCCTCACCAACTATCTTAGGGTGTAGGGTGGGGGGAGGATAGGCACCCTTTTATATACCTTTCAAAAAGAAAGGGAAACATAGGTGAACCACGGTGCTGAGTGTACGTACGTGAAGTCGAGGCGGACATCGTCGCGGCAGCGACGACGAACGCCGAGACGAGCCCGTGACAACATAGCCTCACAAGCTTAGTGTACGTGAAGTCGAGGCAGACGTCGTCCCGGCAATGACGAGGGACGCCGAGACGAGCCCGTGACATCAGAGCCTCACCAGCTATCTTAGGGTTTAGGATGGGGGAAGATTGGCACCCTTTTATATACCTTTCAAAAAGAAAGGGAAAGAGAAGTGAACCACGGTGCGGAGTGTACGTGCGCGAAGTCGAGGCGGACATCATCGCGGCTGCGATGACGGAGGCCGAGACGAGCCCGTTACATCAGAGCCTCACCAGCTTTGTGTACGCGAAGTCGAGGAGAACGTCGTATCAGCAGCGACGCCGGACGCCGAGACGACTGTCGCGGGGGGTGGATCAAGCCCATAGACCCGGCATTAGGAACCTCTGGGCCGGCTTATATATGAAGGCGCACAAAGAAGACCCGACTAGGAGTCTGACGTGCCAAGCGTGAAGATTGAAGCCCTAGAAGGAATTCGACTTACCTTGTATAGCACGTAGAAAACTTGTAAAGTAGAACAGAACTCCACATCGTGTAGTAGTCGGACTCTAGGAATCCCGGGACCCGGCACCTTTAGAAGCCGAGGACCACGGGAGCCAGAGGGAAAACTGACATTAAGCCAAGTTTAGACAAATCGCCTCAGGGCCTAGATCTCAACGAGAATAATCCGGCGAAACATTACCACTCTAATCGATACGATCGACTCTTCCTATACAAGAGTCGATCCCCATATAGTCATAAAGCAGGAGTAGGTCTTTACCGCACCGTCGGGGCCGAACTTGGGGAACTCGCCGTGTCCTGTGCACATGTCGACTCTCTCCTTGAATTCGCCTCGCAGCAAAGGTCCCACAATAAGTCGGACTCTACGGACATCTGCCGTGACTTTCCCACGACAGTTGGCGCCCACCGTGGGGCCTGCGCTCGCAGGTGTTGATATTCTAAGGGGAGCTCTGCAAGGCATGGAAGGATTCTTGACCGGGCGAATCACCAGGAGCCGGCGCGGAAAGCTTTGCATCGACGACTCCACTTGGGGGTCTGAGGCCGATGCCGTCGAATCCGGTTATCGGGTTCCGATCGGAGCTATTCACATCTTCATCGGGAGGACGGACGAATCTGATCCAGAGCAGGATCCCGAAGTCCCCCTGGAAACCTCGAGTCGACGACATGCCGGCTCAAGGCACACCTTTGTTGGGTTCGTCACTGGATCTCCGGAGTCGGCGTGCTCTGTCGAGCCTCTGACACCCAACACCACGGGAGAAGCATCTGACGCTGACTCACACCCAAGTGAAACAAGCTTCTCAGATACCGGCTCCATCCGATCCGCCGGAGGTAACAGAATCAGCACGGGATAATACAATCCCGACTTTCCACAGTATGAGTCGCCATATTGTGTGACAGTGTTCATGGCAGGCACCAAAGATCAGGGAAACCAGCCGGCTCAAGGTGCAGCGCAGAACCGAAACGTGGAGACGACTCAAAACACGGCCCCTAACCCAGATTGGGAACAGCCAGAAGTTCTTACGGGAGCAGAAGCCCTTTCAGATGCACTAAACGCCTTGCATGAAGCCTTAGCTCCGGCAATAACACCTGAAAAAAAGCAAGCTTGGAGGACCAAGGTCAATGGACTCAAGGCCCAGATGATGAGCATTCGAAGGGAAATTAACTCCCAAAACGCCCAGATGGTGGAGAGAGAAACGCAACTCGCTCAAGAAACCAGGCGTTTGCGACACGAGTCAGAACTAATAGAAGCACGGAGACTGAGTCTCGCCAACACACGAGCCGCGGGATATGCGAGCCGGATCCCCGCTGACCTTCCAGCTCGGAGGCTATTCCAGGACACGAATCAGTCGAATCCTCCAGGGTACACACCACCAAGGCAACATGCCCCCTCGCCGCGGCAGAAAAGGTTCCATACACCCCCAAATCACTACAATAACCCCATGGCCAATGTGGTGGCAGCGACACGGTACCTCGCTAGCGTGCCTGCGCATGAGGACACCCCGGTAGACCAGGCCACTCGAGGGGACATCGATCTGCTCAAAACCGCAATCACACAACAAGCCCAATACTCACAGGGATTTCAGTACCTACACGAGACCCCGTATCGCAGTGTGAGCCGGCAAGTGGACTCACCAGCGCTGGCCGGCTCGAGCAGTCATCGCCAGCGCCACGCCCTGCCACCATACCCGCCGGGGGAAATAAGGATCTAAGACATACCATCTAACCTCTACCCCGAACACCGGATAGATAAGATGGTTCAGCTTCCACCCCAAGACCAAGACGCCGAGTTCATCAGCAGATCCGTGAGCAATCGATGCCTGGTGTCAGCTCTTCGTAATACACGCATGCCATCAGACTTCAAAGGCCCACGCAAGGATATGCTGAGTCAGACAAAACCAAGGATACCGAACCGCAGCAGGATAAAGCAGTCCAGAACAAGAATGGTGGCAAAACATCCCAGAATCAGAATCAGCAAACCAAGCGACGGCTTGAACAGACTACTTCTGACTTGGTAGCCAACACAAATGTCGGCTCCCAAAGACAGAAGCAGGGGGGCAACAACTACCGCAAGACGGAAGGAAACTTTCGCCCGAACATCTATGAAGCAGCTATGAAGGGTCCTTGCCCAACCCATAGTAAACCCAGTCGCCCAGCCAATCACACCTGGGAAGATTACTTCTTCATGAAGGAATTTGCACGACGTGGAAACCATGGACCTCCCGGGTGAGGTGGGGGAGCCGGCCAGAGCGGCAACAACCAGAATCTTGGCTACCAAGGAGCCAGCGCAATGCCTCAACACCAAGGACCCGGAGGAGGAGCCCAGAAAACCCAAAACAACTCCATGTCCATGTGATAACCCTCAACTGTAGGGGATCAAGATAGTCTTCGTGGGTAAGATAACCCAATTTATTGATTCGACACTTGGGGACACAAAGAATTCATACAGGCTTTGACAATTGAGTTGTCAATTCAACCGCACCTGAAATAAACACTTGCTTGCACAAATGTATTAGTCGCAACTGTGATACGGTGGTAATAGTGGTGGTGATAATGGTGGTAGTGGAACAGCAAAGGTAAAACAGCAGAAGTAAACAACTAGTAACCAGCAGGAAAGAAAACACTATAGGCTAGGGAGATGGATGGTTGGGCGCTGCTTGGATGAGAACGAAAATGTAATAGATTCTAACACGGGCAAGGCTCACAGAAAAGAAAGGATCATCTAGGAAAATATGAAACATCAGGCATGTATCCCAAGGTAGTTGTACGTGCTTGCAATAAGAACTTTGCACAACATCTTTTGTCCTACCCTCCCGCTACAAACGGGGCCAAAAGGAACTTAGTGAGATTAAGGTACTCCTATCAAAGAGCACCGGAACAAAGCATTAACACTTCATGGATACACAGAATCCTCAAATTATAGTCCATCCCCTTTGGTGTCCCAAGCTGTCACCATTGGGATCGACGGTTCCGGACCATAATAGGTGCATACTACTCATAGATAGGATCAAGAACACCACAAACTCAAGAAACAAAAGGGTGATCAGATCTGAAATCATGACACTGGGACCCAAAGTGGCAAGCATTAAGAGAAAAAAGTTGTAACAGAGATGATAAACACAAAGTAGATGATAGGCAACATTCCCCCAACAATCTGATTGAACTATTACATGATCTAACTCATCCAATCCTTACCATCCCCTTTGCCTACAGCAGGAAATTACTCACACATGAGAGAGGAAGTCATGGAGGGGTGATGGAGAGGCGATGATGATGACGATGGCGATGATTTCCCCTCACCGGAGGCCAAAGAAGCCTCTAGATTAGCTCACCCGGAGAAGAACAAAGGGTTGCGGCGGCTCCGCGACGTAGATTGGAAAAGCGACTTATGTTCTAGGGTTTCTGCGTCGGGAGAATAAATAGGGGCCAAGGTAGGTCACCAGGGGGTGTGGGACCCAGCCAGGAGGGCAGGTGGCGCGGCCAGGGGTTGGGTCGCGCCAGGCAGCCTCCTGGCTGCACCCTGGCTGCCCTGTGGCCCCCCTTTGGATCCTCAGAAGCTTCCAGAATAGTGATTTTTTATATATTTTCTTTGGATTTTTCCAGCGTACCTAAATATCCAGAAACCTGCACAAAAGAAAACAACACTGGTAGCTCTGCTGAAAACAGCGTCAGTCTGGGTTAGTTTTGTTGAAATCATGCAAGAATGAAGCAAAAACAATAGCAAAAGTGTTTGGAAAAGTAGATACGTTTGAGACGTATCAACTCCCCCAAGCTTAGCTATTGCTTGTCCTCAAGCAATTCAGTTCAACGAACTGGACGCGACAAAGAAAACTTTTACAAACTCTTTAGCTTCACTAGAGTAAATAAGCATGTACTATGAAAGACTTTAGCAAGTTTTGACACCATGCTACAAGGACAATGCATGAAGCAATCCTTCTTTCATGTAATCAGTCACAAACAAAAAAAAAGTAAATAATATGCTGCTGAAAATCAATTAGAGATCACAATGCACATAGCTTGAACATATCAGAGTGGTATCTCGCTAGCCTCCATGAGTGAAGCAAAACATAAATGCAGAAACTCCTCTGGAGTTTTAAAGGAGACTAGAACTAAGAACTCAAAGTAAGAAACATCACAAGCATGCAGAAGACAATGTGATACTTTGGGACAATGCATGTTACACTAAGAATGACAATTATGCTCTCATAGTTGGTGCTTTGGAGAAAGGAAGGTGGAGATTCTCGAACCGTGGCTTTTTATGGCAAGGTTGAAAACCCGTGAAAAGAAGCCAAGACTAAACATGTACCAAAGCTCTTGGTTTTGAAAACAGAGATAAAACTCTTTTGAGAAGTGCAACTTTCCAGTCAACGGTGAACGGTAAAGGTCTCTCAATATCTCCCATGCCAACCATATTAGTGCCGTTGGCTTACACATGTTCCCTTATCCATAAATGCTTTGATGGTCTACGAAACCTTTTATTTTGCCACAAGTATGGAAGGAGGGTATCGTTCCATCTATCATAAGAAGCATTTGGTCCATTTCATTCCATCATCAAGTATGGGGGAGGTGTAACTCTCATATATGTTTTTTTATTGACTAGTTAGAACTTCCGTCAAAATATTTTTGGCATGAAAGATACTTATTTTCCCTCACCGCACCATGAGCTTGTACGGTTACAAAGGGAAGCTTTTGAATAAATTTCGAGATGGTACATGAAAGTCTCAGTTAGGAGTGGCCGGTAAATACCACATATAGGTAGGTATGGTGGACTCAAATGGAACAACTGGTTTGAAAAGGAGTTTGGAAGGACAAGCAGAATTCCGCTTGGTGCGAGTGAAGGCTAGCAAATGACGGGGAAGCGACCAACCAGAGAGCATAACGACCATAATCATGCAGAGCGACAAAGTAACATTGAGTCGGGCATGAAAGTGATATAGCTCACTCTAAAGTAAAAAGATCATCAAGGCAGAACAAACTTTTTAGTCTTAACATGCGTTAACATGTGCCAAGTAGTTCCAAGAATCCCCCGGAGGGAAATACCACTTCAATATGCCACACCATGAACAATGCAATGCATGTCAATCATTTCAAGCAACACATTATAAACTCTAGCTATTCTAGACTAACCACAAAGAAATCATGAACCACTGGGAAAGCATTGTAAACATAGCACTATGTCGCTACAAGCTGGTCTCTAAACATAAGTACAGGCATATGTACAAAAGTAGAAACAAACAGAGTTCATACCGGCTTTCATCATCACTGCCTTGTCACTTGCACGATCGAACATAGGAAAATATAATCATCACAGACTCGAGCTGAACTCTGAAACAAACAAAACTAAAGAGCAAAGGAAACACTTTTTTTTTGGGTTTTCTAAAGGGTTTAGCGAAAGCAAGAGAAAGGAGAAATCTTTTTGTGGGTTTTTGCAAACTAAAAGAACAAAGAAGAACAGGAAAAAACTTGCAAAAAGATAAAAGTGAACCAACGGTAGATACAATGGAAAGGGGAGGAGAGCACGTACTCCCCCAAGCTTAGGCTTTTTTCCTAAGTTGGGCTCGCCTACTGTGGTCCCGCGGAGCCTCCTGCTCCAGGGTAATGGTAATCCCAAGGGTTGTATGAGCCCTCCGGTGCGTACAATGAAGTCCTCGGATCCTCCCACGTGGAAGGGGAAGGTCCAGCCTCCCATCCAGAGGAAGACCCTTCAACCCAGGGGGTAAAGGTCTCCTCCTGAACTGGTGGATATACCACGTGCTCCTCCTCGTCCGGCTCGACCCCCTCTGTGGGGTCGTGAAACTGGTATCTCCCCGTGATCTCTTCAAACTCGGCAACTGAACAGCAAAATTCGTTCCTGCGAGAAAAATCAAACACAAGTGGTGCAGGTAGACGGACAGTGCATTCCACACCGTCTTGAAACCACAAAATATAATCAAGTGCATAGCGGTAAGAGGCCTTAGTAACAAAGAAATGCCTCTTCATGGCAGCCAAGTCAAGGCTAACAAAAGGAAAGACTGTATCATCTGGGCGTGGTTCTCCTTGGAGGAACTGCAAAAGAAGTGTGGCATAGACGCCACCAAAGAGGTCCCCCTTGTTACTATAAGTAGCAAGGCGTTTCGCAATAAGAGAACCCACATGATACTCGTGCTTCCCTGAGAGGGCATTTGCCATGATAGCAGTATCAGGCATGGAAGTGCTGCTCGTGTTGTCTCGTTCCAACACTCCTCTAGCAATATAATAGGCGAAATACCTGAGGTGAGGGAACATAATGTTGGAACTCTTCTGAGTCGAGGAGGGTGTTGAGTGCAACAGTTTGGACATTTTTCCTCTTCTTCTTCTCGACCAAGCCTGGCAAACCTAAAGCTTCACAAAATGTACTCATAGGCATGGTCAGCAATCTTTCGTAAAGTCTAAACACCACAGTATCATTATCAGGATAAAACCTGAAACTATTAACAAAAATAGCGGTGAGTGTCCCGTACTGTGATACATGGCTCGTAACAAGCCGTGTCAAACCTGCATTGGCACACAGAGCATAGAACTCCTCTCGTATGCCGGCATCCTCCATGAAATCTTCACATGGAAATGCCATAGCTCTCGCGGGTGACGCGTCCAACATCTCAATGGGTACAATATCTTCATTATAGCTCACCCTCGTGGTCGAAGGTGAAGCTGCGGAACGCGTAACACGGCTAGAGAGCTCGGGCTTCTTCTTCCCAAGCCACTTTCCTAGCCTCTCCATTACTGAAATTTTTAACAATTTACAAAAATGAAGATTTAAGCAAAACTAGTTTGGGCAAAACATTATACTTACTTTACCAAGGCTCAAACTAGCAACAAAACTTGAAAAATAAATTTCTACACAAACATTTAAGCTCAACTAAACAGCACCAAGAACCACTAAATACTCACTAATGAAGCCACCAACTAGAAAACTAATTGGAGGGGTGAGGGATTCACATACCAGAGAGTATTTGTTCCAAATTTCAGATCAAATGAGTGGTTGTAGAGGGATATCGAAGTTTCGTGCTCAAGAACAGCAAGAACAGCAAAACCAGAGCAAGAACACGAGTTTTCGGGGTGACAGAGAGAGAGAGAGGAAGAAGAGATGCCAGCAGGAGGTGCCTGTGGGCCCCACGAGGGTGGGTGGCACGACCAGGAGCTGGGTCGCGCCACCTGGCCTCCTGGGCCAGGGATGGACCCCCCTGGTCAGCCACAGGTACTGCCCGATGGCTTTTTACCTGGATTTTTTTATGGAATTTTTTGGGCAACTTCACTGTAGAGAATTTTTCAAAGTTGAAAAAGCTGCAAAAACTTTCGTGAACTTGAGACAAAAGTTAGAACAAGTGAAGCTTTAAACACAAAAACTTGGGTACAACAAGGAGAATAAAAGGTAAAGGAAATGAAAACATAACAAGCTCAACTTTTTACCTATATAGAACATGCTAGTTAGCAAGGTTGATCAAGTCATACCAACAAACATGTGGTATATAGCGTAGAAAGTCTCGCTTCTTATGAAGTGATCATTGCACTCTCACTTTAATGGACATTGTCCCCACCATAATTGTTTTTTACTTGTGGTATAGATGTAGTGGAAAATCTCATTCTCCAATCTTCACCGTCTCGATATTCTCAACGGAGTTAAGGCCATGCCTTTTGTCGATCTTCTTCGGAAAATACACCATTTGTTCTTTGTCATTCACGTTGAAGGTAACCTTCCCTTTATTGCAATCAATAACAGCACCTGCGGTGTTATGAAAAGGTCTACCAAGGATAATGGATATGCTCCCATCCTCGGTGTAACAGCCCAGATTCCACAAAAATCAAAAATTTGTTTTCGGTGTGAATTGTTTGATTGTCTGAATTGTTTGTGGTGTTTGCATCCCCGATTTATCAATCGACGATTATTACCCCCCCCTCTTATTTCGTACCGGACGGAGACCGACCCTTGCCACCCTGACACTTGACCTTTGCGACACCGGGTTTAACCCGATCACCGTCGCGAAAATAGCACGAGACCAGCCGCAGCCAACGGAACGAAAACCCCGTTTATTAAGTAAATGGGATATTTTTATAGCGCGCTGGAAAGTGTTCTCGGAACGGTTCCAAAGTGAGGTGAACGCCGCCGGCTCGACGCTCTGATCGCGCAGTTCGAAGTTTTACCCGATTCGCGCAGTTCGAAGTTTTATACCACTTGTCTAAGCAGACAACGCCAGGCACAGAACACTCTCAGAAAGCATCGTACGTGAGGGGCATCCCATTCAGGCCGGATGATCAACTGAGATGGGTCCTCATCGTCCGCACACAAGTCTAAATGCTTATGGGTGGTGAATCCCATACTCATAGACAAGTCGCCTCAACCATGTTATCGATTGAATCCTAACTCTTACATAGACTTACTCCAGCCCGATCACTTAGTCGGGGTCTAGGGCGGGCTCGATCATACAACAAAGTGTGCACGTGACAGAGTCACGAACAATCGCATCGCGATGCCCCAAGCTGCGCACATCTAAGGGCCACTTGGTGTATAAAAGACCGCCAGCCAGATCACAACTAAGGTCTCGAAAACCCATACCAAGACATGCATGTTATAAACATACACGCAGCACACATGTCTAGTATGAACAGCAGGTATCATCACATAACTCTACAAAGTGTATCTTTATTGACTTTCACATAGAGCATACAAAGATCACATGTCTGTGATCAACATTACATCATACAACGGAAGCAAATTAGGTCTGAGTACAGACAAGTTTAACAAAGGGCTTACAGAAGCCTTATAAACATACATGCCCTTCCACGAGGGACCAGACTGCTCTCTGGGACTATGCTAACTTAGTCAACGTCGAGCTTCAGGAAGGTGACTCCATCGGGGTCCGGGTTCTTATCTAAAACATAGAATAAGCAAACGTGAGTACAAAGTCGTACTCAGCAAGACTTACATCAGAACTACACTACTCATGCTCAAGTATCAAGGTAAAGGGAGGTGGGGTTTCATCATGAAGAAGTGCGAGCTTTGACTTGGCTAGTCCTATACTACGAGTACCAGACTTGAGGTAAGAAGCGTACACGAGTCCACTACATGTCTCCAACCAGTACACCACTATGGTTACTTCCTCGACTTCCCCACGAGCAGCACACCATAGCACTGACGCTTATCTTTCAAGTTTTAGAAGTATCCATTCAAGTTGTCTAATAATCAGGTACAGGTTCCAAGCAGTCCTTAACCGCGGACGCGGCTATCGGGATAGTTTTGTTAACCTTGCAAGGGTGTAAACTACACACACATGACCATCTGTTACCGCCAGTTCTCGCCACCGTTCAAGAGGTGATAACGAGGATGTTCACCACGACACTTCGCTCACAACCGGTCTATTCCAGGAGTGGACTATCTGAGTTGCCTCCGCTCGAGAGCCCGGCCGGATCAACGAAACGGACTCAAACAATGCAAGTGACCGAGACGCCACATCTGGGAGATGGTTTTCCTGCCTCAAAGGTAAACCCACATATCTATATGATGCAACCATTCCTTCATTATTTTTCTATGCACATGCCAAATGGAAAGCCCGAACTAATGTGACTCCTGGACGTCAACACGGATCAAGGTACTAGGCCGAGAGGGGTCAGTGAGCCCAATGTGTGGTTGTACTCTTTGTCTTGGATTACCATACAATAACTCGGTGCTTAAGGTGGTGTTCAACGAGACAACCCACTGTGTACTCCTACACAGCCTCTCATCGTTCACCTTGTATTAGGGTGGATTCACCGACACAGTTTCACTTTCGTCACCACCATGTTCACTATCATCCCGACTCACATCAAAAGCAACCTCATTGTACCACTAAGCATGCAATAAGCAGTAACAGTTGCAGGGGCCACATGATATCAATCAAATCCTATGTCAGCTAGGATTGTGGTTTGCTTACTACTGTGACAAGATGATAGGTCATGCATCGGATATGGGATCAGCTATGCGGTAGAATCGACACAAGGTGATCTCCTAACCATGCATAAGAGAGACTGAGAGGGAATTGAGATTTTATAGAAATGATCAATGGGGTTTGCTTGCCTTGCTGACGAGGTTCACACACGGTGTCTTCAACGAAGGGGGTGGCCTCCGGTTCCGGTTCCACTTCTATCAAGCAAACAAAGCAATCAAGGGATAAATATAATTGCGATGCTCAAGCACATGATAAGTTGTGAAAACATGATGTACATGGTACCGATGAGTTGACAATTCCATTTAATTGAAGTGTATTACAAAATAATTGCAAATTCAAACTTAAAATTTGAATTCAAATTAAGCCATATGCGAACTTGCTACTGTTTCCCCATTTTAAATTGGTCAAATTAATGCTCTCAAGTGTGCTACCTGATGTCTGGCATATTGTATTCCAAACTTGTTTTGCTTGTATCTTTTTAACCGTAACTCCGTTTGGAGTGTTCTTTATATGTAACTTGATTAGTTTTTCATGTACTTTGTGTTTATGCTATTGTTTGCTGCTGTTAACCAACATAAAATATGGTTTAGGGCAGAACAGTACCAAATACTTAAATTGTCGTGTGGCACTTAGAGTATGGCATGGTTAGGGTGTTGCCTCACTTAAAATGACTAGCATAGATAGTTTACTTTGTGCTTTACCTCTTGTAATGTTTGTGTGCTATGCCATGCTTGAGTGAGATGCCATGTTAACAACCTTTGTTGATCACCTGTAGCTAAAAAACTTGAGCCCTTCTAAACGTGCGGTATCGTCATGTGTGACGAGTACTGCACTTAACCTGTTAGTAGTCGCTCTCGATGGTAGGTGCGGTGTCTCGTGTTGTCTTCTTGTTGATGCTTGCTCGTGATTGCTTCATAGTAATAGATGCTTGCTCGTTGATTGCTTTCTAGTGTTTACCCTCTTGTGTGCTTCCGCGGGTACCTCTCGGAGACGTTGCGAGCTTGCGGTCAACTACACCTTCGGAACCCGACTTATCAACAGGCAAGGACTATACATTACTTATGATCCATTCTATTTCAACCAGCTGTTTGCATGCTAGTCTAGGTTAGGCTCGATGTTTGATCCTACCACATGTTTACAGCCTCTTTCAAACTGATACATCCATGTCCCCTCCCAGCAAACCATGTACTGCTATGTTACTATTGCTCGTTGCTCAGCCCCTGCTTAGTATGCATGCTTAGGATGCTACGATGTTACCCTGTTTCTCTTTGGTTTGGTCTATCACATTATTATATTGTTGTGGATGATATGATTATTATAATGTTGACTATATTCGACGAAGGATGGAAGGTCTAGGCTATCCCGCCCCGACGCTTTGTTCCATTCGAGTCACCTAGGATCCGAGTTCCGTGTATTGGTTTTAAGACTGAGCGTGCCTAACCGCGTGTGGGATTTTATGTGGTCCCCTCTTCTTACCTATCTAGCTTGAAACATTTCTAGTGGTGGCCCAAGATGGTTTTACCTTTTGAAAAACGTGTGTTTGCGAGTGTCGACCTCGCAGATTTTCAAACAACTCGGGCCAGCGGAGATATGGTTTATTTGTTGGTCCAAACCTGGAAGCTCGGGGGTTGCCCACATAGTTTGGGTAACTAACCCGACCTCGTCCAGACGGCCGGCTTTTGAGTTGGATGTCGACTCACCGGGGGCCACCCGGATTTGTGCGTTGTTAGTTAGAGGGACCTGTCGTTCCGGATCTCTTGGGACTAAATCCTAAAATGGTTGCCTATCATGGGTAGCAACTGAGAGAGATGGGCGTACGTGCGGAGCCTTGTAATGGGAAGTTGGTACACCCCTGCAGGGTTAAATCTTTTCGAGAAGCCGTGTCCACGGTTATGGACGACTTGAGACCTACTCCTTGTTCATAGACAACAACAGTTGAGATAATCTTAATATAACCTGATCAACGTGTGTGTGCCTTGACTGCTTCTTCTTCGTTGGGATGCGAAGAGGAGGACAAGGATAGGATAGGTGTTATGTTTGCGTAAGTAGGTGGATATCATACTTGTTGGAGGCGATTCCTCATCGGATGCTTGGCTTCTTATCTTACTCTCTAGATCGTTAGCCACTTAATAAATGCTAGTGCGGCAGCAACCTCACCACTAACCCCATCCTTACCGTAAACTACTAGTTGTCCTAGAATGACGAGTGATGAAGTCCTTGCTGGGTCAGTTTACCACTACAGTTGGATGTTGAGTACTTCTACACTCATGATACTACCCCCAAACACTTTTCAGGGTTCTTAATCGACAACAGGTATGGTGATCGACGTTTTACGTGGAGACTCGACGACGACTAGTTATGCGGATCCCGGCGGAGGGACTAGACCCGTGTGGTTATGGGGATCGATGTTTTTCTCTTTGACAGTAGGCATTTGATTGTAGTATGTACTCAGACATATATCTTCCGCTGATGTAATGTATTAAGGCAGTTGTATGCCGATTGTATGAGATGGTGTATCCTTGTATCTATAATGTTGTGATATCATGTTGGAAATCCTGGGCATATGGCTATGTCATATGTCGCGGTGGGACCGATATGTGCTTCGTCCCCGGATCTGGATGGAAACATCTAGATCTGGAAAAGTACCGCATATCGGGCCTTACAACTTGGTATCAGAGCCTTACCGACCGTAGGACCCCTTCTCTGGCCGAAGTCGAGTCTAGACAAAAACTATTTTGTTGTTACTAAGTTAGTTATCGGAGAGTAGGATTCTTTTTCCTCCTTACCGATGCTCTGGTCAGGACAAGTGGCATAAGTATTTTATTCTCGCCGTATCCCCCTTCAATCTCTAGGATCTCGAGTGTGTGGAGTTCCGGAATAGTTACAATGTCTTGCTTGCAGCATATTGTCTAGATTCTGATCTCAGGTTTGGGAAATCCTGTAGTACCTTTAGATCTTCCGACTCTGTGTAAACATCTTGGTCTTCTGTTGACATCAGTCCTCTTGCCCAGTATCCTCACGATTTTAGTTAGAATGCTTCCCTTGATCATTCTTTCTTTTGTCTCCCGATGGTTCCGTTCTTCGACGTCGCCATCTCTCTGCGGAAATTTATCTCGACAGAAGTTCGACGTCGATATGGAGCAGAGTCCCTTGTTGGTGGTGTTGAAGATTGTCGACTCTCTTTTCTCTTATCCCCTGTCCACCGGATCGTCCTAGATCTCGGGACGAGATCCCTTGTTGGTGGTATTGTATTGTAACAGCCCAGATTTCACAAAAATCAAAATTTTTGTTTTCGGTGTGAATTTTTTGTGTTGTTTGCCTCCCCGATTTATCAATCGGCGATTATTTTCCCCCCTCTTATCTCGTACTGGACGGAGACCGACCCTTGCCACCCTGACACTTGACCTTTACGACACCGGGTTTCACCCGATCACCGTCGCGAAAACCGCATGAGACCAGTCGCAGCCAACGGAACGAAAAACCCCGTTTAATAAGTAAACGGGATATTTTTATAGCGCACAAGAAAGTGTTCTCGGAACGGTTCCAACGCGAGGTGAACTCCGCCGGCTCGAAGCGCTGATCGCGCAGTTCAAAGTTTTACCCGAATCGGAGGTCCTGCGGACCCCCGGCGGTCAGAAACGTAAACACCACGCGCGCGAGAGAAAAACCGGGGATATTTTTGCAAACTGCCAGCCACCTGGCTATATAAAGAACACCACTCCCCCACCCCTTTCTAGGGTTTCCCTGAGCCAAAATTGCAGCCACCCCCTCAACTTTGCCCCAAAACCTACCCCATTTTCGCTCTAAACCCTAGCCCAGATCTGGAAATCAACCCCAGCCCCCAGCTCTATCTCTCCTCCGGCCCAACCGCGCCGCCTCCCTGCCTCCACGGCTGCGCCGCTGTCTTCGGCGAGCCGCCCGCCGACCGCCGCCTGCAGGTCTCCTCTGCCCCGGCTCCTCTCCTCCTCCCTCTTCCCTCACCTCATTCCTCCCCTCCTCGCAGCCACAGACGCGCCGCCGCCATGGCCATATGCGGCCGGACCAGGGAGCTCGCGCCGCCTCGTGACAGGGCCGCCGCCGCCGCCCCTCCGGCCGGATCCGGCACCCCGGCCTTCGCCGCGCCCGTCCTCGCGCCTCCTTCTCCGAAGATAAAATGACTTCTTTAGAAAAATTGAGTGGAAACTATTTAAATAATTGTTTGACATTTTTGTGAATTACTAAAATATTTTATAATTAAATAAGGTCATCAAAAAATGTATTTATTTTTATTTATTTTTTTGGAAAATATGTTCTTTGCATAATTTTCTTTAGGTTATCTGAAGAATTTAAAAATTTATTTCATATTTTTCTGTTGTGTATTTTTTTGTAATATTGTTTGAAGTTTCGGATTTAAAGAAAAAAACTGTACCCAGTCGGCCCAGTAGCCTTTTCTCGCCGCGGGCGGAATTTGAGCCCAAGACGGATTTCAAAAAAATAATTCTTTTCGAGCTATATAAGATTTCGAAAATTTTCTTTTTCGTTTTTTTTAGAAACCTTAAATCCTCCGCGCCTTGATTTTCATGCCGCCGCAGGCGAACCTCGGGATCCGCGCCGCCGACGAACCGCAATTTCCGTGTTGCGACGTCTCGATTTCTGCGTCGCCGCCGGCGAACCTCGGTTTCCGCGCCGACGAACCTCGATTTCCGTGCCCGGCGAACCTCGGTTTCCATGCCGTCGCCACGTCAACGGTACTTCAGCAATTTTGTCCTGTAGCGAAAAGGACCTGTTTGCGATAGAAACTTCTATTTTAATTACGATTAGGCCCTTTTTCACAAATTTCATCCTAGAACCGTTTTAGCTATATCTTTTAAACCATAGCTCCGTTTTAGTTAATTCTTTTTGGGTTGCGACCGTTACGAAAAATCCTATCCAGTGGACCGAAGTTTTCAGTTTTCACATTTGAATTTGTACAGATTTAAATTTGGAATTTCCGGTGACCGTATCTTTTATACGGTGTATCTGTTTTCGCCGATTCCAGTTGCGGTGGGATCGTGGTGACGTGTAGATATCGTTTAGCTACTGTTTAGTTGGTTTTCTTGCTGATCATTGGGTTATTTTATTGTTTCATTGTTTATGTGTTATGGTGTATTGAATGCTTCATTGTTTGATTGTGTAGATTGTCCGGAGTGCAGAAAGGATCAAAAATAAGTCTTAGAGTACTTCAACACCATTCAAGGCAAGTTTCACTTTTGGTTATGCTCATGCTATGTTTCTGTGCATGTGAAATATTACTACCTTATGCTGAAACCTGGTAGGATAGCCACATGTTTTGATTGATCATTATATCCAATGTTGTTATGTTTTAGTATTTGTTGTGCTATGTGATTATATGCTTACTGTTGCAATGATAATCATGGGGGGAATTATTGCGTTTTTCAAGTGTTGTGAAAACATTATTATAGTTTTATATCCCGAGGGCTCTACAATACTCACGAAACCATGATCCCGAGGGCTCTCATGGCTGCCATTAGAAATCCTATGATCCCGAGGGCTCTCATAGGCGGTTTAGTTAGATGTTATCCTTTGTGGGTTGATATTAACTTAAGATGATAAAAAAAGGTTAAGTAGTAAATAGAAGTAGGTGAATACGAACTTTATGTACAACGAACCAAGCTTGATTCGTGTTATTGATTTGAAATTAGTTGTAGGATTGCTTTATCACTTATGTTACTTGCCGTACAAATCATATGTACTGACCCGTGTTCGGGCTGTAACCTTCGTGTTGCAGGTTTCTCAGAAGATTAGTGTGTTATGATAGGGTTGCGAGTCTACACTCAACATGTCCCTTGTGGATGTTGATGGGACTCCTCGCTACTGGTTTTGCTTCCGCTATAGCTATATTCAATAAGCTTGCCTTGAACTATGCAAGTTGTTATTTGTTTTGAATTCTGGATCATACAATGCAATAATGATGCACTTGTACTTTGATATAAAACTGTTATACTGTGTGTTCTAGCGAGATCAATCCAGGGACTAGCAAATGATCACAGAGACTCCGATTCTAAGTGAATTGGGTCGTTATAGATGGTATCAGAACTGTGTGTTGACTTTAGGTCGTAGCCCTAGAAAATGGATTAAAAAAGTCATAGGAGTGAAAACTCTACTTTGTAACCTTTGCCTACTTATTAGTCTTTACACTCGTATTCATATCTTCATTCATTGTTGACTATCTTCTCTTTTAAATTGTAGATGACCCTTGTATTCATATTAGTGTTACATGAGTAAGATTAGTTGGAAGACCACCATTTTTAAGATAATTTATCGTTATGCGTCTAGTTGATTTTAGGATTGTTTGTGGTTGTGTGGCTTGTGTGTTTGCTGGAGCTTGATTGTTATTGTGTGCTTATGGGTAGTGATTCCCCTTAGACCTGTTTCTATCTAAACCTTACCTCTTCTCACCCACCAGATGCCACCGAGACGTGACCCTACGGGCAATGGGGACAACAACAATGAAGTTCCAGCCTACATGCAACAGTTACTTCAAGGACAAGCCCAGTTGATCCAGTTGCTCACTCAGAATATGGGCAACAACAACAACAATGCGCCACCCCCACCCCCATGTGTCGACACGCTTGCTAGGTTCCTGAGGTTAAATCCTCAGAGGTTCTCTAGCACTCCTGAACCAATTGTGGCGGATGACTGGCTTTGCTCAGTGAGCCGGAACATGGAGACAGTTGGTTGTATTGAGGCAGAGATAGTGAGGTTTGCCTCACATTTGTTGGAGGGTCCTGCCGCAGCATGTTGGGACCACTACTTGGTGACTTATCCCATCGACACCATCACTTGGGCGCAGTTTCAGGCTGCTTTTCACGACGCACATGTCTCTGTAGGCGCCATGGCTCTGAAGAAGGAGTTCCGCAGTTTTCGCCAGGGAGGTCGCACAGTAGCAGAGTATGTGGAGGAATTTAACAAGCTCGCCCGCTATGCTCCAAATGATGTCAACACGGATGCAGTCAGGCAGGAGAAGTTCTTGGAGGGTCTCAACGATGAGTTGGGAGTTCAGTTGACTATGGCCACCTTTGCAAATTGTCAGGGGCTTATTGATATGGCTATTGTACTTTAGGGAAAGCACCATGCCATAGAAAATCGCAAAAGGAAATACAACAACAACAATGACAAGTATAACTCAGGAGTTCAACAGAAGCCTCGTACTACATCAACATACCCTGATGTGCATAATGAACAGGGTAAGCACAATGGTCATGGATATAACTCAAATGGAGGGGACACCAATCAACCACACACCCCTTCGACGCATAGGAGGGATATGAGCAAAGTAATCTGTTTCAATTGCAAGAGGCCTAGACATTATGCAAGAGACTGCACTGAACCAACTAGAGGGAATGGGTATTCTGGAGAAAAGAAGTCCGATCATTTTGAAAGAGAGCATGTGAATCATGTCACTGTGGGGAAATCTGGACGAAGGAGGTGTGATCATGTGGAGAGAGGATATGTGAATTACGTCGATGTGGAAAGTTTCAATAAAGCATTAGACTTGGAATCCGGTAAGATTCTAATCTAGTCCCAGTATTGTGGTCATTCCTTACAGTAATGGTGCATCACTTTTCTCATATCAAGTTGAAAAGAAGCATGGAATTTCCATAAGGGGTTGATTTTGGATTTCTCTAGGTACGAATCTTTAACCATTGCTAGCCAATTCGAATCTCGAGGACGAGGTTCATTTTAAGGGGGGTAGTATGTAACATCCCACAATTTCTCAAATTTTGGAATTTTAATTAAGTAAATTATATTAATGTTTATTTGCTTGATATGTTTGACTTTTACTGGGATCTGAAACTTTTGCACTTCAATTGAATAATATTATGATAGGGAATAAAAATACTTTCCCTATTATTCATTCTCGGTGTTTTGGTTGTTATTATTTAAAACATATCCAACAAAATAAAAGGAGAGAAGGTAATATGACCCTTCGTTATAAAAGAAAATTGGAAATGTTGTAATGTGATTTTATTTTAATTTAATTGGAGTTATTTAAATAATTTTTAATTCAAAATAATAATAACATGAGAGAAGATAAAATGACTTCTTCAGAAAAATTGAGTGGAAACTATTTAAATAATTATTTGAAATTTTTGTGAATTTCTAAAATATTTATAAATAAATAAGGTCATTGAAAAATGTATTTATTTTTATTTATTTTTTTGGAAAATATGTTCATTGCATAATTTTGTTTAGATTATTTGAAGAATTTAGATATTTATTTCATATTTTTCTGATGTGTATTTATTTTTGTAATATTGTTTGAAGTTTCGGATTTAAAGAAAAAAAAACTGTACCCAGTCGACCCAGTAGCCCTTTTCTCGCCGAGGGCACAATTTGAGACCGAGACGGATTTCAAAAAAAATATTTCTTTTCGGGCTATATAAGATTTCGAAATTTTTCTTTTTCGTTTTTTTTAGAAACCCTAAATCGTCTGCGTCTCGATTTCCGTGCCACCGCAAGCGAACCCTAGGATCCGCGCCGCCGACGATCCTCGGTTTCCGTGCCGCCGCAGGCGAACCTCGGTTTCCGCGGCGACGAGCCTCAATTTCCGTGCCCGACGAACCTCAATTTCCGCGCCGGCGAACCTCGGTTTCCGTGCCGTCGCCACGTCAGCGGTACGTCAAAATTTTTTTCCTGTAGCGAAAAGGACCTGTTTGGGAGAGAAACTTTTATTTTAATTACGATTAGGCCCTTTTTCACAGATTTCACCCTAGAATCGTTTTAGCTATATCTTTTAAACAGTAGCTCCGTTTTGGTTAATTCTTTTTGCGTTGCGACCGTTACGAAAAATCCTATCTTGTGGACCTAATTTTTCAAAAGTTTTCAGTTTTCAAATTTGAATTTGTACTGATTTAAATTTGAAACTTCCGGTGACCGTATCTTTTATACGGTGAATCTGTTTTCGCCATTTCCAGTTGCGTTGGGATCGTGGTGACGTGTAGATATCGTTTAGCTACTGTTTAGTTGGTTTTCTTTCTGTTCATTTGGTTATTTTATTGTTGCATTGTTTATGTGTTATGGTGTATTCAATGCTTCATTGTTTGATTGTGTAGATTGTCCGGAGTGCAGAAAGGATCAGAAATAAGTGTTAGAGTACTTCAACACCGTTCATGGAAAGTTTCACTTTTGGTTATGCTCATCCTATGTTTCTATGCATGTGAAATATTACTACCTTATGCTGAAACCTGGTAGGATACCCACATGTTTTGATTGATCATTATATCCAACGTTGTTATGTTTTAGTATTTCTTGTGCTATGTGATTATATGCTTACTGTTGCAATGATAATCATGTGGGGAATTATTGTGTTTTTCAAGTGTTGTGACAACATTATTATTAGTAAACTAGTAACTTGCAATTGAGGTACTGTAGATTGGTATTGCATCATGAGGTCTCTGTAATATTAACGTATGATGGTTTGTGTGGCATTGCACCCTGAGCGCTCTGCAATGTTCACTTGGTGTCTAGGTAGTGGCACTGTATCCTGAGGGCTCTACAGTGTTCATGATAGGACTATGTTGCATCCTGAGGGCTCTGTAACAGTCACGAATGTGTTTGTAGTGGCATCGTATCGTAAGGGATCTATTATGTTCACGAATAGGAGGTACGTGTGCTATTGTATCCTGAGAGCTCTACAATACTCAAGAAACCATGATCCCGAGGGCTCTCATGGCTGATAGGGTGATGTTTCATCCTGAGGGCTCTGTAACAGTCACGAATGTGTTTGTAGGGGCATCGTATCCTGAGGGCTCTATGATGTCCACGAATAGGAGGTACGTGTGCAATTGTATCCTGAGGGCTCTACAATACTCACGAAACCATGATCCTGAGGGCTCTCATGGCTGCCATTAGAAATCCTATGATCCCGAGGGCTCTCATAGGCGGTTTAGTTAGATGTTGTCCTTTGTGGGTTGATATTAACTTAAGATGATAAAAAAAAGGTTGAGTAGTAAATAGAAGTAGGTGAATACCAACTTTATGTACAACAAACCAAGCTTGATTCGGGTTATTGATTTGAAATTAGTTGTTGGATTGCTTTATCACTTGTGTTACTTGCCGTACAAATCAGATGTACTGACCCGTGTTCGGGCTGTAACCTTCGTGTTGCAGGTTTCTCAGAAGATTAGTGTGTTATGATAGGGTTGCGAGTCTACACTCAGCATGTCCCTTGTGGATGTTGATGGGACTCCTCGCTACTGGTCTTTCTTCCGCTATAGCTATATTGAATAAGCTAGCCTTGAGCTATGCAAGTTGTTATTTGTTTTAAATTCTGGATCATACAATGTAATAATGATGCACTTGTACTTTGATATACAACTGTTATACTGTGTGTGCTAGCAAGTTCGATCCAGGGACTAGCACTTGATCACAGAGACTCCGATTCTAAGTGAATTGGGTCGTTACAGAAGAGGAGGACAAGGATAGGATAGGTGTTATGTTTGCGTAAGTAGGTGGATAGCAGACTTGTTGGACGCGATTCCTCATCGGATGCTTGGCTTCTTATCTTACTCTCTAGATCGTTAGCCACTTCATAAATGCTAGTGCGGCAGCAACCTCACCACTTACCCCATCCTTACCGAAAACTAGTAGTTGTCCTAGAATGACGAGTGATGAAGTCCTTCCTGGGTCAGTTGACCACTACAGTTGGATGCTGAGTACCTCTTTACTCATGATATGTAACAGCCAAGATTTCACAAAAATTAAAATTTTTGTTTTCGGCGTGAATTGTTTTATTGTCTGATTTGTTTGCGGTATTTTCATCCCCGATTTATCGATCGGCGATTATTTTTCCCCCTCTTATCTCGTATCGGATGGAGACCGACCCTTTCCACCATGACACTCGACCTTTGCGACACCGGGTTTCACCCGATCACCGTCGCGAAACCGCACGAGGCCAGACGCAGCCAACGGAACGAAAAACCCCGTTTAATAATTAAACGGGTTATTTTTATAGCTCGCCGGAAAGTGTTCTCAGAACGGTTCAAGCGCGAGGTGAACGCCGCCGGCTCGATGCGTTGATCGCGCAGTTCGATGTTTTACTCGAATCGGAGGTCCTGCGGACCCCCGGCGGTCAGAAACGTGAGCACCGCGCGCGCGAGAGTAAAACCGGGGATGTTTTTGAAAACTGCCAGCCACCTGGGCTATATAAAGACCACCAGACTCCCACCCCTTTCTAGGGTTTCCCTAGTCCAAAGTTGCAGCCACCCCCTCAAACATAGCCCCAATTTTCGCAATTTTCCCATTTTTCCCAAAAATCCTAGCTCCTTGCGGTCTGGACCGTCGGATCGGCCGATCCAACGGCCCAGATCGGCCCTGTGCTCCAGCCTTCTCTCTCTCTCTCCCATGGACGCGCCCGCGAGGACGCCGCCGCCGGCCAGCCGGGCTGCGCGCCCTGGCCACCTCCTCCTCTCCCCCGGCGAGCTCTCCTCTCCCGCCCCCTTCCCTCCTTCTCCTCTTCTCACCCCACCTCCCTCTTCCTTGCAGCTCACAGCGGGAGCCACCGCCAGCCACCAGTGCGCGCCATGGTCGGAGCCGCCCTGGTCTCCTTGCTGTGCCGCCGGAAGACGGCCAGGTCGGGCCGCCGCGACCTCCCGGCGCCCCTCCCGCGCCCGACCCGTCGCTCCTGGACCCAGCCGCGCCCCTCCTCAGCCTCGCCGGAGCTTCCTGCTCGCCGGCAAGGCCGCCGCCGGCCACCACCCAGTTCGGGATCGGGAGGCGCCCCGATCAGATCGGCTGAACCCAGCGCCATGGGCTGGCCTGCCGGTGCAGCCCAACTTCCTGGCCCAGCCGCGACCTCCTCTGGCCTCTTGGGCCTCGTCCAAGTGGTAAGCGCCCCATTTTTTTTCTTTTTTTCTTTTTGTTGCTGCGGCTGCTCTGTTAGGCCCAGTTGCTCCGAATTCGGCCCGTTTAGTTTTTTTTTCTGCTAGGTTTTTTTATTTATTAATTTTGGCATTTTGTGTTATTATTGTGCGGTGCCCGTATCTTTTTAACCGTAGCTCGGATCGCGATGCGTAAAACATGAAAATTTCTTAGTATTTCGTGTAGTTTAATAAAATGTGCTTGTTTGCCATGTTTGACTTTGTTTACATGTTGTTTGCCTGCTAATTACATGCCATGCCACTTTAACTGTAATTGCCATATCTTTTTAACCGTTGCTCTGTTTAAATTGTTCTTTATATGTAACTTGACTAGAATTGCATGTAGATTGTGTTTATGCTGTTCTTTCTTGCTAAATAAAATAATAAAATATTGTGTAGGGAAAAACAGTACCAAATTCCATTTTTATCGTGGGGTCCGCAATAGTTTGCCATGTATAGATTTTACCCCCACTTAAAGTGACTAGATCAGGTAGTTATTAGTAACAATATCTTTCATATATTTAGAGTAAAGAGGTTACTTAATAGCATCAGTCAAACGGATTTGAAGAAAAAGAGGTTTCATCCACTCACAAAACTTGTTGTAATGCTCTTCTTCTTTGGTTTTGATGGACTTACTTGGGAAAGGCATGGGTTTCTGTACCCATGATTCTCATTCCTTCCCATGTATCCTTGCAAGAAAGACTTCTCTAGTATACTTCATCCTCTTATCGGGTGCTTCTTCTTCACGAACCTCGGGTGGATCATTCTTTTCAGCATATTTTTCAGGTTCAGCACCGTCTTCAGTCTCAGCATCGGAGGTAGATATGTTGTTTGGATCAACATCTTGTTCTTCTTCTTCTATAGGATCATTGGAATTGTCAGCTTCCTTGTGTTTCTTCTTCTTATTCTTCTTCTTTGTAGAGCTAACAATTTCTTCTTCCTGCACTTGAGAATGTTGCTCGATCCTCTTTGGATGCCCTTCTGGATAGAGAGGGTCCTGGGTGTGTGTTCCACCCGGGTCTTTATACCATAAGCATGTAAATTGTCCTGTTTGGCACTATTAGCAAGCAAATCTTTTTGTACATTAAAAATTTGTTCAAGCTGAGTTTGAACCATATGAAAATGCATCACAAGACATTTAACATCATTAACTGTTCTTCCTAGAACATCAAGCAAATTTTTTATAGCAAGAGTATTATCATGCAACTGACCTTGTAGCTTCGCATTGAAGTGATTCTGCTTCATAATAAAATTATGAAGCTCATCTAAACATTGGTCAGGAGGTTTACCTTTAGAGATGTCACTTGCATTGAAATCTAAAACAGAGTGTACCTCTACCATAGGTGGGTGAGTGGTGGGATTCTCAATTGGCAGTAGATTCTTCACGTCTTTAGCTTTAATTCCTTTCTCTCTTATAGACTTCTTTGCTTCTTGCATATCTTTGGGGCTTAGGACAATCTTGCCCCTCTTCTGTGGTGGTGAAGGTGGTTCAGACACGGACCAATCTTCATGGATTTTGGCAATCTTGCCCATCAATTCTTCCGCGTCGTCCGGTGTTCTTTGCCTGAAAACACAACTAGCACAACTATCTAGATAGGATTTAGACCCATCGGTTAGACCAGCATAAAAGATATCAAGTAATTCATTCTTAGGTATCTCATGTCCCGGTCTAGCCTTTAGCAAACTGCAAAATCTCCCCCAAGCTTTAGGGAGATGCTCATCCTGCAACTGCTTAAAGTTATAAATTCTTTGTAAAGCAGCATCTTGCATATGAGCAGGAAAATACTTATCAACGAAAAATATAGCCATATCTTGAGGACTCTGAATGGAACCACATGGTAGTGCATCATACCATGCTCTAGCATCTCCTTTCAAGGAAAAAGGAAAAATCTTAGTCACATAGAAGTTCCGAATCCTTTCATCAGTAGTAAACAAGCCACCCAACTCAGTGAGTATGGCCAGGTGCTCGATAGCATCATCATTTTCTCTACCATAAAAGGGACCAGCTTCAACTTTGGATATAAGTGAAAGATCAACAGAGAAATTATAATCAGGATCAGTGATGCATATAGGCGACGTAGCAAAAGTAGGATCAGGAGTAAACTTGTTCTTCAGGGAATGCTTTGCTTGTAACTTCTTTATAGTAGGAGGGTCGGAATCAGCACATTCATTTAGCTCCCTGCATAAATCATCATCAAGTATAACATAATCATCCTCAAGGAGTTTCTCCTTAAGGCCAGCAAGGTCATGAATTTTTCCAAAAGGTGTTTGGGAAACAGGATTTTCAACACCCGAGAATCGGGCAGCAACAGCAATTTGTTCTTCAATAAATGAACCAAGTGAACCTCGTCTCATACGGGATGGTAGGATCGGAACCTTGGGGTCTCCTTTCTTACCCATAGTGGATAGCGTGCAGCAGGTAGGATACTTCAAGTAGACCTGTAAATAAAGCTATGGTCCCCGGCAACGGTGCCAGAAAATATTACTTGATAACCCTCAACTGTAGGGGATCGAGATAGTCTTCGCGGGTAAGATAACCTAATTTATTGATTCAAAACTTGTGGACACAAAGAATACGTACAGGCTTTGTCAATTGAGTTGTCAATTGAACCGCACCTGAAATAAACACTTGCTTGCACAAAGGTATTAGTAGCAACTGTGATACGGTGGTAATGGTGGTGGTGATAATAGCGGTAGTGGAACAGCAAAGGTAAAATAGAAAAAGTAAACAACTAGTAACCAGCAGGAAAGAAAACACTGTAGGCTAGGGATATCGATGGTTGGGCGCTGCTTGGATGAGAAAGAACATGTAATAGATTCTAACACAGGCAAGGCTCACAGAAAAGAAAGGATCATCTAGGCAAATAGCAAACATCAGGCATGTATCCCAAGGTAGTTGTACGTGTTTGCAATAAGAACTTTGCACAACATCTTTTGTCCTACCCTCCCGCTACAAACGGGGCCAAAAGGAACTTAGGGAGATTGAGGTACTCCTGTCAAAGAGCACCGGAACAAAGCATTAACACTTCATGGATACATAGAATCCTCAAATTATAGTCCATCCCCTTTGGTGTCCCAAGCTGTCACCATTGGGATCGCCTGTTCCGGACCATAATAGGTCCATACAACTCATAGATAGGATCAAGAACACCACAAAATCAAGAAACAAAAGGTTGATCAAATCTGAAATCATGGTACTCGGATGGCCCTCGGGCCCAAAGTGGCAAGCATTAAGAGCAAAAGTTGTAACAAAGATGATAAACACCATGTAGATGATAGGGAACATGCCCCCAACAATCCGATTGAACTATAACATGATCTAACTCATCCAATCCCAACCATCGCCTTTTCCTACAACAGGTAATTACTCACACATGAGAGAGGAAGTCATGGAGGGGTGATGGAGAGGCGATGATAATGACGATGGCGATGATTTCCCCTCACCGGAGGCCAAAGCAGCCTCGAGATTAGCTCTCCCGTGGAAGAACAGAGGGTTGCGGCGGCTCCGCGATGTAGATTGGAAAAGCGAGTTCTGTTCTGGGGTTTCTGCGTCGGGAGAATAAATAGGGGCCAAGGTAGGTCACCAGGGGGTGTGAGACCCAGCCAGGAGGGCAGGTGGCGCGGCCAGGGGCTGGGCCGCGCCAGGCACCCTCCTGACTGCCCCCTGGCTGCCCTGTGGCCCCCATTTGGATCCTCGGAAGCTTCCGGAACACTGATTTTTTATATATTTTCTTGGGATTTTTCCAGCGTACCTAAATATCCAGAAACCTGCACAAAAGAAAACAGCACTGGTAGATTTGCTGAAAACAGCGTCAGTCCGGGTTAGTTTCGTTCAAATCATGCAAGAATGAAGCCAAAACAATAGCAAAAGTGTTTGGAAAAGTAGATACGTTTGTGACGTATCACCGTGCAGCATATCACGTCTTCACCACCAGCAGTTGTACAAGGGATAGGAAGCTGCAGCAGAGAGCCGGTATGGCTGTGACCATAGAGCCGTCCTGGCCTAGATGGATCAATTGGTCAGAACAACCAATCACTTGGACAAGAGATGATCACCCCCGAGTGGTAGAAAACCTAGGGGCCCTGGCTCTAGTAGTCTCTCCACAAATTGGAGTATACACACTTGACAAACTGCTCATGGATGGAGGAAGCAGCATCAACATCCTCTATTACGAAACCTTTCGCAGGATGGGATTGACCCAAAAACAGCTGCAACCCTCCAACACCGTTTCCCATGGAATAGTCCCAGGCAAGTCGGCACGCCCGATAGGTAAAATCTACCTGGAAACAACTTTTGGAAATGCTGAGAATTTCCGCTCCGAGCTCATACCCTTTGAAGTGGTAAACTCGAGAGTCCATATCACGCCATTTTGGGCAGACCGGCTTATGCCAAATTCATGGCTGAGCCATGTTACGTCTACCTAAAACTGAAAATGCCGGGTCCTAATGGCCCAATCAATATCGATGGAAGTTGCTCCAGGGCAGTGGAATGTGACGAACAACACGTCAAGTTTGCCGAGTCGACGCGCACCAAGGAGGACTTGTCAGCATACCAAGAAAAGGCAGACCCGGCAGATCCCACAATCCTGAAGAAACCGACTCCCGACAAGAACCCCAAATTTCAACCGGCTCAGGATACGAAGAAAGTCGACTTTGTCCCCGGTGACTCCTCTCAGCAGTTCATCATCGGGACAGAACTATCTGACAATCGGGACGTTTTCGACTGGAAAGCGCGCTCATCGAGTTCCTCCGTGAGAATCGGGACGTTTTCGCCTGGAAACCCTCTGATATGCCAGGCGTCCCGAGGGAACTTGCTGAGCACCACCTAAATATAGATCCAAAACTGAAGCCGATCAAGCAATTCCTTCGTCGCTTCAATGACGAGAGAAGAAACATTATTGGGGAAGAGATAGCCTGGCTCCTCGCTGCCGGATTTATCATGGAAGTCTTTTATCCAAAATGGCTTGCGAACCCGGTCCTCGTTTGTAAAAAAACGGGACCTGGCGCATGTGCATTGACTACATGGATTTAAACAAGGCCTGCCCGAAGGATCCCTTCGCACTGCCTTGTATTGATAAGATCATAGACTCGACTGCGGGATGTGAGCTCCTATGCTTCCTTGACGCCTATTCTGGTTATCACCAGATCAAGATGGCCCTTGAGGACCAAGAGAAAACGGCTTTCATCTCCCCTTTTGGGATCTACTGTTACACTTCCATGCCCTTCGGCCTTAAAAACGCGAGAGCCACGTATCAGCGAACAGTGCAGAGTTTCCTCAAAGAGCAGATTCGGCGCACTGTGCCTGCTTATGTGGATGATATAGTGATCAAATCCCAGTTGGCCGACTCACTTATCAGTGAGTTGACAGAAACCTTAAAAATTTTGCGCAAGTACCAGATGAAGTTAAACCCGGACAAATGCACCTTTGGGGTACCTGCAGGTAAACTCCTCGGATACATAGTATCAGAGAGAGGTATCGAGGGCAAACCCATAGAAAATCGAAGTTGTCATGACTCTTCAGAAGCCGGCCTCAGTAAAGGGAGTTCAACGACTCACATGATGTGTAGCTGCTTTGATCCGGTCCATAAGTCGACTTGGTGAAAAGGCAATCCCCTGTATCGACTCCTGAGGAAATCAGAAACATTTGTCTGGGATGACGAAGCTGATCAGGCCCTAGAGTCACTAAAGAAGCAATTATCTCAGGCTCCAATATTGGCGGCTCCCAAGCCTAAAGAACCAATGTTACTTTATATCGCTGCCAACAATCGAGCGGTCAGCACTGTAGTTTTTGTTGAGCGTATGGAAACCGACAAGGAGCACCCTCTGCAACGACCAGTTTATTACGTAAGTGAGGTTCTAATTTTACCAAAGCAACGCTATCCTCACTGGCAGAAATTGGTTCTTGGTGTATTCATGGCGAGTCAAAAACTTAAACACTACTTCCAGGAGCATCCGATAACTGTGGCCAGCTCAACACCACTTGCAGATATCATCAGAAACCGGGAAACAACGGGAAGGATTGCAAAGTGGGCCATAGAGTTGGGGGCTTATCAGATCAAATACAAGCCGCGAACTTCCATTAAGTCCCAGGCGCTAGCCGACTTCATTAATGACTGGACAGAAATCCAGACAGCACCGGAGAAACCAATCACCAAATACTGGACGATGAACTTCGATGGAAGCCGGCAACTCCAAGGGTCAGGAGCCGGCGTGGTTCTTACCTCACCTAAAGGGGAGAAATTCTACTATGTTCTTCAACTGAAGTTCACCTGTACCAATAATGCAGCAGAATATGAAGCCTTGCTCCACGGACTTCGGCTGGCTTGAGAAATGAACATAAATTTGATCAATTGCTATGGAGACTCTGATCTCGTTTCTCAAGAAGTGTCAGAAAATGGGATTCTAAAAATCCCATAATGGCAGCTTCTCGACGAGAGGTACAAAGACAAGCCGGATTTTTTGTTGGGTACCAGGTGGATCATGTGGACCATAGGGAAAAGAAAGCAGCAGATGCTCTATCCCGACTCGGCTCTCAGCGAAAGCCAGTCCCTCCAAACGTATTCCTGGATGTCCTAACAAAGTCGTCTGTACAACCACCAACAGAGCAAGACATAGCAGAGCCAGATCCAGATCCGGCTTTGCTTGATGAAATTCATGCTACGCCCTCTTGGGTCTTACCTTAGTTGGATTACAAGACTCGAGGAATACTTCTTCAAGATGAGATGTTGGCGCAGTGCTGCGGATGTTTTTGAGAGATGTGTCTCACGAGAAGAGGGAAGAGCCATCCTCAATGAAATACACTCTAGAGATTGCGGACACCATGCCAGCTCTCGTCCGCTTGTAGCTAAAGCCTTTCGAAATGGTTTCTATTTGCTTACGGCTCATGCGGATGCAGAGGACATAGTCAAGAAATGTGATGGATGTGAGCGCTATGCAAAACAATCTCATGTGCTAGCTCAAGAACTTCGTATGATACCTATCACTTGGCCCTTTGCGGTATGGGGACTTGATATGGTGGGACCTTTCAAAAGATCAGCCAACAAGAACACCCACATACTAGTGGCAGTAGAAAAATTCACCAAATGGGTGGAAGCAGAGCCGGTCAGCAAATGTGATGCAGCAACAACACTGAAATTTTTGAAAAAGATTATATACAGATTCGGATACCCCCACAGCATCATCACTGATAATGGTTCTAACCTATTAGAAGGGGTTATGCAGCGATTTTGCCAAAACGAGCACATCCGGCTCGACCATGCATCAGTGGCACATCCACAATCCAACGGACAAGCCGAGAGAGCCAACCAAGAGTTGCTCCGAGGCATCAAACCCCGACTGATAGTTCCTTTGAAAAGGACACCGGGTTGCTGGGAAGAGGAGTTACCCTCAGTATTATGGAGCATCCGGACGACTCCCAAGAGGTCGACAAGCTATACGCCCTTCTTCCTAGTTTATGGAGCAGAAGCTGTCCTCCCAAGTAACATACGTCACGACTCGCCTCGAGTCACTGCTTATGTGGAAGCCGAAAATGAGAAAGCAATACAAGACGCCTTAGATCTTCTCGATGAAAAACGAGATTTGGCTGCAGCTTAGTCGTGTATCTATCAACAAGATCTTCGACGCTACCATAGCCGTCGCATTAAAAGTCGGACTTTCCAGGAAGGTGATTTGGTGCTCCAACTCATACAGAAAAGAGATGGAATGCACAAGTTATCCTCTCCATGGTAGGGACCGTTTGTGGTCAGCAAGAACCTGTACAACGAATCCTATTAGCTAGTGGATATACGAGAGAAAGCGGACACGCGCACAAGCATGGGGGAGACTCCCCGGGCGTGGAACATCGCATAACTCCGTCCATACTACACTTGAGTAGAAACAGGAACATTACTGTACAAATTAACCAAGTCGACATATGCCGCACTGGCTTTCGCCATAATATACATATATATGCCGACATTGGTCGTGCCGGCTTTCGCCATCCAAATATACATAACTCGACTTTTGTCGCGCTGGCTCTCGCCACATATAACTAAGTCGACTTCAGTCGCAACGTCTACTGCCATACCAAACTCTACTTTACTTTTTGTTTTCATGGCATTAAAATTATGCATCATACTTTCGCATACATTGCATTATTATATCCCAGAGACCTGGGGGCTTGATCTACGCTTCTATTGGTACTAAGCACGTATATTTCTTATTCAGGGGAATCAGGGAGTTCGATGACAATCATTGACTCTTTATCCGAAAAACTCGGCATATATATGTAAAAATAAACGTGAAACCCGACTAGAAACTTTCAAGAAGAAGTTTTAATGCAAACGAAAAAATGCTAATCAATGTGAGATAGCATACAGAGGAGTTCCGACTCATGGATAACCCAAAATTCTTTTCCACTAAGAGAAGATGAGGAAAAGATGAATCCAAAGTCGACTTCTATATGAGCCTTTATATTTTTCTGCATACATTTAGCATCATCACATATTCTTTTCCCACATACACATATAAAATTAACCAATATGAATCGGCATGGTACAAAAAGATGCCCATATCGACTCATGGGAAATACATCCCTTTTTTTTATTGCTTCTTCTGAAAATATAAAGTCGACTTCGGTCGCGGTGGCTATCGGCATATGTAAAGTCGACTTCGGTCGCGAAGGCTTTTTCCATACATATCCATATCAACATTTGTCAAGCCAGCTCTCGCCGACTTATTTACTGGGAATAAAACCCACCGTGTCATATTTATATGACTTGACAGATTCAAAGATAGAACTATGTGACTCGGCAATGCACACAAATGCACATACCGACTCATTTGGACTACACTTCAAAGTTCCTTCTCAAAGAAGACTCGGTACATCACCCAGCTGAATACACTGACTCTTGGGGAGCAACACTTCAAAAAATATGCAAGACATTGTAAGTACCAGGTTGCTGCAAGAAAGACAACCCGACACTTGGGGGCTACACTACTTTGAAGCAAGTTTCATAAGCACAAAATCCTTTTTGATGACCTGGTACGACATATAAACATGTTTATACCATCTCATGGGGGCTACAAGTCGATCCATCCTATGAGTCGATTAGTGGATACTATTTTATTCTTAATCGACTCAAGGGGCTACAGATATATATATAGTATCATAAGTGGTCGGCTCCCATAAACTCCAAGAAAACATTTCAAGTCAGGAATAAAAACTGACTCGTAAAATCATGGACTCAGCAAAAATTCATAGATTTCATTCATTAAAACCAACTGGATTCTTACATCAAAGGAAGCAACCTTACAAAGCAACAGCCAGACTCGGCAAACTACTACTGAAAAAGAACCTATAGCTTCAAACATCTTCTTCAAAGTCGGCCTCATCTTCTGTTGAAACATCTTCTTCACTAAGGAGCTCTTCATCACTAGAGCTCTCCACAAAACAGCAGGCTCGGTCTCCATCCGAGTCAAAAATCCTAGCTGACAAAGTGTCTACACCATCAAACTTCAAGATAATGGTGTCTCCTCGAGAAATATTCCTGGAGCGAAGAAAAGTTTTCTAACCTTTCTCGAAAAACATGGTGCCTTGGCTAGAAATGCTAAGTTTCACCCAGACAGGCCCATGAGGACATCCCTCAGATTGGAGCCAAAGACCAGAAGGCGATGAGTCAAACACAAGTTGTGAAAAATACTCAGGAAGTTTGATCCAACGATGTATTGTCCGGATATGAACCAAGAATTCATTCCTCTCAGGAGAAAAAGGGGGAGATACAGAAGGAGAGGCAGCACTAGCACTTCTTCCCCTACCTCTGCCACGGCCACGGCCACGACCACGACCACGACCACGGCCGCGACCTCGGGTACTTGCGCGAGGATCAGACTCATTAGAGGCCAAAGGAGAGGAGGTCTCTAGCTTAGGTTCCATGGAAAAGGCAGGAAGGGGAAGAGAAGAATCAGATGTGCTTGAAAGATCAAGCTATCCAAGGGCAATTTATAATAGAACGAAGAGGGTCCATTAATGCCACGATAAACGAGAGTAACTACCCATGGTAGATGGCATTTATGAAAGGAATCCTAGATTCCCACTACAAACATCAATGCCTTTAACCAGCATTTTGGGCAGCATGATCATAATAACAAAATCGAATCATTGACCACAGGGTCAAAAGACAAAATTTCAAATAAAAGGAAACAGGAAATAAAAAAGAGTTAGGCGTCGACTTCAAGTAAAACATTAGATAATGACTGATGTGATGAAGAATCGACTCCCTGAAGACCAAGGAATCAAAGCAAGATTGAAAGAAGATGACTCTGACTCCCAATTAATGCTAAGCATAAAAGTCGGCCAATGATCCATGAAGAGCCGGCGGAAATGAAGAAAGAAGATTGTTGTGAAGACTAAAGCATCACAACAATCCTGGGGGCTAATGTCGAGGGGATGGATCAAGCCCATAGACCCGGCATTAGGAACCTCTGGGCCGGCTTATATATGAAGGCCCACAAAGAAGACCCGGCCAGGAGTCTGATGTGCCAAGCGTGAAGATTGAAGCCCTAGAAGGAATTCGACTTAACTTGTATAGCACGTAGAAAACTTGTAAAGTAGAACAGAACTCCACTACGTGTATGAGTCGGACTCTAGGAATCCCGGGACCCGACACCTTTATAAGCCGAGGACCACGGGAGCCAGAGGAGAACTGACATCAAGACAAGTTTAGACAACTCGCCTCAGGGCCTAGATCTCAACGAGACTAAGCCGGCGAAACATTAACACTGTAATCGATACGATCGACACTTCCTATAAAAGAGTCGATCCCCATATAGTCATAAAGCAGGAGTAGGTCTTTACCGCACCGTCGGGGCCGAACCTGGGTAACTCGCCGAGTCTTGTGCACATGTCGACTCTTTCCTTGAATTCACCTCGTAGCAAAGGTCCCGCGATAAGTCCGACTCTACGGATATCTGCCGTGACTTTCCCACGACAACGACCCCGTGAAATTATTGCCTCCGCAGCAATCTTAGGTTTTAGGGTGGGGGGAGGATAGGCACCCTTTTATATACCTTTCAAAAAGAAAGGTAAACAGAAGTGAAGCACGGTGCTGAGTGTACGTACGCGAAGTCGAGGAAGACGTCGTTGTGGCAGCGACGACGGACGCCGAAACGATCCTGTGACATGAAAGTCTCACCAGCTTAGTGTTCGCGAAGTCTAGGCGGACGTAGTCGCGGCGGCGATGACGGATACCGAGACGAGCCCGTGACATCAGAGCCTCACCAGCTTAGTGTACGCGAAGTCAAGGCGCACGTTGTCGCGGAAACAACGACGGACGCCGAGACGAGCCCGTTACATCAGAGAATCACTAGCTATCTGAGGGTTTAGGGTGGGGGAGGATAGGAACCCTTTTATATACCATTCAAAAAGAAAGGGAAACATAAGGTGTCTCACATAAAGATTTGGGGTTGTGAGGCTTATGTTAGGAAACTTCAGCCTGACAAACTCGAATCAAAAGAGGATAAGTGCATCTTTGTGGGATATCCAAGGGAAACCGTTGGATACACCTTCTACAACCAGTTTGAGGGAAAAATGTTTGTCGTCAAGACTAGATGCTTTCTTGAGAAAGAGTTTCTTTCAAAAGAATTGAGTGGGAGGAAAATAAACCTCAACGAGATGATTGACCAATCACTCTAAGTGGAACAAATGGCAATGGAAGTTTTTCCGGAACCATCTTCCGTAGTGGGAGCTGAAGAGAACGGTCATCATGATATTCATAACCATCATGACATACATGATGATCATGATCAAGATGAAGAGGATCCTATTGTACCCCGCAGGTCATCAAGAGCCCGAGTAAAAACTCAGTTTTATGGGTAACTTGTGAATGCAGTCATGTTAAATGAACCTGACGAACCTACAAACTACAAAGAAGCAATGGAGGGACCCGAGTCCGAGAAATGGCTGGAAGCCATGAAATCCGAGATAGACTTCATGTATGCAAACAAAGTATGGACTTTGGTGGATATTCCCGAGGACCAAAAGGCCATCGAGAATAAGTGGATATTCAAGAAAAAGATTGACCCAAACGAAAACGTATCTTTCTATAAAGCTCGACTTGTCGCAAAAGGTTTCCGACAAATTCAATGAGTTGACTACGAAGAGACCTTCTCTCCCGTAGCAATGATAAAGTCTATCCGGATATTGCTAGCAATTGCTGCCTATTACGATTATGAAATATGACAGATGGATGTGAAAATCGCGTTCCTAAATGGAAACATTGAGGAAGAGTTGTGTATGGTACAACCGGAAGGTTTTATTGATCCTAAGGACGCTGGTAAGGTATGAAAACTTCAACGGTCCATTTATGGTTTGAAGCAAGCATCTCGGAGCTGGAATCTTTGTTTTTATGAGGTGATCAAAGCTTTTGGATTTGTCCAAAATGAAGAAGAATTCCGTGTTTATAAGAAAGCAAGTGGGAGCTCTGTGGCATTCCTAGTACTATATGTGGATGACATATTTTTTATAGGGAATGTTGTGAAATTTCTAGAGGGGGTAAAGGAATATTTGAATGGACAATTTTCCATGAAGGACCTAGGTGAAGCTGCATACATATTAGGCATTAAAATCTATAGAGATAGATCAAGAAGCCTATTAGCACAGAGTCAGAGAACTTACCTTGAGAAGATATTGAAGAGGTTCAATATGGATAACACCAAGAGAGGCCTCTTGCCCATTATGAAAGGAAGTAAATTGAGTGTGACTCAATGCCCAGCAACAGCAAAAGAAAGGGAGGAAATGTCCTCAAAGCCCTATGCCTCAGCCATAGGTTCTATCATGTATGCCATGTTGTGTACTCGACCAGATGTGGCCCTGGCGGTTAGTCTGACTAATTGTTTCCAAAGTAATCCTGGAATGGATCATTGATTGTAGTGAAGAACATCCTTAAGTACTTACGAAGAACTAAGGATCTGGTTCTTGTGTATGGAGGATGTGAAGAAGAGCTCGCCGTAACAGGGTACGTCGATGCCTGTCTTGGTACTGATCCCGATGACTCAAAATCCCAGACGGGATATGTGTTTATGTTGAATGATGGTGCGATTAGCTGGAGGAGCGGCAAACAGTCAGTCGTCGCCCAATCTACGATGGAGTCGGAGTATATTGCCGCTTGCGAAGCGTCAAATGAAGCGCATTGGCTGAAGAAGTTTGTCATCGAGCTTGGCGTATTCCCTAGTTGCACTGATGTCGCGACCCGGAATATGCGTATGTAATTCCAGTCACGATGCAATCACATGGAGAGCCGAGAGCCGTACCCACTTGTCTAAGCAGACAAGGCGAAGCACAGAACACTCTCGGAAAGCATCGTACGTGAAGGGCATCCCATCCAGGCCTGATGATCAACTGAGATGGGTCCTCAATGCCTTCTCCCAAGTCTAAATGATTATGGGTGGTGAAATCCCATACTCATAGACAAGTCGCCTAAACCATGTTGTCGATTGAATCATAACCCTTACATAAACATACTCCAGCCCGATCACTTAGTCGGGGTCTAGGGCGGGCTCGATCATACAACAAAGTGTGCACGTGAAAGATTCACGAGCAATCGCATCGCGATGCCCCAAGCTAGGCACATCTAAGGGCCACTTGGTATATAAAAGACTGCCAGCCAGATCACAACTAAGGTCTCGAAAACCCATACTAAGACATGCATGTTATAATCATACACGCAGCACACATGTCTAGTATGAACAACAGGTATCATCACATAACTCTACAATGTACTTCTTTATTGACTTACACATAGAGAATACAAAGATCACATGTCTGTGATCAACATTACATCATAAAACGGTTGCAAATTAGGTCTGAGTACAGACAATTTTAACAAATGGCTTAGAGAAGCCCTGTTCAACAAACTTGCCCTTCCATGAGGGACCAGACTACTGTCTGTAACTATCCTACCAAGGTCAACGTCGAGCTTCACAAAGGTGACTCCATCGGGGTCCGGGTTCTCATCTAAAACATAGAATAAGCAAACGTGAGTACAAAGTCGTACTCAGCAAGACTTACATCAGAACTACACTACTCATGCTCAAGTTTCAAGGTAAAGGAGGTGGGGTTTAACATGCAGAAGTGTCAGCTTTGACTTGGCTAGTCCTGAACTACGAGTACCAGACTTGAGGTAAGAAGCGTACACGATTCCACTACCAAGTCTCCAACCAATACACCACTATGGATACTTCTTCGACTTCCCCACGAGAAAGCACGCCATAGCACTCACACTTATCTTGCGAGTTTTAGAGTATCCATTCAATTTGTCTAATAATTAGGTACAGGTTCCAAGTAGTCCATGACCGCGGACGCGACTATTCGAATAGTTTTGTTAACCCTGCAGGGGTGTAAACTACACACACATGACCATCAGTTACCGCCAGGTCTCGTCACCATTCAAGGGGTGCCGGCGAGGATGTTCACCACGACACTTCGCTCACAACCGCTCGAGAGTCGACTATCTGAGTTTGTCACCGCTCGAGAGTCCGGCCGGATCAACGATACAGACCCAGCCAATGTAGGCAACTGAGACGCCACCTCTGATAGATGGTTTCACTGTCTCACAGATCCACCCACATATCTATATGATTCAACCCTTCATCCATTCTTTTTCTATGCATATGCCAAATGGAAAGCCCGAACTAATGTGACTCCTGGACGTCAACACGGATCAAGGTACTAGGCCGAGAGGGGTCAGTGAGCCCAATGTGTGGTTGTACTCTTTGTCTTGGATTACCATACAAGAACTTGGTGCTTAAGGCGGTGTTCAACGAGACAACCCACTATGTACTCCTACACAACCTCTCATCGATCACCTTGTATTAGGGTAGATTCACCAACACGTTATCATCAGCACCATTATGAATATCCATACCGACTCATAAACAAAGTAACCTCATTGTATCACTAAGAAGAAATAAGCAGTAACAGTTGCATGGGCCACATGCTTATCATTCAACTCCTATATCTTCTAGGATTTTGGTTTTCTTAATACGGTGACAAAATGATAGGTCATGCATCGGAATGGGTTCAACTATGCGAAAGAACGTGTCTCTGTTATCTCCTAAACATGCATAAGAGAGACTGAGAGGAAAGTAGGATTTTATAGACATGATCAATGGGGTTTGCTTCCGTTGCTGACGATACATGGGTCTTAACGGTGGTCTTCTCCTTCGGGGGTGATCACCGTCTCGGAGGCACTGTTACCGGCACAATCATCAACAAAGGGGGCCAACATCGAATTTAAATGCACAAGCACATGATAATGTTGTCCATGATGTGAATGGTACAGGTTTCCAGCAAATTCATTTTAAATGAAGGGTATTGCATTTGAAATGCAAATTCCAACTCCATATATGATTTCAAATTAGCCAAATTGCATTTGCTAGTGTTTGATCATGGTAAACCATGTGATCATGTGTGTGATATGCCCCTGATGTACAAGTGATCAGGTTGACATTGCAAAGATTTAATTTGAAATGATTTAAATATTTATTTTCAATTATTCCAAATAACCCAAATAGCTAAATTCTACTGGTAAATCATCATAGATGTGTTTTTCATCTATGAAAATATGATATTTGGAATCCTTCCATTTTTCTTATGATTTTTGATATATAACACTTTTGATTTGGAGTTACAGATAATTTTCTTTGAATTTCTGAAGATTTATACAATTTCTGGAATTTCTTGGAATTAAATAAAACAGAGAAAAGAGTTATTGCATCATGTTGATGGAATGCTGGCGTCGTCAGGGGGCTGACCAGTGGGGCTAGGCTGTCATAGGCTCTGGGGTTAATCCCCTGGTTAATTAAAATTTGATTTGATATGGGGGGCTGGCCCCACCTGTCATTGACCCATGGGGTCAATTAGGAGGGGGTTAGCCCCCTAAGTGCACTGGCAGGTGGGCCTGCCGGAGTTCTCGCCGGCGACGACCAGTGGATGAGGCGGCGTCGACTGGAGAGGCCCTCTCCGGCCATGGGAGGCGGCGGGAGTACCACCAAATTGCTCCCCGCACACGTGCGCTTCGAGGGGAGCACACGCGCAAGCCGGAGGAGGTCGGAGGCCACGGCGGGGAGGAACTCCCACGGCGGGGAAGTACGGGAGGGCAAGGGTGAACGGGTAGCTCACCCTGGTTACGCCGGGCACGTCGGGGAGGTAAAAGAGGCGGTGAGGGTGCGTTAATTGCTCTCCGGAGCTCGCGGTTGCCGGCGGTCAAATCTTGAGACGGGCGTCGTATTTGGTGGATCTCGGCGCGATCTGATGAGGGCAATCGACGAGGACGTCGTCCCCGGTCCTTCTGGGCACGGTGGAGCAGCGGGGGATCGCCGGTGGCCGCGCTGGAGCTCGCCTGTTGCTCCGGCTGGCGCTCGGTGCGGCTCGGGACAGAGGAAGGAGAAGATGGATGGGCCAGGGATAGGAGGAAATCGCTCGGGGGGCATCCAGGCGCAGGATAACGTCAAGGGGAGGCCTCCACGTTGAAGCAGGAGGTGGCACGACGACGTGCACGCGCGCTACGCCGGTGAATCCTCCTGGTAGGAGGAAGAATATGACCCTGCCCCCCCCCCTGTGGGCTGGGCTGGTCTTCGGGTGCAGATGGGCCAGGTGGGCCAGAAGGTAAGTGATGAGTTTTCTTTCTCCTTTTCTTTTCTTTCTTTTCTTTTTTTTGCTCTGGTAAAAATACCAAGGCATTTTATAAAAATGCACAAATAATTTTAAAAGACTTGGGTGACCAGTAGCAAACCACATCCAAGTTATGGACATTTTTGAAATTCAACACATTTGAATTTCAAATCAAATAGGGGTCAAATTTAATTTCTAGGGTACATTTTGAATTTTAGAAGATTCCATGGGAATGGGAATGAACCCAAACCACTTTTCAAATGATCACCATCATTTATAGGAATTTTCCAAATATTCAAATGGTTCTTGGAAAAAGATTTTTATCTGGCCATTTGAATTAATTTCTCAGGGCTTTATTTTCCCCATTTTTGATTTTCTTTTCAAAATTTTACATGATGCAAAGGAGCAATCAAACCCTAGCACATACCTAACTTGGGGTTGTGACAACTGACCCTTTTAGCATTTATTGCGACAATACGGGTGACATTGCTAACGCAAGGGAGCCGAGGACTCACTCTACAACCAAGCATATTCTCTGGCGTTTCCATGTGACGCGGGACTACGTCAAGGATGGTCGTACTAGGATTTGCAAAATACATACGGATCTGAATCCGTCAGACCCAATGACTAAACCTCTTCCACAAGCCAAGTTTGAACAACACCAAGAGACTAATGGTGTTAGATACATACCTGATGTAAATTAGTGTAATTTGTACTCTAGTGCAAGTGGGAGACTGTTGGATATGTGCCCTAGAGGAAAATTAATAAAGATATTTTTCACATATCTGTTTGTTCATAATACGTTATATATTTTGCTAGAACTGTATTAAGCGGAAACATTAATACACACGTGATATATAACAACCTGGTCCCTAGTTAAACTCAGGCATACTAGCTCATTGGGGAATTGATGATCAAGGTTTCCTGATCATGAGAACATAATATTCTATTGACAATGAGGTCATATCATTAGGAGAATGATGTGATGGACAGACACCCACCTTAAGTATGCAGTGTGATATACTCACATAAGTTCAGCATTGCGATGACTTAATAACATAGTGACCGAATCCTTAGACCGTGATGATCATACATAATCACTATCTATTAGGATGCTTTGAGTGCATTAACCGTTACACTGAAACATGGTAACTGAAAAGGTGTATCTTGGTTATTCCTAAGTAGATATGTTGAGGAGTATGAAATAGATCAGAGCGGGATTTGTCAATCCGAGTGACGGATAGGTACTCTGGGCCCACTCGGTGGTGTTGCATCAATAGCTTGCAAGCAAGTGTCTAGGTCACAAGAGATGTAATATTCACAGACTAGTAAACATGTTATGTCGGAGACGAGGAAGAACTAGGTATTGGATACCGACGATCTACCTGAGATAAACATAGTACCGAAGCACAAAGGGATCCAGTCATATTGTTAACGGTTCAACAGCGATGAAGTTTATTCGATGGAAGCGTAGGGGCACATGAAGGATTGTAACCAGATCCCAGATGATGGTCATTGGTCAGAGAGTGTCTCGATCATGTCTACTGTTTCCCGGACCGTAGGGTGTCACACTTAAAGGCAATCGATGCATGAAGGATTGATTCGGGATCATCGGTGAAAAGAGAGAAAACACCGGAAATGTACCAGGAGGTGCCGGAAGCTGTTCCGGATATTTTGAAAGGTTCAAAATAATATATATTAATTTTTAAATATGTATCATTATTTAATTGACAGAATTAAATATTAAAAATGATTTAAATAATTAATTAAAAGGGTGAAAAGTTATTTGGGCCTTAAAAGGCCCATGAGGGGAAGGGGAGCCTCCCCCCTTAGGCTTGGCGCCAAGGGAGGGGCCCATCCCCCCTGCTAGCCGCACCACTCCCCCCTTTGGGGTTTAGTCCCACATGGGGGAAGGGGAGGGGGTGGAGCCCCTCCTTGGCCTATATAAGGAGGGGTGGGGTGCCTTTTTCAACACAACATTGAGTTTCTCTCTCTCTCTTTCTCCGACCTAGAGCGGACTCCCCTGGTTTGAAGTTTGCACCTGGTTGGGGCTTTCACCATCATCCGAACGCCGTCGCGCTGCCGGAATCAGGATCCGGATCAATCTTCTTTCCGCTGATCTTCTGGTTCGGAGCCCGGAGGGACGTCGGTTGCACCATACATGTGTAATCCCGCGAGGCACTACACGTGTGGTGCTACTTCATCGTCGGAGGTTCTTCAACACGATAGGGAGGTGGTAAGATCAGAGTCTACGCCAACCAAATTCGAGGAACGTTTCCCTCTTTCAGTCTTCAAAGGTATGAATACCGATTCCTTCGGTTACATACATCAGCATAGCATAGATCTTTGGTTCAGGACTCGTAGGTAGGAAATTTTTTGTTTTCTGCGCCGATCCCCATCACCCGTGGCATTAGAGCCTCAACAACTATCTTAGGGTATAGGGTGGGGGGAGAGGACAGGCACCCTTTTATACACCTTTCAAAAACAAAGGGAAACAGAAGTGAACCACGGTACTGAGTGTACGTACGCGAAGTCGACGCGGACGTTGTCGCGGCAGCGACGACGGACGCCGAGACGAGCCCGCGACATCAGAGCCTCACCATATATCTTAGGGTTTAGGGTGGGGGGAGGGAGGATAGACACCCTTTTATATACCTTTCAAAAAGAGAGGGAAAGAGAAGTGAACCACAGTGCTAAGTGTACCTACGTGAAGTCAAGTCGGACGTCGTCGCAGCAGTGACGACGGACGCCGAGATAAGCTGTCGGGACCCGGGGTTAGCGTATGCAAGACTCTCTACAACACAATCATATGGAGAGCCGAGAACCGTACCCACTTGTCTAAGAAGACAAGGCCAAGCACAGAACGTTCTCGGAAAGCATCGAACGTGAGGGGCATCCCATCCAGGCCGGATGATCAACTGAAATGGGTCCTCATCTTCCTCACACAAGTATAAATGATATGGGTGATGAACTCCCATACTCATAGACAAGTCGCCTCAACCATACTAACGATTGTATTATAACACTTACATAGACTTACTCCAGCCCGATCACTTAGTCGGGGTCTAGGGCGGGATCGATCATACATCAAAGTGTGCACGTGATAGAGTCACGAGCAATCGTATCGCGATGACCCAAGTTGCGCACATCTAAGGGCCACTTGGTGTATAAAAGACCGCCAGCCAGATCACAACTAAGGTCTCGAAAACCCATACTAAGACATGCATGTTATAATCATACACGCAGCACACATGTCTAGTATGAACAACAGGTATCTTTGCAATTCTCTACAAAGTATACAACTTTATTGATAACTCTTACAGAGTGGACATAGAGATCACGAGACAGTGATCTAACATTACAACAAGCATGCGGAAGCAAAGTAGGTCTGAGTACAGACAAGTTTAACAAATGGCTTAGAGAAGCCTTATCTATAAACAAGCCCTTCCACGAGGGAACCAGTCTGCTGACTGGGACTACACTAGCTTGGTCTTCAGTCGTCGAGCTCAAGGAAGAATCCACCTTCCGGGTCAGTGTGTTCATCTAAAACATAGAAGAAGAAAACGTGAGTACAAAGTCGTACTCAGCAAGAATTACGTAGGAGCTATACTACTCATGCACATGTATCAAGGTAAAGGGAGGTGGGGTTTCAATGCAGAAGTGCCAGCTTTGACTTGGCTAGTCCTGAACTACGAGTACCAGACTTGGGGTAAGAAGCGTACATGAGTCCACTACATGTCTCCAACCAATTATACCACTATGGTGCCTTCCTCGAATTCCCCACGAGAAAGCACGCCATAGCGCTCACGCTTATCTTGGCAAGTTTTATAAGTATCCAGTTCAAGTTGTCTAATAATCAAGCTAAGCTTTCCAAGCAGTCCCTTACCGCGGACGCGGCTATTCGAATAGTTTTGTTAACCCTGCAGGGGTGTACCGCTACACACACATGTCATCGCTTACCGCCTTTTGCGTGTCACCTTTCAAGAGGCGACAACGAGGATGCCACCACAACTGTTACCTCATAGCCGATCTAGTCCAAAAAAGCCGCCTACCTGGGTTGGCTACCACTATCGTGAACCCGTCCGGTTTACCGAAGTCGACCCGGATGATGTGTGCGTGGTGCATAAGCCGGTCTCGGCTGAGCCGTTCTCTCACATAGCAGCCAGGCCACAAACCTACCAGAACTCCAAACTACTGCGACATCTGGACAACAAAAGGGATAAGTTAGTAGGTTGAGAGGGGTCAGTGAGCCCAATGTGTGGTAGTTCTCTTCATCTTGGATCACCACACAAGAACTCGGACTGAGGGCGGTGTTCAACGAGACAACCCACTGTGTACTCCTACACAGCCTCTCATCGTTCACCTCGTATTAGGGTAGATTCACCAACACATTTCCACCATCATCAACATGATTGCTACCATCCCGACTCACATAACCGTATCATCATTGTAACAATCTAAGCATGCAATAAGCAGTAACAATTGCAGGTGCCACATGATATCAATCAACTCCTACATTTGCTAGGATTGTGGTTTGCTTACTACTATGACAATTGATAGGTCATGCAAAGGAATGGGTTCATCTATGCGGTAGAAACGTAGCATGGTAATCATCCTAAACAATGCATAAGCGAGATTGAGAGGGAAGTGGGATTTTATCGACATGATCAATGGGGGTTTTCTTACCTTGCTGACGAGGTTTAGTATCGGGGTCTTCAACAAAGGGGGTGATCTCGGGTTCCGGCTCCACCTCTATTCGATAGCAAACAATGCAAACAAAGTGATCAATATAAAGACAATGCATAATCACATGATCAAGTGTTATAACATGGTGTAAGGGGTGCTGATGTGTTGTCAATTCCATTTAAATGGAGTGTATTGCATTTGAGTTGCAAATTCAAACTCCATTTGATTTATCGAGGAATTTCAAATGCATTTGAAACCATAAATGTTCATTTGAAAAGCTTGAGCATGAAGTGATGTTGTAAAGATGAAGTAAAGTCTCTGATGTGTGGATGAAACCATTTAAAAGAAGTGTGTTGCAAACTCATTTGCAAAGTCACTCCAAATTTCAATATGCATGTTTGCTACTGTTCACCCATTTTAAAATGGTCAAACGTGAAAGCAAAGTGCATATTTAGAATCCTTGTATTTTTCTGATAATTTTAGACATATTATTTGTCCAATTTGAAGTTAAAATGAATTTTCTATGAATTATTGAAGTTTATAGTATTTTCTGCAATTTTCTGGATTTCTTTTGAATTGGAAAAGACTTATTGCGTCAGCTCTGCGTCACTGTGACGTGGGGGGGGTGCTGACATGTGGGGCGTCACTATCAGTGGGTTTATTAACTAACCCGGTTAGTTTAAACTAACCAAGGATTAGTTAGTGGCCTGGGCCCACTTGTCAGTGGCCCAGGGTGTGATTAAGCGGGGGATTAGCTCGGGGGTTAGGACTAACCGGCCGGCGGCTTGATGCCGGTGGCCAACCCACGGCGGCGCTCACTAATCCACTTCTCCCGGCCACCATTCTTTGCGCTGCGAGGTCCAGGAGCAAGCCCGTGGAGTCGCGCGTCTCGGGGACGGTACAGGTGACCAAGGAGGCCACCGGAGCGACGCCGGCGACGAACTTCCGCAGCGGCCGTGGCACGGAGATGATGCAGACGTCGCCGTAGTGCTTCTTCGGGGGCGTGGTCTGGTGCAACGCATTGTTGGGAACCTCAGGGACGCGACGGACGGGTTGGGCTGGTCAGCAGAGCACGGGAGAGAGCATAACGTCGACCATGGCGGCGAGCTCGCTCGGCTCCCATGGCGGATGTGGCTAGAGGACGCGAGGGGCCGCCCTAACTTGGGGAAAACAAGGAGAAGCTCACCCTGAGCTCAACGGTGCAGGCGGCGAGGCGAACGGTGGCGCGAAGGCGACGAATTCGTCGGCGGGATCTCGCGGGTCCGACGACGACTTAGCGAGGATTCCGACGTACAGAGGGCTCCGGGCTCGATTCCTCTGGCATGGAGTCGAAGACGACGGTGGCAGGCTTGATGGACATTTTGTTGCAGCTCAACGATGCGATGGCCACGTGGTCACGACGACGTGCTCTGCGGGGGGCTCGGAACTTCTCTTTTGGCGAAGAAATCGGCGAGGGGAGAGCGAGACGATGAAGCAGAGGAGGGAGAATGGTGTTGCGGGGCTCTGGCGGCTTGCGTGGCGAGAGGAGATGGCTCGAGGAGGCCTAGAAGCTCTCCGGCGTCGCGGTGGCGTCGCCGCGCGCTCTCGGCTCGCCACCGAGCAGCTTGAGGAAGACGACAGAGGAGCTCGTGGGCTGGGCCAGGCTAGTGGGCTGCTGGGGATTAAGTTGGGCTAAAACCAGTTAAGTTTCCTTTATCTTTTCTTCTGTTTTTCTTCTGCATTTGTTTTGGCACTACTAATTTAAATAGAAAACCATTTTGTAAAATGCTAAAACTTTTTATATGGCCTCATAATCACGTAGACTAGCCACTTATAAAGTTTGGCACTTTTTAAAATTCAAATGAATTGAACTTTAATTCAAATAGGGGTTTTTGATTAATTCCAAGGCCCTGTTTGAATATTTGAAAAATCCATGAGCATGGGAATGCTACCACATCACTTTATATGTGATCACACTGATTTATGGGACTTTTCAAAAGTCAAACATGAATTTTTGGAGAAGATTTATTTCTGGCCTTTTGAATTAATTCATCTGGAGGGGTTCCTTCTCCCATTTTGTATTTGAATTTGATTTCACTTGATTTCTTTTGAATTTTTTTTAACATGATGCAAAGTTACGTGCTAACCCTAGCACATACCTAACTTGGGGTTGTGACAACTCGCCCCCACTCAAAAGAATATCTTCCCGAGATTCAGAAGTCTGCGGGAGGAAGGAGGGGTAATCGGCACGGAGACGGTCTTCTCTTTCCCACGTGGCTTCTTTCTCAGAGTGGTGTGACCATTGCACTTTTTACAAACTTGATCTTCTAACGGCGAGTGACACGCTCTTCTGAATCAAGAATACAAACGGGGTACTCTCGATAAGAAAGGTCATCTTGGAGATCAAGCGTTTCATGGTCGACTTCGTGGATAGGGTGCTTCAAGCAACGCCTGAGTTGTAACACATGGAATACATCATGTACTCAGGAAAGGTGTGAAGGTAGTTCAAGTTGGTAGGGACTTCTCCATGTTTAGCAAGAATGCGGAAAGGTCCAATGTAACGTGGGGCCAACTTCCCTTTGATACCGAATCGTTGGGTTCCCTACAGAGGAGTAACCCGAAGGTAAGCCTTCTCATCCAGATTGTAGCTTTCTTTCCTATGATGACGATCATAGTAGATTTTCTGACGAGACTGGGCTGCTTTCAATTGATCACGAACAATGCGAACTTGCTATTGTGCTTCCTTGATCATATCTGGTCCAAAGAATTGTCTTTCACCGGTTTCTGACCAGTTTAGGGGTGTTCGACATCTTTGTCCATATAGGAGTTCAAAAGGAGCCATGTTCATACTAGATTGGAAACTATTGTTATAAGCAAATTCGGCGAATGGCAGAGACTTCTCCCAATTCTTTCCGAATGAGATAACACAAGCTCTGAGCATGTCTTCGAGAATTTGATTGACCCTTTCTACTTGACCACTGGACTGCGGGTGATAAGCGGTGCTAAAGGAGAGGTGGGTTCCCATAGCATTCTGAAAACTTTCCCAAAATCGAGAAGTGAAAAGACTACCACGGTCTGAATTGATTTCCAAAGGAACACCGTGAAGTGACCCGATTCGGGAGACATACAAGTCCGCTAACTGACTAGCAGTTATAGACTCGCGAACTGGAATGAAGTGTGCAACTTTGGACAGTCTATCCACCACAACGAAGATGGCATCATTTCCTTTCTGGGTTTTTGGAAAGCCAGTGATGAAATCCATACTGACTTTGTCCCATTTCCAGTCTGGAATAGGCAAAGGTTGAAGTGTACCAGCAGGTCTTTGGTGTTCTGCCTTAATGCGACGACAAACATCACATTCGGCAACAAATCGAGCAATTTCTCTCTTCATCCTAGTCCACCAAAATCTCTGGCGTAGATCTTGGTACATTTTCATGCTACCGGGATGAATCGAGAGGGGTGTGTCATGGGCTTCTTTGATGATGAGTTGCCTTAGTTCCCTATTCTTAGGTACTACCAAACAATTTTCAAATAATACCGTTCCTTTAATATCTGTGGAGAAACATTTAGCAACTCCGCTAGCAATGTCCTCCTTGATCCGGCGAACACCTCGTGCACGCCTTTGGGAAACTATGATTTGATCCTCAAGAGTTGGTTTTATCACCAAGTTGAAAAGAGATCCACGAGGAACAATCTCGAGATTGAGCTTTCGAAATTCCTCAAGAAGAAGTGGTTGACACTGTTGTAACATGAGGTTGTTACAATACGACTTACGACTTAGTGCATCGGCCATGACATTGGCTTTGCATAGGGTGTAAGAAATTCCTAAGTCATAATCTTTTATCAACTCTATCCAGCGTCTTTTCCTGAGATTAAGATCGGGTTGGGTGAATATGTATTTGAGGCTTTGGTGGTCGGAATAGATCTCACATAGATTATCATGGAGGTAATGTGGCCAAGTTGTCAGGGCATGAACTACGGGAGCGAGTTCAAAATCATGGGTAGGATAGTTCTCTTCATGTGGACACAATTGGCATGAAGCATAAGCTAGCACATGTCTATCTTGCATAAGTATGCATCCTAACCTTTGCCGTGAAGCATCACAAAAGATCTCGAAATCCTTCTTGGTGTCTAGAGGCGCAAGTACGGGTGCAGAACTCAATCTTATTTTTGGCTCTTGAAAGCTTTCCTCGCACTTGGGAGTCCAGTCGAATTTCTTATCTTTCTTGAGGAGTTCAGTCAGGGGCTTTGCAACTTTGAAGATGTTCTCAACGAAGCGGCGACAATAGCTTGCTAAGCCAAGAAAACTCCTAACTTGCTTAACCGATTCAGGTGGAGTCCAGTCAAGGACGGCCTAAACTCTCTCGGGATTGACAGCAATGCCTTTTGCAGAAATCACGTGGCCTAAGTAGGTCACTTCTGGTAGCCAAAATTTAAACTTGGAGAATCTAGCATACAGGCCATGCTCTATAAGTTTCATCAATACCAGCCTGAGATGTTCGGCATGTTCTTCTTCATTCTTCGAGTAGATGAGAATATCATCAAGATAAACTACAACAAATTTATCTAGGTTCTCCATGAAGATCGAATTTATCATGCGCGAGAAAGTGGCGGGGGCATTGGTTAAACCAAAGGACATGACGGTGTACTCGTAAAGACCATAACGAGTAGTGAAAGCCGTTTTTGGAATGTCCTCATTTCGTATTTTGATTTGATGATAACCTAATCTCAAATCCATCTTGGAGAAGACAGAGGATCCAGCAAGTTGATCATAAAGATGATTGATCCTGGGCAGCGTGTACTTGTTCTTTATCGTCGCTAGATTTAGCGGGCGATATTCTACGCACATCCTTTCTATTCCGTCTTTCTTCGTTACGAACAGAACGGGGCAACCCCATGGCGATGAGCTAGGGCGGATGAAGCCTTTGTGCCAACAAAGCTTCAAGTTGGATTTTAAGCTCAGCTAACTCACGTGGGGCCATTTTGTATGGGCGTCTGGAAATTTGTGCGGTTCCGGGCATAAGATCCACTATGAACTCTACACATTTGTCGGGTGGCATGATTTAAGGGGTTGGGTAACTGGATGGTTTTCCTAAGAATGACCATGGCCTATTAGGGCTACAACAGATATGTCAGAGTAGCAAAGTACCCCAACACAATTGTCATTGTGGCTATTCTGGCTGGAAGACATCTAAAGGGGGAGGAAGAGCTGCAAATGAATCAGTATAGGTTTCCAGAACAAAACCTACAACAAACTCTATGGAACTGTCGGGAATGCCACCTAAAAAACTTCTGGAAAGACATCCGAAATAGATAGAAGGATTTTGCTAATGCATCAGATTATGAAGAAACTTGGAATGACTCGGACAGCATAACGGTTGTAATTGCAAGAGAAAACAATTTTCTTACAACATAGAAATAGCACTTACATACGATGTAAGAAATCAGGAAGAAAGACTACTCTAGCAAACCGAACACAATTTTCCTACGGCTACTAGGAAGCAAAAAACGAGATGTTCTAGTAAGACATAGATGAGCCTAGTCCTATCTTCCCGTAGAACAAGATGAGGGTGACTCAGAACTCAGAACGATGAAGGTAAGGAGAAAAAAGAAGCCTTACGTTCTTCCCTTATATACCTAGAGTAACTATATAACTATAGCAAGCTAGACTCGACTTCGGCCAAGGCTGATAATCCTACAGTCAGTCCTGGTCTGATAGCAAGTCTGTCGGGACCCGGGGTTAGCGTATGAAAGACTCGCTACAACACAATTATATGGAGAGCCCAGAACCGTACCCACTTGTCTAAGCAGACAATGCCAAGCATAGAACGTGCTCAGAAAGCATCGAACGTGAGGGCCATCCCATCCAGGCCGGATGATCAACTGAAATGGGTCCTCATCGTCCGCACACAAGTTCAAATAATATGGGTGGTGAACTCCCATACTCATAGACAAGTCTCCTCAAACATACTATCAATTGTATTATAACCCTTACATAGACTTACTCCAGCCAGATCACTTAGTCCGGGTCTAGAGCGGGCTCGATCATACATCAAAGTGTGCACGTGACGGAGTCACGAGCAATCGCATCGCGATGCCCCAAGCTGCGCACATATAAGGGCCACTTGGTGTATAAAAGACCGCCAGCCAGATCACAACTAAGGTCTCGAAAACCCATACTAAGACATGCATGTTATAATCATACACGCAGCACACATGTCTAGTATGAACAACAGGTATCATTGCAATTATCTACAAAGTATACAACTTTATTGATAACTCTTACAGAGTGCACACAGAGATCACGAGACCGTGATCCAACATTACAACAAACATGCGGAAGCAAAGTAGGTCTGAGTACAGACAAGTTTAGAAAATGGCTTAGAGAAGCCTTATCTATAAACAATCCCTTCCACGAGGGAACCAGTCTGCTGACTGGGACTACACTAGCTCGGTCTTCAGTCGTCGAGCTCGAGGAAGAATCCACCTTCGGGGTCAGTGGGTTCATCTAAAACATAGAATAAGCAAACGTGAGTACAATGTCGTACTCAGCAAGACTTACGTAGGAGCTATACTACTCATGCACATGTATCAAGGTAAAGGGAGGTGGGGTTTCAATGTAGAAGTGCCATCTTTGACTTGGCTAGTCCTGAACTACGAGTACCAGACTTGGGGTAGGAAGCGTACACGAGTCCACTACATGTCTCCAACCAATTACACCACTATGGTGCCTTCCTCGACTTCCCCACGAGAAAGCACGCCATAGCACTCACGCTTATCTTGGCAAGTTTTGTAAGTATCCAGTTCACGTTGTCTAATAATCAAGCTAAGCTTTCCAATCAGTCCCTTACCGCGGACGCGGCTATTCGAATAGTTTTGTTAACCCTGAAGGGGTGTACCACTACACACACATGTCATCGCTTACCGCCTTTTGTGTGCCACCGTTCAAGAGGCGACAGTGAGGATGCCACCACAACTGTTAGCTCATAGCCGATCTAGTCCAAGAAAGCCGCCTACTTGGGTTGGCTACCACTATCGTGAACCCGGCCGGTTAACCGAAGTGGACCCAGATGATGTGTGCGTGGTGCATAAGCCGGTCTCGGCTGAGCCGTTCTCTCACTTAGCAGCCAGGCCACAAACCTACCAGAACTGCGAACTACTGCGACATCTGGACATAGAAAGGGATGAGTTAGTAGGTTGAGAGAGGTCAGTGAGCCCAATGTGTGGTTTTACTCTTCATCTTGGATCACCACACAAGAACTCGGACTTAGGGCGGTGTTCAACGAGACAACCCACTGTGTACTCCTACACAGCTTCTCATCGTTCACCTTGTATTAGGGTAGATTCACCAACACATTTCAACCATCATCAACATGATTGCTACCATCCCGACTCACATAACAGTATCATCATTCTAACACACTAACCATGCAATAAGCAGTAACAATTGCAGGGGCCACATGATTCCAATCAACTCCTACATTTGCTAGGATTCTGGTTTGCTTACTACTGGGACAAATGATAGGTCATGCAAAGGAATGGGTTCATCTATGCTGTAGAAACTTACCATGGTAATCATCCTAAACAATGCATAAGCGAGATTGAGAGGGAATTGGGATTTTATCGACATGATCAATGGGGGTTTGCTTGCCTTGCTGACGAGGTTCAGTATTGGGGTCTTCAACGAAGGGGGTGATCTCGGGTTCGGGCTCCACCTCTATTCGATAGCAAGGAATGCAAACAAAGTGATCAATATAAAGACAATGCGCAATCACATGATCAAGTGTTATAACATGGTGTAAGGGGTGCTGATGTGTTGTCAATTCCATTTAAATGGAGTGTATTGTATTTGAGTTGCAAATTCAAACTCCATTTGATTTATCGATGAATTTCAAATGCATTTGAAACCATGAATGTTCATTTGAAAAGCTTGAGCATGAAGTGATGTTCTAAAGGTGAGGTAAAGTCTCTGATGTGTGGATGAAACCATTGAAAAGAAGTGTGTTGCAAAGTCATTTGCAAAGTCACTCCAAATTTGAATTCAAAAGAATGCCATATGCATGTTTGCTACTGAATTCAAAAGTGCATATTCAGAATCCTTGTATTTTAGACATATTATTTGTCCAATTTGGAGTTAAAATGAATTTTCTATGAATTATTGTAGTTTAAAGTATTTTCTGCAATTTTTTGGATTTATTTTAAATTAAAAAAGACTTATTGCGTCAGGTCTGCGTCACTGTGACGTGGGCGGGGGGTGCTGTCATGTGGGGCCTCACTGTCAGTGGGTTAGTTAACTAACCCGGTTAGTTTAAACTAACCAGGGATTAGTTAGTGGCCTGGGCCCACTGGTCAGTGGCCCAGGGTGTGATTAAGCGGGGGATTAGCTCGGGGGGTTAGGACTAACCGGCCGGTGGCTTGACGCAGGTGGCCAACCCACAGCGGCGCTCATTGATCCACTGCTCCCGGCCACCATTCTTTGAACTGCGAGGTCCAGGAGCAAGCCCGTGGAGTCGCGCGTCTCGGGGATGGTCCAGGTGACCAAGGAGGCCACCGGAGCGACGCCGACGATGAACTTCCGCGGTAGCCGTGGCACGGCGATGATGCAGACGTCGCTGTAGTGCTTCTTCGCGGGCGTGCTCTGGTGCAACCAGTTGCTGGGAACCTCGGGAACACGACGGACGGGTTGGGCTGGTCAGCAGAGCACGTGAGTGAGCATAACATCGACCATGGCGGCGAGCTCGCTCGGCTCCCATGGCGGACGTGGCTAGAGGACGCGAGGGGCCGCACTAACTTCGAGAAAAGAGGGAGAAGCTCACCCTGAGCTCAACGGTGCAGGCGGCAAGGCAAACGGTGGCGCGAAGGCGACGAATTCGTCGGCGGGATCTCGCGGGTCCGGCGACGACTTGGCGATGATTCCAACGTACAGAGGGCTCCGGGCTCGATTCCTCTGGCATGGAGTCGAATACGAAGGTGGCAGGCTTGATGGACATCTTGGTGCAGCTCAACGACGGCGATGGCCACGCGGTCACGGCGACGTGCTCTGCGGTGGGGCTCGGAACTTCTCTGGCGGCGAAGAAATCGGCGAGGGGAGAGCGGGAGGATGAAGCAGAGGAGGGGGAATGGTGTTGCGGGTCTCTGGCGGCTTGCATGGCGAGAGGAGATGGCTCGAGGAGGCCTAGAAGCTCTCCGGCGTCGCGGTGGCGTCGCCGCACGCTCTCGGCTCTCCACCGAGCAGCTTGAGGAAGACGACAGAGGAGCTCGTGGGCTGGGCCAGGCTGGTGGGCTGCTGGGGATTAAGTTGGGATAAAACCAGGTAAGTTTCCTTTTTCTTTTCTTCTGATTTTCTTCTTCATTTGTTTTGGAACTTCTAATTTAAATAGCCAACCATTTTGTAAAATGCTAAAACTTTTATATGGCCTCATAATAACATAGACTAGCCACTTATAAAGTTTGCCACTTTTTAAAATTGAAATGAATTGAACTTTAATTAAAATAGGGTTTTTGATTAATTCCAAGGCCCTGTTTGAATAGTTGAAAATCCATGAGCATGGGAATGCTACCACATCACTTTATATGTGATCACACTCATTTATGGGACTTTTCAAAAGTCAAACATGAATTTTAGGAGAAGATTTTTTTTCTGGCCTTTTGAATTAATTCATCTTGGGGGTTCCTTCTCCCATTTTTCATTTGAATTTGATTTCAATTGATTTCTTTTGAATTTTTTTTAACATGATGCAAAGTTACTTTCTAACCCTAGCATATACCTAACTTAGGGTTGTGACATAAGCCCATGACATCAGAGCCTCACCAGCTTAGTGTACACGAAGTCGAGGCGGACGTCGTCGCGGCAGCGACGACGGATGCCGAGACGAGCCCATGAAATTATAGCTTCACCAGCTATCGTAGGGTTTAGGGTGGGGGTGGTACGATAGGCACCCTTTTATATACCTTTCAAATAGAAAGGGAAACATAAGTGCACCACGGTGCTGAGTGAACGTATCCCAAGTCGAGGTGGACGTCATCGCGACAGCGTCGACGGACGCCGAGACGAACCTGTGGCATCAGAGCCTCGCCAGGTTAGTGTACGTGAAGTCGAGGCGCTACAACGAATTTGTTAAGTTGTGACGCACATTCTGTGATGATGCAGTGAAAACGTCACATTTCCTGAAATTTCCTGACGTTTTTTCACTGTATCGTCACATAATGTGCGTCACAGATTATCAAATTTTTTGTAGTGGCGGACATCGTCGCAGCAGCGACGACGGACGTGGACACGAGCCCGTGACATTAGAGCCTCACCAGCTTAGTGTACGCGAAGTCCAGGAGGACGTAGTCGCGGACCCGATGAGGGACGCCGAGACGAGCCCGTGACTTCAGAGGCTCACCATCTTAGTGTACGCGAAGTCGAGGCGGACGTCGTCGCAGAAGCGACGACGGATGCCGAGACGAGCCCGTAACATCAGAGCCTCGCCATCTTAGTGTACGCGAAGTCGAGGCGAACGTCGTCGCGGCAGCGACACCGGACACCGAGATGACCCCGTGACATTAGAGCCTCACCAGCTATCTTAGGTTTTAGGGTGGGGGAGGATAAGCACCCTTTATATACCTTTCAAAATTAAAGGGAAACACAAGTGAACCACGATGCTGAGTATACGTACGCGAAGTTGAGGTGGATGTCGTCACGAAAGCGACGACGGACGCCGGGACGAGCCCGTCACATCAGAGCCTCACCAGCTATCTTAGGGTTTAGGGTGGGGGGGATAGGCACCCTTTTATATACCTTTCAAAAAGAAAGGGAAACCGAAGTGAACCACGGTATTGAGTGTACGTACGCGAACTCGAGGCGGACGTCGTTGCGGAAGTGACGACGGACACCAAGACGATCCCGTGACTTCAGAGCTCAACAGCTTAGTGTACACGAAGTCCCGGCGGACGTCATCGTGGAAGCGACGACGGACACCGAGACGAGCCCGTTACATAAGAGCCTCACCAACTATCTTAGGGTTTCGGGTGGGGGGAGTACATGCACCCTTTTATATACCTTTCAAATTGAAAGGGAAAGAGCAGTGAACCACGGTGCAAAGTGTACGTCCGCGAAGTCGAGGCAGATGTCGTCGCGGCTGCGACGAAGGACACCGAGACGAGCCCATGACATGAGAGCTTCACCAGCTTAGTGTACGCGAAGTCGAGGCAAACATCATCGCGGCAGAGATGCCGAACACCGAGACGACGCCGTGACATTAGAGCATCACCAGCTATATTAGGGTTTAGGGTGGGGGGAGGATAAGCACCCTTTTCTATTCCTTTCAAAAATAAAGGGTAACAGAAGTGAACCACGAGGATGAGTGTACGTACATGAAGTCGAGGCGGATATCGTCGCGGCAACAACGACGGATGCCGAGACGAGCCCATGACATCAGAGCCTCACCAGCTTAGTGTATGTGAAGTCGAGGAGGACGTCCTCGCGGCAGCGACGACGGATGCCGAGACGAGCCCGTGACATCAGAGCATCAACATCTTATTGTAGGCGAAGTCGAGGCGGACGTCGTCGCGTCACCTACGACGGACGCTGAGACGAGCCCGTGGCATCAGAGCCCTCGACAGGTTAGTGTACGCGAAGTCGAGGTGGACGTCGTTACGGCAGCAACGAGGGCCGTCGAGACGAGCCCGTGAATTTAGAGCCTGACCAGTTTAGTGTACGCGAAGTCGAGGCGGACGTCGTCGCGGCAGCGACAACGGACGCCGAGACGATCCCGTTACATCAGAGCCTCACATGCTATCTTAGGGTTTAGGGTGCGGGGAGGATAGGACCCTTTTATATACCTTTCAAAAAGAAAGGGAAACAGAAGTGAACCACGGTGCGAAGTGTACGTACGCAAAGTCGAGACGGATGTCGTCACGGCTGCGACGACGGACGCCGAGACGACCCCGTGACATCAGAGCCTCACCATCTTAGTGTACGCGAAGTCGAGGAGAACATCGTCGCGGCAGCGACGCCGGACGCCAAGATGACCCCGTGACATTAGAGCCTCACCAACTATCTTAGGGTTTAGGGTGGGGGAGGATAGTCACCCTTTTATATACCTTTCTAAAAGAAAAGGAAACAGAAGTGAACAACGGTACTGAGTGTACGTACGCGAAGTCGAGGCGGACGTCATCGCGGCAGCTACGACGGACGCGGAGACGAGCCCGTGACATCACAGCATCATCAGCTATCTTAGGCTTTAGGGTGGGGGAGGGAGGATAGGAACCCTTTTATATAACTTTCAAAAATAAAGGGAAACAGAAGTGAACTACAGTGTGGAGTGTACTTACGCGAAGTCGAGGCGGACGTCGTCGCAACAGTGACGACGAACACCGAGATAAGCCCATGACATCAGAGCCTCACCACCTTATTGTACGTGAAGTCAAGGCGGATGTAGTCACGGCAGCGGTGACGGACGCTAAGATGAGCCCATTACATCAAAGCCTCACCAGCTAACTTAGGGTTTAGGGTGGGGGGGGGAGGATAGCACGCTTTTATATACCTTTCAACAAGAAAGGGAAATATAAGTGAACCATGGTGCGAAGTGTACGTACGCAAAGTCTAGGCGGATGTCGTCCCGGCTGCAACGACGGATGCCTAGACGAGCCCGTGACATCAGAGCCAAACTAGCTTAGTGTATGCGTAGTCGAGGCGAACATCGTCGCGGCAGCGATGCCGGACGCTGAGACGACCCCGTGACATTAGAGCCTCACCAGCTATCTTAGGGTTTAGGGTGGGGGGAGGATAGGCACCGTTTTATATACCTTTCAAAAAGAAGGGAAACAGAAGTAAACACGGTAATGATTGTACGTACGCGAAGTCGAGGCGGACGTCCTCGCGGCAGCGACGACGGACGCCGAGACGAGCCCTAGACATCAGAGCCTCACCAGCTTAGTGTACACGAAGTGGAGGCGGACGTCATGGCGGCTATAACGATGGACGCCTAGACGATCCCATGACATTAGAGTTTCACCAGCTATCTTAGAATTTAGGGTGGGGGGGGGGATAGGCACCCTTTTATATACCTTTCAAATAGAAAGGGAAATAAAAGTGGAACACGGTGATGAGTGAACGTACGCGAACTCGAGGCGGACGTCATCGCGGAAGCGACAACGGACGCTGAGACAAACAAGTGGCTTCAGAGCCTCGCCAGGTTAGTGTGCGCGGAGTCGAGGCGGACTGTCGGCACCCGGGGTTAGCGTATGCAAGTCCCTCTACGACATAGTCATATGGAGAGCCGAGAACCGTACCCACTTGTCTAAGCAGACAAGGCCAAGCACAGAACGTCCTCGGAAAGCATCATACGTGAGGGGCATCCCATCCAGGACGGATGATCAACTGAGATGGGAACTCATCGCCTGCACACAAGTCTAAATGGTATGGGTGATGAAATCCCATATTCACAGACAAGTCGCCTCAACCATACTATCGACTATCGCATAGCTCTTACATAGACTTACTCCAGCCCGATCACTTAGTCGGGGTCTAGGGCGGGCTCGATTTTACAACAAAGTGTGCACGAGAGTCTCGAGCAATCACATTGCGATGCCCCAACATGCGCACATCTAAGGGCCACTTGGTGTATAAAAGACAGCTAGCCAGATCACAACTAAGGTCTCGAAAACCCATACAAAGACATGCATGTTATAAAAATACACGGAGCACACATGCCTTGTATGAACAGCAGGTATCATTGAACTTCTCTACAAATTACACATTTTATTGATAACTCTCACAGAGTGCACACAGAGATCACAAGTATGTGATCCAACATTACAACATTCAACGGAAGCAGAGTAGGTCTGAGTACAGACAAACTTAACAAATGGCTTAAGAATCCTTAATTTAACACAAAGCCCTCCACGAGGCAACCAGTCTGCTGACTGGGACTACACTAGTTTGGTCTTCAGTCGTCGAGCTCGAGGAAGAATCCACCTTCGGGGTCAGTGGGTTCATCTAAAACATAGAATAAGCAAACGTGAGTACAAAGTCGAACTCAGCAAGACTTACGTAGGAGCTATACTACTCATGCACATGTATCAAGGTAAAGGGAGGTGAGGTTCATAAGCAGAAGTGCCAGCTTTGACTTGGCTATTCCTGAACTACGAGTACCAGACTTGAGGTAAGAAGCGTACACGAGTCCACTACATCTCAAATCAAATACACCACTATGGTTCCTTCCTCGAGTTCCCCACGAGAAAGCACGCCATAGCACTCACTCTTATCTTGGTAAGTTTTATAGTATCAAGTTCAAGTTGTCTAATAATCAAGCTAAGCATTCCAAGCAGTCCTTAACCGCGGACGTGGCTATTCGAATAGTTTTGTTAACCCTGCAGGGGTGTACTGCTACACACATGAAACCATCAGTTACCGTCGGGATCTCGTCACCATTCAAGCGTGTGTCAGCGAGGATAATCTCCACAACTTTTACCTCACAGCCAACTCAGGTTCAATGAAGACGCCTATCTGGGATGGTTTCCACATTCCTAACCCGGCCGGTTTACCGAAGTGGTCCCAGAAGATCTGTGCGTGGTGCATAAGCCGGTCTCGGTTGAGCCGTTCTCTCACCTTGTATCCAGGCGACAAACCTACCAGAACTCCGAACTACTGCGTCTCATTGAACTAAGAAGGGGTGAGTTTGTAGGTTGAGCGGGGATCCGTTTTCCCAACATGTGGTAGTATTCTTCAGCTTGGATCACCACACAAGAACTCGGGCTTAAGGCGGTGTTCAACGAGACAACCCACTGTGTTCTCCTACACAGCCTCTCATCGTTCACCTTGTATTAGGGTAGATTAACCAACACATTTCCACCATCATCAACATGATCACTACCATCCCGACTCACATAACAGTATCAACATTGTAACACTCTAAGCATGCAATAAGCATTAACAATTACAGGGGCCACATGATATCAATAAACTCCTACATTTTCTAGGATTGTGGTTTGCTTACTACTGTGATAAAATGATAGGTCATGCAAAGGAATGGGTTCAACTTTACGGTAGAAACGCATCATGGTAATCATCCTATACAATGCATAAGCGAGACATGAGATGGAATTGGGATTTTATCGACATGATCAATGGGGGTTTGCTTGCCTTGCTAAGGAGGTTCAGTCTCGGGATCTTCAACGAAGTGGGCTGCCTCCTGTTCCGGTTCCACCTCTACTCGACAAACAACAAGAAAGGGAGCACAATAAGTACAATGCGCAATCACATGGTTGAAGGTTGAAACTTGATGTATATGCTTCTGATGTGTGAGGCAATTCCATTTATAGTGTGATCACATATAAAGTGATTTGGATTCAAACCCATGCTCATAGATTTTTCAAATATTCAGACAGGAGCTTGGAATTAAATTTAAACCCCTATTTGAATTAAAGTTAAAATAACTTGGATTTTAAAAATGTCCAAAGTTTATTGTGAGGCCATATAAAAATTTGGGGCATTTTACAAAATGCCTAGCTATTTTTAATAGCATGGCAAACACAAATACAAAAAAAGAAATAGAAAAGAAAAAGAACAGAGAAGAGAGAGAAGAGGGCCAACTTACCAAACCAGGCCCAACCTAGCAGCCTTTTCCCTTGTCGTCTTCCTCCCTGCGCCCCAAGGAGCTCGGTGGAAAGCCACCGACGACACCGACGCCACCGCGATGCCTCCCAGCCCTCCAAATGCCCCCCCGAGCCTCCAAGGCAAGCCACAACGACGCCTGGAGTCGTCGTGCTCACTTTCCCCCTAGGAGCCGTCTCCCTTCTCTCCCTCTCTTGTTTCTTTCGCCGCCCGAAGTTCATGCCGGAGCGCGCCGCCGCACCCCCGTGGCCACCGTGACCTAGAGATCCAACCAAGGTGTCCCTCGCCTCCGCCGTCCTCGACTACGTCACCTTGCGCAAGGAATCGGCTCGAGGAGCTCCAGAGCACTCGCCCCCTTCGTCGTCTTCGTCTACGGCCGCCGTGCGCCATCGTCGATTGCTTCCCCGGCAAGCCACCTCTGCCCTCGCCACGAACTCCATTGAGTTCCTGGTGAGCTGTAGCTCAAAACCCCTCTAGCTACGCCCTCGTTTGCGACCTCTAGCGACGTCCGCCATGGGAGCCGAGCGAGCTCGCCGCCATGGTCGACGTTAAGCTCGCTCCGGTGCTCTTTCGTCCTTCCCAGCCTGCCCATCGTGCTCCTGAGGTCCACGTGGTTCTGATGCACTAGCGCACGCTCAAGTTGGGCCACTACAGCATCGTCTTCGTCGTCGCCATGCCACGGTTGCCGCCGGCAAGGTCCTTGACGTTGCCTCCGTCACCCCCCGCTCATGCTGCAACCTCCGGTGGACGCGCGACGACCCCAGGATCCCAACGCAACTCTCCCCGTTTGATTTGGTCGATGGCGCCATCCCCGTGGACACCGCCGTGGTCTGTGACCACCGGCGGCTAACCGCCAACGCAGATGACGTGGCCATGATTAGATTAGCCCTAACCCCACCACTAATCCAACCCCTACAGCCATTGACAGGTGGGCCCTTCCCGTGTTAAGCCCCTGTTTATTTTAAATCAAACGAGATTAACTCCCCTAACCCACTGACATGCAGGCCCCACACGTCAGAGCCCCCTTGACTCCAGCATGACCTCATGCTGGCGCAATAATTGGTTTTCCTATTAAAAGAAATTCAGAAAAATTCTAGAAAATGCTTCATAACTAATTCATTTTAACTGCAAATTGGACAAATAATATGTCTAAAATTATCAGAAAAATAAAAGTATTGTGAATATGGTCTCAGTTTCCATGTTTGACCAAGTTAAATTGGGTGAACAGGGGCAAACATCCATATGCATTTAATTTGAATTCAAATTTGGAGTGACTTTGCAAATGACTTTGCAACACACTTCTTTTAAATGGTTTCATGCACACATCAGGGATTTTACCTCACCTTTACAACATCACTTCATGCTCAACCTTTTCAAATGTTTATTCATGGTTTCAAATGCATTTGAAATTCATCGATAAATCAAATGGAGTGTGAATTTGCAATTCATTTGAAATATACTCCTTTTAAATGGAATAACTCACACATCAGTGACACATACATCAAGTTTCAACCTTCAACTCGTGTTTGTGCATTGTACTTATTATGCTTCGATGTTTGTTGTTTGTCAAATAGAGGTGGAGCCGGAACCCAAGATCACCCCCTTCGTTGAAGATACCGTGACTGAACCTCGTCAGATGGGCAAGAAAACCCCCATTGATCATGTCGATAAAATCCCACTTCCCTCTCAGTCTCGCTTATGCATTATTTAGGAGGATTACCATGATGCGTTTCTACCGCATAGTTGAACCCATTCCTTTGCATGACCTATCATTTTGGCACAGTAGTAAGAAAACCACAATCCTAGAAAATGTAAGAGTTGGTTGATATCATGTGGCCCCTACAACTGTTACTGCTTATTGCATGCTTAGAGTTACAATGAGGTTACTCTTTTGTGAGTCGGGATGGTAGTGATCATGTTGATGATGGTGGAAATGTGTTGGTGAATCTACCCTAATACAAGGTGAACGATGAGAGGCTGTGTCGGAGTACACAGTGGGTTTTCTCGTTGAACACCGCCTTAAGCCCGAGTTCTTGTGTGGTGATCCAAGACGAAGAGTACAACCACATGTTGGGCACATGGACAACTCGAGGAGGACGTCCTTATGGCAGCGACGACGGACGCCGAGACGAGCCCGTGACATCAGAACCTCACCAGCTATCTTAGGGTTTAGGGTGGGCGGGAGGATAGGGCCCTTTTATATACCTTTCAAAAAGAAAGGGAAACATAAGTGAACCACGGTGCTGAGTGTACGTACACGAAGTTGAGGCGGACGCCGAGACGAGGCCGTGACATCAGATCCTCACCAGCTTAGTGTATGCGAAGTCGAGGCGGATGTCGTCCGGCAGCGACGACAGAAGCCGTGACGAGCCCGTGACATCAGAGCCTAACCAGCTATCTTAGGGTTTAGGGTGGGGTGAAGATAGACACCGTTTTATATACCTTTCAATAAGAAAGGGAAACAGAGGTGAACCACGGTTCTGAGTGTACGTACGCGAAGTCGAGGCGGATATCGTCGTGGCAACGACGACGGACGCCGAGACGAGCCCGTAACATCAGAGACTCAGCAGCTTTGTGTATGCGAAGTCGAGGCGGACGTCGTCACGGCATCAGCGACGAAAACCAAGACGAGCCCGTGACATTAGAGCCTCACCGGCTATCTTAGGGTTTAGGGTGGGGGCAGGATAGGCCCCCTTTTATATACCTTTCAAATAGAAAGGGAAAGAGAAGTGAACCACGGTGCTGAGTGTACGTACGCGAAGTGACGAGCCTGTGACATCAGAGCCTCACCAGCTATTTTAGGGTGTAGGGTGGGGGGATAGGCACCCCTTTATATACCTTTCAAAAAGAAAGGGAAACATAAGTGAACCACGGTGTTGAGTGTACATACGCGAAGGCGAGGCGGACGTCGTCGTGGAAGCGACGACGAACGCCGAGACGAGCCTGTGACATCAGAGCCTCACTAGCTTAGTGTACGCAAAGTCGAGTTGGACGTCGTCGTGCCAGCCACGACGGACGCCGAGACGAGCCCTTGATATCGTAGCCTCACTATCTATCTTACGGTTTAGTGTGGGGGGAGGATAGGCACCCTTTTATATACCTTTAAGAAATAAAAGGATACATAAGTGAACCACGGTGCTGAGTTGTCGCGACCCGGAATATGTGTATGTAATTCCAGTCACAACTCAATCACATGGAGAGCCGAGAGCCGTACCCACTTGTCTAAGTAGACAAGGCCAAGCAGAGAACACTCTCAGAAAGACTCGTACGTGAGGGGCATCCCATCCAGGCCGGATGATCATCTGAGATGGGTCCTCATCGCCCGGTCACAAGTCTAAATGATTATGCGTGGTGAAATCCCATACTCATAGACAAGTCGCCTCAACCATGTTATCGATTGAATCATAACCCTTACATAAACAGACTCCAGCCCGATCACTTAGTCGGAGTCTAGGGCGGGCTCGATCATACAACAAAGCACTAGTGGAAAAATGGCTATAGATAATATGGACACTAATGGCGCACTATACATGTGGTGAGCCATTACTAAATAGTAATGGCGCACCATTACACAGTGCGCCATTAGTAACATAAATAGCAGTGGCGCACCAGGTGAAAAGGGCGCCATTACTATGTTTGACCAAGATTTGACCCATTCCTAAACATAGTAATGGCGCACTTTTTACAGGTGCGCCATTAGTAAGTTGGGGTAGTAATGGCGCACCTGGTGAAAAGTGCGCCATTACTATGTTTGACCAAGGTTTGACCCATTCCTCGACATAGTAATGGCGCACTTTGTATAGGTGCGCCATTTGTAAGTTGGGTTACTAATGGAGCACCTATACAAAGTGCGCCATTACTAACTTTTTTTTTGAATTTTGAAGACGGGAAAATTAAAAAAATCGAAAAAATAAAAAAATTTAGTAATGGCGCACTTTGTATAGGTGCGCCATTACTAACTTTTTAAAAAAAATTGAATTTTGAAGGCGGGAAAATAAAAAAATAAAAAGAAGTTAGTAATGGCGCACTTTGCATACGTGCGCCATTACTAACTTATTTTTTATTTTTTTTGAACTTTGAAGGCGGGAAAATTAAAAAATAAAAATTCGAAAAAATAAAAAAAGTTACTAATGGCGCACTTTGTATAGGTGCGCTATTACTAACTTTTAAAAAAAATTGAATTTTGAAGGTGTGAAAATAAAAAAATAAAAAATAAGAAAAAGTTAGTAATGGCGCACTTTGCATAGGTGCGCCATTACTAACTTTTTTAATTTTTTTGTTGAATTTTGAAGGCGGGAAAATTAAAAAAATTAATAATTCGAAAAAATAAAAAAAGTTAGTAATGGCGCACTCTCCAAAATTCAAATTTTTTTAAAAAAATTTCGTAATGGCGCACTTTGCATAGGTGCGCCATTACTAACTTTTATTTATTTATTTTTTAATTTTGAAGGCGGGAAAATAAAAAAAATAAAAAATAAAAAAAAATTAGTAATGGCGCACCTTACGAATAGTGTGCCATTACAAAGTTTTTTTTTGAATTTTGAAGGCGGGAAAATAAAATAAAAGTAATTAAACAAATTCATAAATAAAATTAGTAACGTTTTAGTATTTTTTAGAATTTTGAAGGCGGGAAAAGAATTCAAAAAAATTTAAATTTGAAGGCGTGAATTATTTTGAATTTTGAAGGCGCGATTTTCTTTTGAAATTTTTTAACTTTTTGACTTTTAAATTTTATTAAAAGTTTTGATATTTTTTTCATTTTTTTGAAAGTTTTCAAAAAATATATTCTTTTCCAATTTTTTTGAAAAAAATAATATTTTCTAATTTTGGACATCAACAAGGATTAATAAGATTGATATGATACATATATCAACAAGTGCGTGTTAAGTGAGCTGGTGTTGGGATTGGATAGAACTGAGAAGTTAAGCGTGCTGGGGCTGGAGTAGTGTGAGAATGGGTGACTGTATGGGAAGTTTGACCACGGAGCGCCATTTGACTTGGGATTAAGTATACGTGACCTCAGATTAAGCATATTGAACGTAGATTAAGAAAAAAATTGAAAAAAAAATCAAATATAGAAAAAAATTTGAAAAAATATTCAAAAAAAAATTTGAAAAAAAATTGTTAGTAATGGAGAACTTCTATAGGTGCGCCATTACTAAGTCAGATAGTAATGGCGCACTTCTATAGGTGCGCCATTACTAAGTCAGATAATAATGGCGCATTTCTAGGCGTAGTAATGGCGCACTATAGATGCGCCATTACTGTCTGGGATAGCAAATGTGCGCCATTACTAAAACTTATTAATGGCGTGCTAGTAATGGCGCACCTAATGTTCCATTAGTGAAGTGTGCACGTGACAGAGTCACGAGCAATCGCATCGCGATGGCCCAAGCTGCGCACATCTAAGGGCCACTTGGTGTATAAAAGACCGCCAGCCAGATCCCAACTAAGGTCTCGAAAACCCATACTAAGACATGCATGTTATAATCATACACGCAGCACACATGTCTAGTATGAACAGTAGGTATCATCACATAACTCTACAAGGTACTTCTTTATTGATTTACACATAGAGTACACAAAGATCATATAACTATGATCCATCATTACATAAAACAACGGAAGCAAATTAGGTCTGAGTACAGTCAAGTTTAACAAATGGCTTAGAGAAGCCTTGTTCAACATACATGCCCTTCCACGAGGGACCTGACTGCTGTCTGGAACTATACTAGCTTAGTCAACGTCGAACTTCAGGAAGGTCACTCCATCGGGGGCTGCGTTCTCATCTAAAACATAGAATAAGCAAACGTGAGTCAAAGTCGTACTCAGCAAGACTTACATCAGAACTATACTACTCATGCTCAAGTATCAAGGTAAAGGGAGGTAGGGTTTCATCATGCAGAAGTGACAGCTTTGACTTGGCTAGTCCTGTACTACGAGTACCAGACTTGAGGTAAGAAGCGTACACGAGTCCATGTCGGGACCCGGGGTTAGCGTATGTAATTCCAGTCACGATGCAATCACATGGAGAGCCGAGAGTCGTACCCACTTGTCTAAGCACACAAGGCCAAGCACAGAACACTCTCGGAAAGCATCAAACGTGAGGGGCATCCAATCTAGGCGGGATGATCAACTGAGATGGTTCCTCAACGTCCGCTCACAAGTCTAAATGCTTATGGGTGGTGAATCCCATACTCATAGACAAGTCGCCTCAACCATGTTATCGATTGAATCCTAACTCTTACATAGACTTACTCCAGCCCGATCACTTAGTCGGGGTCTAGGGCGGGCTTGATCATAGAACAAAGTGTGCACGTGACAGAGTCATGAGCAATCGCATCGCGATGCCCCATGCTGCGCACATCTAAGGGCCACTTGGTGTATAAAGACCGCCAGCCAGATCACAACTAAGGTCTCGAAAAACAATACTAAGACATGCATGTTATAAATATACACGCAGCACACATGCCTAGTATGAACAGCAGGTATCATCACATAACTCTACAAAGTGTATCTTTATTGACTTACACATAGAGCATACAGTGATCACGTGTTTGTGATCAACATTACATCATACAACGGAAGAAAATTAGGTCTGAGTACAGACAAGATTAACAAATGGCTTAGAGAATCCTTGTTCAACAAATATGCCCTTCCACGAGGGACCAGACTGCTGTCTGGAACTATATTACCAAGGTCAACATCAAGCTTCACGAAGGTGACTCCATCGGGGTCCGGGTTCTCATCTAAAACATAGAATAAGAAAACGTGAGTACAAAGTCGTACTCAGCAAGACTTACATCAGAACTACACTACTCATGCTCAAGTTTCAAGGTAAAGGAGGTAGGGTTTCAACATGCAGAAGTGCCAGCTTTGACACGGCTAGTCCTGAACTACGAGTACCAGACTTGAGTTAAGAAGCGTACACGAGTCCACTACCAAGTCTCCAACCAATACACCACTATGGTTACTTCCTGGACTTGCCCACGAGGAGCACGCCATAGCACTCACGCTTATCTTGCGAGTTTTATAAGTATCCATTCCAATTGTCCATGATCAAGTAGAGGTCTCCAAGTAGTCCATAACCGCGGACACGGCTATTCGAATAGTTTATTAACCCTGCAGGGGTGTACATCTTCACACGCGTGTCATCACTTATCGTCTCGTTCTTGTCACCCTTCAAGCGGGTGTCGGACGTGGATGAAACCAAGGCACTACCCTCACATCACCTACTCTAATCCAGGAGTCGACTACCTGAGTTTTTCACCGCTCGAGAGTCCGGTCGGTTCTACGAAACAGACTCATATAATGCAAGGGACCGAGACGCCACCTTTGACAGATGGTTTCGCTGCCTCACAGTTCCACCCACATATCTATGCATAAGCCAAATAGAAAGACCGAAACTAGTGTGACTCCTGGACCGGATCGGGTACGTAAAGAGGCCAAACGGGGCTCCCATAAACCCTACATGTGGTCATACTCTTTGTCTTGGATCACAAAACAGGAACTCGGGGCCTAGAGCAGTGTTCAACGAGACAAAGTAAGATCATCGTTCACCTTTGTTTAGGGTGGATTCACCAACACGTTATCATAGCACCATTATGAATGTCCATCCCGACTCACAATCAAAGTAACCTCATTGTATCACTAAGCAGCAATAAGCAGTAATAGTTGCAGGGGCCACATGCTCATCATTCAACTCCTATATCTGCTAGGATTGTATTTTGCTTAATACGGTGACAAAATGATAGGTCATGCATCGAAATGGGTTCAACTATGCGAAAGAACGTGCTTCGGTGATCTCCTAAACATGCATAAGCGAGACTGAGAGGGAAGTAGGATTTTATAGACATGATCAATGGGGTTTTCTTGCCTTGCTGACGATACACGGGTCTTAACGGTGGTCTTCTTCTTCTGGGGTGATCACCATATCGGAGGCACTATTACCGGAGCAATCATCAACAAAGGGGGGAAACATCAAAATAAAATGCACAAGCACATGATATAGTTGCCCATGATGTATATCGTACTGGTATGTTGACAATTCAATTTAATTGAAGTGCATTGCAAAGGATTTGCAAATTCAAACTTCAAATTTGAATTCAAATTAGGCCAAATGCACATTTGCTACTGCTCCCCCATTTAAATTGGTCAAACATGAAAAAAATAGCATATTCTTAATCCTTGCATTTTTCTGATAATTTTTCATATATTATATGTTTAATTTGGAGTTATAATGAATTTTCTATGAATCTCCAAAGTTTAGCTATTTTTCTGCAATTTCTAGATTTTCTTTAATTGTTTTAAAATTCTGAAAATTGGTTTATTGCATCATGCTGATGTAAGTATGACATCAGGGGGGGTCTGACCTGTGGGTCTAGGGTGTCATAGGCTCTGGGGGTTAATCCCCTGTTAGTTGTAAGCTAACAGTGGTTAGCTTAGTGGTAGGGCCCACTGTCAGTGGGCGTTAGGGGGGTAATTAGTGGGGGTTATGGCTCGGTTTAGGCCTCTAATGGAGGGGCTCGTCGGCATTGCCACTGTAGGCCGCCGGAATTTCGCCGGATTAGGCGTTTAGGGCACGGGGAAGGGCTCGGTTGGTGTGGGCGTGTAGCCCGTGAGCTCCCGCATCCACCTCTGCCATCGGGGATTCCTGGGGAGGTCCCAGTCCATGCCAACGACGGCAATGGCGGCGGCCGGGCTCGGTCGTAGGAAAAGATGGAGTCGGTGGCTCGGGACAGAGCGTACTGAGAGGGGAAAAGGGCGTAGCCTCGCCGTGATGATGTTGGAGAGGACGGGGAGGCTAGAGGGAGTGAGGTGATGGTGAATTTCATGCCGAAATCCATGGCGGCCGGCGGCGTCTCGATGACGATGGCGTCGTCTGTTGGGCGCTAGAGTTCGAATTGGACCCGCGGCTTGAAGGAGTCGACGATGGCGGATCTGGTGGACATGAAGACGCTGCTCGGGGAGGCCAGTGGCCGCGTGTGGGCACGACGACGGCGAGGCGTGCTCTCGGCTTGCGCAAGAACTTGCGAGAGAGGGAGGGAGGTGATCCAGGGAGAGGGGGAAATGGCTGCGGGGGCTTCTGGGCATCTGCGTGGTGCCAGGAGAGGTAAGAGGGGGGCCTAGACGGCTTCTCCACGTTGAGGTGGCCGTCGGCGTGCTCTGGCCGCTACGGAGAAGCTTTGGGGCGAGGGGTAGAAGACGACAACGCCATGGGCTGGGCTGGGCCGGCGAGAAGAGGTGGGCCTTCGCCCATGGGCGCAATGTAAGCCCCTCTTCAGTGTTTTTCTTTTATTTAATTTTGTTAATAGGTTGGCCCTGCTAATTAAATTAGCTAGGCATTTTTAATAAATTCCCAAATATTTTTATAAATCCTAGGTGACCGGTAGCTAGTCACTTTTAAAATTTGGCCACTTTTGAAATTCAATTAATTTGAATTTTAATTCAAATAGGGTCAAATTTAATTTCCAGGGCACATTTTGAATTTTAGAAAATTCCATGGGCATGGGAATGAACCCAAACCACTTTTGAAATGATCACCATCATTTATAGGAATTTTCAAAATGTTCAAATGATTTTTGGAAAAAAGATTTTTATCTGGCCATTTGAAAAATTTCTCAGGGCTTTTCTTTTTCCCTATTTGGATTTCTTTTGAATTTTTGCATGATGCAAAGGGCACAATCAAACCCTAGCACTTACCCAAATTGGGGTTCTGACAACTCGTCCCCACTCAAAAGTGACACGCTGCACTTTGAGGAACTTGATCTTCTGACGATGAGTGACATGCTCTGCGGAATCAAGAATACGAACAGGGTACTCTCGATATGAAAGGTCATCTTGGAGATCAAGCGTTTCATGGTCGACTTCACGGATGGGGTCCTTGAAGCAACGCCTGAGTTGTCAGACATGGAATATATCATGTACTCGGGAAAGGTGCGGGGGTAGTTCAAGTTGGTAGGCAACTTCTCCACGTTTAGCAAGAATGCGGAAAGGTCCAATGTAATGTGGGGCCAACTTTCCTTTGATACCGAATCGCTGGGTACCCTTCAGAGGAATAACCCGAAGGTAGGCCTTCTCGTCTAGATTGTAGCTTTCTTGCTTATGATGACGATCATAGTAGCTTTCCTGACGAGACTGAGCGGCTTTCAATCGGTCACGAACAATGCGAACTTGCTATTCTGCTTCCTTGATCATATCCGGTCCAAAGAATTTTCTTTCACCGGTTTCTGACCAGTTAAGGGGTGTTCGACATCTTTGTCCGTAGAGGAATTCAAAGGGAGCCATGTTCAGACTAGATTGATAGCTATTGTTATAAGCAAATTCGGCAAATGGAAGAGATTTCTCCCAATTCTTTTCGAAAGAGATAACACAAGCTCTGAGCATGTCTTCCAAGATTTGATTAACCATTTCAACTTAACCGCTAGATTGCGGGTGGAAAGCTGTACTAAAGCAGAGATGAATTCCCATAGCATTCTGAAAGCTTCCCCAAAATTTAGAGGTGAAAAGGCTACCACGATCAGAATTGATTTCCAAAGTAACACCGTGAAGAGACACAATTCTGGAGACATACAATTCCGCCAACTGACTAGCAGTTATAGACTCGCGAAGAGGAAGGAAGTGAGCAACTTTGGAAAGTCGATCAAGGAAAACGAAGATGGCATCATTTCCATTCTGGGTTTTTGGAAATCTGGTGATGAAGTCCATACTGAGCTTGTCCCATTTCCACTCGGGAATAGACAATGGTTGAAGAGTACCACCAGGTCTTTGGTGTTCTGCCTTAATGCGACGACAAACATCACATTCGGCAACAAATTGTGCAATGTCTCTCTTCATCCGGTTCCACCAAAATCTCTGGCGTAGATCTCGATAAATCATGAGCTTCCTTAAGGATCAGCTGCTTTAGTTCTTCATTCTCAGGAACTACTAAACGATTTTCAAAGAATATCGTTCCTTGATCATTTGCAGAGAAACATTTAGCAACTCCGCTAACAATGTTCTTCTTGATCTCTTGAATACTACTATCTTGTTTCTGGGCGGCTATGATTTGATCCTCAAGGGTTGGTTTCGCCACCAGGGTAGAAAGAAATCCATGAGGAACTATCTCAAGATTGATCTTGCGAAATTCCTCATGAATAATTGGTTGATTCTGTTGTAACATGAGGTTGTTACAATACGACTTACGACTTAGTGCATCAACCATTTTATATGTAATGCACCACTATGTTGTAAGGGGTGGCGCACTGGTAAAAAATGCGCCACCCATAAGCTCTTATAGGTGGCGCATTTTCCAAAATGCGCCACCCCTAAGAGTGGGCCAGAGCTGGATCGCCTTATACGTGGCGCATTTGGAGAAATGCGCCACCCCTAAGAACCTTATAGGTGGTGCATTTTGGAAATGCGCCACCCCTAAGAGCTTATGGGTGGCGCATTCTGGAAATGCGCAACCCCTAAAGAATTATTTGTGGCGTATCCAAAATGTGCCACCCATAAGCTCTTAGGGGTGGCGCATTTCCCATATGGGCCACTACTAAGAAAAAACTGTGCGGGAAAATTCCCAAATACACCCCGCAGTGGACCTCCTTTTCAATTTGGAAAAAAATAAAAGAAAATGATAGAAATGTCAAAAAAATAGTAGAAAATAAGTTTCCCAAATGATATGTTGTCTAGTTGTTAGGAAAATTTACAAAATATGAATTTCGACTTCTTTTGCAAAATCTCTCGAGAATTTTGTAAAATGGACTTAACTTTTGCATACGACCTCCGATGAAAAAGTTTTTTATATGTATAATCATCTACTCGAAAAGTTATATCCAAATTCAACTAGGTGTAACCCGTTGAACATTTTTAGAATCCTCAAAAACCTAACAGAAAAAAGTTACGGGCGTTTGAAGATCTGGAGGCCCAAAAAAAGAGAAAAAATTGAAAAAAAAATTTGAACTTAGTAGTGGTGCATTTTGTATGAAATGCGCCACTAGTAACAGAATTTTTTTTTTAAATATATTTTTTATTGTTTTTAAAAAATTCAAAATAGGCTAGAGGACAAATCGGGAACTTAAAAAAAGTCGAAAATTTTAGATAGTAACATTAAAAAATTTTAAAAAATAAAATTCTAAATTTTAAAAAGAAAAATCAATTTTTTTTTAAAGTTCAAAATATGCTAATGGTCCCATCGAGAAAGTTTAAAAAAATGTTGAAAATTTTAGCACACCCATGAACATTAACAAGGTCCTAGACATCAACATGGTTTAATAGGATTTATATGATAGATATATCAACAAGTTCCTGCTAGGTGAGCTGGAGTGAGAGTTGAATAGAACCGAGAAGTTAAGCGTGCTGGGGCTGGAGTAGTGCTAGGATGGGTGACCCTCGGGGAAGTTTGACCACGGAGGTTAGGTTGACCTGAGATTAAGCATAGTGACCGGACATTAAGCATACTAACCTGAGATTAAGAAAAAATAAAATAAATAAAAATAAAAAAAATGTTTTCCTGATCCAGATTCAAAATTCAAAATTTAAAAAAATTAATAGTGGCGCATTTTCAGAATGCGCAACCCCTAAGAGCTCATAGGTGGCGCATTCTGAGATGAGCCACGCCTAAGGGTCTTATGGGTGGCGCATCCACAATGCGCCACCTATAAGCCCTTATTAGTGGCTTCTAGTTAGTGGCGCATCCACAATGCGCCACTAAACAGAAAAAAGGACGCCACTAAAAGGGCATTCCCTAGTAGTGTCTAGCTGGGTGAAAATATATTTGAGGCTTTGGTGATCAGAATAGATCTCACAACGATTACCAAGTAGGTAATGTCGCCAAGTCTTCAGGGCATGAACTACGGCAACGAGTTCAAGATCATGGGTAGGATAGTTCTCTTCGTGTGGACGCAACTGGCGTGAAGCGTATGCTACCACATGTCTATCTTGCATAAGTATGCATCCTAGCCCTTGCCGTGAAGCGTTACAATAGATCTCGAAATCCCTTTTGGTGTCTGGAGGTGCAAGTACGGGTGCAGAAGTTAATCTTCTTTTTAGCTCTTGAAAGCTTTCCTCGCACTTGGGGGTCCATTGGAATTTCTTATCTTTCTTGAGGAGTTCAGTTAGAGGCTTTGCAACTTCGGAGAAGTTCTCAATGAAGCGGCGGCAATAGCTTGCTCAGCCAAGAAAACTTCTAACTTGCTTAACCAATTCAGGTGGAGTCCAGTCAAGGACGGCCTGAACTCTCTCGGGATTGACAGCAATGCCTTTTGCAGAAATCACGTGGCCTAAGTAGGCCACTTCTTGTAACCAAAATTCACACTTGGAGAATTTAGCATAGAGGCGATGCTCTCTAAGTTTCATCAATACCAACCTAAGATGTTCTGCATGCTCTTCTACGTTCTTCGAGTAGATGAGAATGTCATCAAGATAAAGCACAACAAATTTATGTAGGTACTCCATGAAGATCGAATTCATTAAGCGAGAGAAAGTGGCGGGGGCATTGGTTAAACCGAAGGACATGACGGTGTACTCGTAAAGACCATATCGACTAGTGAAAGGCGTCTTTGGAATGTCCTTGTTCCGGATTTTGATTTGATGATAACCTAATCTCAAATCCATCTTGGAGAAGACCGAGGATCCAGCAAGTTGATCATAAAGATCATTGATCCTGGGCAGTGGGTACTTGTTCTTTATCGTCGCTAGATTTAGCGGACTATAGTCTAGGCACATCCTTTCTGATCCATCTTTCTTCGTTACGAACAGAACAGGGCAACCCCATGGCGATGAGCTAGGGCGGATGAAGCCTTTTGCCAACGAAGCATCAATTTGTATTTTTAGCTCAGCTAACTCATGTGGGGCCATTCTATATGGGCGTTTGGAAATTGGGGCGGTGTCTGGTATAAGATCCACTATGAATTCTACACATCTGTCAGGGGGCATCCTTGGCAGCTCTTCAGGAAAGACATCCGGGAAGTCACGAAACACCGGAATATCTTCAAGGTCAGGAAGGGGAAGAACATTCAAAGTATGCATCTGGATTCTAGAGCTGGGTGATGTGTAGTTAATGATCTGACCTGAAGGATGGGTGAGTTTGACTGACTTGGCTTTACAATCAAGGAAAGCATTCTGTCTTGATAACCAATCCATTCCTAGGATGACATCAATGTCCGAAGACTTGAGGGCTATAAGAGAAGCAAGTAATACTAAACCCTCAATTGCAATTTGATTTCCATGGCTTACTCTATTAGTTTGCCACTTTGAACCAGGAGTTTGAATGATCATTGGAGAAAACATTTCTTCAAAAGGGAATTCATGCCGAAGTGCATAACTCTCTGACATGAATGAATGAGATGCTCCTGGATCGAAAAGAACAGAGGTGGGAACATGATTGACTGGGAGTGTACCAAGGATGACGTCGGAAGCAGCAGTGGTCTCCTCCACTGAGATTTGGTTCACATATCCACTACCTGTGACTGAAAGCTTTCCTGGAAAGGTTTTGGTGGTTGATTTTTTTGGAGGCTTGTGACTAGGTCGACGTGGTGCCACCAACACTATAGGGCATTGTCGGAAGGAATGGCCTGTCAGACCACACGTGAAACACATACTGCCTGAATTGCTGGGAGCAGGATTCCTTGGAGGAACAATGTGTTGAGGTGGATGGCATATTTGGATGGTGGCCTCTGAAGAAAATTTTGAGGTATGGCACCAGTTGGAATCCATATTCTGCGTTTATGAGGGGCTGAACTTGAAGAAGGAGCAAGCTCAAGAGCATGCTTGCGAGACTCTTCGAACACTTCATTGCCATGCTCAGCTCTAAAGGATCTGTTGACTAAATCCTCAAAGGTAGAAAATTCAAGGAGGTTGAGATCATGGAGAAGGATAGGGCTAAGTCCCTTACGGAACCTTGCCTACTTTCTGGCATCGGTGGTGATCTCATCTTGGGCATATCGAGCAAGACGATTGAACTCTCTCACATACTATTGCATGGACATCTCTCCTTGAGTCATGTTGCAGAACTCTTCCTTCTTGCACTCCATTAACTCATCCAGAATGTGGTACCCTCGAAAGGCAACACAGAACTCCTGCCAAGTCACTAGGTGACCATCAGGCTGCATCGCAACATAGTTCTCCCACCATTCAGCAGCAGCACCTTCCAGAAAGTATGCCGCGAATATAACTCGATCATTGGGAGCAACATGTGCCGTATCAAGCTTACGCTCGATGGAACGGAGCCAATCATCGGCTTCAAGGGGCTCAGAAGAACATCGGAATACCGGTGGTTTGAGGAGTATGAAGTACTGAATGCTCACAACCACATTGCAATGACGTGAGGTATTCTCCTCGATGAGCTCCAGAAGGCGTGTTTGATCACGTCTATTCCGCTCGGCTTCCATCATGATTTCCGCCGCAGAAGGCGGTGGTGGAGGTTCATCATCATTTCTATTCCGATCATGGTCTCGATTGCGACGAACAGCACTACGAGTTCCACCTGACATCATGTGTGATAAAAATCAATAATCAGAACAGGTTGTACGATGGAATCAAAGATAAGAGGACATGATTTCGGAAGAAAAGAACATAATGCAAAGGCAATGATTCATAGAAACACGGGATAAATCGAGAAGCATAACGGCTACAGCGGGATGGAAAATGAAACAACCTTGAAGAGAATTGATAGAACTTCTTCAATAAACTCAAAATACGGAGACTCTGGATGACCACAACAATCCTACGGCTACAAGGAAGCACTCAACGAGATGTTCTAGTAAGACATAGATGAGCCTAGTCCTATCATCTCGTAGAAAAGATAAGGGTGACTCAGAACTTCGATTGATGAGGGTAAGGAGAAAAAGAAGCCTTACGTTGTTCCCTTTATACCCAAGTAACTATATTAATATAGATTGCTAGACTCGACTGCGACCAAGGCTTTCAGATTCCTACAGAAAGTCCTGCTCTGATACCAAGTCTGTCGGGACCCGGGGTTAGCGTATGTAATTCCAGTAACAATGCAATCACATGGAGAGCCGAGAGCGGTACCCACTTGTCTAAGAAGACAAGGCCAAGCACAGAACACTGTCGGAAATCATCAAACGTGAGGGGCATCCCATCCAGGCCGGATGATCAACTGAGATGGGTCCTCAACGTCCGCTCACAAGTCTAAATGCTTATAGGTGGTGAATCCCATACTCATAGATAAGTCGCCTCAACCATGTTATCGATTGAATCCTAACTCTTACATAGACTTACTCCAGCCTGATCACTTAGTCGGGGTCTAGGGCGGGCTCGATCATACAACAAAGTGTGCACGTGACAGAGTCACGAGCAATCGCATCGCGATGCCCCAAGCTGCGCACATCTAAGGCCCACTTGGTGTATAAAATACCGCCAGCCAGATCACAACTAAGGTCTCGAAAACCCATACTAAGACATGCATGTTATAAACATACACGCAACACACATGCCTAGTATGAACATCAGGTATCATCACATAACTCTACAAAGTGTATTTTTATTGACTTACACATAGATAATACAAAGATCACATGTTTGTGATCAACATTACATCATACAACGGAAGCAAATTAGGTATGAGTATAGACAAGATTAACAAATGGCTAAGAGAAGCCTTGTTCAACAAACATGCCCTTCCACGAGGGACTAGACTGCTGTCTGGAACTATACTACCAAGGTCAACGTCAAGCTTCATGAAGGTGACTCCATCGGGGTCCGGGTTCTCATCTAAAACATAGAATAAGCAAACGTGAGTACAAAGTCGTACTCAGCAAGACTTACATCAGAACTACAGTACTCATGCTCAAGTTTCAAGGTAAAGGAGGTGGGTTTCAGCATGCAGAAGTTCCAGCTTTGACTTGGCTAGTCCTGAACTACGAGTACCAGACTTGAGTTAAGAAGCATACACGAGTCCACTACCAAGTCTCCAACGAATACACCACTATGGTTACTTCCTCGACTTCCCCACGAGGAGCACGCCATAGCACTCACGCTTATCTTGCGAGTTTTATAAGTATCCATTCCAGTTGTCTATGATCAAGTAGAGGTCTCCAAGTAGTCCATAACCGCGGACACGGCTATTCGAATAGTTTATTAACCCTACAGGGGTGTACACCTTCACACGGGTGTCATCACTTATCTTCTCGTTCTTGTCACCCTTCAAGCGGGTGTCGGGCGTGGATGAAACCAAGGCACTACCCTCACATCACCTTCTCTAATCCAGGAGTCGACTAACTGAGTTTTTCACCGCTCGAGAATCCGGCCGGTTCTACGAAACGGACTCGGATAATGCAAGGGACCGAGAAGCCACCTTTGACTGATGGTTTCGCTACCTCACAGGTCCACCCACATATATATGCATAAGCCAAATGGAAAGCCCGAAACTAGTGTGACTTCTGGACCGGATCGGGTACGTAAAGAGGCCAAACGGGGCTCCCATAAACCCTACATGTGGTCATACTCTTTGTCTTGGATCACAAAACAGGAAATTGGGGCCTAGGGCAGTGTTCAACGAGACAACCCACTGTGTACTCCTACACAGCCTCTCATCGTTCACCTTTGTTTAGGGTGGATTCACCAACACGTTATCATCAGCACCATTATGAATGTCCATCCCGACTCACAAACAAAGTAACAATAAGCAGTAACAGTTGCAGGGGCCACATGTTCATCATTCAACTCCTATATCTGCTAGGATTGTGGGTTGCTTAATACGGTGACAAAATGATAGGTCATGCATCGGAATGGGTTCAACTATGCGAAAGAACGTGCCTCGGTGATCTCCTAAACATGCATAAGCGACACTAAGAGGGAAGTGGGATTTTAGAGACATGATCAATGGGGTTTGCTTTCCTTTCTAACGATACACGGGTCTTAACGGTGGTCTTCTTCTTCGGGGGTGATCACCGTCTCGGAGGCACTATTACCGAAGCAATCATCAACAAACGGGGCAACATCAAAATAAAATGCACAAGCACATGATATAGTTTTCCATGATGTATATGGTACTGGTATGTTCACAATTCAATTTAATTGAAGTGTATTGCAAAGGATTTGCAAATTCAAACTTCAAATTTGAATTCAAATTAAGCCATATGCACATTTGCTACTGTTCCCCCATTTTAAATTGGTCAAACATTAAAAAAAATTGCATATTATTAAGCCTTGCATTTTTCTGATAATTTTTCATATATTATATGTTTAATTTGGAGTTATAATGAATTTTCTATGAATTTCCAAAGTTTAGCTATTTTTCTGCAATTTCTGGATTTTCTTTAATTCTTTCAAAATTCTGGAAATTGATTTATTACATCATGCTGATGTAAGCATGACATCAGGGGGGGTCTGACCTGTGGGGCCAGGGTGTCATAGGCTCTGGGGGTTAATCCCTTGTTAGTTATAAACTAATAGTGGTTAGCTTAGTGGTAGGGCCCACTATCAGTGGGGGTTAGGGGGGTAATTAGTGGGGGTTAGGGCTCGGGTTATGCCTCTAATGGAGGGGCTCGTCGGCGTTGCCACTGTAAGCCGCCGGAATTTCGCCGGAGTAGGTGTTTAAGGCACGGGGAAGGGCTCGGTTGGTGTGGGCGGGTAGCCCGTGAGCTCCCGCACCCACCACTGCCATCGGGGGTTCCTTGGGATGTCCCAAGCCATGCCAATGACGGCAACGGCGGCGGCCGGGCTCGGCTGTAGGCGAAGATGGCGTCGGTGGCTCGGGACAGAGCGTAGGGAGAGGAGAAAAGGGTGTAGCCTCACCGTGAGGATGGTCGAGAGGACGGGGAGGCCGGAGGGAGTGAGGTGATGGTGAATTTCACGCCGGAATCCATGGCGGCCGGCGGCGTCTCGATGACGATGGCGTCGTCTGTTGGGGGCTAGAGTTTGAATTGGACCCGCGGCTTGAAGGAGTCGACGATGGCCATGATATCAATCAACTCCTGTGTCAGCTAGGATTGTGGTTTGCTTACTACTGTGACAATATGTAGGTCATGCATCGGATATGGGTTCAACTATGCGGAAGAATCGATAATAAGGTGATCTCCTAAACATGCATAAGCGAGACTGAGAGGGAAGTGGGATTTTATAGAAATGATCAATGGGGTTTGCTTGCCTTGCAGACGAATCAATGGGTCTTCTTCTTCTTCGGGGGTGATCACCGTCTCGGAAGCACTGTTACCGGCACAATCATCAACAAAGGGGGGCAACATTGAATTTAAATGCACAATCACATGATAATGTTGTCCATGATGTGAATGGTGCTGGTTTGTGGTACATTTGATTTAAATGAAGCCTATTGCATTTGAAATGCAAATTCAAACTCCACATATGGATTTCAACTTAACCAAATTGCAATTGCTATTGTTTGTTCTTTGAAAACCATGTGATAATGTGTGTAATATCTCTCTGATGTACAAGTGACCAAGTTTACATTGTATTGGTTCAAAGTGGAAAAGCATTTGAATTAAATTTGAATTAATTCCATTTAAACCAAATAGCAAAAGCTACTGGTCCCATTTTAAATTCAACTCAAACATAGCTGAAAGTTGTATAATTGGATAGATTATTTTCTGCTGATCATTCTTCATATATTATTTGTCCAATTTGGAGTTCATATGAATTTTCTATGAATTTTAGAAGTTTCAATTATTTTCTGTAATTTCTGGATTTTCTTTAATGTTTTATTCCATTTCTTGCATCATGCTGATGCAATGCTGGCGTCACCACGGGGCTGACATGTGGGCCAGGCTTGTCAGCCACAGCGGGTTAAAACCCTGTTAGTTTAAACTAACAGTGGGTTAGTTAGGCTCGGGCCCACTAGTCAGTGGGGGTTAGGGGGTGATTAGGGGTGGTTTAGGGCTAATTAACAAGCCACGCCGGCGGTTAGCCGCCGGTGGCAACAGTGCGCGGTGGCGCACACGCGGGAGGCGATTCCGGCGGCCAAAATATGCGCGGTTAGGCGTTTTCGACACGCAGGTACCTCGCGGATCCCTTGGACATGGCCAGAGCATGGTTTTCTTTGCGTGCGAACGTCGGCGACCTGCGTGGCGGCCCTGCTCTCCGGCGAACATGGCAATTGGCGAAGGACAGCGCGAAAGACTGCGGGTCATGGGGGTTTTTGGCCGTGTTCTCACCAGGATTTGAACGGTGAGGTCGATGAAGTCATAGGAGGCTCGACGGCGACGAATAGGTGGCGGTGAAATTCGGGGTCCGGCGGCAGCTCGTTGACGAATCCGGTGGCTACAGGAGCTCCAGCCTCGATTCCTTTTGCACGGCGATGAGGACGACAGAGGAGAGCTCGATGGACAAGGCCGCTTGGGCTAGCTTGGCCGGTGGCCGCGTCGGAGGACGGCAACCGCTCCGGCTAGGCTCGGTGGTGCGCGAAAACGACGACGAGGAGGGAGGGGTGAGCCAGTGAAGGGGAGGAATGGTGAGGGGGTCTTCCAGGCGTCGTCGTGGCGAGGAGAAAGGCTCGGGCGAGAGGCGTAGACCACCTGGCCGTCGCGGTGGCCTCGGCGTGCTCGGCATGCTCGACACCGAGCAGGTTGAGGAAGACGATAACGGCGCCGGGTTGGCTGGGCCGTGGAAGGTAAGTTGGGCCTGAGGCCCAGGTAAGCGGGGGCATTGGTTAGACTGAAGGACATGACGGTGAACTCGTAAAGACCATAACGAGTAGTGAAAGCCGTCTTGGGAACGTCCTCGTTTCGGATCTTGATTTGATGATAGCCTAATCTCAAATCCATCTTGGAGAAGACCGAGGATCCAGCAAGTTGATGATAAAGATCATTGATCCTGGGCAGTGGGTACTTGTTCTTTATCGTCACTAGATTTAGCGGGCGGTAACCTACGCACATCCTTTCTGTTCCATCTTTCTTCGTTACGAACAGAACGGGGCAACCCCATGGCGATGAGCTAGGGCGGATGAAGCCTTTTGCCAACAAAGCTTCAAATTGGATTTTCAGCTCAGCTTACTCAAGTGGGGCCATTTTGTATGGGCGTTTGGAAATTGGGGCGGTTCCTGGGGCAAGATCTACAATAAATTCTACACATCTGTCAGGAGGCATTCCTGGCAGTTCTTCGGGAAAGACATCCGGGAAGTCACGAACCACCGGAATATCTTCAAGGTCAGGAAGGGGAAGCACATTCAATATATGCATCTAGGTTCTAGAACTTGGTGAGGTGTAGTCAATTGTCTGGCCTGAAGGATGGGTGAGTTTTACTGACTTGGCTTTACAATCAAGGAAAGCATTCTGTCTTGATAACCAATCCATTCCTAGGATGACATCAATGTCTGAAGACTTGAGGGCTATAAGAGAAGCAAGGAATACTAAACCCTCAATTGCAATTTGATTGCCATGGCTTACTCTATTAGTTTGCCACTTTGAACCAGGACTTTGAATTATCATTGGAGAAAACATTTCATCAAAGGATATCTCATGACGAAGTGCCTAACTCTCCGACATGAATGAATGAGAAGCTCCTGGATCGAAAAGAACGGAGGCGGGAACATGATTGACTGGGAGTGTGCCAAGGATGACGTAAGAAGTAGAAGTGGTTTCCTCAAATGAGATTTGGTTCACATATCCACTACTTGTGGCTGAAATCTTTGCTGGGATGGTTTTTGTGGTGGATTTATTTGAAGGCTTATGACTAGGTCGACGGGGTGCCACAAACACTGTAGGGCATTGTCGAAAGTGATGGCCTGTCAGACCACACGTGAAATACACCCTGCCTGAATTGCTGGGAGAAGGATTACTTGATTGCGCACCATCATTCCTGGGAGGAACAATGTGTTGAGGTGGATGGCATATATTGGAAGGTGGCCTCTGAAGAAGGTTTGGAGGTATGGCACTAGTTGGACTCCAAATTCGGCGTTTCTGAGGGGCTGAACTTGAAGAAGGAGCAAGCTCAAGAGCATGCTTGCGGGACTCTTCGAACACTTCATTTCCATGCTCAGCACTGAAGGATCTGTTGACTAAATCCTCAAAGGTGGGAAATTCAAGGAGGTTGAGATCATGACGAAGGATGGGGCTAAGTCCCTTACGGAACCTTGCCTTCTTTCTGGCATCGGTGTTGATCTCATCTTGGGCATATCGAGCAAGACGGTTGACATCTCTCCTTGAGTCAGGTTGCAGAACTCTTCCTTCTTGCACTCCATTAACTCATCCAGAATGTGGTACCCTCGAAAGGCAACACAGAACTCCTGCAAAGTCACTACGTGACCATCTGGCTGCATAGAAACATAGTTCTCCCACCCTTGAAGAGCAGCACCTTCCAGGATGTATACCGCGAAAATAACTCGGTCATCGGGAGCAACATGTGCAGTATCAAGCTTACGCTCGATAGAACGGAGCCAATCATCAGCTTCAAGCGGCTGAGAAGAACATCGGAATACTGGTGGCTTGAGGAGGATGAAATCCTAAATGCTTACAACTACATTGCGATGATGGGCGGTATTCTACTCGATGAGCTCCAGAAGGCGTGTTTGATCACGTCTATTCTGCTCGGCTTCCATCATGATTTCTCCCGCAGAAGGCGGTGGTGGAGGTGCATCATCATTTCGATTCCGAACACGGTCTCGATTCTGACAAATAACTCTACGAGTTCCACCTGACATCCTGTGTGATAAAGATCAACAATCAGAACAGGTTGTATGACGGAATCAAAGACAAGAAGGACATGATGAAGACGTAAAAGATTATAATGCGAAGGAAATGACTCAAAGAAACACAGAACAAATCCGGCAGCATAACGGCTACACCGGGATGGAAAACAAGAAAACCTCGAGAAGATGGGACAGAACCTCTTCAAGGAACTCAAAGACACGAAGACTCTGGACAACCACAAGTGTGCTACGGCTACAAGGAAGTAATCAACGAGATGTTCTAGTGAGACATAGATGAGCCTAGTCCTATCAGAACTCAGAACTCAGATCGATGAGGGTAAGGAGAAAACGAAGCCTTACGTTATTCCCTTATACCCAAAGTAACTATATAACTATAGAGTGCTAGACTCGACTTCGACCAAGGGTTTGATAATCCTACAGACAGTCCTTCTCTGATACCAAGTCTGTCAGGACCCGGAATATGCGTATGTAATTCCAGTCACAACTCAATCACATGGAGAGCCCAGAGACGTACCCACTTGTCTAAGCAGACAAGGCCAAGCACAGAACACTCTCGGAAAGCATCGTACGTGAGGGGGCTGACATGAGCGTCACCAGGGGGCTGACATGTGGGCCAGGAGACCTCCGTGGCGGCCCTGCTCTCTGGCGAACATGGCAAAGGACGAAGGACAGCGCGAAAGACTGCGGTCTTGGGGTTTTTTGGCCGTGTGCTCACCCGGATTTGAATGGTGAGGTTGATGAGGTCGTAGGAGGAGCTCCGGCCTCGATTCCTTTTGCACTGCGATGAGGACGACAAAGGGGAGCTCGATGGACAAGGCGGCTTGGGCTAGCTCGGCCGGTGGCCACGTCGGAGCATGGCGGCCGCTCCGGCTAGGCTCGATGGTGCGCGAAAACGACGACCAGGAGGGAGGGGGTGAGCCAGAAAAGGGGAGGAAAGGTGAGGGGTCCTTCCAGGCGTCGTCGTGGCGAGGAGATAGGCTCGGGGGAGAGGCGTAGACGGCCTGGCCGTCGCGGTGGCCTCGGCGTGCTCGGCATGCTCGACACCGAGCAGGTTGAGGAAGACGACAACGGCGCCGGGTGGGCTGGGCCATGGAAGGTAAGTTGGGCCCGAGGCCCAGGTAAGTGGGCTCGGTTTCCCTTTTCTATTTTTCTCTGTTTTCTTTTTCTATAATTTTTTTTTCTTTCGATAAAAAAAAATCGCAAAGCATTTTGTAAAATCCTCAAAACTTTTATGTGACCTTACATGGCATAATACTAGCCACTCACAAGTTTTGGGAATTTTTGAAATTCAACTAATTTGAATTTCAAATCAAATAGGGTATTTAATTAATTTCCAAGCCCTATTTGGATTTTTTGACAAATCTTGGTGCATGCAGTGGGACCCACTTCACTTTATATGTGATCATGCATAATTATAAGACTTTACAAAAATGACAGAGAAATAGAAAGGGAAACAGAAGTGAACCCCGGTGCTGAGTGTGCGAATGTGAAGTTGAGGTGGTCGTCGTCGTGGAAGCGACGACGGACGCCGAGACGAGCCCGTGACATCAGAGCCTCACCAGCTGAGTGTACGCGAAGTAGAGGCGGACGTCGTTGCGCCAGCCACGATGGACGCCAAGACGAGCGCGTGACATCGGAGCCTCACCTGCTATCTTAGTGTTCAGGGTGGGGGGAGGATAGGCACCCTTTTATATACCTTTCAAAAAGAAAGGGAAACATAAGTGAACCACGGTGTTTAGTGTACGTACGCGAAGGTGAGGCGGACGTCGTCGCGACAGCGACGACGGATGCCGAGACGAGCCCGTGACATCAGAGCCTCACTAGCTTAGTGTACGCGAAGTCGAGGTGGACGTCGTCGCGCCAGCCACGACGGACGCCGAGACGAGCCCGTGATATCGGAGCCTGAGCAGCTATCTTACGGTTTAGTGTGGGGGGAGGATAGGCACCCTTTTATATACCTTAAAAAAGAAAGGGAAACATAAGTGAACCACGTGTTGAGTTGTCGGGACCCGGAATATGTGTATGTAATTCCAATCACAACACAATCACATGGAGAGCCGAGAGCCGTACCCACTTGTCTAAGAAGACAAGGCCAAGCACATAACACTCCCGGAAAGCATCGTACGTGAGGGGCACCCCACGACATCAGAGCCTCACTAGCTTAGTATATGCGAAGTCGAGGTGGACGTCATCGCGCCAGCCACGACGGACGCCGAGACGAGCCCGTGACATCAGAGCCTCACCAGCTATCTTACGGCTTAGTGTGGGGGGAGGATAAGCACCCTTTTATATACCTTTCAAAAAGAAAGGGAAACATAAGTGAACCACGGTGCTGAGTGTACATACGCGAAATTGAGGCCGACGTCATCGCGAAAGCGACGACTAACGCCGAGACGAACCCGTGACATCAGAGCCTCACCAGCTTAGAGTACGCGAAGTCGAGGCGGACGTCGTCGTGGCAGCGACGGCGGACGCCGAGACGAGCCCGTGATATTAGAGCCTCACCAACTATCTTAGGGTTTCTGGTGGGGGGAGGATAGGCACCATTTTATATACCTTTCAAAAAGAAAGGGAAACATAAGTGAACCACGGTGCTGAGTGTACGTACCCGAAGTCGAGGAGGACACCGAGACGTGCCCGTGACATCAGAGCCGCACCAGCTTAGTGTACGTGAAGTCGAGGCGGAGGTCGTCGCAGCATCTACGACAGAAGCCGAGACGAGCCCGTGACATGAGAGCCTCACCAGCTTAGTGTACGCGAAGTCGAGGCGGATGTCGTCGCGGTAGCGACGACGGACACCAAGACGGGCCCGTGACATGAGAGCCTCACCAGCTTAGGGAACGCCAAGTCAAGGCGAACGTCATCGTGGCAGCGACGACGGACACCGAGACGAGCCCGTGGCATCAGAGCCTCGCGAGCTTAGTGTACGCGAAGTCGAGGCGGACGTCGTTGCGGCAACGATGACGGTCTCCGAGACGAGCCCGTGACATTGGAGCCTCACTAGATATCTTAGGGTTTAGGGTGGGGGGGAGGATAGGCCCCCTTTTATATACCTTTCTAATAGAAATGGAAACAGAAGAGAACCACGGTGCTGAGTCTCCGTACGCGAAGTGACGAGCCCGTGACATCAGATCCTCACCACCTATCTTAGGGTGTAGGGTGGGGGGAGGATTGGCACCCTTTTATAGACCTTTCAAAAAGAAAGGGAAACAGAAGTGAACCACGGTGCTGAGTGTACGGACACGAAGTCGAGGCGGACGTCGTCGCGGCAGCGGCAACGGACGCCGAGATGAGCCCGTGACATGAGAGCCTCAGCAGCTTAGTGTACGCAAAGTCGAGGAGGACGTCGTAGTGGCAGCGACGACGGACGCCGAGACGAGCCCGTGACATTAGAGCTTCACCAGCTATCTTAGGGTTTAGGGTTGGGTGGGGAAGAGAAGATAGGGACCCTTTTATATACCTTCAAAAAGAAAGGGAAACATAAGTGAACCACTCTGCAGAGTGTACGTAAGAGAAGTCGAGGCGGAGGACGCCGAGGCGAGCCCGCGACATATGACCCTCACCAGCTTCGTGTACGCAAAGTCGGGGCGAAGGTCATCGCGGCAGCAACGAAGGACACCGAGACGAGTCTGTGGCATCAGAGCCTCACCAGCTTAGTGTACGCGAAGTCGAGGCGGACGTCGTCGCGGCAGCGATGACGGATGCCGAGATGATCCCTTGACATGAAAACCTCAGCAGCTTAGTGTACGCGAATTCGAGGCAGACGTCATCGCGGCAGCGACGATGGATGCTGAGACAAGCCCGTCACATCAGACCATCACCAGCTTAGTGTACGCGAAGTCGAGGCGGACGTTGTCACGGCAGCGAGAACGGACGCTGAGACAAGCCCGTGACATTAGAGCCTTAGAAACTATCTTATGGTTTAGGGTTGGTGGGAGGATAGGCACCCTTTTATATACCTTTCAGAAAGATAGAGAAACAGAAGTGAACCATGGTGCTGAGTGTACATACGCGAAGTCGAGGCGGACGTCGTCGTAACAGCGAAGGCGAACGCCGAGACAAGCCCGTGACATCAGAGCATCACTGGCTTAATGTACGCGAAGTCGAGGCGGACGTTGTTACGGCAGCGACGACGGACGCCGAGACGAGCCCGTGAGATCAGAGCCTCACCAGCTATCTTAGGGTTTTGGGTGGGCGGGAGGATAGGGCCCTTTTATATACCTTTCAAAAAGAAAGGGAAACATAAGTGAACCACAGTGCTGAGTGTACGTACAAGAAGTTGAGGCGGACGCCGAGACGAGGCCGTGACATCAGATCCTCACCAGCTTAGTGTACGCGAAGTCGAGGCGGACGTCGTCGCGGCAGCGACGACAGATGCCGTGATGAGCCCATGACTTCAGAGTCTCACCAGCTATCTTAGGGTTTAGGGTGGGGGAGGATAGACTCCCATTTATATACCTTTCAATAAGAAAGGGAAACAGAAGTGAACCACAGTTCTGAGTGTACGTACGCCAAGTCGAGGCGGATGTCGTCGTGGCAGCGATGACGAACGCCGAGACGAGCCCGTGACATCAGAGCCTCACCAGCTTAGTGTATGCGAAGTCGAGGCGGACGTCGTCACGGCAGCAACGACGGACACCGAGAAGAGCCCGTGACATTACAACCTCACCAGCTATCTTAGTGTTTTAAGGTGGGGGAGGATAGGCACCCTTTTATATACCTTTCGAAAAGAAAGGGAAACATAAGTGAACCATGGTGCGGAGTGTACGTACGCGAAGTCGAGGCGGACGTCGTCGCGGCTGCTGCGACGGACGCCAAGACGAGCTCATCACATTTGAGCCTCACCAGCTTAGTGTAGGCGAAGTTGAGGCGTACATCGTCGCGGCAGCGACGTCGGACGCCGAGACGACCCCATGACATTAGAGCCTCACTAGCTATCTTAGGGTTTTGGGTGGGGGGGAGGATAGGCACACTTTTATATACCTTTCAACTAGAAAGGGAAACAGAAGTGAACCACGGTGCTGAGTGTACGTACGTGAAGTCGAGGTGGACATGGTCGCGGCAGCGACGACGGACGCCTAGACGAGCTCGTGACACCAGAGCCTCACTAGCTTAGTGTACGCGAAGTCGTGGAGGACGTCGTCGCTGTCGAGACCCGGGGTTAGCATATGTAATTCCAGTCATGATACAATCACATGGAGAGCCGAGAACCGTACCCACTTGTCTAAGCGGACAAGGCCAAGCACAGAACGTTCTCGGTAAGCATCGAACGTGAGGGGCATCCCATTCAGGCCGGATGATCAACTGAGATGGGTCCTCAACGTCCGCTCACAAGTCTAAATGCTTATGGGTGGTGAATCCAATACTCATAGACAAGTCGCCTCAACCATGTTATCGATTGGATCCTAACTCTTACATAAACTTACTCCAGCCCGATCACTTAGTCGGGGTCTAGGGCGGGCTCGATCATACAACAAAGTGTGCACGTGACAGAGTCACGAACAATCGCATCGCGATGCCCCAAGCTGCGCACATCTAAGGGCCACTTGGTGTATAAAGGACCGCCAGCCAGATCACAACTAAGGTCTCGAAAACCCATACTAAGACATGCATGTTATAAACATACACGCAGCACACATGCCTAGTATGAACAGCAGGTATCATCACATAATTCTACAAAGTAATCTTTATTGATATACACATAGAGCATACAAAGATCACATGTATGTGATCAACATTACATCATACAACGGAAGCAAATTAGGTCTGAGTACAGACAAGTTTAACAAATGGCTTAGAGAAGCCTTGTAAAAAAACATGCCCTTCCACGAGGGACCAGACTGCTGTCTGGGATTATACTACCAAGGTCAGCGTCGAGCTTCACGAAGGTGACTCCATCGGGGTCCGGTTCTTATCTAAAACATAGAATAAGCAAACGTGAGTACAAAGTCGTACTCAGCAAGACTTACATCAGATCTATACTACTCATGCTCAAGTATCAAGGTAAAGGAGGTGGGGTTCAACATGCAAAAGTGCCAGCTTTGACTTGGCTAATCCTGTACTACGAGTACTAGACTTTGAGGTAAGAAGCGTACACGAGTCCACTACATCTCCAAACAATACACCACTATGGTTACTTCCTCGACTTCCCCACGAGGAAACATACCATAGCACTCACACTTATCTTGCGAGTTTTATAAGTATCCATTCAAGTTATCTATGATCAAGTAGAGGTCTCCAAGTAGTCCATAACCGCGGACACGGCTATTCGAATGGTTCATTTACCCTACAGGGGTGTACATCTTCACACGCGTGTCATCACTTATCGCCTCGTTCTTGGCATCCTTCAAGCGGATGTCGGACGTGGATGAAACCAAGGCACTAACCTCACATCACCTTCTCTAATCCAGGAGTCGACTACCTGAGTTTGGCGAGAGTCCGGCCGGTTCCACGAAACGGACTCAGATAATGTAAGGGACCGAGACGCCACCTCTGCCAGATGGTTTTACTGCCTCACAAGTCCACCACATATCTAGGATGATGCAACCTTTCTTCATTCTTTTTCTATGCACATGCCAAATGGAAAGCCCGAATCTATTGTGACTCCTGGACCGGATCGGGTACGTAAAGAGGCCAAACGGGGCTCCCATAAAACCCTGCATGTGGTCATACTCTTTGTCTTGGATCACAAAACAGGAACTCGGGGCCTAGGGTAGTGTTCAACGAGACAACCCACTGTGTACTCCTACACAGCCTCTCACGTTCACCTTTGCTTAGGGTGGATTCACCAACACGTTTCACTTTCATGAACACCACTGTGTTCATTTCATCCTGACTCACAATCAAAACATCCTCATTGTATCACTAAGCAGCAAAAGCAATAACAGTTGCAAGGGCCACATGCTCATCATTCAACTCCTAAATCTGCTAGGATTGTGGTTTGCTTAATACGGTGACAGAATGATAGGTCATGCATCGGAATGGGTTCAACTATGCGAAAGAACGTGTCTCCGTGATCTCCTAAACATGCATAAGCGAGACTGAGAGGGAAAATAGGATTTTATAGACATGATCAATGGGGTTTGCTTGCCTTGCTGACGAGGTTCGATAACGGGGTCTTCAACGAAGGGGGTGGCCTCCGATTACAGTTGCACGTCTATCGAGCAAACAATCAAACAATGGTATAAATTTATTTGCAATGCATCAAACACATGATCAATATTGAAATGGTGATGTTCTTGGTCACAATGTGTTTACAATTCCATTTAAAATAAGTCAAATGCAAAGTCATTTGCAAATGTGCTTCAAATTTGAATTTGAATTAAAGCCATATGGATGTTTTGCACTGTTCACCCAATTTTAATTGGTCAAACATGAAAACAGAGCCCATATTCATAATCCTTGGATTTTTCTGATATTTTTAGACATATTATTTGCTATATTTGGAGTTCATATGAATTAGTTATGAATTTCCCAAGTTGCGTGGGGATGACGTCAGGGGGGGGGGCTGACCAGTGGGTCCACCCTGTCAGCCACTGTGGGTGTTAAACCGGTTTGATTTAACTTAACCAGGAGCTTAAGGGGGGGGGCTGGTCCACATGTCATAGGGTTAGGGTTAAGATTAGCTGGGTGATTAGGGTTAACTTAACCCAACTCGCCGGCGTTGCTCGCCGGCGGCTCAACGCCGGCGACGTCAAGCACGGCGACGCGGCACTTGGTGGCAATTTTGGCCACCAATTCAGGCACTGCTTGGACGAGAAGAAGCCTCGTGCTCGTCCGCATCACGCTGTGCCACCAGGGGGTCTCGGGGAGGGCTGAAACGACGCCGGCGACGACGAGGTGCGGCGGCCGGCCACTGGTGAGGTGGAGAGTGGGGCTACGGTGCACAGGAGAGAGCGCGGAATGGGGGAAAATGGTGAGGAGCTCACCCTGAATCTCACAGAGGCAACGGCGAAGGCTGGGGCGCGCGGAGACGACGCAATTGGACAGCGGTCTTCTCCGGCTCCGGCGGGGTCTCGAAGAAGCTGGCGTGGGCTCCGGGCGTCCTCGTGCTCGATTAGCTGGGGGGTCCGGTGGAGACGGCAGCGCTGGTTCGTCTGGACATCACGGCGAGCAACAAGGAGGCCAGTGGCCGCGACTGGCACGACGGCGTGCTCCGGCTGGCTTCGGGGCGGCTCTGGATTCGCGAAGGGAGAGGGGGAGGAGGTCCAGGGAGAGGGGAAAAAGGAGTGGCGTGCTCTGGGCGTCTCCGTGGCGTCCGCGGAGAGAAGAGGAGGCTCCAGGGGCCTCGGTGGCGTCCACGGCGCTCGCCACCGAGCTGCTTGCCCGTCGGTGAGGAAGACGACAGAGGAGGCTGCGGGTTGGGCCAGGCTGGTGGGCTCGGGGGGAGACTAGTTGGGCTGGAAGCCAGGAGTTCTCTTTTTTTAAAATCTTCTCTGTTTTAATTTTCTGCCCTTTTGTTTTGCCCTGGTAAAAATACGAAAGCATTTTATAAAAAATGCCCAATTACTTTTATAAATACTAGGTGACCAGTAGCTAGTCACATATGGAATTTGGGCATTTTTGAAATTCAACATATTTTGAATTTCAATTCAAATAGGGTTATTTTAATTTCCAAAGCCACTGTTTCAATATTAGAAAATTCCATGTGCATGGGATTGATCCCAAACCACTTTTAAAATGATCAGCAACATTTATAGGAATTTTCCAAATGTTCAAAAGATTTTTGGAAAAATATTTTTCTCTGGCTATTTCAAATAATTTCTTAGGGCTTTCTGCTTCCCCATTTTTGAATTTCCTTTTGAATTTTTGCATGATGCAAAGGGATCAAACAACCCTAGCACTTACCCTAGTTGGGGTTCTGAAAACTCGCCCCCACTCAAAAGAATCTCGTCCCGAGATTCAGAAGTCGTCGGGAGGAAGGTGGGGTACTCGGCACGGAGGCGGTCTTATCTTTCCCACGTTGCTTCTTTCTCGGCGTGATATGACCATTGCACTTTAAGGAACTTGATCTTCTGACGACGAGTGACACGTTCTGTGGAATCAAGAATAAGAACATGGTACTCTCGATAAGAAAGGTCATCTCGGAGATCAAGCGTTTCATGGTCGACTTCGCGGATGGGGTCCTTTAAGAAACGCCTGAGTTGTGACCCATGGAATACATCATGTACTCGGGAAAGGTGCGGAGGTAGTTCAAGTTGGTAGGCAACTTCTCCACATTTAGCGAGAATGCGGAAAGGTCCGATGTAACGTGGGGCCAACTTGCCTTTGATACCGAATCTTTGGGTTCCCTTCAGAGGAGTAACCCGGAGGTAAGCCTTCTCATCAATATTGTAGCTCTCCTCTCTATGATGACGATCATAGTAGCTCTTTTGACGAGACTGAGCGGCTTTCAAACGATCACGAACAATGCGAACTTGCTCTTCTGCTTCCTTGATCATATCCGGTCCAAAGAGTTGTCTTTCACCGGTTTCTGACCAGTTAAGGGGTGTTCGACATCGTTGGCCATAGAGGAATTCAAAGGGAGCCATGTTCAGACTAGATTGATAGCTATTGTTATAAGCAAATTCGGCGAATGGAAGAGATTTCTCCCAATTCTTTCCGAATGAGATAACACAAGCTCTGAGCATGTCTTCCAAAACTTGATTAACCCTTTCAACTTGACCGCTAGACTGAGGATGGAAAGCTGTACTAAAGGATAGATGAGTTCCCATAGAATTTTGAAAACTTTCCCAAAATCTAGAGGTGAAAAGGCTACCACGATCAGAATTGATCACCAAAGGAACACCATGAAGAGACACGATTCTAGAGACATACAAGTCCGCTAACTGGCTAGCAGTTATAGACTCGCGAACAGGAAGAAAGTGAGCAACTTTTGAAAGTCGATCAATGACAACTAAGATGGCATCATTTCCTTTCTGGGTTTTTGGAAAGCCGGTGATGAAGTCCATAACGACCTTGTCCCATTTCCACTCGGGAATAGACAATGGTTGAAGAGTACCAGCAGGTCTGTGGTGTTCTGCCTTAATGCGACGACAAACATCACATTCGGCAACAAATTGTGCAATGTCTCTCTTCATCCGGGTCCACCAAAATCTCTGGCGTAGATCTCGGTACATTTTTGTGCTACCGGGATGAATTGAGAGGGGAGTGTCATGAGCTTCCTTAAGGATTAGCTGCTTTAGGTCTTCATTTTCAGGAACTACTAAACGATTTTCAAAGAATATCGTTCTTTGGTCATTTGCAGAGAAACATTTAGCAACTCCGCTAGCAATGTTCAGCTTGATCTCTTGAATACTACTATCTTGTTTCAGGGCAGCTATGATTTGATCCTCAAGGGTTGGTTTCGCCACCAAGTTGAAAAGAGATCCACGAGGAACAATCTCGAGATTGAGCTTTCGAAATTCCTCATGAAGAAGTGGTTGATACTGCTGTAACATGAGGTTGTTACAGTACGACTTACGACTTAGTGCATCAGCCATGACATTGGCCTTGCCTGGGGTGTAAGAAATTCCTAAGTCATAATCTTTTATCAAATCTATCCAGCGTCTTTGCCTGAGATTAAGATCTGGCTGGGTGAAAATGTATTTGAGGCTTTGGTGATCGGAATATATCTCACAACGATTACCAAGGAGGTAATGTCGCCAAGTCTTCAGGGCATGAACTATAGTAGCGAGTTCAAGATCATGGGTAGGATAGTTCTCTTCATGTGGCCGCAACTGGCGTGAAGCATAAGCTACCACATGTCTATCTTGCATAAGTATGCATCCTAACCCTTGCCGTGAAGCATCACAATAGATCTCGAAATCCCTTTTGGTGTCTGGAGGTGCAAGTACGGGGGCAGAAGTCAATCTTCTTTTTAGCTCTTGAAAGCTTTCCTCGCACTTGGAATTCCATTGGAATTTCTTATCTTTCTTGAGGAGTTCAGTAAGAGGCTTTGCAACTTTAGAAAAGTTCTCGCCGAAGCGGCGGCAATAGCTTGTTAAGCCAAGAAAACTCCTAACTTGCTTAACCGATTTCAGGTGGAGTCCAGTCAAGGACGGCCTGAACTCTCTCTGGATTGACTGCAACACCTTTCGCAGAAATCACGTGGCCTAAGTAGGTCACTTCTGGTAGCCAAAATTCACACTTGGAGAACTTGGCATAAAGGCGGTGCTCTCTAAGTTTCATCAATACCAGCCTTAGGTGTTGGGCATGATCTTCTTCGTTCTTCGAGTAGATGAGAATATCATCGAGATAAACCACAACAAATTTATCTAGGTACTCCATGAAGATCGAATTCATCAAGCGTGAGAATGTGGCGGGGGCATTGGTTAAACCAAAGGACATGACGGTATACTCGTAAAGACCATAACGAGTAGTAAAAGTCGTTTTGGGTATGTCCTCATTTCGGATTTTGATTTGATGATAGCCTAATCTCAAATCCATCTTGGAGAAGACAGAGGATCCTGCAAGTTGATCATAAAGATCATTGATCCTGGGCAGTGGGTACTTGTTCTTTATCGTCGCTAAATTTAGTGGGCGATAGTCTACGCACATCCTTTCTGTTCCATCTTTCTTCGTTACGAACAGAACGGGGCAACCCCATGGCGATGAGCTAGGGCGGATGAAGCCTTTTGCCATTGAAGCATCAAGTTGGGTTTTTAGCTCAGCTAACTCATGTGGGGCCATTCTATATGGACGTCTGGAAATTGGGGCTGTGCCTGGTATAAGATCCACTATGAATTCTACACATCTGTCGGGTGGCATTCCCGGCAGCTCTTCAGGAAAGACATCCGGAAAGTCACGAACCACCAGAACATCTTCAAGGTCTGGAAGGGGAAGCACATTCAAAGTATGCATCTGGTTTTTAGAGCTGGGTGATGTGTAGTCAATGATCTGGCCTGAAGGATGGGTGAGTTTGACTGACTTGGCTTTACAATCAAGGAAAGCATTTTGCCTTGATAACCAATCCATTCCTAGGATGACATCAATTTCCGAAGATTTGAGGGCTATAAGAGAAGCAAGGAATACTAAACCCTCAATTGCAATTTGATTGCCATGGCTTACTCTATTAGTTTGCCACTTTGAACCAGGAGTTTGAATAATCATTGGAGAAAACATTTCTTCAAAAGGAAACTCATGACGAAGTGCATAACTCTCCGACATGAATGAATGAGAAGCTCCTGGATCGAAAAGAACGCAGGCGGGGACATGATTGACTGGGAGTGTGCCAAGAATGACGTCAGAAGCATCAGTGGTTTCCTCAACTGAGATTTGGTTCACACAACCACTACTTGTGACTGAAAGCTTTGCTGGGATGGTCTTGGTGGTGGATTTCTTTGGAGGCTTGGGTCGAGAATGACGTGATGCCATCAAGACCTGAGGGCATTGACGATAGTAATGGCCTGGAAGACCACACTTAAAGCATACCCTGTCTGAAATGTTAGGAGTGGGATTTCTTGGTTGCACACCATCATTCCGGGGTGGAATAATGTGTTGGGGTGGATGGTATATATTGGAGGTTGGTCTCTGCAGAAAGTTTTGAGGTATGGCTCTGGTTGGAATCCAAATTCGGCGTTTCTGAGGGGCTGAACTTGAAGAAGAAGCAAACTCAAGAGCATGCTTGCGGGACTCTTCAAACATTTCATTGCCATGCTCAGCTCTGAAGGATCTGTTGACTAAATCCTCAAAGGTGGCAAATTCGATGAGGTTGAGATCATGGCGAAGGATAGGGCTAAGTCCCTTAAGGAACCTTGCCTGCTTTCTGGCATCGGTTGTGATCTCATCTTGGGCATACCGAGCAAGACGGTTGAACTCTCTCACATATTCATGGATGGACAGCTCTCCTTGAGTCAGATTGCAGAACTCTTCTTTCTTGCGCTCCATCAACTCATCCAGAATGTGGTACCCTCGAAAGGCAACACAAAACTCCTGCCAAGTCACTAGGTGACCATCTGGCTGCATTGCAACATAGTTCTCCCACCATTGAAGAGCAGCACCTTCCAAGAAGTATACCACGAAAACAACTCGGTCATCAGGAGCAACATGTGCAGTATCAAGCTTACGCTCGATGGAACGGAGCCAATCATCAGCTTCAAGGGGCTCAGAAGAACATCGGAATACCGGTGGCTTGAGGAGGATGAAGTCCTGAATGCTCACAACCACATTGCAATGACGTGAGGTATTCTGCTCGATGAGCTCCAGAAGACGTGTTTGATCACGTTGATTCTTCTCAGCTTCCATCATGATTTCCTCCGCAAAAGGCGGTGGTGGAGGTGCATCATCATTTCGATTCCGAGCACGGTCTCGATTCCGACGAACAGCACTACGAGTTCCACCTGACATCCTGTGTGATAAAAATCAACAATCAGAACAGGTTGAATGATGGATTCAAGGATAACAAGACATGAACAAGGCGGAAAGAATATAATGCGAAGGCAATGATCCACAGAAACTCGGAATAAATCCGGCAGCATAACGGCTACACTGGGATGGAAAATGAAACAACCTTGAGGAGATTTGACAGAACTTCCTCAAGGAACTCAAACTCGATGAGTCTGGACGACCACAACAATCCTAAGGCTATAAGGAAGCACTCAACGAGATGTTCTAGTAAGACATAGATGAGCCTAGTCCTATCATCCCGTAGAAAAGATAAGGGTGACCCAGAACTCAAATCGATGAGGGTAAGGAGAAAAAGAAGCCTTACGTTGTTCCCTTATATACCCAGAGTAACTATATAACTATAGAATGCTAGACTCGACTTCGACCAAGGGTTTCTAATCCTACAGACAGTCCTGTCTGATACCAAGTCTGTCGGGACTCGGGGTTAGCATATGTAATTCCAGTCATGATACAATCACATGGAGAGCCGAGAACCGTACCCACTTGTCTAAGCGGACAAGGCCAAGCACAGAACGTTCTCGGTAAGCATCGAACGTGAGGGGCATCCCATTCAGGCCGGATGATCAACTGAGATGGGTCCTCAACGTCCGCTCACAAGTCTAAATGCTTATGGGTGGTGAATCCCATACTCATAGACAAGTCGCCTCAACCATGTTATCGATTGGATCCTAACTCTTACATAAACTTACTCCAGCCCGATCACTTAGTCGGGGTCTAGGGCGGGCTCGATCATACAACAAAGTGTGCACGTGACAGAGTCACGAACAATCGCATCGCGATTCCCCAAGCTGCGCACATCTAAGGGCCACTTGGTGTATAAAGGACCGCCAGCCAGATCACAACTAAGGTCTCGAAAACCCATACTAAGACATGCATGTTATAAACATACACGCAGCACACATGCCTAGTATGAACAGCAGGTATCATCACATAACTCTACAAAGTAATCTTTATTGATATAGACATAGAGCATACAAAGATCACATGTATGTGATCAACATTACATCATACAACGGAAACAAATTAGGTCTGAGTACAGAAAAGTTTAACAAATGGCTTAGAGAAGCCTTGTAAACAAACATGCCCTTCCACGAGGGACCAGATTGCTGTCTGGGATTATACTACCAAGGTCAGCGTCGAGCTTCACGAAGGTGACTCCATCGGGGTCCGGTTCTTATCTAAAACATAGAATAAGCAAACGTGAGTACAAAGTCGTACTCAGCAAGACTTACATCAGATCTATACTACTCATGCTCAAGTATCAAGGTAAAGGAGGTGGGGTTCAACATGCAGAAGTGCCAGCTTTGACTTGGCTAATCCTGTACTACGAGTACCAGACTTTGAGGTAAGAAGCGTACACGAGTCCACTACATCTCCAAACAATACACCACTATGGTTACTTCCTCGACTTCCCCACGAGGAAACACACCATAGCACTCACACTTATCTTGCGAGTTTTATAAGTATCCATTCAAGTTATCTATGATCAAGTAGAGGTCTCCAAGTAGTCCATAACCGCGGACACGGCTATTCGAATAGTTCATTTACCCTGCAGGGGTGTACATCTTCACACACGTGTCATCACTTATCGCCTCGTTCATGGCATCCTACAAGCGGATGTCGGACGTGGATGAAACCAAGGCACTAACCTCACATCACCTTCTCTAATACAGGAGTCGACTACCTGAGTTTGGCGAGAGTCCGGCCGGTTCCACGAAACGGACTCAGATAATGTAAGGGACCGAGACGCCACCTCTGCCAGATGGTTTTACTGCCTCACAAGTCCACCACATATCTAGGATGATGCAACCTTTCTTCATTCTTTTTCTATGCACATGCCAAATGGAAAGCCCGAATCTATTGTGACTCCTGGACCGGATCGGGTACGTAAAGAGGCCAAACGGGGCTCCCATAAAACCCTGCATGTGGTCATACTCTTTGTCTTGGATCACAAAACAGGAACTCGGGGCCTAGGGTAGTGTTCAACGAGACAACCCACTGTGTACTCCTACACAGCCTCTCACGTTCACCTTTGCTTAGGGTGGATTCACCAACACGTTTCACTTTCATCAACACCACTGTGTTCATTTCATCCTGACTCACAATCAAAACATCCTCATTGTATCACTAAGCAGCAAAAGCAATAACAGTTGCAAGGGCCACATGCTCATCATTCAACTCCTAAATCTGCTAGGATTGTGGTTTGCTTAATACGGTGACAGAATGATAGGTCATGCATCGGAATGGGTTCAACTATGCGAAAGAACGTGTCTCGGTGATCTCCTACACATGCATAAGCGAGACTGAGAGGGAAAATAGGATTTTATAGACAAGATCAATGGGGTTTTGCTTGCCTTGCTGACGAGGTTCGATAACGGGGTCTTCAACGAAGGGGGTGGCCTCCGATTCTAGTTGCACGTCTATCGAGCAAACAATCAAACAATGGTATAAATTTATTTGCAATGCATCAAACACATGATCAATATTGAAATGGTGATGTTCTTGGTCACAATGTGTTTACAATTCCATTTAAAAGAAGTCAAATGCAAAGTCATTTGCAAATGTGCTTCAAATTTGAATTTGAATTAAAGCCATATGGATGTTTTGCACTGTTCACCCAATTTTAATTGGTCAAACATGAAAACAGAGCCCATATTCATAATCCTTGGATTTTTCTGATATTTTTAGACATATTATTTGCTATATTTGGAGTTCATATGAATTAGTTATGAATTTCCCAAGTTTAATTCATTTTCTGGATTTTTCTGGATTATTTTAAATCAATTCTAATTTCTGGAATTTCTTTACTGCGTCAGCATTGCGTGGGGATGACGTCAGGGGGGGGGCTGACCAGTGGGTCCACCCTGTCAGCCTCTGTGGGTGTTAAACCGGTTTGATTTAACTTAACCAGGAGCTTAAGGGGGGGGGCTGGTCCACATGTCATAGGGTTAGGGTTAAGATTAGCTGGGTGATTAGGGTTAACTTAACCCAACTCGCCGGCGGCTCAACGCCGGCGACGTCAAGCACGGCGGCGCGGCACTGGGTGGCGATTTTGGCCACCAATTCAGGCGCTGCTTGCACGAGAAGAAGCCCCGTGCTCGTCCGCATCACACTATGCCACCAGGGGGTCTCGGGGAGGGCTGAAACGACGCCGGCGACGACGAGGTGCGGCGGCCGGCTACTGCTGAGGTGGAGGTGGGGCTACGGTGCACGGGAGAGAGCGCAGAATGGGGGAAAATGGTGAGGAGCTCACCCTGAAGCTCACGGAGGCAACGGCGAAGGCTGGGGCGCGCGGAGACGACGCAATTGGACGGGGGTCTTCTCCGGCTCCGGCGGGGTCTCGAAGAAGCTGGCGTGGGCTCCGGGCGTCCTCGGGCTCGATTAGCTGGGGGGTCCGGTGGAGACGGCAGCGCTGGTTCGTCTGGACATCACGGCGAGCAACAAGGAGGCCAGTGGCCACGACTGGCACGACGGCGTGCTCCGTCTGGCTTCGGGGCGGCTCTGGATTCGCGAAGAGGAGAGGGGGAGGAGGTCCAGGGAGAGGGGAAAAAGGAGTGGCGTGCTCTGGGCGTCTCCGTGGCGTCCGCGGAGAGAAGAGGAGGCTCCAGGGGCCTCGGTGGCGTCCACGGTGCTCGCCACCGAGCTGCTTGCCCGTCGGTGAGGAAGACGACAGAGGAGGCTGCGGGCTGGGCCAGGGTGGTGGGCTCGGGGGGAGACTAGTTGGGCTGGAAGCCAGGAGTTCTCTTTTTTTTAAATCTTCTCTGTTTTAATTTTCTGCCCTTTTTTTTTGCCCTGGTAAAAATACCAAAGCATTTTATAAAAAATGCCCAATTACTTTTGTAAATACTAGGTGACCAGTAGCTAGTCACATATGGAATTTGGGCATTTTTGAAATTCAACATATTTTGAATTTCAATTCAAATAGGGCTATTTTAATTTCCAAAGCCACTGTTTGAATATTAGAAAATTCCATGTGCATGGGATTGATCCCAAACCACTTTTAAAATGATCAGCAACATTTATAGGAATTTTCCAAATGTTCAAAAGATTTTTGGAAAAAGATTTTTCTCTAGCTATTTCAAATAATTTCTTAGGGATTTCTGCTTCCCCATTTTTGAATTTCCTTTTGAATTTTTGCATGATGCAAAGGGATGAAACAACCCTAGCACTTACCCTAGTTGGGGTTCTGACAGTCGCACCAGCCAGGAGGGACGCCGAGACGATCCCGTGACATCGGAGCCTCACCAGCTATCTTAGGGTTTAGGGTGGGGGGAGGATAAGAACCCTTTCAAAAATAAAGGGAAACATAACTTAACCCTGGTGTTGAGTTTAATAACCTGAAGGCGAGGCGGATGTCGTCGCGGCAGCGAAGACGGATGCCGAGACGAGCCCGTGACATTACAGCCTCACCAGCTTAGTGTACGCGAAGTCGAGGCGGACGTCATCGCGCCAGCCACGACGGACGCCGAGATGAGCCAATGACATTGGAGCCTCTATAGCTATCTTAGGGTTTAGGATGGGGGGGAGGATAGGCACCCTTTTATATACCTTTCAAAAAGAAAGGGGAACATAAGTGAACCACGGGGCTGAGTGTACATACGCGGAATCGAGGCGGACATCGTCGCGACAACGACGACGAACGCCGAGAAGAGCCCGTGACACCAGAGCCTCACCAGCTTAGTGTACGCGAAGTCGAGGCAGACGTCATCGCGGCAGCGACGACGGCCGCCGAGACGAGCCCATGACAATAGAGCCTCACCATCTATCTTAGGGTTTAGGGTCGGGGGGATAGGCACCCTTTTATATACCTTTGAAAAAGAAAGGGAAACAGAAGTGGACCACGGTGCTGAGTGTACGTACACGAAGTCGAGGAGGACGCCGAGACGAGCCCGTGATATCAGAGCCTCACCAGCTTAGTGTACGCGATGTCAGGCGGACGTCATCGCGGCAGCAACGACAGACACCGAGACGAGCCCGTGACATCAGAGCCTCACCAGCTCTCTTAGGTTTTAAGGTGGGGGAGGATAGGCACCCTTTTATATACTTTTCAAAAAGAAAGGGAAACAGAAGTGAACCACGGTGCTGAGTGTAGGTACGGCACGCGATGATCCCGTGACATCAGAGCCTCACCAGCTATCTTAGGGTTTAGGGTGAGTGGGAGGATAGGCACCCTTTTATATACCTTTCAAAAAGTAAGGGAAACAGAAGTGAACCACGGTGCTGAGTGTACGTACGCGAAGTAGAGGCGGACATCGTCGCGGCAGCAACGACGGACACCGAGATGAGCCCTCGACATCAGAGCCTCAGCATCATAGTGTACGCGAAGTCGAGGCGGACGTCGTCGCGGCTGCGACGACAGACTCCAAGACGAGAAAATGACATCAAAGCCTCACCAGCTATCTTAGGGTTTAGCGTGTCACAACCCCAAGTTAGGTAAGTGCTAGGGTTTGATTGTGCCCTTTGCATCATGCAAAAATTCAAAAGAAATTCAGAATTGGGGAAAACAAAAGCCCTAAAGAATTTTATTAAATAGCCAGATAAAAATCTTTTTTCCAAAAATCCTTTGAACATTTGGAAAATTGCTATAAATGATGCTGATCATTTTAAAAGTGGTTTGGCATCAATCCCATGCTCATGGAATTTTTAAATTTCAAACAATGCCTTGGAAAATTAAAGAAACCCCTATTTGATTTGAAGTTCAAATTATTTGAATTTCAAAAATTTCCAAATGTTATAAGTGGCTAGCTACTTATATTCTAAGCCCACATAAAAGTTTTGGGTATTTTATAAAATGCTCTGCTACTTTTTCCTAAAACAAAAGACAGAAAAAGAAAACAGGAAAAATAAAGAGAGAAATAGAAAATGAACCAACCCAGCCCACCCCCTTCGGCCTTGGGCCCAACTAAACCTTCCCCGGCCCAGGCCCAACCGAGCTTGTCGTCTACCCCAAGCTGCTCGGTGGCGCGCTGGGAGGGCACGGTCGACGCCGCCGTGGCCACTGAGAGCCGTCTAGGCCTCCCCTGCCTTCCTTCCCGCGCCACGCAAGCCCCCAGAGCACCCCCGTGCCTTCCCTCTCATCCACGGGTCGCCCCTGTTCTTCTACCTCGCGGATCTCGCGCAAGCCCATGCACAGACGGAGGACGCCGACTAGCTTCTGCGTGGACAACGACGACGAGGCGCCGCACCAACGTGTCCATCAGACCCGCGGTCGTCTTTTCCGTCGTTTTGCGTCGTCAATTCGAGCTCAAAGGCCCCGGAGCGGATGCCAGCTCCAGCTTCCTCCCGCCGGCCACCGTGGGCTTCGAACTCAAATTGCGTCGCCGTCCAAGTTTCTCCGCCTGCCCTGACTTCTCCTTTACCATCACGGTGAGCTCGTGTTGCGTTTCCCCCATCCCTCGCCTTGTCCCGTGCCCACGTTTTCCATCGCCGCATGTACCGAGCTCCGGCCGCCACGCCATTAGAAAACGTCGTCGCCATGGAGCCCCTGAAGACGCCCGTCTTGCTCTATGCGACGCGGGTGAGCACGGGCCACGTGCCCGTGCTAGTCCAGTGGCCTCCCGTGCTCCAAATCGAGCTTCAGTGAGCCCTCCGCCGTGGAGATGGTCGCTGCCGGCGAGCCTAACCCTTAGGCCTATTTAACTTAGTTAATTAGCTAGCTAACCCCCCCCCCACAGAGACAGACAGCTGGGGCCCCAGCCCTTAACGCCCTCTCTGTTAGTTAAACAGAGAGGATTAAACACCAGAGAGACTGACCAGTGGGTCCCACTAGTCAGAGGGCCTAGACGTCAGCATGAGGTCATGCTGATGCAATAAAGCTTAATTGATTTAAAAAGAAACCAGAAATTGGCAGAAATTCATTTAAACTTCAATAATTCATAGAAAATTCATATGAACTCCAAATTTAACATATAATATATGAAAAATGATCAGAAGAAAATTCTCTATCCAAATAACCAACTTTCAACTATGTTTGAGTTGAATTTAAAATGGGACCAGTAGCTTTTGCTATTTGGTTTAAATGGAATTAATTGAAATTAAATTCAAATGCTATTCCACTTTTAACCATTGCAATGCAAACATGACCACTTGTACATCAGAGGCATATCACACACATGAACACATGCTTTACAATGATCCAACAATAGCAAATGCATTTTGGCTGAATTGAAATTCATATGTAGAGTTTGAATTTGCATTTCAAATGCAATACACTTCATTTAAATCGGATGCACCACAAACCAGCACCATTCACATCATGGACAACATTATCATGTGATTGTGCATTTAAATTCAATGTTGGCCCCTTTGTTGATGATTGTGTCGGTAACAGTGCCTCCGAGACGGTGATCACCCCCGAAGAAGAAGAAGACCACCGTTATACCCCGTGTATCGTCAGCAAGGCAAGCAAACCCCATTGATCATGTCTCAAAAATCCTACTTCCCTTTCAGTCTCGCTTATGCATGTTTAGGAGATCACCGAGACACGTTCTTTCACATAGTTGAACCCATTCCGATGCATGACCTATCATTTTGTCACCGTATTAAGAAAACCACAATCCTAGAAAATATAGGAGTTGAATGATGAGCATGTGGCCCCTGCAACTGTTACTGCTTATTGCTGCTTAGTGATACAATGAGGTTACATTATTTGTGAGTCGGGATGGATATTCATAGTGGTGCTTATGATACGTGTTGGTATATCTACCCTAATACAAGGTGAACGATAAGAGGTTGTGTAGGAGTACACAGTGGGTTGTCTCGTTGAACACCGCCTTAAGCACCGAGTTCTCGTATGGTACTCCAAGACAAAGAGTACAACCACACATTGGGCTCACTGATCCCTCTCGGCCTAGTACCTTGATCCGTGTTGACGTCCAGGAGTCACATTAGTTCGGGCCTTCCATTTGACATATGCATAGAAAAAGAGTGAGTGGAAATGTTGCTTCATCCTAGATATGTGGGTGTATGTGTGGGACAGCAAAACCATCTATCAGAGGTTGCGTCTCGGTTGCCTACATTGTCTGGGTCCGTATCGTTGATCCGGTCGGACTCTCGAGCGGTGAAAAACTCATATAGTCGACTCCTGGAATAGACCGGTTGTGAGCGAAGTGTCGTGGTGAACATCCTCGCTATCATCTCTTGAACAGTGGCGAGACCTGGCGGTAACTGATGGTCATGTGTGTGTAGTTTACAATCTTGCAAGGTTAGTAAATCTATTCGAATAGCCGCGTCCGCGGTTAAGGACTACTTGGAACCTGTACCTGATTATTAGACAACTTGAATGGATACTTCTAAAACTCGCAAGATAAGCGTGAGTGTTGTGGTGTGCTTCCTCGTGGGGAAGTCGAGGAAGTATCCATAGTGGTGTATTGGTTGGAGACTTGGTAGTGGACTCGTGTACGCTTCTTACCTCAAGTCTGGTACCTGCAATACAGGACTAGCAAGTCAAAGCTGGAATTTCTGCATGATGAAAACCCACCTCCCTTTACCTTGAAACTTGAGCATGAGTAGTGTAGTTCTGATGTAAGTCTTGCTGAGTACGACTTTGTACTCACGTTTGGTTATTCTATGTTTTAGATGAGAACCCGGAACCCGATGGAGACACCTTCCTGAAGCTCGACGTTGACCTTGGTAGTATAGTTCCAGATAGCAGTCTGGTCCCTCGTGGAAGGGCATGTTTGTTGAACAAGGCTTCTCTATGCCATTTGTTAAATTATTCTATACTCAGACCTAATTTGCTTCCGTTGTATGATGTAATGATGATTACAGACATGTGATCTTTGTATGCTCTATGTGTAAGTCAATAAAGATATACTTTGTAGAGTTATGTGATGATACCTGCTGTTCATAATAGACATGTGTGATGCGTGTATGTTTATAACATGCATGTCTTAGTATGGGTTTTCGAGACCTTAGTTGTGATCTGGCTGGCGGTCTTTTATACACCAAGTGGCCCTTAGATGTGCGCAGCTTGGGGAATCGCGATGCGATTGCTCATGACTCTGTCACGGGCACACTTTGTTGTATGATCGAGCCCGCCCTAGACCCCGACTAAGTGATCGGGCTGGAATAAGTCCATGTAAGAGTTAGGATTCAATCGATAACATGGTTGAGGCGACTTGTCTATGAGTATGGGATTCACCACCCATAAACATTTAGACTTGTGAGCGGACGATGAAGACCCATCTCAGTTGATCATCCGTCCTGGATGGGATGTCCCTCAAGTTTGATGCTTTTCGAGAGTGTTCTATGCTTGGCCTTGTCTGCTTAGACAAGTGGGTACGGCTCTCGGCTCTCCATGTGATTGCATCGTGACTGGAATTACATACGCATATTCTGGATCCCGACAGACTTGGTATCAGAGCAGGATTGTCTGTAGGATTATCAACCCTTGGTCGAAGTCGAGTCTAGCATTCTATAGTTATATAGTTACTTGAGTATAACGGGAACAACGTAAGGCTTCTTTTTCTCCTTACCCTCATCAATCTGAGTTCTGAGTCACCCTTATCTTTTCTACGGGATGATAGGACTAGGCTCATCTATGTCTTACTAGAACATCTCGTTGATTGCCTCCTTATAGCCGTAGGACAGTTGTGGTTGTCCAGAGTCTTCGTGTCTTTGAGTTCCTTGAAGAAGTTCTGTCCCATCTCCTCGAGGTTGTCTTGTTTTCCATCCCGGTACAGCCGTTATGCTGTCCGAGTCATTCCAGGTTTCTTCATAATCTGATGCATTTGCAAAATCCTTCCCTCCTTTTCGGTTGTCTTTCCATAAGAATTATTAGGTGGCTTGCCCGAAAGTTCTCTAAAGTTTGTTGGAGGTTTTCTTCTAGAATCCTATAGTGATTCGTTTGCAGTTCTTCCTCCCAGTTTAGATGTCTTCTGGCCAGAACAACCACACTAAACATCGTGTTAGGGCACTTTTCTACTCTGACATATCTGTTGTAGCTAGCCCCTAGAAAGTTGTGGTCATCCTCTAGAAGACTATCCAGAGATCCAATCCCTTAAACTATGCCACCCGACAGATGTGTAGAATTCATAGTGGATCTTATGCCAGGCACAACTCCAATTTCCAGACGCCCATAAAGAATGGCCCCACATGAGTTGGCTGAGCTAAAAACCCAACTTGATGCTTTGTTGGCAAAAGGCTTCATCTGCCCTAGCTCATCGCCATGGGGTTGCCCCGTTCTATTCGTAACGAAGAAAGATGGAACAGAAAGGATGTGCATAGATTATCGCCCGCTAAATCGAGTGACGATAAAGAACAAATAACCACTGCCCAGGATCAATGACCTTTATGATGAACTTGTAGGATCCTCGGTCTTCTCCAAGATGGATTTGAGATTAGGCTATCATCAAATCAAGATCCGAAACGAGGACGTTCACAAGACGGCTTTCACTACTCGTTATGGTCTTTACGAGTTCACCGTCATGTCCTTCGGTCTAACCAATGCCCCCGCCACTTTCTCGCGCATGATGAATTCGATATTCATGGAGTACCTAGATAAATTTGTTGTAGTTTATCTTGATGACATTCTCATCTACTCGGAGAACGAAGAAGAACATGCCGAACATCTTAGGCTGGTATTGATGAAACTTAGAGAGCATCGCCTTTATGCTAAATTCTCCAAGTGTTAATTTTGGCTACCAGAAGTGACCTATTTAGGCCACGTGATTTCTGCAAAAGGCATTGCTGTCAATCCCGAGAGAGTTCAGGCCGTCCTTGACTGGACTCCACCTAAATCGGTTAAGCAAGTTAGAAGTTTTCTTGGCTTAGCAAGCTATTGCTGTCGCCTCGTCGAGATCTTTTCTAAAGTTGCAAAGCCTCTAACTGAACTCCTCATGAAAGATATTAAATTCCAATGGACCCCCAAGTGCGAAGAAAGCTTTCAAGAGATAAAAAGAAGATTGACTTCTCCACCCATACTTGCACCTCCAGACACCAAAAGGGATTTCCAGATCTATTGTGACGCATTACGGCAAGGGTTAGGATGCATACTTATGCAAGATAGACATGTGGTAGCTTATGCTTCACGCCAGTTGCGTCCACATGAAGAGAATTATCCTACCCATGATGTTGAACTCGCTGCCGTAGTTTATGCCCTGACAACTTGGCGACATTACCTCCTTGGTAATCGTTTTGAGATCTATTCCGACCACCAAAGCCTCAAATACATTTTCACCCAGCCAGATCTTAATCTCAGGCAAAGACGCTGGATTGAGTTGATAAAAGATTACGACGTAGGAATTTCTTACACCCCAGGCAAAGCCAATGTCATGGCTGATGCACTAAGTCGTAAGTCGTATTGTAACAACCTCATGTTACAACAGTGTGAACCACTTCTTCATGAGGAATTTCGCAAGCTTAATCTTGAGATTGTACCTCATGGCTATCTTTCTACCTTGGTGGCGAAACCAACTCTTGAGGATCAAATCATAGTTGCCCAAAGGCGTGCACGAGGTCTTCGCCGGATCAAGGAGAACATTCTTAGCGGAGTTGCTAAATGTTTCTCCACAGATAGCAAAGGAACAGTATTCTTTGGAAATCGTTTGGTAGTACCTAAGAATAGGGAACTAAGGCAACTCATCCTCAAGGAAGCCCATGACACACCCCTCTCGATTCATCCAGGTGGCACAAAAATGTACCGAGATCTACGCCAGAGATTTTGGTGGACTAGGATGAAGAGAGACATTGCTCAATTTGTTGCTGAATGTGATGTTTGTCGTTGCATTAAGGCAGAACATCAAAGACCTTCTGGTACACTTCAACCTTTGCCTATTCCAGAGTGGAAATGGGACAAAGTCGGTATGGATTTCATCACTGGCTTTCCAAAAACCAAGAAGGGAAATGATGCCATCTTCGTTGTCATAGATAGGCTTTCCAGAGTTGCTCACTTCCTTCCCGTTCGCGAGTCTATAACTGCTAGTCAGTTGGCGGACTTGTAAGTCTCTAGAATTGTTTCTCTTCACAGTGTTCCTTTGTAAATCAATTCTGATCGTGGTAGCCTTTTCACCTCTAGATTCTTGGAAAGTTTTCAAAATGCTATGGGAACTCATCTCTCCTTTAGTACAGCTTTCCATCCCCAGTCTAGCGGTCAAGTTGAAAGGGTCAATCAAATTCTCGAAGACATGCTAAGATCTTGTGTTATCTCTTTCGGAAAGAAATGGGAGAATTCTCTTCCTTTTTCCGAACTTGCGTATAACAATAGCTTCCAATCTAGCTTGGGCATGGCTCCTTTTGAATTTCTCTATGGACGAAGATGTCGAACACCCCTAAACTGGTCAGAAACCGGTGAAAGACAATTCTTTGGACCGGATATGATCATGGAAGCAGAAGAGAAAGTTCGCATTGTTCGTGATCAATTGAAAGCAGCCCAGTCTCGTCAGAAAAGCTACTATGATCGTCATCATAGGCAAGAAAGCTACAATCTGGATGAGAAGGCTAACCTTTGGGTTACTCCTCTGAAGGGAACCCAAAGATTCGGTATCAAAGGCAAGTTGGCCCGACGTTACATTGGACCTTTCCACATTATTGCTAAACGTGGAGAAGTTTCCTACCAACTTGAACTACCCCCGCACCTTTCCCGAGTACATGATGTATTCCATGTGTCACAACTCAGGCGTTCCTTCAAGGACCCCATCCGCGAAGTCGACCATGAAACGCTTGATCTGCAAGATGACCTTTCTTATCGAGAGTACCCTGTTCGTACTCTTGATTCAGCAGAGCGTGTCACTCGTCGTCAGAAGATCAGGTTTCTGAAAGTGCAATGGTCACACCACTCCGAGAAAGAAGCAACATGCGAAAGAGAAGACCGCCTCCGTGCCGAGTACCCCACCTTCCTCCCGACGACTTCTGAATCTCGGGACGAGATTCTTTTGAGTGGGGGCGAGTTGTCGCAACCCCAAGTTAGGTAAGTGCTAGGGTTTGATTGTGCCCTTTGCATCATGCAAAAATTCAAAAGAAATTCAGAATTGGGGAAAAGAAAAGCCCTAAAGAATTTTATTAAATAGCCAGATAAAAATATTTTTTCCAAAAATCCTTTGAACATTTGGAAACTTCCTATAAATGATGCTGATCATTTTAAAAGTGGTTTGGGATCAATCCCATGCTCATGGAATTTTCCAAATTTCAAACAATGCCTTGGAAGATTAAATAAACCCCTATTTGATTTGAAATTCAAATTATTTGAATTTCAAAAATTCCCAAAAGTTATAAGTGGCTAACTACTTATATTCTAAGCCCACATAAAAGTTTTGGGTATTTTATAAAATGCTCTGCTATTGTTTCCTAGAGAAAAACAAAAGACAGAAAAAGAAAACAGAAACAATAAAGAGAGAAAATAGAAAAAGAACCAACCCAGCCCACCCCCTTCGGCCTTGGGCCCAACTAAACCTTCCCCGGCCCAGGCCCAACCGAGCTTGTCGTCTACCCCAAGCTGCTCGATGGCGCGCTGGGAGGGCATGACCGACGCCGCCGTGGCCACCGAGATCCGTCTAGGCCTCCCCTGCCTTCCTTCTCACGCCACGCAAGCCCCCAGAGCACCCCCGTGCCTTCCCTCTCATCCACGGGTCGCCCCTGTTCTTCTACCTCGCGGATCTCGCGCAAGCCCGAGCACAACTGGAGGACGCCGGCAAGCTTCTGCGTGGACAACGACAACGAGGCGCCGCACCAACGTGTCCATCAGAACCGTGGTCGTCTTTTTTGTCGTTTTGCGTCGTCAATTCGAGCTGAAAGGCCCCGGAGCGGATGCCAGCTCCAGCTTCCTCCCGCCGGCCACCGTGGGCTTCGAGCCCAAATTGCGTCGCCGTCCAAGCTTCTCCGCCTCCCCTGACTTCTCCTTTACCCTCACGGTGAGCTCGCTTTGCATTTCTCCCATCCCTCGCCTTGTCCCGTGCCCGCGTTTGCCATCGCCGCCTGTACCGAGCTCCGGCCGCCGCTCCATTAGAAAACGCCCGTGCTAGTCCGGTGGCCTCCCGTGCTCAAATCGAGCTCCGGCGAGCCCTCCGCCGTGGAGATGGTCGCCGCCGGCGAGCCTAACCCTTAGGGCTATTTAACTTAGTTAATTAGCCAGCTAAACCCCCCCACAGAGACAGACAGGTGGGTCCCACTGGTCAGAGGGCCCCCACGTCAGCATGAGGTCATGCTAACGCAATAAAGCTTAATTGATTTAAAAAGAAACCATAAATTGGCAGAAATTCATTTAAACTTCAATAATTCATAGAAAATTCATATGAACTCCAAATTTAACATATAATATATAAGAAATGATCAGAAGAAAATTCTCAATCCAAATAACCAACTTTCAACTATGTTTGAGTTGAATTTAAAATGGGTCCAGTAGCTTTTTCTATTTGGTTTAAATGGAATTAATTCAAATTAAATTCAAATGCTATTCCACTTTTAACCATTGCAATGCAAACATGACCACTTGTACATCAGAGGCATATCACACACATGAACACATGCTTTACAATCATCCAACAATATAAAAGGCATTTTGGCTAAATTGAAATTCATATGTAGAGTTTGAATTTGCATTTCAAATGCAATACACTTCATTTAAATCGAATGTACCACAAACCAGCACCATTCAAATCATGGACAACATTATCATGTGATTGTGCATTTAAATTCAATGTTGGCCCCTTTTTTGATGATTGTGCCGGTAACAGTGCCTCCGAGACGGTGATCACCCCCGAAGAAGAATAAGACCACCGTTAAACCCAGTGTATCGTCAGCAAGGCAAGCAAAACCCATTGATCATGTCTAAAAAATCCTACTTCCCTCTCAGTCTCGCTTATGCACGTTTAGGAGATCACCGAGACACGTTCTTTCGCATAGTTGAACCCATTCCGATGCATGACCTATCATTTTGTCACCGTATTAAGCAAACCACAATCCTAGCAAATATAGGAGTTGAATGATGAGCATGTGGCCCCTACAACTGTTACTGCTTATTGCTGCTTAGTGATACAATGAGGTTACATTGTTTGTGAGTCGGGATGGATATTCATAATGGTGCTAATGATAACGTGTTGGTAAATCTACCCTAATACAAGGTGAACGATGAGAGGCTGTGTAGGAGTACACAGTGGGTTGTCTCGTTGAACACCGCCTTAAGCACCGAGTTCTTGTATGGTACTCCAAGACAAAGAGTACAACCACAAATAGGGCTCACTGACCCCTCTCGGCCTAGTACCTTTATCTGTGTTGACGTCTAGGAGTCACATTTGTTCGGGCCTTCCATTTGACATATGCATAGAAAAAGAGTGAGTGGAAATGTTGCATCATCCTAGATATGTGGGTGGATCTGTGAGACAGTGAAACCATCTGTCAGAGGTGGCATCTCGGTTTCCTACATTGTCTGGGTCCGTATCGTTGATCCGGCCGGACTCTCGAGCGGTGACAAACTCAGATAATCGACTCCTGGAATAGACCGGTTGTGAGCGAAGTGTCGTTATGAACATCCTCGCTGTCACCTCTTGAACGGTGGCGAGATCTGGCGGTAACTGATGGTCATGTGTGTGTAGTTTACACCCTTGCAAAGTTAATAAATCTATTCGAATAGCCGCGTCCGCGGTTAAGGACTACTTGGAACCTGTACCTGATTATTAGACAACTTGAATGGATACTTCTAAAACTCGCAAGATAAGCGTGAGTGCTGTGGTGTGCTTCCTCGTGGGGAAGTCGAGGAAGTATCCATAGTGGTGTATTTGTTGGAGACTTGGTAGTGGACTCGTGTACGCTTCTTACCTCAAGTCTGGTACTCGTAGTATAGGACTAGCCAAGTGAAAGCTGGAATTTCTGCATGATGAAACCCCACCTTCCTTTAACTTGAACTTGAGCATGAGTAGTGTAGTTCTGATGTAAGTCTTGCTGAGTACGACTTTCTATGTCTTAGATGAGAACCAGGACCCCGATGGAGACACCTTCCTGAAGCTCGACATTGACCTTGGTAGTATAGTTCGTGATAGCAGTCTGGTCCCTCATGGAAGGGCATGTTTGTTGAACAAGGCTTCTCTAAGCCATTTGTTAAACTTGTCTGTAATGATGATCACAGACATGTGATCTTTGTATGCTCTATGTGTAAGTCAATAAAGATATACTTTGTAGAGTTATGTGATGATACCTTCCGTTGAAAGTCCAAGTATGTGATCAGAGGGGGAGGGGGTGAATGATCACTTCAAAATTTTCGACAGAAACTTTTGAAGTGAAGCATAAGCAGTGCGGAACAGCGAAGTAAAACTGGAAGAGAAACTAAATGAGTGAATCAAAACACATTGAAGCATAACACTGAAGAAAATGCAATACTGAAGGTAAATGCTTGAAGTAAAACGAACTCGGACTCGGCGATGTTTGTTCTACCAGTTCACGCTCTGCAAAGCGCTACGTCTGGTTGGAGGGGCTGGTGATTGAACACCTGGAGCAAATCTCTCTCTGTCCGTTGCTCCACTGCACCAAACTCCTTGAGCTTGGTCAGTTCTTCACTCGTGGTTGATTATTGAGGAAATCACCGAAACCTTTGACACACTGGACTTCGAGGCGACAATTACTCTTCGCACTCTGAAGAACAACACTCTAACCGTCTAGGAGAATTGCAGTTCTCCAAGATAAAAAGGCTAGCAAGCTTCCACCTAAGTCATCTCAAATCTACTCAGATCAATGGGACTTAGGCTTAAGTATTCTGTATTTTGGGTTTTTCTTCGGTGGCGTTTTTGGGTTGCTCTCTTCAGTCTCTCTTGGAATGATCTCAGAGCAGCCACCCGCAAATGGAGGAGGGGGCGGCGTATTTATAGTTGGCGATCCCGAGGTGCGGAATGACCAAACTGACCCGAGGTGACAGCTTGACACGTGTCCACAACGGTCGGATTTGTCATCAATGCGCAACTTTACATGAGGAACAAGTAAAGCCGACTCACGGACTTAGTTCTGCTTCAGAATCCAAAGAACGAAGTCTTTGCTACCGTAGCTTAACTTAGTGCACATGAGATTTCTTCGCTCAGGCTTCTCACTTGGTTTGGATTTGATCTGAGCATTTTCTCAATGACTTCGATGTCCACAAACTAAATACCCCTCTTGACAGTACGGTTTGTCCTATGACTCAAGGAACAGAAAAAGAACTACACAAAAACATCTAAGTCTTGCGCCGTCCTCTTCATTTACTTCAATGAGTAGAGCTTCAGGACACCTTCATTTTTGGGGGTCAACCTTCGTGATTAAGCTTCGCTCCGTGGGTTATGCTTCGATAACTTGAAGACCTTCCCTGAAGCTTTATCACATAGCTTGTCCTTCAGGAACCTATGCAACTATTTATACTAGAAAACATTGTTAGTTCCTCTACTGTCTTGTCCAACAATATCCAAAACACACGGGGGTAAAACTTTGTTCTTACAATCTCCCCCTTTTTGGACTATTGTTGACAAAACAGGAATCGATATAAGATATTGAAGTTTTTGTGAAGAGATGGGACAAACTCTAAGATATGAAGTTTTTGGCTCCCCCTGAACACAAGCATCGAAGATTTATATAATCGAAGTTAATGCTTGAGATAATTTTCTTCGGTGGAGAGCAAAACAAAATATCTTAGTGAATACAATTGCATGGACGATATATTCAGGAATGTATGCAATTGATTCCAATGACCTGTGACTAAGAAAATAATAACCACCTGCAAGATAGAAGATACGAAGCAATACTTGCAAGCAAAGGGGTTATTAAAACTTAAGTGTAGCACAGGAGTAGCATGACCGAAGTTAAACTTAAGTTACAACCCAATCGAAAGGAATGAAGTGTTTGTCGTAACTTAACCAAACGAAGCAAAAGCAAATGGTAAGAACCCTTTCCCCGAAGCAAAACTAACTCATCGATGCCCTCATTCTCCCCTTTTTGTCAATGATTGGACAAAAGGTCGAGAAAAGGTTCGAGAGATCTATTGCGCGGCATCAGCACTCTGAGAACCCGACGAAGCTGTGCTTGACGAAGACTCATCCGATGAAGACTGATCGCCTGAGGATTCTTCTTCGGAAGAAGACGTGGGAATAGCTTCGTGGCGTGTCTGAGTGATGAGGTTGATGTCGAGGTCGCTATCGTCAAGGCCGTCGTCGTCCTTGGAAGTGATGGAGTCATTCTCGGAGACAGTATCAGGCCGGATGGGTTCAGGTTCGTTGACGAAGAATACTTCATCAATCTTGTGCAGGGGAGGGATCTTCTGATTCGGGCGGTCCACTGAGTCATCACGAGAAAAGTTTCGCTGGAGGTGCGGATACTCTTTGTAGATGCGATCTTTACGAAGGCCTTTGACAGAGTTGAATTTCCGGAGCCCCTTCCAGGAATGGCGTTTGAGTGCATGCAAATACTGATTGTTGTTAAGAGTAATATTGCCAACTCGGTTGATCTCATCAGCAAGAAACTGCATCTGGCGCTGATTTGCTTCAATGTAGTTTTCAAGCATTTGCTGCGATCGAAGGTTAACTTCAAAGTGATGGCAGTCTTTCTGGAACTTCCTTGATAAGTTTCGCTCATTGACTTCATGGCGCACACCAACATATGTGGAAAAAGGATCATTGGGTTTCCTCAGCAATTCCAAAGAGTCACGCACTGGTGGGAGGAAAAGCTTCGGATGATGGCGAGCCACAAAGTCTTCGTTCCAACCATAGTTACATACAACTTGCAGCCAGGGAGCATAAGGTTTTAGTGTGAAAAGAAGCTCTGCTGCATGAACCAAATTCCTAAGGAAGCAATCTTCAAAGTCAAATATGAGACCATGTGTGAGCTTCATAATGGCATGCCTTGTCTCTGGATAAATGTTCGATTATTCCGAAGCAGTACTCAAAGGGATCAATGAGTTGGACAAGATGTAGAACCAAGTCCTTGAAATAAAGTTCAAATGCTTCGGGCGAATGTTTTCAGGAATGTAGCTTTCAGTGACTTCGGGGTCCAACAGAGTAGCAAATTCTTCGACTGACATATCAGGTTCTAAGTGAATCTTTTCTTGGACTCCAGAATGCCTTGGAATGTTGAAAATCTCCATGAATTCAGCAGAGGACATCCTGAATACTTTGCCTTGAATCATCCATTCCAGCGTCCATGACCTGGGTTCATTTGCTTCACCAGAAACATAGAGAGTTGCATAGAATTTCTTGATAAGTTCAGAATTGAAGGGAGTGCTCAAAGCAATCAACCGAGTCAAATTCTGATTCTCAATGGTTTCGGCGACGTTCTGAAAGCAAGTGGCAGTGGAAAGACTTCGCATATCTAGAAATTTATGCCTGAACAGAACTCCTTGCTGACAGAAGATCTTGGTGTATAAGATTTGCTGTTCTGCAGTCCAAAATCGAAGATCATCTGCGGTGCGATCTGAAGCATATGGACTGACACCAAAGAAACGGTGGCGCTTCTGATGCTGTTCGAAGTTGAAGTCCGGGCCATGTCTTGAAGAGTAACCAGCACCCTTGAAAATAGGAAAAGTTTCACGAGGGTAATTGGAGTCAAGCTGGGTATCTTGGCAGGGACGCGAACATGCGCGAATCCTTTGCAGAGGAGCAATTGGGTTGGCTCTTGAAGTGCCAGCAGATTGAGTGACAATAAGCGCTTGCTCTTGCGATACATTCAAAATCTGAACTTGTTCTTCGTCGTCATCATGTGCTTCGGTATTGGGCACATGTGCTTCGGAATCTTGAACTGTTCTGGCAGGGGAAAAATCTCGGGATACATGGGTTCTGGAGTGGGTTGGTGAAGGAGCATTAGTTTCACGGGGAGGTGATGGAGATGGTGCGGGAGCAACTGGTGGAGTGGGAATCCTTTGTGGTTCGGGGGTTGGAGCTCTTTGTGGTGGAGTTTGTTTGGTTGTGGTTCTGGTAGGAGGAGGTGTGGGAGTTTTGGTGGGTGGAGCTGAAGGCTTTGGTGTGGGCTTGGATGATTTTGGCTTCGTTGGAGGAGCGGGAGCTGCTTCAGGAGTTTCTTGTGGCTGTTCATCACTGGTATCCATGTCTGCGGCTGAGGCTAAAGTGACATTGCACTTCTTTGTGGTCCTCTTCTTGGGTGAAGGACCTGATGCCTTCGATACAGCAGGCTTAGGAGATGGTGCCGGAGCAACAACACGTTCAGCTTCGGGCGAAGCCTTGCGTTTCCGCGAATCTCTTTCCATAATGGATGCATTATGGGTCTTCACCATATCATCCACATCGGCCTTGATTTTGCCTTTGAAGATTTTGATGTTGTTCTTGGTGGTGGAATTGACATATGTCACTTGTTGAAGGAACTTCAGAGCGTGCTGTTTGAATTCTTCATCATGTTCTGATTCAGCTCGCTTCTGATAGTTTTGAATCTTTTTGTTTTCTGCTCTGTCTCTAGAATGCAGATCCTTCAGCTGGCTGATCATGGTGGTGATCATTGCTTCGATAGATCTGGAGATGTAAACTTGTCCAAGATCAACAGCATCAGGATCTTCAGCTGCACACTTCTCCCAAAGTGCTTCAATGATGCCCAACTGATCCCAGAGTTCGCCTTCACGTGGGTTAGCGAACTGATGGTCACTCTGACGATCACCTTCAGTTTGAGCTTCAGGTAGAGATATGCCTTTCTGCTTCAATGGAATAGAGGAGGGAGTCATGTCAACCACGGGCTTCTTCTGACTTGCCCTAGCAGCTTTCTCTGATTTCTTTGTTCTGAGGCTGTCTAATGTAGCCTTTCTTTTAGCTTCTTGCTTAGCCAGCTATTTAGCTTCAGCGGCAGCTTTTTCTTCGTTATTTGCGGCTTCGGCGAGCTTGCGCTTCGTCTCAGCCTTCTCCGCAGGCAATCTAGCGGAGTCCAACTCCTTTTGTTTTCTGGCAGTATCCTCATCTGCCTTCTTCTTATCAGCTGAGCTTCTGGAAAGAATGTGCTTCTGCTTCGAACGCCTCTCAGTGTTGAGGGCATCAGCCGGTGGCTTGGAGGCCAAGGGCTTCTCAACCACCAAGTTTGACAAATCAATGGTGGGGCGAGCAGAAGACTTGTCCTTGGGGTCTTGAAACTTAATCCCCTTAGCATCAGGTTTTTCTCCTGGCTTCTTCTTCAGAGGGATCTGAAGTCTTTGCTTCTTGGGGGGAGCAGGGTCATCAGATTCATCATCTGCTTCGAATTCTGATTCGTTGTCAGCAGCATTTGATTCGTCCATGATTGAATCTTCGAGAGCAGCTTGCTCTAGTCTGGCATGCTCTTCGTCTTTAGTGGCAGCATGGGGAGGAGAAGCAGATTTCTTCTTCAGCTTCTTCTTCTTCTTCTTCGAGCTTGGCCCTTCATCATGGGCTTCAGCTTCAGCCATCTTTGCTTCCTTCTTCTCTTCTTTGAGTCTCTTGACTTCAGCAGCAATCCTCAATCGTTCTTGCTCTTCTGGATAATCATCTGGTGTCTTGAGAGTGTGGGGGTGAGGAAGCTTCGGTGGAACTGGGTAGTATAGGTGGCGATTCTCTTCGGTGTACTGACTGCACATGGCCGAAGTATACTGATACGGTGGACTGAAGGCAAACTGCATATCCCACTTCCAGGTAGGGATGCTCTTGTACTTGTACCATCTGACAGCCCAGTACCGGCGAATGTTTTGCAAACGATTCTGGCTCTGATCCTTGGTTTCTCCAGGAGGCGTGTCATAACCCAGAGCAAGACGAATGGATTCGGGGATGCCTCTGGCGTTGTTGGTTTCCTTCGTTCTGCCTCCTTTCTTCTTCGGAGCATACCGTTCTGCTTCGTTGATGTGGTCAAGAATGGGTGACTCATTTCCGAAGCCTAACTTAGCAGACATCCTGTGAAAAAGCACAAAGGTAGCGAGGGAAAAAGGCGAGTATGGAATGAGCACCAGCAAGAGTTTCGATCCAAAAACAAAAGCTTGACAAGAGATTCAGTGAAGAATTTGGGTAAAGATTCTAGTCTGTTCTGAGCTAGACTTAACCTTAATCAATGATAAGCTGTAACCCTAACACAGAACAGATGGATTCTAACCCTAATTTCTAACCTGAATCGGGATGGAAACCTTTGGATAGCAGAAACAGATTTCCCAACAGTGCAACGATCCAACGGATCAAAGAAACCTAAAGAAATCATCCAAAAAGACTAAGAACACGGATCCAATCGGGAAACGGAAGAACAGAGGGATGAAGATTGGATCGTGGCTCGGCGTACCATAACTCGGTGGCGTCGAGCAGCTACGGCGGCGATGAGCGGTGAGGACGTGCTTGTCGACGACGTGAAGTCCACGGCGGCGCTCTTCCGGCAGTGAAGCGGCGAGAACGGCGACGGGGATGAAGAGCTCGGCGGCGCTCAGGAGAGAGATGGTTCCGGGGAGATGCGAATGATGTGGGATGGATTCGCTGGGGTAAGATGCCTTATATAGGCCGGTCTGACAGGAGCTGTCAGATTAGATTGAACGGCCCCTAGCGTCTGTCTCTCCGGATTCTACGGCGAGGATTTCGTGGCGAATCGCGTGAAAATCTCAACGACCCGGATTTGATGGGATCTCAACGACCGAAGAATATGTCCTCGACTTGAGCAATAACTTCGATAAGAATTGGAAGCATTTGATTCGGAACTCAATGATGTTCGAAGCAAATGTTTTCCGTTTCAATTGTGCTCAACCATTTTGGACAGACAGAATAAGACAGAAAAAGAATAGAAAGGGTAGGGTCCGAAACTTATCACCTCGAAGAAAAACCAAACGAAGCAAAAGGTGATAATCATAGGGGACTAAAACCAAGTGAAATAAAAAAATAAACTAAACGAAGCAAAGACAAACAACGAAACTAAATAGGTAAGCAATGAAGTAAAAGAATATATACAGAAGTAAAAAGGTTCGGTCTTATAGTACATGTCGTGAGTCCAATATATTGAGCTCACACCTTAAAGTATAGAACCTTTTCTCATCCAATGGTTTCGTGAATATGTCTGCCAGTTGATCTTCAGTTCTGACATGACTAATAACAATATCTTCACGCTGAACATGATCAAGAAGAAAATGATGGCGAATGTCAATATGCTTCGTGCAAGAGTGCTGTACAGGATTGTGGGCAATTTTGATTGCACTCTCATTATCACATAGAAGAGGGATTTTCTTCACATGAATACCATAGTCCTTCAGCGTTTGCTTCAGCCATAGAATCTGAGTACAACATGACCCAGAAGCAATGTATTCGGCTTCAGCAGTTGATATTGAAACACAATTTTTCTTCTTTGAAGCCCAACACACAAGTGATCTTCCAAGGGAATGACAAGTCCCTGAAGTTGATTTCCTATCCACACGATCACCAGCCCAGTCTGAATCAGAATAGCCAATAAGATAAAACTGTGCTCCCTTGGGATACCACAAGCCCAAGGTAGGTGTGTGAGCAAGATAACGAAGAATTCGCTTTACAGCAGTGTGATGTGATTCCTTTGGATTTGCCTGAAAACAAGCACAAATACATACTGAAAGCATAATGTCAGGTCTAGATGCACAAAGATATAAAAGGGATCCAATCATAGACCGGTATTTCTTCTGGTCGAAGGCATTGCCCTTCTCATCTGCATCTAAGAAGCCATTGGTAGGCATAGGCGTGTAATGGTTTTGCATTCAGTGAGACCAAACTTCTTCAGGCAATACTTGAGATATTTTTATTGAGAAATAAAGGTGCCATTCTTCTGTTGACGGATTTGAAGTCCAAGGAAGAACTTCAATTCACCCATCATAGACATCTCATATTTCTTTGACATCATTTTGGAAAATTCTTCGCTGATTTCAGTGTTAGTGCATCCAAAAATGATATCATCTACATATATTTGACATACAAACAAATCACCATTATAAGTTCGAGTGAAAAGCGTTGGGTCAGTGGTTCCTGGTTTGAAGCCTTTCTTCAGAAGGAAATCCTTCAATGTGTCGTACCAAGCACGAGGTGCTTGCTTCAACCCATAGAGGGCCTTGTGTAACTTGTACACCATGTCGGGTTTCTTCGGGTCTTCAAAACCTGGAGGCTGCATAACATCAACTTCTTCCTCGATTTCTCCGTTAAGAAAAGCACTTTTCACATCCATTTGATAAAGCAGAATACCATTGAAATTTGCAAAAGCAAGCATAACACGAATGGATTCGAGACGAGCAACTGGAGCATAAGTTTCGCCGAAATCGATACCTTCAATTTGGGTGTAACCTTGTGCCACCAGACGTGCTTTGTTCCTTACCACTATACCGTATTCATCTTGCTTATTGCGAAAAATCCACTTTGTACCAATGATGTTGTGCTTCGTGGGATTAGGTCTATCAACTAAGGACCAGACTTTGTTTCGCTCGAACTGGTTAAGTTCTTCGAGCATGGCAGTTAACCAATCGGGATCCTTCATGGCTTCATCAAACTTTGAAGGTTCTAGCATGGAGACAAACGAAAAGTTTCCATAGAAGTTAGCCAAACGAGTACGAGAGCGAGTTGTGGGACGACCTGGTTGATGAATTTCTTCAAGGATCGAATCAACATCAACTCGTCTTCGGACTCGTGATAAAGTTGAATCATTTGCTTCAGGCTCAGCTTCTTCTTCAGGATCTGCATCAGCTTCAGGATCTGCTTCACCTTCAGCATCAGCATTTCCTTCGGGATTAGTATTTCCTTCGTTCCTTTGTTCTTCTTCGTCCTGTTCATCATTAGCTTCAGGATGTTGATCTCCAGCGCTCCGGGCTATGTGTGGGAACATTGGACCATCATCATCCCTATTAGCTTGATGAGCATTGGCTTCAACAGGGCGAATCTCTCCAATAGCCATGGACCTGATCACTTCATCAAGAGGAGGTTCATCTAGATCATGAGGCAAATGCTCTTTCTAAGAGCCATTAGTTTCATCAAACCTCACATTCACAGTTTCCATAACCTTCCCAAAGTGAGAGTTATAGACTCTGTAGGTGTGAGAGTTTGAGCCATAACCTAAAAGAAAACCTTCATGTGCCTTTGGAGAAAATTTGGAGCTATGATTCATATCTCTAATAAAGCATGGAGCACCAAATACCCTAAGGTACGAAACATTTGGTTTGTTACCAGTGACAAGCTGTGTTAATTGCTTCTGCCCAGAACCTAATAGGAGTTTTGTATTCAGCAAGCATAGTTCTGGCCATCTCAATGAGAGTTCTATTCTTCCTTTCGACAACACCATTCTGTTGAGGTGTATAAGCAGCAGAGAACTCATGAGTAAAGCCATGATCATCAAAAAAATCTTCAATATGAGTATTTTTGAATTCAGTTCCATTATCACTTCGGATATGCTTCAGAGATAATTCATGTTCTGTTTGAGCTCTCTTGGCGAATGATTTGAAGATTTCAACAACTTTGCTCCTGTCATCCAAAAATAAAACCCAAGTATAACGAGAGAAGTCATCAACAATAACTAGACCATATTTATTGCCTCCCAAGCTTGCATAATTTTGAGGACCAAAAAGATCCATATGAGGCAATTCAAGAGGACGAGTGGTAGTCATGATAGTTTTTGCTGAATGATGTGTCTTCGTAATTTTACCAGCTTCACAAGCACTGCAGAGATGATCCTTGTCGAATTTAACTTCGCTAAGGCCAATAACATGATTCTTCTTCACTAAGTTATGAAGATTTCTCATCCCTGCATGACCAAGTCTTCGATGCCATAACCACCCAGATGAAGCTTTTGCCATTAAGCATGTGGATACAGCAGGGCCCGAAGAAAAATCAACAATATATAAATCTCCTTTTCGATAACCCTCGAAGACAAACGTATAGTCATCCTGTGAAAAGACAACACAACGCAAAGCAGAAAATAGAACTAGCATACCCATATCGCATAACTTCGAAATAGACATAAGATTATATCCAAGGGATTGGACTAGCATAACCTTGTCAATGTGCTTATCTTTCGATATGGCAACCTTACCTAAACCTAAAACTTTACCCTTGTTGTTATCACCGAAGTAATTGTACTTCTGAGAAGAGTGAGATAATTTTTGTTCGGTGAATAAATCCTTGTCTCCGGTCATATGATTTGTGCAACCACTATCCATGACCCATTCGGATCCACCGGAGACATAGCCCTACAGAAGAATTAGTTCTTCTTAACCACCCACAAACGAGCAGGTGATTGAGAAGATGTGGAAGCACTGGTTGAAGCAATATTAAATCTAACATGAGTGTATTGCTTCGGTGTACCATCAAGCACACCATAAATGTAAGTCCTCTGCGAATGGTTAGCATAAGAATGAGCATATGCAATCTTAGTATGATTATTATGAGGACGATAAGTATGACGACCAGTGCGATAGTATTGCTTCTACGGAACATTTGATTCGGTCACCAGAGGATCATTTCTCGTTTCAAGAGAATAGAAATGATTCGGTTGTACCGAAGACTTTCCCTGCATGGTATGGTTAGCAGGAAGTTTTTCCACAAGTGCTTTCTGCACCCATATTTGCCTCTTATAGAAGCCATTCTTAGGAGGTGTACCAACATACTCAGCTGTAACCTTTCCCTGTTCATCTTTGATGAGCTTGTAGTCAGAATCAAGTGATTCGTCTACAATAGCTTTGTTCATCTTGCAATCAAAACCTGAAAGGTTCGCTATATCAATGGGGTTTCCCTTCGCAAGGACCCAAACAGTCTTAGGATACTGCTCAGGTTCCCAATAGGTGCCATCAGGGTTTATCTTTCTTTCGAAACCAACACCTTCATTCCTGGGATTCCTGTGAAGGAGAGCCTTCCTCAGGATATCACAGAGATGCTGGTGACCTTGCACACTTTTGAACATGCCTGTTTCAAATAAGTTTTTCAACCTGAGGAGTTCCTCGGTAACAGCAGGATTTTCCTCATCAGAGGCATTAGTATCATCAATAACAATAGGAGCTTTGCCTTTGGAATCAATTTTTCTTTGTTCCAAACAATCCAAACAAGGTGATTCAGTTTTATGATTTGCTTCAGAACCTTGTTGAGCCATGAGAGAGAGATTGACATTTTCCAACTCTTCATGAGCCTCTTTCAGTTTTTTGAGAGCCATTTTCCTCAGAAGAAATTCATAGGTGAGCTTCTCATAATCAACTGAAAGAAGATCATGCCGAGAGGATAATTCTTCAAACTTTTCTTTCAGAGCTTCATGCTCATTAGTTAAAGTTTGACCTTTCTCTATCTCATCGATCAACAGAGTTTCTGATTTCTTAATGGTTTTGCTTAGTGAATCAAGTTCATCTTGTTGGATTGAAGCAATTTTAGCAAGTTTAGCATAGCTTATCTTTGAATCACTGTCATATGAAGAACAATCAGAAGTATCATAGTTAGATTTCGATGAAGATACCTTCGCCTTGGCCATGAAGCAATATGCAGGAGATTCATCTTCACTACTGTTGTTGGTGAAGAATGAGGTCGAAGCTTTTGCCGAAGCATCTGCTGAAGCGAATGCCAAACCAGCAACACCATCTGATTCGGACCCAGACCCAGACCTTGAGTCTGATTGAGCTTCGGACCCAGAAGCTTCGTCTTCAGAGTTCATCTCCTTTCCCAGATAGGCCTTGGCACGGTGAGAGCTGCTTCGACGAGACGAGTAAGTCTTCGATGAAGAACCCTCACACTTCTTGTGATACTTCTTCCTCTTGTCATCATCATAATCTTTCTTCTTATCTCTTCTAGAACTGGAATCATGTCTCTTGGATTCGTAGCTTCTTGAAGATCTGTGGGACTTAGTTGAGGAGTCTCTGAGCGAATGCTTTGCTTTGTTCTCAGCTTCCCACAGAGGGCAATCAGCAATGTAGTGACATGGCTTCTTGCACTTGTAGCAGCAGTTGTCCTTCGATGGAGAGCTTCTTGAGGATGAGCGGTGAGATCAGTGAGTTGAGCCTCTTGAAGAATAACTCTTCTTTAATGAAGAAAAACCTTTTCTCTGGAAGCGGCTGAAGCGTCTCCTGATCAGTGCTAAATCTTTTCCAATGCTTGCAGGATCATCCGATTCGACACCTGAAGCAGAACTGACTTCGGGTGAAGAATGACGCGAAGCTTTTCCTTTCAAGGCATGAGATTTTCTTCGAGAGCCATTTATGTCACGTTTCTCATCTTCTTCCATTTCAAAGGTATTGAGTCTCTTAAGAATATCAGCGGCAACAAGACGTCTGAAATCAGTCCTTTCCTTGATCATCAGCACAATGTGATCAAACGAGTCATCCAATGAGCGAAGCAAAGTTCTCACAACAGAGTGAGGAGTAATGTCATCAGCCCCGAGGGAAATCAACTCATTAGCAAGAGCTGTGAGTCTGCTGTAAATGGAGCTGACTTTTTCACCCTCGTTTCTCTTGAAGCGATAGAATTTGCTTCGGAGTGTGTCAATTCTGGCATCTTTCTGGGTAGAAACACCTTCACCAATCTTTTCAAGATAGTCCCAAACACCTTTGGCAGATGGAATATTCTTCACTTCATGATACTTTTCTGGTGTCAAGTGATTGGTGATGAAAACCCAAACTTCAGAATCAAGATCAATCAGTTTTTCTTCTTCAGGGGTGATAGCCTTCTCATCGGCAACAGTGACTCCATACAAGACAACTTGCCAGGCAGTCGAGTTGATAGCCATGATGTTTCTTTTCATCTTGTCCTTCCAGTAAGGGTAGTCCTTCCCATTGAAAATAGGAATAGGTTCGCCGGAGCGAATAGCTGCGAAAGACATACTTGAAGACACTCCAGGAGGTTAATCCAAAACACTCAGAGTGTAGGGAGTGACTAGCTCTGATACCAATTGAAAGTCCAAGAATGTGATCAGAGGGGGAGGGGGTGAATGATCACTTCAAAATTTTCGACTGAAACTTTTGAAGTGAAGCATAAGCAGTGCGGAACAGCGAAGTAAAACTGGAAGCGAAACTAAATGAGTGAATCAAAACACATTGAAGCATAACAGTGAAGCAAATGAAATACTGAAGGTAAATGCTTGAAGTAAAACGAACTGGGACTCGACGATGTTTGTTCTACCAGTTCACGCTCTGCGAAGCGCTATGTCTGGTTGGAGGGACTGGTGATTGAACACCTGGAGCAAATCTCTCTCCGTCCGTTGCTCAACTGCACCAAACTCCTTGAGCTTGGTCAGTTCTTCACTCGTGGTTGATTATTGAGGAAATCACCGAAACCTTTGACAAACTGGACTTCGAGGCGACAATTACTTTTCGCACTATGAAGAACAACACTCTAACCGTCTAGGAGAATTGCAGTTCTCCAAGATAAAAAGGCTAGCAAGCTTCCACCTAAGTCATCTCAAATCTACTCAGGTCAATGGTACTTAGGCTTCAGTATTCTGTATTTTGGGTTTTGCTTCGGTGGCGTTTTTGGGTTGCTCTCTTCAGTCTCTCTTGGAATGATCTCAGAGCAGCCACCCGCAAATGGAGGAGGGGGCGGCGTATTTATAGTTCGCGATCCCGAGGTGCAGAATGACCAAACTGACCCGAGGTGACAGCTTGACACGTGTCCACAACGGTCAGATTTGTCATCAATGCGCAACTTTACTTGAGGAACAAGTAAATCTGACTCACGGACTTAGTTCTGCTTCATAAGCCAAAGAACGAAGTCTTTGCTACCGAAGCTTAACTTAGTGCACATGAGATTTCTTCGCTCAGGCTTCTCACTTGGTTTGGATTTGATCTGAGCATTTTCTCAAAGACTTCAATGTCCACAAACTAAATAGCCCTCTTGACAGTACGGTTTGTCCTATGACTCAAGGAACAGAAAAAGAACTACACAAAAACATCTAAGTCTTGCGCTGTCCTCTTCATTTCCTTCAATAAGTAGAGCTTCAGGACACCTTCATTTTTGGGGGTCAACCTTCGTGATTAAGCTTCGCTCCGTGGGTTATGCTTCGATAACTTGAAGACCTTCCCTGAAGCTTTATCACATAGCTTGTCCTTCAGGAACCTATGCAACTGTTTATACTAGAAAACATTGTTAGTTCCTTTACTGTCTTGTCCAATAATATCCAAAACACACGGGGGCAAAACTTTGTTCTTACAGCTGTTCATACTAGACATGTGTGATGCATGTATGTTTATAACATGCATGTCTTAGTATGGGTTTTCGAGACCTTAGTTGTGATCTGGCTGGCGGTCTTTTATACACCAAGTGGCCCTTAGATGTGCGCATATTGGGGCATCGCGATGCGATTGCTCGTGACCCTGTCACGTGCACACTTTGTTGTATGATCGAGCCCGCCCTAGACCCCGCCTAAGTGATCGGGCTGGAGTAAGTCTATGTAAGAGCTATGAGATAGTCGATAGTATGGTTGAGGCGAATTGTCTGTGAATATGGGAGTTCATCACCCATATCATTTAGACTTGTGTGCGGATGATGAGGACCCATCTCAGTTGATCATCCGGCCTGGATGGGATGTCCCTCACGTTTGATGCTTTCCGAGAGTGTGATGTGCTTGGCTTTGTCTTCTTAGACAAGTGGGTACGACTCTCGCCTCTCCATGTCATTGCATCGTGACTGGAATTACATACGCATATTCCGGGTCCCGACATAGCGTGGGGGGGGATAGGCACCCTTTTATATACCTTCAAAAAGAAATGGAAACAGAAGTGAACCATGGTGCGGAGTGTACGTATGCGAAGTCGAGGCGGACGTCGTCGCGGCAGCGACGACGGACGCTGAGACGAGCACGTGACATCAGAGCCTCACTAGCTTAGTGTACGCGAAGTCAAGGCGGACATCGTCACGCCATCCACGAGGGACGCCGAGACCATCCCGTGACATCGGAGCCTCACCAGCTATCTTAGGGTTTAGGGTGGCGGGAGGATTGGCACCCTTTTATATACCTTTCAAAAAGAAAGGGAAACATAACTTAACCACGATGATGAGTGTACGTACCCGAAGGCGAGGCGGACATCGTCGCGGTAGTGACGACGGATGCAGACATGAGCCTGTGACATCAGAGCCTCACTAGCTTAGTGTACGCGAAGTCGAGGTGGACGTCATCGCGCCAGCCACGATGGACGCCGAGACGAGCCCGTGACATCAGAGCCTCACCAGCTATCTTAGGGCTTAGGGTGGGGAAGAATAGGCACCAATTAATATACCTTTAAAAAAGAAAGGGAAACAGAAGTGAACCACGGGGCTGAGTGTACATACGAGAAGTTGAGACGGACGTCGTCGCGACAGCGACGACGAACGGCGAGAAGAGCCCGTGACATCAGAGCCTCACAAGCTATCTTAAGGTTTAGGGTTAGGGGGAGGATAGTGTCAGAACCCTTTGTTAGGTAATGTGCTAGGATCAAAGTCACCTTGCATTGATCAAAGAAAATCAAATGGAATTCAAATTCAAACTCAAATGGGAGAAGGAACACCCCCAGATGTATTAATTCAAATGGCCAGAAATAAAGTTGCTCCAAAAATTCCTTTTGCATTTTTGAAAAGTCTCATAAATGAGTGTGCTCACATATCAAGTGATGTGGGTCCAACCCCATGCTCATGGATTTTTCAAATATTCAAACATGAGCATGGATTTAAATTTAAACCCTATTTGAATTAAAGTTCAAATAAGTTGAATTTTAGAAATGTTCAAACTTTAGAAGTGGCTAGCCTATTATATTGTGAAGCCATATAAATTTTTTCAGCATTTAATAAAATGCCTAGCTATTTATTTAGCACAGCAAAACAAATTAACAGAAAAGAAAACAGAAAAGAAATAAAAACAGAAAAGCTTACATGGCATTCGACCCAACTCATCCCCCAGCGTGGCCCAGCCTAGCCCACAGGGGAGCTGCGTCTTCAACCCCGCCCAGGCAGGCAAGCAGGTCGCCGGCGAGCGCCATGGGCGCGCCAAGAAGCTGCCTGCCTGCCCAGGGGTTATCCCCTCGCCTGGAGACGTCGGGGAGACGTCCCCATCCTTTCCTCCCCTTCCCGCGCAGTTTCCCCCTCCTCCCTCGCCGTGTTCGTCGTTGACAGGAGAGATCGCTGGAGCACCGAAGCGCCCCCGCGTGGCCATCGACGTCGAAGAGCCCAGCCAAGCTGTCCCCCGTGTCGTGTGGCATCCGCTTCGTCGATCTGCAGAAGATGGCGTGGCCGGAGCCTCCATAGCCGCCGAATTCGAGCCCACATCGTCGCCGGCTTAGGAGGAGATCAACGACAATTGCACCACCGTCCAGCCACCTAAGCACATGCCGCCACCGCAGTTGAACTCCTGGTGAGCATGCGGTTGAAACCCCTCTTTTTCCGCCCCCTAATGCTGCCTCTGTCACGATCTGCCATGGGTGACTTAGCTCAGCTCCGCCGTGGTGCTCGTCGGCGAGCACTCGTGAACCAATCGAGCACAGGGCCATGTCCTTCACCTTCGCCGTGCTCCACTGCGTCGATCTAGCCTACCCCCGCTTCAAGTGGAGCTCTGCATCAAGTTTTGCCTCGCTGTCATGCCTCTGTCGCCGCTAAGTTCGTCGCCGGCAAGCCACCAATGCACCCTAGCCTCCCAGCCTAGCTCAAATGAACGCGCGCTGCTCCTAGCTTCCGTTTGAACCAAACCCCGCTCGATTTGGTCACCGGAATCACCGTCCCCGTGGAAGCCGCCGCATCTGGACGTCGCCGGCGAGGTGACGTGGCCCGCGTCTGTTTAGCGCTAATCACCCTGCTAACTACCCCCTGGGCCACTTACATGTGGGCCCAGGCTACTAATTAACCCCTGGTTAGTTTAAACTAACTCGGTTTACTAACCCACCCACTGACCAGGTGGCCCCACACGTCAGAACCCCCCTGACGCCAGCATTACATCACAATGACGCAATAAGTGCTTTTTTCTATTTAAAAACAATTCCGGAAATGGCAGAAAATATGTGAAACTTTGGAAATTCATAGAAAATTCATCCTAACTCCAAATATAGCAAATAATATGTCTTAAATTATTAGAAAAATACAAGGAATCTGAATATGCAACCTGTTCTGATGTTTGACCAAGTTTTCTTGGGTGAACAGTGGCAAAAAGGCATATGCATTCCTTTTAAATTCAAAATGGAGTTTGAATTTGCAATTCATTTGCAATACACTCCTTTTAAATGGAATTACCTCACACATCAGAAGCATATACATCAAGTTTCAACCTTCAAACATGTGCTTGTGCATTGTATTTACTTTGCTTCCTTGTTTGTTGTTTGTCGAGTAGAAGTGGAACCGGAACAGGAGGTTGCCCCCTTCGTTGAAGACACCGATACCGAACCTCGTCAACAAGGCAAGCAAACCCCCATTGATCATGTCGATAAAATCCCACTTCCCTATCAATATCTCTTATGCATTGTTTAGGATTATTACCATGCTGCGTTTCTACCGCATAGATGAACCCATTCCTTTGCATGACCTATCATTTGTCACAGTAGTAAGGAAACCACAATCCTAGCAAATGTAGGAGTTGATTGATATCATGTGGCCCCTGCAATTGTTACTGCTTATTGCATGATTAGAGTGTTACAATGATGTTACTGTTATGTGAGTCAGGATGGTAGCAATCATGTGGATGATGGTGGAAATGTGTTGGTGAATCTACCCTAATACAAGGTGAACGATGAGAGGATGTGTAGGAGTAAACAGTGGGTTGTCTCATTGAACACCGCCCTAAGTCCGAGTTCTTGTGTGGTGATCCAAGATGAAGAGTACAACCACACATTGGGTTCACTGACCCCTCTCAGCCTACTAACATATCTCTTTTGATGTCCAGATGTCGCAGTAGTTCGGAGTTCTGGTAGGTTTGTGGCCTGGCTGCTAAGTGAGAGAACGGCTCAGCCGAGACCGGCTTATGCACCAAGCACACATCATCTGGGTCCACTTCGGTAAACCGGCCGGGTTCATGATAGTGGTAGCCAACCCAGGTAGGCGGCTTTCTTGGACTAGATCGGCTATGAGGTAACAGTTGTGGTGAGCATCCTTGCCGACACTTCTTGAACGGTGTCGAGTACAAAGGCGGTAACTGATGATCATGTGTGTGTAGTGGTACACCCCTGCAGGGTTAACAAAACTATTCGAATAGCCGCGTCCGTGATAAGGGACTGCTTGGAAAGCTTAGCTTGATTATTAGACAACTTGAACTGGATACTTATAAAACTTGCCAAGATAAGCGTGAGTGCTATGGCGTGCTTTCTCGTGGGGAAGTCGAGGAAGGCACCATAGTGGTGTAATTGGTTGGAGACATGTAGTGGACTCGTGTACTCTTCTTACCTCAAGTCTGGTATTCGTAGTTCAGGACTAGCCAAGTCAAAGCTGGCACTTCTGCTTATGAACCCCACCTCCCTTTACCTTGATACATGTGCGTGAGTAGTATAGTTCCTACGTAAGTCTTGCTGAGTACGACTTTGTACTCACGTTTGCTTATTCTATGTTTTAGATGAACCCACTGACCCCGAAGGTGGATTCTTCCTCGAGCTCGACGACTGAAGAATAAGCTAGTGTAGTCCCAGTCAACAGACTGGTTCCCTCGTGGAGGGCTTGTGTTTAAATAAGGCTTCTTAAGCCATTTGTTAAACTTGTCTGTACCCAGACATAATTTGCTTCCGTATGCTTGTTATAATGTTGGATCATAGTCTCGTGATCTCTGTGTGCACTCCGTGAGAGGTATCAATAAAATGTATACTTTGTAGAGAATTGCATTGATACCTGCTGTTCATACAAGGCATGTGTGCATCGTGTAAGTTTATAACATGCTTGTCTTTGTATGGGTTTTCGAGACCTTAGTTGTGATCTGGCTGGCGGTCTTTTATACACCAAGTGGCCCTTAGATGTGCGCAGCTTGGGGCATCGAGATGCGATTGCTCGAGACTCTGTCTTGTGCACACTTTGTTGTATGATCGAGCCCGCCCTAGACCCCGCCTAAGTGATCGAGCTGGAGTAAGTCTATGTAAGAGCTATGAGATAGTCGATAGTATGGTTGAGGCGAATTGTCTGTGAATATGGGAGTTCATCACCCATATCATTGAGACTTGTGTGCGGATGATGAGGACCCATCTTAGTTGATCATCCGGCCTGGATGGGATTCCCCTCACGTACGATGCTTTCCGAGAATGTTCTGTGCTTGGCCTTGTCTCCTTAGACAAGTGGGTACGGTTCTCGGCTCTCCATATGACTATGTCGTAGTGGGACTTGCATACGGTAACCCCGGGTCCCGACAGATAGGCACCCTTTTATATACCTATCAGAAATAAAGGGAAACAGAAGTGAACCATGGTGCTGAGTGTACATACGCGAAGTCGAGGCGGACGTCATCGTGACAGCGAAGGCGAACGCCGAGACGAGCCCGTGATTTCAGAGCATCACCAGCTTAGTGTATGCGAAGTCGAGGAGGACGTCGTTACGGCAGCGACGACGGACGCCGAGACGAGCCCACGACATCAGAGCCTCACCAGCTTAGTGTACGCGAAGTCGAGGCGGACATCATCACGCCAGCCACGACGGACTCCGAGACGAGCCTGTGACATTGGAGCCTCACCAGCTATATTAGGGTTTAGGGTGGGGGGAGGATAGGCACCCTTTTATATACCTTTCAAAAAGAAAGGGAAACATAAGTGAACCACGGTGCTGAGTGTACGTACGCGAAGTAGAGGCGGACGTCATCGCGGCAGCGACGACAGACACCAAGATGAGCCCGTGACATGAGAGCCTCAACATCATAGTGTACGTGAAGTTCAGGAGGACGTCATCGCGGCTGCGATGACATTCGCCAAGACGATCAAATGACATCAGAGCCTCACCAGCTATCTTAGGGTTTAGAGTGGGGGGATAGGCACCCTTTTATATACCTTCAAAAAGAAAGGGAAACAGAAGTGAACCACAGTGCGGAGTGTACGTACGCGAAGTCGAGGCGGACGTCGTCGCGGCTGCTACGACGGACGCCAAGACGAGTTCGTCACATCAGAGCCTCACCAGCTTAGTGTATTGCAAGTCGAGGCGAACGTCGTCGCGGCAGCGACATCGGACGCCGAGACAACCCCATGGCATTAGAGCCTCACTAGCTATCTTAGGGTTTAGGGTGGGAGGAGGATAGGCACACTTTTATATACCTTTCAAATTGAAAGGGAAACAGAAGTGAACCACGGTGCTGAGTGTACGTACGTTAAATCGAGGTGGACATCGTCGCGCCAGCCACGAGGGACGCCGAGACGAGAACGTGACATCAGGGCCTCACTAGCTTAGTGTAAGAGAAGTCGAGGCGGATGTCGTCCCGCCAGCCACGAGGGATGCCGAGACCATCCCGCGACATCGGAGCCTCACCAGCTATCCTAGGGTTTAGGGTGGTGGGAGGTTAGGCACCCTTTTATATACCTTTCAAAAAGAAAGGGAAACACAACTCAAACAGGATGTTGAGTGTACGTACCAGAAGGCGAGGCGGACGTCGTCGCGGTAGCGACGACGGATGCCGACAAGAGCCCGTAAAATCAGAGCCTCACTAGCTTAGTGTACGCGAAGTCGAGGCGGATGTCATCGCGCCAGCCACGACGGACGCCGAGACGAGCTCTTTACATCAGATCCTCACCAGCTATCTTAGGGTTTAGGGTGGGGGAGGATAGGCACCCTTTTATACACCTTTCAAAAAGAAAGGGAAATAGAAGTGAACCACGGGGCTGAGTGTACATACACGAAGTCGAGGCGGACGTCGTCGCGACAGCGAAGACGAACGCCGAGAAGAGCGCGTGACATCAGAGCCTCACCAGCTTAGTGTACGCGACGTCTAGGCAGACGTCGTCGCGATAGCGACGACGGACGCCGAGATGAGCCCGTGACATCAGAGCCTCACCATCTATCTTAGGGTTTAGGGTGTGGGGGATATGCACCCTTTTATAGACCTTTCAAAAAGAAAGGGAAACAGAAGTGAACCACGGTGCTGAGTGTACGTACACGAAGTCGAGGCAGACGCCGAGATGAGCCCGTGATATCAGAGCCTCACCAGCTTAGTGTACGCGAAGTTGAGGCGGACGTCGTCGCGGCCGCAACGACAGACACCGAGACGAGCCCGTGACATCAGAGCCTCACCAGTACCCTTTTATATAACTTTCAAAAACAAAGGGAAACAGAAGTGAACCACGGTGCTGCGTGTACATACGCGAAGTCGAGGCGGATGTCGTCACTGCTGCAAAGACGGACGCCGAGACGAGCCCGTGACATTAGAGCCTCACCAGCTTGGTGTACGCGAAGTCGAGGCCGACGTCATCGCGGTAGCGACGACGGACGTCGAGACGATCCCGTGACAACAGAGCCTCACCATCTTAGTGAACGCGAAGTCAAGGCGAACGTCATCGCGGCAGCGACAACGGACACCGAGACGAGCCCATGGCATCAGAGCCTCACCAGCTTAGTGTACGCGAAGTCGAGGCGGACGTCGTCGTGGAAGCGATGACGGACGCCGAGACGATCCCGTGACATTAGAGCCTCACCAGCTATCTTAGGGTTTCGGAGGGGCGGAGGATAGGCCCACTTTTATATACCTTTCAAATAGAAAGGGGAACATAAGTGAACAACGGCCGCGACGACGGACGCCGAGATGAGCCCGTGATATGAGAGCCTCAGCATCTTAGTGTACGCGAAGTCGAGGCGGACGTCGTCCCGGCTGTGACGGCAGACGCCGAGACGAGCCCGTGACATCAAAGCCTCACCTGCTATCTTAGTGTTTAGGTTGGGGGAGGGGAGGATAGGCACCCTTTTATATACCTTCAAAAAGAAAGGGAAACAAAAGTGAACCATGATGCGGAGTGTACGTACGCGAAGTCGAGGCAGACGTCATCGCGGCTGCTACGACGAACGCTGAGACAAGCCCGTTACATCAGAGCCTCACCACCTTAGTTTATGCGAAGTTGAGGCGAACATCATTGCGGTAGCACTGACGGACGCGGAGACGACCCCATGGCATTAGAGCCTCACCAACTATCTTAGGGTTTAGGGGAGGGGGGAGGATAGGCACACTTTTAGATAACTTTCAAATAGAAAGGGAAACAGAAGCGAACCACGGTGCTGAGTGTACATACGTGAAGTCGAGGTGGACGTCGTCGCGGAGCGACGATGGATTACGAGATCAGCCCGTGACATCAGAGCCTCACTAGCTTAGTGTACGCGAAGTCGAGGCGGACATCGTCGCGCCAGCCACGAGGGACGCCGAGACCATCCCGCGACATCAGAGCCTCACCAGCTATCTTACGGTTTAGGGTGGGGGGAGGATAGGCACCCTTTTATATACCTTTCAGAAAGAAAGGGAAACATAAGTGAACCACGGTGTTGAGTGTACGTACGGGAAGGTGAGGCGGACGTATACCTTTCAAAAAGAAAGGGAAACATAAGTGAACCACGGTGCTGAGTGTACGTACACGAAGTCGAGGAAGACGCCGAGACGTGCCCGTGACATTAGAGCCTCACCAGCTTAGTGTACACGAAGTCGAGGAAGACGTTGTCGCGGCAGCGACGACGGCCTCCAAGACGAGCCCGTGACATCAGAGCCTCACCAGCTTAGTGTATGCGAAGTCGAGGCAGACGTTGTCGCGGCAGCGATGACGGCCTCCAAGACGAGCCCGTGACATCAGAGCGTCACCATCTATCTTAAGGTTTAGGGTGGGGGGAATAGGCACCCTTTTATATACCTTTCAAAAAGAAAGGGAAACAGAAATGAATCACGGTGATGAGTGTATGTACACGAAGTCGAGGCGGACGCCGAGACGAGCCCGTGATATCAGAGCCTCACCAGCTTAGTGTACGCGAAGTCGAATCGGACGTCATCGCGGCAGCAACTACAGACACCGAGATGAGCCCGTGACATCAGAGCCTCACCAGCTATATTTGGGTTTAGGGTGAGGGGGAGGATAGGCACCCTTTTATATACCTTTCAAAAAGAAAGGGAAACATAAGTGAACCACGGTGCTTAGTGTATGTACGCGAAGTAGAGGCGGACGATGTCGCGGCAGCGACGACGGACACCAAGATGAGCCCGTGACATGAGAGCCTCAGCATCTAAGTGTACGTGAAGTCGAGGCGGACGTCATCGCGGATGCGACGATAGACGCCAAGACCAGCAAATGACATCAGGGCCTCACCAGCTATCTTAGGGTTTAGCGTGGGGGGGATAGGCACCCTTTTATATACCTTCAAAAAGAAAGGGACATATAAGTGAACCACAGTGCGGAGTGTACGTACGCGAAGTCGAGGCGGACGTCATCGCGGCTGCTACGACGGACGCCAAGACGATTAGTGTATTGGAAGTCAAGGCGAACGTCGTCGCGGCAGCGGCGTCGGACACTGAGACGACCCCATGGCATTAGAGCCTCACTAGCTATCTTAGGGTTTAGGGTGGGGGGAGGATAGGCACACTTTTATATACCTTTCAAATATAAAGGGAAACAGAAGTGAACCACGGTGCTGAGTGTACGTACGTGAAATCGAGGTGGACATCGTCGCGACAGCGACGACGGACACTGAGAAGAGCACGTGACATCAGAGCCTCACTAGCTTAGTGTAAGCGAAGTCGAGGCGGACGTCGTCGCGCCAGCCACGAGGGACGCCGAGACCATCCCGTGACATCGGAGCCTCACCAGCTTTCTTAGGGTTTAGGGTGGTGGGAGGATAGGCACCCTTTTATATACCTTTCAAAAAGAAAGGGAAACATAACTTAACCACGATGTAGAGTGTACGTACACAAAGGCGAGGCGGACGTCGTCGCGGTAGCGACGACGGATGCCGACAAGAGCCCGTGACATCAGAGCCTCACTAGCTTAGTGTAAGCGAAGTCGAGGCGGACATCGTCGCGCCAGCCACGAGGGACGCCGAGACCATCCCGCGACATCGGAGCCTCACCAGCTATCTAAGGGTTTAGGGTGGGGGGAGGATAGGCACCCTTTTATATACCTTTCAAAAAGAAAGGGAAACAGAAGTTAACCACGGGGCTGAGTGTACATACGCGAAGTCGAGGCGGACGTCGTCGCGTCAACAAAGACGAACGCCGAGAAGAGCCGTGACATCAGAGCCTCACCAGCTTAGTGTACGCGACGTCTAGTTAGACGTCGTCGCGGCATCGACGACGGACGCCGAGACGAGCCCGTGACATCAGAGCCTCACCATCTATCTTAGGGTTTACGGTGGGGGGATAGGCACCCTTTTATATACCTTTCAAAAAGAAAGAGAAACAGAAGTGAACCACGGTGCTGAGTGTACGTACACGAAGTCGAGGGGGACGCCGAGACGAGCCCGTGATATCAGATCCTCACCAACTTAGTGTACGTGAATTTGAGGCGGACGTCGTCGCGGCAGCAAGGACAGACACCGAGACGAGCCCGTGACATCAGAGCCTCACCAGCACCCTTTTACATACCTTTCAAAAAGAAAGGGAAACAGAAGTGAACCACGGTGCTGAGTGTACGTACGCGAAGTCGAGGCGGATGTCGTCACTGCTGCAAAGACGGACGCCGAGACGAGCCCGTGACATTAGAGCCTCACCAGCTTGGTGTACGCGAAGTCGAGGCGGACGTCATCGCGGTAGCGACGACGGACGCCGAGACAATCCCGTGACATCAGAGCCTCACCATCTTAGTGAACGCGAAGTCAACGAGAACGTCATCGCGGCAGCAATGACAGATGCCGAGACGAGCCCGTGACATATGAGCCTCACCAGCTTAGTGAAGTCGAAGTCAAGGCAAACGTCATCGCGGCAGCGACGACAACACCGAGACGAGTCCGTGGCATCAGAGCCTTACCAGCTTAGTGTACGAGAAGTCGAGGATGACATCGTCGCGACAGCGATGACGGACGCTAAGACGAGCCCGTTACATTAGAGCCTCACCAGCTATCTTATGGTTTAGGGTGGGGTGAGGATAGGCCCCCTTTTATATACCTTTCAAATAGAAAGAGAAAAAGAAGAGAACAACGATGCTGAGTGTACGTACGCGAAGTGAAGAGTCCGTGACATCAGAGCCTCACCAAATATCTTAGGGTGTAGGGTGGGGGGCGGAGGATTGGCACCCTTGTATATATCTTTCAAAAAGAAAGGAAAACAGAAGTGAACAATGGTGCTAAGTGTACGGACGCGAATTCGAGGCGGACGTCGTCGCGTCAGCGACCACGGACGGCGAGATGAGCCCGTGACATTAGAGCCTCAGCAGCTTAGTATACGCGTAGTCAAGGCGGACGTCGTCGTGGCAGCGATGATGGACGTCGAGACGAGCCCGTGACATCAGAGCTTTACCAGCTATCTTAGGGTTTAGGGTGGATGGGGAGGATAGGCACCCTTTTATATACCTTCAAAAATAAAAGGAAACAAAAGTGAACCACGGTGTAGAGTTTACGTATGCGAAGTCGAGGCAGAGGTCGTCGCGGCTGCGACGATGGACGCCGAGACGGGCCCGTGACATCAGAGCCTCACCAGCTTAGTGTACGCGAAGTCGAGGTGAAGGTCATCGCGGCAGCTACAAAGGACACCGAGACGAGTCCGTGGCATCAGAGCCTCACCAGCTTAGTGTACGCGAAGTCGAGGCGGACATCGTCGCAGCAGCGATGACGGACGCCGAGACGAGCCTGTGACATTAGAGCCTCACCAGCTATCTTAGGGTGTAGGGTGGGGGGGAGGATTGGCACCCTTTTATATATCTTTCAAAAATAAATGGAAACAGAAGTGAACCACGATGCTTATTGTACGGACACGAAGTTGAGGCGGACGTCGTCGCGGCAGCGACCACGGACGGCGAGTTGAGCCCGTGACATGAGAGGCTCAGCAACTTAGTATACGCGAAGTGAAGGCGGACGTCGTCGAGGCAGCGATGACGGACGCCGAGACGAGCCCGTGACATCAGAGCTTCACCAGCAATCTTAGGGTTTAGGGTGGGGGGAGGATAGGCACCCTTTTATATACCTTCAAAAATAAAGGGAAACAGAAGTGAACCACGGTGTAGATTGTATGTATGCGAAGTCGAGGCGGAGGTCGTCGCGGCGGCGACGATGGGCGCCGAGACGGGCCCATGACATCAGAGCGTCACCAGCTTAGTGTACGCGAAGTCGAGGCGAAGGTCATCGCAGCAGCTACAAAGGAGACCGAGACGAGTCCGTGGCATCAGAGCCTCACCAGGTTAGTGTACGGGAAGTCGAGGCGGACATCGTCGCGGCAGCAATGACGGATGCCGAGACGAGCCCGTGACATCAGAGCCTCACCAGCTATCTTAGTGTTTCGGGTGGGGGAGGGGAGGATAGGCACCCTTTTATATACCTTCAAAAAGAAAGGGAAACAGAAGTGAACCACGATGCGGAGTGTACGTACGCGAAGTTGAGGCAGACGTCGTCGCGGCTGCTATGACGGACGCCGAGACAAGCCCGTGACATCAGAGCCTCACTACCTTAGTTTACGCGAAGTCGAGGCGAACATCATTGCGGCAGCAATGACGGACGCCGAGACGACCCCATGGAATTAGAGCCTCACAAACTATCTTAGGGTTTAGGGTACGGGGGAGGATAGGCACACTTTTATATAACTTTCAAATAGAATGGGAAACAGAAGCGAACCACGGTGCTTAGTGTACATACGTGAGATCGAGGTGGACGTCGTCGCGGAGCGACGAATGATGCCGAGACGAGCCCGTGACATCAGAGCCTCACTAGCTTAGTGTACGCGAAGTCGAGGCGGACTTCGTCGCGCCAGCAACGAGGGTGGACGAGACGAGCCCATGACATCGGAGCCTCACCATCTATCTTAGGGTTTAGGGTGGGGGGAGGATAGGGACCCTTTTATATACCTTTCAGAAAGAAAGGGAAGCATAAGTGAACCACGGTGTTGAGTGTACGTACGGGAAGGTGAGGCGGACGTATACCTTTCAAAAAGAAAGGGAAACATAAGTGAACCACGGTGCTGAGTGTACGTACACGAAGTCGAGGAAGACGCCTAGACGTGCCCGTGACATTAGAGCCTCACCAGCTATCTTCAGGTTTAGGGTGGGGGGAGGATAGGCACCCTTTTATATACCTTTCAAAAAGAAAGGGAAACAGAAGTCAAACACGGTGCTGAGTGTACATACGTGAAGTCAAAATGGATGTCGTCGCGGCAGCAATGACGGACGCCGAGACGAGCCCGTGACATTAGAGCCTCAACAGCTTAGTGTACGCGAGGTCGAGGCGGACGTCGTCGTGGCAGCAATGATGGACGCCGAGACGAGCCCGTGACATTAGAGCCTCACCAGCTATCTTAGGGTTTAGGGTAGGGGGAGGATAGGCCCCCTTGTTTATACCTTTCAAATAGAAATGGAAACATAAGTGAACCACGGTGTTGAGTGTATGTACGCGAAGTGACGAGCCCATGACATCAGAGCCTCACCAGCTATCTTAGGGTGTAGGTCGGTGGCATAGGCACCCTTTTATATACATTTCAAAAAGAAAGGGAAAGAAAAGTGAACCGCGGTGCTGAGTGTACATACGCGAAGTCGAGGCGGACGTCGTCGCGGCGGCGACGACAGACGCCGAGATGAGCCCGTTACATGAGAGACTCAGCAGATTAGAGCACGCGTAGTCGAGGCAGACGTTGTCGCGGCAGCGACGACGGACGCGGAGACGAGCCCGTGACATCAGAGCCTCACCAGCTATCTTAGGGTTTAGGTTGTGGGGGTAGGCACTCTTTTATATACCTTCAAAAAGAAAGGGAAACAGAAGTGAACCACGGTGTAGAGTGTACGTATACGAAGTCGAGGGGGAGGTCGTCGCGGCGGCGACGATGGACGCCGAGACGGGCCCGTGACATCAGAGCCTCACTAGATTATTGTACGCGAAGTCGAGGCGAAGGTCATCGCGGCAGCTAAAAAGGACACCGAGACGAGTCCGTGGCATCAGAGCATCACCAGCTTAGTGTACAGGAAGTCGAGGCGGACATCGTCGCGGCAGCGATGACGGATGCTGAGACGAGCCCGTGACATCAGAGCCTCACCAGCTATCTTAGGGTTTAGGGTGGGGGAGGAGGATAGGCACCCTTTTATATACCTTTCAAAAAGAAAAGGAAATAGAAGTGAGTCACGGTGCAGAGTGTACGTACGCGAAGTCGAGGCGGATATCATCGTGGCAGCGACGAATGGCCCCGAGATGAGCCCTTGACATGATAACCTCAGCAGCTTAGTGTACGCGAAGATGAGGCGAACGTCGTCGCTGAAGCGACGATGGACGCCGAGACGAGCCCGTGACATCAGAGCCTCACCAGCTTAGTGTACGCTAAGGCGAGGCGGACGTCGTCGCGTCAGCGACAATTGACGCTGAGAAGAGCCCGTGACATTAGAGGCTCACCGGCTATCTTAGGGTTTAGGGTTGGGGGCAGACAGGCACCCTTTTATATACCTTTCAAAAAGAAAGGGAAAAAGAAGTGAACCATGGTGCTGAGTGTACATACGCAAAGTCGAGGCGGACGTCGTCGCGACAGCGAAGGCGAACACCGAGATGAGCCCGTGACATCAGAGCCTCACCAACTTAGGGTACACGAAGTCGAGGTGGAAGTCGTTACGGCAGCGACGACGGACGCTCAGACGAGCCTGTGACATCAGAGCCTCACCAGCTATCTTAGGGTTTAGGGTGGGCGGGAGGATAGGGCCCTTTTATATAACTTTCAAAAAGAAGGGGAAACAGAAGTCACCCACGGTGCTGAGTGTACGTAAACGAAGTTGAGGCAGACGCCGACACGAGGCCGTGACATCAGAGCCTCACCAGCTTAGTGTACGTGAAGTCGAGGAGGACGTTGTGACGGCAGCGACGACAGACGACGTGACGAGCCCGTGACATCATAGCCTCACCAGCTATCTTAAGGTTTAGGGTGGGGGGGAGGATAGGCACCCTTATATATACCTTTCAAAAAGAAAGGGAAACAGAAATCAAACACGGTGCTGAGTGTACATACGTGAAGTCGAAATGGATGTCGTCGCGGCAGCGATGACGGACGCCGAGACGAGCCCGTGACATTAGAGCCTCACGAGCTTAGTGTACGCGAGGTCGAGGTGGACGTCGTCGTGGCAGCAATGATGGACGCCGGGACGAGCCCGTGACATTAGAGCCTCACCAGCTATCTTAGGGTTTAGGGTGGGGGGAGGATAGGCCCCCTTGTATATACCTTTCAAATAGAATGGGAAACAGAAGTGAACCACGGTGTTGAGTGTTTGTACGCGAAGTGACGAGCCCATGACATCAGAGCCTCACCAGCTATCTTAGGGTGTAGGTCGGGGGGATAGGCACCTATTTATATACATTTCAAAAAGAAAGGGAAACAAAAGTTAACCGCGGTGCTAAGTGTTCATACGCGAAGTCGAGGCGGACGTCGTCGGGCGGCGACGACAGACGCCGAGATGAGCCCGTGACATGAGAGACTCAACAGATTAGAGCACGCGTAGTCGAGGTGGACGTCGTCGCGGCTGCTATGACAGACGCCGAGAAGAGCTCGTGACATCAGAGCCTCACCAGCTTAGTGTACGCGAAGTCGAGGCGAACGTCGTCGCGGCAGCGACGTCGGACGCCGAGATGACCCCATGGCATTAGAGCCTCACTAGCTATCTAAGAGTTTAGGGTGGGGGAGGATAGGGAAACTTTTATATACCATTCAAATAGAAAGGGAAACAAAAGTGAACCAGGGTGCTGAGTGTACGTACGTGAACTCGAGGTGGACATCGTCGCGACAGCAACGACGGACGCCGAGACGACCCCGTGACATAAGAGCCTCACTAGCTTAGTGTACGCGAAGTCGAGGCGGACGGCGTTGCGCAAGCCACGAGGGCCGTCGAGACGAGCCCGTGACATCCGAGCCTCACTAGCTATCTTAGGGCTTAGGTGGGGGGGGGGATAGGCACCCTTTTGATATACCTTTCAAAAAGAAAGGGAAACATAACTTAACCGAGGTTTTGTGTGTATGAACGTGAAGGCGAGGCAAACTTCGTCGCGGCAGCGACGATGGATGCCGAGACGAGCCCGCGACATCAGAGCCTCGCCAACTTAGATTATGCGAAGTCGAGGCGGACGTCATCGCGCCAGCCACGACGAACGACGAGACGAGTCCGTGACATCGGAGCCTCACATGTTTTCTTAGGGTTTAGGGTGGGGGAGGATAGGCACCCTTTTATATACCTTTCAAAAGGAAAGGGAAACAGAAGTGAACCACGGGGCTGAGTGTACATACGCGAAGTCGAGGCGGACGTCGTCGCGATAGCGACGACGAACATTGAGAAGAGACAGTGACATCAGAGCCTCACTAGCTTAGTGTACGCGAAGTCGAGGCGGACGTCTTCGCGGCAGCGACGACGGACGCCGAGACGAGCCCGTGACATCAGAGCCTCACCATCTATCTTAGGGTTTAGGGTGGGGGGATAGGCACCCTTTTATATTCCTTTCAAAAAAAGGGAAACATAAGTGGACCACGGTGCTGAGTGTACGTACACGAAGTCGAGGCGGACGCCGGGACGAGCCCATGACATCAGAGCCTCACCAGGTTAGTGTACGCGAAGTCGAGGTGGGCGTCATCGCGGCAGCAATGACAGACACCGAGACGATCCCATGACATCAGAGCCTCACGAGCTATCTTAGGGATTAGGGTGGGGGGAGGATAGGCACCCTTTTATATACCTTTCAAACAGAATGGGAAACAGAAGTGAACCATGGTGCTGAGTGTACGTACGCGAAGTCAAGGCGGATGTCGTCGCGGAAGCGAGGATGGACGCCGAGACGAACCCGTGACATCACAGCCTCACCAGCTTAGTGTACGCTAACTTGAGGCGGACGTCATCGCGGTAGCGACGACAGACGCCGAGACAATCCCGGGACAACAGAGCCTCACCAACTTAGTGAACGCGAAGTCAAGGATAACGTCATCGCGGCAGCGACGACGGACACCGAGACGAGCCCGTGGCATCAGAGCCTCACCAGCTTAGTGTACGTGAAGTTGAGGCGGACGTCATCACGGCAGAGATGATGGCCGCCGAGTTGAGCCCATGACATCATAGCCTCACCAGCTATCTTAGGGTTTAGGGTGGGGGAGGATAGGCACCCTTTTATATACCTTTCAAAAAGAAAGGGAAAAAAATTGAACCATGGTGCTGAGTGTATGTACGCGAAGTCGAGGGGGACGTCATCGCGGCAGCGACGACTGGCGCTGAGACGAGCCCGTGACATCAGAGCCTCACAAGCTATCTTAGGGTTTAGGTTGGGGGGAGGATAGGCACCCTTTTATATAAATTCCAAAAAGAAAGGGAAACATAAGTGAACTTACGCGAAGTCGAGCCGGACGTCGTCGCGGCTGCGACGACGGATGCCGAGACGAGCCCGTGATATCAAAGAATCACAAGCTTATTTTACGCGAAGTCGAGGCGAACGTCGTCGCGGCAGCGACGACGGACGCCGAGATAAGCCTATGACATCAGAGCCTCACCAGCTTAGTGTACGTGAAGTCGAGGCAGACATCATCGCAGCGGCGACGACGGATGCCGAGACAAGCTCGTGACATCAGAGCCTCACCATCTTAGTGTACGCGAAGTCGAGGTGAACATCGTCGCGGCAGCAACGACGGACGCTGAGTTGACCCCATGGCATTAGAGCCTCACTAGCTATCTTAGGGTTTAGGGTGGGGGAGGATAGGCACACTTTTATATACCTTTCAAATAGAAAGGGAATTAGAAGTGAACCACGGTGCTGAGTGTACGTACGTGAAGTCGACTTGGACATCGTCGCGGCAGCGATGACGGACGCCGAGACGAGCCCGTGACATCAGAGCCTCACCAGCTTAGTGTACGCAAAGTCGAGGCGGGCGTCGTCGCGCCAGCCACGAGGGACGCCGAGACGAGCCCGTGACATCGGATCCTCACCAGCTATCTTAGGGTTTAGGGTGGGGGAGGATAGGCACCCTTTTATATACCTTTCCAAAAGAAAGGGAAACATAACTTAACCACGGTGTTGAGTGTACGTACGCGACGGCGAGGCGGACATCGTCGCGGCAGCGACTACGGATGTCGAGATGAGCCGGTGCCATCAAAGCCTCACCAGCTTAGTGTACGCAAAGTCGAGGTGGATGTCGTCGCGGCAGCGAAGATGGACGCCGAGACGAGCACGTGACTTCAGAGCCTCACCATCTATCTTAGGGTTTAGGATGGGGGGTAGGCACTCTTTTATATACCTTCAAAAAGAAAGGGAAACAGAAGTGAACCACGGTGCGGAGTGTACGTACGCGAAGTCGAGGCGGACATCGTCGCGGCTGCTATGACAGACGCCGAGAAGAGCTTGTGACATCAGAGCCTCACCAGTTTAGTGTATGCGAAGTCGAGGTGAACATCGTCGCGGCAGCGACGTCGGACGCCGAGACGACCCCATGGCATTAGAGCCTCACTAGCTATCTAAGAGTTTAGGGTGGGGGGAGGATGGAGAAACTTTTATATACCATTCAAATAGAAATGGAAACAAAAGTGAACCAGGGTGCTGAGTGTACGTCCGTGAAGTCGAGGTGGACATCGTCGCGACAACAACGACGGACGCCGAGACGACCCCGTGATATAAGAGCCTCACTAGCTTAGTGTACGCGAAGTCGAGGCGGACGGCGTTGCGCCAGCCACGAGGGACGCCGAGATGTGCTCGTGACATCCGAGCCTCACTAGCTATCTTAGGGCTTAGGTGGGGGGAGGATAGGCAACCTTTTATATACCTTTCCAAAAGAAAGGGAAACATAACTTAACCGCGGTGTTGAGTGTATGACCGTGAAGGCGAGGCAAACTTTTTCACGGCAGCGACGATGGATGCCGAGACGAGCCCGCGAAATCAGAGCCTCGCCAGCTTAGATTATGCGAAGTCGAGGCGGACGTCGTCGCGCCAGCCACGACGAACGACGAGACGAGTCCGTGACATCGGAGCCTCACATGTTCTCTTAGGGTTTAGGGTGGGGGAGGATAGGCACCCTTTTATATACCTTTCAAAAAGAAAGGGAAACAGAAGTGAACCACAGGGCTGAGTGTACATACGCGAAGTCGAGGCGGACGTCGTCGCGATAGCGACAACGAACATTGAGAAGAGACGGTGACATCAGAGCCTCACTAGCTTAGTGTACGCGAAGTCGAAGCGGACGTCGTCGCGGCAGCGACGACGGACGCCGAGAAGAGCCCGTGACATCAGAGCCTCACCATCTATCTAAGGCTTTAGGGTGGGGGGATAGGCACCCTTTTATATTCCTTTCAAAAAAAGGGAAACAGAAGTGGACCACGGTGCTGAGTGTACGTACACGAAGTCGAGGCGGACGCCGGGACGAGCCCATGACATCAGAGCCTCACCAGGTTAGTGTACGCGAAGTTGAGGCGGGCGTCATCGCGGCAGCAATGACAGACACCGAGACGAGTCCGTGACATCAGAGCCTCACGAGCTTTCTTAGGGATTAGGGTGGGGGGACGATAGGCACCCTTTTATATACCTTTCAAACAGAAAGGGAAACAGAAGTGAACCATGGTGTTGAGTGTACGTACGCGAAGTCAAGGCGGATGTCGTCGCGGAAGCGAGGACGGACGCGAACCCGTGACATCAGAGCCTCACCAGCTTAGTGTACGCTAACTTGAGGCGGACGTCATCGCGGTAGCGACGACGGACTCCGAGACGATCCCGTGACAATAGAGCCTCACCAACTTAGTGAACGCGAAGTCAAGGATAACGTCATCGCGGCAGCGACGACGGACTCCGAGACGAGCCCGTGGCATCAGAGCCTCACCAGCTTAGTGTACGTGAAGTCGAGGCGGACGTCGTCGCGGCAGAGATGATGGACGCGGAGTTGAGCCCATGACATCATAGCCTCACCAGCTATCTTAGGGTTTAGGGTGGGGGGATAGGCACCCTTTTATATACCTTTCAAAAAGAAAGGGGAAAAAATTGAAACATGGTGCTGAGTGTATGTACGCGAAGTCGAGGTGGACGTCATCGCGGCAGCGACGACGGACGCTGAGATGAGCCCGTGACATCAGAGCCTCACTAGCTATCTTAGGGTTTAGGGTGGGGGAGGATAGGCACACTTTTATATACCTTTTAAATAGAAAGGGAATTAGAAGTGAACCACGGTGCTGAGTGTACGTACGTGAAGTCGAATTGGATATCGTCGCGGCAGCGACGACGGACGCCGAGACGAGCCCGTGACATCAGAGCCTCACCAACTTAGTGTACGCGAAGTCGAGGCGGGCGTCGTCGCGCCAGCCACGAGGGACGCCGAGACGAGCCCGTGACATCGGATCCTCACCAGCTATCTTAGGGTTTAGGGTGGGGGAGGGTAGGCACCCTTTTATATACCTTTCGAAAAGAAAGGGAAACATAACTTAACCACGGTGTTGAGTGTACGTACGCGAAGGCGAGGCGGACATCGTCGCAGCAGCGACTACGGATGTCGAGACGAGCCGGTGCCATCAAAGCCTCACCAGCTTAGTGTACGCAAAGTCGAGGCGGACGTCGTTGCGGCAGCGACGATGGACGCCGAGACAAGCACGTGACTTCAGAGCCTCACCATCTATCTTAGGGTTTAGGGTGGGGGGATAGGCACCCTTTTATATACCTTTCAAAAAGAAAGGGAAACTGAAGTGAATCATGTTGCTGAGTGTACGTACACGAAGTCGAGGCGGACGTCGAGATGAGCCCGTGACATCAGAGCCTCACCAGCTAAGTGTACGCGAAGTCGAGGCGGACATCGTCGCGGCAGCGATGATAGACACCGAGACGAGCCCGTGACAACAGAACCTCACAAGCTATCTTAGGGTTTAGGGTGGGGAGGATAGGCACCCTTTTATATACCTTTCAAAAAGAAAGGGAAACAGAAGTGAACCACGGGGTTGAGTGTATGTACGCGAAGTCGAGGTGGACGTCGTCGCGACAGCGAGATTGGACGCTGAGACGAGCCCATGACATCAAAGCCTCGTCGGCTTAGTGTACGCGAAGTCAAGGCAGACGTCGTCGCGGCAGCAACGACGGACGCCGAGACGAGCCCGTGACATCACAACCTCACCAGCTATCTTAGGGTTTAGGGTGGGGGAGGATAGGCACCGTTTTATATACCTTTCAAACTAAAAGGGAAACATAATTGAACCATGGTGCTGAGTGTATGTACGCGTAGTCGAGGCGGATGTCGTCGCGGTAGAGATGACGGACGCCGAGACAAGCCCGTGACATCAGAGCCTCACCAACTTAGTGTACGCGAAGTCGAGGCGGACGTCGTCGAGGCAGCGACAAAGGACACCGAGATGATCCCGTGACATCAGAGCCACACCAGCTTAGTGTACGTGAAGTCGAGGAGAACGTCGTCGCGGCAGCGACGACGGACGCCACTACGAGCCTGTGGCATCAGAGCCTCACCTTCTTAGTGTATGCGAAGTCGAGGCGGACGTCATCGCGGCAGCGATGAAGAACGCCGAGACGACCCCGTGACATCAGAGTCTCACAAGCTATTTTAGGGTTTAGGTTGGGGGAGGATAGGCACCCTTTTATATACCTTTCGAAAAGAAAGGGAAACATAACTTAACCACGGTGTTGAGTGTACGTACGCGAAGGCCAGGCGGACATCGTCGCGGCAGCGACTACGGATGTCGAGACGAGCCGGTGCCATCAAAGCTTCACCAGCTTAGTGTACGCAAAGTCGAGGCGGACGTCGTCGCGGCAGCGACGATGGACGCCGAGACGAGCACGTGACTTCAGAGCCTCACCATCTATATTAGGGTTTAGGGTGGGGGGATAGGCAACCTTTTATATACCTTTCAAAAAGAAAGGGAAATAGAAGTGAATCACGTTGCTGAGTGTACGTCCACGAAGTCGAGGCGGACGCCGAGATGAGCCCGTGACATCAGAGCCTCACCAGCTAAGTGTACGCGAAGTCGAGGCGGACATCGTCGCGGCAGCGACAATGGACACCGAGAAGAGCCCGTGACAACAGAGCCTCACAAGCTATCTTAGGGTTTAGGCACCCTTTCATATAGCTTTCGAAAAGAAAGGGAAACAGAAGTGAACCACGGTGTTGAGTGTATGTACGCGAAGTTGAGGTGGACGTCGTCGCGACAGCGAGATCGGACGCTGAGACGAGCCCATGATATCAAGGCCTCGTCGGCTTAGTGTACGCGAAGTCGAGGCGGACGTCATCGCGGCCGCAACGACGGACGCCGAGACGAGCCCGTGACATCACAGCCTCACCAGATATCTTAGGGTTTAGGGTGCGGGAGGATAGGCACCCTTTTATATACCTTTCAAACAGAAAGGGAAACCTATTTGAACCATGGTGCTGAGTGTATGTACGCGAAGTCGAGGCGGATGTCGTCGCGGTAGCGATAACGGACGCCGAGACAAGCCCATGACATTAGAGCCTCACCACCTTAGTGTACGCGAAGTCGAGACGGACGTCGTCGCGGCAGCGACAACGGATACCGAGATGATCCTGTGACATCAGAGCCACCATCAGCTTAGTGTACGTGAAGTCGAGGATAACGTCGTCGCGGCAGCGACGAAGGACGCCAAGACGAGCCTGTGGCATCAGAGACTCACCATCTTAGTGTATGCGAAGTCGAGGCGGACGTCGTCGCGGCAGCGATGACGAACGCCGAGACGACCCCTTGACATCAGAGTCTCACAAGCTATTTTAGGGTTTAGGTTGGGGGAGGATAGGCACCCTTTTATATAACTTCCTAAAAGAAAGGGAAACAGAAGTGAACCATGAGGCTGAGTGTACATACGCGAAGTCGAGGCGGACGTCATCGCGAAAGCGACGAAGAACGCCGAGAAGAGCCCATGACATCAGAGCTTCACTAGCTTATTGTACGCGAAGTCGAGGCGGTCGTCGTCCTGGAAGTGACGACGGACGCCGAGACGAGCCCGTGACATCAGAGCCTCACCATCTTAGTGTACGCGAAGTCTAGGCAAGCATCGTCGCGGCAGCGGGGACGGACACCGAGACGACCCCATGACATTAGAGCCTCACCAGCTATCTTAGGGTTTAGGGTGGGGAGGAAGATAGCCACCCTTTTATATACCTTTCAAATAGAAAGGGAAACAGAAATGAACCAAGATCCTGAGTGTACGTACGTGAATTCGAGGTGGACGTTGAGATGAGCCTGTGACATCATAGCCCCACCAGCTTAGTGTACGTGAAGTCAAGGCAGATGTCGTCGCGCCATCCACGAGGGACGCTGAGACGAGCCCGTGACATCGGAGCCTCACCAGCTATCTTAGGGTTTAGGGTGGGGAGGATAGGCACCCTTTTATATACCTTTCAAAAATAAAGGGAAACAGAAGTCAACCACGGTGTTCAGTGTATGTACGCGAAGTCGAGGTGGACGTCGTCGCGATAGCGAGATCGGACGCTGAGACGAGCCCATGACATCAAAGCCTCGTCGGCTTAGTGTACGCGAAGTCGAGGCGGACGTCGTCGCGGCAGCAACAACGGACGCCGAGACGAGCCCGTGACATCACAGCCTAGCCAGCTATCTTAGGGTTTAGGGTGGGGGAGGATAGGCACCCTTTTATATAACTTACAAATAGAAAGGGAAACATAATTGAACCATGGTGCTGAGTGTATGTACGCGAAGTCGAGGTGGAATTCATCGCGGTAGCGATGACGGACGCTGAGACAAGCCCGTGACATCAGAGCCTCACCAACTTAGTGTACGCGAAGTCGAGGCGGACGTCGTCCTGGCAGCGACAACGGACACCGAGATGATCCTGTGACATCAGAGCCACACCAGCTTAGTGTACGTGAAGTCGACGAGAACGTCGTCGCAGCAGCGACGACGGACGCCAAGACGATCCTGTGGCATCAGAGACTCACCATCTTAGTGTATGCGAAGTCGAGGCGGACGTCGTCGCGGCAGCGATGACGAACGCCGAGACGACCCCTTGACATCAGAGTCTCACAAGCTATTTTAGGGTTTAGGTTGGGGGAGGATAGGCACCCTTTTATATAACTTCCTAAAAGAAAGGGAAACAGAAGTGAACCATGAGGCTGAGTATACATACGCGAAGTCGAGGCGGACGTCATCGCGAAAGCGACGAAGAACGCCGAGAAGAGCCCATGACATCAGAGCTTCACTAGCTTATTGTACGCGAAGTCGAGGCGGTCGTCGTCCTGGAAGTGACGACGGACGCCGAGACGAGCCCGTGACATCAGAGCCTCACCATCTTAGTGTACGCGAAGTCTAGGCAAGCATCGTCGCGGCAGCGGGGACGGACACCGAGACGACCCCATGACATTAGAGCCTCACCAGCTATCTTAGGGTTTAGGGTGGGGAGGAAGATAGCCACCCTTTTATATACCTTTCAAATAGAAAGGGAAACAGAAATGAACCAAGATCCTGAGTGTACGTACGTGAAGTCGAGGTGGACGTTGAGATGAGCCTGTGACATCATAGCCCCACCAGCTTAGTGTACGTGAAGTCAAGGAAGATGTCGTCGCGCCATCCACGAGGGACGCTGAGACGAGCCCGTGACATCGGAGCCTCACCAGCTATCTTAGGGTTTAGGGTGGGGAGGATAGGCACCCTTTTATATACCTTTCAAAAATAAAGGGAAACAGAAGTGAACCACGGTGTTCAGTGTATGTACGCGAAGTCGAGGTGGACGTCGTCGCGATAGCGAGATCGGACGCTGAGACGAGCCCATGACATCAAAGCCTCGTCGGATTAGTGTACGCGAAGTCGAGGCGGACGTCGTCGCGGCAGCAACAACGGACGCCGAGACGAGCCCATGACATCACAGCCTAGCCAGCTATCTTAGGGTTTAGGGTGGGGGAGGATAGGCACCCTTTTATATAACTTACAAATAGAAAGGGAAACATAATTGAACCATGGTGCTGAGTGTATGTACGCGAAGTCGAGGCGGAATTCATCGCGGTAGCGATGACGGACGCTGAGACAAGCCCGTGACATCAGAGCCTCACCAACTTAGTGTACGCGAAGTCGAGGCGGACGTCGTCCTGGCAGCGACAACGGACACCGAGATGATCCTGTGACATCAGAGCCACACCAGCTTAGTGTACGTGAAGTCGACGAGAACGTCGTCGCAGCAGCGACGACGGACGCCAAGACGATCCTGTGGCATCAGAGACTCACCATCTTAGTGTATGCGAAGTCGAGGCGGACGTCGTCGCGGCAGCGATGACGAACGCCGAGACGACCCCTTGACATCAGAGTCTCACAAGCTATTTTAGGGTTTAGGTTGGGGGAGGATAGGCACCCTTTTATATAACTTCCTAAAAGAAAGGGAAACAGAAGTGAACCATGAGGCTGAGTGTACATACGCGAAGTCGAGGCGGACGTCATCGCGAAAGCGACGAAGAACGCCGAGAAGAGCCCATGACATCAGAGCTTCACTAGCTTATTGTACGCGAAGTCGAGGCGGTCGTCGTCCTGGAAGTGACGACGGACGCCGAGACGAGCCCGTGACATCAGAGCCTCACCATCTTAGTGTACGCGAAGTCTAGGCAAGCATCGTCGCGGCAGCGGGGACGGACACCGAGACGACCCCATGACATTAGAGCCTCACCAGCTATCTTAGGGTTTAGGGTGGGGAGGAAGATAGCCACCCTTTTATATACCTTTCAAATAGAAAGGGAAACAGAAATGAACCAAGATCCTGAGTGTACGTACGTGAAGTCGAGGTGGACGTTGAGATGAGCCTGTGACATCATAGCCCCACCAGCTTAGTGTACGTGAAGTCAAGGAAGATGTCGTCGTGCCATCCACGAGGGACGCTGAGACGAGCCCGTGACATCGGAGCCTCACCAGCTATCTTAGGGTTTAGGGTGGGGAGGATAGGCACCCTTTTATATACCTTTCAAAAATAAAGGGAAACAGAAGTGAACCACGGTGTTCAGTGTATGTACGCGAAGTCGAGGTGGACGTCGTCGCGACCGCGAGATCGGACGCTGAGACGAGCCCATGACATCAAAGCCTCGTCGGATTAGTGTACGCGAAGTCGAGGCGGACGTTGTCGCGGCAGCAACAACGGACGCCGAGACGAGCCCGTGACATCACAGCCTAGCCAGCTATCTTAGGGTTTAGGGTGGGGTAGGATAGGCACCCTTTTATATAACTTACAAATAGAAAGGGAAACATAATTGAACCATGGTGCTGAGTGTATGTACGCGAAGTCGAGGCGGAATTCATCGCCGTAGCGATGACGGACGCTGAGACAAGCCCGTGACATCAGAGCCTCACCAACTTAGTGTACGCGAAGTCGAGGCGGACGTCGTCGTGGCAGCGACAACGGACACCGAGATGATCCTGTGACATCAGAGCCACACCAGCTTAGTGTACGTGAAGTCGACGAGAACGTCGTCGCAGCAGCGACGACGGACGCCAAGACGATCCTGTGGCATCAGAGACTCACCATCTTAGTGTATGCGAAGTCGAGGCGGACGTCGTCGCGGCAGCGATGACGAACGCCGACACGACCCCGTGACATCAGAGTCTCACAAGCTATTTTAGGGTTTAGGTTGGGGGAGGATAGGCACCCTTTTTTATACCTTCCTAAAAGAAAGGGAAACAGAAGTGAACCACGAGGCTGAGTGTACATACGCGAAGTAGAGGCGGACGTCGTCGCGAAAGAGACGAAGAACGCCGAGAAGAGCCCATGACATTAGAGCTTCACTAGCTTAGTGTACGCGAAGTCAAGGCGGTCGTCGTCCTGGCAGTGACGACGGACGCCGAGATCAGCCTGTGACATCAGAGCCTCACAAGCTTAGTGTACGTGAATTCGAGGCAGACATTATCGCTGCGGCGACGATGGACGCCGAGACGAGTCCGTGACATCAGAGCCTCACCATCTTAATGTACGCGAAGTCTAGGCAAACATCGTCGCGGTAGCGAGGACGGACGCCGAGACGACCCCATGACATTAGAGCCTCACCAGCTATCTTAGGGTTTAGGGTGGGGAGGAAGATAGGCACCCTTTTATATAACTTTCAAATAGAAAGGGAAACAGAAGTGAACCACGATGCTCAGTGTACGTACGTGAAGTCGAGGTGGACATTGAGATGAGCCTATGACATCATAGCCTCACCAGCTCAGTGTACGCGAAGTCAAGGCGGATGTCATCGCGCCATCCACGAAGGACGCTGAGACGAGCCCGTGACATCGGAGCCTCACCAGCTATCTTAGGGTTTAGGGTGGGGAAGGATAGGCACCCTTTTATATACCTTTCAAAAAGAAAGGGAAAAATAACTTAACCACGGTGTTGAGTGTACGTCCGCGAAGGCGAGACGGACGTCGTCGCGGCAGCGACTTCGGATGCCGAGACGAGCCCGTGATGTCAGAGCCTCACCAGCTTAGTGTACGCGAAGTCAAGGCAGACGTCATCGCACCAGCCACGAAGGACTCTGATACGTCCAAAACTTATCGATAATTTCTTCTTGCTCCATGCATGTTTTGTGTGATATTGCTATGATCTAGATACACTTTCATACATTTTTTTATCATATTTGGACTAACCTATTAACTCAGTGCACCCCAGTGCCAGAACCTGTTTTCTGCTATTTTTCTATTTCAATTTTCCCCCATGTAAAAAGTGCCAGAAAAATTCGGGAAAATTCAGATAAAAAATCAGCGTGACGGAAGCTACGAGAAAAGCCCTGGAGGGGCCAGAGGGGGGCCAGGGGGGCCCAGGCGGCCACCCGGCGCGGCCCCTCCCCTGGCCACGCCAGGGGGGCGCCTGGGGCCCCTGGTTCACCTCTGGCTGCCCCCCTTCGCCTATTTATCCCCCGTCATGGGAAAACTCCAGTGGATGAACCCTATTCCGCGAACTCGCCTCTGTTCCGCCGCCGCCGCGCTTCCAAGATCGGGAGCACCAGAAGACCTCTTCCCGGCATCCTGCCGAAGGGAGGACTGACCTCCGGGAGTCTCCTCTCACACATGGATGCTCCCCGGATGTCTCGTGAGTAGTTTTCCTTGGACCATGGGTCCGTGATCAGTAGCTATGTGATGTTCTCCTCCCCTCTTTGATCTTCATTGTTTAGACCTCGTGAGCTGCCCTACATGATCGAGGCACCTTTGTAATATCTCTGCTATTGCTATGTTGAGTTTGATCGGATCTGATGGATTATGAGATTACGTTCAGATTGTCTTAGAATAATATATTTGGTTTTTATCTCTTATATTTTTGTTCCTAAGTAATTCTTGCATGCTCTCCGTTGCTGTTTATTGCTTTGGCCAAGTAGTAGGTAGTGACTCCAAGAGGGAGCGTTGTGCTAGATTGTGGGTTCATGCCTCCCCGATGACATGCTTGAGTGACAGAAACATGAGTCTAGGGGATGTGCTGTTGCCACAAGTGGGAAAACAACGGTGCTTGTAACCGCGGTTAAAAGGATTGTTTACTTTACGCAAACTTCTTTTTAATGCAGTTGTCTGTTTCTTTGGGCTTACACTTTGGGTGGGGCTCGCAACTTAATACCAGCGAGATGTTCTGGATAGATATCTCAAGGTGGATGATTAGTAGTAGATGCAGATGGATTTCGGTCTACTTACTTTGCCGTACTTCCTGTGCTTTTGAACCTCTTCCTTTCTTTTGTAGCATAGTTAGCATTGCGGTGCGTTCTTAATCCTGTCAATTGCCTTTCTGTAATTTGTTTACCTCGCATAGCATATTTATCGTCTTTTGGGAGAGAGACATCACTAGCGAACATCACGTATCCAGGTCCATATCCTCATTATTGTTTCCAAGCTATATTTACTTTTCTGCATTTACTTTCAAGTTGCTATCATTATTCCCTTGCGTTTTATCATTTGTGAACAACAAGACCGGAGAGATTGACAACCTCTCTGAACTTCGTTGGGAGCAAAGTTATCTGTGTCTGTGTGCAGGTCCGCATCAGTTGCGCTGCTGACACCTACTTATCATCTCTGGAGTCCTACTGGAGACAAACCTTGGTATCTTTACAGACGGAAAACTTGCTGCTGTACCGCATCACGCCTTCCACTTGGGGCCTACCAACGAAGGGCGAGAAGCCGTCATCAAGAGCAATTTCGGGCGCCGTTGCCGGGGACTCCAAGTGCTAAGACAGGGGAGTTGCACACTACCCTTTACCTTTGTTTTTCAGTCTTGTTAGTTTATCTTTCCGTTTTTATCTTTGTGTCTTTTATCAAAAATACCAAAAATACCTGTTACCTTGCTTGCTGATGCTATCTTTACCATGGGTGTTGAACCACCCAAATATGGTAGGATGGACATGTTTCACTTGGCTCGTCTTCGATCAATTTGTGCTCGCGCTAAAAACCCAACCGACTTGGTTGAGGGAAAATCATTGGATGAGCATGCTCATTATACGCGGCACCGCCTATCTGAGAAAGGGAAAAACTTATGGGACCAAATACAAACTTCTTACTGCCATGCTAAACTTTTGTGCCACATTTATGATTTTACTTGCTGTTCTAATATAGATCATGAACACCTCACTTTCCAATGTGAGTTTAATGAAAATGAGATCTTATCTTCTTATGCTAAAGGTGTTTATGATTACTTTGATGTTGAAAAGATTGAAGATTTTGTTTCTTTTAAAGGTGCCTATGAGATTGCTTCTTTGATTGAAAAATATCACGATACTATTTTTGAGTCTGAAAACTTTGCAGTTCTTGCTTATTGCTTCGATAATTATACTTCCAATTCTTATATTGAGTATTTTTAAAATAGAATTCTTGCTGCCCAAGAAGAGGCTAATGATTGCTATGAAGAGGAATCTTATGATTCCGAGGACTCACTTGATACTTCTCTTTCTGATGATTTTGATACTTGCTTTGTTGATGGCCATGATGCCACTATGGATGATGCCTACGAAGATGAACTTGCTATAGTTCCTTATGTTAAGCATGAAATTGTTGCTATTGCACCCACACTTGATTGTCCTATTATCCTTTTGAAATCTCCAAACCCGGAGAACTTTTCTCTTATCAAGGCTCAATGTGATGGGTTGTATCTATCTTATCATCCTAAAAACCGTGTTGAAAACAATACACGTGTGCTTGTAGGTCATGAACAACATGATTTATGTGATAGTTATATTCTTGATGTTTTTCATGATGCTACTGAAAATTACTTTGAGAGAGGAAAGTTTGGTTGTAGAAACTTCCATGTTACAATAACACCTCTCTTCATGTTGAAAGTTTTGAAATTGTTCTTATTCTACCTTACTATGCATGTCACTTTGTGCTTCTTTGACTTATTTTCTTACAAGATTCCTATGCATAGGAAGTGGGTTAGTCTTAAATGTGTTTCACATTTTCTTCTTGATGCTCTCTTTTGCTTCAAAATTCTTATTCTTGTGAGAGCATCTTCTATAATCCTTAAGCCTAGCTAACGGCTCTAAAGAAGCGCTTTGGGGAGGCAGCCCGCAACGAATTTAGGTTTTTATTTTTGCTTTTGTTGGGTATTGATGATTGTTACTAATGTAGAAACATCATTGTATCTTTAGTTTTCATCTTTGTTCCAAGTTATAGCCTCTTACGGCAAGTCAAGTAAAACTTGTGACATGCTGTCCAGAAAACAGATTCTGTCCTCGTGACCAGAAAAATTCCAGAAAAATCCCAGTTCATCTTGTTGAGCTGAATTTTTTACACAGTATGCTATATACAATTAAGAAACTTCCGTATGTTCTGAGTTTTTTTATTTGAGTTGCATAAGTGCCCCTAAAAAATTCCTTACTATCTTCTGTTCTGTTTTTCACAGATTCTGCCATGTTTTGTCTCTCCTTACTTTTGCAAACCTTAAGCTTGCTTTTTATTTGCAAAAACTCTTTTTCACTCTTCAGAAACAGTAGTACTTCAATATTAGCTTTATATGCAGTAGAGAAAAAATTATTTATTAAGGGTACTAACCTCTCTAATCAGCTTATGATGAGTTATGTATGAAGGGAGTTTTCAAGTGTGCGATGGAAGATGATGAAAGAAGATTCGGGAGTGTCAAGCGCTCAAGCTTGGGGATGCCCCCATGCATCCCCAATAAATATTCAAGGAGATTCAAGCGTCTAAGCTTGGAGATGCCCCCCGTGCATCCCCTTCTCCATCAACCATCATCAGTTCGTCCTTCGTCTCACTATATTTTTATCACTTCATGTGTTATGTGCTATGCTTGGAGCGTCTCGCTCTTAGGTTTAGTTTTTAGTTTTCTTTAGCTTTGCTTGCTGTTCATAACAAGTGAGATCCCATCTTACTTTGTGTGGGAGATAAACACGCTCCACTTTCAAAATCTAGAACACATCATAGGATTTTTCCTGCCTATCTTTTTGCTGTTGTGTGTTCTTTATCTTTTCATAGCTACTTCCATGTTTAGTTTTAGTCTTAGTTTGTCTTTAGCAAGAGGTTTGGATTTTGTTTAGTTTGTTTCTGCAACTCTTTTTAGTTTTCATGTTTATCTTATTAAGAGAGTTGGTTGTTGCACTGAGTTGTGTGTTGTCTTGAAAGTAGGTAATTGAGGTTCCTATTTAATTTTAGTAGTAGCTTGCAATAGTTTTGAGGCATTGTTGTGAGTAATGTTTGGACTTTTGGTGTTAAGAGCTCTTGCCTATTAGTGATAGGTTTCGTATTTTGGGCAATCTGTGTTTATTTTCAAAACCTACAAAACTAGTTGAGAACTCTAGCTATTAGATAGATCACTACTCTTCTGAGGAGTCGAATATTAGAGTACACTCACGTACCATGAGTCGAGGATGCGCAAGGATAACCAAACCCCCATACACTCCTCCTTGGGGTACTTGTCTCTTTGTGAACCTCCTCATTAGATTGAGAGTTACCAATAATAAGTGCATGAGTTCTTCGGACTAATGTAAGTATTGAGAGTTGACACTTCCACCTTCCCATATTTTGCTAGCCTTTTCCGTCCCGTGCATTGCCTTCTTCTCACTCCGAGAGTTGATGTCCACCTTCGCCGGTACATCCAAACCCTTGGCATGACACGCTCTGTCATCCTAAGCCTCCCTTTATCCTTCCTCAAAACAGCCACCATACATACCTATCAAGGCATTTCCATAGCCTTTCCGAGTTACATTGCCATGCAATTTCCACCTCTTCATGACTTGATCTTCATGTCATACATGTTCCAGCTACACTGGCAGCGACATACATTGCATACATCATGATAGTTACATCTTATTTATGATTTTGAGTACCTTGTAAAGTGTGAAAGATCTCCATTACCTTCTTGTAAAATAGAGTGTTGCCGTTAAGTGAGGAAAATATCCCAAAGTGGACACATTAAAAGAACCAAAGAGGACAAATGAGAGTTCAATAGAAAGAGCCATTGAGGCCACCAAAAAAATACAAAAAAATAGAAAAAAGAGAAAAAGAAATAAAAAGAGAGAAAGGGGCAACACTACTATCCTTTTGAGAGATCCACACTAGTACTCCCCCTATATCTTTGTACTCCATAGAAATGATCTTTGTGCATATAGTTTGGAGAGCTTCTTAGCCAGTATGTGCATCCATTGCATGGCAATCCCTACTCCTCACATCATATCTATCATTTGGCATCTCTTGCCTATGATTGTCCTCATTGATGTGAGCTTTCTCATCTTTTTTGTCTTCCTCCTCCACCATATTTCTCTCTTTGCCATCCTAAGTGTCAACTCTCGTGCTTACACTCATCCATTGCATGAGTGCTCAAAATATCGAAAAGGAGTGGATCAAATTGACTTGTACCTGGCTAGTGGTCTGGGGACGAGTCAAGATAAGATTCCAAAGAGGACCAAGTGTGAAACTTTAGTAGATTGAGTTCTCAACAAAAATACTTTTTTCTCGTATTCCCTATCCTCCTTTCTTGCACGCAAACACCATTTGGAGACATTCGAGTCAAGGACAGCGAGAGCTCATGCACCTTTTGTTCTTTTGTTACTTATTTCAATGCTAATATAGACTCTTGCCTGTTATGACTTGAATTTAATATCTGACCTTGATTGCTTTACTTTTCAAAGTTCTTTTATGGTTGCTAGCATGTCACCACAGAAATTATGCTTGTTATCATTTACCTACTCGAGGACGAGCAGAAATTAAGCTTGGGGATGTTGATACGTCCAAAACGTATCGATAATTTCTGCTTGCTCCATGCATGTTTGGTGTGATATTGCTATGATCTAGATACACTTTCATACATTTTTGATCATATTTGGACTAACCTATTAACTCAGTGCACCCTAGTGCCAGTTCCTGTTTTCTGCTGTTTTTCTATTTCAGTTTTCCCCCATATAAAAAGTGCCAGAAAAATTCGGGAACATTCAGATTAAAAATCAGCGTGACGAAAGCTTCGAGAAAAGCCCGGGAAGGGCCAGAGGGGGGCAGGGGGGGCCAAGCGGCCACCCGGCGCGGGCCCACCCCTGGCCGCGCCAGGGGGGCCCCTGGTCCACCTCTGGCTGGCCCCTTCGCCTATTTATCCCCCGTCACGGGAAAACTCCAGAGGAGGAACCCTATTCCGCGAATTCGCCTCTCTTCCGCCGCCGCCGCGCTTCCAAGATCGGGAGCACCAGAAGACCTCTTCCCGGCACCCTGCCGGAGCGAGGATTGACCTCCGGGAGTCTCCTCTCCACCATGGATGCTGCCCGGATGTCTCATGAGTAGTTTTACTTGGACCATGGGTCCGTGATCAGTAGCTATGTGATGTTCTCTTCCCCTCTTTGATCTTCATTGTTTAGTCCTCGTGAGCTGCCCTACATGATCGAGGCACCTTTGTAATATTTCTGCTATTGCTATGTTAAGTTTGATCGGATCTGATGGATTATGAGATTATGTTCAGATTGTGATAGAGTAATATATTTGGTTTTTATCTCTTATATTTTTGTTCCTAAGTAATTCTTGCATGCTCTCCGTTGCTGTTTATTGCTTTGGCCAAGTAGTAGGTAGTGACTCCAAGAGGGAGCGTTGTGCTAGATTGTGGGTTCATCCCTCCCCGATGACATGCTTGAGTGACAGAAACATGAGTCTAGGGGATGTGCTGTTTCCACAAGGGGGAAAACAACGGTGCTTGTAACCGCGGTTACAAGGATTGTTTACTTTACTCAAACTTCTTTTTAATGCAGTTGTCTGTTGCTTTGGGCTTACACTTTGGGTGGGGCTCGCAACTTAATACCAGCGAGATGTTCTGGATAGATATCTCAAGGTGGATGATTAGTAGTAGATGCAGATGGATTTCGGTCTACTTACTTTGCCGTACTTCCTGTGCTTTTGAACCTCCTCCTTTCTTTTGTAGCATAGTTAGCATTGTGGTGCGTTCTTAATCCTGTCAATTGCCTTTCTGTAATTTGTTTACCTCGCATAGCATTTTTATCGTCTTTTGGGAGAAAGACATCACTAGCGAACATCACGTATCCAGGTCCATATCCTCATTATTGTTTCCAAGCTATATTTACTTTTCTTCATTTACTTTCAAGTTGCTATCATTATCCCATTGCGTTTTATCATTTGTGAACAACAAGACCGGAGAGATTGACAACCTCTCTGAACTTCGTTGGGAGAAAAGTTATCTGTGTCTGTGTGCAGGTCCGCGTCAGTTGCGCCGCTGACACCTACTTATCATCTCTGGAGTCCTACGGGGGACAAACCTTGGGATCTTTACTGAGGGAAAACTTGCTGCTGTACCACATCACGCCTTCCACTTGGGGCCTACCAACGAAGGGAGAGAAGCCGTCATCAGACTCCGCGACGAGCCCGTGACATCAGAGCCTCACCAGCTATCTTAGGGTTTAGGGTGGGGGAGGATAGGCACCCTTTTATATACCTTTCAAAAAGAAAGGGAAACAGAAGTGAACCGCGGTGCTGAGTGTACATACGTGAAGTCGAGGCGGACGTCGTCGTGAAAACGACGAAGAACGCCGAGACGAGCCCGTGACATCAGAGCCTCACCACCTTAGTGTACGTGAAGTCGAGGCGGACGTCTTCGCGGCAACGACGATGAACGCCGAGACGAGCACGTGACTTCAGAGCCTCACCATCTATCTTAGGGTTTAGGGTGGGGGGATAGGCACCCTTTTATATACCTTTCAAAAAGAAAGGGAAACAAAAGTGAACCACGTTGCTGAGTGTACATACACGAAGTCGAGGCGGACGTCGAGATGAGCCCGTGACATCAGAGCCTCACCATCTAAGTGTACGCGAAATCGAGGCGGACATCGTCGCGGCAGCGATGATAGACACCGAGACGAGCCCGTGACAACAGAGCCTCACAAGCTCTCTTAGGGTTTAGGGGCCTCGTGCTGGCTAGCCATGGCCATGGCCTTCGGGCCCGTGCGTGAGGAGAGAGAGAAGACTAGAAAAAAAAAGTTAGCTGCGTTTTCGAAAAAAAAAACGTCCAGATTTGTTCAACCATCGGCCAGGGACCCGATCGTGTTTTTCGCGTTATTTTATTTACGGATAGGCCCCTGTTTGCAGATTAGACCCCGTTTTGCGCCCGGTACCATTTTTGCGAGTACTTTTTAACCGTAACTCGGAATTGAGTGATTCCAGTTGCGTTGCGACCGTGGTGAAATTAACTAGCCAGTAGACCAAGTTTTACAGTAGTGTCGAATTTTCAAATTTGAATCCCAAGAAGATCCAAATTTGAACTTCTGGTAGCTGTAACTTTTTAACGGTGCGCCCGTTTGCGCTGTTTATTTTTGCGTTGGTTTTATTTTGACAAGTAATTTAAGTTTAGCTACTGTTAGGAAAGTTTTTCTACTGTTCTTTGAATGTTTATTACTGTTTCAGCATATTTGTATTGAATATATGTTGATTGGTGCTATGTTTGCTCGTATATATTATCCGGAGTGTGTGGCCTCGTATTGTGAGGATTGTGACCGTCAGGAACAGCAAGAAGGGAAACAGAAGTGAACCACGGTGCTGAGTGTACATACGTGAAGTCAAGGCGGACGTCGTCGTGAAAGCGACGAAGAACGCCGAGACGAGCCCGTGACATCAGAGCCTCACCAGCTTAGTGTACGCGAAGTCGAGGCGGACGTCGTCGCGGCAGCTATGATGGACGCCGAGACGAGCACGTGACTTCAGACCCTCACCATCTATCTTAGGGTTTAGGGTGGGGGGATAGGCACCCTTTTATATACCTTTCAAAAAGAAAGGGAAACAAAAGTGAACCACGTTGCTGAGTGTACATACACGAAGTCGAGGCGGACGTCGAGATGAGCCCGTGACATCAGAGCCTCACCATCTAAGTGTACGCGAAATCGAGGCGGACATCGTCGCGGCAGCGATGATAGACACCGAGACGAGCCCGTGACAACAGAGCCTCACAAGCTCTCTTAGGGTTTAGGGTGGGGGAGGATAGGCACCCTTTTATATACCTTTCAAAAAGAAAGGGAAACAAAAGTGAACCAAGGTGCTGAGTGTATGTACGCGTCGCGGCAGTAACGACCGATGCCGAGACGAGCCCGTGACATCAGATCCTCATCAGCTTAGTGTACGGGAAGTCGAGCCGGACGTCATCGCGGTAGCGACGACGGACGCCGTGACGATCCCGTGAGATCAGAGCCTCACCAGCTTAGTGAACGCGAAGTCAAGGGGAACGTCATCGCTGCAGTGACGACGGACATCGAGACGAGCCCGTGGCATCAGAGCCTCACCAGCTTAGTGTACACGAAGTCGAGGCGGACGTCGTCGCGTTAGCGATGACAGACGCTGAGATGAGCCCGTGACATTAGAGCCTCACCAGCTATCTCAGGGTTTAGGGTGGGGGGAGGATAGTCCCCCTTTTATATACTTTTCGAATAGAAAGGGAAACATAAGTGAACCACAATGCTGAGTGTACGTACACGAAGTGACGAGCCCGTGACATCAGAGCCTCACCAGCTATCTTAGGGTGGAGGGTGAGGGGGAGGATATGCACCCTTTTATATACCTTTCAAAAAGAACGGGAAACAGAAGTGAACCACAGTGCTGAGTGTACGTACACGAAGTAGAGGCGGACGTCGTCGCGGCAGTGACGACGGACGCCGAGATGAACCCGTGACATGAGAGCCTCATCAGCTTATTGTACGCGAAGTCAAGACGGATGTCATCGCGGCAGCGACGACGGACGTCGAGACGAGCCTGGGACATCAGAGCCTCGCCAGCTATCTTAGGGTTTAGACTGGGTGAGGATAGGCACCCTTTTATATACCTTCAAAAATAAAGGGCAACAGAAGTGAACAACAGTGCGGAGTGTACGTACGCGAAGTCGAGCCGGACGTCGTCGCGACTGTGACGACGGACACCGAGACGACCCCATGGCATTAGAGCCTCACCAGGTATCTTATGGTTTAGGGTGGGGGGAGGATAGGCACACTTTTATATACCTTTCAAATAGAAAGGGAAACAGAAGTGAATCACGGCAGCAACCACGGACGCCGAGACGAGCCTGTGACACCAGATCTTCACCAGCTTCGTGTACGCGAAGTCGAGGCGAACGTCGTCGCGCCAGTCACGACGGGCGCCAAGATGAGCCCGTGAAATCGGAGCGTCACCAGCTATCTTAGGGTTTAGGGTGCGGTCGAAAAGGCACTCTTTTATATACCTTTCAAAAAGAAATAGAAACAGAAGTGAACCACGGTGTTGAGTGTATGTACGCGAAGTCGAGGTGGACGTCGTCACGGCAGCGACGATGGACGTCGAGACGAGCCCGTGAAATCAGAGCCTCACAATCTTGGTGTACGCGAAGTCGAGGCGGACGTCGTCGGGGCAGCGACGACGGACGCTGAGACGAGCCCGTGACATCACAACCTCACCAGCTATCTTAGGGTTTAGGGTGGGGGGAGGATAGGCACCCTTTTTTATACCTTTCAAGCCCGTGACATCAGAGCCTCACCAAATTAGTGTACGCGAAGTCGAGGCGGACGTCGTCGCGACAGCGATGAGGGACACCGAGACGAGCCCATGACATCAGAGCCTCACCTGCTTAGTGTACGCGAAGTCGAGGATAACGTCGTCGCGGTAGAGACGACGGACGCCAAGACTAGCCCGTGGCATAAGAGCCTCACCAGCTTAGTGTATGCGAAGTCGAGGCGGACTATGTCGCGGCAACAACGACGGACGCCGAGACGAGCCCGTGACATCAGAGCCTCACAAGCTATCTTAGTGTTTAGGTTGGGGGGGAGGATAGGCACCCTTTTATATACCTTCCAAAAAGAAAGATACACAGAAGTGAACCACGGTGCGGAGTGTACGTACGCAAAGTCGAGGCGGACGTTGTCGCTGCTCCAACAACAAACGCCGAGACGAGCCCGTGACATCAGAGCCTCACCAGCTTATTTTACGCGAAGTCGAGGCGGACGTCGTCGCGGTGGCGACGACGGACGCCGAGACGAGCCCGTGACATCAAGTCCTCACAAGCTTAGTGTACGTGAAGTCGAGGCAGACAACATCGCAGCGACGACGACGGACGCCGAGACAAGCCCGTGACATCTGGGCCTCACCATCTTAGTGTACGCGAAGTCGAGGCAAACATCGTCGCGGCAGCGACGACGGACGCCGGGACGACCCCATGACATTAGAGCCTCACCAGCTATTTTAGGGTTTAGAGGGGGGAGGATAGGCACCCTTTTATATACCTTTCAAATAGAAAGGGAAACAGAAGTGAACCACAATGCTGAGTGTACGTACGTGAAGTCGAGGTGGACGTCGGCACGGCAGCGACGACGGACGCCGAGATGAGCTCGTGGCATCAGAGCCTCACCAGCTTAGTGTACGCGAAGTCGAGGCGGACGTCGTCGCGGCAGCCACGACGAGCGTCGAGACGAGCCCGTTACATCGAAGCCTCACCAGCTATCGTAGGGTTTAGTGTGGGGGGAGGATAGGCACCCTTTTATATACCTTTCAAAAAGAAAGGGAAACAGAAGTGAACCAGAGTGCTGAGTGTATGTACGCGAAGTCGAGGCGGACGTCGTCGCGGCAGCGACGACAGACACCGAGACGGGACTTTGACATCAGAGCCTCACCAGTTTAGTGTATGTCTTTGTTCCTCCGATTTGTATATCTTCGTGCCTCAGATTTGTATGTCTTCGTGCCTCCGAATTGTGTGTTGTGTTTCCTTCGATTTGTATGCTTTCGTGCCTCCGATTTGTATGTTGTTCTGCCTCGTTATATATGTTTTTGTGCCTCCGGCTTGTATGTCTTTGTGCGTCCGATTTGTATGTCTTCGTGCCTCCGATTTGTATGTTGTCGTGCCTCGTATGACTGACTTGAAAGTGAACGTTTCATAGTGTTGTAAGCCCCCACCCGTAATTACCCCAGAAGTCTCCATTGCCCAGAAATATAATCGGAAAAAAATTAAAAAAGGAAAAACAGGATAAGTGCGTCACAGGTAAAAAAATGCGCAGCTCATGCATTTGGTCTTAAATGTGGGTTTCTACAAGGGTGAAAGTGTGAAACGTGCAAAACTGGACTACGAAACTGGAAAACCGGAAAACAGAAAAGGGAAAACCAGAAAATGGTTTACTCGCGCGCGGGAGCTCTCCGCCCGCGACAAGTGTCACGCTCGTACCGCTCCATACCGGTTCGTTCGAAACGAAACAAATGAGTGCCTCCCAATTATTTGCTCTCGGTTTTACTAAATAATATGATACATGGGCCATATACCTTGGCCTTTTTGCCTGCTAGCCCACCACTCAGAAATACACTGGTCCATGGCCCATTAGTCCAGCCTAAGAAACATCACCCCCTCTCTGATGTCCTTTTTTGCGCCATTGGATTCCCTTCTTTCCAGCTATCTTTACCCATCCTATAAAAAATTCCTTTGCTTCCCACCTACACACCAGCCACAAGACCACTCAACCATATCCTTTCTAGGGTTCGCTCGCTACCCACACCTTCCATTGTGAGAACGTGCCTCTCTGCTCATCTTTCCACAGAGCAAGGGCGCCCACCTATTAGCTATTCGCATCTTCAGTTTCAGTTGGGGAAAGTGCCCCCAATGTTGCTGCTTCGATTGAAGGTAACTGTCAAACCTTTCTTCTACCTCTAAGAGAAGCATGCACAACTATCATCTATAATCTCTTTATTATGCTTCCCTGATTTACTTTATTACTATGTTAGATGGTTCCTTCTCGTTTATTCCTTTGCCAAGAAACAACACAAGATCATTTCTTTCTTATGGTGAAAGAAAGTGCCCCCAGATCCGAACCCACTACCATTTTCAGATCGTCTTTTCACCTGATAATAGAGATGTGCATAACAGATTTTATAGTGAACTAGGTGAAGCTTTTGGACTAGGCGATGATATTATATCTTTGTATACTCCTGACAAAGAATTTGTTATTAGTATTCCTGACAAACCGCAAAACAAAGAGTCAATGCATTTTCTTCAGTCTGAAGAACAGCTTAGCCTAGGGAATATACATTTCACTACCATGAACGCAGATGAAAGTCCAACATTTTGTGGTACACCGGATTATGATCCATATGATGCCCATGCCACATCTGAGGTCCTCATTGAGATCAGAAACTTGCCTCTGCACCTTTGAACGTTTAAAACGGTTGATTACATGCTCCATCCATATTGTGTTGGTGCTGATGTTCATCCCACCACAACCACTTATGATGACCTCCTAGCATTCCGCTGTATTTGATGGACATATGCACCAACAAATGTGCCATCTATAATGCACATCAAGACTAAGAGCAAAAATAGGGGTCCACATGTTGTTTCCGGAGAAATCCATATAGACATGTTTACGGTCCTTATCAGGGTGGTTAATAATCCTCTGAAGAAACAGTTGCGCTCTGTTGAATTGTTGCCTCCGCTACCAACTTCTAGGCCTAGCGCTCCCATTGATATTACACCACATTGTTTTCTTGAAAACACGGAGGTTGACCCTGGTAGGTTCTAGAAGATTATGTACTCTATGCTCTTAACGAAAAGAGATGGTGATAATCCTATAGGAAGAGGTGAGCTATTCTCTTCAAAAAATATTTTGAAACCAGGACCATAGAATAATTGTTCTACGAGATATATATTCATAAATATAATATGTACAAAGTGGTGAGTATTACTCAACCTATACCAGTACTATGTGTAATCATATTACAATGGTCTTGGTTTCAAAAACTATGAAGGAAAGTCGTTCAAATTATTGTGATTCCACTGAGTGTGGACTGTCTTGTACTTATTTTTTATGTTGTGTTCTATAAGCTGCATATCTTTATTTAATCTTCTTTTCCATGAATAAATAGTTGGTGTAATTCCTTTGAATATCCAGTTATTCCTTTGCAACCATATGTGCCAGCAACTCATAATATTGATCTGTGTTGCAATTGCTTTGGGTAGGCGGTTCTGAATGAGATGTATCTGTTCCATATATGAAATTCCTCTTTTCCAATTAGGCGCAATGAAATCCCAAACTTGTAGAGCAAACGGGAAACCCTAGAATAGATGAAGAATGGTATCTTCTATTGCATTTGTGCATAGGACACAACTGTAAGATGGCAAGTGGAATGATTTTATCTGGAGAAAATTCCTTGTATTAATTATGTCATATATCTTGAGCCAAGAGAAACTGTGATAACTGAATATGTGATAACTGAAGTGTCTGAGGAGGTTGTTGAGCTGTGATAACTGAATATGTGATGTAGACATAATAAACAGAGTGTCATCTGCATATTGAATAAAAGGAAAGTCTAAAGATGGGTTGTTTGGAATGGGATGCTCAATCATCCCATTGATCATAGCTTCATTCATGATTTTTTGGAAGAGATCAGCTGCTAGGACAAAGAGAAGTGGTGACAATGGGTCTCCTTGCCTGACACCTCTTTTATATGGAAACAGATTTCCAGGTACACCATTGAGCAAGATAGATGATTGTCCATATTCTAAAATCATTTCTATCCACATAATCCATTTAGGTCCAAATCCTCTTGCCTTAAGTATTTCAATGATGGAATTGTGTTCAAGCATGTCAAATGCTTTTTCAAAATCCAGTTTCAAAATGATCGATTCTTTCTGTGATGAATGGAACTGATGAAGAAATGCATATGACCAGGCTAAACAATCTTGTATAGATCTGTTGTTTAGGAAACCATATTGATTAGCATACACCATTTCTAATATGATGTTTTGCAATCTGTTAGCCAGCAATTTGGTGATAATCTTGATAGAGCAATTGAGTAGTGAAATGGGTCGAAAGTCATTGGGATTGATTGGTGAATCCTTCTTGGGTATGAGTGCTATAAAAGACCCATTGATGCTCTGTAATGTGACCTTGCCTCTGTAAAAGTCTTCAATCAATTCATAAAAATCAGCAGCTAAGAAATCCCAAAATTCTTTAACAAAATTATTGGTGAAACCATCAGGTCGAGGTGATTTTTCCATTTGCAGGTTTTTTATACCAGAATCAATTTCTTGTTTAGTGAAAGGTGCTTCCATTTTTATCATATTTTTATATCTGGGAAGAAGATCATCGACCTGCAGTGTATTAACAGATGGCACACTAGTATTGAGCCTTTATCTGAATGTATGCCATAAAATGTTAGCTTTTTCTGATGGTATTTGAATGGGACCCTATTAGAATCTTGTAATGAATCAGTGAAATTCATTATGTGTTTGATTTTCTCTTTAGCCTGAAAGAACTTAGAGTTGGCTTCTCCAAACTTAACCCATCTAATAGTAGCTCTTTTCTTCCAATATATCATCTGTTGTTGTAGAAGCTTGAGTATGTGTGCTTTCATGATCTCTCTACCATTATCTTCAACATATATCAGATCTCCGAATTCTTTAATTTTGTCCCAAAATGAGAGCATCTCATTGGAGCATTTGATAGTATTGCTGATCTTAGAGATATTCTTTGCCCAATTCTTTAAGCCATGTCTAAATCTTTTGAATTTTGCAGTAATTCTCTTGGCACTATCGTTGATGTGAGTGGCTTGGTTCCAGTAATCCTTGGTAAATTCTTTGAATCCTTCAATTTTCGGCAAATAGTTCTCAAATCTAAATATGTATGCCTTAGGAATAGTTGTACCAACCTTTACAAGGCATGGAGTGTGATTATATATTGGCCTAGCAAGTGGGTATGCCAAAGTGTTGGGAAATGAATTTGTCCATGCTTAAGATGTAAATACCTAGTCCAGTTTCTAAAGGAGTGGTGCCTCTTGCATGTTACTCCATGTATATTCTCTGCACTTGAGGGGTATCTCTGTGTGCTAATTTCCTCATTGAATTTAAGCATGTCCTGAAAGTTTCCTCCCTTTCTACTACTATTGTGTGGCTGCCTGATATAGTTGAAGTCACCCATAATCATCCATCTTGAATCTTCAGGCATATCAATACCTTGAAATCAGACTAAGAATTAACTTCTTATATTATCATGACATGCTCCATAAATGTTTGTGAGAATCCATGAGTCTCCATTCATCCTTGATATGAATCTAATTGATAATGAGAAATCATTCTTGAATAATGTTTCTCCAATGAAGAGATTACCATTCCATGTTGTTAAAATACCACCAGATGCACCAACAGATGGAACAAATGTAACAGCCCAGTTTTCACAACAATTAAAATTTTTGTTTTCGGTGTGAATTGTTTGATTGTCTGATTTGTTTGCGGTGTTTGCATCCCAGATTTATCGATCGTCGATTATTTTTCCCCTCTTATCTCGTATCGGACGGAGACCGATCCTTGCCACCTAACACTCAACCTTTGCGACACCGGGTTTCACCCGATCACCGTCGCGAAAACCGCACGAGACCAGCCGCAGCGAACGGAACGAAAACCCTGTTTAATACTTAAACGGGTTATTTTTATAGCGCGCCGGAAATTGTTTTCGGAACGGTTCCAGCCCGAGGTGAACGCCTCCGGCTCGACACGCTGATCGCGCAGTTCGAAGTTTTACCCGAATCGGAGGTACTGCGGACCCCCGGCGGTCAGAAACGTGAGCACCGGACGCCCGAGAGAAAAAACGGAGATGTTTTTGCAGACTGCCAGCCACCTGGGCTATATATAGACCACCCCACCACTTAGGGTTTCCCTAAGCCACTAGCCCCCCCAGATCTGGAAAAACACCCAAATTTTCGTCCAAACAGTAAATATCAGATCTGGATTTCGCCCAATCCGTCCTGGACCGTCAGATCCGAAGATCCGACGGCCCTGGGGATGCCACGTCACCCTTCCAATCTCGTCTCTCCCTCCAGCCGCCTCCCTGCCCGCGGGCTCATCTCTGCGCCGCCGCCTCCCGCGGCCAGCCGGCCGGCCACCGGAGTAGTGGCCACCCTCCTCCTTCTTCCTCTCCTCTCCCGCGCCTCTCCTTTCTCCTTCCTCTCTCTTCTTCTCCCTCTCACCTCCCCTTCTTCTCTTTCTCGCAGGACCAGCCGGCCATGGCTACCCCGAGCCGAGCTCGAAGAGCCGCCTCGCCGTCGGCCGGGACCCCGCCGCGTCTGGTCGCCTGTCGCCTGCGCCCCCTCGTCGACCAGCCCTCCGCCTCGCCGCCAGTGGCCGGCGAGCCACCGGACAGCCGCCGCCGCCCTCCTGCCGGTGGGAGCAGGAGGCTCCCGCAACCGTGGCCACCTCTAGCCGGGTGGGCCGGCCTCTGTCCCCGAGGACCACCGCGCCAGATCCAGGCCCAGGCGCCTCCAGGACCAAGGCCCTGTCCAGATCCGCCGGCCAGATGGGCCCATGGTGAGCTCGGGCCCAAGACTTTTTTTTCCTAAGCTGTGAAAACGACTAAGTCAGAGAGATAATTGCTGCTGATCTGTTTTTGCGATTAGATCTGCGATTAATCCGTAGCTCCGATGAACGTGCCCCCAAAACAAAAGTTGCTCAGTTTTGCGTGCTCTAGAATTCGTATGTAGAAAGTTTTGCATTTGAGCTCGTCTTGATTGTGTATTTGTGTGCTGAACAGGGCATCAGGCCGTTAAACTGCTAATTTTTTCCTGTTAAGTGTTGCTGTTAATATTTTGTTGCAACTTTGCATGATGATTGTGACTCATCCATGATTCTTTTTCCTATGTGTTAAGCATCATGTGTACTTCATTTCCATGCTTTACCATGTCATGTTTTGGTGCTTTAGCTATATTAAATCTTGCTCCAAAGTGGTGATCCTGATGTTATTGTGCTGCTGTTGCTGAAACTGTTATTTTGTTGCAACTTCGGTCGACGAGTGTGTCGCGACCGTTTATCGGAATTGAGTGATTCCAATTGCATATTGTTAAGAATGATGTCTAATTTCATCCCATGTATTGCATTGCCATGATATGCTTGCTGGTCATATAGTTTTTGAGCTCCAAAGTTGCTATGCTGATGTTTTTGACACCCACCTCTGTTTTTCTCTAAGTCTGTTACTTTGCGATGCCATGTTGTTTGCTTAATATCTTTTGATCTATGATGTCTTTTTGCATGATTCCTTTTGCCATGCCCTCCCTGTAATTTCTAATTTAATTGCAAGTCTTTTGTGAGCATAATTGCATTGATTATCTTGTTTATGCAATGCTCTAAAGTGTGCTTCGTGATGTTGGCAGTTTGTGCCCGTAACTTGTTTTGCTCATATCTTTTTAACCGTAACTCCGTTTGGAGTGTGCCTTACATGTAACTTGATTAGTTTTTCGTGTACTTTGTGTTTATGCTATTATTTTCTGTTGTTAACCAACCTAAAATATGGTTTAGGACAGAACAGTACCAAATGTTTTAAATCATCGTGCGGCACTTAAATTGACTAGCATAGATAGTTTACTTTGTGCTTCACCTCTTGCCATGCTTGCTTGAGTTGCCATGTTAATAACTGTTGTTTGATCACCTGCAGCTAAACAACTTGAACCACCGTAAACGTGCGGTATTCGTCGTGTGTGACCGATACCCCACTTAAACTATTAGTAACCGTTCTCGATGATAGATCTGTATCGCGTTGCCGTGTCGTGTGTTGCGTTCTTGATCTCGTATTTCTCCGTAGTAATAGTGGTGCACCGTTGATTGCTTTCCAGTGTTTCCTTCTTGTGTGCCTCCCGCGGTTACTCTCGGAGACGATGCGAGCTTGCGATCGACTACACCTTCGGAATCCGACTATCAACAGGCAAGGACTATACATTACTTATGATCCATTCTATTTCAACCAGCGGTTTGCATGCTAGTCTAGGAAAGGTTCGATGTTTGATCCTACCACATGTTTACACCCTCTTTCAACCCGATATAGCCATGTACCCTCCCAGCAAACTTTGTACTGCTATGTTACTATTGCTCGTTGCTCAGCCCTTATTTAGTATGCATGCTTAGGATGCTACGATGTTACCCTGTTACTCCTGGGTTTGGGATATCACATTCTTATATTGTTGCTGATGATATGATTATTATAATGTTGACTATATTCGACGAAGGATGGAAGGTCTAGGCTATCCCGCCCCGACGCTTTGTTCCATTCGAGTCACCTAGGATCCGAGTTCCGGGTATTGGTTTTAATACTGAGCGTGCCTAAGCGCGTGTGGGATTTTATGGGGTCCCCTTTTCTTACCTACCTAGCTTCAAGCATTTCTAGTGGTGGCCCAAGTTGATTTATCATTTGAAACCGTGTGTGTGCTGGTCAGCTGCCAGTTGTTTACAAACCAACCCGGACCAGTGAGGACTTAGTTCCCTTGCTGGCCCACCTTGTCCGGCTGAGGACCCGGTGTCCCATGTGTGATTAACCGGCTATCCAAACCTGTGACAGACAGTTGAGACCAGATCGAGAGCGCGGCCGGCTCCTGAGATGAAATGTCGACTCACCGGGGGCCACCCGGATTTGTTCGTTATTAGCTAGAGGGACCTGTCATTTCGGATCTCTTGGAACTAAATCGTAAAATGGTTGCCTGTGATGGGTAGCAACTGAGAGTTATGGACGTGCGTGCAGAGCCTCGTAATGGGAAGTTGGTACACCCCAGCAGGGTTAAATCTTTTCGAGAAGCCGTGTCCACGGTTATGGACGACTTGAGACCTACTCCTTGTTCATAGACAACAACAACTGAGACAATTTTAATATAACTTGATCAACGTGTGTGTGCCTTGACTGCTTCTTCTTCGTCGGGATGCGAGGAGGAGGACAAGGATAGGATAGGTGTTATGTTTGCGTAAGTAGTTGATAGCAAGACTTGTTGGAGGCGATTCCTCATCGAATGATTGTCTTCTTATCTTACTCTCTAGATCGTTAGCCACTTCATAAATGCTAGTGCGGCAGCAACCTCACCACTTACCCCTTCCTTACCGTAAACTACTAGTTGTCCTAGAATGACGAGTGATGAAGTCCTTGCTGGGTTAGATGACCACTACAGTTGGATGCTGAGTACCTCTGTACTCATGATACTACCCCCAAACTATTTTCAGGGTTCTGATCGACGACAGGTATCGTGATCGACGTTTCACGTGGAGGCTCGACGACGACTAGTTAGGCGGATCCCGGCGGAGGGCCTGGACCCGTGTGGTTATGGGATCGATGTTTTTCTCTTTGCCACTAGGCTTTGCTTGTAGTCTGTACTCAGACATATATCTTCCGTTGTTGTATTGTATTAAGGCAGTTGTATGCCGATTGTATGAGATGTTGTATCCTTGTATCTGTAATGTTGTGATATCATGTTGGAAATCCGGGGCATATGACTTCGTCAGATGTCGCGGTGGGACCGATATGTGCTTCGTCCCCGGATCTGGATGGAAACCTCTAGATCTGGAACAGTATCGCATATCGGGCCTTACAACAAAATCATACTTGTTGAGGTGTTTAGGGAAAAAGTTGATGATATATCTGCTATCAAAATTCTCTCTTTTTGTTTACTGAAAGCAAATGATGTCACTTCAATCTTCTTTGATTTTGTCTCTAAGGACAAGAAATTTTTCACTGTCATTAATACATCTAATATTCCAATTGATGATATTCTAGTTTCTATTCATTTTGTGAAGGTTGTACTGTATATTCAAAGAGATCCATTGTCACAACCCTAGTTTGGTATGTGCTTTTATTACTAGAAATATTTGCATCATGTTTAAATTCTTTGGTTTAAGAATTGGGGATTTGGAAAAGCCTCAAAAAGATTTTAAATAAAAGACCAGATAAAAAGTTTTTCCAAAATTCCTCCAAACAATTTTGAAAAGTCCTATAAATCATTATGATCATTTTAAAAATGATTTGGGGTCAAACCCATACTCCTGTATTTTTCAAATATTCAAACAGAGGCTTGGAAATTAAATTTAAATGCTATTTGAATTGGATTCAAATAATTTGAATTCCAAAAATCTTCAAAACTTGGGAGTGACTAGTACTAGGTCACATATGTCCAAGATAAAAATTTGAGGATTTTATAAAATGAATTGATATTTAATTCAATTCAAAACAAATATTACAGAAAACAAAACAAAAGAGAAAAGAATAAAAGGGCCGAAGCCACCCACCTCTCTTACCTCCGGCCCACCTGGCCCAAGCGCAGCAGAAGCCGGCCCAGCCTGCCAGGGGCAGGGGCGTCTTCAACCTCTGCCTTCTGGCAGAGGCGTGGCGCGCAGGCCCGCCGCGGCTGCCACGTCCTGCTCGCTCGAGGACCTCCCCGTCCTCATCCCCTCGCCAGGAGAAGCCCCTCGAAGCCCTCCCCCACTTCCCCTTCTCCCTGGACCTCTCCCCTCTCGCCTCGCCGTGTTCTCCGCCGCACCCGAGAAGAGTCGTCGCCGCTGTGCATGCGCCTGCGTGGCCAACGACGCCGAGCCGCCCCGCCGTGCTGTCCAGAAGACCCGCCGCGGTCGACAACGCCATCTCGAGCTCCCAATCGAAGCCGCGGAGCTTCAGCCACGACTTCCGCGACCTCTGTCTCCTGCACGGCCGCCGGCACGCCGTCGCCAAATTCGACGCCGACGCAGCTCCTTCGACCCCGCCGTGCTCCTCTGCATTCTCAGGGTGAGGCCCCGGTTCTTTACCCCCTAACCCCGCTCGCTCTAGCCCCCGGCGTCGCCAGCTCCGTCAAGCCCGAGCTCGGCCGCCGCGTCCCCCTGCTCGCCGGCGTGTTCTCGGCGTCCCCCTGGCCCCCCCATGGCGTCCACGTGAACCGCGAGTTCGAGAGGAGTCGAACGTCGCCTTCCCCGTGGCCTCCCGTGGCCGGAGCCTTCTTCCCGAGCGGACGCCGCCGTCTCCAGTGGTCGCCGGCGGCTAACCGCCGGCCGGTTGGATTAATTAGGGGGCTAACCCCCTGATTAGTTAGGCCTTAGGCCACTGACAGGTGGGGCCAGCCCCCTCTGAATCAAATCAAATTTTTAATTAAAACGGGTTTTAGCCCAGAGAGGATGACAGGTGGGCGCCGCATGTCAGTTGACTGGTCAGCGCCCAGTGATGTCATGCTGATGTCATGCTTGCGCAATAATCCCTTTTCTATTTAATAGAATTTCCAGAAAATGCTTAAATCTTTGAAATTCAATAACTTTTAATCCATAACTCCAAATCAAATAAATTATATATGAAAAATCATCAGAAAAATTCAAGGATTCCAAATATCATACTTTCATGGATGAAAAACACATCTATGATGATGAACCAGTAGCATTTAGCTATATGGCTTATTTGGAATAATTCAAAATCAATGTTTAAATCATTTCAAATTAAATCTTTGCAATGCCAACCTTATCACATGAACATCAGAGGCATATCATGCACATGAACACATGGTTTACCATGTCCAAACATTAGCAAATGCAACTTTGGCTAAATTGAACCACATTTGGAGTTTGAATTTGAATTTCTTATTCAAATCAACTTCAATTAACTTGTTGCAAATTGAACATAGATCACATCAGTACCATGCCATGTTTCATTCTTGAATGTGCATTGCAATGTGATGTTTATACTTTGTTGTCTCGGTGTTTGCTTCTTCTCGATAGATCCATCGCCGGACGTAGTCCCTGTTTTCTCCGAAGAGTGGCACCCCCCGAGTCTCGACAATAAGGCAAGCAAACCCCCTTTGATCATATCTATAAAAACCCAATTTCCGTCTTGTTCTCTTATGCATGATTAGGTTATTCACATGTTACCGTTCTTCCGCTAGTTGAACCCATCCTTTGCATGACCTATCACTGCTACCACAGTATTAAGCAAACCTCAACCTAGCAGATACAAGATTGTTTGTGATCATCATGTGGCCCTTCATCCATGATATGCTATGCCATGCTAGAGTTGTTTGCAATGAAGTTGATCCATCTGGGTGATGTATCGGGATGGTAGTGAACACATGCAACAAGGTGGTAACGTGTTGATGAAGTCACCCTAAAATAAGTGAACAATGAGACGCTGTGTAGGAGTACACAGTGGGTTGTCTCATTTACACTGCCCTAGGCCCCGAGTTCTTGTGTTGTGATCCAAGACACAGATTACTACCACATGTTGGGCTCATTGACCCCTCTCGACCTATTAACTCACCACGACTAAGGTCCAGGATTCGCATGGGTTAACTTTATTCTATTTGCTTTCCTAACGTAGCACGGTTTTAGGCAAGCGCAGTACCATCCGTCGAGGTGGGCTTGTCGGACCGTCCATACATCGTCTGGGTCCTGAACGGAAACCCCGGCCGGATTTCCGATTGGGGTACAACTCAGATAGGCGATTCCCTGGACCAGAGTTGGAGCCGTGAGGTAATGTCGTGGTACTATCCCCGCCGACACCGCTTGAAGGTGACGAGTTCTAGGCGAGAAGTGGTAGCTACGTATGTGAAGAAGTACACCCCTGCAGGGTTAATGAACTATTCGAATAGCCGTGTCCGCGGTTATGGACTGCTTGGAGATCTTTACTTGATTATTAGACAACTCAAATGGATACTCTAAAAATCGCAAGATAAGTGTGAGTGCTTTGGGTTGCTTCCTCGTGGGGAGGTCAAGGAAGGATCCATGGCTGTGTATTGATGTGGTGATCAGGATTAGATGGACTCGTGTGCGCCTTTCATCTCAACTCTGTGTAGTCGTAGTACAGGATAGCCAAGTCAAATCTTTCTGCATTACAACCCCACTTGCCTTTACCTTGATACCTGAGCATGAGTAGTATAGTTCTGACGTAAGTCTTGCTGAGTACGACTTTGTACTCACGTTTGCTTATTCTATGTTTTAGAGACGAGACCACTGACCCTGATGGTGGCCTCCCCCTTCAAGCTCGACATCGACGAAGTTATGTAGTCCCAGACAGCATCCTGGTCCCTCTGGAGGGTCGTTGTGTTTTCTTAAAGGCTTCTTAAGCCATTTGTTAACCTTGTCTTTACTAAGACATAATTTGCTTCCGTTGTTGTATGATGTAATGTTGGATCACAGTGAGGTGATCTCTGTTTGTAAAATCTGATAAAAAAGCTTCCGGAATCACCAAGGCAGCGGAGGGGGTCCACCACAGGGACTCCAGAAGGGTCCCTGGCGCCTCCCCACCCTAGGCCGCGCCAGGGTGCCTCATGGCTGCCCTGTGGGTCCCCTCAACAACCCCCTCCGCCTATATTTAGCCCTCGGGGTGGAAACCCCTAATATAGATCTATTTTCTGCGAACTCGCCTCCGTAGCGCCGCCTCCGCCGTTTCAAGATCGGGGCTGCCTGGAGGAGCTTCCCCGGCACCCTGCCGGGAGGAGGAACCGCCTCCGGGAGACCATCCATACCCATGGACGCCTCCCGGATGTACCGTTAGTAGTCCCCCTTGGACCATGGGTCCGTGACCAGTATCTATGTGATGTACCTCTCCCCTCTTTGTGCTTCCACTTTCGAGACCTCGTGAGCTGCTTCACATGATCGAGGCATTATTGTAATTTCTGTTATTTCTATGCTAAGTTTTCTGGGATCTGATGGATTATGAGACTATGTTCAGATTGTGATGAGTAATATATTTGGTTCTTCTCTCTTATATTTTGTTCTTGAGTAAATTCTTGCATGTTCTCCGTTGCAGTATTTTAGTTTGGCCAAGTAGTTTGCTTGAAACTCCAAGAGGGAGCGTTATGCTTGATTGTGGGTTCAGCCCCTTGATGTCTAGCTTGAGTGACAGAAACATGAGACTAGGGGATGTCCTGTTGCCACGAGGGATAAAACAAGGGTGCTTGTACCCGTGGGTGCAAGGATTGTTTACTTTACGCAAAGTTCTTTTAATGCAGTTGTCTGTTGCTTTGAGTTTACACTTTGGGTGGGATTCACAACTTAATACCAGCGAGATGTTCTGGATAGATATCTCAAGGTGGATGATTAGTAGTAGATGCAGTTGGATTTCGGTCTACTTACCTTGGCGTACTGCCCATTGCTTTTGAGCCCTTCCTTTCTTTGCAGCATAGTTAGCATTGCGGTGCCTTCATAATTCTGTCAATTGCCCAGCTCTGATTTGTTTACCTCGCTAGCACTTTTATCGTCGTTTGGGAGAGAGACATCACTAGTGAAAATCACGGGACCCCGGTCCATCTTCATATCACTGTTTACACCCTTAGTTTACTTTCAGTCTTTACTTTCAGTTGCCACTATTATTATCTCTTGCATTGATCATTTGTAAACAGCAAGGCCGGAGGAATTGATAACTCCTCTGTACACGTTGGGAGCAAAGTTATTTGTTTCTGTGTGCAGGTCCTGTCAACTCCCTAGTCATAAGCTAGCGCCGTTGGCACCTTCTTGTATTTCTGTGAGTCTTACTGGAGACAAACCTTGGTATCTTCACCGAGGGAAATTTATTGCTCTGCTACATCTCACCTTCCACTTGGGGTAACCAACGAGGAGTGAGAGAACTATCCTCACCGTATAAGGCCAATTTCTAGCACCGTTGCCGGGGACTCCAGTCTACAAGATAGGGGAGTTGCACACTATCTTTTATCTTTACTTTTTAGTCTTGTTAGTTTACCTTTCAGTTTTTACTTTTTTGTCCCTTATCAAAAATACCAAAAATACTTGTTACCTTTCTTGTGTGGTCAAGTATGGTAGGAGTTGGTACTATGAGGGAATCCGAGGTCTTGGATTTCCACCAAAGGGACGGGGAGAATATGAACAAGTCATGGGACAGAATATCTAAAGCACATAAAGCAAATATGCGTTGGTTACCTATAAGAATTGTGCTTATAAATTTTTACTTTGGCCTGTTTAAGTGGTGTAAGAACTCTCTTGATCTTATAGCTGAAGGAGACTTTCTAGAGTGTGATGAAGCTAGAGCTCTTGAAATTATACATGGTTTATCTAGTTATTTTGTTTATGATGGTCTTGATACTGTTGTAGACAGAGTTGCTACTATTGAGAAGAGACTTGATGCTCTAGACTTTAAAGGAGTAGAAAAACTAAATCCTCCTAGAGAGGAGATTTTGGAAATAGAAAATGACTAGGATCCTTTTGTTAGGATTGTTATCTATAATCAAAACTTCCTTGTTTTTTGTGACATTGGATCTACAGTTTCTATAATGCCAAGCTTTATTTCTGATTCTTTGTACCTTGCAAGCATGGACAAATTTCCATCTTTCCATGAACATTCTAATGGTGATATTTGTCGGGACCCGGGGTTAGCGTATGGAAGACTCGCTACAACACAATCATATGGCGAGCTGAGAACCGTACCCACTTGTCTAAGCAGACAAGGCCAAGCACAGAACGTTCTCGGAAAGCATCGAACGTGAGGAGCATCCCATCCAGGCCGGATGATCAACTGAAATGGGTCCTCATCATCCGCGCACAAGTCTAAATGATATGGGTGGTGAACTCCCATACTCATAGACAAGTCGCCTCAACCTTACTATCGATTGTATTATAACCCTTACATAGACTTACTCCAGCCCGATCACTTAGTCGGGGTCTAGGGCGAGCTTGATCATCCATCAAAGTGTGCACGTGACAGAGTCACGAGCAATCGCATCGCGATGCCCCAAGCTGCGCACATCTAAGGGCCACTTGGTGTATAAAAGACCGCCAGCCAGATCACAACTAAGGTCTCGAAAACCCATACAAAGACATGCATGTTATAAACATACACGCATCACACATGCCTTGTATGAACAACCGGTATCATTGCAATTCTCTACAAAGTATACATTTTATTGATAACTCTCACAGAGTGCACACAGAGATCACAATCATGTGATCCAACATTACAACATTCAACGGAAGCAGAGTAGGTCTGAGTACAGACAAACTTAACAAATGGCTTAAGAAGCCTTATTTAAACACAAAGCCCTCCACGAGGGAGCCAGTCTGCTAACTGAGACTACACTAGCTTGGTCTTCAGTCGTCGAGCTCGAGGAAGAATCCACCTTCGGGTTCAGTGTGTTCATCTAAAACATAGAATAAGCAAACGTGAGTACAAAGTCTTACTCAGCAAGACTTACATAGGAGCTATACTACTCATGCACATGTATCAAGGGAAAGGGAGGTGGGGTTTCAATGCAGAAGTTCCATCTTTGACTTGGCTAGTCCTGAACTACGAGTACCAGACTTGAGGTAAGAAGCGTACACGAGTCCACTACATCTCTTCAACCAATTACACCAATATGGTGCCTTCCTCGATTTCCCACGAGAAAGCACGCCATAGCACTCACGCTTATCTTGGCAAGTTTTATAAGTATTGTCGGGACCCGGGGTTAGCATATGCAAGTACAGTTAAGACATAGTCATATGGAGAGCCGAGAACCGCACCCACTTGTCTAAGCAGACAAGGCCAAGCACTGAACATTCTCGGAAAGCATCATACGTGAGGGGCATCCCATCCAGGCCGGGTGATCAACTGAGATGGGTCCTCATCGTCCGCACACAATTCAAATGATATGGGTAGTGGACTCCCATATTCAAAGACAAGTCGCCTCAACCATACTACCGACTATCTCAAAACTCTTACATAGACTTACTCCAGCCCGATCACTTAGTCGGGGTCTAGGGCGGGCTCGATCATACCACAAAGTGTGCACGAGAAGGAGTCTCGAGCAATCGCATCGCCATGCCCCAAGATGCGCACATCTAAGGGCCACTTGGTGTATGAAAGACCGCCAGCCAGAACACAACTAAGGTCTCGAAAAGCCATACAAAGACATGCATGTTATAAACATACACGCAGCACACATGCCTTGTATGAACAACATGTACCATTGCAATTCTCTACAAAGTGTACATTTCATTTATAACTCTTATAGAGTACAAACAGAGATCACATACATTACAACACAGGCGGAAGCAAATTATGTCTGAGTACAGACAAGTTTAACAAATGGCTTAAGAAGGCTTATTTAAACACAAAGCCCTCCACGAGGGAACCAGTCGTCTGACTAGGACTAGACTAGTTGGTCTTCAGTCGTCCAGCTCGATGAAGAAGCCACCTTCGGGTCAGTGGCATCATCTAAAACATAGATTAAGCAAACGTGAGTACAAAGTCGTACTCAGCAAGACTTACATAGGAGCTATACTACTCATGCACATGTATCAAGGTAAAGGGAGGTGGGGTTCACTTGCGGAAGTGCCAGCTTTGAATTGGCTAATCCTGAACTACGAGTACCAGACTTTGAGGTAAGAAGCGTACACGAGTCCACTACTTTCTCCAACCAATACACCACTATGGTGCCTTCCTCGACTTCCCCACGAGGAAGCACGCCATAGCACTCACACTTATCTTGGTGCGTTTTAGAAGTATCCAGTTCAAGTTTTCTAATAATCAAGCTAAGCTTTCCAAGCAGTCCATAACCGCGGACGCGGCTATTCGAATAGTTTTGTTAACCTTGCAAGGGTGTACCGCTACACACACATGATCATCATTTACCGCCTTTGATCTCGACACCATTCAAGGGGTGCCAGCGAGGATGCTCACCACAACTGTTACCTCATAGCCGATCTAGTCCGAGAAAGCCGCCTACTTGAGATGGTTAACACAATCGTGAACCCGGCCGGTTTACCGAAGTGGACCCAAGTGATGTGTGCATGGTGCATAAGCCGGTCTCGGATGAGCCGTTCTCTCACTTAGCATCCAGGCCACAGACCTACCAGAACTCCAGACTATTGCGACATCTGGACATCGAAAGGGATGAGTTAGTAAGTTGAGAGGGGTCAGTGAGCCCAATGTGTGGCTGTACTCTTCATCTTGGATCACCACACAAGAACTCGTACTAGGGCGGTGTTCAACGAGACAACCCACCGTGTACTCCTACACAACCTCTCATCGTTCACCTTGTATTAGGGTCGATTCACCAACACTTTTCTACCATCATCAAGGTGATCATTCCCATCCCGACTCACATCAGTACAACATGGTATCATACTAAGCATGCAATAAGCGATAACATTGCAGGGGCCACATGATATCAAACAACTCCTACATTTGCTAGGATTGTGGTTTGCTTACTACTGTGACAAAATGATAGGTCATGCAAAGGAATGGGTTCATCTATGCGGTAGAAACGAAGCATGGTGATCATCCTAAACAAAGCATAAGCGAGACATCAGAGGGAAGTGGGATTTTATCGACATGATCAATGGGGGTTTGCTTGCCTTGCTGACGAGGTTCGAGTTCGGGGTCTTCAACGAAGGTTGCAACCTCTTGCTCCGGTTCCACCTCTACTCGACAAACAAAGCACGAAGTAGCAATCAATATGAATGCAATGCTCAAGCACATGAATGAATGTTGAAACTTGAAGTATAAGTTTTGATGTCTGAGGCAATTCCATTTAAGTGGAGTATATTGCATTTGAAATGCAAATTCAAACTCCACATTTGAATTCAAAAATAACCAAGTTGTATATGACATTGTTTGATCATTTTGAATTATCTTCAAATGTGTATGATATGCCTCTGAAGTGTGATTGAAATGTAGCATGTTGCCATGGTTCAAGTTGCAAAAATATTTGATTTGAATTTGATTTAATTCCATTTAAATCAAATAGCAAATGCTACTGATCACATTTTAAATTCAACTCAAACAGAGTTGAAAGTTGCATATTTGGAAAGATAATTTTCTCCCGATCATTTTTCATATATTATTTGTCCAAATTGGAGTTAATATGAATTTTCTATGAATTTCCAAAGTTTGGGGTATTTTCTGGAATTTCTGGAATTCTTTTAATTCATTTTGATTTTCTGGAAATTCATAAAATGATTTATTGCGTCAGCTGAGATGTGGGTCCAGGGTGTCAGTGACTGGGTTAATTTAACCCGTGGGTTAAATTAATCCAGTGGCTTAATTAAGCCACTGGGCCCACTGGTCAGTGACCCAGGGGATCATTAGCCGAGTGCTTAAGGGCTAACCCACCGGCGGCTTGACGCCGGTGGCCTGGCCACGGCGGCGCACTCGCCGGAATGGCCTAGGGGCCACGGGAGGCCACGGGGAGGACACCATCTTGCTCAGCATCGTCTTCCGCATCTTCTGGAGGCAACAAGGGGTCACGGGGTGGTCGGGCGCGACGACGGCGACGACTCCGGCGGAAACAGAGAACCGGCGAGGTCCTAGTCGAGGCTAGGGGGCACGGATTGGGCTGAGCTCGTGTGCGTTCGAAAGCTGGAACACCCACGAGTCAAACGCGCGCACTGGGGTGTCGCGAGGAGCACGAGGGCGAGCTCTAGCTCAACCATGGCGGCGACGAGCTCGGTTCTCATGGCGGATTTGGCTAGAGGGGCTACGGGGTGCTAGGAGCTTGGGGGAAAAACTCAGAAGCTCACCGCGGATCGAACAGAAGCAACAGCAAGCTCGGGGAGGCTTCAACGGCGGCGAATCGACGACGGCGAGCTCGCGGGTCCGGCGAGTTCTCGGTGAAGTTTGCGTCTCGTCTGGCCCGAATTGATGCGTCTCCTGCTGCTAGTCGTCGAAGTCGAGGACGAGGAGCACGGTGGACTTGCTGGCTTGAGCTCTAGGGCACGGTGGCCACGCGGGGGCTCGACGGCGCTCCGGTGAGGCTTCGGGCGGCGACGGATTCGAGCACGGGAGGAGGAGGAGGAAGCTCTGGAGGGGGGGAATGGACTGCGGAGGCTGCGGGGAGTCTCCAGGTGCGAGAAGAGGCCACGGGGAGGCCTGGAAGCTCCTCGACGGCGACGTGGCGTCCCCAGCTAGCTCGGTGGCATTCCACCGAGCAGCTTGGAGGCGCGGGAGGGGGAAGAAGACGCCCCTGCCCTTGTGGGCCGGCTGGGCTGGGGTGGGCCTGCTTCGCCTGGGCGCAAGGTAAGGTTTTCTGATTTCTTTTCTATTTTTCTTTTCTGACATTTGTTCTGTTTAGCTAAAATAAATAGCTCAACATTTTATTAAATGCTGAAAATTTTTATGTGGCCTCATAATAATATAGACTAGCCCCTCATAAAGTTTCAACATTTTTAAAATTCTAATAATTTGAATCTTAAATCAAATAGGGGTATTTCTTTAATTCCAAGGCACTGTTTGAATATTTGAAAAATCTATGAGCATGGGGTGGGTCCCACATCACTTGATATGTGATCACACTCATTTATAAGACTTTTCAAAAATCTAACATGAAATTTTGGAAAAGATTTTTATCTGGCCTTTTGAATTAATTCAACTTGGGGGTGTTCCTTCTCCCATTTGGATTTTGAAGTTGATTTCCTTTGAAAATTTGACATGATGCAAGGTTACTTGATCCTAGCACATTACCTAACAGAGGGTTCTGACAAGTATCCATTGAAGTTGTCTAATAATCAAGCTAAGCTTTCCAAGCAGTCCCTTACCGCGGACGCGGCTATTCGAATAGTTTTATTAACCCTGCAGGGGTGTACCGCTACACACACATGACCATCAGTTGCCGCCTTTGATCTCGACACCAATCAAGGGGTGTCAGCGAGGATGATCACCAGAACTGTTACCTCATAGCCGCCTACCTGGGTTGGCTACCACTATCGTGAACCCGGCCGGTTTACCGAAGTGGACCAAGATGATGTGTGCGTGGTGCATAAGCCGGTCTCGGTTGAGCCGTTATCTCACTTAGCAGCCAGGCCAGAAACCTACCAGAACTCCGAACTACTGCGACATCTGGACATCGTAAGGGATGAGTTAGTAGGTTGAGAGGGGTCAGTGAGCCCAATGTGTGGTTGTACTCTTCATCTTGGATCACCACACAAGAACTCAGACTTAGGGCAGTGTTCAACGAGACAACCCACTATGTACTCCTACACAACCTCTCATTGTTCACCTTGTATTAGGGTAGATTCACCAACACATTTCCACCATCATCATCATGATTTCTACCATCCCAACTCACATAACAGTATCAACATGGTATCACTCTAAGCATGCAATAAGCAGTAACAATTGCAGGGGCCACATGATATCAATCAACTCCTACATTTGCTAGGATTGTGGTTTGCTTACTACTGTGACAAATTATAGTTCATGCAAAGGAATGGGTTCATCTATGCGGTAGAAACGTAGCATGGTAATCATCCTAAACAATGCATAAGCGAGATTGAGAGGGAAGTGGGATTTTATCAACATGATCAATGGGAGTTGCTTGCCTTGCTGACGAGGTTCGGTATCGGGGTCTTCAACGAAGGGGGCAACCTCCTTTCCCGGTTCCACTTCTACTCGACAAACAACAAACAAGGAAACAATATAAATACAATGCACAATCACATGGTTGAAGGTTGAAACTTGATGTATATGCTTCTGATGTGTGAGGGAATTCCATTTAAAAGAAGTGTATTGCAAAGGTTTTGCAAATTCAAACTCCATTTTGAATTTAAAAGGAATCCATATGCATTGTTCTCTCTGTTCTCCCAATTTAAAATGGTCAAACATGAAAACAAAGTGCATATTCAGAATCCTTGCATTTTTCTGATAATTTTACATATATTATATGTTTAATTTAGAGTTAAAATGAATTAGTTATGAATTTCCAAAGTTTAATTCTTTTTCTGGATTTTCTGGAATTATTTTAAATAGAAAATCATTTACTGCATCAGCATGTCCTCATGCTGGTGTCAGGGGGCCACTGACCAGGGGGTCCCACCTGTAAGTGTCACTGTGTGTTAATTAAAACGTTTTTATTTGATTTAAACTAATCTAGTGATTAGCCAGGGGATGGGCCCACATGTAAGTGTCTCTCGGGGGGATTAGCACTAAGCTAATGACGTCCACGTCATCTCGCCGGCGGCTAGTCGCAGGTGGCAACCCGACGCGGCGGCGACGCACGGGACGGCGGCTCCGGCCACCATTTGGCACGCCGCGACCACCAAACGGGATCCCAGGCACGCGCGCTTCATCTAAGATAGACGAGCAGCACGGGGGCTCACCGTAAGGACGTCGGCGATGAGCAAAGGCGGCGGCGGCAGCACGGCCGTGGTGCAGATCTTGCTGTGGTGCACCATTTGAGCCACGGTTGGGCGCTTTCGAAGCAGCACACCAAGGAGAAGGTGATGGACAAGGTCTAGAGCTCGATGGCGTAGCGGGAGCTCATCGACATGGACCACGGCGGCGAGAAGCTTCGGCTCTCATGGTGGATCCGGCTACAGCTGCGGGGAAGGCGCGGGACAAGAGGGGTTTTGCTCAGAAGCTCACCCTGAGTGCAACGGCCGTGACGGCTTGCTCAGGGAGGTCCTGGTGGTGGAGAATCTGTCGATGGCGCGCCGCGGCCGTAGTTGAAGAAGGCGAGTCGATTCCTTGTCTCCAGGCGCTCCGCGCTCCTGATTTCTTGCAGGGTGACGAAGACGAAGACGGCGAGGAGGATGGACAAGCTTCGGGGACCTAGCTCGGGCTCGGGCTGCGAGTCTCCATGGCCATGGCCTACGGTGCTCTCGGGGTTCCTCGCGGGAGAGCTGTGGAGAGGTGGAGAGGCGATGGGAGGAGAGGGAATGAACGTGGCAGGTTCCAGGGCGTCTCCAGGCGCGACTAGAAGGCTCGGGAGGCGCCAGGCAGGTAGGCTGGTGCTCGCCGGCGTCGGCTTGCCCTCCACCGGTGGGAAGACGACAATGGGGGGCTGCGGGCTGGGCCAGGCTAGTGGGCCGCGGGCGATGAGTTGGGCCGAAATGGCCAGGTGAGCTTTTTTGTTTTTATTTCTTTTCTGTTTTTCTTCTGCTATTTGTTTTGGCACTACTAAATAAATAGCGAACCATTTTATAAAATTCTAAAACTTTTTACATGGCCTCATAATATATTAGGCTAGACACTGGTAAAGTTTGAACATTTTTAAAATTCAACTTATTTGAACTTTAATTCAAATAGGGGTTTAAATATAAATCCATGCTCCTGTTTGAATATTTGGAAAATCCATGAGCATGGGGTTGGTCCCACATCACTTGATATGTGATCACACTCATTTATGAGACTTTTCAAAAATGCAAAAAGGAATTTTTGGAGCAACTTTTATTCTAGCCATTTGAATTAAATTCATCTGGAGGGTGTTCCTTCTCCCATTTGAGTTTGAATTTGAATTCCATTTGATTTTCGTTGATGAATGCAAGGTGACTTTGATCCTAACACAATACCTAACATAGGGTTCTGACAATATTTCTGAGATCCAGGGAAGATTGAAAGATGTCCAGGTCATGTTTCTTAAAAGAAGTGTGGAGATTGATTTCTTCATCATGAAGGCCAATCGAGGAAATATAGTGCTTGGGAGGGACTTCCTCCGAGCCATGAAAGGCTTCGTTGATATGGGTAAAGGACAAATACGTTTGCATGGTAAAGCAAAAGGTACGTACCTTTTACCTCGGAAGAACAAGGACTTGCTTATTAAAAACTCTTTTGAGATCCTTGGTGAACCTTCCGATGATTTTGGAGAACTTTGATCTTCTGTTTTAAGCCTAGCTAATGGCTCTAAAGAAGCGCTTTCGGGAGGCAGCCCGCAACGAATTTAGGTTTTTATTTTTGCTTTTCTTCTGTTCTTAGTGGTCCTGATGATTGTTACTACTGTAGAAACATCATTGTATCTTTATTTTTCAAGTTTTGTGCCTTTTATAGCCTCATACGACAAGGGGAGTGAAAGTTGTGACATGCTGTCCAGAAAACAGATTCTCTCCTCGTGACTAGAAAAATCAGAGAAAAATCCCAGTTCATCTTTTTGATCTGAATTTTTTACACAGCCTGCTCTATACAATTACGAAACTTTCGTATGTTCTGCGTTTTTTTATTTGAGTTGCAGAAGTATCCCTAAAAAATTATTTTCTACCATCTGGTCTGTTTTTCACAGATTCTGTGCTGTTTTGCCTTTTCTTCGTTTTGCAAACCTTAAACTTGCTTTTTCTTTAAAAAAACTTTTTGGAAATCTTGAGAAACAGTAGCTCTTCAATATTATCTTTGTTTACAGTAGAGAATTTTTTTTATTTTAGTTGGGCACTAACCTCTCTAATCTGTCTACAATGAGTTATGTATGGAGGGAGTTCTCAAGTGCGCGATGGGAGATGATAAAAGAAGATCTTGGAGTGTCAAACGCTCAAGCTTGGGGATGCCCATGTGCACCCCCAATAAATATTCAAGGGGACTCAAGCGTCTAAGATTGGGGAAGCCCCCGTGCATCCCCTTCTTCATCAACAATTATCAGTTCGTCCCTCGTTGCACTATATTTTTATCACTTCATGCGTTGTGTGCTATACTTGGACCGTCTCGATCTTCACTTTTCTAGGTTTTTTTTGCTTTGTTTCCTGTAGTAACAAGTTAGACCCCAGCTTACTCTTTTGTGTGGGAGAGATACACGCTCCGCTTGAACTAGAACTCCTCATAGGATTTGCATGCTTATTCTTTTAGCTGTGAGTTGTTCTTTTTCTCATCTTAACTGTTGCTCTGTTTAGTTGTAGTGCTTTAGTTTTTCTAGAGCTTTTCTTTTTTCTTAGGTTGAACTTTCTATATGTTGCATGCTTTATCTTGTTAGAGAGTTTGCCTGTTGCACTGAGTTTTGTGTCTTGACTAGAAGTAGGTAGTTGAAGTTGCTATTCTCTTTGTAGTAGTAACTTGCATTAGTTTTGAGGTATTGATGTAACAGCCCAGATTTCACATAAATTAAGAATTTTGTTTTCGGTGTGAATTGTTGGATTGTATGATTTGTTTGTGGTGTTTGCATCCCCGATTTATCGATCGGCGATTATTTTTCCCCTCTTATCTCGTATCGGACAGAGACCGACCCTTGCCACCCTGACACTCGACCTTTGCGACACCGGGTTTCACCCGATCACCGTCGCGAAAACCGCATGATACCAGCCGCAGCCAGGAACGAAAAACCCCGTTTAATGAGTAAACGGATATTTTTATAGCGCGCCAGAAAGTGTACTCTGAACGGTTCCAGTGCTAGGTGAACAGCGCCGGCTCGACAAGCTGATCGCGCAGTTCAAAGTTTTACCCGAAACGGAGGTCCTGCGAACCCCCGGCGGTCAGAAACGTGGAGTACGGCGCGCGCGAGAGAAAAACCGGGGATGTTTTTGCAAACTGCCAGCCACCTGGGATATATAAATACCACCACACTCCCACCGCCACTTAGGGTTTCCCCTAAGCCAAAATTGCAGCCACCCCCCTCACCATAGCCCCAATTTTCGCATTTTTACCCCATTTTCGTCCAACCCCAATCCCATCTGATCTGGACCAGAGAATCGGCTGATCCAACGGCGCAGATTAGCCCTGGACACCACCGGCCGACGCACCCAGCAGGTCGCCGCCTCACTCCGGTGAGCCCCCTTGGCCTCGCCTTCCTTCTCCTCCTCATCTTCACTCCCTCCCCTCTCCCTGTGCAGCGCCACCGCCTTGGCCACCATGGCCGGAACCCGTGCTGCGCCGCCACCATGGCCCGGCCGCCCCAAGCCTGAACAAGGCCGCCCCGCCCCCTAGACCCGCACGCCAGCCGCGGACCCCCGCCGCCTCCTCTGCACTGCGCCGCCGCGCCGGACCGGCCCGCCGCCGTCCAGTAGTCCCACTACGGACGTCGTCGTCGTTGGGATCAGGGGATCCCGATCCGCCGCCCGATCCAGCCGCCTGGTGGCCGGCCTGCTCCATCGTGGCCCAGCGCCAGGCCAGGGTGGGCCGGCGAGCCCACCTCCAGGCCCATTCCGCCAGGCCGCCTCCAGGACAACCTGGGCCGAAGCCCATGGCGTGAGGCCCCTTTTTTTGTTATTTTTTTTCCCTGTCTGTTATATATTTTTGCTAAGTCTGAGATTATTGTGCCGTATTTTTGCGATGCGAATATCTTTTAAACGGTAGCTCGGATCGCGACGCGTTACACATGAAACTTGCTTACTTTTTTGTGTAGTTTAATAAAATGTGCTTTTTTCATGTTTGACTTTGTTTACATGCTTTTTACCTGCTAATTACATGCCATTCCACTTTAAACTTTAATTGCCATAACTTTTTATCCGTTGCTCAGATAATTTTTTTTCTTATATGTAACTTGACTAGAATTGCGTGTAGTAGGTTGTGTTTATGCTGTTCTTGCTTGCTAATAAAAATAATAAAATATTGTTTAGGGGAAAACAGTACCAAACATATTTATTTGGCAGCGTAAATAGCGATATGCCATGTCTAGGAATTTTTACCCGCTTAACTTGACTAGTATAGGTAGATTATTTATGTTTCATCTTTTGCCATGTTTGTGTGCTATGCCATGCTTGAGTGAGTTGCCATGTTAACAACCTTTGTTGATCACTTGTGGCTAAACAACTTGAACCTTTCCAAATGTGCGGTATCGTCGTGTGTGATGAGTACTCCACTTAACCTGCTAGTAACCGCTCTCGACGGTAGGTGCGATGTCTCGTGTTTCCTTCTTGTTGATGCTTCCTCGTGTTTGCTCCGTAGTAATAGATGCTTGCTCGTCGATTGCCTTTTCCAGTGTTTCCCTCTTGTGTGCTTCCGCTGGTACCTTTCGGAGATGATGCGAGCTTGCGATCAACTACACCTTCGGAACCCGACTTATCAACAGGAAAGGACTATGCATTACTTATGATCCATTCTATTTCAACTAGTGGTTTGCATGCTAGTCTAGGATAGGTTCGATGTTTGATCCTACCACATGTTTACAACCTCTTTCAAACCGATACAACCATGTCCCCTTCCAGCAAACAATGTACTGCTATGTTACTATTGCTCGTTGCTCAGCCCCTGCTTAGTATGCATGCTTAGGATGCTACAATGTTACCCTGTTACTCCTTGGTTTGGGATATCACATTATTATATTGTTGTTGATGATATGATTACTATAATGTTGACTATATTCGACGAAGGATGGAAGGACTAGGCTATCCCGCCCCGATGCTTTGTTCCATTCGAATCACCTAGGACCCGAGTTCCGGGTATTGGTTTGAAGACTGAGCGTGCCTAACCGCGTGTGGGATTTTATGGGGTCCGCTTTTCTTACCTACCTAGCTTCAAACATTTCTAGTGGTGGCCCAAGCTGATTTACAATCTAAAACCGTGTGTGCGCTGGTCGGCCGCCAGTAGTTTTCCAACCAACCCGGACCGGTGAGGACATAGTTCCCTTGCTGGCCCACCTTGTCCGGCTGAGGACTCGGTTTCTGATGTGTGATTAACCGGCTATCCAAACCTGCGACAGACGGTAGAGACCGATTCGAAAGCGCGGCCGGCTTTTGAGTTGGGTGTCGACTCACCGTGGGCCTCCCGGATTTGTTCGTTGTTAGCTAGAGGGACCTGTCGTTTCGGATCTCTTGGAACTAAATCATAAAATGGTTGCCTATAATGGGTAGCAACTGAGAGAGATGGGCGTGCGTGTGGAGCCTTCTAATGGGCAGTTGGTACACCCCTGCAGGGTTAAATGTTTTCGAGAAGCCGTGTCCACGGTTATGGACGACTTGGAACCTACGTCTTGTTCATAGATAACATTCAACTGAATCATAACTATAACTTGATCAACGTGTGTGCGTGCCTTCACTGCTTCTTCTTCGTCGGGATGCGAAGAGGAGGACAAGGATATTATAGGTGTTATGATTGCGTAAGTAGTTGATAGAAAGACTTGTTGGAGGCGATTCCTCATCGAATGCTTGGCTTCTTATCTTACTCTCTAGATCGTTAGCCACTTCATAATGCTAGTGCAGCAGCAACCCCACCACTTACCTCATCCATACCGTAAACTACTAGTTGTCCTAGAATGACGAGTGATGAAGTCCTTGCTGGGTCAGTTGACCACTACAGTTGGATGCTGGGTACTTCTGTGCTCATGATACTAACCCCAAACTCTTTTCAGGGTTCTTGATCGACAACAGGTATGGTGATCGACGTTTCACGTAGAGACTCGACGAAGACTAGTTAGGCAGATCCCGACGGAGGTCCTGGACCCGTGTGGTTATGGGAATCGATGGTTTTCTCTTTGCCACTAGGCATTTGATTGTAGTCTGTACTCAGAAATATACCTTCCGTTGATGTATTGTATTTAAGGCAGTTCTATGCCGATTGTATGAGATGTTGTATCCTTGTATCTGTAATGTTGTGATATCATGTTGGAAATCCGGGGCATATGACTTTGTCATATGTCGCGGTGGGACTGATATGTGCTTCGTCCCCGGATCTGGACGGAAACATCTAGATCTGGAATAGTACCGCATATCGGGCCTTACAACTTGGTATCAGAGCCTTACCGACCGTAGGATCCCTTTTCTGGACGAAGTCGAGTCTAGAAAAAAACTATTTTGTAGTTACTAAGTTATTTATCGGAGAGTAGGATTCCTTTTACTCCTAACCCTTTCTCTGGTCAGGACAAATGTCGTAAGTGTTTTAAATTCTCGCCTTATCCCCTTCAAACTCTAGGATCTCGAGTGTGTGGAGTATCGGAACCGTTACAATGACTTGCTTGCAGCGTATTGTCTCGATTCCGATCTCAGGTTGGGGAATCCTATAGTACCTTTAGTTCTTCCAACTCTGATTTACATCTTGTTCGCCCGTGCCATCGATCCTTTTGCTCAGTGTTTTCACGACTTGCGTCGAAATGCACTGTCCTTTGATCCAGCGTTCATTGTCGTTCTCCCTCTTGAAACTGACGGATTCGTTTTTCCGACGATGTCGTCTCGCTGCGGAAATTTATCTCGATGGAAGTTTGACGTCCACATGGAGCAGAGTCCCTTGTTGGTGGTGTTGAAGATCGTCGACTCTTTTTTTGTCCCCCCTTCTCCCCCGGATCGTCCAAGATCTCGGGACGATATCCCTTGTTGGTGGTGTTGTATTGTAACAATCCAGATTTCACAAAAATTAAAAAATTTGTTTTCGGTGTGAATTGTTGGATTGTATGATTTGTTTGCTGTGTTTGCATCCCCGGCTTATCGATCGGCGATTATTTTTCCCCTCATATCTCGTATCGGACGGAGACCGACCCTTGCCACCCTGACACTCGACCTTTGCGACACCGGCTTTCACCGGATCACCGTCGCGAAAACCGCACGATACCAGCCGCAGCCAACGGAACGAAAAACCCTGTTTAATAAGTAAACGGGATATTTTTATAGCACGCCGGAAAGTGTACTCGGAACGGTTCCAGCGCTACGTGAACGCCGCCGGCTCGACGCGCTGATCGCGCAGTTCGAAGTTTTACCCGAAACGGAGGTCCTGCGGACCCCCGGCGGTCAGAAACGTGGAGTACCGCGCGCGAGAGAGAAAAATAGGGGATGTTTTTGCAAACTGCCAGCCACCTGGGCTATATAAAGACCACCACACTCCCACCCCCACTTATGGTTTCCCCTAAGCCAAAATTTCAGTCACCCCCCTCACCATAGCCCCAATTTTCGCATTTTTACCCCATTTTCGTCCAACCCTAATCCCATCTGATCTGGAACGTCGGATCGGTTGATCCAACGACCCAGATCAGCCCTGGCCTCCACCTCCCACCTCTCCACCATCCTCCCGCACGCCAGCCCGTGGGAATCGCCGCCGCTCCGCCTCGTCCAACTCCGGCGCGGCCGTCCGTCCGACGCACCCAGCAGGCGGCCGCCTCGCTCCGGTGAGCCCCCTTGGCCGCGCCTTCCTTCTCCTCCTCATCTTCTCTCCCTCCCCTGTCCATGTGCAGCGCCGCCGCCTTGGCCACCATGTCCGGAACCCGTGCTTCGCCGCCACCATGGCCCGGCCGCCCCAAGCCCGAGCACGGCCGCCCCACCCCCTGGACCTGCACGCCAGTCGCGGACCCCCGCCGCCTCCTCTGCACTGCGCCGCCGCGCCAGACCGGCCCGCTGCCGTCCAGTAGTCCCACCGCAGACGTCGTCGTCGTTGGGGTCAGGGGATCCCGATCCGCCGCCCGATCCAGCCGCCTGGTGGCCGGTCTGCTCAAACGTGGCCCAGCGCCAGGCCAAGGTGGGCCGGCGAGCCCACCTCCAGGCCCAGTCCGCCAGGCCGCCTCCAGGCCAACTTGGGCCTAAGCCCAAGGGGTGAGCCGCTTTTCTTTTTCTTGTATTTTTTGTTTTTGTTTTGTTATTTTATTTTTTCCCTGTCTATTATATATTTTTGCTAAGTCTGAGATTATTGTGCTGTATTTTTGCGATGTGAATATCTTTTAAACGGTAGCTTGGATCACGACGCGTTAAACATGAAACTTGCTTAGTTTTAATAAAATTTGATCATTTTAATTATTGACTTTGTTTACATGCTGTTTACCTTCTAATTACATGCCATGCCACTATAAACTGTAATTGCCATAACTTTTTATCCGTTGCTCCGATAAAAATGTTTCTTATATGTAACTTGACTAGAATTGCGTGTAGGTTGTGTTTATGTTGTTCTTGCTTGCTAATAAAAATAATAAAATATTGTTTAGGGGAAAACAGTACCAAACATATTTATTTTGCGGGGTAAATAGCGATATGCCATTTGTAGGAATTTTTACCCGCTTAACTTGACTAGTATAGGTAGATTATTTATTTTTCATCTCTTGCCATGTTTGTGTGCTATGCCATGCTTGAGTGAGTTGCCATGTTAACAACGTTTGTTGATCCCTTGTATCCAAATGTGCAGTATCGTCGTGTGTGATGAGTACTCCACTTAACCTGTCAGTAACCGTTCTCGACGGTAGGTGCAATGTCTCGTGTTCCCTTCTTGTTGATGCTTGCTCGTGTTTGCTCCATAGTAATAGATGCTTGCTCGTCGATTGCCTTTTCCAATGTTTCCCTCTTGTGTGCTTCCGCGGGTACCTCTCGGTGATGATGCGAGCTTGCGATCAACTACACCTTCGAAACCCGACTTATCAACAGGCAAGGACTATGCATTACTTATGATCCATTCTATTTCAACCAGCAGTTTTCATGCTAGTCTAGGATAGGTTCGATGTTTGATCCTACCACATGTTTACAGCCTCTTTCAAACCGATACAGCCATGTCCCCTCCCAGCAAACCAGGTACAGCTATGTTACTATTGCTCGTTGCTCAGCCCCTTCTTAGTATGCATGCTTAGGATGCTACGATGTTACCCTGTTACTCCTTGGTTTGGGATATCACATTATTATATTGTTATTGATGATATGACTATTATAATGTTGACTATATTCGACGAAGGATGGAAGGTCTAGGCTATCTGTAAGGCCCGATATGCGGTACTGTTCCAGATCTAGATGTTTCCATCCAGATCCGGGGATGAAGCACATATCGGTCCCACCGCGACATATGACAAAGCCATATGCCCCGGATTTCCAACATGATATCACAACATTACATATACAGGATACAACATCTCATACAATCGGCATACAACTGCCTCAAGTACAATACAACAGCGGAAGATACATGTCTGAGTACAGACTACAGTCAAATGCCTACTGGCAAAGAGAAAACATCGATCCCATAACCACACGGGTCCAGGCCCTCCGCCGGGATCCGCCTAACTAGTCGTCGTCGAGTCTCCACGTGAAACGTCGATCACCATACCTGTTGTCGATCAGAAACCTGAAAAGAGTTTGGGGGTAGTATCAGGAGTACAGAGGTACTCAGCATCCAACTGTAGTGGTCATCTGACCCAGCAAGGACTTCATCACTCGTCATTCTAGGACAACTAGTAGTTTACGGTAAGGAAGGGATAAGTGGTGAGGTTGCTGCCGCACTAGCATTTATGATGTGGCTAACGATCTAGAGAGTAAGATAAGAAGCCAAGCATTCTATGAGGAATCGCCTCCAACAAGTCTTGCTATCCACCTACTACGCAAACATAACACCTATCCTATCCTTGTCCTCCTCTTCGCATCCCAACGTAGAAGAAGCAGTCAAGGCACACACACGTTGATCAAGTTATATTAAGATTATCTCAGTTGTTGTTGTCTATGAACAGGACGTAGGTCTCAAGTCGTCCATAACCGTGGACACGGCTTCTCGAAAAGATTTAACCCTGCAGGGGTGTACCAACTTCCCATTACGAGGCTCCGCACGCACGCTCATTTCCCATTTGAAACTCATGCACATACGTCTGTCGGGTAGCTCCTTACAGATGTCTTTTCAAAACACACCGGGCCAGCGAGGACATAGCTTCTCTGTTGGTCCAATCTGACCGGTTGAGGACCCGGTCTCATAAGAGAACTAACCGGTAATCCAAACCTGGAGTCAGACGGTAGAGACTAGATCTAGAGCGCGGCCGGCTCCTGAGCTGGATGTCGACTCACCGGGGGCCACCCGGATTTGTTCGTTGTTAGCTAGAGGGACTTTTCGTTTCGGATCTCTTGGAACTAAATCATAAAATGGTTGCCTGTGATGGGTAGCAACGTAATGGGCAGTTGGTACACCCCTGCAGGGTTAAATATTTTCGAGAAGCCGTGTCCACGGTTATGGACGACTTGGAACCTACGTCTTGTTCATAAATAACATTCGACTTAATCATAACTATAACTTGATCAACGTGTGTGTGTGCCTTGACTGCTTCGTCTTCGTCGGGATGCGAACAGGAGGACAAGGATAGGATAGGTGTTATGATTGCGTAAGTAGTTGATAGAAAGACTTGTTGGAGGCGATTCCTCATCGAATGCTTGGCTTATTATGTTACTCTCTAGATCGTTAGCCACTTCATAATGCTAGTGCGGCAGCAACCTCACCACCTACCCCATCCTTACCGTAAACTACTAGTTGTCCTAGAATGACGAGTGATGAAGTCCTTGCTGGGTCAATTGAGCACTACAGTTGGATGTTGAGTACTTCTGTACTCATGATACTACCCCCAAACTCTTTTCAGGGTTCTTGATCGACAACAGGTATGGTGATCAACGTTTCATGTGGAGACTCGACGACGACTAGTTAGGCAGATCCCGGCGGAAGGCCTGGACCCGTGTGGTTATGGGGATCGATGGTTTTCTCTTTGCCACTAGGCATTTGATTGTAGTATGTACTCAGACATAAACCTTCCGCTGATGTATTGTATTTAAGGCAGTTGTATGCCGATTGTCTGAGATGTTGTATCCTTGTATCTGTAATGTTGTGATATCTTGTTGGAAATCCGGGGCATATGGCTTTGTCATATGTCGCGGTGAAACCGATATGTGCTTCGTCCCCGGATCTGGAACATTACTGCATATCAGGCCTTACAACTGACTAGAGTAATGTTTGAACTTTTGGTGTCAAGAGCTCAAACCTATTAGTGATAGATGTCGTATTTTGGGCAAACCTCGTGTTTTTCGAAAACCAAAAACCCCTGTTGAGAACTCTAGCTACTAGATGGATCACTAACCTCTGGAGGGTTCGAATATTAGAGTACACTCACGTACCATGAGTCGAGGATGTGCAAGGATAACCAAACACCCATACACTCCTCCTCAGGGTACTTGTCTCTTTGTGAACCTCCTTATTAGATTGAGAGTTGCCGATAATAAGTGCATGAGTTCTTCGGACTAATGTGAGTATTCGAAAGTTGACACTTCCACCCACCTATACTTTTTCTAGCCTCTTCGGTACCGTGCATTGCCCTTTCTCACCTAGAGAGTTGGCGCATACTTCGTCGGTGCATCCAAACCCTTGGCACGATACGCTCTGTCATCATAAGCCTCCTTATATCTTTCCTCAAAACATCCACCATACCTACCTACAAGGCATTTCCATAGCCTTTCTGAGATACATTGCCATGCAACATCCATATTCTCATGACTTGATCTTCATGTCATACATGCTACTTGCTGTATCGATGAGCCGCATGCTAGTTGAGCCTTGCCCTAATCATTGCTACATGACGCGCTAGTATCATTGCATATCCTGCTATCCTGGCAGAGGCATACATTTGCATCATGCTAGTTATATCTTCTTTATGTGAGTACCTTTGTAAAGTGTGAAAGATCTCCTATATTCTTGTAAAATATAGAGTGTTGCCCCTAAAGTGAGGAAAAGATCCCAAAGAGGACAAAATCAAAAGATCCCAAAGAGGACAAATGAGAGTTAAATAGAAAGAGCCATTGAGGCCACCAAAAATTTACAAAAAATAGAAAAAAGACCAAAAGAAAAATAAAAACAGAGAAGGGGGCACAATACTATTCCTTTTGCGATATCCACACTAGTACTTCATCCTCTATCCCTTGTACTCCATAGAGATCATCATCATGCATATAGCTATGTGGGGACCTTCACACTATAGAACTTGGCTTGTATATTCCAATGATGAGCCTCCTCAAACGAGCTCTAGGTCTTCTTGAGCAAGCAAGTTAGATGCATCCCACTAGTTCCCCTGGAGAGCTTTTAGCTCACATGTGCATCCGTTGCACGGCAATCCCTACTCCTCAAATCATATCTATCATATGGCCTTCTCTCGCCTATGATTGTCCTCATTGATGTGAGCCTTTCACACCTTTTTTGTCTTCCTCCTCCACCTTCTTTCTGTTTTGCCTTTTAGGTGTCAACTTTCTTGCTCACGCTCATCCATTGCATGAGTGCTCAAAATATTGAAAGGGAGTGGATCAGTTTGACTTGTACCTGACTAGTGGTCTGGGGACGAGTCAAGATAAGAATCCAAAGGAGACCAAGTGTGAAACTTTAGTAGATAGTTGTTCTCAACAACCTTTTTTATCTCTTTTTCCCAGCCCCCTGCTTGCACGCAAACAACATCTGGAGACATTCGAGTCACGGACAGCGAGAGCTCTTGCACCTTTTGTTCTTTTGTTGCTTGTGTCAATGCTAATATAGACTCTTGCTTGTTAAGACTTGAATTGAATTGCATGCTTTAATTGCTTTACTTAAAAGTCCCTATATGGTTGTGTGGCATGTCACCACAGAAATTATGCTTGTTATCATTTACCTACTCGAGGACGAGCAGGAATTAAGCTTGGGTATGTTGATACGTCCCAAACGTATCTATAATTTCTGCTTGCTCCATGCATGTTTTGTGTGACTTTGCCATGATTTTCTTGAACTTTCATACACTTTTGAGCATATTTAATATAATCTATTAACCCAGTGCACCCATCTGCCAGTTGTTGATTTTTTCTTTTTTTGTATTTCAGGGTTTCCGGCCATTAAAAGTGCTCCAAACAATCTGGAAAATCAGATAAAAAATCAGCGACCCGGAAGATTCCGGAATCACCAAGGTAGAGGAGGGGGGCCACCACAGGGACTCCAGAAGGGTCCCTGGCGCGGCCCCACCGTAGGCCGCGCCAGGGGGCCTCCTGGCTGCCCTGTGGGTCCCCTCGACACCCCCCTCTGCCTATCACTACTAGGGAATAGCCTTATAGTGGCGCACTGTTTTTGAGTTTAGTGGCGCATTAGGGATGCGCCACTAACTACAAGCCACTAATAAGGGCTTAGAGGTGGCGCATTCTGGATGCGCCACCCCTAAGGTCCTTAGGCGTGGCGCATCTCATAATGCGCCACCTCTAAGCTCTTAGGGGTGGCGCATTCTGGTATGCGCCACGCCTAAGGGCCTTAGGGGTGGCGCATTTGAAGTGCGCCACTAAGTCCTGACAATATGCGCCACTAAATAATTACAGAAAACAAAAAAAAAAGAATTACATAAAAGAATAAAAGCATTACAGATATTTTTATTATATTACAGAAATGCAAAATAAAATATAACAATGAGGCCAACAATTATTGATACAAAAGAATTGCAATATATTTTTTATTACAAAGGTTTAGAGGCCAACAAGTTTCACAAGATTACATTCCATCACAAAATTACAATGAGTCCAAAAATTATTGAAAACCAAAAGCTACTTTCGTCATCACTACTTGTTTGCTCTTCAACCTGCACAAAACAAAGCTTTAGAGGTCACATCCATCATACCAAAGGAGAACAAAGAAATCTAGCATCTATTCTTATCAACAACTTAAAGCAAGTCGATGAATGGTGAAAAGCACGCACATATGCATAAAAATGCATATGCAGTGACCTTTATACACAAAGAGCACCAAGAGTATTTGACACTACCATCTAGTACACAAAGAGTACATCCAAATTACATCCAAATTACACAAAGAGTACATTCAATTAATTGTTTTGACTCGGCTCGGGGAATGGGCGGCATCCTTCTTTCGTCATGAAAGGCCTTGTGTCACGCAGGGCCTTTAGGCGGACTTCTATCTCCCCATTGGATGGTGCAATGTTGGAGTGGAAGATCGACCCCCTAATTTGTACTTCATGACGGATGATAGTCGCCATCTGCGCTTGGATGTGAAAGAACTCCTCCTTTCAGCCCACACTCTAAGATGACTTGGCAGCGTAAGGTTGCGTTGTTCCTGTACAATCGCCCTCATGTGATGAAGGGAGTAGCACGCATCCCTCACACTGCCAGCCGGCTGCTTGACGCACGGGAACTGCGTTATGTGGTTGAACACGTTCACGCCAGGCTGATTTTTCCTGCACTTGTGCTTCATGATCTTGCCTCCGGCTTTTATGTAGCCAACGGGAGCATCATCCAAAACTCTCATGATATACTTGTAATCTTTTTTGTTCACACTCCCCGAGTCTAAATACACGGCATGCGAGTGTTGCGGTGAAAAGCAGATGAGCACGCAGTCTTGATCCTCACTGCATAATTAAAACAATCCAAAAGGAATGTTGGAAGAGGACAATGGAAACCTAAGAAACATATATGCTACGGAGGCGAGCGAATGACTTACTTGGGAGAGTAGGTCATAAGAAATGAATCTTTTTCGGCGTTCCGTAGCATGAAGTCTGTGATGTACCCCGCCGCGAGAGCCGCGTCCCCGTCGTCCATCAAGATGCTTTCACGCATGTAGAAGGGGTCCAATATCGCGACGCTCGGGGTCTTATCTCTCCAGATACTCATAGAAAGGCTGAGCGAGAACAGACGGATAAGGCCATGGTCCAGCCGCTTGAGATGGTACATATTGAAGATCTCCAAAAACCGTAGGATTATCATATCCGCGGGGATAGTGTTGATGAAGCCCATGTTGAGTGGCACCTTGGCCATGAAAACCGGGTACGAGGGATTCTCTTCTCGAAGAAGAATCTTCTCTAATGCCATAATACTATGATGCACACTCTGCATATCCGAAGTTGCAAGGTCCAGCATGTCCTTAGGTAGCATCGCCCTACCAGCCACATGGATTTCAAACGAGAGATCCTTGGGTCTTGGTGGCCCGTCCTGAGCCCGGATCGGCATCGAAGGTTGGCTACTAGAAGTAATGCTCTTCTTTCTTTTCCGTCCCTTCTTCTTTTCTGATTTTGAGCAGTCACCGGCCTTTATCTGCTCAGTGGCCGCCTTATGGAGTGTGGACGGGCTGAGAATAGATCTTGTGGCATCTCCTTGAGGCTCGGTGAAGGCGCAAGCTGCTGGAGACATGTCCTGAGAAGCAGCGAAGAGACGCGTGGAGCAAGCAGGCTTCGCCGCAGGATCAGCTAGACCGCGAGCTTCCTTGTCATGCTGACAGGCTCCTTCAGCAGGAGGCATGAATAAGTCATCAGCATCATACAAAGTATTGATGAACTGGTCGGCGCTGATATCATCATCAAGATCATCGTCTTCTTGTTGTGCTCCGATGGGATCATGTGGCGCCGACACGATGACTAGCGGTGTTGTCCTAGGTGTGGTGCCCCTTTCCCCCGTCATTAAACGCATTTGGCTCTTCGGCCATAGGCATATTTGGTTGAAACAGTCACTATCCGGCAATAGCCATAGGACTGCCGGCTCATCCTCATCGTATCCGGGGGGTTGAATGGGAGGTTCAACTCTCTCGTAGCCCGAAATCACGAGAGATATTTGAACCCTATGCATCTCCGGTGCCATCGGCATATTGTGCATGATTCGATTTTGTGGTTGAATGATTTTACCTTTGGCAACATCCTTCAACTCGCCGTCCACGACTTGTAATAGAATGCATGGAGTGTCCTCCTGCGAAAGAGATATATATATATATATATGCATGTACGGCATCAGAGAGATTCCACTAAAAAAGGCAAGGAGATGAAGTCCTCGTTTGAGTTGTAGACGCTTATAGTTACCTTGAGGGCGTCGAGGTCGGCTAGTGAAGAGACCCCGCCGATGACGGCGGGCATGCAAGAGACGGAGGGCGCGCTGCCTCCCGTGGCGTCCGTCCCCCTATTTGTGCTGCCGCCGGGTGCATTATTGTTATGCCCAGTTTTCTCGATCGTGGCCGGAGGAGTTACCATCACGTCCGGCGTCGCCGCCGCGGTGTTGGCGGCCGGAGTCACCAATACGCCGGGAGTCGGTGCGGGAGCCACCACTACGGCCGGAGTCGGGACTGCAGGCGCCGCGGGGCCCGAGTTGCTGCCGACCATGCTGGGGACTGGTATGGGCCCTTGTCCACCACGCGCTTGCCAATTCGCGAGCGACTGCATCATATCTGGAAGGAGAGCGTTCATCGTCTTCGCCACTTCGTCCTGGACAAGCTGCGGAAGCATGTTCACCTTCTCCTCCAGTCCACGAACATAAGCGGCATCTTCTTCGGTCCTTCTCGCCTTGCGCCCCCTCGAACCGGACTGCTCCGCCGATTTTCCATAACATTCGGACCAATTTAGGTCCGCACCAAAGCCGACCACACGGCCGGCTGACGATGGCTTCGCCGTCACGTCGTCAACCTTCTTGACCTTGTTCAACGCCCTGTTGAAGGCGTTGTCCCACGGGCCGGCCGGCTTAACCGACGACTCCTGCGATGAGGCGATTTTCATTTCCGCTTGCTGCAAAAAGAATGTGAAACATGAAGAAATAGTGAAATTCACTCGAGAATTCAATCGACAAGGTCGCGTGGTAAACTACTTACCACGGCAGTCGTAAAATCCTGTATCTTAGGATCGATAATTATTTTCGAGGTTGCTTTGTCCTTATAGCTCCGGGCCCTCACAAACAATTCGGTCTGCGGATCATCTTTGTATTGCTGGAAGGGGTTAGGTATGCCCGCAGCGGCGTACTCGGCATCCTCCTTGTCCCATTTAGGATTGGAACTTTTGTAACCACCGGCTCCGAGACGATGGTTACCTATGACCTGCGACCGCATGGCCTTGCCCTTTGCACTCGCGGCCTTGGCTTGCTCGGACTCACACCTAGCCTTGAAAAGGTTGTAGGTAGCTTCGTCGATCAACGACTCTTTCTCCTTGAGCTCCTCCCAGGTTTTGTTCTTTTCAAAAATTGCCCTCTTCACCCGGGTTTTCCAACTGGACAAGGCCTTGCTCATCTTCCTGAGGGCCCATGTGTTTACTTTGTTCCCTCTGAGTTTGGTGTTATCGTACGGCTCCGGAAACTTGTATCGTCCGTGCAGCTTGTTGATAAGAAGCTGACAATAATGAATATTCTCACGACTCCTGAGGTTAATCGTGGTGATCGGCACGTGTTGCGGAGGATCGCCGCGACTTGACGGCCGTACCCTTCCGAAAAACGTTCGGGCTCTTTAGGAATCCCGACAGCGGTCACAACAGTAAACTCTTGCCTGATGACGCCGACCTTGGTCGGTTTCCGATTCCTCTTCTTCGACTGGGTACCATCTGTGTTGGAGCCACCGGTCCCATCATCCTCGCCGATGTTCCTCTCGCCGTCTGTCGTACCGGCCTCCTCCTCCAAGTCATCATCCGATGAGTCGGACTCCGACTCAATATCCTCCTCATACTCCTCCTCGCCCGGAGGTACTTCCTCTTCTCTCTGCTCCTCGACCTCCTCCTGGGAGTATTCCCAAAATTGCTTCCTTTTTGTACCCGGCTGAGAAGAAGGACCGGCGTCGGCTCCGGTCGACATGTTTGCACTAGTACAATATTAAAAAATGCAACTACTTAATTAATTAGCACAATAAATAAATGCAAATACTCTCATGTTAAGAAAAATAGCAAAGGTCATGCACGAATTCACGGAAAAATTCGGCATGACCTTTGCTCTTTTTCTTAACATGAGAGTGCCCCATTCTCAACCGAAACGGAAGTTAATCAACATTTCGGGAGAAAGGGGATAATGAGAGTCCCTGCACATAAAAAATGCCTACATGTAGGCACAACCATCACATATATAGTGTAGAACAATGCACTAAAATAGATATTCAAACATCATATATATAGGTAAATTTCATATGATAAACAATGCATTGCAAATTGGCACTTGCTTGGGTTTTTTCATATTCAGTTGAAATATCTTATAACTAAGTCATTCAGTTCCAGCATGATGGATGGATGGATGGATGGTAAATCACCCTACTCATGTTGCCAAGATATAAATACATACTCATACCCTGGCACTACAGAAAACCACATGGCTTATTCTCATCATGAGGCAAAACAAAAATAACCCCAAATGAACCACAAACACCAACGATGACACAATAATAACAGTAGTATGAAATGATGCAACGCGCAACGAATATCATGTGTGCATCTTATTGAGCACACGGAAAACAAGATCTTTGCCGAGTGGATAGAGAAAATTGCTCGGCAAAACTATTACACTCGGTGATACATCACCTTTATCAAGCACCACGTGGGCGGGACACGGGCACTAACTTGAAGCTTAGTGGTTATTCAATTCTAATTTTTTTTAAATAAGCCAGAGAAGCACAAAACCTGGCAAGGTGGGATGATATGACATCTAGAGGTGTGATTAATTTTGAGAGTGTTTTTCAAAAGTTTTCACATAGTTTTCTTACAAACTAGGCCATCATTCAGCAACAAACTAGGTTTCAAGAAGGAATGAATCAGGTTTGCATTTGAAGTGACCGCTGATTCATTCGTTGACTTTAAAACTTTATCAACATTAAACGCACACCATTACATGTTTCATGTTCAAAAAAAATATCAGTTCTCTTTTCCTATATTTAGGCCATGCATTTCTTGTGATTTATGAATTTAATTTTATATAAATGGATTGAAAAAGAAAGGATGTAGAACAGGGTCATATAAATGGATTGAAAAATCATATAAATGGATATAAATGGATTGAAAATGGATTAAAAACTACAATATGTAAACATTTGCCCCTACAAGCATTAACACAAGCACCTATCAAGCAAAATCCTTCCACATATAAACTTGAACATGCACTGAAAAGATCATGCAGCAGGTACTCATCAAGAAACAATCATCATTATATTCTCGCAATATGAAATCCACATCAAGTACTCATCCAATACATAGATCAGGACAAAATTGAACAAACAGAGGATGCGAGAAGAAGGTGGGAGGGGGGATGAGGGAAGAGGGAGGAAGGAGGTAGGAGTGGTGGCTACCTGCCTATGGACTGCTCGCCGGCGTAGCTCCGGGCGGTGGCGTTGCTGGGCGGGAGCGGCAGCTCCAGGGAGGGAGGCGCGGCTGCTCCACCAGGGAGGCGCTGGGGACGGACTCTGGTGGTTCGATCGGGGAGGGGGCGGCGAGGGCGGCAGCTCCGGTGGCGGCGAGGGCGGTGGACGGAGAGGGGGGCTCGAACGACGGGGGGCGGCTCCGGTGGCGGTCGACGGCGAGGAGATTGCGCTGGGAGAGATGGTGTGGGCACAGGCAAGGGGAGGGGGTGATGGAGCGGTTAAGGCTTAGGGGTGGCGCATTTTGCTGACATGCGCCACCCATAAGGTTTCTTATGCGTGGCGCATTTCGGCGAAATGCGCCACGCATAAGGAACCTTATGGGTGGCGCATATCAGCAAAATGCGCCGCGCATAAGAGAACTTAGTGGCTCATTTGGGAAATATGCGCCACCCCTAAGCGTTTTTTAATTTTTTTGTTCAATTATTTTTTAATTGTCCATGCCTTGTCACATTATGAATGAATATTCTTATTTTTGGAGTATATGTAGGTGGTTATAATATGCCTTGTCATATGCCTTGTCACATGCCTTGTCACATTATGACATGTTTAATTAAACATGCCTTGTCACATTATGAATGAACTTAGTGCCGTAACAATTACGATGAAAACACAGACCCCTGATGGTTATAATATGTAGGTGGAGTCACGAAGTGGATGCAAACAAGGAAAATCTTTAACAAAATACTAGGTGTAATGTGAGAGGGGAGCAAGCACAAGCAGCAAAACCAACAAAACAACAGCAAAGTGCATATTAAATCCATGTATACACAAAGTGATCATAAATTACAGAATATTTTTCTTAAATTTGGAGCTAGCTATCTAGCTATCGTTTCCTCACGATCTTCTTCTTGCCCTTCTTTGTCGTGGTTGAATAATTTAGGCCCGGGACGCCTTCTTGCCCTTCGGTAGGGTTGTGTTGTATGTATCCTGAGCGGCGTAGTCATCCTCGATCTTCGGGTCTCCGTACTTGTCAAAGTCTTGCTCGTTGGCGACTCCATCCATTCCGATGATGTTTCTTTTGCCTCTCCTCACTACAACGCGGCTCGGCTTTGATGGGTCGGTAATGAAGAAACATTGGTCCACTTGGCTAGCCAGTACCCATGGCTCATTTTTCGCGGTGACGTTTGCGCCCGTAGACTTGGATTTGGCTTCGGGTATAACCATGGTGGTGAAGTAGCGGTCTTCTTTTACGACGCTCTTGGCCCATCTCACACGGAACATCGGCACTTTGTCTCCATAGTAGTCGAGCTCCCATATGTCCTTGATCCTTCCATAGAATCTTTCCTTGACGTCATCGGTGTAGAATATCCCCGTTACCCCTGAGTTCTGGTAATCGCAGTTATTGTCCTTTTCCTCCGTGTAAAATGTGTAGCCGTTGATATCATACGCTTGATAGGTCATCAGGTTGCGTGCGGCACCCTGTGACAAGGTGAATATCATCTTTTCGTCCTTGGAAGCGTTCCTTCGCGGGGGATTAGCACGAAGCTCGTCCCTGAACCAAGTCATGAAACCGGAGTTGTGCTCTTTGATTAGCCGTGGATCTCGGTCCGTTATCTGCAGGCCCTGGTCACTGTACTTCTTCCTGATTAAATCCTTGTGCTTTACTATCCAAGGATCGACCAGCTGGATGTGTTGTAGCGCGACTAGGCTTGCTCTTTAAAAGTCGATGTCTCGACCGTCAAAGTTGACATGCATTGCGCGGCTTCCCTCGTGGTGACCACACCCATCGGTCCTGCCAAAGTGCTTGTTGACGGCCAGACCAACAGGGTTCTCGGTGTTGAGATAATTCGTGCAAAAAGAGATGCACTCTTCGGTTAGAAAGCCCTTCGCTATGCTTGCATCTGGACGGGACCTGTTACGAACGTATTTTTTGATGTGCCCATTCATCCTTTCGAACGGCATCATGCTGCGCAGAAACGCAGGCCCGAGTTGGACGATATCCTCCACGACGTGGATCAGCAGATGCACCATAATGTCGAAGAACGCGGGCGGGAAATAGATCTCAAGCTCGCATAGTATGAGCACGATCTCCTCCTGTAGCCTTTTGAGTTGCGTAGCGCAAATCGACTTCCGGGTGATGACGTCAAAAAAGTTGCAAAGGCCAAACAACGTTTTACGGACGTGCTCGTCCATTATCCCTCGCATCGCAACCGGGAGAATCTGCGTCATCAGCACGAAACAGTCGTGAGATTTCATCCCGCTGAAACGCTGCTTCGCCTCGTCTAGGTATCTGCTTATCTTCCCCGCGTAGCCGTTCGGAAATTTTACTCCTATGAGGCAGTGGATAAACCGCTTGATCTCCTCCTCGCACAGAGTGAAGCATGCCGGGGGGCAGTGATCAATACCGGTCTTCTTCTTGGTCGTCCTTTCTCGTTTGCGAGAGTTTTGCGTTTCCGTATCCTCTTCCTCCTCCGGCTCATCATCGTCGTCACTAGGGGGGTGAAGTTCCCTCCTGATGCCCATAAATTTCAAGTCATTCCTTGCTTTTGGCCAGTCCTTGGTCTTCTCCGGCATGTTGAGCAGCGTGCCAAACAAGCTCTCGCACACGTTCTTTGTGATATGCATTAGATCAAGGCTATGAGGACTGCGGAGTAGACTCCAGTATTGCAAATCCCAGATAACAGACCTCGCTTTCCGTACCCTCATCAACGGCTGAGTCTTCTTTTTTTTTCTTTCCCGGCGCGGGGCACTCTTTCCAAGTTTTCAGCAAGTTGTCGATTTCTTTGCCGCTCCTTCGAGCTGGGGGTGCTCGGAGCTCCTCGCTTCCATCGAACAGATGTCCCTGTTTTCTCCAAGCGTGTTTCTTGGGAAGCCACCTCCGAGACCCCTGGAACACGGTTTTTGAAGATCCAGGATCTTTTGGTAGCTGGCGGTACGTTGTATTATCCATGCACCTAACGCATGCACAGAATCCTTGGACCACCTGCCCTGAGAAATATCCGTATCCGAGATAGTCGTGCACCGTCGTGATCACCGCGGCTTTCATTGGGAAATATTCTTTTGCCGCGGCGTCCCACGTATTGACTCCGTCTTTCCATAACGTTTCTAGCTCCTCTTTCAACAGCTGCAGATATAGATTGAGGTCCGTACCTGGTTGTTTCGGCCCTTGAACTAGCATACACATTGTTATGTACTTTTTCTTCATGCACTTCCAGGGGGCAAGGTTGTATATGCATACAAACACGGGCCAGGTACTGTGTGTGCTGCTCTGGCCGCCAAACGGATTGACTCCATCGGCGCTCACACCAATCCTGAGGTTCCTTGGTTCTTTCCCAAAATCTGGGTATTCGAGCTCCAACGCAGTCCATTGGCTACCATCTGAAGGGTGCCTCAGCATGTCCTCCTTTTCCGGATCCGGGTTCGGGTCATCCTCTTTTAGCTTCTTTCTATCCGCGTGCCAGGTCATGAGCTTTGCTTCCTCGGGATCTACGAAATACCTCTGCAAGACGAGGAGTGATCGGAAAGTACAATACCACTTTTCTAGGAACTTTCTTCCCTCTCTTGTATCGACTAACACCGCACACCGAACATGTGGTTTTATCTTCGTCCTCACCCCGATAGATCATGCAATCATTTATGCAGACGTGGTATTTATCGTGCGGAAGATCGAGAGGGCAAAGGACTTTCTTGGCCACAGCGATACTAGTTGGGCACGTGTTGCCCTTCGGAAGACGATCGTGCCAGAATGCCATGTTATCATCGAAGCTTTCGTCGGTCCATTTGTGTTTTTCCTTCATCTCCATAGCCCCAAGTGTTACATTCAAGCGGGTATCCTCGTCGTTTCATCCTTCGTACAACTTCGTAATCGCGTCTTTCTCGAGTTGCGCCATCTTGGCTTTTTCTCTAGCTGCACCTCTTGTGTTCAACGCCTCTTTGACAAGCAGCACTTGAACATGAGGGTCCCGCACCCAGCTTGAATCATCATGTCCGACATCTTGAACTTCATGTCCGGCATCTTGATCTACATGATCCGCTTCGGCATCTTCTTCATGATCATGTACGGGATGCTCTTCGTCATCTCGCCCGCCGCTGTTTTCTGGTTGCCCTTCCTCATTTACTGGCGCCCCACCATTGACGTCCTCCTCCTCACCAGCTTCATCACTTATCCATCGTGTGTATCCATCCATCAAACCATTACGCTTCAGGTGTCTTTGCAATATTCCGGAATCAGGCTCGGTCACGCACTGCAGTTTGCATCTCCGACACGGACATCTTATATCCGACCTATTATTCCTTAGCATGTCGTTTGTCGCACATTGCATCCACCTAGCCACGGTGATATCGCTCAGCATCTCGCGGACCATGGTCGATCACCTGCGTGCACGGAGAGAGCAACACAATTATATATCACAGTCGTCGCCGGAAAAATTCGGCATGACCTTCCCTAATAATGCATGGGAGCATGCGGAGAGTGCGCTAGAAATTTTCCAAAACGGAAATGAATCGACATTTCGGCAAAACATTTGCCACTCAAGATACACATATACATCAAACCAACATAAGCTTCACACATACATCAAACCACCACAAGCTTCACATATACATCAAACCCAAGATTCACATATACAACAAACCCCAAGCTAATAAAGGCAAGTACATGGGTCATAAATGGAACAAAAGAGTTTGGGAGGAGGTCCACTTACTTCAATATTAAACAAAATAGATGTAATGCCAAGTATCGATGGATAAATGGAAGAAATGAGGTGGGGAGGAGGAGAAAACCGAATAGATCTAGGGTGAGAAGAGTGGATCTAGTTTGAGAATTGTGTGGAGTGAATGAGAGGTGGTAGGTGGGGTGGAGTAGATAAGGGAAGCTCTAGGCATTTAGTGGCGCATATAGGAAGTCAGTGGTGGCGCATCTGTGCAATGCGCCACCCCTGAGATCTTATGGGTGGCGCATTACCACAATGCGCCACCCCTAAGGACCTTATGGGTGGCGCATATACAGAATGCGCCACCCCTAAGCTATTAGGGATGGCGCATTCTGTATGTGCGCCACCTATAAGGTCCTTAGGGGTAGCGCATACTGCTAGATGCTCCACGTATAAGATCATCCAGGCTGGCCCACTCTTAGGGGTGGCGCACTGGAATATAATGCACCACCCATAAGGTCTTATGGGTGGCGCATTATTTTCCATTGCGCCACCCATAACAGGTGGTGGCGCATCGCTTTCCATATGCGCCACTAATAGGCTTTCCATGTATAGCTATTTCCCTAGTAGTGTATATTTATCCCTCGGGGTGGAAACCCCTAATATAGATATCTTTTCCGCGAACTAGCCTCTGTACCGCCGCCGCCGATTCAAGATTGGGGCTGCCTGGAGAAGCTGCTCCGGCACCCTGCCGGGAGGAGGAACCCCTTCCGGGAGACCATCCATAGCCATGGACGCCTCCCGGATGTACCGTGAGTAGTCCCCCTTGGACCATTGGTTCGTGACCAATAGATATGTGATGTACCTCTCCCCTCTTTGTGCTTCCACTTTCGAGACATCGTGAGCTGCCTCACATGATCGAGGCATTATTGTAATTCCTGTTGTTGCTATGCTGAGTTTTCTGGGATCTGATGGATTATGAGACTAAGTTCAGATTGTGATGAGTAATATATTTGGTTCTTCTCTTTTATATTTTGTTCTTGACTAAATTCTTGCATGTTCTCCGTTGCAGTATTTTACTTTGGCCAAGTTGTTTTCTTGCAACTCCAAGAGGGAGCGTTATGCTTGATTGTGGGTTCAGCCCCTTGATGTCTAGCTTGAGTGAAAAAAACATGAGACTAGGAGATGTTCTCTCGCCACCAGGGATAAAACAACGATGCTTGTACCCGCGGGTGCAAGGATTGTTTAATTTACGCAAAGTTCTTTTAATGCACTTGTCTGTTGCTTTGAGTTTACACTTTGGGTGGGATTCGCAACTTAATACCAGCGAGATGTTCTGGATAGATATCTCAAGGTGGATGATTCGTAGTAGATGCAGTTGGATTTCGGTCTACTTACCTTGGCGTACTGCCCATTGCTTTTGAGCCCTTCCTTTCTTTGCATCATAGTTAGCATTGCGGTGCCTTCATAATTCTGTCAATTGCCCAGCTCTGATTTGTTTACCTCTCTAGCACTTTTATCGTCTTTTGGGAGAGAGACATCACTAGTGAAAATCACGGGACCCCGGTCCATCTTCATATCACTATTTACACCCTTAGTTTACTTTTATTCTTTACTTTCAGTTGCCACTATTATTATCTCTTGCGTTGATCCTTTGTAAACAGCAAGGCCGGAGGAATAGACAACTCCTCTGTACTCGTTGGGAGCAAAGTTATTTGTTTCTGTGTGCAGGTCCTGTCAACTCCCTAGTCAGAAGCTAGCGTCGTTGGCACCTTCTTGTATTTCTGTGAGTCCTACTGGAGACAAACCTTGGTATCTTCACCGAGGGAAATTTGCTGCTACGCTACATCTCACCTTCCACTTGGGGTAACCAACAAGGAGTGAGAGAACTATCCTCACCGTATCAGACTGTGTTACATGTGAAATGATGAATATTGTCACAATAACTCTTTTTAAATCCTTTGTGTAGTCACTGTATCCCACAACTCCTTCTTACCCCAGATTCCACAATTGGTCCCTTGTCCTTTCTCTTCCATCTATATTGAATGGTGGGTGGCTCCATCATGGTTTCCACACGTGAGTTCTCCAGGTTATTGGTGAATGCACTTTCTGCAGTTTCCTCATTATCCTTGTCAATGCTCTGGCAAGATGGTGCTTGAATTTCTAGATTATCTTATGGTGGTGCAAAGTGTGCTTGCCATAACTCCATCCCCTGACGATTAAGTTCTTCTTTCCTCATGTTTGTTTCCTGTCCCACTTCTATGGAAGACGTGTCTCCCTCTAGTGTAGAAGTGATCTGCACACATTGCTGCTCAGTGTTTGTCTTTTCTTGTGCCAGATCATGGATGCATTCAGTTTCATCCTCTTCCACAATGGGTTTAGTGGTAACCATGTGAGAGATGGCTTGGAGATTCATGGAAGCTTGCAACATATCATCATCCACTTGCAACACTCAATTCTCCTGTACTGGTGCAATTTCTTGTGCTACAATAGCATAATTCTTCTCATGCAGCACAACATTCTCTTCTGAACTAGTTACATATGTTGCAGTGTTATTTTCCTGCAGAGTTTGGTTTACTTGTAGGTTGAATAGGGACAACAAGTTATCTGACTCCTGGGAAATATCAGCTACTAGCACATTCATGTCAATCATATTCAGTGGGAGAATGGGCATGCTGGGAGGATTATTGGGTAGCATCACATCTAGATCCATCAGGTTAGATGAGATATCACCAGCAGAAGCAACTGAAATGTTGACTGGACCTTGCATACCAACAGATAAAGTAAGCTCACTATCTACTGGATTGATTGCCTCCTCTGGTGCAAATGGCTCAATCATGTCCTGGAGCTGAATAAATTCCCCCACATGATTCTCCTGATCAATTTCTTCATTCAGTGGTTGTTGTTGCTGTTGGCCATGTTCTTCCCATTGTCCCCAGTTGTCAGCAGGTGGCATTGCCTCAATATTATTCAGTTGGTTCTCCTCTTCATCTGCAGGGATCTGTTGTTGCGCTAAATGGAATGCAACAGGTCCTTGATACGTCCCAAACGTATCTCTAATTTCTTCTTGATCCATGCATGTTTTGGGTGATATTGCTATACTTTTGATGCACTTTCATACATTTTTTATCATATTTGTACTAACCTATTAACTCAGTGCACCCCAGTGCCAGTTTCTGTTTTCTGCTGTTTTTGTATTTCTAGTTTTCCCATTACTTAAAGTGCCAGAAATATCTTGGGAAAAATATATAAAAAATGAGTGACCCGGAAGCTTCCAGACGCCCAATGGGGGCCAAGGGGGCCCACCAGGCGTCCAGGCACCCTAGGGCGCGTCCTAGGGTGGGGCCGCGCGGGGAGGCATCCTGGACTCCCTGTCGGCCCCCTGGCTGCCCCCCTTCGCCTATAGTTACCTCTCGTCCCAAAACCCCCGAGCACAGAACCCTTTTTCGCGATCTCCCCTCTGTTCTGCCGCCGCCGCGGTTCCAAGATCAGGGTTGCTAGGAAACCCTATCCCGGCACTCTGCCGGATGGAGGATTGACCTCCGGGAGCTTCTCCACCACCATAGATGCTTGCCGCATGAGCCGTGAGTATTCCACCTTGGACCATGGGTCCATGATCAGTAGCTATGTGATGTCCTCTCCCCCTCTTTGTTCTTCATTGATTAGACCTTGTGAGCTGCCCTACATGATCAAGGCAAATATGTAATTTTTCTGCTGTTGCTATGTTGAGTTTTCTGGGATCTGATGGATTATGAGATTATGTTCAGATTGTAATGAGTAATATATTTGGTTCTTCTCCTTTTATATTTATGTTCTTGAGTAATTCTTTCATGTTCTCCGTTGTATTTTATTACTTTGGCCAAGTGGTTGATTGTAACTCCAAGAGAGAGCGTTATGCATGATTGTGGGTTCATGCCCCCTGATGACTATCTTGAGTGACAGAAAATGAGTCTAGGGGATTTGTTGTTGTCACAAGGGGGAAAACAACGGTGCTTGTACTTGCGGGTGCAAGGATTGTTTACTTTACGCAAAGTTCTTTTAATGCAGTTGTCTGTTGCTTTGGGTTTACACTTTGGGTGGGGCTCGCAACTTAATACCAGCGAGATGTTCTGGATAGATATATCAAGGTGGATGATTAGGGAGTAGATGCAGATGGATTTCGGTCTACTTGTCTTGGCGTACTGCACATGCTTTTGAGTCTCTTCCTTTCTTTTGTAGCATAGTTAGCATTGCGGTGCGTTTTTAATCATGTCAATTGATCAGCTGCAATTTGTTCACCTCGCATAGTTGTTTATCGTCTTTTGGGAGGGAGACATCACTAGTGAACTTCATGGGACCCCGTTCCATATTTCCACCACTGTTTACACCCTCAATTTACTTCATGTTTTACTTTCTAGTCGCAATTACTATTACCTTTACCTCTTGCGTTTGACCCTTTGTAAATGACAAGGCTGGAGGGATCGACAACCCCTCTGAACTCACTGGGAGCAAAGTTATTTGTATCTGTGTGCAGGTCCACGTCAACTCTCGTGCTATCAAGTTTCGAGCGCCGTTGTCACCTACTTGTCGTCGTCGGAGTCCTACTGGAGACAAACCTTGGTATCTTCATCGAGGGAAATTACCGCTACGCTACATGTCAACCTTCCACTTGGGGTAGCCAACGAGGATCACTACTTCAGTGGCATTAGTCCTACCAAAATATTGTTCTGATTGGGGTGATGATGTTCCTCATGGGCTCTGGGATGGGGATTTCCATCTTCTGGTATGGGATCCTCTTCATTCAGTGGTCCACCCAAGGTCTGGTTCTGGAAAATAACCACTGGACATGTCCAAGAGTGGCTCATGTTCTGATTAGCATCAGAGACAACAATGCTTGCTGGAACATCCTTAAACAAATCAATCCTCACTTTCACAACTACTGTAGCTTCAGTGGTTTTAACCCTGTCCCATACTAGAAACTTTCCAGAACTAGCTACTGCATTGCAAAGTTCATGCCTGTGCCTGAGATCTATAGGGTAGCCTACCAATAATAACCAAACTTCTCTATTAAGATTAAATCTTCTCCGTTTCATGTCCTCATTATGTTTCTGAAGCACCAGGTGGATTTCATCGAAAAGAATGGGCCCTCTTTGAATCAGACGGTCTCTATCCACTACACTGACGAATCAAACATATGTTTGACCAAATGGACATCTAGAGATAGATGTAAATGCAACTATATTGGAGATAATAAATTCATTCAGAACTCCTCTGATATTATGGAAATCCACTTCACCTTGGGGCATGGGGAGGATGGTGACGATGGCCAGGTAATCATTGTTGCTTGTGTGAGAGCCATGGATGACTCGCACTCTTGCTGGACGTCCTTGTACTTCAATTTACGACTAGGGAATAGCCTTTTAGTAGTGTCCTTTTTTTGCCTTTAGTGGCGCATTTGTGGCGCATTTCAAATGCACCACTAAGGACAAGCCACTAATAACCCATAAGAGTCTTAGGGGTGGCGCATTCTGAAAATGCGCCACTATTAAAAAAAATTGAATTTTGAATCTGGATAACAATTTTTTTTATATTTTTTTCTTAATCTCAGGTTAGTATGCTTAATGCCCGGTCATTATGGTTAATCTCAGGTCAAACTTCGCCGAGGGTCACCCATCCTAGCACTACTCCAGCTTCAGGACGCTTAACTTCTTGGTTCTGTTCAACTCCGACTCCAACTCACCTAGCAGTCACTTGTTGATATATCTATCATATAAATCCTATTAAACCATGTTGATGTCTAGGACCTTGTTGATGTTCATGGGTGTGCTAAATTTTCAAAAAAAATTGAAACTTTCTCGATGGGACCATTAGCACATTTTGAACTTTAAAAAAAACTTGATTTTTTTTAATTTTTTTTCTTTTTTTAATTTTTTAATGTTACTAAAATTTTCAACTTTTCTTCGAAACTTCCCAATCGGTCCTTTGGCCTATTTTGATTTTTTTTAAATAAAAAAATATTTTTAATAAATTTCAAAAAAAATTCCTGTTACTAGTGGCTTATGTCATACAAAATGCACCACTACTAAGTTCAATATTTTTTTCATTTTTTTCTCTCCAGATCTTCAAATATCCGTAAAATTTTTCTGTTAGGTTTTTGAGGATTCTAAAAACGTTCAACGGGGTTCCCCTCATTGAATTTGGATATAACTTTTGGAGTAGATGATTTTTCATATAAATACCTTTTTCATCGGAGGTCATATGCAAAAGTTATGCCCATTTTACAAAATTCTGGTGAGATTTTGCAAAAAGAGTCGAAATTTATATTTGTAAATTTTCCTAACAACTAGACCACATATCACATGGGAAACTTATTTTATTTTTTTGACATTTGTATCATTTTATTTTAAAAAATTTCAAACTGAAAAGGCAATCCACAGGGGGGGGGGGGTTATTTGTGCGTTGGGAATTTCCCTCACATTTTTTGCTTAGTAGTGGCACATATGCAAGATGCGCCACCACTAATAGCTTATGGGTGGCACATTCAGAATGCGCCACTAATAATTGCTTAGGGTTTGCGCATTTCCAGAACACCCATAAGCTCGCTCTTAGGGGTGGCGCATTTCCAGAATGCGTCACCTATAAGGTTCCTAAGGGTGGCACATTTATCCAAATGCGCCACGTATAAGAGGATCCAGGGCTGGCCCACCCTTAGGGGTGGCGCATTTTAAACCAGTGCGCCACCCCTTACAACATAGTGGCGCATTACATAAAAAATGCGCCACTAATAAGGTTTCCATGTATAACTATTTCCCTAGTAGTGATTTCTTGACATCCATGGGGAAGGAAAGAGGTTGGATCAAATGTGAAGTTGGCCATGGATGCGCTACAAAGAATAGGTGATTCGGAAGCTGGTGGAATAACCCACAAAGTGGGAGGTGGGCGAGTTAATGCTGGTTCCTCTGTTACTACCGTAGTGGGGTCTTTTGTACGCTCTGGAAGCTGAATTGGCAGGTCACTCGTCGCTGGGGCCGGTTCGACAATCGCGTGATTCACTGCGGTAGTTTCCTCTTCTGGTAGCATCGGTGACACCAAATCTGGCCTAGAATTAGCAGCAAATTGAGCCCCGTCCCCTCTGAAATGGCAGTCTCTTTGAATATGTCCCAAACATTTACAGGCCCTGCACCTAATGCGGTGGGAACATTTGGTCCTCGAGTGCTCGGTCGAAAGGCATCTATAACATAAACACCTGACCGGTGCACCTGACCGTTGCTCACTAGATTACAACCTCTCCCTAATGGCACGTTATTCGGTGAAGTTAATGCCCCATTAGTAGGCTGCATAATGGCACCTTCATGAATGCCAGCACAGTCAGTGCAATGTGATGGGGGCATGATCCGAGGAGTTTGGAAAAGATGAGCATAGGATCTCTTGTTGCTACCTCGATTGATCATGGTCCATTCACATGATTGTTCATGCAAGTATTTCTGATATTCCCTAACAGAATTAGGGCCGCCACTGCCCCAGAGGGAAAATTCCACATTGAACAGTTGATTTGCTATCTTGCCTCCTCTAATAATCGCAAAACCAACATGGTGAGAAGAAATACATAACTTGGAGGAAATATTCATGAGCCGAGAGGTTTTGAACCTGATAGTCGTGCCACCAAAGCAAGCTTGTAGAATGAGCCCTACCGACTCATCGTTGAGCCGCAGCTTGGAGCGCTTGAATGCCACAACCATGATGAAATCATGGTGTGTGCTTCCCTCCATGTTGTTGATCGGCAGATTGTATTACCTTTTGATGTGTTGCTCGAATTGCTTGCCCCCCCTAGAATTCCATATCAGAGAGAGACATTGTGGTTCCAAGAAATTGGGTGTCTGAAATGTCTAAAGTGGATCAAAGACAATGGTGCGGTGGCTGCCGTGGCCGGAGTGGCGCACGACAGGTTATGCGGTGGTTGTCGTGGCTGGAGTGGCCAGCGACGGAGGAGCAGTGGTGGTGCGCTAGCCTATCGCCGGAGCTCCTGGGACATAGACTTGTAGCATAAGCTTCTAGATTCCTCCAACGCCTTTGTTTGTTTGGACGCATTAGCCAACTTCCCGACTGGATCTCATCTCTGCAATAATTCAGCATGTACCGGCAGCCAGATACATTAACATGCATCTGTGTGTGTGTGTGTGGGTGGGTGTTACTGTGTGTGTGTGTGTGTGTGTGTGTCACTACTAGGAGAAAGGATAGTAGTAGCGCCCCCTTTTGGCTTATCAGTAGCGCCCTCGGGCGCGCTACTGATAGCATGCTACAGCTAACTTGTAGAACCATCGCGCACGGGGAACCGCTACTGCTATTTAGGGTTAGCAGTAGCACCTCCTGGCGGTGCCTCTACTAATAGCTATAGCAGCAGTGCCTGCCTCTGTCAGGCGCTACTAGTAATATTTTTTTCATTTCTGCCTATTTTCTCCTATTTTTTTGTACATGTTTTATAGTATAATGCACACAATAGTATCTTCAATTTATAGACATAAACACCTCAATATCTCATACACAGACAATAGTCTAAATCAATCATGTCATATATTTCATCACATGATCATAATATCCAACACAGAGTTTTTTCCTAGTTTAACTTCAATAACAACAAGTACGAAAGCCATAATATCCAACACAAAGATTTTTCCTAGTTTAACTTTGATAACCTAATTGTTCCAATTCACTACTGCTAAATATATATATGAACTAATCAACAGGCGAAGGTGAAAAGAAGTAAAACCAAAAATAACGTCCATATTCTCCAAGGTAGAGAATAGAGAACAACTTGTGTCCAGGTTGCGGTTTCTTCTGCACCCGTATCTTCAACCATGCTTTTATTTTGACACAGCCATTTGATCCACTTTCAATGTAGTAATCATGTGTGAAAGGTTCTATTCATGGTCGTGCACAAACAATTTGGATTTCTCCTTTCGATATCTTCATCCATCTAGGCTTATAAGCTTGCGATATCTTCTGTTGAAGAACATACATATTAGTAGCATAGCTAGCAATGGAGTATACTTAATAAGAATTCCTTTTTTGACAATATAGGCTACTGACAGGATAATAAAAATCTTACCAGGCTATTCCATTTAAGCATATAGTCCTCCAACGGAAGGACAAATGGCACGTATAGTGCAAAAGGACGACCAACGTTAAAATAGTTCGCATAAGAAGGTAACAATTTGAGAACTTCGATAAATGCGTTTTGTCCATGATAGATGGTATTATCAAAAATATTCTGTACTTCTTGGTGGCAAGAACATAAGCTGGAAATTATAAATGAGTTGTCAACATTTGGAAGCAAAGAAAATAAGTTGTAGAATTAACAAAATTGTTGTTTCACAAACTCACATGATCATGGAACTGGAATCATGTCGCCTAGTTCCATCGAAATTTCATCATCACGAAAAACATTGGAGCCACGACGGCGACGTCCAAGATCTAATGCTATTTTCATATTATCCTAAAATGCATATGTCTTGCATAATGCATCCCATTTTGAAAAGCCAAAGAATGTGGCATCTGGTTGATTAAACATGTTAACCTTAAGAACGTAATTTTTTGTCTTAATGTTAAAAAAAATTGTATTAGTTTTATCGAAATCTTGAATATTGATCTTGTCACAAACCTGGCGTCTTGCAAAGCAAGGGATGCACTAGTTGAATTAGAAAAAAAATGATACGTTAAAACATAAACTTAAGTCATGCATGCACCATAAGAAGAACATGTTGTTTAAGTTGCATATCGTACGATTTTGGAACCCAAAGCTAAGCGTGAGGAAGAAGTATGTGTTTGCTTCATGCAACACAACATCGTTTCATTGACCTGACTCGTCGTGAAAATACTCGCACTTGGGAGACATTCTCTGTGTTCATAATGTATATTAATCATCGACACTCTAAAAATTGTGAACTCGAATAAAAATGCAACAATAATATTTTATCATATAATATCACTAATACATCTCGAATAGTCCAGTCAACGCAATAATAATATCACTACTACCTCTCGACTACAACATCTCGGAAATTCACTACTACATCAAACTTGACAACGACCCAGAGCCAAGCCGCGGGCGGTAAACACCCAAAGATAAGGAACCGCCACAGGAACATAGCTCAGGTGAGATCCGTGAAGAACCTTCCAGGTATTGGCCGTGGAGAACGCACCAAAGAAGATCTGGGTCGACGAGAGGACCCAAAATCCTCACCAAGCGGCGCGCCCCAGAAACCACCTCCCAGTGCCAGTCCGAGGGAGCCCAGTCCAGGACATTGCGCATCCTGTGAAGAAGGTGCTCTCCGCTGCGGCGACGGGGATTCGGGCCAACCATCATCGCCGATAACTTATTTAATATACAAAGTTTTATTAAAATGAACGAGTGAAAAATTTATACTAACTAAAAAATGAACAAACTAAGACAAAGTAATTTTAAATAATGCCTCATATTTAGATTAGACACATAAGCGATTCAGGGGGGAGAGTGGCAGCTACCCAAGCAGGATGCACGAGTTCCGTACTTGTACATATCACAAGGGTAGTTTCAAGCTCTCCCCTGATGTCACATAATGTCACAATATATTTAAATCATTGGCATTCTAAAAAATCAAAATTAATGAATTAAAGTAATTTGATGCTAAACCATCGTTTAATTCCCGTTTCGACGAATCTCAAGCACTCGATATGTCCTACTTTTCTAGCACAAGTCATGCTGAAATCCATGGAAATTTTCGGCATGAGATTTGCTGAAAATTCGACATATCGAGTGCCTGAAATTTTCCAGAACGGAAATGAATTGACATTCTGGCAAAACATAGGCCACTCATATCCTGCAAAAAATGATCCTAATTACTCATTATGCTAACAAAAGGAAAATTTAAACTACACAAGCACCACACACACATATTTAAACTATAGGAGGATCACTAATGATCTTGTGTGCTGCTCAAGTTACAATATCTTTTCCCTAGAAATAATATGAAGCCTATCAATGCATCCATAGCAATAGAATTTTTTCATAGCAATAGCCATTTTTTAAACCCTAACAATGCACGAGGTAGAGGTGGATGTCGGAATAGGGAGGAGGCGAGAGATCTCACCAGGGATGGAGGCGGCGACGGCGGCGAGTGAACGGCGGAGATGGCGTCGCGTGGAAATATCAAATAACCTAACAAAAAAATATAGGAAATTTTTAACATGTGCTTTAGAGATTTTGTAAGGAAAAACAGAAAATTCTACTTTGCAATTGTTTAACAACCTAACAATAGTCTCGGGCAATGGGTTCATGCCATTATAGCAAAAACCGTTTGCCCATGTTTCAATCTAACAAAAATCCTAGATTATGTTTCAATATAACAAAAATCCACATTATGTTCCAATCTAACAAAAATCCTACATTATGTTTCAATCTAACAGAAAATATACGAATTGAGAGAGGGGATTGAGCAGGAGAGACTCACCAGTGGGCGGCGGCAGCGTGGAAGAGTGTGGAGGGTTGGGGAGGTGGATGGCGGGTCGGGGAGGCGACGGATCGGGGAGGCGGTCGGTGGGTCGGGGCGACGGCGCGGTCAGGGAAGACGAGCAGCGCGGCGGCGGGTCAGGACGGCGAGGCGGGGGAAGAAGGAGAGAGAGAGAGAGATGTGAGAGAGGGAGGGTTAGGTCGGTTATGTGCGGCCCATAGCCGAAGCGCCACCCAAGAGAGACGCGCTGCTGGTATATGCAGACTGTTGGATCCACTGTAGCAGCAGCGCGTGACATGTGGGGGCACTACTGCTATGGCAGTAGTAGTAGCGCGCTTTACAGGGAGGCGCTACTGCTGCAACTTGTCAGCTGGGTTTGGTGGGGACCATCTTTAGATGTAGCGGGTCCCCGAAGGAGGCGCTACTGATAAAGGCCTAGGAATAGACGGCATCCATAAAAGGCGCTACTGATAATTAGCAGTAGCGTGTAACGCCCCCAAAATCAGACCGTGTACAGTAATCATACACACAGGGTACACGACTGAAATTAGGCTGCCACGGTGATAATATCACAGCACAACACTAAACTCAAAAGGATAAACAAATATATTACAATAGAGGGGGTCACGCGGACCCGAATATATAAGTCATACAAGCCATAATATCTGAGTACAAACATAGTTAGTCAAGTTTTGCCTTAAGAAGGCTAGCACAAATCACATCAGAGATACAGAACGAAAAGGCGAGGCCTCCTGCCTGGGATCCACAGAACTACTCCTGGTCAACGGGGAACTCGACGTCGTAGTAGGCGCCTCCGGGGTACTCCTGCTCCTGGGCTCCAACGTCGGCTGCAGCGGCCGATCAGGCAAAACAGTAAAGGAAATAAAGCAGGTGAGTATCTAGTATACCTGCGAGTATTACGTCCGCTACTAAGCATTATGCATTGTATCAACGGAATGAAGAGGCTGTATATAGTGGACTGAAGACAGAAAATCAGATCAAGGGTAAGAAGCTAGGCCTATCGACGACTAGCATCTTCCGACGGTGTCTTGCAGCATGAGGTAAGAATCAACCAACAGTTTATAGAAAACAGTAAAGTAACAATGAAGCAGAAGTTGCTGCAACATTGAATAATAATAAGTTGTAATAATTAACAGTGCCTCCGAGTTCACCTCCTCGACATCCCCGCGAGGAAGAGAACCCGGAACCATACAGTTTAATAGTAATAGTTTCTAGTGGTAAGATCCAGCTTCAGCATAAAGCGTCCTGTTACCGTGGACACGGCTATCGATAGATCAATCTTCCCTGCAGGGGTGCACTTGTGTTACGCTACACGCACGGATCTCCAGGGTGGCGGGAACCTTGTTAGGGAACGCTCCACCGAGGCTATCCGACACTTCATAGCCCATCTTTCAAACTCAACAGAGAGGCCATCCGCCGGTCTAAATCCTAAGTACTCAGGGCCTTGGACCCCAACCCTGACGTACTCCTGCACGGTGCGTGGGTGGCCGGGAAGCCGTAACGAAAACAACACATCTCGAGCCAAAGAAGGCAGCGCACTTCCCGGCAATCAGCCCGCGGTACTGCTGACGTCTGATGAGTCCTCGGACGACACTACGAAGCAGAGGAGCCCATAAACTCGTAATTCCCACGGGTAGGTAGTGCGTACATGGCATATAGCCAACTTAAGACATTCACTGAACCATTTAGTATTTTAATTAACCTGCGTGACAACCGTTATCGTTGCCTCGACTTAACCGACCCGCGGACAACGACAGCAGCCAGGACCACCAGTACATCGGTGCCTGCCCCGTCGTCCCACCAAGTCATTGCGGTTACCAACAAGGTGAACCGTCTCCTTACCTTGTCTCGCGTGTGCTCCTGGAGGAGCTCGACTTTCGTGGTTTGGTAACTCTCGCGGCCAACGATCAGGGGACAAGCACACCGGTACACTGGTCGTACCCTCCCTGTCGTCCCGTCGCAATACCTCTCGCGGGCACCGTTGGGTCGCCCGACTTCTTACCTGAAGGACCTCGCCGTTCAGGACCCTATGGCGGTAAGACAAAGTCAGCCTCGAGTGGAGTACCAGGATTACTCCTGGATAGCTCACACTTGAGGTGACTGGGCATAACCCAGGTAGGGGCCTTAGACGGTGTCTGTATTGTACCGTACCTGTGCAGTTATAATATTTGTATCCGCGTTCACTCCCCTGAGTGATCACGGCCCTCTATCTAATCCTAGCTAACAATGCGCAGGGTTCACTGCTGAATAATGCATAATAATAATAGGCAGCATAGGATAAAGGAAGGCACATCAAGGGGCGACAAAAATCAGACCATGCACTTGAATAGGATTGTAATCGTAGCAGCAGCAGTAACAATGCCTAGTGCAAGAAATGTACGGAAAGATAGGCGATATGTGGGGAAGAGAATGGCTCTGCTTGCCTGGAAGCTCGACGGTAGTAGTAGGGTCGTCGACGAGGTAGTCGTACTCAGCAGCGGTGTAGTCGACGGCAGCGGCGGGGTCTACCGGAGATTAAGGGGGGAAGAAAACAGTAAAGACACAGCAAGCATATACAAACAGATGCATGACATGATAGATGAAATGTTAACGGTATTCTAACGCAGTGCAATGCACGTTGCTCGGAGCGGGAATTCATCTGAGGACGAACTACCGGCTCCGGGTGATTACCGGACAGGGTGTCCGGAGGGGGACGGATCAAGCCGGAGGTGTCGTGGTTACCGGAACAACGTAAGGGGGGTGTATCCGTGCTATTTGAACCATTCCGGGAAACTTTCGTGTTCGGAATAAATTCATCCGGGCACTCTAACAGTACCGGACAATTTATCGCACAATCGGTCCGGAGGGGGAATGTTCGATGTTCGTTGTGGTAGAGGGGTGTGGTAGACATACGGATAGCGTATTCGTATTTGTTATATTTTTCTGATCAACTTTCATGTATAAAGTTTTTGAATCCGAGTTACGGTTTAAAAGTTATTGAATTTCAAAGTTTAAATCAATTTAAATGATTTTCTGGATTTCTTTTATTATTTTATTAAACATTATCCAAAACATTATCCACAACATTATCCAGAACAGTGCTGACATGTGGGACCCACATGTCAGCCTCTGTTATTTATAAAACATTTAATTAAGTTAGAAAATGCCTCTGGACCCACATGTCAGTGACTCAATTTTAATAAAATCTTTTAATAAATAAGAACCTGACAAGGGGGGCCCAGGTGTAAGTGTCTCAGGTTTTAATTTAACCATTAGCTTAAACTAACAGTGGGTTAAGGAGGCTAGGCCCACCTGTCATACTAACATACTCATTTTATCAATTCTATTTACTTAACAAAAGATTTCCCGGGGCTGGCCCGCATGTCAGTGGGTGATTAAGCCCTAACCATGTCGCTAATGACCCAACTGACCGGTGGGGGCAATAAGTCAGTGACACAGGCGACCCACCGGCGGCTCGCCGGCGAGTAGACTCCGGCGAACTCGAGCTAGCGCTCGATTCCGAGCACCAAACGAGGCGCTGCTTGTTGCTATGGGTTCAGGGAGACGTGCCGCTTCGATCTACGGTGGGGGAGAGCGATGGGGCGGTCTAGGTCGAGCTCTGCTTCAAAAATGGCGGAGCAGCCGCTCGGGCTCCAATGGCGACTTGCGCAGCGAGGCGAATCCGGGCGGTTCAGTGGGTGGAACTGACCATATGGAGCAGGGGGAGTATAACGATGCCAAAGGCGTGGCCTGGGGCGGCTTGTGTGCACGTCTACGACGACAAACGGCGGCGGCCGGAGTAAGCGAATGGTGGTTTCTGTGTTGGAGCTTATCGGGCGGCTACGGGGAGTTGGGGATGGCGGGCATGCTCACTGTGATCACGGAGACGGTGGAAGTGAGCTCGGGGACGCGTCGGGGTGGCCGGAATCGCTCCGGGATCTCGCCGGGGCCGAAGAAGAGGAAGAAGACGTCGCGCTCGCTGTAGTCGATCCCGCCGCAATTCCAAGCGCACGCAGACGAATTCGACCACCGCACGCACGCCAGACACGTTTTGATCGCACGGGAAGGTCACTGGCCACGGTTGCTCACCACGGCGGCCATGGCGGCTCGGCGGGATTTTTCCCCGAAGCGTGAGAGAAGGGGAGGATGGGAATGGAGGTGCGAGGGTGTCCAGGAGGGAGAGGGCGTCGTCCTTATCGCGTTGGCGCCGAGGGGGAGCAGGTGGAGGCGGGGTCGGGCTGGCAGCGGGGTGGCCACGGCGGGCTGCCGTACGGGGCAGTTGGGAGTGGTTGAAGGAGGAAGAAGACAAGGTGGGGGTTGGGCTGGGCTGAGGTGGGCTTCGCCCTGGGCTTCAGTTTGCGGTTTTCCAATTGTTTTGTTTCCTGTTTGCTCAAATGCTTTTCTATAATTAATTTATCAACCCTAGCATTTTTGTAAAAGGTTATTAGTGTTTGTAAATTAGGGTTACATATTACTAAGGTGCCACAAAAGTTTTTGCAGCAAAATAAAATCATTAGATATTTCTTTTAAATATTTAATGCCCAAAGTAGGGGTTTTAACCTACTGTTTGAATTGTTTGGAATTTTCTGCAAAATTACCAAAGTTAGTCCCACATGATTATAATAATTTTAGGCAATTTACAAAAATAGTTCCATGATTTTTGGAACAACTTTATTTGAGCACTTTTGTTTAATTTCCATTAAAAGTAGTTTCAACTAGAGTTTGGTTTGTTAAATGAGCAAGGTGCATTTGGCTTTGGGTTTTGATCCCAAGGGCTCAAGTACATGGGGCATGGGGTGCTGATCAACCACTGCAAGATTTGATCATGAGCATCACAAAGTTTTATCAGGTACAAGGGAGATCAAACAGTGATAATCCAATAGTGATGATCAACAGTGATGATGATTACTGTTACAGAAACGGAGGGTGTTACATAGCGCCCTACTGTTAAGCTTCTCCTTATAAGCTTTTTCCTAGTGTGTGTGTGTGTGTGTGTGTGTTTTCTTCAAAACACGGAGGATTTTTGAATTCTTACTGTCCAGAGGATCAATTCTAGCCAGCGCAGGTGGTTCTTCTCTTGTGCTGCATGTAACAAGACCTCAACCTTGATCGGGTCACAGTTCCGTTGCTCAAATCCTATCTGCGTTGCCACCAAAGTTATCCCAACTTATGTGTCTTCCTAGCCATGTGTTCATGTTTCCCTTACATGCTAGCTGGAATCATTTTTACTCATGTTGTGTGAAGGTATTGTGTCTCGTTGTTTGCAAGCAATGACACAGCCAGGGCTGAGTTCATGCTCTTTGACAAGGTTGGAAAGGAAGTTGTAGGAAAACCACTCATCACATTTCTAAAGTTGAGAAATCCAGGTTATTCAACCATCAAAGAAATTTCCCATATACCCATGGTTCATAGGATTGCTCCACTAGAGGTTACCCGCATTGTTGAGCAGAAATATAAGATCATTGTGTCAATTTTAAAAAGGAGCTTTGCGGCCAGTAGTGAGCAACTATCATTCCAAGTTGTCAGGATTATGGAGACTTTCAAACCTGAGCTCAGTTCATCTGCATTTGACCTTGATCCTGCGAGACCTGGACCATCATCTTCTACTTTGTTCAGGACTGAACATACTGATTTAGGTATGGTTTGTTACTCTTTTGTATAGGTGTACACTCCTGCTTCAAAAACTACTGGTGGCCTCCTTACAGCTGCATCATGAGGGTACTATTTTTGATAGCCCATCATGACCTTCGCGTCGTTCTTGATTGTTTCCTTCTTCCTTTGATCTATGTTGTGTTGTTCTAGAAAATTTCCATGACCAATTGCAAGTGCCAGGCGCGCCCTGTTCCAAAGCACTCCCACCAAAAATGACCCAGCAAAAGATACAGCTAAGGTATGGGTTGTTCTTATCTCTAAAAATTATTAACCATCCATACATATGCTCACTGTCGGTTATTCCTGCTTCGCACACCAGGCCAATTGTGATGATGAAGGTGAGCCTTTCTCGGTTACTGTTGACGAAAAAGATGACAAGGATGACCCAGCTCAACAAAAAAACTCAAAAGGTGCTTCTTCTGTCATCCGCATTCTTACAGAACCTTGACTACCAATTATTCAATCACATTATTTTCAAATTCTTTTATTCACTCACATTGGTTAACCTGAACTATGTTTCTCGTTTAAGGAGCTATACTACTGGGAAAGGAGTTATCTGCCAAAGAAATCAAGGCAGTAACCGATGTACGCTGCATGTGCAGAGTACCTTATCTATAGGTGAGGAATTTATTGCTTTGTAGCTCTGTTCTGTATGTTCCATTATGTCTGCGTTGACTTCTTCTGAAAATTCTATTCTTTCTGTAGGCTATCTATCGTTTGTTTTTTATTCCTCCTAGGTGACATTGCAATAAAATGATGATGTTTTTATGTGAGTGGCATCACCATCACACAACGCTTCACTACGTTGCTCCTTATCCAACCAGAATACGAGCTCAGGAGTGTGCGTTGCTTGCATGGCCTTCTATGTAATGGAATGCTTCCTACTAAGCATGCTTTAAGAACCATGTTTGTTTCTAGTTTCGATGACTATGCGAAGGCAATGCACAAACAAACACCCCCCTATATTATCAGTCGAACTCTTGTCTTATTATTTATGGATTCATTGTCTATCATTTCCTATTATACTGTCTCCGAGGTTTCAAATCTCTTTCCTGATGGTGATTGGAGTCGTTAATTTGCTTGTTTCCTTATCCCTTGCAATGGTTTGTTTCCACAATGTAATTTTTATACATATCTATCATCTTTGTTGCATTAGCTTCTCTTTAGCTACTTCGTCTTAGTTTGTTTTACTAAATAATATGATACCTGGTCCATACACCTTTGCTTTTTTGCCTGCTAGTCCACCACTCAGAAAAACATTGGTCCACGGCCCATTAGTCTAGCTGAAGAAACATCACCCCCTCTCTGTTATTGTTTTTTGCACCATTGGATTCCCTTCTTGTCAGCTATTTTCACCCATCCTATAAACAATTCCTTTGCTTCCCACCTACACACCAGCCACCAGACCACTCAACCATATCCTTTCAAGGGTTCTCTCGCTTCCCACACCTTCCATTGTGAGAACGTGCCTCTCTGATCATCTCTCCATAGAGCAAGAGCGACCATCTATTAGCTATTGGCATCTTCAGTTTCAGTTGGGGAAAGTGCCCCCAATGCTGTTGCTTCGATTGAATGTAGCTCTCAAACATTTCTCCTGCCTCTAAGTGAAGCCTCCAACTGTCATCTAGAATATCTCTATTATTCTTCCCTTATTTTCTTTATTACTATGTTAGATGGTTCCTTCTCGTTTATTCCTTTGCCAAGAAACAACACAACAACATTTCTTTCTTATGGTGAAACAAAGTGCCCCCGGATCCGAACCCACTACCATTTTCAGATCGTCTTTTCACCTGAGAATAGAGATGTGCATAACAGATTTTATAGTGAACTAGGTGAAGCTTTTGGACTATGCGATGATATTATATATTTGCATACTCCTGACATAGAGATTCAAACGATGCCCGTGCCGCATCTCAGGTCCTCATTGAGATCAGAAACTTGCCTTTGCACCTTTTGACGTTTAAAACGGTTGATTACATGCTCCATCCATATTGTGTTGTTGCTGATGTTCATCCCACCACAACCACTTATGATGACCTCCTAGCATTCCGATGTATTTGCTGGACAGATACACCAACAAATGTGCCATTGATGACCCTCAACTATAGGGGATCGAGATAGTCTTCAATGGTAAGATAACCCAATTTATTGATTCGACACAAGGGGAGCCAAATAATATTTATAAGCTTTCACAGTTGATTTGTCAATTCAACCGCACCTGAAATATAATTTCTTGCAACAAAATATTAATAGCAACAGTGATATGATAGTGTTAGTGCCAACAGAGAAAGTAAAACAACGAAAGTAAACTACTGGTAACCAACATGATTAAAACACTGTAGGCTAGGGGGATAGATGGTTGAGCGCTGCTTGGATGAGGGTGAACATGTAATAGACTTTAACACGGGGCAAGGCACACAGAAAAGAAAGGATCATCTAGGTAAATATCAAACATTAGGCATGTATCCCATAGGTAGTTGTGTGTGCTTGCAATAAGAACTTGCACAACATCTTTTGTCCTACAATCCCGCTATGAATGGGGCCAAAAGGAACTTATGGAGATTAAGGTGTTGGGAACTGTATTAGAAAACAAAAAAAATCGTGCCTACGAAGCAAGAACCCAAGATCATCTAAGAAGATGGCATACAAGGTTTAGGCTATAGCTCACCAACGGATGTAGCGGAAGTAGAGTTAGTGAAGCTTGTTGAAGTAGACCTTGCGAATCGTCCCACGAACAATCCCTCAATCTGTCCCACGAACAAATCCCTCGAGCAAGTTCGTCGAACAAGATCTCTGAGAAGAAGAAGCTCCTCGAAGAAGGACCAAAGTTATGATCCCTCTATCGGTATCCACACGTCCCGATGTAGCAATCCAGCAGCGCTCTGCCGTCTAGAGAAGAATGACACCGAGAGAAACTTGAGGAAGAAGAGCCTACCGGCATCCGAACTAGAACGATCTAGCCCGAAGAGAATTAGAGGCTCGTGGAATTTACTAGGGAAACCTTGGGGCTTTTCTAGTGTCGTTTTGTGATTGCCCCTGCCCCCGTATATATAGGTGGAAGCCTGGGATCGCAACTTGGGCGGGGGTTCTCCCCAAAGTCGATTTTGCACACCAGGAGGAGTCCAACACGGATTCGAGTACGAAACGTTGCGTCTACGGCGTCTAGGGGGGAAATGCCATGGACCATGGCGTCTGGACTTGCCCCCCAAGGAAAGTCCTTTTTCCGCCGACCTATGACCTTGTGGACCTTCCTACTTGGCTTAGCTTCGGTTTCCGCATCTTGGAGAGTTCCATAACCCTCCGGATACTTCCATAAGCTCCCAGGAACCTCCTGGAACCTCCCGGAACATTTATGGAAGTCCCAGAACAATTTCCCGATGTTCCGTAACCTTTCAAACACCTATCACCAAATGTCCTATGACCACTCAAGACCATTGTTGAATGTTCTGGAATCATCCGAGACCATTTGGTACCACCTAGAACATTTCTATTTCTATCCAGAATAATTTTGGTTCCACCTGAAACAATTTCGGCACCCTTTCTCTTTTCATCTCCTAGTTCTCTAACAGATTACTACTCGTTAAGTGTGTGACCCAATAGGTTCGGTATTATGCGGACATGACTTGGAACGTCTTCCGGATATAGGACAACAACCTATTGTCAATAGCCAGTAATCAACAGCGGAGCCATGGACACCCATGTTGACTCCCGCACATACACGAAGAAACTTCGAGTGAACCTTTATGTCATACATGCACCATTCCCTTTGCTTCGCGATATATGACAAAGTTAGCGGAGAGAAGTTTGGCACCCATGTTTAATAACTTCTTGAACACAAGCCACCCGTTATCCTCATTGCTCGTTTGCCTTCATTACTTGTTTTGTATTCTTGGTACCCCTGACTAAATCACAAAGTGTCTCGCCAGACTATAATGGATACCGTTATACCGAGTGGGCCCAAAGTCAATATCTCTCCATCGTGGAGGAGCAAATACCATTCTTGAACTATCGTTGTTACTAGACACACTATCCTATATACCCAGAACTTATTTTACTACTTCCAAGTTACGGGAGGATTCATCTATGAACCAAAGTATATCTTCCTGTATGAAGCAACCCGATATTCTCATGGTCTAAGGAATTAAGTATATGATAACAAATCATGATAGAATTATAACATAATTACGATGTGATCTCTAAGTATATCATTTAATACTCAGGTCAGTTCAACATCATTGTTCTGCTAACAATATGTTATCATCGCTACCGACATCTGTAACAACCCAGATTTCACAAAAATTAAAAAATTTGTTTTCTTGGTGAATTGTTTGATTGTCTGATTAGTTTGCGGTGTTTCCTTCCTTGATTTATCACTCGGCGATTATTTTTCCCCTTCTTATCTCGTAGCAGACGGAGACCGACCCTTGCCACCCTGACATTCGACCTTTGCGACACCGGGTTTCACCCGATCACCGTCGCAAAAACCCGAACAAGACCAGCCGTAGCCAACGGAACAAAATACCCGTTTAATAAGTAAATGGGATATTTTTATAGCGCGCCAGAAAGTGTTCTCAGAACGGTTCGAGCGCAAGGTGAACGTCACCGGCTCGAAGTGTTGATTGCGCAGTTCAAAGTTTTACCCGAATCGGAGGTCCTGTGGACCCCTGGCGGTCAGAAACGTAAACACCGCGCGCGAGAGAGAAAAACCGGGGATGTTTTTGAAAACTGCCAGTCACCTGGGCTATATAAATACCACCGCTCTCCAACCCCTTTCTAGGGTTTCCCCTAAGCCAAAATTTCAGCCACCCCCTCACAATAGCACCAATTTTCGCAATCTAGCCCATTTTTGCCCATAACCTAGCCTCCCTGTGATCTGGACCGTCGGATCGGCCGATCCAACGGCCCAGATGCGCCCCAGCTTCCACCCTCTCTCTTCTCTCTCTCTCCCGTCCGAGCCTCCAGGGCGCCGCCGCCGGACGTCGCCATAGTCGCCGGGCATGCCACGCCACGCCCCTGCTCCGATGAGGACCGCGACGCCGCCTCCTTTCTTCTCCCTCTCCTCACCCGCTGCCCCCCCTCTTCTCACAGGCCGCCGCGCACTACGGCAGCCGGAGCCAGCCGCCATGGAATCCGGCCAGGATCTCCAGCCGCCGCCCTACAACCTCACCCCCGCCTCGGCCAAGTCAGGCGACCCCGTGACGCCTCCTGGCCAAGCGCTCCCCTCCTCTGCCTCCCAGTGCGTCATCCTGCGTCGCCTCGATTGCTCGCCGTCGCCGGCGACGAAGCCTTCGCCGGCTGTCGGGACGCGGGGTTAGCGTATGCAAATCCCGCTACGACATAGTCATATGGAGAGCCGAGAACCATACCCACCTTTCTAAGCAGACAAGGCCAAGCACAGAACGTTCTCGTAGAGCATCTTATGTGAGGGGCATCCCATCCAGGCCGGATGGTAACCTGAGATGGGTCCTCATCATCCGCACACAAGTCTAAATGATATGGGTGATGAACTGCCATATTCACAGACAAGTCGCCTCAACCATACTATCGACTATCTCATAGCTCTTACATAGACTTACTCCAGCCTGATCACTTAGTCGGGGTCTAGGGCGGGCTCGATCATACAACAAAGTGTGTACGAGACATAGTCTTGAGCAATCACATCGTGATGCCCCAAGCTGCGCACATCTAAGGGTCACTTGGTGTATAAAAGACCGCCAGCCAGATCACAACTAAGGTCTCGAAAACCCATACAAAGACATGCATGTTATCAACATACACGCAACACGCATGCCTTGTATGAACAGCAGGTATCATTGAAATTCTCTACAAAGTATACATTTTATTGATAACTCACACAGAGTGCACACAGAGATCACAAGCATGTGATCCAACATTACAACATTCAACGGAAGAAGAGTAGGTCTGAGTACAGACAAACTTAACAAATGGCTTAAGAAGCCTTATTTAAACACAAAGCCCTCCACAAGGGAACCAGTCTGCTGACTGGGACTACACTAGCTTGGTCTCTAGTCGTTGAGCTCGAGGAAGATTCCACCTTCGGGATCAGTGGGTTCATCTAAAACATAGAATAAGAAAACATGAGTACAAAGTCGTACTCAGCAAGACTTACGTAGGAGCTATACTACTCATGCACATGTATCAAGGTAAAGGGGGGTGGGGTTCATAAGCAGAAGTGTCATCTTTGACTTAGCTAGTCCTGAACTACGAGTACCAGACTTGAGGTAAGCAGCGTACACGAGTCCACTACATGTCTCCAACCAATTACACCACTATGGTGCCTTCCTCGACTTCCCCACGAGAAAGCACGCCATAGCACTCACGCTTATCTTGGCAAGTTTTATAAGTATCCAGTTCAAGTTGTCTAATAATCAAGCTAAGCTTTCCAAGCAGTCCCTTGCCGCGGACGCAGCTATTCGAATAGTTTTGTTAACCCTGCAGGGTTGTACCGCTACACACACATGACCATCAGTTACCGCCTTTGATCTCGACACCATTCAAGGGGTGTCAGCGAGGATGCTCACCACAACTGTTACCTCATAGCCGATCTAGTCCAAGAAAGCCGCCTACCTGGGTTGGTTACCACTATCGTGAACCCGGCCGGTTTACCGAAGTGGACCCAAATGATGTGTGTGTGGTGCATAAGCCGGTCTCGGCTGATACGTTCTCTCACTTAGCAGCCAGGCCACAAACCTACCAGAACTCCAAACTACTGCGACATCTGGACATCAAAAGGGATGATTTAGTAGGTTCAGAGGGGCCAGTGAGCCCAATGTGTGGTTGTACTATTCATCTTGGATCACCACACAAGAACTCGGACTTAGGGCGGTGTTCAACGAGACAACCCACCGTGTACTCCTACACAGCCTCTCATCGTTCACCTTGTATTAGGGTAGATTCACCAACACATTTCCACCATCATCAACATGATTGCTACCATCCCGACTCACATAACAGTATCAACATTGTAACACTCTAAGCATGCAATAAGCAGTAACAATTGCAGGGGCCACATGATATCAACCAACTCCTACATTTGCTAGGATTGTGGTTTGCTTACTTCTGTGACAAATGATAGGTCATGCAAAGGAATGGGTTCATCTATGCGGTAGAAACATAGCATGGTAATCATCCTAAACAATACACAAGCGAGACTGAGAGGGAATTGGGATTTTATCGACATGATCAATGGGGGTTTGCTTGCCTTGCTGGCGAGGTTCGGTATGAGGGTCTTCAACGAAGGGGGAAGCCTCCTGTTCCGGTTCCACCTCTACTCAACAAACAACAAACAAGGAAGCAAAGTAAATACAATCCACAAGCACATGGTTGAAGGTTGAAACTTGATGTATATGCTTCTCATGTGTGAGGAATTTCCATTTAAAAGGAGTGTATTGCAAAAGAATTGCAAATTCAAACACCAATTTGAATTGAAATGAATTCAATATGCATGTTTGCTTCTGTTCCCCCATTTTATAATGGTCAAACATGAAAACAAAGTGCATATTCAGAATCCTTGCATTTTTATGATAATTTTACATATATTAAATGTTTAATTTGGAGTCAAAATGAATTAGTTATGAATTTCCAAAGTTTAATTCATTTTCTGGATTTTGTGGAATTGTTTTAATCAAATAAGCATTTCTGCGTCACTGTGATGTCATGCTGGCATCAGGGGCGTTCTAACCAGGGGGTACCACCTGTAAGTGTCACTGTGGTTAATTAAAACGTTTTGTTTTGATTTAAACTAAACTGAGTGATTAGCAGGGGGCAGGGCCCACATGTCAGCCTCACTTGGAGTGGGATTAGTTGCTAAACTTCGCCGGACACGTCAGCTCGCCGGCGGATCAATGCCGGCGACCAACTGAGGCGGCGGCAGCATAGGGGAGGGCGTCTCCGGCCACCATTTGGTGCGCTGAGGCCACCAAAGATAAGCCCGAGCATGCGCGCATCACCCAGAGCACAACAGCGTCATCGAGGGGCACCGGAGTGATGTCGGCGACGATCTCTTGCGGCTGTCGTGGCTCGGGTTTGAAGCAGTCGACGCCACAGTGCACGAAAAAGGGCGTGGCCTAGCACGCGCTATATGAGACGGAGGGGGACTGGAGCGGTGTCGCCGTCGTCCATGGCGACGAAGCTCATCGGCTTCCATGGCGGTTCCCGCTACGGCTACGGGGAAGGTACGAGACCAAGAGGGAAACACTCAGTAGATTACCGCGAATCGAACGGAAGCAACAGAAAGCGCGGGGAGGCTTCAACGACGGCAAATCAACGACGGCGAGCACGCGGGTCCAGCGATGATCCGATGAACCTTGCGTCGCGTCTGATCCAAATTGAGGCGCCTCCTTCTGCTAGTCGACGAAGCCGATGACCGCGAGAACGGGAGACATCTTGGCTGGGCTCCTCGACGTCGATGGCCACGCGGGGGCGCTTCGGCGCTTCGGCGATCTCTCCTATCCACGACGAACACGGCACGGGAGGAGGGGGAAACTGCGCTGGAGGGGGAGGAATGGATGGGGACGTCTCCCAGACGTCTCCAGGCAAGGGGATAAGCCCTGGGCAGGCAGGCAGCTGCCTGGCGCGCCCATGGCGCTCGCCGGCGACCTGCGTGCCTGCCTGGCCGGGGTTGAAGACGCATGTGCCCCCTGTGGGCTGCGCTAGGTCAGGCTGGGGGATGAGTTGGGCCACTTTGCAGGTGATCCCTCTCCTTTTTTTATTTCTTTTTTGTTTTTCTTTTCTGTTAATTTGTTTTGCTGTGCTAAATAAATAGCTAGGCATTTTATTAAATGCTGAAACTTTTTATATGGCTTCACACTATATTAGGCTAGCCACTTGTAAAGTTTCAACATTTTTAAAATTCAACTTATTTGAACTTTAATTCAAATAGGGGTTTAAATTTAATTCCAAGATCCTGTTTGAATATTTGAAAAATCTATGAGCATGGGGTTGCTCCCACCTCACTTGATATGTGATCACACTCGTTTATAAGACTTTTCAAAAATGCAAAAGGAATTTTTGGAGCAACTTTATTTCTGGCCATTTTAATTAATTCATCTTGGGGGTGTTCCTTCTCCCATTTGAGTTTGAATTTGAATTCCATTTGATTTTCTTTGATGAATGCAAGGTGACTTTGATCCTAGCACATTACCTAACAGAGGGTTCTGACAACTCGCCCCCACTCAACAGAATCTCGTCCCGAGATTCAGAAGTCTGCGGGAGGAAGGTGGGGTACTCGGCACGGAGACGGTCTTCTCTTTCCCACGTGGCTTCTCTCTCAGAGTGGTGTGACCATTGCACTTTCAGAAACTTAATCTTGTGACGATGAGTGACACGCTCTGCGGAATCAAGAATACGAACGGGGTATTCTCGATAAGAAAGGTCATCTTGGAGATCAAGCGTTTCATGGTCGACTTCGCGGATGGGGTCCTTGAAGCAACGCCTGATTTGTGACACATGGAATACATTGTGTACTCGGGAAAGGTGCGGAGGTAGTTCAAGTTGGTAGGCAACTTCTCCATGTTTAGCAATAATGCGGAAAGGTCCGATGTAACGTGGGGCCAACTTGCCTTTGATACCGAATCGTTGGGTTCCCTTCAGAGGAGTAACCCGAAGGTAAGCCTTCTCATCCAGATTGTAGCTCTCTTGCCTATGATGACGATCATAGTACCTTTTCTGACGAGACTGGGCTGCTTTCAATTGATCACGAACAATGCAAACTTGCTCTTCTGCTTCCATGATCATGTCCGGTCCAAAGAATTGTCTTTCACCTGTTTCTGACCAGTTAAGGGGCGTTCGACATCTTCGTCCATATAGGAGTTCAAAAGGAGCCATGTTCAGACTAGATTGAAAACTATTGTTATAAGCAAATTCGGCGAATGGAAGAGACTTCTCCCAATTCTTTCCGAATGAGATAACACAATCTCTGAGCATGTCTTCGAGAATTTTGTTAGCCCTTTCAACTTGACCGCTAGACTGAGGATGGAAAGCTGTACTAAAGGAGAGATGAGTTCGCATAGCATTCTGGAAGCTTCCCCAAAATCTAGAGGTGAAAAGGCTACCACGATCAGAATTGATTTCCAAAGGAACTCCGCGAAGAGACACAATTCTAGAGACATACAAGTCCGCTAACTGGCTAGCAGTTGTAGACTCGCGAACGGTTAGGAAATGAGCAACTTTGGAAAGTCTATCCACCACAACGAAGATGGCATCATTTCCTTTCTGGGTTTTTGGAAAGCCAGTGATGAAATCCATACTCACTTTGTCTCATTTCCACTCTGGAATAGGCAAATGTTGAAGTGTACCAGCAGGTCTTTGATGTTCTTCCTTAATGTGACGACAAACATCACATTCGGCAACAAATCGAGCAATGTCTCTCTTCATCCTAGTCCACCAAAATCTCTGGCGTAGATCTCGGTACATTTTTGTGCTACCGGGATGAATCGAGAGGGGTGTGTCATGGGCTTCTTTGAGGATGAGTTGCCTTAGTTCCCTATTCTTAGGTACTACCAAACGATTTCCAAAGAATACCGTACCTTCACTATCTGTGGAGAAACATTTAGCAACTCCTCTAGCAATGTTCTCCTTGATCCGGCGAACACCTCGTGCACGCCTTTGGGCAACTATGATTTGATCCTAAAGAGTTGGTTTCGCCACCAAGGTAGAAAGATAGCCACGAGGAACAATCTCAAGATTGAGCTTGCGATATTCCACATGAAGAAGTGGTTGATACTGTTGTAACATGAGTTTGTTACAATACGACTTACGACTTAGTGCATCAGCCCTGACATTGGCTTTGCTTGGGGTTTAAGAAATTCCTACGTCATAATCTTTTATCAACTCAATCCAGCATCTTTTCCTGAGATTAAGATCTGGCTGGGTGAAAATGTATTTGAGGCTTTGGTGGTCGGAATAGATCTCACAACGATTACCAAGGAGGTAATCTCGCCAAGTTGTCAGGGCATGAACTACGGCAGCGAGTTCAAGATCATGGGTAGGATAGTTCTCTTCATGTGGACGCAACTGGCGTGAAGCATAAGCTACCACATGTCTATCTTGCATAAGTATGCATCCTAACCCTTGCCGTGAGGCGTCACAAAAGATCTCGAAATCCTTTTTGGTGTCTGGAGGCGCAAGTACGGGTGCAGAAGTCAATCTTATTTTTAGCTCTTGAAAGCTTTCCTCGCACTTGGGAGTCCATTGTAATTTCTTATCTTTCTTGACAAGTTTAGTTAGAGGCTTTGCAACTTTGGAGAAGTTCTCAACGAAGCGGCGACAATAGCTGGCTAGGCCAAGAAAACTCCGAACTTGCTTAACCAATTCAGGTGGAGTCCAGTCAAGGACGGCCTGAACTCTCTCGGGATTCACAGCAATGCCTTTTGCAGAAATCACGTGGCCTAAGTAGGTCACTTCTAGTAGCCAAAATTCACACTTGGAGAATTTAGCATACAGGCGATGCTCTCTAAGTTTCATCAATACCAGCCTTAGATGTTCGGCATGTTCTTCTTCGTTCTTCGAGTAGACGAGAATGTCATCGAGATAAACCATAACAAATTTATCTAAGTACTCCATGAAGATAGAATTCATCATGCTCGAGAAAGTGGCGGGGGCATTGGTTAATCCGAAGGACATAACGGTGTACTCGTAAAGACCATAATGAGTAGTAAAATCTGTTTTTGGAATGTCGTCGTTTCGTATTTTCATTTGATGATAACCTAATCTCAAGTCCATCTTGGAGAAGACAGAGGATCCAGCAAGTTGATCATAAAGATCATTGATCCTGGGCAGTGGGTACTTGTTCTTTATCGTCGCTAGATTTAGCGGGCGATAGTCTACGCACATCCTTTCTGTTCCATCTTTCTTCGTTACGAAAAGAACGGGGCAACCCCATGGCGATGAGCTAGGGCGGATGAAGCCTTTTGCCAAAAAATCTTCAAGTTGGATTTTAAGCTCAGCTAACTCACATGGGGCCATTTTTTATGGGCGTCTGGAAATTTGTGCGACTCCTGGCATAAGATCCACTATGAACTCTACACATCTGTCGGGTGGCATGCCCGGCAGCTCTTCAGGAAAGACATCCGGGAAGTCACGAACCACCGGAATATCTTCAAGGTCGGGAAGGGGAAGTACATTCAAAGAATGCACCTGGGTTGAGGTGTAGTTGACTGTTTTTCCTAAAGGGTGGGTTAGTTTCACTGATTTTCCTTTGCAATCAAGGTAGGCATTCTGCCTTGATAGCCAATCCATGCCAAGGATTACATCGATGTCTGAAGACTTGAGGGCTATGAGTGAAGCAAGGAATACTAAACCCTCAATTGCAATTTGATTACCATGGCTTACTCTATTAGTTTGCCATCTTGACCCTGGAGTTTGAATAATCATTGGGGTGGACAATTCAACAAAGGATAACTCATGACGAAGTGCATAACTTTCCGACATGAATGAATGAGATGCTCCTGGGTCGAAAAGAACGGAAGTAGGAACATAATTGACTGGGAGCATACCAAGAATGACGTCAGTGGTGTCGTCAGTCTCTTCGGCGGAAATCTGATTCACACGTCCACGAGGCGGGAGGAGCGGGTTTGGTGGTGTAGACCTTCGGGGTGGCTTGCCACGGCCATTGTTGTTACCTCCGGCACGGGGTGCTGCATTCTGATTCTGGAGCTGGTTCTGGGGACACTCGCGGGAGTATTGGCCTGCCTGACCACACTTGTAGCAGGATCCAAAGACATTGTGTGGAGCTGGGTTGTTCGGTGGAGCGGGGTGGAACGAAGCTGGTGGACGAGGCGCCACCTAGGATGGCCTTGGTGGGTTGTTCTAGAGAAACATGCTGTTGGGATCCAGATCTTGCGCTTCTGAGAGCCTGAACTGGATCCACATAGGATGGCCTTGGTGTTTGCTTCCCCGATTTATCAATCATCGATTATTTTCCCCCCTCTTATCTCGTACCGGACGGAGACCGACCCTTGCCACCCTGACACACGACCTTTGCGACATCGGGTTTCACCCGATCACCGTCGCGAAAACCCGCACAAGACCAGCCTTAGCCAACAGAACAAAACCCCATTTAATAAGTAAATGGGATATTTTTATAGCGCGCCAGAAAGTGTTCTCGGAACGGTTCCAGCGCAAGGTGAACACCACGGGCTCGATGCGCTGATCGCGCAGTTCGAGGTTTCACCCAAATCGGAGGTCCTGTGGACCCTAAGCAGGCAGAAACGTAAACACCGCGCGCGAGAGAGAAAAACCGAGGTTGTTTTTGCAAACTGCCAGCCACCTGGGCTGTATAAAGACCACCGCTCTCCCACCCCTTTCTAGGGTTTCCTCTAAGCCAAAATTGTAGCCATCCCCTCACAATAGCCCCAATTTTTGCAATCTAGCCCATTTTTCCCCAAAACCTAGCCTCCCTGCGATCTGGACCATCGGATCGGCCGATCCAACGGCCGAGATCCTGGAAGGGAGTTTTCAAGTGCGCGATGGAAGATGATGAAAGGAGATCCTGGAGTGTCAAACGCTCAAGCTTGGGGATGCCCTTGTGCACCCCCAATAAATATTCAAGGAGACTCAAGCGTCTAAGCTTGGGGATGCCCCCGTGCATCCCCTTCTTCATCAACAATTATCAGTTCGTCCCTCCTTCCACTATATTTTTATCACTTCATGCGTTATGTGCTATGCTTGGAGCGTCTTGCTCTTTACTTTTCTTAGTTCTTTTGTTTTGTTTTCTGGTCATTACAATGTCGGAACCTAACATGCTTGATTGTGAGAGATACACGCTCCACTTTAAACTAGAACACCTCATAGGTTTTTCGTGCTAATTCTTTGCTGTGAGTTGTTCTTTCTCTTTTCTTAGCTGCTGCCCTGTTTAGTTTGTGTGCTTTAGAGTTTTCTTCTAGAGCTTTTAATTGGTTCAGGCTTGAACTTTTTATAGCTTGCATGCTTATCTTGTTTAGAGAGTTTTGCATGTTGCACTGAGTTTTGTGTCTTGACTAGAAAGTAGGTAGTTGAAGTTGCTATTCTCATTGTAGTAGTAACTTGCAATAGTTTTGAGGTATTGACTAGAGTAATGTTTGAACTTTTGATGTCAAGAGCTCGAGCCTATTAGTGATAGATGTCGTATTTTGGGAAATCCATGTGATTTTCGAAAGCCAAAAAACCCCTGTTGAGAACTCTAGCTACTAGATGGATCACTAACCTCTGGAGGGTTCGAATAGTAGAGTACACTCACGTACCATGAGTCGAGGATGCGCAAGGATAACCAAACCCCCAAACACTCCTCCTCGGGGTACTTGTCTCTTTGTGAACCTCCTGATTAGATTGAGAGTTACCGATAATAAGTGCATGAGTTCTTCGGACTAATGTGAGTATTCGAAAGTTGACACTTCCACCATCCATATTTTTCTAGCCTCTTCGGTCCCGTGCATTTCCCTTTCTCACCTTGAGAGTTGGCGCATACTTTGCCGGTGCATCCAAACCCTTGGCATGATACGCTCTGTCATCATAAGCCTCCTTATATCTTTCCTCAAAACAGCCACCATACCTACCTACAAGGCATTTCCGTAGCATTTCCGAGATACATTGCCATGCAACATCCACCTTCTCATGACTTGATCTTCATGTCATACATGCTACTTGCTTGATCGATGAGCCGCATGCTAGTTGGCCCCTGCCCTAATCATTGCTACATGACACGCTAGTATCATTGCATATCCTGCTATCCTGGCAGAGGCATGCATTTTCATCATGATAGTTATAACTTCTTTATGTGCTCTGGCTTAGCCCTATCAGGCGCCGGGACCTATATCTATAGATCTTGATGCCCAATATGTAGGCGGCTTCGCCCAAGTCTTTCATTGAAAAAGTACGCTTCAATGACTCCTTTATAGTGTTAAGACATTCTTTATCATTTCCAATCAACAGTATGTCGTCTACATACAGTATTAGAAAAGATATTGTGCTCCCATTTACTTTCTTGTAAACACAAACTTCTTCGCCATTCTGAATAAAGCCAACACCTTTGACTTAAGCATTGCTACTGGCGAGAAAGTCTCATCGTAGTCAACTCCTTGCACTTGTCGGAACCCTTTCGCAACAAGCCTAGCTTTATGGATAGTGACATTACCATCCGCATATGTATTATTTTGAAAATCCATTTACATTCAATTGGTTTCACACCCTCTGGAGGGATCACCAAGTCCCATACTTGGTTTTCGTACATCGATTCCACTTTGGAATTCATGGCTTGTAGCCATTCCGTGGAGTTGGGGCTCATCATCGCTTCTTTGTAGTTCACAGGCTCATCATCATCTAAGATGAATACTTTGTTAACGTACCACTCGGGTATTTGACGCACTCTGCCTAATCTCCTTGGTTCAGTCACTAGCTTCTCAGAAGTTCCTGCATCACTTGCAGGAGCTACTAGTTCCTTCGTTGGAATGATAGCCGGAACAACTTCCGTCGTTTCAATCCTTGGTCCCGAAGGTTCGCTAACTGATATGTCCCAAACGTATCTATAATTTCTGCTTATTCCATCAATTTTTTGTGTGACTTTGCCATGTTTTTCTTGAACTTTCATACACTTTTGAGCATATTTGGACTAACCTATTAACTTAGTGCACCCAGTTGCCAGTTCCTGTTTTCTGCTGTTTTTGTATTTCAGGTTTTCCGGCCATTAAATGTGCTCCAAAAATTCCGGAAAAATTATATAAAAAATCAGCGTCCCGGAAGCCTTCGGAAACACCAAGGAATGGAGGGAGGGCCCCCACCAGGACTCCAGAAGGGTCCATGGCGCGGCCCAGCCCTAGGCCGCGCTAGTCACCCTCCTGGCTGCATGGTGGCCCCTCTCGGTGCCCCCTTTAGCCCCTATTTTTACCCCCGAGGAGGAAATCCCTAATATCGAAGTACTTTTTCCAGAAGCGATTCCGATCTCCGCCGCCATCGAAAACTAGCTTCGGGGGTCACCAGGATCCTGCTCTAGCACCCTGCCGGCGAGGGCCTTGGCCCTCGGGGCCATCTTCATCGACTCTTCTTCCCCCATGATGCTTCTTGAGTAGTTCCTCCTTGGACTACGGGTTCTTGGCAGTAGCTATGTGGTATTCTCTTCCCCTAGATCCTCAATACAATGTTCTCATGAGCTGCCCTACATGATTGAGATCCATATGATGTAATTGGTGTTGTGTTTGTTGTGATCCGATAAATTGTTACCTTGTTCAGCCCTAAGAGGTTTATGAATTATTGTTGCTGCAATTTTTTGTTCTTAATGCTTGTTACTAATGCACGAGTAGCATCATCTCAGATCTGAGCACGTTATGGTTGTATGATTATAATTGTTGTTCTAGATCTTATCTACGGTTGTATGCACCTATTTTAGTCCGGAACCGGTGATGCCAATGGTGAAAGCTTGGGACACCAAAGGGGATAGGCTATATTTTGAGGATCACATGTGTTCATGGAGTGTTAATGCTTTGTTCCGGTGCTGCGCCGCAGGAGCACCTTAATCTCCATTAGTTCCTTAAGTGGCCCCGTTCGTAGCGGGATGGTAGGACAAAAGATGTTGTGCAAAGTTCTTATTGCAAGCACGTACAACTACATACGGAACACATGCCTACGTTTAATTCTTAGACTAGGATGCTTTAGTTTGTTCTTTGGTTAGAGTTGGTGCAATTCTGTCAATTGCCCAACTGTAATTTGTTCACCCAACACCTTGTTCTTTTGCTTGAGAGGTCCCACTAGTGAAACCTTGAACCCCGGTCCATCTTTCACCTTCATTGCCTTCGTTGTTACTTTTACTTTCTTTGGTGCTCCTACTACTTAGTTACTACTTTGTGGTGTTGGTGATTGGGGAAGTCTTAAAGGCTACACCCGTCAACACACCGTTGCTACTTATATCTGGTCTAGTGCTTTATCAGGTGTGGTTAAATTGACAACTCAACTGCTAAGGCTTATAAGTATTCTTTGGCTCCCTTGTGTCGAATCAATAAATTGGGTTACTCTTACCTGCGAAGACTGTTGCGATCCCCTACACTTGTGGGTTATCAAGACTATTTTCTGGCGCCGTTGCCGGGGAGCATAGCTTTACTTATAAGTTCACTTGATAAGTAAACTTTTGCTTATTACTCTGTTTGCTACTAATGACTACTTTCTTTGAGACTGGATCTTATTGGCAAGGCGGATTCACGGAGGATCAACAAAAACATTACAAGAATACCGCTTGTCTCAAAAAGGGATACACTCATGGGGACTAATACAGGAGTTGTATGACTATGCTAGAAACTTGTGCTCAATATATAATATATCTTTCTGCAGGGATGAATCTTGTTGCTTTATGAGGCACAAAAACCTTGCTTTCCAATGTGAGTACAATGATGATGAAACCTTAGCTTCTTACGCTAAGGGAAACTATGATTTTTATGATGCAGAACAAATAGAAGAAGTTGTTATCTTTAAGGGTGCCTATGAAATTGCTTCCTTTGTTGAAAATATTGATGATGCTCCTTACAAATCCGAGAGTCTTGAAATACTTAATTATTGCTTTGAGGATTTTAATGACAATTATTATATTATTGACCATCTCAAAAGGTTCTCTCCACAAGAGGAAGAGACTAATGCTTTGCAGGACTCTACGGAAGAAGAAATTGCTAAAACTGAATGCTCCTTGGATGAAAAAGAGGAGGAGAGTGACGAAAAAAAGGAGGAAGAATGGAGTAGCTACCCATCTCTACCTACTAATGAGAGTAACTCTTTGACTCTTACTTTATATGATTGCCCTCCATGCTTACCAAAGGAGGATGAATGCTATATTGATTGCTATGATCCTATGGATTCTTTTGAAATATCCCTTTTTCATGAAATTGATGCTTGTGCCCACGATTCCCCTATGAATGATACTTGCAAGGATGATTTTGCTACTGTTATTTATGATAACCCTTGCTATCTTGATGAATCTTATGATAAACCTCTATTTTTGCCTACTATGGATGTTCTTAATGATGATGAGGTTTGCTTAGAAAGTCTACATGATTACGTGCTAGTAGATCATCAAAATCATGCTTTGTGTGATAATTATATTGTTGAGTTTGTTCATGATGCTACTGAAAATTATTATGAGAGAGGGAAATATGGTTATAGAAATTTTCATGTTAAGAAAACACCCCTCTCCATGTTGAAAATCTTGAAGGTGCCCCTGTTTTACCTTCCTATGCTTGTTGCTTTGTGCTTCATTTATTTATTTTGTTTCAAGTTTCCCATGCATAGGAAGCATGTTAGACTTAAATGTGGTTTGTCTTTGCTCCTTTGATGCTCTCTTTTGCGCTTCAACTCTTATTCTCTTGTGAGCATCGTTACACTCATGCCTAGCTAATGGCTTTAAAGAAACGCTTTCGGGAGGCAGCCCGCAACGAATTATGTTTTTCTTTTTGTTTTTCTTCTGTTCCTAGTGGTCTTGATGATTGTTACAACTGTAGCAACATCATTGTATCTTTACTTTTCAAGCTTTGTGCCAAGTTTAGCCTCAGATTGCAAGAAAGGTCAAAAGTTGGTACATGCTGTCCAGAAACAGATTCTGTCTTCTTGACGGAAACATTTGGCATAAATCACCAGATCATATTTTTGATCTGAATTTTTTTGACAGCATGCTCCATACAATTACCTTTCAGGCGTATGTTCAGAGTTTTTTTATTTGAGTTGCAGAAGTATCCCTAAAAAAATTCTTTACTACCTGCTGTTTTGTTTTTCACAAATTCTGCCACGTTTGTCTCTCCTTACTTTTGCAAACCTTAAGCTTTCTTTTTCTTTGCAAAAACTTTTTGGAAATCTTGAGAAACAGTAGATCTTCAATAATATCTTTATTTCAAGTAAGGGAAAATTGACTTTAATAGGGTACTAACCTCTCTAATCAGTCTACAATGAGTTATGTATGAAGGGAGTTTTCAAGTGCGCGATGGAAGATGATGAAAGGAGATCCTGGAGTGTCAAACGCTCAAGCTTGGGGATGCCCTTGTGCACCCCCAATAAATATTCAAGGAGACTCAAGCGTCTAAGCTTGGGGATGCCCCCGTGCATCCCCTTCTTCATCAACAATTATCAGTTCGTCCCTCCTTCCACTATATTTTTATCACTTCATGCGTTATGTGCTATGCTTGGAGCGTCTTGCTCTTTACTTTTCTTAGTTCTTTTATTTTGTTTTCTGGTCATTACAATGTCGGAACCTAACATGCTTGATTGTGAGAGATACACGCTCCACTTTAAACTAGAACACCTCATAGGTTTTTCGTGCTAATTCTTTGCTGTGAGTTGTTCTTTCTCTTTTCTTAGCTGCTTCCCTGTTTAGTTTGTGTGCTTTAGAGTTTTCTTCTAGAGCTTTTAATTGGTTCAGGCTTGAACTTTTTATAGTTTGCATGCTTATCTTGTTTAGAGAGTTTTGCCTGTTGCACTGAGTTTTGTGTCTTGACTAGAAAGTAGGTAGTTGAAGTTGCTATTCTCCTTGTAGTAGTAACTTGCAATAGTTTTGAGGTATTGACTAGAGTAATGTTTGAAATTTTGATGTCAAGAGCTCGAGCCTATTAGTGATAGATGTCGTATTTTGGGAAATCCGTGTGATTTTCGAAAGCCAAAAAACCCCTGTTGAGAACTCTAGCTACTAGATGGATCACTAACCTCTGGAGGGTTCGAATATTAGAGTACACTCACGTACCATGAGTCGAGGATGCGCAAGGATAACCAAACCCCCAAACACTCCTCCTCGGGGTACTTGTCTCTTTGTGAACCTCCTGATTAGATTGAGAGTTACCGATAATAAGTGCATGAGTTCTTCGGACTAATGTGAGTATTCGAAAGTTGACACTTCCACCATCCATATTTTTCTAGCCTCTTCGGTCCCGTGCATTTCCCTTTCTCACCTTGAGAGTTGGCGCATACTTTGCCGGTGCATCCAAACCCTTGGCATGATACGCTCTGTCATCATAAGCCTCCTTATATCTTTCCTCAAAACAGCCACCATACCTACCTACAAGGCATTTCCGTAGCATTTCCGAGATACATTGCCATGCAACATCCACCTTCTCATGACTTGATCTTCATGTCATACATGCTACTTGCTTGATCGATGAGCCGCATGCTAGTTGGCCCCTGCCCTAATCATTGCTACATGACACGCTAGTATCATTGCATATCCTGCTATCCTGGCAGAGGCATGCATTTTCATCATGATAGTTATAACTTCTTTATGTTCTCTGGCTTAGCCCTATCAGGCGCCGGGACCTATCTCTATAGATCTTGATGCCCAATATGTAGGCGGCTTCGCCCAAGTCTTTCATTGAAAAAGTACGCTTCAATGACTCCTTTATAGTGTTAAGACATTCTTTATCATTTCCAATCAACAGTATGTCGTCTACATACAGTATTAGAAAAGATATTGTGCTCCCATTTACTTTCTTGTAAACACAAACTTCTTCGCCATTCTGAATAAAGCCAACACCTTTGACTTAAGCATTGCTACTGGCGAGAAAGTCTCATCGTAGTCAACTCCTTGCACTTGCCGGAACCCTTTCGCAACAAGCCTAGCTTTATGGATAGTGACATTACCATCCGCATATGTATTATTTTGAAAATCCATTTACATTCAATTGGTTTCACACCCTCTGGAGGGATCACCAAGTCCCATACTTGGTTTTCGTACATCGATTCCACTTTGGAATTCATGGCTTGTAGCCATTCCGTGGAGTTGGGGCTCATCATCGCTTCTTTGTAGTTCACAGGCTCATCATCATCTAAGATGAATACTTTGTTACCGTACCACTCGGGTATCTGACGCACTCTGCCTAATCTCCTTGGTTCAGTCACTAGCTTCTCAGAAGTTCCTGCATCACTTGCAGGAGCTACTAGTTCCTTCGTTGGAATGATAGCCGGAACAACTTCCGTCGTTTCAATCCTTGGTCCCGAAGGTTCGCTAACTGATATGTCCCAAACGTATCTATAATTTCTGCTTATTCCATGAATTTTTTGTGTGACTTTGCCATGTTTTTCTTGAACTTTCATACACTTTTGAGCATATTTGGACTAACCTATTAACTTAGTGCACCCAGTTGCCAGTTCCTGTTTTCTGCTGTTTTTGTATTTCAGGTTTTCCGGCCATTAAATGTGCTCCAAAAATTCCGGAAAAATTATATAAAAAATCAGCGTCCCGGAAGCCTTCGGAAACACCAAGGAATGGAGGGAGGGCCACCACCAGGACTCCAGAAGGGTCCATGGCGCGGCCCAGCCCTAGGCCGCGCTAGTCACCCTCCTGGCTGCATGGTGGCCCCTCTCGGTGCCCCCTTTAGCCCCTATTTTTACCCCCGAGGAGGAAATCCCTAATATCGAAGTACTTTTTCCAGAAGCGATTCCGATCTCCGCCGCCATCGAAAACTAGCTTCGGGGGTCACCAGGATCCTGCTCTAGCACCCTGCCGGGGAGGGCCTTGGCCCTCGGGGCCATCTTCATCGACTCTTCTTCCCCCATGATGCTTCTTGAGTAGTTCCTCCTTGGACTACGGGTTCTTGGCAGTAGCTATGTGGTATTCTCTTCCCCTAGATCCTCAATACAATGTTCTCATGAGCTGCCCTACATGATTGAGATCCATATGATGTAATTGGTGTTGTGTTTGTTGTGATCCGATAAATTGTTACCTTGTTCAGTCCTAAGAGGTTTATGAATTATTGTTGCTGCAATTTTTTGTTCTTAATGCTTGTTACTAGTGCACGAGTAGAATCATCTCAGATCTGAGCACGTTATGGTTGTATGATTATAATTGTTGTTCTAGATCTTATCTACGGTTGTATGCACCTATTTTAGTCCGGAACCGGTGATCCCAATGGTGAAAGCTTGGGACACCAAAGGGGATAGGCTATATTTTGAGGATCACATGTGTTCATGGAGTGTTAATGCTTTGTTCTGGTGCTGCGCCGCAGGAGCACCTTAATCTCCATTAGTTCCTTAAGTGGCCCCGTTCGTAGCGGGATGGTAGGAAAAAAGATGTTGTGCAAAGTTCTTATTGCAAGCACGTACAACTACATACGGAACACATGCCTACGTTTAATTCTTAGACTAGGATGCTTTAGTTTGTTCTTTGGTTAGAGTTGGTGCAATTCTGTCAATTGCCCAACTGTAATTTGTTCACCCAGCACCTTGTTCTTTTGCTTGAGAGGTCCCACTAGTGAAACCTTGAACCCCGGTCCATCTTTCACCTTCATTGCCTTCGTTGTTACTTTTACTTTCTTTGGTGCTCCTACTACTTAGTTACTACTTTGTGGTGTTGGTGATTGGGGAAGTCTTAAAGGCTACACCCGTCAACACACCGTTGCTACTTATATCTGGTCTAGTGCTTTTTCAGGTGTGGTTAAATTGACAACTCAACTGCTAAGGCTTATAAGTATTCTTTGGCTCCCTTGTGTCGAATCAATAAATTGGGTTACTCTTACCTGCGAAGACTGTTGCGATCCCCTACACTTGTGGGTTATCAAGACTATTTTCTGGCGCCGTTGCCGGGGAGCATAGCTTTACTTATAAGTTCACTTGATAAGTAAACTTTTGCTTATTACTCTGTTTGCTACTAATGACTACTTTCTTTGAGACTGGATCTTATTGGCAAGGCGGATTCACGGAGGATCAACAAAAACATTACAAGAATACCGCTTGTCTCAAAAAGGGATACACTCATGGGGACTAATACAGGAGTTGTATGACTATGCTAGAAACTTGTGCTCAATATATAATACTCCCTCCGATCCATAAAAAGTGTCGCCCACTTAGTACAAAGTTTGTACTAGCTTAGTACAAAATGAGAGACACTTTTTATGGATCGGAGGGAGTATATCTTTCTGCAGGGATGAATCTTGTTGCTTTATGAGGCACAAAAACCTTGCTTTCCAATGTGAGTACAATGATGATGAAACCTTAGCTTCTTAAGCTAAGGGAAACTATGATTTTTATGATGCAGAACAAATAGAAGAAGTTGTTATCTTTAAGGGTGCCTATGAAATTGCTTCCTTTGTTGAAAATATTGATGATGCTCTTTACAAATCCGAGAGTCTTGAAATACTTAATTATTGCTTTGAGGATTTTAATGACAATTATTATATTATTGACCACCTCAAAAGGTTCTCTCCACAAGAGGAAGAGACTAATGCTTTGCAGGACTCTACGGAAGAAGAAATTGCTAAAACTGAATGCTCCTTGGATGAAAAAGAGGAGGAGAGTGACGAAAAAAAGGAGGAAGAATGGAGTAGCTACCCATCTCTACCTACTAATGAGAGTAACTCTTTGACTCTTACTTTATATGATTTCCCTCCATGCTTACCAAAGGAGGATGAATGCTATATTGATTGCTATGATCCTATGGATTCTTTTGAAATATCCCTTTTTCATGAAATTGATGCTTGTGGCCACGATTCCCCTATGAATGATACTTGCAAGGATGATTTTGCTACTGTTATTTATGATAACCCTTGCTATCTTGATGAATCTTATGATAAACCTCTATTTTTGCCTACTATGGATGTTCTTAATGATGATGAGGTTTGCTTAGAAAGTCTACATGATTACGTGCTAGTAGATCATGAAAATCATGCTTTGTGTGATAATTATATTGTTGAGTTTGTTCATGATGCTACTGAAAATTATTATGAGAGAGGGAAATATGGTTATAGAAATTTTCATGTTAAGAAAACACCCCTCTCCATGTTGAAAATCTTGAAGGTGCCCCTGTTTTACCTTCCTATGCTTGTTGCTTTGTGCTTCATTTATTTATTTTGTTTCAAGTTTCCCATGCATAGGAAGCATGTTAGACTTAAATGTGGTTTGTCTTTGCTCCTTTGATGCTCTCTTTTGCGCTTCAACTCTTATTCTCTTGTGAGCATCGTTACACTCATGCCTAGCTAATGGCTTTAAAGAAACGCTTTCGGGAGGCAGCCCGCAACGAATTATGTTTTTCTTTTTGTTTTTCTTCTGTTCCTAGTGGTCTTGATGATTGTTACAACTGTAGCAACATCATTGTATCTTTACTTTTCAAGCTTTGTGCCAAGTTTAGCCTCAGATTGCAAGAAAGGTCAAAAATTGGTACATGCTGTCCAGAAACAGATTCTGTCTTCTTGACGGAAACATTTGGCATAAATCACCAGATCATATTTTTGATCTGAATTTTTTTGACAGCATGCTCCATACAATTACCTTTCAGGTGTATGTTCAGAGTTTTTTTATTTGAGTTGCAGAAGTATCCCTAAAAAAATTCTTTACTACCTGCTGTTTTGTTTTTCACAAATTCTGCCACGTTTTGTCTCTCCTTACTTTTGCAAACCTTAAGCTTTCTTTTTCTTTGAAAAAACTTTTTTGAAATCTTGAGAAACAGTAGATCTTCAATAATATCTTTATTTCCAGTAAGGGAAAATTGACTTTAATAGGGTACTAACCTCTCTAATCAGTCTACAATGAGTTATGTATGAAGGGAGTTTTCAAGTGCGCGATGGAAGATGATGAAAGGAGATCCTGGAGTGTCAAACGCTCAAGCTTGGGGATGCCCTTGTGCACCCCCAATAAATATTCAAGGAGACTCAAGCGTCTAAGCTTGGGGATGCCCCCGTGCATCCCCTTCTTCATCAACAATTATCAGTTCGTCCCTCCTTCCACTATATTTTTATCACTTCATGCGTTATGTGCTATGCTTGGAGCGTCTTGCTCTTTACTTTTCTTAGTTCTTTTATTTTGTTTTCTGGTCATTACAATGTCGGAACCTAACATGCTAGATTGTGAGAGATACACGCTCCACTTTAAACTAGAACACCTCATAGGTTTTTCGTGCTAATTCTTTGCTGTGAGTTGTTCTTTCTCTTTTCTTAGCCGCTTCCCTGTTTAGTTTGTGTGCTTTAGAGTTTTCTTCTAGAGCTTTTAATTGGTTCAGGCTTGAACTTTTTATAGTTTGTATGCTTATCTTGTTTAGAGAGTTTTGCCTGTTGCACTGAGTTTTGTGTCTTGACTAGAAAGTAGGTAGTTGAAGTTGCTATTCTCCTTGTAGTAGTAACTTGCAATAGTTTTGAGGTATTGACTAGAGTAATGTTTGAACTTTTGATGTCAAGAGCTCGAGCCTATTAGTGATAGATGTCGTATTTTGGGAAATCCGTGTGATTTTCGAAAGCCAAAAACCCCTGTTGAGAACTCTAGCTACTAGATGGATCACTAACCTCTGGAGGGTTCGAATATTAGAGTACACTCACGTACCATGAGTCGAGGATGCGCAAGGATAACCAAACCCCCAAACACTCCTCCTCGGGGTACTTGTCTCTTTGTGAACCTCCTGATTAGATTGAGAGTTACCGATAATAAGTGCATGAGTTCTTCGGACTAATGTGAGTATTCGAAAGTTGACACTTCCACCATCCATATTTTTCTAGCCTCTTCGGTCCCGTGCATTTCCCTTTCTCACCTTGAGAGTTGGCGCATACTTTGCCGGTGCATCCAAACCCTTGGCACGATACGCTCTGTCATCATAAGCCTCCTTATATCTTTCCTCAAAACAGCCACCATACCTACCTACAAGGCATTTCCATAGCATTTCCGAGATACATTGCCATGCAACATCCACCTTCTCATGACTTGATCTTCATGTCATACATGCTACTTGCTTGATCGATGAGCCTCATGCTAGTTGGCCCCTGCCCTAATCATTGCTACGTGACACGCTAGTATCATTGCATATCCTGCTATCCTGGTAGAGGCATGCATTTTCATTATGATAGTTATAACTTCTTTATGTGCTCTGGCTTAGCCCTATCAGGCGCCGGGACCTATCTCTATAGATCTTGATGCCCAATATGTAGGCGGCTTCGCCCAAGTCTTTCATTGAAAAAGTACGCTTCAATGAATCCTTTATAGTGTTAAGACATTCTTTATCATTTCCAATCAACAGTATGTCGTCAACATACAGTATTAGAAAAGATATTGTGCTCCCATTTACTTTCTTGTAAACACAAACTTCTTCGCCATTCTGAATAAAGCCAACACCTTTGACTTAAGCATTGCTACTGGCGAGAAAGTCTCATCGTAGTCAACTCCTTGCACTTGCCGGAACCCTTTCGCAACAAGCCTAGCTTTATGGATAGTGACATTACCATCCGCATATGTATTATTTTGAAAATCCATTTACATTCAATTGGTTTCACACCCTCTGGAGGGATCACCAAGTCCCATACTTGGTTTTCGTACATCGATTCCACTTTGGAATTCATGGCTTGTAGCCATTCAGTGGAGTTGGGGCTCATCATCGCTTCTTTGTAGTTCACAGGCTCATCATCATCTAAGATGAATACTTCGTTACCGTACCACTCGGGTATCTGACGCACTCTGCCTAATCTCCTTGGTTCAGTCACTAGCTTCTCAGAAGTTCCTGCATCACTTGCAGGAGCTACTAGTTCCTTCGTTGGAATGATAGCCGGAACAACTTCCGTCGTTTCAATCCTAGGTCCCGAAGGTTCGCTAACTGAGATGTCCCACACGTATCTATAATTTCTGCTTATTCCATGAATTTTTTGTGTGAATTTGCCATGTTTTTCTTGAACTTTCATACACTTTTGAGCATATTTGGACTAACCTATTAACTCAGTGCACCCAGTTGCCAGTTCCTGTTTTCTGCTGTTTTTGTATTTCAGGTTTTCCGGCCATTAAATGTGCTCCAAAAATTCCGGAAAAATTATATAAAAAATCAGCGTCCCGGAAGCCTTCAGAAACACCAAGGAATGGAGGAAGGGCCACCACCAGGACTCCAGAAGGGTCCATGGCGCGACCCATCCCTAGGCCGCGCTAGGCACCCTCCTGGCTGCATGGTGGTCCCTCTCGGTGCCCCCTTTAGCCCCTATTTTTACCCCCGAGGAGGAAATCCCTAATATCGAAGTACTTTTTCCAGAAGCGATTCCGATCTCCGCCGCCATCGAAAACTAGCTTCGGGGATCACCAGGATCCTGCTCTAGCACCCTGCCGGGGAGGGCCTTGGCCCTCGGGGCCATCTTCATCGACTCTTCTTGCCCCATGATGCTTCTTGAGTAGTTCCTCCTTGGACTACGGGTTCTTGGCAGTAGCTATGTGGTATTCTCTTCCCCTAGATCCTCAATACAATGTTCTCATGAGCTGCCCTACATGATTGAGATCCATATGATGTAATTGGTGTTGTGTTTGTTGGGATCCGATGAATTGTTACCTTGTTCAGTCCTAAGAGGTTTATGAATTATTGTTGCTGCAATTTGTTGTTCTTAATGCTTGTTACTAGTGCACGAGTAGCATCATCTCAGATCTGAGCACGTTATGGTTGTATGATTATAATTGTTGTTCTAGATCTTATCTACGGTTCTATGCACCTATTTTAGTCCGGAACCGGTGATCCCAATGGTGAAAGCTTGGGACACCAAAGGGGATAGGCTATATTTTGAGGATCACATGTGTTCATGGAGTGTTAATGCTTTGTTCCGGTGCTGCGCCGCAGGAGCACCTTAATCTCCATTAGTTCCTTAAGTGGTGCCATTCGTAGCGGGATGGTAGGACAAAATATGTTGTGCAAAGTTCTTATTGAAAGCACGTACAACTACATACGGAACACATGCCTACGTTTAATTCTTAGACTAGGATGCTTTAGTTTGTTCTTTGGCTAGAGTTGGTGCAATTCTGTCAATTGCCCAACTGTAATTTGTTCACCCAGCACCTTGTTCTTTTGCTTGAGAGGTCCCACTAGTGAAACCTTGAACCCCGGTCCATCTTTCACCTTCATTGCCTTCGTTGTTACTTTTACTTTCTTTGTTGCTCCTACTACTTAGTTACTACTTTGTGGTGTTGGTGATTGGGGAAGTCTTAAAGGCTACACCCGTCAACACACCGTTGCTACTTATATCTGGTCTAGTGCTTTTTCAGGTGTGGTTGAATTGACAACCCAACTGCTAAGGCTTATAAGTATTCTTTGGCTCCCTTGTGTCGAATCAATAAATTGGGTTACTCTTACCCGCGAAGACTGTTGCGATCCCCTACACTTGTGGGTTATCAAGACTATTTTCTGGCGCCGTTGCCGGGGAGCATAGCTTTACTTATAAGTTCACTTGATAAGTAAACTTTTGCTTATTACTCTGTTTGCTACTAATGACTACTTTCTTTGAGACTAGATCTTATTGGCAAGGCGGATTCACGGAGGATCAACAAAAACATTACAAGAATACCGCTTGTCTCAAAAAGGGATACACTCATGGGGACTAATACAGGAGTTGTATGACTATGCTAGAAACTTGTGCTCAATATATAATATATCTTTCTGCAGGGATGAATCTTGTTGCTTTATGAGGCACAAAAACCTTGCTTTCCAATGTGAGTACAATGATGATGAAACCTTAGCTTCTTACGCTAAGGGAAACTATGATTTTTATGATGCAGAACAAATAGAAGAAATTGTTATCTTTAAGGGTGCCTATGAAATTGCTTCCTTTGTTGAAAATATTGATGATGCTCCTTACAAATCCGAGAGTCTTGAAATACTTAATTATTGCTTTGAGGATTTTAATGACAATTATTATATTATTGACCATCTCAAAAGGTTCTCTCCACAAGAGGAAGAGACTAATGCTTTGCAGGACTCTACGGAAGAAGAAATTGCTAAAACTGAATGCTCCTTGGATGAAAAAGAGGAGGAGAGTGACGAAAAAAAGGAGGAAGAATGGAGTAGCTACCCATCTCTACCTACTAATGAGAGTAACTCTTTGACTCTTACTTTATATGATTGCCCTCCATGCTTACCAAAGGAGGATGAATGCTATATTGATTGCTATGATCCTATGGATTCTTTTGAAATATCCCTTTTTCATGAAATTGATGCTTGTGGCCACGATTCCCCTATGAATGATACTTGCAAGGATGATTTTTCTACTGTTATTTATGATAACCCTTGCTATCTTGATGAATCTTATGATAAACCTCTATTTTTGCCTACTATGGATGTTCTTAATGATGATGAGGTTTGCTTAGAAAGTCTACATGATTACGTGCTAGTAGATCATCAAAATCATGCTTTGTGTGATAATTATATTGTTGAGTTTGTTCATGATGCTACCGAAAATTATTATGAGAGAGGGAAATATGGTTATAGAAATTTTCATGTTAAGAAAACACCCCTCTCCATGTTGAAAATCTTGAAGGTGTCCCTGTTTTACCTTCCTATGCTTGTTGCTTTGTGCTTCATTTATTTATTTTTTTTCAAGTTGCCCATGCATAGGAAGCATGTTAGACTTAAATGTGGTTTATCTTTGCTCGTTTGATGCTCTCTTTTGCGCTTCAACTCTTATTCTCTTGTGAGCATCGTTACACTTATGCCTAGCTAATGGCTTTAAAGAAACGCTTTCGGGAGGCAGCCCGCAACGAATTATGTTTTTCTTTTTGTTTTTCTTATGTTCCTAGTGGTCTTGATGATTGTTACAACTGTAGCAACATCATTGTATCTTTACTTTTCAAGCTTTGTGCCAAGTTTAGCCTCAGATTGCAAGAAAGGTCAAAAGTTGGTACATGCTGTCCAGAAACAGATTCTATCTTCTTGACGGAAACATTTGGCATAAATCATCAGATCATATTTTTGATCTGAATTTTTTTGACAGCATGCTCCATACAATTACCTTTCAGGCGTATGGTCAGAGTTTTTTCATTTGAGTTGCAGAAGTATCCCTAAAAAAATTCTTTACTACCTGCTGTTTTGTTTTTCACAAATTCTGCCACGTTTTGTCTCTCCTTACTTTTGCAAACCTTAAGCTTTCTTTTTCTTTGCAAAAACTTTTTGGAAATCTTGAGAAACAGTAGATCTTCAATAATATCTTTATTTCAAGTAAGGGAAAATTGACTTTAATAGGGTACTAACCTCTCTAATCAGTCTACAATGAGTTATGTATGAAGGGAGTTTTCAAGTGCGCGATGGAAGATGATGAAAGGAGATCCTGGAGTGTCAAACGCTCAAGCTTGGGGATGCCCTTGTGCACCCCAAATAAATATTCAAGGAGATTCAAGCGTCTAAGCTTGGGGATGCCCCCGTGCATCCCCTTCTTCATCAACAATTATCAGTTCGTCCCTCGTTCCACTATATTTTTATCACTTCATGCGTTATGTGCTATGCTTGGAGCGTCTTGCTCTTTACTTTTCTTACTTCTTTTGTTTTGTTTTCTGGTCATTACAATGTCGGAACCTAACATGCTTGATTGTGAGAGATACACACTCCACTTTAAACTAGAACACCTCATAGGTTTTTCGTTTTAATTCTTTGCTGTGAGTTGTTCTTTCTCTTTTCTTAGCTGCTGCCCTGTTTAGTTTGTGTGCTTTAGAGTTTTCTTCTAGAGCTTTTAATTGGTTCAGGCTTGACCTTTTTATAGTTTGCATGCTTATCTTTTTTAGAGAGTTTTCCCTGTTGCACTGAGTTTGGTGTCTTGACTAGAAAGTAGGTAGTTGAAGTTGCTATTCTCTTTGTAGTAGTAACTTGCAATAGTTTTGAGGTATTGACTAGAGTAATGTTTGAACTTTTGATGTCAAGAGCTCGAGCCTATTAGTGATAGATGCCGTATTTTGGGAAATCCGTGTGATTTTCGAAAGCCAAAAAACCCCTGTTGAGAACTCTAGCTACTAGATGGATCACTAACCTCTGGAGGGTTCGAATATTAGAGTACACTCACGTACCATGAGTCGAGGATGCGCAAGGATAACCAAACCCCCATACACTCCTCCTCGGGGTACTTGTCTCTTTGTGAACCTCCTGATTAGATTGAGAGTTACCGATAATAAGTGCATGAGTTCTTCGGACTAATGTGAGTATTCGAAAGTTGACACTTCCACCATCCATATTTTTCTAGCCTCTTCGGTCCCGTGCATTGCCCTTTCTCACCTTGAGAGTTGGCGCATACTTTGCCGGTGCATCCAAACCCTTGGCACGATACGCTCTGTCATCATAAGCCTCCTTATATCTTTCCTCAAAACAGCCACCATACCTACCTACAAGGCATTTCCATAGCATTTCCGAGATACATTGCCATGCAACATCCACCTTCTCATGTGTAACGACCCGGTCCCGAAGGGAACCAAGTCTATTGTGCTTCTGTGCTATCCCTGGATCAGTATGCTAGCACACACAGTACTCGATGAAATACCATGAATCACATGTCAAAAAGTAACGTAAATACATGGTATTTATTACCTTATAGCCTTTGGGCAAGAATACACCGCGGAAACAAACAATACATAAGTGGAGTCCCATCAACACCAACGGCAAAGTTGAGTGTAGACATCGTAACCCTACATCGCATCACTTACTCGGCATATACAATCCTGCAACACCAAAGGTTACAGCCCAAAATGGGTCAGTACTTTGAATGTACGGCAAGTTACTCCAAAAAAATATATATAACAGACCTATCTTCTACATGCAATTTTGGCTGGTGGAAAAGCTCTAAGAGTTTCAGTTTGCATAAAGCTGATTTTTTCCTACTCACAGATTATCATAACAATACTACAAAGCTCATAATATGATTGAATTGGTTTCTCCAAGTCAATCTATTCCCAAAGTTGATTAAACCCGATTGATTAATTAAATATGATGAGATCCGTCAACATTCCCACTTCTAGATGCTCAAAGTTGTCCGTAACCGGGGACACGGCTAATCATGATCAGTTTGTACACTCTGCAGAGGTTTGTGCACTTTTCCCCACAAGACTCGACCACCTCCTTTTTAATTCGTCACACTGCATGTTGTATGGGAACCGGAAGGTCGAGACATGGTCTTTTAGAAGAGTTTCCCTCACTCTGGCGGTGCCCATCCCACCTACTCATAACTACGTTCGTAGCACCACCTAGCAAGAGTCACTACAACTAATCAACCAAGCCAGAGCCCATAGTAGCTTGTGGTTGCACACGTAAGCTTCTAGTTATGAAAAATATGATTGATCCCTTTATGCCTGGGTGGCATTCCGCAGTGATTACTGGCCATCTCCAGGTCACTCAGGCAAATCCACTGGTTCCTCCAGGGTGCCCCCAACCATTCCACCCAGGTGGTTCATTAATATTATCTTGGTCCTGTTTACTACTTAGTCGCTCATACCTCTTAATGGATCACTTCCCAATCCACGTCTACTTAGCAAAGCAGTATAATTCTACACGGTGGCGACAATGATATAAGGTTCAGACCTACCTCAATGAACTACTGGGTGTAATAGCATAGCATAATATATAATCCTATCAATGAATAATATTTAAGTTGGACAACAATGCATATAAAAAATATAGGTAATAGTGGAGCATGATCAAAAGAGTAACTTGCCTGGATCCTGACGATGAAATATTCTACTCATAGTTATCTCTCCATCTCGTTACAATATATCTAACGGTAAAAGAGAAACACTTCAACACACAACTCAATCCAAAGTGAAGATCCAAATAAGATACAATTACAACATAAATATTTAGTTATTACTATTAATAAACTAATTACTATGGCATGGATAGGTTGAGATAGGATCAAGTTGGATTGGATGGAAATATGATGGAAATCATATATCCGAGGGTTGTAAAACCAATTGTATATGTTGGAGGTTGATTATAAAATCAATTGGATGGAGAGTATGTCAAACTCAGTTGGTTTGTCCGTATGAATATTTGAATAGGAAATCAATTCTTGGATTGGATTCAAAAAGATCCGATAGAAATCGTGATGATCTTGTTGAGAAGATTGAATTTTTGTAGCCAAATTTATATAAAAAGAGATATAACTAAATGGAAGCTAAGACGAAGGTTTGAGGTCAAAATAGTGTATTTATATGATGGAAAGAATGTGAAAATTGTCCAAACAGAAAGAATTGATTTTAAGGATCAAATTTTATGAAGAAAATATTCCAAATAAATTATAGAATAAGATGTATATCAAATATACTCAAATTATAAAAATAATATTGAGTTAAATTTCGAATTATCAAAATTGGAATATTACTGGAAAATAATAAACTACATTTTCCAAGGAATCCGGGGATATAAAATTTGTCGAAATCCGACTTACGGGCTAGAAGATATGAATTTCTAAATTTCGGCTTTTTTTTTAAAAATGAATTACGGGAATTGAAAATGGGCTGCCACGTGGCGAGTTTTGATTGGTCAGTACCCCTTCGTTTTTTTAACAGAAAAAAATATGCAATGAACATCCAGGAGAGAGAGAGCTCACCGGAGATCTCACCGGAATTTTGGAAAAAAGATCTTAGGCATCAATGAACAACCGAACGGGGTAGAGGATGATTTAGGCGACTCGATGGACAAGGTTATAGCTTCATGTTCGTCCTCGGATAGCCGAGAAGTGCCGTCGGAGTAGAGAAGAACGCATGAAGAGCACGACGACACGGACGACATGCTTCGGCCTTGCAATCGAGAGTAAAAATATGTCACAACGGTGCGCAAAGGAAAGAAGAAGAAACTAGAGGAAGAAATGTGTCATAGGTACCTTCCATGGTGATGCAATCTTCATCGGAAGTGTGGATGTATCCTAACCCCGACGATGAATTGCTAACGAACGAGGTGGTTTTGGAGAGAGACTTTCTGCGTGGGGATGTGTGGTTCAAAGGGGTCCTAGGGGCGGTATTTATAGGGTCATGGGAGGTCCATAGAAGGAGAGTGGGTGAGGTTTTGGAATGGAGTTAATGGCATTCATGGAGAAATAATGAACATTAAAAGCGAGGTTTTGGAAATAGATTTAATGACATTTATGGAGAAATAATGGGCATTAAAAGCGAGGTTTTGGAAATGAATTTAATGGCATTCATGGAGAAAATTATGGACAATTAAAAGCATTAAAACGCATGTTTGTTTCCATGAATGGATTCCTCATGAACTTGTCCACAATTTTTGTGTAGGTTCTGAAGTGAATCAGTCAAAAGAGTATATGGGAGGAAAGGAGGAAGAGCTTCAGGTGCCATGGCGATTTTCTTCTGTGTTCACGTACACATTAACGAACGAGAGGAAGAAGACAGCTCGCTCGAGCTATGGGCCATAGTAAAAATTTGGCCCAAGATAAAGAAAAAGGAAAGAGAGATAGAGAAAAAATTAGATAGATGACCTCGGTCCGATTGACTTAGGAATCCTATTTTTATTATCTGAGTTAAACACTCTCAAATAAAATTGTATAGGCCAAATAAAACATAGAGAGTCTAGGAAAACTATATTTCCCTCTCAGAATAAATTTTAGAAATAGATTTTTATGGAAAAAAAACTCATTAACGAAATTATTAAATTTTTCCAATACTGTTTTTGGAGAAGTCATATTATCTCCTCTCATTTTATTCAATAAAATTGGAAATATTTAAATATCTCTTAAACGTCAATATCAAATAAACTCAAATTTCAAATAAAATTCGAGAATGAGTATGGGACCACAATAAATTTGAGAAAGTCATTTTATTCTCGCTCTAAAATATTTAATTGTGGTTCCTACCAAATTTCAAACAGACAAAAGAAAGAAAATCATTATTTGAATTTGGAATAAACTTCACAACAAAGATTTTTATTATTGGATAAATGATTATCCAAATTTTATTAAATGGTTTGTAAAGGTTTAAACAAAAACTCTAGGGAAAAGTTTTCATTTATCCCAAAATCAAAACAATTCAATCAATATTATATTATTTATTAACATTCCAAAATTTTGAAAATTTTGGGATGTTACATCATGACTTGATCTTCCTGTCATACATGCTACTTGCTTGATCGATGAGCCGCATGCTAGTTGGCCCCTGCCCTAATCATTGCTACATGACACGCTAGTATCATTGCATATCCTGCTATCCTGGCAGAGGCATGCATTTTCATCATGATAATTATAACTTCTTTATGTGAGTACATTTGTAAAGTGTGAAAGATCTCCTATATTCTTGTAAAATATAGAGTGTTGCCCCTAAAGTGACGAAAAGATCCCAAAGAGGACAAAATCAAAAGATCCCAAAGAGGAGAAATGAGAGTTAAATAGAAAGAGCCGTTGAGGCCACCAAAAAATACAAAAAATAGAAAAAAAAGAGAAAAAGAAATAAAAAGAGAGAAGGGGGCACACTTCTATTCCTTTTGAGAGATCCACACTAGTACTTCATCCTCTATCTCTTGTACTCCATAGAGATCATCATCATGCATATAGCTATGTGGGAACCTTCACACTATAGAACTTGGCTTGTATATTCCAATGATGAGCCTCCTCAAACGAGCTCTAGGTCTTCTTGAGCAAGCAAGTTAGATGCTGATACGTCCAAAACGTATCTATAATTTCTGCTTGCTCCATGCATATTTCGTGTGATATTGCTATGATCTAGATACACTTTCATACACTTTTGATCATATTTGGACTAACCTATTAACTCAGTGCACCCCAGTGCCAGTTCCTGTTTTCTACTGTTTTTCTATTTCAGTTTTTCCCCATATAAAAAGTGCCAGAAAAATTCCTGGAAAAATATAGGAAAAATCAGCGTACAGGAAGCTTCGCGAAGAGCCCGAGAAGGGCCAGAGGGGAGCCAGGGGGCCCAGGCGACCACCCGGCGTGGCCCCACACCTGGCCGCGCCAGGGGGGCGCCTGGGGCCCCTCGTCCACCTCTGGCTGCCCCCCTTCGCCTATTTATTCTCCGTCACGGGGAAACTCTGAAGACAGAACCCTTTTTCGCGATCTCTCCTCTATTCCGCCGCCGTTGCGCTTCCGAGATCGGGAGCACCAGAAGACCCCTTCCAGGCACCCTGCCGGAGGGAGGGCCGACCTCCGAGAGTCTCCTCTCCACCATGGATGCTCCCCGGATGTCTCGTGAGTAGTTTTCCTTGAACCATGGGTCCGTGATCAGTAGCTATGTGATGTTCTCCTCCCCTCTTTGTTCTTCATGGTTTAGACCTCGTGAGCTGCCCTACATGATCGAGGCACTTTTGTAATCTTTCTGCTATTGCTATGCTGAGTTTGATGGGATCTGATGGATTATGAGATTATGTTCAGATTGTGATAGAGTAATATATTTGGTTATTATCTCTTATATTTTTGTTCCTAAGTAATTCTTGCATGTTCTCCGTTGCTGTTTATTGCTTTGGCCAAGTAGTAGGTAGTGACTCCAAGAGGGAACGTTATGCTCGATTGTGGGTTCATGCCCCCCGATGACACGCTTGAGTGACAGAAACATGAGTCTAGGGGATGTGTTGTTGCCACAAGGGGGAAAACAACGGTGCTTGTAACCGCGGTTGCAAGGATTGTTTACTTTACGCAAAGTTCTTTTTAATGCAGTTGTCTGTTGCTTTGGGTTTACACTTTCGGTGGGGCTCGCAACTTAATACCAGCGAGATGTTCTGGATAGATATCTCAAGGTGGATGATTAGTAGTATATGCAGTTGGATTACGGTCTACTTATTTTGGCGTACTTCCCGTGCTTTTGAGCCTCTTCCTTTCTTTTGTAGCATAGTTAGCATTGCGGTGGATTCATAATCTTGTCAATTGCCCTTCTTTAATTTGTTTACCTCGCATAGCAGTTTTATCGTCTTTTTGGAGAGAGACATCACTAGTGAACATCACGTATCCCGGTCCATACCCTTATTACTGTTTCCATGCTATCTTTACTTTTCTTCTTTTACTTTCAATTGCTATCATTATCCCTTGTGTTTTACCCTTTTTAACAAAAAGACCGGAGAGATTGAAAACCTCTCTGAAATTCGTTGGGAACAAAGTTATCTGTGTCTGTGTGCAGGTCCACGTCAGTTGCGCCGCTGACACCTACTTATCATCTCTGGAGTCCTACTGGAGACAAACCTTGGTATCTTCACCGAGGGAAACTTGCTGCTGCACTACATCTCAAACCTTCCACTTGGGGTAACCAACGAGGGGCGAGAAGCCATCAGGCGAATTTCTGGCGCCGTTGCCGGGGACTCCGAGTGCTAAGATAGGGGAGTTTCACACTACCCTTTACCTTTGCTTTTTAGTCTTGTTAGTTTACCTTTCAGTTTTTATCTTTGTGTCTTTTATCAAAATTTACAAAAAAAATATTTATCTTGCTGTTAGTAGTCCTCCTTGTTTAGATGAACATGATAGGGCTAGGTGCTTTGCGGGAATCGGAAGTTCTCGATTTCCCTCAAAGGGATGGAGAAAATATGAAGAAGGCATGGGACAGAATCTCTAAAGCACATAAAAGAATTATGCCTTGGATACCTATAAAAATTGTGCTTAGAAATTTTTACCATGGTCTTTTTACGTGGTGTAGACACTCTCTTGACATTATAGTTGAAGGAGATTTTCTAGAGTGTGATGAAGATAGGGCTCTTGATATTTTGCATAGTCTATCTAGTTATTTTGTTTATGATCGTAGTATTGATACTGTCATAGATAGACTTGCCACTATTGAAAAAAGTTTGGATGCTCTAGACTTGAGTAAAGTAGAGGAACTTAAGTCCAACAAGAAAGAAATGTTGGAGATATATGATGATTGGGAGCCCTTTGTTAGGATTAGTATCTCTAACCAAAGCTTCCTTGCTCTTTGTGATATTGGATCCACAGTTTCTACTATGCCAAAAATAGTTTATGATTCTTTGAAGCTAGATATGGATAAATTATCATCTTATCATGAACATTCTAATGGAGGTATCTCAGATATTAAAGGAAAGGTAAAATAAGTCCAAGTTGCATTCCTTCATAGGACTGCACCAATGGATTTCTTCATCATGGAGCCAAACCAAAGTAATATTGTGCTCGGAAGAGACTTCCTCCATGCTATGAAAGGCTTCATTGATATTGGTAATAGGCACATATGCTTACGCGGTATGGCGAAAGATAAGTATCTCTTTCCTATTAATAAGAAGAATAAGCTTATTGAAAATCAATTTGAGGGTTTTTATGATTCTGATCTTGGATATCCATGATTCTTCTTTTGCATCATGCCTAGCTTAAAGGCATAAAAGAAAGCGCTTTAGGGAGGCAGCCCGCAACGAATTTAGGTTTTTCTTTTTGCTTTTGTTGTGTCTTGATGATTGTTACTACTGTAGTAACATCATACTATCTTTATTTTTTAGCTTTGTGCCAAGTTATAGCCTCTTACGGCAAGGGAAGTAAAAGTTGTGACATGCTGTCCAGAAAACAGATTTTGTCCTCGTGAACAGAAAAATTCCAGAAAAATCCCAGTTCATCTTTTTTAGCTGAAATTTTTACACAGAATGCTCTATACAATTACGAAACTTCCATATGTTCTGAGTTTTTTGATTTGAGTTGCATGAGTGCCCCTAAAAAATTCTTTACTACCTGCTGTTCTGTTTTTCACAGATTCTGCCACGTTTTGTCTCTCCTAATTTTTGCAAACCTTAAGCTTGCTTTTTCTTTGCAAAAACATTTTGGCACTCTTGAGAAACAGTAGCTCTTCAAGAATATCTTTATGTACAGTGGGGAAAAAATATTTTATTAAGGGTACTAACCTCTCTAATCAGCTTATCATGAGTTATGTATGAAGGGAGTTTTCAAGTGTGCGATGGAAGATGATGAAAGAAGATCCAGGAGTTTCAAGCGCTCAAGCTTGGGGATGCCCCCATGCATCCCCAATAAATATTCAAGGAGACTCAAGCGTCTAAGCTTGGGGATTCCCCCGTGCATCCCCTTCTCCATCAACAATCATCAGTTCGTCCTTCATCTCACTATATTTTTATCACTTCATGCGCTATGTGCTATGCTTGGAGCGTCTCGCTCTTAGGTTTTATTTTTCGTTTTCTTTAGCTTTGCTTTCTGTTCATAACAATTTAGATCATGTCTTACTTTGTGTGGGAGATAAACACGCTCCACTTTCAAAATCTAGAACACATCATTGGATTTTTCCTGCTTATCTTTTTGTTGTTGTGTGTTCTTTATCTTTTCGTAGCTACTGCCATGTTTAGTTTTAGTCTTAGTTTGTCTTTAGCAAGAGCCTTGGATTTTGTTTAGTTTGTTGCTGGAACTCTTTTTAGTTTTGATGTTTATCTTGTTAAAGAGAGTTGGTTGTTGCACTGAGTTGTGTCTTGTCTTGAGAGTAGGTAATTGAGGTTGCTATTTTCTTCTAGTAGTAACTTGCAATAGTTTTGAGGTATTGATGTGAGTAATGTTTGAACTTTTGGTGTCAAGAGCTCTAGCCTATTACTGATAGGTGTCGTATTTTGGGAAATCCGTGTTTATTTTCAAAACCTAAAAAACTAGTTGAGAACTCTACCTACTAGATGGATCACTAATCTTTGGAGGGATCGAATATTAGAGAACACTCACGTACCACGAGTCGAGGATGCGCAAGGATAACCAAACCCCCATACACTCCTCCTCGGGGTACTTGTCTCTTTGTGAACCTCCTTATTAGATTGAGAGTTACCGATACTAAGTGCATGAGTTCTTCGGACTAATGTAAGTATTGAAAGTTGACACTTCCACCTTCCCATATTTTGCTAGCCTTTCCTGTGTCGTGCATTGCCTTCTTCTCACTCCGAGAGTTGGTGTCCACCTTCTCCGGTACATCCAAACCCTTGGCATGATACGCTCTGTCATCATAAACCTTCTTATATCTTTCCTCAAAACAGCCACCATACCTACCTATCAAGGCATTTCCATAGCCTTTCCGAGATATATTTCCATGCAACATCCACCTCTTCATGACTTGATCTTCATGTCATACATGTTCCTGCTACACTGGCAGCGACATACATTGCATACATCATGATAGTTACATCTTCTTTATGATTTTGAGTACCTTGTAAAGTGTGAAAGATTTCCTTTACCTTCTTCTAAAATAGAGAGTTTCCCTTAAGTGAGGAAAAGATCCCAAAGTGGACACAATAAAAGATCCCGAAGAGGACAAATGAGAGTTCAATAGAAAGAGCCATTGAGGCCACGAAAAAACACCAAAAAAATAGAAAAAAGAGAAAAAGAAATAAAAAGAGAGAAAGGGGCAACACTACTATCCTTTTGAGAGATCCACACTAGTACTCCCTTTATATCCTTGTACTCCATAGAGATGATCTTTATGCATATAGCTATGTGGGGACCTTCACACTATAGAACTTGGCTTGCATATTCCAAGGATGAGCCTCCTCAAACGAGCTCTAGGTCTTCATGAGCGAGCAAGTTAGATGCACCCCCACTAGTTCCATTGGAGAGCTTCCTAGATCGTATGTGCATCCGTTGCATGGCAATCCCTACTCCTCACATCATATCTATCATTTGGCATCTCTTGCCTATGATTGTCCTCATTGATGTGAGCCTTTCTCATCCTTTTTGTCTTCCTCCTCCGTACTTCTCTCTTTGCCATCCTAAGTGTGAACTCTCGTGCTTACGCTCATCCATTGCATGAGTGCTCAAAATATCGAAAAGAAGTGGATCATATTGACTTGTACCTGGCTAGTGGTCTGGGGATGAGTCAAGATAAGATTCCAAAGAGGACCAAGTGTGAAACTTTAGTAGATTGATTTCTCAACAAAAAAATACTTTTTCTCGTATTCCCTATCCCCCTTCTTGCACGCAAACACATTTTGGAGACATTCGAGTCACGGACAGCGAGAGCTCTTGCACCTAATGTTCTTTTGTTACTTGTTTCAATGCTAATATAGACTCTTGCAAGTTATGACTTGAATTGAATCTCTAACCTTGATTGCTTTACTTTTCAAAGTTCTTTTATGGTTGCTAGCATGTCACCACAGAAATTATGTTGTTATCATTTACCTACTCGAGGACGAGCAGGATTAAGCTTTGGGATGTTGATACGTCCAAAACGTATCTATAATTTCTGCTTGCTCCATGCATGTTTTGTGTGATATTTCTATGATCTAGATACACTTTCATACACTTTTGATAATATTTGGACTAACCTATTAACTCAGTGCACCCCAGTGTCAGTTCCTATTTTCTGCTGCTTTTCTATTTTAGTTTTCCCCCATATAAAAAGTGCCAGAAAAATTCCGGGAAAAATATAGGAAAAATCATCGTACAGGAAGCTTCGCGAAGAGCCCGAGAGAGGCCAGAGGGGAGCCAGGGGAGCCCAGGCGGCCACCCGGCGCGGCCCCACCCCTGGCCGCGCCAGGGGGGCGCCTAGGGCCCTTGGTCCACTTCTGGCTGCCCCCCTTCGCCTATTTATTCTCCGTCACGGGGAAACTCCGAAGAAAGAACCCTTTTTCGCGATCTCTCCTCTGTTCCGCCGCCGCCGCGCTTCCGAGATCGGGAGCACCAAAAGACCTCTTCCCGGCACCCTGCCGGAGGGAGGGCCGACCTCCGGGAGTCTCCTCTCCACCATGGATGCTCCCCGGATGTCTCGTGAGTAGTTTTCCTTAGACCATGGGTCCGTGATCAGTAGCTATGTGATGTTCTCCTCCCCTCTTTGTTCTTCATGGTTTAGACCTCGTGATCTTCCCTACATGATCGAGGCACTTTTATAATCTTTCTGCTATTGCTATGCTGAGTTTGATGGGATCTGATGGATTATGAGATTATGTTCAGATTGTGATAGAGTAATATATTTTGTTTTTATCTCTTATATTTTTGTTCCTAAGTAATTCTTGCATGTTCTCCGTTGTTGTTTATTGCTTTGACCAAGTAGTAGGTAGTGACTCCAAGAGGGAACGTTATGCTCGATCGTGGGTTCATGCCCCCCGATGACACGCTTGAGTGACAGAAACATGAGTCTAGGGGATGTGCTGTTGCCACAACGGGGAAAACAACGGTGCTTGTAACCACGGTTGCAAGGATTGTTTACTTTACGCAAAGTTCTTTTTAATTCAGTTGTCTGTTGCTTTGGGTTTACACTTTGGGTGGGGCTCGCAACTTAATACCAGCGAGATGTTCTGGATACATATCTCAAGGTGTATGATTAGTAGTAGATGCAGTTGGATTACGGTCTACTTATTTTGGCGTACTGCCCGTGCTTTTGAGCCTCTTCCTTTCTTTTGTAGCATAGTTAGCATTGCGGTGCGTTCATAATCCTGCAAATTGCCCTTCTGTAATGTGTTTACCTCGCATAGCAGTTTTATCGTCTTTTGGGAGAGAGACATCACTAGTGAACATCACGTATCCCGGTCCATACCCTTATTACTGTTTCCACGCTATCTTTACTTTTCTGCTTTTACTTTCAATTGCTATCATTATCCCTTGTGTTTTACCCTTTGTGAACAACAAGACCGGTGAGATTGAGAACCTCTCTGAACTTCGTTGGGAACAAAGTTATCTGTGTCTGTGTTTAGTTCCACGTCAGTTGCGCCACTGACACGTACTTATCATCTCTGGAGTCCTACTAGAGACAAACCTTGGTATCTTCACCGAGGGAAACTTGCTGATGCGCTACATCTCAAACCTTCCACTTGGGGTAACCAACGAGGGGCGAGAAACCATCAGATGCGCCCCCACTAGTTTCCCTTGGAGAGCTCTTAGCTCACATGTGCATCCGTTGCATGGCAATCCCTACTCCTCACATCATATCTATCATATGGCCTTCTCTCGCCTATGATTGTCCTCATTGATGTGAGCCTTTCACACCTTTTTGTCTTCCTCCTCCACCTTCTTTCTGTTTCGCCTTTTAGGTGTCAACTTTCTTGATCACGCTCATCCATTGCATGAGTGCTCAAAATATCGAAAGGGAGTGGATCAGTTTGACTTGTACCTGGCTAGTGGTCTGGGGACGAGTCAAGATAAGAATCCAAAGGAGACCAAGTGTGAAACTTTAGTAGATAGTTGTTCTCAACAACCTTTTTTTCTCTCTTTTTCCCAGTCCCCTGCTTGCACGTAAACAAAATTTGGAGACATTTGAGTCACGGACAGCGAGAGCTCTTGCACCTTATGTTCTTTTGTTGCATGTGTTAATACTAATATAGACTCCTGCTTGTTAAAACTTGAATTGAATTGCATATTTTGATTGCTTTACTTAAAAGTCCTTATATGGTTGTGTGCCATGTCACCACAGAAATTATGCTTGTTATCATTTACCAACTCGAGGACGAGCAGGAATTAAGCTATGGGATGTTGATACGTCCCAAACGTATCTATAATTTCTGCTTATTCCATGCATGTTTTGTGTGACTTTGCCATGTTTTTCTTGAACTTTCATACATTTTTTAGCATATTTGGACTAACCTATTAACTCAGTGCACCCAGTTGCCAGTTCCTATTTTCTGCTGTTTTTTTATTTCAGGTTTTCCGGCCATTAAAAGTGCTCCAAAAATTCCGGAAAAATTATATAAAAAATCAGCGTCTCGGAAGCCTCCTGAAACACCAAGGAATGGAGGGAGGGCCACCACCAGGACTCCAGAAGGGTCCATGGCGCGGCCCAGCCCTAGGCCGCGCCAGGAACCCTCCTGGATGCCTGGTAGCCCCTCTCGGTGCCCCCTTTGGCCCCTATTTTTACCCCCGAGGAGGAAATCCCTAATATCGAAGTACTTTTTCCAGAAGCGATTCCGATCTCCGCCGCCATAGAAAACAAGCTTCGGGGGTCACCAGGATCCTGCTCCGGCACCATGCCGTGGAGGGCCTTGGCCCCCGGGGCCATCTTCATCGACTCTTCTTCCCCCATGATGCTTTTTGAGTAGTTCCTCCTTGGACTACGGGTTCTTGGCAGTAGCTATGTGGTATTCTCTCCCCCTATATCATCAATACAATGTTCTCATGAGCTGCCCTACATGATTGAGATCCATATGATGTAATTGGTGTTGTGTTTGTTGGGAACCGACGAATTGTTACCTTTTTCAGTCCTAAGAGGTTTATGAATTATTGTTGCTGCAATTTTTTGTTCTTAATGCTTGTTACTAGTGCACGAGTAGCATGATCTCAGATCTGAGCACGTTATGGTTGTACGATTATAATTGTTGTTCTAGATCTTATCTACGGTTGTATGCACCTATTATAGTCCGGAACCGGCGATCCCAATGGTGACATCTTGGGACACCAAAGGGGATGGGCTATAATTTGAGGATCACATGTGTTCATGGAGTGTTAATGCTTTGTTCCGGTGCTCCGCCGCAGGAGCACCTTAATCTCCATTAGTTCCTTAAGTGGCCCCGTTCGTAGCGGGATGGTAGGAAAAAAGATGTTGTGCAAGCACGTACAACTACATATGGAACACATGCCTACGTTTGGTAAATAGACTAGGATGCTCAAGTTTGTTCTTTGGCTAGAGTTGGTGCAATTCTGTCAATTGCCCAACTGTAATTTGTTCACCCAGCACATTGTTCTTTTGCTTGAGAGGTACCACTAGTGAAACCTTGAACCCCGGTCCATCTTTCACCTTCATTGCCTTCGTTGTTACTTTTACTTTCTTTGGTGCTCCTACTACTTAGTTACTACTTTGTGGTGTTGGTGATTGGGGAATTCTTAAAGGCTACACCTGTCAACACACCGTTGCTACTTATATCTTGTCTAGTGCTTTTTCAGGTGTGGTTGAATTGACAACTCAACTGCTAAGGCTTGTAAGTATTCTTTGGCTCCCCTTGTGTCGAATCAATAAATTGGGTTACTCTTACCCGCGAAGACTGTTGCGATCCCCTACACTTGTGGGTTATCAAGACTATTTTCTGGCGCCGTTGCCGGGGAGAATAGCTTTACTTATAAGTTCACTTGATAAGTACACTTTTTCTTATTACTCTGTTTGCTACTAATGACTACTTTCTTTGAGACTAGATCTTATTGGCAAGGCGGATTCACGGAGGATCACAAAAAACATTACAAGGAATACCGCTTGTATCAAAAAGGGACACACTCATGGGGACTAATTCAGGAGTTGTGTGACTATGCTAGAAACTTGTGCTCAATATATAATATATCTTTCTGCAGGGATGAATCTTGTTGCTTTATGAGGCACAAACACCTTGCTTTCCAATGTGAGTACAATGATGATGAAACCTTAGCTTCTTACGCTATGGGAAACTATGATTTTTATGATGCAGAACAAATAGAAGAAGTTGTTATCTTTAAGGGTGCCTATGAAATTGCTTCCTTTTTTGAAAATATTGATGATGCCCCTTACAAATCCGAGAGTCTTGAAATACTTAATTATTGCTTAAATGATTTTAATGACAATTATTATATTATTGACCATCTCAAAAGGTTCTCTCCACAAGAGGAAGAGACTAATGCTTTGTAGGACTCTACGGAAGAAGAAATTGCTAAAACTGAATGCTCCTTGGATGAAAAAGAGGAGGAGAGTGACGAACAAAAGGAGGAAGAATGGAGTAGCTACCCATCTCTACCTACTAATGAGAGTAACTATTTTACTCTTACTTTATATGATTTCCCTCCATGCTTACCAAAGGAGGATGAATGCTATATTGATTGCTATGATCCTATGGATTCTTTTGAAATATCCCTTTTTGATGAAATTGATGCTTGTGGCCACGATGCCCCTATGAATTTTTCAGAACCCTCTGTTAGGTAATGTGCTAGGGTTAGCAAGTCACTTGCATCATGTTAAAAATTTCAAAAGAAATCTTTGAAATCAAATTCAAAAGCAAAATGGGAGAAGAAACCCCCCCAGATGAATTAATTCAAAAGGACAGATAAAAATCTTCTCCAAAAATTCATGTTAGATTTTTGAAAAGTCTTATAAATGAGTGTGATCACATTTCAAGTGATGTGGGACCCACCCTATGCTCATGGATTTTTCAAATATTCAAACAGTGCCTTGGAATTAATCAAAAACCCCTATTTGAGTTAAGATTCAAATTATTTGAATTTTAAAAAGTGCCAAACTTTATAAGTGGCTAGTCTTTTTTATTATGAGGTCGTATAAAAAGTTTCAGCATTGTAGAAAATGGCTAGATATTTATTTTTGCTAGCCAAAACAAATAACAGAAAAGAAAAACAGAAAAGAAATAGGAAAAGCTTACCTGGCGCCCAGGCGAGAGCAGCCCACCTAGACCAGCCGGCCCACCAGGGGCAGCAGGGTCTTCTTCCCCGCCCCGCGCCTCCAAGCTGCTCGGTGGAATGCCACCGAGCCAGCCGTGGACGACACGTCGCCGTCGAGGGCCTTCCAGGCCTCCCCGTGCCTCCTTCTCGCGCCTGGAGACGCCCTGGAGCACGCCTCCTCCATTCCCCCCCCCCCTCTAGAGTTCTTCCCCTTCCTCTCCCGCTCGATTTTGTCACCGCCCGAGACCCCGCCGGAGCACCGACGAGAAGAACGCATGGACAACGCCGTCGACAAGCCGCGCCACCTTGTACATCTGCTTCGCCGTCGTCCTCTACGCCAAGGAGTGCAGCCAATCGAGAAGAAGAGCCCCTAGACGTGAAGCTAGCTTCATCTTCCCCAAATCCGGCCGCCGCGAATTCCGGCCAGCTCCGAGCTTCCCCGAGCCTGTTAGCCATCCTGTCGCGTCCGTGGTGAGCTTCTCACCGTTCCCCCTAACCTAGCGCCCTCCCTCTCGTTCTCTATCCACGGCCGCCATGAACGCCGAAGCTTGCCACCGCCACAGTTGAAGTTGAGGTCGCCATCGTGCCCTTTCGGCTCAACTAGCACGCGCAGCAGCATCCCGTTGCTCTCAGCCCTCATTTTCAACACGCCACAGTCAAAATGACGCTCTGGAGCGCGAACCCGACACAACCCTAGCCACGATCTCCGCCAACCTCGACGTCGGCGTTGCTCCGGTGATCCCCTGAAGCTCTGGCCAGGTCCAATCGACGCGGACGACGACGCTGCACCCGTTGGTGGTCTCCTCTTCCTCTCCCGTGGCCTCTAGCCGATTCCGGCAAGGGCGCCGCCGTGGCCAGGCCACCGTCGTCAAGCCGCCGGTGGGTTAACCCTTAACCCCGCACTAATCCACCCCCTGGGTTGCTTACAGGTGGGGCCCCCAGCCCTTAACCCCTCTGTTATTTTTAAACAGAGAGGGATTAACCCCACTGTGGCTGACCACTGGACCCCACTGGTCAGACCCCCCTGACGTCATCCTTGCGCAAGAATGACGCAGTAAATGAATTTTCCAGAATAAAAAGAATTCAAGAATTTCCAGAAAATCCAGAAAAAGGATGAAACTTTGGAAATTCATAGAAAATTCATATCAACTCCAAATTTAACAAATAATATATGAAAAGTGATCAGGAGACAATCAGCTATCCAAATATCTAACTTTCAACTTTGTTTGAGTTGAATTTAAAATGTGATCAGTAGCATTTTCTATTTGATTTAAATGGAATTAAATCAAATTAATTTCAATTGCTTTTGCAACTTGAATTATGGCAACATGCTACATTTCAATTACACATCAGAGGCATATCATACACATTTCAAAATGGGTTAACTTGATCAAACAATGTCATTTTTAACTTGGCTAAATTTGAATTAAAATTGGAGTTTGAATTTGCAATTCAATTTGCAATATACTCCATTTAAATGGAATTGATTCACACATCAAAGCATATACATCAAGTTTTAACCTTCAACCATGTGATTTTGCATTGTATTTACTTTGCTACCTTGTTTGTTGTTTGTCGAGTAGAGGTGGAACCGGAACAGGAGGCTGCCCCCTTCGTTGAAGACCCCGAACCCGAACCTCGTCAACAAGGCAAGCAAACCCCCCATTGATCATTTCAATAAAATCCTACTTCCCTCTCATGTCTCGCTTATGCATTGTATAGGATGATTATCATGCTACGTTTCTACCGCATAGATGAACCCATTCCTTTGCATGACCTATCATTTGTCACAGTAGTAGGCAAACCACAATCCTAGCAACTGTAGGAGTTGATTGATATCATGTGGCCCCTGCAATTGTTACTGCTTATTGCATGCTTAGAGTGATACAATGATGTTACTGTTATGTGATTCGGGATGGTAGTGATCATGTTGATGTTGGTGGAAAGGTGTTGGTGAATCTATCCTAATACAAGGTGAACGATGAGAGGTTGTGTAGGAGTACACAGTGGGTTGTCTCGTTGAACACTGCCCTATGTCCGAGTTCTTGTGTGGTGATCCAAGATGAAGAGTACAACCACACATTGGGCTCACTGACCCCTCTCAGCTTACTAACTCATCCTTTTCGATGTCCAGATGTCGCAATAGTTCGGAGTTCTGGTAGGTCTGTGGCCTGGCTGCTAAGTGAGAGAACGGCTCACCCGAGACTGGCTTATGCACCACGCACACATCACTTGGGTCCACTTCGGTAAACCGGCCGGGTTCACGATAGTGGTAGCCAACCCAGGTAGGCGGCTTTCTCGGACAAGATCGGCTTTGAGGTAACAGTTGTGGTGAGCATCCTCGCTGGCACCCCTTGAATGGTGTCGAGATCAAAGGCGGTAACTGATGATCATGTGTGTGTAGCGGTACACCCTTGCAGGGTTAACAAAACTATTCGAATAGCCGCGTCTGCGGTTAAGGACTGCTTGGAAAGCTTAGCTTGATTATTAGACAACTTGAACTAGATACTTCTAAAATACACCAAGATAAGTGTGAGTGCTATGGCGTGCTTTCTCGTGGGGAAGTCGAGGAAGGCACCATAGTGGCGTAATTGGTTGGAGAAAGTAGTGGACTCGTGTACGCTTCTTACCTCAAGTTTGGTACTTGTAGTTCAGGATTAGCCAATTCAAAGCTAGCACTTCTGCAAGTGAAACCCCACCTCCCTTTACCTTGATACATGTGCATGAGTAGTATAGCTCCTATGTAAGTCTTGCTGAGTACGCCTTTGTACTCACGTTTGCTTAATCTATGTTTTAGATGAACCCACTGACCCCGAAGGTGGCTTCTTCATCGAGCTCGACGACTGAAGATCAAGCTAGTCTAGTCCGAGTCAGACGACTGGTTCCCTCGTGGAGGGCTTGTGTTTAAATAAGGCGTCTTAAGCCATTTGTTAAACTTGTCTGTACTCAGACATACTTTGGTTCCGCTTGTTGTTGTAATGTTGGATCACATACTTGTGATCTCTGTGTGCACTCTGTAAGAGTTATCAATAAAATGTATACTTTGTAGAGAATTGCAATGATACCTGTTGTTCATACAAGGCATGTGTGCTGCGTGTATGTTTATAACATGCATGTCTTTGTATGGGTTTAGAGACCTTAGTTGTGATCTGGCTGGCGGTCTTTCATACACCAAGTTGCCCTTAGATGTGCGCAGCTTGGGGCATCGCGATGCGATTGCTCGAGACTCTGTCTCGTGCACACTTTGTGGTATGATTGAACAAATACCACACTTTGTGGTCTTTGTGGTATGATTGAACAAATACCACACTTTGTGGTATGATTGAACAAATACCACACTTTGTGGTCTTTCATACACTATGATTTTTATGATGCAGAACAAATAGAAGAAGTTGTTATCTTTAAGGGTGCCTATGAAATTGCTTCTTTTGTTGAAAATATTGATGATGCTCCTTACAAATCTGAGAGTCTTGAAATACTTAATTATTGCTTTGAGGATTTTAATGACAATTATTATATTATTGACCATCTCAAAAGGTTCTCTCCACAAGAGGAAGAGACTAAATCTTTGCAGGACTCTACGGAAGAAGAAATTGCTAAAACTGAATGCTCCTTGGATGAAAAAGAGGACGAGAGTGAAGAAAAAAAGGAGGAAGAATGGAGTAGCTACCCATCTATACCTAGTAATGAGAGTAACTCTTTGACTCTTACTTTATATGATTGCCCTCCATGCTTACCAAAGGAGGATGAATGCTATATTGATTGCTATGATCCTATGGATTCTTTTGAAATATCCCTTTTTTATGAAATTGATGCTTGTGGCCACAATTCCCCTATGAATGATACTTGCAAGGATGATTTTGCTACTGTTATTTATGATAACCCTTGCTATCTTGATGAATCTTATGATAAACCTCTATTTTTGCCTACTATGGATGTTCTTAATGATGATGAGGTTTGCTTAGAAAGTCTACATGATTACGTGCTAGTAGATCATCAAAATCATGCTTTGTGTGATAATTATATTGTTGAGTTTGTTCATGATGCTACTGAAAATTATTATGAGAGAGGGAAATATGGTTATAGAAATTTTCATGTTGAGAAAACACCCCTCTCCATGTTGAAAATCTTGAAGGTGCTCCTGCTTTAACTTCCTATGCTTGTTGCTTTGTGCTTCATTTATTTATTTTGTTTCAAGTTGCCCATGCATAGGAAGCATGTTAGACTTAAATGTGGTTTTTCTTTGCTCCTTTGATGCTCTCTTTTGCGTTTCAACTCTTATTCTCTTGTGAGCATCGTTACACTCATGCCTAGCTAATGGCTTTAAAGAAGCGCTTTCGGGAGGCAGCCCGCAACGAATTATGTTTTTCTTTTTGTTTTTCTTCTGTTCTTAGTGGTCTTGATGATTGTTACTACTTTAGAAACATCATTGTATCTTTACTTTTCAAGCTTTGTGCCAAGTTTAGCCTCAGATTGCAAGAAAGGTCAAAAGTTGGTACATGCTGTCCAGAAACAGATTCTGTCTGCTTTACGGAAAAATTCGGGATAAATCACAAGATCATCTTTTTGATCTGAATTTTTTTGACAGCATACTCCATACAATTACCTTTCAGGCGTCTGTTCAGTGTTTTTTTATTTGAGTTGCAGAAGTATCCCTAAAAAAATTCTTTACTACCTGCTGTTTTGTTTTTCACAAATTCTGCCACGTTTTGTCTCTCCTTACTTTTGCAAACCTTAAGCTTTCTTTTTCTTTGCAAAAACTTTTTGGAAATCTTGAGAAACAGTAGATCTTCAATAATATCTTTATTTCCAGTAAGGGAAAATTTATTTTCATCGGGTACTAACCTCTCTAATCAGTCTACAATGAGTTATGTATGAAGCGAGTTTTCAAGTCCGCGATGGAAGATGATGAAAGGAGATCCTGGAGTGTCAAACGCTCAAGCTTGGGGTTGCCCATGTGCACCCCCAATAAATATTCAAGGAGACTCAAGCGTCTAAGCTTGGGGATGCCCCCGTGCAACCCCTTCTTCATCAACAATTATCAGTTCATCCCTCGTTCCACTATATTTTTATCACTTCATGCGTTATGTGCTATGCTTGGAGCGTCTTGCTCTTTACTTTTCTTATTTCTTTTGTTTTGTTTACTGGTCATTACAATGTCGGAACCTAACATTCTTAATTGGGAGAGATACACGCTCCACTTTAAACTAGAACACCTCATAGGATTTTCATGCTTATTCTTTGTTGTGAGTTGTTCTTTATCTTTTCTTAGCTGCTTCCCTGTTTAGTTTGTGTGCTTTAGAGTTTTCTTCTAGAGCTTTTAATTGGTTCAGGCTTGAACTTTTTATAGTTTTCATGCTTATCTTGTTTAGAGAGTTTTGCCTGTTGCACTGATTTTTGTGTCTTGACTAGAAAGTAGGTAGTTGAAGTTGCTATTCTCTTCATAGTAGTAACTTGCAATAGTTTTGAGGTATTGACTAGAGTACTGTTTGAACTTCTGGTGTCAAGAGCTCGAGCCTATTAGTGATTGATGTCGTATTTTGGGCAATCCGTGTGATTTTCGAAAACCAAAAAACCCTGTTGAGAACTCTAGCTACTAGATGGATCACTAACCTCTTGAGGGTTCGAATATTAGAGTACACTCACGTACCATGAGTTGAGGATGCGCAAGGATAACCAAACCCCCATACACTCCTCCTCGGGGTACTTGTCTCTTTGTGAACCTCATGATTAGATTGAGAGTTACCGATAATAAGTGCATGAGTTCTTCGGACTAATGTGAGTATTCGAAAGTTGACACTTCCACCATCCATATTTTTCTAGCCTCTTCGGTCCCGTCACTACAAGAAATATGCTCATACATGACATTCTTTAAAAGGTCGTGGCTGAATTCGTCATAAAGCTATGACGATTTCACCTGAGATGGTCGTAAACCGTTTGAGGGCATCAAATCCATATATAAATTACGACGATGTGAGTCAAAAAGGTCATAACTGCATAAGATGAGATCGTCATAAACTTAGCCACACAGCTTACGAAGTTATTTTTAGTTGATTACGACCTATTTAGATCGTCATAATATTTACATTGATTATAATAACGTCGTAACCTGTTCTAACTATGCTTACATGTCACTCATGGGGTGAATCCGGTCCCACCTCGTCCATCTATTGGGTGTTCGTATCTAGGTGTTTATTTTTGATAAACTTTTGGTGGATCTATGATGAAATAACTACTTAGTTTCCCAAAAATTACTTAAAAAAAGAGCAAACCATCTAGCATCCGTAGTTAAAATTTGACCCAGTTCCAGCTGAATCTGCAGAATTTCGTCTTTTTTATGAGAGGTGTATGAAAAAAAACATTTTACATCCAATTATTTCATGAATTATACATAAATAATGGTCTAATATTTTGCTAAATTGGTTTGGTACAATTTTTCAATAAATATTTGGTAGGTTCTTCATAAAAAATAACTAATAATGATCACCACTAAAACTTAGCAATAATTAAACATTTCCTAAATAAATTATTACTTGTATAATTAATTATTATTTAAATAAATAAAATCACCTCTATAGTAGAAGGTATTTTGTTAAAAAATTAAAAAGGGAAAAGTTAATTAATTATTATTTAGATAATAGCAATAATAACTCTTGAGGAAACTATGAAGCATCTATAATTCAAATTTGACTCGGTTCCAACTAAATCGATACAGATTTTTTTTTATGAGAGGTCTATGAAAAATATTTTACACACAACTATTTGATTAATTGTACATAAAGTATGGTCTAATATTTTTGTAAAATAGTTTGCTAAAATTTGTTAACATATAATTGATAGTCTCCTCACAAAACCCCATGTTTTCGATACTGAGAAAAAAAATGTCTTTCTAGCCAAGTGGTTTGCATGTGCCATTCTCCATCCTCACCATTCTCGCCAAGGGGTCTATGATGAAATAGCTTGTGACTTATTCATTACAATTTTTAACACTTGAAAAATAAAAAATAAAAAATAATAGCATCTTACTTATTCATTACTGATTTTATTTATATTTACTTTTTATTTTATTTTTTATCTTTATTCATCACCAATCCCCCCGCCTCCCATTTTGGTACATTCCCTCTCTCCGAGCCCAAAATTTCCCCTAAGTCCCCTCTCACCTGCGCGTCCTCCCCAAAGTCCAAACCCTAGCGCCAAACTATCCGCCGCCAGCCCCAAGGACGAACCCCCGCGAGCGCCGCCGCTCTCTTGCTCTCTCCCGATTCCCTCTCCCCGCCACCGACTACCTCCGTCTAGATCCGCGCCTCAAGGCATGCGCCCTCACCCGCGGCCAGGGTTTCGGGCACCTCCCCTATTCATCAGCGAAATCCCCCACAACCGGAGATGGTGTGGCCGGAACTAGAGGGATCTGGCACCAATGTTGCCCAGGTAGGCCCTTCTCCTCCTTCCTCGCCGCCATCGTCCCCCTAGGCCAGTGGGTAACGGTGGACAGGGCGGCCTGGCGCTGTTCAACGAGGATGAAGGAGAGCGGCGTGCAGTCGGACGTGGTCGGATCCGCGTCCCATGTTATCGGATTCGCGCCCCACGCAGTTGGATCCGCGTTCCCCTTGCCGGATTTGCGTCCGACGTCGCTGCCCAGGTAACCTCTCCTATCCTCTCTCTGTTCTCTTTGTTTCTCTCATATCTGTTTCTCTTGTTCCACAGGTCAACAGCAATGGTCGGTCGTCTACCGTGGAGATCCACGCCGCTCAACCATCTGCTCGCCACTGGAGGTCGCCGGTGGCCGGATCTGGCGTCTCTCGACCATGCCCATGTACACGGGATCAACAGTTGACACAATGACGCTCTCCTGTCGGTCTTTTCTTATTTTGGCACCACCTTTTTTCTACAATCTCAGGGATAGTGACCTAAAGCAGTAGCAGCAGAAGCGTTCCTCCAATCTTTCCCTAGACTAGGAACAAGTCAGTGGGAGAGATTATGCCTTGTTCTGCAGAGAGGGTGTATCTTGTTATGGCATCGGTTTTCTGTGCTGATTGGCCCAATTTCTTCATTTTGCGGTGAACGACAGTAATAGTTGAGCTTAAATCATGATAACCCTGTTTATATCTGTGTTTTTAAAGTTTCTTACATAAATAGTTTAAGAGTTGAGCTATGGACGTATATGATCAACAAACTGTTAGATGTATCACCTAATATGGACCATGATTCAGACTGGTAGTTTATTATGGAATTATTTTTATCATAAACTCATATCTATATTTGGATATGCAAGTGCTCACGAATCTAATGGTTTTCTCCCCTGTGTGCTTTAGATGGAGCTCAGGAACAAACTTCAATGGATCTGAGACGAAGCATCAACGAGTTTCTCATATAGAACCAGAAGTGTAGAGACGATGCCCCACATATGAGTGTGGGTTGAAGTGCATTTATTTATTTGTATGGTCCCACATGTGAACTCACAACCAATATGCAGCATAGTTCTACTTGACAATTGATCTCAGGTTAATTTAGTAAAAAAGGAGCTACTTAACAATTCTGACTGCAGCTAGCTACTTGACAATTCTGAACTGTAGTTTGTATCACTAGATAGCAATTTGAAAATATTTATAAGTGACAATTTGTTTGATTAAATAGCAATACCCTGAAATTGCTTGTTAAATCTGAATTGTACGGAGCTGAGTTCATTTTATTCTATAAAAATGATTGCAACACACAAATTATTTCACTACAGGCTGATTTGTGTAGAGTAAAATAGGCTAGTATGTTTTGGCAACACACAAATTATATGGGCTTAGATTCCAGATTTCCAACTCTATAAAATTAGAAGGTCATGAATTCTGACACAAATTATATGGGCTTAGATTCCAGATTTCCTGCTGGTGGCGGCGAACCGTGGAGGAGCCTCCGCTGCTGCTGTGAACTGAGGCGAATCCGATGGTGCCCTTGGAAAACAAGGAGGGGGAGGTGGTGTTGTTGCGACCTTCTTCTTCAAGTGATGCTCCATGCGACCGGCTGAACCGAGGATGGGAGTCAAGGTGGTGTTGCAGGTGGAGGACATAGTGGCTGCAGGCGGGCGATGTCGCTAGGCGAGGAAGACGAAGAGGTGGAAGGGGCTGCGCGTGAGGGGTTGGGGAAGAACGGGTGAAAAGGAGGCGACGGCTCGGTGCACATAGGATGCATTAACTCTATTTTTTTCCTAGGTACCCATGTCTGGCACCGTTTCTTCACCTCTTTGCAATGCTCATTAAAAAACATATTTACAAACTTTCTCCTTACTTATATGCTATCCAGCTTCAGACCTAGGATAATAAGCTCTCTGAAAGAAACAAGATGTTGATTTTTTTGGACATGTGTGCAGTTTATCCTTGGTTGCCTGCTCTGTGTAGAGATCTAGGAAAATAGGACATGATCAGCCAACTAACTGTTACTTGTTTGACTCAGTACTTGGTAGCTAATATATACCACATGGGCCAATTTCCTGATGCTTGTTTCTCAATTTGAGATCAAAATCCCTTCTCATCTAATCCTCTGTATTGTAAATAACCAGTAAAATAGTCATTACAAAACGACAATCCTGTTAGCCACTGATTGGAAAGTTAAGCATACCATACTTATTTTTGTTTTTCATATTCACTCCGTTCATGACTACTAGATGAATTTGCATGCACTATGTAATTGTTTATTTATTACATCATGGATTTATATTATTATGCGGTGACGGAAACTGAGTAGGGAAGAAATTGAGAAGGAATTGAGTTCAACTGGCCTGTCATCTGAAGCTGTGTACAGGGTATCATTGAAGTGCTCTCTCTCAAGTCACTCACCAAACTTGAAGGTCTGCTACTGGCTTTACCATTCGACATGTTGTCATACTGTTGTGCTGTACTGTGGTATATTTCTATTGAATTTTTTTCACTCATGTTATATCTTGATATTCCTATGCAGAGGCGCTAGGCTTTGGTGTTGACGCTGTTGCTGACCTGAAGAAACTCTTCTCATTTGCTGAGCAATATGGTTATGCTGATTGGATCTGTTTTGATGCATCTGTTGTTCGTGGACTTGCAGACTTGCATCCTTGGTACTTCTCGTACCAGTTCTTTCCTTCTGACTTTAATGATTTGAGGTGTACTTGGTTGATATGAATATATGTAGCAGATTTTGAATTTTGAATTCTGAATATATGTAGCAGATTTGTAGCACTTGGTTGATATGAAGCACTTGGCGTGCACTTGTATCCTAGCTAATATGAAGCACTTGGCTGTGCACTTGTATCGTGGTTCATACGTAAACTTGGCTGATATGTAGCACTTGGTTGTGCACTTATTTTGTATCCTATCACTTGGTTGATATTGTAATTTTGTGATATGAAGTTATGGGCTTGCACTTGGTAATCTTGGCACTATTGTGAAGTAGAATGGAGAAAAAAAGGTTGAATTAAAAAAATGGCTAAAAGTGGATTGTGGATTAAATGTATAGGGCTGAAAATATATTTAATAAAATAATTTGAAATAAATAGGAAAAAAATCTGAAATGGGCTGAAAATAGCCCAAGATCAAAATGAAAAAGGCCAAGGCCTAATAAGAAAAAGCCCAAAAAATTAAAACCAACCCATGTGATCAACTGAAATGGGTTGGGCTGATTTCAGCCATGACGTTTTGATTTCGTCGTAACTTTGCCACGTAGGACTGCCACGTAGGATTGGGGTAGATTGCCAACGACGATTTAGGATCGTCGTAAAGGTTACGACGATCCAGGAATCGTCGTGAAAGTTACGACAATTTCAATCCAAACGTCGCTGCTGTCAGTTTTTGATGCCACCTTTTCGACGATTGGTTTTTTGTCGTAAGATCGTTGTAAATTAAAACCCGTGACGATGTAGCGACGAAAATATAGCGTCGAGTATTAGCATATTTCTTGTAGTGCGTGCATTTCCCTTTCTCACCTTGAGAGTTGGCGCATACTTCTCCGGTGCATCCAAACCCTTGGCACGATACGCTCTGTCATCATAAGCCTCCTTATATCTTTCCTCAAAACAGCCACCATACCTACCTACAAGGCATTTCCATACACTTTCCGAGATACATTGCCATGCAACATGCACCTTCTCATGACTTGATCTTCATGTCATACATGCTACTTGCTTGATCGATGAGCCGCATGCTAGTTGGGCTCTGCCCTAATCATTGCTACATGACGCGCTAGTATCATTGCATATCCTGCTATCCTGGCAGAGGCATAAATTTGCATCATGATAGTTATATCTTCTTTATGTGAGTACCTTTGTAAAGTGTGAAAGATCTCCTATATTCTTGTAAAATATAAGTGTTGCCCCTAAAGTGACGAAATGATCCCAAAGAGGACAAAATGAAAAGATCCCAAAGAGGACAAATGAGAGTTAAATAGAAAGAGCCATTGAGGACACCAAAAAATAAAATAAAATAGAAAAAAGAGAAAAAGGAAAAAAAAGAGAGAAGGGGGCACACTTCTATTCCTTTTGAGAGATCCACACTAGTACTTCATCCTCTATCTCTTGTACTCCATAGAGATCATCATCATGCATATAGCTATGTGGGGACCTTCACACTATAGAACTTGGCTTGTGTATTCCAATGATGAGCTTCCTCAAACGAGCTCTAGGTCTTCTTGAGCAAGCAAGTTAGATGCGCCCCCACTAGTTCCCTTGAAGAGCTTTTAGCTCACATGTGCATCCATTGCATGGCAATCCCTACTCCTCACATCATATCTATCATATGGCCTTCTCTCGCCTATGATTGTCCTCATTGATGTGAGCCTTTCACACCTTTTTGTCTTCCTCCTCCACCTTCTTTCTGTTTCTCCTTTTAGGTGTCAACTTTCTTGCTCACGCTCATCCATTGCATGAGTGCTCAAAATATCGAAAGGGAGTGGATCAGTTTGAGTTGTACCTGGCTAGTGGTCTGGGGACGAGTCAAGATAAGAATCCAAAGGAGACCAAGTGTGAAACTTTAGTAGATAGTTGTTCTCAACAACCTTTTTTTCTCTCTTTTTCCCAGTCCCCTGCTTGCACGCAAAAACCATTTGGAGAAATTTGAGTCACGGACAGCGAGAGCTCTTGCACCTTATGTTCTTTTGTTGCTTGTGTTAATACTAATATAGACTCTTGCTTGTTAAGACTTGAATTGAATTGCATGCTTTGATTGCTTTACTTTAAAGTACTTATATGGTTGTGTGGCATGTCACCACAGAAATTATGCTTGTTATCATTTACCTACTCGAGGACGAGCAGGAATTAAGCTTGGGGATGTTGATACGTCCCAAACGTATCTATAATTTCTGCTTATTCCATGCATGTTTTGTGTGACTTTTCCATGTTTTTCTTGAACTTTCATACACTTTTGAGCATATTTGGACTAACCTTTTAAATCAGTGCACCCAGTTGCCAGATCCTGTTTTCTGCTGTTTATGTATTTCAGGTTTTCTGGCCATTAAAAGTGCTCCAAAAATTCCGGAATTTTTTTATAAAAAATTAGCGTCCCGGAAGCCTCCGGAAACACCAAGGAATGGAGGGAGGGCCACCACCAGGACTCCAGAAGGGTCCATGGCGCGGCCCAGCCCTAGGTCGCGCCAGGCACCCTCTGGGCTGCCTGGTGGCCCCTCTCGGTGCCCCCTTTGGGCCCTATTTTTACCCCCGAGGAGGAAATCCCTAATATCGAAGTACTTTTTCCAGAAGCGATTCCGATCTCCGCCGCCATCGAAAACTAGCTTCGGGGGTCACCAGGATCCTGCTCCGGCACCCTGTCGGGGAGGGCCTTGGCCCCCGGGGCCATCCTCATCGACTCTTCTTCCCCCATGATGCTTCTTGAGTAGTTCCTCCTTGGACTACGGGTTCTTGGCAGTAGCTATTTGGTATTCTCTACCCCTAGATCCTCAATACAATGTTCTCATGAGCTGCCCTACATGATTGAGATCCATATGATGTAATTGGTGTTGTGTTTGTTGGGATCCGATGAATTGTTACCTTGTTCAGTCCTAAGAGGTTTATGAATTATTGTTGCTGCAATTTTTTGTTCTTAATGCTTGTTACTAGTGCACGAGGAGCATGATCTCAGATCTGAGCACGTTATGGTTGTATGATTATAATTGTTGTTCTAGATCTTATCTACGGTTGTATGCACCTATTATTGTCCGGAACCGGTGATCCCAATGGTGACATCTTGGGACACCAAAGGGGATGGGCTATAATTTGAGGATCACATGGGTTCATGGAGTGTTAATGCTTTGTTCCGGTGCTCCGCCGCAGGAGCACCTTAATCTCCATTAGTTCCTTAAGTGGCCCCGTTCGTAGCGGGATGGTAGGAAAAAAGATGTTTTGCAAAGTTCTTATTGCAAGCACGTACAACTACATACGGAACACATGCCTACGTTTGGTTCTTAGACTAGGATGCTCTAGTTTGTTCTTTAGCTAGAGTTGGTGCAATTCTGTCAATTGCCCAACTGTAATTTGTTCACCCAGCACCTTGTTCTTTTGCTTGAGAGATACCACTAGTGAAACCTTGAACCCCGGTCCATCTTTCACCTTCATTGCCTTCGTTGTTACGTTTACTTTCTTTGCTGATCCTACTACTTAGTTACTACTATGTGGTGTTGGTGATTGGGGAAGTCTTAAAGACTACACCCGTCAACACACCGTTGCTACTTATATCTTTTCTAGTGCTTTTTCAGGTGTGGTTGAATTGACAACTCAACTGCTAAGGCTTATAAGTATTCTTTGGCTCCCCTTGTGTCGAATCAATAAATTGGGCTACTCTTACCCGCGAAGACTGTTGCGATCCCGTACACTTGTGGGTTATCACTAACCTCATCAAGATGTACTGTCCTCCCACTCACCTCTTTGCTAAGAAACTCTTTCTCAAGAAAAGTTCCTCCTTTAGCAATAAAGACTTTGCCATCGGAAGGGTGGTAGAAAGAATAGCCTATGGTGTCTTTGGCATAACCTACAAAGTAGCACTTGTCTTCTTTAGGGTCGAGTTTGTTCGGCTGTAAACGTTTCACATAAGCATCACAACCCCAAATTTTCAGGAACGATATATTGGGTTTGCTCCCATTCCATAACTCGTATGTTGTCGTTTCCACGGACTTTGACGGCGCCCTATTTAAAGTAAAAGCAGCAGTCTCTAACGCGTAACCCCAAAAAGATAGTGGCATTTCTATTAATGACATTATAGACCTCGCCATCTCTAACAAAGTTCGGTTACGCCTCTCAGATACTCCAGTCCTCTGTGGAGTTCTAGGTGGCGTCAGTTGTGAAACGATTCCACGCTCTATGAGGTGTTCTCTAAACTCATGACTAATATATTCTCCACCACGATCAGATCGTAGAAATTTGATTTTCTTGTCACGATGATTCTCAACTTCCTTCTGAAATTCTTTGAACTTTTCGAAAGTTTTGGAATTTTTCTTCATCAAGTAAATATAGCCATGTCTACTCGAATCTTCAGTAGAAGTTACGAAGTAGAGATATCCACCACGGGCTGGTACACTCATCGGACCACAGACATCACTATGTATTATTTCCAATAAGTTTGTCTCCAATTCTATATGACCCCTGAACGGCGTCCGAGTCAGTTTGCCCATCAGACAAGCTTCGCACTTATCACATGATTCGAAATCAAACGATTGCAAAATCCCATCTTTATGAATTTTCTGCATGTGTTTCTTTCCAATGTGACCTAGACGACAGTGCCACATGTAAGTGGTATTCTCATTCTTCTTAAGATGTTTAGAGCAAGTGTTTAGAATGTCGTTATTACAATCAAGATCTAAATAAACCAACCCATTCTTAATAGGTGCAAAACCATAGAACATATTCTTTAAGTAGATAGAGCAACCATTGTTCTCAGACTTAAAACGATAACCGTCGCGGATTAAACATGATCCCGACATAATGTTCTTACAAATAGCAGGAACGAAATAACAATTATCTAGTTCTATGGTAAATCCTGAAGGTAGATGTAGAGTGTAGATGCCAACGGCTTTAGCAGAGATCGTAGCTCCATTCCCGACAGGCATCATCACTTCATTCTTTTCCAGCTTCCTTATTTTCCTTAGTCCCTGTAATGAATTACAGATATGAGCAACAACTCCAGTATCAAATACCCAAGACTTAGAGTGAGGACCAGAAAGAAAGACATCTATAACCAATATAACTTTTATATCTTCGCTGGAAAAAACAGGCTTCTATCTGCCAGATACTTCTTGCAGTTCCTCTTCCAGTAACCTTTAGCTTTGAAGTTGAAACACTCAGTATCCTTGTTAGGGCCAGTGCTAGAGGGCTTCTTGGTCTTCGTGCCAAGCTTGCCGGCGCCCTTGCCCTTGTACTTGCCCTTCTTCTTGAAACTGGTGGTCTTGCTAACCGCCAACGTATAGTTGGGGTCAGCCTGCATTGTAGTCTCTGCATTCTTCAGCATTGCAAGTAGTTCATTAACCGATTTGTCCATCCCGTTCATCCGATAGTTCTGACCAAATCTCTTAAAGCTCGGTGGGAGTGACATGAGGACGATATATGTACCTAGTGATTCTGGAATCGGAAATCCCATTTGAGTCAACTATTGCTCAAAGCCCATGATCTTTATCACGTGCTCACTCACAGGTGATCCTTCCTTCATCTTGCAATTCCATAAGGCATGAGTAACCTCATAACATTCAGTCCTAGCGTGTTTGGCATATAGAGCATCTAACTCTTGAATAATCAAGTGGGGAACGGTATTTTCAAACCTCCCTTCCAACTATGATTCCATACACGCAGTCATAAGACATTGAACTGGGGTGCTATCATCAAGCTTGGTCTGATGCACATTCTGCTCAGCAACCGTGGCGTCAGGCCCCAGTGCTTCTGGGAGAGGTGTAAGGCCCGATATGAGGTACTATTCCAGATCTAGATGTTTCCATCCAGATCAGGGAACGAAGCACATATCGGTCCCACCGCGACATATGACAATGACATATGCCCCGGATTTCCAACATGATATCACAACATTACAGCTACAAGAATACAACATCTCATACAATCGGCATACAACTGCCTTAATACAATACAACAACAGAAGATACATGTCTGAGTACAGACTACGATCAAATGCCTAGTGGCAAAGGTAAAACACACCATTCCCATAACCGCACGGGTCTAGGCTCTCCGCCGGGATCCACCTAACTAGTCGTGATCGAGTCTCCACGAAGGCATCCAGAAGAAGAGTCGAGGTAGTAATCAACTGCAGCGGCCGATCAGGCAAAACATAAAAGAGAAAAGAAAAGAAAGTTGACACCTCACGGGTAAGCTGGGGGTAGTGGTGAGGTTGCAGACGCACTAGCAAGATATGAGTGGCTAACGGTCTAATTTAGAGTAAGATGATAACCAAGCATTCGATGAGGAATCGCCTCCAACAAGTCTTGCTATCAACTACTTCCGCAAGCATAACACCTATCCTATCCTTGTACTCCTCTTCGCATCCCGACGAAGAAGTAGCAGTCAAGGCACACACAGGTTGATCAAGTTATTAAATATGATTTAGTTGATGTTATCTATGAACAAGACGTAGATCTCAAGTCGTCCATAACTGTGGACACGGCTTCTTGAAAAGATTTCACCCTGCAGGGGTGTACCAACTGCCCATTACAAGGCTCCTCACGCACGCCCATCTCTCTCAGTTTCTACCCATCACAGGCAGCCATTTTATGATTTAGTCCCGAGAGATCCGAAACGACAGGTCCCTCTAGCTCTCTCGATCTGGTCTCTACCTTATGTCGCAGCTTTGGATTGCCGGTAATTCTCACATGAGACCGGGTCCTCAGCCGGTTATGATGGGCCAGCAAGGAACCATGTCCTTACTAGTCCGGTTTGTTTTAAAGGATTCTGCCAGGAGCTACCCGACAGACATATATGTTGGATATGTGCCCTAGAGGCAAATTAATAAGGATATTTGTCACATATATTTTTGTTCATAATACGTTATATATTGTGCTAGAACTGTATAAAGCGGAAACATTAATACACGTGTGATATATAACAACCTGGTCCCTAGTTAAACTCAGGCATACTAGCTCATTGGGCAATTGATGATCAAGGTTTCCTGATCATGAGAATATAATAGTCTATTGACAATGAGGTCATATCATTAGGGGAATGATGTGATGGACACACACCCACCTTAAGCATTACAGTGTGATCAAGTCACATAAGTTCAGCATTGCGATGACTTAATAACATAGTGACTGAATCTTAAGATCGTGATGATCATACATAATTGCTATCTATTAGGATGCTTTGAGTGCATTAACCGTTACACTGAAACATGGTAACTGAAAAGGTGTATCTTGGGTATTCCGAAGTAGATATGTTGAGGATTATTAAATAGATCAGAGCGGGATTTGTCAATCCGAGTGACGGATAGGTACTCTGGGCCCACTCGGTGGTGTGCATCAATAACTTGCAAGCAAGTGACTAGGTCACAAGAGATTCAATATTCACAGACGAGTAAACATGTTATGTCGGAGACGATGAAGAACTAGGTATTGGATACCGACGATCATACCTCGAACAAACATAGTACCGAAGCACAAAGGGATCAAGTCATATTGTTAACGGTTCAACAGCGATGAAGTTTATTAGATGGAAGCGTAGGGGCACATCAAGGATTGTAACCAGATCCCACATGATGGTCATTGGTCAGAGAGTGTCTCGACCATGTCTCCTGTTTCCCAGACCGTAGGGTGTCACACTTAAGGGAAATCGATGCATTGAGGATTGATTCGGGATCATCGGTGAAAAGAGAGAAAACACCGGAAATGTACCGGGAGGTGCCGGAAGATGTTCCGGATATTTTGAAAGGTTCAAAATAATATATATTAATGTTTAAATATTTTGAAGATGTTCCGGAATCTTCGTTTTGATGAGGTGATCAAAGCTTTTCGATTTGTCCGAAATGAAGAAGAATTCTGTGTTTATAAGAAAGCGAGTGGGAGCTCTGTGGCATTCCTAGTACTATATCTGGATGACATATTTAAAGGAATATTTGAATGGACAATTTTCCATGAAGGACCTAGGTGAAGCTGCATACATATTAGGCATTAAAATCTATAGAGATAGATCAAGACGCCTATTAGCACTGAGTCAGAGAACTTACCTTGAGAAGATATTGAAGAGGTTCAATATGGATAGCGCCAAGAGAGGCCTCTTGCCCGTTATGAAAGGAAGTAAATTGAGTGTGACTCAATTCCCAGCAACAGCAAAAGAAAGGGAGGAAATGTCCTCAAAGCCATATGCCTCAGCCATAGGTTCTATCATGTATGCTATGCTGTGAACTCGACCAGATGTGGCCCTGGAGGTTAGTCTGACTAATCGTTTCCAAAGTAATCCTGGAATGGATCATTGGATTGCAGTGAAGAACGTCCTTAAGTACTTACGAAGAACTAAGGATCTGGTTCTTGTCTATGGAGGATGTGAAGAAGAGCTCGCCGTAACAGGTTACGTCGATGCCAGTCTTGGTACTGATCCTGATGAGTCAAAAGCCCAGACGGGATACGTGTTTATGTTGAATGGTGGTGCGATTAGCTGGAGGAGCGGCAAGCAGTCAGTCGTCGCCCAATCTACGATGGAGTCGGAGTATATTTCCGCTTGCGAAGCGTCAAATGAAGCGCATTGGCTGATGAAATTCGTCATCGAGCTTGGCGTATTCCCTAGTTGCACTGACCCTGTTAGCATTTATTGCGAGCATACAGGTGCCATTGCTAACGCAAGGGAGCCGAGGACTCACTCTACAGCCAAGCATATTCTCCGGGGTTTCCATGTGACGCGGGACTACGTCAAGGATGGTCATACTAGGATTTGAAAAATACATACGGATCTGAATCCGTCAGACCCAATGACTAAACCTCTTCCACAAGCCAAGTTTGACCAATACCGAGAGACTATTGGTGTTAGATACATACCTGATGTAAACTAGTGTAATTTTTACTATAGTGCAAGTGGGATACTGTTGGATATGTGCCCTAGAGGAAAATTAATAAAGATATTTGTTAGATATCTGTTTGTTCATAATAAATTATATATTGTGCTAGAACTGTATTAAGCGGAAACATTAATACACGTGTGATATATGACAACCTGGTCCCTAGTTAAACTCAGGCATACTAGCTCATTGGGCAATTGATGATCAAGCTTTCCTGATCATGAGAACATAATAGTCTATTGACAATGAGGTCATATCATTAGGAGAATGATGTGATGGACACACACCCACCTTAAGCATTGCAGTGTGATCAAGTCACATAAGTTCAGCATTGCGATGACTTAATAACATAGTGACTGGATCATTAGACCGTGATGATCATACATCCTTGCTATCTATTAGGATGCTTTGAGTGCATTAACCGTTACACTGAAACATGGTAACTGAAAAGGTGTATCTTGGGTATTCCGAAGTAGATATGTTGAGGATTATTAAATAGATCAGAGCGGGATTTGTCAATCCGAGTGACGGATAGGTACTCTGGGCCCACTCGGTGGTGTGCATCAATAACTTGCAAGCAAGTGACTAGGTCACAAGAGATTCAATATTCACAGACGAGTAAACATGTTATGTCGGAGACGATGAAGAACTAGGTATTGGATACCGACGATCATACCTCGAACAAACATAGTACCGAAGCACAAAGGGATCCAGTCATATTGTTAACGGTTCAACAGCGATGAAGTTTATTAGATGGAAGCGTAGGGGCACATCAAGGATTGTAACCAGATCCCACATGATGGTCATTGGTCAGAGAGTGTCTCGACCATGTCTCCTGTTTCCCAGACCGTAGGGTGTCACACTTAAGGGAAATCGATGCATTGAGGATTGATTCGGGATCATCGGTGAAAAGAGAGAAAACACCGGAAATGTACCGGGAGGTGCCGGAAGATGTTCCGGATATTTTGAAAGGTTCAAAATAATATATATTAATGTTTAAATATTTTGAAGATGTTCCGGAATCTTCGTTTTGATGAGGTGATCAAAGCTTTTCGATTTGTCCGAAATGAAGAAGAATTCTGTGTTTATAAGAAAGCGAGTGGGAGCTCTGTGGCATTCCTAGTACTATATCTGGATGACATATTATTGATAGGGAATGATGTGAAATTTCTAGAGTGGGTAAAGGAATATTTGAATGGACAATTTTCCATGAAGGACCTAGGTGAAGCTGCATACATATTAGGCATTAAAATCTATAGAGATAGATCAAGACGCCTATTAGCACTGAGTCAGAGAACTTACCTTGAGAAGATATTGAAGAGGTTCAATATGGATAGCGCCAAGAGAGGCCTCTTGCCCGTTATGAAAGGAAGTAAATTGAGTGTGACTCAATTCCCAGCAACAGCAAAAGAAAGGGAGGAAATGTCCTCAAAGCCATATGCCTCAGCCATAGGTTCTATCATGTATGCTATGCTGTGAACTCGACCAGATGTGGCCCTGGAGGTTAGTCTGACTAATCGTTTCCAAAGTAATCCTGGAATGGATCATTGGATTGCAGTGAAGAACGTCCTTAAGTACTTACGAAGAACTAAGGATCTGGTTCTTGTCTATGGAGGATGTGAAGAAGAGCTCGCCGTAACAGGTTACGTCGATGCCAGTCTTGGTACTGATCCTGATGAGTCAAAAGCCCAGACGGGATACGTGTTTATGTTGAATGGTGGTGCGATTAGCTGGAGGAGCGGCAAGCAGTCAGTCGTCGCCCAATCTACGATGGAGTCGGAGTATATTTCCGCTTGCGAAGCGTCAAATGAAGCGCATTGGCTGATGAAATTCGTCATCGAGCTTGGCGTATTCCCTAGTTGCACTGACCCTGTTAGCATTTATTGCGAGCATACAGGTGCCATTGCTAACGCAAGGGAGCCGAGGACTCACTCTACAGCCAAGCATATTCTCCGGGGTTTCCATGTGACGCGGGACTACGTCAAGGATGGTCATACTAGGATTTGAAAAATACATAAGGATCTGAATCCGTCAGACCCAATGACTACACCTCTTCCACAAGCCAAGTTTGAACAATACCGAGAGACTATTGGTGTTAGATACATACCTGATGTAAACTAGTGTAATTTTTACTATAGTGCAAGTGGGATACTGTTGGATATGTGCCCTAGAGGAAAATTAATAAAGATATTTGTTAGATATCTGTTTGTTCATAATAAATTATATATTGTGCTAGAACTGTATTAAGCGGAAACATTAATACACGTGTGATATATGACAACCTGGTCCCTAGTTAAACTCAGGCATACTAGCTCATTGGGCAATTGATGATCAAGCTTTCCTGATCATGAGAACATAATAGTCTATTGACAATGAGGTCATATCATTAGGAGAATGATGTGATGGACACACACCCACCTTAAGCATTGCAGTGTGATCAAGTCACATAAGTTCAGCATTGCGATGACTTAATAACATAGTGACTGGATCATTAGACCGTGATGATCATACATCCTTGCTATCTATTAGGATGCTTTGAGTGCATTAACCTTTACACTGAAACATGGTAACTGAAAAGGTGTATCTTGGGTATTTCGAAGTAGATATTTTGAGGAGTATGAAATAGATCAGAGAGGGATTTGTCAATCCGAGGGACGGATAGGTACTCTGGGCCCACTCGGTGGTGTTGCATCAATAGCTTGCAAACAAGTGACTAGGTCACAAGAGATGTAATATTCACAGGCGAGTAAACATGTTATCTCGGAGACGAGGAAGAACTAGGTATTGGATACCGACGATCATACCTCGGACAAACATAGTACCAAAGCACAAAGGGATCAAGTCATATTTTTAACGGTTCAACAGCGATGAAGTTTATTCGATGGAAGCGTAGGGGCACATCAAGGATTGTAACCAGATCCCACATGATGGTCATTGGTCAGAGAGTGTCTCGATCATGTCTACTGTTTCCCGGACCGTAGGGTTTCACACTTAAGGGCAATCGATGCATTAAGGATTGATTCGGGATCATTGGTGAAAAGAGAGAAAACACCGGAAATGTACCGGGAGGTGCCGGAAGCTGTTCCGGATATTTTGAAAGGTTCAAAATAATATATATTAATGTTTAAATATGTTTTATTACTTAATTTACAGAATTAAATATTAAAAATGATTTAAATAATTAATTTAAAAGGTGAAAAGGTATTTGGGCCTTATAAGGCCCATGAGGGGAAGGGGGAGCCTCCCCCTTTGGGTTTGGCGCCAAGGGAGGGGCCCATCCCACCTCCTATCTGCACCACTCCCCCCCCTTGGGGGTTTAGTCCCACATGGGGGAAGGGGAGGGGGTGGAGCCCCTCCTTGGCCTATATAAGGAGGGGTGGGGTGCCTTTTTCAAAACAACATTGAGTTTCTCTCTCTCTTTCTCCGACCTAGAGCGGACTCCCCTGGTTTGTAGTTTGCACCTGGTTGGGGGTTTCACCATCATCCGGACGCCATAGCGCTGCCGGAATCGGGATCCGGATCAATGTTCTTTCCGCTGCTCTTCTGGTTCGGAGCCCGGAGGGACGTCGGTTGCACCGTACGTGTGTAATCCCGTGAGGCACTACACTTGTGGTGCTACTTCATCGTCGGAGATTCTTCAACACGACAGGGAGGTCGTAGGATCAGAGTCTACGCCAACCACGTTCGAGGAACGTTTCCCTCTTTCGGTCTTCAAAGGTATGAACACTGATTCCTTCCGTTACATACATCAGCATAGCATAGATCTTGGGTTCGGGACTCGTAGGTAGGAAAAATTTTGTTTTCTGCGCCGATCCCCAACAATATATGCATGGTTTTCAAATCGTAAATCAGCTTGGGCCACCACTAGAAATATTTGAAGCTAGGAAGGTAACAAAAGGGGACCCCATAAAATCCCACACGCGGTTAGGCACGCTCAGTCTTAAAACCAATACCCGGAACTCGGATCCTAGGTGACTCGAATGGAACAAAGCGTCGGGGCGGGATAACCTAGACCTTCTATCCTTCGTCGAATATAGTCAACATTTATAATAATCATATCATCAACAAAAATATAATAATGTGATAGCACAAAACCAAGGAGTAACAGGGTAAAAATTGATAACATCCTAGCATCCATACTAAGCAGTGGCTGAGCAGCGAGCAATAGTAACATCGCCGGACAAGGTTTGCTGGGATGTGGAGGGACATGGCTGTTTGGGTTTATTTGAGAGGCATGAATATAAAGTGGTAGGCTTAAGCAATCAATCTATCCTACACCTAGGAGCGAGTGAGCTGAAAGTTATAAGCATGATATATGCTCCCCCTTACCTAATGAGAAGACGAAACAGAAGGTGAAGTCGATCGCAAGCTCGCAACGTCTCCGAGAGATACCCACGGAAGCACACAAGAAGGAAACTATGGACAAGGCAATCGAAGAGCAAGCATCTATTACTACGAAGCAATCACGAGAAAGCATCAAAAAGAATGCAACACGAGACAACGCACTACGGTATCGCATCTATCGTCGAGAGAGGTTACTAACAGGTTAAGTGGAGTACTCGTCACACGCGACGGTATTGCAAATTCTACGATGGTTAAATTTGTTTAGCAACACAACATGAGCAAAGATTGTTAACATGGCATGTCACTCAAGCATGGCATAGCACACAAACATGGAAAGGGAAGCATAAGGTAAACTATCTATGCTAGTCAATTTAAGTGAGGCACAACCTAAACTTGGCATACACTAAGTGCCGAAAGGCAATTAAAAATTTTGGTACTGTTCTGTCCTAAACCATATTTAGGTTTCTTAACTTCAGAAAACAATAGCATAAACACAAAGTACACGAAAAACTAATAAAGTTACATGCAAAGAACACTCCAAACGGAGTTACGGTTAAAAAGATATAAGCAAAACAAATTTGGAACACAATCTTCCAACATCAGGAAGCACACTTTAGAGCAATGCATAAACAGTATAATGAATGCAAACATGCTCACAAATGATATGCAACTAAAGTAGACATGGTAGGGAAGGCATGGCAAAAGGAATCATGCAAATAGGCATCATGAACAATTAATTATAGCCCAAGCAAAATGCAATAAAACATTACTAGTCTAGGACTTAGTGAAAATCAAGAAATCATGGCAGAAACTATTATTTTCATGTTGTATAAACAGGAGAAAAACTATATGAAAAAGTGCAACTACGTGAAATAGCAATATGTGAGCATGAACTAGACATGATGGTGATTACGTAAAAACAAGAATCAAGGTCATAGGCATCACAGATCAAAAGATATTAAGCATGCAACATGGCATCGGAAAGTTACAGACTTGGTGAAAAACTGAGGTGGCTGTCAAAAACAGTGGCATAGGAACTTTGGAGCTAAAGATAACTATGACCAGAAATGTAAACATGAAAATGCAATACATATAATGAAAGTAGACATGATGCTTAACAGTATGCAACAAGAATCAATGAAATAGGCCTCATGGATGAGTCACAATCATCATGCAAACTTGCAATAAAATAACAGTAGCAGCACATGAAAGAAAATAGCAGCAGTTAACAGCCCAATGCCCACTTCAACAGTGATTAACAACATCAAGACGGCCTCAAATCAAAATTCTCACAAAATATGGATTGAATTACACACAATTCTAAACAATTTTCCTTTTGGGCGCACATGCATCCGGGCTACGGATTACTCGCAAATATCGTCGCAAAATTGAATCAGCAGCAAAATTATTACAGACATAGAAAATTTTGGAAAAGATTCACAGGGAAAAAAATAAAAGGGCCTCACCCTTAGTGGGCTCGGCCCATTGGAGGCGGCCGGAGAGGGAGCTGGGCCGACTCGGTGCTGGGTTGTGGGAGCCAGGCCGTGGAGCAGCGCGCTGGGCCATGGGGCAAGCCGGCCCACTCTAGCGAGGCAGCTCGGGCGCTGGCCATCGACGGGCGCGGCGGTGCCGTCCTGACGCAGGCGACGCGGCGGGGTGCTGGGAAGGACGGAGCGGCGCGGTGGCCGACGACGAGGCAGCAGGGGCGGCTCGTAGAGGCAGGGTTCCTGCGGCGGGGCAAGGAAGTCGCGGCGGCTCCGTCCCGAGCTCGATCCTCCTCCTATGGCGCGGCGGCGCAGCATCCCGCCGGCTAGGACCTGCGGCAGAGGCGAGAGGAGGGTGAGTCAAGGGGAACGGAGGAGAGGAGGGGCACGGGGGAACCTTGTCGTGGCGGAGGAGCGGCTGGCGGCGGCGAGGCGGCCGGCTCGGTGGTCGCCGGCGGCTCCACGGCGAGCTAGGGAGCGGCGACGGCCAGATGGGCCCAAGCGGGCCGGCGTCGTTCTCCAGGGCCCTGCGGGGCTAGATTGGGTGGAGGTGCAGTTTGGGCGACGTGGCGCGTCTGGGGCCGTCAGATCTGAGATCTGACGGTCCAGATCGGAGGAGGGCCTAGGGTTTCGGGATTTGAGGGCAGATTGGGCAGATCTGGGTATTTTTTGGGGGGTTGCTGCAATGTTTTTCTAGGGAAAACCTAGAAAGTGGTGGGAGAGTGGTGTGGGAGAGTCGTGGTCTTTATATAGCCCAGGTGGCTTGCAGTTTGCAAAAACATTCCCGGTTTCTCTCTCGCGCGCGCGGTGTTTACGTTTCTGACCGCCGGGGGTCCGCAGGACCTCCGATTCGGGTAAAACTTCGAATTGCGCGATCAGCGCGTCGAGCCGGCGGCGTTCACCTCCAGCTGGAACCGTTCCGAAAACACTTGCCGGCGCGCTATAAAAATAACCCATTTTCTTATTAAACGGGGTTTTTGTTCCGTTGGCTATGGGTTATCTTCTGCGGGTTTTCGCGACGGTGATCGAGTGAAACCCGGTGTCGCAAAGGTCGAGTGTCAGGGTGGCAAGGGTCAGTCTCCGTCCGGTATGAGATAAGAGGGGGGAAATAATCGCCGATCGATAAATCGGGGATACAAACACCGCAAAAAAATCAGACAATCGACCAGTTCACGCAGAAAACAAAATTTTTAATTTTTGTGAAAACTGGGTTGTTACAATACAACAACACCAACGAGGGATCTCGCCTAGAGATCCTGGACGATCCGGGGAGAGGGGGAAGAGAAAAGAGAGTCGACAATCTTCAACACCACCAACAAGGGACTCTGCTCCATGTCGACGTCGAACTTCCGTCGAGAGATTTTTCCGGAGAGAGACGACATCGTCGGAAAAACGAAACCGTCAGGTGTCAACAGGAAGAATGCCAGTTCAAAGCGACAATCAAGGGAAGCATTCTCACTCAAATCGTGAGGATACTGAGCAAGAGGAATGAGGTCAACAGGAGACCAAGATGTTATCCGGAATCGGAGAAGCTAAAGGTAATACAGGAATTCCCACCTGAGCTCGGAACCGAGACAATACGCTGTAAGAAATGCATTTTAACGGTTTCGAAACTCCACACACTCGAGATCCTAGAGTTTGAAGGGGTTAAGTCGAGAGTTAAAAACACTTACGACACTTGTCCTGACCAAAGCATGGGTAAGGAGGAAAAAGAATCCTACTCTCCGATGACTAACTTATTAACTACAAAATAGTTTTTGTCTAGACTCGACTTCAGCCAGAGAAGTGATCCTACGGTCGGTAAGGCTATAATACCAAGTTGTAAGGCCCGATTTGAGGTACTGTTCCAGATCTAGATGTTTCCATCTAGATCCGGGGATGAAGCACATACCGGTCCCACCGCGACATATGACAATGCCATATGCCCCGGATTTCCAACATGATATCACAACATTACAGCTACAAGAATACAACATCTCATAAAATCGGGATACAACTGCTTTAATACAATACAACAGCGGAAGATACATGTCTGAGTATGGACTACTATCAAATGCCTAGTTGCAAAGGTAAAACACACCATTCCCGTAACCGCACGGGTCCAGGCTCTCCGCCGGGATCCACCTAACTAGTCGCGTCGAGTCTCCACGAAGGCATCCAGAAGAAGAGTCGAGGTAGTAATCAACTGCAGCGGTCGATCAGGCAAAACATAAAAGAGAAAAGAAAAGAAAAGAAAGGGGTGAGAATATATCAAAATTCTTGTAACTAACTTCTCACGTATAAGATGGGGGTAGTGGTGAGGTTGCAGACGCACTAGCAAGATATGAGTGGCTAACGGTCTAATTTAGAGTAAGATGAGAACCAAGCATTCGATGAGGAATCGCCTCCAACAAGTCTTGCTATCAACTACTTACGCAAGCATAACACCTATTCTATCCTTGTCCTCCTCTTTGCATCCAGACGAAGAAGAAGCAGTCAAGGCACACACACGTTGATCAACTTATTAAATATGATTCAATTGATGTTATCTATGAACAAGACGTAGGTCTCAAGTCGACCATAACCGTGGACACGGCTTCTCAAAAAGATATAACCCTTCAGGGGTGTACCAACTGCCCATTACAAGGCTCCGCACGCACGCCCATATCTCTCAGTTTCTACCCATCACAGGCAGCCATTTTATGATTTAGTCCCGAGAGATCCGAAACGTCAGGTCCCTCGAGGTAACAACAAATAAATTCGGCCGGCCCCCTGTGAGTCGACATCGAGCTCAGGAGGCGGTCGCTCTCTCGATCTGGTCTCTACCTTCTGTCGCATGTTTGGATTGCCGGTAATTCTCACTTAAGATGGGGTCCTCAGCCGGTCTTGATGGGACATCAAGGAACCATGTCCTTACTGGTCCGGGTTGTTTTAAAGGATGTCTGCCATGAGCTACCCAACAGACATATATGCATGGTTTTCAAATGGTAAATCAGCTTGGGCCACCACTATAAATGTTTGAAGCTAGGTAGGTAAGAAAAGGGGACCCCATAAAATCCCACATGCGGTTAGGCACGCTCAGTCTTAAAACCAATACCCGGAACTCGGTCCTAGGTGACTCGAATGGAACAAAGCGACGGGGCGGGATTTCCTAGACCTTCCGTCCTTCGTCGATTATAGTCAACATTTATAATAATCATATCATCAACAATATAATAATGTGATAGCCAAAAACCAAGGAATAACAGGGTAACAATTGATAACATCCTAGCATGCATACTAAGCAGTGTCTGAGCAGCGAGCAAAAGTAACATAGCCGAACAAGGTTTGTTGGGATGTGGAGGGACATGGCTGTTTGGGTTTATTTGAGAAGCATGAATATAAAGTGGTAGGATCAAGCAATCAATCAATCTATCATACACCTAGTTGCGAGTGAAATGAAAGTTATAAGAATAATATATGCTCCCCCTTACCTGATGAGAAGACGAAACCGAATGTGAAGTCGATCGCAAGCTCGCAACTTCTCCGAGAGGTACCCGCGGAAGCACACAAGAAGGAAACACTGGACAAGGCAATCGAAGAGCAAGCATCTATTACTACGAAACAATCACGAGAAAGCATCAACAAGAAGGCAACACGAGACAACGCACTACGGTATCGCATCTATCGTCGAGAGAGGTTACTAACAGGTTAAGTGGAGTACTCGTCACACACGACGGTACTGCACGTTTTACGATGGTTAAAGTTGTTTAGCTACACAACATGAGAAAAGATTGTTCACATGGCATGTCACTCAAGCATGGCATAGCACACAAACATGGCAAGGGGTGAAGCATAAGGTAAACTATCTATGCTAGTCAATTTAAGTGAGGCACAACCTAAACATGGCATACACTAAGTGTCGCACGGCAATTGAAACATTTGGTACTGTTCTGTACTAAACCATATTTAGGTTGGTTAACAACAGCAAACAATAGCATAAACACAAAGTACACGAAAAACTAATCAAGTTACATGTAAAGAATACTCCAAACAGAGTTAGGGTTAAAAAGATATAAGCAAAACAAGTTTGGAAAACAATCTGCAACATCAGGAAGCACACTTTAGAGCAATGCATAAACAGTATAATGAATGCAAACATGCTGACAAATGATATGCAACTACAGTAGACATGGCAGGGAAGGCATGGCAAAAGGAATCATGCAAATAGGAATCAAGAACAATTAATTATAGCCCAAGCAAAATGCAATAAAACATTACTGGTCTAGGACTTAGTGAAAATCAGGAAATCATGGCAGAAACTGTTATTTTCATGATGTATAAACATGAGCAAAACTATATGCAAAAGTGCAGCAACATGACATAGCAATATGTGGGCATGAACTAGACATGATGGTTATCAGGTACAAACAAGAATCAAGGTCATAGGCATCACAGATCAAAAGATATTAAGCATATAACATGGCATCGGAAAGTTACAGACTTGGTGAAAAACAGAGGTGGCTGTCAAAAACAGTGTCATAGCAAACTTTGAAGCTAAACATAACTATGACCAGAAATGTAAACATGAAAATGCAATACATATAATGAAAGTAGACATGATGCTTAACAGTATGCAACAAGAATCAATGCAATAGGCCTCATGGATGAGTCACTGTCATCATGTAAAATTGCAATAAAATAATAGCAGCAGCACATGACAGAAAATAGCAGCAGTTAACAGCCTGATGCCCACTTCAACAGTGATTAACAACATCAAGATGGCCTCAAATCAAAATGCTCACAAAAGATGGATTGAAGTACACACAATTCTAAACAATTTTCCTTTTGGGCGCACATGCATCCGGGCTACGGTCTACTCGGAAATATCGTCGCAAAATTGAATCAGCAGCAAAATTATTACAGACTTAGCAAAATTTGGAAAAGATTCGTAGGGGAAAGAAATAAAAGGGCCTCACCCTTAGTTGGCTCGGCCCACTGGAGGCGGCCGGAGAGGGAGCTGGGCCGACTCGGTGCTGGGTTGTGGGAGCCAGGCCGTGGAGCAGCACGCTGGGCCAGGGGGTAGGCTGGCCCACTCCGGCGAGGCAGCTCGGGCGCTGGCCGTCGACGGGCGCGGCGGCGCCATCCTGACGCAGGCGAGGCGGCGGGGTGTTGGGAAGGCCGGAGCGGCGCGGCGGCCGAAGACGAGGCAGCAGGGGAGGCTCGTAGAGGCAGGGTTCAAACGGCGGGACATGGAAGCCACGGCGGCTCCGGCCTGAGCTCGATCCGCCTCTTATGGCGCGGCGGGGCGGCATCCCGTCGGCTAGGACCTGCGGAAGAGGAAAGAGGAGGGTGAGGCTAGGGGAATGGAGGAGAGGAGGGGCATGGGGGAACCTGACTGGGGCGGAGGAGAGGCTGGCGGCGGCGAGGCGGCCGGCTCGGTGGTCGCCGGCGGCTCCACGGCGAGCTAGGGCGCGGCGGCGGCCAGATGGGCTCAAGCGGGCCTATGGCGCTCTCCGGGACCCTGCGGGGCCCGGATCAGAAGGAGGTGCGGTTTGGGCGACGTGGCACCTCTGGGGCCATCATATCTGAGATCTGGCGGTCCAGATCAGAGCAGGGGCTAGGGTTTCTGTATTTGAGGGCAGATTGGGAAGATCTGGGAATTTTTTGGGGGGTGGCTGCAATTTTTGGCTAGGGAAACCCTAGAAAGGGGTGGGAGAGTGGTGGTCTTTATATATCCCAGGTGGCTGGAAGTTTGCAAAAACATCCCCGGTTTGTCTCTCGCGCGCGCGGTGTTTACGTTTCTGACCGCCGTGGGTCCGCAGGACCTCCGATTCGGGTAAAACTTCGAACTGCTCGATCAGCGCGTCGAGCCGGCGGCGTTCACCTTGAGCTGGAACCATTCCGAAAACACTTTCCGGCACGCTATAAAAATAACCCATTTGCTTATTAAACGGGGTTTTTGTTCCGTTGGCTACGGCTGGTCTTCTACGGGTTTTCGCGATGGTGATCGAGTGAAACCCGGTGTCGTAAAGGTCGAGTGTGAGGATGGCAAGGGTCGGTATTCGTCCGGTACGAGATAAGATGGGGAAAAATAATCGCCGATCGATAAATCGGGGATGCAAATACCGCAAACAAATCAGACAATAAACCAGTTCACGCATAAAACAATTTTTTTAATTTTTGTGAAAACTGGGCTGTTACAAGAGGTGTCGTCAGGACATAGTCCTTCTTAGCACTCCTAAGTACAATTCTCAGGGAACGAACCCAGTCCGCATAGTTGCTTCCATCAGCTTTCAATTTTTTCTTTCTCAATCAACGGACCTAAGTTAAACTGGGGATTGACATGGGCCATTTTAAATCTACAACATAAACACAAGTTTCACTTAGACAATGTTCATAATTATGTTTCACTATGTAGTTAATCAAGCTATTAATATTAATAAGTGCTCCCACTCAGATTAACATCTCTCATAGTTAATGCTAAGTGATTCAAGATCCAATTCAGTCGTCTGCCATTGATGTGACATCACTGATGACTTAGACTGAACCGGTAGGCCAACTTGCCAATAACGCCAAAAGGTGATTCTTGTTCATCTTTCGATGGGCGTGTTCTGGTAGCAAACTTTTATCCAAACCGTCAAGAGAACAAAGTGTAATGTGTTGTGTGTTCTTTTAACACACCCGTCTTTTATGCGTCACATCGTGTGCACCCATGTGACATGACCTGCTCCGATGTGAAACATGGTATGGACGATGCTACAGTTGGGTGAACACTATCAACTTGATATTTTTTTGCGAGAGATCACTCTAATAAAATACGACTACCGCGACTCAAACAAGGATGCATCAAAGGGATTAACATCACGGGCAGTTCATAAATTTTTATATGACATGGTATAGCCCTTTGCATCGTGAAGTTGTCATTGCCTTCATGACTCTGTGGTTGAAGTCTCCACCCACCACCTTTTTTCCTTGGCGCCGGGACCTCCTCACAGCTTCGGATGTGCGTCGGGGTCCACCTTCACATCATTTATCATCACCTCGTCTCCATCTATTGCCTTGCCTCAAGCTAATAAACAGTTCTGGAATGCAGGCCATAATTAAGTGACAATCATATGACTCCAGTCATCATGCCGTACCATGGTTCGCAGGCTGCGAAAAATATTACATCATATAGAATCTCATACAAACACATTGCAATTATCGAAGGCTATACCACATCACATGCAGTCTCCACAAAAACGAGTTAGATCGCTATCTACACGGGTTATTGCAAAAAAATCGTCGTTGTTAAGCAGGTTAACATGAAAAACGTTGAACCCTAAACAGAACAAACACGATCCTTCTTTTGTTGCTAGTTTAATATACGGGGTGCGTGTAGCAACTAATGCCACAAGACAAACTTCGTTCAACGTGTAACCTGTCAAGGGGATGGACCAAGCCCATAACCCGGCATTAGATCTATGGGCCAACTTACCTATGGAAGGCCCACAAGAGAAGACCCGGCCATGGGCTGGCTGCGCCAAGGAAAGAAGATCAAAGCCGTAGAAGGAATTCGACTTACCTTGTATAGCACATAGCATATTTGTAAAGTAGAATAGGACTCCACCTCATGTCGGAGTCGGACTTGCGGAATCCCGGGACCCAGCGCCTTTATAAGCCGAGGTCCATGGGATCCAGGGGCAGAGAACAATCTCAACCTAAGATAGGAATAGACACTTGTCGACGTAACCTAGATCTCATCAAGACTAAGTTTACGAGTCGACTCTCCTGTAATCGATCCATCGACTCTCCTTTCGAGAGTCGGAACCCATAATAATAGCAAGAAGGAGTAGGCTTTTACCTCGAGACAAAGAGATGATGAAACCTGGGTAAATCATCAAGTCTCTTGTCCATGTCCACTCTCTCCACTAAATCGCCTCGCTGCAAAGGTCCCATGTCAATTTTGACTCTTCGGACATTTGCCGTGACTTTACCACGACAGTTGGCGCCCACCATGGGGCCTGCGCTCTCGGTGTTGAGATGCTGGAGAGAGATCTACAAGGCATCAAATGATTCGTCGTCGGACGGGTCACCAGAAGCCGGCACGGAAAGATCAGCATCGACGATTCAACTTGGGGACCTGAAGCCGATTCCATCGAATCGGGATATCGGGTCCAGATCGGATCTATTCAGATCTTCGTCAGCCAAACTGATAAAGCCGAACCAGAGCGCTCGATCCGAAAGCTTTCACGGAGAACCAGAGTCGGCCTACCGCTATGCCTTACAGCCTGAGAAACGCAGCAGTCATCTATCAACAAGTAAGCGACTCTCAAGGTATGTGACGGCCAAGCACCGCTCCCCGCCATTCCTTCATAGGGTTCATTGGCGGGTCTCCAAAGCAGGAACATGCCATGGGATCTTGACTCAAGGAGGCACAGAAAATCTCTCTGATGCCGACTCATACCAAGAGGAGGATCAGTATGAAGACACTGGATCAATCCGATCCTTTAAAAAAGGTGGAATCGGATCTGAACTAGAGGAGTACAATCCAGATTCTCCCTATCTCAAGTCCCCTCGAGAAGGAGCCATTGTTGCAACAGACGATCAAAGACGACGACGTTCTTCAGAAGATAGGAGCCCGTCTTATAAAGTCAATGACATCTAGAATCTATCAGATGACTCAGACACGCAAACCACCAACGTGTGGCAGCGATTGAGCCGAAACAGAGCCGATCCTGATCAGGAACTAGGGGAATACCAGCAAAAAACCACGAGGCTGCAGAAAGAGATAGTTTGGGAACATCAAAATCTCGCAGAAGCTTAGGACCGGATCTCACAGAAATTGCAGCACAACGACCTCCAAGAGTCGATAAGCCACCGACTTACACCTATAACCAATGTGCTGAAGCGCATATAGGGTGTAGCCGAAGACCTGAGAGGGCCCATAGGCGTTGTCGTCAGCTATGACGAGTCCAATGAAACAAGATACAGGATAATCCCAAACCAAAGCCAGACGCGCAATAAGAAGCGCAAACGCCACCTACAAAGACACGGTGAAAATTATCCCCAGAGCCATGAACAGTCGTCCCAGCAGGAAATGAGATACGAGGATTGCGCACAAGCCATCCAAGAATCTTTCCCTAAGCACTCTAGACTTGGCCGCCCTGCTAAACATACCTGGGGTCAGTGCTCCATCATGCAAGATTACAGACGCCTAATTGAGGAAAGCATCCAAAAAGCAAACCGGTATGACGGAGGCCTTGCCGGCTCATGCTACTATAGGAGATCAAGAACATGGACCCGCCCACCATAAGATCCGGATCTTCATTCCTTGTTCTCAATATAAGTCGATTCTCATCACACTAGGCTATCACCATACTTTGAAAGGCGACCTTTGTCGCAAGTAGTCCTTCGCCACACCTATGTAAGTCGATCTTCGATCGCAACCGGCTTTCACCATAAATAAAGACGATTTTCAATCGCAACCGTCTTTCGCCGCAAATAAAGTCGATTTTCAAATCGCAACCGGCTTTCGTCGCAAATAAAGTCAATCTTCGATAGCAACTAGGCTTTCGCCATAAATAAAGTCGATTTTCAATCGCAACCGGCTATTGCCACATTTATCCATAGAGTCGACTCTCATCACGATCGACTTTCTTATTTCTGATGTCTTCATATATTTTCACATTGCGCCATATTGCATCACATTGCATACTGCATCATAAATTACAATGTTCACAGAGACCTGGGAGCTTGATCAATCCTCTATCGGCTCTGATAATGTATATTTCTTTGATAAGGTGAAGAGGGGGGCTTGATGATACTCATCGACTCCTACCAGAAAAGCTGGCATATATATGTAAAACTTCACATGTGTTTGCTTAGATAAGGGGTTAAAGGGCGGTTCGATGGCTCCCATCGACACTTAAAAACCGAATAAACCCCGACATACACATGAATTGGCCACCACGCCGCCCGTCCTGTGCCGCTCAGAGCTTACATAACTAAGGCACAACCGGTTGGCCTAAACTACGGGGTTTGAGTGAAACACCTATCGAATTTAGTCCAAAGAGCCGGGCACGCTATTCATCGAAAAGCCGGCTATACAGAGAAGTTTTGACTCCTAAACCAATAACCTTTCTCAAACACAAGAAGATGAGGTCTAAGTTGGCTTCTAATAGTCTCTGCATATTCATTTTTTACATCATCCTACATCTTAAATCTATTTACGACAAAAAAAATTAAGTTAAACCTATGTGACTCGGCACCGCACCCAGATGCACGCACCAACTCATGGGGATGACCCGGCAGCACCTGCAGATGACATGAGGACATTACACATCTCAGCCAAGTCTGCGTCAGAGATGTCATCCATCTTCAGCTCATCTTCTTTCGCACCTGAAGTCGGCTCGACAAAACCAGCCGGCTCTGGGACTTTCTTCGCGGACGGAAGAAGGGAAAACTCGGTTGGAGCAGGAAGATCGAATCGAAGCCTCTTGTTGGTATCATCATACCCGGCTTCCAAGGAAGATAGTTCCATCCCATCGGCTATCTTGGTCGCGGCCGAACGATCTCTCTGTGAATCCTGGTATGATCATCCTTGGAAAACTTGGAGTTGTCGTCCTTGAACTCGGGGAAGCCGGCAGCTAACAATTCCGGCTTCAGGCTGGGATGATAGGCTTTGGCAAGCTCTAAACCTCGCATCACACACATACGACAAGCCGACCGCTTACCGAGCTTCACGCATTCAGGAACAACCGAAAGAGGCCCTATCATATCAGTAATTCTCTTCATACTTGGGGGCTTCAGCTGGGTTGCACCTATGGCCTTGCAGGCGCCCTCAAAAAGCTTCTTCACGATAGCAAAAGTACAGGTCAACTTCATCGCAGGCGACTCTTTGATAATATCATGCTCCTTGCCTGTAAAAAAGATAAGAATATATAACAAAGTCAGCAAAAATAACAAAGAAAGTCAGGAAAACAGAAACTACCAAAGGCTTTTCCGACTTACCAAATATTGCTAACATGAGTCTGTTGATGCTGCCTTTCAGCGTTTCCAGCTTCTTCTCAACCGACTCGAGTTTCTTTTCGGCTGCATCACGCTGAGCCTGCATGTCATCAAATGCCTTTGACAAGGCACTTTCAACTTCAGAAGAGTCGGCTTTAGCCCGACTCAGTTCATCATCCTTCTTCTTCAGCTCATCAAGGAGACGATCGACTTGCTTTTCGGCTTGTTCACGCTTGTACACTTCGGCTCTATAAGTCTCCTCCACCTGACAAGCTTCATTTCCGATTTTCAAAGAAAGAGCCTGCCAAAAACAAAAAAATCACGAAGTATCTTCTTAGACACGCTGACCCAACCAGCCACTTGGGGGCTACACCTTCACAGAAATTTCTAAGCCGGTGAGATATAATCATATCTCACCGACTCATGGGGGATACAGCTCAAAAAATATTTCTAATCTGATGTTACGCCGACTTATGATGGTAACAACTCAATTTCCCCTAAACATAATCCACCATGGTCTTCAACAACCATGCCGGCTTATGGGGGCTACGGATACTACATCACAAAGACAACATAGAAAATTACCTCATAGCTTTGTCGAAGCTGGAGAACTATGTCATATTGCTCGGTAGTGCAAGCCAGTGATCGCCTATACAATTATTCAAGAGAAGATTTCTCTGAGATCAATTCATGAGGCTGACTCAGCACCTGCTCTTTGCTATCCATAATTTTCGCCAAGACCTTTTTAGCAGGTGGGGCGCCCTGGTGAGTGCCAGTGATCGTCACTTCATCATCAATAATCACCCTCTCCGAAGGAGCTAGGGTAGAACTTGGAGCCGCCTCAACAGGTTGTGTCACAACCCCAAGTTAGGTATGTGCTAGGATCAAGACTCCAATTGATTCATCTCAAAAATTTCAAAGCAAATTGAAATGGGAGAGAGAACACCCCCCAGATGAATTAATTCAACTAGCCATTTTAAAAGTTGCTCCAAAATTTCCTCTGATATTTTTGCAAAGTCTTATAAATGAGTGTGATCACATGTAAAGTGATGTGGTAGCATTCCCATGCTCATGGAATTTTCAAAAATTCAAACAGGACCTTGGAAATTATCAAATACCCCTATTTGAATTGAAGTTCAAATTATTTGAATTTCAAAAATGCCCAAACTTTATGAGTGGATAACTATATGCTTTGTGAGTCCATATTAAAATTTGGGCCATTTTATAAAATGGTTAGCTATTTTAATAGCAAGCTAAAAAAATTTACAGAAAAGAAAAATAAGAAAAACAGTAAATCAAAGAGAGGGAAGAAGCCCACCTACCTCTTCCCCACCTCCTGGCCCAGCCCAGCCCACCTGGGAAAGGCACATGCGTCTTCCTCCCCAGGCCAGGCAGGCAGGAAGCACGTCGGCGACCGCCGTGGGCGTGCCAGGCAGCTACCTGCCTCCCTCTCCCTATCCCCTGGCGCCTGGAGACGCCTGGAAGGCCGCCACGTCCATTCCCCCGCCTCCCAGTGCCTATCCACCTCTCTCCCTCCCTCCCGAGAGCTCGCCGGAGAGCGCCGACACGCGCAGTCGTGGCCAACTGCCGAACCAGGCCTCCCCACCGTGTCCAGGAAGACCAGCGTCCTCGTCTTCATCACCACCAGTGCGGAATTGAGCCCAGAAGGCCGAGGTCGACGCCATCTTCAACCCCACGACGCCGGCCGCCGTGAGCTCCGGCAAGAAATTGCGGTGCCGCTCGAGCCTCCCCGTCTTCAACGTCTTCACCTCCGGGTTCCTTGCATCCTGGTGAGAAAAACCATGCCGCCCGCACCCCTCGCTCTGCCTCCTCCACGGGCCGCCATGGGAGTAGTGGCTCCTCGCCGCTGGTGCGCTCGACGGCGAGCACCCGGGCCGCCCGCGTCATCTTGGCTACGTCCAGTGGACGTGCGGCGCCCCCAGGAACCTAACCCGCACTCCCCGTTCGATTGGGTCGCCGGGAGCGTGTTCTGGCGTGCCCTCCGTCGTCGGCAGAGTTCACCGGCGACGTGCCGACGTGGCCTGGGTAATTAACCCGCTAACCCACCCACTAATCACCCCCTAATTAACCCCCACACCAACTGACAAGTGGGGCCAAGCCCCCTAACCCTCTCTCTGCTTAAAATAAACAGAGAGATTAACCCCCCTGTGGCTGACCAGTGGGACCAGCCGTCAGAGCCCCCCTGTCATCACCCCTGCGTCACAGTGACGCAATAATTGAAAATTGAATTAAAAGAAAATCAGAAAAAAACAGAAAATGTTATAAACTTTAGAAATTCATAGAAAATTCATATTAACTCCAAATTTAACATATAATATATGAAAAATTATAAGAAAAATTCAAGGATTAAGAATATGCCATTGTTTTCATGTTTGACCATTTTAAAATGGGTGAACAGAAGCAAATGTTCATATGGCATTCATTTGAATTCAAATTTGAAGTTTGAATTTGCAATTCAATTGCAATACACTTCAATTAAGTTGAATTTGCCACAAACCAGTAGCATATACATCATGGATAACCATATCATGTGCTTGTGCATTTTACTTCGATGTTGCTCCCCCCCCCCCCCCCCCGCCTTTTGTTGATGATTGCTTCGGTAAACAGTATTTCCGAGACGGAGGTCACCCCCGAAGAAGAAGACCGTTAAACCCGTGTATCGTCAGCAATGCAAGCAAACCCCATTGATCATGTCTATATAATCCCACTTCCCTCTCAATCTCTCTTATGCATTGATTAGGATGATCACCTTGTTATTGATTCTACCGCATAGTTGAGCCCATATCCGATGCATGACCTAACATCTTGTTACAGTAGTAAGAAAACCACAATCCTAGCTGACATAGGAGTTGATTGATATCCTGAGGCCCCTGCAACTGTTACAACTTATTGCATGCTTAGAGTTTACAATGAGGATACTTTTGATGTGAGTCGGGATGATAGTGAACATGGTGTTGATGAAGGTGAAACTGTGTTGGTGAATCCACCCTAATACAAGGTGAACGATGAGAGGTTGTGTAGGAGTAAACAGTGGGTTGTCTCGTTGAACACCGCCTTAAGACCGAGTTCTTGTATGGTAATCCAAGACAAAGAGTACAACCACACATTGGGCTCACTGACCCCTCTCGGCCTAGTACCTTAATCCGTGTTAACGTCCAGGAGTCACATTAGTTCGGGCCTTCCATTTGGCATATGCATAGAAAAAGAGTGAGTGAAATGTTGCATCATCTTACATATGTGGGTGGATATGTGAGGCAATGAAACCATCCCCGGATGGCGTCTCGGTTGCGTACATTGTCTGAGTCCGTATCGTTGATCCGGCCGGACTCTCGAGCGGGTCTAACTCAGATAGTCGACTCCTGGAATAGACCGGTTGTGAGCGAAGTGTCGTGGTGAACATCCTCGCCGGCACCCCTTGAATGGTGACGAGAACTGGCGGTAACTGATGGTCATGTGTGTGTAGTTTACATCCCTGCACGGTTAAAAAAACTATTCGAATAGCCGCGTCCGCGGTTATGGACTACTTGGAACCTGTTCCTGATTATTGGACAACTTGAATGGATACTCTAAAACTCGCAAGATAAGCGTGAGTGCTATGGCGTGCTTCCTTGTGGGGACGTCGAGGAAGTAACCATAGTGGTGTATTGGTTGGAGACTTGGTAGTGGACTCGTGACCGCTTCTTACATCAAGTCTGGTACTCGTAGTACAGGACTAGCCAAGTCAAAGCTGGCACTTCTGCATGTTGAAACCCCACCTCCCTTTATCTTGAAACTTGAGCATGAGTAGTATAGTTCTGATGTAAGTCTTGCTGAGTACGACTTTGTACTCACGTTTGCTTATTCTATATTTTAGATGAGAACCCAGACCCCGATGGAGACACCTTCCTAAAGCTCGACGTTGACTAAGCTAGTATAGTGCCAGACAGTAGTCTGGTCACTCGTGGAAGGGCATGTATGTTGAACAAGGCTTCTCTAAGCCATTTTTTAAACTTGTATGTACTCAGACCTAATTTTCTTCTATTGTTCGATGTAATGTAGGATCACATTCATGTGATCTCTTTGTGTACTCTATGTATAAGTCAATAAAGATATACTTTGTAGAGTTCATGCAATGTGTACCTGTTGTTTACACTAGACATGTATGTTGCGTGTATGGATATAACGTGCATGTCTTAGTGTGGGGTTCGATAGCTTAGTTGTGTTCTTGTCGGCGGTCTTTTATACACCAAGTGGCCCTTAGAGGTGCACATCTTGGGGCATCGTGATGCGATTGCTCGTGACTCGGTCACGTGGCACACTTCGTTGTATGATTGAGCCTGCCCGAGACCCCGACTAAGTGATCGGGCTGGAGTCTTTTTATGTAAGTGTTATAATTCAATCAATAATATGGTTGAGGCGACTTGTCTATGAGTATGGGATTTCACCACCCATAGTCATTTAGACTTGTGAGCGGGCGATGAGGACCCATATCAGTTGATCATCCGGCCTGGATGGGATGCCCCTCACGTTCGATGCTTTCCGAGAGTGTTTTGTGCTTGGCCTTGTCTTCTTAGACAAATGGGTACGGCTCTCGGCTCTCCATAGGATTGTGTTATAACAGGGATTACATACGCATATTCCGGGTCCCGACAGGTTGAGTCTTCAGTTTCTTGACATCAGCAATAGGGGAAGTATCCTTGTAGAGACCTAAAGGGCTCGACTCATTCAAGTCGAACCTCTACAATTCTTCATAAACAATAGTTTCTAGCAAACTTCCAGGAAAATCTGCCGACTTCTTATAACTTCAGAGTCGGCCAGGTCCTTAGGATCAATCCGAGTACTACTCAAAGAAAAGAGACATGACTCGTCAGAAAAATATACATAAACAAATAAAGTTGACATAAAAACAAAGGCACTCACCCACGGTTGATAGGGATGGATGCTTGGACAGAAGAGCCCTCAGAATAAGAATTGCCGGCTTGCGGCTTCTCATCCTTAAGATCTCCCGACTTACGAGAGGGAGTTGACACATCAGTAGTTTTTCCTTGAACACGTAGAGGTTCATTCTCCATAACTAAGAGAGGGTCATCTGAGTCGGTACTACGGTTACGCCTCTTCGAGCCTTGTGCCTATGATACAAGATACAACATAAGGATACAGAAATCCTACTAACTAAATTATAAGGAGCCGACAAAGATATATATCGGTGGATCTTCATTCTGACTCTGCTATCAAGAGTCGTCTTCAATAGGAGGAACTTCGTCCTGTTCCACCTCCTCTTCCTCCTCTTCATACTCGTGATCATCCGAGTCACCCTACGAAGAACGAAAAGAGTCAGGAAAAGAAATACTTTGTAGGAAAGAAGAATTGATCGACTCTTACCGTATGACTTGGACTCTTAGCATTCCTGACAAAGTCTTGACCGGCATTCCACCATGGGTCGTCTTCCTAAAAAGAAGGAAAGTCGGAAGATCAAGACACTTCAACAGACATCATAAGCAAAGAGAGACATGTGACCAAAAAATATACTGCTGGAGCCGGGTTATTTGTGCAGAACGGAGCCAAACCGACTTTCTTCAGGTCATCAATACGCTCCTGGAGATATTTCTTGCAAACCCTTACCAACTCCTCGGGAGAAAGGTCATCATGAGAAAAACACATAGGATCATCTTTACCTGTGTATTCGCACATGAGTCGGTCCCTTATGCTGAGAGGTTGAATTTGCCAACCCACCCAGCACCGGGTCAGGTCTCTGCCGGTGAGCCCGAGGGCCATCAAAGCCTTCATCCGAGCAATGATCAGCTCATTTCTCTTTTGATGACTGTCTTTGGGATAAATATTCAAGCCATCATGGAACACCAACCGACTCTCACGAAAGCCGGGCAGAGGATGCTCACAGGGGATCTCCTTCAAAGTACAGTAGAAGTAGCACTTTTGTCAGTCCTTCACCTTGCTTATTAGCCTGGGAGCGGGGAAGGTCGACTTGGCTCGCTTCTGGATGGTGAATCCACCACATTCCAGAGTCGGACCACCGCTATATTCGGTTTGCCGATTGCAGTCATAGAACTCGGCAAACATATTCAGATTCGGTTTGATCAACATATAAGCTTCACAAAAGACTTGGAAGTGGCATATGTTGAGCACCGAGTTGGCACTCAAGTCCTGAGGGTGCAACTTGTAACAGTATAGCACGCTTCTGAAGAATTTTTACCCAGGAGGACGAAATCCCCGGGTCACATGATCAGCAAAAACTATAACTTCGCCTTCCTTAGGCTCTGGCCGGGTCTCTTCTCCAGGGACCCGCCACTTGATCTCGTCTTGGGGCTGAAGGATTCCATCTGCCACCATCTTATTTAACTACTCTAGAGTCACCTGACTCTTGGCCCAGTTCGCTTCTACAGTAGTTCTCTGAGTCGGCGGCTTGGGAACACACGGTTTTTTGCCTGCCGACATCCTAGAGGCAGGAACCTTCTTACCCGTGGCACAGGAGTCGGACCTAGAAGGTAGAAGAAAATATGTACTGAGCCGACTAAAAACCAACAGAAGATAATCCTAAGTTGGAATCCATGGAGTCGGCCTAAAACCGACTCTACAACGACTACGCAGTTGAAATCTAAGGAGTCGGACCAAAACCGACTCTGCGACTACTACACAAACAAGTTTCACAAATCACAGTGATGTGGAAAGATCTACCGGGCTGAGAAAAATCAAACAAAAATATTAACAGACTATCATCATACGGGAAACCCTAAACGGTTAAAGACTACAGATCTATCGCATCTCCTCAAATGGGTAATGGGTGCGAATTAATGTAATGGGTATCCTAGCCTATGCGCCCACATGAAAATCGAGATCTACCTTTGAAAACTACCTCAGGTTATCAAACAGTAAAAGCTCAGAGGTTCTCAACAATGGCGATGACGAAACGGCTGGAAGCAAGAGGTAGGGGATGGAGAACTTACTCGACTGACGCGCGAGAGTGGAACGGCCCCAGTCCGCCCTTCATAGATCGCTGAAGGAAGGAAATCTTGACGCCGTGATGGCGATAGAAATCGGGACCTTTAGCGCGCGAGGAAGAAGACGATGCAGAAGAGGTATGGACAGGATAGAAAAGGAAGATGGGAACCCGGACCTATTTATAAGGGAAACCGTCCCAGAACCCGAGGCGTCGCACGATAATGTCTAACGGCAGAAAATCCCTCGATTTTTGCGAACAAATCTAGTGGGCATTAACTACGCCGCAAAAATCGGTATAAAAACCGTCCAAAGATTCCGAGCAAGATGGAAAAGTCGGATCTATTGTTAAAAAATAGAGACGAGTTAGAACACCAAAGAGTGTGAGCCTGTACAGTCACAAGAGACGACTCAACAAAGATTGATGCCTTGAAGACCAAGAACATTGACACTGAATCCCTGTAAATCTCAAAAAGGGTGAGAGTCGGTCTGTCGGAATCAAGGAATCGGCAACCACGATGATGACAAGAAGATTGTTGCGAAGACTAAAGCATCACACTAATCCTGGGGGCTAATGTCGGGGGGATAGACCAAGCCCATAACCAGGCATTAGATCTATGGGCCGACTTACCTACGGAAGGCCTACAAGAGAAGTTCCGGCCATGGGCCGGCTGCGCCAAGGAAAGAAGATCGAAGTTGTAGAAGGAATTCAACTTACCTTGTATAGCACATAGCATATTTGTAAACTAGAATAGGACTCCACCTCGTGTCGGAGTCGGACTCGCGGAATCCCGACACCCGACGCCTTTATAAGCTGTGGTCCATGGGAACCAGGGTCAGAGAAGAATCTCAACCTCAGATAGGAATAGACACTTTTCGGCGTAACCTAGATCTCATCAAGACTAAGTTTACGAGACGACTCTCTTGTAGTCTATCCACCGACTCTTCTTTCGAGAGTCGGAACCCATAATAATAGCAAGAAGGAGTCCTCTTTTACCTCGAGACAAAGAGGGGCTGAAACCTGGGTAAATCACCGAGTCTCTTGTCCATGTCGACTCTCTCCATGAAATCGCCTCGCAGCAAAGGTCCCATGTCAAGTTCGACTCTTCGGACATCCGCCATGTAACGACCCAATTCACACAGAATTGAAGTCTCTGTGCTCAAGTGCTAGTCCCTGGATCGAACTCGCTGGCACACACAGTATTATAGATGTATATCAAAGTACAAGTGCATCATTATTACAACGTATGACCCAGAGTAAATAAATAACAAGTTGCATAGCTCAAGGCTAGCTTACTCAATATAAATATAGCGGAAGCAGAAGCAAATAACGTGGAGTCCATCAACAGCCACATGCGAACATGCTGAGTGTAGACTCGCAAACCCTAAATGTACCTTACTGATCGTCTGAAAAACCTGCAACACTGAAGGTTACAGCCCGACAACGGGTCAGTACATCTGATTTGCACGGCAAGTGACACGGAAAAGTTTATATAAAGGACCTACAACTACATGCAAGGTAAGTCAAAGGAGAGGCTTAAGGTTTTGTTTTGCAGAAAGCCAATTTTCTCCTGAACTAAACTAGTCAAAATTTTAGTTTAACTTACTACTAAAGATTGAACTGGGCACACCATTCTCAATCCACACCCTTTATTAAAATCTTTCCCACTCAAATTATTATGGTGATTCATATGTCAAGATCCTCCAGTAACAGTAATGTCTAGTAGCTCAAGGATGTCCATAACCGGGGACACGGCTAATCATGATTAGTTTTTTTTACTCTGCAGAGGTTAGTACACTTTCCCCGCTGGACTCAACCCGAAGATTGAGACGAAGTCTTTCAGAAGAGGTCACCAACACCCAACGGCAAGCTGGTACCACCTATCACATCTACATCTGCTAGCTTTGCACGGGAGAGGCTTCCTACATCATACTCAACTAAGCCAGAACCCATATGGCCAGCGGCTGTACAGGTAAGCTTCTAGTCACCAAGTATGTCTGATCTTTTTGAGCCTGGACGGCGCCCACTGCGTCAGAGGGTACTCGCCATGACGTATTGTCGACCACCAAACCAACCATTAGGGGTACAACCTGGTCTCGTCCTTAGATAAGGCACGAGCCCCCAGGAAGCACTCCCTGCCCGTCCAGAAGTGATTTCTATTTATTAAACAGTTGCTACACAAGTTATTAAATATCTCACATGCACTCCATGAATTTACACAACCCAAACCACGTCTACAAAGCATAGCAACAAAGCAACAACACGGCTAGGTTGATCTACGGTAGACAAGTCAAAACATGTGGCTATCCTAACTGGTTTTGCAGCAACAGTATAATAAACTACCTATCATGCAATAGGATGATATTTCTTAACATAATGCATATAGAAAATATAGGTATGAGTATGGTCAAAGTATCACTTGCCTTATACATTCGATGAAGATCTTCGCTCTCACGTTCTAGTCAACTCTACTCGTCACACTCCGAGCAATCTATCGTCAACGAAAGAACTCAAATAAGAAATCACATCACATTACAAATAAAAGATCAACAAAACAATCACTAAGGTTTTAGCAACAAAATAAAATCTTTTGAAGTGCAAAGGTGTGGATGTGCTCGAAGGTGATCGGTGGAATGTGAACTCGAGAAAGTCAACGGCTAAAGAGTTGTTGATACAAGAGTATGATCGAGGCATTATGAATTCAAGGTAAAGATCATAGCAATATGAATGATATGTGAATATTGCGGATAAGATGTCTCATATGATCCAATATGCAAAAAGAATCACGTGAAATGGAATACTACAACGCAGGTCATAGCAATTGCAACATTGAATTGAATTTGAATTTAAACAGATCAATAAACTTGTGAATTCTCATGTACACATAATATAAACAGAAGGTACATGGAACGAGTGATCCAACGCAAAAAGAAACGGCGCAAACGGGTGCACCGGTAAAAAGTTACGGCTGCCGGAAGTTCAAATTTGGATCAGCTTGGAACCCATATTTAAAAGCTACAAACTTCTATAACACTAGGTCTACTGGCTAGAGAATTTCTTCACGGTCGCAACGCAACTGGAATCGCCCAATTCCGAGTTACGGTCAAAAAGTACCGGGGTGTTCTACTGTAAAAAGGACCCGTACGTAAATAAAATATTTCCGAAAAACGCGATCGGGTCCCCGGGTGGTTTGGATCCAGATCTGAAAAAAAAAACTTTTTTTTTTCGAAACGTTTTTTGACTTTTTTTTCTATCTATCTTCTTCCTCCATGGGCTGGACACAGGCACAGGGGCAGAGCCATGGAGCGCGGGCGGCTCCGGCTCGGCTCCGGCCGGCGGGGTGGCCGGCGGCCGACAGGGGCGGCGGGGTGAGCGCGGCAGGGCGGGCGGGCGGCCAGGGCGGCCTGGCGCGGGGCGCGCGGGCGCACGGCCACGGCGGCCATGGTGCACGGGCGGCGGGGTGCTCCGGTGAGGTGGGGACGGCGGCACACGGCGGCTCGCGAAGATATACCTCGAAAAAAACGCGAAAACGCAACTCCGGCGAAATTCCGGCGATGCTCCGGCGAGATTCCGGCGATGACGTCGGCGGCGGCGGGTCCCGCGGATTAGTTTAGTCTAACCCTAAAAACACTTAACCGAAAATAATTTAGCCCTAATCGGGGCTATTTATAGCCAGCCCCTAACCTCTTTTTTTTTTGTAAATCGGTGATAAATACAAAATCAGTCTGCGGAAAAAAAAACAGAGCAGGCCCATTACGCCCAAAACAATATTAGAAAAATCACGGAAATTTATTTTAAAATTCCGTAATCGCCAATATTTTTAAAATAATAAAATGAATTTTTGGCTTGACTAAAATATTAAATAAAAATAAAAACTTTGCAACTTATTTTTAAATATTTTTAAATACTTTTCTGGCATTTTAGAAATACCGAAAACTCCAAAAATTGATTTTAAAAACTTTTCCGGAGCATAAATAAATTCCCAAAAATAATTTTAGAAAATATTTATAACTCCAAAGTAAAACTAAAAAGTCCCCCAAAAATATTTTAAAATATTTTTCAACGGATTAAAAATGGGGATAAGTCCTTTTATATCCTCTCCAGCGAACTGCCATGGGTTGAAAAATGTTTTGAATATTCAAAAGAATTCAAATAAAGATTTAAACATTTTCCAAACTTTTAATAAGTTGAAGGAGTCATATTACCTTCTCTCATTTTATTTTGTTGGTTTTGTTTTTAAATAATAAATTCCAAAACACCAACGGTGCATATTAGGGAAAGTCAGTTTATTCCCTCTCTTTTTAATATTCAATAAACTCCAAAAGTTTTAAATCCCAGAGAAAATAAAACACATCAAGCAAACAATCATTATCTATTTAATTTATTAACATTCCAAAATTCGAAAAAATTTGGGATGTTACACGCCATGACTTTCCCACGACATGACCCCCGTGTGGATTTGAGTTCATAAAATCCACAAGCTCGTTCATGTTAAAGTTTCTATAGCAAGACTAAGATGAGATCCAAGGAATTTTATGTAGTCCATGATCAAGGCAACCAGCATACTAAGAGAAGCATAGAGGGATCATGGCAAAACTCAAACCTTGTAGAAAAAATCAAATCATGCCGTCGAGCAAAGAAAAGATCACATGACAGGGAATCAAATAAGAAAATCAATGCCTCATATCAACATATGATCTAGACCTAAACATGCATCTAATCAAGGATCGCTCATGAAACCATTGTGGGGAAATGTAGTAGAAAACAAAAAATTCCGTGCCTACGAAGCAACAACCCAAGATCATCTAAGAAGATGGCATACAAGGTTTAGGCCATATCTCACCAACGGATGTAGCGGAAGAGAGTTGGTGAAGCTTTTTTAAGTAGATCTCGCGAATCGTCCCACGAACAATCCCTCGATCCGTCCCACGAAGAAATCCCTCGAGCAAGTCCCTCGAACAAGATCTCCGAGGAAGAAGAAGCTCCTCGAATAAAGAACAAATTTATGATCCCTCTACCGATATCTACACGTCCCGATGCAGCAATCCAGCGGCACTCCGCAGCCCAGAGAAGAACGCCACCGAGAGAAACTAGAGGAAGAAGATCCTAGCGGCGTCTGGACTAGAACGATCTAGCCCGAAGAGAATTAGAGGCACGTGGAATTAGCTATGGCAAACTTGGGGCTTTTCTAGTGTTGTTTTGCGGCTGCCCCTGCCCACGCATATATAGGTGGAAGCCTTGGGTCGCAACTAGGGCGAGGGTTCTTGATAGGTCCCAAACGTATCTATAATTTCTTCTTGTGCCATGCATGTTTTGTGTGACTTTGCCATGTTTTGCTTGAACTTTCATACACTTTTGAGCATATTTGGACTAACATATTAACTCAGTGCACCTAGTTGTCAGTTCCTGTTTTCGACTGTTTTTGTATTTCAGGTCTTCCGGCCATTAAAAGTGCTCCAAAAATTTCGGAAAAATTATATAAAAAATCAGCGTCCCGGAAGCCTCCGGAAACACCAAGGAACGAAAGTAGGGCCACCACCAGGACTCCAGAAGGGTCCATGGCGCGGCCCATCCCTAGGCTGCGCCAGGCACCCTCCTAGCTTCCTGGTGGCCCCTCTCGCTGCCCCCTTTGGCCCCTATTTTTACCCCCGAGGAGAAAACCCCTAATATCGAAGTACTTTTTCTAGAAGCGATTCCGATCTCCGCCACCATCGAAAACTAGCTTCGGGGGTCACCAGGATCCTGCTCCGGCACCATGGCGGAGAGGGCCTTGGCCCCCGGGGCCATCTTCATCGACTCTCCTTCCCCCATGATGCTTCTTGAGTAGTTCCTCCTTGCACTACGGGTTCTTGGCAGTAGCTCTGTGGTATTCTCTCCCACTAGATCTTCAATAAAATGTTCTCATGAGCTTCCCTACATGATTGAGATCCATATGATGTAATTGGTGTTGTGTTTGTTAGGATATGGTGAATTGTTACCTTGTTCAAGCCTAAGAGGTTTATGAATTATTGTTGCTGCAATTTGTTGTTCTTAATGCTTGTTACTAGTGCACGAGTAGCATGATCTCAGATCTGAGCACGTTATGGTTGTATGATTATAATTGTTGTTCTAGATCTTATCTACGGTTGTATGCACCTATTATAGTCCGGAACCGGCGATCCCAATGGTGATAGCTTGGGACACCAAAGGGGATGGGCTATAATTTGAGGATCACATGTGTTCATAGAGTGTTAATGCTTTGTTCCGGTGCTCCGCCGCAGGAGCACTTTAATCTCCATAAGTTCCTTAAGTGGCCCCGTTCGTAGCGGGATGGTAGGACAAAAGATGTTGTGCAAAGTTCTTATTGCAAGCACGTACAACTACATACGGAACACATGCCTACGTTTGGTTCTTAGACTAGGATGCTCCAGTTTGTTCTTTGGCTAGAGTTGGTGCATTTCTGTCAATTGCCCAATTGTAATTTGTTCACCCAGCACCTTGTTCTTTTGCCTAGACAGGTACCACTAGTGAAACCTTGAACCCCGGTCCATCTTTCACCTTCATTACCTTCGTTGTTACTTTTACTTTCTTTGCTGCTCCTACTACTTTGTTACTACTTTTTGGTGTTGGTGATTGGGGAAGTCTTAAAGGCTACACATGTTAACACACCGTTGCTACTTATATCTTGTCTAGTGCATTTTCAGGTGTGGTTGAATTGACAACTAAACTACTAAGGCTTATAAGTATTCTTTGGCTCCCCTTGTGTCGAATCAATAAATTGGGTTACTCTTACCCGCGAAGACTATTGCGATCCCCTACACTTGCGGGTTATCAAGACTATTTTCTGGCGCCGTTGCCGGGGAGCATAGCTTTAATTATAAAGTTCACTTGATAAGTACACTTTTTCTTATTACTCTGTTTGCTACTAATGGCTACTTTCTTTGAGACTAGATATTATTGGCAAGGCGGATTCACGGAGGATCAACAAAAATATTACAAGGAATACCGCTTGTCTCAAAAAGGGATACACTCATGGGGACTAATACAGGAGTTGTATGACTATGCTAGAAACTTGTGCTCAATATATAATATATCTTTCTGCAGGGATGAATCTTGTTGCTTTATGAGGCACAAACACCTTGCTTTCCAATGTGAGTACAATGATGATGAAACCTTAGCTTCTTACGCTAAGGGAAACTATGATTTTTATGATGCAGAACAAATAGAAGAAGTTGTTATCTTTAAGGGTGCCTATGAAATTGATTCCTTTGTTGAAAATATTGATGATGCCCCTTACAAATCCGAGAGTCTTGAAATACTTAATTATTTCTTTGAGGATTCTAATGACAATTATTATATTATTGACCATATCAACAGGTTCTCTCCACAAGAGGAAGAGACTAATGCTTTGCAGGACTCTACGGAAGAAGAAATTGCTGAAACTGAATGCTCCTTGGATGAAAAAGAGGAGGAGAGTGACGAACAAAAGGAGGAAGAATGGAGTAGCTACCCATCTCTACCTACTAATGAGAGTAACTCTTTGACTCTTACTTTATATGATTGCCCTCCATGCTTACCAAAGGAGGATGAATGATATATTGATTGCTATGATCCTACGGATTCTTTTGAAATATTCCTTTTTGATGAAATTGATGCTTTTGGCCACGATGCCCCTATGAATGATACTTGCAAGGATGATTTTTGTACTGTTCTTTATGATAAACCTTGATATCTTGATAAATCTTATGATAAACCTCTATTTTTTCCTACTATGGATGTTCTTAATGATGATGAGGTTTGCTTAGAAAGTCTACATGATTATGTGCTAGTAGATCATGAAAAGCATGCTTTGTGTGATAATTATATTGTTGAGTTTCTTCATGATGCTACTGAAAATTATTATGAGAGAGGGAAATATGGTTATAGAAATTTTCATGTTAGGAAAACACCCCTCTCCATGTTGAAAATCTTGAAGGTGCTCTCGTTTTACCTTCTTATGCTTGTTGCTTTGTGCTTCATTTATTTATTTTCCTACAAGTTGCCCATGCATAGGAAGCATGTTAGACTTAAATGTGGTTTGTATTTGCTCCTTTGATGCTCTCTTTTGTGCTTCAACTCTTATTCTTGTGTGAGCATTGTTACACTCATGCCTAGCTAATGGCTTAAAAGAAGCGTTTTCGGGAGGCAGCCCGCAACGAATTTAGGTTTTTCTTTTTGTTTTTATTTTGTTCTTAGTGGTCTTGATGATTGTTACTACTGTAGCAACATCATTGTATCTTTACTTTTCAAGCTTTGTGCCAAGTTTAGCCTCTGATTGAAAGAAAGATCAAAAGTTGGTGCATGCTGTCCAGAAACAGATTATGTCTGCTTGGCGGAAAATTTCGAGATAAATTACCAGATCATCTTTTTTATCTGATTTTTTTATGAAAGTATGCTCCATACAATTACCTTTTAGGCATCTGTTCTGAGTTTTTTGATTTGAGTTGCAGAAGTACCCCTAAAAAATTCTTTACTACCTGCTGGTCTGTTTTTCACAGATTATGACCTGTTTTGTCTTTTCTTCGTTTTGCAAACCTTAAGCTTTCTTTTTCTTTGCAAAAAACCTTTTGGAAATCTTGAGAAACAGTAGCCCTTCAAGATTATCTTTATTTGCAGTAGAGGAAAATTATTTTAGTAAGGGCACTAACCTCTCTAATCAGTCTACAATGAGTTATGTATGAAGGGAGTTTTCTAGTGTGCGATGGAAGATGACGAAAGAAGATCTTGGATTGTCAAAAGCTCAAGCTTGGGGATGTGCCCGGAACCCTTAAGAAATATTCAAGGAGACTCAAGCGTCTAAGATTGGGGATGCCCCCATGCATCCCCTTCTTCATCTACAATCATCAGTTCGTCCCTCGTTCCACTATATTTTTATCACTTCATGCGTTATGTGCTATGCTTGGAGCGTCTTGCTCTTTACTTTTCCTAGTTCTTTTGTTTTGTTTGCTGGTCATTACAATCTCGGAACCTAACATGCTTGATTGGGAGAGATACACGCTCCACTTTAAACTAGAACACCTCATAGGATTTTCATGCTTATTCTTTGCTGTGAGTTGTTCTTTATCTTTTCTTAGCTGCTGCCCTGTTTAGTTTGTGTGCTTTAGAGTTTTCTTCTAGAGCTTTTAATTGGTTCAGGCTTGAACTTTTTATAGTTTGCATGGCTATCTTGTTTAGAGAGTTTGCCTGTTGCACTGAGTTTTGTGTCTTGACTAGAAAGTAGGTAGTTGAAGTTGCTATTCTCTTTGTAGTTGTAACTTGCAATAGTTCTCATGTATTGACTTAAGTAATGTTTGAACTTATGGTGTCAAAAGCTTTAGCCTATTAGTGATAGATGTCGTATTTTGGGCAATCCGTGTGATTTTCGAAAACCTAAACCCTGTTGAGAACTCTAGCTACTAGATGGATCACTAATCTCTGGAGGGGTCGAATATTAGAGTACACTCACGTACCATGAGTCGAGGATGCGCAAGGATAACCAAACCCCCATACACTCCTCCTCGGGGTACTTGTCTCTTTGTGAACCTCCTGACTAGATTGAGAGTTACCGATAATAAGTGCATGAGTTCTCCGGACTAATGTGAGTATTCAAAAGTTGACACTTCCACCCACCTATACTTTTTCTAGCCTCTTCGGTACCGTGCATTTCCCTTTCTCACCTCGAGAATTGGCGCATACTTCGCCGGTGCATCCAAACACTTGGCACGATACGCCCTGTCATCATAAGCCTCCTTATATCTTTCCTCAAAACAGCCACCATACCTACCTACAAGGCATTTCCATAGCCTTTCCGAGATACATTGCCATGCAACATCCATTTTTCTTCATGTTCATATGACTTATCCTTCATTGTCATATTGCCTTGCATGATCTCATAGCCTGCATGTAGTTGGGCTTTGCCCGCTATTCATATTTATGCTGCATGTTGCGCTTGATCATTGCACATACTGCTACACTGGCAGAGGCATTCATATAGAGTCATTACTTTTTGATTCAGAGTTGTAAGTAGATAAAAGTGTGTTGATGTTCTTCTAGAGTGTTGCCCCTACAGTGGGGAAAGGAATAAAAGATCCCAAAGTGGACAAAATACAAAAAAAGATCCCAAAGAGGACGGAAAAAAAGAGAGAGAAATAAAGAGCCATGGAGGCCACCCAAAATCAAAAAAAATACAAAAAAAGGTGAAAAAGAAAAAAATAAAAAAAGAGAGAGGGGGCAACACTACTATCCTTTATTCCACACTTGTGCTTCAGAGTAGCACATGTACTTCAGTTTGTAGAGAGTTTTCATGTTGTACTTGAATAACTAAGTGGGGATCCTTACACTATAGAACTTGGCCTGCATATTCCAAGGATGAGCCTCCTCAAAAGAGCTCTAGGTCTTCATGAGCAAGCAAGTTGGATGCACCCCCACTAGTTCCATTGGAGGGATTTCATACATTTATAGCTCTATGTGCATCTGCATGTTGCATGGCAATCCCTACTCCTCATATCATATCTATCATATGGCTTTCTCTCGCCTATGATTGTCCTCATTGATGTGAGTCTTTCACACCTTTTTCTCTTCTTCCTCCACCATCTTTCTATTTCGCCGTTTAGGTGTCAACTTTCTTGCTCACACTCATCCATTGCATGAGTGCTCAAAATATCGAAAGGGAGTGGATCAGTTTGACTTGTACCTGGCTAGTGGTTTGGGGACGAGTCCAGATAAGACTTCAAAGGAGACTAAGTGTGAAACTTTAGTAGATATAGTTCTCAACAATAAAAAGTTTTCTCTCTCGTATTCCCAAATTCCCTTTCTTGCACGCAAAGCCATTTGGAGACATTCGAGTCACGTACAGCGAGAGCTCTTGCACCTTATGTTCTTTTGTTGCTTGTGTCAATCCTAATATAGACTCTTGCTTGTTAAGACTTGAATTGAATTGCATGCCTTAATTGCATTACTTGAAAGTCCTTATATGGTTGTGTGGCATGTCACCATAGAAATAATGCTTGTTATCATTTACCTACTCGAGGAAGAGCAGGAATTAAGCTTAGGGATGTTGATACGTCCCAAACGTATCTATAATTTCTGCTTGTGCCATGCATGTTTTGTGTGACTTTGCCATGTTTTGCTTGAACTTTCATACACTTTTGAGCATATTTGAACTAACCTATTAACTCAGTGCACCCAGTTGCCAGTTCCTGTTTTCTGTTGTTTTGTATTTCAGATTTTCCTGCCATTAAAAGTGCTCCAAAAATTCCGGACAAATTATATAAAAAATCAGCGTCCCGGAAGCCTCCGGAAACACCAAGGAAGGAAGGGAGGGCCACCACCAGGACTCCAGAAGGGTCCATGGCGTGGCCCATCCCTAGGCCGCGCCAGGCACCCTCCTGGCTGCCTGGTGGCCCCTCTCGGTGCCCTCTTTGGCCCCTATTTTTACACCCGAGGAGAAAACCCCTAATATCTAAGTACTTTCTCCAGAAGCGATTCCGATCTCCGCCGCCATCGAAAACTAGCTTCGGGGGTCACCAGGATCCTGCTCCGGCACCCTGCCGGAGAGGGCCTTGGCCCCCGGGGCCATCTTCATCGACTCTCCTTCCCCCCATGATGCTTCTTGAGTAGTTCCTCCTTGCACTACGGGTCCTTGGCAGTAGCTATGTGGTATTCTCTCCCACTAGATCTTCAATACAATGTTCTCATGAGCTTCCCTACATGATTGAGATCCATATGATGTAATTTGTGTTGTGTTTGTTGGGATCCGATGAATTGTTACCTTGTTCAGTCCTAAGAGGTTTATGAAATATTTTTGCTGCAATTTGTTGTTCTTAATGCTTGTTACTAGTGCACGAGTAGCATGATCTCAGATTTGAGCACGTTATGGTTGTATGATTATAATTGTTGTTCTAGATCTTATCTACGTTTGTATGCACCTATTATAGTCCGGAACCGGCAATCCCAATGGTGAAAGCTTGGGACACCAAAGGGGATGGGCTATAATTTGAGGATCACATGTGTTCACAGAGTGTTAATGCTTTGTTCCGGTGCTCCGCCGGAGGAGCACCTTAATCTCCATAAGTTCCTTAAGTGGCCCCGTTCGTAGCGTGATGGTAGGACAAAAGATGTTGTGAAAAGTTCTTATTGCAAGCACGTACAACTACATACGGAACACATGCCTACGTTTGGTTCTTAGACTAGGATGCTCTAGTTTGTTCTTTGGCTAGAGTTGGTGAAATTCTGTCAATTGCCCAACTGTAATTTGTTCACCCAGAACCTTGTTCTTTTGCCTAGAGAGGTACCACTAGTGAAACCTTGAACCCCGGTCCATCTTTCACCTTCATTACCTTCGTTGTTACTTTTACTTTCTTTGCTTCTCCTACTACTTTGTGGTGTTGGTGATTGGGGAAGTCTTAAAGGCTACACCCGGCAACACACCGTTGCTACTTATATCTTGTCTAGTGCTTTTTCAGGTATGGTTGAATTGACAACTTAACTGCTAAGGCTTATAAGTATTCTTTGGCTCCCCTTGTGTCGAATCAATAAATTAGGTTACTCTTAACCGCGAAGACTGTTGCGATCCCCTACACTTATGGGTTATCAGTTCTCCCCAGAATCGGTTTTGCACACCAGGAGGAGTCCAACACGGATTCCAGTACAAAACGCCGCGGACTATGGCGTCTAGGGGAAAAACGAATGGACCATGGCGTCTGGGCTTGCACCCAAGGAAAGTCCTTTTTCCGCCGACATACGACCTTGTGGACCTTCCTACTTGGCCTAGCTTCGGTTTCCGCGTCTTGGAGAGTTCCATAACCCTCCGGATACTTCGATAAGCTCCCAAGAACCTCCCGGAACATTTCTGGAAGTCCCGGAACAATTTCCCAATGTTCTGTAACCTTTCAAACACATATCACGAAATGTCTTATGACCACTCAAGACCATTCTTGAATGTTCCGGAATCATCCGGGACCATTTAGTACCACCTAGAACATTTCTATTTCTATCCAGAACAATTCCAGTTCCACCCGAAACAATTCCAGTACCCTTTCTCTTTTCATCTCCTAGTTTTCTAACAGATTACTACTCATTAAGTGTGTGACCCAATAAGTTCGGTATTATGCGTACGTGACTCGGAACGTCTTCCGGACGTAGGACAACAGTCTATTGTCAATAGCCAATAATCAACAGCGGAGCCATGGACACCCATGTTGACTCCTGCATATACACGAAGAAACTTCGAGTGAACCTTTATTTTATACATGCACCATTCCCTTTGCTTCGCGATATATGACAAAGTTAGAGGAGAGAAGTTTGCCACCCATGTGTAACAACTTCTTGAACACAAGCCAGCCGTTATCCTCATTGCTCGTTTCTCTTCATTCCGCGTTTTGTATTCTTGGTATCCCCGTGACTAAATCACAAAGTATCTGGCCAGACTATAATGGATACCGTTATACCGAGTGGGCCAAAAATCAATATCTCTCCATCGTGGAGGATCAAATCCCATTATTGAACTATCGTTGTTACTAGGCACATTATTCGATATACCTAGAACTTATTTTACTACTTCCCAGTTACGGGAGGATTCATCTAAGAACCAAAGTATATCTTCCTGTGTGAAGCAACCCGATATTCTCATGGTCTAAGGAATTACGTATATGATAACAAATCATGATAGACTTATAACGTAGTTACGATGTGATCTCTAAGTATATCATTTAATTCTGGGGTCGATTCAACATCATTGTTCTGCTAACAATATGTTCTGATTGCTACCGACATCCATGTTGCAAGAACGATGTCCATGATTAAGAAAATGTAATCATCACTTAGCACATGAGCTGGTCTTAGAGGCTAAACCAGGAACTCTTGTTGTTTACATTTCCACACATGCATATGATTTTTCTTCTGAATCTCATAGTCAGGGTCATTGCAATTATAGCACAGAAATATAAACATTAATTATGAACTTGAGTATAAATAATAACATACTTTATTATTGCCTCTAGGGCATATATCCAACATAAGGTGCTTCTGTCAAAGAGCACCGGAACAAAGCATTAGCAATCAATGGATACATGAAATCCTCAAATTATAGTCCATCCCATTTGGTGTCCCAAGCTGTCACCTTTGGGATCACCGGTTCTGCACCATAATAGGTGCATACAACTCATAGGTAGGATCAAGAACATAAATATACTCATGAAAAAACAAGTGGTTCAGATCTGAAAACATGGCACTCGGGCCCAAAATGACAAGGATTAAGAGCAACAAGTTGTAGAAAAGATGATAAACACCAAAGTATATGATAGGCAACATGCCCCCAATAATCTGACGAACTATTACATGATCTAACTCATCCAATCCCTACCATCCCCTTTTCCTACAACAGGGAATTACTCACACATAAGAGGAGAAGTCATGGAGGGAGGATGGAGTGGTGATGATGATGATGATGACGATGATCTCCCCTCACAGGAGGCCAAAATAGCCAACATATTAGACTTCCTGAAGAAGAACAGAGGGTGGCGGCGGCTCCGCGACGGAAACTGGGAAAACGACTTCTGTTCTGGGGTTTTCGCGTCACGGGAATAAATAGGAGGCTAGGTAGGGCACCAGAGGAGGTGGTACCCCCTGATGTCTACGCACGCTTCTATTCTTGTAGACTATGTTGGTCCTCCAAGCGCAGAGGTTTGTAGGACAGCAGCTATTTCCCTCAAGTGGATGACCTAAGGTTTATCGAAGTCAGGGAAGTAGAGGTTGAAGATGGTCTATCTCAAGTAACCCTGCAATTAAGATACAAAAAGTCTCATGTGTCTCCAACACACCTAATACAACTAGGAGTTGTATAGGTGCACTAGTTCGACGAAGAGATGGTAAAATATGGGTGATAGGTGTGGCAAAACGAAGTAATATAAATCTGTAATAAAAATTACAGCAAGAAAACAAGTAGTAAACGTGAGAACAAATGGTATTTCAAAGCTGGAAACAAGGCCTAGGCTTCATACTTTCACTAGTGGGAACTCCCAACAACATTAACATAGTCTAATCACATGATATTTGCAATAAAACATGCATTGGAGACGTATTCGGAGGTCATTCCTTTATGGTCAAGAAAGGACGAGAATTATGTTGGGCTACAAAAGCACACCTTAGAGTTCGTAGTTCTCATCTACGGATTTCCCAATGTCACCGCGGCCATCCAAAGAGAGTACCACAATCACCACAACATATCTCAAGGATAGTCAAAGACAAGCACCAGGAGACTCTCAATCTTCAATCAACACACAAAAGAGGAAATCACTCATGAAAATATTCTTCTAACCCATGTCCAATAGACCGCTGTCACCATGGTCTCGAGGATTATACTAGATAAGATCAAGTGAGTACATCAATCAAATAAATAGAGGAAGGGGAAATATCATGGGATCACCCAAGATTAACATAGCCTATGATCACAATGAAGATCACATCATGGTAGAGAGAGAAGACCACATAGCTACTGGTAGAAACCTCAGCCCCGAGGAGGAACTACTCCCGCATCATGGAGGGAGGAAGCAACGTCGATGGAGATGAATCCGGGAGGCACTTCCCCGTCCCGGCAGGGTGCCGGCACAGGAATTCTGGTCCCCCGAAGCTTGTTGGCGATGGCGGCCGAGATGGAAATTGCTTCTGGAGAAAAGGGTTCTGGAATCAGGGTTTTCGCGATGATAGTATAAATAAGAGCCAAACGGGCCACCGGGGGTGGTCCAACTCACCTTGGCGTCCTGGTGGCGCGGCCTCCCTCTAGGCCGCATCGGGTGGTCGCCTGGGTGACAGGTGGCCCCCCTCTGGCTCTCCTTCGGGCTTAAGGAGTCTTCTGGAATGCTGATTTTTTGTATATTTTCCCGGAATTTTTTGGGCACTTTATAAAAGGGGAAAACCTGAAATACAAAAATAGCAGAAAACAGGAACGGGCACTGTGGTGCACTGAGTTAATAGGTTAGTCCAAATATGATCAAAAGTGTATGAAAGTGTATCTAAAACATAGCAATATCACACAAAACATGCATGGAGCAAGCAGAAATTATAGATACGTTTGGGACGTATCACCCCACAGGCGGCCTCCCGACGCGGCCAAGAGGGAGGCCGCGCCAGCAGGGCTCCTGGGGCCCCTCTGGCCCTACTTCTGGCTCATGTAAGCTTCTGGTGCGTGGATTTTCTGTGAATTTTCCCGGAATTTTCTGAGGCACCTAAAAGTCCATGATCCTGCACACAATAAAACCATACAGGCAGCTCTGCTGAAAACATTGTCAGTCCGGGTTAGTTTCGTTCAAATCATGGAAAAATAGCAAAAGTGTTTGGAAAAGTAGATACGTTTGAGACGTATCAACTCCCCCAAGCTTAGTATATTGCTTGTCCTCAAGCAATTCAGTTCAACGAACTGGACGCGACAAATAAAACTTTGACAAACTTTTTTGCTTCATAAGATGTATATAAGCATGTACTATGAAAAGAGTTTAGCAACTATTCAAACAATGCTATGAGGACAATGCACGAAGCAATCCTTCTTTCAAGTGATCAATCAAAAACAACCAAAAGTGAATAATAAGCTGCTGAAAATAAAGAAAAGATCACAATGCACATAGCTTGAACATACTACAGTGGTATCTCACTAGCCTCCATGAGTGAAGCAAAACATAAATGCAGAAACTTCTCCAGAGTTTTAAAGGAGACTAGACCTAAGAATTTCAGAACAAGCAATATCGCAATCATGCAGAAGACAATGTGGTACTTTGGGACAATGCATGTTACACTAAGAATGACAATTATGCTCTCAATAGTTGGTGCTTTGAAGAAAGAAGGGGAGACTCTCGAACCGTGGATTTTTTATGGCAAGGTTCAAAACCGTGGTTGGAAGCAAAGACTAAACATGTACCAGAGCTCTTGGTTTTGAAAACAGAGATAAAATTCTTTTGAGAAGTGCAACTTTCCAGTCAATGGTGAACGGGAAAGGTCTCTCAATATCTCCCATGCCAACTATATTAATGCTTTTTGCTTACACTTTTGTTCCCTTATCCACACATCATTTGATGGTCTATGGTGCCTTTCTATTTTGCCTCAAGTATGGAAGGAAATTTCTCGTTCCATCTATCATTAGCACCATTCGACCCATTTCATTCCATCATCAAGTATGGGGGAGGTGTGACTCTCTCTCTCTTTTTTATATGACTAGTTAAAACTTCCGTCAAAATATTTTTTGGCATGGCAGATACTGATTTTCCCTCACCGCGCCATGAGCTTGTACGGTTACAAAAGGGAATCTTTTGAATAAATTTCGAGATGGCACAAGAAAGTCTAAGTTAGGGATGGCCAGTAAATACCATATATAGGAATGTATGGTAGACTCAAGTGGAATAACTAGTTTGAAAAGAAGTTTGGATACACAAGAAGAATTCCGCTTAGTGCGAGTGAAGGCTAGCAAAAGACTGGGAAGCGACCAACTAGAGAGCAATAAAAGTCATAATCATGCAGAGCGACAAAGCAACATTGAATCGGGCATGAAAGTGATATAACTATTCTGAAATAAAAAGATCATCAAGGCATGATAGAATTTTTAGTCATAAACATGTGTGAACATGTGCCAAGTCAATCCAAGAATTCTCCTAAGGGAAATACCACTTCAATATGCCAAACCATGAACAATGAAATGCAAGTAAATCATTTCAACAACACATTATGCACTCTAGCTATTTGAGATCAGTCACAAGGAAAGCATAAACCACTGGGAAAGCATTGTAAACAAAGCACTATGTCGCTACAAGTTGGTCTCTTAATCATAAGTACATGGATATGTACAAAAGTAGAAACAAAAAGAGTCCATACCGGTTTTCTTTGTTGCTTCCCTTCTGTCGATTTTCGTCATTACTGCCTTGTCACTTGCACGATCGATGGTGGGAAATATAATCAAATACCATCTCGGACTCGAGCTGATCTCCGAAAAAAAAGCAAACTAAAGAGAGAAAATAAAAATCTTTTTGGGTTTTTCAAAGGTTAAACGAAAGAAAAATAAAAGAGAAATATTTTTGTTGTTTTTGCAATTTAAAAGAAAATAAAGAAGAACAGGAAAAAACTTCGAAAAGATAAAAGCGAACAAAATAAAAATGGATAATACAATGGAAAAGGGAGAAGGGCACGTACTCCCCCAAGCTTAGTCTTTTCGCCTAAGATGGTAACAGCTATTGCGGTCCCCAGGAGCCTCCTGCTCCGGGGTGGTACGGGTGAGTCCACGGGTCAAATGAGGCTTCCGGTGCGTACACCAAAGTCCTCGGATCCTCCCACGAAGAAGGATCCGTGTTCCAAGAAGAAGAAGACCCTTCACCCGACTGGGTGACGGGCTCCTCCTGAAAGGGTGGAAACTCATCGTGCTCCTCCTCATCGGGCACAACCACCTTTGCGGGGTTGTGAAAATGCTGCTGGACTTAGTACTCGTCCCACTTGGTGTCGCTAAATGCCCATATGCTCTTGCTAGTATAATCAAACCAAAATTGTGCAGGTAGACGGATCTCGCGTTTCGTGGTTGATCCGAAACGCAAGATATAAACAAGGTTACCAAATTCATAAGTCATGATAACATACTCATGCCTCTTCATAGCAGCAAGATCAAAGCTTAAATAAGTAAAAGGCTTATCATGAGGGTGTGGAGTGCCGTTAAGATACTCGAGGATAAGTCTGGCGTAAACGCCACCAAATAAATCTCCCTTGTTACATTTGGTAGCAAGGTGACGAGCAATTAAGGCACCCACATTATACTCACTCTCCCCTGAGAGGGCGTTCGCCAGATAGCAATATCCGGAGCAGAATTTTTGCTCGTGTTGTCACGAGCTAACACCCCTCTAGCAATAAAATATGAAAAATACCTAAGGTGGGGGTATAAGATGTTGTAAATCTTTGAACGTTGAATATCCCTCGTCTCCTAGCTGCAAAGAGAGTTGAAGAGAGTCCTCAGCTCGGAGGGCTGAGAGTTCATCCTTGTCGTATGTCCAGCGTTCGGCACACCTATTATTTCACAAAATCTCGCCAAAGACTTGGTCAAAAGATCATTGTAAATTCTAAACTCAACAGTACCAGCATCATGATTATATCTGAAACCATTAATAAAACAGGAGGTGAGTTTTTTATACTGAGCAACACGGCATGTTGCTAGCTGTGTCAAACCTGCCTTGCCACAAAGGCCGTAAAATTCCTCCTTAATTCCTGCAGCTTCGAGGAATGCATCGAACGGATATGTCATTACGCGTGCCAGACTCGTGTCTTCCAACAATGCTAGGGGCACATGATCTTCGTTGTAGCTCACCCTAGCAGCTGAGGATGAAGCCGCAGCTCTAGTAACTCGATCGGAGCGCTCGGGCTTCTTCTTCCCAATCCACCCCTTTGCTTTTACTAGCAAAATCATTTCTTAGATTTTGGAAAATTCACAAAAACAAGGATTTAAACAAAGTGAGTTGAGGCAAACTACTCTACTTACTTACCTAAGGCATAAACTTGCATCAAAACTTGGAAAATAAATTTCCAAACATGCATGCAAGCTTATATGAACAGCACCAAGAACTACCAAATACTCACACATGAAGCCACCAATCAATAATCTAATTGGAGGGGGTGGAGGAGTCACATACCAGGGAATATTTGATTAAAATCTTAGCTCAAATGATGGATTGTAGATAGAGATCGAAAATCGCATTCAAGAACAGCAAGAACGCAAGAACAAGTGCAGAACTCGTGTTTTTTGAGAGAGAGGAAGAGAAGGGAAGAAGACATACTGGAGAGGCCTATGTGACCCAGGCGCCCTGTGGGCGTGGCCCGGGGCAGGCCGCGCCAGCTGGCCGCCTGGGTCACTTTTGATGTGGAAATTCTGATTTTTATTTTTCTAGAATTTTTCTGATAACTTCACTGTTGAAAATTTTCCGAGGTTATGGCAATGAGAATAAAAGCTAAAGCAAATGAAAACATAACAAGCTCCACTTTTTACCTATATAAAACATGCTAGATAGCAAGGTTGATCAAGTCTTACCAACAAAATGGCGATATATAGAGCAAAAAGTTGAACCTCTCATGAAGTGATCATTGCACCTTTACTTTAATGGACATTGTCCCCACCATAATGGTTTTGTATTTGTGGTGCACATGTAGAGGACAATCCCATTCTCCAATCTTCACGGTCTCGATATTCTCTATAGAGTTAAGGCCATGCCTTTTGTCGATCTTCTTCGGAAAATACACTGTGTGTTCTTTATCATCTACGTTGAAGGTGACCTTTCCTTTATTGCAATCAGTAATAGCACATGCGGTGTTAAGAAAAGGTCTACCAAGAATAATGGACATGCTCCCATCCTCGGGCATGTCAAGCACAACAAAATATGTAAGGATTAAGCAATTAGCAACTTCAACAGGAACATCCTCACAAATACCAATCGGGACGGCTGTTGACTTGACAGCCATCTGAAGAGAGATATCTATATGGATTAGGTTATCTAAACATAGCCTCTTATAAAGAGAAAAAGGAATTATACTCACTCCTGCTCCAAGATCACACAAAGCGGTTTTGACATAATTATTCTTTATGGAGCAAGGAATGGTGGGTATACCTGGATCACCAAGCTTCTCAGGAATCTTGCCACTTAAAGAGTAGTTAGCAAGCATAGTAGATATTTCCTCATTAGGGACATTTATTTTATTAGTAACAATATCTTTCATATATTTTGACTAAGGAGGTAATTTAATAGCATCAGTCAAGGGAATTTGAAGAAAAAGAGGTTTCATCCATTCAAAAAATTTATTATAATGCTCTTCTTCTTTGGTACTGAGAGACTTACCTGGAAAGGGCATGGGTTTCTGTACCCACGGTTCTCTTTCCTTCCCGTGTCTTCTTGCGATGAAGTCTTCTCTAGTATATTTCTTGTGTTTATCGGGTGCTTCAAGCTGAGTTTGAACCATATGAAAATGCTTAACAAGTCATTTAACATCATTAACTATTCTACCTAAAACACCAAGTAACCTTTTGATAGCAAGAGTATCATCATGCAACTGACTTTGCATCCTCATATTAAAGTGTTTTTGCTTCATAATAAAATTATCAAGCTCATCCAAACATTGATCGGGAGGCTTACCTTTAGTGATGTCACTTTCATTGAAATCTAAAAGAGAGTGTACCTCTACCAAGGGAGGGTGAGTAGTAGGATCACACAACTTCTCAATAGGAGGTAGATTCTTTACGTCTTCAGCTTTAATGCCTTTCGCCTTTATAGACTTATTTGCTTCTTGCATATCTTCGGGGCTCAGAACAAGCATGCCCCTCTTCTTTAATGGTGGAGGTGGTTCAGGGACGGACCAATCTTCGTGGTTTTTGGCAATCTTTCCCATTAGTTCTTCAGCATCGTCCGGTGTTCTTTTGTAACATCCCAAATTTATTTTTTTGGATGAGTTACTAGAGAGCATATGCATATCATTTTTTTTTGTGTGTGCATTTTGGATCTTATTTGAGAGTTTATTTGAATTTATTGAATAAAGTTTTTCTTTAGTATTTTATTTTGTATAAACAACTTATTGAAAATATTATTTATGTTTTTCTAAGATTTTAGAAATTTATTTCATATTTTTCCAACTTATATTTTATTTTATAAAAGTCTTTGAAGTTTAAAGAAACGTACGTATACATTTATATAAACGTACTTACGTTTTACGTATTTTTATTATTTTAAAAAAATAAAGTGTTATTTTTTTGGGGCTATTTTATTATATTAAAAATACCCCTATATTATTTATTTTTTTAAAAAAAAACTGAAATTCACAAAAAAAAAAAATTAACGGGCCGGCCGAGCTAGCCAGCCGGGCCAGGCCAGGCCGAGCGGGCAGCGGCCGAAGTGGCCACGAGCCACGCACGTGCGTGCCTGCTCGTTCTTCTCCAACACGAACACAGCAACGGACTCTGCACAGCGCGCGCCGGCGGCCGTAGTCGCTACGGACTCCTTCCGGTTGCCCTTTTTCCAAGCAAACTTGTCCCTTAAATACCCCATGACCCCCTCCACCGATTCCCCACAAAAATTTCGCAGCAAACCGTTCCAAGTCGAGCTAATTTCGGGGTAGATCTAGGTCCAATGGAGCTCTATTGTTGGACGAATTTCGTCACCGGTGAGCCTCCCCTTGACCCCAAATTCTGCAGACCGACTCTTCTCTTCGTTGTGCTTCTAATTGACATCTTTTTCTCTCTTCTTTTCTTGCGCAAGATTGATCCCCAAATTGTACGCGTACCGCGGGAGTTCATCGGAGCGCGCTCGGTTCACCGCGTTGCCACGCTCGTACGGACGACGTTGGAGATCATCACCACCACCGTTGTGATCTTCTAATCAAGCCCTACATCTTAGACGTCCGCGTTGACGCCGAAGATCACCGGAGTTGTCGTCTTCGTCGCGTCTAATCTACACGTCGCGGTTAGTAAAAGCGTCGTAACTTTTTATCCGTTGCTCCGTTTTAGATGAAACAAGCGGCCAAATCGTTGTTTTGAAACCCTCTAAATATTGTGTACTGTATATCCAAGTTTTGAGAAAATTATTTTTCCGTTCGATCAAAAAAATTTCCTAGATCCTATGCAAACCTGTTCTTGTAATATCTTTTTACTCGTAGATCCGTTTTGCGTGATTCCAAAGCCCACGGTTTTCTTTCGAAGCCCTCTTTTCAGTTCAACCATAAAGTTTGTTTTGTTATTTTCGAAAATATTCAGATCTGATCAGATTCTATTTTTTAACTTTAGTTGATCGTAACTTTTGTTTTACAACTCGGATTTGATTAATTCTTTTTGCAAACTAAAACCCTAGCTAAACCCTATATTTTAGACACTTTGCAACCCACTTTTAAAAAAATCAATCTTGATCTGTTTTGCAAAATCTTTTATTCGGATTTTATTTTGGAGTTCTTGAACATTGTTTTGCTTTTGGTTGTGTATTGATTGTGTGTATCTTTGTTTGCTCACGATAGATTGTCCGGAGTGCGAAGCAGAGTACCACCAATCTTTAGAGTTCTGCAATCAACAGCAAGGCAAGTCATATCTTTGATCATATTCCCTATTACCCATGTTTTCAATGCATTAGTTCTTCTTCTTTAGATTGCATGATAGGTTATGCTATGCTATTACACCCAGTAGTTCATTGAGGTAGGTCTGATCCTTACATCATTGTCACCATCGTATATTAAGATATTGCTATGCTAAGTAGACGTGGATTGGGAAGTGAATCATTATGAGGTATGAGTGATAATGTAGTAATTAGGACCAAGATAAAGTTAATGAACTACCTGGGTGGGATGGTTGCGAGCATCCTGGGGAGGCCAGTGATGACTGCGGAAAGCCACCCAGGCTCAAAGGGACTGTTTGTATTGACATACCTAGAAGCTTACGTGCGCAGCCACAAGCTACTATGGGCTCTGGCTTGGTTGATCAGTTGTAGGGACTCTTACTAGGTAGCGCTACGAAAGTAGATGTGAGTAGGTGGGATGGGTGCTACCGGAGTAAGGGAAACTCTTCTGAAAGACTATGTCTCGATCTTCCAGTTGTCATACACCATGCAGTGTGACAAACTACAAAGGAGGCGATCGAGTCTTGTGGGGAAAAGTGCACAAACCTCTGCAGAGAGTAAAACTAATCGATTAGCCGTGTCCCCGGTTATGGACAATTTGAGCAACTAGTTGTGGAAATATTGATTTGTCTCATCATCTTTAATTAATTTATTGGGATAATCACTTTGGGATAGATTGAGTGGGGTTTCCCATCTCAATCGTATGCTGTTGTAGAACTTAGCTATTATTATTCTATAGGGAAAGATTAGCTTTTTGCAAAAATAAATGTAGAAGCTACACCAGCCAAATTGCATGTATTACAGGGCTTTTACTTCTTTCTGTGATATGGCTTGCCGTACGATCAAAGTACTGACCCGTTTTGGGGCTGTAACTTATTCATGTTGCAGATTGTTCTGACGAGGAGTAAGGTGCGAATAGCTCGCTGTCTTATACTCAACTTTTGCCGTGGAGTCGGATGGACTCGCTACTACTACTATTATAGCTTCCGCAAGTATTTGATTAGATGGCCTTAAGCCATGTTATTATTGTAATATTTACTTCATTCGATGTAATAAAGACATGTTTTACTTCTGTTATTTCATCGAGTACTGTGTGTGCTAGCAAACTGATCCAGGGACTAGCACATTAAGCACAGAGACGTGGTCCCTTCGGATCTGGTCGTTACATCTTTCCCTAAAAACACAACTAGCAAAACTATCCAAATAGGATCTAGACTCATCGGTTAGACCAGCATAAAATATATCAAGTAATTCATTCTTATGGACTTCATGTCCCGGTCTAGCCTTAATTAAACTGCAATACCTCCCCCAAGCTTTAGGGAGGTGCTCATCCTGCAACTGTTTAAAGTTATAAATTCTTTGTAAAGCAGCATGTTGCATATGAGCAGGAAAATATTTATCAACAAAAGATTGAGCTAAGTCATGAGGACTCTTAATGGAACCATAGGGTAGTGCATCATACCATGCTTTGGCGTCTTCCTTCAAAGAGAAAGGAAAAAGCTTAGCCACATAAAAGTTTTGTATCCTCTCATCAGTAGTAAACAAGCCACCCAACTCGGTGAGTTTGGCAGGTGTGCTATAGCATCATCATTTTATCTGCCATAAAAGGGGTCGGCTTCGGCTGTGGAAGATCAACAAAGAAATCATAATCAGGTTCTGTGATGCATATAGGAGATGTAGCAAATTCAGGATCGGGAGTAATCTAGTTCTTCATGGAGTGCTTTTCAAGAAGCTTCTTAATAGCACCAGGGTCAGAGTTGGGATACTCTGTAAGTTCCCTGCATAAATCATCATCAATAATAACATAATCATCCTCAAGGAGTCTCTTCTTAAGGTCACTCGGGTCAGGATAATCATAAGTTGCACCAATAGGGTAGCGAGTAACAGAATTTCAATTCGAGATTGTTTAGCAGCAGCAGCGATCTGTTTCTCAAGAGAGTAACCAAGTGAACCAATATCATCAAGGGTAGTAGAAGCATCATCAAAAGTATCAGACATACAAACAGACTCAGTAGAGGTAGCATGTGGTGGTGGTGGTGAATCAAACTTACTTATAACGAAAGGTGAATCAAGTGTAGAACTAGTGCTCAGAATGGTACCTTTTCTTGTAGTGGATGCTAAGATCGGAACCTTAGGGTCTCCTTTCTTACCCATAGTGGATAAAGTGTAGCAGCAAAAAATACTTCAAGTATACTTGTAAATAAAGCCAACGGCGCCAGAAAACAGTACTTGATGACCCTCAACTGTAGGGGATCGAGATAGTCTTCGCGGGTAAGATAACCCAATTTATTGATTCGACACAAGGGAAGCCAAAGAATATTTATAAGCTTTGACAGTTGAGTTTTCAATTCAACCGCACCTGAAATATACTTGCTTGCAACAAAATATTAATAGCAACGGTGATATGATAGTGGTAGTGGCAACAGCGAAAGTAAAACAACGAAAGTAAACTAGTAGTAACCAGCAGGATTAAAACACTGTAGGCTAGGGAGATGGATGGTTGGGCGTTGCTTGGATGAGGGTGAACATGTAATAGATTTTAACACGGGGGAAGGCACACAGAAAAGCAAGGATCATCTAGGAAAATATCAAACATTAGGCATGCATCTCGTAGGTAGTTGTGCGTGCTTGCAATAAGAACTTGCACAACATCTTTTGTCCTACCATCCCTCTATGGACGAGGACAAAAGGAACTTATGGAGATTAAGGTGCTCCTATCAAAGAGCACCGAAACAAAGCATTAACAATCAATGGATACATGAAATCCTCAAATTAAAGTCCATCCCGTTTGGTTTCCCAAGCTGTCACCTTTGGGATCGCCGGTTCCGGACCATAATAGGTGCATACAACTCATAGATAGGATCAAGAACATAAATATACTCATGAAAACACAAGTGGTTCCGATCTGAAAACATGGCACTCGGGCCCATAGTGACAAGCATTAAGACCAACAAGTTGCAGCAAAGATAATAAACACCAAAGTAGATGATAGGCAACATGCCCCCAACAATCTGACAAACTATTACATGATCTAACTCATCCAATCCCTACCATCCCTTTTGCCTACAACAGGGAATTACTCACACATGAGAGGAGAAGTCATGGAGGGAGGATGGAGTGGTGATGATGATGACGATGGCGATGATCACCCCTCACCGGAGGCCAAAACAGCCTCCAGATTATCCCTCCCGAAGAAGAATAGAGGGTGGCGGAGGCGCCGCAATGAAAACTGGGAAAACGACTTCTGTTCTGGGGTTTTCGCGTCACGGGAATAAATAGGAGGCCAGGTAGGGCACCAGAGGAGGGGGGACCCCCCCCCAGGCAGCCACCCGGCGCGGGCAGGAGGGAGGCCGCACCAGCAGGGCGCCTGGGGGCCCTCTGGCCCCATTCTGGCTCATGGAAGCTTCTGGTGCGTGGATTTTCTGTGAATTTTCCCGGAATTTTCTGAGGCACCTAAAAGTCCATAATCCTGGACACAATAAAACTATACAGGCAGCTTTTCTGAAAACAGCGTCAATCCGGGTTAGTTTCGGTCAAATCATGCAAGAATGAGGTCAAAACAATAGCAAAAGTGTTTAGAAAAGTAGATACGTTTGAGACGTATCATCCATCTATAATGCACATCAAGACTAAGCACAAAAACCGGGGTCCACATGATGTTTCCGGAGCAATCCATATAGAAATGCTTACGGTCCTTATCAGGGTGGTTAATAATCCTCTGAACAAACAGTTGCGCTCTATTGAATTGCTACCTCTGCTACCAACTTCTAGACCAAACGCTCCCTTTGATAGTATGTGATACGTCCCAAACGTATCTATAATTTCTGCTTACTCCATGCATGTTTTTGGTGTTATTGCTATGTGTTTGCTACACTTTCATATCTTTTTATAACATATTTTGGAACTAACCTATTAATAGTTGCAAGAGTGCACAAGTTCTTGTTTTTGTACTTTATGTGTAGGAATTACTTGGATAAAGGAAAAAAACACAAAAAGGAGCCTTGTAGGAGTTGGACTCTAACTCTCCCGAAATTTGTCCCCACCAGAAAGGTTTTAAAGATTGCGTCGGAAACGCCTGAAGACGACCTCAAATGGAATAACATAAAACTACAAAGTTGTAGACCAATTTTTTCCGATGGATCCAGAAAAAACATTCGTCTCAATCAGAGTTCAGATGCTCCCTTTGGCCCCGAAATACCGAAGACGTAATCTGGATGACGGGAACCCGAGAGTCTTTATAAGGAGATGAAACCTAGGTCAAAGGGTACCACGAAAATTCCTCCCTCAAGGCAGTCGTCTTGAGGGGGAGATCAATCTCCAGAGCAGCAGCATCTCCAAGGAAGAAGAAGGGGGCCAAGGGCCGCTGCCCCCAAGGGTCGTGGCTGCCGCCATCTCCTTGATCTCCTCCGGGATGATCCTCGCCATCAACAACTCTCTCTCTCACCATGTCCATCTGTGAGTAGTTCCCCCTCGAGGCTAAGGCTTCGACCTTGATCTATGTGATTATCTCTCTCTCCCATGATATGATCTTGATTGTGATCATAGGCTATGTTAATCTAGGATGATCCCATGATGTTTCCCCTTCTTCTATGTATTGGATTTGATGTACTCACTTGTCTATATCTAGTATAATCTCCCAGACCAAGGTGACAGCAATCTATTGGACATAGATTAGAAGAATATTTTCATGAGTGATTTCCTCTTTTGTGTGTGGATTGAAGATTGAGAGTTTCTTGGTGCTTGTCTTTGACTATCCTTGAGATAAGTTGTGGTGATTGTGGTACTCTCTTTAAATGGCCGCAGTGACATTGGGAAATCCGTAGATGAGAACTAAGAACTCTAAGGTGTGCTTTTGTAGCCCTACACAATTCTCGTCCACTCTTGACCACAAAGGAATGACCTCCGAGCACGTCTTTAATGCATGTTTTAGTGGAAATATCATGTGATTAGACTATGTTAATGTTGTTGGGAGTTGCCACTAGTGAAAGTATGAAGCCTAGGTCTTGTTTCCACCATCGCAACATCGTTTGCGCTCAAGTTTACTACTTGTTTGCTTGCTGCAATTTTTATTACAGATTTATATTACTTCGTTTTGCCACACCTATCACCCATATTTTACCATCTCTTCGCCGAACTAGTGCACCTATACAACTCCTAGTTGTATTAGGTGTGTTGGGGACACAAGAGACTTCTTGTATCTTAATTGCAGGGTTGCTTGAGAGAGACCATCTTCAACCTCTACTTCCCTGAGTTCGATAAACTTTAGGTCATCCACTTGAGGGATATTGTTGATATCCTACAAACCTCTGCGCTTGGAGGCCCAACATAGTCTACAAGAATAGAAGCGTGTGTAGACATCAAGCTATTTCTGGCGCCGTTGCCAGGGAAGTGAGTTCTTGAAGGTATATCTTTAGATCTTGCAATTTAATCTTTTCATTTCTTGTTTTTATTTTCACTAGTTAGGGTTATGGAGAACATGAAACACAGGTCTTACTCCCTTGCTAGTTGCGCTTGACAAGATTGTATTTCGTAGGAATGACACTTTATGAAGGTACAATACAAAAAGTTTCATCTTTAATGGTACCTTCATTTGCCAAAAAAATTTACTATTATCAACTTGTATTTCAGGTTGGACAAGAGCCCTATGCAGGGAATCCACCAAGAATTTTCCATTCCTATTTAGATTCCACTGAAACTCAGCAGGCCCTTGTGACAGTTGCACTAGAGCTAATCATCCCAACAAGGCATTCCAAGACGTATGTATCAGTCCTATTAAGTCTCGCCTGAATGCAACATTAGGGGTGACTCTTTCATGACCGTAGCCAGCGTATCTCCCTTATGTTGCACGATATTATATAAGGCCGAATACTGATCTCGGAGAGTGGTATTCCCTACCTATGTGTCCTCCCAAAAGCGTATTTTTGAACCATCCTTTATCTTATATACCCCAAAGAGAAATAAAACTTTCTTCGTGGCCATAAGGTCGGCCCAAAAGTGTGAATCCCTCGGCTTCCAGATCACATGAGCTAAAGCTTTTCTACCTATGTATTTTCGCTTAAGGAGCGTTTGCCAAACACCATCCGAAGTGAGAAGCTTAAACAACCATTTACCAAGGAGAGCCGAGTTCTTGACCTGAAGGTCATGGATACCCAAACCTCCCTGGTCCTTCGATCGACAAACGATATTCCATTTGGTCAGTCGATACTTCTTTTCATTGTCCTCTTGCCAAAAAAATCTCGATTGAAAGTAATCCAATCTATGTAAGACTCCTTTGGGTAGTTGGAAAAATGATATCATATACAATATCATATTACATAGTATTGAATTTATGAGCACCAATCTTCCACCGAGGGATAGTAATTTCCCTTTCCAACTAGACAGTCTTTTTTGCTGATGTTCTTAGGCATGCTTCCATTCCGCATTAGTCAGTCTCCTATAGTGTATGGGTATCCCAAAATAATAAATAGAAAATTGACGTTGATCGCATCTGAATATTTGACCATATTGAGCCACTACGTCCTGAGCCTCGCCAAAAAAATCACTTTTATGAAAGTTAATCTTCAACCCCGATAATTGCTCGAACGTTGATAATATTAATTTCACGTCCACTTCTTTATCGAGATCGTGTTCCATAAATAGAATTATGTCGTTCGCATATTTAAGAATAGAAAGTTTCCCATCCACCAGGTGTCGGACTACTCCTTAAATTTGACCGTCTAACTGGGCACGTTCAATCATGATCGTTAACATATCAGCCACAATATTAAACAATATGGGCGATAATGGATCACCTTGCCTTAATCCCTTTTTGGTTTGGAAGTAGCGTCTGATGACACCATTTACATTAACGGCAACACTTCCTCCTGAAACACAACTATGGATTAGAGCACACCACTCCTCTGAAAATCCTTTGATTCTCAGAGTTTGATGGAGCAATGACCATATAACCTTATCATAGGCCTTTTCAAAGTAAATTTTGAAAATAACACCATTAAGTTTTTTAGTATGCACCTCATGTATGGTTTCGTGTAAAACCACGACGCCATCTAGGATATTCCTACCTTGCATAAAATCAGTTTGTGTAGGTTTCACCACATTATCAACCACTGAATTTAATCTAATGGTAGCTACTTTCGTGAAATTTTTGAAGCTAACGTTACTGAGGCATATTGGTCTATACTGTTGTATCCTTTCTGCCTCCAAGATCTTAGGCAACAAAACTAATTCCCCAAAGTTTAGACGGAACAATTCTAGTTGTCCGGCATGCAAGCTTCAGAATAACTCTAGAAGGTCAATCTTAATGACATACCAAAAATGCTGGTAGAACTCAGCAGGAGAGCCATCTGCACCTTGGGCTTTGTTATGCTCCACTTGGAAAAACCACATTTTTAATATCCTCTTCAGTGAATGGAGCATTAAGAAAGTTTTCTTCCTCATTAGACACTTGGGAAATGTCATCTGTCATTGTATCATCCATGGAAAAAATATCATCCTCTGGCGCACCAAACAGACCTTTATAGTATTTTGTAATATATGCCTTGAGTTGTTCCTGTCCCTCGATCATGCCCTCATCCCGATTTAGAGAATGAATACGTTTTTTCCTATGTCTGCCATTGGCAACATTTTAGAAATATTTCGTATTAGCATCTCCTTTCAGTATGAAATTAGATTTTGATCTTTGGTACCATCTAAGCTCTTCCTCCCGCGGCATGTGTGCAACTTCCGTATTGGATTGGCTTTTAAGCTCAATCTTTTGCTGAGTTAGCAATCGTGTCTCTGCCGTACGGTTGAGGTCATCGATAATGGAATAGAGGCGCTCCTTCTCATTTTTAGCACTCCTTTGTGTGTCTAGCCCATCCCCAAAGATATTTATGCAGATTATGAATTTTTGCGTTCGATCTTCGAATAGGGCTGTAACCTGAGACTGGAGCAGACCATACTCTTTTAACCATCTCATTGAATCCATCACGCAAAAATCATCCCAACTCAAATTTAAAGCGGTGTTGCGCACTAGGTTTCGCTGTACTGATAGATAAGACTATGGGGTGTGATCCTATAATTCCTCAATATGTTCAAGAGTGTGTACTCTTACTAATGGGTATTTGTCTTCCCATTTATTGCTCATCAGTACACGGTCCAGTTTTTCGTATGTTGGTTCAGGTAGACTGTACACCCATATGAACCGTCTTCTTGTCATGTATACCTCTCTCAATTCCAAGCTATCAATGACATCATTGAACAAGAAAGGCCAATGATTATCGAACCTCTACTTGCTTTTCTCGTGTAGGAACGGTAGCATATGAAAATCTCCACCTATGAGAATAGGATATGGATTATTATTAGCCAGGTTCACCACTTCACAAAGGGAGGAAGCTTTACGCTCCTCTTGAGCGGCACCATACACAACAACCAAACTCCAGGTGAATCCATCAACTTTGTTTCGAATGTGGAATTGTATGTGAAATTCCCCACTCGTATAAGCTAATACATCCATGGAGTCTGAATGGACGCCGATTAAAATACCACCCGACCTACCGTGAGGAGGAATAGACTGCCAAGTGAAGTCAACACCAACGGAAAGGCGATCTAGGACACTCACTAGAAAATTCCTTCTCCCGGTTTTGGAAATAGACAGAAAGTCCGATTTATGATCCCCGAACATACTGAGAATTATTCAAATGTTTAGCCAAGTAGCCTAGACCTCTTCTATTCAAGAAGATGCAGTTCATTGGGAAACAATTGGAGATTTAGACTGTTTCGCAATCCTCTTTTGTTTTCTTATTCTTCTTGTCTTTGGCAGTTTTGGATTTACGACCCGAGGCATGCAGATCATTAATAGATCCTAGCCCGTCGTCATCCAATCCCACCTCCGTCACTTCACCCATAAGATGTGAAAAAGCTATCCATCAATAGTAGCATTCACCTCTTCATCATCAACGGGTGTGGTGGCCGACCTACTATTCGCACATGGGTATACCTTTAAACGGTCATACTCCACATGCTTCAACGCATTGGTCGAGACATTAATTTCATTCTCATTTCTACCTAAATTCACTCCTACTTTAACTAAGGTAGAAGAAATCTTAGAAGATGAATACAATAGAAATAAAGTATTAGCTTTGGACGTATCCATGGGGGGAGGAGAGAGCAATGCCGCCTTGCACCACATCGCCTTGGAGAGTGTGTCCTCGTCCGTCACCGACGAACCATCCGTCGCAACGGGGTGGCGCATACTACGCCTAGGCGGAGCCTTATGTTGTACACACGGCCCCTGACCATGCGACACTACGAAAGGGGGTTGCACTGGTGAAGATGCCCCCTCAACCACAGTACACGTCGCCGACTCTCCGACAGCAGCAGCGTTGGCCTCGCCAAGGCTCGTGTTGAAGTTGATCCAAATTCAAGTATGAAGCTAAGGGATAACTTCTGACGGAGCGGAGCGGAGGCCCGTCGCCGGTAGGCTTGGGCATGAATCTGTTTTGTGACAATCAAAGTGTCCTATACTTAAATAAGGATCAAATGTTGCATGAGAGGACCAAGCACAGTGATGGCAAGTATCATTATATTCGAGACGTTGTTTCTCAAGGTAAAATGAAGTTATGCAAGATTAGTACTCATGATAATCTTGCTGATATGATGACAAAGCCTGTTACTATTACTAAGTTTGAGCTTTGCTCAAACTTAGTTAGTATAACTGCTTAGCACTAGTGGATGTTTGACGCCGAAGGTATTTATTTTGTTTGTTCAGGAATGAGTTGCTCGTTCATGCTATAAGGTGGAATTTGTCTCAAGAGGGAGTTTGTTGAAGTTGATCCAAATTTAATTATGAAGCTAAAGGCTAACTTCTGACGGAGCGGAGCGGAGGCCCGTCGCTGGTAGGCTTGTAAGGATCGGTATTGACCTAGATCTCTCCTACCGCCTATATAACGCCTTGTAAGGCGCTGCACGGGATAAGTTGAATCAGTTGTAAATCCCTCGGCGTTTGTAAAACCTCCACAATAAGAAATAGTTCGCTGGCTAGCAACCGTAGTTTTTTTTTCGAAAAGTATTTCCACGTTAAATCTGTGTGTCCTTTATATTGCTTTTCATTCTTCTCGTTGTGTCGATTTCCTAACAGCCCGGAGTGCCGCCGCCCTTCGTATCGTTAACCACCGCAGACCTTGGACCGTTCGCCGGCGAACCCAATTCATCCATGCCATCAACCGCGGGCAGCCCCAACTTGGTCGTAGGCACTCCTGTACCTTGCAGCTTCAGAAGAGGAGACCCCAACGTAGTCTTCGGCGTGGCTGGCCGAATCTCTAGGTAAGTCGTTGAGTGGAGATGAATGCTCCCAGTCCGATGCAACTCCACCTCAGTAGCACTGCCGACCACAATCACCGGCGAGTCATCCGGCATCGCCGAAGTGAGTATCGGCATCGGCCTCCCAGGGGCGAGGGGCTGAACACCGCTGCATTCTGACTGCACCAACAGAGGGGACACAGCTGCCGAATGTCCATGCAGCTCCAGACTCCAGTCCGGAAGTGTCGACGATATGTAACGGCGGATGCCATGGGGATGGCTAAAGAGGGGGACAAACCGAGGTTAGTGTCGCTGGTATCGGAATCGAGAGTGGGCAAACATAGTGAGACACCGCGATGTACCCAGATTCGGGGCTCTCCGTAGAGATAACACCCCTAGTCCTGCCGAGCTAGCTATATGCAATAACTCTGGCTACAATGAATGCTCCTTGAGCTGTTTGAGAGGAAGGAGAAGAGGGCTCTAAGCACAACTCTCTCCTTGCTCTCTCTATGGTGGGTGAAGTTGCAATAAGTGCTCCCTCGTCCCTCACGCATTAGGGGTACCCGGGGGTTTTATAGGCCGAGCCCGGGGTACAAAGGTAAATGTAGAAAGGGGAGGGCCCAGATGCCAGTCTCAGACTAGCTAGGAACCTCACATCGTGCTCTACTGGATGACCCGGTGTAGACTTGCGGCTCACCATGCCGCTAACTCGTATACCTTGCCATTGAACAGTGAAGCTAGGCGCCTAGACCTGACGGCATGTCCGTGTGATCGGCGCTGGAGGAGACCGCACGTCTCTGACAGCCCAGATCCTCTGGGATTGCGCATTCAATGAACTTGTACCAGGTGTCCGACCTGGGATTCTGCACGGAGGTTGCCTTGTTCTCTTCGGCCGAATGATCCTAGGTGAGGCCGATTGCGCTCTCTTGGGGAAATCGGCCTCCGACCTGATCAATTCGGCCCACTGTGCGCTAAGTCTTAATCATCTCGGCCTTGACTAGATCGGCGACCATCAGGTCGGTGATCTTTTTCTTTTTGAAATGTTTCCCCTGGGTGACCCTACCCGGGGGTCATTCCCCTGACAGTAGCCCCTGAATTTGCGGAGGTCCCGCTGAACTAAGAGATAGCGGGGCCTACACAGGTTCCTTCCCTGCTTCTTGAATCTTGACTCTTATTTTCTGACCGATTGCTTTCAATTGGCCGATTGCTCGCTATCTGCCGATTGCTCTTGCCCTTCTCAACCTATGTGGCCAACGGTTAGGTTGATTGGAATGTTGACCGTAACTTGCCTCTTCGAATTCGCCGTGGAATGCGGAGCGATGTGCCATGATTTGACATTTCATAACCGCCACCTCGAGCCACGCGCGCACGTCTTGTCCCATCTGTCGGATCCTCTGCGCTCCAAACTGGTGATGCACTGTAAAAACACGCGGCCACACCAGCCACCGAGTCGGCGCACCGCATCCCACTACCGCCCCGCTGGCTCTTTAAATAGCCCGAGGGGTGGGGATGCGGCGCACACCACCCACTTCATCCCCTTCCTCGAGCTCTCCTCCTCTGCCACCGACGCCACGCTGTGTGTTCCAGTGCCACCGCTGCTGCCGCTGGAGCACAGATCCGCTCCGACGACTCTCTACCCGCTGCTCTCCGCCGCCAACGCCGTCACTCCTCTCTGCCACCATTGGTGATCGCGGTACTCGGTTTTAGCTGCCGCCGCCACCGTCTTCGTCTTTGTCTTCCTCGCCCGCCACAAATTCCGACGCTTCCATGGGAGACGAAGCCGTCGCCGCCGGACAGAAAGGTTCGTGGAAAGACTCCCACGTTACTGAGATGCACGTTGCTCTCCTTCGTCGGGCGCACAAGATCCCGGCGGACCTCAACTTTTGCGTCCCTGGCCCCGGGCTTGCGCCCACGCCCAAGGCCGGCGAGCGCGTGGTCTTCCTCACCCACTTCCAGCGCGGTTTCGGGCTCCCGGTGAGCTGATTCTTCCGCGAGTTCTTGGATTTCTTTCGATTGCAACCGCACCACCTCGGGGCGAATGTCGTCATGCTGTTCTCCGCCTTCGTGACGCTGTGCGAGGGCTACCTCGGAGTGCAACCCACTATTGGCCTCTGGTCCCGGCTCTTTTACCTCCGCGGCTTCCGAGTGGGCACCGGGGTATTCACCACCGACCCGAAGACCCAGAAGAAATAAGAAGTGAAGGTGATGGCCGAGTGCGGAGCTGCCGTCATTTATCTCCGCAAGTCCGTACTTTATCCTCATCCCCACCCACCGCAGTCTATCAAAGACCGGAAGATGGGGTTCTTCTACGTCTCCTCTCCAGAGGGCAAGAATCTGTTGAACCTTCCCGAGTTCTCTCTGTCGCCTCCGACCACCAAGCACAACTGGTCCGAGAAACCAGGTGACGGGGACACCGATCTGGACCGCTAGATGGCCCGGATCCAAGTGCTGATGGCTGAAGGACTACAACCTGCCGACCTGGTTGCTACCTGGATTTGTCGCCGAGTGCTCCCGCTGCAGCGCCGATGGCACCGCATCTGCGATATGAGCCGGTTTCTAGACCCCACTCAGATCTATACATTCTCAATAGACGAGGCTGATCTCATTCGCCGACTGAACCTCCTCGCCGATGTCGAAGCCTCTGCAACTTTCAAGTTCGGAGTAAGGGCGTACAGCCGACTCCGTCCTTGCCCCGTGGTATGCCTCTGCTTCCACTCTTGCGCTAATTTTTCTTTGCCTTTTGTTAATTCTGATCGGTTACTCTTCAAGGTCATCAAGAAGAAAGGCAAACATGGCGTGTGGCGCCCTGCTCCAGCTCCGACTGTCCCTAAGCCGAGTGGTCATGTGCTGGCTCCCGCACCACTGAATATCATCCGCCCGAGCTTCTCTATGTCTAGTTTTGCTGCTCCGCTGCCCCGAGCTGCCGGGTACTTACTTTTGTTTCCTTTTTCCTGTTCCATATTTTTCCGATCATTCTCTTCAACTTTCTCTTTGTTACGCAGGGTTGTCCGACCTATTGCCCCCGTGGTGCCCGGGGTGGCTCCGATTGCGCCCCCTGTTACCTCCGCTACCTCCACCGTGCCTGCTGCCAATCGCAAGAGAGCTGTCGCCGATACTTCCCAGGCTGAATGGACCAAGAAACAGAAAGCCGCCGCTGCCACAAAGAAGGCGCAACAGACTGCCCCTCCTCCGACCTGCGTGACTGCTACGGGTCCGATTGCCGGCGCGCAGTCGGCCACTCCCGCAGCAACCGCCGCTGCTACTCAGATCCTCATCGATCAGTCTGGGATTGCTGACCCCGATGTGACGATCGTGGACCTGACCAATGCAGATGATGCTCAGCCTGGGGCTTCTTCAGCCCAGGCCACTATTCCTGCAGATCCAGCTCCTGCAGCCGGATCGGGGAGCGCCACTACCGCCCCCCTCAACCCGACCGCTCCTCCATCTGTCGTTCCTCAGGTATCTTTCCCAATTGCTTCTCATGTCCCTACTGGGACCAGTATTTCCGTGCCTCCATCTTACAGCGTTGTTGCACGCCAGCCGCCGACCACGACCTGCCAGCTCTCGCGAGCGGATCGGTTTCGCCAGGCGTACATCGATGCCCTCGATGTCTCACCGGTCTGAACTCCTGCTGATTCTACCACTCCTCCTCCTCCTGCGTCCGAGGATCAGATCCCGGCCCATCTGCTGCATCGATTGGGTGGCCTCGTGTAAGGCCCGATATGCGGTACTGTTCCAGATCTAGATGTTTCCATCCAGATCCGGGGATGAAGCACATATCGGTCCCACCGCGACATATGACAATGCCATATGCCCTGGATTTCCAACATGATATCACAACATTATAGATACAAGGATACAACATCTCATACAATCGGCATACAACTGCCTTAATACAATACATCAGCGGAAGGTACACGTCTGAGTACAGACTACAATCAAATGCCTAGTGGCAAAGAGAAAATCATCGTTCCCCATAACCATACGGGTCCAGGCCCTCCGCCGGGATCCGCCTAACTAGTCGTCGTCGAGTCTCCACGTGAAACGTCAATCACCATACCTGTTGTCGATCAAGTACCCTGAAAAGAGTTTGGGGGTAGTATCATGAGTACAGAAGTACTCAGCATCCAACTGTAGTGGTCATCTGACCCATCAAGGACTTCATCACTCGTCATTCTAGGACAACTAGTAGTTTACGGTAAGGAAGGGGTAAGTGGTGAGGTTGTTGCCGCACTAGCATTATTGAAGTGGCTAACGATCTAGAGAGTAAGGTAAGAAGCCAAGCATTCGATGAGGAATCGCCTCCAACAAGTCTTGCTATCAACTACTTACGCAAACATAACACCTATCCTATCCTTGTCCTCCTCTTCGCATCCCGACGAAGAAGAAGCAGTCAAGGCACACACACGTTGATCAAGTTATATTAAGATTATCTCAGTTGTTGTTGTCTATGAACAAGGAGTATGTCTCAAGTCGTCCATAATCGTGGACACGGCTTCTCGAAAAGATTTAACCCTGCAGGGATGTACCAACTGCCCATTACAAGGCTCCGCACGCACGCACATCTCTCTCAGTTGCTACCCAATATAGGCAACCATTTTATGATTTAGTTCCAAGAGATCCGAAATGACAGATCCTCTAGCTAACAACGAACAAATCCGGGTGGCCCCCGGTGAGTCGACATCCAACTCAAAAGCCGGCAGCGCTCTCGAATCGATCTCTACCGTCTGTCGCAGGTTTGGATAGACGGTTAATCACACATGGGAAACCGGGTCCTCAGCCAGACAAGGTGGGCCAGCAAGGGAACTATGTCCTCACTGGTCCAGGTTGGTTTGAAAACTACTGGCAGCCGACCAGCACACACACGGTTTCAAATGGTAAATCAGCTTGGACCACCACTAGAAATGTTTGAAGCTAGGTAGGTAAGAAAAGGGGACCCCATAAAATCCCACACGTGGTTAGGCACGCTCAGTCTTAAAACCAATACCCGGAACTCGTGTCCTAGGTGACTCGAATGGAACAAAGCGTCGGGGTGGGATAGCCTAGACCTTCCATCCTTCGTCGAATATAGTCAACATTATAATAATCATATCATCAACAACAATATAATAATGTGATAGCCCAAACCAGGGAGTAACAGGAGGTAACATCATAGCATCCTAAGCATGCATACTAAGCAGGGGCTGAGCAACGAGCAATAGTAACATAGCAGTACATGGTTTGCTGGGAGGGGACATGGCTGTATCGGTTTGAAAGAGGTTGTAAACATGTGGTAGGATCAAACATCGAACATATCCTAGACTAGCATGCAAACCGGTTGTTGAAATAGAATTGATCATAAGTAATGCATAGTCCTTGCCTGTTGATAATTCGGATTCCGAAGGTGTAGTTGATCACAAGCTCGCATCGTCTCCGAGAGGTACCCGCGGAAGCACACAAGACGGTAAACACTAGAGCTCAATCAACGAGCAAGCATCTATTACTACGAAGAAAACACGAGCAAGCATCAACAAGAAGGCAACACGAGACATCGCACCTACCGTCGAGAGAGGTTACTAACAGGTTAAGTGGAGTACTCGTCACACACGACGATACCGCACATTTTACGATGGTTAAAGTTGTTTAGCTACACAAGATGGGCAAAGGTTATTAACATGGCAAAGCACAGAAGCATGGCATAGCACACAAACATGGAAAGAGGTGAAGCATAAATAAACTACCTAAGCTAGTCAATTTAAGTGGGGTGAAATCCTAGACATGGCAAACTATTGCGGACCCCACGATAAAAACGAAATTTGGTACTCTTTTTCCCTAAACAATATATTATTATTTTTATTAGCAAGAAAGAGCAGAAAACAATAGCATAAACACAAATTACACGAAAAACTAATCAAGTTACATATAAAGAACATTTTAATCAGAGCAACGGTTAAAAAGTTATGGAAGTTACAGTTTACAGTGGCAGGCAATTGTAATTAGCAGGTCAACAGCATGTAAACAAAGTCAAACATGGCAACAAGGAACATCTTATTAAACTGCACGAAAAACTAAGCGACTTTCATGTTAAACTCGTCGCGATCCGAGCTACAGACAAAATGATACGCGCGTCGCAAAAAAACAATACAATTTGCCAAATAACAGATAAAAGAAAAAAACATAACAGAAAAAAAAAAGAGGGCCTCACCCTAACGGGCTCGGCCCATGAGGCGGCTGGAGAGGGGTTGGTGGCCTGGCAGGCCTCGGGCCGAGGCTGGCCTGGCTCTGGAGTGGGCCGGTCCACTTGGCGTCCAACGGAGGGAGGCCGCGGCTGGGCCCGTTCCCGTGGCAGCGGCGGCGCCGGACTCGACGCCGGCGAGCTGGCGGGCTCCGATGCGGAACGGGGATGGGCGCGGCGGATCTGGACGAGGCCTCGCCGGATCCGGCCACGGTTGAGGTGGGCGGCGGTTTCATGTGGTGGTCGCGCGAGCTCGAGGCTCCCTGCCATGGCGCGGCGACCTCTGACTCCCCACCGGCGGCGGCCCTGCGGAGGAGGCGAGGAGAGGGTGAGGGAACGGAGGAGAGAGAGGAGAGGGGAGCGCGGGAGGAGAGGTGAGGTGGCCGGCGGCTACTACGGCCTGCCGGTGGCGGCCTGGGGCCCGGAGGCGGCGGCGGGACTCCACGGGCAGCACACGCGTGAGGAGAGAGGAGGGAGAAGGCTGGAGGTAGGTTGGTAGCCAGGGCGCATCTGGGCCGTCGGATCTCCGGATCTGACGGTCCAGATCAGATGGGGCTTGGGTTAGGGCGAAAATTGGGCAAAATTGCGAAAATTGGAGCAGATCTGGGGGGTGTGGCTGCAATTTTTGGTTAGGTAAACCCTAGAAAGGGGTGGGAGTGTGGTGGTCTTTATATAGCCCAGGTGGCTGGCAGTTTGCAAAAACATCCCCGGTTTTTCTCTCGCGCGCGCGGTGTTCACGTTTCTGACCGCCGGGGGTCCGCAGGACCTCCGATTCGGGTAAAACTTCGAACTGCGCGAACAGCGCATCGAGCAGGCGGCGTTCACCTCGCGCTGGAACCGTTTCGAGAACACTTTCCGGCGCGCTATGAAAATAACCCGTTTAATTATTAACGGGGTTTTTTTTTGTTCTGTTGGCTACGGCTGGTCTTGTGCGGGTTTTAGCGACGGTGATCGGGTGAAACCCGGTGTCGCAAAGGTCGAGTGTCAGGGTGGCAAGGGTCGGTCTCCGTCCGGTACGAGATAAGAGGGGGGGAAATAATCGTTGATCGATAAATCGGGGATGCAAACACCGCAAACAATCAGACAATCAAACAATTCACACCGAAACCAAAATTTTTAATTTTTTTGAAATCTGGGCTATTACAATACAACACCACCAACAAGGGATCGATTCGGGGGAGAGGGGAAGGGGGAAAACAGAGTCGACAATCTTCAACACCACCAACAATGGACTCCGCTCTATGTCGACGTCGAACTTCTGTCGAGATAATATCCGCAGGGAGACGACAACGTCGGAAAACGAAACCATCGGGAGATCAAGAGGAAGAATGATAGTTGAAAGCGACGATCAAGGGAAGCCTTCTCACTGAAATCGTGAGGATACTGGGCAACAGAACTGAAGTCAACAGACGACCAAGATGTTTACCCAGAGTCGGAAGAACTAAAGGTACTACAGATTTCCAAACCTGAGATCGGAATCGAGACAATACGCTGCAAGCAATGCATTGTAACGGTTCCGAACTCCACACTCTCGAGACCCTAAAGTTTGAAAGGGGATAAGTCGAGAATAAAACATTTACGACACTTGTCCTGACCAGACCAAGGGTAAGGAGTAAAAATATTCCTACTCTCCGATAACTAACTTAGTAACTACAAAATAGTTTTTGTCTAGACTCAACTTCGGCCAGAAAGGGATCCTATGGTCGGTAAGTCTGATACCAAGTTGTAAGGCCCGATATGCGGTACTGTTCCAGATCTAGATGTTACCATCCAGATCTGGGGACGAAGCACATATCGGTTCCACCGTGACATATGACAATGCCATATGCCCCGGATTTCCAACATGATATCACAACATTACAGATACAAGGATACAACATCTCATACAATCGGCATACAACTGCCTTAATACAATACATCAGCAGAAGGTACATGTCTGAGTACAGACTACAATCAAATGCCTAGTGGCAAAGAGAAAATCATCGTTCCCCATAACCACACGGGTCCAGGTCATTCACCAGGATCCGCCTAACTAGTCGTCGTCGAGTCTCCACGTGATACGTCGATCACCATACCTGTTGTCGATCAAGGACCCTGAAAAGAGTTTGGGGGTAGTATCATGAGTACAGATGTACTCAGCATCCAACTGTAGTGGTCACCTGACCCAGCAAGGACTTCATCACTCGTCATTCTAGGACAAAAAGTAGTTTACGGTAAGGAAGGGGTAAGTGGTGAGGTTGCTGCCGCACTAGCATTATTGAAGTGGCTAACGATCTAGAGAGTAAGGTAAGAAGCCAAGCATTCGATGAGGAATCGCCTCCAACAAGTCTTGCTATCAACTACTTACGCAAACATAACACCTATCCTATCCTTGTCCTCCTCTTCGCATCCCGACGAAGAAGAAGCAGTCAAGGCACACACACGTTGATCAAGTTATATTAAGATTATCTCAGTTGTTGTTGTCTATGAACAAGGAGTAGGTCTCAAGTCGTCCATAACCGTGGACACGGCTTCTCGAAAAGATTTCACCCAGCAGGGGTGTACCAACTGCCCATTACAAGGCTCCGCACGCACGCCCATCTCTCTCAGTTGCTACCCATTATAGGAAACCATTTTATGATTTAGTTCCAAGAGATCCGAAACGACAGGTCCCTCTAGCTAACAACGAACAAATCCGGGTGGCCCCCGGTGAGTCGACATCCAACTCAAAAGCCGGCCGCGCTCTCAAATCGGTCTCTACCATCTTTCGCAGGTTTGGATAGACAGTTAATCACACATGGGAAACCGGGTCCTCAGCCGGACAAGGTGGGCCAGCAAGGGAACTATGTCCTCACTGGTCCAGGTTGGTTTGAAAACTACTGGCGGCCGACCAGCACACACACGGTTTCAAATGGTAAATCAGCTTGGGCCACCACTAGAAATGTTTGAAGCTAGGTAGGTAAGAAAAGGGGACCCCATAAAATCCCAAACGCGGTTAGGCACGCTCAGTCTTAAAACCAATACCCGGAACTCGGGTCCTAGGTGACTCGATTGGAACAAAGCGTCGGGGTGGGATAGCCTAGACCTTCCATCCTTCGTCGAATATAGTCAACGTTATAATAATCATATCATCAACAACAATATAATAATGTGATAGCCCAAACCAGGGAGTAACAGGAGGTAACATCGTAGCATCCTAAGCATGTATACTAAGCAGGGGCTGAGCAACGAGCAATAGTAACATAGCACTACATGGTTTGCTGGGAGGGGACATGGCTGTATCGGTTTGAAAGAGGTTGTAAACATGTGGTAGGATCAAACATCGAACCTATCCTAGACTAGCATGCAAACCTCTGGTTGAAATAGAATGGATCATAAGTAATGCATAGTCCTTGCCTGTTGATAAGTCGGATTCCGAAGGTGTAGTTGATCGCAAGCTCGCATCGTCTCCGAGAGGTACCCGCGGAAGCACACAAGACGGTAAACACTGGAAAGCAATCAACGAGCAAACATCTATTACTACGAAGCAAACACGAGCAAGCATCAACAAGAAGGCAACACGAGACATCGCACCTACCGTCGAGAGCGGTTACTAACAGGTTAAGTGGAGTACTCGTCACACACGACGATACCGCACATTTTAAGATGGTTAAAGTTGTTTAGCTACATAAGGTGGGCAAAGGTTATTAACATGGCAAAGCACAGAAGCATGGCATATCACACAAACATGGCAAGAGGTGAAGCATAAATAAACTTCCTAAGCTAGTCAATTTAAGTGGGGTGAAATCCTAGACATGGCAAACTATTGCGTACCCCACGATAAAAACGAAATTTGGTACTGTTTTGCCCTAAACAATATATTATTCTTTTTATTAGCAAGAAAGAGCAGCAAACAATAGCATAAATACAAAGTACACGAATAACTAATCAAGTTACATATAAAGAACATTTTAATCAGAGCAACGGTTAAAAAGTTATGGCAGTTATAGTTTACAGTGGCAGGCAATTGTAATTAGCAGGTCAACAACATGTAAACAAAGTCAAACATGGCAACAAGAAACATCTTATTAAACTGCACGAAAAACTAAGCAACTTTCATGTTAAACTCGTCGCGATCCGAGCTACGGGCAAAATGATACGCGCATCGCAAAAAAAACAATACAATCTGCCAAATAACAGATAAAAGAAAAAAAAACATAACAGAAAAAAAAGAGGGCCTCACCCTAACGGGCTCGGCCCATGAGGCGGCTGGAGAGGGGCTGGCGGCATGGTAGGCCTCGGGCCGAGGCTGGCCTAGCTCTGGAGTGGGACGGCCCACTTGGCGTCAAACGGAGGGAGGCCGCGGCTGGGTCCATTCCCGTGGCAGCGGCGGCGCCGGACTCGACGCCGGCGAGCTGGGCGGGCTCCGATGCGGAACGGGGATGGGCGCGGCGGATCTGGACGAGGCCTCGCCGGATCCGGCCACGGTTGAGGTGGGCGGTGGTTCCATGTGGTGGTCGCGCGAGCTCGAGGCTCCCTGCCATGGCACGGCGAGCTCCGGATCCCAACCGGCGGCGGCCCTGCGGAGGAGGCGAGGAGAGGGTGAGGGAACGGAGGAGAGGGAGGAGAGGGGAGCGCGGGAGGAGAGGTGAGGTGGCCGGTGGTTGCTGCGGCCTGCCGGCGGCGGCCTTCGGCCTGACAGCGGCGGCGGGACTCCACGGGTTGCACGCGCGTGAGGAGACAGGAGGGAGAAGGCTGGAGGTAGGTGGGTAGCCAGGGCGCATCTGGGCCGTCGGATCTCCGGATCTGACGGTCCAGATCAGATGGGACTAGGGTTTGGGCAAAAATTGGGCCAAATTTCGAAAATTGAAGCAGATCTGGGGGGTGTGGCTGCAATTTTTGGTTAGGTAAACCCTAGAAAGGGGTAGGAGTGTGGTGGTCTTTATATAGCCCAGGTGGCTGGCAGTTTGCAAAAACATCCCCGGTTTTTCTCTCGCGCGCGCGGTGTTCACGTTTCTGACCGCCGGGGGTCCGCAGGACCTCCGATTCGGGTAAAACTTCGAACTGCGCGAACAGCGCATCGAGCCGGCGGCGTTCACCTCGCGCTGGAACCGTTTCGAGAACGCTTTTCGGCGCGCTATAAAAATAATCCGTTTAATTATTAACCGGGTTTTTTTCGTTCCGTTGGCTACGGCTGGTCTTGTGCGGGTTTTCGCGACGGTGATCGGGTGAAACCCGGTGTCGCAAAGGTCGAGTGTTAGGGTGGAAAGGGTCGGTCTCCGTCCGGTACGAGATAAGAGGGGGAAAATAATCGGTGATCGATAAATAGGGGATGCAAACACCGCAAACAATCAGACAATCAAACAATTCACAACGAAAACAAAAATTTTAATTTTTGTGAAATCTGGGTTGCTACACCTCGCCACCCACATTAGAAATTTTGCCACTGGAGCTCTGGGCCAGATCGTCGCCTCCGAGAATTATGCCTCTGTAAGTTCTTCCTCCTGTGGGGGCGCGCCAGCACACCCACTGGGTGTAGTCCCCGAGATTCGGGCTGAATACCTACAATCAGCTCGGATCATACTTTCTTTTATCTGCTGCTTATTTTGGATCTGACCGACCCATTTTTCAGGCCATCTGTGATAGACGTCAGGCCCGCAAGTTTGCAAACGTTACTATGAGGTCGTCCAGCAGGGTTGACCCTTACATCGACTTGCCCACAAGGTCATCTACATATACATGAATGTTCCGACCCAACTGAGATCGGACACACCGCTGCATAGTACGTTGATAAGTCGCGCCGCCATTTTTCAGGCCAAAGGGCATGGTGACATAGCAATAAGCCCCGAAAGGGGTGATAAACGTTGTATTTATTTGATCATTTACATCAAGCTTAATCTGGTGATACCCAGTTGTGGCATCCAGAAAGCACAAGAGCTGATAGTCAGCCGTAGAATCAATCACTTGATCGATACGGGGCAATTCAAAAGGATCCTTGGGGCAGACCTTATTAACACAAGTGTAATCTATACACATGCGCCAAGTTCCATTCTTCTTCGGAACCAGAAATGAATTTGCTAACCAGTCTGGGTAGAACACTTCTTTGATAAATCCTGCTGCGAGCAACTTGGCGATCTCGTCGTCGATTGCTCTTCTCTTGTCCTCTGAAAAGCACTGAAGTGGCTGCTTGATCGGCTTGGATCCAGGTCGGATGTGAAGCTTGTGCTCGGTAAGTTCCCTCGGTACTCCAGGCATGTTCTGCGGGGACCATGCAAAGATGTACCTGTTCTCACGGAGGAACTCGACGAGCTCGCCTTCCTATTTGTTGTTGAGCCCGGCCCCAATGATGACGCACTTTCTCGAGTCAGAGGGGTCTAGAGCGATCCTCTTGCTGTCCTTGTCTTCCTGAAATGCACTCTCATCATCCGATCTCTTGGTCTTTGTGCTCGGCATGGGTTCCTTCATCTGAGCTTGGGCCATTGCTACGACCTTGTTGAGCTAGCGACGTTCTGCATCAATGACCAGGGAATCGGCCAGCTTGGAGCCGACGGATGAACACTCAAGTGACTTCTTGTAGTCACCGCACACTGTGATGGGACCATTCGGCCCAGGAAGCTTCATCTTCAGGTATGGCTGGAATATGTTCAACATGAACTTGGCGATTGCAAGCGATCCGAGCAGAATATGGTATGGGCTGCTCAGATCGGCCACCTCGAACCAGATCGGCGGGCGGAAATTTTCTTCCGAACTAAACACTACCTCCAGCCGAATGCGGCCCAGAGGAGTACATGAAAGGTCGGGCACTATACCGTCAAACACGGTCCTGCTGGGCTCCAATTCGCTCTCACTAATGCCAAGCTTGATCATTGTGTCTCGGTACAGAATGTTGATAGAGCTACCTCCATCAATGAGAGTCCTGGTGAACTTGCATCAGTACAAGGGTGCTGCGACAAATGCATCCACCATGAGCGCGTAACTTCCTAGGTTCGGCATTACGCTCGGGTGGTATTCTAGGCCCCATGCAATGATGTTGTCCGACCAGTTAATCTTCTGGGGAATTGCTGGCATGGTAGCGTTGACTGCCTGCTCTCGGGCTCTCCGACTGCCCTTGTCATCAGACTCGCTGGTGAAGATCATATACGCCGCGTCCTGGCGCGGGAACTGCTGACGTGCATTCGGTGGTGCTGGACCTGGGGGTGGGGGTGGTGGTGGGGGGAGGTTTCCTTCTCCTCCCTTTGACATACGCTCGAGCTAGATGCATTGCCCGGTGGTATGAGATGCAGGCTTGCCGACTCCACTGTGCATTTTGCATGGCTGGTTCATCATGTCCACAAGGGTGTATGGGGGCCTGATTGGACCCTGCGGCCTATCTGCCGGTTTTTTCCTCTGACTGCATCCCGCAGCCCCTTGTTCATCCTGCTACTGAACTATCGCCACTTGCCGATTGCCATATTGGGCATCCGGCTGCTTCAACAATGACCCATCCAAGCAGCCGTCAGTGAAGTACTAGATGTCTTGGATTTCGTGAACTCCCTCGCAAGTGTTTCTGAGCTTGATCCACCGCTGAAGGTAATCGCGAAGGGGCTCGTCCTTTCCTTGTACACATAACGCCAGGTGTCGAGGCAGCCCTGTGCGCTCATATGTGCCGGTGAAGTTACGAACAAACGCATCATCAAAATCCTTCTAGCAATTGATGCTATTGCTGGGCAAGCTGTTCAAGCAGGATCGAGCTGAACCTTGAATCATGAGTGGTGCATAACGAACTGTAACACGCCGACTGCCTCCTGCGATGCCGACTGCAGTTATATAATCGACCAGCCAATCCTCTGGCTTGACTGATCCATTGTACTTGCGGGTATCCCTGGGCAATGTGAAGCCTTTGGGGAACTGCTCTTGCCGAATGCGCGGGACGAAACAAGCCGAACCCGCTGGTGCATCATCTTCTGGCTGCTTGTCCTGCTGCAGCTGCTCGATGTGGTGCCTTGCATCATTCTCTTCGATTACTTGGGGACCTAGGAGCTGACTCATTGCCGGTCGAGCTGATGCCACCGGTTGCTCGTTATGCCTGCTGCTGACTGCTGGCTCATCCTTCTGATTGCCTCCTGCAGCCCCTTGATTTCTCCGACTACGGTGCAAACTACCATGTGGCGAAGATGCCTGCCTATGCTGCCGAGGTGGAGCATTCGGCTGGTTTGGGCCCGCAGTTGCCCGAGCAGACTTTGATGCTACTGGCCCTTGATGCTCGGTGGCCGCCTTTTGCTGCTGATTCGTCGCTGCCAAGAGGTCACGCGTCCGGCGCGTCCTCTCTCGCGGCTCTTCTCCTTCCAGGTGCTCCAGCTCGGTGGCGATCTTCTCGGCAGCTCTCATGTTCTTCACAGGAGAACTGTATGAGATCTGTGGAGCGATGATGGTGGTTGCCGCAGGCTGCTGGGCTCCTCCCAATTCTCTGCCGACCTCCCGGCCAGCTATACGAAGCTCATCTATCACTAGGGGTGGGATGACGCGCTGCTTGAGGCCGTGCGCAACATTGTACTCCCGAACTGTTGCTTCTAGACGACGTTTATCAACGTCCATACGATCTGACTGCTCCTTCAGAGCTTGGCGCGTCTTCTCCAGCTCGGCGTGAGCCACGGCTAGATCGGCGTGCAGATCCACGGGAGTGCAGAGCACATCCGGTGGGTTTTCGGTGCAGTAGCTTCCTCCCCCGCGGCTCGGGTCGCTGAAGTGGAACTGTGGCAACTGGATGCTCCCGCCATCATAACCTCTGCACGGATGTGCGCAGTCGTGCCCTCTGCTCCCACAACATCCGGCCCACCTGGCAACGGATCCGTGAACTCAGAGAACACCCGTACCTCCCTGGAAAAGACCTCAAAAAGCGTTGCAACGAAAACGCGATGTCCGTCGAAAGGAATGATGACGCCACTTGGCACTCATTCCAGCCCCAAACCGCGAGGCGTTGTCGATGACATAGCCCCATGCTCCGCTTCTGAGAACCAGGCCGGAGGCGAAGCGCATGCGTGATGCAGACGATGGTCCCGTCCGGATCAGAACTCCAGTCGACGCCTCGGCCTGCCCCACGATGGGCGCCAACTGTCGTCGATATGTAACAGCAAATGCCATGGGGATGACTAAAGAGGGGGACAAACCGAGGTTAGTGTCGCTTGTACCGGAATCGAGAGTGCGCAAACACAGTGAGACACCGCGATGTACCCAGGTTCGGGACTCTCCGTAGAGATAACACCCTTAGTCCTGCCGAGCTAGATATCAGCAATAACTCTGGCTACAATGAATGCTCCTTAAGTTTTTTGAGAGGAAGGAGAGGAAGCTCTAAGCACAACTCTCTCCTTGCTCTATCTCTCTCTGGTGGGTGAAGTTGCAATAAGTGCTCCCTTGTCCCTCACGCAGGAGGGGTACCCGGGGCTCTTAAGGGCCGAGTCCGGGGTACAAAGGTAAATGTACAAAGGGGAGGACCCAGCTGCCAGTCTCAGACAAGCTAGGACCCTCACATCGTGCTCTCCCGGATGGCCCGGTGTAGACTTGCGGCTCACCATGCCGCTAAATCGTAGACCTTGCTATTGAACGGTGAAGCTAGGGGCTTAGACTTGTCGGCCTGTCCGCGTGATCGGCGCTGGAGGAGACTGCGCGTCTTTGACAGCCCGGATCCTCTGAGATTGCGCATTGAATGAACTTGTACCAGATGTCCGACCTAGGATTATGCTCGGAGGTTGCCTTGTTCTCTTCGGCCGAATGATCCTAGGTGAGGCCGATTGCGCTCTCTTGGCCAATCGACCTTCAACCTGATCAGTTCGGCCCACTGTGCGCTAAGTCTTGATCAGCTCGGCCTTGATTGAATCGACGACCAATAGGTCGATGATCTTTGTCTTGATGAAATGTTTCCCCTAAATGACCCTACCGGGGGTCACTTCCCCGAGAGGAAAAGTCCCCCAGCGAGGTAGGTCGCGTGCCCGAGACGGCCATTGGCAGCGGTCCACAGCTGGCGACGTCGTGTCCGTCAGAACGGTCACACTGTAGCAGCCCAACCCAACCCGAGCTGCAGCTGTCGTAGAGGTAACCCGACCCTCAAACGCGGTCCCGAAGCATCCCTTGCAAGAGGTAACGCAAAGCAGGCTTGAAGAGCTCGGACCCCCGCACATCCGCCGCCGGGAGCTGTTGAGGGACCAGCTCCGTGCTCATCTGAACTCCACTCGCCAGTCTCCTCTGCCTCAAATATATGAACGTGTTTGTATCGTTCATATTAAAAAAAACCTAATTTTCTAAAAACTCATATTTACAGGCTATATTGAAAAGAACTTTCTAACAAAGATCTCATTTCCATCTTTAAAAAATATATATCTAAAATAAACATCACATACATTTTAAAAAATTAACCACCCAGCAAATGCCACTTGGCATCATTTGTTCAAAAGAAAACTTAAAAAAAGGTTTCACTTCCATCTTTAAAAAAAGAAAAGAAAAACTTTTTCATAAAAAAACTCTCTTCCATTTTATATATAAAAAAACTACAAAATTCATTTCCACAAAAAAATAATCTAAAAGATCATTTTTTACCCTAGCCAACCACCGACTACCACTTGGCATGGCCCTCTGCTCATCCTACGTTCCAATCAGCAGATAAGAGAAAAAGAAATGAAAAAGGTTTTTCCACCGCAGCCAACCAGCAACTTCCACTTGGCATGACGGGTTGCTCAGCCTCCCACTCTTGAAGAGTGTAATGTATATCCCATTGTGGTGTTCATTAAATTTTACATTTATACCACCTCTGAAATAAACATATTGGGCTTTTGGTATCCCCTATTTCACCTTTGTACCCCACTTACAATGAATTCAATCAAATAAAAATATACAAGTATGCAACATTGGAACTATATGAAAGAACCATCCCTGCTCCAGTTTAGTGCACTATTTCCAGACGCTCACAATCACAAGTGCAATCGAAGTGGAATGCTCACGCTCACGAGGACTGAACAATCGGCTGGTCTGCGAAAGGGCCATATAACCAACCCCTGGCGATATGGCCATAAGCAGCCTCCGTCAAGTGAATACCATCCCAGCTCCAATGGGTTGATGGATCAGCGCAAGCAGTGGCACCAGGCTCCCCACATTTGGCTGTGCCATTGAAGTTGTAAACGGCTTTGGCAACAGACCCAGGAGCCCCACAACAAGCCCTAGGCAGCTGCTTGTAAAATCCTGAATTGTAAAGTGGAAATGGTTAGCCCTCTGCATTGTGCCATTTGCATCAACAACGAAGCATCTTCATACTTCCACTCTAGTAGTTGAGACAGAAACCCTGAGACACTGAACTGGAAATTCTAGAGGACGAGTACACTTATCTAGATGTGACAGCGACATGTATCAAGAAAATGCTCTACCATCCAGTACTCTAAATTAATGAAGATACAAGCACAAAGCATATTGGGGTTAACTATAAGTTAAGCAGACAAAAGAAGAAAGCGAAGGTGGTTCACCAAAAAAGATGGATCAGCTATGCAATCCATAGATGTTTGTACTTCATGCAATAAGGACTAATTGAATAGTGATTAAGCAATGACCTATCCACACCAAGCATGTCATGAAACCAACAAGGTTCTTCAACACGATGCTCAAGCGCCGTCGTCGCCGGATCCAACCACCAAAGGCCAGATTCTGGGTTTTCACCCAGAAGAACCAATCTGAGCATATCCGAGCAATGCCTTCAACAAGGTAACGACGCAAAAACTTCGCCATTGCTAGATATAACCAACTCCACTCAGGGCTAGGATTTCACCCCAGATCTTGAGACCAGGTGCACAAGTAGCACCACCCTCGAAGTTAAACCATGTGACAAACTGTACTTGGTACGCACTCTTTCCAACATTGGAAGAAGTATACACAATTGAAAATAATGACATTCTAATACGGAAAAACATGTGTATACAGTTCATGGAGTACATATATGTTTTGAGTTAAAGTTACAAGGATACTACAGTAGCTTGTACAACCATATGGAACATTGTAAAAGACTGAATGCAAAATGTGAATCCTTTAATGTAGATGATAGTATGGCAGGTCCTGTAAGTTCTGATTGGAGTACATAATCGAATCATCCTAACTATTGGCCCAGCGTGATCACTAAACCAGAAAACTATTGGGGTAAGCTCTAAGTACTAACTGAAGTGATATCTATTGCTCTCTGCCCAGATCTGAATTACGTAATTTTTATATATTCTGCGCCTTTCAAGGGGAACCGAAGGAAATCACTGAATAGGTACTAGTTGACTTTACACCTGAGAAAAATAAGCACATGCACACTAAGATCCATCTATGATAATTACACCCGTAAGAACAAAATAACAGAATTATCAGCTAAGGAAAGCCCATTTCAATATCTATATTAACCAATGATATATAAAACCAATTTGAAAATCACTACTACCTCCGTTCGGAATTAGATGACACTGAAACGGATGTATCTAGACATATTTCAGTGCTAGATACATTCATTTCAGCGGCAACTAATTCTGAACGGAGGGAGTAAATATCATTGCTTCATGGCAAAAGTTCAACTGTTCAAGTGCTTGAGAACTAACCAAACTTCTCGGGTTGAAGCGTGAACTGGACAACTGGTGTGTAGTAGTCGCCATATATGATTCGCACATTGGGGTACTTGGGCCGGAGCTTCTCTAGTGCTCTCTTGAGATGTGCATTGTGCACCCATGAGAAGGTGTTGTACTGACGGATGCACCCGGTCCGGGAACCATACTCGTGGGCTGGCATATCAATCATGTTCAAGTACACGGGAAAGCACCCAGTGGGCATCACCCCTGGCACAATAAGATCCACTGCCCCCTCGGCGATCAATTCCTGCCCATACATGTACAATTGTAGTTGGGATTACATTTGATGTGACAGTGAACAAATATATAACTCAAAGAAGCAATCACTACCTCGACGCCATCGGAGATGGCCTGGATGACATCTGGCATGAACTTGTAGGCTTCTGTAAGGCCCTTCCCTGCAAAGAGGGGTGCATTGTAGTCGTTGCCACCAAACTCACCAACAATGAAGAGCGAGTTGGCATAGAACCCCTTGCATTCTTCTGCAAAAACATTACGAGAAGGATCCCAATTATTTCATCACAATCCACCACCTACATAGCGGGCAGAGGTGGGATTTTGAAATTTACCCTTGGTGGAGTTGCAGAAGAAAGGCTTGAGATCGCGGAACCACTGGATTTGGGTCATGAGGGCACCGGAGTTCCAGACGACCGCGCCGAGGCCCCTGGCCTCGAAGTAGGGCGTGTCGAGCGCCGTCGCGCCGGTGATGGCGAAGTTGGCCCCATGCTTGAAGTCCGAATGATTGACCATGGACGGCGGCAGCAGCAGCAGGCCGAATTCTTGCGCTGCGGTAACCGACCAAGCAAGCGGACAACAAATCAGGACCGGATCGCGGACGAACCAAGAAAAGCAAGCAAGAAATACCCAAATCGAAGCGGGCACTCACCCAGGTGGTCGATGACTAGGCGGCCGTCGGAGCACCGGCCGGTGGCTTTGCCGAAGTAGGTCTGCCCGTAAGGTAGCTTCGCGGTGGTGAGGGGGATCTCCGCGCCCTTGGCTATGAGGTTGCCAGCGTCAGCCAGCGAATCCCCGAAGTTGAACAGTGCTCGGTACTTGCCCTTGGCCGCAGCCTTGGCCGCGTCCACCTTGCCGGCTGCCGCCGTGAGAAATACCGCCGCGACGGCAAGAACCACAAGCGCCTCCCATCTACCCATCCGACCGCTCATTTGGGTCAGTCTACGCGGAACAAACGAGAGGAAGAAGAGAAGGAGAAGGAAGCCCAAGTGGGTGGGTGGGAGAGCTGCGACTGCTCGCGTGGCTTTTTCTTGACTGCTCGCGACGCACAGTTGTTCCATTAACTGGGTAGCAGGGCTTGGTTCACATTGTTGGGAAACCGGGCCCACCCCGCTTGCGGGAGGCCGGTGCGAGAGCGCTGGTATAGCCTTTCTCCATTCGACTTCCAAGTACGTTTTTTCGACGAATTTATCATCATTTAGGGATGCGTTGGCGGAAGTTTCGGCTTAAAGTCGATTGGTTTCCCAGTCACGAATTCATGGGCGAGAAGAAAAGAAAATCGAACGACGAAACTTAATAAAATTCTCTCGATTTGAACAAAATATAGGCGACTTCATAGATGTTAGGAAATCAACACGCAAAAAAGTAACGAGAAGAACGAAATCAACACAGAGAGACACGCATATTTAACATGGAAAACTCTTTCGCGAAGAAGGAAAAAACACCGGCGCCAGCCAGCGAACTATTCCTTATTGTGGATGTGTTACAAACGTCGAGAGATTTACAACTTGATGAACTATCCCGTACGGCGGCTTGTAATACATATATATAGGCGGTAGGAGAGACCTAGGTTAATAATGATCCGTCAAAAGTTTCCTTTTAACTTATACATGAATTTGGATTAACTTCAACAAACTCCACCTTGAGACAAATTTCACCTTCTGGCATGAACGAGTAACTCCTTCCTAAACAAAACAAAAGAAACACCTTCGACGTCAAACAACCACTAGAGCTAATCAGTTATACCAACTAAGTCTGAGCAAAGGTCAAACTTAGCAACAAAAACATGCTTTGTCATCATATCAGCAGGATTATCATGAGTACTAATCTTGCATACATTTATCTCACCTTGAGCAACAACGTCCCGAATTTAATGGTATTTGACACCAATGTGCTTGGTCTTCTAATGGAACATTTGATCCTTAGTTAAGTATATGGCACTTTGATTGTCACAAAACAGATTCATGCAAATAGTATCTCCACAAAACTCAGCATATAAATCTTTCAATCAAACTGATTCCCTGCAAACTTCAGTAATTGCCATGTATTCAGCCTCAGTACTAGATTGAGCAACAACTGGCTGCAATGTTTCCTTCCAACTCACAACACATCCTCCAATGGTGAACACATAGCCGGTGAGGGATATCCTCTTATCCAAATCATTCGAAGCAAAATCTGAATCCACGTAGCCAACGAGTCCCTCACCAGTCTTGTCAAACTTCAAATAAGCACCAGAAGTGCCACGAAGATACCTGAAAATCCACTGAAGAGCTTTCCAATGTTCTTTATCAGGATTAGCCATGAATCTACTAACCAATCTCATAGCAAATGATAAATCAGGGCGAGAGCAAACCATGGCATACATCAAAGAACCAATAGCACTAGAATATGTAACTCTTGACATGTACTCATAATTCTCATCAGTACTAGGACAATGTAACACCCTCAGTGTGATGGAACAGTAACACTTTTGATAATGAAGATTACTGTTGCTAATCACTAATGTTAATCATGCTTTGATCACCTTGGATCAACTCAAACTCAAAATGCCGTTTGATGAATATTAAAAATAAGTGATGAATAAAACTTTGTCTAAAAATTGTGCAACCACTTTGTTAAATCACAAATATTCAGTGGACCATGTTTATTAAGTTAGAAAATAAAACAAACAATTCGTAACAGTGGTAAAACAGTGGCATTTAACACCTTTTTAATAAAACAAAAATGCAAAAGATTTTATATAAGTCCCAATCTTTTTGTGGCACTCTAGTTTTGTGCAGTGTTAATTATGGAACCTATTACATATTTTACAAAATGGCTAAAGCGACTAAAATAAATATAAACAGAAAAGAACAGAAAGCAAAAAAAGAAATAAAACAAAAGAAGTCCACCCCTCCTAGCCCCCTGGTCCACCGTGCCAGCCCATCAGGCCCACCCCAGCCCCCCAGTGTATGACATATGGGTCCACTGGATTAATAGATTAAATTAAATCATTTTATAAATAACAGAGGCTGACCAGTGGGACCCACTAGTCAGGTTTGACCAGTCAACCCCTCTGTGGATAATGTTGCATTTTAAATAATAAAAGAAAATCTAGAAATTGATTTAAAATGCATTAAACTTTAAAATTCAATATCTTTTAAACCGTAAGTCAGATTAAAAAACTTTATACTTGAAAATTGATCAGAAAAATATAACGAATACGGATACGCTATCCGTATACCAACCACACCCCTCTAACACACCGAACATCGAACCGTCCCTCTCCGGACCGTCTGTCCGATGATTTGTCCGGTACTCTCAAAGTATCCGGATGAATTTATTCTGAACACGAAAGTTGTTAGGAATGTTTCAACTAGCACGGTTACACCATCCAAACGTTTGTCGGATGTCCACGACACCTCTGGCATGAACCCTTCCCCCTCTGGACACCCTGTCCGGTAATCACCCGGAGCTGGCAATTCATCCCCGGATGGATTACCGCTCCGTGCAACGTGCATTGCACTGCGTTAGAACACCGTTAACATTGCATACGTCATGCCATTCATCTGTTTGCTATGATTGCTTTATATTTACTGTTTCTTCCCCCTTTGTTCTCCGGTAGACCCCGCTGCTACCGCCGACTACACCGCTGCCGGGTACGACTACTTCGTCGACGACCCTACCCCTACTGTTGAGCTTCCAGGCAAGCAGAGCCATTCTCTTCCCCAGATATCGCCTACCTTTCCGTACTTTCTTGCACTAGGCAATGTTACTGTTGCTGCTACGTTACAATCCTATTCAATTGCATAGCCTGATTTTGTCGCCCCTTCTTGTACCTTTCTTATCCTATGCTGCCTGCTATATCTATATATTATATTCAGCAGTGAGCCCTGCACATTGCTAGCTAGGATTAGATAGCGGGTTGTGGCCACTCAGGGGAGTGACGAGGATACAAAATATATACAACTGCAACAGGTACGGATCAGTGCAGACGCCCTAGGGGACCTACAACGGCGAGACTCTGCCGAGTCGCTTCGAGTTTGACTTACGAGTGGACGAACTCGTAATTCACTCTTGTCAGCTCAGTAGCGTAGCATCACTGGGATGATACGAGGGTATTCCTCTTTAGTTCATTCCGCTGGTGTCTCGGCACCACCTGGGTGATACGAGAATATTCCTCTTTAGTTCATTCCGCTGATGTCTCTGTCGAACCTCTTTAAGTGTGCCATCGAGGGTGATACCTCCTGGTTTCACTTAATGGTAGGCACTCGAATCAACTGGTGTCCTTACAGGTAAGAGTCGGGCGACCCAACGGTGCCCGCGAGCGGTATATTGTCGGGAGCGACAGGGAGGGTACGACCGACGTTACTGGCGTGCTTGGCCCCTGCTCGTATCCCGCTAGAGTTACCAAACCAAGAAAAGTCGAGCTCTACCAAGAGCACACGCGAGACAAGGTAAGGAGACGGTTCACCTTGTTGGTAAACACGCACTTTGACGGGACGACAGGGCAGGCCCCGACGTTACTGGTGGTCCTTGTTGCTATTCGTTGTCCGTTGTGTTGTTAGTCAGACAACGATAACGGTTGTCTGCGAGATAATATTGAAATGCTAAATGGTTCGGCGGATGACTTGAGAGACCCGTTGGTCTGTACGCACTACCTACACGTGGGATTACGGTGTGGGACCTCCGCGTCGTAGTTCGTCCAAAAGCTCTTCAGACGTCAGCAGTACCACGGGCTGATAGCCGGGAAGCGGTCTTGTCTTCTTTGCTGCAGCAGGTGTTTTTGGATTTGCTTTTGCTTCACCGGCCAGTCTCGTACCGTGCAGGAGCGTGCAAGGGTGAGAGACCTAGACCCCTTGGCACATAGGATATAGTCCGGCGGATGGCCTCTCTACGGAGCCTAGGATGGGATGCGATGTGTCGGATAGCCTCGGTGGGGCATTCCCTAACAAGGTGTACGCCACCCTGGAGATCCGAGCGTGCAGGCTGAATAGTAGTGCACCCCTGCAGGGAGTTTTATCTATTCGAATAGCCGTGTCCACGGTAACAGGACGCTTTATGCTGAAGCTGGACCTTACCACTACAAACTACTACTATTAAACTGTATGGTTCCGGGTCTTCTTCCTCGCAGGGAAGTCGAGGAGGTGAACTCGGAGGCATTATTATTATTAATCATTACAACTTATATTATACAATGCTGCAGCAACTTCTGCTTCATTGTTACTTTATGCTTTATATGAACTGTTGGTTGTTCTCATCTTGTGCTGCAAGACACATTCAGAAGATGCTAGTCTTCGATAGGCCTAGCTTCTTACCCTTATTCTTATTTCTACCTTGCAGTCCACTATATACAGCTTCCCCTTTCCATTGATACAAATGCATAAATGCTTAGTAGTAGACTTAAGACTCGCGGGTATGCTAGATACTCACCCTTTCTTTATTTCCCCCTTTATGTTTTGCCTGATCGGCCGCTGCAGTCGACGTTGGAGCCCAGGAGCAGGAGTACCCCGGAGGCGCCTACTACTACTTCGAGCCCCCCTTTGACCAGGACCGGGAGTAGTTTCGGAGGCTCCCAGGCAGGACGCCTTGCCTTTTCGATCTGTATCTCTGATGTTATTTGTGCTAGCCTTCTTAAGGAAAACTTGACTAACTATGTCTGTACTCAGATATTATGGCTTGTATAACTTATGTATTCGGGTCCGTGTGACCCCTTTATCTTGTAACATATTGGTTTATCCTTTTGTGTTTAGTGTTGTGCTGTGATATCCTCACCGTGGCACCCTAATCTCAGCCGTGTACCCTGCGTGTATGATTACTGTACACAGATTGATTTTAGGGGTTTCACAAGTTGGTATCAGAGCCGACTGCCTGTAGGAAGCCACCCAACCACTACCTGGTCGAAGTTGAGTCTAGACTTTGAAAAACTATTTGGCTAACTTAATGTTTGGCTTACGGGCCCACATCGATGTCACTACGTGTGATATCTATGGTATTAGGATCCTTTTCTCCTTACCTATGCTCTGGGAATCTGCTCTCTTATCCTTGCTGGTAAGTTTTACTAACTCTGACATTAGGATCACGTTCTCTTGATTCCACCCAGCGTTCTGGTGCTTCCCCATTGATTGAGTCGTGTCGCAGGAGTTCTAACCCAGGTCCCGGACCGCGGATCCCATTCTCATTCTGTGCAGGCCGCGCGTTCTCTAGCACAAACTCTTGTGGCCAACAGTTTTCTTGCGGCGTGATTGACATAGAGGAATCTATGTAGCGTCGTGTAATCCTTACCGCGGTCTGCGCACCGCCTAGTGTGTCCTTTTTCCTTAATTTCTATGACGTTACGCTGCCCGATTTTCCGGTTGACTCTATGTGTGGATGTGTATGTCTACATGACTACTCCTATATATCCGCGCCTCCTCTTCGTTGTCGCATTACCTCATGCTTGTTTCCGGTATCTCGTTAAAAATTCTCATCGCTGAAATACCCCTGTTAAATTCTAGCAGGATGGCTGGGCGTGGTGCTCGTGGTCGTGGTCGTGGTGCCAACGATCCACCTCCACTGCCGGACTACATGGCTGCGATGATGCAGCAGTTTCAGATGAACCAGGTGTTTATGCAAGGAGTCATAGATCAGCTCCAGAACCAGAACCAGAATCAGAACCAGAACCAGCACCAGAACCAACCGCCTGTGGTTACTCCGCGGGATTTCATGCGTCTCAATCCCCCTGTCTTCCACCAACCTGAACAGCCGCTGGATGCCGATGATTGGCTTCGTGACATCACTCGTCAGCTGGAGTTCGCTAATGTGAGCGCTGCTGATTACGTCAACTTCGCGCCCTATTTCCTGCGTGGCCTCGCTGCTCAGTGGTGGGACACCTACAAGGGCTCGCTAGTTGAAGGGACTGTCTTCACCTGGAATGACTTCAAGACTACCTTCCGTGCTCGTTATGTCCCCCAGGCGATTATGAACCGTATGAAGGCCGAGTTCCGTAACCTTGTTCAGGGCAACAAAACTGCCGAGGCATATCAGAGGGAATTCACTTCTCGCGGTCACCTGAAACAACAACCTCGGTGTACGTGGATGGCTCATGATTATTCTCCACCTGTTCTGCACAACTAAAAGCATAATGAACAATGTCACACTCCTCAACAAGGCGTTTGGTTGGGGCAGTGTTCCTCCTTGGTCTATTAGCTGCAATAGTACAGATTTGCTACAAAACAGGGGGTGAGTGTTGCACAACAATATCATCATGAACATCATTATCATGTGCAACATCATTATCAACAATTTCATTTTCGTCCTTATCAAAGAGCTCCACCTCAACACCAATCTCATGCTGCGCTTCTTCATCAGAAAAATCTGACAAAGTATCTATGGAAGAATTGTCAACAAACATAACAGATTCATTGAAAACTACATTCCCGCTCACCATAACCTTCTGTGTTTTAGGGTTTCATAACTTATATCCTTTTACTCCAGAACCATAACCAAGAAACACACACTTAACAGCTCTAGGATCTAACTTTCCATTATCAACGTGAGCATATGCAGTGCAACCAAAAACTCTCAATTGTGAGTAATCAGCAGGTGTACCAGACCATACCTCAATAGGAGTTTTCTTATCAAGAGGAATGGATGGAGATCTATTGATCAAGTAGCAGGCGGTGGAGGTTTCTTCAGCCCAAAAACGTTTGCTCATGCGCGCATTGGACAACATGCATCGTGCATTGGAGATGATGATCCTGTTCATGCGCTCAGCCACACCATTCTGTTGAGGAGTGTATGGGATGGTATGGTGCCTGACAATGCCCAAATCCTGCAATAATTCCCAAAAGCTTTGGAGCAAAACTCCATGCCATTTTCAGTATGAAGCAATTTAACTTTCCTTTCAGTTTGTCTTTCTACCATAACCTTCCAATCCTTAACAGCATCAAAAGCATCATACTTATGTTTCAGAAAATAAGGCCATAATTTTCTGGAGTAATCATCAATAATTGTAAACATATAACGAGCACCACCAAGAGAGGGTTTACGGGAAGGACCCCACAAATCAGCATGTACATAATCAAGTATAGCTTCCGTGGTATGAACATAAGCATTGAATTTTACCCTCTTGTGTTTACCAAACACGCAATGCTCACAGAACTCCATATTACCCATCTTGTATCCCTTCAGAAGTTCTCTCTTCACCAACTCTTCCATGCCAAGTTTACTCATATGCCCAAGGCGGATATGCCACAGATTAGTATTATCAAAAATTTCATTAGTAACAGCAGCAGTAGTAGCATTGATAGTGCTTCCTCTAAGAGCATATAATTTTGCATAATCCATATCACCTATCATATGAACGAGAGAACCTCTAGATACCTTCACAACTCCACCTGTTCCGGAGTACTTGTATCCTTCAACTACAAGGGTGCTAAGCGAGATGAGATTTCTCGCCATCTTTGGTACGTGCCTTACGTCCTTCAATGTGTGGATCATGCTATCATGCATCCTGATCTGAACGTCACCAATACCCACAATCTCACGCGGGTTATTATCTCCCATCCTCACCACATATCCTATCTGCACAAACTCATAAGAACTGAACCAATCATTGTTACAACAGATATGAAACGAACATGCAGAATCAAGTATCCACTCATCATTAGCAAAAACACAACCGGAAAAGCAACAAGTGAATCATGAGAATCAGTCTCACCGGATGCAACAACCTTACCATCTCCATCGGTTTTATTCTTAGGCTTATATGTACCGTTCCTCTTCTCCTTATTCTGCAGCTTCCAACAATCATCAATCACGTGATTAGTTTTCTTGCAGTACCTGTAGAATTTATTATCCTTTCCTCTGGAGTTTGAGCGGTAACGGTTATTCTTGCCGTTGTCTCTGTTGTAGTTGTTGCCATAACTCTTCTGCTCAGATCTACCTCGGACCTGCAAAGCTTCACCTCGAGAATATGACTCCCCAGATTGAACTAAACTTTTCATCTTTTCCTTCTGTTGAAGGACGTCATAAACTTCAGCAAGGGTTAGATCATCACAACTATATAAAATAGTATCACGGAAGTTTTCAATGGAATTAGGCAGCGAGCATAGCAGCAGAAGACCTAAGTCTTCATCCTCATACTTAACCTCCATAGCCTACAAGTCAGAAACAATCTCCTTGAAGACCGACAAGTGATTCATCATCGAACCACCTTCCTGTAGCTTGTGCGTGAACAACTTCCTCTTTACGTGCATCTTACTGGTTAGATCTTTGGACATGCAGATCGACTCCAGCTTCAACCATAGAGCGGTATCAGTTTTCTCCTTCAATACCTCATGCGGAATATTGGTTGATAGATGCAGATGAATCAAAGTCATCGCCTTACGATCCTTACAGTTTCTTCATGAGTCCACGTCTTCTGACCGGCTTTCCCGAACTTGTCCAACGCATCATCCAGATCGGGATGAGCCAGCACCGCGCGCATCTTGACTTGCCACAGTGTGAACCTTGTGTTGTAGTCCAGCGACGGAAGATCGAACTTCATCGACATGTCGAGGAACCCTAGATTGAACAAGGCTCTAGATACCATGGGTCTATGATCAGTAGCTATGTGATGTTCTCCTCCCCTCTTTGTTCTTCATGGATTAGACCTCGTGAGCTGCCCTTCATGATCGAGGCACATATGTAATCTTTATGCTATTTCTAAGCTGAGTTTGCTAGGATCCGATGGATTATGAGATTATGTTCAGATTGTGATTGAGTTATATATTTGATTCTCCTCTTTTATATTTATGTTCTTGAGTAATTCTTGCATGTTCTCCATTGCTTTTTATTGCTTTGGCCAACTAGTAGGTAGTGACTCCAAGAGGGAGCGTTATGCATGATTGTGGGTTCATGCCCCCCGATGACTAGCTTGAGTGACAGAAACATGAGTCTAGGGGATGTGCTGTTCCCACAAGGGGGAAAACAACGGTGCTTGTACTTGCGGGTGCAAGGATTGTTTACTTTACGCAAAGTTGTTTAATGAAGTTGTTTGTTGCTTTGAGTTTACACTTTGGGTGGCATTCGCAACTTAATACCAGCGAGATGTTCTGGATAGATATCTCAAGGTGGATGATTAGTAGGTAGATGCAGATGGATTTTGGTCTACTTGTCTTGGCGTACCGCCCATGGTTTTGAGCCTCTTCCTTTCTTTATAGCATAATTATCATTGGTTTTCACACATAATCCTGTCAATTTCCCAGCTGTAATTTGTTTACCTCGCATGGCTATTTTATCGTCTTTTGGAAGAGAGACATCACTAGTGAACATCATAGGACCCCGGTCCATATTTCCAACATTGTTTACACCTTCAGCTTACTTCCAGTATTTACTTTTCCGTAGCTATCACTATCATTATTATCCCGTGCGTTTTATCCTTTGTAAACAGCAAGGCCGGAGGAATTAACAACTCCTCTGTACTCGTTGTGAGCAAAGCTATCTGTTGTGTGTGCAGGTCCAGGTGAAGTTAGCAACCTAGGTTGTAAACGGAGCCATTGTTCACTTCACCACCTACTTGTCGATCTTGGAGTCCTACTGGAGACAATCTAAACCTTAGCATCTTCGCTAAGGGAAAATTGCCGCTACGCTACATCTCACCTTCCACTTGGGGTAACCAACGAGGGGAGAGTATTATCTCGTGTATCAACCTGCACACGATACAATTAAATTTGCTCCCAATGAAGTTCAGAGAGGTTGTTAATCTCTCCGGTCTTGTTGTTTACAAAGGGTCAAACACACAAGGGATAATGATAATGATAGTGATAGCAACTGAAAGTAAATACTGAAAAAGGAAATAGGCATGTAAACAGTTATGAGGATATGGACCGGGGTCCCGTGATGTTCACTAGTGATGCCTCTTTCCCAAAAGACGATAAAACTTCTATGCGAGGTAAAAAAATTATAGATGGGCAATTGACGGGATTATAAACGCACCGCAATGCTAACTATGTTGCAAAAGAAAGGAAGAGGCGCATAAGCATAGGAAGTACGCCAAAATAAGTAGACTGAAATCCATCTACATCTACTACTAATCATCCACCTTGAGATATCTATCCAGAACATCTCGCTAGTATTAAGTTGCGAGTCCCACCCAAAGTGTAAACCCAAAGCAACAAACAACTGCATTAAAAGAACTTTGCGTAAAGTAAACAATCCTTGCAACCGCGGTTACAAGCACCGTTGTTTTCCCCCTTGTGGCCACATCACATCCCCTATACTCATGTTTCTGTCACTCAAGCGTGTCATCAGGGGGCATGTACCCACAATCGAGCATAACGTTCCCTCTTGGAGTTACTATCCACTACTTTGCCAAAGCAATAAACAACAACGGAGAACATGCAAAAATTACTTAGGAACAAAAATATAAGAGATCAAAACCAAATATATTACTCCATCATGATCTGAACATAATCTCATAATCCATCGGATCCCATCAAACTCAACATAGCAACATCAGAAGAATTACATATGTGCCTCGATCATGTAGGGCATCTCACGAGGTCTAAACCATGAAGAACAAAGAGTGGAGGAGAAAATCACATAGCTACTGATCACGGACCCATGCTCCAAGGTAGACTACTCACGGCACATCCGGGAAGCGTCCATGGTGGAGGAGAAGCTCCCGGAGGTCGATCCTCCCTCCGGCAGGGTGCCGGGAAGGGTCTTGACGGTGCTCCCGATCTTGGAGGCGCGGTGACGGTGGATGAGAGGAGAGATTGCAAAATAGGGTTCTGTCTTCGGAGTTTCCCCGCCACGAGAAATAAATAGGCGAAGGGGGGCATCCAAGGGGGCCACCAGGGGTCTAGGCGCCCCCTTGGCGCGGCCAGGCCCCTGGCCGCGCCAGGTGGCCGCCTGGGCCCCTGGTGGTGGCCCTCTGGCCCCACTCGGGTGCTTCTGGAAGACTCTGTTACGCTGAGTTTTTATCCGATTTTTCCTGAATTTTTTGGAGCATTTTTTATATGGGGGAAACCTGGAATAGAAAAAGAGCAAAAAACAGGATGTGGCACGGGGGTGCACTGAGTTAGTAGGTTAGGCCAAATATGATCAAAAGTATATGAAAGTGTATCTAGATCATAACAATATCACAGAAAACATGCATGGAGAAAGCAGAAATTATCGATACATTTGAGACGTATCAACATCCCCAAGCTTAATTCCTGCTCGTCCTCGAGTAGGTAAATGATAACCATATAAGAACTTTGAAAAGTAAAGAAATTTGAAAAGTAAAGAAATCAAGGATGTAATTTCTGTGGTGACATGCTAGCAACCATATAAGAACTTTGAAAACTAAAGAAATCAAGGATGTAATTCAATTCAAGTCCTAACATGCAAGAGTCTATATTAGCATTGAAACAAGCAATGAAAGAACATTAGGTGCAAGAGCTCTCGCTGTCCGTGAATCGAATGTCTCCAAATGGTGTTTGCGTGCAAGAAGGGGGATAGGGAATACGAGAAAAACTATTTTTGTGTTGAGAACTCAATCTACTAAAGTTCAACATTTGGTCTTCTATGAAATCTTATCTTGACTTGTCCCCAGACCACTAGCTAGGTACAAGTCAATTTGATCACTCCTTTTTGATATTTTGAGCACTCATGCAATGGATGAGCGTGAGCACGAGAGTTGACACTTAGGATGGCAAAGAGAGAATATGGTGGAGGAGGAAGACAAAAAGGATGAGAAAGGCTCACATCAATGAGGGCAATCATAGGCGAGAAGGCCAAATGATAGATATGATGTGAGGAGTAGAGATTGCCATGCAACGGATGCACATATGAGATGAAAAGCTCTCCAATGGAACTAGTGGGGGTGCATCTAACTTGCTCTCTCAGTAAGACCTAGAGATCTTTTCAGGAGGCACATCCTTGGAATATGTAAGCAAAGTTCTATAGTGTGAAGGTCCCCATATAGCTATATGCATGACCATCTCTATGGAGTACAAGGATAAGAGGGAGTACTAGTGTGGATCTTTCAAAAGGATAGTAGTGTTGCCCCTTTCTCTCTTTTTATTTCTTTTTCTCTTTTTTGTATTTTTTTGTATTTTTTTTGTATTTTTTGGTGGCCTCAATGTCACTTTCTATTTAACTCTCATTTGTCCTCTTTGGGATCTTTTATTTTGTCCACTTTGGGATCTTTTCCTCACTTAAGGGCAACACTCTAATTTACAAGAGGGTATAGAAGATCTTTCACACTTTACAAGGTACTCAAATCATAAAGAAGATGTAGCTATCATGATGTATGCAATGTATGCCGCTGCCAGTGTAGCAGGAACATGTATGGCATGAAGATCAAGTCATCAAGAGGTGGAAGTTGCATGGAAATATATCTCGGAAAGGCTATGGAAATGCATTGATTGGTAGGTATGGTGGCTGTTTTAAGGAAGGATATAAGGAGGTTTATGATGACAGAGCGTATCATGCCAAGGTTTTGGATGTATCGGAGAAGGTGGACGCCAACTCTCGGGGTGAGAAGAAGGCAATGCACGGCACAGGAGAGTCTAGCAAATATGAGGAGGTGGAAGTGTCAACTTTCAGTACTTACATTAGTCTGAAGAACTCATGCACTTATTATCGGTAACTGCCAATCTAATAAGGAGGTTCACCAAGAGACAAGTACCCCGAGGAGGAGTGTATGAGGGTTAGGTTATCCTTGCGCATCCTCGACTCATGGTACGAGAGTGTACTCTAATATTCGACCCCTCAGAAGAGTAGTGATCCATCTAGTAGCTAGAGTTCTCAACTAGTTTTGTTGGTTTTTGAAAATAACACACATATTGCCCAAAATACGACACCTATCACTAATAGGCTAGAGATCTTGACACCAAAAGTTCAAACATTACTCACATCAATACCTCAAAACTATTGCAAGTTACTACTGAAATTAAATAGCAACCTCAATTACCTACTTCTCAAAAACAAGACATAACTCAGTGCAACAACCAACTCTCTTAACAAGATAAAAACGAAAACTAAAGAGAGTTCCAGCGACAAACTAAACAAAAGCCGAGGCTCTTTCTAAGACAAACTAAGACTAAAACTAGACAGGGCAGTAGCTACGAAAAGATAAAGAACACACAACAACAAAAAGATAAGCATGAAGAATCCTATGATGTGTTCTAGATTTTGAAAGTGGAGCATGTTTCTCTCCCACAAAAATTAAGATGGGATCTAACTTGTTATGAACAGCAAACAAAGCTAAAGAAAACTAAAAATAAAACCTAGGAGCGAGACGCTCCAAGCATAGCACATAACGCATGAAGTGATAAAAATATAGTGAGACGAAGGACGAACTGATGATTGTTGATGGAGAAGGGGATGCACGGGGGGCATCCCGAAGCTTAGACGCTTGAGTCTCCTTCAATATTTATTGGGAATGCATGGGGGCATCCCCAAGCTTGAGCGCTTGACACTCCTGGATCTTCTTTCATCATCTTCCATCGCACACTTGAAAACTCCCTTCATACATAACTCATCATAAGCTGATTAGAGAGGTTAGTACCCTTAATAAAATAAATTTTCCCCACTGGATATAAATATATTCTTGAAGAGCTACTGTTTCTCAAGAGTGCCAAAAGGTTTTTGCAAAGAAAAACCAAGATTAAGGTTTGCAAAAATTAGGAGAGACAAAACGTGGCAGAATCTGTGAAAAACAGAACAACAGGTAGTAAAGAATTTTTTAGGGGTATTTCTGCAACTCGAATAAAAAAACTCAGAACATACGAAAGTTCCGTGATTGTATAAAGCACGCTGTGTAAACAATTCAGTTCAAAAAGATGAACTAGTGATTTATTCTGATTTTTTCCCGTCATGAGGACAAAATCTGTTTTCTGGACAATATGTCACAACTTTCACTTCCCTTGTTATATGAGGCTATACTTGGCACAAAGCTTGTAAAATAAAGATACAATGATGTTGCTACAGTAGTAACAATCATCAAGACCACTAAAAACAGAAGTAAAAACATCTTGGGTTGCCTCCCAACAAGCGCTTTCTTTGACGCCTTTAAGCTAGGCATAAGGCAAAAGAAGAATCAAAGGTCTTCAAGATCATCGGAATCATAAAAACCTTCAAATTGATTTTCGATAAGCTCATTCTTCTTCTTCCTAGGAAAGAGGTACTTACCTTTAGTCTTCCCACATAAGTGTATGAACCCATTACCAATATCAATGAAGCCTCTCATAGCTCGGAGGAAGTTTCTTCCAAGCACAATGTTGCTTTGATTTGGCTCCATGATGAAGAAGTCCATTGGAGCAATCCTATGAAAGAATGAAACTTGAACTCCTTTTACCTTTCCTTTGACCTCTGAAATATCTCCATTAGTATGTTAATGATAAGATGGTAATTTATCCATATCTAGTTTCAAAGATTCATAAACTATTTTTTGGCATGGCAGAAACTATGGATCCAATATCACAAAAAGCAAGGAAGTCCTGGTTAGAGATGCTAATCCTAACAAAGGGCTCCCAATCATCATCTATCTCGAACATATCTCTCTTGTTGGGCTTAAGTTCTTCTACCTTCCTCAAGTCTAGAGCATCCATCCTTTTTTCAATAGTGGCAAGTCTATCTATAACAATATCGATACTACAGTCATAAACAAAATAACTAGATGACCTATGCAAAATATCAAGAGCTCTAACTTCATGACACTCTAAAAAGTCTCCTTTAGCTATAATATCAAGAGATTGTTTACACCACTTAAAAAGACCCTAGTAAAAATTCCCGAGCACAATTTTTATAGGTATCCAAGGCATATATCTTTTGTGTGCTTCAGAAATTCTGTCCCATGCCTGGGCCCCTGGTGCTGGACCTCTGGCCCCACTTGGGTGCTTCTGGAAGACTCCGTTACGCTGATTTTTATCCGATTTTCTCGAATTTTTGGAGCGTTTTTTATATGGGGGAAACCTGGAATAGAAAAACAGCAGAAAGCAGGAACTGGCACTGGGGTGCACTGAGTTAGTTGGTTAGTCCAAATATGATCAAAAGTATACGAAAGTGTACCTAGATCATAGCAATATCACACAAAACATGTGATACGTCCAAAACGTATCTATAATTTCTGCTTCCTCCATGCATGTTTTGTGTGATATTGCTATGATCTAGATATACTTTCATACACTTTTGATCATATTTGGACTAACCTATTAACTCAGTGCACCACAGTGCCAGTTCCTGTTTTCTGCTGTTTTTCTATTTCAGTTTTCCCCCATATAAAAAGTGCCAGAAAAATTCCGGGAAAAATATAGGAAAAATCAGCGTACAAGAAGCTTCGCGAAGAGCCTGAGTGGGGCTAGAGGGGAGCCAGGGGTGGCCCAGGCGGCCACCCGGCGAGGCCCCACCCTTGGCCGCGCCTGGGGGGCGCCTGGGGCCCCTGGTCCACCTATGGCTGTCCCCCTTCGCCTATATATTCTCCGTCACGGGAAACTTCAGAAAAGAGAACCCTTTTTCTCGATCTCTCATCTGTTCCGCCGCCGCCGCACTTCCGAGATCGGGAGCACCAGAAGACTTCTTCCCGGCACCCTTCCGGAGGGAGGGCCGACCTCCGGGAGTCTCCTCTCCACCATGGATGCTCCCCGGATGTCTCGTGAGTAGTTTTCCTTGGACCATGGGTCCGTGATCAGTAGCTATGTGATGTTCTCCTCCCCTCTTTGTTCTTCATGGTTTAGACCTCGTGAGCTGCCCTACATGATCGAGGAACTTTTGTAATCTTTCTGCTGTTGCTATGCTGAGTTTGATGGGATCTGATGGATTATGAGATTATGTTCAGATTGTGATTGAGTAATATATTTGGTTTTTATCTCTTATATTTTTGTTCCTAAGTAATTCTTGCATTTTATCCATTGCTGTTTATTGCTTTGTCCAAGTAGTAGGTAGTAACCCCAAGAGGGAACGTTATGCTCGATTGTGGGTTCATGCCCCGCGATGACACGCTTGAGTGACAGAAACATGAGTCTAGGCGATGTGCTATTGCCACAAGGGGGAAAACAACGGTGCTTGTAACCGCGGTTGCAAGGATTGTTTACTTTACGCAAAGTGCTTGTTAATGCAGTTGTCTGTTTCTATGGGTTTACACTTTGGGTGGGGCTCGCAACTTAATACCAGCGAGATGTTCTGGATAGATATCTCAAGGTGGATGATTAGTAGTAGATGCGGTTGGATTTCGGTCTACTTATATTGGCGTACTTCCCGTGCTTTTGAGCCTCTTCCTTTCTTTTGTAGCATAGTTAGCATTGCGGTGCGTTCATAATCCTGTCAATTGCCCTTCTGTAATTTGTTTACCTAGCATAGAAGTTTTATCGTCTTTTGGGAGAGAGACATCACTAGTGAACATCACGTATCCCGGTCCATATCCTCATTACTGTTTCCATGCTCATTTACTTTTCTGCTTTTACTTTCAGTTGCTATCATTATCCCTTGTGTTTGATCCTTTGTGAACAACAAGACCGGAGAGATTGACAACCTCTCTGAACTTCGTTGGGAACAAAGTTATTTGTGTCTGTGTGCAGGTCCGCGTTAGTTGCGCCGCTGACACCTACTTATCATTTCTGGAGTCCTACTGGAGACAAACCTTGGTATCTTTACTGAGGGAAATTTGCTGTTGTGCTACATCACGCCTTCCACTTGGGGCTCACCAACGAAGGGCGAGAAGACTACACCCATCAACTCTCGCGCCATCAAGCAAATTTCTGGCGCCGTTGCCGGGGACTCCGAGTGCTAAGATAGGGGAGTTGCACACTACCCTTTAACTTTGTTTTTTAGTCTTGTTAGTTTACCTTTCAGTTTTTATCTTTGTGTCTTATATCAAAAATGACAAAAAAAAATCTGCCACACTTGCTTCTGCTATGGGTTCCACTGAAAACACCAAGTTGTGTGACTTCACTAGTCACAACAACCAAGACTTTATCTGCACCCCCATTGCCACACCTGCCACTTCAGCTACCTCTTATGAAATTAAACCTGCCTTGCTAAACCTTGTTATGAGAGATCAATTCTCTGGTGCTGGAGATGCTGCTGCTTTACACTTGAACAATTTTGTTGAATTATGTGATATGCAAAAGTATAAAGAAGTAGAAGGTGATATTGTTAAGCTCAAGCTCTTTCCTTTATCTTTAAGGGGAGACGCTAAAATTTGGTTTCAATCTTTGCCTAGGAATAGCATAGATTCTTGGGATAAGTGCAAAGATGCTTTTATAGGGAAGTACTACCCACCTGCTAAAATTATCCAATTAAGGAGTAACATTATGAATTTTAAGCAATTGGATAATGAACACGTTGCCCAAGCTTGGGAACGAATGAAATCTCTTGTTAAGAAATGCAGACTTTTTATGCAGGCTTGAACTTTACCTCGTGGAACCTGTTAGATTCGGCCGCGGGAGGAACCTTTATGTCAACTACACTTGGTGCTGCCACGAAGCTTCTCGATGAGATGATGACCAATTATTCCCAATGGCACACCGAACGCGCTCCAACAGGTAGGAAGGTAAACTCTGTCAAGGAAGTGACCACCCTAAATGAAAAAGCTGACTTAATTATGTCTCTACTTACCAAGCAACCCTCTATTGATTCTCATGATGTCCCTTTAAATTCTTTGGTTGCCCAAGAGCAAGTAGATGTGAACTTTATTGCTAGAAACAATTTCAACAACAATGCTTATAGGGGTAATTTTGGTAGCAATCCTAGACCATTTCCATCCAACTATGGGAACAACAACACCTACCCTAGCAACAAGAACCCCTCTTCTGAATTAGAAAACATGCTTAGAGATTTTATCACTACCCAAAAAGCCTTCAACAAGAATGTGGAAGAAAAACTAGCTAAATTAGATGATCTCTCTTTGAAGGTAGAAAGCTTAGCCCTTGATATTGAAATGCTTAAAATTAGAACCTCTCCCCTTGAGGAGAATAAGGCCACTCCTATTAATGCTATCCAATTACAAATTAATGAAAATATTAGGATGATGGCTAAACTTAAAGAAAGGTGGGCTAGAGAAAAAGAGGAAGAGGATAGAATTAAGAGCCTTCCTACACACCACACAGTTGCCACTATCCAAATTGTTGAGGACACCCAAACTATTAGCACCCAATGCACTCCTAGTCCCGTTGGACCTATTAATGCTGATGCTAATACCTCAACCAAAGATGAAGAAACTCCTATGAACATAGAGGGTTTCAAACAAGTGAGCCTAGACGACACTAACACCACCTTTGGTATTAGTGATATTGATTTTGATAGTTGCACCCTCTCAGAAGTTATTAGCTTGCTACACAAAATGTCTAGAGACCCCCACACTAGCACACTTAATCTTGCCTTCACGGAGCATATCACAAATGCTCTCATCAAAGCTAGGGAGGAGAAGCTTAGAGTAGAAGCCTCCATACCTAGGAAGCTAGATGATGGTTGGGACCCTATGATCAAAATTAAATTAAATAACTTCTCTTGCTATGCCTTATGTGATGTTGGAGCTAGTACCTCCGTTATGCCCAAAAGAATATTTGATATGTTTGAATTGAAGCCCTTTGAGCCTTGTTCTTTTGGTGTTCGTCTTGTTGATTCTTCCGTAAAAAACCTTTGGGGAAGATCGACGATGTTCTTATCATTGTCAATGACAACTATGTTCCCGTTGATTTTATTGTTATGGATATAGAGTCTGAACCTTTGTGTCCAATTATTTTGGGACGTCCTTTTCTTCGCACCGTTGGTGCGGTTATTGACATGAAAGAGGGGAATATAAAATTCCAATTCCCATTCAAAAAGGGGATGGAACACTTCCCTAGAAATAAAATCAAGTTACCTTTTGAGTCCGTTACACGGGCTAGTTATTCTCTTTCTCTTGATAAAACTTGATTCTTCTTTTGCATTATGCCTAGCTTAAAGGCATAAAAGAAAGCGCTTTCGGGAGGCAGCCTGCAACGAATTTAGGTTTTTCTTTTTTCTTTTTGTTGTGTCTTGATGTTTGTTACTACTGTAGCAACATCATTGTATCTTTATGTTTCAGCTTTGTGCCAAGTTATAGCCTCTTATGATAAGGGAAGCAAAAGTTGTGACGTGCTGTCCAGAGAACAGATTCTGTCCCTTGACAGAAAAATTCGAATCAAATCACCAGATCATCTTTTTAATCTGAGTTTTTTTACAGCGTGCTCTATACAATTGTGAAACTTCCGTATGTTCTGAGTTTTTTTATTTGAGTTGCAGAAGTGCCCCTAAAAAATTCTTTACAACCTGCTGTTCTGTTTTTCACAGATTCTTCCATGTTTTGTCTCTCCTAACTTTTGCAAACCTTAAGCTTGCTTTTTCTTTGAAAAAACTTTTTGGCACTCTTGAGAAACAGTAGCTCTTCAAGAATATCTTTATATCCAGTGGGGAAAAATTATTTTATTAAGGTTACTAACCTCTCTAATCAGCTTATGATGAGTTATGTATGAAGGGAGTTTTTAAGTGTGCGATGGAAGATGATGAAAGTAGATCCAGGAGTGTCAAGCGCTCAAGCTTGGGGATGCCCCCATGCATCCCCAATAAATATTCAAGGAGACTCAAGCGTATAAGCTTGGGGATGCCCCCGTGCATCCCCTTCTCCATCAACAATCATCAGTTCGTCCTTCGTCTCACTATATTTTTATCACTTCATGCGTTATGTGCTATGCTTGGAGCGTCTCGCTCTTGGGTTTTATTTTTAGTTTTCTTTAGCTTTGCTTGCTGTTCATAACAAGTTGGATCCCGTCTTACTTTGTGTGGGAGAGAAACACGCTCCACTTTCAATATCTAGAACACATCATAGGATTTTTCCTGCTTATGTTTTTGCTATTGTGTGTTCTTTATCTTTTCATAGCTGCTGCCATGTTTAGTCTTAGTCTGAGTTTGTCTTTAGCAAGAGCCTTGGATTTTGTTTAGTTTGTTGCTGGAACTCTTTTTAGTTTTCATGTTTATCTTGTTAAGAGAGTTGGTTGTTGCACTGAGTTGTGTCTTGTCTTGAAAGTAGGTAATTGAGGTTGCTATTAAATTCTAGTAGTAACTTGCAATAGTTTTGAGGTATTGTTGTGAGTAATGTTTGAACTTTTGGTGTCAAGAGCTCTAGCCTATTAGTGATAGGTGTCGTATTTTGGGAAATCCGTGTATATTTTTAAAACCTACAAAACTAGTTGAGAACTCTAGCTACTAGATGGATCACTAATCTTTGGAGGGATCGAATATTAGAGAACACTCACGTACCATGAGTCGAGGATGCGCAAGGATAACCAAACCCCCATACACTCCTCCTCGGGGTACTTGTCTCTTTGTGAACCTCCTTTTTAGATTGAGAGTTACCGATAATAAGTGCATGAGTTCTTTGGACTAATGTAAGTATTGAAAGTTGACACTTCCACCTTCCCATATTTTGCTAGCCTCTCCCGTGCCGTGCATTGCCTTCTTCTCACTCCGAGAGTTGGTGTCCACCTTCGCCGGTACATCCAAACCCTTGGCATGATACTCTATGTCATCATAAACCTCCTTATATCTTTCCTCAAAACAGCCACCATACCTACCTATCAAGGCATTTGCATAGCCTTTCCGAGATATATTGCCATGCAACATCCACCTCTTCATGACTTGATCTTCATGTCATACATGTTCCCGCTACACTAGCAGCGACATACATTGCATACATCATGATGGTTACATCTTCTTTATGATTTTGAGTTACTTGTAAAGTGTGAAAGATCTCCTTTACCTTCTTGTAAAATAGAGTGTTGCCCTTAAGTGAGGAAAAGATCCCAAAGTGGACAGAATAAAAGATCCCAAAGAGGACAAATGAGAGTTAAATAGAAAGAGCCATTGAGGCCAGAAAAAAATACAAAAAATAGAAAAAAGAGAAAAAGAAATAAAAAGAGAGAAAGGGGAAACACTACTGTCCTTTTGAGAGATCCACACTAGTACTCCCTTTATATCCTTGTACTCCATAGAGATGATCATTATGCATATAGCTATGTGGGGACCTTCACACTATAAAACTTGGCTTGCATATTCCAAGGATGAGCCTCCTCAAACGAGCTCTAGGTCTTCATGAGAGAGAAAGTTAGATGCACCCCCACTAGTTCCATTGGAGAGCTTCCTAGCTCGTATGTGCATCCGTTGCATGACAATCCCTACTCCTCACATCATATCTATCATTTGGCATTTCTTGCCTATGATTGTCCTCATTGATGTGAGCCTTTCTCATCCGTTTTTTCTTCCTCCTCCGCACTTCTCTCTTTGCCATCCTAAGTGTCAACTCTCGTGCTTACGCTCATCCATTGCATGAGTGCTCAAAATATTGAAAAAGGAGTGGATCAAATTGACTTGTACCTGGCTAGTGGTCTGGGGACGAGTCAAGATAAGATTCCAGAAAAAGACCGAGTGTGAAACTTTAGTAGATTGAGTTCTCAACAAATAAATTGTTTTTCTCGTATTCCCTATCCCCCTTCTTGCACCCAAACACCATTTGGAGACATTCGAGTCACGGATAGCGAGAGCTCTTGCACCTAATGTTCTTTTGTTACTTGTTTCAATGCTAATATAGACTCTTTCTTGTTATGACTTGAATTGAGTTTCTAACCTTGATTGCTTTACTTTTCAAAGTTCTTATATGCTTGCTAGCATGTCACCACAGAAATTATGCCGTTATCATTTACCTACTCGAGGACGAGCAGGAATTAAGCTTGGGGATGTTGATACGTCCAAAACGTATCTATAATTTCTGCTTGCTCCATGCATGTTTTGTGTGATATTGCTATGATCTAGATACACTTTCATACACTTTTAATCATATTTGGACTAACCTATTAACTCAGTGCACCACAGTGCCAGTTCTTGTTTTCTGCTGTTTTTCTATTTCAGTTTTCCCCCATATAAAAAGTGCCAGAAAAATTGCGAGAAAAATATAGGAAAAATCAGCGTACAGGAAGCTTCGCGAAGAGCCCGTGTGGGGCCAGAGGGGAGCCAGGGGTGGCCCAGGCGGCCACCCGGCGCGGCCCCACCCCTGGCCGCGCCTGGGGGGCGCCTGGGGCCCCTGGTCCACCTATGGCTGTCCCCCTTCGCCTATATATTCTCCGTCACGTGAAACTTCAGAAAAGAGAACCCTTTTTCTCGATCTCTCCTCTGTTCCGCCGCCGCCGCACTTCCGAGATCGGGAGCACCAGAAGACTTCTTCCCGGCACCCTTCCGGAGGGAGGGCCGACCTACGGGAGTCTCCTCTCCACCATGGATGCTCCCCGGATGTCTCGTGAGTAGTTTTCCTTGGACCATGGGTCCGTGATCAGTAGCTATGTGATGTTATCCTCCCCTCTTTGTTCTTCACGGTTTAGACCTCGTGAGCTGCCCTACATGATCGAGGAACTTTTGTAATCTTTCTGCTGTTGCTATGCTGAGTTTGATGGGATCTGATGGATTATGAGATTATGTTCAGATTGTGATTGAGTAACATATTTGGTTTTTATCTCTTATATTTTTGTTCCTAAGTAATTCTTGCATTTTATCCATTGTTGTTTATTGCTTTGTCCAAGTAGTAGGTAGTAACCCCAAGAGGGAACGTTATGCTCGATTGTGGGTTCATGCCCCGCGATGACACGCTTGAGTGACAGAAACATGAGTTTAGGCGATGTGCTGTTGCCACAAGGGGGAAAACAACGGTGCTTGTAACCGCGGTTGCAAGGATTGTTTACTTTACGCAAAGTGCTTGTTAATGCAGTTGTCTGTTTATTTGGGTTTACACTTTGGGTGGGGCTCGCAACTTAATACCAGCGAGATGTTCTGGATAGATATCTCAAGTTGGATGATTAGTAGTAGCTGCGGTTGGATTTCGGTCTACCTATATTGGCGTACTGCCCGTGCTTTTGAGCCTCTTCCTTTCTTTTGTAGCATAGTTAGCATTGCGGTGCATTCATAATCCTGTCAATTGCCCTTCTGTAATTTGTTTACCTCGAATAGCAGTTTTATCGTCTTTTGGGAGAGAGACATCACTAGTGAACATCACGTATCCCGGTCCATATCCTCATTATTGTTTCCACGCTCATTTACTTTTCTGCTTTTACTTGCAGTTGCTATCATTATCCCTTGTGTTTGATCCTTTGTGAAAAACAAGACCGGAGAGATTCACAACCTCTTTGAACTTCGTTGGGAACAAAGTTAGTTGTGTCTGTGTGCAGGTCCGCGTCAGTTGCGCCGCTGACATCTACTTATCATCGCTAGAGTCCTACTGGAGACAAACCTTGGTATCTTTACTGAGGGCAATTTGCTGCTGTGCTACATCACGCCTTCCACTTGGGGCTCACCAACGAAGGGAGAGAAGACTACACCCGTCAACTCTCGAGCCATCAACATGCATGGAGCGAGCAGAAATTATCGATACGTTTGAGACGTATCAACATGAAGAACAATGTATGTTGCATGTCAATATATCTCGGAATGGCTATGGAAATTCCATGATAGGTAGGTATGGTGGCTGACGAGGGGTGACCCCACGACTCCTACGGATGAGGGTACCTGGTGCGTATAAGGGTCGGAGGCCCGCTAGAAGCTTCGGTTGTATAGGGCTCGGCCCACCCGAAGCACCGACATAAGGAGTCCACGGCAACATGGACACCAAGACTATCTAGATTAGGCAACTGCCCTTGTAAACCTAGACGGACTCCTCGAGACCTAGCCTAGTATATAAATGCTGGGGGAGGGGACGCCTAGGACACCAAATCTCACCGCAACAATCTTGGTTTAGAGCGACTTCCGCCTTGACCACCACTGTAATTACCACCATCATAATATAATGGAGCAAGAAGTAGGGGTTTCACCGATCGAGGGCCCTGAACCTAGGTAAATCCATGTCTCCTGTTAGCCGACGGGATTACCAATCTTGCACTCTCCTCTTTACGATCTAAACCCAGGGTACCTAACCATGGGATTTTCCGAGGCCGATCCTCGTCAATTAGCGCCGACCGTGGGGAAGACGCAGGTTGTAATCATGATTTCGGCGGCCCTGCCATCAGCAATCGCCGACCCGATGACTCGAGCAAGGTTCGGTCCACTCAAAGACATCAAGATCGTCACAAGCTTCTCCGCCTCGCAACCAGATGCACCTGATCGACGAACCAGATGATCTCAGGCCTTCGGGGGCTATCGAAGCTATGTTCAACGCCGAAAAAACCACAGATCCAGAAGACAAGCTCAAGACGCAGTCGCAGAACCGCAGATGTTGGCACTCCATACACTAGATATCCAAATGGAGATCTCGTTCGACCAAGCACCCCCGCCACACCGACCCGCTCCACCAATCAAGCACCCGCAGAAGCAGTGGCTCCTAGAGACGACTCGGTAACTGATACGTCTCAAACGTATCTACTTTTCCAACCACTTTTTCTATTGTTTTGACCTCATTCTTGCATGATTTGGACGAAACTAACCCGGACTAACGCCGTTTTCAGCAGAGCTGCCTGTATGGTTTTATTGTGTGCAGCAAAATGGATTTTTAGACATCCCGGAAAATTCCCAGAAAATTACCAGAAAATCCATGCACCCGATGGGGCCAGGCGACAGAAGTGGGACCAGAGGGGAGCCCTGGGGGCCCCAGGCGCCCCCTGGCGCGGCCAGGGGTGGGGCCGCGCCCTCAGGCCGCCTGGGCTGCTCCCCCCCTCCCTTGGTGCCCTACCGAGACTCCTATTTATCCCAGTGACGAGAAAACCCCAGAACAAAAGTCGTTTTCCCAGTTTCCGTCGCGGAGCCGCCGCCACCCTCTATTCTTCTTCGGGAGGGCTAATCTGGAGGCTGATTTGGCCTCCGGAGAGGGGAGATCGTCGCCATCGTCATCAGCATCACCACTCCATCCATCCTCCATGACTTCTCTTCACATGTGTGAGTAATTCCCTGCTGTAGGCAAAGAGGATGGTAGGGATTGGATGAGTTTAATCATGTAATAGTTCGTCAGATTGTTGGGGGCATGTTGCCTATCATCTAGATTGGTGTTTATCTTCTTTGCTACAACTTGTTGTTCTTAATGCTTGTCACTTTGGGCCCGAGTGCCATGTTTTCAGATCTGAACCCTATGTGTTTTCATGAGTATATTTGTGTTCTAGATCTTATCTATGAGTTGTATGCAGCTATTATGGTCCGGAACCGGCGATCCCAAAGGTGACAGCTTGGGACACCAAAGGGGATGGTCCATGATTTGAGGATTCAGTGTATCCATTGAGTTTATTGCTTTGTTCCGGTGCTCTTTGACAGGAGTACCTTAATCTCCATAAGTTCCTTTTGGCCCCGTTCGTAGCGGGATGGTAGGACAAAAGATGTTGTGCAAGTTCTTATTGCAAGCACGCACAACTACCTACGGGATACATGCCTAATGTTTGATATTTGCCTAGATGATCTTTGCTTTTCTGTGTGCCTTGCCCCGTGTTATAATGTATTATATGTTTACTCTCATCCATGCAGCGCCCGACCATCCATCTCCCTAGCCTACAGTGTTTTCAATCCTGCTGGTTATTAGTTGTTACATTTTTTCTATTTACTTTTGCTGTTGCTATCATCACTATCATATCACCGTTACCACTTATATATTGTTGCAAGCAAGTATATTTCAGGTGCGGTTGAGTTGACAACTCAACTATTAAAGCTTATAAATACTCTTTGGCTCCCCGTGTGTCGAATCAATAAATTGGGTTAACTTACCTGCGAAGACTATCTCGATCCCTTACGCCTGTGGGGCATCAGTAACCCGACCAGGCGAGTGGTGGGATTCCGACAAAAGGCCAGATGTGTTTGCCAAGACAATTCGAGACCACATGATCCACGATGGAATTGAGCTAGATCCCATATTCCACTCTCACTCAAAGGATCACTCGAGAAAATACCGAATCATCGAAAAAGCGATGCTACAACCCAAACAACCTTAAAGCTAGGGAGTAACTGGATGCGGTGTGCACGATCCATTGTCTCTAAGAAGACGAAGGTTGGCTCAGGTCGAGTCACACACTCGGCGACTATCGACTTTTCACCGATCTCTCCAACAGACTCAGGGAGGAAAAACAACGTCAAGCCAAAAAGACTTAAGGAACAGTACCAACACCAGCACTAGCACCCAGCACAGAAGACTACTACCCGCCAGCTCGAGGACAGATATGTATGATCCAAGAAGGGCTCGTCAAAAGAGAATGAGGAAGCGAAGGCCATCCAAACCTACACGACAGCTACAATAAAAGAACCATACTACTTATGCGACTCGGAAGTCAGCATAAACTTCTCCCAAAAGAACCACCCGCCGGAAATTCCAAGACCAGGGCACGCTTCACTGGTCCTCAAAGCCCAGATAGGATGCTATGACATGCCGCGAGTGTTCATGGATGGAGGAAGCAGCATGAACATCATCTTCGCCGACACCTTGCGTAAAAATGTCAATTTCGTGTTCGGTATGGAAAAAGTCAGACATCACCCTTTATGACATAGTACCCGGCAAACCAGCCTCCTCACTAGGACGGATCAAACTGGATGTAATATTCGGAAACAAGGGATACATCAGCAGAGAGATCCTCGACTTCAAAGTGGTAGACTGGAACTCCCAATACCACGCTATATTTGGTCAACCAACCGTCGTCCAATTCATGGCCGTGCCACACTATGCATACCTCAAGATGAAGATGCCAGGACCCGCGGGGGTCATCACAGTCCACGATTTCTTCGTCAAGTCAGATCAACACGACCGCGATTTCTACCAAGTATCTGATACACTCGGAGCACGACAGGAGTTAGAAGAAATAGTAATGGTGGTAGACAGAATTTTCTTCCCACTCGCTAGTCGCAACGAGATGAAGGAAATTACTCGAGACTTCAGCGTCGACAGCGGCAACGTCGCCCATTAGGTGCACCCGACGCCCACCTACCCGAAGAACAAACGACCACCCTACTCGCATTTCTTCGTCAAGAATGGAGCATCTTCGCCTAGTGCCCAGCCGATATGCCAGGAATACCAAGGGAATTCGCGGAGCATGCACTATAGATCTATTCAAACACCAAGCCGGTAAAAAAGCGCTACGACAATTCTCTGAGCCAAAACGCAGGGCCATCGGGGAAGAGTTCAACCGACTACTCGAAGCAAAATTCATCCGAGAAACCAAGAAGGCAACATGGGCCGCAAACCCAGTACTAGTGCCAAAGAAGGACACCGACGTGCTACGCATGTGCATCGACTACAGGCCCGTCAACAAACACTGGCAAAAATATCACTTCCCCCTACCAAGGATCGATCAGATCATCGACTCCACCATAGGGTGCGATCTCCTATCCTTTCTCGACGCATATCCAGGCTACAATCAAATCAAAATGAAGGAACAAGATGAAGAACACACCTCGTTCATCACCCCATATTGTGTGTTCTGTTACATGAGTATGCCTTTCGGGTTGAAGAACGTCGGAGCAACATACCAACGGATGATGCAGGCGTGTCTAAAGAACAAATCGACAGAAACGTACAAGTCTACGTAGACGACATCGTCATCAAAACCTACAAAGAAGACACACTAATCGACGACCTCTGAGAAACCTTCGGCACACTCAACCACTACAGAATCAAGCTCAACCCAAAGAAGTGTGTACTCGGTGTCCCCGCCGGCAAAATGTTAGGGTACATGGTACCTGCTCGAGGAATCGAAGCCAATCTAGAAAAAGTCCAGGCACTTGCAAAAATACAGGAACCCATCAACATAAAAGGTGTGCCACAGCTCACCGGACGAATCGCAGCTTTGAGCAGTTTCATCAGCAGGCTTGGAGAAAAGACCCTGCCATTCTACCAGTTGCTCAGGAAAGGCGGCAAATTCGAGTGGACCGAACGCATTCGCGGATCTGAAGAAAATACTCTCAACCCCACCGATCTTAGCGGTGCCTAAGGAGCGAGAACCTTTGTATCTATACATTGCGGCTCGGAGCAATGTAGTCAGCACAACTCTCGTAGTCGAACGCATCGAGGAAGGGAAGGTACAAGGGATGCAGAGACCAATCTATTACCTCAGTGAGGTCCTCACGCGGTCTCAACAAAGATACCACACTACCAGAAGCTCGTGTAAGCGGTCGTCATGACATCGCGCAAAGTGTCACACTACTTCGACGAGCACCCAATCACAGTGGTGAGCAGTGCCCCACTCTCGGACATCCTTAACAACCCAAGCGCGACTGGACGAGTCGCATAGTGGAACATCGAGCTCAGCCCCCGCGGCCTAAAGTTCAGGCACCCGACTGCAATCAAGGCCCAAGTCCTCCCATATTTCCTGGTTGAGTGGATGGAAGTACAGTTACCCGGACCACCGGACCTCTCCAACTCCTGAAAAATGTTCTTCGACGGGTCGAAAAGAAAGCAAGGCACAGGAGCAGGAGTTATGCTAATCTCCCCCAAAGGAGAAAAACTCAGATACATACTCCAGATACTCTTCAAAAAAGCATCCAACAACGAAGCAGATTACGAGGCCCTCCTCCATGGAATGCGCATGGCAAAAGCTTGCGGCGCCACCCGCCTAATCATATATGGTGATTCAAACCTTCTCGTATAGCAGACAATGAAAGATTGCGAAGCAGTCGTAGATAACATGTCAGCATACTAAAAACTTTACAGCATACTGGAAGGAGAGTTTGACAGATGTGAGCTCAACTATGTCACCCGAGCCAACAACACAGAAGCAGACGAGCTCGCAAATATCGGATCGACCCGAGGACCAATCCCCCAGGTGTCTTCCTCGAAAGCATAAAACAAAGATCGATGAAGACCAGAACACTCAAAAAATCGGCAAGCACGATAGCCGAGAAGGGAGCCGAGCCAGAGCAAGTCCCAGCTACAAACCAAGCAAGCAACGAAGAAGGCGACAACACAACTGTTGAACAAGACGATACATCACCCGAAGGGCCAGCATGGACAAATCCTTTCCTCAAATACCTGATTCACGGTACCTTGCCACAAGATGTAGCTGAGGCACGTCGTATCAGCCGACGGTTCAATGCCTTCACCATAATCAACAAGAAACTGTACAAGCGCAACATCTCCCAGGTGCTTCAAAAGTGCATCGACGAGGAGGACGACAAGGCACTACTACTCGAGATCCATGAAGGAATCTGCAGTCATCATGCGAGCAGCCGCGCCCTTGTAGCCAAGGCCTTCCGAGCAGGGTTTTATTATCCAACTGCAATGAGAAACACTGAAGACATCGTGCGGCATTGCGTCGCCTGCCAGAAATTCGCAAGAAAACCTCATGCACCTGCATCGGAGCTCAAAACCATACCACTATCTTGGCCCTTCGCAACCTGGGGGCTCGACATGGTGGGCCCACTCAAGAAATCCTCAAAAGGTGGTCGCACACACCTCTTGGTGGCCGTCGACAAGTTTACTAAGTGGATCGAAGCAGTACCAATCACAAGCTTGACTTCTCTAACGATGGTGAACTTCATCAAATCCATCATCTTTCGGTTCGGTGTGCCACACAATATCATTACGGACTATGGTACAAACTTCATAGCGGAAGAATTACAAAACTTCTCCCAGGAGATAGGCATCAAAATCAACTATGCATCAGTTGCACACCCTCAATCCAACGGACAGGTCGAGAAAGAAAATGGGCTAGTCTGCGGGGGCATAAAAAAACGACTCCTCGCACCACTTGAGCAAGCCACGGGAAACTGGGTCGAAGAACTGCCAGCCGTCCTACGGAGTTTGCGAACCACACCCAACACCTCAACACAATTCACTTCTTTCTTCATGGTATACGGAGCATAGGAAGTGCTCCCACACGACCTCCGATTCGGCGCCCCACGCATCACCGGGTACGAGGAAGAAGAAGCAGAGGAAGCACTCCAAGAAGACAAAGACGTAGCTGATGAAGCAAGAGACACATCCCTAGCACGGTCAGAAGGGTACCAAGATAAACTGCGCACTTACTAAAGCAGCCGACTCCGCACTCGAGTATTCATCTCTGGGGATCTCATATTGCGGCTTAAGCAGGAAAAAGTTCACAAGCTCGCACCACAGTGGGAAGGACCCTACATAATCTCTAAAGTAATCGTAGGGGAGCCTACAGGTTGAATAACCCAAAGACCGACGAGGACATAGGAAACCCGTGGAACGTGTCGAACCTGCACCTTTTCTACCCATAGATTGCCTGCAGTCATCCTCGACGCCCCTTCTTTCTCGTAGTATCATCAATTTATCCTAAAGAAACTCATGTAAAAAGATCGAAACAATAAAGAATGTGTTGCGCAATACACAGTCTATGGCACTCGGGGGCTCGAGCGCGGTCCCACCCTCTCCCCCGAGGCGTTTTTTCGCTTACGCAACGATCAAACTATGGCACTCGGGGGCTCGCGCGCGGTCTCACCCTCTCCCTGGAGGAGGTTTTTTCGCTTACGCGACGACCACACTATGGCACTTTGGGGATCAAGCGCGGTCTCACCCCCTCCCCCGAGGCGTTTTTTTTGCTTACGCGACAATCACACTATGGAACTCGGGGGCTCGAGCGCGGTCTCACCCTCACCCCCGAGGTGTTTTTCGCTTACGCAACGACCACACTATGGCACTCGGGGTCTCGAGTGCGGTCTCACCCTCTCCCCCGAGGTATTTTTTCCCTTACGCGACGATCACACTATGGCAATCGGGGGCTCGAGCGCGGTCTCACCCTCTCCCCCGAGGCATTTTTTTGCTTACGCGATGACCACACTATGGCACTCAGGGGCTCAAGCGCGGTCTCACCCCCTCCCCCGATGCGTTTTTTCTCTTATGCAACGATCACACTATGGCACTCGGGGACTCGAGTGCGGTCTCACCCTCTCCCTCGAGGCGTTTTTTGCTTACGCGGCGATCACACTATGGCACTCGGGGGCTCAAGTGCGGTCTCACCACCTCCCTCGAGGCATTTTTTTTCGCTTGCGCGATGACCACACTAAAGCAGCCGGGGGGCTTGAGCGCGGCCTCACCCTCTCCCTCAAGGCGTTCTTTCACCCATACTATGGTCACACTAAGGCACTCGGGGGGCTCAAGCGCGATCCCACCTTGTCCTCCGAGGCGTTCCTTCGCTTGCGCGACACTTACACAATTTCGCCCGAGAGTTCGAGTACAAATAGCTCCCAAGATGTTTCTGATGCCGACACGACGTGTTACATTGCGACAAAATGGGTCTCAAGTATGGAATCCAACGCCCCCTCTAAGTCATTGTATCTACTATAAAATTAAGGACTCAAGCGCTTCTTCAAGGAATCGAGGGAGAAGTAAACTACACTTGGAAGATCTCCGACTCCCTCACAAAGGAAGACCCAAAAGAAATCAAAAGACGACGCCCAATTAAGAAGTTCAAACATCCGCCAAGCAACCACCAAAGAAGTCAAAGGTGACAGGTTCAAGCAAATCAATGATGAAAAAGAGGCATAGAGCCTCCGCCCAATCACACTCGATTGGCCGAAGCCTCGGGGGCTACTCCCATCGGGAGCGCTGTCGCGCACCCGATAGCATGAAGGACCCACACGGATATGAGCAGGAAGCAGGACAAAACAAAACTATCAAAGTATGCATAAGGATTTCTCATTATATATCACACTTCAAGATTACAAAGGCGACATCTTTACATCAAAAGGACTACAAAGTAGAGCACTCTAAGGAATTACGACTTCTACATGTATGCTCATGCTGAGATAATTGGGACTTCGTACAAAGCTGAGCCTCATCACAGACAAAGGGAACGACACTACCCTAAGCCTACGCGGTGAAGCTTGACTTATGGCGAGCTTATTGGCCTCGTCCTACCGGTGTGCCCTCTTCATTAGTGGCTTCACATCAGCATCCTGCTCAGAACTAGAAGAGCAAGCACCAGTAGTCGACGAGTCGGTGGCGGGGACCCAGCAGGAGAGCCCCCAAGAGAAGAAGAAAGAGAAGCAGAAGCACCCCTCCGCATCTTCAGAGCTATCACTGGACGAACTCTCCCAGCACGGCGCAAGCCGATTCTCGTTGGCTTCGAAAGCCCGAACAATGAGAGTGTCCTCACCATCGAATCGACAGAAGAAACTGTCAACTTCACGCAGGTTAAGATGACGGGCAAAATCTCTCCAACTAGAATCCAAGAAAACCAAGAAGGAGTTCTCAACCTGGAGTCCCACCCATAAAGGGCATCGGGGACAACCTTGAAGTTCTCTCCAGAGACCATCCAAACAAAGTCTAGATACATCCGCAACAAAGGAGGAAGGCAGAAAGATCCGGCTAGCAATGCGACTAAGAATACTAACGAGGGGATGATAGGTGGTTGAGTGGATACTCCGCCATCTACACTCATCAAACAACTCGTTAGCGAAACGGAGGTGATCTATATGCAGCAAACAAATGGAGCAATCAAATACAACACACAAGCAAGCTATAAACTCTAGCTCTAGCATCAATCTAACGTCCTTCTAACGTTTGCGCGGGCTAGCGGGTCCTACAGCCAGTCCTGCTCTGATACCAAGCGTTTTGGCACCCCGGCTCAGAGGACCGGAACGCCCCGTGCTCCAGCCCAGATATCAAGTCTTCTGGAACATGGCACTGCTTGATATAGAACTGAACAACTTTCTATTAATAAATATACGGGTACAAAGGGTTTATTACAACGCTGGCGGAACGAGACGGAGAACAAGCTTACTCCTCAAGCTCGCCACGGATCTACATCAAGCAGCAGACTAACTCTCTAGCAGCGGAACATAACTCGGTAGCGGAACAACGACGAGGTGATGAACTCCACTCCACAGGGACACTGGCTGGGACACCTTCTATCTCGCAAACACCGAGAACGTCATCCTACTCGTCCGAAGCACGGCCTGCAAATCTGGCATGACACGGCAGGTCAGTACATAGAATGTACTTGCAAGCTCACAACAACCACGCACCAAGGCAAAACAATAACATGGCAAGAGGTTAAGGTATATTAATGAACATCATGCAAGCAGATAATCATCAAGCATATCATCAATATATTATAAACATTTTATCAACATTACGACTAATGCACCATCAATCATCGTTTAAGGTCGCATGGACCCCACATGATCACCGCACGATCATGTGGCTTACCTCGGAGTCCTTACCGACTCAAGCACCGATCATCGCATGACCGACAACTTATCATGCTCATCCAACAGAACTCATGTTGATCTCAGTGTGACCTACTGTGAACTGTGTCCAATACCGTAGACTCGGCTATTAGACTAGATTTGTGTAACACTCTGCAGAGTTTGTGCGCTTTACCCAAACTATGGAGTCCCTCCTCCATCCAGTACCTTGGAACGTCTCCCATGAGTGGACTAGGATTTCTCCAACGAGACCGTGCTACCGGTGACTCCCCTTACCGCATCACCCGACATACTTCGCAAGTCATGCCTTGGGTAGCCCCGTGTCCTCCAGACACACCAGCCATCGCATGGCAACTGACCGTCGCACGGTCCATAAACTTTGTCCCAATAGGGGACGGGCCCAAAACATACCTGGCTCTCAAGACTACCACTTCCTACCTGATCAGGGTAGTCCGCGTGCGCATAGCCTTCCCTACTTGGTGACACGCATAAGATAAACCACCGATAGACCGAGCCAAGGCCTTCCCATACAGGCGAGTGTGGCTGCACCAGATAAGCTCAGTTCGGTGGCACCTGATCAACTTGGCATGTAACGTGTCTTCAACAACAACCACAAGCATCAGGTGCAACATGAGCATTCATATAACATTATCATGCAATACGTGGGGAACAATCCAACGTACAATTATAGTTGTATCATTTCAAGCACGTTTATATGATTAACTTAACCAGGTTAAGGATGATCAACATGGTATCAACATGATATTAACATCTAGCATTATCATGAGCATGGTGGAGATTACAATGCATAAAAGCATAGCATCGATAACTTGATCAAGCATGGACATATCATAATAAAGGAATGTCATGGATGTCATGGGTTCAACATATCATGAATATAACATGGCAGTACGGTAATTAAAACATAGCATAATAACAACATGATCACGACATATCACAAGAGTTGTATCACCGAAGGTTAAAGCATTTTTAAAACACATCAAAGTTTTACGAAGGTGCAACAGAGGTTGTGGCTTGCCTTTACCAACGAGGTGTAGGGAAAAGCTCTAGGGTCTTCAACACCACAAAAGCCCTGAAAATATTTTATAAAAAGACACAGAGAAAAATGGGTCAAACTCCACTTTTGTTTGACCAACAAGTAACAACATCAAAACATGGCATGAAACATGTGCCAAAATTAAGAGGAGCTTAATACGAAACCAACGCAAAAAGAATCACCCCGTTTGGACTTACGGTTGAGCAGATATGAGGGAAACGGATCGGGGGCTGGTTTTTGGCAGAAATACGCTTTCGGTGTGGAGAAAGCATATTTCGGGCAGAAGAAGAGGAAAATGCGCCTTCTGTGATTGAAAGCGTATTTCAGGCTGAGGTTCTGCTGGAGTGCGCTTTCCAGGTGGGAAAGCGTACTTTTGGAAAACCGCCACCACTGAAACAAAACGGGCCCGGGGCGCTGACGAGCGGGGCCCGCTGGTCAGTGTATCCTTCCCTTCCTCTGCTTCCTCTGTTCTCCTTCTCCTCTCCATGGACTCAGAGACAGGGGATGGTGAGGCCGAGCTGGGCGCCGGTGAGGGAGGACGTGGGCAGGCTCGCTGGGGAAGGGGCAGGGCGCGGGGCTCCGGGGCACGACGGATGGCGGTTGCGGCGCTGCCCGAAGTGGCCAGCAGCGATGGCAACCACGACGGGGCGCGGCGGCCATGCGGCCGGGCCGGCGAGGCTGCGGGCAGCGACTCCAGGGAGGGATTGGATGCGGGGGAGGCTTAGGGTGGCGAGGGGTGTGGTGCTGGTGCGGCTAGGTGGAGAGGGAGAGCCCCGGGTGGCTCGAATTTGGCCGAGGGAGGTGGTGGCCGTGGGCGACCGTGGGGAGCAATGGCGGCTCCAGCCAGAAAATTGGAGAGGGGGAAGTGTCCAGGAGGGAGTGGGGAGGTGCTGCATGTTCTCTGGAGGGCTCGGGCGAGCTCTATTTATAGCCATGGCGAGGAGGAGGATGAGTACGGCCACGACAGCGTGAGCTGGCAAGCATCATGCAGCGTCGAGGAGGTTCGAGAGGGATCGGGAGGAGGGCACAAGGAGCACGCGGCGACGGAAAGCCGGGCGGTGCGGCGAGACAAGGAACTAGGCGACAAGATGCACTGGTGCGCGAGGTGGACGTGTCGGGCACGCGCGGAGTGCGGCCAGAGCACGCCATGTGCGGCTGAGAGCGCGGCCACCAAGGGGAGATTCATTTGGGGAGGGTTTTATCGTGGCCAAACATGTCTAGGGGAGGGGCTTTCTGGAGCTGATCATAGTGGTGTTCCTGGCTGGCCAAATGGTGTATTGTGTTGAGCTCTATCTCAAGGATAAGGTTGATGCAACAAACTTGGAGCAGAGGCATTGCTCACATGGTGGGGAGGGGGGGGGGTGAGGTGGTGCCAGGTTGTCTTCTGGCTTTGGGGTGCAAAGGACTAGTGGTCTGGAAAGTTTAGGGTCAAATGGGTCAATGCACATGGCACTTCCTTTGCAAATGTGGCATTGGGACTGAGAGTGTTTGTACTGTGGTATGGCTTGCACATTGCTCCCCTAAGTATGATTTTTGGCTGAGCTTAATCATACATCAGGGTGAGTGGATGTACCAAGTTTGACCTAAAATGGAGCAATGTAGATAGTACTTCCTTTGCAAATGTCCAAATAGGCCAGAATGCAAAGTTGAAGCTAGCATCTCATAGATTTTATGGAATTGGCTGAAAATTTGTGGAGTGAGGTTATTTGGTGGTGTTCACATGTGTATAAAATTTCATGGCCATTGGACAAGCCTAGCTAGCACTTTCTTTATAAGGTGCCTGCTGACCAGAAACTTCAACATGATGGTGCACACGTATGTTTTATTGGGTTTGGCTCAAACTTGGTTTAGTGGAGTATTTTGGGTGTGGGAATAGGCACAAAAAGTTTCAAGGCAAATGGGATCCCGTGTCATGCACTTGCTTCACAATGCCCCCTTGCTGCATCCAAACGTTGGGAATTTATGGTGGGAGTTTGGCTAGGCAAAATGTGGTGGTATTTTGTGTAGGCCAATGATATGATCATATGAGATTTCGCAAAAACTTTCACCAGCAATGGATCAAGAGAAATGGCACTCCCTTCACAAAGCTCCAATCTGCCCCCTTAGACAAATGAATTTTTCTAGAGGAAAAATTCACTTGGGCCATGCAATGTTTTTGGATAATTTGGCAAGATATGGCATAAAGAGAATGTGGGAATTATTTGGGGATTTTGGAGCAATAAAAATATGGGTTGCTTCACAAACCTCAAATAATAGGAATATCCCTTTTATTGGAAAAGGAATATATGGTTTGAATAAAATGGTGGCTTGGATGGGATGGATCAATGAGATGACATGGGAAGGGCTTGGAAATCATGGGCTACTTGAGCATGGAAAGAAAATATGCTCAAGTTTCAAGTCCAAAGAGGTGTTCAAAACCAAATCAAATGGCAAATCGAGAAATAAATCAGAAAAGTTTTTGGAAAAAGAAAGTTCCAAAATCCAGGATGTCACAAACCTACCCCCCTTAGAAAAATCTCGTCCTCGAGATTTGGTTGCTCAGGGAACCATTTCAAACTTCCCGTCCTTAGGGAACTCATTGCTTCTATGATTTCCCTTTTTTTGCATACTATTTCCTCACTGGCATCAAATATCTCTGGCTCAGGGGACTTGCTTCACCCAATCTATATATCTGACTGGACGTTCTTCATGGCCTTATCAGATCCTTTCCTGCTGACTGCCATCCTTGTGTCTGTTGACTTGTCTGATAACGGGCCTCCCTGTCATAGACTGAGTGCTGACGATACCCATATTATTCTCGTGGTACCTCGGGCCTTATCTGCGGCACGGTCTTGAATCCTTTTGTGTTGACCTCTTCGAGAAAAAGAGCTTGGCCTTCACGGGTAATTGATATCTTAGGCTGATTACAGTTGTGGTGTTCCATGGTGCGGGACTTTAACTGACGACACATCGGGCTGCATCACATTGCTTTTGGCTGGTCCATGATGAGTATGAATCTTGGTCGGAGCAAAAATTCTGAATGTTTCCCCATGCTGAGATTCACTTGTCCTGCTGCCATATCCATGGGTGGCGATAGACCATGTTACGCTCCGACGCAGTCCTCATAGTCAAAGTGCTGAGCTGGGTAGGTGATCTTCGGCGAAGCAGACTGGGGTATCTCGGCAGAACGGACCATTCCAAACTTGAGTAACTGCTTGGGCTGACGGGCTGGGTACACGGTCCTTTGCCCATCGAGTGAGATTTCTTTGTTGTAGATGTCCATTGTGATCCATATGGCTTCCACTGATCGAGGCAGAATTTGACCTTAAGGTCCATACGCTTCATGCTTTTGCCTTAATTGTCGGTCTCGCAAGAGTTACATACTTTTGACGCCTCGCGAGGGGCTACGCTTATTCTTGCAGCATATATTGCCGCGAGATTCTAACTGGGCCATGCCTGTCTACCCTGGGTCTTGTTACTATGGCAATCATCTTCTTGTGCTGGCTTCACCTTCGTCAACATTCTTTCTATTGTACTTCTTTCATAACGGCTTATTATTCTGTCGGCATCTTCTTCTGAGACAGACGGGTTACCTTCACCATTTGTCTTTTGGCTCATCCTGATAATTTTGGTGACAATGAGTAGGGTCTCAAGATTATCCTTCTTCGGGGCCTTGTCGGACTTGAGGAGCTGACCCTCATGATTGGGACCAGATTCAATGCCTCATTGCCTCCTTTCCTCAGGGTGCTTCTTCATGACTTTGTTAGTCTTTTTTCCAGGCTGAGATGTATATCTGATTCTTCTGCTGACTTGTCTCCCGAGAGTTGCGGTCCTTTATAGCTTTCCACGTGAATACTCTTTCTTGATTACGAGCATGGTGGTATCCACACCAAGGTAGCTTGCGTCCTTGAGAAGAAGTGTCCATAGAGTGTGCGGGTCCTGACAATGCTGAAGGCTTTACTGCCTTTGAATACCTGGCTTTCTGACAATACCATTGCAGGTATGATTACGTGTCGAGGAAGAGTGGGTAGCTTGTCTGCGAAGCTTGGCCGGGGTAGCTTGCTGGTGAAGACTGGGTGTCGTACCTCAGAAGTTTTCTCTGGTGGTGTATCGAGGAAGGCGGGGTGTCGTACACGGGAGGCTGCCTTGATAGCTTACTGACGAAGACTGGGTTGCCCTGCCTCGGAAGCTTTCCTAATAGCTTGCTGAAGAGATCAGATTGTCTTGTCCCTGAAGTTTGCCTTTGCGTTGAGGGAATACCGGTTCCTTGTATTGAAATTTTTGCGGCTGATCACTGTTGATAGCTGGGTAGCTTGTACTGGAATCCATCCATGGGGCATACTGAGCATGACTGGGTGTCTTGCACCGTAAGCTTCACTCTATGACTTGTGGTGTACAGTTGAATGGCTTGGCCGAGCGGATATCCCGATAGCGTACCGAGGAAGACTGATACATTGTACATGTCGGCTATGCCGGGCATCTTGTTGCAGAAGGCTGAGGTTCCTTATGGCCGAAACTTTCCCATTATGACGTGGGGACAAATCTGAGCGCGGTGTCTGCCAAATTACTGACTGCTGGCTTGTTAGAGGGAAACATTCTCCCAATCATTGTGTTGCTGGATTCTGACTTCATGATACATTTTGACTGTCTTCCAGCATATACTGAAATAACTTGCATTGGACAGGATTGTAGCTGGTGTGTGTTGTGCCTCAGACATTTACACTTTCCTTTGCTTGAATATTCGCGGCTGCCGTAGTTGACGCCGACTCGCTTCTCATGAGGGCTTCAGTTGCATCCATACGTGAGCCACATAGTTCAATGCAGTCGGGTATGAGTCCCTTCTGACTTGCTGATTTCCCAATTCCTTGCGGCCTTTCACTGATGAAATCTTCATGGCCATAACGGTTACCGGAATGATGCTGTCTTGATTTGAAAGTTTATCCAGGCAGAACTCATACTGGATCTCAATATTCCCACTGCCTTCTGTGTGAATCCTTCTTGACTTGGTATCTTCATGATGCTTTGCGATCTGTCACTGAGTCTTCGAGGTGTGCGGGGTTATGAGCAACTTTCCATCGTGGTGGATAAGGTGACATCAAAGAACCAAACGAAGACCGAAATGAAAACCAACGAAGACACCCACGGAGCGAAGATCGACAACAATCGATAGAAGAATCACTTCAAAAGCGGTAGTTGACGACCATCCGAATCCCTTGCATAAAACTGTTAAATAACCCAGTAGCCACAAGAACGGCCATTACAACTCAGATCTGGGACGTTTACTGGAATAACTCAAGCACTGCTCAAGACGGCCTACCAAGAATCAGCTCAGAGCATAAGACAACGTTGATTAATAAGAATGCAGAGGTCCCCTAAGACGGCCGAGAAAACAGCTCAGAACATAGGGTCTCCACTGCGAAGAAGAACTCAACAACTGCTCGAGACGGCCGAGAAAACAGCTCAGAACACGGGACGGTTGTTGAAAAGAGAAATGAAAATTAGGCATCCACCCCGGACGGTCGGCAATGAATCAACTCAAAACCAGGCGTGGTGCCATTATCCAAAATAAAGCGAGCAAGGGTTCGTCAGAGTCACACACTACCTGCAAGACATCTTTTTTAAACACCGAAGAATCAAATGCCAGATTGACGAAGGAATTCGACGAAGCGAAGATCAATAGTACAGACAGTACATCCGATTACAGGGAGACATATCATAAACTACTGCTAGCACATCATCAACTAATATGCAACAAACAACATGAACTACGACTTATGCGAGACTTAGGCGCTATGGTCCATCGACGGGTTGCCGGAAGCAGGGGGATCTGGCAGAGGAGTTGTCGAAGCCAAGGCTGCGGCAATCATCCTTCTTGCTTCCCTTGCATCACTGACCAGCTCGACGAGGAGGACGTACTCGGCGACCATGTAGCGAGACATACAGGTCACCGCGTCGTCGGTTTCTGTAAGAGGCCTGGGAAATCCTATCTGCTGAGGATTTGAGATCAAGGTGGGATAGAAATGAAAGGCACGATCCTGATACATCGCGATCTCCTGCTCGCGAAGACCGGCGAGTCCTGCCAGAGCAGCTAGCTGAACGACACGATCTTGGGTCGGGCCGAATCCTCCTTGGAAGTCGTAGGCGCGCAGGCCGACGAGAAGGTTGACTACTATGAGGACCTTGGCACGGTACTCGAGCATCAATCCTCCGATTGGAATCGGGGTCACCTGGTATCGCGAAATCTCTCCGTTGGGGTAGAGAGTCCACCAAACGTCGGCGAGTAGATGGGCAAAGCTAGATGATGAGGGGGAGGATAGGTGGTCGAGTGGATACTCTGCCATCTATACTCATCAAACAGCTCGTTAGCGAAAAGGAGGTGATCTATATGTAGCAATCAAATGTAGCACACAAGCAAGCTATAAACTCTAGCTCTAACATCAATATAACGTCCTTCTAACGTTTGCGCGGGCTAGCGGGTCCTACAGCCAGTCCTGCTCTAATACCAAGCGTTGTGGCACCCCGGCTCAAAGGACCGGAACGCCCCGTGCTCCAGCCCAGACATCAAGTCTTATGGAACAAGACACTTCTTGATAAAGAACTGAACAACTTTCTATTAATAAATATACGGGTACAAAGGGTTTATTACAACGCTGGCGGAGCGAGACGGAGAACAAGCTTACTCCTCAAGCTCACCATGGATCTACATCAAGCAGCAGACTAACTCTATAACAGCGGAACATAACTCGGCAGCGGAACAATGACGACAGTGATGAATTCCACTCCACAGGGACATTGGATGGGACACCTCCAAGGTCACAAACACCGGGAACGTCGTCTGTAACAGCCCACATGTAATAAGTGCAAACACCATGTATTTTACTTTCTCTGTTGGACTTGTAACTTGGCATGGTGGAGGTTCATATCATTTCATGTGATGATTTAAATTGGCTTGAGATTGGAGCCAGTTTGGGTTGGTATCTTTTGCATCCAAAGTGGTTCAAGAAGGGTACTGTTGGATTTTTCCTTGTCATTTGATTACTCCTCTTGATCCCAAACTTGGCCTAGCCATTTCATTTCATGTGACAAGGGTTTTAAAACCCTCGAGACATTTTTGCCACCAACAAAAACAGTAGCCCTAGTTCAAAGTGTTTTGAATTCAAAAACAGGGCCACATTTTTGTTGTTGCCAAAATTGGTCAAACCACTGTTGAAAAATCTAGAAAAATGCAAGGAGTAAGAATTTCAAACTCATGGAATTTTGAACCTTTTATTTTTCTCTCAAAAACTCTTCAAAGTCCTTTTCTATTTAATTTTAAATAGAAAAACGTACTGTTTTGCTTGTGGAGATTTTTCACTGCATGCAAAAATGATCAAACCAATTTTGGATGATCAAACATCTTTTTAGGGGATTTGTAAAAATGTTTGGAATATTTTTCCTTTGTCCCTATCTTTTCTTTTCTTTTTCTTTTGCCTGCTGTCCAAATTCTTTTCTCCAGCAGGCTTCTTTTCTCTTTTTCCTTTTCCAGTGCAAGCCCAGCCCAACTTCCCTCAGCCCGCAGCCCAACTGGAGACCTTTCCAGCGAAGCGGTACGCGGTTTCTTTCTCAGCCGTTGGATCTGGATCGGGCGCACCGTGGTCGTCGTCTTTCCAGCGAGGCCACGGTCCCCTCCCTCTCTCTCTCACGGCTGACGCCGGCATCGACGTCGACGCCGTCGACGTGGACAGGGGGCCTTCCCCTTTATAAGGAGAGCATCAGAAGCCCCCTCGCGAACCCTAGGTCTTGTTCCCCCCTCCAATTTTCCGCCGCCGCCACCGGGTTCGTCTCCAAGACCTCCCCTGTTCCGCCGGAGCCGAGCTCAATTCGCCGCCGTGCTGCAACATTCTTGGGCTAGCGCTCGTCTGCGTCGTCGTGGAGCGTAACTCGTTTCGTTTCCGTGGCCAGGTCGAAGCAGGGATCAGCGAGGCGTCTCCGCAGCAGAAGCAAGCCGCCGCGGACCCCCTTCGTCCCCGGCGACGCCCGGTGACCTCTTCCTCCTCTACGGCCGGGCTGGGACGCGCGATGCGACCCACAAGGTGAGCGAGCACCACCGCCTCAGTCCGTAGCATAGCATGCCAGTTCATCCACGATAGCAGAAGCCGTTTGCCGCGTAGATCGTCGCCGGCGGGAAGTCCGTGGTCACCGTGCCGTGGCACACCTCGGACGACCTCCCGCGTGGTCTGCGAGCGTCCAGTGCGCGTTTTTGGCACCAAAGGAGCCTCCTTTCTTCGTTGCCGCTTTCGAATTCGCGTGTCTGAACCCTGCGCAACTCTGTCAGACAGAACCGCCGTGAGATTCAGGCGAGCAGGCCATCCGCTCCGGTGAGCTTCAAGTCGCGGCCGGGGCAGCTACGTGTCCGTGGCACTGCCCTCTCGCGACTGCAAGCAAGGCCGTGGCCACCGGCGCCGTGTGCTCGTCGCACGGTACGCCGGAAGTAGGAGGCGCGACACGTCTGAAGGTGAGGTTCAGATTCGCCGCAGCAGCTCTGTTCCGACGAGATTAGCGAGCAGTAGGGCTAGAGTTAGAGGCCATGGCGTGCGTCGTTGTGTTCAGCTAGGTAACCTCTCGGATTCATCCCATGGCGGGGTGGCCGGAGCTGGTCTGTACGCGACGCGAGGTTCGCCGCAATGAGCGTCGCCGTCGTGGTTCAGAACGACAGGTGTTTGAAGTTCAGAGAACCAGAACACTGAACCTTACCTAGACTGCGTGCTGTATCTGTTCAGAAGTCGAATCACAGCGCAGTGGTAGCGAGCGTGGAGATGAGCGAGACGTCGCGGGTTCGAATCCCACTCAAACCCCCCCTTTTTTTTGATTTAAACGTGAGGCTGACGCCTGGACCCCGCTGGTCAGTGAGCAACCCGAGTGGGCTGAGCCCAATTGCGGGCCAGAGAGCTGACATGGGCCGGTTTCGCTAAAACCAGCCCATGGAGCTATCCCAGCTCTTTTCTTTTTAATTTCTTTTCTTTTTTCTTTATTTCTTTTCTGTTTAAATTCAAATTTGAATTTGATTCCAAATTCAAATCTGAGTTTGAACATCCTTGGTAAATTTGGACTTTCCATATAGGAATTTGGGGTACTGTGAGCTACTGAACACAGTGGTGATAGTCATTTTTGTATCTGACCCCTTCTAAATTGGAGTTGTGTCATTTTGCAAATAAACCCCTTTTTGTTTTTCTTTATTTTTGGAAATTGGTTCAAGTTTAAAATTACCCATGTCATATATGATTTTGGGTAGTTTTGCACAAGGAGTTGCATGGTGATAATGTTTTCATCAACTGAACCTTTTCAAAAATTCATGAGGTGCAATTTTGCACTCAGCCCCCTGAACTTCAGTTGAATTTGCAACTGCCTTTGCAAATTCAAATGGAGGCATATCATATATGTTTTTGGGGTGTTTTTCTGCAAGGAGTTCAGCAGTGATGTTTCCATTTTGTGTTGAGCAACTTTTGAGACAAGGTGAGATCACCTGGTTCAGAAGCTTCCTGTCTGTCTGTCTACAACATCTCAGCTTCAGTGCATCTGAAATGTTGTTCATCTGATCTTTTCAAGGCAGTTCCATGCCATCTTTTTCTCCAAGTCAGCCTCAACAGATTGTCTTATGCTATGTGGCTGACCTTCAACAATTGTTGCACCTTCTTAAGTGTCAATTTCACCGACACTACTCCGTCTCCGGAATCATTGTTTTTACTTTCATGTTATTTAATTTCTTGCAATGCTTGTTGATCTTGTCATGCTATCATGCTATCTACACCTAAGTTAAGGCTCAGACCAAAGCCATTACATAGTAAATAAATTGCATATGGAAGTGATGACTTGTCGTCATCACCTTCATTTAAACTTGACTAGACAGGGTCATATCATGTAAATAAAACTTGAACATGCCATCCTTGTTTGAGTTGCTTCAGTTGCTCACTTGTGTGCCTTTTCCTGCCGGTACCTTACGTTAGCACCTGAGACCGCCGAGGAGACTTACGTGGAGCTGTCCGACACCGAGCCCGAGGGTACCGTGAGTGCTGCTTCGACTACCTTACCAGGCAAGGGGGAGATCTGCGTCATTACTTTATAACTTTCTGCTCATGCCTAGCTGTAGATCTAGAACGTTATTGTTTGATCCTATTTACATTATATGCCATGTCTAAACCCATACAGCCATGATCCCCACATCCCAGCAAACTATTGTTCTGCTAAGTTACCGCTGCTCAGCCATTGCTTAGCATGGATAGAAAACTTGCTGCTTACCCTATACATTTATGGTTGGGATATCATGCTATAAAAGAAGTTGGTTGATATTTATTATTGGTAAATGATGTTAATTTATATTCGACGAAAGGTGGAAGGCTGGACTATTCCCGTCTAGTGCTTTGTTCCATTTGAGTCACCTAGGACCCGAGTTCCGGGTATTGTGTTTCTTGACGAACGTGCCTAATCGTGTGTGGGGTTTTATGGGGCCCCCTTGTCTTACCTACCTAGCTTCATACAATCTAGTGGTGGCCCAAGCTGATTTATATTTGCAACGTGTGTGTGCTGGTTGGATCCCCAGTTGTTTCCAAACCAAACTAGGGCCAGGAGGACATAGTTTCTTGGCTGGCCCAAGACTGACCGGCGAGGGCCCGGTCCCCATGTGAGGCTTCACCGGTAACCCAAACCCTGTTGATACGGAAGAGGCCGATCCGAGAGCGTGGCCAGATCCCGGATTGGATGTCGACTCCCCGGGGGCCACCCGGATATGTGTGTTGTTAGTTAGAGGGACTCTGACGTTCCGGAGTTTCAGGCGCTTACCTAGCCAAGTGGAAACCGGGCGTATACGCGACGTCTATAATGGACAGTTGGTACACCCCTGCAGGGTAAATCTTTTCGAAAAGCCGTGTCCGCGGTTACGGACTACTTGAGACCTACTCCTTGTTCATAGAATAACATCAATGAAAATCATGCTATAAAAACTTAACAAACCGTGTGCGTACCTTGGTTGTCTTTCTTCGTCCAGGGGGACCGAGAGAGAAACGAGGTTGTGTTATGTTTGCGTAAGTAGGTGGATAGCTGACTTACGACACGTTTGTCGACGTAACTTCTTGGATCTCATCTTTATTCCGATAGAACGTGTAGCCACCATATATGCTAGTACGGCTACAAACTGTCTATACTTGTACCTTGCCTGTAGCGTTAGTTATTCCGTAACGATATGTTCTAACCCCCGTTTACTTTTCCGCCTTTACCGCTTTGCCTGATCGGCCGCTGCAGTGGACTACTACCTCGACCCCAGCACTGGACGATACTTCGTGGAGTTGTCCCCGGAGGATGACGACGAGTACGACTACTCCGACCAGTAGGATCCTTAGTTGGGCTCAGACGTTCCCGTGGGTGGATTTATGTGTAGCCCTCTCTAGGGAAATTTGTATCTTGACCGTACCCGGTCCGACTTTGCTTCCGCTTGATGTACTGATAAGATGTATTCATGAGATGTTATATATTCTAGACAGTGGCATTGTATGCCCTGCTCTATTATCTCCATATGTATTTCCTTTCTTGTAGAGTTAGGTTTTTGTACCTGTTGTCGAGAATCCGGCAGCGACACGAGTGCGAGTGTCGTGCGCCAGTGGCGTTTGATGCGCTTCTAACTCCTACCGGACGCGAAAGCGACTAGTTAGAGTTAGTACCGCATCAGGGGCCTTACAACTTGGTATCAGAGCAGGACTGACTGTAGGACCCTTTACTGGCCGAAGTTGAGTCTAGAAACTATTTTGGTAGTTATATAGGATTTTTTTTTCGGAGAGTAGGACCTCTTTCTGTTTTCTCCTTATCCCACCCTCCCACCCCTTTTTCCGTGAGGAAGTGAAACGATGTTTTGTCTCTGCAACTTATCCCCTTTCAAAAATCTAGGATCTCGTTTACATGAGACTCCGATTCCTCTATAATGTTCTGCTAGCGACGAGATGTGTTGGCGTCTTTGAGACCACTGAGCCGCCACTTGGGGTTGACTGCTCTACCTCGCTTACGGCGTACCCCAGGTGAACCGTCCATACAGGATTGGCGGGCATCCTAGGGTAATATGGATGTGGTGTCTTTCCCCTATGGACGACCGTGGTGGCGGGCCGCTCAGGGCAGATGTCTCATTGTGCAGGTTTCCAACCGCTCGTATATATTGTTGTGTGCTCGCTAGCACATTATTATATTGGATTCGGATGTTCTTGGGTTGGGAATTCCAGTAGCACCTAGTTATCGACTTTCCGGGTTAACCTTGGTGGAATTTCAGCCTTCGGCTTTCTCATACCTCATGAGGAAGTTTTGTTGTCAATTTTGCTTTAACTCTGGTTACTTCAAAGATTCGTTCATGTTCTCATAAGTGTTCCTGTATACAGGATGCCAAGAGCGAACATGCCGCCGCCAGAGAACCCTATCCTTGGGGAGGCTGTAACTGCAGTGGCTCAGGGCACAGCTGCGATCCTTCAGATGCTGCAGAACCAGGGTGCTCAGAGGAATGATCGTCCACAGTACACCACACTGCAGCAGTTCCTTGCGATCAGCCCACCCAGGTTCTCCGAGGCTCGAGACCCACTAGAGGCGGATGACTGGATTGCAGAGATCAAGAAGCACTTCAAGGCCAACACCGTCAGACCCGTCGACTACGTCACCTTCGCCTCCTTCCAGCTCCAGGGTGCCGCAGGCAGTTGGTTCTCGACGTACAAGGAGAACAAGGGTGAGACAGAGATCACGTGGGATGACTTCGTCAAGGATTTCAGAGCTGCTCATATTCCCAGTGGACTGATCGAGAGGAAGCGCGAGGAGTTCTTAGCTCTGAGGCAGGGGGACAGGTCTGTGCAGGAGTATAACCTGGCCTTCGTCAGGCTTGCCAGGTACGCTCCAGAGGAGGTCTCGTCAGAGACCAAGCGCATTGCCAGGTTCCGCGGTGGTCTTGCCCCGGACATCAAGTATGCGCTCACCTTGTCCACGCCGAGCCTGTTCTCAGAGTTCGTCGACCAGGCTATCAGACAGGAGTCAGCTGAGGCAGAGCGTTCCGCAGAGAAGAGGAAGCAGAGAGAGCACAGTTCAGCAGTGATGATCCACAAGAAGGCCAAGTCCTGGGCTGCAGAGTCACAGCCTCAGCCGCAGCGTCAGCAGTTCCAGCCGAGGGGGGCAGTTGTCCGCACTTTTGCCCGCCCTCCCGTCCCAGTGCAGCACGGACCTCGCTCTACTCCACCACACGCGAGGCCGCCTGCTCCACAGGGCCAGCCCAGACCAGAGATCACGTGCTTCAAGTGTGGCAAGCCGGGCCACAAGTCTCCGCAGTGCACCGACCCTCGTTACGCCAGGCTGCCTCCGCCCCCACCTCGCTCTACACCGAGCAACGCGATGGTGCGGGCCCAGCCACGAGCACTCAGGGTGAACAACGTGACTGTGGCAGAGGCTCAGCAGTCGTCCGAGATTGTGCTTGGTAGGTTGCTTGTATGTTCAGTTCCAGCTTCAGTGTTGTTTGATTCCGGGGCTTCCCACTCTTTTGTGTCAAGAGCTTTCGTTGAGCGTGCCGAGTTACACCCTCAGGGTTTGTCTCAGCAGTTGTCTATTGTTTCTCCGGGTTCCAAGACAAACTCCACTGCTTTTGTTCCAGATGTGGAGATCTCTATCCAGGGTGCTATCTTTTCAGCATCAACGATAGTCTTGACCCGTTCCGACATTGATGTCATCTTGGGCATGGATTGGCTTGTCAAGTACAAGGCCAAGATTGATTGCCCGTCCAAGACCGTGTTGCTGACGCACGATTCAGGCACAGAGATTTGGTACACTTGTGGCTCGACAGCAGAATCAGCACAGTTGTACGCTCTGAACGCTGGAGTTGCTCCATTGATCGAGGAGGTCAGAGTTGTTCGAGAGTTCGCAGATGTCTTTCCAGAGGAGTTGCCAGGTATTCCACCAGTGCGTGCTATTGAGTTCGTGATCGAGCTAGAACCTGGTACACAGCCGATATCTCGGCAGCCGTACAAGATGTGTCCGGAAGAGCTGATTGAGTTGAAAGAGCAGTTGGTGAAGCTTGAGAAGGATGGGCTCATTCGTCCGAGCACTTCCCCTTGGGGTGCCCCGTGTCTTTTTGTGAAGAAGAAAGATGGTACTAGTCGGTTGGTTCAAGACTACCGTGGTATCAACAAGAAGACGATCAAAAACAAATACCCTCTGCCCAACATCAATGACTTGTTTGAACAGTTGCATGGAGCAAAGGTGTTTTCAAAGCTTGATCTAAAGATGGGGTACCATCAGATTCGTGTCTGTGAGGAGGACATCCCCAAGACAGCTTTCCGCACTCGATATGGTCTGTACGAGTTTACGGTCATGACGTTTGGCTTTTCAAACGCACCTCCCACGTTCATGAGGGCCATGAACTATCTCTTCCAAGAATGGCTAGACGTGTTCGTACTCCTCTACCTCGACGACATCCTTGTCTTTTCTAAGTCAGAGGCTGAGCATGAGGAGCATCTCAGAATGGTGTTGCAGAAGTTGAGAGATCACCAGTTTTATGCCAAGTTTTCCAAGTGTGAATTCTGGATGAACAAGGTCAACTTTCTTGGCCATGTCATTTCCTCAGAGGGCATTGCTGTTGACCCAGACAGAGTCCGGACGATTCAGGATTGGACTCCGCCGAAGAATGTCAAGCAGTTGAGGAGCTTTCTTGGACTTGCAAGCTATTGCAGGAAGTTTGTCGAAAATTTCTCCAAGATAGCAAAGCCGATGACCGAGCTGTTGTGCAAGGGCAAGAAGTACGTTTGGTCACAGGCTTGCCAGGCAGCTTTTGATGAGTTGAAGATAAGGCTGACCACAGCTCCGATCCTTACGCCGCCAGATGAGTCACAGCCGTTTCAAGTGTTCTGTGATGCCTCGTTGAATGGCCTTGGCGGAGTATTGATGCAGGGAAAGAGAATTGTGGCGTACACCTCCAGACAGTTGAAGCAGGCTGAGAGGAACTATCCGACCCACGATCTTGAGCTGGCTGCAGTGATTCATGCGTTGGTTACTTGGCGACACCTCCTCCTAGGGAGGAGGGTTGATGTGTTCACTGATCACAAAAGCTTAAAGTACTTGTTCACGCAGCCTAACCTGAACTTGAGGCAAAGGAGGTGGCTCGAGACTATTACTGAGTACTCTGTGGATATTCAGTATACGCCTGGCAAGGCGAATGTCATAGCTGATGTGTTGAGCCGCAAGGGTGATTGCAACACTGTCCAGGTGCAGAAGATACACCCTGATTTGTGTGAGGCCTTTCGAAGGCTCAATCTTGAGCTAGTTCCAGCAGGCTATCTAGCCAACCTTGTGGTAGAGCCCACTATCCGTGAGAAGATTCGTGAAGCTCAGTCTGGTAGTTCGATGGTTCAGAAGGTCAAGCAGGGTGTTGCCGCCTCAGTTCCGAAGTACGGTTGCTTTTCAGTGCATAATGACGGCACCGTGATGTTCGAGGAGAGAGTTGTTGTTCCCAAAGAGGGAGGTCTCAGAGAGGTCATATTGAGAGAAGCCCATGACTCAAAGCTGTCTATCCACCCTGGTAGCACCAAGATGTATCATGACCTCAAGCAGAGCTTTTGGTGGACTCGTATGAAGCGGGATGTTGCCCGTTTTGTCTCCCAGTGTGATGTGTGCAGGAGAGTGAAGGCACAGCATCAGAAGCCGGCATGGCTACTTCAGCCAATTGAAATTCCGGAGTGGAAATGGGATCACATTGAGATGGATTTCATCACCGGGTTTCCTCTGTCGCAGAAGAAGAACAATGCCATATTCGTTGTCATTGACAATCTCTCCAAAGTTGCCCATTTCTTTCCAGTGAAGGACTCCATTTCAGCAGCTCAGTTGGCGGATTTGTACACCGCACGAGTTGTATCTTTGCATGGCATCCCCAAGAAGATCAGTTCTGATCGAGGCAGTCTTTTCACCTCCAAGTTCTGGCAGGCCTTCCAAAAGGCCATTGGTACGACAGTGTTATTCAGTACCGCTTATCACCCTCAGACCAGTGGGCAGGTTGAGCGTGTGAATCAAATTCTTGAGGACATGTTGAGGGCATGTGTCATCTCGTTTGGCATGAAGTGGGAAGAATGCTTGCCGTATGCTGAGTTCTCGTACAACAACAGCTATCAAGCAAGTCTGCAGGCAGCGCCGTTTGAAGTGTTGTATGGTCGCAAGTGCAGGACACCTTTGAACTGGTCCGAGACAGGCGAGAGGCAGCTGTTCGGTCCAGATGTGATCCAAGAGGCAGAGGACACAGTGAAGATTGTCCGGGAGAACCTGAAGGCAGCACAGTCTAGGCAGAAGGCCTATTATGACAAGAAGCACCGTGGTGTTGACTTCAAAGTTGGTGACTTCGCATACCTCAAAGTGTCTCCACTTCGAGGCACTCACCGCTTTGGGATCAAAGGCAAGTTGGCTCCCAGGTTCGTGGGTCCGTTTCGCGTTCTTGAGACTAGGGGACCTCTTGCGTTCCGCCTCGAGCTTCCAGACAGTTTGGCCATGGTGCATGATGTGTTCCACCTGTCTCAGTTGAAGAAGTGTTTCAAGCAGCCAGAGCAGGCAGTGGACTTGGGCGAGATCCAGCTCAGTGCGGATCTTTCTTACTCAGAGCGTCCAATCCGTGTTCTTGACTCGTCAGAGCGCAAGACTCGCAACAAGACCGTCAAGTTCCTCAAGGTGCAGTGGGAACATCACTCGGAGAAGGAAGCAACGTGGGAGCATGAAGATCATCTCCGTTCCGAGTATCCCGAGCTTTTTCTTGCTTAGATCTCGGGTCGAGATCCTGTGTTGGTGGGGGAGAGCTGTAACAGCCCACATGTAATAAGTGCAAACACCATGTATTTTACTTTCTCTGTTGGACTTGTAACTTGGTATGGTGGAGGTTCATATCATTTCATGTGATGATTTAAATTGGCTTGAGATTGGAGCCAGTTTGGGTTGGTATCTTTTGCATCCAAAGTGGTTCAAGAAGGGTACTGTTGGATTTTTCCTTGTCATTTGATTACTCCTCTTGATCCCAAACTTGGCCTAGCCATTTCATTTCATGTGACAAGGGTTTTAAAACCCTCGAGACATTTTTGCCACCAACAAAAACAGTAGCCCTAGTTCAAAGTGTTTTGAATTCAAAAACAGGGCCACATTTTTGTTGTTGCCAAAATTGGTCAAACTACTTTTGAAAAATCTAGAAAAATGCAAGGAGTAAGAATTTCAAACTCATGGAATTTTGAACCTTTTATTTTTCTCTCAAAAACTCTTCAAAGTCCTTTTCTATTTAATTTTAAATAGAAAAAGGTACTGTTTTGCTTGTGGCGATTTTCACTGCATGCAAAAATGATCAAACCAATTTTGGATGATCAAACATCTTTTTAGGGGATTTGTAAAAATGTTTGGAATATTTTTCCTTTTTCCCTATCTTTTCTTTTCTTTTTCTTTTGCCTGCTGTCCAAATTCTTTTCTCCAGCAGGCTTCTTTTCTCTTTTTCCTTTTCCAGTGCAAGCCCAGCCCAACTTCCCTCAGCCCGCAGCCCAACTGGAGACCTTTCCAGCGAAGCGGTACGCGGTTTCTTTCTCAGCCGTTGGATCTGGATCGGGCGCACCGTGGTCGTCGTCTTTCCAGCGAGGCCACGGTCCCCTCCCTCTCTCTCTCACGGCCGACGCCGGCATCGACGTCGACGCCGTCGACGTGGACAGGGGGCCTTCCCCTTTATAAGGAGAGCATCAGAAGCCCCCTCGCGAACCCTAGGTCTTGTTCCCCCCTCCAATTTTCCGCCGCCGCCACCGGGTTCGTCTCCAAGACCTCCCCTGTTCCGCCGGAGCCGAGCTCAATTCGCCGCCGTGCTGCAACGTTCTTGGGCTAGCGCTCGTCTGCGTCGTCGTGGAGCGTAACTCGTTTCGTTTCCGTGGCCAGGTCGAAGCAGGGATCAGCAAGGCGTCTCCGCAGCAGAAGCAAGCCGCCGCGGACCCCCTTCGTCCCCGGCGACGCCCGGTGACCTCTTCCTCCTCTACGGCCGGGCTGGGACGCGCGATGCGACCCACAAGGTGAGCGAGCACCACCGCCTCAGTCCGTAGCATAGCATGGCAGTTCATCCACGATAGCAGAAGCCGTTTGCCGCGTAGATCGTCGCCGGAGGGAAGTCCGTGGTCACCGTGCCGTGGCACACCTCGGACGACCTCCCGCGTGGTCTGCGAGCGTCCAGTGCGCGTTTTTGGCACCAAAGGAGCCTCCTTTCTTCGTTGCCGCTTTCGAATTCGCGTGTCTGAACCCTGCGCAACTCTGTCAGACAGAACCGCCGTGAGATTCAGGCGAGCAGGCCATCCGCTCCAGTGAGCTTCAAGTCGCGGACGGGGCAGCTACGTGTCCGTGGCACTCCCCTCTCGCGACTGCAAGCAAGGCCGTGGCCACCGGCGCCGTGTGCTCGTCGCACAGTACGCCGGAAGTAGGAGGCGCGGCACGTCTGAAGGTGAGGTTCAGAGTCGCCGCAGCAGCTCTGTTCCGACGAGATTAGCGAGCAGTAGGGCTAGAGTTAGAGGCCATGGCGTGCGTCGTTGTGTTCAGCTAGGTAACCTCTCGGATTCATCCCATGGCGGGGTGGCCGGAGCTGGTCTGTACGCGACGCGAGGTTCGCCGCAATGAGCGTCGCCGTCGTGGTTCAGAACGACAGGTGTTTGAAGTTCAGAGAACCAGAACACTGAACCTTACCTAGACTGCGTGCTGTATATGTTCAGAAGTCGAATCACAGCGCAGTGGTAGCGAGCGTGGAGATGAGCGAGACGTCGCGGGTTCGAATCCCACTCAAACCCCCCCTTTTTTTTGATTTAAACGTGAGGCTGACGCCTGGACCCCGCTGGTCAGTGAGCAACCCGAGTGGGCTGAGCCCAATTGCGGGCCAGAGAGCTGACATGGGCCGGTTTCGCTAAAACCAGCCCATGGAGCTATCCCAGCTCTTTTCTTTTTAATTTCTTTTCTTTTTTCTTTATTTCTTTTCTGTTTAAATTCAAATTTGAATTTGATTCCAAATTCAAATCTGAGTTTGAACATCCTTGGTAAATTTGGACTTTCCATATAGGAATTTGGGGTACTGTGAGCTACTGAACACAGTGGTGATAGTCATTTTTGTATCTGACCCCTTCTAAATTGGAGTTGTGTCATTTTGCAAATAAACCCCTTTTTGTTTTTCTTTATTTTTGGAAATTGGTTCAAGTTTAAAATTACCCATGTCATATATGATTTTGGGTAGTTTTGCACAAGGAGTTGCATGGTGATAATGTTTTCATCAACTGAACCTTTTCAAAAATTCATGAGGTGCAATTTTGCACTCAGCCCCCTGAACTTCAGTTGAATTTGCAACTGCCTTTGCAAATTCAAATGGAGGCATATCATATATGTTTTTGGGGTGTTTTTCTGCAAGGAGTTCAGCAGTGATGTTTCCATTTTGTGTTGAGCAACTTTTGAGACAAGGTGAGATCACCTGGTTCAGAAGCTTCCTGTCTGTTTGTCTACAACATCTCAGCTTCAGTGCATCTGAAATGTTGTTCATCTGATCTTTTCAAGGCAGTTCCATGCCATCTTTTTCTCCAAGTCAGCCTCAACAGATTGTCTTATGCTATGTGGCTGACCTTCAACAATTGTTGCACCTTCTTAAGTGTCAATTTCACCGACACTACTCCGTCTCCGGAATCATTGTTTTTACTTTCATGTTATTTAATTTCTTGCAATGCTTGTTGATCTTGTCATGCTATCATGCTATCGACACCTAAGTTAAGGCTCAGACCAAAGCCATTACAACATAAATAAATTGCATATGGAAGTGATGACTTGTCGTCATCACCTTCATTTAAACTTGACTAGACAGGGTCATATCATGTAAATAAAACTTGAACATGCCATCCTTGTTTGAGTTGCTTCAGTTTCTCACTTGTGTGCCTTTTCCTGCCGGTACCTTACGTTAGCACCTGAGACCGCCGAGGAGACTTACGTGGAGCTGTCCGACACCGAGCCCGAGGGTACCGTGAGTGCTGCTTCGACTACCTTACCAGGCAAGGGGGAGATCTGTGTCATTACTTTATAACTTTCTGCTCATGCCTAGCTGTAGTTCTAGAACGTTATTGTTTGATCCTATTTACATTATATGCCATGTCTAAACCCATACAGCCATGATCCCCACATCCCAGCAAACTATTGTTCTGCTAAGTTACCGCTGCTCAGCCATTGCTTAGCATGGATAGAAAACTTGCTGCTTACCCTATACATTTATGGTTGGGATATCATGCTATAAAAGAAGTTGGTTGATATTTATTATTGGTAAATGATGTTAATTTATATTCGACGAAAGGTGGAAGGCTGGACTATTCCCGTCTAGTGCTTTGTTCCATTTGAGTCACCTAGGACCCGAGTTCCGGGTATTGTGTTTCTTGACGAACGTGCCTAATCGTGTGTGGGGTTTTATGGGGCCCCCTTGTCTTACCTACCGAGCTTCATACAATCTAGTGGTGGCCCAAGCTGATTTACATTTGCAACGTGTGTGTGCTGGTTGGATCCCCAGTTGTTTCCAAACCAGACCAGGGCCAGGAGGACATAGTTTCTTGGCTGGCCCAAGACTGACCGGCGAGGGCCCGGTCCCCATGTGAGGCTTCACCGGTAACCCAAACCCTGTTGATACGGAAGAGGCCGATCCGAGAGCGTGGCCAGCTCCCGGATTGGATGTCGACTCCCCGGGGGCCACCCGGATATGTGTGTTGTTAGTTAGAGGGACTCTGACGTTCCGGAGTTTCAGGCGCTTACCTAGCCAAGTGGAAACCGGGCGTATACGCGACGTCTATAATGGACAGTTGGTACACCCCTGCAGGGTAAATCTTTTCGAAAAGCCATGTCCGCGGTTACGGACTACTTGAGACCTACTCCTTGTTCATAGAATAACATCAATGAAAATCATGCTATAAAAACTTAACAAACCGTGTGCGTACCTTGGTTGTCTTTCTTCGTCCAGGGGGACCGAGAGAGAAACGAGGTTGTGTTATGTTTGCGTAAGTAGGTGGATAGCTGACTTACAACACGTTTGTCGACGTAACTTCTTGGATCTCATCTTTATTCCGATAGAACGTGTAGCCACCATATATGCTAGTACGGCTGCAAACTGTCTATACTTGTACCTTGCCTGTAGCGTTAGTTATTCCGTAACGATATGTTCTCACCCCCGTTTACTTTTCCGCCTTTACCGCTTTGCCTGATCGGCCGCTGCAGTGGACTACTACCTCGACCCCAGCACTGGACGATACTTCGTGGAGGTGTCCCCGAAGGATGACGACGAGTACGACTACTCCGACCAGTAGGATCCTTAGTTGGGCTCAGACGTTCCCATGGGTGGATTTATGTGTAGCCCTCTCTAGGGAAATTTGTATCTTGACCGTACCCGGTCCGACTTTGCTTCCGCTTGATGTACTGATAAGATGTATTCATGAGATGTTATATATTCTAGACAGTGGCGTTGTATGCCCTGCTCTATTATCTCCATATGTATTTCCTTTCTTGTAGAGTTAGGTTTTTGTACCTGTTGTCGAGAATCCGGCAGCGACACGAGTGCGAGTGTCGTGCGCCGGTGGCGTTTGATGCGCTTCTAACTCCTACCGGACGCGAAAGCGACTAGTTAGAGTTAGTACCGCATCAGGGGCCTTACATCGTCCTACGCGTCAGAAGCACGAACTACAAATCTTGCATGACACGCCAGGTCAGTACATTGAATGTACTTGCAATCTCACAACAACCATGCACCAAGGCAAAACAATAACATGGCAACAGGTTAAGGTATATTAATGAACATCATGCAAGCAGATAATCATCAAGTATATCATCAGTATATTATCAACATTTTATCAACATTACGACTAATGCACCATCAATCATCGTTTAAGGTCGCATGGAACCCACATGATCACCGCACGATCATGTGGCTTACCTAGGAGTCCTTACTGACTCAAGCACCGGTCATCGCATGACCGAAAACTTACCATGCTCATCCAACAAAACTCATGTTGATCTCAGTGTGACCTACTGTGAACTGTGTCCAATACTGTGGACTCGGCTATTCGAATAGATTTCTGTAACACTCTGCAGAGTTTGTGCACTTTACCCACACTATGGAGTCCCTCCTCCATCCAGTACGTTGGAACGTCTCCCAGGAGTGGACTAGGATTTCTCCAACGAGAACGTTCTATCGGTGACTCCCCTTACCGCATCACCCGACATACTTCGCAAGTCATGCCATGGGTAGCCCCATGTCCTTCAGACACACCAGCCATCCCATGGCAACTGACCATCGCCACGGTCCATAAACTTTGTCCCAATCGGGGACATGCCCAAAACATACCTGGCTCTCAAGACTACCGCCGCCTACATGATCAGGGTAGTCCGCACGCGCATAACCTTCCCTACTTGGTGACACGCATAAGAGAAACCACCGATAGACCGAGCCAAGGCCTTCCCATACAGGCAAGTGTGGCTGCACCAGATAAGCTCAGTTCGGCGGCACCTGATCAACTTGGCATGGAATGTGTCTTCAACAGCAACAAAAAGCATCTGGTGCAACATGAGCATTCATATAACATTATCATGCAATACCGATGGCTTCTCTCCCCTCGTTGGTTACCCAAAGTGGAAGGTTGAGATGTAGACAACAGCAAATTTCCCTCGGTGAAGATACCAAGGTTTGTCTCCAGTAGGACTCTGACAACGACAGGAAGGTGACAACGGCGCCAGAAATTAGGCGGTTGACGTGGACCTGCACACACAACAGAGAACTTTGCTCCCAACGAGTTCAGAGAGGTTTTCAATCCCTCCGGCCTTGTTGTTTACAAATGATCAAACGCACGGGATCATAATGTTAGCGATTGAAAAGGAAATAAAGTATAAAATAAATAGTGGGTGTAAATAGTGTGGAAATATGGACCGGGGTCCCATGATGTCTCTCTCCCAAAAGACGATAAAATAGCCATGCGAGGTAAACAAATTACAGCTGGGCAATTGACATGATTATGAGCGCAAACCAATGCTAACTATGATATGAAGAAATGAAGAGGCTCAAAAGCATGGGCGGTACGCCAAGACAAGTAGACCGAAATCCATCTGCATCTACCTACTAATCATCCACCTTGAGATATCTATCTAGAACATCTCACTGGTATTAAGTTGCGAATCCCACCCAAAGTGTAAACTCAAAGCAACAGACAATTGCATTAAAGAACTTCTCGTAAAGTAAACAATCCTTGCACCCGCAAGTACAAGCACCGTTGTTTTCTCCCTTGTGGCAACAACACATCCCCTAGACTCATGTTTCTGTCACTCAAGCTAGTCATCAGGGGACATGAACCCACAATCATGCATAACGCTCCTGATACGTCCAAAACATATCTATAATTTCTGCTTGCTCCATGCATGTTTTGTGTGATATTACTATGATCTAGATACACTTTCATACACTTTTGATCATATTTGGACTAACCTATTAACTCAGTGCACCACAGTGCCAGTTCCTGTTTTCTGCTGTTTTTCTATTTCAGTTTTCCCCCATATAAAAAGTGTTAGAAAAATTCCGAGAAATTATAGGAAAAATCAGCGTACAGGAAGGTTCGCGAAGAGCCCGAGTGGGGCCAGGGGTGGCCCAGGCGGCCACCCGGCGCGGCCCCACCCCTGGCCGCGCCAGGGGGTTGCCTGGGGCCCCTGGTCCACCTCTGGCTGCCCCCCTTCGCCTATATATTCTCCGTCACAGGAAACATTAGAAAAGAGAACCCTTTTTCGCGATCTCTCCTCTGTTCCGCCGCCGCCGCGCTTCCGAGATCGGGAGCACCAGAAGACCTAACCTCGGCACCCTGCCGGAGGGAGGTCCGTCCTCCGGTAGTCTCCTCTACACCATAGATGCTCCTCGGATGTCTCGTGAGTAGTTTTCCTTGGACCATGGGTCCGTGATCAGTAGCTATGTGATGTTCTCCTCCCCTCTTTGTTCTTCATGGTTTAGACCTCGTGAGCTGCCCTACATGATCGAGGCACTTTTGTAATCTTTCTGCTATTGCTATGCTGAGTTTGATGGGATCTGATGGATTATGAGATTATGTTCAGATTGTGATTGAGTAATATATTTGGTTTTTATCTTTTATATTTTTGTTCCTAAGTAATTCTTGCATGTTCTCCGTTGCTGTTTATTGCGTTGGCCAAGTAGTAGGTAGTAACCCCAAGAGGCAACGTTATGCTCGATTGTGGGTTCATGCCCCCCGATGACACGCTTGAGTGACAGAAACATGAGTCTAGGGGATGTGCTGTTTCCACAAGGGGGAAAACAACGGTGCTTGTAACCGCGGTTGCAAGGATTGTTTACTGTCAATTTCCCTTCTGTAATTAGCATAGTTAGCATTGCGGTGCGTTCATAATTCTGTCAATTGCCCTTCTGTAATTCGTTTACCTCGCATAGCAGTTTTATCGTCTTTTGGGAGAGAGACATCACTAGTGAACATCACGTATCCCGATCCATATCCTCATTACTGTTTCCACGCTCATTAACTTTTCGGCTTTTACTTTCAGTTTCTATCATTATCCCTTGTGTTTGATCCTTTGTGAACAACAAGACCGGAGAGATTGACAACCTCTCTGAACTTCGTTGGGAACAAAGTTATTTGTGTCTGTGTGCAGGTCCGCGTCAGTTGCGCCGCTGACACCTACTTATCATCTCTGGAGTCCTATTGGAGACAAACCTTGGTATCTTTACTGAGGAAAATTTGCTGCTGTGCTACATCACGCCTTCCACTTGGGGCTCACCAACGAAGGGCGAGAAGACTACACCCGTCAACTCTTGCGCCATCAAGCAAATTTCTGGTGCCGTTGCCGGGGACTCCGAGTGCTAAGATAGGGGAGTTGCACACTACCGTTTACCTTTGTTTTTTAGTCTTGTTAGTTTACCTTTCAGTTTTTATCTTTGTGTCTTGTATCAAAAATAAAAAAAATATATATATATAGTATGTCTAGTTCCTTACTTGCCAATCAATGTCTAACTTCTTTGAAACTAGATCTTATTGGCATGGAGGATTCACCGAGGATCAACAAGAATATTACAAGGAATACCGCTTGTCTCAAAAATGGATACACTTATGGAGACTCATACATCAATCGTATGAGTATGCTAAAAACTTGTGCTCAATATATAATATATCTTTCTGCAGGGATGAATCTTGTTGCTTTATGAGGCACAAAAACCTTGCTTTCCAATGTGAGTACAATGAGGATGAAACCTTAGCTTCTTATGCTAAGGGAAATTATGATTTTTATGATGCAGAACAAATAGAAGAATTTGTTGCTTTTAAGGGTGCCTATGAAATTACTTCTTTTCTTGAAAATATTGATGAAGCCCCTTACAAATATGAGAGTCTTGCTATATTTAACTATTGTTTGGAAAATTATGATGCAAATTATTATATTACTGATCATCTTGAGAGAATCTCTCCCCAAAAGGAAGAGACTAATGTTTTTCAGGACCCTATAGAAGAAGAAATTACTGAACCTGAAAGCTCTTTGGATGAAGAAGAGGAGGAGAGTGACAAAAAAAAGGAGGAAGAATGGAGCCATCCATGTATACCTTCTAATGAGAGTAACTCTTTGACTCTCACCTTATATGAGTATTATGATCCTATGGATTCTTTTGAAATATCCCTTTTTGATGAAGTTGATGCCTTCTATGCTTATGGCCGTGATGCCACTATGGATGATGCTTATGGATATGAACTTGCTATAGTTCCTCATGTTAAGCATGAAATTTTTGCTATCGCACCCACACTTGAGTGTCCTATTATCCTTTTAAAATCTCCAACTCTGGGGAATTTTCCTCTTATCAAAGCTCAATGTGATGGGTTGCATTTATCTTATGATCCTAAAAACCGTGTTGAAAAAAATACACGTGTGCTTGTAGGTCATGAACAATATGATTTATATGATAGTTAAATTCTTGATGTTGTTCATGATATTAATGAAAATTACTTTGAGAGAGGAAAGTTTGGTTATAGAAACTTCCATGCGACAAAAACGCCTCTCTCTAAACTGAAACTTTCGAAGTTGTTCTTGTTCCACCTTCCTATGCATTTCACTTTGTGCTTCTTTGATTTATTTTCTTACAAGATGCCTATGCATAGGAAGTGGGTTAGGCTTAAATGTGTTTCAAATTTGCTTCTTGATGCTCTCTTTTGCTAAAATTCCCATTCTCTTGTGAGAGCATCTTTTATAATCTTTAAGCCTAGCTAATGGCTCTAAAGAAGCGCTTTTGGGAGGCAGCCCGCAACGAATTTAGGTTTCTTTTTGCTTTTTGTTGTGTCTTGATGTTTGTTACTACTATAGCAACATCATTTTATCTTTATTTTTCAGCTTTGTGCCAAGTTATAGCCTCTTACGATAAGGGAAGAAAAAGTTGTGACGTGCTGTCCAGAAAACAGATTCTGTCCCTTGACAGAAAAATTCGAATCAAATCACCAGATCTTTTTTTTATCTGAATTTTTTTGACAGAGTGCTCTATACAATTGTGAAACTTCCGTATGTTCTGACTTTTTTTATTTGAGTTGCAGAAGTGCCCCTAAATAATTCTTTACTACCTGCTGTTCTGTTTTTCACAGATTCTGCCACGTTTTGTCTCTCCTAACTTTTGCAAACCTTAAGCTTGCTTTTTATTTGAAAACACTTTTTGGCACTCTTGAGAAACAGTAGATCTTAAAGAATATCTTTATATCCAGTGGGGAAAAATTATTTTATTAAGGCTACTAACCTCTCTAATCAGCTTATGATGAGTTATGTATGAAGGGAATTTCGAGTGTGCGATGGAAGATGATGAAAGAAGATCCAGGAGTGTCAAGCGCTCAAGCTTGGGGATGCCCCCATGCATCCCCAATAAATATTCAAGGAGACTCAAGAGTATAAGCTTGGGGATGCCCCCGTCAATCCCCTTGTCCATCAACAATCATCAGTTCGTCCTTCGTCTCACTATATTTTTATCACTTCATGCGTTACGTGCTATGCTTGGAGCGTCTCGCTCTTAGGTTTTATTTTTAGTTTTCTTTAGATTTGCTTGCTGTTCATAACAAGTTAGATCCCGTCTTACTTTGTGTGGGAGAGAAACACGCTCCACTTTCAATATCTAGAACACATCATAGGATTTTTCCTGCTCATCTTTTTGCGGTTGTGTGTTCTTTATCTTTTCATAGCTACTGCCATGTTTAGTTTTAGTCTTAGTTTGTCTTTAGAAAGAGCCTTGGCTTTTTTTTAGTCTGTTGCTGGAACTCTTTTTAGTTTTCATGTTTATCTTGTTAAAGAGAGTTGGTTGTTGCACTGAGTTCTGTTTTGTCTTGGAAGTAGGTAATTGAGGTTGCTATTTAATTCTAGTAGTAACTTGCAATAGTTTTGAAGTTTTGATGTGAGTAATGTTTGAACTTTTGGTGTCAAGAGCTCTAGCCTATTAGTGATAGATGTCGTATTTTGGGCAATCCATGTGTATTTTCAAAACCTACAAAACTAGTTGAGAACTCTAGCTACTAGATGGATCACTAATCTTTGGAGGGATCGAATATTAGAGAACACTCACGTACCATGAGTAGAGGATGCGCAAGGATAACCAAACCCCCATACACTCCTCCTCGGGGTACTTGTCTCTTTGTGAACCTCCTTTTTAGATTGAGAGTTACCGTTAATAAGTGCATGAGTTCTTCGGTCTAATGTAAGTATTGAAAGTTGACACTTCCACCTTCCCATATTTTCTTAGCCTCTCCCGTGCCGTGCATTGCCTTCTTCTCACTCCGAGAGTTGGTGTCCACCTTCGCCGGTACATCCAAACCCTTAGCATGATACGCTCTGTCATCATAAACCTCCTTTTATCTTTCCTCAAAACAGCCACCATCCCTACCTATCAAGGCATTTCTATAGCCTTTCCGAGATATATTGCCATGCAACATCCACCTCTTCATGACTTGATCTTCATGTCATACATGTTCCTGCTACACTGGCAGCGACATACATTGCATACATCATGATAGTTAAATCTTCTTTATGATTTTGAGTACCTTGTAAAGTGTGAAAGATCTCCTTTACCTTCTTGTAAAATAGAGTGTTGCCCTTAAGTGAGGAAAAGATCCCAAAGTGGACACAATAAAAGATCCCAAGAGGACAAATGAGAGTTAAATAGAAAGAGCCATTGAGGCCACAAAAAATACAAAAAAATAGAAAAAAGAGAAAAAGAAATAAAAAGAGAGAAAGGGGCAAAACTACTAATAGAGATGATCATTATGCATATAGCTATGTGGGGACCTTCACACTATAGAACTTGGCTTGCATATTCCAAGGATGAGCCTCCTCAAACGAGCTCTAGGTCTTCATGAGCGAGCAAGTTAGATGCACCCCCACTAGTTCCATTGGAGAGCTTCCTAGCTCGTATGTGCATCCGTTGCATGGCAATCCCTACTCCTCACATCATATCTATCATTTGGCATCTCTTGCCTATGATTTTCCTCATTGATGTGAGCCTTTCTCATCCTTTTTGTCTTCCTCCTCCGCACTTCTCTCTTTGCCATCCTAAGTGTCAACTCTCGTGCTTACGCTCATCCATTGCATGAGTGCTCAAAATATTGAAAAAGGAGTGGATCAAATCGACTTGTACCTGGCTAGTGGTCTGGGGACGAGTCAAGATAAGATTCCAGAAAAAGACCGAGTGTGAAACTTTAGTAGATTGATTTCTCAACGAATAAATCTTTTTTCTCGTATTCCCTATCCCCCTTCTTGCACGCAAACACCATTTGGAGACATTCGAGTCACGGACATCGAGAGCTCTTGCACCTAATGTTCTTTTGTTACTTGTTTCCATGCTAATATAGACTCTTGCTTGTTATGACTTGAATTGAATTTCTAACCTTGATTGCTTTACTTTACAAAGTTCTTATATGGTTTCTAGCATGTCACCACAGAAATTATGCCATTATCATTTACCTACTTGAGGACGAGCAGGAATTAAACTTGGGGATGTTGATACGTCCAAAACGTATCTATAATTTCTGCTTGCTCCATGCATGTTTTGTGTGATATTGCTATGATCTAGATACACTTTCATACACTTTTGATCATATTTGGACTAACCTATTAACTCAGTGCACCACAGTGCCAGTTCCTGTTTTCTGCTGTTTTTCTATTTCAGTTTTCCCCCATATAAAAAGTGCCAGAAAAATTCCGGGAAAAATATAGGAAAAATCAGCGTATAGGAAGCTTCGCGAAGAGCCCGAGTGGGGCCAGAGGGGAGCCAGGGGTGGCCCAGGCGGCCACCCGGCACGGACCCACCCCTGGCCGCGCCAGGGGGGGCGCCTAGGGCCCCTGGTCCACCTCTGGCTGCCCCCCTTAGCCTGTATATTCTCCGTCACGGGAAACTTCAGAAAAGAGAACCATTTTTCGCGGTCTCTCCTCTGTTCCGCCGCCGCCGCGCTTCCGAGATCGGGAGCACCATAAGACCTCTTCCCGGCACCCTTCCGGAGGGAGGGCCGACCTCCGGGAGTCTCCTCTCCACCATGGATGCTCCCCGGATGTCTCGTGAGTAGTTTTCCTTGGACCATGGGTCCGTGATCAGTAGCTATGTGATGTTCTCGTCCCCTCTTTGTTCTTCATGGTTTAGACCTCGTGAGCTGCCCTACATGATCGAGGCACTTTTGTAATCTTTCTGCTGTTGCTATGCTGAGTTTGATGGGATCTGATGGATTATGAGATTATGTTCAGATTGTGATTGAGTAATATATTTGGTTTTTATCTTTTATATTTTTGTTCCTAAGTAATTCTTGCATGTTCTCCGTTGCTGTTTATTGCTTTGGCCAAGTAGTAGGTAGTAACCCCAAGAGGGAACGTTAGGCTCGATTGTGGGTTCATGACCCCCGATGACACGCTTGAGTGACAGAAACATGAGTCTAGGGGATGTGTTGTTGCCACAAGGGGGAAAACAACGGTGCTTGTAACCGCCGTTGCAAGGATTGTTTACTTTACGCAAAGTGCTTTTTAATGCAGTTGTCTGTTGCTTTGGATTTACACTTTGGGTGGGGCTCGCAACTTAATACCAACGAGATGTTCTGGATAGATATCTCAAGGTGGATGATTAGTAGTAGATGCAGTTGGATTTCGGTCTACTTATTTTGGCGTACTACCCGTGCTTTTGAGCCTCTTCCTTTCTTTTGTAGCATAGTTAGCATTGGGGTGCGTTCATAATCCTATCAATTGCCCTTCTGTAATTTGTTTACCTCGCATAGAAGTTTTAACCTCTTTTGGGAGAGAGAAATCACTAGTGCACATCACGTATCCCGGTCCATATCCTCATTACTGTTTCCACGCTCATTTACTTTTCTGCTTTTACTTTCAGTTGCTATCATTATCCCTTGTGTTTGATCCTTTGTGAACAACAAGACCGGAGAGATTGACAACCTCTCTGAACTTCGTTGGGAACAAAATTATTTGTGTCTGTGTGCAGGTCTGCGTCAGTTGCGCCGCTGACACCTACTTATCATCTCTGGAGTCGTACTGGAGACAAACCTTGGTATCTTTACTGAGGGAAATTTGCTGTTGTGCTACATCATGCCTTCCACTTGGGGCTCACCAACGAAGGGCGAGAAGACTACACCTGTCAACTCTCGCGCCATCAGCTCCCTCTTGGAGTCACTACCTACTACTTGTCCAAAGCAATAAACAGCAACGGAGAACATGCAAGAATTACTAAAGAACATAAATATAAAAGAGGAGAATCAAATATATTACTCAAACAAAATCTAAACATAGTCTCATAATCCTTGAGATCCCAGCAAACTCAGCATAGCAACGGCAAAAATATTACATATGTGCCTCGATCATGTAGGGCAACTCACGAGGTCCAAACCATGAAGAACAAAGAGGGGAGGAGAACATCACATAGCTACTGATCATGGACCCATGGTCCAAGGTGGAGTACTCACGGTAAATCCGGGAAGCATCCATGGTGGTGGAGAAGCTCCCGGAGGTGGTTCCTCCCTCCGGTAGGGTGCCGAGAAGAGGGCTCCTGGTGCTCCCGATCTTGGAAGCGCGGCGGCGGCGGAACAGAGGAGAGATCGCGAAAAAGGGTTCTGTCCTCGAGGGTTTCTGGACGAGTGGGATATATAGGCAAAGGGGGGGTAGCCAGAGGTGGACTAGGGGCCCCATGCGCCCCCCTGGCGCAGCCTAGGGGGTGGCCGCGCCAGGTGGCCGCCTGGGCCACCCCTGGCTCCCCTCTGGCCCCACTTGGGCTCTTCCCGAAGCTTCCTGTACGCTGATTTTTCCTATATTTTTCCCGGAATTTTTTGGCACTTTAAGTAATGGAAAAACCTGAAATACATATACAGCAAAAAACAGGAACTGGCACTGGGGTGCACTGAGTTAATAGGTTAGTCCAAATATGAACAAAAGTGTATGGAAGTGCGTCAATATCATAGCAATATCACACAAAAGATGCATGGTGAAAGAAGAAATTATAGATACGTTTTGGACGTATCAACATCCCCAAGCTTAATTCCTGCTCGTCCTCGAGTAGGTAAATGATAACAAGCATAATTTCTGTGGTGACATGCTACTAACCATATAAGAACTTTTAAGTAAAACAATCAAGGCATGTAATTCAATTCAAGTCATAACAGGCAAGAGTCCATATTAGCATTGAAACAAGCAACATAAGAACATAAAGGTGCAAGATCTCTCGCTGTCCGTGACTCGAATGTCTCCAAATGGTGTTTGCGTGCAAGAAAGGGGATAAGGATATACGAGAGAGTAAAACATAGTTTTTATTGTTGAGAACTTAATCTACTAAAGTTTCACACTTGGTCTTCTTAGGAATCTTATCTTGACTCATCCCCAGACCACTAGCCAAGTACAAGTCCAAATGATGCACTCCCTTTCGATATTTTGAGCACTCATGAAATGGATGAGCGTAAGCAAGAAAGTTGACACTTAGTACGGCAAAGAGAGAAAAATGATGGGGGAGGAAGACAAAAAAGGTGTGAAAGGCTCACATCAATGAGGACAATCATAGGCGAGACAAAGCCAAATGATAGATATGATGTGAGGAGTAGGGATTGCCATGCAACGGATGCACATATGAGCTAAGGTAAGCTCTCGGGGTGCATCCAACTTGCTTGCTCAAGAAGACCTAGAGCTCATTTGAGGAGGCTCATCATTGGAATATACAAGCCAAGTTCTATAGTGTGAAGGTCCCCACATAGCTATATGCACGAATGATAATCTCTATGGATTACAAGATATAAGATGGAGTACGAGTGTGGATCTCTCAAAAGGAATAGTAGTGTGCCCCCTTCTCTCTTTTTATTTATTTTCTCCTTTTTCTATTTTTTTATTTTTTTGGTGGCCTCAATGGCTCTTTCTATTTAACTCTCATTTGTCCTCTTTGGGATCTTTTGATTTTGTCCTCTTTGGGATCTTTTGATTTTGTCCTCTTTTGGATCTTTTCCTCACTTTAGGGGCAACACTCTATATATTACAAGAAGTATAGAAGATCTTTCACACTTTACAAAAGTACTCAACATAAAGAAAATGAAACTATCATGAAGAATGCAAATGTATGCCTCTTCCAGTGTAGCAGGATATGCAATGATACTAGCGCGTCATGTAGCAATGATTAGGGCAAGGACCAACTAGCATGCGGCTCATCGATCAAGCAAAAGCATGTATGACATGAAGATCAAGTCATGAGAAGGTGGATGTTGCATGGCAATGTATCTCGGAAAGGCTATGGAAATGCCTTGATAAGTAGGTATGGTGGCTGTTTTAAGGAAGGATATAATGAGGCTTATGATGACAGAGTGTATCGCGCCAAGGATTTGGATGCACCAGCGAAGTATGCGCCAACTCTCGAGGTGAGAAAGGGCAATGCACGGTACCGAAGAGGCTAGAAAAATATGGCTGGGTGGAAGTGTCAACTTTCGAATACTCACATTAGTCCGAAGAACTCATGCACTTATTATCGGTAACTCTCAATCTAATTAGGAGGTTCACAAAGAGACAAGTACCCCGAGGAGAAGTGTTGGGGGTTTGGTTATCCTTGCGCATCCTCGACTCATAGTACGTGAGTGTACTCTAATATTCGATCCCTCCAAAGATTAGTGATCCATCTAGTAGCTAAAGTTCTCAACTAATTTTGTAGGTTTTTTCGAAAATAAACATGTATTGCCCAAAATACGACAGCTATCACTAATAGGCTAAAGCTCTTGACACCAAAAGTTCAAACATTACTCATGGCAATACCTCAAAACTATTTCAGGTTACTACTACAATTGGATAGCAACCTCAATTACCTACTTCAAGTCAAGACACAAAACTCAGTGCAACAGGCAAACTCTCTAAACAAGATAAACATGAAAACTCCAGAGAGTTCCAACAAAAAACTAAACAAAAGCTCTTTAAAAAGATAAGCATGAAAACTAAAAGCTAAACATGACAGCAGCTATGAAAAAGATAAAGAACACACACAACAAAGATAAACATGAAAATCCTATGTTGTGTTCTAGGGTGAAGTGGAGCGTGTTTCTCTGCCACACAAAGAAAGATGGGTTCTAACTTGTTATGAACAGCAAGCAAAGCTAAAGAAAACTAAAAAGGAAATAAAGAGCAAGACGCTCCAAGCATAGCACATAACACATGAAGTGATAAAAATATAGTGGAACGAAAGACGAACTGATAATTGTTGATGGAGAAGGGGATGCATGGTGGCATCCCCAAGCTTAGAAGCTTGAGTCTCATTGAATATTTATTGGGGATGAATGGGGGCATCCCCAAGCTTGAGCGTTTGACCCTCCTGAATCTTCTTTTATCATCTTCCCTCGCACACTTGGAAACTCCCTTCATACATGTAAGGCCCGATATGCAGTACTGTTCCGGATCTAGATGTTTCCATCCATATCCGGGGACGAAGCACATATCGGTCCCACCGCGACATATGACGAAGCCATATGCCCTGGATTTCCAACATGATATCCCAACATTACAGCTACATGGATACAACATCTCATACAATCGGCATACAACTGCCTTAATACATTACATCAACGGAAGATACATGTCTGAGTACAGACTACAATCAAATGCCTACTGGCAAAGAGAACAACATCGATCCCCATAACCACACGGGTCCAGGCCCTCCGCCGGGATCCGCCTATCTAGTCGTCGTCGAGTCTCCACGTGAAGCGTCGATCACCATACCTGTTGTCGATCGAGAACCCTGAAAAGAGTTTGGGGGTAGTATCATGAGTACAAAAGTACTCAGCATCCAACTGTAGTGGTCATCTGACCCAGCAAGGACTTAATCACTCGTCATTCTAGGACAACTATTAGTTTACGGTAAGGATGGGGTAAGTGGTGAGGTTGCTGCCACATTAGCATTTATGAAGTGGCTAACGATCTAGAGAGTAAGATAAGAAGCCAAGCATTCGATGACGAATCGCCTCCAACAAGTCTTGCTATCCACCTACTTATGCAAGCATAACACCTATCCTATCCTTGTCCTCCTCTTCGCATCCCGACAAAGAAGAAGCAGTCAAGGCACACACAAGTTGATCAAATTATATTAAGATTATCTCAGTTGTTGTTGTCTATGAACAAGGAGTAGGTCTCAAGTCGTCCATAACCGTGGACACGGGTTCTCGAAAAGATTTAACCCTGCAGGGGTGTACTAACTGCCCATTACAAGACTCCGCACGCACACCCATCTCTCCGCACGCACACCCATCTCTCTCAGTTGCTACCCATCACAGGCAACCTCCTACCAAAGAGGAGAGGGAAAGGACACGTGAGGAGATGAGAGGGAGACCTATAGGTGCCGCCGGCGGCTGGAATGACGTGGCGGTGGGGTCGCTCGGGGCAGAGGAGGAGCCCCACGGGAGGATCACGGGGACGGGGAGGAGTGGTGACGTGGCTGCAGCAGAGGCGTCCGATTTGGATCGGACGGCCCAGATCAGGCCGCTGGATCTGGATGTGGGGAAGGCTGGAACTAGGAGGTGGCGGCGCTGGGTTGGGGACGCACGGAAATTGAGGGATAGGGGGCTAGGGTTTTTCCAGATTTGGTACGAGGTTGCCTGCTATATATAGTAGGTGAGTGTTTGGGAGGTGTTTCGGGCCATCAAATGGCCCGTTTTGGGTCCGGTTTTCGGGTGGGCTAGAATCCGAAGATAAGCGGCGAATTCGGGGGTCCAGCTAATAGCGCACGCGACATTTTGTAAATACGCCCCTCGGATTACATCGGCTGCTATGCCTGGCACATCCGAACGTTCACCTACCCGACGAAGTCGGAATCATGCGAAATTTGAAACACAGCATCGCCACATTGTAAGCACGTCGTCTACAACGTTTCGCACCCAACCAATAACGTCAACTGACGCTCGATAAAATAACCCATTTATATATAAATGGGGTTTTTTTCCGCACCGTTGGTGATGGCTGGTCTTGTGCCAGAAGTCGCGATAGTGGTCGGGTGACTTTCCCGGTGCCGCAACGAGGACGTGTGCCATGTGGACGAGGTCCGGACTCGATCGATACGAGAAGGAGGGGGAAATATTGGCCAATTAATAAATTGGTGAAGCAAACACTGCAAACAATACATGCAATCATCACAGCAACGCAACAAACAAAAATTTTATTTTTTGTGAAAATCTGGGCTGTTACAATACATAACTCATCATAATCTGATTAGCGAGGTTAGTACCCTTAATAAAATAATTTTTTCTCTACAGGAAATAAGGATACTCTTGAATAGCTACTGTTTCTCAAGATTGCCAAAAATATTTTGCAAAGAAAAAGCAAGCTTAAGATTTGCTAAACGAAGAAAAGGCAAATAAGGACAGAATCTGTGAAAAACAGACCAGCAGGTGGTAAAGATTTTTTAGGGATACTTCTGCAACTCAAATCAAAAAACTCAGAACATACGAAAGTTCCGTGATTGTATAGAGCACGCTGTGTAAAACATTCAGCTCAGAAAGATGGACTGGGATTTTTCTATGGTTTTTCCCGTCACGAGGACACAATCTGTTTTCTGGACAGCATGTCACAACTTTCACTTCCCTTGTCATATGAGGCTATAATTGGCACAAAGCTTGAAAAGTAAAGATACAATGATGTTGCTACAGTAGTAACAATCATCAAGACCACTAAAAACAAAAGAAAAACAAAAAGGAAAACCTACATTCGTTGCGGGCTGCCTCCCGAAAGCGCTTTCTTTTATGCCTTTAAGCTAGGCATGATGCAAAAAGATGAAGTTGTATCAATTGAACCATCATCAAGATCATCAAAAATCTCTTCAATAGTACAACCACTCTTAAAAGGTCTTTCAAATAAAAGCCTAATAAAGATACTTCTAGGGATAAAAGAAAAAGGTGGAAGATCAATTGAAGTTTCATTTATTCTATTAAAGACAGGTATCTCTTCCAAAGTCTTCATAGTTTCAACCCCTTTGGGAAAAGATGGATTATTTTTGAAACGAGGAGCCTTTGGAACATAAACGAACCTAGGTCCCTTCTTTGCCAGAGTTTCTACCTTTTTGGTTTTGATTGAGGAGAGAGTAGTTCCTAGAGTGTCAATGATTTCCTCAATCTTATCAATCCTAGAAGGGTCCAAGTCATGAGATTTTTTGGTCTCCAAGGTTTTGAAAATTTTATGCATGGAGCTATCGAGTCTATTCAAATTCCCTTGAATCTTATGATCCAACTCACTTATCTTATTAATGCTTGGCATCTCTAGCTCTATCTTTTCAAGTTTTTTCATAATGTCAGCTAGGGTAATTTCCTCTTGAATGCTAACAACAGGGGGGTTTCCAACAAGATTTTCCATAATACTAAGAGCTTCCCAAACTGGGACTTCTAGGAAATTCCCATTGATAGCAGTGTCTAGAATAAATATATTCCAAGAAGTAATTCCAACATAAAAGTTTCTAAGCAGGATAGTAGTGGATTGCTTCTTGGTGGCTTTTTTTAGAATCATTAATTCTATACCAGACATCTTTCAGACTTTCACCACCTCTTTGTTTAAAGGTGAGCACTTTTGCTTCACCAAAGGCAAAAAGACCCGACATAATGACAACTACTAGCAAGGTAACTATTTTTTTGATTTTTAGATAAAGGACACTAGATGTAACACCCTCAGTTGCTTGTAACAGTAACCATCCTTACTGTTGATCATCACTGTAGTTTAATCACTAATGATCCCCCTTGTCCTTGCTGAAACTTTGTGTTGAGCTTAATCAAAACCTTGATGTGAGTGATCAACAACCAAGGCTCTTTTCATGATCACTTGGATTCAAAATCATAAGTCAAAACCTTATCAAATGTAGCTATGAAAATGGTGGAAAATGAAACCTTGCTCAAAAATCATGATACCATTTTTTAAATTGCCTAAAATCATTATAATCATGTTGGACCAACTTTGGTAATTTTTGAAGTTTTGGAAAATCTCAAACAATTATAACAGTAGCTTGTAAGGTCCTTTTTAATCATAAAATATTTAAAAGAAATACCCACTGAGTTTTAAAATGCACCAAACCTTTTGTGTCACCTACATGTGACATACCCCTAATTTAGAAACCACTGGCACCTTTTATAAAAATGTTTTAGAATTTAAATTAATTGTTTCTATCAGTATCAAAAAATAAAAAAAGGAAAATAAAAGAAAACGGTTTAAATCTCGCCCAGGGTGCCAGGACCACTCCTTCTCCTTCTTCCCCGCCGTGCACTGCTCACCCCCTCCCATGGCGCCTCGGCTCAGTACGTGTTCGACGTGGCTCCACTCACGAGTCGACAACCAGCTGCTCCAGTGCTCGCAGGATCGGTTGAGTGCTCCCTCCTCTTCCCCGTGGACAAGCCCTAGCCCCATTTCCCCCTCTGCGCTGCTCGCCATCGACTTCCACCTCCCGCCCGACGCAGCCATGGCCACGGGCTCGTGAACACCCGCGGCCACACTGCTCCCCAGCCCCAACCAGACTGTCCCCGAGACCCGCCGTTGACGTCCTCGTCTCTGGACAGAAGAAGAAGAGCCGTGGACCTCTACAGCAAGCACACCGTTATCGTCTTCCTCCTCCAGCCGACGAGATTGCCGTGGGATTGCCGCTGCCTCACGCCTCCAACGAGCAGCCTGCCAGCCCCTCCGCCCTCTGGGTGAGCACCGCCGTCGTCCTCTACCTCTCGCTGTGGCCCGATAACCGTGTAGACGCCGCCCCCTTTTAGTTCGCTTCGACGTCTGCCATTTTTGTAGTAGCCGTGCACCCGAGCAGTTCTAGCTCACGCTTTTGGCACCAGCGCACTCTCCGAGCACCGTAGAGTCCATTGCCCCCCTTGGCGCACTCAAATTCGCCGCCGTGTAGAAGACACCATTGAAGGCCGACGTGCAGGCCCGCCATTGTCGACCCTGAGCTCGATTCTGTCCACCTCGCGCCACGCCCCGGCTACCGTTCGATGCGGTTTGAACTACTCGTTCGATTGGAACAAGAATCACGCGAAAGCATCCACCAGAACGTGCGCTAGGTCGTCGCCAGTGAGCTCCGCCGTGTTCCTCGTCGCCGGCGGGATTCCGTGAGGCTGACCGGTGGGTCCTCCCGGTCAGGTTTTCTGTTAGTGGTTAATGAGCCACTGACAGTCGGGCCCCACCCCTTGCTAATTATCTCTGGTAGGACAAAAAAAATTAGCCATTAGATTAATATGTCTCACTGACAGTGGGCCCATGGCCATTTAACTTATTAAACAGATTTATTTAGCTCTGGAGTCACTAACCACTGGCCCCCCCTTGTCAGATTTTATTTATTAAAAATATTTATAAAAATTACAGTGACTTACATGTGGGCCCAGAGGTTTTTCTGATTTATTTAAATGTTTTAGAAATAAACAGAGGCTGACATGTGGGTCCCACATGTCAGGCACTTTTGGATAATGTTTTGGATAATGTTGGAATTTAATAATAAAAAGAAATTCTTTTTAAATGATTTAAACTTTGAAATTCAATATCTTTTAAACCGTAACTCAGATTCAAAAACTTTATACATGAAAATTGACCAGAAAAATATCACGAATACGAATAAACTATCCATATGTCTACCACACCCCTCTAACACAACGAACATCGAACCGTCCCCCTCCGGACCGTTTGTCCGATGATTTGTCCGGTACGGTTAAAGTATCCGGATGAATTTATTCTGAACACGAAGGTTGTTCGGATTGTTTCAACTAACCCGGATACCCCACCCATACGTTTGTCGGATGTCCACGACACCTCCGGCATGATCCCTTCCCCCTCCGGACCCCCTGTCCGGTAATCACCCGGAGCCGATAGTGCATCCTCGGATGAATTCCCGCTCCGAGCAACGTGCATTGCACTGCGTTAGAACCCCGTAAACATTTCATATGTCATGTCATGCATATGTTTGTATATTATTGCTGTGTATTTACTGTTTCCTCCCCCCTTAATCTCCGGTAGACCCCGCTGCTACCGCCGACTACACCGCTGCTGAGTACGACTACTTCGTCGACGACCCTACTTCTACCGTCGAGCTCCCAGGCAAGCAGATCCATTCTCTTCCCTAGATATCGCCTATCTTTTCGTACTTTTCTTGCACTAGACATTGTTACTGCTGCTGCTACGTTACAAACCTATTCAATTGCATAGCCTGTTTTTGTCGCCCCTTGATGTACCTTCCTTTACCCTATGCTGCATATTATATATATTATATCCAGCAGTGAGCCCTGCGCATTGTTAGCTAGGATGAGATAGAGAGCCGTGATCACTCAGGGGAGTGAACGTGGATACAATTATTATAACTACACAGGTACGGTACAATGCAGACACCGCCTGAGGCCCCCTAGCTCGGCTCTGCCGAGCCACCATCAATTGTGAGCTATCAAGGAGTAATCCTTGTACTCCACTCGTTGCTGACTCTGTATAGCCGCTCTAGGTACCTGAGCAACGGTTGTCCTTCAGGTAAGAAGTCGGGCGACCCAACGGTGCCCGCGAGAGGTATTGCGACGGGACGACAGGGAGGGTACGACCAGTGTACCGGTGTGCTTGTCCCCTGATCGTTGGCCGCGAGAGTTACCAAACCACGAAAGTCGAGCTCCTCCAGGAGCACACGCGAGACAAGGTAAGGAGACGGTTCACCTTGTTGGTAACCGCAGTGACTTGGTGGGACGACGGGGCAGGCACCGATGTACTGGTGGTCCTGACTGCTGTCGTTGTCCGCGGGTCAGTTAAGTCGAGGCAACGATAACGGTTGTCATGCAGGTTAATTAAAATGCTAAATGGTTCAGTGGATTTCTTGAGTTGGCTATATGCCATGTACGCACTACCTACCCGTGGGAATTACGAGTTATGGGCTCCTCTGCTTCGTAGTGTCGTCCGAGGAATCTTCAGACGTCAACAGTACCGCGGCCTGCGCCGGGAAGTGGTGTTGTCTTATTTGCTCGCGCGGTGGTGTCTTATTTGGATTTGCTTCAACTTCACCGGCCAGCCACGCACCGTGCAGGAGTACGTTCGGGTTGGGGTCCAAGGCCCGGCGTACTTAGGATTTAAACCGGCGGATGGCCTCTCTGTTGAGTTTGAAAGATGGGCTATGAAGTGTCGGATAGCCTCGGTGGAGCGTTCCCTAACAAGGTTCCGGCCGCCCTGGATATCCGTGCGTGTAGTGTAACACAAGTGCACCCTTGCAGGGAAGATTAATCTATTCGAATAGCCGTGTCCACGGTAACAGGACGCTTTATGCTGAAGCTGGATCTTATCACTACAATCTATTATTATTAAATTGTATGGTTCCGGGTTTTCTTCCTCGCGGGGATGTCGAGGAGGTGAACTCGGAGGCATTTTTAATTATTACAACTTATTATTATACAATGTTGCAACAACTTCTGCTGCATTGTTACTTTATGCTTTATATAAACTGTTGGCTGATTCTTACCTCATGCTGCAAGACATCGTCGGAAGATGCTAGTCTTCGATAGGCCTAGCTTCTTACCCTTATTCTGATTTCTGTCTTTCAGTCCACTCTATACAGCCTCTTCTTTCCGTTGATACAATGCATAATGCTTAGTAGCGGATGTAAGACTCGCGGGTATGCTAGATACTCACCTTTTCTTTATTTCCCCTTTTTCTCTTTGCCTGATCGGCCGCTGCAGCCGACGTTGGAGCTCAGGAGCAGGAGTACCCCGGAGGCGACTACTACGACGTCGAGTTCCCCCTTGACCAGGAGTAGTTCGGTGGATCCCAGGCAGGAAGCCTCGCCTTTTCGTTCTGTATCTCTGATGCGATTTGTGCTAGCCTGCTTAAGGCAAAACTTGACTAACTATGTCTGTACTCAGATATTATGGCTTGTATGACTTATGTATTCGGATCCTCGTGATCCCTGGTATTGTAATATATTGGTTTATCCTTTTGTGTTTAGTGTTGTGCTGTGATATTCTCACCGTGGCACCCTAATCTCAGCCGTGTACCCCGCGTGTATGATTACTGTACACGGATTGATTTTGGGGGCGTCACAAGTTGGTATCAGAGTCAACTGCCTGTAGGAAGCCACCCCACCACTACTTGGTCGAAGTTGAGTCTAGACTTTGAAAGACTATTTTGCTAACTTAATATTTGGCTTACGGGCCCACATCGATGTCACTACGTGTGATATCTATGGTATTAGGATCCTTTTCTCCTTACCTATGCTTTGGGAATCTGCTCTCTTATCTTTTCTGGTAAGTTTTACAAAATCTGACATTAGGATCACGTTCTCTTGATTCCACCCGGCGTTTTGGTGCTTTCCCCATTGATTGAGTCGTGTTGCAGGAGTTCTACCCCAGGTCCCGGACCGCGGATCCCATTCTCATTCTGGGCAGGCCGCGCGTCCTCTGGCATTAACTCCTGTGGGCAAAAATTTTCTTGTGGCGTGATTGACATAGTGGAATCTATGTCGCGTCGTGTAATCCTAACCGCGGTCTGCGCGCCGCCTAGTGAGTCCTTTTTCCTTAATTTCTACGACGTTACGCTGCCCGATTTTTGATTGACTCTGTGTGTGAATGTGTATGTCTTGTATGACTACTCCTATATATATCCGCGCCTCCTTTTCGTTGTCGTTTTACTTCAGGCTTGATTCCAGTATCTCGTTAAATTTTCATCGCTGAAATACCCCTGTAAAATTCTAGCAGGATGGTTGGTCGTGGTGGTCGTGGTCGTGGTCGTGGTGCCAACGACCCACCTCCGCCGCCGGATTACATGGCCGCGATGAAGGAGCAGTTCGAGATGAACCGTCAGTTCATGCAGAATATCATGGCTCAGTTCCCCCAGCCGAATCAGAATGGACACCACCATCAGCATGCCACCGTGACTCTGCACGACTTCACCCGCCTCAACCCCACTATGTTCCACAACACTGTTCAGCCGTTGGATGCTGATGACTGGCTTCGCGACATCACTCACGAGCTGGAGTCTGCTAATGTCGATCCATCCGACTATGTGAACTTTGTGTCTTATCATCTGAAAGGCGCCGCTGCTCAGTGGTGGAGCACCCACAAGCGTTCACTGCCAGTTGGAGAAGTCATTACCTGGGATGAATTTCAGTCTGCCTTTCGCGCCTGCTACATTCCCCAGGGGATCATGGATCGTAAGGAGGAATTATTCCGCGACCTCACTCAGGGCGACATGACTGTTGAAGCCTATCAGCGCGAGTTCCTCAACCTCTCTCGCTATGTGGAAGAAGAGATCACCACTGATGCTCGCAGGCAGCAGAAGTTCCGTCGTGGCCTCAACCCAGACCTCCAGCTCGCTCTTGCCGTTCATGATTTTGCCAACTTCGCCACCATGGTGAACAAGTCTATCACGGTCGAGACTTCCCAGATGGAGCACAAGAACTCTCTGAAGCGTTATCGTGACGTTGGCTCATCTTCGGGCGCAACGCAGAAGCGTCGTATCTGGCTCCCTACCAGTGTGACCCATTCACCTGTCCCTGCTCCAAGGCCGTCTTATGCTGCACCCCGTCTGCCTCCGCTACCGCAGATGCCAAGAGCTCTGCCAGCACCACCCAATGCTACACCCCTTCGTCCTCAGGATGGACTATGCTTCACGTGCCGCCAACCTGGGCATTTTTCCAGGGAGTGCCCCCAGAAACAGAAGCAACTGGTAGTTCACCCCGCTGGCCGCGGAAATGGTCGTGGAAACAACAGGACCCCCAACTATAATACTGGGTCTGCCGCTTATGCTCGTGGACATGCTAACAACGTCAATGTTGAGGAAGCTCAGCAACAACCCGCTACCGTGATGGGTACCCTTCTCGTTAATTCCGTACCTGCTACTGTTTTATTTGATACAGGAGCATCACATTCATTCATGTCGGAAGCATTTGCATTGTCGCATAACTTCGCATTGGAAAAGATGAACCCACCGATGGTTGTTCGCACCCCGATAGGCCAATGCCGAAGCACCAAGATAGTGCCCGGAACCATCGTTGAAATTGAAGGAATTGAATTCCTTTCTTCCCCCATCATCCTGACGTCTTCCACCATAGACCTCATTCTAGGAATGGATTGGTTGAAATTTCACGATGCCGCACTCTATTGTGGCACCAAGTCTGTCCAACTTTTTCACCCCTCCGGCGAGATTGTTAACCACACCACCCGAGTTACCCGTAATGCTGAAACACAGATATTTATGATGAATGCTTTGAATGCCGCCCCCCTCGAAGGCATCGAGAACGTTCCGGTCGTTCGCGATTTTCCCGACGTCTTCCCAGAAGAACTGCCGGGAATACCCCCGATCAGAGAAGTTGAATTTGTCATCGACTTGAAGCCCGGCACCCCCCTATTGCCAAGCGTCCTTACAAGATGCCGCCACATGAACTCCTTGAACTTAAGGAGGAAATCGACAAGGCACTTCAGAAAGGATTCATTCGCCCCAGTTCCTCAGCTTGGGGAGCACCTTCGCTCTTTGGCAAGAAGAGCGATGGGACAAACCGATTGGTCCAAGATTATCGGCCCATTAACCAAGCCACCATCCAGAACAAATACCCACTTCCCTGGATCAACGATCTGTATGATCAACTTGCCGGATCCAAGGTGTTTTCTAAAATCGACTTGAGGTTGGGTTATCACCAAATCCGAGTCCGTGATGAAGACATTCCGAAGACTGCCTTCATTACTCGCTATGGTTCATACGAGTACACCGTCATGTCCTTTGGCTTAACCAATGCTCCAGCCACCTTCTCCAGATTGATGAATTATATTTTCATGGAGTACCTCGACCAGTTCGTCGTGGTTTATCTGGATGATATATTGATATATTCCAAGAATGAAGAAGAACATGCAGAACATCTTTGTCTTATAATGGAGAAGCTTCGAGAACACAAACTCTACGCTAAGTACTCTAAGTGTGAGTTCTGGCTTCCCGAAGTAACCTACCTTGGACATGTGATTTCCAAGGATGGCATTGCCGTCACCCCAGAACGTATCCAGGCTATTCTTGACTGGACTCCTCCCTACACCGTCAAGCAAGTCCGGAGTTTCCTCGGGCTCGCTAGCTATTGTCGCCGTTTTGTCGAGAATTTCTCCAAGATTGCCAGGCCTCTGACTAATCTGCTTCACAAAGGCGTCAAGTTTGAGTGGACAGATAGATGTCAAGAAATTTTCCAAGAACTCAAGGACAAGCTAACTTCTCCCACGGTGCTCGCTCCCCCTAATACTCAGAAGGACTTCGTGATATATGCGACGCGTCTCGTCAAGGATTAGGCTGTGTCCTAATGCAAGAGCGCAAAGTGATTTCTTATGGCTCTCATCAGTTGCGTGCTCACGAAGACAAGTATCCAACACATGATGTCGAATTGGCAGCAGTAATTTATGCATTGAAGCTGTGGCGACATTACCTCGTCGGTAATCGTTGCGAGGTCTACACCGATCACCAAAGTCTGAAGTACCTGTTTACTCAGCCAGACCTGAATAATCGTCAACTACGATGGCTCGAGACAATAGCCGACTTCAACATGGATATTTCGTATACCCCGGGCAAGGCTAATGTGATGGCCGATGCCTTGAGCCGCAAAGCTTACTGTTCTGAGCTTGAGGTTCAGGTGCAGCAACCACTTCTGTATGAAGAGTTTCACAAGTTGAACCTCGAGATTGTTCCTCAAGGTTATGTAAATAACCTGGTTATCGAACCGGATCTCGTCAAATCCGTCAAGGGTATACAGTTTTATGATGATTTCGTACACAAGATTAAGCGCGATATCGCAAATGGGAGACCCTCACCCTTTACTATTAATAGCGAAGGTGCGGTGTTCTACCAGAACCGTTTAGTGGTTACTCACAGCAAGGGCAGGCATGAGAACCTGGATATGACCCCGAAGGTCATGAAAGCGGCTCACGATACCCCGTTGTCCATTCATCCTGGAAGCACCAAGATGTACCAAGACATTCGTCCGCAGTTCTGGTGGCCTAACATGAAGCAAGACATTGCCCGGTATGTTTCTGAATGTGACGTTTGCCGCCACGTCAAGGCAGAACATCAAAGACCTGCTGGAACTCTACAACCACTCTCTATTCCTGAATGGAAGTGGGACAAGATCGAAATGGACTTCGTCACCGGTTTTCCCCGATCACAGAAGGGTCATGATGCCATATTTGTCGTCATCGACCGATTCTCCAAGGTTGCCCACTTTCTGCCAGTCAAGGAGACGATCTTTGCTAGTCAGTTAGCAGACTTGTATGTTTCCAGAATTGTGTCCCTCCATGGTATTCCGCTGGAGATCAGTTCTGACCGTGGCAGCATTTTCACCTCAAGATTCTGGGATAGTTTCCAAGAAGCTATGGGAACTCACCTAAATTTCAGCACCGCTTATCACCCCGAGTCGCAAGGACAGGTCGAACGAGTCAACCAAGTGCTTGAAGATATGCTTCGAGCTTGTGTCATCTCATTCGGTAAGAAATGGGAGGAATCTCTTTCATTTGCTGAATTCTCGTACAACAATAGCTATCAGGCTAGTCTGAAGATGGCACCCTTTGAAGTTCTCTATGGACGTAAGTGTCGAACCCCTCTGAATTGGTCAGAAACTGGAGAACGAACTCTCATTGGTCCGGACGTTATTCAGCATCCCGAAGATCAGGTTCGCGTTATCCGTGAACACCTGAAAGCTGCTCAGTCCCGTCAGAAGAGCAACTATGATCGCAAGCACAAGGAAATGATCTATCAACCTAGCGAATACGCGTACCTTCGTGTCACTCCCATGAGAGGCACTCATCGTTTCGGAATCAAAGGCAAGTTGGCTCCTCGCTACGTTGGCCCGTTCCGTATCCTTTCCAGGAGTGGACCCGTGGCATACCGATTGGAATTGCCGCCGAACCTCTCCCAAGTCCATGATGTCTTCCACGTTTCGCAACTCCGTCGCTGCTTCAAGGACCCTATCCGCGAAATGGAGCATGATATGATCGAGCTTCAACAAGACTTGATTTATCGGGAACATCCGAGCCGCATTCTCGATTAGTCTGAGCGTCGAACCCGCAACAAGACCATCAAGTTTCTCAAGGTTCAGTGGTCGAATCATTCTGAAGATGAAGCCACTTGGGAACGCGAAGATCGCCTTCGCGATGAATACCCCGATCTTGTCCTTGCTACCACTTAAATTCTCGGGACGAGAATTCTTGTAGTGGGGGAGATTTGTAACACCCTCAGTTGCTTGTAACAGTAACCATCCTTACTGTTGATCATCACTGTAGTTTAATCACTAATGATCCCCCTTGTCCTTGATGAAACTTTGTGTTGAGCTTAATCAAAACCTTGATGTGAGTGATCAACAACCAAGGCTCTTTTCATGATCACTTGGATTCAAAATCATAAGTCAAAACCTTGTCAAATGTAGCTATGAAAATGGTGGCAAATTAAACCTTGCTCAAAAATCATGATACCATTTTTTTAAATTGCCTAAAATCATTATAATCATGTTGGACCAACTTTGGTAAATTTTGAAGTTTTGGAAAATCTCAAACAATTATAACAGTAGCTTGTAAGGTCCTTTTTAATCATAAAATATTTAAAAGAAATACCCACTGAGTTTTAAAATGCACCAAACCTTTTGTGACACCTACATGTGACATGCCCCTAATTTAGAAACCACTGGCACCTTTTATAAAAATGTTTTAGCATTGAAATTAATTGTTTCTAGCAGTATCAGAAAAGAAAAAAAAATGCAAATAAAAGAAAACAGTTTAAATCTCACCCAGGGTGCCAGGCCCACTCCTTCTCCTTCTTCCCCGCCGTGCACTGCTCACCCCCTCTCATGGCGCCTCTGCTCAGTACGTGTTCGACGTGGCTCCACTCACGAGTCGACAACCAGCTGCTCCAGTGCTCGCAGGATCGGTTGAGTGCTCCCTCCTCTTCCCGTGGACAAGCCCTATCCCCATTTCCCCCTCTGCGCTGCTCGCCATCGACTTCCACCTCCCGCCCGACGCAGCCATTGCCACGGGCTCGTGAACACCCGCGGACACACTGCTCCACAGCCCCAACCAGACTGTCCCCGAGCCCCGCCGTTGACGTCCTCGTCTCTGGACAGAAGAAGACGAGCCGTGGACCTCTACAGCAAGCACACCGTTATCGTCTTCCTCCTCCAGCCGACGAGATCGCCGTGGGATTGCCGCCGCCTCACGCCTCCAACGAGCAGCCTGCCAGCCCCTACGCCCTCTGGGTGAGCACCGCCGTCGTCCTCTACCTCTCGCTGCGGCCTGATAACTGTGTAGACGCCGCCCCCTTTTAGTTCGCTCCGGCGTCTGCCATTTTTGTAGTAGCCGTGCACCCGAGCAGTTTTAGCTCACTCTTTTGGCACCAGCGCACTCCCCGAGAACCGTAGAGTCCATTCCCCCCTTGGCGCACTCAAATTCGCCCCCGTGTAGAAGACGCCATTGACGCCCGACGTGCAGGCCCGCCATTGTCGACCCCGAGCTCGATTCCGTCCACCTCGCGCCACGCCCCGGCTACCGTTCGATGCGGTTTGAACTGCTCGTTCGATTGGAACAAGAATCATGCGAAACCATCCACCAGAACATGCGCTAGGTCGTCGCCAGTGAGCTCCGCCATGTTCCTCGTCGCCGGCGGGATTCCGTGAGGCCGACCGGTGGGTCCTCCCGGTCAGGTTTTCTGTTAGTGGCTAATGAGCCACTGACAGTCGGGCCCCACCCCCTGCTAATTATCTCTGTTAGGACAAAAAAAATTTAGCCATTAGATTAATATGTCTCACTGAAAGGGGGCCCATGGCCATTTAACTTATTAAACAGATTTATTTAGCTCTGGAGTCACTGACCACTGGGCCCCCCCTTGTCAGGTTTTATTTATTAAAAAGATTTATAAAAATTATAGTGACTTACATGTGGGCCTAGAGGTTTTTCTGATTTATTTAAATGTTTTATAAATAAATAGAGGCTGACATGTGGGTCCCACATGTCAGGCACTTGTGGATAATGTTTTGGATAATGTTGGAATTTAATAATAAAAAGAAATTGTTTTTAATTGATTTAAACTTTGAAATTCATTATCTTTTAAACCGTAATTCAGATTCAAAAACTTTATACAAGAAAATTGATTAAAAAATATCACGAATACGAATACGCTATCCATATGTCTACCACACGCCTCTAACACAACAAACATCGAACCGTCCCCCTCCGGACCGTCTGTCTGATGATTTGTCCGGTACTGTTAAAGTATCCGTATGAATATATTCTGAACACGAAAGTTGTTCGGATTGTTTCAACTAACCCGGATACCCCACCCATACGTTTGTCGGATGTCCACGACACCTCCGGCATGATCCCTTCCCCCTCCGGACCCCCTGTCCGGTAATCACCCGGAGCTGGTAGTTCATCCCCGGATGAATTCCCGCTCCAACAACGTGCATTGCACTGCGTTAGAACCCCGTAAACATTTCATATGTCATGTCATGCATATGTTTGTATATTATTGTTGTGGATTTACTGTTTCCTCCCCCCTTAATCTCCGGTAGACCCCGCTGCTACCGTCGACTACACCGCTGCTGAGTACGACTACTTCGTCGACGACCCTACTTCTACCGTCGAACTCCCAGGCAAGCAGAGCCATTCTCTTCCCCAGATATCCCCTATCTTTCCGTACTTTTCTTGCACTAGAAATTGTTACTGCTGCTGCTACGTTACAAACCTATTCAATTGCATAGCCTGTTTTTATCGCCCCTTGATGTACCTTCCTTTAACCTACGCTGCATATTATATATATTATATCCAGCAGTGAGCCCTGCGCATTGTTAGCTAGGATTAGATAGAGGGCCGTGATCACTCAGGGCAGTGAACGCGGATACAATTATTATAAGTGCACAGGTACGGTACAATGAAGACACCGCCTGAGGCCCCCTAGCTCGGCTCTGCCGAGCCACCATCAAGTGTGAGCTATCAAGGAGTAATCCTTGTACTCCACTCGTTGCTGACTCTGTATAGCCGCTCTAGGTACCTGAGCAACGGTTGTCCTTCAGGTAAGAAGTCGAGCGACCCAACGGTGCCCGCGAGAGGTATTGCGACGGGACGATAGGGAGGGTAGAACCAATGTACCGGTGTGCTTGTCCCCTGATCGTTGGCCGCGAGAGTTACCAAACCACGAAAGTCGAGCTCCTCCAGGAGCACACGCGAGACAAGGTAAGGAGACGGTTCACCTTGTTGGTAACCGCAATGACTTGGTGGGACGACGGGGCAGGCACCGATGTACTGGTGGTCCTGACTGCTGTCGTTGTCCGCGGGTCGGTTAAGTCGAGGCAACGATAACGATTGTCACGCAGGTTAATTAAAATGCTAAATGGTTCAGTGAATGTCTTGAGTTGGCTATATGCCATGTACGCACTACCTACCCGTGGGAATTACGAGTTATGGGCTCCTCTGCTTCGTAGTGTCGTCCGAGGACTCTTCAGACGTCAGCAGTACCGCGGCCTACACCGGGAAGTGGTGTTGTCTTATTTTCTCGCGCGGTGGTGTCTTATTTGGATTTGCTTCAACTTCACCGGCCAGCCACGCACCGTGCAGGAGTACGTTCGGGTTGGGGTCCAAGGCCCGGCGTACTTAGGATTTAGACCGGCGGATGGCCTCTCTGTTGAGTTTGAAAGATGGGCTATGAAGTGTCGGATAGCCTCGGTGGAGCGTTCCCTAACAAGGTTCCCGCCACCCTGGATATCCGTGCGTGTAGTGTAACACAAGTGCACCCCTGCAGGGAAGATTAATTTATTCGAATAGCCGTGTCCACGGTAACAGGACGCTTTATGCTGAAGCTGGATCTTATCACTACAAACTATTATTATTAAACTGTATGGTTCCGGGTTTTCTTCCTCGCGGGGATGTCGAGGAGGTGAACTCGGAGGAATTGTTAATTATTACAACTTATTATTATACAATGTTGCAGCAACTTCTGCTGCATTGTTACTTTATGCTTTATATAAACTGTTGGCTGATTCTTACCTCATGCTGCAAGACATCGTCGGAAGATGCTAGTCTTCGATAGGCCTAGCTTCTTACCCTTATTCTGATTTCTGTCTTTCAGTCCACTATGTATAGGCTCTTCTTTCCGTTGATACAATGCATAATGCTTAGTAGCGGACGTAAGACTCGCGCGTATGCTAGATACTCACCTTTGCTTTATTTCCCCTTTTTCTCTTTGCCTGATCGGCCGCTGCAGCCGACGTTGGAGCTCAGGAGCAGGAGTACCCCGGAGGCGACTACTACGACGTCGAGTTCCCCCTTGACCAGGAGTAGTTCGGTGGATCCCAGGCAGGAGGCCTCGCCTTTTCGTTCTGTATCTCTGATGTGATTTGTGCTAGCCTTCTTAAGGCAAAACTTGACTAACTATGTCTGTACTCAGATATTATGGCTTGTAGGACTTATGTATTCGGATCCTCGTGATCTCTGGTATTGTAATATATTTGTTTATCCTTTTGTGTTTAGTGTTGTGCTGTGATATTCTCACCGTGGCACCCTAATCTCAGCCGTGTACCCTGCGTGTATGATTCCTGTACACGGATTGATTTTGGGGGCGTCACACTAGAGAAAAAACTGAAAGGTAAACTAACAAGACTAAAAAGCAAAGATAAAAGATAGTGTGCAACTCCCCTATCTTGAAGAGTGGAGTCCCCGGCAACGATGCCAGAATTAGCTTTGATGGCTTCTCGCCCCTCGTTGGTTACCCAAAGTGGAAGATTGAGATGTAGACAACAGCAAATTTCCCACGGTGAAGATACCAAGGTTTGTCTCCAGTAGGACTCCGACAATGACAGGAAGGTGACAACGGCGCAAGAAATTAGCCGGTTGACGTGGACCTGCACGCACAACAGACAACTTTGCTCCCAACGAGTTCAGAGAGGTTGTCAATCCCTCCGGCCTTGTTGTTTACAAAGGATCAAACGCACGGGATAATAATGATAGCGATAGAAAAGGAAATAAAGCAGAAAATAAATAGTGGGTGTAAAAAGTGTGGAAATATGGACCGGGGTCCCATGATGTTCACTAGTGATGTCTCTCTCCCAAAAGACGATAAAATAGCCATGCGAGGTAAACAAATTACAGCTGGGAAATTGACATGATTATGTGCGCAAACCAATGCTAACTATGCTATAAAGAAATGAAGAGGCTCAAAAGCATAGGCGGTTCGCCAAGACAATTAGACCGAAATCCATCTGCATCTACCTACTAATCATCCACCTTGAGATATCTATCCAGAACATCTCGCTGGTATTAAGTTGCGAATCCCACCCAAAGTGTAAACTCAAAGCAACAGATAACTGCATTAAAGAACTTTGCATAAATTAAACAATCCTTGCACCCGCAAGTACAAGCACCATTGTTTTCTCCCTTGTGGGAACAACACATCCCCTAGACTCATGTTTCTGTCACTCAAGCTAGTCATCAGGGGGCATGAACCCACAATCATGCATAACGCTCCCTCTTGGAGTCACTACCTACTACTTGGCCAAAGCAATAAACATCAACGGGGAACATGCAAGAATTACTCAAGAACATAAATATAAAAGAGGAGAATCAAATATATAACTCAAACACAATCTGAACATAGTCTCATAATCCATCAGATCCCAGCAAACTCAGCATAGCAACAACAGAAAGATTACATATGTGCCTCGATCATGTAGGGCATCTCACGAGGTCTAAACCATGAAGAACAAAGAGGGGAGGAGAACATCACATAGCTACTGATCATGGACCCATGGTCCAACGTGGACTACTCACGGTTCATCCGGGAAGCATCCATGGTGGTGGAGAAGCTCCCGGAGGTGGTTCCTCCCTCCGGCAGGGTGCTGGGAAGAGGGCTCTTGGTGCTCCCGATCTTGGAAGCGCGGCGTCGGCGGAATAGAGGAGAGATCGCGAAAAAGGGTTCTGTCCTCGAGGGTTTTGGGACAAGAGGGATATATAGGCGAAGGGGGGCAACCAGAGGTGGACCAGGGGCCCCAGGCGCCCCCCTGGCGCGGCCTAGGGGGTGGCTGCGCCAGGTGGTCGCCTGGGCCACTCCTAGCTCTCCTCTGGCCCCACTTGGGCTCTTCCCGAAGCTTCCTATACGCTGGTTTTTCCTACATTGTTTCCAGAATTTTTCTGGCACTTTAAGTAATGGGAAAACCTGAAATACAAAAACAGCAGAAAACAGGAACGGGCACATGGGTGCACTGAGTTAATAGGTTAGTCCAAATATGATCAAAAGTGTAAGGAAGTGCATCAATATCATAGCAATATCACACAAAAGATGCATGGAGCAAGCATAAATTATAGATACGTTTTGGACGTATCAAATACGTGGGGAACAATCCAAGGTACAATTATAGTTGTATCATTTCATGCATGTTTATGTGATTAACTTAACCAGGTTAAGGATGATCAACATGGTATCAACATGATATTAACATCTAGCATTATCATGAGCATGGTGGAGATTACAATGCATACAAGCATAGCATCGATAACATGATCAAGCATGGATATAGCATAATAAAGGCATGTCATGGATGTCATGGGTTCAACATATCATGAATATAACATGACAATACGGTAATTAAAACATAGCACAATAACAACATGATCACGACATATCACGAGAGTTCTATCACCGAAGGTTAAAGCATTTTTAAAACACGTCAAAGTTTTACGAAGGTGCAAAAGAGGTGGTGGCTTGCCTTCACCAACGAGGTGTAGGGAAAAGCTCCGGGTCTTCAACACCACAAAAGCCCTGAAAAGATTTTATAAAAAGCCACGGAGAAAAATGGGTCAAACTCCACTTTTATTTGACCAGCAAGTAACAACATCAGAACATGGCATGAAACCTATGCCAAAATGAAGAGGAGCTCGATACGAAACCAATGCAAAAAGAATCACCCCGTTTTGACTTACGGTTGCGGAGATATGAGGGAAACAAGATCGGGGGCTGGTTTTTGGCAGAAATACAGTTTCAGTGTGGAGAAAGCATATTTTGGGCTGAAGAAGAGGAAAATGCGCCTTCTGTGATTGAAAGCATATTTCAGGCTGAGGTTCTGCTGGAGTGCGCTTTCCAGGTGGGAAAGCGTACTTTTGAAAAACCGCCACCATTGAAACAAAATGGGCCCAGGGCGCTGACGAGCAGGGCCCGCTGGTCAGTCTCTCCTTCCCTTCCTCTGCTTCCTCTGTTCTCCTTCTCCTCTCTGTGGACGCAGAGACAGGGGACGGTGAGGCCGAGTAGGGCGTCGACGAGGGAGGACGTGGGCGGGCTCGCTGGGGAAGGGGCAGGACGCGGGGCTCCGGGGCGCGGCCGCTGGCGGTTGCGGCGCCGCCTCAAGTGGCCAGCAGCGATGGCAACCACGACGGGGCGCGGCGGCCACAGGGCCAGGCCGAGAGGCTGCGGGTGGCGACTCCAGGGAGGGATTGGAGGTGGGGGAGGCTTAGGGTGGCGAGGGGTGTGGCGCTGGTGCGGCTAGGTGGAGAGGGAGAGCCCCAGGTTGCTCGAATTTGGCCGGGGGAGGTTGTGGCCGTGGGAGACCGTGGGGAGCAATGACGGTTCCGGCGAAAAAATTGGAGAGGGGGAAGTGGAAAGGAGGGAGTGGGGAGGTGCTGCGTGTGCTCTGAAGGGCTCGGACGAGCTCTATTTATAGGCATGGAGAGGAGGAGGATGAGGACGGCCACGGCGGCGTGAGCTGGCAAGCATCAAGCAGCGCCGAGGAGGTTCAAGAGGGCTCGGGAGGAGGGCACGAGGAGCACACGACAGCGGAAATCCGGGCGGCGCGGCGAGACAAGGAACTAGGCGACGAGATGCACTGGTGCGCGAGGTGAACGTGTCGGGAACGCGCGGAGCGCGGCCAGAGCACGCCATGTGCGGCTGAGAGCGCGGCCACCAAGGGGAGATTCATTTGGGGAGGGTTTTATCGTGGCCAAACATGTCTAGGGAGGGTCCTTTTGGAGATGATCATAGTGGTGTCCCTGGCTAGCCAAATGGTGTACGGTGTTGAGCTCTATCTCCAGGATATGGTTGATGCAGCAAAATTGGAGCGGAGGCATAGATGACATGGTGGGGGGTGAGGTGGTGCCAGGTTGTCTTCTGGCTTTGGGGTGCAAAGGACTAGTGGTCTGGAAAGTTTGGGGTCAAATGGGTCAATGCACATGGCACTTCCTTTGCAAATGTGGCATTGGGGGTGAAAGTGTTTGTACATAGGTATGGCTTGCACATTGCTCCCCTAAGCATGATTTTTGGCTGCGCTTAGTCATACATGAGAGTGAGTGGATGTACCAAGTTTTACCTCAAATGGAGCAATGTAGCTAGTACATCCTTTGCAAATGTCCAAATAGGCCATAATGCAAAGTTGAAGCTAGCATGTCATAGGTTTCATGGAATAGGCTCAATATTGGTGGAGTGAGGTTATTTGGTGGTGTTCACATGTGTATAAAATTTCATGGCCATTGGACAAACCTAGCTAGCACTTGCTTCACAAGGTGCCCTGCTGACCAGAAATTTCAACATGATGGTGCACACATATAATTGATTGGGTTTGGCTTAAACTTGGTTTAGTGGAGTCTTTTGGGTGTGGGAATAGGAACAAAAAGTTTCAAGGCAAATGGTATCCCCTGTCATGCACTTGCTTCACAATGCCCCCTTACTCCATCCAAACTTGGGAATTTATGGTGGGAGTTTGGCTAGGCAAAATGTGGTGGAATTTGGTGTAGGCCAATGATATGATCATATGAGATTGCACAAAAAGTTTCACCAGCAATGAATCCAGAGAAATGGCACTCCCTTCACAAAGATCCAATCTTCCCCCTCAGACAAATTAATTTTTCTAGAGGAAAAATTCACTTGGGCCATGCAATGTCTTTGGAGAATTTGGAAAGATATGGCATCAAGAGAATGTGGGAATTATTTGGAGATTTATGGACCAATATAAATATGGGTTGTTTCACAAACGTCAAATAATAGGAATATCCATTTAATTGGAAATGGAACATATGGTTTGAATAAAATGGTGGCTTGGATTGGATGGATCAATGAGATGACATGGGCAGGGCTTGGAAATCATGGGCTACTTGAGCATGGAAACCAAATCAGAAATAAATCAGAAAAGTTTTTGGAAAAAGAAAGTTCCAAAATCCAGGATGTCACAAACCTAACCCCCTTAGAAAAATCTCGTCCTCGAGATTTGGTTGCTCAGGGAACCATTGCAAACTTACCATCCTTAGGGAACTCATTGCTTCTCGGATTTCCCCTTTTTTTCATACTGTTTCCTCACTGGCATCCAATAGCTCTGGCTCAGGGAGCTTTCTTCACCCAATCTATGTATCTGACTGGACGTTCTTCCTGGCCATATCAGATCCTTTCCTGCTGACTCCCATCCTTGTGTTTGTTGACTTGTCTGATAACGGTCTGCCCTGTCATAGACTGAATGCTGACGATACCCATATTATTCTCGTGGTACCTCGGGCCTTATCTGCGGCACGGTCTTCAATCCTTTTGTGTTGACCTCTTCGAGAAAAAGAGCTTGGCCTTCACGGGTAATTGATATCTTAGGCTGATTACAGTCGTGGTGTTCCATGGTGCGGGACTCTAACTGACGGCACATCGGGCTGCATCACATTGCTTTTGGATGGTCCATCATGAGTATGAATCTTGGTCGGAGCACAAATTCTGAACGTTTCCCCATGCTGAGATTCACTTGTCCTGCTGCCATATCCATGGGTGGCGATAGACCATGTTACGCTCCCACGCTGTCCTTATAGTCAAAGTGCTGAGATGGGTAGGTGTTCTTCGGCGAAGCAGACAGGGGTATCTCAGCAGAACGGACAATTCCAAACTTGAGTAACTGCTTCGGCTGACGGGCTGGGTACATGGTCCTTTCCCATCGAGTAAGATTTCTTTGTTGTAGATGTCCATGGTGATCCATATGGCTTCCACTGATCGACGCAGAATTTGACCTTGAGGTCCATACGCTTCATCCTTTTTCCTTACTCGTCGGGCTTGCAAGAGTTACATACTTTTGACGGCTCGTGAGGGGCTACACTTATTCTTGCAACATATATTGCCGCAAGATTCAACCAGGGCCATGTCTGTTTGCCCTGGGTCTTCTTACTGTGGCAATCATCTTCTTGTGCTGGCTTCACCTTCGTCAACATTCTTTCTCTTTTACTTCTTGCATAACGACTTATTATTCTGTCGGCATCTTCTTCTGAGACAGACGGGTTACGTTCACCTTTTTTCTTTTGGATCATCCTGATAATTTTGGTGGCAATGAGTGGGGTCTCAAGATTATCCTTCTTCGGGGCCTTGTCGGACTTGAGGAGCTGACCCTCATGGTTGGGACCAGATTCAATGCCTCATTGCTTCCTTTCCTCAGGGTGCATCTTCATGACTTTATCAGTCTTTCTTCCAGGCTGAGGTGTATATATGATTCTTCTGCTGACTTGTCTCCCGAGAGTTGTGGTCCTTTATCGCTTTCCATGTGTATACTCTTTCTTGATTACGAGCATGGTGGTATCCACAGCAAGGTAGCTTGCGTCCTTGAGAAGAGGTGTCCATAGAATGTGCGGGTCCTGACAATGCTGAAGCCTTTACTGCCTTTGAATACCTGGCTTTCTGACAATACCATTGCAGGTATGATGACGTGTCGAGGAAGACTGGGTAGCTTGTCTGCGAAGCTTGGCCGAGGTAGCTTGCTGGTGAAGACTGGGTATCGTACCTCAGAAGTTTTCTTTGGTGGTGTATCGAAGAAGGTGGGGTGTCGTACACTTTAAGGCCCGATATGCGGTACTGTTCTAGATCTAGATGTTTCCATCCAGATCCGGGGACGAAGCACATATCGGTCCCACCGCGACATATGACATAGCCATATGCCCCGGATTTCCAACATGATATCACAACATTACATATACAAGGATACACCATATCATACAATCGGCATACAACTGCCTTGAATACAATACAACAGCGGAAGTTACATGTCTGAGTACTGACTACAATCAAATGCCTAGTGGCAAAGAGAAAAACATCGATCCCCATAACCACACGGGTCCAGGCCCTCCGCCGGGATCCTCCTAACTAGTCGTCATCGAGTCTCCACGTGAAACGTCGATCACCATACCTGTTGTCGATCAAGAACCCTGAAAAGAGTTTGGGGGTAGTATCATGATAACATAAGTACTCAGCATCCAACTTTAGTGGTCAACTGACCTAGCAAGTACTTCATCACTCGTCATTCTAGGACAACTATTAGTTTACGGTAAGGATGGGGTAAGTGGTGAGGTTGCTGCCGCACTAGCATTTATGAAGTGGCTAACGATCTAGAGAGTAAGATAAGAAGCCAAGAATTCGATGAGGAATCGCCTCCAGCAAGTCTTGCTATCAACTACTTACGCAAACATAACACATATCTTATCCTTTTCCTCCTCTTCGCATCCCGACGAAGAAGAAGCAGTCAAGGGACAAACACGTTGATCAAGTTTATTAAGATTATCTCAGTTGTTGTTGTCTATGAACAAGGAGTAGGTCTCAAGTCGTCCATAACCATGGACACGGCTTCTTGAAAAGATTTAACCCTGCAGGGGTGTACCAACTACCCATTACAAGGATCTGCACGCACGTCCATCTCTCTCAGTTGCTACCCATCACAGGCAACCATTTTATGATTTAGTTCCAAGAGATCCGAAATGACAGGTCCCTCTAGCTAACAACGAACAAATCTGGGTGGCCCTCGGGGAGTCGACACCCAATCCAAAAGCTGGCCACGCTCTCGGATCAGACTCTTCCGTATGGACAAGGTCGGGTTTAGTCTCACCTATATAACAGGGGACTTCCCTAGCTCACCAGTGTGGACCAACAGAGAAACCATGTATCCGCTAGCCCGGGTTGTTTAAAAACTGCGAGGGGATCCACCAAGCACACACACGGGTTTTCAAATGGTAAATCAGCTCAGGCCACCACTAGAAAATTTTGAAGCTAGATTGGTAAGAAGAGGGGACCCCATAAAATCCCACACGCGGTTAGGCACGCTCAGTCTTAAAACCAATACCTGGAACTCGGGTCCTAGGTGACTCGAATTGAACAAAGCGTCGGGGCGGATAGCCTAGACCTTCCATCCTTCGTCGAATATAGTCAACATTATAATAATCATATCATCAACAACAATATAATAATGTGATATCCCAAACCAAGGAGTAACAGGGTAACATCATAGCACCCTAAGCATGCATACTAAGCAAGGGATGAGCAACGAGCAATAGTAACATAGCAGTACATGGTTTGCTGGGAGGGGACATGGCTGTATCGGTTTGAAAAAGGCTGTAAACATGTGGTAGGATCAAACATCGAACCTAACCTAGACTATCATGCAAACTTCTGGTTGAAATAGAATGGATCATAAGTAATGTATAGTCCTTTCTTGTTGATATGTCGGGTTCCGAAGGTGTAGTTGATCGCAAGCTCGCATCGTCTCCGAAAGGTACCCGCGGAAGCACACAAGATGGTAAACACTGGAAAGCATTCAACGAGCAAGCATCAACAAGAAGCAACACGAGACATCGCACCTAACGTCGAGAGCGGTTACTAACAATTTAAGTGGAGTACTCGTCACACACGACGATACCACACGTTTAAGGTGGTTCAAGTTTTTTAGCTACAAAAGATGAGCAAAGGTTATTAACATGGCATCTCACCCAAGCATGGAATAGCACACAAACATGACAAGAGGTGAAGCACAAATAAACTATCTAATCTAGTCACTTTAAGTGGGGGTAAAACCTATGCATGACAGCTAATACAAACCCCACGATATTTATTGCATTTGGTACTGTTTTGCCCCTAAACATATTTTATTATTTTTTATTAGTAAGAAATAACAACATATTCACAATCTACACAAAATTCTAGTCAAGTTATATATAAAGAACATTTAAAACAGAGCAACGGTTAAAAACTTATCAAAGAAACAATTTACGGTGGAATGCGATGTAATTAGCAGTCAAACAACATGTAAACAAGCTCAAACATAACAAAGAAGCACATTTAATTAATCTACACGCAAAATGGAGCAACTTTCATGTTTAAAGCGTTCGATCCGAGCTACGGTTTAAAAGATACGGGCATCGTAAAAGTCTATTACAATCAGCAAATTTTAAGTGCCCAGAGAAAAAAACAAACGTTTCCGGGACGAATCTAGTGTTACTGGGCCGGCCCAACTATGTAGTGTAGCAAAAAAAGAAAAAAAAAGAAAAGAAAAAAAAACTATCTAATCTAGTTTATTTATTGTTTTGCAGATTGTATTAGTTATTTTTGCGGTACCCGTATCTTTTCACTGGTAGCTCCGATGGAGACGCCTTCTACATGAAAGTTGCTTCGTTTTGCGCGTAGATTACTAAAATGTTGCTTGTTGCCATGTTTGACTTTGTTTACATGCTGTTTACCTGCTAATTACACTGCTTGCCACTGTAAACTGTAACTGCAATAACTTTTTAACCGTTGCTCTGTTTTAAATGTTCTTTATATGTAACTTGACTAGAATTGCATGTAGATTGTGTTTATGCTGCTCTTGCTTGCTAAATAAAATAATAAAATTATGTTTAGGGCAGAACAGTACCAAATTCCATTTTTATCGTGGGGTCCGCAATAGTTTTGCCATGTATAGGTTTTACCCCCATTTAAAGTGACTAGATTAGATAGTTTATTTGTGCTTCACCTCTTGTCATGTTTGTGTGCTATGCCATGCTTGAGTGAGATGCCATGTTAACAACCTTTGTTGATCACCTGTAGCTAAACAACTTTAACCATCGTAAAACATGCGGTATCGTCGTGTGTGACGAGTACTCCACTTAACCTGTTAGTAACCGCTCTCGACGATAGGTGCGATGTCTCGTGTTGCCTTCTTGTTGATTTTTGCTCGTGTTTGCTTCGTAGTAATAGTTGCTTCTCCGTTGATTGTCTTTCTAGTGTTTACTTCTTGTGTGCTCCCGCGGATACTTTCGGAGACGATGCGAGCTTGCGATCAACTACACCTTCGAAACCCGACTTATCAACAGGGAAGGACTATACATTACTTATGATCCATTATATTTCAACCAGCGGTTTGCATGCTAGTCTAGGATAGGTTCGATGTTTGATCCTACCACATGTTTACAGCCTCTTTCAAACCGATACAGCCATGTCCCTTCCCAGAAAACCTTGTACTGCTATGTTACTATTGCTCGTTGCTCAGCCCTTGCTTAGTATGCATGCTGACGATGCTACGATGTTACCCTGTTACTCCTTGGTTTGGCATATCACATTATTATTTTTATTGTTGTTGATGATATGATTATTATAATGTTGAATATATTCGACGAAGGGTGGAAGGTCTAGGCTATCCCGCCCCGACGCTTTGTTCCATTCGAGTCACCTAGGAGCCGAGTTCCGGGTATTGGTTTTAAGATTGAGCGTGACTAACCGCGTGTGGGATTTTATGGGGTCCCCATTTCTTACCTACCTAGCTTCAAACATTTCCAGTGGTGGCCCAAGCTGATTTACCATTTGAAACCCTCTGTGTGCTGGTCGGCCGCCAGTTGTTTGCAAACCAACCTGGACCACTGAGGACTTAGTTCCCTTGCTGGCCCACCTTGTCCGGCTGAGGACCCGGTGTCCCATGTGTGATTAACAGGCTATCCAAACCTGCGACAGACGGTTGAGACCATATCGAGAGCGCGGTCGGCCCCTGAGATGGATGTCGACTCACCGGGGGCCACCCGGATTTGTTCGTTGTTAGTTAGAGGGACCTGTCATTTTGGATCTCTTGGAACTAAATCATAAAATGGTTTCCTGTGATTGGTAGCAACTGAGAGAGATGGACATGCGTGCGGAGCCTCATAATGGGCAGTTGGTACACCCCTGCAGGGTTAAATCTTTTCGAGAAGCCGCGTTGACGGTTATGGACGACTTGAGACCTACTTCTTGTTCATAGACAACAACAACTGAGATAACCTTAATATAACTTGATCAACGTGTGTGTTCCTTGACTGCTTCTTCTTCGTCGGGAAGCAAAGAGGAGGACAAGGATAAGATAGGTGTTATGTTTACGTATGTAGGTGGATAGCAGACTTGTTGGAGGCGATTCCTCATCGAATGCTTTGCTTCTTACCTTACTCTCTAGATCGTTAGCCACTTCATAAATGCTAGTGCGGAAGCAACCTCACCACTTACCCCTTCCTTACCGTAGACTACTAGTTGTCCTAGAATGACGAGTGATGAAGTCCTTGCTGGGTCAGATGACCACTACAGTTGGATGCTGAGTACCTCTGTTCTCATGATACTACCCCCAAACTCTTTTCAGGGTTCTTGATCGGCAACAGGTATGGTGATCGACGTTTCACGTGGAGACTCGACGACGACTAGTTAGGCGGATCCCGGCGGAGGGCCTGGACCCGTGTGGTTATGGGGACCGATGTTTTTCTCTTTTCCACTAGGCATTTGATTGTAGTCTGTACCCAGACATATATCTTCCGCTGTTGTGTTGTATTTAAGGCAGTTGTATGCCAATTGTATAAGATGTTGTATCCTTGTATCTGTAATGTTGTGATATCATGTTGGAAATTCGGGGCATATGGCTTTGTCATATGTCGCGGTGGGACCGATATGTGCTTCGTCCACGGATCTGGGTGGAAACACCTAGATCTGGAATAGTACCGCATATCGGGCCTTACAACTTTGTATCAGAGCCTTACCGACCGTAGGATCCCATTTCTGGCCGAAGTCGAGTCTAGACAAAAAATATTTTGTAGTTACTAAGTTAGTTATCGGAGAGTAGGATTCTTTTTACTCCTTACCCTTGCTCTGGTCAGGACAAGTGACGTAAGTGTTTTAATCTTGACTTATCCCCCTGCAAACTTTAGGATCTCGAGTGTGTCGAGTTTCGGAACCGTTACAATGCCTTGCTTGCAGGGTATTGTCTCGATTCCGAGCTCAGGTGGGAATTCCTGTAGTACCTTCAGCTTCTCCGGTTTCGGATATCATCTGGGTCGTCCTTTGCCCTCCCTCCTTTTGCCCGGTGTTTTTACGACTTGCGTCGAAAATCACTATCCCTTGATCTGGTTTTCGCTGTCGTTCTCCCTCTTGACACCGACGCTTTCGTATTTTCGATGATGTCGTCTCTCTGCGGAAAGTTTCTCGACGGATGTTCGATGTCGACATGGAGCAGAGTCCCTTGTTGGTGGTGTTGAAGATCGTCGACTCTTTTCTCTCCCCGTTCCCCTCTCCCCCCGGATCGTCCTGGATCTCGGGACGAGATCCATTGTTGGTGGCGTTGTATTGTAACAGCCCAGTTTTCACAAAAATAAAAAAAATTGTTTTCGGTGTGAATTGTTTGATTGTCTGATTTGTTTGCGGTGTTTGCATCCCCGATTTATCAATCGGCGATTATTTTCCCCCCCTATTATCTCGTATTGGACGGAGACTGACCCTTGCCACCCTGACACTCGACCTTTGCGACACCGGGTTTCACCCAATCACCGTCGCGAAAACTGCACGAGACCAGCCGCAGCCAACGGAACAAAAAAACCCGTTTAATAATTAAACGGTATATTTTTATAGCGCGCCGGAAAGTGTTCTCAGAACTTTTCCAGCGCGAGGTGAACGCCGCTGGCTCGACGCGCTGATCGCGCAGTTCGAAGTTTTACCCGAATCGGAGGTACTGCGGACACCTGGCGGTCAGAAACGTGAGCACCGCGCGCGCGGGAGAAAAACCGGAGATGTTTTTGCAAACTGCCAGCCACCGGGGCTATATAAAGACCACCACGCTCCCACCCCACTTAGGGTTTTCCCTAAGCACATGCAGCCCCAGATTTGCCCATTTTTGCCCCAATTTTCGCACAACCCTAGATCTCAGATTTTTGACCGTCGGATCGCGCGATCGGACGCGCCTCGTTGCGCCACGTCACCCTAGTCATCTCCCACTCCAACCTCTTCCTCTCTCCTCTCCCAGCCGCCTTGGACCCGAGGCCGTCGCGTCGCCGCCTCCAGCCAGGCCGCAGCCGCCGCCGGCCACCCTCCTCCTTCCCTCTCCTTCTCCCTCCTCTTCTCTCTCCTTTTCCCTCTCTCCATCTCCCTCTCACCCCTTGATTCCCTCTCCCTCGCAGGAATAGCAAGCCAGGCCGGCCATGGCTGCCCGAGCAACTCGGCCGAGTCGCCGCCCCTGCCCCCGTCCCGGCGTCGCCCCAGCTCGACGCCGACCGGAGTCCGGTCGGATCCGCCGGCCAGGCTGCTCCTCCGCGCCCCCAGTCCCTGCCTCCTGGACACCCCCTCGCCGGCGGGAGCTAGCGCCGCCGCCCTTGCTCACCTCGGGAGGAGGAGCCAGCCGACCTCCTCTCCTCCAGCCAGGCCAGGCCGGCCTGCAGCCAGCCCAGCCGGCTGCCTCCTCTAGGCCCAGCAAACCGCCAGGCCTCCCAGGCCAGTGGACCGTGGCCCATGGGTGAGCGCCCCACCTTTTTTTTTCTTTTTTTCTTTTTTCTTTTCTGTTGGGCCCAGTAGTCTGTTTCGGCCTGAGTAGTTTTTTTTCTAGGAGTTTATTGATTGTTTTTGCAGATTGTATTAGTTATTTTTGCGGTGCCCGTATCTTTTCACCGGTAGCTCCGATGGAGACGCTTTCTACATGAAAGTTGCTCTGTTTTGCGCGTAGATTACTAGAATGTTGCTTGTTGCCATGTTTGACTTTGTTTACATGCTGTTTACCTGCTAATTACACTGCTTGCCACTGTAAACTGTAACTGCAATAACTTTTTAACCGTTGCTCTGTTTTAAATATTCTTTATGTGTAACTTGACTAGAATTGCATGTAGATTGTGTTTATGATGTTCTTGCTTTCTAAATAAAATAATAAAAGTATTTTTAGGGCAGAACAGTACCAAATTCCATTTTTATCGTGGGGTCCGCAATAGTTTTGCCATGTATAGGTTTTGCCCCCCATTTAAAGTGACTAGATTAGATAGTTTATTTGTGCTTCACCTCTTGTCATGTTTGTGTGCTATGCCATGCTTGAGTGAGATGCCATGTTAACAACCTTTTTTGATCACCTGTAGCTAAACAACTTTAATCATCGTAAAACGTGCGGTATCGTCGTGTGTGACGAGTACTCCACTTAACCTGTTAGTAACCGCTCTCGACGATAGGTGTGATGTCTCGTGTTGCCTTCTTGTTGATGCTTGCTCGTGTTTGCATCGTAGTAATAGTTGCATCTCCGTTGATTGTCTTGCCAGTGTTTACTTCTTGTGTGCTCCCGCGGATACTTTCGGAGACGATGCGAGCTTGCGATCAACTACACCTTCGGAACCCGACTTATCAACAGGCAAGTACTATACATTACTTATGATCCATTATATTTCAACCAGCGGTTTGCATGCTAGTCTAGGATAGGTTCGATGTTTGATCCTACAACATGTTTACAGCCTCTTTCAAACCGATACAGCCATGTCCCTTCCCAGCAAACCTTGTACTGCTATGTTACTATTGCTCGTTGCTCAGCCCTTGCTTAGTATGCATGCTTAGGATGCTACGATGTTACCCTGTTACTCCTTGGTTTGGGATATCACATTATTATTTTTATTGTTGTTGCTGATATGATTATTATAATGTTGACTATATTCGACGAAGGGTGGAAGGTCTAGGCTATCCCGCCCCGACGCTTTGTTCCATTCGAGTCACCTAGGATCCGAGTTCCGGGTATTGGTTTTAAGACTGAGCGTGCCTAACTGCGTGTGGGATTTTATGGGGTCCCCTTTTCTTACCTACCTAGCTTCAAACATTTCCAGTGGTGGCCCAAGCTGATTTACCATTTGAAACCGTGTGTGTGCTGGTCGGCCGCCAGTTGTTTGCAAACCAACCTGGACCAGTGAGGACTTAGTTCCCTTGCTGGCCCACCTTGTCCGGCTGAGGACCCGGTGTCCCATGTGTGATTAACCGTCTATCCAAACCTGTGACAGACGGTTGAGACCAGATCGAGAGCGCGGACGGCTCCTGAGATGGATGTCGACTCACCGGGGGCCACCCGGATTTGTTCGTTGTTAGTTAGAGGGACCTGTCATTTTGGATCTCTTGGAACTAAATCATAAAATGGTTGCCTGTGATGGGTAGCAACTGAGAGAGATGGACGTGCGTGCGGAGCCTCGTAATGGGCAGTTGGTACACCCCTGCAGGGTTAAATCTTTTCGAGAAGCCATGTCCACGGTTATGGACGACTTGAGACCTACTCCTTGTTCATAGACAACAACAACTGAGATAATCTTAATATAACTTGATCAACGTGTGTGTGCCTTGACTGCTTCTTCTTCGTCGGGATGCGAAGAGGAGGACAAGGATAGGATAGGTGTTATGTTTGCGTATGTAGGTGGATAGCAGACTTGTTGGAGGCGATGCCTCATCGAATGCTTGACTTCTTACCTTACTCTCTAGATCGTTAGCCACTTCATAAATGCTAGTGCGGCAGCAACCTCACATCTTACCCCTTCCTTACTGTAGACTACTAGTTGTCCTAGAATGACGAGTGATGAAGTCCTTGCTGGGTCAGATGAACACTACAGTTGTATGCTGAGTACCTCTGTACTCATGATACTACCCCCAAACTATTTTCAGGGTTCTTGATCGGCAACAGGTATGGTGATCGACGTTTCACGTGGAGACTCGACGACGACTAGTTAGGCGGATCCCGGCGGAGGGCCTGGACCCGTGTGGTTATGGGGTCCGATGTTTTTCTCTTTGCCACTAGGCATTTGATTGTGGTCTGTACCCAGACATATATCTTCCGCTGTTTTATTGTATTTAAGGCAGTTGTATGCCAATTGTATGAGATGTTGTATCCTTGTATCTGTAATGTTGTGATATCATGTTGGAAATCTGGGGCATATGGCTTTGTCATATGTCGCGGTGGGACCGATATGTGCTTCGTCCCCGGATCTGGGTGGAAACACCTAGATTTGGAACAGTACCGCATATCGGTCCTTACACTAGTCCTGTACTACGAATACCAGAAAGAGGTAAGGAGTGTACATGAGTCCAAGTATCAAGTCTCCAATCAATACACCACTATGGATACTTCATTGACTTCCCCACGAGGAAGTACGCCATAGCACTCACACTTATCTTGGCAAGTTTTAAGAGTAACCGTTCAAGTTGTCTATGATCAAGTAAAGGTCTCCAAGTAGTCCATAACCACGGACACGGCTATTCGAATAGTTCATTAACCCTGCAGGGGTGTACTGCTACACACACGCCTCATCAGTTACCGCTTGGGGATGGACCCTTCAAGTGAGTACCGGCGAGGATGCTTCCACGACACTTCACTCACGGCACCATCTCTAGTCCTAGGGAGTCGCCTATTTGAGTTGGGACCACGATCGGAATCCGGCTGATTTTTCCGATGCGGACTCAAACGTTGTGTGACCGCCGTCAAGCTCAAGTCGATCAGGATCACTTGATTCAACGTGCCCACTACCTACGCCAACCACTTACCTTGGTTCCACCTTCTTGATATCGTTTAAGGGCGAACTACTTGCGACTCCTGGACAGGTCCGGGGTGAGGTACTAGGCCGAGAGGGGTAAGTGAGCCCAATGTGTGGTCGTACTCTTAGTCTTGGATAACAACACAAGAACTCGGGCTTAAGGCAGTGTTCAACGAGACAACCCACTGTGTACTCCTACACAACCTCTCATCGTTCACCTTTGTTTAGGGTAGATTCACCAACACGTTACCACTATCATTCACATGATCCCGACTCACATCAAAGTAGCCTCAGGTAACAACTCTAAGAATGCAATAAGCTGTAATAGTTGCAGGGTCCACATGATACCAAATAACTCCTACATCTGCTAGGATTGTGGTTTGCTTACTACTATGACAAAATGATAGGTCATGCAAAGGAATAGGTTCAACTAGCGGTAAAACGTATCATGGTGACATCCTAAACATGCATTTGCGAGAATGAAAGGGAACTGGGATTTTATCGACATGATCAAAGAAGGGGTGCTTGCCTTGCTGACGATCACGAGGTACTGTACTTCTGACGTGAGGTTGAACTCGTCTCCGAGATCAACTCTACCGAGAAGAAGCAATCACCGAAGCACTGAAAGTAATGCAGATTCAACATAGTACAATGCACAATCCATATGCAAAACATAGCATGGCAAGTTACTGATGTGATCTATGTTTAACTTGCAACATGTTAATTGAAGTTGATTTGAAAAGTAAATTCAAATTCAAACTCCAAATGATCTTCAATATAGTCCAAGTTGCATTTGCTAAAGTTTGTTCATGGAAACCAATTGGTCATGTGTGTGAAATGCTTCTGAAGTGTAAGAGATCATCTTCGCATTGCATTGGTTGAAGTTCAAATGAGCATTGCATTTTATTTGATTTAACCCAAATGATCCAAATAGCAAAATGCTACTGGTTCATCAAGATAACTTGTTCAAACATGGTTGAAAGTTTGATATTTGGATAGAGAATTTTATTCTGATAATTTTACATATATAAATCTTTTCATTTGGAGTTATAGATTAAAATATATTCAATTTCAAAGTTTAAGCAATTTACTAGGAATTACTGAATAAATTAAATCATTTTGGATTTACTGCGTCAGCAATGCATCATGCTGACGTCAGTGGGGTTGACTGGTCCAGCTGACCAGTGGGGCCCGGCTGTCAGTGGATGGGGGTTAAATCCCGGTTAAAAATAAACCGGCTAGTTTAATTAGCCTCTAGGGCCCGCATGTCAGTGGCTTGGGGTGGGGATTAGTGCACTGTTTAGGGACTAATGGCCTTGGCTTGACGCCGGTGGCCTCTAGCCACGGCGGCGCCCTCGCCGGAATCGGCTAGGAGGCACGGGAGAGGGGGCAAAGGGTCCTGGCGTGCTCCTCGCGGCGTCGCGCGTCTCCTGGGCTAGGCGGGGTTCGAGGAGGAGGCCTCTGGCCATGGCTGCGTTAAGGAGGCGGCAGCCGGAGCATCTGGTTGGGAGGGAAATGGCGTACAGAGCCTGGAGAGGACAACAGAGAGGGGGAATCGAAGCGGAGGCTCACCCCAGTGACGATGGTGACCTCGGCGACGTCGGGGAGGAGCTGGAGAGGGCTCGATTCGTCGCCGGAGTTCTCGGCTACCGCGGCGGCTCGTCGAAGATGTCGTCGCCTCCGTTGCCTCTCGGGTCAAATTGATGGCGCCTCGCGAAGTGGTCGTCGCCGGGGAGCCTCCTAGACAGCTCGCTGCATCAAACGGGGCACGGTGGCTGCGCTAACTCTCGTCGGTGCTCGGGCTGCGGTCCGGTTCTTGCGAGGAGACGAAGAAAGAAGAAGAAGAGGGAGACGACTCCAGGGGGAAAGGATGAGGACGGCCTCAAGACGGCTCCAGACGCAGGGATAAGCACGGGGGGGGGGGGGGGGGGGGAAGCAGCTCGCCACGGCGTGAGATGCCTGCCTGGCTCGGGGAGAAAGACGCCCCTGCCCCTGGGCTGGGCCACCTCCCTGAGTTGGCCTGCAGGTAGGTGGGCTTTTGCTCCTTTTCTTTTCTTTGTCTTTTATTTCTTTTTATGTTTAATTTGTTTGCCCTAAAAAATAAATAGTAGGGCATTTTATAAAAACTCCCAATTCTTTTTATAAAACCTAGATGACTGTATAGAAGTCAACCCCAAGTTTTGGGAATTTTTGAATTTCAAATTATTTGAATTCCAATTCAAATAAACAATTGATTTAATTTCCAAGCCACTTTTTGTACTTTTGAAAAATCTATGAGCATGGGATTAATCCCAAATCACTTTTAAAATGATCACACTCATTTTTAGGATTTTTCAACACATCCAAAAGAATTTTGGAAAAAGATTTATTTCTGGCCTTTTCTTTAAATTGCTTTGGGGCTTTTCTTCTCCCCATTTCTTTTTCTTTTGCAAAATTTTTCATGATGCAAAAATGCAAGCTAGGTTAAACACAAACCTAATTTAGGGTTCAGACATCGGGTGAAACCTGGTGTCGCAAAGTCCGAGTGTAAGGGTGGCAAGGGTCGGTCTCCGTCCCGTACGAGATAAGAGGGGGAAAATAATCGACGATGGGTAAATTGGCGATGCGAACACCGCAAACAAATCAGACAATCAAACAATTCACACCGAAAACAAATTTTTTCATTTTTATAAAAACTGGGTTGTTACAATACAACACCACCAACAAGGGATCTCGTCCCGAGATCCTGGACGATCCGGGGGAGAGGGGAGGGGGGAGAAAAGAGAGTCGACGATCTTCAACACCACCAACAAGGGACTCTGCTCCATGTCGACGTCGAACTTCCGTCGAGATAAATTTCCGAAGGGAGACGGCAACGTCGGAAAACGAAACCATTAGGAGATCAAAAGGAGGAAATGATAGTTGAAAGTGACGATCAAGGGAAGCATGCTCACTGAAATCGTGAGGATACTGGGCAAGGGAACTAAATTCAATAGACAACCAAGATATAAACCAGAGTCGGACAGACTAAAGGTACTACAGGAATTCCCACCTGAGCTCGGAATCGAGACAATACTTCCCAAGCAAAGCATTGTAACGATTCCGATACTCCACACACTCGAGATCCTAGAGTTTTGAAGGGGATAAGGCGAGAATAAAACACTTACGACACTTTTCCTGACCAGAGCAAAGGAAAGGAGTAAAAAGATTCCTACTCTTCGATAACTAACATAATAACTACAAAATAGTTTTCGTCTAGACTCGACTTCGGCCAGAAAAGGGATCCTACGATCGGTAAGGCTCTGATACCAAGTTGTAAGGCCCGATATGAGGTACTGTTCCAGATCAAGATGTTTCCATCCAGATCCGGGGACGAAGCACATATCGGTCCCACGGTGACATATGACATAGCCATATGCCCCGGATTTCCAACATGATATCACAACATTACAGATACAAGGATACAACATCTCATACAATTGGCATACAACTTCCTTGAATACAATACAACAGCGGAAGTTACATGTCTGAGTACAGACTACAATCAAATGCCTAGTGGCAAAGAGAAAAACATCGATCCCCATAACCACACGGGTCCAGGCCCTCCGCCGGGATCCGCCTAACTAGTCGACATTGAGTCTCCACGTGAAACGTCGATCACCATACCTGTTGTCGATCAAGAACCCTGAAAAGAGTTTGGGGGTAGTATCATGAGTACATAAGTACTCATCATCTAACTGTAGTGGTCAACTGACCCAGCAAGGACTTCATCACTCGTCATTCTAGGACAACTAGAAGTTTACGGTAAGGATGGGGAAAGTGGTGAGGTTGCTGCCGCACTAGCATTTATGAAGTGGCTAACGATCTGGAGAGTAAGATAAGAAGCCAAGCATTCGATGAGGAATCGCCTCCAACAATTCTTGCTATCAACTACTTACGCAAACATAACACCTATCTTATCCTTGTCCTCCTCTTCGCATCCCGACGAAGAAGAAGCAGTCAAGGCACACACACGTTGATCAAGTTTATTAAGATTATCTCAGTTGTTGTTGTCTATGAACAAGGAGTAGGTCTCAATTCGTCCATAACCGTGGACACGACTTCTCAAAAAGATTTAAACCTGCAGGGGTGTACCAACTTCCCATTACAAGGCTCCGAAAACACGTCCATCTCTCTCTGTTTCTACCCATCATAGGCAACCATTTTATGATTTCGTTCCAAGAGATCCGAAACGACAGGTCCCTCTAGCTAACAACGAACAAATCCGGGTGGCCCCCGGGGAGTCGACACCCAATCCAAAAGCTGGCCACGCTCTCGGATCAGACTCTACCGTATGGCCAAGGTCGGGTTTAGTCTCACCTATATAACAGGGGACTTCCCTAGCTCACCAGTGTGGACCAACAGAGAAACCATGTCTCCGCTGCGAGGGGATCCACCAAGCACACACACGGGGTTTCAAATGGTAAATCAGCTAGGGCCACCACTAGAAATGTTTGAAGCTAGATAGGTAAGAAGAGGGGACCCCATAAAATCCCACACGCGGTTAGGCACGCTCAGTCTTAAAACCAATACCCGGAACTCGGGTCCTAGGTGACTCGAATTGAACAAAGCGTCGGGGCGGGATAGCCTAGACCTTCCATCCTTTGTCGAATATAGTCAACATTATAATAATCATATCATCAACAACAACATAATAATGTGATATCCCAAACCAAGGAGTAACAGGGTAACATCGTAGCATCCTAAGCATGCATACTAAGCAAGGGCTGAGCAACGAGCAATAGTAACATAGCAGTACATGGTTTGCTGGGAGGGGACATGGCTGTATCGGTTTGAAAAAGGCTGTAAACATGTGGTAGGATCAAACATCGAACCTAACCTAGACTAGCATGCAAACCGCTGGATGAAATAGAATCGATTATAAGTAATGTATAGTCCTTGCCTGTTGATAAGTCGGGTTCCGAAGGTGTATTTGATCGCAATCTCGCATCGTCTCCGAAAGGTACCCGCGGAAGCACACAAGACGGTAAACACTTGAAAGACATCAACGAGCAAGCATCTATTATTACGAAGCAAACACGAGCAAGCATCAACAAGAAGGCAACACGAGACATCGCACCTAACGTCGAGAGCGGTTACTAACAATTTAAGTGGAGTACTCGTGTAACAGCCCAGATTTTGCAAAAAATTAAAAAATTTGTTTTCGGTGTGATTTGTTTGATTGTCTGATTTGTTTGCGGTGTTTGCATCCCCGATTTATCGATCGACGATTATTTTCCCCCTCTTATCGCGTATCGGACGGAGACCGACCCTTGCCACCTTGACACTCGACCTTTGCGACACCGGGTTTCAACCGATCACCGTCGCAAAAACAGCAAGAGACCAACCGCAGCCAACGGAACGAAAAACCCCGTTTAATAATTAAACGGGTTATTTTTATAGCGCGCCGGAAAGTGTTCTCGGAACGGTTCCAGCGCGAGATGAACGCCTCCGGCTCGATGCGCTGATCGCGCAATTCGAAGTTTTACCCGAATAGGAGGTCCTACGGATCCCCGGCGGTCAGAAATGTATACACCGCGCGCGCGAGAGTAAAAAACCGGGGATGTTTTTGCAAACTGCCAGCCACCTGGGCTATATAAAGACCCCCACACTCCCACCCTATTTCTAGGGTTTACCTAGCCACAAAATTGCAGCCACCCCCTCAAACATAGCCCCAATTTTCGCAACCTAGCCCATCAGATGTGAAAAATCAGCCCCAGGCGCTCTAGACTATCAGATCTGGCGATCCGACGGCCCAGAGGCCGCCACATCAGCGCCCTGGTCGTCCCAACCTCCTCTCTCTCCTCCCGTCTCCTCCACGCCGCAGCACCCCGTCGCCTCCACGGCCGTCTCCCTCCGGCCGTCGCGCCTCCGGCAAACAGGCCGCCCTGCCCGCGCCCCTCTCCATCCCGCGCTCCCCCTGACCCTTTTCCAGCTCCTCACCTCCCTCTCTCCCTCACAGGAACACGGCCGAGGCCAGCCGCGCCATGGTCAGCCGCCTCGAGCAGGACCTCGAGCCCGCGCCGCCATCTCTCGCCGGCGCCTGGCTTTGCCACCCAGCCGGCCTCCTCCTCCGCGCCCCTGGACCCCGCCGTGCCGCCTCCCCTCGTCGGTCAACGCCACCGCCGGCGACGGCAGCCGCCGCCCTGGCTCCACTCCGATCGGGAGGAGCCCCGATCCAACCCTGGATGGCCAGGTGGGCCGGCCCAGCACCACTCCACCCGCGACCCTGTAGCCAAGCCGCCAGCCCAGCACCTCAGGCCGACTTGGGCCTTGGCCCACGCGGTGAGAGCCCACCGCGCCCCTCTTTTTTTTTTCTTCCTCAGCATTTTTTTTCTTTTCTGTATTTATATATTTTGGCAGATTGTGTTGCGTTTTGCCGAGGCCCGTATCTTTTTAACCGTTAGTCGGATGGGGACGCTTTCTACATGAAAGTTGCTCCGTTTTTCGCGTAGATTATTAAAATGTGGTCTTTTGCCATGTTTGACTTTGTTTACATGTTGTTTACCTGCTAATTACAACTGCTTGCCACTGTAAACTGTAATTGCCATAACTTTTTAACCGTTGCTCTCATTAAAATGTTTTTTATATGTAACTTGAATAGTTTTTCGTGTACTTTGTGTTTATGCTATTGTTTGATGTTGTTAACCAAGTTAAAATATGGTTTAGAGAAGAACAGTACCAACTTCCGTTTTTATCGTGGGGTTCGCAATAGTTTGCCATGTCTAGGATTTCACCCCACTTAAATTGACTAGCATAGATAGTTTACTTTATGTTTCATCTCTTTCCATGCTTGAGTGATATGCCATGCTTGAGTGAGTTGCCATGTTAATAACCTTTGCTCACCTTGTGTAGCTAAACAACTTGAACCGTTGTAAATGTGTGGTATCATCGTGTGTGACGAATACTCCACTTAACCTGTTAGTAACCGCTCTCGACGGTAGGTGCGATGTCTCGTGTTGCCTCCTTGTTGATGCTTGCTCGTGTTTGCTTCGTAGTAATAGATTCTTGCTCGTTGATTGCTTTCCAGTGTTTATCGCATTCTGTGCTTCCGCGGGTGCCTCTCGGAGACGATGCGAGCTTGCGATCAACTATACCTTCGGAACCCGACTTATCAACAGGCAAGGACTATACATTACTTACGATCCATTCTATATCAACCATCGGTTTGCATGCTAGTCTAGGTTAGCTTCGATGTTTGATCCTACCACATGTTTACAGCCTCTTTCAAACCGATACAGCCATGTCCCCTCCCAGCAAACCTTATACTGCTATGTTACTATTGCTCGTTGCTCAGCCCCTTCTTAGTATGCATGCTTAGGATGATACGATGTTACTCTGTTACTCTTTGGGTTGGGATATCACCTTATTATATTGTTGTTGATGATATGATTATTATAAATGTTGACTATATTCGACGAAGGATGGAAGGTCTAGGCTATCCCGCCCCGACGCTTTGTTCCATTCGAGTCACCTAGGACCCGAGTTCCGGGTATTGGTTTTAAGACTGAGCGTGCCTAACCGCGTGTGGGATTTTATGGGGTCCCGTTTTCTTACCTACCTAGCTTCGAAGATTTCTAGTGGTGGCCCAAGCTGATTTACCTTTTGAAACCGTGTGTGTGCTGGTCGGCCGCCAGTAGTTTTCAAACCAACCTGGACCAGTGAGGACATAGTTCCCTTGCTGGCCCACCTTGTCCAGCTGAGGACCCGGTTTCCCATGTGTGATTAACCGGCTATCCAAACCTGCGACAGACGATAGAGACCAGATCGAGAGCACGGCCGGCTCCTGAGCTAGATGTCGACTCACCGGGGGCCACCCCGATTTGTTCGTTGTTAGTTAGAGGGACCTGTCGTTTCAGATCTCCTGGAACTAAATCATAAAGTGGTTGCCTGTGGTGGGTAGCAACTGAGAGAGATGGGCGTCCATGCGGAGCCTTGTAATGGGAAGTTGGTACACCCCTGCAGGATTAAATCTTTTCGAGAAGCCGTGTCCACGGTTATGGACGACTTGAGACCTACTCCTTGTTCATAGACAACAACAACTGAGATAATCTTAATAAAACTTGATCAACGTGTGTGTGTGCCTTGCCTGCTTCTTCTTCGTCGGGATGCGAAGAGGAGGACAAGGATAGGATAGGTGTTATGTTTGCGTAAGTAGTTGATAGCAAGACTTGTTGGAGGCGATTCCTCATCGAATGCTTGGCTTCTTACCTTACTCTCTAGATTTTTAGCCACTTCATAAATGCTAGTGCGGCAGCAACCTCACCACTTACCCCATCCTTACCGTAAACTACTAGTTGTCCTGGAATGACGAGTGATGAAGTCCTTGCTAGGTCAGATGACCACTACAGTTGGATGCTGAGTACCTCTGTACTCATGATACTACCCCCAAACTCTTTTCAGGGTTCTGATCGACAACAGGTGTGGTGATCGACGTTTCACGTGGATACTCGACGAAGACTAGTTAGGCGGATCCCGGCGGAGGGCCTGGACCCATGTGGTTATGGGATCGATTTTTTTCTCTTTCCACTAGGCATTTGCTTGTAGTCTGTACCCAGACATGTATCTTCCGCTGTTGTATTGTCTTTGAGGCAGAGGTACGCCGATTGTATGAGATGTTGTATCCTTGTATCTGTAATGTTGTGATATCATGTTGGAAATCCGGGGCATATGGCTATGTCATATGTTGCGGTGGGACCGATATGTGCTTCGTCCCCGGATCTGGATGGAAACATCTAGATCTGGAACAGTGCCGCATATCGGGCCTTACAACTTGGTATCAGAGCTTTACTGACCGTAGGATCCCCTTTCTGGCCGAAGTCGAGTCTAAGCAAAAACTATTTTCTAAGTTAGTTATCGGAGAGTAGGATTATTTTTATTCCTTACCTTTGCTCTGGTCAGGAAAAGTGACGTAAGTGTTTTAATTCTCGTATTATCCCTTTCAAACTCTAGGATCTCGAGAGTGTGGAATATCGGAACCGTTACAATGCCTAGCTTGGAGCGTATTGTCTCGATTCCGATCTCAGGTTTGGGAATTCCTGTATTACCTTTAGCTTCTCCGATTTTGGGTATCATCTGGTGTTGGGATACGGGGCAGAAAGCACAAATTTTTCATACCTACGGTACCCGAACCCAAGATCTATGCTATGGCGATGTAAAGTAACGGAGGGAATCGGTGTTCATACCTTTGAAGACCGAAAGAGGGAAACGTTATTACGAACGTGGTTGGCGTAGACTCGGAACTACGACCTCCCTGTCGTGTAGAAGACCAACACCGGCGAGGATGACTCCCGGTAAACCTCCAGCGACGAAGTAGCACCACAGGTGTAGTTCCTCGAAGAGATTATACACGTATCGTACAATCGATGTTCCTCCCGGGCCCCGAACCAGGCGAGCAGCGGAAGAAAGACGGCTAGAGATCCTGACTCTAGCAGAACGATGGCCTGCCGTATGGTGGAGAACTCCAATCCAAGTGCAGACTCCAAACAAGGGGAGTCCACTTCCGGGAAGGAGAAGGAGGAAGAAGGAGATATTGGTGTGTTGGAAAAAGGGGGTCTACCCCTCCTTATATAGGCCAAGGGGGGGTGCCATCCTCCTCCCCTCCCCCATGTGGGACTAAACTCCCAAGGGGGGGCGGAGTGCGCCGGCCAAGGGGGGTGGTGGGCCCCACCCTTGGCGCCCAACCCAAGGGGGGAGACCCTCTCCTCCCTTAATGGGCCCCATGGGCCCATTTAGCCTTTTTCCCATTTTTTAATTTTTTTAATATGTTTTAAATATTTAAGTCATATAATTAAATAATAAAACATTATTAAAACAATTAAACTTTATTTTGAACTATTCAAAATGTCTGGAAACCATTCCGTCCTCCTCCGGAACTATTCCGGTGATTCCTCCTATTTCACCGATTGATCCCGTAACTGTCCTATGCATCAATTGCCCTTAAGTGTAATACCCTAACGGTCCGGGAAACAACAGACATGGTTGAGACTCTTCTCATTGACCAATGACTAGTCAGTTGGACCTGGTTAAAATCCTTGATAGCCCCTGCGCTTCCATCGAATGAACTTCGATCGCTTTTGGAAACCGTTAACGATACGACGTAATCCCTTTGTGCTACGGTACTTTGTTTGTCCGAGGTTTGATCGTCGGTATCCTACATACCGTGTTCACATCTCGTTTACAACAAACAACTTCTCTCGTCCATGATCATTGCATCTCTTGTGACCTAGTCACGTCCTTGCAAGGTGTTGATGCAATATCATCGAGTGGGCCCAGAGTACCTGTCCTGTCACAAGGACTGACAAATCCCGCTCTGATCTATTAACATACTCATCAACCATCTATTTCGGAATACCCAAAGTGCACCGTTATAGCCAGCATATTTCAGTCAGGCGGTGGGATACAAATCAAAGTCTCCTCATAGGTGACAATTACGTATGATCGTTACGGTCTAAGGACTAAGCCATACGTTACAAAGTCATAGCAACGCTGAACTATGTGACTCGATCACATTGCAATACTTTAGGTGGGTGTACGTCCATCACATCATTCCCCTTAATGATATGACCTCATTGTGAATGGACTTAAGTGTCGCCATGATCAGGAAAGCTTGATCAATCAATTGCCTGATGAGATGGTTTACCTGAGTTAAACTACGGACCATGTTTTATACTACACCTGTATTAGTATTTCCAAGTAATACAGTTATAGCACAGTATAAAACGTATTATGAACAAAACGGATATGTGACAAATATCTTTATTAATTTTTCTCTAGGGCACATATCCAACAGTCTCCCACTTGCACTAGAGTACAAATTACATTAGTTTACATCAGGTATGTATTTAACACCAATGGTCTCTCTGTGTTCTTAAAACTTGCCCTGTGGAAGAGGTTTAGTCATCGGGTCTGCTGCGTTCAGATCCGTATGTATCTGTTGAATCCTAGTGTGTCCATCCCTGACGTAGTCTCGCGTCACATGGAACTTTCGGAGGATGTGCTTGGCTGTAGAGTGAGTTCTTGGTTCCTTCGTGTTAGCAATGGCACCCGTGTTGTCGCAGAAGATTCCCACGGGGTCAGTGCAGCTGCGAAAGATGCCAAGCTCGATCACAAACTTCTTCAGCCACAGCGCCTCGTTAGACGCTTCGCAAGCGGCAATATACTCCGACTCCATTGTAGATTGGGCGACGACTAATTGTTTTCCGATCCTCCAGCTAATTGCGCCACCGTTCAACATGAAAACATATCCCGTCTGGGATTTCGAGTCATCTAGATCTGAGCCGAGGCTCTCGTCAACGTAACCCTTTACGGTGAGCTCTTCATCAACTCCTCCATAAACGAGAAAGAGATCCTTGGTTCTTCTCAAGTACTTAAGGATGTTCTTTACAACTGTCCTGTGATCCATTCCCGGGTTACTCTGGTGGAGATTAGTCATACTAATGGCTAGCGCTAAATCTGGTCTGGTACATAACATAGCATACATGAGAGAACCTATGGCTGAGGCATAGGGCTTTGATGACATCTCCTCCTTCTCTTTTGCTGTGGTTGGGCATTGATTTACGCTTAATTTGACACCTTTTGTAACTGGCAAGAGGCCTCTCTTGGAGTTACCCATACTGAACCTTTTCAATATCTTGTCAAGATAAGTGCTCTGACTCAAGGCCAACCGTCGATTAGGTCTATCTCTATAGATCTTAATCCCCAATATGTACGCAGCTTCACCTAGGTCCTTCATGGAAAATTGCCCATTCAGATATTCCTTCACTTCCTCTAAGAATTTCTTATCGTTCCCTATTAGTAATATGTCATCAACATATAACACAAGGAATGCTACAGAGCTCCCACTCAGTTTCTTATAGACGCAGAACTCTTCGACGTTTTGGACAAATCCAAAAGCTTTAATGACCTCATCAAATCGAAGATTCCAGCTCCGAGATGCTTGCTTCAACCCATAGATGGACCGTTGAAGCTTGCACACCTTACCAACGTTCCTTGGATCGACAAACCCCTCTGGTTCCATCATATACAACTCTTCCTCAATGTTGCCATTTAGGAATGCAGTTTTCACATCCATCTGCCATATCTCGTAATCATGATATGCAGCTATTGCTAGTAGGATCCGAATAGACTTTATCATCGCTACATGAGAGAACGTCTCCTCGTAGTCAACTCCTTGAATTTGTCGGAACCCCTTCGCGACAAATCGAGCTTTGTAGACAGATACGTTTCCGTCTGCGTCGGTCTTTTTCTTGAATTTCCATTTATTCTCGACGGCCTTGCGGTCCTCGGGAATATCCACCAAAGTCCATACTTTGTTGGTGTACATGGAGTCTAGGATTTCATGGCTTCAAGCCATTTCTCGGACTTGGGTCCCTCCATTGCTTCTTTGTAACTTGTAGGTTCATCCGACTCATCAGCCGAGATTGCATTCACAAGCTGTCCGTAAAACTCAGTAGGTTGAAGGACTCTTGATGACCTACGGGGCATAAAAGGTTCCTCTTCATTCTCATCATGATCATCATCAATGTCATGATCGTTATGAATGTCGTTCTGTCCATTCTCTTCAGCTCCCACTGTGGAAGATGGTTCCAGAACAATTTCCGTAGCCGTTTCTTCCAATTGGAGTGATTGGTCAGTCACTTCATCGAGGTCTATTTTCCTCCCACTCAACTCTTTCGCGAGAAACTCCTTCTCAAGAAAGTGTCCCGTCTTGGCAACAAACGTTTTGCTATCAGACTTGTTGTAGAAGGTGTATCCACAAGTTTCCTTGGGATAGCCCACAAATATGCACTTATCCGCCTTGGATTCAAGTTTGTCAGGCTGTAGTTTCCTAACATAAGCCTCACAACCCCAAATCTTCAGGTGAGACAACTTAGGTTTCGTGCCATGCCATTTTTCAAATGGTGTTGTCTTTACGGATTTGGATGGTGCCCTATTAAGAATATGAGTGGCAGTTTCTAATTCATACCCCCAATATGACACAGGAAAATCAGTATGAGACATCATCGATCCTACGCTATCCAATAGGGTTCGCTTACGTCGCTCAGCCACACCGTTTCTCTGAGGTGTGCCTGCCGGCGTAAGCTGTGGTACTATGCCACAAGACTTCAGATGATTGCCAAACTCGTGACTCAAATACTCGCCACCTCGATCCGATCGAAGGTGCTTGATTTTCTTTCCGAGTTGATTTTCGACCACATTCTGAAATTCCTTGAACTTTTCAAAGGTTTCAGACTTGTGCTTCATCAAGTAAATATACCCATATCTTCTCAAGTCATCAGTAAAGGTCACGAAGTAACAAAGACCATTGCGAGTGGGGACGTTCATGGGTCCACATACATCCGTGTGTATGATTCCCAACAAGTCATCCGCACGGTCCATTATCCCATTGAATGGAGTCCTTGTCATTTTGCCCATGAGGCATGGTTCACATGTATCAAGGGATCCAAAATCCAATGACTGAAGAAGTCCATCCTTATGGAGCTTCTCCATGCGCTTTATACCAATATGACCAAGTCGGCAATGCCACATCTTCATGTGATCTTCATCATTCTTCAATCTTTTGGCCTCAATATTGTTAATGTGACACACGTCACCATCGAGATCAAGTACGAATAAACCATGCAACTTCGGTGCGTGAACATAAAACATTTCATCCTTATAAATCGAACAACCAATTGTATCAGACTTAAAAGAATAGCGGTCTCGCTTCAAGCAAGAGCCACTAACGATTTTCACACTCAACGCAGGTACATAGTAGAAATTATTCAGAACTAAAACCAATCCCGAAGGGAGACTAAGATGCTTCGTGCCGACCGCCAAGACTTCAATTTGATAGCCATTCCCCACGCGCATCGTCACTTCATCCTTGAGCAAGCGTCTCCTATTCCTTAGTCCCTGAATGGAATTAGAAATATGAGCGACAGATCCTGTATCAAGTATCCAGGATGTGTTCCCGGCGCTTGTCAAGAGAAGATCAACAATATGTATATCAAATATACCTTCGTCTCTCTTGGCGACCTTGCCAGCCTTCTTGTCCTTTAGGTACTTGGGGAAGTTGCGTTTCTAGTGACCTTCACCCTTGCAGTAGAAGCACTCCACTCCGGGTTTAGGCTTGGGTGCCTTGGGAGGAGCGGAAACTGACTTGCCATCCCTCTTGGGGCCACCTCTCTTGGCCTTCTCTCGCCTGCTTGACTTCTTGAAGTCAGTGGTCTTGTTGACCATGAAGACGGCGTGCTCCTTCTTGATCTCAACCTCGACGCTCTTCAGCATGGCGAACAACTCAGAAGGGGTTTTGGTCATCCCCTGCATGTTGTAGTTCAACACAAAGCTTTTGTAGCTAGGGGGAAGCGACTGCAACACCCTATAAACAGCAAGTTCATCTAGAATCTGGCATTCCAGAGCATTCAAGCGCTGAACGTAGACAGACATTTTGACTACGTGCTCACTCACGCTGCCGTGCTCGTCCATCTTTGCTGAGAAGAAGGCTTCAGAAGCCTTGTACCGTTCAGCCCTGGCTTGAGGTGCGAAGACCTCCTTGAGGTCAGTGAATCTCATATGCACCCATCCTCTCAAAGCGTTTCTGCAGCTCAGCCTCCATGGAGTAGAGCATGCCACTCTGGACAAGGTTGTAATCATCAGTCCTGGAGAGATAGACATTCCTCTCGTCCTGACTGGAATCATCTGCTGGTGCGTCACCTAACGCGCCCTCTAGTACGTATGCCATTTTGAGGGGAACGAGGAGAATCCTCAGGGTGCGGAACCAGTTGGTGAAGTTTGTCCCATCTGTTTTTAGCTTATCTTTCTCTAGGAATGATCCTATGTTGAACGAGGGGCGAGGTGTTGCCATCTACAAGGTTGATTCACAAGGATACATATTTAGGCTTTGTTCATAATGTGGAGTTTCAATTTAATCTCAAAATTCTAGAAAGCTCCCACTTAGATAAACACCTCTCATTTTAACTAAGTGATTACACAATCCCAGCCCCCATACCTCCCCCGATCGTCATGGCCATCAGTATGCGAACCAGGTAGGCCTCTAAGCCAGTCACATCAGGCATGTGACTCGTGCTCGACCTTTCGGTCTCCTGTGTTCCAGGCCCGCATTTGATACGTCCAAAACGTATCTATAATTTCTTCTTGCTCCATGCATGTTTTGTGTGATATTGCTATGATCTAGATACACTTTCATACATTTTGATCATATTTGGACTAACCTATTAACTCAGTGCACCCCAGTGCGAGTTCCTGTTTTCTGCTGTTTTTCTATTTCAGTTTTCCCCCATATAAAAAGTGCCAGAAAAATTCGGGAAAATTCAGATAAAAAATCTGCGTGACGGAAGCTTCGAGAAGAGCCCGGGAGGGGCCATAGGGGAGCCAGGGGGGCCCAGGCGGCCACCCGGCGCGGCCCCACCCCTGGCCGCGACAGGGGGGCGCCTGGGGCCCCTGGCCCACCTCTGGCTGCCCCCTTTCTCCTATTTATCCCCCGTCACGGGAAAACTCCAGAAGCAGAACCCTATTCCACGAACTCGCCTCTGTTCCTCCGCCGCCGCGCTTCCGAAGATCGGGAGCACCAGAAGACCTCTTCCCGGCACCCTTCCGGCGGGAGGATTGACCTCCGGGAGTCTCCTCTCCACCATGGATGCTCCCCGGATGTCTCGTGAGTAGTTTTCCTTGGACCATGGGTCCGTGATTAGTAGCTATGTGATTTTCTCCTCCCCTCTTTGATCTTCATTGTTTATACCTCGTGAGCTACCCAACATGATCGAGGCACCTTTGTAATATTTTAGCTATTGCTATGTTGAGTTTGATAGGATCTGATGGATTATGAGATTATGTTCAGATTGTGATTGAGTAATATATTTGGTTTTTATCTCTTATATTTTTGTTCCTAAGTAATTCTTGCATGTTCCCCGTACCTGTTTATTGCTTTGGCCAAGTAGTAGGTAGTGACTCCAAGAGGGAGCGTTGTGCTAGATTGTGGGTTCATCCCCCCCCCCCGATGAAACGCTTGAGTGACAGAAACATGAGTCTAGGGGATGTGCTGTTGCCACAAGGGGAAAACAACAGTGCTTGTAACTACGGTTACAAGGATTATTTACTTTACGCAGAGTTCTTTTAATGCAGTTGTCTGTTGCTTTGGGTTTACACTTTGGGTGGGGCTCGCAACTTAATACCAGCGAGATGTTCTGGATAGATATCTCAAGGTGGATGATTAGTAGTAGATGCAGATGGATTTCGGTCTACTTACCTTGGCGTACTGCCTGTGCTTTTGAAGCTCTTCCTTTATTTTGAACCATAGTTAGCATTGCGGTGCGTTCATAATCCTGTCAATTGCCTTTCTGTAATTTGTTTACCTCGCATAGCAGTTTTGTCGTATTTTGGGAGAGAGACATCACTAGCGAACATCACGTATCCCGATCCATATCCTTATCACTGTTTCCACGCTTTATTTACTTTTCTGCATTTACTTTCAAGTTGCTATTATTATCCCTTGCGTTTTATCCTTTGTAAACAACAAGACCGGAGAGATTGACAACCTCTCTGAACTTCGTTGGGAACAAAGTTATCTGTGTCTGTGTGCAGGTCCGCGTCAGTTGCGCCGCTGACACCTACTTATCATCTCTGGAGTCCTGCTGGAGACAAACCTTGGTATCTTCACCGAGGGAAAACTGCTGCTGCACTACATCTCAACCCTCCACTTGGGGTAACCAACGAAGGGGGCGAGAAGCCATCAAGAAAAAAAGTTTTCTGGCGCCGTTGCCGGGGAATCCAAGTGCTAAGATAGGGGAGTTGCACACTACCCTTTACCTTTGTTTTTTAGTCTTGTTAGTTTACCTTTCAGTTTTTATCTTTGTGTGTTTTATCAAAAACTACAAAAAAATCTACCACACTTGCTGCTACTATGGGTTCCACTGAAAACACCAAGTTGTGTGACTTCACTAGTCACAACAACCAAGACTTTATCTGCACTCCCATTTCCACACCTGCCACTTCAGCTACCTCTTATGAAATTAAACCTTCTTTGCTAAACCTTGTTATGAGAGATCAATTCTCTGGTGCTGGAGATGCTGCTGCTTTACACTTGAATAATTTTGTTGAATTATGTGATATGCAAAAGAATAAAGATGTAGAAGGTGATGTTGTTAAGCTCAAGCTCTTTCCTTTCTCTTTAAGGGGAGATGCTAAAATCTGGTTTCAATCTTTGCCTAGAAATAGCATAGATTCTTGGGATCAGTGCAAATATGCTTTTATAGGGAAGTACTACCCTCCTGCTAAGATTATCCAATTGAGGAGTAATATTATGAATTTTAAGCAATTGGATAATGAACACGTTTCCCAAGCTTGGGAATGAATGAAATCTCTTGTTAAGAAATGCCCTACACATGGTTTGACTACCTGGATGGTTATCCAGACTTTTTATGCAGGCTTGAACTTTGCCTCGCGGAACCTGTTAGATTCGGCCGCGGGAGGAACCGTTATGTCAACTACACTTGGTGCTGCCACAAAGCTTCTCGATGAAATGATAACCAATTATTCCCAATGGCACACCGAACGCGCTCCAACAGGTAGGAAGGTAAATTCTGTCGAGGAAATTACCTCCCTTAATGAAAAATTTGACTTAATTATGTCTCTACTTACCATGTAACCCTCTATTGATCCTCATGATGTTCCTTTAAATTCTTTGGTTGCTCAAGAACAAGTAGATGTGAACTTTATTGCTAGAAACAACTTCAGCAACAATGCTTATAGGGGAAATTTTTCTAGCAATCGTAGACCGTGTCCATCCAACTATGGGAACAACAACACCTACCCTAGCAACAAGAACCCCTCTTCTGAATTAGAAAGCATGCTTAGAGACTTTATCACTACCCAAAAAGCCTTCAACAAGAATGTAGAAGAGAAATTATCTAAAATAGATAATCTCTCTTTGAAGGTAGAAAGATTAGCCCTTGATATTGAGATGCTCAAAATTAGAACCTCCCCCTTTGAGGAGAATAAGTCCACTCCTATTAATGCTATCCAGTTACAAATCAATGAAAATATTAGGATGATGGCTAAACTTAAAGAAAGATGGGCTAGAGAAAAAGAGGAAGAGGATAGAATTAAGAGCCTTCCTACACACCACACAGTTGCCACTATCCAAATTGTTGAGGACACCCAAACTATTAGCACCCAAGGCACTCCTAGTCCCGTTGGACCTATTAATGGTGATGCTAATACCTCAACCATAGATGAAGAAACTCCTATGAACATAGAGGGTTTCAAACAAGTGAGCCTAGATGACACTACTACCACCTTTGATAGTAGTGATATTGATTTTGATAGTTGTACCCTCTCAGAAGTTATCAGTTTACTACAATAAATGTCTAGAGACCCCCACACTAGCACACTTAATATTGCCATCACGGAGCATATCACAAATGCTCTCATCAAAGCTAGGGAGGAGAAGCTTAGAGTAGAAGCCTCCATACCTAGGAAGCTAGAGGATGGTTGCAATCCTATGATCAAAATTAAATTAAATAACTTCTCTTGCTATGCTTTATGTGATGTTGGAGCTAGTACCTCCGTTATGCCCAAAAGAATATTTGATATGTTTGAATTGAAACATTTTGAGCCTTGTTCTTTTGGTGTTCGTCTTGTTGATTCTTCCGTAAAGAAACATTTAGGGAAGATCGACGATGTTCTTATCATTTTCAATGACAACTATGTTCCCGTTGATTTTATTATTATGGATATAGAGTGTGAACCTTTATGTCGAATTATTTTGGGACGTCCTTTTCTTCGCACTGTTGGTGCGGTTATTGACATGAAAGAGGGGAATATGAAATTCCAGTTCCCATTTAAAAAGGGGATGGAACACTTCCCTAGAAAGAAAATCAAGTTACCTTTTGAGTCCGTTACTCGGGCTAGTTATTCTCTTTCTCTTGATAAAACTTGATTCTTCTTTTGCATTAAGCCTAGCTAATGGCTTTAAAGAAGCGCTTTCGGGAGGCAGCCCGCAACGAATTTAGGTTTTTCTTTTTGTTTTTGTTGTGTCTTGATGATTCTTACTTCTGTAGCAACATCATTGTATCTTAATTTTTTCAGCTTTGTGCCAAGTTATAGCCTCTTACGGCAAGGGAAGTAAAAGTTGTGACATGCTGTCTAGAAAACAGATTCTGTCCTCGTGACCAGAAAAATTCCAGAAAAATCCCAGTTATCTTTTTGAGCTGAAATTTTTACACAGTATGATCTATACAATTACGAAACTTCCGTATGTTCTGAGTTTTTTGATTTGTGTTGCAGAAGTACCCCTAAAAAATTATTTACTATCTGCTGTTCTGTTTTTCACAGATTCTGCCACGTTTTGTCTCTCCTAACTTTTGCAAACCTTAAGCTTTCTTTTTCTTTCCAAAAACTTTTTGGCACTCTTGAGAAACAGTAGCTCTTCAAGATTATCTATATATCCAGTGGAGAAAAATTATTTATTAAGGGTACTAACCTCTCTAATCAGCTTATGATGAGTTATGTATGAAGGGAGTTTTCAAATGTGCGATGGAAGATGATGAAAGAAGATCCAGGAGTGTCAAGCGCTCAAGCTTGGGGATGCGCCCATGCATCCCCAATAAATACAAGGAGACTCAAGCGTCTAAGCTTGGGGATGCCCCCGTGCATCCCCTTCTCCATCAACAATCATCAGTTCGTCCTTCGTCTCACTATATTTTTATCACTTCATGCGTTATGTGCTATGCTTGGAGCGTCTCGCTCTTAGGTTTTATTTTTAGTTTCTTTAGCTTTGCTTTCTGTTCATAACAAGTTAGGTCCTGTCTTACTTTGTGTGGGAGATAAACACGCTCCACTTTCAAAATATAGAACACATCATAGGATTCTTCATGCCTATCTTTTTGCTGTTGTGTGTTCTTTATCTTTTCATAGCTACTGCCATGTTTAGTCTTTGTTATAATTTGTCTTTAGCAAGAGCCTTGGCTTTTGTTTTAGTTTGTTGCTGGAACTCTTTTTAGTTTTCATGTTTATCTTGTTAAGAGAGTTGGTTGTTGCACCGAGTTGTGTCTTGTCCTAAAAGTAGGTAATTGAGGTTGCTATTTAATTTTAGTAGTAGCTTGCAATAGTTTTGAGGTATTGATGTGAGTAATGTCTGAACTTTTGGTGTCAAAAGCTCTTGCCTATTAGTGATAGGTGTCGTATTTTGGGCAATCCGTGTTTATTTTCAAAACCTAAAAAACTAGTTGAGAACTCTAGCTACTAGATGGATCACTACTCTTATGAGGGGTCGAATATCAGAGAACACTCACGTACCATGAGTCGAGGATGCGCAAGGATAACCAAACCCCCATACACTCCTCCTCGGGGTACTTGTCTCTTTGTGAACCTCCTTATTAGATTGAGAGTTACAGATAATGTAACAGCCCAGTTTTCAAAAAAATTAAAAAAATTTGTTTTCGGTGTGAATTGATTGATTGCCTGATTTGTTTGCGGTGTTTGCATCCCCGATTTATCGATCGGCGATTATTTTCCCCCCTCTTATCTCGTATCGGACGGAGACCGACCCTTGCCACCCTGACACTCGACCTTTGCGACACCGGGTTTCACCCGATCACCGTCGCGAAAACCGCATGAGACTAGCCGCAGCCAACGGAACGAAAACCCCGTTTAATAATTAAATGGGATATTTTTATAGCGCGCCAGAAAGTGTTTTTGGAACGGTTCCAACGCGAGGTGAACGCCTCCGGCTCGACGCGTTGATTGCGCAGTTCGAAGTTTTACCCGAATCGGAGGTACTGCGGACCCTCGGCGGTCAGAAACGTGAGCACCGCGCGCGCGAGAGGAAAACCGGTGATGTTTTTGCAAACTGCCAGCCACCGGGGCTATATAAAGACCAAAACACTCCCCCCCATTTCTAGGGTTTCCCTAGCCACAAAAATTGCAGCCAGCCCCTCCACTTTGTCCAGATCTAACCCAAAAATACCCCAGTTTTCGAAACCCTAGCCCTACCTCGAATCTGGACCATCAGATCCGAGATCTGATGGCCCAGATGAGCGCCACGTCACCCGTGTCTCCACCTACCTCGCTCCACCCCTCGGGCAGCCCGAGCCCTCCACGGTCGCAGCCTCCGCCTCCGGCCAAGGAGCCACCGCCGCACGGCCTCCCCGGCGAGCTCTCCTTTCCTCCCTCCTTCCTCTTCTCCCCCCTGCCCTCCTCTCTCACCCGCGCCTCCCCATCTCTCTCTGCTGCAGCCGCCCCTGCCATGGATCTTGGAGCTCCCCGCGCCACCACGAGAGGCCGAGGCAGCAGCCTCCTCCTCCAACGGCGACTGGAGCCCCGCCGGACCCCGCAGCCGCCTCGCCGGATCTGCCACCCCGCAGGCCGCCGTTCCCCGTCCTCGCCGCCCTGCGTCCCTTCGTCGCGCGCAACCGGCCGGCGAGCCAGCGGCAGCCGCCGCCGCTCGGGAACAGGCGAGGCGAGCCCAACCGTCGTCGTGGCTGGTGGGCCGGCCTGCCACGCCCCAGGCCCAGCCAACGCCTCCCTCCACGGGCCCAAGACCCCTGTCCAGCCAGGCCTCATAGGTGAGCAGCCCATGGACTTTTTTTTTCTTTCTCTGTTTTCCTTTATTTATTTATTTTGCTAAGTCTGTTAAAAACGGTTTGCTGATCTGTTTTTGCGCTGTAATTTCCCGTTAAACCGTAGCTCCGATGAACGTGCCCCCAAAATGAAAGTATCTCAGTTTTGCGTGCTCTAGCTTTCGTACGTAGAAAGTTTTTCCGTTTGAGCTCATCTTGATTGTGTAATTGTGTGCTGAACAGGGCATCAGGCGGTTAAACTGCTAATTTTCCTGTTATGTGCTGCTGTTATTATTTTGTTGCAACTTTGCATGATTATTGTAACAAATCCATGAGGCCTATTGCATTGATTCTTTTTCCATTGTGTTAAGAATCATGTGTACTTCAATTCCATGCTTTAACTTGTCATGTTTGGGTGCTTTAGATATATTAAATCTTGCTCCAAAGTAGCTATCCTGATGTTATTGTGCTGCTGTGCTGAAAACTGTTATTTTGTTGCAACTTCGGTCGACGAGTGTGTCGCGACCGTTTATCGGAATTGAGTGATTCCAATTGCATATTGTTAAGCATCATGTCTACTTTCAACCTATGTATTGCATTGCCATGATATGCTTACTGGTTATATATTTGTTTAGCTCCAAAGTTGCTATGCTGCTGTTTTTGACAGCCGCCTCTGTTTTGCTCTAAGTCTGTTACTTTGCGATGCCATGTTGTGTGCTTAATATCTTTTGATCTATGATGCCTATTTGCATGATTCTTTTTGCCATGCCTTCCTTGTCATGTCTAGTTTAATTTCATATCATTTGTGGGTATGTTTGCGTTGATTAACCTGTTTATGCATTGCTCTAAAGTGTGCTTCGTGATGTTGGCAGTTTGTGCCCGTAACTAGTTTTGCTTATATCTTTTTAACCGTAACTCCGTTTGAGGTGTTCTTTATATGTAACTTGGTTAGTTTTTCGTGTACTTTGTGTTTATGCTATTGTTTGATGTTGTTAACCAACCTGAAATATGGTTTAGGGAAGATCAGTACCAAATCCTTTAATTGTTGTGGGGCAAGTAGTGCTATGCATGTTTAGGTTGTGCCTCACTTAAATTGACTAGCATAGATAGTTTACTTTGTGCTTCACCTCTTTCCATGTTTGTGTGATATGCCATGCTTGTTTGAGTTCCCATGTTAACAACTTTGTTGATCACCTGTAGCTAAGCAACTTGAACCACCGTAAACGTGCGGTATTCGTCGTGTGTGACCGATACCCCACTTAAACTGTTAGTAACCGTTCTCGACGATAGATCCGTATCGCGTTGCCGTGTCGTGTGATGTCTTCTTGTTCTTGTGTTGCCTCGTAGTGATAGAGTGCTTGCTCGTTGGTTGCTTTCCAGTGTTTACTTCTTGTGTGTTCCCGCAGGTACCTCTCGGAGACGATGCGAGCTTGCGATGAACTACACCTTCGGAACCCGACTTATCAACAGGCAAGGACTATACATTACTTATGATCCATTCTATTTCAACCAGCGGTTTGCATGCTAGTCTAGGTTAGCTTCGATGTTTGATCCTACCACATGTTTACAGCCTCTTTCAAACCGATACAGCTATGTCGCCTCCCAGTAAACCTTGTACTGCTATGTTAATATTGCTCGTTGCTCAGCCCCTTCTTAGTATGCATGCTTAGGATGCTACGATGTTACTCTGTTACTCTTTGGGTTGGGATATCACAGTATTATATTGTTGTTGATGATATGATTATTATAAATGTTGACTATATTCGACGAAGGATGGAAGGTCTAGGCTATCCCGCCCCGACGCTTTGTTCCATTCGAGTCACCTAGGACCCGACTTCTGGGTATTGGTTTTAAGACTGAGCGTGCCTAACCGCGTGTGTGATTTTATGGGGTCCTCTTTTCATACCTACCTAGCTTCAAGCATTTCTAGTGGTGGGCCAAGCTGATTTACCATTTGAAACCGTGTTTGTGCTGGTCAGCTGCCAGTTGTTTACAAACCAACCCGGACCAGCGAGGACTTAGTTCCTTTGCTGGCCCACTTTGTCCTGCTGAGGACCCGGTTTCCCATGTGTGATTAACCGGCTATCCAAACCTGTGACAGACGGTAGATACCAGATCGAGAGAGCGGCCGGCTCCTGAGATGGATGTCGACTCACCGGGGGCCACTCGGATTTGTTCGTTGTTAGTTAGAGGGATCTGTCGTTTCGGATCTCTTGGAACTAAATCATAAAATGGTTGCCTGTGATGGGTAGCAACTGAGGGAGATGGGCCTGCGTGCGGAGCCTTGTAATGGGAAGTTGGTACACCCCTGCAGGGTTAAAATCTTTTCGAGAAGCCATGTCCACGGTTATGGATGACTTGAGACCTACTCCTTGTTCATAGACAACAACAACTGAGATAATCTTAATATAACTTGATCAACGTGTGTGTGTGCCTTGATTGCTTCTTCTTCGTCGGGATGCGAAGAGGAGGACAAGGATAGGATAGGTGTTATGTTTGCGTATGTAGTTGATAGCAAGACTTGTTGGAGGCGATTCCTCATCGAATGCTTGGCTTCTTATCTTACTCTCTAGATCGTTAGCCACTTCATAAATGCTAGTGCGGCAGCAACCTCAACACTTACCCCTTCCTTACCGTAAACTACTAGTTGTCCTAGAATGACGAGTGATGAAGTCCTTGCTAGGTCAGATGACCACTACAGTTGGATGCTGAGTACCTCTTTACTCATGATACTACCCCCAAACTATTTCAGGGTTCTCATCGACAACAGGTGTGGTGATCGACGTTTCACGTGGATTCTCGACGACGACTAGTTAGGAGAATCCCGACGGAGGGCCTGGACCCGTGTGGTTATGGGATCGATTTTTTTCTCTTTGCCACTAGGCATTTGCTTGTAGTCTGTACTCAGACGTGTATCTTCCGCTGTTGTATTGTATTTGAGGCAGTTGTATGCCGTTTGTATGAGATGTTGTATCGTTGTATCTGTAATGTTGTGATATCATGTTGGAAAAATCCGGGCCATATGGCTTTGTCATATGTCGCGGTGGGACCGATATGTGCTTCGTCCCCGGATCTGGGTGGAAACACCTAGATCTTGAACAGTACCGCATATCGGGCCTTACAACTTGGTATCAGAGCCTTACCGACCGTAGGATCCCTTCTCTGGCCGAAGTCGAGTCTAGACAAAAACTATTTTGTAGTTACTAAGTTAGTTATCGGAGAGTAGGAATCTTTTTACTCCTTACCCTTGCTCTGGGCAGGACAAGTGTCGTAAGCGTTTTACTCTCGTCTTATCCCTTTCAAACTTTAGGATCTCGAGTGTGTGGAGTTTCGGAACCGTTACAATGCTTTGCTTGGGAAGTATTGTCTCGATTCCGAGCTCAGGTGGGAATTCCTGTAGTACATTCAGCTTCTCCGGTTTCGGTTATCATTTGGGTCGACCTTTGTCCTCCCTCCTTTTGCCCGGTGTTTTTACGACTTGCGTCGAAAATCACTATCCCTTGATCTGGTTATCGTTGTCGTTCCTCCTCTTGACACCGACGGTTTCGTATTTTCGACGATGTCGTCTTTCTGCGGAAAATTTATCTCGACAGAAGTTCGATGTAGACATGGAGCAGAGTCCCTTGTTGGTGGTGTTGAAGATCGTCGTCCCTCTTTTCTCTTCCCCCCTTTCCCCCGGATCGTCCAGGATCTCGGGACGAGATCCCTTGTTGGTGGTGTTGTATTGTAACAGCCCATTTTTCACAAAAATTAAAAAAATTTGTTTTCGGTGTGAATTGATTGATTGCCTGATTTGTTTGCGGTGTTCGCATCCCCGATTTATCGATCGGCGATTATTTTTCCCCCTCTTATCTCGTATCGGACGGAGACCGACCCTTTCCACCCTGACACTCGACCTTTGCGACACCGGGTTTCACCAGATCACCGTCGCGAAAACCGCACGAGACTAGCCGCAGCCAACGGAACGAAAACCCCGTTTAATAATTAAACGGGATATTTTTATAGCGCACCAGAAAGTGTTTTCTGAATAGTTCCAATGCGAGGTGAACGCCTCCGGCTCGACGCGCTGATCGCGAAGTTCGAAGTTTTACCCGAATCGGAGGTACTGCGGACCCCCGGCGGTCAGAAACGTGAGCACCGCGCGTGCGAGAGAAAACCGGTGATGTTTTCGCAAACTTCCAGCCACCGGGGCTATATAAAGACCACCACACTCCCCCCCATTTCTAGGGTTTCCCTAGCCACAAAAATTGCAGCCAGCCCCTCCACTTTGTCCAGATCTGACCCAAAAATACCACAGTTTTCGAAACCCTAGCCCTACATCGAATCTGGACCATCAGATCTAAGATCTGATGTCCCAGATGAGCGCCACGTCACCAGTGTCTCCACCTACCTCGCTCCACCCCGCGGGCAGCCCGAGCCCTCCACGGCCGCAGCTGCCGCCTCCGGCCAAGGAGCCGCCGCCGCACGGCCTCCCCGGCGAGCTCTCCTCTCCTCCCTTCTTCCTCTTCTTCCCCCTGCCCTCCTGTCTCACCCGCGCCTCCCCATCTCTCTCTGCTGCAGCCGCCCCTGCCATGGAGCTTGGAGCTCCCCGCGCCACCACGAGAGGCCGAGGCAGCAGCCGCCTCCTCCAACGGCGACCGGAGCCCCGCCGGACCCCGCAGCCGCCTCGCCGGATCCGCCACCCCGCACGCCGCCGTTCCCCGTCCTCGCCGCCCTGCGCCCCTTCGTCGCGCACCGCCGGCCGGCGAGCCAGCTGCAGCCGCCGCCACTCGGGAACGGGCGAGGCGAGCCCCAACCGCCGTCGTGGCTGGTGGGCCGGCCTGCCACGCCCCAGGCCCAACCAGCGCCTCCCTCCACGGGCCCAAGACCCCAGTCCAGCCAGGCCTCGTAGGTGAGCAGCCCACGGACCTTTTTTTTTCTTTCTCTATTTTCCTTTATTTATTTATTTTGCTAAGTCTGTTAAAAACTGTTTGCTAATCTAATTTTGTGCTGTAATTTCCCGTTAAACCGTAGCTCCGATGAACGTGCCCCCAAAACGAAAGTTTCTCAGTCTTGCGTGCTCTAGCTTTCGTATGTAGAAAGTTTTTCCATTTGAGCTCATCTTGATTGTGTAATTGTGTGCTGAACAGGGCATCAGGCCGTTAAACTGCTAATTTTCCTGTTATGTGCTGCTGTTATTATTTTGTTGCAACTTTGCATGATGATTGTAACAAATCCATGAGACCTATTGCATTGATTCTTTTTCCATTGTGTTAAGCATCGTGTGTACTTCAATTCCATGCTTTAACTTTTCATTTTTGGGTGCTTTAGATATATTAAATCTTGCTCCAAAGTAGCTATCCTGATGTTATTGTGCTGCTGTGCTGAAAACTGTTATTTTGTTGCAACTTCGGTCGAGGAGTGTGTCGCGACCGTTTATCGGAATTGAGTGATTCCAATTGCATATTGTTAAGCATCATGTCTACTTTCATCCTATGTATTGCATTTCCATGATATGCTTACTGGTCATATAGTTGTTTAGATCCAAAGTTGCTATGCTGCTGTTTTTGATAGCCACCTCTGTTTTGCTCTAAGTCAGTTACTTTGCGATGCCATGTTGTTTGCTTAATATCTTTTGATCTATGATGCCTATTTGCATGATTCTTTTTGCCATGCCTTCCTTGTCATGTCTAGTTTAATTTCATATCATTTGTGAGTATGTTTGCATTGATTAACCTGTTTATGCATTGCTCTAAAGTGTGCTTCGTGATGTTGGCAGTTTGTGCCCGTAACTAGTTTTGCTTATATCTTTTTAACCGTAACTCCGTTTGAGGTGTTCTTTATATCTAACTTGGTTAGTTTTTCGTGTACTTTGTGTTTATGCTATTGTTTGATGTTGTTAACCAACCTGAAATATGGTTTAGGGCAGATCAGTACCAAATCCTTTCATTGTTGTGGGGCAAGTAGTGCTATGCATGTTTAGGTTGTGCCTCACTTAAATTGACTAGCATAGATAGTTTACTTTGTGCTTCACCTCTTTCCATGTTTGTGTGATATGCCATGGTTGTTTGAGTTGCCATGTTAACAACTTTGTTGATCACCTGTAGCTAAGCAACTTGAACCACCGTAAACGTGCGGTATTCGTCGTGTGTGCCCGATACCCCACTTAAACTGTTAGTAACCGTTCTCGACGATAGATCTGTATCGCGTTGCCGTGTCGTGTGATGCCTTCTTGTTCTTGTGTTGCCTCATAGTGATAGTGTGCTTGCTCATTGGTTGCTTTCCAGTGTTTACTTCTTGTGTGTTCCCGCGGGTACCTCTCGGAGACGATGCGAGCTTGCGATCAACTACACCTTCGGAACCCGACTTATCAACAGGCAAGGACTATACATTACTTATGATGCATTCTATATCAACCATCGGTTTGCATGCTAGTCTAGTTTAGCTTCGATGTTTGATCCTACCACATGTTTACAGCCTCTTTCAAACCGATACAGCCATGTCCCCTCCCAGCAAACCTTATACTGCTATGTTACTATTGCTCGTTGCTCAGCCCCTTCTTAGTATGCATGCTTAGGATGATACGATGTTACTCTGTTACTCTTTGGGTTGGGATATCACCTTATTATATTGTTGTTGATGATATAATTATTATAAATGTTGACTATATTCGACGAAGGATGGAAGGTCTAGGCTATCCCGCCCCGACGCTTTATTCCATTCGAGTCACCTAGGACCCGAGTTCCGGGTATTGGTTTTAAGACTGAGCGTGCCTAACCGCGTGTGTGATTTTATGGGGTCCCCTTTTCATACCTACCTAGCTTCAAGCATTTCTAGTGGTGGCCCAAGCTGATTTACCATTTGAAACCGTGTGTGTGCTGGTCAGCTGCCAGTTGTTTACAAACCAACCCGGACAAGTGAGGACTTAGTTCCTTTGCTGGCCCAGTTTGTCCGGCTGAGGACCCGGTTTCCCATGTGTGATTAACCAGCTATCCAAACCTTCTACAGACGGTAGAGACCAGATCGAGAGAGCGGTCGACTCCTGAGATGGATGTCGACTCACCGGGGGCCACCCGGATTTGTTCGTTGTTAGTTAGAGGGATCTGTCGTTTCGGATCTCTTGGAACTAAATCATAAAATGGTTGCCTGTGATGGGTAGAAACTGAGAGAGATGGGCGTGCGTGCGGAGCCTTATAATGGGCAGTTGGTACACCCCTGCAGGGTTAAAATCTTTTCGAGAAGCCGTGTCCACGGTTATGGACGACTTGAGACCTACTCCTTGTTCATAGACAACAACAACTGAGATAATCTTAATATAACTTGATCAACGTGTGTGTGTGTGCCTTGATTGCTTCTTCTTCGTCGGGATGCGAAGAGGAGGACAAGGATAGGATAGGTGTTATGTTTGCGTATGTAGTTGATAGCAAGACTTGTTGGAGGCGATTCCTCATCGAATGCTTGGCTTCTTATCTTACTGTCTAGATCGTTAGCCACTTCATAAATGCTAGTGCGGCAGCAACCTCAACACTTACCCCTTCCTTACCGTAAACTACTAGTTGTCCTAGAATGACGAGTGATGAAGTCCTTGCTGGGTCAGATGACCACTACAGTGGGATGCTGAGTACCTCTATACTCATGATAATACCCCCAAACTCTTTTGAGGGTTCTGATCGACAACAGGTGTGGTGATCGACGTTTCACGTGGATACTCGACGACGAATAGTTAGGCGGATCCCGGCAGACGGCCTAGACCCGTGTGGTTATGGGATCGATGTTTTTCTCTTTGCCACTAGGCATTTGCTTGTAGTCTGTACTCAGACGTGTATCTTCCGCTGTTGTATTGTATTTGGGGCAGGGTTATGCCGTTTGTATGAGATGTTGTATCCTTGTATCTGTAATGTTGTGATATCATGTTGGAAATCCGGGGCATATGGCTTTGTCATATGTCGCGGTGGGACCGATATGTGCTTCGTACCCGGAACACTTACACCTTCCCATATTTTGCTAGTCTTTCCCGTGCCGTGCATTGCCTTCTTCTCACTCCGAGAGTTGGTGTCCACCTTCGCCGGTACATCCAAACCCTTGGCATGATACGCTCTGTCATCATAAGCCTCCTTATATCTTTCCTCAAAACAGCCACCATACCTACCTATCAAGGCATTTCGATAGCCTTTCCGAGGTACATTGCCATGCAACTTCCACCTCTTCATGACTTGATCTTCATGTCATACATGTTCCTGCTACACTGGCAGCGACATACGTTGCATACATCATGATAGTTACATCTTCTTTATGTTTTGAGTACCTTGTAAAGTGTGAAAGATCTCCTTTACCTTCTTGTAAAATAGAGTGTTGCCCTTAAGTGAGGAAAAGATCCCAAAGTGGACACATTAAAAGATCCCAAAGAGGACAAATGAGAGTTAAATAGAAAGAGCCATTGAGGCCACCAAAAAAATACAAAAAAATAGAAAAAAGAGAAAAAGAAATAAAAAGAGAGAAAGGGGCAACACTACTATCCTTATGAGAGATCCACACTAGTACTCCCTTTATATCCTTGTACTCCATAGAGATGATCATCATGCATATAGCTATGTGGGGACCTTCACACTATAGAACTTGGCTTGCATATTCCAAGGATGAGCCTCCTCAAAAGAGCTCTACGTCTTCATGAGCGAACAAGTTAGATGCACCCCCACTAGTTCCATTGGAGAGCTTCCTAGCTCATATGTGCATCCGTTGCATGGCAATCCCTACTCCTCACTTCATATCTATCATTTGGCATCTCTTGCCTATGATTGTCCTCATTGATGTGAGCCTTTCTCATCCTTTTTGTCTTCCTCCTCCACCATATTTCTCTCTTTTCCATCCTAAGTGTCAACTCTCGTGCTTACGCTCATCCATTGCATGAGTGCTCAAAATATCGAAAAGGAGTGGATCAAATTGACTTGTACCTGGCTAGTGGTCCGGGGATGAGTCAAGATAAGATTCGAAAGAAGAACAAGTGTGAAACTTTAGTAGATTGAGTTCTCAACACAAAAATACTTTTTTCTCGTATTCCCTATCCCCCTTCTTGCACGCAAATACCATTTGGAGACATTCGAGTCATGGACAGCGAGAGCTCTTGCACCTATTGTTCTTTCGTTACTTGTTTCAATGCTAATATAGACTCTTGCATGTTATGACTTGAATTGAATTTCTAACCTTGATTGATTTACTTTTCAAAGTTCTTATATGGTTTCTAGCATGTCACCACAGAAATTATGTTGTTATCATTTACCTACTCGAGGACGAGCAGGAATTAAGCTTGGGGATGTTGATACGTCCAAAACGTATCTATAATTTCTGCTTGCTCCATGCATGTTTTGTGTGATATTGCTATGATCTAGATACACTTTCATACATTTTTGATCATATTTGGACTACCCTATTAATTCAGTGCGCCCCAGTGCCAGTTCCTGTTTTCTGCTGTTTTTCTATTTCAGTTTTCCCCCATATAAAAAGTGCCAGAAAAATCCGGGAAAATTCAGATAAAAAATCAACGTGACAGAAGCTTCGAGAAGAGCCCGGGAGCGGCCAGAGGGGAGCCAGGGGGTCCCAGGAGGCCACCCGGCGCGGCCCCACCCCTTGCTACGCCTGGGGCCCCTGGCCCACCTCGGGCTGCCCCCTTTCGCCTATTTATCCCCCGTCACGGGAAAACTCCAGAAGCAGAACCCTATTCCGCGAACTCGCCTCTGTTCCGCCGCCGCCGCGCTTCCGAAGATCGGGAGCACTAGAAGACCTCTTCCCGGCACCCTGCCGGCGGGAGGATTGACATCCGGGAGTCTCCTCTCCACCATGGATGCTCCCCGGATGTCTCGAGAGTAGTTTTCCTTGGACCATGGGTCCGTGATCAGTAGCTATGTGATGTTCCCCTCCCCTCTTTGATCTTCATTTTTTAGACCTCGTGAGCTGCCCAACATGATCGAGGCAACTTTGTAATATTTCTGCTATTGCTATGTTGAGTTTGATAGGATCTGATGGATTATGAGATTATGTTCAGATTGTGATTGAGTAATATATTTGGTTTTTATCTCTTATATTTTTGTTCCTAAGTAATTCTTGCATGTTCCCCGTTGCTGTTTATTGCTTTGGCCAAGTAGTAGGTAGTGACTCCAAGAGGGAGCGTTGTGCTAGATTGTGGGTTCGTGCCCCCCCTCCCCCCGATGACACGCTTGAGTGACAGAAACATGAGTCTAGGGGATGTGCTGTTGCCACAAGGGGGAAAACAACGGTGCTTGTAACTGCGGTTACAAGGATTGTTTACTTTACACAGAGTTCTTCTTAGTGGAGTTATCTGTAACTTTGGGTTTACACTTTGGGTGGGGCTCGCAACTTAATACCAGCGAGATGTTCTGGATAGATATCTCAAGGTGGATGATTAGTAGTAGATGCAGATGGATTTCGGTCTACTTACCTTGGCGTACTGCCTGTGCTTTTGAACCTCTTCCTTTCTTTTCTAGCATAGTTAGCATTGCGGTGCGTTCATAATCCTGTCAATTGCCTTTCTGTAATTTGTTTACCTCGCATAGCAACTTTATCATCTTTTGGGAGAGAGACATCACTAGCGAACATCACGTATCCCGGTCCATATCCTTATCACTGTTTCCACACTTTATTTACTTTTCTGCATTTACTTTCAAGTTGCTATTATTATCCCTTGTGTTTTATCCTTTGTAAACAACAAGACCGGAGAGATTGACAACCTCTCTGAACTTCGTTGGGAACAAAGTTATCTGTGTCTGTGTGCAGGTCCGCGTCAGTTGCGCCGCTGACACCTACTTATCATCTCGGGAGTCCTGCTGGAGACAAACCTTGGTATCTTCACCGAGGGAAAACTGCTGCTGCACTACATCTCAACCCTCCACTTGGGGTAACCAACGAAGGGGGCGAGAAGCCATCAAGCAAAAAAGTTTTCTGGCGCCGTTGCTGGGGACTCCAAGTGCTAAGACAGGGGAGTTGCACACTACCCTTTACCTTTGTTTTTTAGTGTTGTTAGTTTATCTTTCAGTTTTTATCTTTGTGTCTTTTATCAAAAAATACAAAAAAATCTACCACACTTGCTGCTACTATGGGTTCCACTGAAAACACAAAGTTGTGTGACTTCACTAGTCACAACAACCAAGACTTTATCTGCACTCCCATTGCCACACCTGCCACTTAAGCTACCTCTTATGAAATTAAACCTGCTTTGCTAAACCTTGTTATGAGACATCTCGTTCACAACAAACAACTTCTCTAGTCCATGATCATTGCATCTCTTGTGACCTAGTCACGTCCTTGCAAGGTGTTGATGCAATATCACCGAGTGGGCCGAGAGTACCTGTCCTGTCACAAGGACTGACAAATCCTGCTCTGATCTATTAACATACACATCAACCATCCATTTCCGAATACCCAAAGTGCACCGTTATAGCCAGCATATTTCATTCAGGCGGTGGGATACAAACCAAAGTCTCCTCATAGATGACAATTACGTATGATCGTTACGGTCTAAGGACTAAGCCATATGTTACAAAGTCATAGCAACACTGAACTATGTGACTCGATCACATTGCAATACTTTAGGTGGGTGTACGTCCATCACATCATTCCCCTTAACGATATGACCTCATTGTCAATGGACTTAAGTGTCGCCATGATCAGGAAAACTTGATCAATCAATTTCCCAATGAGATAGTTTACACGAGTTAAACTACGGACCATGTTTTATACTACACCTGTATTAGTATTTCCAAGTAATACAGTTATAGCACAGTATAAAACGTATTATGAACAAAACGGATATGTGACAATTATCTTTATTAGTTTGTCTCTAGGGCACATATCCAATATCTGGGTCATCCATTGTCATCCCTCCTTTTACCAGTGTTTTTACGACTTGCGTCGAAAATCACTATCCCTTGATGTGGTTTTCGGAATCGTTCTTCCTCTTATCACTGACGGTTTCGTTTTTCCGACGATGTCGTCTCTCTGCGGAAAGTTTCTCGATGGAAGCTCGACATCGACTGGAGCAGAGTCCCTTGTTGGTGGTGTTGAAGAATCGTCGACTCTCTTTTCTCTTCCCCCTCTCCCCCAGATCGTCCACGATCTCGGGACGAGATCCCTTGTTGGTGGTGTTGTATTGTAACAGCTCAGATGTTGCAAAAAATTAAAATTTTTGTTTTTGGTGTGATTTGTTGGATTGTCTGATTTGTTTGCGGTGTTTGAATCCCACATTTATCGATCGGCGATTATCCCCCCCCTATTATCTCGTATCGGACGGAGACCGAACCTTTCCACCCTGACACTCGACCTTTGCGACACTGGGTTTCACCCGATCACCGTCGCAAAAAACGCACGAGACTAGCCGCAGCCAACGGAACGAAAAACCCCGTTTAATAATTAAACGGGTTATTTTTATAGCGCACCGAAAAGTGTTCTCGGAACGGTTCCAGCGCGAGGTGAACGCCTCCGGCTCGATGCGCTGATCGCGCAGTTCGAAGTTTTACCCGAATCGGAAGTCCTGCGGACCCCCGCCGGTCAGAAACGTAAACACCGCGTGCGCGAGAGAAAAAACCGGGGATGTTTTTGCAAACTGCCAGCCACCTGGGCTATATAAAGACCCCCACACTCCCACCCCATTTCTAGGGTTTCCCTAGCCACAAAATTGCAGCCACCCCCTCAAACATAGCCCCAATTTTCGCAACCTAGCCCATCAGATCTCAAAAATCAGCCCCAGGCACTATGGACCGTCAGATCTGGCGATCCGACGGCCCAGAGGCCGCCACGTCAGCGCCTTGGTCCTCCCAACCTGCTCTCTCTCCTCCCGTCTCCTCCATGCCGCAGCACCCCGTCGCCTCCACGGCCGCCTCCCTCCGGCCGTCGCGCCTACGGCCAACAGGCCGTCCTGCCCGCGCCCCTCTCCATCCCGCGCTCCCCCTGAACCTTTTACCTCTCCTCACCTCCCTCTCTACCTCACAGGAACGCGGCCGAGGCCAGCCGCGCCATGGACAGCCGCCTCGAGCAGGACCTCGAGCCCGCGCCGCCACCTCTCGCTGGCGCCTGGCTGCGCCACCCAGCCGGCCTCCTCCTCCGCGCCCCTAGACCCCGCCGTGCCGCCTCCCCTCGTCGGTCAACGCCACCGCCGGCGACGGCAGCCGCCACCCTGGCTCCACTCCGATCGGGAGGAGCCCCGATCGAACGCTGGACGGACAGGTGGGCCGGCCCAGCACCACTCCACCCGCGGCCCTGTAGCCAAGCCGTCAGCCCAGCACCTCAGGCCGACTTGGGCCTTGGCCCACGGGGTGAGAGCCCACCGCGCCCCTCTTTTTTTTCTTCCTCAATGTTTTTTTCTTTTATGTATTTATATATTTTGGCTGATTGTGTTGCGTTTTGCCGAGGCCCGTATATTTTTAACCATTAGTCGGATGGGTATGCTTTCTACATGAAAGTTGCTCCGTTTTTCGCGTAAATTATTAAAATGTGGTCTTTTGCCATGTTTGACTTTGTTTAATTGTTGTTTACCTGTTAATTACAACTTCTTGCCACTGTAAACTGTAATTTCCATAACTTTTTAACCGTTGCTCTGATTAAAATGTTTTTTATATGTAACTTGATTAGTTTTTCGTGTAATTTGTGTTTATGCTATTGTTTGCTGTTGTTAACCAACCTAAAATATGGTGTAGAGCAGAACAGTACCAAATTCCATTTTTATCGTGGGGTCCGCAATAGTTTGCCATGTCTAGGATTTCACCCCATTTAAATTGACTAGCATAGATAGTTTACTTTATGTTTCATCTCTTCCCATGCTTGATTGATATGCCATGCTTGAGTGAGTTTCCATGTTAATAACCTTTGCAAACCTTGTGTAGCTAAACAACTTGAACCGTTGTAAATGTGCGGTATCGTCGTGTGTGACGAATACTCCACTTAACCTGTTAGTAACCGCTCTTGACGGTAAGTGCGATGGCTCGTGTTGCCTCCTTGTTGATGCTTGCTCGTGTTTGCTTCGTAGTAATAGATTCTTGCTCGTTGATTGCTTTCCAGTGTTTATCGTCTTGTGTGCTTCCGCGGGTACCTCTCGGAGACGATGCGAGCTTGTTATCAACTACACCTTCGAAACCCGACTTATCAACAGGCAAGGACTATGCATTACTTATGATCCATTCTATTTCAACCAGCGGTTTGCATTCTAGTCTAGGTTAGGTTCGATGTTTGATCCTACCACATGTTTACAGCCTATTTCAAATCGATACAGCCATGTCCCCTCCCAGCAAACCATGTACTGCTATGTTACTATTGCTCGTTGCTCAGCCCCTGCTTACTATGCATGCTTAGGATGCTACGATGTTACGCTGTTACTCCTTGGTTTGGGATATCACATTATTATATTGTTGTTGATTATATGATTATTACTATAATGTTGACTATATTCGACGAAGGATGGAAGGTCTAGGCTATCCCGCCCGACGCTTTGTTCCATTTGAGTCACCTAGGACCCGAGTTCCGAGTATTGGTTTTAAGACTGAGCGTGCCTAACCGCGTGTGGGATTTTATGGGGTCCCATTTTCTTACCTACCTAGCTTCAAACATTTCTAGTGGTGGCCCAAGCTGATTTACCATTTGAAACCGTGTGTGTGCTGGTCGGCCGCAAGTAGTTTTCAAAGCAACCTGGACAAGTGAGGGCATAGTTCCCTTGCTGGCCTACCCTGTCCGGCTGAGGACCTGGTTTCCCATGTGTGATTAACCGGCTATCCAAACCTACGACAGACGGTAGAGACCAGATCGAGAGCGCGGCCGGCTCCTGAGCTGGATGTCGACTCACCGGGGTCCACCCGGATTTGTTCGTTGTTAGTTAGAGGGATCTGTCGTTTCAGATCTCTTGGAACTAAATCATAAAATGGTAGCCTGTGATGGATAGCAACTGAGAGAGATGGGCGTGCGTGCGGAGCCTTGTAATGGGTAGTTGGTACACCCCTGCAGGGTTAAATCTTTTCGAGAAGCCGTGTCCACGGTTATGGACGAATTGAGACCTACTCCTTGTTCATAGACAACAACAACTGAGATAATCTTAATATAACTTGATCAACGTGTGTGTTTTCCTTGAATGCTTCTTCTTCGTCGGGATGCGAAGAGGAGGACAAGGATAGGATAGGTGTTATGTTTGCGTAAGTAGTTGATAGCAAGACTTGTTGGAGGCGATTCCTCATCGAATGCTTGGCTTCTTACCTTACTCTCTAGATCGTTAGCCACTTCATAAATGCTAGTGCGGCAGCAACCTCACCACTTACCCCATCCTTACCTTAAACTACTAGTTGTCCTACAATGACGAGTGATGAAGTCCTTGCTGGGTCAGATGACCACTACAGTTGGATGCTGAGTACCTCTGTACTCATGATACTACCCCCAAACTCTTTTCAGGGTTCTTGATCGACAACAGGTATTATGATCAACGTTTCACGTGGAGACACGATGACGACTAGTTAGGCAGATCCCGGCGGAGGGCCTGGACCCGTGTGGTTATGGCATGGATGTTTTTCTCTTGCCACTAGGCATTTGCTTGTAGTCTGTACCCAGACATGTATCTTCCGCTGTTGTATTGTATTTGAGGCAGATGTATGCCGATTGTATGAGATGTTGTATTCTTGTATCTGTAATGTTGTGATATCTTGTTGGAAATCTGGGGCATATGGCTATGTCATATGGCGCGGTGGGACCGATATGTGCTTCGTCCCCGGATCTGGATGGAAATATCTAGATCTGGAACAGTACCGCATATCGGGCCTTACAACTCGTCACACACGACGATACGGCACGTTTACCGTGGTTCAAGTTGTTTAGCTACACAGGATGAGCAAAGGTTATTAACATGGCATCTCACGCAAGCATGGCGTAGCACACAAACATGACCAGAGGTGAAGCATAAATAAACTATCTAATCTAGTCACTTTAAGTGGGGGTAAAACCTATGCATGACAGCTAATACGGACCCCACGATATTTATTGGATTTGGTACTGTTTTGCCCCTAAACATATTTTATTATTTTTTATTAGTAAGCAAGAACAGCATATTCACAATCTACACAAAATTCTAGTCAAGTTATATATAAAGAACATTTAAAACAGAGCAACGGTTAAGAAGTTAGTAAAGAAACAGTTTACAGTGGAATGCGATGTGATTAGCAGTCAAACAACATGTAAACAAGCTGAAACATAACAAAGAAGCACATTGTATTAATGTACACGCAAAAAAGAGCAACTTTCATGTTTAAAGCGTTGCGATCCGAGCTACTGTTTAAAAGATACGGGCATCGTAAAAGTCTATTACAATCTGCCAATTTTAAATGCCCAGAGAAAAAAACAAACGTTTCCGGGCCGAATCTAGTGTTACTGGGCCGGCCCAACTATGCAGTGCAGCAAAAAAAAAAAAAAAAAAAGGGGGCTCCTCACCTTAGCTGGGCCGAGCCCAGGTGGAGGTGGGCGGCCGAGTCGGGCCACGGTGGAGGCGCGCAGGGCCTGCTAGGCGCTGCGGCCCACGTGGGGCACGAGTGGTCGAGCGGCTCATCCTGAGCCCAACCAGGGGTGGAGGAGGCGGCCGACCTTCACCGGCGAGGAGGTGTGGCCGAGGACGTGCGCAGGGGGGCTAGAGGCGGCGGAACGGGGCCGGCGGCGCTGGATCTGGTGACGGGGAGGGTCGCCGGTGTGGTTCGCGTGCACGACGAGCAGATCGAGCGGGCGGCGCAGCTCCTTGCTCGGGCTTCCATGGTGGTGCGGCTACGAGAAGAGAGAGGTCACAGGGAGAGAGGGAAAGGAGGAGAGAGGGAAGAGGCGGCACGGAAGAGGACCTGGGGGCGACCTGCTTGGAGGCACGTCGGCTCGGCGGCTCGGCTCGCCAGCCGGAGGCGCGAGGCGACGAGGAAGGCGTTCACGGGAGGAGCAACACGGATGGCTTCGGTGTTGGGGGATCCGATGATGTGGCACTGTACGAGTCGTCCGATCTGCATCTGAGGGCTCAGATTGTGCCCCCAAATCTGAACGTGGGGAGGGCTGGATGTGCATGGTGGCGGCGGTGCTGGTTGGGGAGGCGCGGAAAGCAAGGGAGGCAAGCTAGGGTTTTCCAAAATAGGTAGGGATACCACTGCTATTTAGAGCAAGGGACTGTTTGGAAGGTGGTTTGGGCCACAAAATGGTATGTTTTGGGCCCGGTTTTTCTGGGGTCCAGCTAAAGGCACGGGCGGAATTTTGTAAATACGCCACCAGACTTACACCAGTTACTATGCCTGGCACATCCGAACGTTCACCTACCCGACGAAGTCGGAATCGCACGAAAATCGAAATACAACATCGCCACACTTTAAGCACGTCGTCTACAACGTTTAACGCCAAAATAGAACGTTGAGCACCTCCCGATAAAATAACCCATTTAAATATAAATGGGTTTTTTTTCCGCACCGTTGGTTATGGTTGGTCCTGTGCCAGAGGTCGCGACGGTGATCGGGTGAAACCCGGTGTCTCCAAGGTCGAGTGTCAGGGTGGCAAGGTTTGGTCTCCGTCCCATACGAGATAAGAGGGGGAAAATAATCGCCGATGGATAAATAGGGGATGCGAACACCGCAAACAAATCAGACAATCAAACAATTCACACCGAAAACAATTTTTTTCATTTTTATAAAAACTGGGTTGTTACATACACGGGAGGCTTCCTTGATAGCTTACTGACGAAGACTGGGTTGCCTTGCCTTGGAAGCTTTCCTGTTAGCTTGCTGAAGAGGACAGATTGTCTTGTCCCTGAAGTTTGCCTCTTTGCGTTGAGGGAATACCGGTTCCTTGTATTGAAATTTTTGCGGCTGATCACCGTAGATAGCTGGGTAGATTGTACTGGAATCTATCCATGGGGCGTACTGAGCACGACTGGGTGTCTTGCACCGTAAGCTTCACTCTGTGACTTGTGGTGTACAGTTGAATGGCTTAGCCGAGAGCTATCCCGATAGCGTACTGACGAAGACTGATACATTGTAAATGTCGGTTGTGCCGGGTATCTTGTTGCGGAAGGCTGAGGTTCCTTATGGCTGAAACTTTCCCATTCTGACGTGGGGACAAATCTGAACGCGGTGTCTGCCAAATTACTGACTACTGGCTTGTTAGAGGGAAACATTCTCCCAATCATTGTGTTGCTGGATTCTGACTTCATGATACATTCTCACTGTCTTCCAGAATATACTGAAATAACTTGCATTGTACAGGATTGTAGCTGGTGTGTGTTCTGCCACGGACATTTACACTTTCCTTTGCTTGAATCTTCGCGGCTGCCGTAGTTGACGCCGACTCGATTCTCATGAGGGCTTCGGTTGCATCCATACATGAGCCACATAGTTCAATGCAGTCGGGTATGAGTCCCTTCTGACTTACTGATTTCCCAATTCGTTGCGGCCTTTCACTATTGAAATCTTCATGGTCATAACGGTTATCGGAATGATGATGTCTTGATTCGAAAGTTTATCCAGGCAGAACTCATACTGGATCTCAATATTCCCACTGCCTTCTGTGTGAATCCTTCTTGACTTGGTATCTTCATGATGCTTTGCGATCTGTCATTGAGTCTTCGAGGTGTGCGGGGTTATGAGCAACATTCCATCGGGGTGGATAAGGTGACATCAAAGAACCAAACGAAGACCAAAATGAAAACCAACGAAGACACCCACGGAGCGAAGATCGACAACAATCGATAGAAGAATCACTTCGAAAGCGGTAGTTGACGACCATCCGAATCCCTTGCATAAAACCGGAAAATAACCTAGTAGCCACCAGAACGGTCATTACAACTTAGATCTGGGACGTTTACTGGAATAACTCAAGCACTGCTCAAGACGACCGACCAAGAATCAGCTCAGAGCATGAGACAACATGGATTAAGAAGAATGCAGAGGTCCCCTAAGACGACCGAGAAAACAACTCAGAACATAGGGTCTCCACTGCGAAGAAGAACTCAACAACTGCCCGAGACGGCCGAGAAAACAGCTCAGAACACGGGACGGTTGTTGAAAAGAGAAATGAAAATTAGGCATCCACCCCGGACGACCGACAATGAATCAGCTCAGAACCAGGCGTGGTGCCATTATCCAAAATAAAGCGAGCAAGGGTTCATCAGAGTCACACACTACTTGCAAGACATCTTTGTTAAACACCTAAGAGTCAAATACGAGATTGACGATGGAATTCGACGAAGCGAAGATCCATAGTACAGACAGTACATCCGATTACAGGCAGAAATATCATAAACTACTGCTAGCACATCATCAACTAATATGCAACAAACAACATGCACTACGACTTATGCGAGATTTAGGCGCTACGGTCCATCGACGTGTTGACGGAAGCAGGGGGATCTGGCGCAGGAGTTGCCTAGGCCAAGGCTGCGGCAAGCATCCTTCTTGCTTCCCTTGCATCACTGACCAGCTCGACGAGGAGGGCATACTCGGCGACCATGTAGCGAGACATACAAGTCACCGCGGCGTCGGTTTCTGCAAGAGGCCTGGGAAATCCTATCTGCTGAGGATTCGAGATCAAGGTGGGATATAAATGAAAGGCACGATCCTGATACATCACGCTCTCCTGCTGGTGAAGACCGGCGAGTCCTGCCAGAGCAGCTAGCTGAACGACACAATCTTGGGTCAGGGCGAATCCTCCTTGGAAGTCGTAGGCGCGCAGGCCGACGGGAAGGTTGACTGCTATGAGGACCTTCGCACGGTACTCCAGCATTGATCCTCCGATTGGAATCGGGGTCACCTGGTACCGCGGAATCTCTCCGTTGAGGTAGAGAGTCCACCAAACGTCGGCGAGCAGATGGGCAAGCTACAACATTGTCAGGACCGGCACATTTATGGACACTTCTCCTCAAGGATGCAAGCTTCCCCGGTGTGGATACCACCATGCTTGTAATCAGGAAAGAGTATACACATGGAAAGCGATAAAGGACCGCAACTCTCAGGATACAATTCAGCAGAAGAATCAGATACACACTGAGCCTGGAGGAAAGACTGACAAGTCATGATGAAGCCCCCTGAGGAAAGGAAGCAATGAAGCATTGGATCTTGCCCCAAGAACGAGGGTCTGCTCCTCAAGTCCAACAAGGCCCCGAAGAAGGATAATCTCGAGACCCCATTCATTGCCACCGAGATTGTCATGATGAGCCAAGAGACAAAAGGTGAAAGTAACCTGTCTGTCTTAGAGGAAGATGTCGACAGGATAATAAGACATTGTGCAAGAAGCACAAAGGAAAGAATGTTGACGAAGGTGAAAGCAGCACAAGAAGATGATTGCGACAGTAGCAAGACTCAGGGCAGACAGACATGGCATATGTCGAATCTCACTACAATATACATGCTAGGAGAATAAGCGTTTCCCCTCACAAACTGTCAAAGGTATGCCACCCTTACAAGCCCGACGGGTAAAGAAAACAGATGAATCGTATGGACCTCAAGGAAAAATTTGCCTCGATCAGTTGCAGCCATATGGACCACCATGGACACCCGCCACTGAGAGATCTCGCTAGATGGGCAAAGGACCGCGTACCCAGCCCGTCAGCCCAAGAATTGACTCATGTTCGGAATTTTCCGTTCTGCAAAAATACCCCAGGTCTGCTTCGCGGAAGATCGCCGAACCAGCTCAGCATGTTAACTATAAGGACCGCGTCAGAGCATAACGCAGTCTATCGCCACCCATGGGTATGGCAGCATGACAAATGAATCTCAACATGAGGAAGCGTTCAGAATATGTGCCCCGGTCAGAGTTGATGCTCAAGATGGACGAGCTGAAAGCAAAAGCGATGCAACCCCAGATACAGGCAGTCCAAGTCCTGCACAAAGGAACACAACGACTGTAATTAGCCTGAGATATCAAGCCAAGCTCTTTTTTTCGAAGAGGCCAACACAAAGGATTCAAGACCGTGCCGCAGATAAGAACCGAGGTACCCCGGGAATAATATGGGCATCGTCAACATTCAGTCTATGACAGGACATACCGTTATCGGACAAGCCAGCAGACATGAGGATGGAAGTCAGCAGGAAAGGATCTGATATGGCCAGGAAGAACGTTCAGTCAGATATATGGATTGGGTGAAGCAAGCCCCCTGAGCCAAATATATTGGATGCCACTGAGGGAATGATATGCAGAAAAAGGAAATCCGAGAAGCAATTAGTTTCCCAAGGACGATAAGGTTGCAATGGTTCCCTGAGCAACCAAATCTCGAGGACGAAATTTTTCTAAGGGGGTTAGGTTTGTGACATCCTGGATTTTGAAACTTTCTTTTTCCAAAAACGTTTCTGATTTATTTCTGGATTTGCTATTGGATTTGGTTTTGAGCACCTCTTTGGACTTGAAACTTGACCATAGTTTCCTTCCATGCTCAAGTGGCCCTTGATTCCCATCATTCCCCAAGTCATTCCATGGATCCACCTCATCCAAGCCACCATTTTTATTCAAACCATATATTCGTTTTCGAATAAAAGGGATATTCCTATTATTTGAGGTTTGTGAAGAAAACCCTATTTATATTGCTCCATAAATCCCCAAATAATTCCCACATTCTCTTGATGCCATATCTTGTCAAATTCTCCTAAAACATTTCATGGCCCAAGTGGATTTTTCCTCTAGAAAAATTCATTTGTCTGCAGGGGCAGATTGGAGCTTTGTGAAGGGAGTGCCATTTTCCTTGATCCATTTATGGTAAAACTTTTTGTGCAATCTCTTATGATCATATGATGATCCTCCACAAAATTCCACCATCAATTTCCTAGCCAAACTCCCACAATAAATTCCCAAAGTTTGGATGCATCAAGGGGGCATTGTGAAGCAATGCATGATAGGGGATTCCATTTTCCTTGCAACGTTTTGTGCCTATTCCCACACCCAAATGACTCCACCAAACCAAGTGGGACCAAATCCAACTACATATGTGTGTGCATCATCATGTGGAAGTTTCTAGTCAACAGGACACCTTGTGAAGCAAGTGCTAGCTAGGCTTGCCCAATGGCCATGAAATTTTGCACACATGTGAAAACCACCATATAACCTCACTCCACCAATTTTCAGCCAATTCCATCAAACCTATGAGATGCTAGTTCAACTTTGCATTCTGGCCTATTTGGCCATTTGCAAAGGAAGTACTAGCTACATTGCTCCATTTGAGGTGAAACTTGGTAAATCTACTCACCCTGATATATGATTAAGCTGAGACAAAAATCATGCTTAGGTGAGCCATGTGCTAACCACACCACAATACAAACACCTTCAGCCCCCATGCCACATTTGCAAAGGAAGTGCCATGTGCATTTACCCATTTGACCCCAAACTCCACAGAACTATAGTCCTTCCAACCCTAAACCATTGGGAGAACCTAGCACCACCCCAAACCCCACCATGTGAGCCTTTCTTCTTGCCCAAGATTGCTGTATCAAACTTTATAGAGGGATCCAGCTCACCACAGTGCACCTTTGGCCAATCTTTTTGCACCACTTTGATCAGCACTCGAAGGACCCTTCCCCAGACATGTTTGGCCATGAAGAAACCTTCACCAGATGAAACTCCCCTTGGTGGCCACGCTCCCAGCCTGCATCAGGCGTGCTTTGGCCGCGCTCCGTGCATGCTCGACACGTCCACGTCCTGCACCAGTGCGCTTTGTCGCCTAGCACCTAGTCCCTCAGTGCCGCACGGCTTTCCGCCGCCGCGTGCTCCACGTGCCCACCTTTAGAACCTCCTCGACGTCGCCACCTCACCCAAGCATCTTCGTGTTCCTCATGGCACGGCCTGGCCACGGGCATCTCGCCCTAGCTATAAACAGCTCACTCCCGAGGCCCTCCCAAAGAACCCAACAGCTCCTCCACATCTCCTAGATCCCCCCCCTCGCAATTTGATCGCAAGAGCCCCGCATTGCCCTCTCGGCCACCACGGCCACAAGCTTCCGCACGGCCGAAATTCCGCGCCACCAGCCACCATCTCCAGCCCCGGCCCCTCCCCACACCACCGCTACCCCATCCCAGATCGGCAAAGACGTACCAACGGATGATGCAAGCATGCCTAATGGACCAAATCGGCAGAAACGTCCAAGTCTACATCGACGACATTGTCGTCAAAACATACAACGAAGGCACACTACCCGACGATCTCTGAGAGACTTTCGCAACACTCAAAAGATATAGGATCGAGCTCATCCCAAAAAAGTGTGTGTTCGGCGTCCCAGCTGGCAAACTGTTCGGGTACATGGTCTCCGCCCGAGGAGTCGAAGCCAACCCAGAGAAAGTGCAAGCACTCGCAAGGATGCAGGAACCAGTTGACATAAGGGCGTTCAGCAACTCACCAGAAGACTCGCCGCCCTGATCCGCTTCATTAGCAGGCTGGGAGAAATGACCTTGCCATTTTACCAATTGCTCAGGAAAGGAGGAAAATTCGAGTGGACCGAAGAAGCCTGGAACGCATTTGCGCACCTAAAGAAGACACTCTCAACCCTGCCAATCCTGGCAGTGCCAAAGGAGCAAGAACCCCTATACCTCTCTATACCGGTGCGGAGCGGCATGGTCAGCACCGTGCTCGTTGTCGAGCGTGAAGAAGAAGGAAAAGTGCAAATCATACAAAGGCCAATCTATTACCTCAGCGAGGTTCTCACCAAGTCTCAACAACGGTACCCGCACTACCAAAAGCTCATCTATGCCATTGTCATGACATCACAGAAAGTAATGCATTACTTCGATGAGCACCTCATCACGGTCGTGAGCAGCGCACCGTTCGCCGACATCCTCAACAACCCAGTTGCAACAGGTCGACTCGCCAAGTGGAACATCGAACTCAACCTCAATGACCTGAGATTCAAGCACCCAACAGCAATCAAGGCCCAAGTACTCCAAGACTTTCTAGTCGAGTGGATGGAAGTACAAACACCCGGTCCTCCAGACCTCTCCATCTCATGGAAGATGTTCTTTGACGGGTTTAAAAGGAACCAAGGGGCTTGAGAAGGCGTTGTGCTCATCTCACCCAAAGGAGATAAGCTCAAATACGTACTCCAGATAAACTTCAGCAAGGCATCAAACAACAAAGCAGAATACGAGGCACTATTCCATGGCATGCGCATGGCAAAGGCTTGAGGAGCCACCCGCCTCGTAATCTTCGGCGACTCCAACATCATCGTGCAACAAGCAATGAAGGACTGCGAAGCAGTCGGGAACAACATGTCAGCCTACCAGAAGCTCTACAACACCCTTGAAGGAGAATTCGACGGGTATGAGATCAACTACATCACCAGAGCAAGAAACACAAAGGCAGACGAGCTTGCAAACATCGGATCAACTCGAGTACCAGTGCCCCCAGGAATTTTCCTCGAGAGCATAATACAAAGATCTGTCAAAGTCAAGACGCTCGCACCAGAAGCATCTGCAGAAGCCGACAACCCACTCAAGCCGGCACAAGTAGCAGCAGGTAACCCTACTGCCGGTGAAAAGGAAGGAGACAACGCAGCCGTGGAGGCAGAACCACCGGCACCCGAAGGCCCAACTTGGACAAGACCCTTCCTCAGAATACTAATTCAAGGTACCTTGCCCCAGGATGTCGCGAAGGACCGAGGCATCAGCCAACGATCCAAGGCGTTGACCATAATCAATGGACAGCTCTACAAATGCAGCATCTCTCAAGTACTCCAAAAGTGCATCGAAGAGGAAGACGGCAAGGCTCTAGTACTCGAGATCCACAAAGGTACTTGTGGACACCACGCAGGCAGTCACGGTCTAGTGGCCAAAGCCTTTCGAGCGGGGTTTTAATGGCCAACCGCCATGCAAAACATGGAAGACATCGTACGATGCTGCGTCGCTTGTGAAAAATTCGCCAGCACACCCCATGCACATGCACATGCACCATAACTCAAAACTATACCGCTATCCTGGCCTTTCGCCACATGGGGACTCAACATGGTAGGCCCGCTCAGGAAATCTGCAATAGGTAGAAGAACACACCTTCTCGTGGAAGTCGACAAGTTCACCAAGTAGATCGAAGCAATGCCAATCACCAGCTCGACATCCCTCACAACAGTCAACTTCACCAAGTCAATCATCTTTCGATTCGGTGTGCCTCACAACATCACCGACAACGAAACAAACTTCACATCAGTAGAATTCCGGAACTTCTGCCAGGAGTTGGGCATTAAGATCAATTACGCTTCAATCGCACACCCGCAGTCCAATGGCCAAGTGGAAAAAGAAAATGGCCTACTTTGCGGCGGAATCAAAAAGCGGCTCCTCGCACCACTGGAGCAGGCTGCAGGAAACTGGATAAAAGAGCTTCCCATAGTCTTATGGAGCTTGCGCACCACCCCCAACGCTTCAAGCCAATACATTCCATTATTCCTGGTGTACGGAGCGAAGGCCGTGCTACCACATGACCTAATATTGGAGCTCCCGGAGTAACGGGGTACGAAGAAGAAGAGGCAGAAGACGCACTCAAAGACGACAAAGACATTGCGGACGAGGCCAAAGACACATCTCTGGCAAAGTCAGAAGGATACCAAGACAAGCTACGCACTTACCAAAGTAGCCTCCTGCGAACAAGAACCTTCCGTGAAGGTGACCTCGTTCTGAGACTAATGCAAGAAAAGGCCCACAAGCTTGCCCCGCAGTGGGAAGGACCATTTATAGTCTCGGATGTCATAGGAGGAGGTGTTGGGGTTCGGGGCAGATTTTTTTTTCATAACCTACGATACCCAATCCCAAGACCTATGCTATTGCGATGCAAGTAACAGATGGAATAAGTCACATACAAGTATGTAGTCCGTTAAGCGGGAAACGTTCCCGCGTGAGCGTGGTTGATGTAGTCGTACCGGCAATCCCTGATGCCGCGCAGCTCCACGATGACTTCGATAGCCACCCAGTCCTTGAGACCGATGACGAGATTGCGTCCCCGTCGGAATGTTGTCAATGAAGACGCCGCGATACGGACACGACGATGAAGTAGCGCCACCAGTGTAGCGCCTCGCGGGATTACACACATACGGTGTACCCGATGTCCCTCCGGGCTCCAAATCAGGCGAGCAGCAGAAAGAAGATGGATTCGGATCCCGATTCCAACAAAACGACATCGTTCGTATGGTGGAGAAATCCCCAACCAAGTGTAGAATCCAAACAAGGGGAGTCCACTCAAGGAAGGAGAAAGGAGGGAGAGAGATGAGAAACTTTTCCCAAATTTTCATGAAGAAAATGGCACCCTACCCCTCCTTATATAGGCCAAGGATTGGGGCAACCTACCCTCAACTTCCCATGTGGGACTAATCCCAAGGGAGGGGGGAGGCGCACCAACAATGGGGGTGGGCCCCTTCATGGCGCCATGGCCCATGGGGGAGACTCCCTCTTCCCCTAATGGTCCCTATGAGGCCCATGTGCCTTTTAATTCATTTTTTTATTATTTAAATCATATTTTAATATTTAATTCTGATAACTAAATAATAAATCATATTTAAACATTATTAAATAACATTTTGAACCTTTAAAAATTACCAGAACAATTTCTGGCGTCCACCGGAAATAATTCCGGTGTTCTCTCTTATTTCTCTGGTCATGCCGAATCTATCCTTAATGCGTCGAATACCCTTAAGTGTGACACCCTACGGTCCGGGAAACAACATACATGATCAAGACACTCTCTTGATCAATGACCATCGATCAGACCTGGTTACATTCCTAGATGGCCCCTGCGCGTCCATCGAATGAAACGTCATCGCTGTCGGATCCGTTTAACGTTGAGCGTTATCCCTTTGTCCTATGGTACTTTGCTTGTCCGAGGTTTGATCGTCGGTATCCAATATACCTAGTTCATCCTTGTTACCGACAAACATGTTTACTCCTTCCCGTGATATTTCAACTCCGTGACCTAGTCACACGTTTTCAAACTCTATGATGTAATATCACCGAGTGGGCCCAGAGTACCTATCTGTCACTCGGATGGAGAAATCCCGCTTTGATCTTATTGCATACTCATGAACATATCTATTTAGGAATGCCCAAAGCGCACCTTTATGGCCAACATATTTCAGTCAGGCGGTGGGTTACAAATCAAAGCCTCCTAGTAGATAGCAATTACGTATGATCATTACGGTCAAAGGATCTGGTCACTACATTATAGTTATCACAATGTTGAACTATGTGACTGGATCACATTGCAACACTTTTGGTGGGTGTGTGTCCATCATATCATTCTCCAATGATACCACTCCATTGTCAATAGCTTATTTACTTATGATCAGGAAACCTTGATCATCAATTGCCCAATGGACTAGTATACTAGAGTTAACTAGGGACCTGGGTGTTTTATGCCACACGTGCATTAATGTTTTCGCTTGATACAGTTATAACACAGTATAAAACTTATTATGAACGAATGGAATATGCTAATAAAACATATTTTATTTGCCTCTAGGGCACATTCCCAACAGTCTCCCACTTGCACTAGAGTACAAATAATCTAGTTGCATTTTCTGTGGATCATAACTCCATATCATCCATATGGTTATTGATCATGCTTGCTTGTGGAAAAAGGTTGTATCAACGGTCTGGGTACCATTCAGATCCGTATGTATTTTGCAAATCATTAATGTGACCTAGTTTGACATTACTTCATTATCCATTATAATGATGAGGTATATATAAATTTGGCGATAGAGTGAGACTTCGTTTGTTGTGTTTCAGCAATGACATCCGGTGGGTCACGCGGACTTTCCCATAGTCATGCACACTGAAACTCACTCAGTCAGAAGTCAAACTTCTTAAGCCAAAATGTAACTCCTGCCACTTCTAAAGTAGCCACATCAATGTAGATTTAATCCTTAGTGCATTGTATACAACTTTGATGTATAACCATGTTTCTTTCAACTTAGGCATTCATTAGTATGATATCTCAATTTTCTAGGTTAGTGTCAGAACTTGAGCCAACATAACATTTATGGTCAAGTACACTATCGTTTACAAATTAGAGTTGTATCCTCAGTTCTCCCCAGATACTGAAGGATAAACTTAACTCTTTTTTCAATGATTTACTCATAAATCATATCACAACATGTTCTTCTTGCTAAGAACTTGGGTCACATTACGTCGAGTACATAACTCTAGTTTTGTATGAAAGAACCTATGACAAAGGCATAGAGGATGCAGCTTATCCATTTCTTTCATTTAACCATTGTTCTTGTACTGCGATTAACTCGATACTTGTCTTGGACATACAAGTAAGAACTACCTTCTTGACTTGTCCCATTCTAAACTTCTTCAGAATCTTATCCAGGAAAGTATTCCGACTCAATGTTATTAAACACATTAATCTATCTTAATTGATTTTCAATGCTTAACTTCATTCATGAAATATTTCAGTAATCATTAATACCAACTACACCATTCACAATATGTCATCCATATAGGAGAATGTTGTCACGCTCCCACTCAAAAAATTTCATGCACATATTAAGTTCAGGATAACACTCACATAGATCCCACTCAAATATGTCAGTTACATATAAGGTAAGGATAACATCCACATAGTTCCCACTCAGATATGTCAGACACATATTAAGTTCAGGATAACAACCACATGGGTCCTACTTAAATATGTCAGACACATATAAGACTAGCATAAAACTCCCATAGCTCCCACTCAAAATATGTCGTCCACATATTAAGTTTAGGAAACTATTCAGCTCCCACTCAGTTTCATGCGAATGCACGTTTCTCAATATTTTGGCTAAGTCCAAAATCACTTTGATCATTCATCAAATTGAGAATTCAGGTTATGAGACACTAGCATCCATATGTTTCAAAACCTTCTTGATGTACCAGTTACAACACTTCTTAAAATACATGATTTGAGGAAGTCACGGTATTGATAACAAATTGAATCAATCAAAGTGAATATCCCGGTGAGTCAAGCATCGCTACACATTATAGTCAACCTATTGAATTTGTTAGAAACATTCTTTGTGAAAAATCGATCTTGATGTCTTCTTTGATGTTCCTTTTATTCCTTATAACTTTGAAGTTATTGAGAATATCAAGTAACCTCCTTACTGGATAAGATTCAAGTAATCTTAAATGTAACTCAATGTAGGATTTCATGACTCATAGTCATATCTCATACTTAGGGCCACCATAGCTTCTTCGTAGTTTGTAGGTATGTCTTGTTCCATTAACTTGACAAGTTAATCATGAATATAAGAAAATATGTATTCTTGAATCCTACTTTGTTTAGTAAAAGCTTCCATCCAAACATCATGATCAATATCAGTAGTTTCTCCTCTAATTGTAGAGCTTTGTTTCCGGAACATATTCCTTTGCGCTACTCTGACATCTGGAAGCATTGTCAATCACATTGGTCGAACTTTCACTTTTCTTCCACTAACACATTCATTAAGGACATTTCTTGATAAACACTAAAACACTTAGCAACATAAGTTTTGCTCTTTGGGTTCTAGTTGTGGAAGATGCATCCATAGTTGTCTAAGGATACACTACAAAGATAATTTATCCTATAAATTAGGCTTCCTAGAAACCACAACACACCATAATATATATAGTGTTGGTTTCCACGAACTTAGATGGTTCCCTATACTGAAGTGAGTGTTTGCATTTTAAACTAATAACTCTAAACAATAATAACGTAACTTAGTAACATATAACTCATACCATACACTATACAATAGGGTATGATTACAATGTTCAGGCACATCAAAAATATTGAAGTGTTCCAAGCATTTGTAATTTGTGAAACAACTTTCACAAGTTTTTATGCCCAAGACTAACTCAAAACATTTGTCACTTTGATCAGATCGTAGAGACTTGTCTTTCTTGTTAATTTAATACCCATATTCATTTTGAAACCCCTTTGATCAGATCAAATTATTTCAGACTCATGTTTCATTAGTGAATACACATATTCATCTAAGTCCACATCTGAAGTTCACGAAATAATGAAATTCACTACATGCTAAAATATGATATATCAAAATGTATGATATTCAACAATCATCGCAAACTCTGTTTTACCAGAATGCGAGGTTTCAATCATCTCACCTAAAAGGCATGGTTTGCATGTGTCAAGAGATCAAGTATCTCAAGACTACATCATACCATTCATGACTTAAAACGGTAGTGTCATTATTAAGTCTAGATAATTCTTGGCATTACAATATTTCTTATAAATGATCAAATTACTATCATCAATATAAGTAGTCCAAGTTATACACAAGGTGTCCATGTATCTTATACATTTTCTATGTGACTTTCTCAGCAGGTTGTTCCTTCCACCATGGTTGAAAGAAACCCCGTCCATATACTCATATTCCATTACTCTGATTTGTGACTTCGTGCTTTCGAGTTCACCCAGCACGTCATACGTGTTGGTGTCGTTAACATGCATTCACAATTCAGATTCCATAGAATGGAGTATGGTGTATTGGAATGTCATTCATAAGTGACGGTGAGTACGATGTTCATCATCATCTTCCTTAATTACAGAGTTATCATGTGTATCTCCTAGCAGTTCTATTATTACGTTTAGCAAGTCATTACTAATGAGTATGTCTCTAATGGTGTTGGTAACAATCAATGAAGTAAGACCCGTTTACTTTAAGTTCTACATCATACTAAAAGAGCTACAATTATAAACATTGGGTATGTCATTATCTACTATGATATTTGCAAAGACTTGAAGATTAAGTTCATAATATGGAGTTCATGTTATTAAAAACAATTCTGGATCTCCCACTCACAAAAACATCCCTCATAGTTTATTCTAAGTGATTACACAATCCTTGAGAACTATACCTCCCCCGTGTGACACGACCATCGGTATATTCTCAAGGTAGGCCATCATGCCAATCACATCATCATGTGACTTATGCTTTACCTTTCGGTCTCTTGTGTCCAGAGGCCATATTTGCATATGCCAGGCTCTCCACAGTAACCTTAGTGATTATATACTGCGTATGCAAGGCCATGTTTTTGGACATGCTAGGCTTGCTCCACCCATCTCATTTGAACGTTAATATGTTTGACACCCTTGTGACACGTGATGCCTCCATAATGCGGATCTTTCCAGATGGTGCTTCACTAAGGAAGGACACTTTGTTGGATTAGTGAGGGATCATCCTATAATGCTACCGGCGTATATCTAAGATATTAAGGAAAACATGACGCAACAATATAAATCATACTAACTATGATGCCCCCTTGCAAATTAAAGTTTAGAGCCTCTACTTTATGTTTTGCAAGTTTTACGTGGCTGCTAGGGCTTTCGAGATAGAACCGTTTCTATGCCTACGAACATACAACCACAACAACTCAGCAATTGTCACTATTACACCCCTGTCGGGGCCCTCCGTTGCAAACGTCTTCACAAAGCTAATGTTAGAGAGACAGACATCCCCCAGCCACTTATATGGTACAAGCCATATGTCAAGCCTGGAACTAGTCTCACGTAAACGCGTAAGGTTGGTCGGGGCCGCTTCATCAGGACATTTCCGCAATGCTAAACGAGTACACGTGGGAGGGTAACAATTAGAGAATTGATGCCAAATACTACATGTGTTCTATCCGTAAAATACATCTACGCATAGCCTTGCTCATGATACCACTGTTTGGGGTTCGGGGCAGAAAACACAATTTTTTCATAACCAACGATACCCAATCCCAAGACCTATGCTATGGCGATACAAGTAACGGATGGAATAAGTCACATACCAGTATGTAGTCCATTAAGCAAGAAACGTTCCCGCGTGAACGTGGTTGATGTAGTCGTACCGGCAATCCTTGATGCCGCACAACTCCATGATGACTCCGATAGCCACCCGGTCCTTGAGAGCGATGACGGGATTGCGTCCCTGTCGGAAATTTGTCGGTGCATACGCCGCGATACGGCCACGACGATGATGTAGCGCCACAAGTGTAGCGCCTCGCGGGATTACACACATATGGTGTACCCGACGTCCCTCCGGGCTCCGAACCAGGCGATCAGCGGAAAGAAGAAGGATTCGGATCTCGATTCCAACAGCACGACACAGTGCGTATGGTGAAGAAATCCCCAACCAAGTGTAGACTCCAAACAAGGGGAGTGTAACAGCCCAGATTTCACAAAAATTAAAATTTTTGTTTTCGGTGTGAATTGTTTGATCGTTTGATTTGTTTGCGGTGTTTTCATCCCCGATTTATCGATCGGCGATTATTTTTCCCTTTTATCTCTTACCGGACGGAGACCGACCCTTAACACCCTGACACTCGACATTTGCGACACCGGGTTTCACCCGATCACCGTCGCGAAAACCCGCACAAGACCATCCGTAGCCAACGGAACAAAAAACCCCGTTTAATAAGTAAATGGGATATTTTTATAGAGCGCCAGAAAGTGTTCTCAGAACGGTTCCAGCGCGCGGTGAACGTCGCCGGCTCGACGCGCTGATCGCGCAGTTCAATGTTTTACCCGAATCGGAGGTCCTGCGGACCCCCTGGCGGTCAATAACGTAAACACCGCGCGCGCGAGAGGAAAACCGGGGATGTTTTTGCAAACTGCACGCCACCTGGGTTATATAAAGACCGCCACTCTCCCATCCCTTTCTAGGGTTCCCCTACCCAAAAATTGCAGCCACCCCCTCCACTTTGCCCAGATTTACTTCCAAATCCCTCTCTAGTCCGAAACCCTAACCTCCAATCATTTCTGGCCGTTGATCTGTGAGATCAAAGGCTCAGATCGAGCCCCAGCTCCACCACAGCCTCGTCCAGTCGGATTGGGCCCCGCAGGGCCTGGAACCGCCGCCGCGGGCCCGCCAAGCCCGAGCGCCGCCCGCGCCGTCGCCTATCCTTCGCCGGAAGCCGGCCGTCGCCACGCCCCGGCGAGCTCTCCTCCTCCCGCGCGCCTCCCTCGTCTCCTCTCCCTCTCACCCCTTTCTCCTCCTTCCCGCAGGTCTCTCGTCGGCGACACCCGCGCCCGCCGCCGCGCCATGGATCGGGGCGAGCTCGGAGCCGCCGCCTCCAGGAGCTCCCTTCCCCGCCCGTGCCGTCGCGACTTCGCCTCGCCTCGCGCCTCGAAGCCCGCCGTCGGGACTGGATCCGCATCCACGCAGCCCTAGGACCGCCCCCACGCCTCGCCAGGACCCACCCCGGCTCGCCGAAGTCCGTCGTGCCTCCGCCCCTCCGATCCAGACGAGGACGAGGCCGGCCAGCCCCCTCCAACCGCCGACTTGGGCCGACCTAGCGGCCGGCCTCCTGGGCCAGGCCTGCGCATCCTCCAGCGCCAGCCCAGCACACAACGGCCAGCCCAACGGCCCGAGCCGGTCCTTGCCTCCCACCGCGGCCAGATGGGCCGAGGCCCATAAGGTCTTTATTTTTTTCCTCTCGCCCCTTCGAATTTTCACTAAGTCTGGAGAATTGTGTTGTTGATACAATTTTCCAATGATAATTGCGAGTAAACCGTAGCCCGGATTCATGTGCTCCCAATAGAAAAATTGTTTAGAATTGTGTGTACTTTAGTTCATCTTTTGTGAGCATTTTGATTTGAGGCCATCTTGATGGTGCAAAACTGTGTTGAAGTGGGAATCAAACTATTAACTGCTATTATTTTCTGTTAGTGTGCTGCTGCTGTTATTTTATTCAAACTTTGATTGATGATTGTGACACATCCATGAGGCCTATTGGATTAATTCTTGTTGCATTATGTTAAGCATCATGTCTACTTCCATTATATGTATTGAATTTCCATGTTAGAATTTCTTGTCATAGATATGTTTAGCTCCAAAGTTGCCATGCCACTGTTTTTGACAGCCACCTCTGTTTTTCTCTAAGTCTGTAACTTTCCGATGACATGTTGCATGTCTAATATCTTTTGATCTATGATGCCTATGAACTTGATTCTTGTTTGTACCTGATCACCATCATGCCTACTCCATGCTCATATTTTGCTATGTCATGTTTCTGCACTTTCGCATATAGTTATACCCCTGTTTATACAACATGAAAATAACAGTTTCTGCCATGTTTTCCTGATTTTCACCAAGCCCTAGACCAGTAATGTTTTATTGCATTTTGCATGAGCTATAATTAGTTGTTCATGATGCCTATTTGAATGATTCCTTTTTCCGTGACTTGTCTGCCATGTCTAGTTTAGTTGCATATCATTTGTGAGCATGTTTGCATTCATTATCCTATTTATGCATTGCTCTAAAGTGTCCTCCCTGATGTTAACAGCATGTGTGCATAACTTGTTTTGCTTATCTTTTTAACCGTAACTCATTTGGAGTGTTCTTTACATGTAACTTGGTTAGTTTTTCGTGTACTTTGTGTTTATGCTATTGGTTTCTATAGCTAACCAACCTAAAATATGGTTTAGGACAGAACAGTACCAAATCCTTTAATTGTCATGGGGTACTTAGTGTATGCCGTGTTTAGGTTGTGCCTCACTTAAATTGACTAGCATAGATAGTTTACCTTATGCTTCACCTCTTGTCATGTTTGTGTGCTATGCCATGCTTGATTGACATGCCATGTTAACAACCTTTGTTGATCACCTGTAGCTAAACAACTTGAACCATCGTAAATGTACGATATCCTCGTGTGTGACGAATACTCCACTTAACCTATTAGTAACCGCTCTCGACGGTAGGTACGATGTATCGTGTTGCCTCCTTGTTGATGATTGCTCGTGTTTTCTTCGTAGTAATAGAGTGCTTGCTCGTTAATTGCTTTCCAGTGTTTATCCTCTTGTGTGATTCCGCGGGTACTTTCGGAGACGATGCGAGCTTGTGATCAACTACACCTTCGGAACCCGACTTATCAACAGGCAACGACTATACATTACTTATGATCCATTCTATTTCAACCAGCGGTTTGCATGCTAGTCTAGGATAGGTTCGATGTTTGATCCTACCACATGTTTACAACCTCTTTCAAACTGATACAACCATCTCCCCTCCCAGCAAACCATGTACTGCTATGTTACTATTGCTCGTTGCTCAGCCCCTGCTTAGTATGCATGCTTAGGATGCTACGATGTTACCCTGTTACTCCTTGCTTTGGGCTATACATTATTATATTGATGTTGATGATATGATTATTATTATTATAACTTGACTATATTCGACGAAGGATGGAAGGTCTAGTCTATCCCGCCCCAACGCTTTGTTCCATTCGAGTCACCTAGGATCCGAGTTCCGGGTATTGGTTTTAAGACTGAGCGTGCCTAACCATGTGTGGGATACTATGGGGTCCCCTTTTCTTACCTACCTAGCTTCAAACATTTCTAGAGGTGTCCCAAGCTGATTTACCATTTGCAAACCTTGCATATATATTTGTCAGGTCGCTCCTAGCAGATATCCTTTAAACTAACCCGGACCAGTGAGGACTTTGTTTCCTTGTTGGTCCACCCTTGACCGGCGAGGGCTCGGGATCTCACGTGAGGTGTCCCGGTAACCCAATCCCTGTTGAGACGGAAGAGGCCGATCCGAGGGCGCGACCGGCTTTTGGATTGGATGTCGACTCCCCGGGGGCCACCCGGATTTGTTCGTTGTTAGCTAGAGAGACATGTCGTTTCATATCTCTTGGAACTAAATCATAAAATGGTTGCCTGTGATGGGTAGAAACTGAGAGAGATGGACGTGCGTGCGGAGCCTTGTAATGGGCAATTGGTACACCCCTGCAGGGTTAAATCTTTTCAAGAAGCCGTGTCCACGGTTATGGACGACTTGAGACCTATGTCCTGTTCATAGATAACATCAACTGAATCATATTTAATAACTCGATCAACGTGTGTGTGCCTTGAATGCTTCTTCTTCGTCGGGATGCGAAGAGGAGGACAAGGATAGGATAGGTGTTATGTTTGCGTAAGTAGCTGATAGCAAGACTTGTTGGAGGCGATTCCTCATCGAATGTTTGGCTTCTTATCTTACTCTCTAGATCGTTAGCAACTTCATAAATGCTATTGCCACTAGGTTATGGGGATCAATGATTTTCTCTTTGCCACTAGGCATTTGATTGTAGTCTGTACTCAGACATGTATCTTCCGCTGTTGTATTTTATTAATGCAGTTGTATGCCGATTGTATGAGATGTTGTATCCATGTAGCTGTAATGTTGTGATATCATGTTGGAAATCCGGGGCATATGGCATTGTCATATGTCGCGGTGGGACCGATATGTGCTTCGTCCCCGGATCTGGATGGAAACATCTAGATCTGGAACAGTACCGCATATCGGGCCTTACACCACTCAAGGAAGGAGAAATGAGGGAGAGAGATGAGAAACTTGTCTCAAATTTTCATGAAGAAAAAGGGCACCCATACCCATCCTTATATAGGCCAAGGAGGGGGGCAACCTCCCGTAAACTTCCCATGTGGGACTAATCCCAAGGGAGGGGGGAGGCACACGAACAAAGGGGGGTGGGCCCCTTCATGGCGCCCTGGCCCATGGGGGAGACTCCCTCTTCCCCTAATGGGCCCTATGAGGCCCATGTGCCTTTTAATTAATTTTTAATTATTTAAATCATATTTGTAATATTTTATTATAATTAAATAATAAAACATATTTAAAGATTATTAAATAACATTTTGAACCTTTCAAAATACCCGGAACAATTTCTGGCCTCCACGAGAAACAATTCCGGTGTTCTCTCTTATTTCTCCGGTGATCCCGAATCTATCCTTAATGCGTCGAATACCCTTAAGTGTGACACCCTACGGTCCGGGAAATAACAGACATTATCAAGACACTCTCTTGATCAATGACCATCGATCTGACCTGGTTACAATCCTAGATGGCCCCTGCGCTTCCATCGAATGAAACTTCATCGTTGTTGGATCCGTTTAACGTTGTGAATTATCACTTTGTCCTGTGGTACTTTGCTTGTCCTAGGTTTGATCGTCGGTATCCAATATACCTATTTCATCCTTGTTACTGACAAACATGTTTACTCGTTCCCGTGATATTGCAACCCCGTGACCTAGTCACACGTTTTCAAACTTTATGATGCAATATCACCGAGTGGGCCCAGAGTACCTATCCGTCACTCGGATGGATGTAATAGCCCAGGTGCAATAAATAGAAATCATCATGAGATTGTACCTTGTCTGTTGACTTTGTGACTTGGCATGATGCTAAAGATTATAATTCCATGTGATGATTTAAACTGCCAACAAGATTTGAGTTCATTTGATTTTCTTTTGAATTCAAACAAAGTGGTTCAAGAAGGGTGTTGGAGGATTTTTCTATGTTGCATGCATGCTCCCTTTGACCCCAAACTTGGCATAGCCAGTTCCTTGCCCTTGCCAAGCTTTTCAAAAGCCTTACCCCATTTTTGCAAACTATTAAACTGTGGGCCACAGTTCATGTGGTTTGAATTTTCATAAATGCCCCCACATTTTAGTTGCTAAAAAATTTGTCAAACCAATTTTAGAAAATGGATAATATTCCAAGCTTTTCAAAACATATTTTCTTATGTTTTTCTTTTACTTGGTTTGCTCAGGAAAACTCTTGGAGATTTCTGTTTTTGTAAATGGAAAAAATCCAACTTCCTTTTTTTTCTGGAGGTAGAGGACCTGTCAGGCCCAGCCCAGCAGGCCTCGCCCCACTTTCCCCGCAGCCCACCTGGCCCGCGCAAGAGAAGCGGTACACGGAGTGTTTCTGCGCCGTTGGATCTTGATCAGGCGGTTGGGAGTCGTCGCCTTTCCAGCGTGGAGAAGTCCCCGCCGGCCTCCTCTCTCACAGCGGCGACGTCATCGACGTCGACGCCTGCCGACGTGGCCAGGGGCCTTCCCTCTTATATCCTGCGCTCCTGAAAACCCCTGGAACCCTAGCGCATCATTCCCCCCTCAAAGTTTCCTCGCCGCTGCCTGGTTCGACGCCATGGACCTCCCCTGTTCCCGCCGGTGTGGACCTCAATTCCTCACCACCGTTCCTCCTCGTTGTCCGCGCGTTCGTCCTCATCATCTCCTGCACCTCACTTGCTCCTCCCCGCTGTGTAGGTCGAGCAGGACCTCGTGAATCGCCTCCACGACGTCAATGTCCTCCGCGACCTCCTTCTTCCCCGTCGCCGGCCGCTTCCACCTCTCCTTCCCCGACGTGCGCGAGGTCGTCTGCAAGTGTCACAACCCCAAGTTAGGTATGGGAACCCAGAAAGGAAACGATGTCATCTTCGTTGTCATAGATAGGCTTTCCAAAGTTGCTCACTTCCTTCCCGTTCGCGAGTCTATAACTGCTAGCCAGTTAGCGGACTTGTACGTCTCTAGAATTGTATCCCTTCATGGTGTTCCTTTGGAAATCAATTCTGATCGTGGTAGACTTTTCACCTCTAGATTTTGGGGAAGCTTTCAGAATGCTATGGGAACTCATCTCTCCTTTAGTACAGCTTTCCATCCTCAGTCTAGTGGTCCAGTCGAAAGGGTTAAGCAAATTCTTGAAAACATGCTCAGAGCTTGTGTTATCTCATTCGAAAAGAATTGGGAGAAGTCTCTGCCATTCGCCGAATTTGCTTATAACAATAGTTTCCAATCTATTCTGAACATGGCTCCTTTTGAACTCCTATATGGACGACGATGTCGAACACCCCTAAATTGTTCAGAAACCGGTGAAAGACAATTCTTTGGACCGGATATGATCAAGGAAGCAGAAGAGCAAGTTCGCATTGTTCGTGATCAATTGAAAGCAACCCAGTCTCGTCAGAAAAAGCTACTATGATCGTCATCATAGGCAAGAGAGCTACAATCTGGATGAGAAGGCTTACCTTCGGGTTAATCCTTTGAAGGGAACCCAACGATTCGGTATCAAAGGCAAGTTGGCCCCATGTTACATCAGACCTTTCCGCATTCTTGCTAAACATGGAGAAGTTGCCTACCAACTTGAACTACCCCCGCACCTTTCCCGAGTACATGATGTATTCCATGTGTCACAACTCAGGCGTTGCTTCAAGGACCCCATCCGCGAAGTCGACCATGAATCACTTGACCTCCAAGATGACCTTTCTTATCGAGAATACCCCGTTCGTATTTTGATTCCGCAGAGCGTGTCACTCGTCGTCAGAAGATTAAGTTTCTGAAAGTGCAATGGTCACACCACTCTGAGAGAGAAGCCACGTGGGAAAGAGAAGACCGTCTCCGTGCCGAGTATTCCTCCTTCCTCCCGCAGACTTCTGAATCTCGGGACAAGATTCTTTTGAGTTGGGACGAGTTGTCACAACCCCAAGTTAGGTATGTGCTAGGAGTAGCAATTCACCTTGCATCATGTTAAAAATTTCAAAATAAATCATTTGAAATCAAATTCAAATGCAAAATGGGAGATTTTTGAATTAATTCAAAAGGCCAGAAATAAACCTTCTCCAAAAATTTATTTTTGATTTTTGAAAGATCTTATAAATGATTGTGATCACATATCAAGTGATGTGGAACCCACCCCATGCTCATGGATTTTTCAAATATTCAAACAGGACCTTGGAATTAATCAAAAACCCCTATTTGATTTAAAATTCAAATGTTTTGAATTTTAAAAAGTGCCAAACTTTACAAGTGGCTAGCCTATGATATTATGAGGCCATGTAAACAGTTTTAGCATTTAATAAAATGCCTAGCTAATTATTTAGCACAGCAAAACAAAATTACAGAAAAGAAAACAGAAAGAAATTAGAAAAAGGGCCTACCTGGAATTCGGACCAACTCATCCCCCAGCCAGCCCAGCCCACCCAGCCTTGTCGTCTACCCCCGGACACGAGCACACAGCTGCGTACCCGGCATGCCGACACCGGCGGGCAGCAGCTAGCCTGCCTGGCCCCTCCCCGACTCCCTAGAAATGCCACGACGACGCCCTGGAGACGCCGTGTCCATTCCCCCCTGGGAGACGTCTCCCCTTTCTCTCCCGCTCGATTCCATCGCCGTCCATGAGAAACCGTGGAACACGCCGCCGTCTTCACGCGGCCACCGTCGACGAGAGGACGCACCGCCAAGTCCATCCGCTCCGCCGTCGTCTACAACCCCACAATGCAGAAGGAATCGAAGCCAAGCGCCCTCACGAGCTCGCTAGCTTCATCGTCTTCGTCTCCGGCCGCCGCGGATGCACCTCTAAATCCGGCAGCTCCAGAGCATCCCCGCCTCCATCGACTGCACAGCTGCACTCCCTGCGTCTGGGTGAGTGTTTCTCCTCACCTAGAACGACCTCTCTTGCCCTCTGTCACCGATTACCATGAGAGCCGAAACTTCTCGCCGCCGAGGTCCATGTCGGCGAGCCCCCGCTACGCAATCGAGCTCGCAGCCATGTCCATGGTGTTCGCCTTGCTCCGCTGCTCCGTTTCCACCTACGGCCGCTTCAAATGACGCACCACAGCAAGTTCCACCCCGAGCCAGTAGCTCCGCCGCCGCTAGAGCTCGTCGCCGTCGACGATGCCGTACCCCCCAGGCCCTGTTCTTGGTCCCATTCGATGCGCATCACCAAGGGCTGCGTCCCAGTGGCTGCGGCGCTCGATTTAGACCACGGAATTAGCATCCCGAGTAGCGCCGCCGCAGTATTTGGTCACCGGCGACTAGCCGCCGCGAGATGACGTGGACGTCATTATCTTAGCACTAATCCCCCTCCTAATGACCCCTAACACTCACTGACACTAGGCCCCAGTGGCTTAATTAAGCCACTGTTAGTTTAAATAAACCGGGTTTTAACCCAGATCCACTAACAGTGAGGCCCCACATGTCAGCACCCCCACGTCACTGTGACGTCATGCCTACGCAGTAAATCGAAGAATTGATTTAATAAAATCCAGAAAATCCAGAAAAAGGCTTAAACTTTGGAAATTCATAGAAAATTGATATTAACTCCAAATTTAACATATAATATATGAAAAACGATCAGGAGAAAATAATCTATCCAAATATACAACTTTCAACTATGTTTGAGTTGAATTAAAAATGGGACCAGTAGAATTTTCTATTTCGTTTAATTGGAATTTAATCAAATTAAATTAAAAATGCTTTTGCAATTTGAACCTTAGCAACATACCCCAATTCACTTGAACATCAGAGGCATATCATACACATGTCAAGATGAGTTACATTGATCAAACAATAGAATTTGTAACTTGGCTAATTTGAATTCAAATTGGAGTTTGGATTTGCAATTCATTTGCAATATACTCCATTTAAATGGAATTGCCTTACACATCAGAAGCATGCAAACCAAGTTTCAACCTTCAACCATGTGCTTGTGCATTGTATTTACTTTGCTACCTTGTTTGTTGTTTGTCGAGTAGAAGTTGAACCGGAATAGGAGGCTGCCCCCTTCGTTGAAGATCCCGAGACTAAACCTCGTCAGCAAGGCAAGCAAACCCCCATTGATCATGTCGATAAAATCCCACTTCCCTCTCATGTCTCGCTTATGCATTGTATAGGATGATTACCATGCTACGTTTCTACCGCATAGATGAACCCATTCCTTTGCATGACCTATCATTTGTCACAGTAGTACGCAAACCACAATCCTAGAAAATGTAGGAGTTGGTTGATATCATGTGGCCCCTGCAATTGTTACTGCTTATTGCATGCTTAGAGTGATACAATGTTGTTACTGTTATGTGAGTCGGGATGGTAGTGATCATGTTGATTATGGTGGAAATGTGTTGGTGAATCTATCCTAATACAAGGTGAACGATGAGAGGTTGTGTAGGAGTACAAAGTGGGTTGTCTCGTCGAACACCGCCCTAAGTCCGAGTTCTTGTGTGGTGATCCAAGATGAAGAGTACAACCACACATTGGGCTCACTGACCCCTCTCGACCTATTAACTCATCCCTTTCGATGTCCAGATGTCGCAGTAGTTCGGAGTTCTGGTAGGTTTGTGGCCTGGCTGCTAATTGAGAGAATGGCTCAACCGAGACCGGCTTATGCACCACGCACACATCATCTGGGTGCACTTCGGTAAACCGGCCGGGTTCACGATAGTGGTAGCCAACCCAGGTAGGCGGCTTTCTTGGACTAGATCTGCTATGACGTAACAGTTGTGGTGTGCATCCTCGCCGACACTTCTTGAACGGTGTCGAGTACAACGGCGGTAACTGATGATCATGTGTGTGTAGCGGTACACCCTGCAGGGTTAACAAAACTATTCGACTAGCCGCGTCCGCGGTTAAGGACTGCTTGGAAAGGTTAGCTTGATTATTAGACAACTTGAACTGGATACTTATAAAACTTACCAAGATAAGCGTGAGTGCTATGGCGTGCTTTGTCGTGGGGAAGTCGAGGAAGGCACCATAGTGGTGTAATTGATTGGAGATGTAGAGGACTCGTGTACGCTTCTTACCTCAAGCCTGGTACTCGTAGTTCAGGACTATCCAAGTCAAAGCTGGCACTTCTGCTTATGAACCCCACCTCCCTTTACCGTGATACATGTGCATGAGTAGTATAGCTGTCGGGACCCGGGGTTAGTGTATGAAATTCCCGCTACGACATAGTCATTTGGAGAGCCGAGAACCGTACCCACTTGTATAAGCATACAAGGCCAAGCACAGAACGTTCTCGGAAATCCTTGTACGTGAGGGGCATCCCATCCAGGCCGGATGATCAACTGATACGGGTCCTCATCGTCCGCACACAAGTCTAAAGATATGGGTGATGAAATCCCATATTAACAGACAAGTCGCCTCAACCATACTATCGACTATCTGATAACTCTTACATAGACTTACTCCAGCCCGATCACTTAGTCGAGGTCTAGGGCGAGCTCGATCATACCACAAAGTGTGCACGAGAGAGAGTCTCGAGCAATCGCATCGCGATGCCCCAAGATGCGCACATCTAAGGGCCACTTGGTGTATGAAAGACCGCCAGCCAGATCACAACTAAGGTCTCAAAAACCCATATAAAGACATGCATGTTATAAACATACACGCAACACACATGCCTTGTATGAACAGCATGTATCATTGCAATTCTCTACAAAGTATACATTTTATTGATAACTCTTACAGAGTGCACACAGAGATCACAAGTCTGTGATCCAACATTATATCAAACATGCGGAAGAAAAGTAGGTCTGAGTATAGACAAGTTTAACAAATGGCTTAGAGAAGCCTTATATATAAACAAGCCCTTCCACGAGGGACTAGTCGTCTGACTGGGACTACACTAGTTTGATCAGTCGTCGAGCTCCAGGAAGAATCCACCTTCAGGGTCAGGGGGGATCATCTAAAACATAGAATAATCAAACGTGAGTACAAAGTCGTACTCAGCAAGACTTACGTAGGAACTATACTACTCATGCACATGTATCAAGGTAAAGGGAAGTGGGGTTCAAACGCAGAAGTGCCAGCTTTGACTTGGCTAGTCCTGAACTACGAGTACCAGACTTGAGGTAAGAAGCGTACATGAGTCCACTACATGTCTCCAATCAAATACACCACTATGGTGCCTTGCTCGAGTTCCCCACGAGAAAGCACACCATAGCACTCACGCTTATCTTGGAAAGTTTTATAAGTATCCAATTCAAGTTGTGTAATAATCGAGCACATCTTTCCAAGTAGTCCCTTACTGCGGACGCGGCTATTCGAATAGTTTATTAACCCTGCAGGGGTGTACTGCTACACACATGAAACGATCAGTTACCGCTGGGATCTTGTCACCCTTGAAGCGGGTGTCGGCGAGGATAATTTCCACAACTTTTACCTCACAGCCAACTCAAGTACAATGGAGACGCCTATCTGGGCTGGAATCCACATCGTGAACCCGGCCGTTTTACCGATCTGGTCCAAGAAGATGTGTGCAGGGTCCCAAGCCAGTCTTAATAGCCGTTCTTCCACTTCGCAGACCGTGCCACAGACCTACTAGAACTCCGAACTAATGCGACTCATTGAACTGAGAAGGGGTGAGTTAGTAGGTTGAGCGGGGGTCCATGTGCCCAACATGTGGTAGTACTCTTCGTCTTGGATCACCACACAAGAACTCGGGCTTAAGGCGGTGTTGAACGAGACAACCCACTGTGTACTCCTACACAGCCTCTCATCGTTCACCTTGTATTAGAATAGATTCACCAACACAGTTTCACTTTCATCAACACCATGTTCACTATCATCCCGACTCACATCAAAAGCATCCTCATTATAACTCTAAGCATGCAATAAGAAGTAACAGTTGCAGGGGTCACATGATATCAATCAACTCCTACATTTGCTAGGATTGTGGTTTGCTTACTACTGTGAGAAACATGATAGGTCATGCATCGTATATGGGTTCAACTATGCGGTAGAATCGATACAAGGTGATCTCCTAAACATGCATAAGAGAGACTAAGAGGGAATTGGGATTTTATAGACATGATCAATGGGGGTTTGCTTGCCTTGCTGACGAGGTTCGATAACGGTGGCTTCAACGAAGGGGGTGATCTCGGGTTCCGACTCCACTTCTATCAGCAACATGACAATCTTAGGATCAACATAATGTACAATGCACAATCACATGAATAAGATTGTAATGTGATGTTCATTGTAACAATGTTGGTACAATTCTATTAAAAAGAATCCAATTGCAAAGTCATTTGCAAATGCACCTCAATTTTGAATTTGAATTAAAGCCATATGGATGCTTGCCACTGTTCACCCAATTTAAATTGGTCAAACATGAAAACAAACTCCATATTCAGAATCCTTGCATTTTACTGATAATTTTAGACATATTATTTGTCCAATTTGGAGTTAAAATGAATTAATTATGATTTATTGAAGTTTAAGCTATTTTCTGGAATTCCTCTGATTTCTTTTTAATCTGGAAATTGTTTATTGCGTCAGCACTGAGTCAGCATGACATCAGGGGGTTGACCCAGTCAAACTGACATTGGGGCCCTACCTGTCATTGACTCAGGGGCTAATCCCCTCTCTGATTAAATAAACAGAGAGGATTAGGGGGCTTGGGTCCCACTGTCAGTGACCTAGGGTCACTTAACCAAGGGGGTTAAGCACGGGGGTTAGGGTCTAATGGCTAGCTCGCCGTCGGCGAGCTCGACAGATAGCGGTGCCCACTACTAGGGAATGCCCTTTTAGTGGCGTCCTTTTTTTTTGTTTAGTGGCGCATTATGGATGCGCCACTAACTACAAGCCACTAATAAGGGCTTATAGGTGGCGCATTCTGGATGTGCCAACCTATAAGCTCTTAGGGGTGGCGCATTCTGAAAATGCGCCACTATTAATTTTTTTAAATTTTGAATTTTGAATCTGTATCTGGAAATCAATTTTTTTAATTTTATTATTTTATTATTTTTTATTTTTTATTTATTCTTAATCTCAGGTTAGTATGCTTAATGCCCGGTCACTATCTTAATCTCAGGTCAAACTAACCTCCGTGGTCAAACTTCCCCGAGGGTCACCCATCCTAGCACTACTCCAGCCCCATCACGCTTAACTTCTCGGTTCTATTCAACTCTCACTCCAGCTCACCTAGCAGGCACTTGTTGATATATCTAACATATAAATCCTATTAAACCATGTTGATGTCTAGGACCTTGTTAATGTTCATGGGTGTGCTAAAATTTTCAACATTTTTTTGAAACTTTCTCGATGGGACCATTAGCATATTTTGAACTTTAAAAAAAAATGATTTTTTTTAATTAATTTTTTTTTAATTTTTAATGTTACTATCTAAAATTTTCAATTTTTTTTAACTTCCAGATTTGTCCTCTACCCTATTTTGAATTTAAAAAAAATGAAAAAATATATATTTAAAAAAAATTCCGTTACTAGTGGCGCGTTTCATACAAAATGCGCCACTACTAAGTTCAATTTTTTTTTCAATTTTTTCTCTTTTTTTGGACCTCCAGATCTTCAAACGCCCGTAACTTTTTTTTTGTTAGGTTTTTGAGGATTCTAAAAATGTTCAACGGGTTATACCCGATTGAATTTGGATATAACTTTTTGAGTAGATGATTTTTCATATAAAAAACTTTTTCATCGGAGGTCGTATGCAAAAGTTAAGTCCATTTTACAAAATTCTCGAGAGATTTTGCAAAAAAAGTCGAAATTCATATTTGTAATTTTCCTAACAACTAGACCACATATCTATTATTTTCTTTTATTTTTTTGACATTTTATCATTTTATTTTTTTTTCCAAATTGAAAATGCGGTCCACGGGGGGGGGGGGGGGTGTATTTGGGAATTTCCCCGCACAGTTTTTTCTTAGTAGTGGCGCATATGGGAAATGTTCCACCCCTAAGAGCTTATGGGTGGCGCATTCTGGATGCACCACTAGAATGTGCCACCCATAAGCTCTTAGGGGTGGCGCATTTCCAAAATGCGCCACCTATAAGGTTCTTAGGGGTGGCGCATTTGGAGAAATGCGCCACGTATAAGGGGATCCAGGGCTGGCCCACTCTTAGGGGTGGCGCATTTTGGAAAATGCGCCACCTATAAGAGCTTATGGGTGGCGCATTTTTTACCAGTGCGCCACCCCTTACAACATAGTGGCGCATTACATATAAAATGCACCACTAATAAGCTTTCCATGTATAGCTATTTCCCTAGTAGTGGCCTCGCCGGAATCACTTTCCCGGGCTCCATTCACTGCGCCAAGGGCACCAGCAGCTAGCCCGTGACGAGCTGCGTCGAAGGGGCTACTCGCGCGTCGCCGGGGAGGTTGCAGACGACGCCAGCTTCGACCTTGGCGGCGACTGGAGCTTCGGCTTGGAGCTGCGGATGCAAAACGGCCACAAGACGAGGCATACATGGGTGCGTTGGGTTGCTGGGGGCTCCAGGAGCGTCATGGACATGCTGGGGGAGACGAAAGCGCATGGGAGCACGCGTTTGGTCACCCACGGCGGCGACAGAGCTCTGCTCCCATGGCGAGGTGCAAACGAGGGTGAAGGAGGAGCCATGGATGGGTGGGGAAGAACAAGTGACTCACCCTGAACACGTCGGTGAAGATGGTTGGGCCGGGGAAGGAACGACGGCGGATCAATTGCTCGTGGATCTTCTCGACGGCCGGAGCAAGACGATGACAATGGCTTCGGCTTCAGAGGCTCTCGAGCTCGATTGAACGAGGGAAACGACGGAGGAGTGTGCTGCGCATCTTCTGGACAGGATGGTGCAGCTCGAGCTGGTCGGTGGCCACGGCTGCGCGCGTCGGCGCTCTCCGGCGATCTTCTGTCGTCGAGAAATCCGGCCAGAGCAGGCGAGGAGGTGAGCCGTGAGTGAGGGGAAAGGTGCGGAGGCTTCTGGGCGCTAACGTGGCGAGAGGGCAGGGCTTGGGGTGGCCTAGACGCCTCTCCACGTCGAGGTGGCCGTCGGCGTGCTCCCAACCCTCCACCGAGCTTCTTCGGGGGGAGGGCAGGAAGACAACAGGAGGAGGCCGGGCTGGGCCTGGCTAGGTGGGCTGCGGGGGGTAAGTTGGGCTTCTTCGCAGGTAAGCCCTTTTCCTTTTTAAATCTGTTTTTCTTTTCTGTCTTATGTTGGCCATGCTAAAAAAATAGCTAGGCATTTTATTAAATGCCCCAAATTTTGATATGGCCTCAAAAAATATATATCTAGCCACTTATAAAGTTTGGACATTTTTAAAATTCAAATAATTTGAACTTAAAATCAAATAGGGGTTTAAATTTAAATCCATGCTCCTGTTTGAATATTTGAAAAATCCATGAGCATGGGTTGGTCCCACATCACTTGATATGTGATCACACTCATTTATGGGAGTTTTCAAAAATACAAAAGGAATTTTTGGAGCAACTTTTTATCTGACCATTTGAATTAAATTCATCTGGGGGTTTTTCTCTCCCATTTCAATTTCTTTTGAAATTTTTATCATGATGCAAAGTGACTTGCTATTCCTAGCACATACCTAACTTGGGGTTGTGACAATAGCTCCTATGTAAGTCTTGCTGAGTACGACTTTGTACTCACGTTTTCTTATTCTATGTTTTAGATGAACCCACTGACCCCGAAGGTGGATTCTTCCTCGAGATCGACGACTGAAGACCAAGCTAGTGTAGTCCCAGTCAGCAGACTGGTTCGCTCGTGGAGGGCTTTGTGTTTCAATAAGGCTTCTTAAGCCATTTGTTAAGTTTGTCTGTACTCAGACCTACTCTGTTTCAGTTGAATGTTGTAATGTTGGATCACATACTTGTGATCTCTGTGTGCACTCTCTGAGAGTTATCAATAAAATGTATACTTTGTAGAGAATTGCAATGATACCTGCTGTTCATACAAGGCATGTGTGCTGCGTGTATGTTTATAACATGCATGTCTTTGTATGGGTTTTCGAGACCTTAGTTGTGGTCTGGCTGGCGGTCTTTTATACACCAAGTGGCCCTTAGATGTGCACAGATTGGGGCATCGCGATGCGATTGCTCGAGACTCTGTCTCGTGCACACTTTGATGTATGATAGAGCCCGCCCTAGACCCCGACTAAGTGATCGTGCTGGAGTAAGTGTATGTAAGGATTATAATACAATCAATAGTATGGTTGAGGCGACTTGTCTATGAGTATGGGAGTTCACCACCCATATCATTTAGACTTGTGTGCGGACGATGAGGACCCATTTCAGTTGATCATCCGGCCTGGATGGGATGCCCCTCACGTTCAATGCTTTCCGAGAACGTTCTGTTCTTGGCCTTGTCTTCTTAGACAAGTGGGTACGGTTCTCGGCTCTCCATATGATTGTGTTGTAGCGAGTCTTGCATACTCTAACCCCGGGTCCCGACAGACTTGGTATCAGAGCAGGACGGACTGTAGGATTATCAGCCTTGCCGAAGTCGAGTCTAGCTTGCTATAGTTATATAGTTACTCTAGGTATATAAGGGAACAACGTATGGCTTCTTTTTTCTCCTTACCCCCTTCGTTCTGAGTTCCGAGTCACCCTTACCTCTTCTACGGGAAGATAGGACTAGGCTCATCTATGTCTTACTAGAACATCTCGTTGTTTGCTTCCTTGTAGCCGTAGGAAAGTTGTGATCGGTTTGCTAGAGTTGTTGTGCTTCCTGATTTCTTACATCGTATGTAAGTGCTGTTGAGATGTTGCGAGAATTTCCATTTCTCTTGCAATTACAGCCGTTATGCTGTCCAAGTCATTCCAAGTTTCTTCATAATCTGATGCGTTTGCAAAATCCTTCTATCTTTTTCGAATGTCTTTCCAGAAGATTTGTTAGGTGGCATTCCCGACAGTTCCATAGTTTTTTATGTAGGTTTTATTCTAGAAACCTATATTGATTCATTTGCAACTCTTCCTCCCACTTTAGATGTCTTCTACCAAGAAGAACCACACTAACCATCATGTTGGGGTACTTTGCTACTCTGACATATCTGTTGTAGCTCCTAGTAAGCCATGGTCATCCTCAGGAAAACCATCCAGTAACCCAACTCCTTAAACCTAGCCACCCGACAGATGTGTTGAGTTCATAGTGGATCTTATGCCCGGAACCGCACAAATTTCCAGACGCCCATACAAAATGGCCCCACGTGAGTTTGCTGAGCTTAAAATCCAACTTGAAGCTTTGTTGGAAAAAGGCTTCATCCGCCCTAGCTCATCGCCATGGGGTTGCCCTGTTCTGTTCGTAACGAAGAAAGATGGAACAAAAAGGATGTGCGTAGACTATCGCCCACTAAATCTAGCGACGATAAAGAACAAGTACCCACTGCCCAGGATCAATGATCTTTATGATCAACTTGCTGGATCCTCTGTCTTCTCCAAGATGGATTTGAGATTGGGTTATCATCAGATCAAAATCGGAAACGAGGACTTTCCAAAAACGGCTTTCACTACTCGTTATGGTCTTTACGAGTACACCGTCATGTCCTTTGGTTTAACCAATGCCCCCGCCACTTTCTCGCGCATGATGAATTCGATCTTCATGGAGTACCTAGGTAAATTTGTTGTAGTTTATCTCGATGACATTCTCATCTACTCGAAGAACGAAGAAGAACATGCCGAACATCTAAGGCTGGTATTGATGAAACTTAGAGAGCATCGCCTGTATGCTAAGTTCTCCAAGTGTGAATTTTCGCTACCAGAAGTGACCTACATAGGCCACGTGATTTCTACAAAAGGCATTGCTGTGAATCCCGAGAGAGTTCAGGCCGTCCTTGACTGGACTCCACCTGAATCGGTTAAGAAAGTTAGGAGTTTTCTTGGCCTAGCCAGCTATTGCCGCCGCTTCGTCGAGAACTTTTCTAAAGTTGCAAAGCCTCTAACTGAACTCCTCAAGAAAGATAAGAAATTCAAATGGACTCCTAAGTGCGAGGAAAGCTTTCAAGAGCTAAAAAGATGATTGACTTCTGCACCCGTACTTGCGCCTCCAGACACCAAAAAGGATTTTGAGATCTTTTGTGACGCCTCACGGCAAGGGTTAGGATGCATACTTATGCAAGATAGACATGTGGTAGCTTATGCTTCACGCCAGTTGCATCCACATGATGAGAACTATCCTACCCATGATCTTGAACTCCCTGCCATAGTTCATGCCCTGACAACTTGGCGACATTACCTCCGTGGTAATCGTTGTGAGATCTATTCCGACCACCAAAGCCTCAAATACATTTTCACCCAGCCAGATCTTAATCTCAGGCAAAGACGCTGGATTGATTTCATAAAAGATTACGACGTAGGAATTTCTTACACCCTAGGAAAAGCCAATTTCATGGCTGATGCACTAAGTCGTAAGTCGTATTGTAACAACCTCATGTTACAACGGTATCAACCACTTCTTCATGAGGAATTTTTCAAGCTCAATCTTGAGATTGTTCCTCATGGCTATGTTTCTACCTTGGTGGCGAAACCAACTCTTGAGGATCAAATCATAGTTGCCCACAAGCGTGCATGAGGTGTTCGCCGGATCAAGGAGAACATTGCTAGCGGAGTTGCTAAATGTTTCTCCACAGATAGTAAAGGAACGGTATTCTTTGTAAATCGTTTGGTAGTACCTAAGAATAGGGAACTAAGGCAACTCATCCTCAAAGAAGCCCATGATACACCCCTCTCGATTCATCCCGGTAGCACGAAAATGTACCGAGATCTACGCCAGAGATTTTGGTGGACTAGGATGAAGAGAGACATTGCTCGATTTGTTGCCGAATGTGATGTTTGTCCTCGCATTAAGGCAGAACATCAAAGACCTGCTGGTACACTTCAACCTTTGCCTATTCCAGAGTGGAAATGGGACAAAGTCGGTATGGACTTCATCACCGGCTTTCCAAAAACCCAGAAAGGAAACGATGCCATCTTCGTTGTCATAGATAGGATTTCCAAAGTTGCTCACTTCCTTCCCGTTCACGAGTCTATAACTGCTAGCCAGTTAGTGGACTTGTACGTCTCTAGAATTGTATCCCTTCATGGTGTTCCTTTGGAAATCAATTCTGATCGTGGTAGACTTTTCACCTCTAGATTTTGGGGAAGCTTTCAGAATGCTATGGGAACTCATCTCTCCTTTAGTACAACTTTCCATCCTCAGTCTAGTGGTCAAGTCGAAAGGGTTAACCAAATTCTTGAAGACATGCTCAGATCTTGTGTTATCTCATTCGGAAAGAATTGGGAGAAGTCTCTGCCATTCGCCGAATTTGCTTATAACAATAGTTTCCAATCTAATCTGAACATGGCTCCTTTTGAACTCCTATATGGACGACGATGTCGAACACCCCTAAACTGGTCAGAAACAGGTGAAAGACAATTCTTTGGACCGGATATGATCAAGGAAGCAGAAGAGCAAGTTCGCATTGTTCGTGATCAATTGAAAGCAGCCCAGTCTCGTCAAAAAAGCTACTATGATCGTCATCAGAGGCAAGAGAGCTACAATCTGGATGAGAAGGCTTACCTTTGGGTTACGCCTTTGAAGGGAACCCAACGATTCGGTATCAAAGGAAAGTTGTCCCCATGTTACATCGGATCTTTCCGCATTCTTGCTAAACTTGGAGAAGTTGCCTACCAACTTGAACTACCCCCGCACCTTTCCCGAGTACATGATGTATTCCATGTGTCACAACTCAGGCGTTGCTTCAAGGACCCCATCCGCGAAGTCGACCACGAAACGATTGACCTCCAAGATGACCTTTCTTATCGAGAATACCCCGTTCGTATTCTTGATTCCGCAGAGCATGTCACTCGTCGTCAGAAGATTAAGTTTCTGAAAGTGCAATGGTCACACCACTCTGAGAGAGAAGCCACGTGGGAAAGAGAAGACCGTCTCCGTGCCGAGTATTCCTCCTTCCTCCCGCAGACTTCTGAATCTCGGGACGAGATTCTTTTGAGTGGGGGCGAGTTGTCACAACCCCAAGTTAGGTATGTGCTAGAAGTAGCAAGTCACCTTGCATCATGTTAAAAATTTCAATAGAAATCATTTTAAATAATATTCAAATGCAAAATGGGAGAAGGAACACCCCCAGATGAATTAATTCAAAAGGCCGGAAATAAATCTTCTCCAAAAATTCATGTTTGATTTTTGAAAAGTCTTATAAATGAGTGTGATCACATATTAAGTGATGTGGGACCCACCCCATGCTCATGGATTTTTCAAATATTCAAACAGGACCTTGGAATTAATCAAAAACCCCTATTTGATTTAAAATTCAAATGTTTTGAATTTTAAAAGGTGCCAAACTTTACAAGTGGCTAGCCTATGATATTATGAGGCCATGTAAAAAGTTTTAGCATTTAATAAAATGCCTAGCTAATTATTTAGCACAGCAAAACAAAATTACAGAAAAGAAAACAGAAAGAAATTAGAAAAAAGGGCCTACCTGGAATTCGGCCCAACTCATCCCCCCAGCCATCCCAGCCCACCCAGCCTTGTCGTCTACCCCCGGGCACGAGCACACAGCTGCGTGCCCGGCGTGCCGATGCCAGCAGGCAGCAGCTAGCCTACCTGGCCCCTCCCCGACCCGCCTAGAAGCGCCACGACGACGCCCTGGAGACGCCGTTTCCATTCCCCCCTAGGAGCCGTCTCCCCTTTCTCTCCCGCTCGATTCCATCGCCGTCCGTGAGCAACCGTGGAACACGCGGCCACCGTCGACGAGAGGATGCACCGCCAAGTCCATCCGCTCCGCCGTCGTCTACAACCCCACCGTGCAGATGGAATCGAAGCCAGGCGCCCCCATGAGCTCGCCAGCTTCATCGTCTTCGTCTCCGGCCGCCGCGGATCCACCTCGAAATCCGGCAGCTCCAGAGCCTCCCCGCCTCCATCGACAACAAAGCTGCACTCCCTGCGTCTGGGTGAGCGTTTCCCCTAACCTAGCACGACCTCTCTTGACCTCTGTCACCGATTTCCATGAGAGCCGAAGGTTCTCGCCGCCGACGTCCATGTCGGCGATCCCCCGCTACGCAATCGAGCTCGCAGCCATGTCCATGGTGTTCGCCTTGCTCCGCTGCTCCATTTGCACCTATTGCCGCTTCAAATGACGCACCACAGCAAGTTCCACCCTGAGCCAGTAGCTCCTCCGCCAGTAGAGCTCGTCGCCGTCGACGATGCCGTACCCCCCAGGCCCTGTTCTTGGTCCCATTCGATGCGCATCACCAAGGGCTGCGTCCTAGTGGTTGCGGCGCTCGATATGGACCACGGAATCAGCATGCCGAGCAGCACCGCCGCAGGATTTGGTCACCGGCGACCAGCCGCCAGCAAGATGACGTGGACGTCATTATCATAGCACTAACCCCCCTCCTAATGACCCCTAACACTCACTGACACTGGGCCCCAGTGGCTTAATTAAGCCACTGTTAGTTTAAATAAACCGGGTTTTAACCCAGATACACTGATTGTGAGGCCCCACATGTCAGCACCCCCACGTCACTGTGACGTCATGCCTACGCAGTAAATCGAAGAATTGATTTAATTAAATCCAGAAAATTCAAAAAAATTCTTAAACTTTGGAAATTCATAGAAAATTCATATTAACTCCAAATTTATCATATAATATATGAAAAATGATCAAGAGCATTTGCTATTTGGTTTAATTGGAATTTAATCAAATTAAATTCAAATGCTTTTGCAATTTGAACCTTAGCAATATATCCCAATTCACTTGAACATGAGAGGCATATCATACACATGTCAAGATGAGTTACATTGATCAAACAATAGCATTTGTAACTTGGCTAATTTGAATTCAAATTGGAGTTTGAATTTTCAATTCATTTGCAATATACTCCATTTAAATGGAATTGCATGCAAACCAAGTTTCAACCTTCAACCAAGTTTCAACCTTCAACCATGTGCTTGTGCATTGTATTTACTTTGCTACCTTGTTTGTTGTTTGTCGAGTAGAAGTTGAACCGGAACAAGAGGCTGCCCCCTTCGTTGAAGATCCCGAGACTGAACCTCGTCAGCAAGGCAAGTAAACACCCATTGATCATGTCGATAAAATCCCACTTCCCTCTCATGTCTCGCTTATGCATTGTATAGGATGATTACTATGCTACGTTTCTACCGCATAGATGAACCCATTCCTTTGCATGACCTATCATTTGTCACAGTAGTAAGCAAACCACAATCCTAGAAAATGTAGGAGTTTGTTGATATCATGTGGCCCCTGCAATTTTTACTGCTTATTGCATGCTTAGAGTGATACAATGTTGTTACTGTTATGTGACTCGGGATGGTAGTGATCATGTTGATGATGGTGGAAATGTGTTGGTGAATCTACCCTAATACAAGGTGAACGATGAGAGGCTGTGTAGGAGTACACAGTGGGTTGTCTCTTTGAACACCGCCCTAAGTCCGAGTTCTTGTGTGGTGATCCAAGATGAAGAGTACAACCACACATTGGGCTCACTGACCCCTCTCGACCTATTAAATCATCCCTTTCGATGTCGAGATGTCGCAGTAGTTCGGAGTTCTGGTAGGTTTGTGGCCTGGCTGCTAAGTGAGAGAACGGCTCAACCGAGACCGGCTTATGCACCACGCACACATCATCTGGGTCCACTTCGGTAAACCGGCCGGGTTCACGATAGTGGTAGCCGACCCAGGTAGGCGGCTTTCTTGGACTAGATCGGCTATGAGGTAACAGTTGTGGTGAGCATCCTCGCCGAACTTCTTTAACGGTGTTGAGTACAACGGCGGTAACTGATGATCATGTGTGTGTAGCGGTACACCCCTGCAGGGTTAACAAAACTATTCGAATAGACGCATCCGCGATTAAGGACTCCTTGGAAAGCTTAGCTTGATTATTAGACAACTTGAACTGGATACTTATAAAACTTACCAAGATAAGCGTGAGTGCTATGGCGTGCTCTCTCGTGGGGAAGTCGAGGAAGGCACCTTAGTGGTGTAATTGATTGGAGATGTAGTGGACTCGTGTACACTTCTTACCTCAAGTCTGGTACTCGTAGTTCAGGACTAGCCAAGTCAAAGCTGGCACTTCTTCTTATGAACCCCACCTCCCTTTACCTTGATACATGTGCATGAGTAGTATAGCTCCTATGTAAGTCTTGCTGAGTACGACTTTGTACTTACATTTGCTTATTCTATGTTTTAGATGAACCCACTGACCCCGAAGGTGGATTCTTCCTCGAGCTCGACGACTGAAGACCAAGATAGTGTAGTCCCAGTCAGCAGACTGGTTCCCTCGTGGAGGGCTTTGTGTTTAAATAAGGCTTCTTAAGACATTTGTTAAGTTTGTCTGTACTCAGACCTACTCTGCTTCCGTTGAATGTTGTAATGTTGGATCACATACTTGTGATCTCTGTGTGCACTCTGTGAGAGTTATCAATAAAATGTATACTTTGTAGAGAATTGCAATGATACATGCTGTTCATACAAGGCATGTGTGCTGCGTGTATGTTTATAACATGCATGTCTTTGTATGGGTTTTCGAGACCTTAGTTGTGATCTGGTTGGCGGTCTTTTATACACCAAGTGGCCCTTAGATGTGCGCGGCTTGGGGCATCGCGATGCGATTTCTCGAGACTTTGTCTCGTGCACACTTTGATGTATGATCGAGCCCGCCCTAGACCCCGACTAAGTGATCGGACTGGAGTAAGTCTATGTAAAGGTTATAATACAATCGATAGTATGGTTGAGGCGACTTGTCTATAAGTATGGGAGTTCACCATCCATATCATTTAGACTTGTGTGCGGACGATGATGACCCATTTCAGTTGATCATCCGGCCTGGATGGGATGCCCCTCACGTTCAATGCTTTCCGAGAACGTTCGGTTCTTGGCCTTGTCTGCTTAGACAAGTGGGTACGGTTGTCGGCTCTCCATATGATTGTGTTGTAGCGAGTCTTGCATACGCTAACCCCGGGTCTCGACAACAAGCACCCCTATGTGAGCCTCAGCGAGTTCCCCTTCCTCGTAGAGGACGAGCACGTAGCCGAGCCGTTGTACTCTTCTGTTCCCCGCCGTAGACGTTGCCGTCATGCAGTCAGTGGCCGCCGTGATCGTGGCATGGCTCGGACATGCTCGTGCGTGCCCATAGCGTACCACGCAAATGCTTATGACACCCAACAGGCCGCGTAGGGCTCACAGCCCCTATGGGTTTCCCGCGTCTGAAGTCTGCACCGCAAGCTGTGCGCCGCCGTGACCTTGCTGGCGAGGAAATGCTCACCCTTGAGATCTCTGAGGTCAGATCGTGGCACCCACGTGTTCATGGAGGTGCCCTGCACCGTTTTCCCTTTTGCGGCCAGGTCCGTGGCGACCTGTGTGCGACGCCCGCGTCGTTCGAAGTTGACGCCTGAGAGGGGCCTCTGAATCTTTGCCGTGCGCCGCCGTGCTATTCCCGTGAAGCTCCCGGGGTCGTCGTAGCACCTCCGTGGCCGCGGAGTGTGGTTTTGCGTAGGTACAGGTGCCAGCTAGCGATCCCAAAAAGTGGCATCATCGCCGGCGACGAGAAAGCGACGCCATCGTCGCCTCAAGAGCTCGCTGTCGATGGGATTCAGAGAAGTTCAGCTAGCGGCAGGGATAACACTTCTGGTTTCAGTCTTGTTTATTTTCAAACTCAACTCAGTAGCGCGTTTGTAGCGAGCAATAGCGGCAAGCAGTGGGCGTGGGTTCGAATCCCACGCGAGGCATTTGCCTCCCCCTCTTTTAATTTTTTGTGGAGGCTCCTCATGTCAGCGAGGTTGCCCGAGTGGGAAGTGGGCTGAGCCCACTGACTGCTTTGGAGCTGGACCTTTGCGCCCGAGGCCAGCCCAAGTGGCTGAGCCCTCTTTTCTTTTTCTTTTTCCATTTTTTCTCTTTTCTGTTTAATTCCAAATTTTATTTGAATTCAAATTCAAATCTGAATTGGGACTTTTGAACATCTCTGCCTCAATCGTATTTTTCCCATATATGAATTTGGGGTAGAAATGCCCACTGATCACAGTGGTGATGTTCATTTTGCATTTTCCCCCCTCTAATTTTGGAGTAGTGGTCATTTTGCAAATAAGCCCCTCACTTCTTTTGTATTTGCAAGTGTTTTGCAAATTCAAAGTGTGACACGCCATATATGGTTTTGGGGTAGGAAAATGCAAGGATTAATATGGTGATTTCCATTTGATGTTTTGTACAACTCAGTGGACATGGTGTGATCATTTAACCATATCCAACCTTGCCTTTCTTTTCTTTGCTTCTTCCAACTTCAGTACATGTTCAAATTTTGTTCATCTGATCATTCAAGCTTGGCTCCATGTCATCTTCAACTCTTTGCACTCTCAGATCTTCCCCTAGCATATTTTCATATGCAATGTGTCTGGATCCTTTTCTTCTATTGTACCTTCCCGGTGTCAATTCACCGACAGTTTTTCTCCGTCTCCGGAATCGCCAATTATGTCACGACGTTTATCAATGTTAACTGTTGCTATTGTTTCATGCCATGCCATATTTCCATGCTACTTACACCAAAATTAAGGCTAATACCAAAGCCATTCAACGTAAATAAATTGCGTATGAAGTTGTTGACGTGTCGTCACCGCCTTCATCTAAATCTGACTAGATAGGGTCATATCATGTCTATTAAACTTGATCATACCATCTTTGTCTGTGCATTGCCCCCATTGCTTACTTGTGTGTCTTTCCTTGCCGGTACCTTACGTTAGCACCTGAGACTGCCGAGGAGACTTACGTGGAGATTTCCGACACCGAGCCCGAGGACCCTGCTACGTGTGCTCCGTCGACCGATTACCCATGCAAGGGGAAGATTTATACCATTACTTGATACCTCTCTTCCTACCTTCCTAGCTGTAGTCTAGAACGATTGTTTGAACCTATCCACCTTGCTTATGCTACAATCAAAAACTAAACAACCATGATCCCCACATCCCCAAAAACCTTGTATTGCTAAGTTACCGCTGCTCAGCCATTGCTTAGTATGAGTAGTAAAACTTGATGCTTACCCTATGCTATGGTTGGGGTATCATGTTATTAAAGAAGTTGGTTGACATTTATTATTATGATGTTAATTATACTTGAAGAAAGATGGGAGATCGGGCTGTTCCCGCCAGGTGTTTTGTTCCATTTGAGTCACCTAGGATACGAGTTCCGGGTATTCGTTCTTTGTTCGAGCGTGCCTAATCGTGTGTGGGGTTCTATGGGGCCCCCTTGTCTTACCTACCTAGCTCCAAACAGTTCTAGTGGTGGCCCGAGTTGATTTACTCTTTGCAAACGTGTGTGTGCTGGTGATACCCCAGTTGTTTACAACCACCTTGGGCCAGAAGGACTTGTTTCTTGGCTGGCCCACCTTGACCGGCTGAGGACCCGGTCTCATATGAGATTAACCGGTAATCCAAACCTGGAGTCATACGGTAGAGACCGATTCGAGAGTGCGGCGGGCTTTTGAGTTGGGTGTCGACTCACCGGGGGCCACCCGGAATTGTGCGTTGTTATTTAGAGGGACTGACGTTCCGGAGTTTCAGGAGCTTACCTAGCCAAGTGGAAACCGGGCGTACATGCGAAGCCTATGATGGGAAGTTGGTACACCCCTGCAGGGTTAAATCTTTTCGAAAAGCCATGTCCACGGTGATGGACGTCTCAGAGCCTACGTCTTGTTCATAGAATAACATCAAATTGGATCATAATTAAAAACTTGCCTACCGCGTGAGTGCCTTGGTTGCTTTTCTTCGTCCAGGGGGACCGAGAGAAGATCCAGGTTGTGTTATGTTTGACGTAAGTAGGTGGATAGCAGACTTATGACACGATGTCACGTGTATTCTTGGATCTTACCTCTACTCTAATAGAAAGATAGCCACCATATATGCTAGTGCGGCTGCAACCTTACCTTTACTTTGTCTTACCGTAGGAAGTTAGTTATCCTGTAATGATATAATCTCACCCCTGGTTTCCTTTTGTGCTTTTACTGTTTTGCCTGATCGGGCGATGCAGTTGACTACTACCTCAACCCGAGCACTGGAAGATACTTCGTGGAGGTGCCCCTGGAGGACGACGATGAGGATGACTTCATTCAGTAGATCCTATAGTTGGGTTCCGACGTTCCGTGGGTGGAATTATCTATGTGCAACCCTCTCTAGGGCCATTTGGATTTTGACCGTACTCGGTCGTGATTGTCTTCCACTCGTTGCATGATGTACTGTTGGGTATACGGACCTCTGAGATGATGTAATAATTACCAGCGGTGATGTATGCCCTGGACTCTATATATTTATGTCTTAGTATAAAGTTCATTGCTCTTATATTTGTTGTCGAGAATCCGGCAGCGACACGAGTGCGAGTGTCGTGAGTCGGTGGCCTTTTATGCGCTACTAACTTGAGCGGGACGCGAAAGCGACTAACTTGAGTTAGCACCGCATCGGGGGCCTCAAACTTGGTATCAGAGCAGGACTGACTGTAGGACTCTTTACTGGCCGAAGTTGAGTTTAGAAACTATTTTGTAGTTATTAAGGAAAAATTGGAGAGTAGGAACTCTTTCTTTTTCTTCTTACCCCATCCTCCAACCCCTTTTTCTGTGAGGAAGTGAAACGCTGTTTTCTCTCTGCAACTTATCCCCTTTCAAAGCAAATCTAGGTTCTCGTTTACATGAGGCTCCGATTCCTCTATAATTTTTTGCTAGCGACGAGAAGGGTTGGCGTATGTTGAGAACACTTAGCCGCCACTTGGGGTTGACAGCTCCACCTCTCTTACGGCGTACCTCAGGTGAACTCCTATACAGGGATGGTTGGCATCCTCCGGATGTGGTTCCTCCCCCTATAGGAGACCGCTTCGGCGGGCCGCTCAGGGCAGATGTCTCAACGTTCAGGTCTTCAACCACTCGTATATATTGTTGTGTGCTCGCTAGCAGATTATTATCTTGGATTCGGATGATCTCGGTTTGGGGATTCAAGTAACACCTAGTTTCGACTTTTCGGGTTAACCTTGGTGAAATTTCAGCCTTCGGCTTCCTCATACCTCGTGAGGAAGTTTCCTTGCTATCAACCCCCCAGGTTCTCCGAGGCTCGAGACCCGCTGGAAGCGGATGATTGGATCGCAGAGATCAAGAAGCACTTCAATGAAAACACCGTCAGACCAGTCGACTACGTCACCTTCGCCTCCTTCCAGCTTCAGGGTGCAGCAGCCAGCTGGTACGATACCTACAAGGACAACAAGGGCGATGCTATCTTCACATGGGCAGATTTCGTCGCAGACTTCAGAGCAGCACATATTCCGAGTGGCTTGATGGACATGAAGCGAGAGGAGTTCTTGGCTCTCAGACAGGGTGACAGGTCAGTTCAGGAGTACAACCTGGCCTTAGTCAGGCTCGCCAGGTATGCTCCGGAGGCAGCACAGAGGCCAAGAGGATTGCCAGATTCCGTGGGGGTCTCAACACAGAAATCAAGTACGCACTCACCCAGTTCAACCCCACGCTGTTCTCGCAGTTCGTGGATTAGGCTATTCCCCAGGAGTCAGCCAGAGCAGAGTGGGACGCAGACAGGAAGCGGCAGAGAGAGCACAGCTCCGCACTGATTGTCCACAAGAAGAAAAGACTTGGGTTACAGAGGCACCACCGCAGAGGCAGCAGTTCCAGCAGAAGGGGGCAGTTGTCCGCACTTTTTCCCGCCCTCCCGTCCCAGTTCAGCAGGGGCCTCGCTCTACACCACCACACGCGAGGCCACCCAGGCCGCAGTCCCAGCCCAGGTCAGGCGTGATCTTCTACAAGTGCAAAGAGACGGGGCACACTTCTCCCAACTGCACCGACCCGCGCTTTGCTCGACTCCCACAGCCTCCACCTCACTCTACTCCGAGCACTGCGATGGTGAAGGCACAACCACGTGCAGTTCGGGTGAACAACGTGATGCTCACAGATGCTCATCAGTCTTCAGAGATCGTTCTTGGTAGGTTGCTTGTGTGTTCAGTTCCCGCAAAAGTTCTGTTCGATTCCGGAGCTTCCAATTCGTTCGTATCGCACTCCTTTGCTTCACCAAATGACCTTGAGAGCGAGTTTCTCCAGAAACCCCTTGCGGTTCACACTCCTGGTTCAAGGTCCAGCTCGTCCGTTTTTGTTCCAGATGCAGAGATCTGTATCCAGGGTTTTATCTTTTCAGCATCCCTGGTTGTCTTGCCTCGTTCCGACATTGATATCATTTTGGGCATGGATTGGCTTGTGCAGCACAAGGCCAACATTGATTGCCCTTCAAGATCTGTGAAGTTGACACATGATTCAGGCGCAGAAGTCTTGTACACTTGTGGCTCTATGTCAGGACCAACACAGTTGTACGCTTTGAACGCAGGAGTTGCACCTTTGCTCGAAGAGATCAAAGTTGCCTGTGAGTTCCTAGACGTCTTTCCAGAGGAGTTGCCAGGAATTCCCCTAGTTCGAGCTATTGAGTTCGTTATTGAGCTAGAACCTGGTACTGAGCCGATTTCTCGGCATCCGCACAAGATGTGTTCGGAGGAGTTGATTGAGCTAAAGAAGCAGTTGACAGAGTTGGAGGCAGGCGGTTTTATCCGCGCCAGCACTTCCCCTTGGGGTGCACCAGCTTTTTTTGTCAAGAAGAAAGATGGGACTAGCCGCTTGGTCCAGGACTATCGCGGTATCAACAAGAAGACCATCAAGAACAAGTACCCTTTACCCCTCATCAATGATCTGTTCGAACAGTTGAATGGGGCTAAGGTGTTTTCCAAGCTTGACTTGAGGATGGGGTATCATCAAATCCGTGTTCGTGAAGAGGACATTCCAAAGACCGCGTTCAACACACGTTATGGGCTGTATGAGTTCACAGTCATGACTTTCGGGTTCTCAAACGCCCCTCCAACATTCATGAGAGCTATGAACTATTTGTTCCAAGAATGGATTGATGTGTTCGTGATCCTCTACCTCGACGACTTTCTTGTCTATTCCAACTTAGAGGCTGAACATGAGGAGCATCTACGCCTGGTACTGCAGAAGTTGAGAGAACACCGTTACTATGCCAAGTTCTCCAAGTGTGAGTTTTGGTTGGACAAGGTCAATTTTCTGGGCCATGTTATTTCCGCTGAGGGAATTGCAGTTGATCCAGAGCGAGCCCGCACTATTCAAGATTGGGCTCCGCCGAAGAATGTGAAGCAGCTAAGGAGTTTTCTCGGCCTCACCAGTTATTGCAGGAGGTTCGTGCAGAATTTCTCCAAAATAGCGAAGCCACTGCCTGAATTGTTGTGCAAGGGAAAACGGTACATGTAACACCCCCAGATCCAGTACAGTAATCACTACAGTGATTCCACTGTTAGTGTTCATTACTGTTGATGATCAAGCCTTGAACACCTTTGATCACAGCTCATTGAAATTCCAACCCTGATAAAAATTTCAAATAAATGTGGATTGTAAATCTTGCTTCAAGGATTGTGGATGCATGTCAATCAACCTGACCATGGTTAAACCAAATCGAAGTAGCCATTTGAATAATCACAAGTCAATGCTAATGATGGAACCAATGTTGTGGGGTTATCACAATTGTTTTGAAAATTAATATATAAATGGAAATCATAGTTAAACCAAAGTTAATGAAACATATTAAATAAAATGCCTAGCAATCTTAGGCCATGATAATATAGCAATGGTTTTTTTGTTAAAATAGAATAGTAATATAAAGGAATAATATTTAAAATAAAAAAAAATAGTTGGGAATTGTAAAATTGCCATGGAATAAAATAAACAAGTGGGAATTTTAAATGAACTAAAAATTATGGAAACAATTTTATAAAATGCCTAATAATCTGTAGGCCATAATAAAAGTGATTTGGGGTTTATTTAAATGTTTTAATATTATAAATAATTAAAAACAGTAGAAAAACAGTGGCTTTTAATACATTTTAAAGAAAACAAGATATAAAATGATTTTTATAAATCACAAAAACTCTTAGTAATAATTCTATATTATATAACACTAATATTGGGGCCAGTCCCATGTTTTATAAATTTGATAAATGAGCTAGAATAAATTAAAACAGAAAAAAAGGGAAAACCTAAAACCCGCCTATGGGCACGGCCCAGCCAGCCTGCCGCCCTCTCTCTCTCCTTCTTCCCATGTTCACTCCCCACCCCGCACAATGACAGGGCCATGGCCATGTCGTGGCCACGCCGCCCCCCTCACCTGCCCCCTCACCTGCTCCCTCGTGGAGATAGGGCCTCCCCCACCTGCCCCGTACCCCCCCCTCTGCTCACTCCATTCCCCCTTGCCCCCTCTCACTCTCCCCGTGCTCTCTTCTCCTCGGCAATGGCAGAGCCATGGCTGCGCCCGAGAAGAACCGCGGCCAATGACCTCTACGGCGGCCGAGACCGTGTCCAGCGACACCGCCGTGGACGACTCCTTCGACTCCGGCACGGAACCGAACCCGAGGCGCACTACATCTCCGGAATTTGGGCGCACCCCTCGCCACGGCCGCTGGCCCCGCAGCTCTGATTCGCGCCACGCCGACCCCCTCCGGCCTCCTCGAACCCGCCCTCAGCTCTCTGGTGAGCTCGCGCTGCTTATCCCCCTCCTCCCCCTTCGTTTTGGTCGCCGTAGGGCCGTCCTCCGCCCGGGCCGCCATGGCCGGAGCTCGCCATGGCGTGCTTCCGCGCCCGCTAGCATGCGTCTCCTGTGGCCACGCGCCCTACGTGCTGCCTGACTTGCCTACAGGTGTGGTTGCACGTGCGCCCATGCCCCCTACGCCCTCTCCCGCAGAGCCCCCTCCCCCCCTCACCGGCGAGACCTCACCGTCATGCCCCCTGTTTGCTGGCGTGGGTGCGCTGCTTAAACCAGTGGGGATGACCCACTGGCCTGTGGGGCCCGTCCATGCTTAGTTAGCCTATGCACCGGATTAGGAATAACCGCCCCCCCCTTACTGCCTATGAAGTGTGGGCCCTAGGCCATTAGCCCAATTTAAGTATTTGTTAAAGTAAAATAATCAGAGTATCCCCCTAGTGAGACTTACATGTGGGGCCCCAACTCTTAGTTAATCCCCTGTTAAAATAAATTATTAGTTAAGTCAATGTGTCCATGACAGGTGGGGCCCCTTTTACTATTTCAATAAATAAAATGCATTTAATTAGATGTGTGGGTGACACATGGGGCCCACTAGTTAGTTTGACCAGTCAAAGGCCCTTGCCTATGACATGTGGGTCCCCTCTGTCAGGTTGACCAAGTCAAAGTTACTATTCTGGATAATACTGTATTTAATAATAAAAGAAATCCAAAAATTGATTTAATTGTTTTAAAACTTTAAAATTTAATATCTTTTAATCCGTAAGTCAGATGAAAATATTTTATACGCTATCCGTATCTTTTAATACATGAAAGTTGATCAGAAAAATGTAACGAATACGAATACACTATCCGTATGTCTACCATCCCCCTCTAACACAACGATCATCAAACCGTCCCCCTCCGGACCGACTGTCCGATAAATTGTCCGGTACTGCTAAAGTACCCGGATGAATTTATTTCGAACACGAAAATTGTTCGGAATAGATCAACTAACCCGGATACACCACCCACACATGTGTCGGATGTCCACGACACCTCCGGCATGATATCTCCCCCCTCCAGGCACCCTGTCCGGTAATCACTCGGTGCTGGCAGTTCATCCCCGGATGAATTCCCGCCCCGAGCATAATACATTGCACTGCGTTAGGACACCGTTAACATTTCATCTATCATGTCATGCACCTGTTTGTATATGCTTGCTTTGTATTTACTGTTTCTTCCCCCACTTAATCTCCGGTACACCCCGCTGCTGCCGCCGACTACACCGCTGCTGAGTACGACTACTTCGTCGACGACCCTACCCGTACTGTCGAGCTTCCAGGCAAGCAGAGCCATTCTCTTCCCCAGATATCTCCTATCTTTTCGTACATTTCTTGCACGAGGCATTATTACTGCTGCTGCTACGATTACAATCCTATTCAATTGCATAACCTGTTTTTGTCGCCCCTTGATGTACCTTCCTTTAATCCTATGCCGCCTATTATTACTTATGCATTATTCACCAGTAAACCCTGTGCATTGTTAGATAGGTTTAGAATAGAGGGTCGTGATCACTTTAGGAGTGATCGCGGGAATCATATATTACAACTGCAACAGGTACGGATCAATGCAGGCGCCCTATGGAACCTACAACGGAGAGACTCTGCCGAGTCGCTTCGAGTTTGGCTTACGAGTGGAATGGACTCGTATTTCACTCTCGTCGGCTCAGTAGTGTAGCATCACCGGGATGATATGAGGTTTACCTCTTTAGTTCATTCCGCTGATGTCTCTGTCAAACCTCTTTAAGTGTGCCATCGAGGGTGATACCTCCTGGTTTCACTTAATGGTAGGGACTCGAACCAACTGGTGCCCTTAAAGGTAAGAAGTCGGGCGACCCAACGGTGCCCGCGAGTGGTATTGCGACGGGACGATAGGGAGGGTACGACCAGTGTACCGGTGTTCTTGGCCCCTGGTCATTGGCCGCGAGATTTACCAAACCACGAAAGTCAAGCTCCTCCTGGAGCACACGCGAGACAAGGTAAGGAGACGGTTCACCTTGTTGTTAACCGCAGTGACTTGGTGGGACGACGGGGCAGGCACCGATGTACTGGTGGTCCTGGCTACTGTCGTTGTCCGAGGGTCAGTTAAGTCGAGGCAACGATAACGGTTGTCACGCAAGTTAATAAAATGACTAATGATTAAGTGAATGTCTTGAGTTGGCTATATGCCATGTACGCACTACCTACCCGTGGGAATTACGAGTTATGGGCTCCTCTGCTTCGTAGTGTCGTCCGAGGACTCTTCAGACGTCAGCAGTACCGCGGCCTGCGCCAGGAAGTGGTGTTGTCTTATTTCCTCGCGCGGTGGTGTCTTATTTGGATTTGCTTTAACTTCACCGGCCAGCCACGCACCATGCAGGAGTACGTTTGGGTTGGGGTCCAAGGCTCGGTGTACTTAGGATTTAGACCGGCGGATGGCCTCTCTGTTGAGTTTGAAAGATGGGCTACGAAGTGTCGGATAGCCTCGGTGGAGCGTTCCCTAACAAGGTTCCCGCCACCCTGGAGATCCGTGCGTGTAGTGTAACACAAGTGCACCCCTGCAGGGAAGATTGATCTATTCGAATAGTCGTGTCCATGGTAACAGGACGCTTTATGCTGAAGCTGGATCTTATCACTACAAACTATTATAATTAAACTGTATGGTTCCGGGTTTTCTTCCTCGCAGGGATGTCGAGGAGGTGAACTCGGAGGCATTGCTAATTATTACAACTTATTATTATGCAATGCTGCAGCAACTTCTGCTGCATTGTTACTTTATGCTTTATATGAACTGTTGGCTGATTCTTACCTCATGCTGCAAGAGATCGTCAGAAGATGCTAGTCTTCGATAGGCCTAGCTTCTTATCCTTATTCTGATTTCTACCGTGCAGTCCACTATATACAGCCTCCCCTTTCCATTTGATACAATGCATAAGGATTAGTAGCGGACGTAAGACTCGCGGGTATGCTAGATACTCACTTGCTTTATTTTCCCCTTTTATTGTTTTGCCTGATCGGCCGCTGCAGTCGACATTGGAGCCTTGGAGTCCAGGAGCAGGAGATCCCCGATGTCGACCACCGCAACGTGAAGATCCCTGATGCCTTCTACGACGTCGAGTTCCCCTTTGACTAAGAGTAGTTTGGAGGTTCCCAGGCAGGAGGCCTCGCCTTTTCGATCGTTCTTGATATTTGTGCTAGCCTTCCTAAGGCAACCTTGTACTCTTGTGTCTGTACTCAGATACTATTGCTTCCGCTAACCTTGTGCTCTAGAGCTGTTGTATTCGAGCCCTCGTGGCCCCTGGCTTGTATTAAACAGCTTGTATTATTTTATTTGGAGAGTTGTGTTGTGATATCTCACCGTGAGTCCCTGATCTCGATCGTGTACCTTGCGTGTATGATTACTGTACACGGTCCGATTTTGGGGGCGTCACAGTACACTTGGTCACCAGCTTGCCAGTCAGCTTTCGAGGGGTTGAAAGAGAAGTTGACCACAACTCCAATTCTCACGCCGCCAGATGAGTCACAGCCTTTTCAGGTGTTTTGCGATGCCTCATTGAAAGTTCTAGGGGGAGTTTTGATGCAAGGAAGGAATATTGTGGCTTATACCTCACGGCAGTTGAAGATGAGTGAGAGGAATTATCCCACGCACGACTTGGAGCTTGCAGCAGTTGTGCACACTTTGATGACTTGGCAACACCCCCTCTTAGGGATAAAGGTGGATGTGTTCACCGACCACAAGAGTCTGAAGTACTTGTTCACTCAGCCAAATCTGAACTTGAGGCAAAGAAGATGGATTGAAACCATTACTGAGTACACAGTTGATATTCAGTACACGCCTGGGAAGGCGAATTTCATAGCTGATGTGCTGAGCCGCAAGGGCGATTGCAATAATATCCAGTGCAGAAGATCCACCCTGATTTGTGTGAGTCCTTTCGAAGGCTCATTCTCGATTTAGTTCCAGCAGGCTACCTTGCCAACCTTGTGGTAGAGCCCACTATCTATGAGAAGATCCGTGAAGCACAGTCTGGCAGCTCAATGATACAAAAGATCAGACAGGGTATTGCCGCCTCAGTTCCAAAGTACGGTTGCTTTTCAGTGCATAATGACGGCACCGTGTTGTTCGAAGAGCGAGTTGTTGTTCCCAAGGAGGGATATCTCAAAGAGGTCATCATGAAGGAAGCCCATGATTCCAAGCTTTCGATTCACCCTGGCAGGACAAAGATGTATCAAGATCTCAAGCAAAGATTTTGGTGGACTCGTATGAAGCGGGATGTTGGCCGTTACGTGTCTGAATGTGATGTGTGAAGGAGAGTGAAGGCACAACACCAGAAGCCTGCAGGGTTTCTTCAGCCACTTGAGATTCCGGAGTGGAAGTGGGATCACATCGAAATTTACTTTGTCACCCGGTTTCCGAGGTTGCAAAGGGCAATAATGCAATCTTCGTTGTCATTGATAACTTGTCCAAACTTGCCCATTTTCTTCCTGTGAAAGAAACTATCTCGGCCGGACAGTTGGAGGAGTTGTACACCGCGAGAATTGTTTCACTGCATGGCATTCCCAAGAAGATAAGTTGGAAGCATTTTCACCTCAAACTTCTAGAACGCCTTTCAAGAGGCATTGGGTACAAAGATTGTCTTCAGTACGGCATATCACCCTCAGACCAGTGGCCAGGTCGAGCGCGTGAACCAAATCCTCGAGGACATGCTTCGAGCATGTGTCATCTCCTTTGGCATGAAGTGGGAAGAATGCTTGCCGTATGCTGAGTTCTCTTACAAGAACAGCTATCAGGCAAGTCTGCAGGCAGCGCCGTTTGAGGACTTGTATGGCCGGAAGTGCAGGACACCTTTGAACTGGTCCGAGACAGGTGAGAGGCAGTTGTTCGGTCCATATGTGATCCAAGAGGCAGAGGATAGAGTGAAGATTGTCCGAGAGCACCTAAGGGCAGCACAGTCTAGGCAGAAGGCCTACTATGACAAAAGACACCATGGTGTAGCTTTCCATGTTGGTGAATGGGCATACCTCAAAGTGTCTCCATTGAGGGGTACTCACCGCTTTGGTATCAAGGGAAAGCTCGCTCCAAGATTTGTCGGACCTTTCCGCATACTTGAGACTAGAGGACCTCTTGCCTTTCGGCTCGAGCTTCCATAGAGTCTGTCCATGGTGCATGACGTGTTCCATGTGTCCCAGCTAACGAAGTACTTCAAGCAGCCAGAGCAGGCCATTGACTTGGGCGATATACAGCTGAGTGCGGACCTTTCCTACTCAGAGCGTCCAGTTCGTGTTCTTGAGATGTCCGAGCACAAGACTCGCAACAAGACCGTCAAGTTCATGAAGGTTCAGTGGGCACATCATTCGGAGAAGGAAGCAACATGGGAGCATGAAAATCATCTCCGTCCTGAGTATCCTGAGTTGTTTCAGGCTTAGATCTCGGGACGAGATCCTGTGTTGGTGGGGGAGTGCTGTAACAACCCAGGTGCAATAAATAGAAATCATCATGAGATTGTTCCTTGTCTGTTGACTTTGTAACTTGGCATGATGCTAAAGATTATAATTCCATGTGATGATTTAAATTGCCGACAAGATTTGAGTTCATTTGATTTGCTTTTGAATTCAACCAAAGTGGTTCAAGAAGGGTGTTGGAGGATTTTTTTATGTTGCATGCATGCTTCATTTGACCCCAAACTTGGCATAGCAAGTTCCTTGCCCTTCCCAAGCTTTTCAAAAGCCTTACCCCATTTTTGCAAACTATTAAAATGTGGGCCACAGTTCATGTGGTTTGAATTTTCCAAAATGCCCCCACATTTTAGTTGCTCAAAAATTGGTCAAACCAATTTTAGAAAATGGAGAATATTCCAAGGTTTCCAAAACATATTTTCTTATGTTTTTCTTTCTCTTGGTTTGCTCAGGAAAACTCTTGGAGATTTCTGTTTTTTTAAATGGAAAAATCCTATTTCCTATTTTTTCTGGAGGCAGAGGACCTGTTAGGCCCAGCCCAGCAGGCCTCGCCCCACTTTCCCCGCAGCCCACCTGGCCCGCGTTAGCGAAGCTGTACGCAGAGTGTTTCTGCGCCGTTGGATCTTGATCAGGCGGCTGGGAGTCGTCGCCTTTCCAGCGTGGAGAGGTCCCTGTCGGCCTCCTCTCTCACACCGGCGACGCCATCGACGTCGACGCTTGCCGACGTGGCCAGGGGCCTTCCCCCTTATATCCTGCGCTCCGGGAGACCCCTGGAACCCTAGCGCATCGTTCCCCCCTCCAATTTTCCTCGCCGCCGCCTGGTTCGACGCCATGGACCTCCCATGGTCCCGCCGGTGAGGACCTCAATTCCTCGCCACCGTTCCTCCTCGTTGGCCGCGCATTCGTCATCATCATCTCCTGCACCTCACTTGCTCCTCTCCGCTGTGTAGGTCGAGCAGGACCTCGTGAATCGCCTCCACGACGTCAATTTCCGCCGCGACCTCCTTCTTCCCTGTTGCCGGCCGCTTCCACCTCTCCTTCCCCGACCTGCGCGAGGTCGTCTGCAAGCACCCCTAGGTGAGCCTCAGCGGGTTCCCCTTCCTCGTAGAGCGCGATCATGTAGCCTAGCCATTGTGCTCTTCTGTTCCCCGCTGTAGACTCCGCCGCCATGCAGTCCGTGGCCGCCGTGATCGTGGCGTGCCTCGGACATGCTTGTGCATGCCCATAGCGTGCTCCGCGCGTGCTTATGACAGCCAAGAGGCCGCGTAGGGCCTAGAACCCAACGGGTTTCCTGCGTCTGAAGTCTGCAGCACAAGCTGTGCGCCTCCATGACCTTGCTGGAGAGGAAAGGCTCCCCGTTGAGCTCTCTGAGGTCAGATCGCGGCACCCACGTGTTCACGGAGGTGCCCTTCACCGTTTTCCCTTTTGCGGCCAGGTCCGTGGCGACCTGTCTAACAGCCCAGTTTTGAAAAAATTTACTAAATTGTTTTCGGTGTGAATTGTTTGATTGTCTGATTTGTTAGCGGTGTTTGCATCCCCGATTTATCGATCGACGATTATTTTTCCCCATATTATCTCGTACCGGACAGAGACCGACCCTTGCCACCCTGACACTCGACCTTTGCGACACCGGGTTTCACCCGATCACCGTCGTGAAAACCGCACGAGACCAGCCGTAGCCAACGGAACGAAAAACCCCGTTTAATAATTAAACGAGATATTTTTATAGCGCGCCGGAAAGTGTTCTCGGAACGGTTCCAACGCGAGGTGAACGGTCGCGCAGTTCAAAGTTTTACCCGAATCGGAGGTACTGCGGACCCCCGACGGTCAGAAACGTGAACACCGCGCGCGTGAGAGAAAAACCGGGGATGTTTCTGCAAACTGCCAGTCACCTGGGCTATATAAAGGCCACCATACTCCCACCTCTATCTAGGGTTTCCCTAGCACAAAATTGCAGCTACACTCCCAATTTTTGCTCCAATTTTCGCACCAAACCCTAGCCAGATCTGAAATCTCAGCCCCAGGCGCTCTGGACCGCCAGATCTGGAGATCCGACGGCCCAGAGGCCGCGACGTCACCCCCACTGCCTGCCACCTACCTCCCATCTCCATCCAGGCCACCGCCCATGGAGCTGAGCCGCCGCCCGAGACCTCCACGGCGGCCACGCCGCCGCAGGCCAGCCGGGCCACCGGGGCCGCGACCCCTCTCCTCTCTCCTTCCTCTCTTTTCTCCTCACCTATGCGCTCACTCCTCCCTCGACCCTTTCTCTCGCAGTGCTGCAGCCCCATGGCGCCATGGCGGAGCCGAGGCCAGCTCGGGGCACGCCGGCGGCCACAACCATCCGGATCCGGCGAGGCGCCGCCGGGATCCACCCCCTCCGCTCGCCCTTCTCCCAGCGCCGCCTGGACGCCTCCCCACCGCGCGGCTCCACCGGCGAGGTCGCCGCCCAGCGTCGGAGGCCGCCGCCGTCCTCGGGACGAGCCGGCGCCCGCTAACCGCCGCCCTGGGCCGTGCCATGAACCGGCGGCCCGCCCCCTGTCCGGCCTGCAAGGTCAGGCCTAGGTCCAGGCCCAGTCGCCTCCAGGTCCAAGGCCGTCTCCAGCGCCATCGCCACAGATGCGCCATCGTCTGTCAAGTATTTTTTTCCCAAAATTCTGCAAAGTCTGGTATATTTGTGCTGCTGATTCAATTTTGCGACGATAATTGCGAGTGAACCGTAGCTCGGATGACGTTGCGCCCAAAAGGAAAATTGCTTCGAATTGTGTGTACTTCAATACATATTTTGTGAGCTTTTGCATCTGAGGTCATCTTGATTGTGTAATTGATGGTCAAACAGGGCCACTGGTCGTTAGTTGCAACTGCTGCTGTTAAACTGTCTGAAAATTGTTGCTTGATTGAAACTTCGGGCGACGGTTGCTTCGCAACCGTACGTCGGAATTGAGTGATTCCTTTTGCGTTGCATTAAGCATTATTTCTACTTCAGTTTCATGCATCCACATGCCATAATTGCTTGCTGCATCATGATTGTATCTTTCTCCAAAGTAGCTACCCTGCTGTTAGTGTGCTGTTGTTTATATTTTGTTGCAACTTCGGTCGACGAGTGTGTCGCGACCGTTTATCGGAATTGAGTGATTTCAATTGCATATTGTTAAGCGTCATGTCTACTTCCATTATATGTATTGTATTTCCATGATATGTTTGCTGGTCATATAGTTATTGAGCTCCAAAGTTGCTATGCTGCTCTTTTTGACAGCCACCTCTGTTTTTCTCTAAGTCTGTAACGTCCCGATGCCATGTTGCATGCTTAATATATTTTGATCTATGATGCCTATTTGCATGATTCTTTTTGCCATACCTTCCCTGTCATGTCTACTTTAGTTCCATATCATTTGTGAGCATGTTTGCATTGATTATCCTGTTTATGCGTTGCTCTAATGTGTGCTTCGTGATGTTGGCAGATTGTGCCCGTAACTTGTTTTGCTTATATCTTTTTAACCGTAACTCCGTTTGGGGTGTTCTTTATATGTAACTTGATTAGTTTTTCGTGTACTTTGTGTCTATGATATTGTTTTCTGTTGTTAACCAACCTATAATATGGTTTAGTACAGAACAGTACCAAATGTTTTAATCATCGTGCGACACTTAGTGTTATGCCATGTCTAGGTTGTGCCTCACTTAAATTGACTAGCATAGATAGTTTACTTTGTGCTTCACCTATTGCCATGTGTGTGTGCTATGCCATGCTTAGCTAAACAACTTGAACCTTTCTAAATGTAACGTATCGTCGTGTGTGACGAGTACTCCACTTAGCCGGTTAGTAACCGCTCTCGACGGTAGGTGCGATGTCTCGTGTTTCCTTCTTGTTGATGGTTGCTCGTGTTTGCTTCACACTAATAGATGCTTAATCATTGATTTCTTTCCGGTGTTTATCGTCTTGTGTGCTTCCGCGGGTACCTTCAGAGACAATGCGAGCTTGCAATCCACTACACCTTCGGAACCCGACTTATCAACAGGCAAGGACTATACATTACTTATGATCCATTCTATTTCAACCAGCGGTTTGCATGCTAGTCTAGGATAGGTTCGATGTTTGATCCTACCACATGTTTACAGCCTCTTTCAAACCGATACAACCATGTCCCTTCCCAGCAAACCTTGTACTGCTATGTTACTATTGCTCGTTGCTCAGCCCCTGCTTAGTATGCATGCTTAGGATGCTACGATGTTACCCTGTTACTCCTTGGTTTGGGATATCACATTATCATTATTATATTGTTGTTGATGATATGATTATTATAATGTTGACTATATTCGACGAAGGATGGAAGGTCTAGGCTATCCCGCCCCGACGCTTTGTTCCATTCGAGTCACCTAGGATCCGAATTCCGGGTATTGGTTTTAAGACTGAGCGTGCCTAACCGCGTGTGGGATTTTATGGGGTCCCCTTTTCTTACCTACCTAGATTCAAACATTTATAGTGGTGGCCCTAGCTAATTTACCATTTGAAATCGTGTGTGTGTTGGTCAGCTGCCAGTAGTTTTTAAACCAACCCGGACCAGTGAGGACATAGTTCCCTTGCTGGCCCACCTTGTTCAGCTGAGGACCCGGTTTCCCATGTGTGATTAACCGGCTATCCAAACCTGCGATAGACGGTAGAGACCAGATCGAGAGCATGGCCGGCTCCTGAGCTGGATGTCGACTCACCGGGGGCCACCCAGATTTGCTCGTTGTTAGTTAGAGGGACCTGTTGTTTCGGACTCTTGGAACTAAATCATAAAATGGTTGCCTGTGATGGGTAGCAACTGAGAGAGATGGGCGTGTGTGCGGAGCCTTGTAATGGGCAGTTGGTCCATCCCTGAAGGGTTAAATCTTTTCGAGAAGCCGTGTCCACGGTTATGGACGACTTGAGACCTACTCCTTGTTCATAGACAACAACAACTGAGATAATCTTAATCTAACTTGATCAACGTGTGTGTGCCTTGACTGCTTCTTCTTCGCCGGGATGAGAAGAGGAGGACAAGGATAGGATAGGTGTTATGTTTGCGTAAGTAGTTGATAGCAAGACTTGTTGGAGGCGATTCCTCATCGAATGCTTGGCTTCTTATCTTACTCTCTAGATCGTTAGCCACTTCATAAATGCTAGTGCGGCAGCAACCTCATCACTTACCCCATCCTTATCGTAAACTACTAGTTGTCCTAGAATGACGAGTGATGAAATCCTTGCTGGGTCAGTTGACCACTACAGTTGGATGTTGAGTACTTCTGTACTCATGATACTACCCCCAAACTCTTTTCAGGGTTCTTGATCGACGACAGGTATGGTGATCGACGTTTCACGTGGAGACTCGACGACGACTAGTTAGGCAGATCCCGGCGGAGGGCCTTGACCCGTGTGGTTATGGGGATCGATGCTTTTCCCTTTGCTAGTAGGCATTTGATTGTAGTCTGTACTCAGACATGTATATTCCGTTGTTGTATTGTATTTGAGGCAGTTGTATGCCGATTGTATAAGATGTTGTATCCTTGTATCTGTAATGCTGTGATATCATGTTGAAATCCGGGATATATGACTTCGTCATGTGTCGCGGTGGGACCGATATGTGCTTCGTCCTCGGGTTCGGGCGGAAACGTCCGAATCTGAAGCAGTACCGCATATCGGGCCTTACAACCTGTGTGCGACGCCCGCGTCGTTTGAAGTTGACGCCGGCGAGGGGCCTCTGAATATTTGCCGTGCACCGCCGTGCTGTTCCTGTGAAGCTCCCGGGGTCGCCGTAGCACCTCCGTGGCCGCGGAGTGTGGTTTTGCGTAGGTAGTGGTGCTAGCTAGTGATCCCAAGCAGTGGCATCATCGCCGGCGACGAGAGCGCGACGCCATCGTCGCCTCAAGAGCTCGCCGTCGATGGGATTCAGAGAAGTTCAGCTAGCGGCAGGGATAACTCTTTTGGTTTCAGTATTGTTTCTTTTCAAACTCGACTCTGTAGCGCGTCGGTAGCGAGCAGCAGCGGCAAGCAGTGGGCGTGGGTTCGAATCCCATGCGAGGCATTTGCCTCCCCCCCTTTTAATATTTTTGTGGAGGCTGGCGGGTGGGCTCCTCATGTTAGTGAGGTTGCCCGAGTCGGAAGTGGGCTGAGCCCACTGACTCCATTGGTGCTGGACCTTTGCGCCTGAGGCCAACCCAAGTGGTTGAGCCCTCTTTTCTTTTTCTTTTTCCATTTTTGTATTTTCTGTTTAATTCCAAATTTGATTTGAATTCAAATTCAAATCTGAATTGGGACTTTTGAACATCTCTGCCTCAATTATATTTTTCCCATATATGAATTTGGGGTAGAAATGCCCACTGATCACGGTGGTGATGTTCATTTTACATTTTGCCCCCTCTAACTTTTGAGTAGTGGTGATTTTGCAAATAAGCCCCTCACTTCTTTTGTATTTGCAAGTGTTTTGCAAATTCAAAGTGTGACACGCCATATATGGTTTTGGGGTAGGAAAATGCAAGGATTAAAATGGTGATGTCCATTTGATGTTTTGTACAACTCAGTGGACATGGAGTGATCACTTAACCATATCAACCATTGCCTTTCTTTTCTTTGCTTCTTCCAACTTCAGTGCATGTTGAAATTTTGTTCATCTGATCTTTCAAGCTTGGCTCCATCTCATCTTCAACTCTTTGCACTCTCAGATCAGCCCCTAGCATATTTTCATATGCAATGTGGCTGGATCCTTTTCTTCTGTTGTACCTTCCCGGTGTCAATTCACCGATAGTTTTTCTCCGTCTCCGGAATCGCCAACTATTCCACGAAGTTTATCAATGTTAACTGTTGCTATTATTTCATGCCATGCCATATTTCCATGCTACTTACACCAAAATTAAGGCTAAGACCAAAGCCATTCAACGTAAATAAATTTCATAGGAAGTTGTTGATGTGTCGTCACCGCCTTCATCTAAATCTGACTAGATAGGGTCACATCATGTCTATTAAACTTGATCATACCATCTTTGCTTGTGCATTGCCCCCAATTGCTTACTTGTGTTTCTTTCCTTGCCGGTACCTTACGTTAGCACCTGAGACTGCCGAGGAGACTTACGTGGAGATTTCCGACACCGAGCCCGAGGACCCTGCTACGTCTCGATTGAGCATCAGATTGACTTAATTCCCGGTGCTTCGTTTCCCAACCGTGCGCCATACCGTACCAAGTAAAAGGTACTAAGGAGTAACAAGTGGCCCAATCCTTTTGAGAAAAGGATAAGCCTGTCAACTGAACTTACGAAGGCTAAAGCGTTGTTGAGGCCACATGGGAGAGGTAGTCACGTGCTTTCGCCATATTCCGTATCGGTACTATGTTTTGTGTTGATAAGTGTTGAGTGGGTGGATCTATGCTAGTACACCTTCTAGACTAAGATAAGTGCACTCTTATGAATAAACACCTTGTAAGCATCCGCAAATACAAGGTAGAAATAAAGGAAAAAGCCTAACCACAACAATAAGATCAAGGATCCATTATTCGCTTGTGCAAAAGTGTGCGAACTTGGGTTTAGGTTTCTGTCACTCCGGAACCTACCGTAAGCATTCTTTATACACAATGCATTCCCCTAGGTCCTTAACAAGGTGAAGTGTTATGTGTTCGACTCACACAACACCACTAGGAAAATAGCAACACAACTTAAATATCAAACAACACTTATTACTTCAACATCATATGACTACTAACAACTAGACTTATCCCATGTCCTCAAGACCTAAAGTAACTACTCACAATACATAAAAGAGATCATGATCAGTGGTGATAAATAGATGATAAAAAATATGGACATAACAATATTTCTCCAATAAAACTAAATAGAATTCACCACAAAGGAGTAATCAACACCGGTAGAGTAGAGAAGATAGATACTACGGATTACGAGATGAGATAGGATGAAGATGGAGATGGTGCTGATGTTGGGGATGATGTTGATGATGATCTCGATGATGCACGTGACGATGGTGATGACCATGGCGATGATCTCCCCTTCCGGGAGGTGTTCTCCCTGGCAGATTCTGCCCTCCGGCGATGTATTTTATTCTCTGTAGGTTTACGCTACAGAGCGGCGGGGGAACTCGCGAAACTCCTCCTCTTTTAGGGTTTTCGGATGAAGAGGGATATATAGGCTAGAGGGGGGGAGACGGGAGTGGCCCCAGTGGTCCAGGCGGCCTCCTTGCGCGCCCATGGTGGGGCCCGTGCCAGGGGGGCGCCTGGGTACCTTGTGGCCCCTCTCTTGCTCCTTTTCGGCGAAGCTTCGTTATTCTTCTGGAAAATATCCTCTGTCCATTTTAAGCGGGAGATGTTTTGTTTCAGCAACTGAATGTCCACTTTTCTCCGCTGAATCCTGCGTCTGCTGTTTCGGCATCGGAAAGTTGCAAATTGTGTAAAACAAGCCAAAACAACATAAGAACAACATCATAACATGAAATATAGCTACCAATAGGGGTGAATTACGATATAAAATAGGGATGCATTTTGGACGTATCAACTCCCCCAAGCTTAGACCTTGCTTGTCCCCAAGAGAATGCTGAGCTCGGTAAACCTATCCACAAGTTTAGTGAGTGAATTGTCGATAAATAGAATACGGACAAGAAGCATCATGATTTCTTCACCAAACACAAGCATCCTCAACAGAAACCTCAACTCATAAGGCCCTTATGAAAAAGTAATAACAATTATAATCAAAATTAAGGCTAAGGAAACTCATCAAATCATGGCAAACATATCCTTGGTCAAAGGACAACTAATAACTTTTACTTTTGCTCTTTCACTTTATAATGAAACAATTTGAAGGTTTTGAAAGAACATGTTATTAGTCATGAAGTGAAAATGCTAACACAAAGGAAGATGTTTGCTTGGCATAAGCTTTCGCAAACAACCTACTTATCAAATGATAATTTTAACAAGGATGTGGCATGACAAAACTTAATGCAGCATTATATGAATGAATCCTCGTCAACATCAAGTGTCTGCTCTCTTTGAGAAAAGAAGGAAGTAGGAAGAACTGACTCAACATAAAAGTAAAAGACATGCCCTGCTATAGGGAAGTAGGGAAAACTCATGTGCTATCCTTAAATAAAATAGAATTAAAAACAAGTTTTGGGAGGTGCATATTTTGTCAATGAATGCTAATAGATAGCTCAATTACTTCTCAAGATGGACAAGTTTCGAGGAATGACTCCCAAGTGGGGACGTTCACATCCCCTTAATCTCCTTTGTTTATCACTGCCAAAGTTCCCGATTTCTCATAGACCAAGCGTGAAGGAGGGTTTGTTGGTTGTATTATCTTATGAGCTGGGCGCACTCATGCCAGTTCCTCCTCGTATTAGGGGTTTCCAGATTAGACATGCAATCCTGGGGTAAAACTTGTCGAACTTATGAAGATCATGAATTACCTACGACTTCCTCATCAGATAAACAAGAGGCACAAAACAGAAGATTTAGAACATTTAAGGATAACACATGAATACTATACTTTTAGGAGTGGTAGGGAAAGACCACAAATAGGACGGTATGGTGGACTCATATGGAAGATATTGGTTTCAGGGTATGGATGCACAAGTAGAAAACTGCTTGGCACAGAGTTTGGCTAGCAAAGGCTTTGAGAGAATAGACAATTGATGATGACTTAGATGCAAAGCACATAAAGCATAAACAATAAGGTAAGCATAACACATCAAGTTGTCTTCCTTGTCAACATAACACTTCAAGCATAATAACATAAAGGTTTGGCTATGTCGCTACTTGAGAAAATCATGCAAGTTGTTATGACCAAAGCTATGTTTTCGAAGATTTAAATAAAATTTTCAAAGCCATACCTGATATAAGGTCAATACTCCCCCATAATAATCAGCATATAAGGTTGAGTGCGTGAAGAGAATACCGAGTGCGCAAAGGAACCAATAGACTTCTCATTAATATTCCATCATAGACAAATCCACACTCACGGATACAAGACTCTCCACAAAGGAGTGATAGACCTCAATGCAAACACCTATTTCATATAATAACTTCCCTAGACATGATACGACTCTACTTGACTCTAAAAGACGAAGCTAAAGATAAAGATACCGGGCACTACCCAAAGCTTGGAACAAGGTAAGGGGATGCCATTACCCGAGGAGATTTCACTCCTCATTCCTGTTCCTGTTGATTCTTAATATCCCTGATGATACGTCGAAGGGTTTGGTTTTCATCTTCCAAGATTTCCACTTGTACTTTTAGCAAAAGGAAATCTTCACAGAGTTGGTTGGTGATGCGGTAAGCTTCGGAGATCATGGAAGTAGTATGTGGATCATCAAGTGGAGGGGTTGTTTCTGAAAGGTTAAGAGAAAGATTATAACAAGGTTGGACAGAACCCACCATGATGGGGTTTCTTGAACTTCCTCCTTGCGTTGATGGACCTCCCTGTTGCTGGGCGGTGATAATCTTGACTTCTTTCCTCATGGAGCGCTCCATCTCCGCTTTTCTTGCAGCAATTTCTTCTTTCGTAGCCCAATCCACGTACTTCCCTTGGTTGAGATCTTTTTGAATATCACGTAGACGCTGGCCCATGTAGTCTTCTCCGCTCGAGCCACAAGAAGACTTCTCTAACAATGACCTTTTGTCCTGGCAGAAACAACTCAAAAAGAAAACACACGAAATCGCGAGATACGGTGCCGGGACGATCCGGGAAAATATATAGCGAAAATTTCTGCAATAAAAGGAAGGTAACAAGCCAAAGTGGGGTCAGAGATGAGCTCCGGGGTGCCCTGGCGGCCTCCCGGCGCGGCCAGGAGGTAGGCCGCGCCAGGGGGGCGCCTGGACCCCCTGGAGCTCCTCTCCAGCTCCACTTAGGCTTCGAATTTTCCTAATTTTGCAAAAACCCGTAGTATGGAACTTTTATTGATGTTCGTGATGTTTATGTACCGTAATACATACCTTTTCTTATTATGATTCTGCTGGTGTCTGAAACATAGCTGCAACATATTCTTCATGAGCTGTTGTGTGTTTCAAATTCACATCAACATTTACAGGGTCTCCTGCCATGTAATGCTTGAGTATTTTCCCATTCACAACTTGAGGTTTAGTGCCTTCAAAATTGTTAATCTTGATTGCACCGGAGAGGTAGACTTATTCGATATGAAATGTTCCTTCCCATCTGGAAAGTAATTTACCTAGAGAAAACCTGAAACGAGATCTAAACAACAAAACTTTATCACAACATTAAATTCACGTTTCAAAATCCTTCTATCATGCTAATTCTTTACCTTTTCCTTGAACATTTTAGCACTCTCGTAAGCTTCACTTCTCCACCCATCTAGAGAAGTCAAGTTCATGAGACACTTTTCACCAGCTAAATTTGGGTCAGCATTAATCTCTCTAACAGCCCAGAAAGCTTTGTGTTCTAACTCTAGTGGCAAATGGCAAGCCTTGCCATAGACCATCTTATAGGGAGACATGGACATGGGCTTTTTGTAAGCAGTTCTATACGCCCAAAAAGCATCTCCTAACTTATTTGACCATTCCTTTCTAGAACTGTTACCTGTATTTTGCAATATCAACTTGATCTCTCTATTGGTGAGCTCAACTTGCCCACTAGTTTGAGGATGGTACGGTGAAGCAATTCTATGATTGATATCATACTTGGCTAAAGCTTTTCTAAAAGCTCCATGTGTGAAGTGTGATCCTCCATCAGTCATGAGGTACCTTGGTACACCAAACCACGGAAAAATGACATCTTTGATCATTTTCGAAGATGTCTTGTGATCAACACTCTCAGTGAGATTTCTTCAACCCACTTGGTTACATAATCAACAACTACTAAAATCTGAGTGTACTTGTGTGAAGGAGGAAAAGGGCACATAATATCAAAACCCCCACAATCAAAAGGCTCAATCACTAGAGAGTAATTCATATGCATCTGATTCCTCTTACTAATATTACCAACTCTCTGGCACTTATCTCAAGGTAAAACTTAATTTCTAGCATCCTTAAAGAGAGTAGGTCAATAAAAACCTGATTGTAGAACTTTATGTGCGATCGTTTCACCGGCATGATATCCTCCGTAGGGACTATCGTGACATTGTCTGAGAATGTCCTTCTGTTCCTACTCCGGTATGCATCTTCTCACGATTCCGTCTGGACCTTATTTGAAAAGATGTGGGTCATCCCAAAAGTAATGCCTCAAATCGTGGAAGAACTTCTTCCTTTGATGAAATGTGAAACCTGGAGGCAGAAACTTTGCAACGATAAAATTAGCATAATCTTCAAACCAAGGATCGGAGATAGATTGTACTCTTACAACAACTAGTTGTTCGTCTGGAAAACTGTCGTTGACTGGAATGGGATCATGCGGTATATCTTCAATCGTTGAAAGATTATCTGCCACCGGATTGTCTGCTCCATTCCTATCAACAATCTGCAAATAAAATTCTTGAAGAAGGAGTACCCACCGGATGAGGCTTGGTTTGGCATCCTTATTCTCCATAAGATACTTAAGGGCAGCATGGTCAGTATGAATAATAACTTTAGAATCAACAATATACTGTGTAAACTTCTCACAAGAAAACACTACTGCTAAGAATTCCTTCTCAGTAGTAGCATAATTATTTTGAGCACTATCAAGGGTTTTGCTAGCATAATGTATAACATTCAAGTGCTTATCAACCCTTTTTCCTAAAACAGCTCCAACAACAAAATCACTAGCATCACACATAATTTCAAAGGGTAATTTCCAGTCAGGTGGTTGTACTATAGGAGCGGTTATTAAATCTTTCTTAAGAACTTCGAAGGATTCCTTACAATCTTCATCAAATACAAAAGGAACATCCTTCTGGAGAAGATTAGTGAGGGGTGTCGAAGTCTTGGAAAAGTCTTTAATAAATCTTCTATAGAAACCAACATGACCGAGAAAACTACGAATACCTTTGATGTCCCTTGGATAGGGCATCCTTTGAACGGCTTCAATCTTCGCCTTGTACACTTCAATTTGCCTCTCGGAAATCTTTTGACCAAGGAAGATCCCTTCATTAACAATGAAGTGACACTTTTTCCAGTTTTGAACTAAATTTTTATCCTCGCATCTCTGCAAAACTTTATTAAGATTGTGGAGACAGTGGTCAAAGGAAGTTCCATAGAAAGAGAAATAGTCCGTGAAGACTTCCACAATCTCCTCATAAAAACCATTAAAAATAGCAGACATACATCTCTGAAAAGTAGCAGGTGCATTGCATAAACCAAAAGGCATACGCCTATAAGCATAAGTACCATAAGGACACGAGAAAGTGGTCTTCTCTTGATTGGAAGTGTTGACATGAATTTGAGAGAAACCAAAGTACCCGTCGAGATAGCACAGTCCCATTTGAAACCATGTTTTCATAGAAAAAACTTGCATTTTCATAAACCAATCATGATGTAAATTATACGCTTATAATTGTGAAAATGCAAATCAAACCAGCAAATGATGAAGCTAAATCATCAACTCCAAGTGGAAAGTCAGTGTAGCGAAGCCATTCAACTGACACCTATGCTACTATGTTTCCCGTGTATTAGACTCTGCCAAATGAACAATTCCTGAAGGTATATATATAGGAAAGCACTATATCGAATGCAATCCATGGACCATATAACAAAATACATAATATATTTGGTTCAAAAATAAAGCAATGTTTTACCAAGATTCCATTTTTACACGCACATCAAAACAATTTATGATCTAAAAACTACAATCCACTACAATGTCAGTTATCATTAAGGTGCATTTCTCTCCAACTTAAGATGAACTTAGTAGCAAGAAGAACGACAACACCCAGCACGACACCAAATATACAGTGATATGAAGAACACAACGCTTCTTTCCAGCCACCTAAGCCTTCCTCATGCGCTTCTTTCCCGCTATATGGATCCATTGCATTTGCAACTAGTAGAGGAGAAATGAGGCATCATTAATGAAAAAAATAAAAATAACATCAAAACAATAGAATATGATATAAAATATTCAGAGTAGGTGCAAGTGATTCTGTAAAGATACAAAGTTGATTCATCTTTATGATATAACACTGATCAGCAAAAATAGAATATGATTCCCAACTCAAAAGGAAATAATTATATAAATATTGAGAATAGATTCTTTAGATAAAAACTGAGATTTAAGGTATAAGAGTTATTTATTTAGATCATCATCTTCTTTAGTCAACTAACCAAATGAACCAGGGAAGATAAGTTCGGCAAACCAAATGTGTATATATATCTTCTTTAGTCAACTAACCAATAATTTATTTATAGATGTGCACAATCTCGAGCTGGATCCCAGAATAAAATGAATGTTCAGAGGTCTGTTGCATTGGCCATGCACACATAGAAGAACTCCAACCTTGACGTGAACTTGAACATTTAATCAAAATTGCAAACCCAATTCTTCAGTGAAAAGTCTAACAGAGAAAGATGGCAGATCAATTTGCAACTATTTCAAATGCGGACCAATACGACTTGGTAATTTTAGCATGAACATGTACAATAGAAATTGAACACAAAATCGAAAACTGGCAACTAACTTGTCATCCATATGAACTTTAGGTAGCCACTCACCAAATTTGAAAACCCACAACCGAAGAACCATTTTTCATTGATAGTGATCTCAAAAATAATAGCCTGTTAGTCATTCCTTGATGCCCGAGCCTTCAAATTCGCAATTTCTCAAGAAATCTTGTGTTATAGAATTGTACTCTCATGAAACAAGGTAAAACCCAAACTTCCAGTTCCTAAGTTCTTCAGGAAAAAATAACAAACAATTGTAGAGAAGCCAAATTGAATTTTAGCATCGCACACTTGTAGTAACGTTTTTACAATTTCAGACAGCTTCAAAACATGTGAAACGACATTTCTACCCTCCCCTATTCTTCCTCGTTGATAGAGGCGAAGGTGTCCCGATGTTTCGATGAGATGGTGGAGATCGATTATGGTGGAGACGACTATCACGATCCGACTACGAACGTGCGAAGACGTTGCGCCTTAGCGATCGCTAAACCAACTCCGAGAGGTTATTGATCCCGCGGATGCACGATCAACCTGACCACGAAGGTCTAATTCCTGCAAGCAATCGAAGAACAAGCAAGAACTAAGAATTGCAATCTGGATATTGCGAATATAAGATGAATGATTACAAAAGTTGGGGTTCCAATGAGGTCTTGGCCTGGTCGGATGACACAAACGAAGAGCTCTAAGTTGCGGCTATGGCTAACTTAAATCTAATTAAAACCCAAGTCTAAACGACGCCCTAAGGGCTGTATATATGGGGGAATAGAGGGGAATTTCCTGGCCCCTTGGAGGAGGGGTCCGAAAACAACCCTAACTCGGTTTCCCCACACATACGGACTCGAAAAAATAGCCTATTAAGTGTATTTCGAAATTACATGGGCCTGGCCCAAAAATAAGGTGACGCAGCACCTATAATAACCCTTGGACGAAAATATTAACGTGGCGTCTTGTGTCTCTCGTCCAAGTCTTCATGCACGCCTTATGGTGGCCTCAAAGTGCGAAAATCACCACTGGAAGCTCCATTGTCCTTTCCCGCGCGCACATCTCCTTCTCCATGCTTGATCCCGCTCCAATGACCATCCTTCTTATCCATGCTAGGTCCTTCATTCATAAGACAAACAAAAGTATCTAATTTAGGCAGCATCATATGTTCCTGAACATTAGAAGGATTCACAAGAAACGAAAGTACCTGATAATTTAGTTGACGTGCGCGTGCTCTAGTAACTGGTCCAGTATGTGTAGTTGGTGAAGATGTGGGTGTAACATTAGTAGAGATGTCCTCATCATCCTCCCCTTCTTGAATCGAAGTCGTCCTCGACGGAAGCTCATCATCTTCTCCCAAATAAGGTTTCAAATCTGCAATGTTAAATGTGGGACTAACCCCAAAATCTGCAGGTAGCTCAAGTTTATATGCATTATCATTAATTTTCTGTAAAACCTTAAAGGGACCATCAGCTCGTGGCATTAACTTGGACTTGCGCAAATCAGGAAACCTATCTTTACGTAGATGTAACCAAACAAGATCTCCTGGTTCAAACATAACATGCTTTCTACCCTTATCACCAGCAAGCTTGTATCTAGCATTCATTTTCTCAATGTTTTCTTTAGTTAACTCATGCATTTTTAATATCAATTCAGCACGTTGCTTAGCATCAAAATTAACCTTCTCCGAAGATGGAAGAGGCAGCAAATCAATAGGTGCACGAGGTAGAAAACCATAAACAATCTCAAAAGGGCACATTTTAGTGGTAGAATGAAATGAATGATTATAAGCAAATTCAATATGAGGTAAACATTCTTCCCACATTTTCAAGTTACTCTTTAAAACAGCCCTAAGCATAGTAGACAAAGTCCTATTGACTACTTCAGTTTGTCCATCAGTTTGGGGATGACAAGTAGTACTAAAAAGTAGTTTAGTCCCCAACTTAGCCCATAAGCATCTCAAAAAATGGCTAAGAAACTTAGTATCACGATCCGAGACAATAGTATTGGGCACACCATGTAAGCGAATAATCTCACGAAAGAATAAATCACTAACATTAGCATCATCATCGCTTTTATGACATGGTATAAAATGTGCCATCTTAGAAAATCTATCCACGACAACAAATATGCTATCCCTCCCCTTCTTTGTTCGAGGCAAGCCTAAAACAAAGTCCATGGATATGTCCTCCCACGGAACACTAGGTACAGGTAAAGGCATGTATAAACCATGAGGATTGAGTCGTGACTTAGCTTTTTGACATGTAGTGCAGCGAGCAACAAAACGCTCAACATCCCGTCTCATCTTTGGCCAAAAGAAATGTGTAGCAAGTACGTCCTCCGTCTTCTTCACGCCAAAGTGTCCCATTAATCCTCCTCCATGCGCCTCCTGCAACAATTAAAGACGAATAGAGCTAGCTGGAATGCATAGCTTGTTAGAACGGAACACAAAACCATCATTAAGCACAAACTTGTTCCATGTTCTACCCTCTCTACAATTCTGCAATACATCTTTAAATTCCGCATCATGTACATATTGATCTTTGAGTGTCTCTAAACCGAATATCTTGAAGTCAAGTTGTGAAAGCATAGTATAACGACGAGACAAAGCATCAGCAATAATATTATCTTTCCCCTTCTTGTGTTTAATGACATAAGGGAAAGTCTCAATAAATTCAACCCACTTAGCATGTCTACGATTAAGTTTTGCTTGGCTTCTTATGTGTTTCAAAGATTCATGATCAGAATGTATAACAAATTCTTTGGGCCATAAATAATGTTGCCAAGTTTCCAATGTCCGAACAAGAGCATATAATTCCTTATCATAAGTAGAATAGTTCAGACTAGGCCCACTCAATTTTTCAGAAAAGTATGCAACAGGTTTAGCATCTTGTAATAACACACCTCCCAAACCAATCCCACTAGCATCGCATTCAAGCTCAAAAGTCTTATTAAAATCAGGAAGTTGGAGCAAAGGAGCATGTGTTAACTTATCTTTCAATACCGTGAAGGCTTCTTCCTGTGCGGTACCCCAAGTAAAAGGCACATCCTTGCGTGTAAGCTCATTGAGAGGTGCAGCAATGGTGCTGAAATCTCTCACAAAACGCCTATAGAATCCAGCGAGGCCAAGAAAACTTCTCACTTGTGTGACCGTTTTGGGCTGCGGCCAACTCTCAATCGCCTCGATCTTGGCTTTATCAACTTCAATTCCCTGCGGAGTAACAACATAGCCAAGAAACGACACTCGGTCGGTGCAAAAGGTGCACTTCCCAAGGTTACCAAACAAACGTGCATTACGTAGAGCAATAAAAACAGCACGTAAATGATCCAAATGTTCCTCCAAAGATTTGCTATAAATCAGTATATCATCAAAATAGACTACCACAAATCGTCCAATGAAAGCACGTAAAACCTCGTTCATTAATCTCATGAAAGTGCTAGGTGCATTAGTTAACCCAAAAGGCATGACTAACCACTCATATAATCCAAACTTAGTTTTAAATGCCGTTTTCCATTCATCCCCTAATTTCATGCGAATTTGATGGTATCCACTATGCAAATCAACTTTGGAAAACATGGTAGAGCCACTTAATTCATCAAGCATATCATCTAACCTAGGAATAGGATGACGATAACGAATAGTAATATTATTAATGGCTCTACAATCAACACACATACGCCAAGTTCCATCCTTTTTAGGCACTAATATAACAGGAACAACACAAGGACTAAGGGATTCACGTATGTAACCTTTGTCGAGTAGCTCTTGTACTTGACGCTGAATCTCCTTCGTCTCCTCCGTATTGGTACGGTATGGCGCACGGTTGGGCAGCGAAGCACCGGGAATTAAGTCAATCTGATGCTCAATCCACTACTAGGGAAATAGCTATACATGGAAGGCTTATTAGTGGCGCATATAAAAGGTCATGCGCCACCACCTGTTAGGGGTGGCGCACTGGAAAATAATGCGCCACCCATAAGACCTTAGGGGTGGCGCATTATTTCCCAGTGCGCCACCCCTAAGTGTGGGCCAGCCTGGATGAGCTTATACGTGGCGCATCTTGCGTATGCGCCACTAATAAGCAGAAAATTCCCAACACACAAATACACCCCCCCCCCCCCGTGGACCGCCTTTTCAGTTTGAAAAAAAATAAAAGAAAATGATAGAAATGTCAAAAAAAAAATAAGTTTCCCATGTGATATGTGGTCTAGTTGTTAGGAAAATTTACAAATATGAATTTCGACTTTTTTTGCAAAATCTCTCGAGAATTGTGTAAAATGGGAATAACTTTTGCATACGACCTCCGATGAAAAAGTTTTTTATATGGAAAATCATCTACTCGAAAAGTTATATCCAAATTCAATCGGGTAGAACCCGTTGAACATTTTTAGAATCCTCAAAAACCTAACAGAAAAAAAGTTACGGGCGTTTGAAGATCTGAAGGCCAAAAAAAGTGAAAAAAATTCAAACCTTATTAGTGGCGCATTTTGCTAGGTGCGCCACCCCTAAGGTTCTTATGGGTGGCGCATTTTTCTATATGCGCCACTAATAAGGGTATATATAACCCGTCCGGCTTCCTTCTCCTCCTTACCTCTTCATTCTTATCCTTCTCTCCACCATCTCCTCCTCCTCTCCACCTTCTCCATGGCGCCCTCCTCCTCCTCCCCTCCTCCATGGCTCCTCCTTCTCCCCTCCTCCATGGCTCCAAGTCTGCTGCCCCTCCTCCATGGCTCATCCTCCTCCTCATCCTCCCCTCCTCCTCCAAGTTTCCCCCTCCTTCACGGGTCTTCTTCCTCCTCCTCCTCTCCTCCATGGCTCCTAATCCTCCAAGGTTCCTCCTCCCCTTTCTTCTTCCTCGTCCCCTCCTCCATGGCTCCTACTCCTCATGGTTCCTCCTCCCCTTTCTTTGCTCCTCCTCCTCCTCGTCTCTTCCTCCATGGCGCCCTACATCCTGAGCAAAAAAAGTTAGATGAACGAGACTGAGAATAAAAATGACCAAGCAGAGTGGCTAGATGAATAGGACAAATCATTCAAACAAAAAACGAGAAAAAAAATGAGCAAAAAAATGAGCAAAAAAATCGTAATCCAGATCCAGATCCAGATCCAGATTCAAAATTCAAAAAAAAGTTAATGGTGGCGCATCTTCAAAATGCGCCACCCCTAAGAATCTTAGGCGTGGCGCATTTCTGAAATGCGCCACGCCTAAGATTCTTAGGGGTGGCGCATTTGAAATGCGCCACTATTAAGGGCTTATTAGTGGCTTGTCGTTAGTGGCGCATTTGAAATGCGCCACTAAACGCAAAAAAAAGACGCCACTAAAATGCTATTCCCTAGTAGTGATCCCTCGAATAGTTGGTAATCCCGGTGGTACGTCTTGTGGAAAGACGTCAATAAACTCCGGCAAAAGGTCAGTGACAACAGGAGGCAAAGAAGGAGGCAATTCCTCAAATGAAAACAAAGCTTCTTTGCACATAAAAGCATAGCACACATATTGACTAACATCCAAATCCGAAATATCAACCTTAGTAGCAAGCAAAGTTGGACTAGTCAATTTAATTTCATTAGAAACAGCAGAAGAAGATTTGCTATTAGTCTTATGTTGTTGCTCAAATTCTTTAGCTGCTATCTCATTTTCACTCTTATTTTTCTCCTGTTTAGCTTTACTAGCTCTAGCAAGATCATCTTTCACAATTTGTTCAGGAGACATAGGAAGTAAAGCAATAGTTTTATCCTGATGAACCAGAGTAAACTGATTTGTCCTACCATGGTGTACAACATTCCTATCAAATTGCCATGGTCTACCAAGTAAAAGAGAGCATGCTTGCATGGGTACCACATCAAAATCAACATAATCAGCATATGCAGCAATGCTAAAGTGCACACGAACAGAACGCGTTACCTTAATCTTACCACTATTGTTAAACCACTGAATATAGTACGGATGGGGGTGTGGTCTTGTGGTGAGAGATAGCTTCTCCACCAACTCCATGCTCGCCAAGTTGTTGCAACTCCCTCCGTCAATGATGATGCGAACCGAACGTTCTTTCACCACTCCCTTTGTGTGGAACAAATATGCCTCTGGTTTTGCTCGGCCTTCGATACCTGCACACTTAACACACGTTGAGCAACCAAACTAGCATATTGATCTGCATCATCAGGAGCCATATACTCTATATCATGAGCATCATCATGGGCACCCTGTTCCTCGTGAGCAATGAGAACTAAAGTCTCCTCATCATAGTCGCTCGCTGACTCATACCCACCATCCGCCGTAATAATCATCACACGTTTGGAGGGACAGTCTTTTGCGAAGTGACCTCCACCTTGGCACCTGCGACATTTAATATCACGATCTCGTGTTTGCCCTGTGGAAGCCATGGATGAAGAAGAACTCGCTGCTGGACCACTCTGTGCACCCTTGAATGGTGGCGCTGGCTGTTTTGGAGGCTCCCTGTAAGAATGAGCGGTTGAAGTAGATGGTGGTGCAGCAGGACGTGTGGATGTAGAAGGTCCACGCGATGTCCATGATGTATTTCGTCCTGCAGAAAAGTTAGGTCTCGTAGCGGCCTGTCGATCCTGCACTTCACGTTCAGCTTTACAAGCAAGATGAAACAAACGAGTAATAGTAGCATAGTCCTTGTATTCTAGAATAGTTTGTATCTCCCTGTTTAAGCCACCTATAAAATGTGCAAACATAGCTTCATTATCCTCTACTAGGCCACATCTAATCAATCCAGTTTGTAATTCTTGATAATATTCCTCTACAGAATTTTTGCCTTGTCTCAAACGGTGTAATTTTTGTAGCAATTCACGTTGATAATAAGGAGGAACCCAGCGAGTACGCATAGCATCTTTTAAAGCAGCCCAAGTAGCTGGAATATTATTAGCATGCAATCTACAATGTTCAGACCACCAAATAGATGCAAAACCCGTGAATTCACAAACAGCAGCAGTAACACGTCTATTCTCAGGATATTGTAAACATGTAAAGCGTTGTTCAGTTTCTAACTCCCAAGTAAGATAAGCATCAGGAATATATCTACCCTCAAACGGCTTAAGATTCAATTTAAGTTTAGGCACATGTTCATCATCGCGTACCTGAGGGGGTGGTTATTGTCGACCGTGGCGAATGTTGGGACGTGGACGTCCAGCTGGCTGTTCATAGGCCGCTTCTTGTTCCACCTCCTCCTCGTAATCACCCTCGTAGTTGTCGTCCTGGCCGACGTCAGAGGCAGCAGCAGCAGTAACTGCAGCAGCAGCAGGAGCACCAGCAGCTTGTCCGCCCGGAAACAGAATACGTCGTGCACGTCGTGGTGGCGGTGGCTGTGCTGGAGCGGCCGCAGGCTGTATAGGTAGGCGTGCGAGCAACTCAGTAAACTTGGCGTCGAGCTTGGTGTCGATCATCTTCTCCACACCATCAATCGCCTCTGTAAATCTGTTCTCGATGTCATTCACCTGTTCAGACATCATTTGTGCAAATTTATCATGTAATGCTTTGTTTGTCATATTCTCCCAATCAGGTGCATCCCACGCCACTTCATCATGGGATCCTGGCATGGTTAGCAGGAATAGAAAACACACAGAAATATGATCCTACTGCTACTAATGGGATGTGGGGTGGTGGAAAGCACAAATCCGTCAAGATTTTCTTTAGTTCGTACCGATTCTTACCTAGCAGCAGGTGGTGATGTACAACCAACGGGTCAAAACTCTCAGAGATGTGGTAGAGCGATGGCCAGGAGGTGTCAAAACGCACGATGTAGAATATATGTGGAGCTGTAGGAAGGCTGACAAGTATGGTAGCAAAAGCTCAACAGTAATCAAAACAGAGATGCAAAGCTGAATAAACACTCAACGTCGGTACTATGCTGATCCTAGGCTAGACCGTACTAGAGACGCGAGCCTAAAACACCAACGAAAGCATGGCGCGGCACGTAATCAACTGAGAAGCACACTATGAACTTTTTTTTCTCTTTTTTTTTTGCTTTTTTTTTGCGATGCGGGACTGCGGTGGCTGAAAAAGTGCGAACAAATCACTATGGTGGCGAACGTCTCAAAATGAGTTTCTGGACCTAAGGAACGTATCGGCACGAAATTTTTTTACCCCCGAAATTTTTGGCCTAAAAATTGCTCTGGAAAGCGTGCCAGACTCTAATCAATTTTTTTTTTTTTTTGGAAATCACCTCCTTCTACGTACGACAAAAGATTGGTGAAATCCGACTCTAATCAACTCAAAACTAATATGGCTACGGAGAGATCACAAACCGAACAGGTGACGGAACTCAACTCGGATTGGTAGGTCGTGGTGCTGTATATGGACTCGACTTGGCGGAACGTGGTGGTGTATCTGGACTCGGATTGGCGGAAACGTGGCGGTGTACTACTGTGCGGCGGCGGTGTGACAAACTGTGATCAGAACTCGAAACTCTAAGGGAACTAGATGCTAAGATCAGCAACTCGACACAACGATGCAACCGCAAATTCAACAAAGCAAACTACTATAAAGAAAACTGGACAAAGGCTCGGACTGTTTTGGGACGTGATGATCTAACCCTAATTTTTTTTTTGGATTTTTCGTGGACTGTAGGTATGAAGAACAGAACCAATCTAGACTACGAAAACTGGTAAATCTCACCGAGCAACCTGGAAATCTGATACCACTTGATAGAGGTGAAGGTGTCCCGATGTTTCGATGAGATGGTGGAGATCGATTATGGTGGAGACGACTTTCACGATCCGACTACGAACGTGCGAAGACGTTGCGCCTTAGCGATCGCTAAACCAACGCCGAGAGGTTATTGATCCCGCGGATGCACGATCAACCTGACCACGAAGGTCTAATTCCTGCAAGCAATCGAAGAACAAGCAAGAACTAAGAATTGCAATCTGGATATTGCGAATATAAGATGAATGATTACGATAGTTGGGGTTCCAATGAGGTCTTGGCCTGGTCGGATGACACAAACGAAGAGCTCGAAGTTGCGGCTATGGCTAACTTAAATCTAATTAAAACCCAAGTCTAAACGACGCCCTAAGGGCTGTATATATGGGGGAACAGAGGGGAATTTCGTGGCCCCTTGGAGGAGGGGTCCGAAAACAACCCTAACTCGGTTTCCCCACACATACGGACTCTAAAAAATAGCCTATTAAGTGTATTTTGAAATTACATGGGCCTGGCCCAATAATAAGGTGACGCAGCACCTATAATAACCCTTGGACGAAAATATTAATGTGGCGTCTTGTGTCTCTCGTCCAAGTCTTCATGCATGCCTTATGGTGGCCTCAAAGTGCGAAAATCACTACTGGAAGCTCCATTGTCCTTTCCCGCGCGCACATCTCCTTCTCCATGCTTGATCCCGCTCCAATGACCATCCTTCTTATCCATGCTAGGTCCTTCATTCATAAGAGAAACAAAAGTATCTAATTTAGGCAGCATCATATGTTCCTGAACATTAGAAGGATTCACAAGAAACGAAAGTACCTGATAATTTAGTTGACGTGCGCGTGCTCTAGTAACTGGTCCAGTATGTGTAGTTGGTGAAGATGTGGGAGTAACATTAGTAGAGATGTCCTCATCACTCGTGATCGGAAACAAGTTAAGTTGAAATCAGCGGCAACGCTGGCGCCTCCTTGTTGTCGCCCAGCGCCAACACATCCTCCTCGCCCAGTGCCCAGTGCCTCCTCCTCCTCGCCCGGCGTTCAGATGCCACCAGTAGCGCCGTTGTTGAGGTGCATGACAGAGACAGAGCTCCGTGGTTGCAGGCGGCGCCGGCAGGTGCGGGGTCTGTCCGCGGGGACGCGCCCGTGCACAGGGAGGAAGCGGAGGAGGCCCGTGTAGAGGGGGGAACGTCCTCGTCCTTACCAGACGGCACCAGCACGCCCGTGTCTGACGAAGCCGAGGATGCACCTGGAGACCACCACCAGGCGGCTGCACCACCAGTAGGCTACCACCGTGCCCAGGCTCGCTGTACCTAGGCCACCACCACCTGGAACTCCTCGTGCTGCTTTCCTCCTAGTGAGAAATCGGTCAATACTCAACCTGGACTTAAACTGAATTAGTAAAGGGAAGTCTGGAGATTCTGAATTTAAACTGAACTTAAACTGAATTAGCAAGGGAAATCTAGAGATTCTGTAGGAGATGCCCAACCTGGGGATTCTCATCTTGTTAAATTATGAGAAATATTTAGGTCCCTGTTAGATTGAGAGCTTACATCAGGCATAGTCCCTGTTAGATTGTTCTGGCTAAGGTCAACTACACTTACAATAGTAGGGAAAAACTAATACTTGGAAATTTTACAGTATTTTATTTTTGTTTTACTGAAGCCACTGCAAAATCACAAGCCTAAATCGGTGAGCAGAAGGGAGCAAGATATCACTGGAAAACCATTCCATAGCACAGGAGTAAATTTCAATGATCCATCATGGCATTCTGTTGAATTAACAGGCACCGAACTTTGAATATCCATACATGAGAAAACATGAATGATCAAATATGACATTATGTTGAATTAACAGGCACCCAGATTTGAATATCCAGACATGATAAAATGTTGAAAGGACATTAGAAATTAGATAAGGAAAATCACTGAATCCACTTAGATCTCCTCGCCTTTGTTGGATTTCTCTGGTAGCACACAAATTAAGCGGAAAATAGATGATAGGGAAAAAGTCAATTCAGGTCAATAGTACACAGTAGAAATAAATCAGAAGATGACGGACCGCTTCAGGTCTAACTATAGATAGAACTTCCTCGACAACATGAAGTAACAATCCAAATATAAATTGTAAAAAAAAGCTCAGCAAATGCGACTCTTAAGAAATGACCACTGTTTATAAGGCGAGCACCAACATCCTTGCCGCCTAAGCGATGCCTACGCGTCTAAAGAGGGCATAAATGCAAGGCGCAGCCAAGGTGCCTTGCCGCCTAAGCGTCGCCTAAGCATCCAAGGCGGGACGCCTTATAAACAATTGAAACGACATGATGTCAGCCTCCCATATTAAGAAAAAAAACAATACAACAACTCACTAAAATATACTCATGAAGGAGTAATAATGAATAATCCAAGCAATACATTATTGTCCAAGTACTATATCAATTACTGAGAACAACAATGTGATGGAATGTGATGAGTTGTATTTCAAGCAACACTGAAAGCCGAATCATATACTGTATTCAATAAATGAGAACAAAAGAACTGTACATGATGTGGTGACCAAGTTTGTTCATTAGGAATGTCGTCAAGTAAATATTACCTCTCCCATTATAGTAGGCTTTTTCTTGCAATGTTGAAAGTTATTTCAGAAATACAGAAAAATAGCTTAATGGGAGGATGATAAATTCAGTCGCTACCTGTTGGTGTTGGTGGAGCACAGTATGCTATTCATTACTACTGGCTTGAAAACATTTGACAAGGCCAAATCCATATGGTCAAATGTTACCTGTAAGAATTTACATTAGATTTCAAGAAACATTGGAATGTTGGGTCTAGTAAGAGACAACATTAAATAGGGATAAACAAATGTATATTCAAATGCAACTCAATCACAAAATACAAAATATGAAGAATTAAAATCTAAATTTTGACAATTATGTTTCTACATGATTTATCTTCTTAATTTCTGCGTGTGAAGTTTAACCTATCCATGGCTAAAGGTCGCCACTATAATAAGCTTGCCAGGAAGAGTCGAAGACAAAGAGATTCAAAACTATATGTCAGAATAAGGCAGCAACAAAACAGAATAACCCCAAAGGCTTACTTAGCAAGGAAATTAAGTTAAAGAAGCTAAGAAAACACATATCCTTCAAAGTTCAGCTACATTCAGTCTGGTGCATGATCCAAAAAATGCAGTGGTGACAGAAATAATTGGGAAAGATTCAGAACACTAAAGAAAACAAATGGAAATAAATATCCCATTAATGGCTCAGATCAACCTAGCAACTTAAATCTCAACAGTCATAAAATTGCTTATGGATACAGACAGTAACAAGCCACATGCTACTTTGATCACTCTTTACATGAACAATCCAGCATTATCTCCAAAAAAACTCTCACAAAAATCCAGTATCATTATTTGTGTAGCATGTAAGAACAAATAGCTGCAATTGGTAACTTGGGGGAAAATAGAAGTAATAGTATGACAACTAATTAAATAAGTCATTCAACAGATAATTTGCTGGGAGAGAGTCTCCTAGTATAACAAAGTACAACTTACTCTTAACCAGATTAAATTAAGGAACAACAACAAACAAAAAAAGATCAAGAACAACTTATTCAATAAAGGTAAGACAGAAGAAATCTTTACGCAACACAACTATAAACACTGGGGAATAAATAAGAAAAACCATTAAATACAAATAAAAAGGGTTTAATGTTTATTGCATAGTGGGCTCAGATTCTCCTTTCCACGATCAATATAACCAACCCACGTCATCTCTTATCACCAGATCAACCCGTTTATACTGTGGATCTGCCCTGGTTATCACTCAATAAGAATGACCGTCCAAGGACAGAACCATCGGTATCACAGGATCAAAAAGGATTCTAGAGAGGAGGATCCAACTTGATACCCACAGGTGCCCCGATTGCTCAAAAGCACACTTATTTCGGCAATGGTCAATCATCATCGCCCTAGCAGGAATGTATTACAATGCAATCCTGCATTCTTTTCCTTCTAAGTGCTTTTAAAATCCTGCAAATCAAAGAGGTACTAAATAAAAATACAAAACGGCAACAACATAGCACATTGTGCTTGAGACTAGAACTGCATTTGAGTGGCCTCAGATTTGCCTTTGCTCCATCATACAACCCTTCCCCTAATGTCTTCATTACCGGATCAATTGGTTCTTACCTTGATGAAACTTCCCTGGTTATCAATCATAAGAAATGGCCATCCAAGGACAGAGCTACTAAAATAAGCACACAGTCAGAATGGCTCAAAGAGACGAGGGAGGATCCAACTTGATACCCACAACCACAAGTGCCTCAATTGATCGAGAGCATGCTTATATCAGTCATAATCAATCATCATAGCCCCTACTTAGTTGGTATAACCAGTTAATATCATCTCTAGCAGATTTTCCAAAATGGAAGGTCCATTCAGCACAACACGGTTCATCAAGCACAAATCGAGCTTAATCATAAAGCCACCACAACTTTTTCCATAGCCTAGGGCCTCTTTGTTTCAAAGGAAGTTCATAGGAACTTCAAGGTAGAGAGAGAGAGAAAGAGGAAGAGGAGGAGGAGGAGCTGGCAGCAACATCAACAGCAGCAGCAACAAGTTGGGGGCATATTTGATTCAAAGGAATTCTAGAGGACTCTTATCACGCATTCCTGCATTTCTCATATTGCCACGTTCCTAGAATCCTGTGAACCAAAGAGGACGAGCGGGCGGGTGAGCAAGAGCGGAAGTGGAGATGACGGCGGCCCAGACCTACGGCTTGGCATCACCGGAACCAACGGCCTAACGCTGCACAGTCCGCCGCGAGGCATTCCCCAGAGCAACGGACGCTGAAGACGCTGCGTCGGCTTCCTGAAAAAGGGCCTCCATGCTGGTGGCGACGCGACGCAGACGAGGTGCTGGCCCCACGAGGTGGAGGAATATGACGCTGCCGCCCTTTTCTCTCCAGCCGGCACCGATGTCTGACCTCCATGGGTGGTTGGGAGGCGCCGCTGCCATTTCCCTTCATCGGCTGCCAGCTGGTGTCCTCGAGTCTCAATGGCGGGGGTGTCAGGGAATCACCGGATCCTCCTGGATCAACCCGAATCCAGGCACAACGGGGCTCGTCGGAGGAGCGGTGAGGCGAGCTTGGGTCATGCCTCCACGTCGGCCTCTTGGCGGCGAGGTTTGTCTGTAGGAGAGAGAAATAGGTGAGCGAATAGGGAAGGAGAGGAGAGAGGGTGGCGTGAGGGCTCACCGGAGCGGTGGGTGTCGGCGGTGGCTTGCCGGCGCGGCGGCCTCTCTCAAGCTGTGCGCCCGTGGCCGCCTCCGTCATGGAGGGAAAACGAGAGGAGGCGGCGGATTGGGGAGGAGGGGATTGTGGGAGGGAGACGCAAGCGTGTTAGGGTTTCACCCCGGGCTCTTGTTTCGTCTCACGTGTGGCGCACTGGTGACGGGGCTGGGGTGTCAGAGCGAGCGGGAGGTGGATCGGACAGCCAACGTAGAGCGCCCCTGAGGAGGGCTGTGAGGGCCTGTTCCCTTGACCTTTAAGATTTTAAGATTTAAATGACTTCAACATCTCTCACAATCCCAATGGAAGAGATAGTTTCTTTGTTTGCTAGATAAATACTAACATCAACCTCTTCAAGTTCACAGGGTGAAATCTCACTCATGATCTTCTGATAGAGTGAATAAGGAATGGCGCTAGCACTCGATCCCAAATCGCATAGCCCATAATAATTGTGATCTCCTATTTGAAAAGATACAACTGGTGTACCTGAAATTGGGTCTTTATTCTTGGCTGTAACAATGTTAGTGGAAATAGCACAAAAATCTATTTTGGAATCTAAAACATCATTAGTAACTAGAGCCTTAACCACCGCAACTTGAGGATCGACGTTGATCTGTTCCTTAGGCTCTTCAGTTCTTCCCTCACTTTTATTTATTATGCCTGTCAAAAAAGTGTGCTCCCTTATCCTTGCGGGAAAAGGGTTTTTTTTCATATATAACTGCAGGCAAAATAGGGTCAGCAACATTAATGTCAACAGGCAATTCTTTGAAGGGTTTATGGCACTGATCCTTCTCCTCCTTAGAAGAGTCAATATGAGAGGCAAAGTTCTTACAAAAATCAATCGTTAGCTGGGAGTCAAGACCAATTTTAGAGAAAAAGGTATTAAAGTAATCAGTTTTCACATAGGTCTCAATATAATCATGCTCATAATTTATAACGGGTTCAATACCTTTATCAATTTCCCAGCCTTCAGTGTTCTTCTGAATTCTCTCAATGAGATCCCATATCTCTTCAATGCTTATCGTTTGAAATACCCCACTAGATGAGGCATCCAACATCTCCTTATCCTGATGAGAAGGCCTGGCATAAAAATTTGTAAGTATAATATCCTTGGGGAGCTCATGAATATGACATTTGAGCATTAGGGACTTCTGTCTCCCCCAAACTTGAGCGATGCTTTCTCCGTCACGAGACCAAAAGTTATAGATGTAGTTCCTGTCTCAATGAATTTCATGAAGAGGATAAAACTTTGTACAAAAGAGAGACACAAGCTCTTTCCAATTAAGTAAATGCGAGTTATCAAGAAGCTTATACCAATCTGAAGCTTTATCTATAAGTGGTACAGAGAATAATTTCCTCATGACAAACTCCATTGATACACCTGCAAGCTTAAATAATGAACAAAGTTGTGATAAATATAACAAGTGTTCACCTGTATGTCTGTCTCCTGCATAAAGATTAGCCAAGACATAATCGATAACACCAGTTGGTATTCTATACGGCACAATTTCAGTTGGGGTGGGAGCAACCACACAAGTAGTAGGGCGCTTTCACAAAAGCAACAAACCAAGGGTAGAGTTGGCCCTAAGGACAAATAGTACCAACAGGAAAAAAAATAGCACGCAAAATATAAAGCTTTCCTTACCAGCTTCACTTACTAATAGCGCTACGCTCCCTGGCAACGGTGCCAGAAAACAGTACTTGATGAGCCTCAAATATAGTGGATCTATTGTAGAGTTTTCGATAAGTAAGAGTGTCGAACCCAAAGAGGAGCAGAAGGTATTGATAAGTGACTTTGGACAAGGCTTAACTGCAAGTACTGAAAGATAACTTTTTAGGGGTTTTCGGTATAAGCAACGAGAATGTAAAAACAAGCAAAGTAAAAGGTATTGAGGAGTAACAGGTGGCCCAATCACTTTGATAAAATGATAAGCCTGGAAACTGATCTTATGAAGGCTAAAGCGTTCTTGAGGACACACGAGAGAGGTAGTCACGTGCTTTCGCCATATTCCGTATCGGTACTATGTTTTGTGTTGATAAGTGATGAGTGGGTCGATCTATGGTAGTAAACCTTCTAGACTAAGATAAGTACACTCTTATGATTAAACACCTTGCAAGTATCCGCAAATACAAGGTAGAAATTGAGGCAAAAGCATAACCACAGCAATAAGGTCAAGGATCCATTATTCCCTTGGGAAAAAGTGTGTGAACTAGGGTTTAGGTTTCTGTCACTCCGGCAACACACCGTAAGCATTCTGATGCGGAGCATCCAACGGACATCACCATGGACATGGACCTCCGGCCAAAGGACACACGCATCGAGCATTAGAAGGTGAACTCTATCCTTTACGCGTGTCCTTTTATCCCCCTCACGGATGGTATACTGCTTGACCCTCCATTCCCGTGCATACTTAGGTTGAAGAACTACACGTGCATGGAGGAGGAGGTGAAGTGCAAGGGAACAAATACATCATCCGCGAGGGAAGCTTGGAAGAGAAGACGGAAGAGACTAGAAGAATGCCTGGTACAAGGGCAAGACAATCCAGGAGAGGACCCACGAGAAGATAGAGAGAAGAAGATGCAAGTGCTCCTGACCACCCCGGGTGCTCGGTCTCCTGGACCCCCGGGTGCCCGGTCCCTCCTCGGTCGAAGCCCGAGACCTACTGACCTCTCCAGGTTCCCGGTCAACCGTACCCCCGAGTGCCCGGTTTCCCCTACCCCGGGTGCCCGGTCCCTGGCGGCCTGATCTGGGAAAATTCCCCATGTACCCCATCTCCCCACTTAGACTATATATACTACACCCCCACCTACATTCTAGGGTAAGCTAAGATTATATCAAGATTTGAGAGTGTTGGGGATCGGCGCAGAAAACAAAAATTTTCCTACCTACGAGTCCCGAACCCAAGATCTATGATATGTTGATGTATGTAGCGGAAGGAATCGGTGTTCATACCTTTGAATACCAAAAGAGGGAAACGTTCCTCGAACGTGGTTGGCGTAGACTCTGATCCTACGACCACCCTGTCGTGTTGAAGAACCTCCGATGATGAAGTAGCACCACACGTGTAGTGCCTCGCGGGATTACACTCGTACGGTGCAACCGACGTCCCTCCGGGCTCCGAACCAGAAGAGCAGCGGAAAGAAGATTGATCCGGATCTCGATTCCGGCAGCGCGAAGGCGTCCGGATGATGGTAAAACCCCCAACAAGGTGCAAACTCCAAACCAGGGGAGTCCGCTCTAGGTCGGAGAAAGAGAGAGAGAGAGAGAAACTCAATGTTGTGTAGAAAAAGGCACCCCCACCCCTCCTTATATAGGCCAAGTAAGGGCTCCACGCCCTCCCCTTCCCCCATGCGGGACTAAACCCCCAAGGGGGGAGTGGTGCGGCTAGGAGGGGGGATGGGCCCCTCCCTTGGCGCCAAGCCCAAGGGGGAGGCTCCCCCTTCCCCTCATGGGCCTTTTAAGGCCCAAATACCTTTTCACCTTTTTAATTAATTATTTAAATCATTTTTAATATTTAATTCTGTCAATTAAATAATAAAACATATTTAAACATTAATATATGTTATTTTGAACCTTTCAAAATATCCGGAACAGCTTCCGGCACCTCCCGGTACATTTCCGGTGTTTTCTCTCTTTTCACCGATGATCCCGAATCAATCCTTAATGCATCGATTGCCCTTAAGTGTGACACCCTACGGTCCGGGAAATAGTAGACATGATCGAGACACTCTCTGACCAATGACCATCATGTGGGATCTGGTTACAATCCTTGATGTGCCCCTACGCTTCCATCGAATAAACTTCATCGCTGTTGAACCGTTAACAATATGACTTGATCCCTTTGTGCTTTGGTACTATGTTTGTCCGAGGTATGATCGTCGGTATCCAATACCTAGTTCTTCCTCGTCTACGACATAACATATTTACTCGTCTGTGAATATTACATCTCTTGTGACCTAGTCACTTGCTTGCAAGCTATTGATGCAACACCACCGAGTGGGCCCAGAGCATCTATCCGTCACTCGGATTGACAAATCCCGCTCTGATCTATTTCATACTCCTCAACATATCTACTTCAGAATAACCAAGATACACCTCTTCAGTTACCATGTTTCAGTGTAACGGTTAATGCACTCAAAGCATCCTAATAGATAGAAATTATGTATGATTATCACGGTCTAAGGATTCAGTCACTATGTTATTAAGTCATCGCAATGCTGAACTTATGTGACTTGATCACACTGCAATTCTTAAGGTGGGTGTGTGTCCATCACATCATTCTTCTAATGATATGACCTCGTTGTCAATAGACTATTATGTTCTCATGATCAGGAAACCTTGATCATCAATTGCCCAATGAGCTAGTATGCCTGAGTTTACCTAGGGACCAGGTTGTTATATATCACACATGTATTAATGTTTCCGCTTAATACAGTTATAGCATAATATATAACGTATTATGAACAAACAGATATGTGAAAAATATCTTTATTAATTTTCCTCTAGGGCACATATCCAACAGAGAGAGCTTAGCTCCTATTTCCCCATGGAGATTTGATTTCCTTGAGATCATCTCTCAGTCCTACCTTCCTCTCCCTAGTCATAGAAGGAGAGACCCCAGTCCTAGTAGTAGAAGGAGAGGGATCAATCTAGCTACCACTTGTGTGGATGTATGGATTTTGTTATATGTGGATTTGGTGTGTGGATTTGGGTTCCCTTTGTTTGGATCTTGTTCCCCTTCCTCTCTTTGTGTTCTTCTTGAGTTGCATCTCTTTCCCACCTCCAAGTTGTGAAAGATTGGGCCAATCCATAGGCTTGCCCTACATCATTTGGTATCAAGAGCAAGGTTATCACATCTTGGAGCCCCACCCCCCATCTTCTAGCCAATTTTTGCTTTGTTCTTCCCAATTTCGAAAATCCCCACAAAAAATAGCCACACCAAATTTCTTCTGATTTTTTGTTCCTTGTGAGTTTTTTATTTGTTTTGATCCGTGGATCTAGTGTTTAGCAAGTGGATCTACCCCCCTTTCCGTTCCCTAGCCAAACATTTTCTTTTCCCCCCATCAATTTGACCTCAAAAATCACCAATTTCCGCCCAAAATCGCGCCCCCGAGGTCAACCCCCGCGTCTCGGCCCACCCCGGACACCCGGAGTAAATACCCTGGGCACCCGGAGTACACAGAGGCGTTTCCCAGAAAAATCAGCCTTCGGCTGTTTCGTATTTTCACCATAACTTCTCCATCCGAAGTCCATTTTTGACGTTCTTTAGCTCATTTTGTTCCTCTTCACACCCCCTATCCATCTAGATAGGCTTAATCACCATTTTATTCCATATAGTTTCCGAATTTTGGCATCTTGTCCTAGGAATTTGAGCAAGGAAGCTCGAAACCGTGCATCTTCGACAGTTTTCAACTATCGGGACCATCACCAACAACAAGGAGTGCCTCTCCATCGACTACATCAACCCACGAGCTTCATTATCGACGACGACCATCCATCCTTTGACCCCCTCAACCGGAAGCAAGGACGGTCTTCTCCGACTTCGTGAAAGGTTAAGTGTGACGAAGGTATCCATCCCGTCACATCCCTTTTCCTTCCTTGCCTTTACCTTGATAGCCCCACCATACTTGTGCTTACCTCATACCTATTGAGACTAGCTAGTCGAGTATTGCTGGGCTTCGCGAAAACTTGAGAACCATTGTGATAGCACATCATTGTCAGAACCCTCTGTTAGGTAATGTGCTAGGATCAAAGTCACCTTGCATTCATCAATGAAAATCAAATGGAATTCAAATTCAAACTCAAATGGGAGAAGGAACACCCCCCAGATGAATTTAATTCAATTGGCCAGAATAAAAGTTGCTCCAAAAATTCCATTTGCATTTTTGAAAAGTCTCATAAATGAGTGTGATCACATATCAAGTGATGTGGGACCAACCCCATGCTCATGGATTTTTCAAATATTCAAACAGGAGCTTGGATTTAAATTTAAACCCCTATTTGAAGTAAAGTTCAAATAAGTTTAATTTTAAAAATGTTCAAACTTTAGAAGTGGCTAGCCTAATATATTATGAGGCCATGTAAAAAGTTTTAGCATTTTATAAAATGGTTTGCGATTTATTTAGCAGTGCCAAAAAAAATAGCAGAAGAAAAACATAAAAGATCACCTGGCCATTTCGGCCCAACTCATCGCCAGCGACCCACTAGCCTGGCCCAGCCCGCAGCCCCCCGTTGTCGTCTTCCCACCACGCCGACAAGAAACTTGGTGGAGGGCATGCCGACGCCGGCGAGCACCAGCCTGCCTGCCTGGCGCCCTCCCAGCCTTCTAGCCGCGCGTGGACACTCTCTGGAACCCGCCACGTTCATTCCCCCTCCCTCCGCAGTCTCTCCCGCCCCCTGTGCGATTTCCCAAAACCAACCGAGCGCCGCCGTAGTTCGTCGTCGACGGGAAACGCAGCCAACGCCGGAGACAAGCCAGGAGACCGTGTCCCCCTTGCGCAACATCGTCGTCCACGCCAAGCTGGAGAAGATGGTGACCTAATCGAGCGTGGAGCCGTCGCAATCGTCGTCTTCATCTCGCCGGAACCGCCGCGCCATTTCTTCGATTCCGACCACCGTGAAGCATCTCCTACCGCGCCACTGCCTCCGTTGAGTTCAGTGTGAGCTACTGGTTCTCCTGAGCTAGCCCATCGTCTCCTTCCTCCTCTCTGCCGTCTTTTGCCATGGACGCCGAAGCACCTCCCGCCGTGCTGCTCGTCGGCGAGCAACCGAGAACCAAACGAACCCACACCCATGTCTTTGATGTTCGCCTTGCTCCGCTGCTCCGTTTGCACCTACGGCCGCTTCAAATGGCGCACCACAGCGAGCTTCACCTCGAGCCAGTGGCTTCGCCACCGCTAGGGCTCATCGCCGACGACGATGCCGTACACCCCCAGGCCCTGTTCTTGGTCCCATTTGATGCGCATCACCAAGGGCTGCGTCCCAGTGGCTGCGGCGCTCGATTTGGACCACATAATCAACATCCCGAGCACCGCCGCCATGGGATTTGGTCCCGAGCACCGGCGAGATGACGTGGATGTCATTAACTTAGCGCTAACCCCCCTCCTAATGACCCCTAACACCCACTGACAGTGGGCCCAGGACCCCTAATCTAATCGTAGTTTAATTTAACAGAGGAGATTAACCCCCCTAGCCACTGACCAGAGGGACCCCCCTGTCAGGGCTGCCCCCACGTCATGATGACGCAGGCATGACACAGTAAATTGCTAAATGATTTAATTTATTCCAGAAAACACTGTAGGCTAGGGAGATGGATGGTCGGGCGCTGCATGGATGAGAGGAAACATATAATAGATTCTAACACGGGGCAAGGCACACAGAAAAGCAATGATCATCTAGGCAAATATCAAACAATAGGCATGTATCCCGTAGGTAGTTGTGCGTTCTTGCAATAAGAACTTGCACAACATCTTTTGTCCTACCATCCCGCTACGAACGGGGCCAAAAGGAACTTATGGAGATTAAGGCGCTCCTATCAAAGAGCACCGGAATCCTCAAATCATGGACCATCCCCTTTGGTGTCCCAAGTTGTCACCTTTGGGATCGCCGGTTGCGGACCATAATAGGTGCATACAACTCATAGATAGGATCTAGAACACAAATATACCCATGAAAACACATAAGGTTCAGATCTGAAAACATGGCACTCGGGCCCAAAGTGACAAGCTTTAAGAACAACAAGTTGTAGAAAAGAAGATAAACACCAATCTAGATGATAGGCAACATGCCCCCATCAATCTGACGAACTATTACATGATTAAACTCATCCAAGCCCTACCATCCCCTTTGCTTACAGCAGGGAATTACTCACACATGTGAAGAGAAGTCATGGAGGATGGATGGAGTGGTGATTGTGATGACGATGGCGACGATCTCCCCTCTCCGGAGACCAAATCAGCCTCCCGATTAGCCCTCCCGAAGAAGAACAGAGGGTGGCGGCGGCTCCGCGACGGAAACTAGGAAAACGACTTCTGTTCTGGGGTTTTCTCGTCACGGGGATAAATAGGAGCCTCGGTAGGGCACCAGAGGAGGGGGAGCAGCCCAGGCGGCCAGAGGGCGCGGCCCCACTCCTGGCCGCGCCAGGGGGCGCCTAGGTCCTACAGGGCTCCCCTCTGGTCCCACTTCTGGCTCCTGGCTCCATCGGGTGCGTGGATTTTCTGGTATTTTTCTGGGAATTTTCTGGGATGTCTAAAAATCCATTTTCCTGCACACAATAAAACCATAGAGGCAGCTCTGCTGAAAATAGAGTTAGTCTGGGTTAGTTTTGTCCAAATCATGCAAGAATGAGGGCAAAACTATAGCAAAAGTGTTTGGAAAAGTAGATACCTTTGAGACGTATCAACTCCCCCAAGCTTAGCATATTGCTGGTCCTCAAGCAATTCAGTTCAACGAACTGGATGCGACAAAGAAAACTTTGACAAACTCTTTTGCTTCATTAGATGTAAATAAGCATGAACTATGAAAAGAGTTTAGCAAGTAATGAAACAATGCTATAAAGACAATGCACGAAGCAATTCTTCTTTCATGTGATCAGTCACAAACAACTAAAAGTAAATAATAAGCTACTGAAAATCAAGACAGGATCACAATGCACATAGCTTGAACATACTTGAGCGACATTTCTCTAGCCTCCATGAGTGAAGCAAAACATAAATGCAGAAACTCCTCCGGAGTTTTAAAGGTGACTAGAACTCAGTATTTCAAACTAGCAATAACACAAGCATGCAGAAGACAATGTAATACTTTTGGACAATGCATGTTACACTAAGAATGACAATTATGCTCTCATAGTTGGTGCTTTGAAGAAAGAAGGGGAGACTCTCGAACCGTGGCTTTTGATGGCAAGGTTGAAAACCCGTGAAAGGAAGCAAAGACTAGACATGTGCCAGAGCTCTTGGTTTTGAAAACAGAGATAAATTTTTTTTGAGAAGTGCAACTTTCCATTCAACGGTGAATGGTAAAGGTCTCTCAATATCTCCCATGCCAACCATATATAATGCCTTTTTCTTACACATATTCCCTTATCCATGAATCATTCGATGGTCTATGGAATCTTTTATTTTGCCTCAAGGATGGAAGGAGGGTATCGTTCCACCTATCATAAGCAGCATTTGGTCCATATCACTCCATCATCGAGTATGGGGGAGGTGTAACTCTCATATATTTTTTTCTTTTTCTGTTTTGACTAGTTAAAACTTCCGTCAAAATATTTTTGGCATGAAAGATACTGATTTCCCTCACCGGAATATGAGCTTGTATGGTTACAAAAGGGATGTTTTTGAATAAATTTCGAGATGGCACAAGAAAGTCTAAGTTAGGAGTAGCCGGTAAATACCACAAGCAGTTTGGAAGCACAAGTAGAATTCCGCATAGTGCGAGCGAAGGCTAGCAAAAGACTTGGAAGCGACCAACTAGAGAGCAATAACTGTCATAATCCTGCAGAGCGACAAAGCAACATTGAATCGGGCATGAAAGTGATATAACTATTCTGAAACAAAAAGACCAACAAGGCAAAAATAGACTTTCTAGTCATAAGCATGTGTAAACATGTGCCAAGTCAATCCAAAAAATCCTCTGAAGGGAAATACCACTCCAGTGTGCCAAACCATGAACAATGCAATCCATGTAAATCATTTCAACAACACATTATGTACTCTAGCTATTTGGGACTAGCCACAAGGAAAGCATGAACACTGGGAAAGCATTGTAAACATAGCACTATGTCTCTACAAGCTGATCTCTAGATCATAAAGTACAGGCATATGTACAAAAGTAGAAACAAGAAGAGTTCATACCGGTTTTCCTTGTTGCTTCCCTTCCGTCTATCTTCGTCATTACTGCCTGGTCACTTGCACGATCGAACGTAGGAAATATAATCAAATGCCATCACGGACTCGGGCTGATCTCTTAAAACAAAGCAAACTAAAGAGAGAAAGGAAATCTTTTTGGGTTTTTTTAAAAGGTTAAAAGAAGGCGAAAGAAAATAGAAAATCTTTTTGTTGTTTTTGCAAAGAAAGAAAGAAGAACGGGCAAAAACTTCGAAAAGATCAAAGCGAATAAAATGGATAATACAATGGAAAAGTGAGAAGGGCACGTACTCCCCCAAGCTTAGGCTTTTGGCCTAAGTTGGTAGTAGCTAATGTCCCCAGGAGCCTCCTGCTCCAGGGTAGTACTGGTGAATCCAAGGGTCGTATGAGGCTTTCGGTGCGTACACCGAAGTCGTCGGCTCCTCCCACGAAGAAGGATCCGCGCTCCAAGCAGAGGAAAACCCTTCACCAAACTTGGTGAAAGTCTCCCCCTGGAAAGGTGGGAACTCACCATGCTCCTCCTCGTCGGGCATAACCCCCTCCATGGGGTTATGAAACTGATGATGGACCACGAACTCATCGAACTGGATAACATCAAAGGACCATCCGTTCCTGCGAGAAACATCAAACAAAAGAGGTGCAGGTAGACGGATCTTGCGTTCCGTGGTAGCTCCGAATAAGTCTCCCTTGTTACCGTTCATAGCAAGGCGTCGAGCAATCAAGGCACCCACATTAAAATCAAACCTCCCTGAAAGGGCGGTTGCCAGGATAGCAATATCCGGCGGAGATATGTTGCTCGTGTTGTCACGAGCTAACACCCCTCTTGCAATATAATACGCAAAATACCTGAGGTGTGGAAATAATATGCAGGAGATCTTTGACCGATGAATATCCCTTGTATCCATGCTACAGAGAGAGTTGAAGACGGTCCTCAGCTCGGAGGCCTGAGAGCTCATCTTCGCCGTCAGTCCCACGCTCGGCACACCTATTATTTCACAAAACTTTTCCAAAGGCATGGTCAAAAGATCATTGTAAATTTTAAACTGAACAGAACCAGCATCAAGGTTATATCTAAAACTGTTAATAAAACAGGAGGTGAGTTTTTGATACTGAGTAACACGGCAAGTTGCGAGCCGCGTCAAACCTGCATTAGCACAAAGATTATAGAACTCCTCCCTAATTCCTGCAGCTTCAAGGAATTCATCGCACGGGAAATTTATTGCACGTGCTTTATTTGTGTCCTCCAACAACTCTAAGGGCACATGATCTTCGTTGTAGCTCACCCTAGCAGTCGAGGGTGAAGCTGCAGCTCTTGTAACTCGGTCGGAGCGCTCGGGCCTCTTCTTCCCAAGCCACCCCTTTGCTCTTCCTAGCAAACTCATTTCTGAAATTTTTGACAATTTACAAAAACAAGGATTTAAATCAAGTGAGTTAAGGAAAACTACTCAACTCACTTACCTAAGGCATAAACTTGCATCAAAACTTGGAAAACAAAAATCTACACATGCATGCAAGCTCATATAAACAGCACCAAGAGCTACTAAATACTCACAAATGAAGCCACCAATCAAAAATCTAATTGGAGGGGTGAAGGAGTTACATACCAGGGAGTATTTGCTCAAAACTTCAGCTCCAATGGTGGGCTGTAGAGAGAGATCGAAAATCGCCTCCAAGAACAGCAAGAACGCAAGAACAAACTGCAGAACTCGTGTTTTTGGAGAGAGAGGAAGGAGGAGGAAGAAGACATACCTGGAAGTGGGGCCTGTGGGCCCCAGGCGCCCTATGGGCGCGGCCAGGGGGCAGGCCGCGCCAGCTGCCCGCCTGGGCCACTGGTGGCCCCCCCTGGTCAGCCACAGGTGCCTCTGGGTCACTCCCGGCATGGAAATTTTTATTCTTATTTTTCTAGAATTTTTCTGAAAACTTCACAGTTGAAAATTTCTCGGAGTTCACAAAGCTGCAAAACTTTCTGAAAACTTAAAGCGGTGATTAGTATTGTGAAGCTTTAAAAACATAAAAACTTGGTAAAGCAAAGATAATGAAAGCTAAAGCAAATGAAAATATAACAAGCTTGACTTTTTACCTATATAAAACAAGCTTCACTAGTAAGGTTGATCAAGTCTTACCAACAAACCGGCGATATATAGAACAAGAAGTCTCCCCTCTTATGAAGTGATCATTGCACCTTTACTTTAATGGAAATTGTCCCCACCATAATGGTTTTGTATTTGTGGTGCATATGTAGTGGACAGTCCCATTCTCCAATCTTCACGGTCACGATATTCTCTATAGAGTTAAGGCCATGCCTCTTGTCGATATTCTTTGGAAAATAAACCGTGTGTTCTTTATCATCAATGTTGAAGGTGACCTTTCCTTTATTGCAATCAATGATAGCACCTGCGGTGTTAAGAAAAGGTCTACCAAGAATAATGGACATGCTCCCATCGTCGGGCATGTCAAGCACAACAAAATCTGTAAGGATCAAACAGTTAGCAACTTCAACGGGTACATCCTCACAAATACCTATTGGGACAGCTGTTGATTTGTCAGCCATCTGAAGGGAGATGTCTGTAGGGATTATTTTCTCTAAACAAAGCCTTTTGTAAAGAGAGAAAGGCATAACACTCACTCCTGCCCCAAGATCACATAAAGGAGTTCTGACATAATTATTCTTTATGGAGCAAGGAATAGTGGGTATACCTGGATCACCGATCTTCTTAGGAATCTTGCCACTTAAAGAGTAGTTAGCAAGCATAGTAGATATTGCCTCATTAGGAACATTTCTTTTATTAGTAACAATATCTTTCATATATTTCGAGTAGGGAGGTAACTTAATAGCATCAGTCAAAGAAATTTGAAGAAAAAGAGGTTTCATCCATTCACAAAATTTATTATAATGCTCTTCTTCTTTAGATTTGAGGGACTTACTTGGAAAGGGCAAGGGTTTCTGTATCCATGGTTCTCTTTCCTTCCCATGTCTCCTTACGATAAAGTCTTCTTTAGAGTACCTCTTGCGTTTACCGGGTGCTTCTTCTTCTCTTACCTTGGGAGGATCATCCTTCTCCGCATCCTTTTCTTCACGCTCGGCACCGTCTTCTGTTTAAGAATCGGAGGTAGATATGATATTAGGATCAACAGCTAGCTTTTCACTTGTAATAGGATCACCGGGATTGTCAGCCTCCTTGTGTTTCTTCTTCTTCTTTTTCTTCGGAGAGCTAACAATCTCGTCTTCTTCTTGTACTCGAGAATCTTGCTCGATCCTCTTTGGATGCCCCTTAGGATAGAGTGGGTCCTAGGTGTGTGTTCCACCCCTAGTTCTAATTCCATAAGCTTGTATGTCCTGTTTGGTATTATTAGCAAGCAAATATTTTTGCACATTAGAAATTTGTTCAAGCTGAGTTTGAACCATATGAAAATGCTTAAAAAGACATTTAACATCATTAACTATTCTTTATAGAACATCACACAAACTTTTGATAGCAAGAGAATTATCATGCAACTGACTTTGTAATCTCCTATTAAAATGGTCTTTCTTAACAATAAAATTATCAAGCTCATCTAAACATTGGTCGGGAGGCTTACCTTTAGGGATGTCACTTTCAGTAAAGTCTAATAGAGAGTGTACCTCTACCAAGGGAGGGTGAGTAGTAGGCTCACACAACTTCTCAATAGGAGGTAAATTCTTCACGTCTTCGGCTTTAATACCTTTCTCCTTGATAGACTTCTTTACTTATTGCATATCTTCGGGGTTCAGAACAAGCATGCCCCTATTTTTCGGTGGTAGAAGTGGTTCAGGAACGGACCAGTCTTCATAGTTTTTGGCGATTTTTCACATTAATTCTTCTGCATCATCCGGCGTTCTTTCCCTGAAAACACAACTAGCACAACTATCCAGATAGGTTCTGGATTCGTCGGTTAAACCAGCCTAAAATATATCAAGCAATTCATTCTTGGGGATCCCATGTCCCGGCATAACCTTAAGTAAATCACAAAACCTCCCCCAAGCTTTAGGGAGGTGCTCATCCTGCAATTGTTTAAAGTTATAGATTCTTTGCAAAGCAGCATGTTGCAGATGAGCCGGAAAATATTTATCAATGAAGAATTGGACTAAGTCCTGAGGACTCTTAACGGAACCATAGGGTAGTGCATCGTACCATGATTTAGCGTCTTCCTTCAAAGAAAAATGAAAAAGCTTGGCCACATAGAAGTTTCGTATCTTCTCATCAGTAGTGAATAGGTTGCTTAACTCAGCGATTTTGGTCAAGTGTGCTATAGCATCATCATTTTCTCTGCCATAAAAGGGGTCAGCCTCGACTGTAGATATAAGTGAAAGATCAACAGAGAAATCATAATCGGGATCAGTGATGCATATAGGTGACGTGGCAAATTTAGGATCAGATATAACTTTGTTCTTCATGGCGTGCCTCTTGAGCAACTCCTTAACAGTACCAGGTTCAGAGTCAACACACTCTCTGAGTTCCCTGCAAAAATCATCATCAAGAGTAACATAATCATCATCAAGGATTCTCTCCTTGAGTTCATCTAAGCTCGGGTAACCAAAGGTTTTGCAGGTAGGAATATAGGTAGCAGGGGTCTCGATCTTAGATTTTGCTGCAGTCTTAGCAGTCTGAGTTTCAATATAGTGACCAAGAAAAGTAGCATCATCAAGAGTAGTGGAAGCATCATCAAAAGTATCGGACATAGTAACAGACTCAATAGAAGCATCATGTAGTGGTGGTGAAGTAAACTTACTCATAACAGAAGGTGAATCAAGTGTAGCACTTGTGTTCAGAACAGTACCTTTTCTTGTATGGGATGGTAAGATCGAAACCTTGGGGTCTCCTTTCTTACCCATAGCGGATGATATGCAGCAGGCAGGATACTTCAAGTAGACTTGTAAGTATTGCTATGCTCCCCGGCAACGGCGCCAGAAAACGCAGCTTGATGCCCCACAGGCGTAAGGGATCGAGATAGTCTTCGCGGGTAAGTTAACCCAATTTATTGATTCGACACACGGGGAGCCAAAGAGTATTTATAAGCTTTGACAGTTGAGTTGTCAATTCAACCGCACCTGAAATATACTTGCTTGCAACAATAGATAAGTGGTAACGATAATATGACAGTGGTAGTGGCAACAGCAAAAGTAACAACTATTAACCAGCAGGATTGAAAACTGTGTAGGCTAGGGAGATGGATGGTCGGGCGCTGCATGGATGAGAGTAAACATATAATAGATTCTAACACGGGGCAAGGCACACAGAAAAGCAATGATCATCTAGGAAAATATCAAACAATAGGCATGTATCTCGTAGGTAGTTGTGCGTGCTTGCAATAAGAACTTGCACAACATCTTTTGTCCTACCATCCCGCTACGAACGGGGCCAAAATGAACTTATGGAGATTAAGGCGCTCCTGTCAAAGAGCACCAGAACAAAGCAATAAACTCAATGGATACATGGAATCCTAAAATCATGGACCATCCCCTTTGGTGTCCCAAGCTGTCACCTTTGGGATCGCCGTTTCCGGTCCATAATTGGTGCATACAACTCATAGATAGGATCTAGAACACAAATATACTCATGAAAACACATAAGGTTCAAATCTGAAAACATGGCACTCGGGCCCAAAGTGACAAGCATTAAGAACAACAAGTTGTAGCAAAGAAGATAAAAACCAATCTAGATGATAGGCAACATACCCCCAACAATCTGACGAACTATTACATGATTAAACTCATCCAATCCCTACCATCCCCTTTGCCTACAGCAGGGAATTACTCACATATGTGAAGAGAAGTCATGGAGGATGGATGGAGTGGTGATGGTGATGGCGATGGCGACGATCTCCCCTCTCCGGAGGCCAAATCAGCCTCCAGATTAGCCCTCCCGACTAAGAACAGAGGGTGGCGGCAGCTCCGCGACGGAAACTGGGAAAACGACTTCTGTTCTGGGGTTTTCTCGTCACGGGGATAAATAGGAGCCTCGGTAGGGCACCAGAGGAGGGGGGAGCAGCCCAGGAGGCCAGAGGGTGCGGCCCCACCCCTGGCCGCGCCAGGGGGGCGTCTGGGGTCCCCAGGGCTCCCCTCTGGTCCCACTTCTGGCTCCTGGCTCCATCGGGTGCGTGGATTTTCTGGTATTTTTCTGGGAATTTTCAGGGATGTCTAAAAATCCATTTTCCTGCACACAATAAAACCATACAGGCAGCTCTGCTGAAAACAGTGTTAGTCTGGGTTAGTTTCGTCCAAATCATGCAAGAATGAGGGCAAAACAATAGCAAAAGTGTTTGGAAAAGTAGATACGTTTGAGACGTATCAACGGCTCAGCTGAGATCGGCTTATGCACCACGCAGACATCATCTGGGTCCACTTAGGTAAACCGGCCGGGTTCACGATAGTGGTAGCCAACCCAGGTAGGCGGTTTTCTTGGACTAGATCGGCTATGAGGTAACAGTTGTGGTGAACATCCTCGCCGACACCCCTTGAATGGTGTCGAGGCCAAAGGCAGTAACTGATGGTCATGTGTGTGTAGCGGTACACCCCTGCAGGGTTAACAAAGCTATTCAAATAGCCGTGTCTGCGGTAAGGGACTGCTTGGAAAGCTTAGCTTGATTATTAGACAACTTGAACTGGATACTTACAAAACTTGCCAAGATAAGCGTGAGTGCTATGACGTGCTTTCTCCTGGGGAAGTCGAGGAAGGCACCATAGTGGTGTAATTGGTTGGAGACATGTAGTGGACTCGTGTACGCTTCTTACCTCAAGTATGGTACTCGTAGTTCAGGACTAGCTAAGTCAAAGCTAGCACTTCTTCTTATGAACCCCACCTCCCTTTGCCTTGATACATGTGCACGAGTAGTATAGTTCCTACGTAAGTCTTGCTGAGTACGACTTTGTACTCACGTTTGCTTATTCTATGTTTTAGATGAACCCACTGACCTCGAAGGTGGATTCTTCCTCTTGCTCGACGACTGAAGACCAAGCTAGTGTAGTCCCAGTCAGCAGACTGGTTCCCTCGTGGACGGCTTGTTTATAAATAAGGCTTCTCTAAGGCATTTGTTAAACTTGTCTTTACTCAGACCTATTTTGCTTCCGCATGTTTGATGTAATGTTGGATCATAGACTTGTGATCTCTGTGTGCACTCTGTAAGAGTTATCAATAAAGATGTTCACTTTGTAGAGAATTGCAATGATACCTGCTGTTCATACTAGACATGTGTGCTGCGTGTATGATTATGTCATGCATGTCTTAGTATGGGTTTTCGAGACCTTAGTTGTGATCTGGCTGGCGGTCTTTTATACACCAAGTGGACCTTAGATGTGCGCAGCTTGGGGCATCGCGATGCGATTGTTCGTGACTCCGTCACGTGCACACTTTGAGGTATGATCGAGCCCGCCCTAGACCCCGACTAAGTGATCGGGCTGGAGTAAGTCTATGTAAGGTTTATAATACAATCGATAGTATGGTTTAGGCGACTTGTCTATGAGTATGGGAGTTCACCACCCATATCATTTAGACTTGTGTGCGGACGATGAGGACCCATCTCAGTTGATCATCCGGCCTGGATGGGATGACCCTCACGTTCGATGCTTGCCGAGAACGTTTTGTGCTTGGCCTTGTCTGCTTAGACAAGTGGGTACGGTTCTCGGCTCTCCATATGAATTTGTTGTAGCGAGTCTTGCATACGCTAACCCCAGGTCCCGACAATCATCGTGTTACATCATTGCTATATCATATAGTGTGATAGCTTACTCCCGTGCATATCTTGTGAGACTAGTAGGGTATATTTCGTTGAGCCTCAAGGCAAGTGGTAAAAGTGGTAAAATTACAAAAAAAGAGGCAAGATTTTAAGCAAGAGCCAAAAGAGAAAGAATCACAAGGTTTTAAGCAAAAGAGAGAGTTCATGTAAAGAAATATTTGTGCCAAAGACACGTGGAAGGGAAAGCCTACACTTGCATGCATATAGGTTGGTGCCAAGTAGTGAATCGTTCCCTCTAGTGCAATCGAGCTAGTATCTCTCCTTGTGTTTGTGCAACACGAGCTTAGTCTTCGATAGGCCTTTATCTTGTATGCTCATTCCTTTGGTTGCACAAGCCACACTATCTTTGCACACGTGTTCTTTATTGCCCTCCTATATATTTGTGATCACCTGCTTTACATTTGGAATTCTTTGGATTTCTTTCAACTCTTACAATATCTTGGACTTAAAATTTCTTGCTTTTTGTGCAACTAACCCCTACCGAGCTCCACATAAGCCTTTGTGTGTAGGTGTGTATGTGGGAACGAGATTCAAACAAGGACACTTTCTTTACTACATGAAGCTATACATCACTCGATTCATTTCATCCTGGAGTAAGGTATCCTTGAGTTGGTCTCTCCCTTTTAGTCTCACATCTACCCCCTTGTTGTGATGGCTATGCAAGACCCTGCCTTGCTATATGGCGGCAATGGAAACTACTACGAGGCCTATACACACCATGATGATTGGAGAGCTCGATCACCTCCTCCAAGACAAGATGAAGACCCTCCCTCTATATGTTCCGAGCTCAACACCAACACCCGCACAATCTACTTCGACTACGATGACGACATTGAGCTCCATTTCTATGGTACTCATGACCCCGAGGAGTACCTTGAGTGGAAGGAGAAGATGGACAACTACTTCTTGCATCACCAAGTCCGCTATAAAGTGAAGCACGCCACAAGACACTTCTACGACTACGCGCACACTTGGTGGGTTCATAAACCTTCCACCTCGCGCTCGCGCAAGCATTGGTCAAGGTTGAAGAGATCTATCAGGCGAGAGTTTTTGCCCTCCACCCTCTCTGAAGAGCTTAGTCTCCAATTGGGGAAGATCACACAAGGATCCAAGCCACTCGATGAGTACTCTTGGAGATGAAGCAAGCCTTGAGAAGAGCCGGTGAGGATGACCCCATGTGGATGGAGTTCTACATCATTCGAGGCTTGAAGGACCCATCCCTCACCAAGGCCATGCTACTCCGGCGCCACAACTCCATCGATGACTTCTACGATGATGTTCTCATGGAGGCACGGTCCATCAAGGAGGCGGAGGCTACTAGTTCCCAAGTCCATTGCACACCGAACACACCTCAAGACGGTGAGCATGAGGATGATTTCACCAAGGTGGAGAGCTAGGATCAAGAATTCTCCTATGATGGAGGATATGTTGATATGAACGAGCATGGGATGTTCCCTTCAACCAAGGCGGCGATTGGAGTTGAGTATGGAGATGAGTGCACCTATGTTCCTCCTACACCCATATATGATAAGATACACCACATCCCATGTGATAGTGAGACACACCCACCCCACTTGAGTGAGAGTAACAAAATGAGTGAGTTGTGTTCCACCACCACAAATTAGAGTGAGTGCATTTACTTTAAGAGGATGATTGTGACCACCACTAGCCCCATATACGATGAGATGCCTCAATTACCATGTGAGGAGAGCCACCACCGCCACTTGAGTGACTCCACCATATGCGAGATTGAGTGCACCCACCTAGCGGGAGTGAGTGAGCCACCAAAAATGATGAGTGAGGAAGTTGATAGGTATCGTGAGGCCAATTTATTTTCTAACAACTTACCCTCCACTCCTATTGTGTCTTATCCTTTGGTGCTAGGTCTCCTATATGATGACGCTCCTATCTTCGACACGTGCCCCCCTCAAATGGAGGAGATGATGGCCTTGGAGGAACAAGATGCACCCACCACATGGTTCCATCTAGATGATGATGTTGACCACAAGTTGGTCTTTGCTACCTCACCTACACCACATGAGTGGATCTACAACGATGAAGATCTAGGTGATGATACCTCTCTTGTCCCTCTAGTGAACTTTGATTGCTTGCATGATGATGATCGCCCTATTGCCATGCTTCATACTTGTGTGCCCACTACATGCTTTCATAAGCCACCTATATATGATACATATGACGATGATCATGTAGGATACATTAGTTGTGATGACATCTTGCATAGGATATCTTGTGATAGTTACTTGGGTCACATCATGCTTGACACTATGCTTGATTTGTCATATGTTATGCATGAGATCTCCCATATTGTATCTTTGCAATCTCATCATAATAACTATGTCATGCCCATTAAAATAAATCCCATTTGTGAATATGGCATAGATGACAAATCCATGGTTATTGGCATTTGCTTTTCTAGTGATGATATTGATATGCTACCTTCGCACAAATTAAGCAATTCATCTCATATGCCATGCCATGACTTCTCTTTTGGTGTCACATGATTCCTTCTCATGTGTGCACATTATGCATCGCATGAATACAAATGTTTCAAATGTTTTGGGTGCACATACTTGCTTGCGTCTCCATTATGCTATCAACACAATAAAACCTCTCATGATGGATGACATGTTTCTATATCATTCATATAATTTCTTTGAGCATTGGATTTCATGTGCTAACCGATACACACACATGCACATCATGATGGATGATGTGTACATATACCACCTGCACACGTTGTTTCTTTTGTATCAATGTTGTGTAGGTCCTCACATCCACCCATCAACTTCATGATCGCACGAGTTGACGAAACGAACTCTTGAGAGAAATGAAGCTATGGGATCCTTTGGAGCACTAGTTCTCCACTCCTCTTTGCACAAGGACTTCGCGCATTCCTTCTACATGGATCTCACATGGATATGGGTTTTATACCACTTTTTACTCAATGCCCATTTTTTCATGTTCTCCTTGCATGTTATACTAGTTCCTCCTGATTTGACATGCTCGTGTGACACATGCTTGCATTTACACATGTTTCACCATCCTATGTCTTCTATGTGTACTTGCTTGCTTGGTGGAGATTCTCGCTCTTGTTGTCATGTTATTGGCGTAGCCCATGCTTTGCACATGCTATGTTTTTCTTGCCCCACAACTAGTTTTCATGTGAAGCATGCTTGTTTTCCTACCTTGCACCATATTCCTAGTGCCATGAGTATAAACATTAATGCACACTTTTATCCATGCACATTTATGACTAATGATCATATGCAAGTGAAGAGGCACGTTTACCATGCACAAAACTTGTTTCTCTAATCACTTTGCGTAGGTACCCATGTCTCTCTTTCAACTTAGGCAACACAAGAGTTGAAGATAAGAGCTGTTGAGGGCAAGGCCGAGGAGCCTCATCATCCTCCTCCTCCCCCACTTCGCCCATGGCACGCCCCATTTTGGTTTGACCTATATACTACCCTCCCATTACTATGGGCTATGCTTTATATCATATCTTGTGTGTCCCTTTTCATGTTCACTTTGCATGCTCGAATTCCCTTTATTCATGTACCATGCGTTTGTGACACGTTCTTAAACTTGAAAAGGTCATATGCTCTTTATCATCGCAATACATTCCTTATCCATGAGCATAGGCATTTTATTTGCAAATTTGTTGTGGTCTACCTAGATGACATGTTTATACCACATCAACTCATCACTTGTCATTCCAAGCATGTCCCATACATCCTAGACATGTGCAATAGTGGCCAATCCTTTCATCATCTTGGAACAACTCCATATGGCATATGCATTCTCATCATTTTCATACCTACTTGATATGCTCATGACATTGGAAGGACAAAACCATCACTACTAGGGAATAGCCTTTTAGTGGCGTCTTTTTTTTGCGTTTAGTGGCGCATTTCAAATGCGCCACTAACGACAAGCCACTAATAAGGCCTTAATAGTGGCGCATTTCAAATGCGCCACCCCTAAGAATCTTAGGCGTGGCGCATTTCAGGGGTGGCGCCACGCCTAAGATTCTTAGGGGTGGCGCATTTTGAAGATGCGCCACCATTAACTTTTTTTTGAATTTTGAATCTGGATCTGGATTACGATTTTTTTGCTCGTTTTTTTGCTCATTTTTTTCACGTTTTTTGTTTGAATGATTTGTCCCGTTCATCTAGCCACTCTTCTTGGTCATTTTTATTCTTAGTCTCGTTCATCTAACTTTTTTTGCTCAGGATGTAGGGCGCCATGGAGGAAGAGACGAGGAGGAGGAGGAGCAAAGAAAGGGGAGGAGGAACCATGAGGAGTAGGAGCCATGGAGGAGGGGACGAGGAAGAAGAAAGGGGAGGAGGAACCTTGGAGGATTAGGAGCCATGGAGGAGAGGAGGAGGAGGAAGAAGACCCGTGAAGGAGGGGGAAACTTGGAGGAGGAGGGGAGGATGAGGAGGAGGATGAGCCATGGAGGAGGGGCAGCAGACTTGGAGCCATGGAGGAGGGGAGAAGGAGGAGCCATGGAGGAGGGGAGGAGGAGGAGGGCGCCATGGAGAAGGTGCAGAGGAGGAGGAGATGGTGGAGAGAAGGATAAGAATGAAGAGGTAAGGAGGAGAAGGAAGCCAGACGGGTTATATATACCCTTATTAGTGGCGCATATAGCAAAATGCGCCACCCATAAGAACCTTAGGGGTGGCACACCTAGCAAAATGCGCCACTAATAAGGTTTGAATTTTTTTCACTTTTTTTGGCCTTCAGATCTTCAAACGCCCGTAACTTTTTTTCTGTTAGGTTTTTGAGGATTCTAAAAACGCCTTCAGATATTCCCATTTTACACAATTCTCGAGAGATTTTGCAAAAAAAAGTCGAAATTCATATTTGTAAATTTTCCTAACAACTAGACCACATATCACATGGGAAACTTATTTTCTTTTATTTTTTTGACATTTCTATCATTTTCTTTTATTTTTTTTCAAACTGAAAAGGCGGTCCACGGGGGGGGGGGGGGGGTGTATTTGTGTGTTGGGAATTTTCTGCTTATTAGTGGCGCATACGCTCTTAGGGGTGGCGCATTTTGGAAATGCGCCACCTATAAGGTTCTTAGGGGTGGCGCATTTTACCAAATGCGCCACGTATAAGCTCATCCAGGCTGGCCCACACTTAGGGGTGGCGCACTGGGAAATAATGCGCCACCCCTAAGGTCTTATGGGTGGCGCATTCTTTTCCAGTGCGCCACCCCTAACAGGTGGTGGCGCATGACTTTTTATATGCGCCACTAATAAGCTTTCCATGTATAGCTATTTCCCTAGTAGTGCATCCACCTATGACTTGATGTTACACAATGGTCGCACTCATAGCATTCTATACATGGGCACATTGCATATTTTCTCACCATATGATCTTCACGCTACCTTCTTGTGTGCATTATATGACATCGCTAACACTCATGCTATGCCCAAGTATTTGTTTCCTTTGCACCTTTTTCATGAATATCTAGGAGACAACTACTTGCTACAACATGTGGTGGATAAGAATGACACGACTCCTTCCGCTATACCACCCATGCTTTATCACTTTCATGGTGATGTGGTTTTGGATCAGTGGAAGGATCTTCCCCAAGGGGGGGGAGATGATGCGGAGCATCCAACGGACATCACCATGATATGGACCTCCTGCCAAAGGACACACGCATCGAGCATTCAAAGGTGAACTCTATCTTTTACGCGTGTCCTTTCAGCCCCCTCACGGATGGCATACTACTTGACCTTCCACTCCCGTGCATACTTAGGTTGAAGAACTACACGTGCATCGAGGAGGAGGTGAAGCGCCAGGGAACGACCACATCATCCGCGAGGGAAGCTTGGAAGAGAAGACGGAAGAGAGGAGAAGAATGTTTGATACAAGGGTAAGCCAATCCAGGAGAGAAGAAGATGCAAGTGCTCCTGATGTAAGGCCCGATATGCGGTACTGTTCCAGATCTAGATGTTTCCACCCAGATCCGGGGACGAATCACATATCGGTCCCACCGAAACATATGACACTTCCATATGCTCCGGATTTCCAACATGAGATCACAACATTACAGCTACATGGATACAACATCTCATACAATCGGCATACAACTGCCTTAATACATTACATCAGTGGAAGATACATGTCTGAGTACAGACTACATTCAAATGCCAAGTGGCAAAAGTAAAACACACCATTCCCGTAAGCACACGGGTCCAGGCTCTCCGCTGGGAGCCACCTAACTAGTCGTCGCTGAGTCTCCATGAAGGCGTCCAGAACAAGGGTCGTCGAGCTCCTCTGAAGTCCAAGATCGTTTGCATAACATGCGTAAAAGAGAAAACAAGAGGTGAGCTATATCAACAAGTCTTGTAACTAACTTCTCGCAGTAAGATGGGGAAGTGGTGAGGTTGCATTCGCACTAATAATATATTAGTGGCTAACAGTATATTTAGAGTATGATGAGAACCAAGCATTCGATGAGGAATCTCCTCCAACAAGTCTTGCTATCAGCTACCTACACAAACATAACACCTATCCTATCCTTGTCCTCCCCTTCATCACCCGATGAAGAAGAAGAAGTCAAGGCACACACACGTTGATCAAGTTATAGTTATGATTCGGTTGATGTTATCTATGAACAAGAAGTAGGTCCCAAGTCGTCCATAACCGTGGACACGTCTTCTCGAAAATATTTAACCCTGTAAGGGTGTACCAATTGCCCATTACAAGGCTCCGCACCCACGCCCATCTAACTCAGTTTCTACCCATCACAGGCAAGCATTTTATTTTTTAGTTCCAAGAGATCCGAAACGACAAGTCCCTCTAACTAAGAACGCACAAACCCGGGTGGCCCTCGGGGAGTCGACACCCAATCCAAGAGTCCTTCACACTCTCGGATCGCCTCTTCCGTCTCAATAGGGTTTGGGTTACCGGGACACCTCAGATGGGGCCGGGCCCTCGTCGGCCAAGGGTGGACAAACAAGGAAACCATGTCCTAACTGGTCCGGGTTGTTTTAAAGGATATCTTCTAGGAGCGACCCGACAGACATATATGCATGGTTTGCAAATGGTAAATCAGCTTGGGCCACCACTAGAAATGTTTGAAGCTAGGTAGGTAAGAAAAGGGGACCCCATAAAATCCCACACGCGGTTAGGCAAGCTCAGTCTTAGAACCAATACCCGGAACTCGGATCCTAGGTGACTCGAATGGAACAAAGCATCGGGCCGGGATAGCCTAGACTTTCCATCCTTCGTCGAGTATAGTCAACATTATAATAATCATATCATCCACAACAATATAATAATGTGATAGCCCAATCTAAGGAGTAAAAAGAGAACAGTTGATAGCATCCTAGCATGCATACTAAGCAGTGGCCGAGCAGCGAGCAATAGTAACATAGCCGAACAAGGTTTGTTGGGATGTGGGAGACATGGTTGTTTGGCTTTATTTGAGAGGCATGAATATGAAGTGGTAGTATCAAGAAATTGTTTTATCCTACACCTAGGAGTGAGTGAGATGAAAGTAATAAGCATGATATATGCTCCCCCTTAACTGATGAGAAGACGAAATCGAAGGTGTAGTCTATCGCAAGCTCGCATCGTCTCCGAGAGGTACCCGCGGAAGCACACAAGAAGGAAACACTGGAAAAGGCAATCGACGAGCAAGCATCTATTGCTACGAAGCAATCACGAGCAAACATCAACAAGAAGGCAACATGAGACAACGCACTACGGTATCACATCTATCATCGAGACCGGTTACTAACAGGTTAAGTGAGGTACACTTCACACGCGACGATACAACACATTTCGAATGGTTCAAGTTGTTTAGCTACGCAACATGAGAAAAAGTTGTTAACATGGCATCTCACACAAGAATGGCATGTCACGCAATCATGGCAAGAGGTGAAGCATAAATAAACTATCTAATTTAGTCACTTTAAGTGGGGGGGGGGGGGTAAAACCTATACATGACAACTATTACGGACCCCACGATAATTATTGAAATTGGTACTGTTATTCCCTAAACATATTTTTATTATTTTTATTAGAAAGAAAGAGCAGTATTTTCACAATCTAGACGAAGTTCTAATCAAGTTACATATAAAGCACACCCCAAACGGAGTTACGGTTAAAAAGTTATTAATTAAATAGTTTACGATGGCATGCGGTGTAAATAGCAGTTAAACAACATGTAAACAATCTGAAACATGGCAATGGAGCACATTTTATTAATCTACAAAAATTTCGAAACAAGTTTCATGTATTATACGTCGCGATCCGAGCTACCGTTAAAAAGATATCACCGTCGCAAAAATACTAAAGCAATCTGCGATTATTCTAACGAAAAAAATAACAACGCCTACTGGGCTGAAAGCAGAGCTACGGGACTAGTAGGGCGCGGGATAGCTAAACTTCGCACGTGCGCTACATAGCAGGCAAACTGGGCCAAGCCCATTTACTGAACAGGAAAAAAGGGCATGGGGATCTCACCAGTGTGGGCTGAGGCCAAAGACGCGGGGTGGGAGACGCATAGATCGGGCGCGCTCGGGGCGAAGGAGGTTTGCGGGCCAAGAGGCGGTCGTGGGCTGCTGGAGGCGCGCCGACCCAGGATGGCGGTTGGTGGCGGCTGGGTCGCGCTGGAGCATGCTGGCCCACGTGGCCGTCCACGCGAGCGGGTGGGAGAGTGAGGCAGGAGGAGCTCGCCTTGTCCCCGTCGGCTGCAGGAAGCGGCGGCGTAACGTTTACGCCGGTGATGAGGGGCGGCATCTGCGGCGCAGGTCACGGGAATGGACAGAGGGGGCATGGCGGCGACCGAATCTCGCCGTTGTCCGCTGGATCCGAGCGGGGGCGACGTCCCGAGGGAGGAACGGCGAAGCTTCGTGCTTGTCCCCATGGCGCGGCCGACGGCGGAGCTCGGTTCCTGGACAGGGCGAGAGGAGAGGAGGGAGGAGGCCGTGACCTCGGGGTACGCGGCGGCGAGGTCGCCCACTCGGGAGGAACTCGGGCAGTGGCGGGCAATCGGCCCAGATCGGGCCCGAACGGGCTCGGCGGTGGAGCTCCATGGCCCTGTGGGGCCCATAGTGGCCGGGAGAGCTGTTGGTGTGACGTGGAGGCTTCTAGAGCCACCGGCCTAGAGAGATCCAACGGCTTGGGAAGGTCTGCAACTAGGGTTTCGGGGAAGAGAGGAAAAATGGGGAGAATGTGTGTTTTGTGAGGGGGGTGGCTGCAATTTTTGTCTAGGGAAACCCTAGAAGGGCTAGGGGAGAGAGGTGGTCTATATATAGGGGCGGTTGGCTAGCAGGTTTACACAAATGCCATCGGGTTTTCTCTCTCGCGTCCGTTAATCCATGTTTCTGACCGCCGGGAGTCAATACGACCTCCGGTTCGGGAAAAATCTCGAACAACGCGCTCAGCGCGGCGAGCCCGTCAGTCCTACCTCACTTTGATGATATTCCGAGAATATTTTTCGGTGCCCAATAAAATAATCCATTTAATTATTAAATGGGGTTTTTCGTTCCAATGGCGATGGTTGGTCTTGTGCCGGAAGTTGCGACGGTGCTCGGGTGAAACCCGGTGTCGCAACGGTCGTGTGCCGTGGTGGAAAAGGGTCGGTCACGCATGCCGATACGAGAAGGAGGGGGAAACATATTCACCGATTAATAAATCTTCAAATAAAATACTGGAAACAACACAGGAAATCAGCAAAGCAACGCAACAAACAAATATTTTAATTAGGGTGAAAATCCCGGGCTTTCATAATACAATACCACCTACAAGGGATCTCGTCTCGAGATCCAGTACGATCCGGGGGAGAGGGGCGGAGAGAAAAGAGAGTCGACAATCTTCAACACCACCAACAATGGACTCTACTCCATGTGGAACGATGACCTCCGTCGAGAAACCTTACGCAGAGAGACGACAACGTCGAAAGACGGAGCCATCAAGAGATCAAAAGGAAGAACGACAATTCAAAGCGACGATCAAGGGAAGCACTCTCACCGAAATCGTGAGGATACTATGCAAAAGGAATGAAGTCAATGGACGACCAAGATGTGCACCAGAGTCGGATAGGCTAAAGGTAGTACAGGATTTGACAACATGAGATCGGAATCGAGACAATACGCTGCAAGCAAAGCATTGTAACGGTTCCGATACTCCACACACTCGAGATCCTAAAGCTTGAAACGGATAAGGCGAGAGTAAACAACTTACGACACTTGTCCTAACCAGATCAAGGTTAAGGAGTAAAAAGATTCCTACTCTCCGATTACTAACTTAGTGACTACAAAATAGTTTTTGTCTAGACCCGACTTCGGCCAGAAAAGGGATCCTACGGTCGATAAGGCTCTGATACAAAGTTTTAAGGCCCGATATGCAGTACTGTTCTAGATCTAGATGTTTCCACCCAAATCCTGGGATGAAGCACATATCGGTCCCACCGCGACATATGACACTGCCATATGCCCCGGATTTCCAACATGAGATCACAATATTACAACTACATGGATACAATATCTCATACAATCAGCAAAAAAACGCCTTAATACATTACGTCAACGGAAGATACATGTCTGAGTACATACTACATTCAAATGCCTAGTGGCAAAAGTAAAACACACCATTCCCGTAACCACACGGGTCCAGGCTCTCCGTCGGGATCCACCTAACTAGTGGTCGTCGAGTCTCCACGAAGGCGTCCAGAAGAAGGATCGTCGAGCTCCTCTGAACTCCAAGATCGTTTGCATAACGTGCGTAAAATATAAAAGAAGAGGTGATCTATATCAAAAAGTCTTGTAACTAACTTCTCACGGTAAGATGGGGGTAGTAGTGAGGTTTCAAACGCATTAGCAATATATGAGTGGCTAATGGTCTATTTAGAGTAAGATGAGAACCAAGCATTCGATGAGGAATCGCCTCCAACAAGTCTTGCTATCAGCTACCTACGCAAACATAACACCTATCATATCCTTTTCCTCCCCTTCATCACCCAATGAAGAAGAAGAAGTCAAGGCACACACACGTTGATCAATTTATAGTTATGATTCAGTTGATGTTATCTATGAACAAGACGTAGGTACCAAATCGTCCATAACTGTGGACACGACTTCTCGAAATTTTTTAACCCTGCAGGGGTGTACCAACTACCCATTACAAGGCTACGCACACACGCCCATCTCTCTCAGTTGCTACCCATCACAAGAAACCATTTTATGATTTAATTCCAAGAGATCTGAAATGACAAGTCCCTGTAACTAACAACGCACAAATCCGGGTGGCCCTCGAGGAGTTGACACCAAATCCAAGAGTCCTCCACACTCTCAGATCGGCTTCTTCCGTCTCAACAGAGTTTTGGTTACCGGGATACTTCACATGGGGCCGGGCCCTCGCCGGCCAAGGGTGGACCAACAAGGAAACCATGTCCTCACTGATCTGGGTTGTTTTAAAGGGTATCTACTAGGAGCGACCCGACAGACATATATGCATGGTTTGCAAATGGTAAATCAGCTTGGGACACCACTAGAAATGTTTGAAGCTAGGTAGGTAAGAAAAGGAGACCCCATAAAATCCCACAAGCTGTTAGGCACTCTCAGTCTTAAAACCAATACCCGAAACTCGGATCCTAGGTGACTCGAATGGAACAAAGCGTCGAGGCGGGATAGCCTAGACTTTCCATCGTCGAGTATAGTCAACATTATAATAATCATATCATCCACAACAATATAATAATGTGATATCCCAAACTAAGGAGTAACAAGAGAACAATTGATAGCATCCTAGCATGCATACTAAGCAGTGGCTGAGCAACGAGCAATAGTAACATAGCCGGACAAGGTTTTTTGGGATGTGGGGGACATGGCTGTTTGGGTTTATTTGAGAGGCATGAATATGAAGTGGTAGGAACAAGCAATCGTTTTATCCTACACCTAGGCGCGACTCAGCTAAAATTAATAAGCATGATATATGCTCCCCCTCACCCGATGAGAAGACAAAACCGAAGGTGTAGTTGATCTTAAGCTCGCATCATCTCCAAGAGGTACCCGCGGAAGCACACAAGAAGGAACCACTGGAAAAGGCAATCGACGAGAAAGCATATTTTACTATGAAGCAATCACGATCAAGCATCAACAAGAAGGCAACATCAGACAATGCACTACGGTATCGGATCTATCGTCGAGAGCGGTTACTAATAGGTTAAGTGAGGTACACGTCACACACGACGATACCGCACATTCAGAATGGTTCAAGTTGTTTAGCTACGCAACATGAGAAAAGGTTGTTAACATGTCATCCCACTGAAGCATGGCATGTCACGCAATCATGGCAAGAGGAGAAGCATAAATAAACTATGTAATTTAGTCACTTTAAATGGGGGGGGGTAAACATATACATGGCAACTATTATGGACCCCACGATAATTATTGAATTTGGTACTGTTCTTCCCTAAGCATAATTTTACTATTTTTATTAGCAAGCAAGAGCAACATTTTCACAATGTACACGAAGTTCTAGTCAAGTAACATATAAAGAACACTCCAAACGGAGTTACGGTTATAAATTTATTAATTAAACAGTTTACGGTGACATGTGGTGTAAATAGCAGTTAAAGAACATGTAAATAATCTCAAACATGGCAAAAGAAACATTTTATTAATCTACACAAAATTCTAAACAAGTTTCATGTATTATACGTCGCGATTCGAGTTACCGTTAAAAAGATATCGCCGTCGCAAAAATACTAAAGCAAACTGCAATTATTCTAACGGAAAAAATTAGAGCTACGGGGTCTAAACCAGTAGGCCACGAGATAGCTAAACTTCGCACATGCGCTACATAGTAGGCAAACTGGGCCAACCCCATTTACTGAACAGGAAAAAAAGGGCATGGGGCTCTCACCAGTGCGGGCTGAGGCCCAAGACGCGGGGTGGGCGACGCATAGATCGAGCGCGCTCGGGGCGAAGGAGGTTTGCGGGCCAAGAGGCGGTCCTGGGCTGCTGGAGGCGCGCCGGACGAGGATGGCGGTTGGTGGCGCCTGGGACACGCTGGAGCAGGCCGGCCCATGTGGCCATCCACGCGAGCGGGCGGGCGAGCGAGGCAGGAGGAGCTCGCCTCATCCCCGTCGGCTGCAGGCAGCGGCGGCGTGGCGTTGACGCCGGTGGCGAGGGGCAGCCTCCAGTGGCGCAGGTCACGGGGATGGACAGAGGGGGCATGGCGATGACCGGATCTCGCCAGTGTCCGCTGGATAAGGGCGGGGGCGACGTCCCAAGGGCGGCGTGGCGAAGCTTCATGCTCGTCCTCATGGTGCGGCCGACGGCGGGGCTCGGTTCTTGGACAGTACGAGAGGAGAGGAGGGAGGAGGCCGTGACCTCGGGGTGCGCGCCGGCGCGGTGCCGGCGGCTCGCCGAAGTTGCTGCCACTGTCGTGGTCGCCGGATCGAGAGGAACTCGGGCAGCGGCGGGCAATCGGCCCAGATCGGGCCCGAATGTGCTCGACGGCGGAGCTTGTCGGGACTCGGGGTTAGCGTATGCAAGCCTCGCTAAAACACAATCATATGGAGAACCGAGAACCATACCCACTTGTCTAAGCAGACAAGGCCAAGCACAGAACGTTCTCGGAAAGCATCGAACGTGAGGGGCATCCCATCCAGGCCGGATGATCAACTGAAATGGGCCCTCATTGTCCGCACACAAGTCTAAATGATATGGGTGGTGAACTCCCATACTCATAGACAAGTCGCCTCAACCATACTATCGATTGTATTATAACCCTTACATAGACTTACTCCAGCCCGGTCACTTAGTCGGGGTCTAGGGCGGGCTCGATCATACATCAAAGTGTGCACGAGATAGAGTCTCGAACAATCGCATCGCGATGCCCCAAGCTGCGCACATCTAAGGGCCACTTGGTGTATAAAAGACCGCCAGCCAGATCACAACTAAGGTCTCGAAAACCCATACTAAGACATGCATGTTATAAACATACACACAACACACATGCCTTGTATGAACAGCAGGTATCATTGCAATTCTCTACAAAGTATACATCTTTATTAAATAACTCTTGCAGAGTGCACACAGAGATCACAAGCATGTGATCCAACGTTACAACAGCCAAGCAGAAGCAAGTAGGTCTGAGTACAGACAAGTTCAACAAATGGCTTAGAGAAGCCTTTATCTAAAAACAAGCCCTCCACGAGGGAACCAGTCGTCTGACTGGGACTACACTAGCTTGGTCTTGGTCTGAGTCTTCATCCTTCGAGCTTCAAGTAGAAGCCACCATCGGGGTCGGTGGGTTCATCTAAAACATAGATTAAGCAAACGTGAGTACAAAATCGTACTCAGCAAGACTTACATAGGAACTATACTACTCATGCATATGTATCAAGGTAAAGGGAGGTGGGGTTTCACATGCTGAAGTGCCAGCTTTGACTTGGCTAGTCCTGAACTACGAGTACCAGACTTTTGAGGTAAGAAGCGTACACGAGTCCACTACATCTCTTCAACCAATTACACCACTATGGTTACTTCCTCGACTTCCCCACGAGAAGCACACCATAACACTCACGCTTATCTTGCGAGTTTTAGAAGTATCCAGTTCAAGTTGTCTAATAATCAAGCTAAGCTTTCCAAGCAGTCCTTAACCGCGGACGCGGCTATTCGAATAGTTTTGTTAACCCTGCACGGGTGTACCGCTAAAACACGTGCCATCAGTTACCGCCTTTTGCGTGTCACCGTTCAAGAGATGACAGCGAGGATGCCACCACAACCGTTACCTCATAGCCGATCTAGTCCATGAAATCCGCCTATCTGGGTTGTCTGCCACTATCGTGAACCCGGACGGTTTACCGAAGTGGACCCAGACGATGTGTGCGTGGTGCAAAAGCCGGTCTCGGATGAGTCGTTCTCCCACTTGGCTACCAGGCCACAATACCTACAGAAATCCGAACTACTGCGACATCTGGACATCGAAGGGGATGAGTTAGTAAGCCGAGAGGGGTCAGTGAGCCCAATGTGTGGTTGAACTCTTCATCTTGGATCACCAGACAAGAACTCGTACTAGGGCGTTGTTCAACAAGACAACCCACTGTGTACTCCTACACAGCCTCTCATCGTTCACCTTGTATTAGGGTGGATTCACCAACACGTTTCACTTTCATCAACACCATGTTTGTCATCATCCCGACTCACATCATAAGCAACCTCATGGTATCATACTAAGCATGCAATAAGCGATAACATTTGCAGGGGCCACATGATATCAACCAACTCCTACATCTGCTAGGATTGTGGTTTGCTTACTACTGTGACAAGATGATAGGTCATGAAAAAGACATGGGTTCAACTATGCGATAGAAACGTTATCATGGTGATCATCCTAAACAATGCATAAGCGAGACATGAGAGGGAAGTGGGATTTTATCGACATGATCAATGGGGGTTTGCTTGCCTTGCTGACGAGGTTTCGATAACGGAGTCTTCAACGAAGGGGGTGATCTCGAGCTCCGGATCCACTTCTATCAGCAACACGACAATCATAGGATCAACATAATGTACAATGCACAATCACATGAATAAGATTGTAATGGTGATGTTCAAGGTACTGATGTGTTGAGCATTCTATTTAAAAGGAGTATATTGCATTTTAATGCAAATTCAAACTCCAGTTGATTTATCGATGAATTTCAAATGCATTTGAATGCATGAAAATTCATTTGAATTTGTTGATCATGAAGTGATGTGGTATAGTTGAAGTAAAGCTTCTGAGGTGTGGATGAAACCATTGGAATTAAGGGTGTTGCAAAATCATTTGCAAAATCACCCCAAATTTGAATTTGAAAAGGATCCATATGCATGTTTGCTACTGTTCACCCTTTTTAAAATGGTCAAACATGAAAAAAAATTGCATATTCTTATTTGCTATATTTGGAGTCGGGATGAATTAATTATGAATTTCCAAAGTTTATTGCATTTTCTGGAATTTCTCTGATTTATTAAATGATTTAATTGGTTTACTGCGTCAGCGTTGCGCCATCATGGCGTCAGCAGGGGGCTTTGACCCCGGTCAAACTGACCAGTGGTCCAGGGCTGTCAGCCTCACATCTAATTTCCCTGTTAGATTAATCTAACAGAGAGGATTAGAGGGGGCTGGGCCCACCTGTAAGTGACCCAGGGGGGTGGATTAGGTGCTAATCACCCCGGCCACGTCGGACCTACCGGCGGCTAGCCGCCGGTGACCAGAAACGCGGCGGCGCCGCTTGGGATTGCGCATCCGGCCACCATCTGGCACGCTGCGACCACCAAAAGGCGGCCCGTGCACGCCCGCTTCACCCAGCACCAACGGCGAGGCTCGGGAGGGGTCGGAGCCGCGCCGGCGTCGAGATTTGCGGCGATGGAGCTACGGCTGCGAGTTGGTTTTCGTTACAAGTCGCGAAAAGGAGCGGGGTTAGGCTGGTTCGAAGCAGTGGAGAACGGGGATCACGGTGCGCGCGCTGGTGCAAGATGGAGCTCACGAGAACGAGCTTGGGCTCATCCATGGCGGAGGCCGAGCTCGGCTCTCATCGCAGTCGACGGAGGGGGCCCAAATTAAACACGGGGTTTGGGGGTTTTTGAAGAGGGGCTCACCCCGAGGTGATTGTTGAAGACGGCGCGGTCGGAGAGGCAACAATGGCGACGAATTTGACGGTGATCTTCTCGGCGTCCGGCGAGAACTCGAGGAAGAATCCGGCGGCTTGGGGTCGAATTGGCTCGCGATCTTCCGCGCGGTGATGAAGACGAAGGCGGCGAGGAGGAAGGACAGCTTGGTGCGGCCTGGAGGTGACGATGGCCACGCGTTCTTCACGGCATGGCGACGGCGGCGCTCGGGTCGTCGTCGGGTTCGTCGCAGGAGCGAGAGGGAGAGGCTCTGGAGGGGAGGAATGGAGGCGTGGCACTCGGGTGCGTCTCCAGGTGCGCGTAGAAGGGTCGAGGAGGGCAGGTGGACGCTGGGGAGACGACGCCGTGCCCGGCTGTCTCGGTGGCATTCCACCGATCAGCTTGGAGGCGCGGGGAGGAAGACGACAGGGGAGGGGTCCAGGTGGGCTGGACTGGGCCAGAAGAGGTGGGCCTCGCCTGTGGCGCCAGGTAAGCTCTCTGCTTTCTTTCTTTTTATTATTTCTGCAATATGTTTGACCTAGCTAATAAAAATAGCTAGGCATTTTATAAAATGCCACAATTTTTTTTATGGCCTCATAAAATAGAGAGCTAGCCACTTATAAAATTTGAGCATTTTTGAAATTCAAATAATTTGAAATTCAAATCAAATAGGGTTTTATTTAATTTCCAAAGCCACTGTTTGAATATTAGAAAATTCCATGAGCATGGGATTGCTCCCAAACCATTTTTAAAATGATCAGTACCATTTATAGGAATTCTCCAAACATTCAAATGATTTTTGGAAAAAGATTTTTATCTGGCCATTTGATTTAATTTCTCAGGGCTTTTCTTTTCCCCATTTTTGAAATTTTCTTTTTGAATTTTTGCATGATGCAAGGTAGCACTTGATCCTAGCAACAACCTAACTTGGGAATATGACAGAGCTCCACGGCCCTGCGGGGCCCAGAGTGGCCGGGAAAGCTGTTGGGGTGACGTGGAGGCCTCCAGAGCCACCGATCTGGAGATCCAACGGCTTGGGAAGGTTTGGAACTAGGGTTTCGGGGATGAGAGGAAAAAATGGGGCCGATCTGAGTTTTGTGAGGGGGGTGGCTGCAATTTTGGTCTAGGGAAACCCTAGAAGGGCTAGGGGAGAGAGGTGGTCTATATTTAGGGGTGGTTGGCTGGTAGGTTTATTCAAATGCCCTCCGGTTTTCTCTCTCACGTCATGTACTCCACGTTTCTGACCATCGAGAGTCGATACGACCTCCCATTCGGGCGAAATCTTGAACCACGTGCTCAGCGCGGCCAGCCCGTCAGTCCTAGCTCACTTCGATGACGTTCCGAGAACATTTTTCGGTGCCCAATAAAATAATCCATTTAATTATTAAATTGGGTTTTTCGTTCCGATGGCGATGGCTGGTCTTGCGCCGGAAGTTGCGACGGTGCTCGGGTGAAACCCGGTGTCGCAACGGTCATGTGCCGTGGTGGAAAATGGTCGGTCACGCATGCCGGTACGAGAAGGAGGGGGAAACTATTCACCGATTAATAAATCGGCGAAGCAAATACTGCAAACAATACAGGAAATCAACAAAGCAACGCAACAAACAATTTTTTTTAATTAGGGTGAAAATCCCGGGCTGCTACACCTGACCACCCTGGGTGCCCGGTCTCCTGGACCCCCGGGTGCCCGGTCCCTCCTCGGCCGAAGCCCGAGACCTACTGACCAGCCCGGGTGCCCGGTCACCCGTACCCCCGGGTTCCTAGTCTCCCATACCCCGGGTGCCCGGTCTAAAGACCCCGGGTGCCCGGTCCCTCACATCCTGATCTGGGAAAATGCCCCATGTACCCCTCTCTCCCCACTTAGACTATATATACTCCACCCCACCTCCATTCTAGGGTAAGCTAAGAATATATCGAGATTTGAGAGAGCTTAGCTCTTATTCCCCCATGGGGATTTGATCTCCTTGAGAACCTCTCTCAATCCTACCTTCCTCTCCCTAGTCATAGAAGGAGAGGCACCAATCCTAGTAGTAGAAGGAGAGGGATCAATCTAGCTACCGCTTGTCTGGATGTATGGATCTTTTTATGTGTGGATTTGGTGTGTGGATTTGAGTTCGCTTTGTTTGGATCTTATTCCCCTTCCTCTCTTTGTGTTCTTCTTGAGTTGCATCTTTCCCACCTCCAAGTTGTGAAAGATTGGGCCAATCCATAGGCTTCCCTACATTACATTCTTTATACACAATGCATTCCCCTAGGTCCTTAACAAGGCGAAGTTTTATGTGTTCGACTCACACAATACCACTAGGAAAATAACAACACAACTTACATATCAAACAACACGTGTTACTTCAACATCATATGACTACTAACAACTAGACTTCTCCCATGTCCTCAAGAACTAAAGTAACTACTCACAAGACATAAAAGAGATCATGATAAGTGCTGATAAATAGATGATAAACTATCTGGACATAACAATATTTGTCCAACAAAACTCAGTAGCATTCACCAAAAAGGAGTAATCAACACCGGTAGAGTAGAGAGGATAGATAGTACGGATTACAACACAAGTTGCAATTGTGAGATGAGATAGGATGAAGATGGTGCTGATGTTGGGGATGATGTTGATGATAATCTCGATGATGCCCATGACGATGGTGATGATCTCCCCTTCCCGGAGGTGTTCTCCCAGGCGGAATCTGACCGTCGGAGATGTCTTTTCTTCTCTGTAGGTTTCCGCCACAGAGCGGCGACGGAACTCGCGAAACTCCTCCTCTTTTAGGGGTTTCGGATCAAGAGGGATATATAGGCCAAAGGGGGTGCGCCCCTGGTGGGGGCAGCGCCAGGGGGCCGCCTGGGCACCTGGTGGCCCCCCTCTGGCTCCTTTTTGGCGAAGCTTCATTATTCTTCTGGAAAATATCCTCCCTCGATTTTCAGCACATTTGGAGATGTTCTGTTTCAGTAACTCAATGTCTACTTTTCTCCGATGAATCCCGCGTCTACTGTTTCGGCATCGGAAAGTTGCAAACCGTGTAAAACAAGCCAAAAGAACATAAGAACAACATCATAACATGAAATATATCAATGAATAGGGGTGAATTACATATAAAATAATGATGCATTTTGGCTATATCAGGAGTCGAGAGAAGACGAAGCCACATGAGAAGAAGCCGAGGTACCCTTGATCTTCTAGATCTACGAATGCTCGTGTCCTCCCAGTACGGGTCCAGTCGATTACCACCAGCATCAAAAGCATGAACGGTGAGAGTATCCTCCCCATCAAACCGACAACAAAGGCTATCTCCATCACGCAAATTCAGCCGGCGAGAAAATGGCCTCCAACCGGACCCCAAGAAAATCAAGAAGGAGCTGTGAACCTCAAGCTCTACCCATAAAGGAGACCGAGAACACCCTTGAAACCGAAGCCAAAGACCTTTCACATTGAGTTTAGAAACAATAAAAGCAAAAGAAAATGGAAGCTGGATTCGGGTAGCAGTCCGGCTAACAACACGGAGAAGGAAATCATAGCGCTAGACACCCTCATCCACAGAGGAAGGAGGAGGCGCCATTACAGCCCCTCCACGCCCATGACGGGAAGAGCGAGGCGGGCGACCACCACAACCACGCCGACCACGACCTCGGCCAGCCACGCCAGCAGAAGAGATAACTATACAACCATCATGCTTGCACGACATATCGAAGGGAAGAAGAAGAAGAAGATGGGATAAGAGCAAGTGTCGAATATGAGCAAAAAACAATAGGTATTTATAGCACAAGCCAAGGGCAAGCAAGGAAAATATGCAAAAACCCAAGCGGCGTTTTCATTTCCCGTCATTCCAATTTCTCTCTGACAAAATTTTGACCATATTTCAGAAATTTAATCCCATCGGGAGCGCCCTGTATTTGCTAAAAAACAAAGCAAGGACCAAAAGCTTAGAGGAAATGAGTAGTTACTCCCCTGCATCAAGAACAAGTGCATCTATAGAGTTCGGGTGCTCTCTTACCGAGCAGACTATGACGTGCTCGAGTGCTCACTCGCACCATCAAGAACAAGTGCATCTACAGAGTTCGTGTGCTCCCTCACCCAGCAGAGTATGACGTGCTCGAGTGCTCACTCACACTAGCAAGGACTAATGCTTCTATAGATTTAGGGTGCTTCCTCGCCTAGAAGATGACGAAGTGCTCGAGTGGCTACTCGCATACGGAGGACAGTCCACCCAGGCTATCGAGAGCTCCATGGGTCATTGTGCTACTAGCTCACTCGACGACCATCCGAGTGGGGACATGTCTTATTGACTCCTCGCCCGAGCTCGCAAATGCTCCGCGAGTGACTACTGTTAGCCCACATGATTTGTTTTCCAACTGGGTGCACCACTAATTAGGCTTCGCGCCTCTATAAAAAATGATGCCTAGGTGGCGACACACTGCACCCCAGATGTCGTGCTAGCTTAGCGCATAGGTAAGACCCCGCTGCGCAGTCGGCCGGGTCGGGACTTTCCACAACGCGACTTCAGTCTTGATGTTTTCCATGCGCTTGCATGAAGAGAGTTGAGACAATAACGGATGAGTTAAGGCTATTTCCTGAGACCGGCGGCATAGATCCTGCAAGACCTGCAGTGGCATGGACTTTTCTAGACACCGGTTGTTTTCCAAATTCGTGTCAAGGGACACGGGCTTGATTGGGTTACTGAGGTGTTTGCCACTAGCGCAATTCTCCAAGGCTCGACCAGTCAACTACCTTGGGCCCTTTCAGCTTATCATCCCTTGAATTAAAACATTTCTTATGGCTAACAGCCGACGACTCGCAGCGGCGCTGGACGCATGAAGACACGTGATTATGGATTCGAGTCCCTGGGCGACTCTTCGAGTCCCCTAGGCACTCGGGGTCTACTGACGAGGGGGTGACCCCACGACTCCTACATATGAGGGTACCTGGTGCATATCAAGACAGGAGACCCGCTGGAAGGCTCAACCGGTCCACGACTGGCCCACTCGAGGCACCGACGTAGGAGTCCTTGACGACTATGGAAGCTACAACTTGGCATCCAAGACAGAACTTAGATTAGGAAACTATCTTTGTAACCCTAGATGGACCTCCTTGTGACCCAACCTAGAATATAAAGGCTAGGAGAGGGGACATCTAGCGCATCGAATATCCAACCAACACCTCTGGTCCCGAGCAGGAAGTAGGGGTTTCACCGATCGAGGGCTCTGAACCTGGGTAAATCCCTGTCTCATGTTAACCGACGAGTATCGCCAACCTGCACATCTCCTCTACGATCTAACCCAGGGTTCCTAACCATGGGATTTTCCGAGGTCAATCTTCGTCAAATACGAAGAATGAAGTCATAAGAAAGGAAGCCCTCATCCATAGAAGGAGCAACCGTACTCACCGATGTACCACCACGCCCTCGCCGGCATCGCATGGCACGAGGAGTACGGGAACCACGGCCACGACGGCCACGGCCCGAAGCACCACGAGGACGTCACGTAGGATTCATGGAAAGGAAGTAGTGGTGCAAAGAAAGAAAGGAGGATGATCTAAGGATTGGAACACATCAGCCCATATTTATACACCATCTCGGGAAAAAAGGGCAACTCCCAAGAGAAGCACGAAATGGCACAGCGGAATAGTATTAAAAACCGACGCATGCAAACCCGCAGATTCCAAGGCAGCGCACCTCTCCACCTCAAGCAATATTTAATGCGATCAAACGCGCCTCCCCATACGGCCTTGGAAACCCAACAGACGACACGAGAGCATATTCAAATGAGGCGTCACCCAAAGTGTCATCATCAGTGTCAAATAGATGCGACGGTCCACAACCCACCCTGTCATATCTTCTGTCAGCAGAGTAACATCATTACAACACCTCATGCCATGGCAACACATACGGGATGGAGATGCCTGTTCAGATAGTTTGACAAGGGAAAGAGGCCTTACAATCTTATGTCCTTATAATTTTTTGATTACATAAAAAAACTCCCTCCCATCGGGAGCATCCTGCCACAATTACACGGAACAAAGGTAGCACAGTCTAAAAACTCGAGGGTACGAGTGGTTACTCCCCTCTCGCAAAACTAAAATGCATACAAAGGGTTTGAGTACTCACTCGCCGATACCACAAAGTGCTCGAGTAATCACTCGCACAGAGCAGCAAGACCTGAAGAATCGTGCAAACGGATCCTGATCAAGCACTCGAACGTTCTACGAGCATTTCTACACATCGGCCTGCTCGATGAACTCCCGGGAAAGTGCTTTGAATATCGGTTCCTCGCCTGAGTACTCGGACGCTCCGCGAGCGCATACACTATTAGCTCACTCGATTGTGTTCCAAGTGGGTGCACCCAATTATGGCACACGCCCCTATAGCGATCGCCTGGGCTGCGATACGCTGCACCCCAGATGCCGCGCAGACTTGAGCGTAGGTAAGACCCTGCTGCACAGACGTCCAGGCCAGCACTTGCCACTGCGCGACTCCACTCCCGATTGTTCCATGTGTGGTGCATGATTGGAATTTAACCACTAACAAACGCATTAAGGTTGTATTCAGTACTCTAACTGGCGGCATTGATCATGTAAGACCTACACCGGCCTGGACCTTGCTTGACATCAGTTATATCCATGCTTGTGTGGAGGGACACAAGCTAGGCCAGCACTTGCCACTGCACGACTTCACTCCCGATTGTTCCATGTGTGGTGCATGATTGGAATTTAACCACTAACAAACGCATTAAGGTTGTATTCAGTACTCTAACTGGCGGCATTGATCATGTAAGACCTACACCGGCCTGGACCTTGCTTGACATCAGTTATATCCATGCTTGTGTGGAGGGACACAAGCTTGATTGGGAAACTGTGGTATTTTCCTCTAGCGCAATTCACCAGGACTTGACTAGTCGAGTACCTTGGGACCTGTTAGCTTATATCCCCTCGCAAAAAAAACTATCACTCACGGATTAACGGCAAAGACTCGCATCTACTATGGATGACTACGGTTTTGGGTCCCTGCGTGACTCTTCGAGTCCCCTAGGCACTCGAGGACTACTGACGAGGGGGTGACCCCACGACTCCTACGGATGAGGGTACCTAGTGCGTATCAAGACCCGAGGCCCGCTAGAAGGTTCGGCTGGATAGGGCTCGGCCCACCCGAAACAACGACACAAGGACTCCACGGCAACACGACGACCAAGACTTGAGGGCTAAGACTATCTAGATTAGATCACTGCCCTTGTAAACCTAGACGGACTCCTAGAGACCTAGCCTAGTATATAAATGCTGGAAGAGGGGACATCTAGGACATCGAATCTCACCGCAACAATCTTGGTCTAGAGCAGGTTGGAATCACGATATCGGTGGCCCCGCTATCATCAATCGCCGAACCGATGACTCGAGAGAGGTTCGGTCCACTCGAAGACATCAATATCATCACAAGCTTCTCCGCCTCGCAACCAGACGCACCCGATCGACAAACAAGACGATCTCAGGCCTTCAGGGGCTATCAAAGCTACGCTCAACACTTAAAAAACCACAGATCCAAAAGACAATCTCAAGCCGTAGTCGCAGAACCGCAGATGTTTGCACTCCATACACCAGGGATCCAAATCGAGATCTCATTCGACCAAGCACCCACAACCACACCGTCCCTCTTCAACAGTCGAGCACCCTCAAAAGCAATGGCTCCTAGTGACGACTCGGTATCCCGACCAAGCGAGTGGTGGGATCCCGACAGAAGGCCAGATGAGTTTTCCAAGACAATCCGAGACCACATGATCCACGATGGAATTGAGCTAGATCCCAGATTCCACTCCCGCTCAAAGGATCAGTCGAGAAAAGCACGAATCATCAGAAAAAAGAGACGCTACAACCCATACAACCTTACAGCTAGGGAGCAACTGGACGCGGTGTGCATGATCCTATGTTTTGAAGACGAAGAAGGTTGGCTTAGGTCGAGTCACATACTCGGCGACTGTCGACTTTTCACCGAGCTCTCCAACAGACTTAGGGAGGAAAAATAGCGTCAAGCCAAAAAGACTCGCAGAACAGTACCAGCACCAGCACCCAGCACGGAAGACTACTACTCGCCAGCTCAAGGACAGATACGTATGATCCAAGAAGGGCACTCGTCAAAAGAGAATGAAGAAGTGAACGCCCTCCAAACTTACACGGCAGCCACAATAAAAGAAATGTACTACCTTTGCGACTCGAAAGTCAGCATAACCTCGCAAAAGGACCACCCCTGGCAATTCCAAGACAAGGTTATGTTCCACTAGCCCTCAAATCCCAGATAGGAGGCTACGACATACTGCGAGTGTTCATGGATGGAGGAAGCAGCATGAACATTATCTTCGCTGATACCTTGCAAAAAATGTCAATTCCTCGTTCGGTATGGAAAAAGTCAGACGTCACCCTCTACGACATAGTACCCGACAAAGCAGCCTCCAAACTAGGACGGATCAAACCGGATGTAATATTCGGAAACAAGGGAAACTTTAGCAGAGAGATCCTCAACTTCGAAGTGGAAGACTAGAACTCCCAATACCACGCTATACTTGGTCGACCAGCCTTCGTCCAATTCATTGTCGTGCCACACTACGCATACCTCAAGCTGAAGATGCCAGGACACGAGGGGGTCGTCACAGGCCACGGTTGCTTCGTTAAGTCAGATCAATGCGACCGCGATTTCTACCAAGTATGTGATACAATCGGAGAACAACATGAGTTAGAAGAAATAGCAATGGTGGTAGAGAGAAGGGTCTTCCCACTCGCCAGTCGCATTGAGATGAAGGAAATTATCCGAGACTTCAGTGTCGAAAGCGACACCGTCACTGATCAGGTGCACCCGACGGATCCAGAGAAGACGGTGCGAATCTATGCCCACCTACTCGAAGAACAGACGACCGCCCTACCCGCCTTTATTCGTCAAGAATGGAGCATCTTCGCCTGGTGTCCAACCGATATGCCCGGAATACCAAGAGAATTCGCAGAGCATGCACTACAGATCTACCCAAACACCAAGCCGGTAAAACATGCGCTATGATGATTCTCCGAGCCAAAATTCAGGTCCATCGGGGAAGAGATCAACCGACTACTCGAAGAAAAATTCATCCGAGAAACCAAGAAGGCAACATGGGTCTCAAACCCAGTACTAGTGCCAAAGAATGACACCGACGTGCTACGCATGTGCGTCGACGATGGGCCCGTCAACAAACACCGTCCAAAAGATCACTTCCCCCTACCTAGGATCGATAAGATCATCGACTCCACCGCAGGGTGTGATCTCCTATCCTTCCTCGACGCATATTCAGGTTACAACCACATCATAATGAAGGAAGAAGACGAAGAACACCCCTCGTTCATCACCCCATATGGCGTGTTCTGTTACATGACTATGCCTTCCAGGTTGAAGAACGCTGGAGCAACATACTAACGGATGATGCAACCGTGTCTAAAAGAACATATCCGCAGAAATGTACAAGTCTACGTAGACAACATTGTCATCAAAACCTACAAAGCAGACACACTACTCGACAACCTCCGAGAAACATTCGGCGCACTTAACCACTACATAATCGAGCTCAACCCAAAGAAGTGTGTATTCGGTGTCCCCGCCGAAAAACTTTTAGGGTACATGGTATCTACTCGAGGAATCAAAGCCAATCCAGAAAAAGTCCTGGCACTTGAAAAAATGCAGGAAAGCATCAAGATAAAAGTGTGCAACAGCTCACCGGACGCTCACAGCCTGGAGAAATTTCATCAGCAGGCTCGGAGAAAGGACCCTGCCATTCTACCAGTTGCTCAAGATAGCGGCAAGTTCGAGTGGACCGAAGAAGACCGGGCCGCATTCGCGGATCTGAAGAAAACACTCTCAACCCCGCCGATCTTAGCGGTGCCCAAGGAGCGAGAACCTTTGTATCTATACATTGTGACTTGGAGCAATGTAGTCAGCACAACTCTCGTTGTCGAATGCACCAAGGAAGGGAAGGTACAAGAGATTAAGAGACCAATCTATTACCTTAGCGAGGTCCTCACGCGGTCTCAACAAAGATACCCACACTACCAGAAACTCGTGTACACTGTTGTCATGACATCGCGCAAAGTGTCACACTACTTCGACGAGCACCAAATCACAATGGTGAGATGCGCCCCACTCTCGGACATCCTTAAAAACTCAGGCGCTACTAGATGAGTCGCATAGTGGAACATCGAGCTCAGCCCCCGCGACCTATAGTTCAGGCACCCTACTTCATTCAAGGCCCAAGTCCTCCCATATTTCCTGGTCGAGTGGATCGAAGTACAGTCCCCCGGACCAACGGACCTGTTCTTCGACGGGTCAAAAATAAAGCAAGGTGCAGGAGTTGTGCTAATCTCCCCAAAGAAGAAAAACTCAAATACATACTCCAGATCAACTTCGAAAAAACATCCAACAACAAAGAGAAATAAGGGGCCCTCCTCCATGGAATGCGCATGGCAAAAGCTTGAAGTGCCACCCGCCTAATTATCTATGGTGATTCAAACCTTGTCGTACAGCAGACAATGAAAGATTTTTAAGCAATCGCAGGTAACATGTCAGCATGCGAACTTTACGGCATACTTGAAGGAGAGTTCGACGGATGTCAGCTCAACTATGGTACCCGACCCAACAACACAGAAGCACAGGAGCTCGCAAATATGGGATCGACCCGAGGACCAATCCCCCAGGTATCTTCCTCGAAAGCATAGAACAAAGGTCGATCAAGACTAGAAAAACCGAAAAACCGGCATGCACGATGGCCGAGAAGGGAGCCGAGCCAGAGAAAGTCGCAGCTGCAAACCAAGCAAGCAACAAAGAAGAAGACAACACAGTTGCCGAACAAGATGATACAACACCCGAAGGGCCAGCATGGACAAAGCCTTTCCTCAAATACCCGATTCACGGTACCTTGCCACAAGACGGAGCCGAGGCACGTTGTATCAGCCGATGGTCCAAGGCCTTCACCATAATCAACAAGAAACTCTACAAGCGCAACATCTCTGAGGTGCTTCAAAAGTGCATCGATGAGGAAGATGGAAAGGAAATACTACTCGAGATCCAGGAAGGAATCTGCAGTATCACACAAGTAGCCGCACCCTCGTAGCCCAGGCCTTCTGAGAAGGGTTTTATTGGCCAACTGCAATGGGAAACGCTAAAGACATTGTGCGGCGTTGCTTTGCCTGCCAAAAATACGCAAGAAAAGCTCATGCACCTGCATCAGAGCTAAAACCAATACCACTATCTTGGCCCTTCGCTACCTGGGTGTAACGGCCCAAAACTGACAAAATCCAAAAAAAATTGCATTTCTATTTTTCCATTTGGAATGAAAATTTGCAACTTTATTCTTTGCAATAATCCATGTGACAAAAAATGCCAAATCATTTTTCATGTCATGTAAAGGGATTATTTTGAATTCTCTCATTTCTCCCTTTGCTGGTCTTTGACAATTTTCCCAAGCCTCATCTTTTCTCCCCTAAGCAAGATAGTTTGGAAATCATCATGTTTTGCCATGATGAAATCCTCTGCAAAATCCCAAGATTTTTCGCCCTCCAAGAAAATGGGGTTGTAGTTCAAATGGCCTTTTAATTAATTCAAAAGCCATTTGAAATACTTAGACATGTTGGACCCATTTGTTTTCTAAAAATCCTATAAATTATGAGGTTTCATAATCATATTTTTATAGGATTTTGAAAAGCCTTTTGCTATTTCTTTTTCCCCTTTACTCTACTGTCTTTTTTTTAATATTAAAAATGCAGAAAAGGGCAAGGGAGCACTCGGGCCTTCTCCTCTCTCTCCAGCCCAACTTCTCCTCTCTTTCAGCCCAGCCCAGCCCGTGCCTCTATCTTTTTTTTTTCTCTCCTCTCTTCTTTTTCTATCACGTGGAGGTCCCCCTCTCTCTCTCACACTGTGGCCATGGAGGATGGGGTGGAGCCCTCCCGGCAGCCTCCTCTCCCCTCCCCTTATAGCTGACCCCTCTCCCGAACCCTAGCCTCTCTCCCTCTCCCCGCCGCCACCATCTCCTCCCCTCTCTTTTCCTTCCTCCTCTTCTTCTCTTGCAGCCCGCCATGGACAGGAGGTCCATGGATCAAGCCCCTGCCAACGATCATCGTCTCCGTCGACGAGGTCTTCGTCCCTGAAGCCGTGTATGTATCTGTAAGAAAGCAGCCGAGGCCGGCGTGCCTCTAGCGCAAGACGGCGTCGTCTTCGTCTTCTTCCTGTGATGGCCATGTCGTCGGTTGCTCCCGAGTCGTCATCGTCGTCGTCAAGCCGCCGCGTCCCCGAGCCTGGTCGCCTCTTGCAGCCACCCCCCCCTGTGAGCTGCGCTCCTCCTCCCCGTTTCCCGTTGTCCTGCGTAGCAACGTCTTGCTTCCGTGCGTCCCTAGTTTTCCTCCGCCGTAGCCGTCGATGGAAGTTCAGAGAGCAAGTTACGTTATATTCAGTTTTGGTGCAGTGAGCGCTCAGGAGATGCTTCTTTGCGTTTTCGTTTTGTTCCATGTCGAGTGCGATTGGGTGGCGCAGTGGCTTGGGCACCTGGATTGCAACCGGGAGGTCTTGGTATCAAATCCCAGCCATGTCCAGGCAAGGCGCCCCTTTTTTTATTTTCTTTTGCCCGTGCAACCTCTGAATCTTCAGGTTCAGAGTTTCAGTTAGCCGCGTAGTTTAGTTTATTTCCTGTCGCGCTATGTAACTGACGTGATTCAGCAGCCTAGCGTAGTGGTGTGGTCACCTTGCTTCCATTCGAGAGGTGCAGGGATCGAATCCCTCCTCGGATGATTTGTTCCACCTTTTTCTTTTGTTTTTCTGCAGCGCCTCTCAGTGGGCTGGGCCCAGCAATTCTTCTCGCCCGTGGGCGCCAAATAGGCCACCCCACGCATCAACTCGGGCCTCTGTTGCCGAAGGAAGCCCAACATGGGCGTTTCCCTCCTTTTTCTTTTCTGGAATTAATTGAAACCTTTTTGAATTTATCCAAATCTGTTCCATTTTGCTTTTGCGTGTATGGTGTGCATCCTTGCTCCAAATAAGTCATGTCATACATGGTTTTGGGGTAGAATTCCGTGAGGAATTACATGGTGCTGCTCAATTTTTCATTTGAGCTTACATTATTTTGGTGATGGTGTATTCCTCGCACCTACCCCCCCCCCCCCCCCCCTCACGATGATACACGGGTGCAATTCCCCGTTCTTTTCGTTGCCTCGTGTTCCATACATGCAAATGCTCCACCTTGGCATATTGTTTCCATATATGTTTGAGTTGGTTCCATGTAGCTTGTGTGATGTCAACTGTAAGGCCTGATATGCGGTACTGTTCTAGATCTAGGTGTATCCACCCAGATCCGGGGACGAAGCACATATCGGTCCCACCGCGACATATGACGAAGTCATATGCCCCGGATTTCCAACATGATATCACAACATTACAGATACAGGATACAAAATCTCATACAATCGGCATACAACTGCCTCAAATATAATACAACAGCGGAAGATACATGTCTGAGTACAGACTACAACCAAAAGCCTAATGGCAAAGAGAAAACAACGATCCCATAACCACACGGGTCCAGGCCCTCCGCCGGGATCCGCCTAACTAGTCGTCGTCGAGTCTCCACGTGAAACGTCGATCACCATACCTGTTGTCGATCAGAACCCTGAAAAGAGTTTGGGGGTAGTATCATGAGTAGAGAGGTACTCAGCATCCAACTGTAGTGGTCATCTGACCCATCAAGGACTTCATCACTCGTCATTCTAGGACAACTAGTAGTTTACGGTAAGGAAGGGGTAATTGGTGAGGTTGCTTCCGCACTAGCATTTATGAAGTGGCTAACGATCTAGAGAGTAAGGTAAGAAGCCAAGCATTCGATGAGGAATCGCCTCCAACAAGTCTTGCTATCAACTACTTACGCAAACATAACACCTATCCTATCCTTGTCCTCCTCTTCGCATCCCGACGTAGAAGAAGCAATCAAGGCACACACACACGTTGATCAAGTTATATTAAGATTATCTCGGTTGTTGTTGTCTACGAACAAGGAGTAGGTCTCAAGTCGTCCATAACCGTGGACACCGCTTCTCGAAAAGATTTAACCCTGCAGGAGGGCTCAGCTGCGGCGAGCGCAGTTGCTGCCGGCGGCGGCCTCGGGTGCCCACGGGAGGAGACGGCGGTTGGTGGAGCTCCAGGGGTGACGTGGCACATCCAGGGCCGTCAGATCGGCCGATCTGACGGTCCAGAACTTATTGGGCTGGATCCTAGATCTAGGAGCTAGGGTTTGCTGCGAAAATTGGGGTATTTGGGGCCAGATCTGGGGCTGGTGGCTGCCTAGGGAAACCCTAGGTGGGTGGGAGTGTGGTGGTCTTTATATAGCCCCGGTGGCTGGCAGTTTGCAAAAACATCATCTGTTTTTCTCTCGCGAGCGCGGTGCTCGCGTTTCTGACCGCCGGGGGTCCGCAGTATCTCCGATTCGGGTAAAACTTTGAACTGCGCGATCGGTGCGTCGAGCCGGAGGCGTTCACCTGGCGCTGGAACCGTTCCGAAAACACTTTCCGGCGCGCTATAAAAATATCCCGTTTAATTATTAAACGAGGTTTTTCGTTCCGTTGGCTGCGGCTGGTCTCGTGCGGTTTTCGTGACGGTGATCGGGTGAAAGCCGGTGTCGCAAAGGTCGAGTGTCAAGGTGGCAAGGGTCGGTCTCCGTCCGGTACGAGATAAGAGGGGGAAGATAATCGCCGATCGATAAATCGGGGATGCAAACACCGCAAACAAATCAGACAATCAAACAATTCACACAGAAAAAAAAATTAATTTTTGCAAAAACCGGGCTGTTACATCAACTGCCTTTTCCACCGTCGAGAGATGCTTGCATATTCATCGGTGGTGTCTGTGAATCTTTGTATGTTGTTGATCACTCCATGACCAACAACTTGTCGCACCCCTCACTGTGATGTTGTACACTTGTTCCATAGGTGATACAACATCACTTCCCCTCCTTCGTTGGCACTCATCTCTTGTTTCGAGCATCGTAGATCTTGCGATGACTGTAGTTTTCGGAAGTAGCGTTGTCCCTCTCTTTATTTTATTGTTTGCAGTAGAATGCATTAGGTGCATCATACACCATGCCATGTCTTTGCATCTATGATTATGTTAAGGAATCCCATCTTGAGGTTATCCTCGTGTGTCGGTAATTCTTGTTGATATTATTTTCTAGTCTTTTGCACATGCCATGATCATGCATCATAATAATTATAACATAAGGATTCTTCGGATCCGTAACTCACCAACGTAATGCATATGAAGGTTGTCGGTAGCATAGCACCATTGCTTCCCGATGCTTCTTTTAAACTTGCTCGTTCTTATATTCGTGCCATTATATTAAAATGACACACATCATACTTGACCATGCTTGTTTGTTTATTGCTTTCTCGTGATTGTTCCGTAGTGATAGTGTATCTCCGTTGATTTCATTTCCAGTGTTTACTTCTTTTGTGCTCCCGATGCGAGCTTGTGATCAACTACACCTTCGGAACCCGACTTATCAACAGGCAAGGACCATACATTACTTATGATCCATTCTATTTCAACCAGCGGTTTGCATGCTAGTCTAGGTTAGGTTCTATGTTTGATCCTACCACATGTTTATAGCCTTTTTCAAACCGATACAGCCATGTCCCCTCCCAGCAAACCTTGTACTGCTATGTTACTATTGCTCGTTGCTCAGCCCCTGCTTAGTATGCATGCTTAGGATGCTACGATGTTACTCTTTTACTCCTGGGTTTGGGATATCACGTTATTATATTGTTGTTGATGATATGTTTATTATAATGTTGACTATATTCGACGAAGGATGGAAGGTCTAGGCTATCCCGCCCCGACGCTTTGTTCCATTCGAGTCACCTAGGATCCGAGTTCCGGGTATTGGTTTTAAGACTGAGCGTGCCTAATCGCGTGTGGGATTTTATGGGGTCCCCTTTTCTTACCTACCTAGCTTCAAACATTTCTAGAGGTGGCCCAAGCTGATTTACCATTTGAAACCGTGTGCGTACTAGTCTGTAGCCAGTGGTTTTAAAACAACTCGGGCCAGCAGAGACAAAGTTCCTTTGTTGGTCCACACTGGTGAGCTAGGGAAGTCCCCTGATATATAGGTGAGACTAGACCCGACCTTGGCCATACGGAAGAGTCCGATCCGAGAGCGTGGCCAGCTTTTGGATTGGGTGTCGACTCCCCAGGGGCCACCCGGTTTTGTTCGTTGTTAGTTAGAGGGACCTGTCGTTTCGGATCTCTTGGAACTAAATCATAAAATGGTTGCCTGTGATGGGTAGCAACTGAGAGAGATGGGCGAGCATGCGACGCCTCGTAATGGGCACTTGGTACACCCCTGCAGGGTTAATTCTTTTCGAGAAGCCGTGTCCACGGTTATGGACGACTTGAGACCTACTCCTTGTTCATAGACAACAACAACTGAGATAATCTTAATATAACTTCATCAACGTGTGTGTGCCTTGACTGCTTCTTCTTCGTCGGGATGCGAAGAGGAGGACAAGGATAGGATAGGTGTTATGTTTGCGTAGTAGTTGATAGCAGACTTGTTGGAGGCGATTCCTCATCGAATGCTTGGCTTCTTATCTTACTCTCTAGATCGTTAGCCACTTCATAAATTCTAGTGCGGCAGCAACTTCACCATTACCCCATCCTTACCGTAAACTACTAGTTGTCCTAGAATGACGAGTGATGAAGCCCTTGCTGGGCCAGATGACCACTACAGTTGGATGCTGAGTACTTCTGTACTCATGATACTACCCCCAAACTCTTTTCAGGCTTCTTGATCGACAACAGGTATGGTGATCGACGTTTCACGTGGAGACTCAACGACGACTAGTTAGGCGGATCCAGGCGAAGGGCCTGGACCTGTGCGGTTATGGGGATCGATATTTTTCTCTTTGCCACTAGGCATTTGCTTGTAGTCTGTACTCAGACATGTATCTTCCGCTGTTGTATTGTATTAAGGAAGTTGTATGCCGATTGTATGAGATGTTGTATCCTTGTATCTGTAATGTTGTGATATCATGTTGGAAATCCGGGGCATATGGCTATGTCATATGTCGTGGTGGGACCGATATGTGCTTCGTCCCCGGATCTGGATGGAAACATCTAGATCTGGAACAGTACCGCATATCGGTCCTTACAACTTGGTATCAGAGCCTTACCGACCGTAGGATCCCTTCTCTGGCCGAAGTCGAGTCTAGATACAAATTATTTTGTAATTACTAAGTTAGTTATCGGAGAGTAGGATTCTTTTTACTACTTATCCCCTCCCTCTGGTAAGGAAGTGTGACGTAATGATTTTCTCCTTTAACTTATCCTCTTCAAAACCAAATTTAGGTTCTCGTTTAGGAGATTTCAGTCGGACCAATACTTTATCAGCAGCGGGTTGGTCGGCGTACTTCGAACTGGCTGAGCATGGCTCGTGGGCTTGTCGCTCTACATCGACAAATGCGCGGCCCGTGTGAAACAGCGAACCGGGTTGCCTGGTTATTATCCAACTAATGGATTCTGAACCTCCCGCTTTGACTGTCCCCCTTTGTCCGCTTGAGTCAGCACTGTGTGTGGATCCTCCTCTTTCCCGTCTCGTTGTCCAGGTTATCGCACCTTCCTGAGTGATGTTATTGTAGAAATGCTGGTATGGTATTGTTTCGATTCGGATTCTCGTTTTCGTGGCATCCAGTAGTACCTAGGTAATCTTCTAAGGAAACCTCGAGTTTCTTTCCCCGAGTGGAATCAGTTTTGTTGTGATATCCCTCGTTAAATCCGAGCTTGCTCTCGATTAGTTTCCCGCGCCTTCGGAAGTTTTTTCTTCGATATCGGCCTCTCCAAGCAGGTTGGATCCTGATGGAGCAAACATTATTGTCACGATGAGCGAAGCCTGTGTTGGTGGTGTCGGGAAGTTTCATTCGTTCGATCGATCTTCCTTCTTGCAACTTCTCGGTCCCTTCCCCCGGGGTTATGCCGGATCTCAGGACGAGATCCTCTGTTGGTGGTGGCGAGTTGTAACAACCCAAAACTGACAAAATCCAAAAAAAATTGCATTTTTATTTTTCCATTTGGAATGAAAATTTGCAACTTTATTCTTTTCAATAATCCATGTGACAAAAAATGCCAAATCATTTTTCATGTCATGTAAAGGGATTATTTTGAATTCTCTCCTTTCTCCCTTTGCTGGTCTTTGACAATTTTCCCAAGCCTCATCTTTTCTCCCCTAAGCAAGATACTTTGGAAATCATCATGTTTTTTGATGATGAAATCCTCTGCAAAATCCCAAGATTTTTTGCCCTCCAAGAAAATGGGGTTGCAGTTCAAATGGCCTTTTAATTAATTCAAAAGCCATTTGAAATACTTAAACATGTTGGACCCATTTGTTTTCTAAAAATCCTATAAATCATGAGGTTTCATAATCATATTTTTATAGGATTTCGAAAAGCCTTTTGCTATTTCTTTTTCCCCTTTACTCTGCTGTCTTTTTTTTCAATATTAAAAATGCAGAAACGGGCAAGGGAGCACTCGGGCCTTCTCCTCTCTCTCCAGCCCAACGCGACATATGACAATGCCATATGCCCTAGATTTCTAACATCATATCACAACATTACAGCTACAAGGATACAACATCTCATACAATCGCATACAACAGCCTTAATACAATACATCAGCGGAAGATACATGTCTCAGTACAAACTACAATCATATGCCTAGTGGCAAAGGTAAAACACACCATTCCCGTAACCACACGGGTCCAGGCTCTCCGCTGGGATCCGCCTAACTAGTCGTCGTCGAGTCTCCACGAAAGCATCCAGAAGAAGGATCGTTGAGCTCCTATGAAGTCCAAGATCGTTTTCTTACGTGCGTAAAAGATAAAAGAAGGGGTGAGCTATATCAACAAGTCTTGTAACTAACTTCTCATGGTAAGATAGGGGTAGTGGTGAGGTTGCAGTCGCACTAGCAATATATGAGTGGCTAACAATCTATTTTAGAGTAAGATGAGAACCAAGCATTCAATGAGGAATCGACTCCAAAAAGTTTTGAGCTACTTGCGCAAACATAACACATATTCTATCCTTTTCCTCCCCTTCATCACCCGATGAAGAAGAAGCAGTCAAGGCACACACACGTTGATCAAGTTATAGTTATGATTTAGTTGATGTTATCTATGAACAAGACGTAGGTTCCAAGTCGTCCATAACCGTGGACACGGCTTCTCAAAAAGATTTAACCCTGCAGGGGTGTACCAACTGCCCATTACAAGGCTCCGCACGAAGGCCCATATCTCTCAGTTGCTACCCATCACATACAACCATTTTATGATTTAGTTCCGAGAGATCCGAAACGACAGGTCCCTCTAGCTAACAACGAACAAATCCGGGTGGCCCCTGGGCAGTCGACATCTAGTTCAGGAGCCGACCGCGCTCTCGATCTGGTCTCTACCGTATGCCTCAGGTTTGGGTCGCTGGTAAATTCTCACATGAGGCTGGGTCCTTAGCCGGACAGGTTGGAACAACAGGGAAACCATGTCCCCGCTGGCCCTGGTTGGTGTAAAGGATGTCTGCTAGGAGCAACCCGACAGACATATATGCATGGTTCGCAAATGGTAAATCAGCTTGAGCCACCACTATAAATGTTTGAAGCTAGGTAGGTAAGAAAAGGAGACCCCATAGTATCCCACACACGGTTAGGGATGCTCAGTCTTAGAACTCGGAGCCTAGCCCTTCCATCCTTCGTCGAATATAGTCAACATTATAATATTTATATCATCCACTACAATATAATAATATGATAGCACAAACCAAGGAGTAACAGGAGGTAACAGTTGATAGCATCCTAGCAAGCATACTAAGCAGTGGCTGAGCAGCGAGCAATAGTAACATAGCCGAACAAGGTTTGCTGGGATGTGGAGGACATGGCTGTTTGGGTTTATTTGAGAGGCATGAATATGAAGTGGTAGGATCAAGAAATCGTTCTATTCTACACCTAGGCGTGAGTGAGCTGAAAGTTATAAGCATGATGTATGCTCCCCCTTACCCGATGAGAAGACGAAACCGAAGGTGTAGTCGATCGCAAGCTTGCAACGTCTCCGAGAATAACCGCAGGAGCACACAAGAAGGAAACACTGGAAAAGGAAATCGACGAGCAAGAATATATTACTACGAAACAATCACGAGAAAGCATCATCAAGAAGGAAACACAAGACAACGCACTATGGCATCCCATCTATCATCGACAGCGGTTACTAACAGGTTAAGTGAGGTACTCGTCACACGTGACGATACCGCACATTTAGAAAGGTTATTAATATGGTATCTCACTAAAGCATGGCATATCACACAATCATGGCAATAGGTGAAGCATAAATAAACTATATAATCTAGTCACTTTCAGTGGGGGGGGGTAAAACCTATACATGGCAACTATTACGGCCCCCACAATAATTATTGCATTTGTTACTGTTCTGTCCTAAACCATATTTTAGGTTGGTTAACAACAGAAAACAACAGTACAATCATAAAGTACATGAAATTCTAGTCAAGTTACATATAAAGAACATTTTAAACGGAGCAACGGTTAAAAAGTTATGGCATCTTACATTTAAAGTGGCAAGCAGTGTAAATAGCTGTGAAACAACATGTAGACAAGCTCAAACATGGAAAAGGGCAACATTTTATTCACCTACGCTCAAAACGGAGAACCTTTCATGTAGAAAGTGTCTCCATCCGAGCTATCGGTGAAAATATGTCGTCTTTTCAAAAATCTTATGTTTTATTGTATTTATTAATTGGCAAAAACAGCTAAATGTTTACTGGGCCGAATCTGCGACCGTTGGGCCTAACCGGGGTGAGAGCTGGATAATACATCTCGCCTCAGCCGGCAAACTGTACTCGGCCGAGCCCATTTGCACAGGAGAAAAATAAAGAAAAAAAGGGAGGTCGGGCGCTGACCTAGTGGGCCTGGCCCATGGAGCAGTGGGCGGCGAATAGGCGCGCCTCACTTGGGGCGAGAGCAGCATTGCAGGCCGGGGAGTGGCTGGGCCACACAGGCGCGCCGGCCCACCATGGGAGGGCGACCAAGCGACCGTCATGCTCGTGCTCGTCTCAACCTGCGGATGCAGGGGCGGCGCCGGTTGACGCAGGGCGAGCTGTGGCGTGGTCCGGCGAGGTTGGGGGAACGGCGCAGCGGTCGTGGGGCTGCCGGATCTGGCGGTGTGGGGTGGTGGCAAGCCTGCGGCCACCGGAGGCGAGGTCCAAGGGCGGGGCGGGGAGGTCCGAGCTCGGGCATCCATGGCGTTCGGGTGTTCAGCTCCTGCTGGAAATGAAGAGAGGGAGGAGGTTGAGAGAGAGGAGGGAGAAAAGGAGAGGAGAACGGGCGCGCGGCTCACCGGGCGGCGCTGCGATGCGATGGCTCGCAGTCCAGCGCGGGAGGCGGAGGTGGGACGAGCAGGGGAAAGAGGATCCCTCCATGGGAGTAGCTCGGGGAGAGGAGGCCGGATCTGGTGACATGGCTCACCCTGAGCCATCCGATCCGAATCGGATGGATCAGAACGAGGGCGGTTGGATCTGGGTGGTTCTTCATGTGGCGGCGGGGGGAGAGGCTAGCTGTGAAAATTCAGGGAGACTAGGGCTAGGGTTTGTCTAGATTTAGAAGGGGGCTTGTCCATTTATAGTAGGTGGCTTTTAGGGAGGATTTTTGGGCCACAAATAGCCCGTTTCGGGTCCGGTTTTTAGGTGGGATAGCACACGAAGATAAGAGGGGGATCCGGGGGTCTAGTTATGAGCGCATGCGTTATTTTATAAATACGGCACATGAATTACACCGGCTACTATGCCTGGCACATCCAGTCGATCACCCGCTAAACGAAGCCGAAATCACACGAGAATCGAAACACATCGTCGCAACACGATAACCACGTCGTCTACAACGTTTAATGCCAAAAGAGAACGTGATGACCTCCCGATAAATAACCCATTTAAATATAAATGGGGGTTTTCGCACCGATGGTGATGGCTGGTCTTGTGCTGAAAGTCGCGACAGTGATCAGGTGAAACCTGGTGTCGCAAAAAGGTGGTGCACCATTTGGGAAAAAAGGTCGCTCGCGCATCCGATCGAGAAGGAGGGGGAAATATAATCACCAATTAATAAATTGGTGAAGAAAACACTACAAACAATACGGGCAAACAATAAAATAACACAACAAACCATTTTTTTTAATTTAGTTGAAAATCCCGGGCTGTTACAGCACACCTCGTTCATCACCCCTTATGGCGTATTCTTCTACAGGACAATGCCATTCGTCCTGAAAAACGGTGGAGACACATACCAATGGATGATGAAAGCGTGCCTAAGGGACCAAATCGGCAGACACGTGCAAGTTTACGTAGATGACATCCTCATCAAAATATACAACGCAAACACGTTACTTGACGACCTCCGAGAGACCTTCACAACGCTCAACAGGTACATTATCAAGCTTAATCCGTAGAAGTGCGTGGTCGGCGTCCCAGCCGAAAAACTACTCGGGTAGATGGTCTCTGCCTCAGGAGTCAAAGACAACCCAGAAAAAGTCCAAGCACTCGCCAGGATGCAGCAACCACTAAACATAAAAGGCATACAACAGCTCACTGGCGACTCGCAACCTTGAGTCGCTTCATCAACATGCTAGGAGAAAGGACCCTGCCTTTCTACCAACTTCTCAGGAAAGGAGGCAAGTTTGAATGGACCGAAGAAGCTCGAAACGCATTCGAGGACCTACAGAAGACACGCTCGACACGGCCCATCCTGGTAGTACCCAAGGAACGAGAACCCCTATACCTCTACATAGCAGCATGGAGCAGCATAGTCAACACCGCACTCGTTGTCGAGCGCATGGAAGAAGGAAAAATACAAGGCATACAAAGGCCAATCTACTACCTCAGCGAGGTCCTCACAAAATCTCAGCAGAGGTACCCGCACTACCAGAAGCTCGTCTACACCATCGTCATGACGTCATAAAAACTAACACACTACGTCGAGGAGCACCCAATCATACTAGTGAGAAGCACACCACTCTCGGACATCCTCAACAACCCAGGAGCGACGGGTTGAGAACTCAGCCCTCGTGACCTACAATTCAGACACCCAACGGCGATCAAAGCACATGTCCTCCCAGACTTCATGGTCGAGTGGATGGAGGTACAAACACCGGGCCCTCCACACATCTCCAGCTCATGGAATATGTTCTTCAACGGATCAAAAAGACACCAATGAGCTGGAGCAGGTGTAGTACTAATCTCACCCAAGGGAGAAAAGCTCAGATATGTGCTCCAGATCAACTTCGAGAAGTGTAACAACCCAGATTTCACAAAAATTAAAAATTTTGTTTTCGGTGTGAATTTTTTGATTTTCTGATTTGCTTGCGGTGTTTGCATCCCCTATTTATCGATCGGTGCTTATTTTCCCCCCTCTTATCTCATACCGGACGGAGACTCAACGACGACTAGTTAGGTGGATCCCAGCGGAGAGCCTGGACCCGTGTGGTTGCGGGAATGGTGTGTTTTACCTTTGCCACTAGGCATCTGATTGTAGTCTGTACTCAGACATGTATCTTCCGCTGATGTATTGTATTAAGGCAGTTGTATGCCGATTGTATGAGATGTTGTATCCATGTAGTTGTAATGTTGTGATATCATGTTGGAAATCCGGGGCATATGGCATTGTCATATGTCGCGGTGGGACCGATATGTGCTTTGTCCCTGGATCTAGATGGAAACATCTAGATCTGGAATAGTACCGCATATCGGGCCTTACAACTTGGTATTAGAGCCTTACCGACCGTAGGATCCCTTCTCTGGCCGAAGTCGAGTCTAGATCAAAACTATTTTGTAGTTATTAAGTTAGTTATCGGAGAGTAGGATTCTTTTTCCTCCTTACCCATGCTCTGGTTAGGACAAGTGTCGTAAGTGTTTTAATTCTCGTCTTACCCCCTTCAAACTCTAGGATCTCGAGTGTGTGGAGTGTCGGAACCGTTACAATGCCTTGCTTGCAACGTATTGTCTCGATTCTGATATAAGGTTTGGGAAGTCCTGTAGTACCTTTAGTTCTTCCGACTATGGGTAAACATCTTGGTCGTCTGTTGACTTCAGTCCTCTTGCCCAGTATCCTTACGATTACAGTGAGAAGGCTTCCCTTGATAGTCTCTTTCAACTGTCGTTCCTTCTTTTTCCCCCTGATGGTTTCGTTTTCCTACGTTGCCGTCCGCGCTACGGAAATCTTCTCGATGGAACTTCATCATTTGACATGGAGTAGAGTCCCTTCTTGGTGGTGTTGAAGATTTTCGACTCTCTTTTCTCTCCCCTCCTCTCCCCCGGATCGTCCAGGATATCGGGACGAGATCCCTTGTTGGTGGTGTTGTATTGTAACAGCCCAGATTTCACAAAAAATATTTTTTTATTATTTTCGGTGTGAATTGTTTGATTGTCTGATTTGTTTGCGGTGTTTGCATCCCCGATTTATTGATTGGCGATTATTTTCCCCCCTCTTATATCGTACCGGACGGAGACTCGACGACGACTAGTTAGGTGGATCCCGGCGGAGAGCCTGGACCCGTGTGGTAGCGGGAATGGTGTGTTTTACCTTTGCCACTAGGCATCTTATTGTAGTCTGTACTCAGACATGTATCTTCCACTGATGTATTATATTATGGCAGTTGTATGCCGATTGTATGAGATGTTGTATCCATGTAGATGTAATGTTGTGATATCATGTTGGAAATCTGGGGCATATAGCATTGTCATATGTCGCGGTGGGACCAATATGTTCTTCGTCCCTGGATCTTGATGCAAACATCTAGATCTGGAATAGTACCGCATATCGGGCCTTACAAGAAGGCATCAAACAATGAAGCGGAATACGAGGCACTCCTCCATGGCATGCACATGGTAAAAGCCTGCGGTGACACTCGACTCATAATCTACGTCGACTCCAACCTCATTGTCCAACAAGCAATGAGAGACTGCAAAGCAGTCCCAGATAACATGTCAGCATAGCAGAATCTTTATAACACTCTAGAAGGAGAGTTCGATGGGTGCAAGTTCAACTATGTCACTAGGGCAAATAACACAGAAGAGGACGTGCTCGAAACCTTGCATCAACCCGAGGAACAATACCCCCTGGCGTTTTCCTCGAAAGCATCAACCAAAGATTAATAAAAATCTAAAGCACTAGAGTCAGCAGTGATCCCGAAAGCCAGAAACGGAAATGCACCAGCACAAGTAGAAGCAGCGGACCAAGCCAATGGTGAAGAAGGCAACAACGTAGACGAGGAGGAAGAGCAGGCTGTACCCCAAGGCCCGTCCTGGACAAGACCTTTCCTCAAATATCTGATACACGGCAGCCTGCCGCAAGACGTCACAGAAGCTCGGCGCATCAGCCGATGATCCAAGGCGTTCACCATAATCAAGGGGCAGCTCTACAAGCACAACATCTCTCAAGTGCTCCAAAAGTGCATAAAGGAAGAAGATGGCAAGGCACTACTACTCGAGATCCACGAAGGAGTTTGCGGACACCACGCGAGAAGCCTCGCTCTAGAGGCTAAAGCCTTCCGAGCAGGTTTTTACTAGCCAACTGCAATGCGAAACGTAGAAGACATCGTGCTACGCTGCATCTCCTGCCAAAAATTCGCGAGCAGGCCCCATGCGCCAACGTAAAAACTCAAAACCATACCACTGTCCTGACCCTTCGCAACATGGGGACTGGATATGTTTGGTCCACCCAAGAAATCTTCAAAGGGCGGTCAGACACATCTCCTGGTAGCAGTCGACAAGTTCACCAAGTGGATCGAAGCGGTGCCAATCACCAGCTCGACAACCCTCACAACAGTAAACTTCATCAAGTCAATCCTTTTACGGTTCGGTGTACAATACAACATCATCACTAACAACGATACAAATTTCACCGCAACAGAATTCCAAAAATTTTGCCAGGAACTGGGCATCAAGATCAACTACACATCAGTCATGCACCCGCAGTACAACAGACAAGTCGAGAAGGAAAAAGGACTAGTATGCGGCGGCGTCAAGAAGCGTCTCCTTCCACCACTCGAGAAGGCCGTAGGTAACTGGATAGAAGAGTTGTCCGCCGTCCTTTTGAGCCTGTGCACCACACCTAATGCCTCGACCCAGTACACGCCTTTCTTCATGGTGTACGGAGCAGAGGCAGTACTCCCACATGACCTCAAATTTCACTACTAGGAAAATGGCTTTTAGTGGCGTCCTTTTTTGTCCTTTAGTAACGCATTATGGATGTGCCACTAAGAACAAGCCACTAATAAGCTCTTAATAGTGGCGCCTTTGAAATGCGCCACCCCTAAGACTCTTAGGCGTGGCATATTCTGAAATGCGCCACTATTAAGAGTTTATAGGTGGCGTATTCTGAAAATGTGCCACTACAGGATTCTTATTTTGTAAATGCGCCACCATTTACGTTTTTTAAATTTTGAATCTTGATCTGGATTGGGATCAAGATTTTTTTGAAATAATTTGTTTTCAATTTTTTTCTTAATCTGAGGTCAGTATGCTTAATGCCCGGTTACTATGCTTAATGCACGTCAAACTGACCTCCGTGGTCAAACTTCCCGGAGGGTCACCCATACTAACACTAATCCATCCCCAACCCACTTAACTTCTCTGTTCTATTCAACTCCAACCCCATCTCACTTAACATGCACTTGTTGATATATGTATCATATCAATCCTATAAAACCTTGTTGATATCTAGGACCTTGTTGATGTCCATGGGTGTGATGAAATTTTCAACATTTTTTTTTATTTTTTGAAATGTTTAGTGGCGCACCTAGGCAAAATGCGCCACTACTAAGTTTGAACTTTTTTCAATTTTTTTGGCCTCCAGATCTTAAAATCATGATAAATTTTTCTGTTAGGTTTTTGAGGATTCTAAAAATCTTCAATGAGGTTCCCCACTTTGAATTCGGAACTAACTTTTCGAGTAGATGATTTTTCATATAATAAACTTTTTCATCGGAGTTCGTATACAAAAGATATGCCCATTTTACAAATTCTTGAGAGATTTTGAAAAAAATTCGAAATTCATGTTTGTAAATTTTCCTAACAACTAGACCAGACATCACATGGGAATCTTCTGTTCTTTTATTTTTTTGACATTTCTACCATTTCTTTTAAAAAAATCACAGGGGGGGCGGTATTTGTGTGTTGGGAATTTTCTCCTCACATTTTTTTAGGTTAGTAGTGGCGCATATGCAAGATACGCCACAAATAAGTCCTTATGTGTGGCGCATTTCAAAATGCGCCATTAATAATTCCTTAGGGGTGGTTTATTTCAAAATGTGCCATTAATAATTCCTTAGGGGTGGCACATTTCAAAATGCGCCACCCATAGGCTCTTATTAGTGGCGCATTTTGCAAAATGCGCCGCACCTAAGATTCTTAAGGGTGGTGCATTTTGCAAAAATGCGCCATGAATAAGCAGATCCAGGCTGGCCCATTCTTATGGGTGGCGCACTGCTAAAAAATGCGCCACGAATAAGAGCTTATAGGTGGTGCATTGTGAACCAATGCGCCACCCCTTACAAATAGTGGCGCATTACATAACAATTGCGCCACTAATAAGAATTTCATGTATAGCCTTTTTTCTAGTAGTGTTTGGAGCCCCTCGCATCACGGGGTACGAAGAGGAAGAAGCAGAAGACGTACTCGCGGACGAAAAAGATGTCACGGATGAAGCAAGAGACGCAACCCTAGCACGGTCAGAAGGGTATCAAGACAAACTGCGCACCTACCAAAGCAGCCGACTCTGAACAAGAATTTTTAGTGAAGGAGACCATTTCCTGCGACTAACACAAGAGAAGGTTCAAGAACTCGCCCCGCAGTGGGAAGGACCCTACATAATCTTAGAAGTAATAAGGGGAGGAGCCTATAGACTAAAGAAACTGAAGACCGACGAAGACGTGGGAAACCCGTGGAATGTGGAAAAACCTACGCCTCTTCTACCCATAGACCACCCACTGGCACTTCCATCCCAACACCTCTCTATCGGTAGCACCGCCACTAGGCAACTCATGTAAAATACTAAAGCAATAAAACATGTGTTGCCCCAATTACATGCCTTGGCACTCGGGGGCTCGAGCGCGGACTCACCCTCTCCCCCGAGGATTTTTTCCCTTATGCGACGACAATACTTTGGCACTCGAGGGCTCGAGGGCAGACTCACTCTCTCCCCCGAGGTGTTTTTTTCTTACGTGACGACAACACTTTGGCACTCAGGAGCTCGAGCATGGACTCACCCTCTCCCCCGAGGCATTTTTTCGCTTACGCGACGACAACACGTTGGAAGTGGGGGGCTCGAGCGCGGACTCACCCTCTCCCCCGAGGGGTTTTTTGCTTATGCAACGACAATATTGCCTCCACTCGGGGATCAAAGTGTAGTCTGCCCCCTTTTCGCTCGAAGATTTCTTCTTTCGCTAACTCGACGCTCATACATCGGCAACAAATTTACGCCAAGTACTCAAGTGATAAAACTGCCCCCGAGATCCTCCCCTCCAGCAATCTTTCTTACCCTCGAAGAATCAGAGGATATTGCACAACATAAAAAGTGAGAAAGACCCCTCTAATAGAAAAGCACCAGAGTCCATGGAAAAATAAAATTACAATCTTCGCCCGACCACAAGCAATCGACCATTGCCTCGGGGGCTACTCCCATCGAGAGTGCGGTCACGCACCCGAGGAAGCTTCATCGCACAGATCAAACGAATGGATGGGGCCAGTCCAACAAAATAACTCTAGCCTATGCCCGACTCTACGAGTCAAACATAGCCTCGGGGGCTACTCCCATCGGGAGTGCTGTCGCGCACCTGATATTGTCACAGACTTAGGCACCCAATGGAGATCAAGATCAAGCACTTCGAGACATTTTCTGCTATATATCAAAAGGGATACAAGATCAAGCACTCGTCGTCGAGGACATGCACCAAAGCACCCGTTTGACCCCTGGATGGCTCCACTAGTTCCGCACACACCCCAGCTTTGTTTCTATACTCTCGGTTTCCAAATCCGTGCACAAAATGAAGAACCCGACGAGTCCAGTGCCCGACTTCCGCCGCCGCTCGTCGCCGATGATGTTCCGGTGATCCCCGTGGCCCCCTAATGACACCACTCGATGGGGACGACCCCAAGGAGCAAGTCGATGCCCTCCAGGTCCCTCCCCGCGCCCTAGAACCCAACTCCGGCGAGTCTCCGGCAGGATTCCGGCGACTCCCCGGCGAGCCACCATTAGCCCCCCCTAATAACCCTTTTAAACCTAACCCAGTGGCTGACAAGTGGGGCCAGCCACAAATTAACCCCTCGGGTTAATTTTAAGCAGGGGATTAACCCCCACTATGGATGACAGGTGGGGCCCCTTGTCAGTTTGACTCGGGTCAAACCCCCCTGACGCCAGCATGACATCACAGTGACGCAGTAAATGAATTTCCAGAAAAGAAAAATAGTTTAATAAATCCAGAAATTCCAGAAAATACCCCAAACTTTGGAAATTCATAGAAAATTCATATTAACTCCAAATTGGACAAATAATATATGAAAAATGATCAGGAGAAAATTATCTTTCCAATTATGCAACTTTCAACTCTGTTTGAGTTGAATTTAAAATGTGATCTGTGGCATTTGTTATTTGAATTAAATGGAATTAAATCAAATTCAATTCAAATAATTTTGCAACTTGAACCATGGCAACATGCTACATTTCACTTACACATCAGAGGCATATCATACACATTTGAAGATAATTCAAAATGATGAAACTATATCACAGATAACTTGGTTAATGTTGAATTCAAATGTGGAATTTGAATTTGCATTCTAAATGCAATATATTCCACTTAAATGGAATTGCCTCACACATCCAAACTTATACTCCAAGCTTTAACATTCAATCATGTGCTTGAGCATTCCATTCATATTGATTGCTACTTCGTGCTTTGTTTGTCGAGTAGAGGTGGAACCGGAGCAAGAGGTCACCCCCTTCGCTGAAGATCCAGAACCCGAACCTCGTCAGCAAGGCAAGCAAAACCCCATTGATCATGTCGATAAAATCCCACTTCCCTCTCATGTCTCTCTTATGAATTGTATAGGATGATCACCATGTTACGATTCTACCGCTTAGATGAACCCATTCCTTTGCATGACCTATCTTTTGTCATAGTAGTAAGCAAACCACAATCCTAGCAAATATAGGAGTTGAATGATATCATGTGGCCCCTGCAAATGTTACCGCTTATTGCATGCTTAGTATGATACCATGTTGTTACTGTGATGTGAGTCGGGATGGTAGTGATCATGTTGATGATGGTAGAAAAGTGTTGGTGAATCGACCCTAATACAAGGTGAACGATGAGAGGCTGTGTAGGAGTACACACTGGGTTGTCTCGTTGAACACCGCCCTAAGTCCGAGTTCTTGTGTGGTGATCCAAGATGAAGAGTACAACCACACATTGGGCTCACTGACCCCTCTCAACCTATTAACTCATCCCTTTCGATGTCCAGATGTCGCAGTAGTTCGGAGTTCTGGTAGGCTTGCGGCCTGGATGCTAAGTGAGAGAACGGCTCATCCGAGACCGGCATATGCACCACGCACACATCGCTTGGGTCCACTTCGGTAAACCGGCCGGGTTCACGATTGTGGTAACCAAACCAAGTAGGCGGCTTTCTTGGACTAGATAGGCTATGAGGTAACAGTTGTGGTGAGCATCCTCGCTGGCACCCCTCGAATGGTGTCGAGATCAAAGGCGGTAAATGATGGTCATGTGTGTGTAGCGGTACACCCTTGCAAGGTTAACAAAACTATTCGAATAGCCGCGTCTGCGGTTATGGACTACTTGGAAAGCTTAGCTTGATTATTAGATAACTTGAACCGGATACTTCTAAAATACACCAAGATAAGTGTGAGTGCTATGGCGTGCTTTCTCGTGGGAAGTCGAGGAAGACACCATAGTGGTGTATTGGTTGGTGAAAGTAGTGGACTCGTGTACGCTTCTTACCTCAAGTCTGGTACTCGTAGTTCAGGATTAGCCAAGTCAAAGATGGCATTTCTGCAAGTGAACCCCACCTCCTTTTACCTTGACACCTGTGCATGAGTAGTATAGCTCCTATGTAAGTCTTCCTGAGTACGCCTTTGTACTCACGTTTGCTTAATCTATGTTTTAGATGACGCCACTGACCCCGAAGGTGGCTTCTTCATCGAGCTGGACGACTGAAGTTAAGATAGTCTAGTCCCAGTCAGCAGACTGGTTTCCTCGTGGAGGGATTTATGTTGAATAAGGCTTCTTAAGCCAATTTGTTAAACTTGTCTGTACTCAGACATAATTTGCTTCCGCTTTATGTTGTAATGTTGGATCACATGTATGTGATCTCTATGTGTACTCTATAATAGTTATAAATAAAATGTACACTTTGTAGAGAATTGCAATGGTACCTGCTGTTCATACAAGGCATGTGTGCTGCGTGTATGTTTATAACATGCATGTCTTTGTATAGGTTTTCGAGACTTTAGTTGTGTTCTGGCTGGCGGTCTTTCATACACCAAGTGGCCCTTAGATGTGCGCAGCTTGGGGCATCGCGATGCGATTGTCCGAGACTCCGTCTCGTGCACACTTTGTGGTATGATCGAGCCCGCCCTAGACCCCGACTAAGTGATCGGGCTGGAGTAAGTCTATGTAAGAGTTTTGAGATAGTCGATAGTATGGTTGAGGCGACTTGTCTTTGAATATGGGAGTTCACCACCCATATCATTAGACTTGTGTGCGGACGATGAGGACCCATCACAGTTGATCATCCGGCCTGGATGGGATGCCCCTCACGTACGATGCTTTCCGAGAATGTTTAGTGCTTGGCCTTGTCTGCTTAGACAAGTGGGTGCGGTTCTCGGCTCTCCATATGACTATGTCTTAACTGTACTTGCATACGCTAACCCCGGGTCCCGACAACCAGAGTTTCTGCAGCACGATGGCGTGCGTATAATGGAGACATCTCCAAGCTAGTGCAGCCTCGAAACAAGGGGAGTCCGCTCATAGGAGGGAGAAACAGGGAGAGAGAGATCAACAGAATTTATCTGTATTTTTCTGGAATTTTCTGTTGTAGAAATAGTGCACCGTATAAGTCTATATATAGGGCAAACCGGGGTGCACCGTAGCCTCCACACGCGGGGTGGGACTATTCCCACGCCACATGTGGCTTGGCCGGCCGCACCATGCATGCATGCATGCATGGATGCGTGGTGGCCTTGGTGCCAAGTGGCCACATGGGCCTAGCCCATGGCGTGGCTTCTTCCCCCCTTTTTTTATTTTACTTTTCTTAAAGAAAAAACAAAAGAGCACTTTTCCCCTAATGGTCCCAATGTGGCCCATTAGGGATATTCTACTATATTTAATTATTCAAATTATATTTTAATATTTAATTCATTAATTAAATAATAAACATATCTAAATAACTTTCCGAACAATTCGAAAACCATGGAACCTTTTCCGTCTCCCCTTCGAAACGATTTCGGAGTTCTCTCTCATATCTCTGGTAACTCCGATAGTTCTGAAAAGGTCTCCGATTTCATCGAGCCCTTAAGTGTGTTACCCTATGGTCCGAGAACACTCCAATCATGACCGAGATGAGGCTACGGTCAATGATCATCAGCGGGACCTGGATGCCCATAATGACCCCTATGCATTCCGGATATCAATACTGATTGGACCTTACATAATATAGCCACTACTAGGGAATGCCCTTTTAGTGGCGTCCTTTTTTCTGTTTAGTGGCGCATGCGCCACTAACTACAAGCCACTAATAAGGGCTTATAGGTGGCGCATTCTGGATGCGCCACCCCTAAGGCCCTTAGGCGTGGCGCATCTCAGAATGCGCCACCTATAAGCTCTTAGGGGTGGCACGTTCTGAAATGCGCCACTATTAATTTTTTTAAATTTCGAATTCTAAATCTGGATCTGGAAACAATTTTTTATTTTTTATTTTTTTTATTTTTTTATTTTTTCTTAATCTTAGGTTAGTATGCTTAATGCCCGGTCACTATGCTTAACCTTAGGTCAAGCTAACCTCCGTGGTTAAACTTCCCCGAGGGTCACCCATCCTAGCACTACTCTAGCCCCAGCACGCTTAACTTCACGCTTAACTTCTCGGTTCTATTCAACTCTCACTCCAGCTCACCTAGCAGGTACTTGTTGATATATCTAACATATAAATCCTATTAAACCATGTTGATGTCTAGGACCTTGTTAATGTTCATGGTGTGCTAAAATTTTCAACGTATTTTTGAAACTCTCTCGATGGGACCATTAGCATATTTTGAACTTTTTTTAAAAAATTTGAAAATTTTTAAATTTTTAATTTTTTTTAATGTTACTATCTAAAATTTTCAAGTTTTTTTAACTTCCCGATTGGTCCTCTGGCCTATTTTGATTTTTTTTTTTTAAATATTTTTTAAAAAAATTCAAATATTTTTTTCTGTTACTAGTGGCGCATTTCATACAAAATGTGCCACTACTAAGTTCAATTTTTTTTATATTTTTTTCATTTTTTTGGCCTCCAGATCTTCAAACGCCCTTAACTTTTTTTTTGTTAGGTTTTTGAGGATTCTAAAAATGTTCAACGAGTAGATGATTTTTCATATAAAAAACTATTTCATCGGAGGTCGTATGCAAAAGTTAAGCCCATTTTACAAAATTCTCGAGAGATTTTGCATAAAAAGTCGAAATTCATATTTGTAAATTTTCCTAACAACTGGACCACATATCATATGGGAAACTTATTTTCTTTTATTTTTTTGACATTTCTATCATTTTCTCTTTTTTTCAAATTGAAAAGGCGGTCCAAGGGGGGTGTATTTGGGAATTTTCCCGCACAGTTTTTTCTTAGTAGTGGCGCATATGCAAGATGCGCCACCCTTAAGAGCTTATGGGTGGCGCATTCGGTATGCGCCATTAATAATTCCTTAGGGGTGGCGCATTTCCAGAATACGCCACCCATAACCTCTTAGGGGTGGCGCATTTCCAAATTGCGCCACCTATAAGGTTCTTAGGGGTGGCGCATTTTTCCAAATGCGCCACGTATAAGGGGATCCAGGGCTGGCCCACTCTTAGGGGTGGCGCATTTTGGAAAATGCGCCACCTATAAGAGCTTATGGGTAGCGCATTTTTTACTAGTGCTCCACCCCTTACAACATAGTGGTGCATTACATATAAAATGCGCCACTAATAAGGTTTCCATGTATAGCTATTTCTCTAGTAGTGAGCATTCCCTTTGTCAGCGATACTGGATTGTTCCGAGATTCGATCAACGACATCCTATGTCTGGTTCAACCTCGTTAACGACAAATCCTTATTCGCTCGTTCCGTGATATTCATCCCCGTGACCTAGTGACACGCTGCGCAGCTTTATGGATGGAATCTCACCGACTGGGCCCTGAGTATCTATCCATCACATGGACTGACAAATCCCACTCTTGTAATAATACTCCTCAACATATCTCCACGGAATACCCAAGATACAACCGTTATGACCCGCCTATTTCAGTAAGGTGGTGGGATGTAAGTCAAAGCATCCGAGTAGATAGCAATTATGCACGTACTCACGGTCAAAGGAACGGTCTACTACATTCTGTAATTACAACACTGAACCTTCATAAGATTGATCATGTTGTAATGCTTACTTTGGGTAATGTTCATCACGTCACTCATCTAGTGAGGTGACCTCATAGTCAAGAGACTTAATTGTCCATGATCGCGAAATCGCGACCATCATGTTGACCATTAACTAGTTATTGATATAGAGGCTAACTAGGAACTCTGGGGGTTACTATACCACACCTGTATCATTGTTTCACTGATACAGTTCTAGCACGGTATGAAACTGGTTATGAACTTGCTTTGATATATTGGAATAATCATATATTATTTGCCTCTACAGTATATATCCAACAGTCTCCCACTTGCACTAGAGTGCTAATAATCTAGCCGCATTTTCCCCATCATAATCAGCTTATCGCATAAGTGTTCATTGATCATGCTTTCTCATGGAAGAGGGTTCGTCAACGAACTGCACCAATTCAGGTTCGTATGTTTCCTTTGCAACTGGTATAGGTCAACTAGTTTGACATGCCACTCATTATCATATAATGGTTGGATATAAGTTTCGCGGGAGAGTGAGACTATTATTTCAGAGTATCCTTCAGTGATCCTTTGGTTCAGTCTTCAGAAGACTTATCCAGCGTCACATATATTGGGAAATACACTCAGCCAGAAGTCCAAACATCTTACGCTAAACTGTTATCCATACGTCTACTTTCTTATGTAGTATTATGTTTGTATTGCCGTGAATCTTTCTCACAATTCTTACATGTCTTTGGTGATGTCTCTAATTCCATATGGGCCCATAATATGGCTTCAATGGTAATCTTGTTACATTCAAGTCTATTATCTTTCTATAGTTTAGATCATAGTCCTCAGTATTCCTCATATACTGAATTCATGAACTTTATTCAGATTCTGTGTTTTACTCCTAAAGCACATCGGAATTTGTTCTTTTTCCAATAACTTTTGAGTCATTCTATTGTAGGATTCACAATGCATGTTATATGGTAGAATCATATGTCAAAGTACATATGAGATCATATGTTCTAGTACATGGTGCATCTCTATTCTTCCATCAAGACATTGCTTGTGATATTTGGATTTCATCCGTTATATAATTTCTAGCTACAAGAACTTGTTTCTTGTCTAGAAGACTATTCCATCTTTTCTTTGTTTCATCATACATATCTATCACTATAGATCTCAACGTGTGATGTGTTTAGCACTTCATATAAATGAATATTCTAGTAATCTTGCGTTATATCTACCTTATGTTTTTATATATATCATAATGCATATACATGCTTTTGAGACGATTCTCCATATACATATATCATTCGCATGTCCATATATACATACACATGATCATTCTCCACATATGTCATAACATGCATGTCTGACATAATGATCATGCTCCCACTGAAATATATCCATCATATACTCATATATTTGTGGTTTAGCTTTCATCAAGTCATTGTATTCTTAGTATGTCTTACATAATGACAGTGCTCGCAAAGCTCACACTCAGAAAATGCCCTCTGCATTCTAAGTTTCCGGAAGTCTTCAAAGCTCCCACTCAGTTTCATGAAAATGTAGGCCCACTCAATATTTTGGTCATTCACAAAAATCACTTGATCAAATCAAGGTTGATGGTTCCTGTCTTGAGGTACTACAGTCCCCTTCCAATGAAATAAACCTTCGTCATGCCCATTGCAATTCTCTTTCAAATCCCAATTTGACTGAGACGCAATTTCAGGCTATGGTCCATTGTAGTGTAAATGAAATATTATATTGATTAAAGCATTCCTACGTTTATGTAGTCAATCAATATTGAACTTTGCTCATAACAGTTTTATGAGCCAAATAATGCCTTATCCCTGTTACATTATTCTCAATAACTTTCCAGTTTGTCGAGAATATGAAATATCTGATTTATTTCACAGAACGTGAGCCATCCTATATGTAAATCAATATTATTTCATTTCTCCTCGTGTTCTAGGCTACCATCATTCCTTTGCATTTCAAGCAAGGTTATTCCTTTTGTTTTATTAAGAAAACTCATGATTATTGTTCTGTACAGAACGTATTCATGACAACCTTCTAAATTCAACTAAGGCTTCAACTCATATACCAAGACCAATCGTCTTTGGCATATCCTTCCTTATATAGTGTCATTACAGTGGAACACGCTTCCATTGCAATACTCTGATATTCTGAAGGAAAGGTCCAATACCTTGGTCAAAGTTTCCATTATCTCCCATTGGATCCGTGTCGAGATACTTCTTCTCGCACTACCAATCAAGCAACACAAATTTTACTATTCGGGGAGAATATGTAATTTCAATTGCTTGTAGCTTTATCACAAAGAAATTATTTCTTTAAGAAACCTTATAACACCATCAATGTAACATCACAAAATTCCCCGAATTTTGGAATGTTAATAAAATTAAGTAGATAATGATTGTTTGCTTGATGTGTTTGATTTTCTCTGGGATTTAAAACTTTTGGTGTTTAAATGAATATTAAAATGAGAGGGAATAAAAGGACTTTCCCTAATATTCATAATTGGTATTTTTTTGGAATTTATTATTTAAAACAAAACCAACAAATCAAAATGAGACAAGGTAATATGACTCCTTCAACATATCAAAAGGTTAGAAAATATCTTAAATAAATATTGGAATTCTTCTGAATATTCGAAACATTTTTCAATTGAAGGAAAATTCATTTGAGAGGATATAAAATGACTTATCCCCTTTCAAAAAATTTGGAAAATATTTATAATATTACTTTAAAGTTTTTAAAATTTATTATAAGTATTATAAATAACTCTAAAATTATTTTAGGGATTTTATAATGCTAAGAGAGTTTTTATTTCATTGAAATGATTTATTAAATATTTTAAAGAGTTGAAAAAGTATTCCAATGGTATATTTTTATTATACCAAATTATTTATTGGTGTGACAATTTTAACATTTATATTTTATTATTTAGAAATGGTTTGTCAATTCTTTTGACCAAATATAAATATTTTTAATAATTTATTGGATTTTATTTGATTTATGAAAAGTATTTTATATTTAAATAAAGTATTTAGAATTTTGTTTTATTTTTATTTTTCTTTTTGGAAAATGTATTCATTAAATAAATTTCTTTGTTGTTATTTGATGAATTTAGAAATTTATTTCATATTTTCTGATGAGTATTTATTTTTCTACAATTGTTTGAAGTTTCGGTTTTAAATAAAAAGTAAAACTGCAACACGGTCGGCCCAGTAGCCTTTTTCCGCTCGCGAGCGCAACTAGAGCCTGAATCGTTTATTTTATTTTATTTTATTTTGTCTGTCTATATATAGAATTTCTGAAAAATATTTTTCCCTTTTATTTTTTTTTGAAACCCTAGCGGGACCCGCCACCTCGACGGGAGCCGCGCCGCCACCCCTGGCTCCATCGCGCCCGCAAGCCGTCGCGTCTCCGCCCGCCTCCGCCGCGCCGGCAACCGCGCCTCGTGACCGAGCCGAGCCGACGCCGGCCAAGGCGCCGCCACCCGTGGCGACCAACCACTGTAGCCGCGCCTCGCCAAGGCCGGCCACGCCGCCGTGCGCCACCTCCCGCGCGCCACCGGCCGCCCCTCGCAGGAGCCCCCCTCCCACACCCTCAGCGGAGCAAAACGGAGTTCGCCGGAGTCAACTCCGGCCAGATCCGCCGCCAGGGACCCGATCGCTTTTTCCAGAAAAAGTTTAATTGCGGATAGGTCCTTTTGGCAGAAAACACCCCGGCGTCGTTTCCGCAATATCTCCCACACCGTGCGTCGGATTGAGGTGAAACCTTTTGCTACACGCTCGTGTTGTTCTGTACTTTAGCATGGTATAAGTTTTTGCACACATTGCACACTTTTGAATTTGAATTTATTTCAAATTCAAATTCAAATTCCGGAGGTCGTATCTTTTATACCGTTGATCCAAATCGAGTGATTCGTTTTGCGTTGGATCACTCGTGTCATGTACTTTCTATATATATAGTGTGTACACAAAATTTCATATGTTTATTGATCTGTTTAAATTCAAATTCAATTCAATTTTTCACTTGCTATGACCTGTGTTGTAGTATTCCGTTTCACGTGATTCTTCTGGCATATCGGATCATTTGAGGCATGTTGTCCGCAAGATTCACACACTTTTCATGTGGGCATGATATTAACCTTGAATTCATAATGTCCATGATCACAATTCCTTACCGATGAATCTTTAGCTGTTGACTCTCTCGAGTTCACTTCCACCGATCACCTTCGAGCACATCGACACCTCTGCACTTCAAAACCTTTTTGTTTTGTTGCTAAAACCTTTGTGTTTTTTTGTTGATCTTTTGTTTTGTCCTTGTGGTGTGATTGCTTATTCGAGTTCCTTCGTTTGCGATAGATTTCTCGGAGTGTGACGAATAGAGTTGACTAGACCGTGAGAGCGAAGAACTTCATCGAATGTATAAGGCAAGTTACACTTTGACCATACCTCAACCTATATTTTCTATTATGCATGTAGCAAATTATCACTCTATGCATGTGTAGGATTATATATTAGTTATGTTTTAAACCTAGTAGGAAAGCCATATGTTCTGACCTTGTATTTCATTGTCGCCCTAGGATCGTGGTTGTTATATACAGCTATTGCTTTGTAGAAGGGGATTGGTTGAGTTATCATTGAGATACGTGAGGATTAATGACTTGACTAGCAAACTTAAATAGAAATCACCTCTAGGCGGGCAGGGACTGCATCTTGGGGCTCGTGCCTTGGATAAGGAGGGACCAGGGCTAAATGCTTCCCGAATGGTTGTTTTGGTGGTGAACCGGGTGCGTCATGGTGACTACCCTCTGAACCGCCGTCCAGGCTCAAAAAGATCGGACAGACAGTGTGACTAGTAGCTTCCATGTACAACCACTGGCTATATGGGCTCTGGCTTAGATGAGTAAGTTGTGGGGAACCTGGCCCTGGTAGCTAGCTGATGTAGGTATGGTAGGTGTACCGGCTACCAAAGGATGGAGGAAACGTCTTCTGAAAAACTATGTCTCAATCTTCGGGTTGAGTCCAGTGGGGAAAGTGTACAAACCTCTGCAGAGTGTAAAACTGATCATGATTAGCCGTGTCCACGGTTATGGACAACTTTGAGCAACTGGGCATTATTGTTGTTGGATGGTCTTAACAGATATTTCACCTTAATAAGAATTTGAGTGGGAACTTTTAATAAAGGGATGGTTGGAATTGGTGTAGCCCGATTCATCCATACTTAGGACTAACAAGATAAATTAAAATTTTATTAGTTGTAGTATGTGAGGGAAAAATCAGCTTTCTGCAAAATAAAACCATAAGCCTTCCCTTTGACTTATCCTTGCAAAATAAATTGAATTCAAATTGGAATGCTCAACACATCAGTACCATGAACATCACCTTATAAATGCAATATACTCCTTTTAAATGGAATGCTCAACACATCAGTACCATGAACATCACCTTATACAATTGATCATGTTCTTGTGCAGTGTACCTTATGTTGATCACTTTGTTTGTATTATTTGCTCGGATAGAAGTGGAACCGGTGTCAGAACCCTCTGTTAGGTATGTGCTAGGGTTAGCTAGTGCCTTTGCATCATGTAAAAATTTCAAGAAGAAATCTTGGAAATCAAATTCAAAATCAAAATGGGAGAAGGAACACCCCCCAAATGAATTAATTCAAAAGGCCAGATAAAAATCTTTTCCAAAAATTCATGTTAGAGTTTTGAAAAGTCTCATAAATGAGTGTGATCACATATCAAGTGATGTGGGACCCCCCCCCCATGCTCATAGATTTTTCAAATATTCAAACAGTACCTTGGAATTAAAGAAATCCCCCTATTTGATTTAAAATTCAAATCATTTGAATTTTAAAAATGTTGAAAGTTTATGAGTGGCTTGTCCATATTATTATGAGGCCATGTAAAAGTTTTCAACATTTAATAAAATGGTTTGGTATTTTTTATCAGAGCCAAAACAAATTACAGAAAAAGAAAGGAAAGATTAAACAGAGAGAAAAGGAAACAGGAACTTACCTGGTTTCAGCCCAGCTAACTCCCCGCAGCCCACCTGGCCGGCCCAGCCCACCTGGAGGAGGTTACATGCGTCTTCTTCCTTCCAGGCAGGCAGGAACCTCGCCGGCGACCCCCGTGGGCACGACAGGCAGCTGCCTGCCGGTCCCGCGCCTTATCCCTTCGCTGGAGACGCCGCGCAGCCGTCCTGATCCATTCCCCCCCTCCTCTTCATCTTCCTCCTCCTCCTGCGCCCGATTCGTCGCCGCCCGAAGACCGCCGTGGAGCACGCCGTCGAGCCCACGTAGCCACAGTCGTCCCCGAGCCGTGCCGCCGTGTCCAGAAGAACCGCAGCAAGCTTCTTCATCATTCCCCTCAAGCAATCGAGCCCGAGCGCCTCAGCAGACGACGCCAGCTTCACCGAGAAGTCACCGGACCCGTGAGTCGCCGTCGTCAAATTCCTCGACTACACAGCATCCCCGGCCTCACCGTCTTCTCCATTAGCTTCAGGGTGAGCTTCTTCACCTTTCCCCTAAGTTCACAGCGTCTCATTTACCCCCACAACCGAATCCGCCATGGATCCCGAGAAAGCTCGCCGCCATGGTCGAACTGGAGCTCGCTTCAGTGCCTCTGGTGATGCACCCGTGCGTGCGTTTGGCACCTAGCCTTCCCAGCTTTCGAACGCACCCAAGATCACCTGAAACCGTGCTCCCTAGCCTAGGCTACGACCTCGCCGTTTCTCTGTTTCCGCCGGAGTCGTCGCCGTCGTCTCTCCCGACCACCTCGTGAACCCCCGTTGCCTCCAGATGATGCGGAAGACGATGCTGAGTTGAATGGTGTCCTCCCCGTGCTCTCCCGTGGCCGTTTGGTCACTCCGGCGACCACGCCGCCGTGCCCGTGCCACCGGCGGCTAACCGCCGGGCAATTAAGCACTAACCCACCCCTAACCCCACTGACCCCTGGGCCCAGTGCCCCTAATCTAATCCAGGGGGTTAACTTAAACCGGGTTTAACCCTACAGAGGCTGACCAGTGGGGCCCCTTGTCAGTTTGACTCGGGTCAAACCCCCCTGACGCCAGCATGACACCACAGTGACGCAATAAAGGAATTTCCAGAGATTTAATAAATTACAGAAATTCCAGAAAATACCCCAAACTTTGGAAATTCATAGAAAATTCATATTAACTCCAAATTGGACAAATAATATATGAAAAATGATCAGGAGAAAATTATCTTTCCAAATATGCAACTTTCAACTCTGTTTGAGTTGAATTTAAAATGTGATCAGTAGCATTTGATATTTGATTTAAATGGAATTAAATCAAATTCAATTCAAATATTTTTGCAATTTGAACCATGGCAACATGCTACTTTTCACTTACACATCAGAGGCATATCATACACATTTGAAGATAATTCAAAATGATCAAACTATATCACATATAACTTGGTTAATGTTGAATTCAAATGTGGATTTTGAATTTGCATTTTAAATGCAATATATTCCACTTAAATGGAATTGCCTCACACATCAAAACTTATACTTCAAGCTTTAACATTCCATCATGTGTTTGAGCATTGCATACATATTGATTGCTACTTCGTGCTTTGTTTACCGAGTAGAGGTGGAACCGGAGCAAGAGGTCACCCCCTCCGCTGAAGATCCAGAACCCGAACCTCGTCAGCAAGGCAAGCAAAACCCCATTGATCATGTCGATAAAATCCCACTTCCCTCTCATGTCTCGCTTATGCATTGTATAGGATGATCACCATGTTACGATTCTACCGCTTAGATGAACCCATTCCTTTGCATGACCTATCTTTTGTCACAGTAGTAAGCAAACGACAATCCTAGCAAATGTAGGAGTTGAATGATATCATGTGGCCCCTGCAAATGTTATCGCTTATTGCATGCTTATTATGATACCATGTTGTTACTGTGATGTGAGTCGGGATGGTAGTGATCATGTGGATGATGGTAGAAAAGTGTTGGTGAATCGACCCTAATACAAGGTGAACGATGAGAGGCTGTGTAGGAGTACACGGTGGGTTGTCTCGTTGAACACCGCCCTAAGTCCGAGTTCTTGTGTGGTGATCCAAGATGAAGATTACAACCAAACATTGGGCTCACTGACCCCTCTCAACTTATTAACTCATCCCTTTCAATGTCCAGATGTCGCAGTAGTTCGGAGTTCTGGTAGGCTTGTGGCCTGGATGCTAAGTGAGAGAACGGCTCACCCGAGACCGGCTTATGCACCACGCACACATCGCTTGGGTCCACTTCGGTAAACCGGCCGGGTTCACGATTGTGGTAGCCAACCCAAGTAGGCGGCTTTCTCGGACTAGATCGGCTATGAGGTAACAGTTGTGGTGAGCATCCTCGCTGGCACCCCTTGAATGGTGTCGAGATCAAAGGCGGTAAATGATGGTCATGTGTGTGTAGCGGTACACCCTTGCAAGGTTAACAAAACTATTCGAATAGCCGCGTCCGTGGTTATGGACTACTTGGAAAGCTTACCTTGATTATTAGATAACTTGAACCGGATACTTCTAAAATACACCAAGATAAGTGTGAGTGCTATGGCGTGCCTTCTCGTGGGGAAGTCGAGGAAGGCACCATAGTGGTGTATTGGTTGGTGAAAGTAGTGGACTCGTGTACGCTTCTTACCTCAAGTCTGGTACTCGTAGTTCAGGACTAGCCAAGTCAAAGCTGGCATTTCTGCAAGTAAACCCCACCTCCCTTTACCTTGATAAATGTGCACGAGTAGTATAGCTCCTATGTAAGTCTTGCTGAGTACGCCTTTTTACTCACGTTTGCTTAATCTATGTTTTAGATGACGCCACTGACCCCGAAGGTGGTTTCTTCATCGAGCTGGACGACTGAAGTTAAGCTAGTCTAGTCCCAGTCAGCAGACTGGTTCCCTCGTGGAGGGCTTTTTGTTTAAATAAGGCTTCTTAAGCCATTTGTTAAACTTGTCTGTACTCAGACATAATTTGCTTCCGCCTGTGTTGTAATGTTGGATCAAATGTATGTGATCTCTGTGTGTACTCTATAAGAGTTATAAATAAAATGTACACTTTGTAGAGAATTGCAATGGTACCTACTGTTCATACAAGGCATGGGTGTTGCGTGTATGTTTATAACATGCATGTCTTTGTATGGGTTTTCGAGACCTTACTTGTGTTCTGGCTGGCGGTCTTTCATACACCAAGTGGCCCTTAGATGTGCGCAGCTTGGGGCATCGCGATGCGATTGCTCGAGACTCCGTCTCGTGCACACTTTGTGGTATGATCGAGCCCGCCCTAGACCCCGACTAAGTGATCGGGCTGGAGTAAGTCTATGTAAGAGTTTTGAGATAGTCGGTAGTTTGGTTGAGGCGACTTGTCTTTGAATATGGGAGTTCACCACCCATATCATTTGACTTGTGTGCGGACGATGAGGACCCATCTCAGTTGATCATCCGGCCTGGATGGGATGCCCCTCACGTACGATGCTTTCCGAGAATGTTCAGTGCTTGGCCTTTTCTGCTTAGACAAGTGGGTGCGGTTCTCGGCTCTCCATATGACTATGTCTTAACTGGACTTGCATACGCTAACCCCGGGTCCCGACAACCGGAACCCGAGATCACCCCCTTCGTTGAAGACCCCGTGACTGAACCTCGTCAGCAAGGCAAGCAACCCCCCATTGATCATGTCGATAAAATCCCACTTCCCTCTCATGTCTCACTTATGCATTGTATAGGATGATTACCATGATAACGTTTCTACCGCATAGTTGAACCCAATCCTTTGCATGACCTATCATTTTGTCACAGTAGTAAGCAAACCACAATCCTAGCAAATGTAGGAGTTGGTTGATATCATGTAACCCCTGCAACTGTTACTGCTTATTGCATGCTTAGATTTATAATGAGGTTACTCTTTTGTGAGTCGGGATGGTAGTGATAATGTTGATGTTGGTGGAAATGTGTTGGTGAATCTACCCTAATACAAGGTGAACGATGAGAGGCTGTGTAGTGGTACATAGTGGGTTGTCTCGTTGAACACCGCCCTAAGTCCGAGTTCTTGTGTGGTGATCCAAGAAGAAGAGTGCAACCACACATTGGGCTCACTGACCCCTCTCATCCTAGTACCTCACCCCGTTCGAACCCCAGAAGTCGCAGTAGTTCGAAGTTCTGGTAGGGCTGTGGCACGGTCTGCGAAGTGGATGAACGGCTTTTCAAGACCGGCTTGGGACCCTGCACACATCGTTTGAGGCTGTACTGGAACGTCGGCCGGACTTCCATACGGATCCCCCTTAGATAGGCGACTCTCTGGACTAGAACGGAGCTGTGGGCGAAGTGTTCTGGTGGCATCCTCGCTGTCACCTCTTGAACGGTGACACGCAAAAGGCGGTAAGTGATGACACGTGTGTGTAGTAGTAAACCCCTGCAGGGTTAACAAAACTATTCGAATAGCCGCGTCCGCGGTAAAGGACTGCTTGGAAAGCTTAGCTTGATTATTAGACAACTTGAACTTGATACTTATAAAAATTGCCAAGATAAGCGTGAGTGCTATGGCGTGCTTTCTCGTGGGGAAGTCGAGGAAGGCACCATAGTGGTGTAATTGGTTGGACACATGTAGTGGATTCGTGTACGCTTCTTACCTCAAGTCTGGTACTCGTAGTTCAGGACTAGCCAAGTCAAAGCTGGCACTTCTGCAATTGAACCTCACCTCCCTTTACCTTGATACATGTGCATGAGTAGTATAGATCCTACATAAGTCTTGCTGAGTACGACTTTGTACTCACATTTGCTTATTCTATGCTTTAGATGAACCCCCTGACCCTGAAGGTGGATTCTTCCTGGAGCTCGACGACTGATCAAGCTAGTGTAGTCCCAGTCAGACGACTGGTCCCTCGTGGAAGGGCTTGTTTATAGATAAGGCTTCTGTAAGCCATTTGTTAAACTTTTCTGTACTCAGACCTACTTTGCTTCCGCATGTTTGATGTAATGTTGGATCACAAACGTGTGATCTCTGTGTGCACTCTGTAAGAGTTATCAATAAAGTTGTATACTTTGTAGAGAATTGCAATGATACCTGCTGTTCATACTAGACATGTGTGCTGGATGTATGATTATAAGATGCATGTCTTAGTATGGGTTTTTGAGACCTTAGTTGTGATCTGGCTGGCGGTATTTTATACACCAAGTGGCCCTTAGATGTGCGCAGCTTGGGGCATCGCGATGCGATTGTTCGTGACTCCGTCACGTGCACACAATGATGTATGATCGAGCCCGCCCTAGACCCCGACTAAGTGATCGGGCTGGAGTAAGTCTATGTAAGGGTTATAATACAATCGATAGTATGGTTAAGGCGACTTGTGTATGAGTATGGGAGTTCACCACCCATATAATTTAGACTTGTGTGCGGACAATGAGGACCCATTTCAGTTGATCATCCGGCCTGGATGGGATGCCCTCATGTTCGATGCTTTGCGAGAACGTTCTGTGCTTGGCCTTGTCTGCTTAGACAAGTGGGTACGGTTCTCGGCTCTCCATATGATTGTGTTGTAGCGAGGCTTGCATACGCTAACCCCGGGTCCCGACAGATGATATCGTATGTCTTGCACACATGACCTTACTCTAGGTGTTGATTGTTTGTTTTGACTTTTGTGACTGTATTGCTTGTTGTTATGTGTTGTTCTTGAACGTAGGTGTTTTTGCCTCTTTCTTGTTTGAGTGCATATGTTTGGTGTTATCTTTAGTTGTTATCTTGTCGGTGTTATAGTTTTGCCCTAAACCTTGTCGTATGGGCTCAATAGATGGAGTATGGAGTAGGATTGGCCTTTTCTGGGGCGATGAAAAGACTGAAGGCGGAGCAATGGATTCATAATATGGAGGAGCAGATGGAGCATAACAAGGTTGGAAGTGAGGACATGGTCCCCTATGTTGTTAAGTACTTGATAGAAGAGGCTTCTACTTGGTGGAGAATGCACCAAGCAATTGATGAATCACGAAGGAAGATTAGTTGGAAGGAATTTAGAAGGATTTTGTTGGGATCTCGCCTCGTCACCTCGATGCAAAGGACGGTAACCCGTCAGACGCCCCGCGCCTGCACAATTTGCGGAGAAACAGGACACTCCTACGAAGGACACCAAGATGGATGCCCCTATTGTGAAGAAATGCACTGGGGTGAAGAATGTCCCACTACTCAAGTCACATGTTTTATGTGTGAAGGAAGTGATCATTACCCCACTCAGTGTAAAATTTTCATCCTGACACAACAAGTGATTGAACATATGAAAAAAAAGGAATGAAGAAAGTTATCCAGGAGTTGAAGGAAGCACCCATGAGGAAGAAGATGAAGGACATTAGCTAGATTCAGTGTTTCCGGTGCAGGAATATGGGACATTACGCCAACATGTGTCCAAAATTGAAGGGAGAGAAGAAGATGTGAACGTGGAAGCAAGGATGCTGACTTGAGGAAGCTCATGTTTGGAAATTAGAGGACATACGTCGTAGGTGTGCACTAAGTGTACGCTGTTACTCTTTTTCTGTTAGTTGGAGATGTGGTTCGATGCATGTTTTGCTGGTTGAACTAGTTGTGTTATGTCTGATTGTTTTTTTTATTTTCTCTTGTGGACTTGGCCCTGATATGTATTTCTTGTGATGTGTTGTGCCTTGTGGTTCTTCTTCGTGAGTAGAATAAGTTTACGTTACCTTAGACCCTCATCTATTTAGTATTCTTCAAGAGTGAAGAAGACACAACCATAAGAAGAATGAGTTCACAGGTGACTCGACGATACGAAGATTGCTTGGACAATGCGAAACTGAAGCAACCGTCATTGAAGACCTGAAGACTTGACGATCTGGAAGATTCAAGTTTCTACCGTTTGGTCGTTTTTGTGAGCTGTCATTTCTTGGTTTTACCGACAGCTACACATCAAAACTTATTTACAAAACTAGTGTGATGTTTGTATGGGTATATCTCCCTATCTCTCTCTCTACCTCGCTATCTACATTCTATTCCCCCTCATCCTCATCCCTAAACTGAAGAAGCTACTACAATGGCTTCTAATGCCAAGGTTGGAATAAAGATGGATGGAACCGATGCTCAGTTCAAGGATAACCCAATGTCCCAGGATCTTACGACAAGCAAGCACAATCTTGTTGAAGGAAGAACCCTCGAAGAAGTTCTAGTCCACCAGTACACGTGTTATAGCAGTTTGCGCAAACCTGAGTGTTGTGAGGAAACGATAGAGGTTTGGTTGGCTTGCAGAACCATGGATTTATCTGAACCCAGTTCATGAACAAGAGGAATTTCTGCAATGCTTGTGAGGATGACCGAGTGTTAGAATGCGAGATTCTCTAAACAATATACAAGAAAATGATTTGGGCGCGGAATGGATTGATCACCATGACGACTACTCTTATTATTCGCTCTTGCTATGCGGGATAGTAAATCTTGAGTGACTTACCAATAGTACAGAGACGACGATGTTAAGCCTGAACCATAGAATGGTACGATGTTTGTACCCTATATAAGATTATCGTTAATAATAGTAAGTTATATGGTGAGTATAGACCAAGACCATTTCCTGCAGGTATCCCGTAAAAGTATTCTGGATGACCACCATGAGAAAATCGATAGTTGGATAGTATTGGTGCCTGACCGTCAACTATGAAGTCTCAGTACTTGGAGGACCCGTCCTTTGGATGCGGTGCTCAAGACAACGACGGAGTATATGAACTATTCTAGGGATGCAATCGAATGTGCAACACTTTTGAAGATCAATGTATTTGGAAGACTCCTCTTTTGCTAAGGATTCAAGACCTGATAGGAGGAGGTGAATCTCTTTGAAGGATGTCATCGATGGATTAAGATTTTGAAGACAATATCGCTTTCCTTTTAAGGGTGGTAGTACCCTAGACCTTCGGAGGATCAAAGGATTGCCGTGAAGACCCGAATCCTAGCCTTTCTTTCTAGCCTTCTCGAATCTCGAGGATGAGATTCCTTTTAAGGGTGGTAGTGTGTAACATCCCAAAATTCCCCGAATTTTGGAATGTTAATAAAATTAAATAGATAATGATTGTTTGCTTGATGTGTTTGATTTTCTCTGGGATTTAAAACTTTTGGTGTTTAAATGAATATTAAAATGAGAGGGAATAAAAGGACTTTCCCTAATATTCATAATTGGTTTTTTTTTGGAATTTATTATTTAAAACAAAACCAACAAAACAAAATGAGAGAAGGTAATATGACTCCTTCAACATATGAAAAGGTTGGAAATTTTTTTAAATCATTATTGGAATTCTTCTGAATATTCAAAACATTTTTCAACTCAAGGAAAATTCATTTGAGAGGATGTAAAATGACTTATCCCCTTTCTAATAAAGTTGGAAAATATTTAGAATATTACTTTAAAGTTTTTAAAATTTATTATGAGTATTATAAATAACTCTAAAATTATTTTAGGGATTTTATAATGCTAAGAGAGTTTTTATTTCATTGAAATGATTTATTAAATATTTTAAAGAGTTGAAAAAGTATTCCAATGAGATATTTTTATTTTACCAAATTATTTATTGGTGTGACAATTTTAAAATTTATATTTTATTATTTAGAAATGGTTTGTCAATGCTTTTGACCAAATAAAAATATTTTTAATAATTTATTGGATTTTATTTTATTTATGAAAAGTATTTTATATTTAAATAAAGTATTTAGAAAATGTTTTTATTTTTATTTTCCTTTTTGGAAAATGTATTCATTAAATAAATTTCTTTGTATTATTTGATGAATTTAGAAATTTATTTCATATTTTTCTGATGAGTATTTATTTTTCTACAATTGTTTGAAGTTTAGGTTTTAAATAAAAAGAAAAACTGCAGCACAGTCGGCCCAGTAGCCTTTTTCCGCTTGCGAGCGCAACTAGAGCCCGAATCGTTTTTTTTTTCTTTTGTCTGTCTACATATAGAATTTCTGAAAAATCTTTTTCCCTTTTATTTTTTTTGAAACCCTAGCGGGACCCGCGGGCCTCGCCGTTGCCGCCGTCGGGCCCCGCCTCGCCGGAGCGCCACCGCCGTGCGCCGCCCGGCCGCCCCCGCCACCTCGCCGGGGAGCCGCGCCGCCACCCTGGCTCCACAGCGCCCGCACGCCGCCGCGCCTCCTCCCGTGCCGCGCCGCCGCCCGCCTCCGCCTCGCTGGCAACCGCGTCTCCGCCACCGGAGCTCCCGGCCGAGCTGACGCCGGCCAAGGCGCCGCCACCCGAGGCAGCCAGCCACTACAGTCGTGCCTCGCCACGGCCGGCCACGCCGTCGTGCGCCACCTCCGTCGTGCCACCGGCCGCCTTGCGCCGCCCCTTGCCGGAGCCCCCCCCTACACACCCTCGCAGGAGCAAAACGGAGTTCGTCGGAGTCAACTCTGGCCAGATCCGCCACCAAGGACCCGATCGCTTTTTCCAGAAAAGTTTAATTGCGGATAGGTCCTTTTGGCAGAAAACACCCCGGCGCCGTTTCCGCAATATCTCCCACACCGTGCGTCGGATTGAGGTGAAACCTTTTGCTACACGCTCGTGTTGTTCTGTACTTTAGCATGGAATAAGTTTTTTCACAGATTGCACACTTTTGAATTTGAATTTATTTCAAATTCAAATTCAAATTCCGGAGGTCGTATCTTTTATACCGTTGATCCAAATCGAGTGATTCTTTTTGCGTTGGATCACTCGTGTCATGTACTTTCTGTCTATATCGTGTGTACACAAAATTTTACAAGTTTCTTGATCTGTTTAAATTCAAATTCAATTCAATTTTGCACTTGCTATGACCTGAGTTGTAGTATTCCGTTTCACGTGATTCTTTTGGCATATCGGATCATTTGAGGCATGTTATCGGCAAGATTCACACACTTTTCATGTGGGCATGATATTCACGTTGAATCCATAATGTCCATGATCACAATTCCTTACCGATGAATCTTTAGCTGTTGACTCTCTCGAGTTCACTTCCACCGATCACTTTCGAGCACATCGACACCTCTGCACTTCAAAACCTTTTTGTTTTGTTGCTAAAACCTTTGTGTTTGTTTGTTGATATTTTGTTTTGTCCTTGTGGTGTGATTGCTTATTCGAGTTCCTTCGTTTGCGATAGATTTCTCGGAGTGTGACGAATAGATTTGACTGGATCATGAGAGCGAAGAACTTCATCGAATGTATAAGGCAAGTTACACTTTGACCATACCTCAACCTATATTTTATATTATGCTATTTCTTTATAGACGGGGATTGGTTCAGTTATCATTGAGCTATGTGAGGATTAATGACTTGACTAGCAAACTTAAATAGAAATCACCTCTGGGCGGGCAGGGAATGCATCCTGGGGCTCGTGCCTTGGATAAGGAGGGACCAGGGCTAAATGCTTCCCGAATGGTTGTTTTGGTGGTGAACCGGGTGCGTCATGGTGACTACCCTCTGAACCGCCGTCCAGGCTCAAAAAGATCGGACAGACAGTGTGACTAGTAGCTTCCATGTACAACCACTGGCTATATGGGCTCTGGCTTAGATGATTAAGTTGTGGGGAACCTGGCCATGGTAGCTAGCTGATGTAGATATGATAGGTGTACCGGCTACCAAAGGGTGGATGAAACCTTTTCTGAAAGACTATGTCTCAATCTTCGGGTTGAGTCCAGTGGGGAAAGTGTACAAACCTCTGCAGAGTGTAAAAACTGATCATGATTAGCCGTGTCCACGGTTACGGACAACTTTGAGCAACTGGGCCTTATTTTTGTTGGATGGTCTTGACAGATATTTCACCTTAATAAGAATTTGAGTGGGAACTTTTAATAAAGGGATGGTTGGAATTGGTGTAGCCCGATTCAGCCATACTTAGGACTAGCAAGATAAATTAAAATTTGATTAGTTGTAGTATGTGATGGAAAAATCAGCTTTCTGCAAAATAAAACCATAAGCCTTTCCTTTGACTTATCCTTGCATGTAGAAGTAGGTCTATTATATCCTTTTTCGTGTGACTTGCCGTAAAAATCAGATGTACTGACCCGTTGTCGGGCTGTAACCTTCTGTGTTGCAGGATTGTATACGACTAGTAAGTGATGCGATGTAGGGTTACGATGTCTATAATCAACTTGCCGGTGGAGTTGATGGACGCCAGGAAGCTTTTATTGTTTTTCCGCTGTATTATAGTTGTAACCTAGCCTTGAGCTATGCAGGTATGCTATATTGTAATACTGGATCTTCGATGTAATATATATGACATGTGGTTTATTTTTGATATTACATCATGTACTGTGTGTGCTAGCTATTGATCCAGGGACTAGCACAGAATGCACAGAGACTTGGATTCTTAGTGAATCGGGTCGTTACAATCAATTATGGAGCTATCTTGTCTCATTAGATTCAGGATGGTTTCCTATACATGAAGTGGGTGTTTTAACTTAATGAATTAAACAACCTTGTTCGTTAATAATTTTAGTGCAAGAGGAAAGAACGTTTAGACCATACTACAATTTAGTATGACTACGAATGGTTTAAGTAGTCTAGCACTTTCAACTTCCATCGTAATTTGTGGTACAACTTCCACAATTCTCCCATTGTGTCAACTTTAATACTAAACACTTCAGATCATAGCTTAGTGATTTGTATCCTTATATTCTACTTCACACTGTGATTCCTGAATCTCAGTTTTATGATCTCAATTGAATACAAGCTTTCAATTAATCATATGAAGTATTTAATGATAACTCATGTGCCCATTTAGTACATCATTTATGTATAATGATTGGCACAAGTTCTACTTGCTAGAACCTTGTCTTGGTCATATTTCTTGCAGAGGTTCATAGATCGTGTATCTAATCCATCTCAGGCAATCCGGTTATGAATTTCATTCGATAATGAATACACAAGTTAATAGATCATACATTTAATGAATTCATCAGTTATGAAATCACTTTATGCAATCAAATCTTTGACTTGTAATAATCAAGACAACTTTATCATTAAACATTGAATATTACTTGACAATAATAGCAGTATTATAAATGCTTTCTGTCATAACATAAATCAAGACGTAATCAAAGTATAAGCACACTTTTATTCATAAAGATGGAACAATTGACTTGTCTCATTACATGAATAACTTTGTCTCGCGAGATGAAAGACACACAACTAAGTGTTCATACTATAATGATTACATAAGATTTATCTAATACTCTAAGTATCTCCTACGATAGATGTCTCGGCGGAATCCATGTTGGCCATCAACTAACTTGATATCCATCAATCCTTGATTTCACCTCTTCTCGTCCATGCAACGGCAGGTCCTGTTTTCATAAAACATAATAAGTATCATATACTCATTTACTGCAAGTGTTGTATAAAGGGGAACAAACATTTATAAAGTATATGAAGTATATACCTTCTCCATCGACAACTTCTCCTTCAATGGGTTCGACCTCCAGATACTGAAGTCTATCCATGAAGTCAGAGAACTCGAGGCTTTCACCTCTGCCGACATAGCCATGGACATGGTCTGTATAGCTCAATGGAAGCGAGTGCAACACCGTGTATATCGCAGACTCATCTGTGGTCCAATAGTCAAAATCATCCACGAGGCTCAGATGTATCTCATGCATCTTGGCCAAGTGTGCCTTTAGGCAAGAGCCTTCTTCCATCTTTGTAGAGAGAAACTCATTTTCTAACTCAAATATGGAAACTCTAAGCCGATGCATGTATAATGACTTCAACTCATCTATCATGTTGTATGTATCCAACTCAGCATATTCCTCACGCAAGGCTTGCGGAATGCTGGTTTATATGACACTTTTAGATATGGAGTATGTCCTCCGACGATTCTGATAATCAGTCGCTGCTCGTGCATCCATGTCGTTTTCTAGAGGGTTTCCCACATGCTCTTTAGTAAAGAATGAAAGGTTGGCTCTCTTGAGCACAGCTCTAAGGTATAAGTACCAACTAATGAAATTTGACCCATTTTCTTTAAGCCTTTCACCACGTAAGATACTGGGGCGTATCCATTTTCTACAAACATAATTTCAAGGAACACAATTAAGACTAGTTCACAACAATGAGTTCATATGATCATATTATAAATGAGCTCGCACTAAAACAATCATCCCTAAGAAGTTTTAGTGATTACATGATCCAGGTTCATTGCCCGCCCTCGAATATCACACGGCCAACGGGTCAGTTTCAAAGGTAGAAAACAACTTGTGCTATCACATTATCTGTATATTGTGACTCATGCTCGATCTTTCGATCTCTAGTATTCCGAGGCCATATCTGCATATGCTAGGCTCGCCAAATTAACCTCCATTTTATATGCTGCCCAGCAAGGCCATATCTGCATATGCTAGGCTTGCCGAACCCAACCTCATGCGAATGTCGTTTAATATGTGTGACACCCGATATGTATGGAATGTCGGCCATATGGGAGATCCTTCCAGGTGGTGCACACTTTGGTAGAATACTTGTGTTTGGCTTTGTTAAGGGATCATCTTATCACATGCTACCTTCGTGTATCCTATACTAGCAAGTTTTAAGATGTTGAGCTATGGCAACACTAAGTCTACAGCGTCTCCATTTGAGTTTGTTTTATCATGATGATGTTTACTACTTACTAGTAACACATAGCAAAGCTATCACTACATCATAATCAAACAAACGATAGCCCCCACTTAAGTACAAAGTATAGACGATCTAGTTGTATATTGCAAGTTTTACATGGCTGCTAGGCCTTTCATAGTTAAAAAGGTTTTAACCTATGAGTCAACCACAACGTCAACCATACGATTGTCTCTATTACACCCCGCACGAGGCCTTCCGTTGCAAATGCCACATCCTCTAAAATAGGGAGACAGACACCCCCAGAGCCACTTTATACGGTACAAGCCGCATGTCAAGCGTGGAACCAGTCTCGCGTAAGAGTGCGCGTAAGGTTGGTCGGGGGCCGCTTCATCAAACGATGCCGCAGATGTGAACAAGTACACATGGGAGGGTAACAATCATACAATCAACGCCCACATCCCCGATGTGTTCTATCCGTACAGTAATACTAAGCATAGACCTAGCTCATGATACCACTGTTCGGGTGCGCAGCGGAAAACACAAAATTTTCCTAAATAGCGTTTACCATAACCCAAAATCTAGCATACCTCGAGGTGTAGTCCATTGCGCGGGAAATGTTCCCGCAAACGTGGCTTGTGTAGTCGAACAAGTTTCACAGCCCGCTGTCTGTGTTGAGCACCTGGATGGGTGTAGTGCCACACGTGTAGCACCTCGTAGTACTCGCACACGTACGAGACTCGATGACGACCTCCGATCTCCGATCCAGCGACGGTGGCAAAAGCAGACCTCCGGAACCAGAGTTTCTGCAGCACGACGGCATGCGTATAATGGAGACATCTCCAACGTAGTGCAGTCTCCAAACTAGAGGAGTCCGCTCATAGGAGGGAGAAAGATGGAGAGAGAGATCAACATAATTTATCTGTAATTTTCTGGAATTTTCTGTTGTAGAAATAGTGCACCCTATAGGTCTATATATAGGGCAAACCGGGGTGCACCGTAGCCTCCACACGCGGGGTCGGACTATTCCCACACCACATGTGGCTTGGCCGGCCGCACCATGCATGCATGCATGTGTGCGCGGTGGCCTTGGTTCCAAGTGGCCACATGGGCCTAGCCCATGGCGTGGCCTCTTCCCCCTTTTTTTCTTTTTTTTTCTTAAAGAAAAAACAAAAGAGCACTTTTCCCCTAATGGGCCCAATGTGGCCCATTAGGGATATTCTACTATAATTAATTATTAAAATTATATTTTAATATTTCATTCATTAATTAAATAATAAAACATATCTAAATAACTTTCCGAACAATTTGAAAACCACGGAACCTTTTCCGTCTCCCCTCCGAAACAATTTCGGAGTTCTCTCTCATATCTCTGGTAACTCCGATAGTTCTGAAAAGGTCTCCGATTTCGTCGAGCCCTTAAGTGTGTTAGTCTACGGTCTGAGAACACTCCAGTGATGACCGAGATGAGGCTACGGTCAATGATCATCAGAGGGACCTGGATGCCCATAATGACCCATGTGCATTCATGATATCAATACCGATTGGACCTTACGTCGTATAGCATTCCCTTTGTCAACGATACTGGATTGTTCCGAGATTCGATCAACAATATCCTATGTCTGGTTCAACCTCGTTACCGACAAATCCTTATTCACTCGTTCCGTGATATTCATCCCCGTGACCTAGTCACACGCTGCGCAGCTTTATGGATGGAATCTCACCAGTGGGCCCTGAGTATCTATCCATCACATGGATTAGCAAATCCCGCTCTTGTAACAATACTCCTCAACATATCTCCATGGAATAAGCAAGATACAACCGTTATGACCCGCATATTTCAGTCAGGTGGTGGGATGTAAGTCAAAGAATCCGAGTAGATAGCAATTTTGCACGTACTCACGGTCAAAGGAACGGTCTACTACGTTATGTAATTACAACACTGAACCTTCATAATATTGATCATGCTGTAATGCTTACTTTGGGTAATGTTCATCACGTCACTCATTCTGTGAGGTGACCTCATAGTCAAGAGACTTAATTGTCCATGATCGCGAAACCACGACCATCATGTTGACCATGAACTAGTTATTGATATAGAAGCTAACTAGGAATTCTGGGTTTCTATACCACACCTGTATCATTGTTTCACTGATACAGTTCTAGCACGGTATGAAACTTGTTATGAACTTGCTTAGATATATTGGAATAATCATTTATTATTTGCCTCTAGAGCATATATCCAACATCTCCTTCACAGTAATCCTAGAAAGGAAGGTGTTGGTTTCAAAAGGAAGCTAAACCCTCATGACACTTACTGGGAACCTGAGCAGTATCCAAATTTTGTATGGGTTTTAGCAAAGGAAAATCCTATAGATATTTCTAACCTTTCAGGTTTTAACTGCAAAATTGATAAGGCAATTGTTGACGAGTCACTTGACTCTGACTACAAAGTTATCAAAGATTAGGAAGGAAATGTTTCAGCCGAATACATTGGTACTCCACCAAAGAATGGTTTCTATAAGAGAAAAATTCGGGTGCACAAGTCACTAGTCGAGAAACTCCCCGCTAACCATTCAATGCAGGGAAAATCTTTGGTACCACTGAAACACTTCTATTCTCTTGAAGAGAGAAATGATCCTTTGGTTCCCGAATCAAATGTTCCTCGGAAGAAATACTATCGTGTTGATCGTAATGTTTATCGCCATCGCGATAACAATGATAAGATTGCCTATGCTCATACTTACCCTAACCCTTCGCAGAGAAATTATATTTATGGTGTGCTTGATGGTCCTCCTTGTAGATAGAATCCTACTTGCTTTTATTACGCTGCATCTACTAGTGCACCTATGCCTTATCAGTCACCTGCTCGTCTGTGGGTGGTTAAGAAGAACTAATTCTTCTGCAGGGCTAAGTCTCCGAGGGATCCGAATGGGTCATGGACAGTGGTTGCACTAATCATATGATCAGAGAGAAAGAGTTGTTCACCAAAGAAGAACTAACTCAATCCTCTCAAAGGTACATTACCTTTGGTGAGAACAACAAGGGTAAAGTTATTGATTTGGGGAAGGTTGCTATATCAAAAGATAAGCATATTGACAAAGTTACGCTAGTTCAATCTCTTGGATATAATCTTATGTCAATATCAAAGCTATGTGATATGGGTATGCTTGTATTGTTTTCTGCTTTGCGCTGTGTTGTGTTTTTACAAGATGACTATTCATTTGTCTTCGAGGGCTACCGAAAAGGAGATTTATGCATTGTTGATTTTGCTTCAAGCCCTGCTGTGTCCACCTGCTTAATGGAAAAAGCTTCATCAGGGTGGTTATGGCATAGAAGACTTGGTCATGTAGGGATTAGAAATCTTCAAACTCTAATGAATAAAAATCATGTCATTGGACTCGGTGAAGTAAAATCCGACAAGAATCATCTCTGTAGTGCCTGTGAAGTTGGGAAGCTTACAAAGAATCATCACTCAGCAAAGAAAATCATGACTACTACTCATCCTCTTGAATTGCTTCATATGGACTTGTTTGGTCCCCAAAACTATGCTAGTTTGGGAGATAACAAGTATGGTCTAGTTATTGTTGATGATTTCTCTCGCTTCACTTGGGTTTTCTTACTTGATGACAAGAGAAAAGTTGTTGAGATTTTCAAGTCATTCGCAAAGAGAGCTCAAAATGAATATGAATTGAAAGTGAAGCACATCCGAAGCGATAATGGAACTAAATTCTTGAATACTCATATTGAAGATTTTCTTAATGATTATGGTATTACTCATGAATTCTCAGCTTCTTATACACCTCAACAGAATGGTGTAGTAGAGAGAAATAATCTTACTCTTATTGAGATGGCCAGAACTATGCTTGTTGAATACTAGACACCAATCATGTTCTGGGCGGAAGCAATTACCACTTCATCCCATATCATCAACAAGGTTTACCTTCACAAGTGCTTGAAGAAAACTTCACATGAGCTTATCACTGGTAACAAGCCTAATGTTTCGTACCATAGGGTGTTTGGTGCTCCATGTTTTATTAGAGATATGAATCATAGCTCTAAATTTTCCCCTAAGGCACATGAAGGGTTTCTTCTAGGTTATGGCTCAGATTATCATACTTATAGAGTGTATAACTCCCACCTTGGGAAAGTTTTGGAAACTGTAAATGTGAGGTTTGATGAAACTAATGGCTCTCAAAAGGAGCATTTGCCTCATGATATGGATGAACCTCCTTTGGATGAAATGATCTGGTCCATGGCTATTGGAGATATTCGCCCTGTCGAAGGAAGTCCTCGTCAACCTATGAGGGATGATGATGATCCAATGTTCCCACATATCCCGGGGCGTTGGAGATCAAAATCCTGAAGCTAATGATGGACAGGACGAAGAATAACCTATGAAAAAAGAAAATGCAAATCCCGAAGGACAAGCTGAACCCGAAGGACAAGCTGATCCCGAAGGTGCAATAGATCCAGAAGGAGAACCTGAGCCACAAGAAAATGAAGTGGCTTTATCTTGAGTCCGAATAAGAGTTGATGTTGATTCGATAATCGAAGGCATTCGTCAACCAAGTCGTCCCACTACTCGATCTCGTACTCGTTTAGCTAACTTTTGTGGAAAATTCTCGTTTGTCTGCATGATAGAACCATCAAAATTTGATGAAGCCGTGAAGGACTCAGACTGGTTGACTGCAATGATCGAAGAACTTAACCAATTCGAGAGAAACAAATTCTGGTCCTTGGTTGAAAGACTTGATCCCACAAAGCATAATATCATTGGTACAAAGTGGATTATTCGCAACAAGCAAGATGAAGATGGTATTGTGGTAGAAAACAAAGCACGACTGGTTTCACAAGGTTACACTCAAGTCGAAGGTATTGATTTCGGCGAAACTTATGCTCGAGTTGCATGTCTCGAATCTATTCATGTTATGCTTGCCTTTGCAAATTTCAATGGTATTCTGCTATATCAAATTGTCGGGACCCGGGGTTAGCGTATGCAAGACCCGCTACGACATAGTCATATGGAGAGCCGAGAACCGTACCCACTTGTCTAAGCAGACAAGGCCAAGCACATAACGTTCTCGGAAAGCATCGTACGTGAGGGGCATCCCATCCAGGCCGGATGATCAACTGAGATGGGTCCTCATCGTCCGCACACAAGTCTAAATGATATGGGTGATGAACTCCCATATTCACAGACAAGTCGCCTCAACCATACTATCGAATATCTCATAACTCTTACATAGACTTACTCCAGCCCGATCACTTAGTCGGGGTCTAGGGCGGGCTCGATCATACATAAAAGTTTGCACGAGACAGAGTCTCGAGCAATCGCATCGCGATGCCCCAAGTTGCGCACATCTAAGGGCCACTTGGTGTATAAAAGACCGCCAGCCAGATCACAACTAAGGTCTCGAAAACCCATACAAAGACATGCATGTTATAAACATACACGCAACACACATGCCTTGTATGAACAGCAGGTATCATTGCAATTCTCTACAAAGTATACATCTTTATTGATAACTCTTACAGAGTGCACACAGAGATCACAAGTCTGTGATCCAACATTACATCAAACATGCGGAAGCAAAGTAGGTCTGAGTACAGACAAGTTTAACAAATGTCTTAGAGAAGCCTTCTCTATAACAAGCCCTTCCACGAGGGAACCAGTCGTCTGACTAGGACTACACTAGCTTGGTCTGAGTCTTCATTCTTCGAGCTTCGGTTAGAAGCCACCATCGGGGTCGGTGGGTTCATCTAAAACATAGAATAAGCAAACGTGAGTACAAAGTCGTACTCAGCAAGACTTACATAGGAGCTATACTACTCATGCACATGTATCAAGGTAAAGGGAGGTGGGGTTTCAATTGCAGAAGTGTAATCTTTGACTTGGATAGTCCTGAACTACGAGTCCACTACATCTCTTCAACCAATTACACCACTATGGTTACTTCCTCGACTTCCCCACGAGAAGCACACCATAGCACTTACACTGATGTTGGTGTGTTTTAGAAGTATCCAGTTCAAGTTGTCTAATAATCAAGCTAAGCTTTCCAAGCAGTCCTTAACCGCGGACGCGGCTATTCAAATAGTTTTGTTAACCCTGCAGGGGTGTACCTCTACACACACGTGTCATCATTTACTGCCTTTTTCATGTCACCGTTCAGGAGGTGACAGCGAGGATGCCACCACAACACTTCGCCCACAGCTCCGTTCTAGTCCAGAGAGTCGCCTATCTGAGGGGGATCCGTATGGATGTCCGGCCGAGGTTCCAGTACAGCCTCAAACGATGTGTGCAGGGTCCCAAGCCGGTCTTGAAAAGCCGTTCATCCACTTCGCAAATCGTGCCACAGCCCTACAAGAACTCCGAACTACTGCGACTCTTGGGGTTCGAACGGGGTGAGGTACTAGGATGAGAGGGGTCAGTGAGCCCAATGTGTGGTTGTACTCTTCTTCTTGGATCACCACACAAGAACTCGGACTTAAGGCGGTGTTCAACGAGACAACCCACTGTGTACTCCTACAAAGCCTCTCATCGTTCACCTTGTATTAAGGTAGATTCACCAACATATTTCACTTTCATCAACACCATGTTCACTATCATCCCGACTCACATCAAAAGTAACCTCATTGTACCACTAAGCATGCAATAAGCAGTAACAGTTGCAGGGGCCACATGATATCAACCAATTCCTACATCTGCTAGGATTGTGGTTTTCTTACTACTGTGACAAGATGATAGGTCATGCAACGGATATGGGTTCAACTATGCGGTAGAAACGTTATCATGGTGATCATCCTAAACAATGCATAAGCGAGACATGAGAGGGAAGTAGGATTTTATCGACATGATCAATGGGGGTTTGCTTGCCTTGCTGACGAGGTTCAGTCACGGGGTCTTCAACGAATGGGGTGATCTCGGGTTCTGGCTCCACTTCTATCAGCAACATGACAATCATAGGATCAATATAATGTACAATGCACAATCACATGAATAAGATTGTAATGGTGTTGTTCATGGTACTGACGTGTTGAGCATTCCATTTAAAAGGAGTATATTGCATTTGAAATGCAAATTCAAACTCCATTTGATTTATCAATGAATTTCAAATGCATTTGAATTCATGAAAGTTCATTTGAAAGGTTTATCATGATGTGATGTGGTATAGTTGAGATAATGTTTCTGATGTGGGGGTGAAACCATTCAAATTAAGTGTGTTGCAAAGTCAATTGCAAAATCACTCCAAATTTGAATTTGGAAAGGATCCATATGCATGTTTTCTACTATTCACCCATTTTAATATGGTCAAACATGAAAAAAAAACTGCATATTCATAATCCTTGTATTTTTCTGATAATTTTAGACATATTATTTGTCCAATTTGGAGTTAATATGAATTAGTTATTGTATTTCAAAGTTTAAAGCATTTTCTAGAAGTTTCTCTCTTTTCTTTATTTCTTTTAATCTCTGGAAATGATTTATTGCATCAATCTGACGCAGTGCTGATGTCACCAGGGGGCTGACAACAGCGGCCCACCTGTAAGTCTCAGTGGGGTTAATCCCTGTTAGATTAAACTAACAGAGGGGTTCAGGGGGGGTCTAGGGCCAACTTGTCATAGACTCCAGGGGGGATTAGCTCGTGGTTAAGGGCCCTAATGGCGCCGGCTTGACGCTGGTGGCTCTGGCCACGGCGGCGCCTCGCCGGAATCGGCTACGGTCCACGGGAAGGGGGACGGAGGGCATGGGCGTGCTCCTCGAGGTCGTCCGCGTCGAGTGGTGGCATCAGGGGCTCGGGGGAGGGTCTGGGGCGACGGCGGCGATGAGCTCGGCGGCGACAGAACCACGGCGACATCGGGATCGTGCTCTGGAGCGCCGTTTTGACCGGGGCTTGGCGCGTTGGATTGCTGCGAGCACCTGGAGCGTTGTAGGCTAGAAGGAGGAGGCGCTGGAGCACGGGAGCGAGCTCTAAGTTATCCATGGCGGTGACCTGCTCGGCTCTCATGGCGGTCGACGGAGGGGGCCCAAATTAAACACGGGGTTTGGGGGGTTTCGAAGAGGGGCTCACCCCCAGGTGATTGGTGAAGACGGCGCGGCCGGAGAGGCAACAATGGCGACGAATTTGGCAGTGATCTTCTCGGCGTCCGGCAAGAACTCGAGGACGAATCCGGCGGCTCGGGGTTGAATTGCCTCGCGATCTTCCGCACGATGATGAAGACGAAGGCGGCGAGGAGGAAGGACAGCTTGGTGCGGCCTGGAGGCGACGATGGCCACGCGTTCTTGACGGCGTGGCGAAGGCGGCGCTCGGGTCGTCGTCGGGTTCGTCGCAGGAGTGAGAGGGAGAGGCTCTGGAGGGGAGGAATGGAGGCGTGGCACTCGGGTGCGTCTCTAGGGGCGCGTATAAGGGCAGGTGGAGGCTGGGGAGACGACGCCGTGCCCGGCTGTCTCGGTGGCATTCCACCGAGCAGCTTGGAGGTGCGGGGAGGAAGACGACAGGGGAGGGGTCCAGGTGGGCTGGACTGGGCCAGAAGAGGTGGGCCTCGCCTAGGCGCCAGGTAAGTTTTCTGTTCTTTTCCTTTCTGTTTTCATTTCTGTAATATGTTGGCCATGCTAAAATAAATAGCTAGGCATTTTTAAAAATGCTGAAACTTTTTATATGGCCTCATCTTATATTAGACTAGCCACTTATAAAGTTTGGCAGTTTTTTAAAATTCAAATTATTTCAACTTTAAATCATATAGGGGTTTTTAAATTAATCCAAGCTCCTGTTTGAATATTTGAAAAATCCATGAGCATGGGGTGGGTCCCACATCACTTGATATGTGATCACACTCATTTATAAGACTTTTCAAAAATGAAAAAGGAATTTTTGGAGAAACTTTTTATCTGGCCTTTTGAATTAATTCATCTGGGGGTGTGTTCTCTCTCCCATTTTGATTTCTTTTGAAATTTTTATCATGATGCAAAGGCCTAAGCTTACCCTAGCACATACCTAACTTGGGGTTGTGACAACTCGCCCCCACTCAAAAGAATCTCGTCCCGAGATTCAGAAGTCATCGGGAGGAAGGAGGGGTACTCGGCACTGAGACGTTCTTCTCTTTCCCACGTGGCTTCTTTCTCAGAGTGGTGTGACCACTGAACTTTCAGAAACTTGATCTTCTGACGACGAGTGACATGCTCTGCTGAATCAAGAACACGAACAGGGTATTCTCGATAAGAAAGGTCATCTTGGAGATCAAGCGTTTCATGGTCGACTTCGCGGATGGGGTCCTTGAAGCAACGCCTGAGTTGTGACACATGGAATACATCATGTACTCGGGAAAGGTGCGGGGGTAGTTCAAGTTGGTAGGCAACTTCTCCACGTTTAGCAAGAATGCGGAAAAGTACGATGTAACGTGGGGCCAATTTTCCTTTGATACCGAATCGTTGGGTTCCCTTTAGAGGAGTAACCCGAAGGTAAGCCTTCTCATCCAGATTGTAGCTCTCTTGCCTATGATGACGATCATAGTAGCTTTTCTGACGAGACGCTGCGGCTTTCAATTGATCACGAACAATGCGAACTTGCTCTTCTGCTTCCTTGATCATATCCAGGGCAAAGAATTGTCTTTCACCGGTTTCTGACCAGTTAAGGGGTGTTCGGCATCGTCGTCCATATAGGAGTTCAAAAGGAGCCATGTTCAGACTAGATTGAAAACTATTGTTATAAGCAAATTCGGCGAATGGCAGAGACTTCTCCCAATTCTTTCCGAATGAGATAACACAAGCTCTGAGCATGTCTTCAAGAATTTGGTTAACCCTTTCGACTTGACCGCTAGAATGAGGATGGAAAGCTGTACTAAAGGAGAGATGAGTTCCCATAGCATTCTGAAAGCTTCCCCAAAATATAGAGGTGAAAAGGCTACCATGATCAGAATTGATTTCCAAAGGAACACCATGAAGAGACACAATTCTAGAGATGTACAAGTCCGCTAACTGACTAGCAGTTATAGACTCGCGAACGGGAAGGAAGTGAGCAACTTTGGAAAGCCTATCTATGACAACGAATATGGCATCGTTTCCTTTCTGGGTTATTGGAAAGCCGGTGATGAAGTCCATACCGACTTTGTCCCATTTCCACTCTGGAATAGGAAAAGGTTGAAGTGTACTAGCAGGTCTTTGATGTTCTGCCTTAATGCGATGACAAACATCACATTCGGCAAAAAATTGAGCAATGTCTCTCTTCATCCTGGTCCACCAAAATCTCTGGCGTAGATCTCGGTACATTTTTGTGCTACCGGGATGAATCGAGAGGGGTGTGTCATGGGCTTCTTTGAGGATGAGTTGCCTTAGTTCCCTATTCTTAGGTACTACCAAACGATTTCCAAAGAATACCGTTCCTTTACTATCTGTGGAGAAACATTTAGCAACTCCGCTAGCAATGTTCTCCTTGATCCGGCGAACACCTTGTGCACGCCTTTGGGCAACTATGATTTGATCCTCAAGGTTTGGTTTCGCCACCAAGTTGAAAAGAGATCCACGAGGAACAATCTCGAGATTAAGCTTTCGAAATTCCTCATGAAGAAGTGGTTGATACTGTTGTAACATGAGGTTGTTACAATACGACTTACGACTTAGTGCATCAGCCATGACATTGGCTTTTCCTGGGGTGTTAGAAATTCCTACGTCGTAATATTTTATCAACTCAATCCAGCTTCTTTTCCAGAGATTAAGATCTGGCTGGGTGAATATGTATTTGAGGCTTTGGTGGTCGGAATAGATCCCACAACGATTACCAAGGAGGTAATGTCGCCAAGTTGTTAGGGCATGAACTACGGCAGCGAGTTCAAGATCATGGGTAGGATAGTTTTCTTCATGTGGCCGCAACTGGCGTGAAGCATAAGCTACCACATCTCGATCTTGCAGAAGTATGTATCCTAACCCTTGCCGTGATGCGTCACAATAGATCTCGAAATCCTTGTTGGTATCTGGAGGTGCAAGTACGGGTGCAGAAGTCAATCTTCTTTTTAGCTCTTGAAAGCTTTCCTCGCACTTGGAAGTCCATAGGAGTTTCTTATCTTTCTTGAGGAGTTCAGTCAGAGGCTTTGCAACTTTAGAAAAGTTCTCGACGAAGCGGCGGCAATAGCTGGCTAGGCCAAGAAAACTCCTAACTAGCTTAACCGATTCAGGTGGAGTCCAGTCAAGGACGGCCTGAACTCTCTCAGGATTCACAGCAATGCCTTTTGCAGAAATCATGTGGCCTAAGTAGGTCACTTCTGGTAGCCAAAATTCACACTTGGATAATTTAGCATACAGGCGATGCTCTCTAAGTTTCATCAATATCAGCCTTAGGTGTTCGACATGTTCTTCTTCGTTCTTCGAGTAGATGAGAATGTCATCGAGATAAACTACAACAAATTTATCTAAGTACTCTATGAAGATCGAATTCATCATGCGTGAGAACGTGGCAGGGGCATTGATTAAACCAAAGGACATGACGGTGTACTCGTAAAGACCATAACGAGTAGTAAAAGCCGTTTTTGGAATGTCCTCGTTTCGGATTTTTATTTGATGATAACTGTCACAACCCCAAGTTAGGTAAGTGCTAGGGTTTTATTGTACCTTTGCATCATGCAAAAATTCAAAAGAAAATTCAAAAATGGGAAAAAGAAAAGCCCTGAGAAATTAAATCAAATGGCCAGATAAAAATACTTTTCCAAAAATCATTTGAGTATTTGGAAAATTCCTATAAATGATGCTGCTCATTTTAAAAATGGTTTGGGAGCAATCCCATGCTCATGGAATTTTCTAATTTTCAAACAATGCCTTGGAAATTTTTAAAAAATCCCTATTTGATTTAAAGTTCAAATAATTTGAATTTTAAAAAGTGCCAAACTTTATAAGTGGCTAGTCTATCATAAGATGAGGCCATATAAAAAGTTTTAACACTTTTAAAAATGCCTAGCTATTTTTTTTCTAAGCTAAAATTTTTTGCAGAAAAGAAAAACAGAAGAAAAGAAAAGAACAGCAAACTTACCTGGCGCCTAGGCGAGGCCCACCTCTTCTGGCCCAGTCCAGCCCACCGGGACCCCTCCCCTGTCGTCTTCCTCCCCGCGCCCCTAAGGTGCTCGGTGGAAAGCCACCGACGCCACCGACGCCACCGCGATGCCCCACAGCCCTCCAGGTGCTCCCCGAGCCTTCAATCTGCGCCACGACGACGCCTGGAGACACCTCTTCCATTCCTTCCCCTTGGACAGCCTCATCCTCCCCTCCTGCGTCGTTTTCATGCGAGCCCGAGCGCCACCGCAGAGCACGTCGCCGAGATCACGCGGCCACCGCCGACGAGAAGCCACGCCAACCTGTCCATCGTCTTCGCAGTCGTCGACTACGCCGATGCCCAGAAGGAATCGAGCCGGGAAGCCCTAGGATCGCCGTCCCCTTCTTCGTCTTCACCTCCGGCCGCCGTTCATCGCCGTTCGATTCCGGCGCCTCTGCGTCTCCCCCGGCCCCGACGACCACACCGCTGAACTCACGGTGAGCCAGTGCGTCTTTACCCTCTCTCTTTGCCCAGCCCCTCGCCCTCCTTCACGTTTCGCCATGGGAGCCGAGACAGGTCACCGCCATGGATGACCTAGAGCTCGCTCCCGTGCTCCAGCGCCTCCTCCTTCTAGCCTACAACGCTCCAAGTGCTCGCAGCAATCCAACGCGCCAAGCCCCGGTCAAAACGGCGCTCCAGAGCGCGATCCCGATGTCGCCGTGGTTCTGTCGCCGCCAAGCTCGTCGCCGCCGTCGCTCCAGACCCTCCCCCGAGCCCTTGATGCCACCACTCGACGCGGACAACCTCCAGGAGCACGCCCATGCCCTCCGTCCCCCTTCCCGTGGCCCGTAGCCGATTCCGGCGAGGCGCCGCCGTGGCCAGTGCCACCGGCGTCAAGCCGTCGGGCACTTAGCCCTTAAACCTAAGCTAATCCCCCCCTCCTCTCTATGATAGTGGGCCCAGTCCCTCTAATTAAACACAGTTTAAAATAAATAAAACGGGGTTCACCCCTGAGCCACTGAAAAGGTTGGCCGACTGGTCAGAGCCTCCCCCCTCCCCACGTCAGCATGACCTCATGCTGACGCAATAAGTCTTTTTCCTTTTTAAAAGAAATCAGAAAAATCCAAAAAATAGCCCAAACTTTGGAAATTCATAAATAATTCATATTAACTCCAAAGTGGACAAATAATATGTCTAAAATTATCAGAAAAATACAAGGATTACGAATATGCAAATTGTTTTCATGTTTGACCATTTTAAAATGGGTGAACAGTAGCAAACACGCATATGGATCCTTTTCAAATTCAAATTTGGAGTGATTTTGCAACACCCTTAATTCCAATGGATTCATCCACACATCAGAAGCTTTATCTCAAATATACCACATCACTTCATGATCAAACTTTTCAAGTGAACTTTCATGCATTTAAATGCATTTGAAATTCATCGATAAATCAAATGGAGTTTGAATTTGCATTTCAAATGCAATATACTCCTTTTAAATGAAATGCTCAACGCATCAGTACCATGAACATCACCATTGCTATCTTATTCATGTGATTGTGCATTGTACATTATGTTGATCCTATGATTGTCATGTTGCTGATAGAAGTGGAGCCGGAAACCGAGATCACCCCCTTCGTTGAAGACCCCGTGACTGAACCTCGTCAGCAAGGCAAGCAAACCCCCATTGATCATGTCGATAAAATCCCAGTTCCCTCTCATGTCTCGCTTATGCATGTTTAGGAGATCATCTTGTATCGATTCTACCGCATAGTTGAACCCATATCCTTTGCATGACCTATCATCTTGTCACAGTAGTAAGCAAACCACAATCCTAGCAAATGTAGGAGTTGATTGATATCATGTGGCCCCTGCAATTGTTACTGCTTATTGCATGCTTAGTGGTACAATGAGGTTGCTTTTGATGTGAGTCGGGATGATGTTGAACATGGTGTTGATGATGGTAGAAAAGTGTTGGCGAATCGACCCTAATACAAGGTGACCGATGAGAGGCTGTGTAGGAGTGCACGGTGGGTTGTCTCGTTGAACACCGCCCTAAGTCCGAGTTCTTGTGTGGTGATCCAAGATGAAGAGTACAACCACACATTGGGCTCACTGACCCCTCTCAACTTATTAACTCATCCCTTTTGATGTCCAGATGTCGCAATAGTTCGGAGTTCTGGTAGGTCTGTGGCCTGGCTGCTATGTGAGAGAACGGCTCATCCGAGACCGGCTTATGCACCACGCACACATCATCTGGGTCCACTTCGGTAAACCGGCCGGGTTCACGATAGTGGTAGCCAACCCAGGTAGGCGGCTTTCTCGGACTAGATCGGCTATGAGGTAACGGTTGTGGTGGCATCCTCGCTGTCATCTCTTGAACGGTGACACGCAAAAGGCGGTAACTGATGACACGTGTGTGTAGCGGTACACCCCTGTAGGGTTAACAAAACTATTCGAATAGCCGCGTCCGCGGTTATTGACTGCTTGGAAAGCTTAGCTTGATTATTAGACAACTTGAACTGGATACTTCTAAAACACACCAAGATAAGCGTGAGTGCTATGGGGTGCTTATCATGGGGAAGTCGAGGAAGTAACCATAGTGATGTAATTGGTTGAAGAGATGTAGTGGACTCGTGTACCCTTCTTACCTCAAGTCTGGTACTCGTAGTTCAGGACTAGCACGTCAAAGCTGGCACTTCTGTAAGTGAAACCCCACTTCCCTTATCTTGATACATGTGCATGAGTAGTATAATTCCTAAGTAAGTCTTGCTGAGTACGACTTTGTACTCACGTTTGCTTATTCTATGTTTTAGATGAACCCACCGACCCCGATGGTGGCTTCTACACGAAGCTCGAAGAATGAAGACTCAGACCAAGACCAAGCTAGTGTAGTCCCAGTCAGACGACTGGTTCCCTCGTGGAGGGCTTTTTTTTAGATAAGGATTCTCTAAGCCATTTGTTAAACTTGTCTGTACTCAGACCTACTTTGCTTCCGCTTGTCTGTTGTAATGTTGGATCACATGCTTGTGATCTCTGTGTAAGAGTTATTAATAAAGATGTATACATTGTAGAGAATTGCAATGATACCTGCTGTTCATACTAGACATGTGTGCTGCGTGTATGTTTATAATATGCATGTCTTAGTATGGGTTTTCGAGACGTTTGTTGTGATCTGCCTGGCGGTCTTTTATACACCAAGTGGCCCTTAGATGTGCGCAGCTTGGGGCATCGCGATGCCATTGTTCGAGACTCTGTCTCGTGCACACTTTGATGTATGATGGAGCCCGCCCTAGACCCCGACTAAGTGATTGGGCTGGAGTAAGTCTATGTAAGGGTTATAATACAATCGATAGTATGGTTGAGGCGACTTGTTTATGAGTATGGGAGTTCACCACCCATATCAATTAGACTTGTGTGCGGACGATGAGGACCCATCTCAGTGGATCATCCGGCCTGAATGGGATGCCCCTCACATTCGATGCTTTCCGAGAACGTTCTGTGCTTGGCCTTGTCTGCTTAGACAAGTGGGTACGGTTCTCGGCTCTCCATATGATTGTGTTGTAGCGAGCCTTGCATACGCTAACCCCGGGTCCCGACAATAACCTAATCTCAAATCCATCTTGGAGAAGACAGAGGATCCTGCAAGTTGATCATAAAGATCATTGATCCTGGGCAGTGGGTACTTGTTCTTTATCGTCGCTAAATTTAGCGGGCGATAGTCCACGCAGATCCTTTCTGTTCCATATTTCTTCGTTACGAACAGAACGGGGCAACCCCATGGCGATGAGCTAGGGCGGATGAAGCATTTTTCCAATATGATTTCCAGTTGGTTTTTAAGCTCAGCTAACTCACGTGGGGCCATTTTGTATGGGCGTCTGGAAATTGGTGCTGTTCCTGGGGCAAGATCGACTATGAACTCTACACATCTGTCAGGTGGCATGCCCGACAGCTCTTCAGGAAAGACATCCGGGAAGTCACGAACCACCGGAACATCTTCAAGGTCGGGAAGGGGAAGCAGATTCAAAGAATGCACCTGGGTTCTTGTTCGTGGTGAGGAGTAATCTATTGTCTGGCCTGAAGGATGTGTAAGTCTAACTGACTTGGCTTTACAATCAAGAAAATCATGTTGTCTTGATAACCAATCCATACCAACGATGACATTATTGTCGGAAGACTTGAGGGCTATGAGTGAAGAAAGGAATACTAAACCCTCAATTGCAATTTGATTACCATGGCTTACTCTATTAGTTTGCCACTTGGAAACAGGGGTTTGAATGATCATAGGGGTGAACATTTCTTCAAAGGATACATCATGACGAAGTGCATAACTCTCCGACATGAAGGAGTGAGAAGCTCCTGGATCAAAAAGAACAGAAGTGGGGACAAAATTGACAGGGAGCGTACCAACAATGACGTCAGAAGTACTATCAGTTTCCTCAGCTAAGATTTGGTTCACACGTCCAAGATTTTCTGAGGTGGATGGCTTAGCAGTGGAAACCTTCGGGGGTGGTCTGGCACGAACAGTGGGGTTTACTTTGGCATGGGGTGGAGCATTTTGATTGACGGGGCACTCACGAGAGTAGTGACCAGGCTGGCCACATCTGAAGCAGGCTCCAAAGATAGTGCGGGGAGCTGGGTTGTTTGGTGGAGCTGGTGGACGAGGCGGCACAAGGGATGGCCTCGGTGGGTTGTTTTGGTGGATCAAACTGTTAGGAGTTCAAGAGCATGCTTGCGAGACTTCTAAAAAACTTCATTGACATGCTCAACTCTGAAGGATCTGTTGACTAAATCCTCAGAGGTGGCAAACTCAAGGAGGTTGAGATCATGACAAAGGATGGGGCTAAGTCCCTTACGGAACCTTGCCCGCTTTCTGGCATCGGTGGTGATCTCATCTTGGGCATAACGAGCAAGATGGTTGAGTTCCCTCACATACTCATGAATGGACATCTCTCCTTGATTCAGATTGCAGAACTCTTCCTTCTTGCGCTCCATCAACCATCCAGAATGTGGTACCCTCGAAAGGCAACACAGAACTCTTGCCAAGTCACTACGTAACCATCTGGCTGCATTGCAACATAGTTCTCCCACCATTGAAGAGCAGCACCTTCCAAGAAGTATACCGCGAAAATAACTCGATCATCGGGAGCAACATGTGTTGTATGAAGCTTACGCTCGATGGAGCGGAGCCAATCATCAGCTTCACGGGGCTCAGAAGAACATCGGAATACCGGTGGCTTGAGGAGGATGAAGTCCTGAATGCTCACAACCACATTGCAATGACGTGAGGTATTCTGCTCGATGAGCTCCAGAAGGCGTGTTTGATCACGTCTATTCCTCTCAGCTTCCATCACGATTTCCGCCGCAAAGGCGGGGTTGGAGGTTCATCATCATTTCGATTCCGATCACGGTCTCGATTCCGAAGAACAGCACTACGAGTCCCACCTGACATCCTATGTGATAAAATCAACAATCAGAACAGGTTGTACGATGGAGGCAAGGATAAAAGGATATGATTTAGGTGGAAAGGATAATAATGCGAAGGCAATGACCCAAAGAAACACGGAAAAAATCCGGCAGCATAACGGCTACACTGGGATGGAAATTGAAACAACCTCGAAGAAATTGGACAGAACTTCTTCAAGGAACTCAAAACACGGAGACTCTGGACAACCACAACTGTCCTATGGCTACAAAGAGGCAAACAACGAGATGTTCTAGTATAGACATAGATGAGCCTAGTCCTATCATCCCGTAGAAAAGTTAAGGGTGACTTAGAACTCAGATCGATGAGGGTAAGGAGAAAAAGAAGCCTTACGTTGTTCCCTTGTATACCCAGAGTAACTATATAACTATAGCAAGCTAGACTCGACTTCGGCCAAAGTTGATAATCCTACAGTCAGTCCTGCTCTGATACCAAGTCTGTCAGGACCCGGGGTTAGCATATGCAAGTCCCGCTACGACATAGTCATATGGAGAGCCGAGAACCGTACCCACTTGTCTAAGCAAACAAGGCCAAGCACAGAACGTTCTCGAAAAGCATCGTACGTGAGGGGCATCCCATCCAGGCCGGATGATCAACTGAGATGGGTCCTCATCGTCCGCACACAAGTCTAAATGATATGGGTGATGAACTCCCATATTCACAGACAAGTCGCCTCAACCATACTATCGACTATCTCATAACTCTTACATAGACTTACTCCAGCCCGATCACTTAGTCGGGTTCTAGGGCGGGCTCGATCATACATCAAAGTGTGCACGAGACAGAGTTTCGAGCAATCGCATCGCGATGCCCCAAGCTGTGCACATCTAAGGGCCACTTGCTGTATAAAAGACCGCCAGCCAGATCACAACTAAGGTCTCGAAAACCCATACAAAGACATGCATGTTATAAACATACACGCAACACACATGCCTTGTATGAACAGCAGGTATCATTGCAATTCTGTACAAAGTATACATCTTTATTGATAACTCTTACAGAGTGCACACAGAGATCATAAGTCTGTGATCCAACATTACATCAAACATGCGGAAGCAAAGTAGGTCTGAGTACAGACAAGTTTAACAAATGGCTTAGAGAAGCCTTCTCTATAACAAGCCCTTCCATGAGGGAACCAGTCGTCTGACTGGGACTACACTAGCTTGGTCTTGGTCTGAGTCTTCATTCTTCGAGCTTCGGTTAGAAGCCACCATCGGGGTCGGTGGGTTCATCTAAAACATAGAATAAGAAAACGTGAGTAGAAAGTCGTACTGAGCAAGACTTACATAGGATCTATACTACTCGTGCACATGTATCAAGGTAAAGGGAGGTGGGGTTTCACTTGCATAAGTGCCAGCTTTGACTTGGCTAGTCCTGAACTACGAGTACCAGACTTGGGGTAAGAAGCATACACGAGTCCACTACATCTCTTCAACCAATTACACCACTATGGTTACTTCCTCGACTTCCCCACGAGAAGCACACCATAGCACTCACGCTTATCTTGGTGTGTTGTAGAAGTATCCAGTTCAAGTTGTCTAATAATCAAGCTAAGCTTTCCAAGCAGTCCTTAACCGCGGACGCGGCTATTCGAATAGTTTTGTTAACCCTGCAGGGGTGTACCTCTACACACACGTGTCATCATTTACCGCCTTTTGCATGTCACCGTTCAAGAGGATGCCACCACAACACTTCGCCCACAGCTCCGTTCTAGTCCAAAGAGTCGCCTATCTGAGGGGGATCCGTATGGAAGTCCGGCCGAGGTTCCAGTACAGCCTCAAACGATGTGTGCAGGGTCCCAAGCCGGTCTTGAAAAGCCATTCATCCACTTCGCAGACCGTGCCACAGACCTACAAGAACTCCGAACTATTGCGACTCTTGGGGTGAGATACTAGGATGAGAGGGCTCAGTGAGCCCAATGTGTGGTTGTACTCTTCTTCTTGGATCACCACACAAGAACTCGGACTTAAGGCGGTGTTCAACGAGACAACCCACTATGTACTCCTACACAGCCTCTCATCGTTCACGTTGTATTAGGGTAGATTCACCAACATATTTCACTTTCATCAACACCATGTTCACTATCATCCCGACTCACATCAAAAGCAACCTCATTGTACCACTAAGCATGCAATAAGCAGTAACAGTTTCAGGGGCCACATGATATCAACCAATTCCTACATCTGCTAGGATTGTGGTTTGCTTACTACTTTGACAAGATGATAAGTCATGCAACGGATATGGGTTCAACTATGCGGTAGAAACGTTATCATGGTGATCATCCTAAACAATGCATAAGCGAGACATGAGGGGGAAGTGGGATTTTATCGACATGATCAATGGGGGTTTGCTTGCCTTGCTGACGAGGTTCAGTCACGGGGTCTTCAACGAAGGGGGTGATCTCGGGTTCTGGCTCCACTTCTATCAGCACCATGACAATCATAGGATCAACATATTGTACAATGCACAATCACATGAATAAGATTGTAATGGTGATGTTCATGGTACTGATATGTTGAGAATTCCATTTAAAAGGAGTATATTGCATTTGAAATGCAAATTCAAACTCAATTTGATTTATCGATGAATTTCAAATGCATTTGAATGCATGAAAGTTCATTTGAAAGGTTGATCATGATGTGATGTGGTATAGTTGAGATAATGTTTCTGATGTGGGGGTGAAACCATTCAAATTAAGTGTGTTGCAAAGTCAATTGCAAAATCACTCCAAATTTGAATTTGAAAAGGATCCATATGCATGTTTGCTACTGTTCACCCATTTTAAAATGGTCAAACATGAAAAAAATGCATATTCATAATCCTTGTATTTTTCTGATAATTTTAGATATATTATTTGTCCAATTTGGAGTTAATATGAATTAGTTATTGAATTTAAAAGTTTAAAGCATTTGCTAGAATTTTCTCTCTTTTCTTTATTTCTTTTAATCTCTGGAAATGATTTATTGCATCAAGCTGACGCAGTGCTGATGTCACCAGGGGGCTGACAATAGGGGCCCAGCTGTAAGTCTCAATGGGGTTAATCCCTGTTAGATTAAACTAACAGAGGGGTTTAGGGGGGTCTAGGGCCCACTTGTCATAGACTCCAGGGGGGGATTAGCTCGTGGTTAAGGGCCCTAATGGCGCCGGCTTGACGCCGGTGGCTCTGACCACGGCGGCGCCTCGCCGGAATCGGCTACGGGCCACGGGAAGGGGGACGGAGGGCATGGGCGTGCTCCTGGAGGTCGTCCGCGTCGAGTGGTGGCATCAGGGGCTCGGGGGAGGGTCTGGGGCGACGGCGGCGATGAGCTCGGCGGCGACAGAATCACGACGACATCGGGATCGCGCTCTGGAGCACCGTTTTGACCGGGGCTTGGCGCGTTGGATTGCTGCGAGCACCTGGAGCGTTGTAGGCTAGAAGGAGGAGGCGCTGGAGCACGGGAGCGAGCTCGAGGTCATCCATGGCGGTGACCTGCTCGGCTCTCATGGCGGTCGACGGAGGGGGCGCAAATTAAACACGGGGTTTGGGGGGTTTCGAAGAGGGGCTCACCCCGAGGTGATTGGTGAAAATGTCGCGGCCGGAGAGGGAACAATGGCGACGAATTTGGCGGTGATCTTCTCGGCGTCCGGCGAGAACTCGAGGACGAATCCGGCGGCTCGGGGTTGAATTGCCTCGGGATCTTCCGCACGACGATGAAGACGAAGGCGGCGAGGAGGAAGGACAGCTTGGTGCGGCCTGGAGGCGACGATGGCCACGCGTTCTTCACGGCGTGGCGTCGGCGGCGCTCGGGTCGTCGTCGGGTTCATCGCAGGAGTGAGAGGGAGAGGCTCTGGAGGGGAGGAATGGAGGCGTGGCACTCGGGTGTGTCTCCAGGGGCGCGTAGAAGGGCCGGGGAGGGCAGGTGGAGGCTGGGGAGACGACGCCGTGCCCGGCTGTCTCGGTGGCATTCCACCGAGCAGCTTAGAGGTGCGGGGAGGAAGACGACAGGGGAGGGGTCCAGGTGGGCTGGACTGGGCCAGAAGAGGTGGGCCTCGCCTAGGTGCCAGGTAAGTTTTCTGTTCTTTTCTTTTCTGTTTTCTTTTCTGTAATATGTTGGCCATGCTAAAATAAATAGCTTGCATTTTTAAAAATGCTAAAACTTTTTATATGGCCTCATCTTATATTAGACTAGCCACTTATAAAGTTTGGCAGTTTTTTAAAATTCAAATTATTTGAACTTTAAATGAAATAGGGGTTTTTGAATTAATCCATGCTCCTGTTTGAATATTTGAAAAATCCATGAGCATGGGGTGGGTCCCACATGACTTGATATGTGGTCACACTCATTTATAAGACTTTTCAAAAATGCAAAAGGAATATTTGGAGAAACTTTTTATCTGGCCTTTTGAATTAATTCATTTGGGTGGTGTTCTCTCTCCCATTTTTATTTCTTTGAAATTTTTATCATGATGCAAAGGCCTAAGCTTACCCTAGCACATACCTAACTTGGGGTTGTGACACAAATGGATGTCAAAAGTGTTTTTCTTAACGGTGAAATCGAGGAAGAAGTATATGTTATGCAGCCACCAGGTTTTGAAGACCAAAAGAATCGTGATATGGTGTACAGGTTGCACAAAGATCTCTATGGGTTGAAGAAAGCACCTCGTTCTTGGTATGAAACTCTTAAGGATTTTCTTCTCAAAAAGGTCTTCAAAACAGGAACAACTGACCCAACTCTTTTCACTCGCTGCTATAATGGTGATCTATTTGTATGTTAGATATATGTACATGATATTATCTTTGGCTGTACTTACCCTAATATTAGCGAGAAAAAAATCAAAGAAATATGAAATTTCTATGATGGGTGAATTGAAGTTTTTCCTCAAACTTGAGATTCGTCCACAAAATAATGGGACTTTCAAATCTCAGGAGAAATATCTTAAGGATTGCGTGAAGAAGTTTGGACTCGCTGGATGCAAAACTATCAAGACTCCTATGCCAACCAGTGTATTCTTGATGCAGATGAGAAGGACAAGCCCTTGGATCAGAAGAAATATCGGTCTATGATTTGTTCTCTTTTATATCTATGTGCATATAGACCTGACATTATGCTTTTAGTTTGTATTTGTACTCGATTTTAGGCGGATCCAAAAGAATCACATCTCATTGCTACAAAGTGAATCCTTCGATATCTATCTCACACACCTTCTTTGGGCTTCTGGTATCCTAAATGTGCTTAGTTTGATCTTATTGGGTACTCTGATTCGGGCTGGGCTGGTGATCGAGTTGATCGCATATCTACCTCATGCACTTGCAATTTTCTTGGTAGATCTCTTTTGTTTTGGGCGTCAAAGAAGAAAAACGGTGTATCAATATCTATTGCTGAAGCCGAATACATTGTTGCTGGCTCTTGCTGCACTCAGATCTTTTGGCTCAAGAAAATGCTAAAAGATTATGGCATTCATGTGAAGAAAATTCCCCTTCTATGTGATAATGGGAGTGCTATCAAAATTGCTCCCAATCCAGTGCAACACTCTCGCACGAAGCATATTGATATCCGCCATCATTTTCTTCATGATCATGTTCAGCGTGAAGATATTGTGATTAGCTAGGTGATATATAAACGAAACCTTTGGATGAAAAGAGGTTCTGTGTGTTGAGATGTGAGGTTGGTATCTTAGACTCACACAATGTTTAGTAAGGCTAAAACTCACTCCCCTCTATATATCCATTTATTCTGTTGTCTTTGTTGGTTTTGAGTGTTTAGCTTCGTTTGTCTGTTTGGTTTTGAGTTATGAATTTTCGTTCGCTTTGAGTTTCATCATCTATGCTTGTCACCTTTAGCTTCGTTTTGTTGTTTGGTTTCGAGGTGATAAGTGTCGGACCCTACCCCCTTCTATTCTTTTTTTGTTTCCATTATGTCCAAGTCTTATATGGTCAAGCACATTTGAAACGATATGCATTTTTCTTCGAAAATCATTGAGTTCCAAATCAAATGCAGTCAACTTTTTATCGAAATTTCTGCTCATGGTCGAGTGTTCTGATTCGGACGTTGAGATCCGTAAGTTTCGGCCCGTTGAGATTTTCTCGTGATCCGCCACAAGATCCTCGCCATAGAATCCAGAGAGACAACCATTGGGATCTGTCCAATGTGATTTGACAGATCCTTCAGATCATCCACTATACAAGGCTACCACCCCAACGAAACCTAACTCCCTCACTTTTTTCTATCTTGCAATCCCCTTTGCTCCCGTGTGCGCCGCCGTGCTTCTCTCGCTACCGTCGTCGACCTCGCTGCTTCGCTGCCGGAAGGTCACCGTGCACCATCTCCACCGCTCCCGTCGCCGTAGCCGTCCACTGTCACTGAGCTAGGGTACGCCAGAATCAATCCAATCTATTCTTATCATGAACTCCTCTGTGAGATTGGAATCGATGTTCTTAGGGTTTCGTTTTTTATTTTATGGAATTTTACAGATCTTCTGGATTTTTATTCCTTGGGAAACGTGTTTGTAGCATCTAAGATCTCACTCTGATTCAGGTTAGACTTTTTGTTTGATCCGTCGATCTGTCTTATCTGTGCTAGGTCATTTCGTACAAAATTTCTCTAGCTTAGCACATACATGAACGTGAATCAAAACATCTCTTACCGAATCTCTTGTCAAAATGGTTTTCGGAAACTTTTGCTAGGTCTTGTGGATTCTCCACTCCTTGGGAAACTTGTTTGTAGCATCTAAGATCTCACTTTGATTCAGGTTAGACTTTTTGTTTGATCCGTTGATCTGTCTGTTCTGTGCTAGGTCACTTTGTACCAAATTGCTCTAGCTCAGCACATACATGAACATGAATCAAAACATTTCTTACCAAAACATTCCAAAACGTTTGCTTGTGCTTGATCATGCCTACTTCTATTGTCCTTAGTTCCTATTTCTTATTCACAGGATGTCTGCCGAGATGGATGTTGGTGATGAATCCCCAATGCCTGAAGAAAATGCTCAAGCTATTGTGGAGCAAGATGCTCCGAAGAATAAGAAAGTTGGCCAAACCAAATAACTCAATAATGCTCGTGACATTCCGCAGGTATTCAGAGGTAAGTTTGTATTTTACACGCCTGATGAAGAAACTTCCCATGAAAGGAAGATCAGATCGCAAGGGATTGGCCGCTACTGGGCAATCCATTGGTACAAGTATAAGAGAGTGCCCGATGATACATGGGACATGCAATTTTCCTTCATCCCACCTTATCAGTACTGCATGCACATGGCCAACAAGTACAACCCTGATAACGGCCACTTACACTACCCAATACCTCCTGAGGAACGTCACCCCACCTCACTCAGAACTGCTGATGACTATGTAAGGCCCGATATGCGGTACTGTTCCAGATCTAGATGTTTCCATCCAAATCCGGGGACGAAGCACATATCGGTCCCACCGCGACATATGACAATGCCATATGCCCCGGATTTTGAACATGATATCACAACATTACAACTACAAGGATACAACATCTCATACAATCGGAATACAACTCCCTTAAATACATTTCATCGGCGGAAGATACATGTCTGAGTACAGACTACATTCAAATGCCTAGTGGCAAAGAGAAAAGGCATCGCTCCCATTACCACACGGGTCCAGGCCCTCCGCCAGGATCCGCCTAACTAGTCGTCGTCGAGTATTCACGTGAAACGTCGATCACCATACTTGTTGTCGACCAAGAACCTTGAAAAGAGTTTGGGGGTAGTATCATGAGTACAGAAGTACTCAGCATCCAACTGTAGTGGTCAACTGACCCAGCAAGGACTTCATCACTCGTCCTTCTAGAATAACTAGTAGTATATGGTAAGGAAGGGTTAAGTGGTGATGTTGCTGCCGCCCTAGCATTTATGAAGTGGCTAATGATCTAGAGAGTAAGATAAGAAGCCAAGCATTCGATGAGGAATCGCCTCCAACAAGTCTGCTTACCACCTACTTACGCAAGAATAACACCTATCCTATCCTTGTCCTCCCCTCCGCATCCCGACGAAGAAGAAGGAATCAAGGCACACGCACGTTGATCAATTTATTAAGATTATCTCAGTTGTTGTTTTCTATGAACAAGGAGTAGGTCTCAAGTCGTCCATAACCGTGGACACGGCTTCTCGAAAGGAGTTAACCCTGCAGTTGTCTACCAACTGCCCAATACAAGGCTCCGCACGCACGCCCATCTCTCTCAGTCAGGTTCATTAAATACACTCACTGAAGAGTTGTTCCGAGAGATCCGGAACGATAGGTCCCTCTAACTAACAACGCACAAATCCGGGTGGCCCCCGGTGAGTCGACACCCAACTCAAAAGCCGGTCGCGCTCTCGAATCAGTCTTTACCGTCTGGATGAGGTTGGGATGTCTAATCCTCGCCCGAGCAGGCACCCCTAGCTCCCTGATGTGGACCAATAGGATATACCATCCCACTATCCCGATTTGTTTTAAATCCACTGGCTGCAGACCAGTTAGGCACACGGTTTCTCAAATGGTAAAATCAGCTTGGGCCACCACTAGAAATGTTTGAAGCTAGGTAGGTAAGACAAGGGGACCCCATAGTATCCCACACACGGTTAGGCACGCTCATCAAGAGACACAATACCCAGAACTCGGGTCCTAGGTGACTCGAATGGAACAAAGCGTCGGGGCGGGATAGCCTAGACCTTCCATCCTTCGTCGAGTATAGTAAACATTATAATAATCATATCATCCACAGGAATATGAAAATGTGATAGCCCAAACCAAGCAGTAACAGGGGGTAACGTTCGTAGCATCCTAATCATGCATGCTAAGGAGGGGGTGAGCAACGAGCAATAGTAACATAGCAGTACATTGGTTTGCTGGGAGGGGACATGGTTGTATCGGTTTAAGAGAGGTTGTAAACATGTGGTAGGATCAAACACCGAACCTAACGTACAAAAGCATGAAAACTGCTGGTTATAATAGAATGAATCATAAGTAATGTATAGTCCTTGCCTGTTGATAAGTCGGGTTCCGAAGGTGTAGTCAATTGCAAGCTTGCATCGCCTCCGAGAGTATCCGCGGAAGAACACAAGAGGTAAACACTAGAAAAGGCAATCGACGAGCAAGAATCTATTACTACGAATCAATCACGAGAAAGCAACATCAATAAGGCAACACGAGACAACTCACGGTATCGCATCTATCGTCGAGAACGGTTACTAACAGGTTAAGTGAGGTACACGCCACACATGACGATACCGCACATTTAGAATGGTTCAAGTTGTTTAGCTACACAACATGAGCAAAGGTTGTTAACATCGCATCTCACCCAACCAAGGCATATCACACAATCATGACAAGAGGTGAAGCATAAATTAAACTACCTATGCTAGTCAATTTAAGTGAGGGGGTAAAACCTATACATGGCAACTATTACGGACCCCACGATAATTATTGCAATTGGTACTGTTCTTCCCTAAACATAATTTTATTATTTTTATTAGCAAGCAAGAGCATCATAAACACAATCTACACGAAATTCTATTCAAATTACATGTAAGAAAAATTTTATTTGGAGCAAAAGTTGAAAAGTTATTACAGAAACAGTTTACGATGGCAAGCAGTGTAATTAGTAGGTAAACAACATGTAGACAAGTTCAAACATGGAAAAAGAGGACATTTTATTCATCTACATAGAAAACTAAGCATTTTTCATGTATAAAGCGTCTCCATCCGAGCTCTGCAATTTAAATCTAATAAAAAATAAATAAAAGTGTGTACTGACCGAAAGCCCTGGTACTGGGCTATTCAAGGCGGCCAAGAATAACTAAACTACACTCACATGTGCAATATACACTGAACCGGGCCGACCCAACAGGAAACAAAAAAGAAGAGAAAACAAACAAAAGGGGGTGATCACCATGGGCCTGGCCCAGGTCGACACTGGGCGGCAGATCGCAGAAGCTCGCCCAGGGCGAGAGGGCGCCGCGGGCCGCAGTTCATAGGTGGGCCGGTCGGGCGCTGCGCTGCCCACACGCTGGAGGCGGCCCAACCAGCGGTTCCTGGGTGGAGCCTTCGTCTCGATCAGGTCGATCCCGAGCAGGGGGTCCCTGGCAGCGGCGGTTGGCTCCGGTGGCCGGCTTTCGGCATGGAAGGCCGACGACGCTGCGACGAGGGGAATGGGAAGATCCGGGCGTTCTGTGGCCTTGGTCACCGGATCTTGGCCGGAGGGTCGCCGGCGTCGGGGCGCGAAGTGGCGCGAGCTCGGGCTCGGGGAGGCCGCGGCCATGGCGCTCGGTTCATCTCACAGAGGAAGAAGAAAAGGTGAGAGGAGGGAAAGGAAGAGGAGGAAGAAGGTCGCGCGGGGGAGGCTACCTGGCAGGCGCGGCGGCTCACTGGCCGGACCGGCACCGGAGCACGACGGCACAGGGGGCGGCTGGGATGTGGCTCGGGTCAGGGAGGAGCTGGGGCAGGGGTTGCTGCATCCGGTGACGTGGCACCCTCGTGATCGTCCGATCTAGATCGAGCGGACCAGATTGTGGCATCTGGATCTGGAGGAGGGGTTGGTGCTGCTGGTGGCTAGGTGGCGGCGGGGAAGAGGGTATGCACGGAAATTGAGGTGGCTTGCTATGGTTTAGCACCTAGTATGTATAGTAGGTGGATGTCTAAGGTTGTTTTGGGCCACAAAGTGGCCCGTTTCGGGTCCGGTTTTTTGGGTGGGCTAGAATCCGAAGATAAGCTGGGTATCCGGGGGTCCAGCTAGAGGCACGCGAGGCATTTTGTAAATACGCCCCTCGGACTTATACCAGCTACTATGCCTGGCACATCCGAACGTTAACCTACCCGACGAAGTCGAAATCGCACGAAATTCAAAACACTGCCTCAAAGCCCCGAACTAACGTCGTCTACATCGTTTAACACCAAAAGAGAATGTCGAGCACCTCCCGATAAAATAACCCATTTAAATATAAATGAGGGTTTTTCCGCACCGTTGGTGATGGCTGGTCTTGTGCCGAAAACTGCGACGGTGATCGGGAGACTTTCCCGGTGTCGCAACATGGTCGTGTGCCGTTGGGAAAACGGTTCGGTCTCGCATCCGATACGAGAAATAGGGGGGAAATATTCACCGATTATTAATTCGGTGAAGCAAACACTGCAAACAACTCAGGAAATTATAACAACAACGCAACAAACAAATTTTTAATTAGGGCGGAATTTTCGGGCTGTTACAGACTACCCAAAGGAAAAAAGCACGGTTAGCTATTCTGGCAGAAAAGCTTCGCAAGAAGAAGGAGAAAGAAGCCGCCAAGAGGCACGAGGCTGAACTTGCTGGAGAAGGAACCAACACTTCAAAGAAAAAGTCTCGGAAGTTGTCGCATCACCTCCCCTTTCCTTCACTGATGAAGAGCAAGAAAATCTTGTTGCCGAAGCACTTCACGACTCCACCGAAGAAGAAGTTGATCCTTCTAGTCAGGCGGATGATGAGTCTGAAAAGGCTCTAGTTTCTCCACCATCAAGAGAGAGGATTCGTGTTCCTCTGAAGAAAAATCCTCGTGAGAAACCGGCTTCAAGGGGGATTCAGATTCAAGACCCCACCGACATAGTAATCGACACCACTCACTTGGATGTTGAGAAGCCATTGGCTTCCAAACCTCCTCCTCAAGCCGTTCCGACAGAGAAGAGGTCGAAGCAAAAGCACGACCCATCGAAGCAGACGAAAACTGCTGAGAAATCTATTGCCGCTCCCAAGCCAAAGGGAACGGTTGCCAAGCCAACCCCTTCCGTGGCCCATGTTGCCAAGAGGCCATCAGAAGCTGAACTCAACAGAAGAGACATGGAAGAAGCCCTAGAACACAACCAGTTGGTAAAAGAATCTGTTGCGAAGGAGAAAGCACCGAAGGACAGTCAGAAACTTCAAGTTGCCAACAAAGCTGCAGCTAAATCTGACGCGAAGCGGAAGCTAGCCAAAGCAAAAGAAAATGAGAAGAAAGTTGCCCCTGAAGCTAAGCAGCTCACGGATGCTGACCGAAAGAAAAAAGAAGGTCTTCAAAATCTTGCAACCCAAACTACTGAGAAGAACGCCCGAGAGGCTAGGAAGAAATTTGCAGTCTCAAATGTCGAAAAGAACATTGCTGAAGTTCCCATGGGCTAAGACGACATGGACTTATACAACCTGCACCAGTTTTCAAATACAAGGGAAGCTGAAATATGGGATTCTTTAGGCATCACCGAAGCTCTTTGGAAGAAGAGCGAAGCTGAAGAAGGAGATGCTGCTTGAATCACTCTGTATATGCCACCAGCCATCGAATAAATCATTGCCAATCTGATGGTGAAGCTAAAAGAATTGTATGCCCAAAGCAAAGATGAATATGCCAAGATTTACAAATTCCAGAAGAAGGAAGAGACTGAAGACGATGAGGAAATTAAGGAATTCGTTATGTCTCTCCTTCAACAAGTGACCAAGAAAAGTTCTGCCACCAAGGAGGAAGTAGATAATCAGAAAGCCAAGATAATGGAAGTTGTAGAAGATGTCTTCCTTAGCCACAACAACACTATTCAGGCTTCTGATTCAAGGAAGCGGAAGGAAAATGCCAATCTTGCCTTGAAGATGAATCAAGAACATAAGAGGCCCCGAATCATCACTCTGGCCAATGCGACCGACATGGAAGACGAAGGCGAATCACCTTCACCAGTGATTCATGCATAGGTCTCCAAGTCTGGCTCCAAACCTGCTCCTCCGAAGGCCTCCGTGCCACTCAAAGCTTACACCAAAACCCCCACTCCTACCCGAATCCCAAATCCCACTCCATACAGAGTGATGGGAGCAGCATCTCCTTCTTCAGCTTCGCTCTTCTTCCAAAGAGCTTCGGTTATGCCTAAAGAATCCCATATTTCATTGCCAATCTGATGGTGAAGCTAAAAGATTTGTATGCCCAAAGAAAAGCTGAATATGCCAAGATTTACAAATTCCAGAAGAAGGCAGAGACTGAAGACGATGAGGAAATTAAGGAATTCGTTATGCCTCTCCTTCAACAAGTGACCAACAAAAGTTCTGCCACCAAGGAGGAAGTGGATAATCAGAAAGGCAAGATCAAGAAAGTTGTAGATGTTCTCTGCCTCATCCACAACAACGCTATTCTGGCTTTTGATTCAAGGAAATGGAAGGAAAATGTCAATCTTGCCTTGAAGATGAATCAAGAAAATAAGAGGCCTCGAATCATCATTTGGCCAATTCGACCGACATGGAAGACGAAGGCGAATCACCTTCACCAGTGCTTCATGCTTAGGTCTCCAAGTCTGGCTCCAAACATGCTCCTCTGAAGGCCTCCGTGCCACCCAAAGCATCCACCAAAAACCCCACTCCTACCCGAATCCAAAATCCTACTCCACCCAAAGCCCCAACTCCTCCCGCAAAAATGCCAACTCCTTCACCCAAAGCTCCAACCCACCATGACAACCTACACCACCAGCTCCAATCCTTTCACCTCCACCCGCCCACGAAGAAGAAGTTCCACTCCGCACTCCCACACCACTTCATGACGCAACTCCACCTCAAGTGCAGTCACCCCAGCATCAAGCTGCACCCGAAGCTGATGATCCCCATGCCTCACCCCCAGATGCTGAAGTGCAGAAGTCTCGCGAGTATTCATCTTCTTATTCTTCTTCCGAATCCCATGCCGCCCGAACAAATGCTTCCCCTGTAGCAGATGAAGAAGTGGAAATTATGAATCCTTCTCAGGAATTGGATCGTACCATAGCACAAATGGCTACGCAATCCCGCCAACTGCAGATCTGACCTTCTTCGCACTGCCGGCCTGCACAAGACACTTAGCTGGATTCCAATTATCCCAGGGAAACCTTTCCCATATTCTTGGGTGTAAGTAGCTCTTCCAGGCATGGTCCTGAGTTTGATATTGAGCGACATCGAAGAAAATTGTTCTTCTTTTGAAACAGTCCATATGCTTCGCCTAGGACTACTGATGACCTTCGTTTCTGGACTGCCGAGCAACAAGTGCTTTATACCAAGGTGTTCTATCAAAAGGATGTTCTGTTCCACCATCGCTATCTCGATCTTCAAATCTTAGCCACTGCTCATTGCTTTTAGAACATCTGTGAAACAATCCAATCTCAGAACTTGGTCCAATTATTTGCTCTGTGTGACACATTCAACTCTGAACTTATCAAGCATTTATATGCAACCCTGTATGTTTCTGGCGAATCAAATGATCCCAGCACTTGGATTCTAGAATGGATGATTCAAGGGCAAGTATTTCGCATGTCCTCAAAATATTTCATGGAGATAGTAAATATTCCACGCCACACTGGTGAACATCCCAAGATTCACCTGCTTCCAGAAATGCCTGACGCATAATTTTCTTCCTTCCTGGATCCAGAGGTTATTGCAGATTTTATGCCAAAGAACATTCGCCCGAAGCACTTGGTGTTTAACTCCAAGACATGGTTTTACATTCTATCCAACTTGTTGCTGCCGCTGAGTACTGCTTCTGAAGAATCCAACATTTATCCTCAAGTGCGGAAAGAAATCTTGAAGCTATCTCATGGCATGGTGTTTGACTTCGAAGACTGCTTCCTTCGAACCATGGTTCTTGCTACTGAATTTCCATTCACATTCAAGCCATATGCACCTTGGCTTTAGGAAGTTTATAACTATGGCTGGGATGAAGACTTTGTTACTAGGCATCATCCTAAGCTATTCACTCCACCAGTCCGTGACACCATGAATATGCTTCGTCAGCCCAACAACCCCATGATTTCATATGTTGGCATTCGACAAGATGCAACTTCTATCATATGAAATCAATCGTGTGGGAAACATAGCTCTAAACAACACTCAATATATCTTCCTGTGCTGAAGCATCACACGTGGAAAGGGCTTCGGAAGTTTTATTCTTCCAAGGGACTGAATAAAGAGCATTTCTAGAAGGAATACCCACATCTCAACCACAACTTCTCACGAAATGACTCAATTGATCGCCCAAATCCAAAGTTTCCTCCTCTCCACAAGGTAGATGAAGTTATGTTTGTCAACGAGTGTCGGGACCCAGGATATGCGTATGTAATTCTAGTCACAACTCAATCATATGGAGAGCCGAGAGCCATACCCACTTATCTAAGCAGACAAGTCCAAGTACAAGACACTCTCGAAAAGCTCAAACATGAGGGGCATCCCATCCAGGCCAGATTATCAACTGAGATGGGTCCTCATCTTCCGCTCACAAGTCTAACTGCTTATGGGTGGTGAACCGTAACATTTACATAAATAGACTCCAGCCCGATTCACCTAGTCGGGGTCTCTGATACGCGAGAGAGTATTGCTTCTCGCCCTTCGTTGGTTACCCCAAGTGGAAGGTAAGATGCAGCATAGCAGCAAGTTTCCCTCGATGAAGATACCGAGGTTGAGAATCGACCAGTAGGACTCCGACGATGATAAGTAGGTGTCAGCGGCGCACATAACGCGGACCTACACACAACACAATTAACTTTCCTCCCAACGAAGTTCAGAGAGGTTGTCAATCTCTCCGGCCTTGTTGTTTACAAAGGATCAAAGACACATGATAATGATAATGATAGCAAACGAAAGTAAAAAACAAGAAAGGAAATGAGCATGTAAACAGTGATGAGAATATGGACCGGGGTCCCGTGATGTTCACTAGTGATGTCTCTCTCCCAAAAGACAATAAAGATGCTATGTGAGGTAAACAAATTACAGAAGGGCAATTGACTGGATTATAAATGCACCGCAATGCTAACTATGGTACAAAAGAAAGGAAGAGGCTCAAAAGCATGGGCAGTATGCCAAAATAAGTAGACCAAAATCCATCTCCATCTACTACTAATCATCCACCTTGAGATATCTATCCAGAACATCTCGCTGGTATTAAGTTGTGAGCCCCACCCAAAGTGTAAACCCAAAGCAATAGACAATTGCATTAAAAATAACTTTGTGTAAAGTAAACAATCCTTGTAACCACGGTTACAAGCACCGTTGTTTCCCTCTTGTGGCCACAGCACATCCCCTAGACTCATGTTTCTGTCACTCAAGCGTGTCATCAGGGGGCATGTACCCACAATCGAGCATAACGTTCCCTCTTGGAGTCACTACCGACCACTTGACCAAAGCAATAAATAGTAACGGAGAACATGCAAGAATTACTTCGGAACAAAAATAAAAAAGATAAGAACCAATTATATTACTCTATCACAACCTGAACATAATCTCATAATCCATCAGTGTCACAACCCCAAGTTAGGTATGTGCTAGAATAGCAAGTCACTTTGCATCATGTTAGAATTTTCAAAAGAAATTGAAATGGGAGAAGAACCCCCCCCCCAAATGAATTTAATTCAAATGGCCAGATAAAAAGTTGCTCCAAAAATTCCTTTTGCATTTTTGAAAAGTCTCATAAATTAGCGTGATCACATATAAAGTGATTTGGATTCAAACCCATGCTCATAGATTTTTCAAATATTCAAGCAGGAGCTTGGAATTAAATTTAAACCCCTTTTTGAATTAAAGTTCAAATTATTTGAATTTTAAATATTTCCCAACTTTATAAGTGGCTAGCTATATATATATTGAGGCCATATAAAAATTTGGGGCATTTAATAAAATGCCTAGCTATTTTTTTTAGCAAGGCACAACAAATGTCCGAAAAGAAAACAGAAAAGAAAAGAAAAAAGGCTTACCTGGCCGAAGTGGCCGAACTTGTCTCCCCCGAGCCCACCAGCCTGGCCAAGCCCGCTGCCCCCGTTTGTCTTCATCCCCGGCGCGGCAAGCAGCTCGCTGGAGCGCATGCCGGCGCCGGCGAGCACCTGCTAGGCTACCTGGCACCCTCCCAGGCGACCTTATCGCGCCAGGAGATGCACACGTCGCCCCGTTCCTCTTTCCCCCTCGCAGCGCATCTTTTCCTTCCTCCCTCCTCACTAATCTCGCGCAGCCCTGAGCCAGCCGGAGAGCGCCGACGAGCTCCTGCGTGGCCAACGAAGACGAGGCGCCGCGCCAACATGTCCAGTAGCTCCGCCGGCCTCGACTTCCTCAAGCAGAGCCTTCGATTCGGACCCAGGACCAACGGAGGCGACGCCCCCTTCACCGAGAAAGCACGGTCGTAGCGGAGCTCCGGCGAGCGATTCCCCATCCTCCAGCCAACCTCCGGCCCCGTCGAGCTCGTCAGCGCATTCAGGGTGAGCGTGCGATCGATTTCCCCCTCCCCGTGGCTCTCCTCGTGCCCTGGACGACGAGCTTGTCGATCCAGTGGTTCCGGCCGCCGCCACCTTTGGAGAGGCCGTCGCCCTGGTCACCCCCTAGGCCGCCCGCGTGCACCAAACGACGCGCGAGAGCACGGGCTACGCTCCCGTGGTCTCAGCGCATCGAACGATGCAAGGGAGCAGCGGATCCGAGCAACGCCGCCGCGTAGCTGGTCGCCGGCGACCTCCCGCCGGTGAGCCCACGTGTCCGGCGGGGTTAACCCCTAATTAGCCCAGCCCTGGGCCACTGACATGTGGGCCTAGGATGTTAATTAACCCTGGTTAATTTTAAATAGTGGCTAATTAACCCCCTCTCACTGAAATCCCTGGCCCACCAGTCAACACCCCCCCTGACGTCACAGTGATATCAGATTGACGTAGTAATTGAATTTCCAATTAAAAGATTTCAGAAAATTCCAGAAAAGGGATTAAACTTTGGAAAATCACAGAAAGTTCATCCTAACTCCAAATATAGCAAATAATATGTCTAAAAATATCATAAAAATCCAAGGAATGTGAATATGGACTTTGTTTTTATGTTTGACCAATTTAAATTGGGTGAACAGTGACAAACATCCATATGGCTTTAATTCAAATTCAAATTTGGAGTGCATTTGCAAATGACTTTGCAACACACTTCTTTTAAATGGTTTCATCCACACATCATAGACTTTACCTCACCTTTACAACATCAATTCATGATCAACCATTTAAAATGAACATTCATGGATTCAAATGCATTTGAAATTCATCGATAAATCAAATGGAGTTTGAATTTGCATTTCAAATGCAATACACTCCTTTTAAATGGAATGCTCAACACATCTGTACCATGAACATCACCTTTAAAATTGATCATGTGCTTGTGCATTGTACCTTATGTTGATCACTTTGTTTGTATTGTTTGCTCGGATAGAAGTGGAGCCGGAACCCTAGATCACCCCCTTCGTTGAAGACCCCGATACTGAACCTCGTCAGCAAGGCAAGCAAACCCCCATTGATCATGTCGATAAAATCCCACTTCCCTCTCAGTCTCGCTTATGCATTGTTTAGGATGATTACCATGCTACGTTTCTACCGCAAAGATGAACACATTCCTTTGCATGACCTATCTTTTGTCACAGTAGTAAGCAAACCACAATCCTAGAAAATGTAGAAGTTGGTTGATATCATGTGACCCCTGCAACTGTTACTGCTTATTGCATGCTTAGAGTTATAATGAGGTTACTCTTTTTTGAGTCGGTATGGTAGTGAGCATGTTGATGATGGTGGATGGTAGTACACAGTGGGTTGTCTCGTTGAACACCGCCTTAAGTACGAGTTCTTGTGTGGTGATCCAAGAAGAAGAGTACAACCACACATTGGGCTCACTGACCCCTCTCGACCTAGTACCTCACCCCGTTCGAACTCCAGAAGTCGCAGTAGTTCGGAGTTCTGGTAGGGCTGTGGCACGGTCTGCGAAGTGGGTGAACGGCTTTTCAAGACCGGCTTGGGACCATGCACACATCGTTTGAGGCTGTACTGGAACCTCGGCCGGACTTCCATACAGATCCCCCTCAGATAGGCGACTCTCTGGACTAGAATGGAGCTGTGGGCGAAGTGTCGTGGAAACATCCTCGCCGGTACCAGCTTGAAGGGTCCCACTCCCAGGCGGTAACTGATGCATGTCTGTGTCTGTAGAGGTACACCCCTACAGGGTTAACAAAACTATTCGAATAGCTGCGTCCGCGGTTAAGGACTGCTTGGAAAGCTTAGCTTGATTATTAGACAACTTGAACCGGATACTTATAAAACTTGCCAAGATAAGCGTGAGTGCTATGGCGTGATTTCTCGTGGGGAAGTCAAGGAAGGCACCATAGTGGTGTAATTGGTTGGAGATGTAGTGGACTCGTGTACGATTCTTACCTCAAGTCTGGTACTCGTAGTTCAGGACTAGCCAAGTCAAAGCTGGCACTTCTGCATTGAAACCCCACCTCCCTTTATCTTGATACATGTGCATGAGTAGTATAGTTCCTATGTAAGTCTTGCTGAGTACGAATTTGTAGTCACGTTTGCTTATTCTATGTTTTAGATGAACCCACTGACCCCGAAGGTGGATTCTTCCTCAAGCTCGACGACTGAAGCCAAGCTAGTGTAGTCCTTAGATGTGCGCAGCTTGGGGCATCACGATGCGATTGTTCGAGACTTTGCCTCGTGCACACTTTGATGTATGATGGAGCCCGCCTAGACCCCGACTAAGTGATCGGGCTGGAGTAAGTCTATGTAAGGGATATAATACAATCGATAGTATGGTTGAGGCGACTTGTCTATGAGTATGGGAGTTCACCACCCATATCATTTAGACTTGTGTGCGGACGATGAGGACCCATCTTAGTTGATCATCCTGCCTGAATGGGAAGCCCCTCACGTTCGATGCTTTCCGAGAACATTCTATGCTTGGCCTTGTCTGCTTAGACAAGTGGGTACGGTTGTCGGCTCTCCATATGATTGTGTTGTAGTGAGTCTTGCATACGCTAACCCCGGGTCCCGACAGACTTGGTATCAGAGCAGGACTGACTGTAGTATTATCATCCTTGGCCGAAGTCGAGTCTAGCCTGCTATAGTTATATAGTTACTCTGGATATATAAGGGAAAAACGTAAGGCTTCTTTTTCTCCTTACCCTCATCGTTCTGAGTTCTGAGTCACCCTCATCTTGTTCTACGGGAAGATAGGAATAGGCTCATCTATGTCTTACTAGAACATCTCATTGTTTTCTTCCTTGTAGCCGTAGGAAAGTTGTGTTCGGTTTTCTATAGTTGTTGTGCTTCCGTATTTCTTACATCGTATGTAAGTGTTGTTTCTATGTTGTAAGAAAATTGTTTTCTCTTGCAATTACAGCCGTTATGCTGTCCGAGTCATTCTAGTTCATTAAAGTTTTCTATGATCAAGTAAAGGTCTCCAAGTAGTCCATAACCGCAGACACGGCTATTCGAATAGTTTATTAACCCTGCAGGGGTGTACATCTTCAGACGCGTGTCATCACTTATCGCCTTGTTCTTGTCACCCTTCAAGCGGGTGTCGGACGTGGATGAAACCAAGGCACTACCCTCACATCACCTTCTCTAATCTAGTAGTCGACTACCTGAGTTTGTCACCGCTCGAGAGTCCGGCCGGTTCCAGGAAACGGACTCAGATAATGCAAGGGACCGAGACGCCACCTTTGACAGATGGTTTCCCTGCCTCACAGGTCCACCCACATATCTATGGTTAGGTCAAATGGAAAGCCCGAATCTAGTGTGACTCCTGGACCGGATCGGGTACGTAAAGTGGCCAAACGGGGCTCCCATAAACCCTACATGTGGTCATACTCTTTGTCTTGGATCAAAAAACAGGAACTCAGGGCCTAGGGCAGTGTTCAACGAGACAACCCACTGTGTAATCCTACACAACCTCTCATCGTTCACCTTTGTTCAGGGTGGATTCACTAACATTTTATCATCAGTATCACTGTGTTCATTCCATCCCGACTCACAATCATAACATCCTCATTGTACCAATAAGCAGGAGTAAGCAGTAACAGTTGCAGGGGCCACATGCTCATCATTCAACTCCTATATATGCTAGGATTGTGGTTTGCTTAATAAGGTGACAAAATGATAGGTCATGCATCGGAATGGGTTCAACTAAGCGAAAGAACGTGTCTCGGTGATCTCCTCAACATGCATAAGAGAGACTGAGAGGGAAGTAGGATTTTATAGACATGATCAATGGGGGTTTGCTTGCCTTGCTGACGATACACGGGTCTTAACGGTGGTCTTCTTCTTCGGGGGTGATCACCGTCTCGGAACGTCTGTCATCGGAGGCAATCATCAACAAGGGGGGACAACTTCGGAAGTAAAAATGCACATACACATGATAAGGTTGTTCATGATGTGAAGGGTATTGGTTTGTGGCAAATTCAATTTAATTGAAGTGTATTGCAATGGATTTGCAAATTCAAAGTTCAAATTTGAATTCAAATTAAGTCATATACACATTTTCTTCTGTTCACCCATTTTAAAATGGTCAAACATAAAAATAAATTGCATATTCTTAATCCTTGCATTTTTCTGATAATTTTTCATATATTATTTATTAAATTTGGAGTTCATATGAATTAGTTATGATTTTCTAAAAATTAACTGATTTTCAAGATTTTTCTCTGTTTTCTTTAATTCTTTTAATTTCTGGAAAATTGTTTATTGCATCAGCATGATGCAATGCGGATGTCACAGGGGGGCTGACATGTGGGGCCAGGGTGTGAGCCCCAGGGGGGTTAATCCCTCTCTGTTTAATTAACAGAGGGGTTAGGGGGTTTGGGGGCCCCCTGTCAGTGGGTTAGTGCAAGGATTAGTGGTAGGTTTAGGCTGGGGGTTAAGGTCTTAATAACCTGGGTCGCCCTCGGCGGGCTCTGGAACGGAGGAGACGTCGCCGGAGTTGGGATACCAGCACGGGGAGGAAAGAGGAGGACACTGGGGCGACGCCCGCAGTCTTGCGCATCCGTGCATGCCATCTGGGCATCAAGGAGAGGCCCCAGGCCATGGCAACGGCGACAATGGCGGCGGTCGGGCTCGGGATTAGGTGAAGACGGCGAAGGATTGCACGGGGTGAGAAAAGGGAGGGTGCAAACGACGTGCGACGCTCACAGGAGCACGACGGTGACCTCAGGGAGGCCGGAGGCTGGCCGGTGACGGCGGATTTCGAGCTTGACGCGCGCGGTGGCCGGCGGCGATCTCTTGAGGCGGGCGTCATCTCCGGGGCCTCCGTGCTCAATTCGATGGAGGGGTTCGACGTAGACGGCGGCGTGAGCACTCCTAGACACGGTAGGGAGGCTTGAATTGTCCGTTGGCCATGGCTGTGCGACGACGCGGCGAGGAAGATCACTCGGGTGGCTGTGGGATCTCGATGGGGAGGAAGAACCAGGGCGAGCTGGAGGAAGGGGATGGGTGCGGTGCTTCTGGGCGTCTTGTGGCGAGACTAGGGGAAAGGGGGGCTTCTGGAGTGGCCTCGGTGGCGTGCGCGGCGGTGAGCGCGCCACCGAGCTGCTTCGGCGCTCTGAGGAAGACGACACGCTAGGGGCTGAGCTGGGCTGAGGCCAGGTGGGCCGGGGGGGATAAGTTGGGTCGGATGCCCAGGGGTTTCCTCTTTTCTTTTTCTTCTTCTTTTCTTTTTCTGTTATTTTGTTTTGCCTCAGTATTTAAATCCCTAGGCAATTTGTAAAAATGCTCAACTATTTTTATAAATCCTAGGTGACTAGAAGAAAGCCACCCTTAGGTTTTGAGTATTTTTGAAATTCAAACAATTTGAATTTCAACTCAAATAGGAGTCAAATTTAATTTCCAGGGCACATTTTGAATTTTTGAATATTCCATGGGCATGGGAATGAACCCAAACCACTTTTAAAATGATCACCATCATTTATAGGAATTTTCCAAAGGTTCAAATGATTTTTGGAAAAAGATTTTTATCTGGCCATTTGATTTAATTTCTTAGGGCTTTTCTTTTCCCCATTTTTGGATTTCTTTTGAATTTTTGCATGATGTAAAGAGCACAATCAAACCCTAGCACTTACCTAACTTGGGGTTGTAACAGCCGTTCTCTCACTTAGCAGCCAGGCCACAGACCTACCAGAACTCCGAACTACTGCGACTCATTGAACTGAGAAGGGGTGAGTTAGTAGTTTGAGCAATGGTCCGTTTTCCCAACATGTGGTAGTACTCTTTGTCTTGGATAACCACACAAGAACTCGGGCTTAAGGCGGTGTTCAACGAGACAACCACTGTGTACTCCTACACAGACTCTCATCGTTCACCTTGTATTAGGGTAGATTCACCAACACATTTCCACCATCATCATCATGATCACTACCATCCCGACTCACATAACAGCATCAACATTGTTTAAATCTAAGCATGCAATAAGCAGTAACAGTTGCAGGGGCCACATGATATCAATCAACTCCTACATCTTCTAGGATTGTGGTTTGCTTACTACTGTGACAAAATGATAGGTCATGCAAAGGAATGGGTTCATCTATGCGGTAGAAACGTATCATGGTAATCATCCTAAACAATGCATAAGCGAGACTGAGAGGGAAGTGGGATTTATCGACATGATCAATGGGGGTTTGCTTGCCTTGCTGACGAAGTTCACAAACAGTGTCTTCAACGAAGGGGGTGGCCCACGGTTCGGGCTCCACTTCTATCGAGCAAACATGGCAAACAAGGGATAAATATAAATGCAATGCTCAAACACATGATCAATGTTGCAATGTGATGTTCATGGTTGCATTGTGTTGCCAATTCCATTTCAAAGAAGTGCATTGCAAAGTCATTTGCAAATTCACTCCAAATTTGAATTCAAATGAATTCCATATGCACATTTGCTTTTGTTCACCCTAAATTGGTCAAACATGAAAACAAAGTCCATATTCAGATTTCTTGAATTTTTATGATAATTTTACATATATTATATGTTTAATTTGAAGTTAAAATGAATTAGTTATGAATTTCCAAAGTCTAAAGCGTTTTCTGACTTTTCTGGATTAAATTAAATCATATAGCAATTTACTGTGTCATGCCTGCGTCAGCATGACGTGGGGCACCACTGACAGGGGGGTCCCACTGGTCAGTGAGAGGGGGTTGAATCCCTCTCTGTTTAATTACACCTTGTTTAATTAACTGGCCTGCGGCCCACTGTCAGCCTCTCTAGGGGGGGGGGGGGTTAAGCACGGGGTTAAGCTCTAATGGAGGCCTCATTGCCGGCGACCTCTCCCGACAGCGGCGCCTCGCCCGGAAAATCACTAGGGCGCACGGGAGCCCACTGGAAGGGCACCAGCACAAAGCCCGTGCTCTCCCGCATCCAGTGGACCCATTGGGGGGTCATTGGCGTGCTCCAGTACACGACAACTCCAACCATGGCGGCAGACGGAGCTCGGTGCTCGCCGGGATCGAGCTATGGGGCGCGGGAAGAAGCGGGAGTTGGGGCAAAAAGACCGCACACTCACCCTGATCACGAGCACGTCGACGGCGAGGTTGGGGAAGGCTTGGCGGCGGAGGAATTTCTCGACGAAGCTTTCGGTGGCCGGCGGTGAAGTCATGACGCGGGCGTCTCCTTTGATGGCACTGGGCTCAAATCAAGGGCGTAGAACGACGAAGCAAAGCTCCGGGAGCACGGTGGACATGTCGACGTGGAATGGTTCGGCCGTTGGCCGCGTCGGTGCTGGTCGGCGTTCTCTGCTAGGGTTTGGTGGCGCGAGAAATCAAGAGAAAGAAGAGGGGAGACAGCGCTTTGTGAGGGGGAAGTGAAGCGGGCGTCCACAGGACGTCTCCTGGCGCGCGTAGAAGGCCTGGGAGGACGCCAGACAGGCAGGCAGGTGCTCGCCGGCGTCGGCATGCCCTCCACCGAGGTGCTTGTCGACGCGGTGGGAAGACGACAAGGGGGGTTGGGCTGGGCCTGGCTTGCTGGGCAGTGGAGGGGTAAGTTGGGCTTCTTCCAGGTAGGTTTTTCTGTTTTTCCTTTTTCGTTTCTATTTCTCTCTGTTATTTGTTTTGGCTTTGCTAAATAAATAGCTAGCCATTTTATAAACTGCCCCAAATTTTAATATGGACTTACAATGCATATAGCTAGCCACTCACCAAGTTTGGGCATTTTTGAAATTCAAATAATTTGAACTTCAATTCAAATAGGGGTTTTGAATTAATTTCAAGCTCCTGTTTGAATATTTGAAAAATCCATGAGCATGGGATTGCTACCACATCACTTGATATGTGATCACACTCATTTATGTGAGTTTATCAAAAATGAAAAAGGAACTTTTGGAGCATCTTTTATTGTGGCCATTTGAATTAAATTCATCTGGGGGGTGATTCTTCTCCCATTTCAATTTCTTTTTGAAATTTTTAACATCATGCAAATTTACTTGATAACCGTAGCACATACCTAACAGATGGTTCTGACAAAACAGAAGTAAAAACATCTTGGGTTGCCTCCCAACAAGCGCTTTCTTTTACGCCTTTAAGCTAGGCATAAGGCAAAAGATCAAGTTGTATCAATCGAACCATCATCAAGATCATCAAAATGCTCTGCAATTGTACAACTAGTCTTAAGAGGTCTTTCAAATAAAGGCATAATGAAGATAGTTCTAGGGATACAACCAAAAGGCGGAAAATCAATGGAGGTTTCATTTATAAATTTATCAAAGAGAGGTATTTCTTCCAAAGTTTTCACGGTTTCAACTTCCTTGGCCATGGGTGGATTATTTTTGGCTAAGGGAACCTTAGGGACATAATTGAACTTAGGTTCCTTTCTAGCCGGAGTTGCTACCTTTTTTGGCTTGATTGAGGAGAAGGTAGTTCCTAGAGTATTAATGATTTCCTTAATCTTATATATCATAGAAGGATCCATATCATGGAATTTGATGGTCTCCAAATTTTTGACAATTTTATGCATGGAGCTATCAAGTCTATTCAAATTCCCTTGAATCTTGCGATCCAACTCATTTATCCTAGTTATACTTGGTATTTCAAACTCTATCTTTTCAAGTTTCCTCATAATGTGTGCTAGAGTTATATCTTCTTGTATGTTAGCAACAGGGAGGTTTCCAACAAGATTTTCAATAACATTAAGAGACTCCCAGATTGGGGCCTCTAGGAAATTCCCACTGATGGCAGTCTCTAGTATGAACCTATTCCAATGATTAATATCAACATAAAAATTTCTAAGAAGGATAGTAGTGGGTTGCTTCTTGGTGGATCTTTTTTCAGAATCATTAATTATATACCACGAATCTTTTAAACTTTCACCACCTTTCTGTTTAAAGGTGAGAACCTCTGTCTCAACAAAGGAAAAAGGACCAGACATAATGACAACTACTAGCAAGATAAATAATTTTTTTGTGATTTTTGTTATAAGACACAAAGATAAAAACAGAAAGATAAACTAACAAGACTAAAAAGTAAAGGTAAAAGGTAGTGGGAAACTCCCCAATCTTATCACTCGGAGTCCCCCGCAACGGCGCCAGAAATTCGCTTGATACGCAAGAGAGTATTGCTTCTCGCCCTTCGTTGGTTACCGCAAGTGGAAGGTAAGATGCAGCGTAGCAGCAAGTTTCCCTCAGTGAAGATACCGAGGTTAAGTATCGACCAGTAGTACTCCGGCGATTATAAGTAGGTGTCAGCGGCGCACCTGACGCGGACCTGCACACAACACAATTAACTTTTCTCCCAATGAAGTTCAGAGAGGTTGTCAATCTCTCCGGCCTTGCTGTTTACAAAGGATCAAAGACACAGGATAATGATAATTATAGCAAACGAAAGTAAAAAACAAGAAAGTAAATGAGCGTGTAAACAATGATGAGAATATGGACCGGGGTCCCGTTATGTTCACTAGTGATGTCTCTCTCCCAAAAGACGATAAAGATGCTATGCGAGGTAAACAAATTACAGAAGGGAAATTGACAGGATTATAAACGCACCGCAATGCTAACTATGCTACAAAAGAAAGGAAGAGGCTCAAAAGCATGGGCAGTACGCCAAAATAAGTGACCGAAATCCATCTGCATCTACTACTAATCATCCACCATGAGATATCTATCCAGAACACCTCGCTGGTATTAAGTTGCGAGCCCCACCAAAAGTGTAAACCCAAGGCAACAGACAACTGCATTAAAAATAACTTTGCGTAAAGTAAACAATCCTTGTAACCGCAGTTACAAGCACTATTGTTTTCCCCCTTGTGGCCACAGCACATCCCCTAGACTCATGTTTCTGTCACTCAAGCGTGTCATCAGGGGGCATGTACCCACAATTGCGCATAACGTTCCCTCTTGGAGTCACTACCTACCCCTTGGCCAAAGCAATAAATAGTAACGGCGAACATGCAAGAATTACTTCGGAACAAAAATACAAAATATAAGAACAAATTATATTACTCTATCACAATCTGAACATAATCTCATAATCCATCAGATCCCTCGAAACTCAGCATAGCAAAAGCAGAAATAATTACATATGTGCCTCGATCATGTAGGGTAGCTCACGAGGTCTAATCCACGAAGAACAAAGAGGGGAGGAGAACACCACATAGCTACTGATAACGAAACCATGGTCCAAGGTAGACTACTCACGGCACATCCGGGAAGCGTCCATGGTGGAGGAGAAGCTCCCGGAGGTCGATCCTCCCTCCGGCAGGGTGCTGGGAAGGGTCCTGACAGTGCTCCCAATCTTGGAAGCGCAGCGACGGCGGAACAGAGGGGAATTTGCAAAATAGGGTTCTGTCCTCGGAGTTTCCACGTGACAGAGAATAAATAGGCGAAGGGGGGCAGCTAGGGGGGGCACCAGAGGTCCAGGCGCCCCCCTGGCGCGGCCAGGCCCCTGGCCGTGCCAGGTGGCCGCCTGGGCCCCTGGTGGTGGCCCTTTGGCCCCACTTGGGTGTTTCTGGAAGACTCCGTTACGCTGATTTTTTATCCGATTTTCCCTAATTTCTGATCAAAAGGGTGGTCTCGATCGTACATCAAAGTGTGTCACCTGACGAAGTCACGAGCAATCGCATGGCGATGCCCAGGCTGTGCAAATCTCTAGTCCACTTGGTGTAAGAAAGACCGCCGACGAGAGCACAACTAAGCTATCGAATCCCACACTAAGACATGCACGTTATAATCATACACGCAGCATACATGTCTAGTGTAAACAACATGTAATCACAACATGAACTCTACAAACTCATAGTCTTTATAACTTCTGCTAAACAGAGCAGACATAGTAGTGGTATTGCAAGCAGAGAGCTCATGACTGTGATACAACATTACATCAAACAACAATGGAAGCAAAATATGTCTTAGTAAGTAAAAGTTTAACATATGGCTTAAGAAGCCTGAAAGAAAATACAAGGACCCTCCAAAGGGAACAGGCTATTGTCTGGAACTATGCGACTTAGTCCACGTCGAGATCGAGGTAGAGGCCACCATCAGGGTCAGTGGTCTCGACTCTAAAAACTAAAATAAGCAAACATGAGTACAAAGACGTACTCAGCAAGACTTACATCAGATCTATACTACTCATGCTCAAGTTTCAAGGTAAAAGGAAGGTGGGATTTCAATGCAGAAGTGCCAGCTTCGACTTGGCTAATACTGTACTACGAATACCAGAATGAGGTAAGGAGCGTACTCGAGTCCATCTATCCAAGTCTCCAATCAATACACCACTATGGATCCTTCCTCGACTTCCCACGAGGGAGAAACCCATAGCACTGACGCTTATCTTGGAAGTTTTAGAGTAACCATTGAAGTTGTCTATGATCAAGTAAAGGTCTCCAAGAAGTCCATAACCGCGGACACGGCTATTCGAATAGTTCATTAACCCTACAGGGGTGTACTGCTACACACACACACACACACGCATCAGTTACCGCCTGGGAGTGGACCCTTCAAGCGAGTACCGGCGAGGATGTTGCCATGACACTTCTCTCACAGTACCATCTGTAGTCCTAGGGAGTCGCCTATTTTAGTTGGGACCACAATCGGAATCCGACCGATTTTTCCGATGCGAACTCAAACATTGTGTGACCGCCATCAAGCTCAACTCGATCATGATCACTTGATTCAACGAGCCCACAACCTACGTCCACCGCTTACCTTGATAAACCTGCTTGAGATTGTTAAAGTTCGAACAACTTGCGACTCCTGGACAAGGTCCGGTGTGAGGTACTAGGACGAGAGGGTTCAGTGAGCCCAATGTATGGTCGTACTCTTAGTCTTGGATAACAATAGAAGAACTCGGGCTTAAGGCGATGTTCAACGAGACAACCCACTGTGTTCTCCTACATAGCCTCTCATCGTTCACCTTGTTTAGGTCAAATTCACCAACACGTTACCACCATCATTCACATGGTCACTACCATCCCGACTCACATCAAAGTCACCTCATTGTAAACTGTAAGCATGTAATAAGCTGTAATAGTTGCAGGGGCCACATGATCAACATTCAACTCCTAGATCTGCTTGGATTGTGGTTTGCTTACTACTGTGACAAGATGATAGGTCATGCAAAGGAATAGGTTCAACTAGTGGTAGAACGTGTCATGGTGACAACCTAAACATGCATCAGCGAGAATTAGAGGGAACTGGGATTTATCGACACGATCAAATAGGGGGTGCTTGCCTTGCTGACGATCACGATGTACTAAACTTCTGACTTGAGGTTGAACCCGACTCCGAGAACAACTTCTACCGAGAAGAAGCAATCACCGAAACACTGGAAATAATGCACAATCAAAAAATTGCAGTGCCCAAACAATATGGCATGATATGATGATGAACATGGGTGTGTTATACCCATTATGTTCATATGAAAAGGTTTGCATGGGAAGGGTTAAAGCTAGAATGATCATAGCATTTTATTTGATTTAATCCAAAAGAACCAAATAGCAAAATGATATTGATCCCTTATTGTAATAAATTCAAACATGGATGAAAGATTGATATTTGGATAGAGCGTTTTCTTCTGATCATTTTTCATATAAAAATCATTTCAATCCAAGTTACGGTTTAAAAGTTATTCAATTTCAAAGTTTAGAATAACTTCTGTAATTTAATGAATTATTTTTAAACAGATAAAATAAATTATTGCGCCAGCATGACATCATGCTGACATGCGCGGGGTGTAGGGGGGCTCTGACCAGCGGAAGCCACTGGTTAGTGAATTAGGGTTTAATCCTGGTTTAAATCAACCACTTGTTAATTAAGGGGGCCCTAGGCCCACCTGTCATAGAGGATTAGGGTGTTTAGGGTGGGGATTAAAGGTTAATCGGCCAGAGCTGGCCGGCGGCTTCACGCCAGTGCCACTATGCACGGCGACGCTTCACCGGAATCGACTTTCCAGCCACGGGAGGGGCGAACGAGGGTATCAGGGATCAGGGAGCGCCTAACGCCATGCGCATCTCCTAGTACACACGGGGGGGGGGGGGGGGAACTCGGGGGGCACCTGGGCCACGCCAGCGACGACTCGCGCGGCCGCCGGAGCCACTGTCCACGACGAAAAGGCGAGGAACGACACGGGGGAAAACACCGCGGGGGGGGGCAAACGATGCGCAAGGCTCATAGGAGGACGAAAACATAGATGGCGAGGTCGGGGATGGACTGGCGGCGGAGTAATTCGTCCTCGATGTTCACGGTGGCCGACGGGGAGATGGAGATGCGGGCAACGTCTCTGAGGCCTCCGGGGCTCGATTCGGAGCACGGTTCAACGAGCCGACGACGGCGGAGCTACAGGGCAGCTCGAGGCGGCGAGTGGGGCATGATGGCCGCTCGGGTGGCGGCGGCGCGCTTCGGATGCTCTCGGGCGGCTGGGAAAACGGCAGCAAAGAAGAGGGAAAGAGCCAGAGGAGGGGGAAGAGGAAGGGGACGCATCCAGGGCGTCCGCGGCGAGGGGGTAAGGGCCAGGGCAAGCAGGAGGTGGCCGGCGACGGTTGGAGCATGCTCGCCACGCAGCTCCCTGTGTGCTGGCCTGGGGAAGAAGACATGGAGGGGGGGCGGCTGGGCTGGACCAGGCCAAAGGCCAGGTGGGCCGAGGTAAGTTACTTCTCTCTCTTTTTTTTCTCTTTTTTTTCTTTTCTGTATTTTTGTTTTGTTTTGATTTTGCAACCAAAACATTTTATAAAATTCATTAAACTTTTATGTGGGCTTATGAGACAAATATAAATCAGCTCACAAAGTTTTAGAAGTATTGGAATTTTATTTATTTAACTCCAATTGCAAATACAATATTGATTTAATTTCCAAGGGCATTTAGGACTTTTAGAAAAATCAATGAGCATGGACTGGGACCCACTTCACATGAAATGTGATCATGCCCATTTATGAAACTTTTCAAAAAGTTCAAAGTGTTTTTGGAACAAGATTTTTGTCTGGCCTTTTACTAAATTATTTTGGGGCTTTTTGCTTCCCCATTTCTTTTTCTTTTGCAAAAATTTTCATGATGCAAAAATGCTAGCTCAACTGAGCACAAACCTAAGTTAGGGTCCTGACAACGAGCCAGAACCCATCAGGCCTAACACTTTGTTCGAAGGAGATTCCATCACATAGCCTAGAGAAGATGCTCTTGAAGACAGTGATCTTGACCTCCTCGTGCCTACAAATGCCGAAGAATATCTGTCGCCCACTTCCAAAGAAGAATCTTCCGAAGACCAGTCTTCTTCAAGCGATTCCATCGCGCTTGGATCTGGTCGAAAGAATCCCCAAGATGCTGCCAATGCTTAGGCACTGTTCATGCTCTTAGCCACCTTTTGTCCAATCATTGAAAAAAGGGGGAGAATGATGCATCGATGAGTTTAGTTTGCCATGGAGATACGGTTTTGATTCTTATTGCCTCTCGTTCGTAAGTTACAACAAACATTCCATTTGCTTCGATTGGGTGTAACTTAACTTAAATTCGTGTCTATGAACTGTGTGCTACTATGTTGTATTCATAACCGCTTGTTTATAAGTTTTGCTCCGAATCATATTTCTTTCAGGTGGTTATTAACTTAAATTCACATTTCATTCGAGAGGATTGCATATCATTGGAATTTTGTGTGGAACTGCAATCCTTCTTGCTAAGATGATTAAATTTTGCTCTCCACCTAATAAAATTACTTATGAATCTACTTTGATTCTATTTATCTTTGATGCTTACACTCAGGGGGAGTAAAATCTTCTCATCCTAGAGTTTGTTATCATCTCAACTCAAAAACTTCAATACTTTTATCGATGCCTGTTTTATCAAAAATAGTCCAAAAAGGGGGAGATTGTAAGAGCAAAGATTTTCCCCCATTTTTTTGGATATTGTTGGACATGAAAGTAGAGGAACTAACAATGTTTGCAAGTATAAAAAGGAGTTTAGGTTCCTGGAGCACTAGTCAAGTGGTAGATCTTCAAAGAAGATGGACAAGGTGTCGAAGCTTATTCCTTGGAGCGAAGATTAATCACGATGGGTGAGTCGTAAAAATGTATGGCGTCCTGAAGCATAACTCACCGAAGAAAATGAAGAACGCGGCGCAGGACTTAGTAGTTTTTGTGTAGTTATTTTTCCATTCTTTGAGTCATAGGGAAAACCGTACTATCAAGAGGGGTCAGTAAGTCAAAGCCGAAGTTTTTGTGAAAAAGTTCAGCTCAAACCGTAACCCAGTGAGAAGCCTCAGGGATAAATCTCACGTGTGCTGAGTTAAGCTTCGGTGGCAAAGGCTTCGTACTTTTTGCCTCCGAATCAAAACTCAGACTGTGAGTCAACTTTACTTGTTCTGTAAGTAAAGTTGCACATTGATGACAAATCCGACTATTATTGACACGCGTCAAGCTGTCGTTTCGGGTCAGATTGGTCATTTCACACCTTGGGATCACCACGTATAAATACGCCACCCCCGCCGTCATTTGCGGTTGGATGCTCACCGAATCAAAAGTCCTATTGATTTGATTTGATTCACTATGACTTAGGTGGAAGTTTGCTAGCCTTTTTATCTTGGAGGACTGCAATCCTACTAGACGGTTAGAGAGTCGTCTTCAGAGAGCGAAGAGTAGGTGATGCCTTGAAGCTCAAGTCTGTCAAATGTTACAGAGATTTCCTCAATAATCTACCCCAAGTAAAAAATGGCCAAGCTCAATTAGATTGGTGCAGTGGAGAAAAGGACGGAGAGAGGTTAGCTCTTGTGTTCAATCACAAGTCCCTCCAACCAGACGTATCACTTTGTAGAGAGTGAACTGGTCAAACAAACATCGATGCATACAGGCTCGTTCTACCTTTCAGCACTTACATTCTGTACCTTTACTTTTAATGTTTTTCTTCATAATGTTTTTCCTCACTATGATTTTCTTCACTTCGTACTGTTTCTTCCCAGTTTCTATTAAGTTTCTGTTCTATTGTTCTCCCATTCGCTTCCTTTTGCTGCACTTTAAGGATTTGGTCAAAACTTTTGTAGTGATCATTCACCCCCTCCCACTCTGATCACATCCTTTTTTTTTCAATTACTCAATCAATGCCTCAACACTATTGCATGATATCGTAAGCTAGATCTAGTGATCTAGATTACCTATACACCACATATAAATCATACCATGAGACATATAAACCATTGCAACAGAAACATCTCTATAAACAAATATAAGTGAAGAACGAGAGTTCTAAACTTTCTACAAAATAAATTAATTTCTCTCAAACAATATCTAAGTGAAGAACAAAAGATAACAAAACAAGCAGTAGATAAATTTAACACTCAACAGATATAAGTGAAGCTCTAGAGTGTTCTATGATATAGTGGAGCATTTATCTCCCAATCAAGCATGCTAGGGCCCGGCATTTTTATGACCAGAAAAAAAAACAAAACTAAACTAAAATAAAAAAATACAGACGCTCCAAGAACAACACAGATCACGCGAAGTAATAAAAGTATAGTATTGAGAGAGACGATCTGATAATTGATTGATGAAGAAGGGGATGCACGGGGGCATCCCCAAGCTTAGATGCTTGAGTCTCCTTGAATACTTTTTTGGGGTGCCGGGGCTTCCCCAAGCTTGAGCTTTTTCCTCTGGTTTTCCTTCACACAAAACTACTCATAAACTTATTAGAGCGGTTAGTACACTTTTAAATAATCTGCCAAAACAGGACAGATTGTAAAGGTTGATTTTTCAGGTGCACTTATGTACCTCAAATAAGAAAACTCAAAACATATGACATGTTAGCAATTTTATAAGGCACACCGTGTAAAAAATCAGCAAAAAAAGATGAACAGGTGATTTTTAAAGATTTTTTGCAATGAAGCAAACAAAATATATTTTCTAGACAGCATGTCACAACGTTTTCTTTCTCTATCATTAGAGGCTAAAACTTGGCACAAAACTTGAAAATGAATATACAATGCAGTTGCTAAAGTAGTAACAAGATCCAAGACACAACAAAATAAAAAATAAATCTAATCCATTTTGGGCTGCCTCCCAATAAGTGCTTCTTTAAAGCCATTATCTAGGCATGAGTGTAACGATGCTCACAAAAGAATAAAAGTTGAAGCACAAAAGAGAGCATCAAAAGAGCAAAGATAAACAACATTTAAGTCTAACAGGCTTCCTATGCATGGGCATCTTGTAAGAAAATAAATAAATGAAGCACAAAGTATCAAGTATAGGAAGGTAAAACAAGAGCACCTTCAGGATTTTCAACATGGAGAGAGGTGTTTTCCTAACATGAAAATTTCTACAACCATATTTCCCTCTCTAATAATAATTTTCATTAGTATCATAAAGCATGCTTTCCATGATCTACAAGCACATAATTCATACCAAGCTCCAAGATAGTGGGGGTAAACACTAACCAAAGTCATGACCTCTCCAAACCAACTTTTGACAATATAGTAACAATATGACTGATCACTCTCCAAATGTATGGTACTCGTTCTAGCTACAAGACCTCTCATATCCCATTTATATCATCATAATTTATATCAAGAAACATAGGACCATCATCTAGAGCATTATCATATAAACTTTCTAAACAAAACTGATCATTATCAAGAATGACCATGGTAGGCACAAATAGAGGATTAACATAAGATTAATCAAAGTAGAGAGGATTATCATTAATAACATTAGTAAAATCATCCTCGCAAGTGTCATTCATAGGGGCATCATGGCCACAAGCATAAATTTCATCAAAATGGATACTTCAAAAGAATCCATAGGATCATAGTAATCAATATAGCATTCATCCTCATTTGGTAAGCATGGAGGGCAATCATATAAAGTAAGAGTCAAAGAGTTACTCTCATTAGTAGGTAGATATGGGTAGCTACTCCGTTCTTCCTCCTTTTGTTCGTCACTCTCCTCCTCTTTTTCATCCAATGCGCTTTAATTTTCAGCAATTTCTTCTTCAATAGAGTCCTGCAAAGCATTAGTCTCTTCCTATAGTGGAGAGATCCTTTTGAGATAGTCAATAATATAAGAATTATCATTAAAATTCTCAAATAAATATTTAACTATATCTAAACTCTTAGATTTGTAGGGAGCATCATCAATATTCTCAACAAAGGAAGAAATTTCATATGCACCCTTAAAGACAAAAAATTCTTCTATTTGTGCTATATCAAAGAAATCATAATGTCCCTTAGTATAATAAGCCAAGTGAAAGCACAATATATCGACCAGAGGGGGGGTGAATGGGAGAATTTTAAATTTTCCCAAGGAATGTCAATTTCCTCGGGCCTAAGGAAATTCAAAATTGAGGAACCTCAGAAAATGATGAAGTACAGAAACATTACAGAATGTAAACATGTATGCAAGACATCATATTTCAGCAGAAATGAAGACTAACCAATCAACAGATAAGCATCAAATACATAGTATGACGAAACAGATTAGAGGGAGCTCAGAGAGAAATGCATCAGGACAAGTAATAAGTGAAAATACAAAAATGAAAGGTTTGAAGAAATAGCACCAGGGCACAGATGACACCGATTTGGTAGACCAGTTCAAGTTGTTGTGACAACTCTACATCTGGTTGGAGAGGCTGGAATTTAACTCAGAAGACATAGTCTTCACCTTGTTCTCCTTGAACTAAAGTTCTCAGACTTTGTCCAATCACTCAGGTGAGTCTTCAAGGTAGACTCTCGAAACCTTCACAGACTTCTTTCACTCAGGGAAGTCACAATTGCATCTTGACTTCCTTAGAACGATGACTCCTAAATTGGCTGGAAGATCACTATCTTCATGAGTAAAAAACTTCGGATCACTCGAACCGAATTCCTCAGAAATGCTCAACTACTCAGGCTGGTGGTTTTCCTCTCTTAGGTTCTTCAGGTTCGTTAGAGGTGGGTTGCTCTTAGATTAAAAGTGTTAGTTTTTCTCGTGGAGCAGACAACCCGCCAATGTGGATGGGGACGACTATTTATAGCCGTGGAGCAATCCCATGTGAAAGGACATAAATGCGCATGCACGAAATGACCATCGTGCCCATCCTTCAGACCGTTGCTAGACAGCTTCTATTGACTCACAACGTGACACGTGGCATGGTCAGAAAATATTCTCTCTCTTTCTTTCTTCAGGAAAACTGCACTGGTAGTTTCATGAGTCCTCAACCGAAGACAGATTCCTCAGTATCCTAAGGAACAATGTCTCAGACACCCTTGGAACTGAACCTCTACTGTAGGAGATTTCTCTGGGTTTTCTTAGGTTTTCTATTTGAGCAATTCCTCAGAACACGGAACTCATTTTCCTCAACCCCTCCAATAGTGTAACATCCCAAAATTTTCTAAATTTTGGAATGTTAATAAATAAATATCATTGAGTGAATTATTTTATTTTCAGGGGAAATTAAAACTTTTGAGTTTTTTTTAAACCTTTGCAAAACTATGTTATTAAAATTGGATAACCATTTGTCCAATAATGGAAATCTTGGTTGCGAGGTTTATTCAAAATTTAAATAATGATTTTCTTGCGTTTGATTATTTTGAAATTTGGAGAAACCACAATTAAATATATTTTTGAGTGAGAATAAAATGACTTTCTCAAATTAATTATGGACCAATACTTATTCCTTATTGAGTTTTTTATTTGAACTTGGAGTTTATTCGATTTTAGAATTTAAAGGCTATTTATAGGATTCCAATAAATCAAATAAATAAATGAGTGGAGATAATACGACTTCTCCAAAATCTCTATTGGGTATATTTAAATAGCTATCATTTGAATAATTGGCTATTCAAAAATAATAATGCATTTTGGTATTTATAAAACCTTAAATATAGTTTAGGTAATTTATTAATACCTTAAATGATTTTTATTTTGATGTAAAATAGAATTTATTTGGAGAGGGAAATGTATTTTCATAGACTATATATTTTATTTAGACTATATAAATTTTTTTTATTTATTTGGGAGAGATTTGATATTGAAAATATTAAATCTAAAATCCTCGAAATGTTAGCAAATAGAAAAAATAAACTTTAAGCCTACCAGGCCAAGCCCACCTCTCTTTATTTTTTCCATCTTTTTCTCTTTCACTAGGCCATAGTAATGCACTAAGGCCCATATCATTTTTTTAGTCCACGAGGGAACGAGTCGTCTTCCTCCCCACTCGTACTTGAGTTCCACACTTCCAGGAACGAGTAACAATGGCGTCTGTACACCTTCTCTCCCCTTTAGTGGCCATTATAGTCACCGTTTAAGCTTGCCATCAATATGAAAATTTCTTAGAATCTTCTAATGAACCCATTCAGGGAATTAAAATCTCACTTCGTCGCTTTAATCTTCCAAATTTATGTCGTACTCCGAATGCCAAAGGATGGCATTGACTTCCCGATCTCGCTCCACGGCCTATATAAAGTTGTGTTTAGGAGAGCAGCGCGCGTCTCTATTCGTCCTCATCGAAATCCATTTCATAGTCAGAGCTATGATCCTCTAAGAATAAAGTAATTCCTCGTCGCCACATTTCGACGAAGGTTACATCACCATACGAGGACCCCTAGCCTCTATGTTTCTTCCATTCCTCATAAATTTTCATTCTTCATACTCTTGAAATCTTTGTGAAAAATAACCTGCAGCCGAAGCGGGACATATACATCAACGTGAACTCCGGTCACTTTTTTGTCAAGTCCGGCGAGCCGTAGACACTCGTGTCGAAAGCCATCGACTTTGAGACCTTGTCCAGAAGGTTTGCAACGGTCTTCTTCAAACCGTACACCATCTCAGCTTCGTCGGTGCACCGATTGGCAACTCCGGCGAGAGCACCCCCCAACTCCCGCGACCTAGCCATCCAACTCCGGTGAGTTAATATCCACTCCTGTTCTCAGCCATCGGATCTATATCAAGCGCCTCTGGTAATTTAACTTAAGTGAAGAAGTACCGGCTAATAGGAATCTGCCATGTGTCAATGTTTATTTAATCCCGTAATTCTTTTTCAGAAAAAGACACAAATTTCAGAAAATCATATCTCTTAAACAACAACTCCAAATTCGACAAATTTGATATCCCCGGATTCCTTGAAACTTGTAGTTTATTATAAGACTAAAATATTTGACTTTTGAGACATACAAAAATTAATTATAATTTACATATGAATTTTAGTATTTCTACTAAATATATTAATCTGTAATTCATATGAAAAGATTTATTATTCAAAAATTGGTCCTTAAAACAATATCCTTATGTTAGATAATATTCCATAATTTTTCCAACTAAGTTTAGTTCCCATTTTGTCTCAACACTCCTATGTCCTTTGTTTTATCATAATTCAATTCCATCATTTGCTTAATTTTAATTGTTGGACCAATCTTGTTGAGAAGATCATTAGGAACATCTCTGATAATATTCTATCAACAAAACTTGGATTCAATTAAATTTTAATTAAATTCCTAATTTATAAAGCCGATTCCATATTAACCTAAACCAAATGATGCTAACTTGATGAACTCAAATAAATTGTATTATTTGGTATTTGATCTAGTAACTCATGCACCATGGACAAATCTCAATATCCTAAAACTCTTATGATTTTCAAGTTCCATAGCCAACCATATTTAACACTCTAATTAGTTCTTCATAGAATTTGGGTTATGAAATCTTGTATCGCAATCGTTCCATATAGTAAAACCACGACTTCACTTGTAGCAATTTGATCCAACCATAAAATAAAACCAATGTCATATTTCTATTCAATCTACCTTGACCCTATCCAAACCCATGACCATGTCTTAACTATTACCTTGACAATATTACTAGTTCAATATTTTGTATTCTTTATTTGTATCTTTATTTGGATCTTCGTTTGGATTTTGTTGTGTGTTGAAGTGCTTTCTTTTATAGTTAGATATATCGTAAGGTGAAGGAGCGACGATACAAAAAAATAGAGTATCAACTTCATGGGACTCTTTCAATTAATTTTATAAGAAATGGGACTCTTGCAACATGATCAACTTCATGGGACTCTTGCAACATGATCAATTTTATAAGAAATTTTATAAAAAATAGAGTATCAACTTCATGGGACTCTTGCAACATGATCATACTTTGTCCAATATTTTTGTAATATGCTTGAACTCTTTCAATTAATTTTATGCATGAAAAGTTTTACCAAAGTTAATACAAAGTTTGTATTGATATTCAGAGCCTTATTACCAAAGATTATATCTATGCTTATGCTTAGCCATGCTTGTAGAAATGGGAGGGTTTGAAAAACCAAAACATTTTTTTCAACATTAAAACTTGCTCTCTTTTGGAGCAATGTTCTGTGAAAACTTTCGAAAATAAAACTATAAAAAATATTATTTTTTACAAGTGATTCTGCCCGTCTGGGGTCTTGCACACCAAGTAATTGAGCTCGACGGAGGACTTGCATACTTGAGTGATTGCGCCCGACTGGGGTCTTGCACACTTGAGTGATTGCGCCTAATTGAGGTCTTGCACACCAAGTAATTGCGCTCGATGGAGGCCTTGCATATTTGAGTGATTGCGCTTAACTAGGGTCTTGCATACTAAGTGATTGCGCTCGACGGAGGACTTGCATACTTGAGTGATTGCGCTCAAATTCTAGATCTGTAGAGTCAAGACTTTATTTTTCCAAAAATCTGTTTTAAGAGTTCTAGGTTGAGGATTGAGCACGAGGGTGTGTTTCACTTCAAGCATATATATATATTTTACCTAGATTGGAGATTTATGCCTTGGTGTATCTACCCAAGTGTTTCACTCTAACCCTATATCTTTAAAAACTATTTTTTCCAAAGAAAGTTTACAAATTTTAGTTAGGGGAAAAATGGCTTTTCGCAAATAAACCTATCTACCCACTTGTCTTACCCTGCATGAATAAGCTGTTATATTCATTTTCTTTGCAACTTGAGAGTACATTGAAAGTGTTCAGCCATTTTGGTTGGAATCACGTGCAGATGACGACATGTAAGAGGCGATAGGATCACGGGTCTAAACTCAACGAGCCCAGTGGCGTTGATGGAGCCCCTAGCTTAGTAAAGTATATGTTTCCGCTGTATTTTACGCCAGCCTTGAATTGTGCAATTTGTATGCAAATATGTAACTCTGGATCCTTCGTTTGTAGTAAAATGATGTATGTTTACTTGATATTCACTCTTGTTATTGTGTGTGCTAGCTACGATCCAGGGATAACAGTAAGTGTGGTGTTTTCGGGTCGTTACAAATAGTGCGTTGTTTTCCTATCACTCAAGAAGTGAAAAAGCTTAACGAAGACTACGCTTAAAATTTTGCTTCAGCTTGAGTTGCCTCATGATGGCGCACGACTTCCTTAGGATCGACCGGATGCCTCAGGATCCATATTCCTCAGGATTTCGCGCCTTAGTATTCTTCAGGAAAAACATCGGTTTCTTCAATGTTCCTCAACATTTTTGGGGGGTCGACAACGGTGGTTAACCTCTTCTTCAGGGACTATTTTCCTGTGTACACTTGTAAACACATAAGTCCCTTAACCGTTTTGTCATCAATACTCTAAAACCTCAAAAGGGGATTTAGATACAATTACAATCTCCCCCTGTTTGGTGATTTGATGTCAATTAGGTTAAAACTTCAGTGGGATTTAAATATATAATTTGGAGGAATTGAGCTTGAAGAAAAACATTTCATACTGCCTGGATATAGAGATGCTCCCCCTGAGGATATGCATATATTTTGAAGACTTTATAGTCAATAAACATTTTGAGGAACATGAGGAGCTCCCCCAATATCCAGGATTATCTAAAACAGTGCATAAAATAGAAAGTTTGAGGGATTAACACTGCACTGAGTAATGTGGTTGCAAAGAATAAGCATCATGCATATAAGTTAACTTGAAGAATATGCATGAGGTAGGTCGATAGTATCAAACAACCATAGAAGTTTAATGTTTACAACTCGTTACAAGAATCAACTGAAGAACGAGAGTTGTGTAACACCCCAGTTTTCAAAAAAATTCAAATTTTTTTTTCGGTGTGAATTGTTTGATTGTCGGATTTGTTTGCGGTCCTTGCATCCCCGATTTATCGATCGGCGATTATTTTTCCCCTCTTATCTCGTACCGGAGAGAGACCGACCCTTGCCACCCTGACACTCGACCTTTGCGACACCGGGATTCACACGATCACCGTCGCAAAAACCGCACGAGACCAGCCGCAGCCAACGGAACGAAAAACCCCGTTTAATAATTAAACGAGATATTTTTATAGCGCGCCGGAAAGTGTTTTCGGAACGGTTCCAGCGCGAGGTGAACGCCTCCGGCTCGATGTGCTGATCGCGCAGTTCGAAGTTTTACCCGAATCGGAGGTACTGCGGACCCTCGGCGGTCAGAAATGTGAGCACCGCGCGCGCGAGAGAAAAACCGGAGATGTTTCTGCAAACTGCGAGCCACCTGGGCTATATAAAGACCACCACACTCCCACCCATTTCTATGGTTTGCCTAGCACAAAATTGAAGCCACCCCCCTCACAATGTCCAGATATGCCCAATTTTCCCCTCCATTTTTGGAACCCTAGCCCTGGACGCCCCCGGAGCCATCGGATCGCAGATCAGAGGGCTCCCGGAGCGCCATGTCAGCCCCTGCCTCCTACCTCTCTCCTCTCTCTCCTCACCAACCTCACCTCCATGGCGCCGTCGCCGCGCCCGGGCCGCCGCACCAGCAGCCGGCGAGCCGGCGCCTCTCCTCCCTCTTCTCCGCGCCCCTCCCTCTCCTCTCCTCCTCCCTGCCTAACCTCCTCGCCTCCCCTTCCCGCAGGGCCGCCACCACCTCGCGCCATGACCGGCCGAGCCGAGCTCGGGTCGAGCTCGCCGCCAACCTCCTCGGGCCCGCACCGCCGCGCCATTAAGTCGACCGGCCGCCGCCTGGACCTCGCCGGGACTGGATCCGCCGCCCCCGCCTGCACGCAGCTCGCCGGTGTCCGCCTGCCCTAGCCGGAGTCAGCAGGCGCCGCCGCCCCTGTCGTGCGTGACGACCACGAGAAGGAGCGCTCGCTGGCCACCCGATCCAGCGCCAACCTGGGCCAGGCGCGCCTCCACACGGCCCATCCGCCCCTGGTGGCCCAGCAGCCGGCCAGCCCAAGCCAGGCCACCTCCAGATCCAGCGGCCCGATGGGCTCGGCCAAGTTGGGGTGAGGCCCGCATGCCTTTTTTTTTCTTCCTGAGATCTCTGTTATTTTTGCTAAGTGCTGATAAAACAGCTGTTGTTTCCGTTTCGCGATGCGATTTCCCGTTGAACCGTAGCTCCGATGAACGTGCCCCCAAAACAAAAGTTGCTCAGTTTTGCGTGCTCTAGCTTTCGTATGTAGAAAGTTTTTCTATTTGAGGTCGTCTTGATTGTGTAATTCTGCGTTGAAGTGGGCATCAGGCCGTTAAACTGCTACTTTTCCTGTTAAGTGCTGCTGTTATTATTTTGTTGCAACTTTGCATGATGTTTGTGACTCATCCATGAGGCCTATTGCATTGATTATTTTTCCATTGTGTTAAGCATCATGTGTACTTCATTTCCATGTTTTAACTTGCCATGTTTGGGTGCTCTAGCTATATTAAATCTTGCTCCAAAGTAGCTATCCTGATGTTATTGTGTTGAAACTGTTATTTTGTTGCAACTTCGGTCGACGAGTGTGTCGCGACCGTTTATCAGAATTGAGTGATTCCAATTGCATTTTGTAAGAATCATGTCTACTTTCATCCCATGTATTGCTATGTCATGTTGCTGCACTGTTGCATATAGATTTACCCCTGTTTATACAGCTTGTGCCCGTAACTTGTTTTGCTTACATGCTTTTAACCGTAACTCCGTTTGGGGTGTTCTTTATATGTAACTTGATTAGTTTTTCGTGTACTTTGTGTTTATGCTATTGTTTGCTGTTGTTAACCAACCTAAAATATGGTTTCGGACAGAACAGTACCAAATCTTTTAATTGTCGTGCGGCACTTAGTGTTATGCCATGTTTAGGATTGTGCCCCACTTAAATTGTCTAGCGTAGATAGTTTACTTTGTGCTTCACCTCTTGAAATGTTTGTGTGCTATGCCATGCTTGCTTGAGTTGCCATGTTAATAACCGTTGATTGATCACCTGTAGCTAAGCAACTTGAACCACCGTAAACGTGCGGTATCGTCGTGTGTGACGAGTACTCCACTTAACCTGTTAGTAACCGCTCTCGACGGTAGGTGCGATGTCTCGTGTTGCCTTGTTGTTGATGCTTGCTCGTGTTGCTTCGTAGTAATAGATGCTTTCTCGTTGATTGCTTTCCAGTGTTTATCGTCTTGTGTGCTTCCGCGGGTACCTCTCGGAGACGATGCGAGCTTGCGATCAACTACTCCTTCGGAACCCGATTTATCAACAGGCAAGGACTATACATTACTTATGATCCATTCTATTTCAACCAGCGGTTTGCATGCTAGTCTAGGATAGGCTCGATGTTTGATCCTACCACATGTTTACAGCCTCTTTCAAACCGATACAGCCATGTCCCTTCCCAGCAAACCTTGTACTGCTATGTTACTATTGCTCGTTGCTCAGCCCCTGCTTAGTATGCATTCTTAGGATGCTACGATGTTACCCTGTTACTCCTGGGTTTGGGATATCACATTATTATATTGTTGTTGATGATATGATTATTATAATGTTGACTATATTCGAAGATGGATGGAAGGTCTAGGCTATCCCGCCCCGACGCTTTGTTCCATTCGAGTCACCTAGGACCCGAGTTCCGGGTATTGGTTTTAAGACTGAGCATGCCTAATCGCGTGTGGGATTTTATGGGGTCCCCTCTTGTTACCTACCTAGCTTCAAACATTTCTAGAGGTGGCCCAAGCTGATTTACCATTTGAAACCGTGTGTGTGCTGGTCAGCTGCCAGTAGTTTTCAAACAACTCGTTCCAGCGGAGACTTAGTTCCTCTGTTGGTCCACACTTGGTGAGCTAGGGAAGTCCCCTGTTATATAGGCGAGACTAAACCCGACCTTGGCCATACGGAAGAGTCCGATTCGAGAGCGTGGCCAGCTTTTGGATTGGGTGTTGACTCCACGGGGGCCACCCGGATTTGTGCGTTGTTAGTTAGAGGGACCTGTCGTTTCGGTTCTCTTTGAACTAAATCATAAAATGGTTGCCTATACTGGGTAGCAACTGAGAGAGATGGGCGAGCATGCGACGCCTTGTAATGGGCAGTTGGTACACCCCTACAGGGTTAAATCTTTTCGAGAAGCCGTGTCCACGGTTATGGACGACTTGAGACCTACTCCTTGTTCATAGACAACAACAACTGAGATAATCTTAATATAACTTGATCAACGTGTGTGTGCCTTGACTGCTTCTTCTTCATCGGGATGCAAAGAGGAGGACAAGGATAGGATAGGTGTTATGTTTGCGTAGTAGGTGGATAGCAGACTTGTTGGAGGCGATTCCTCATCGAATGCTTGGCTTCTTATCTTACTCTCTAGATCGTTAGCCACTTCATAAATGCTAGTGCGGCAGCAACCTCACCACTTACCCCTTCCTTACCGTAAACTAATAGTTGTCCTAGAATGACGAGTGATGAAGTCCTTGCTGGGTCAGATGACCACTACAGTTGGATGCTGAGTACCTCTGTACTCATGATACTACCCCCAAACTCTTTTCAGGGTTCTGATCGACAACAGGTATGGTGATCGATGTTTCATGTGGAGACTCGACGACGACTAGTTAGGCGGATCCCGGCGGAGGGCCTGGACCCGTGTGGTTATGGGATCGATGTTTTTCTCTTTGCCACTAGGCATTTGCTTGTAGTCTGTACTCAGACATGTATCTTCCGCTGTTGTATTATATTTGAGGCATTTGTATGCCGATTGTATGAGATGTTGTATCCTTTATCTGTAATGTTGTGATATCATGATGGAAATCCGGGGCATATGGCATTGTCATATGTCGCGGTGGGACCGATATGTGCTTCGTCCCCGGATCTGGGTGGAAACACCTAGATCTGGAACAGTACCGCATATCGGGCCTTACAAGTTGTAACTTGAGGAAACCCAAAGAAGGACCCGCTTGAAGACTAACTCAAAGTTCTCCCCCTTTGTCATTAAATGAACAAAAAGAAGAGGAATTGAGACTAACGCCCGACCCAAAAGCTTCAAGGCTGAGGAGAGTCATGCTTGATGCTAGTCGTTGCGGTGTGGGGGTAGGCAGCAGTGTCTTCAGCTTCTTCAGGCGTGATTACTTGATTGGAAGAATAAGAAACTATCACCAGTGTGGGAGTAAGGCAAAGAGGAAACTGTCGAGGCGGCCAAATTTCTTTGAGCTGGGGTGACCTGAGGCCGATCTGTTCTATTTCCTCTAGCGTGATGACTGCTTCAAGGTAAGCATCAACTCGCTGATAAGTTTCATCAGCGTACTAATGCGCCTTCTTCTGAGAAGTGTGCATTCGAGCCATGTATGTGAGGATCTCACCGATCTTACGCTTTGTCCAGTCGTGATTATGATCAACTTCCTGATGCAGGCTTATGAGGAGTTCGCTGTCAGTCATCATCCGAGGCTGAGTTGTTTCCTTAGTTGAGGCATTGTTTCCATCTTCCCAGTGGTGCGAGACTGAGGATGACGAATATTGAAGGCAAAGGACTTGGTGGGATGGAATGGCTCATTGTAAAGTTCTTTGCCCTCGTCTGAAGCATGCACTGAGGGAATGGTGCGAGGCACAACTTCAACTGGAGGCAGATATACACGATGATTTTCTTGATCAGCCTCATAGCGGACATTGGTCTTGATGCAGATGAGCTTCATAACCCATGGGGCATAAGGATTCAGGATATGAGGATTCTGAGCAGCATCAACCATGTTCCTAAACAAGAAGTCAGCAACATTTATGGGAGCTGACATGCATAGGTTGAACAGGATATTATTCATGCAGCCAACAACGTCTGCAACAGTGGACTCATACCTTTGATAGGACAAAGGGACTTTGCCAGGATGCAGTATAATGTTCTCAGAAAGAACTGAAGCTCTATGACGAGGAACTTTCTGTGAGGAGTAGCATCAGGTTCTTGTGATTTCATCAGCATATTCATCAGATCATATCGAAGAGCTAGTGCGCCATACGTTCTTTGAACAGAGGGATTGTGAGCAGGCAACTGAAGAATCTCAGTTATCTCAAGCACAGTGGCAGCTCAGTCATCCATTCGAGGACCCACGTGCTGATGTCTTGAGGATCACCTAAGACTTACAAGGTGGCATAAACTTGAAGCACCAGTTCCTCATTCCAATGTATGTACTCAGAGCAGAACTGAAGAAGCTTGCCATGATGCAAGTCCTGAAGTGCACTGTTGAAGAAAGGGATGTCCTCCATATCAGCATGAGGAATATGTTTATGAGGAAACACCTTGTTTTTCTTATATAACACTGAGGCATAATAGTTCTTCTGAGAAGCAGTCCAGAACCTCAGCAAGTTGCGGGGCGGTGCATTGTGATAGGGATTTTGAAACCCTTCCTGAAAGTAGCCCATGCTGGCATAGAAAGCATCAACATTGAATTTCGGACGTTCATCAGCAGAGATGTTTCGGTAAAAAGGCTGCCTCTACTTGGTACACAGTGACCGTGTTGAAGCTTGAGCTTGAGGTTGAGGAACGGGGGACACTGGGGGTGCTTGAGGCACATGAGGAGGAACTTCAGCTTCCGCTGTGGCATCAGGGCCATGTTTCTAAGACACAATTGGAGTTGAGGGAGAAGTTGCCTGCTTATCAACATAACTGTCCTTGGAAGCATCAGGATCAGCTTTGGTGATGTGCTATGCCTAAGCCTTAGTGGCAGGTGGAGCACTCTCAGCTTCAGGATCTGCATCAGCATGGTGGGAGTGAGCGGTGGATTCATGAACTGAGTCCTCGGAGTTGGGAGTTGTTTCAGGGAGGACTTCAGTGGCAGTGGGAGAGTGATGTTCAAGAGAGAACACGATTTGGGTGGGGGAGTCTCAGTGTTCCATATGATATACCTCATCCATGATGCGTGGAGTTCCGAAATCACCAGTGTCGACAACCTCATCCATTGCTTCAGTGATGAGTGGAGGAGGCGGCGATTGAAGAGTTGGAAGAATTTGGGTGGAGGCATTCGACAGAACCAACTTGGATGGTGGAGTGAATAGAATCAAGATGCTCTCAGTGTTTGCATGAGGAGTTGAGGCAGCAGTTGATGGAGAAGTGACCTTATGATTTCTTGACGTAGGTAGAGCTGAGGAAATGGGGGCAGCATCAATTGGCTCTTTAGTTGTGGTAGCCGGTGTGGGTTTCTTCGCAGCCGGTGGGGTTGCAGCAGTGGCCTCAGGCTTGCGCTTCGAGGGGCTTGAGGACGCTGGCTGCCGGGTGGGTGAGGCATTTGGTTGGCCAAGTGGGTGCACAGAGGAAACAGAAGGAACTGAGCCAGGCTGATTATGATCTTTGTGTTGGATATATGCTCTAGAGGCAAATAATATATGATTATTCCAATATATCTAAGCAAGTTCATAACCAGTTTCATACCGTGCAAGAACTGCGTCAGTGAAACAATGATGCAGGTGTGGTATAGAAACCCCCAGAGTTCCTAGTTAGCCTCTACATCGATAACTAGTTCATGGTCAACATGATGATCGTGGTTTCGCGATCATGGACAATTAAGTCTCTTGACTATGAGGTCACCTCATTGGTTAAGTGACGTGGTGAACATTACCCAAAGTAAGCATTACAGCATGATCAACTCTTATGAAGGTTCAGTGTTGTAATTACAGAACGTGGTAGACCGTTCCTTTGACTGTGAGTACGTGCATAATCACTATCTTCCCGGATGCTTTGACTTACATCCCACCACCTGACTGAAATATGCGGGTCATAACGGTTGTATCTTAGGTATTCCGTGGAGATATGTTAAGGAGTATTGTTACAAGAGCGGGATTTGTCAATCCATATAATGGATAGATACTCGGGGCCCACTTGGTGAGATTCCATCCATAAAGCTGCGCAGCGTGTGACTAGGTCACGGGGATGAATATCACGGGAACGAGTGAATAAGGATTTGTTCGGAACGAGGTTGAACCAGACATAGGATGTCATTGATCGAATCTCGGAACAATCAAGTATCGCTGACAAAGGGAATGCTATACGGCGTAAGGTCCAATCGGTGTTGATATCCGGAATGCACAGGGGTCATTATGGGCATCCAGGTCCCGCTGATGATCATTGACCATAGCCTCTGCGAGGTCATGACTGGAGTGTTCTCAGACCGTCGGGTAACACACTTAAGGGCTCGATGATATCGGAGACCTTTTCGGAACCATCGGAGCAACCAGAGAATAAAGGAAACAATATCGGAGAAGTACCGTGTTGAACCGAAACAAGTTCGGAGTGAACCGGAAGGTGTTCCGGAGCACCGGGAGATGGAATATTATGTTTTAGTTATTAATTAATTGAATTAATAATTAAAATCATTTTATTTCTAATTAATATGTGATATGGGCCTTAATATAGAAAAAGGCCCATTAGGGGAATTAAAAGGGAAAAAGAAAAAGAAAAAGAGGGGGGAGGCGCCATGGGCCCTAGGGCCCATGAGGGGTGCGCCCCCTCCCCGCCCTTGGCCGGCTACCCCCCTTAGCAAGGGACTTTAGTCCCACATTCCTAAGGGAGGGGGGTTGACTCCCTCCCCTCTGCCTATATATAGATAGCCAGGGTGCACATATTTAATACACAGAAATTCGTGAGAAAATAAATATTACTCCGAATTGAGATCGGTTTTCTCCGGTCTTCTCCCCTCCCTTGTCTCTTTCACGGTGGACTCCCTAGTGTGAGTCTATAGTGGAATTGAAGCTTCTCTGCTAGAATCGGAGGCCGTCGTGCTGCCGAAGCTCCGTCCGGAGGTCTGCTTCCGCAACCTCCGCTGGATCGGAGAACGGAGGTCGTCATCGAGTCTCGTACGTGTGCGAGTACTACGAGGTGCTACACGTGTGGCACTACACCCATCCGAGTGCTCAACACAGCCAGGGGGCTGTGAAACTTGATCGGCTACATCAACCACGTTTGCGGGAACATTTCCCGCGCAACGGACTACACCCCGAGGTATGTTATTTCCGCACTACTTTCCGTTACGGTAATACGGCTAGCTAGATCTTGGGTTATGGGAACGCTAGTTAGAAAAATTTGTGTTTTCTGCTGCGAACCCCAACAGTGGTATCATGAGCTAGGTCTATGCTTAGTATTACTGTACGGATAGAACACATCGGGGATGTGGGCGTTGATTGTATGATTGTTACCCTCCCACTTGTACTTGTTCACATCTGCGGCATCGTTTGATGAAGCGGCCCCCGACCGACTTTACGCGTACTCTTACGCGAGACTGGTTCCACGCTTGACATATGGCTTGTACCGTATAAAGTGGCTGGGGGGTGTCTGTCTCTCTACTTTAGCGGATGTGGCATTTGCAACGGAGGGCCCCGTGCGGGGTGTAATAGAGACGATCGTATGGTTGACGTTGTGGTTGACTCGTAGGTTAAAACCTGTTTAACTATGAAAGCCCTAGCAGCCACGTAAAACTTGCAATATACAACTAGAACGTCTAAACCTTGTATTGCTAAGTGGGGGCTATCGTTTGTTTGTTTGTGATAGCTTTGCTATGTGTTACTAGTAAGTAGTAATCGTCATCATAAAACAAACTAAAATGGAGACACTGTAGACTTGGTGTTGCCATAGCCCAGACATCTTAAAACTTGCTAGTATAGGATACACGACGGTAGCATGTGATAAGATGATCCCTTAACAAAGCCAAACACAAGTATTCTACCGAAGTGTGCACCGCCTGGAAGGTTCTCCCATATGGCTTGATGCTCCGTACATACCGGAGTTGTCCTACATATTAAATGGAGTTCGCATGAGGTTGGGTTCGGCAAGCCTGGCATATGCAGATATGGCCTTGCTGAGCATCATATAACATGGAGGTTAATTTGGCGAGCCTAGCATATGCAGATATGGCCTCGGAATACTAGAGATCGAAAGATCGAGAATGAGTCACAGTACATATAAGATAATGTGATCGCACAAGTTGTTGTCTACCTTTGAAACTGACCCGTCGGCCGTGTGATATTCGAGGTCGGGCAGTGAATCTGGATCATGTAATCACTAAAACTTCCTAGGGATGAATTGTTTTAGTGCGAGCTCATTTATAATATGATTATATGAACTCATTTGTTGTGAACTAGTCTTAATTGTGTTCCTTGCAATTATGTTTGTAGAAAATGAATGCACTAGAGCAACGTGAACTATCTTTCTTCATGGAAGGTGAAAGATTTAGAGAAAATGGGTCAAACTTTGTTGATTGGTACTCACGCCTTAGGACGTCGCTCAAGAGAGCAGACATCTTGTTTACAATAGAAATGCATGTGGAAGAACATCCGGACGATCATGTTGGCGATCAAGAGATACTTGATCATTATGCTCACCGACAGAAATGCTCCGTCGTCAGGAATGTCATGATCTTCAGCATGTCAGAGGTTTTGGGCATACAGTTTCAGGACACTGGCTCATATGACATGATGGACACGCTAAAGACAATGTTCATACGTGAGTTTAGAATTGCCAGATTTGAGTTAGAAAGCAAGTTTCTATCTACAAAGATGGAAGAACACACAAGCCTTGGTGATCACTTAGACAGGATGCATGAGATGTACCTGACCCTGGTGGAGGACTATGAATATTGGACAATGAACGAAAGCACCACGGAAGAGTTTGCAATAAATACGTTATTGCACTCACTCCCTCTGAGTTATGGTGATTATGTTCATAGCAATGTCGGAAGAGGAGCTAATATGAGTCTCCAGAACTTCATGAATGATCTCTTGGCCGCGGACATTGCTCCTATCGAGGATGCGGAAGTCGTGGATGGAGATGGTATATACTTGATATACTTTTATAAATGTTTATTCCCTTATACAACATTTGCAGTAAATGAGTATGTGATACTTATTCTGTTTTATGAAAACAGGACTTGCCGTTGCATGGACGGGAAGAGGTGAAATCAAGGATTGATGGGTATCAAGTCAGTTGATGGCCAGCATGGATTCCACCGAGCCATCTATCATAGGAGATACTTAGAGTATTAGATAAATCTTATGTAATCATTATAGTATGAACACTTAGTTGTGTGTCTTGCATCTCGCGAGACAATGTTATTCATGTAATGAGACAAGTCAGTTGTTCCATCTTTATGAATAAAAGTGTGCTTATACTTTGATTACGTCTTGATTTATGATATGATAGAAAGCATTTATAATACTACTATTGTTGTCAAGAAATATTCAATGTTTAATAATAAAGTTTTCTTGATTACAACAAGTCAAATATTTTATTACATGAGGTGACTTCATAACTGATGAATTCATTAAATGTATGATCTATTAACTTGTGAGTTCATTATCGAATGAAAATCATAACTTGATTGCATGAGATGGATTAGATACACGATCTATGAACCTCTGCAAAAAATATAAGCATGACAAGGTTCTAGCAAGTAGAACTTGTGCCAATCATTATACATAAATGATGTAGAATGGGCACGTGAGTTATCATTAAAGACTTCATATGATTAATTGAAAGTTGTATTCAATTGAGATCATAAAACTGAGATTCAGGAATCACAGTGAGAAGTGAGAATACAAGGATACATATCACTACGCTACGATCCGAAGTGATAAGTATTGATATTGACATAATGGGAGACTTGTGGAAGTTGTACCACAAACTACGATGGAAGTTGAAAGTGCTAGACTACTTAAACCATTCGTAGTCATACTCAATCGTAGTATGGTCTAAACGTTCTTTCCCCTAGCACTATAGTTATTGTCGAATAAGTTGTTTAATTCATCAAGTTAAAACACCCACTTCATGAATAGGAAACCATCCTAATTCTAATGAGACATGATAGCTCCATAACTGATGGTGTTATAAGGTTTCTTAAAAGAAAGAATTTCTTTGTAATAAAACTACGAGCAATTGAAATTACATATTCTCCCCGAATAGCAAAATTTGTGTTGCTTAATTGGTAATACGAGAAAAGTCTCTCGACACGGATCCAATGGGAGATAATGGAAACTTTGACCGGGGTATTGGACCTTGCCTTCAGAATATCAGAGTATTGCAACGGAAGCGTGTTCCGCTGTAATGAAACTGCATAAGGAAGGATATGCCAAAGATGATTGATCTTGGTATATGAGTTCAAGCCATTGTTGAATTTAGAAGGTTTTCATGAATACGTTCTGTACAGAACAATAATCATGAGTCTTCTTAATAAAACAATAGGGAATAATATTGCTTGAAGACAGAAAGGAATGATGGTAGCCTAGAACACGAGGAGAAATGAAATAATATTGAGTTACATATAGGATGGCTCACGTCCTGTGAAATAAATCGGTTATTTCATATTCTCGACAAACTGGAGAGTTATAGAGAATAATGTAATGGGCATAAGGCATTATTTGGTTATGAACAAAGTTCAATGGTGATTGACTACGGAAACGTAGGAATGCTTTAATCAATAAAATATTTCATTTACACTACGATGGACCATAGCCTGAAATTGCATCTCAGTCAAATTTGGGATTTGAAAGAGAATTGTAATGGGCATGACGAAGGTTACTTCGTTAAAAGGATGGACTATAGTACCTCAAGACAGGAACCCTCAACCTTGATTTGATCAAGTGATTTTGTGATGACCAAAATATTGAGTGGGCCTGGAGTTTCATGAAACTGAGTGGGAGCTTTGAAGACTTCCCGGAGACTTGGAATGTAGAGGGAATTTTTTGAGTGAGAGCTTTGGAAGTTCTGCCATTATGTGAGACATAGTGAACGATAAAATGACTTGATGAAAGCTGAACCACAGATATATGAGTATGTGATGGATATATTTGAGTGGGAGCATGATCATTGTCTCAAACATATATGCATTGATATGTGTGAAGAATGATCTCATATATATGGATATGCATTGATTGTGTATATAGAGAATCGTCTTATATACATATGTGTATTATGATATATATAGAGCATAAGGCAAATAAAATACAAGATTGCAAGAAATCTTCTTTTATGTGAAATACCAACACATTACACATTGAAATCTATATGAGTAGATTAAGATACGGATAATGAAAGGAAGTGAAGGTTGGAATAATCTTCTAGACAAGAAACAGGTTCTTGTGGCCAGAAATTATATAATGGATGAAATCCAAATATCACAAGCAATGTCTTGATGGAAGAATAAAGATGCACCATGTACTGGACATGTGATCTTATATGTTCTTGACATATGAATCTACCATATAACATGCGTTGTGAATCCAACAACAGAATGACTCAAAAGTTCTTGGAAGAAGAACAGATTCCGATGTGCTTTAGGAGTAAAACACAGAATCTTAATAAAGTCCATGATTTCACTATATGAGGAATACGTAGGACTGTACTCTAAAATATAGAGAGGATAATAGACTTGAATGTAATGCAAGATTACAATTGCAAGCCATATTATGGGTCTATATAGAATTAGAGACATCACCAAAGACATGAAAGAAACGTGAGCAAAATTCACGGCACTACAAACATAATACTACTTAAGAAAGTAGACGTATGGATAAAAGTTTAGCATTAGAAGTATTGGACTTCTGGCTGAGTGTATTTCCCAGTATATATGACTAAGGATGAGTCTTCTAAAGACTGAACCAAGATATCATTGGAGGATACTGTGAAATAATAGTCTCACTCTCCCGCGAAACTTCTATCCAACCATTATATGATAATGAGTGGTATGTCAAAAGAGTTTTTTGACCTGTACCAGTTGCAAAGGAAACATACGAATCTGAATTGGTGCAGTTCGTTGACGAACCCTCTTCCATGAGCATGCATGATCAATGAAACACTTATGTCATAAGATGATTATGATCGGAAAAATGCGGCTAGATTATTAGCACTCTAGTGCAAGTGGGAGACTGTTGGATATATGCTCCAATATATCTAAGCAAGTTCATAACCAGTTTCATACCGTGCTAGAACTGCGTGAGTGAAACAATGATGCAGGTGTGGTATAGAAACCCCCAGAGTTCCTAGTTAGCCTCTACATCGATAACTAGTTCATGGTCAACATGATGATCGTGGTTTCGCGATCATGGACAATTAAGTCTCTTGACTATGAGGTCACCTCACTGGTTAAGTCACGTGGTGAACATTACCCAAAGTAAGCATTATAGCATGATCAAATCTTATGAAGGTTCAGTGTTGTAATTACAGAACGTGGTAGACCGTTCCTGTGACTGTGAGTACGTGCATAATCACTATCTTCCCGGATGCTTTGACTTACATCCCACCACCTGACTGAAATATGCGGGTCATAACGGTTGTATCTTAGGTATTCCGTGGAGATATGTTGAGGAGTAATTTTACAAGAGCGGGATTTGTCAATCCATATAATGGATAGATACTCAGGGCCCACTCGGTGAGATTCCATCCATAAAGCTGCGCAGCGTGTGACTAGGTCACGGGGATGAATATCATGGGAATGAGTGAATAAGGATTTGTTCGGAACAAGGTTGAACCAGACATAGGATGTCATTGATCGAATGTCGGAACAATCCAGTATCGCTGACAAAGGGAATGCTATACGGCGTAAGGTCCAATCGGTGTTGATATCCGGAATGCACAGGGGTCATTATGGGCATCCAGGTCCCGCTGATGATCATTGACCATAGCCTCTGCGAGGTCATGAATGGAGTGTTCTCGGACCGTAGGGTAACACACTTAAGGGCTCGATGATATCGGAGACCTTTTCGGAACCATCGGAGCAACCAGAGAATAAAGGAAACAATATCGGAGAAGTACCGTGTTGAACCGAAACAAGTTCGGAGTGAACCGGAAGGTGTTCCGGAGCACCGGGAGATGGAATATTATGTTTTAGTTATTAATTAATTGAATTAATAATTAAAATCATTTTATTTCTAATTAATATGTGATATGGGCCTTAGTAGAGAAAAAGGCCCATTAGGGGAATTAAAAGGGAAAAAGAAAAAGAAAAAGAGGGGGGAGGCGCCATGGGCCCTAGGGCCCATGAGGGGTGCGCCCCCTCCCCCCCCCCTTGGCCGGCCACCCCCCTTAGCAAGGGACTTTAGTCCCACATTGCTAAGGGAGGGGGGTTGACTCCCTCCCCTCCGCCTATATATAGATAGCCAGGGTGCACATATTTAATACACAGAAATTCGTAAGAAAATAAATATTACTCCGAATTGAGATCGGTTTTCTCCGGTCTTCTCCCCTCCCTTGTCTCTTTCACGGTGGACTCCCTAGTGTGAGTCTATAGTGGAATTGAGGCACGGGCTCGAGGCAAAGCTCTCCGTGGTGTTCCGCTTGAGCCAGCGATGCACGAATTCGACGCATAGGAGAAAGGCGGAGACGATGGACATGAAGACGGCGACGTTAGCGTAGCAGAGGCCCGTCGCCATGGTTCCCGGCAGCGAGGAGGTTCGGCTCTCATGGAGGAACGGCACAGAGGAAGCAATCGAGGGCGTAGCTAGAGGGGTTTTGAGATATGGCTCACCAGGAACTCAACGGAGTTGGTGGCGAGGGACGCAATCGACGATGGCGCACGGCGGCCGTAGACAAAGACGACGACTCGATTCAGCGGCTCCAGGACGTCTGAGCTCGATTCCTTCTGCGCGGAGACGTAGTCGACGGTGACGAAGACGATGGACACAACGGCGCGGCTCGGGGACGACGGTGGCCACGCGGGCTTCAATCCATGGCGACGGCGGCGCTCGGGTCGTCGTCGAACTTGGAGAGAGAGAGAGCGAGAGCTATCCTGGAGGGGCGGAATGGATGCACGGCTCGTCCAGGCGTGGCGTGGCGCGGTTAGAAAGCTCCAGACGGGCAGGTGGCGGCTGGGAGAGCGGCGACGTGCTCGTCTAGCTCGGTGGCATTCCACCGAGCAGCTTGGAGGCGCGGGGTCGGGGAAGAAGACCCCCTTGCCCCTTTGGGTTGGGTGGGCTGGCTGGGCTGCCTTCGCCTAGGCGACAGGTAGGCCTTTTTCTCTCCGTTCTGTTTTTCTTTTCTAATTTCTTTTCTGTCTTTGTTTTGGTTTTGCTAAATAAAATAGCAAACCATTTTGCAAAATGCTAAAACTTTTTATATGGCCCCATAATAATATATACTAGCCATTTTCAAAGTTTGGCACTTTTAAACTTCAAATTATTTGAATCTTAAATCAAATAGGGTTTTTTGAATAATTCCAAGGTCCTGTTTGAATATTTGAAAAAGCCATGAGCATGGGGTGGGTCCCACGTCACTTGATATGTGATCACACTCATTTATAAGACTTCTCAAAAATCAAACATGAATTTTTGGAGAAGATTTATTTCTGGCCTTTTGAATTAATTCATCAGGGGGGTGTTCCTTCTCCCATTTGAGTTTGAATTTGAATTCCATTTGATTTTCTTTGATGAATGCAAGGTGACTTTGATCCTAGCACATTACCTAACAGAGGGTTCTGACAACTCGCCCCCACTCAATAGAATCTCGTCTCGAGATTCAGAAGTCTGCGGGAGGAAGGTGGGGTACTCGGCACAGAGACTGACTTCTCTTTCCCACGTGGCTTCTCTCTCAGAGTGGTGTGACCATTGCACTTTCAGAAACTTAATCTTTTGACGACGAGTGAGACGCTCTGCGGATTCAAGAATACGAACGGGGTATTCTCGATAAGAAAGGTCATCTTGGAGATCAAGCGTTTCATGATACGGATGGGGTCCTTGAAGCAACGCCTGAGTTGTGACACATGGAATACATCATGTACTCGAGAAAGGTGCGGGGTTAGTTCAAATTGGTAGGCAACTTCTCCACGTTTAGCAAGAATGCGGAAAGGTCCGATGTAACGTGGGGCCAACTTTCCTTTGATACCGAAACGTTGGGTTCCCTTCAGAGGAGTAACCCGAAGGTAAGCCTTCTCATCCAGATTGTGGCTCTCTTGCCTATGATGACAATCATAGTAGCTTTTCTGACGAGACTGGGCTGCTTTCAATTGATCACGGACAATGCGAACTTGCTCTTCTTCTTCCATGATCATATTCGGTCCAAAGAATTGTCTTTCACCGGTTTCTGACCAGTTTAGGGGTGTTCGACATCTTCGTCCATAGAGGAGTTCAAAAGGAGCCATGTTCAGACTAGATTGAAACCTATTGTTATAAGAAAATTCGGCAAATGGAAGAGACTTCTCCCAATTCTTTCCGAATGAGATAACACAAGCTCTGAGCATGTCTTCAAGAATTTGGTTAACCCTTTCGACTTGACCACTAGGCTGAGGATGGAAAGCTGTACTAAAGGAGAGATGAGTTCCCATAGAATTCTGAAAGCTTCCAAAAATCTAGAGGTGAAAAGGCTACCACGATCAGAATTGATTTCCAAAGGAACACCATGAAGAGACACAATTCTAGAGACATACAAGTCCGCTAACTGGCTATCAGTTATAGACTCGCGAACGGGCAGGAAGTGTGCAACTTTGGACAGTCTATCTATGACAATGAAGATGGCATCATTTCCTTTCTGGGTTTTTGGAAAGCCGGTGATGAAGTCCATACCGACTTTGTCCCATTCCCACTCGGGAATAGGCAAAGGTTGAAGTGTACCAGCAGGTATTTGATGTTCTCCCTTAATGCGACGACAAACATCACATTCGGCAACAAATCAAGAAATGTCTCTCTTCATCGTAGTCCACCAAAATCTCTGGCGTAGATCTCGGTACATTATTGTGCTACCGAGATGAATCGTGAGGGGTGTGTCATGGCTTCCTTGAGGATGAGTTTCCTTAGTCCTTCTTCTGAGGTACTACCAAACGATTTCAAAAGAATATCGTTACTTTACTATCTGTGGAGAAACATTTAGCAACTCCGCTAGCAATGTTCTCCTAGATCCGGCGAACACCTCGTGCACGCATTTGGGAAACTATGATTTGATCCTCAAGAGTTGGTTTCGCCGCCAAGGTAGAAAGATAGCCATGAGGAACAATCTCAAGATTGAGCTTGCGAAATTCCTCATGAAGAAGTGGTTGACACTGTTGTAACATGAGGTTGTTACAATACGACTTACGACTTAGTACATCAGCCATGACATTGGCTTTGCCTGGGGTGTAAGAAATTCCTACGTCATAATCTTTTATCAACTCAAGCCAACGTCTTTTCCTGATATTAAGATCTGGCTGGGTGAAAATGTATTGGAGGCTTTGGTGGTCGGAATAGATCTCACAACGATTACCAAGGAGGTAATGTCAGCAAGTTGTCAGGGCATGAATTACGGCAGCAAGTTCAATATCATGGGTAGGATAGTTCTCTTCATGTGGACGCAACTGGCGTGAAGCATAAGCTACCACATGTCTATCTAGCATAAGTATGCATCCTAACCCTTTCCATGAGGCATTACAAAAGATCTGGAAATCCTTTTTGGTGTCTGGAGGCGCAAGTACGGGTGCAGAAGTCAATCTTCTTTTTAGCTCTTGAAAGCTTTCCTCGCACTTGGAAGTCCATAGGAATTTCTTATCTTTCTTGAGGAGTTCAGTTAGAGGCTTTGCAAGTTTAGAAAAGTTCTCGACGAAGCGGGGACAATAGCTTGCTAAGCCAAGAAAACTTCTAACTTTCTTAACAGATTCAGGTGGAGTCCAGTCAAGGACGGCCTGAACTCTCTCGGGATTCACAGCAATGCCTTTTGCAGAAATCACTTGGCCTAAGTAGGTCACTTCTGGTAGTCAAAATTCACACTTGGAGAATTTAGCATACAGGCGATGCTCCCTAAGTTTCATCAATACCAGCCTTAGATGTTCGGCATGTTCATCTTCGTTCTTCGAGTAGATGAGAATTTCATCAAGATAAACCACAACAAATTTATCTAAGTACTCCATGAAGATCGAATGCATCATGCGCGAGAAAGTGGCGGGGGCATTGGTTAAACCAAAGGACATGATGGTGTACTCGTAAAGACCATAACGAGTAGTGACAGCCGTTTTTGGAATGTCCTCATTTCGGATTTTCATTTGATGATAACCTAATCTCAAACCCGTCTTGGAGAAGACAGAGGATCCAGCAAGTTGATCATAAAGATCATTGATCCTGGGCAGTGGGTACTTGTTCTTTATCGTCGCTAGATTTAGCGGGCGATAGTCTACGCACATCCTTTCTGTTCCATCTTTCTTCGTTACGAACAGAACGGGGCAACCCCATGGCGATGAGATAGGGCAGATGAAGCCTTTTTCCAACAAAGCTTCAAGTTGGATTTTAAGCTTAGCTAACTCACGTGGGGCCATTTTGTATGGGCGTCTGGAAATTGGTGCGGTTCCTGGCATAAGATCCACTATGAACTCTACACATCTTTCGTGTGGCTAGGTTTAAGGAGTTGGGTTACTGGATGGTTTTCCTGAGGATGACCAATGCTTACTAGGGGCTACAACAGATATGTTAGAGTAACACAGTACCCCAACACGATGGTTAGTGTGGTCCTTCTGGCTAGAAGACATCTAAAGTGGGAGGAAGAGCTGCAAATGAATCATTATAGGTTTCTAGAATAAAACCTACAACAAACTCTAGAGAACTGTCGGGCATGCCACCTAAGAATTCTTCATGAAAGACAACCGAAATGGCGGAAAGGATTTTGCAAATGCATCAGATTATGAAGAAAACTTGGAATGACTCGGACAACATAACGACTGTAATTGTAAGAAATGACAATTTCTTACAACATGAAAACAACACTTACATACGATGTAAGAAATCAGGAAGCACAACAACTATAGAAAACCGAACACAACTCTCCTACGGCTACAAGGAGGCAAAAAGAGAGATGTTCTAGTAAGACATAGATGAGCCTAGTCCTATCTTCCCGTAGAACAAGATGAGGTGACTCAGAACTCAGAACGATGAGGGTATGGAGAAAAAAGAAGCCTTACGTTGTTCCCTTATATACCCAGAGTAACTATATAACTATAGCAAGCTAGACTTGACTTCGGCCAACGCTGATAATCCTACAGTCAGTCCTGCTCTGATACCAAGTCTGTCGGGACCCGGGGTTAGCGTATGCAAGACTCGCTACAACACAATCATATGGAGACCCGAGAACCGTACCGACTTGTCTAAGCAGACAAGGCCAAGCACAGAACGTTCTTGGAAAGCATCAAACGTGAGGGAAATCCCAACTAGGCCGGATGATCAACTGAGATGGGTCCTCATCATCCGCACACAAGTCTAAATGATATGGGTGGTGAACTCCCATACTCATAGACTAGTCGCCTCAACCATACTATCGATTGTATTATAACCCTTACATAGACTTACTCCAGCCCGATCACTTAGTCGGGGTCTAGGACGGGCTCGATCATACATCAAAGTGTGCACGTGACGGAGTCACGAGAAATCGCATCGCGATGCCCCAAGCTGCGGACATCTAAGGATCACTTGATTTATAAACGACCGCCAGCCAAATCACAACTAAGGTCTCAAAAACCTATACTAATACATGCATGATATAACCATACACGCAGCACACATGTCTAGTATGAACAACAGGTATCATTGCAATTCTCTACAAAGTATACAACTTTATTGATAACTCTTACAGAGTGCACACAGAGATCACGAGACCATGATCCAACATTACAACAAGCATGCGGAAGCAAAGTAGGTATGAGTACAGACAAGTTTAACAAATGGCTTAGAGAAGCCTTATCTATCAACAAACCCTTCCACGAGGGACCAGTCGTCTGACTGGGACTACACTAGCTTGGTCTTCTGTCGTCGAGCTCCAGCAAGAATCCACCATCGGGGTCAGTGGGTTCATCTAAAACATAGAATAAGAAAACGTGAGTACAAAGTCGTACTCAGCAAGACTTACGTAGTAACTATACTACTCATGCACATGTATCAAGGTAAAAGGAGGTGGGGTTCAATTGCGGAAGTGCCAGCTTTGACTTGGCTAGTCCTGAACTACGAGTACCAGACTTGACGTAAGAAGCGTACACGAGTCCACTACATCTCCAACCAATTGCACCACTATGGTGCCTTCCTCGACTTCCCCACGAGAAAGCACGCCATAGCACTCACTCTTATCTTGGTAAGTTTTGTAAGTATCCAGTTCAAGTTGTCTAATAATCAAGCTAAGCTTTCCAAGCAGTCCCTTACCGCGGAAGCGGCTATTCGAATAGTTTTGTTAACCCTGCAGGGGTGTACCGCTACACACACATGATCATCAGTTACTGCCTTTGTACTCGACACCGTTAGAGAAGTGTCGGCGAGGATGCTCACCACAACTGCTAGCTCATAGCCGATCAGTTACTGCCTTTCTATGGAAGGATCGAGGACATATGGGAGCTCGACTACTGTGGAGAGAAAGTGCCGATGTTCCGTGTGAGATGGGCCAAGAGCGTCGTAAAAGAAGACCGGTACTTCACCACCATGGTTATACCCGAAGCCAAATCCAAGTCTACGGGCGCAAACGTCACCGCGAAAAATGAGCCATGGGTACTGGCTAGCCAAGTGGACCAATGCTTCTTCATTACCGACCCATCAAAGCCGAGCCGCGTTGTAGTGAGGAGAGGCAAAAGAAACATCATCGGAATGGATGGAGTCGCCAACGAGCAAGACTTTGACAAGTACGGCGACCCGAAGATGGAGGATGACTACGCCACTCAGGATACATACACCACAACCCTACCGAAGAAAGGTCTCCTCCCGTTCAAGAGGAAAAGTGAAGGCGTCCCGGGCCTAAATTATTCAACCACGACAAAGAAGGGCAAGAAGAAGATCGTGAGGAAACGATAGCTAGATAGCTAGCTCCAAATTTAAGAAAAATATTTGGTAATTCATGATCACTTTGTGTATGCATGGATTTGATATGCACTTTGTAATTGATGATCACAATCTTATGTTTCCAAATGCCGCTACACCTTGTGTTTGTGGAATTGGTTCGGCGACGACACGGTTAAGGCATGGTACGTGGATCGATATGATCACAATCGAAGTACTCCCTCCGTTTCTTAGGTGGCATCCGTGAAATGCGCCACCCATAAGAGCTTAGGGGTGGCGCATTTCACAGATGCGCCACCACTGACTTCCTATATGCGCCACTAAAGGCCTAGAGCTGCCCTTATCTACTCCACCCCACCTACCACCTCTCATTCACTCCACACAATTCTCAAACTAGATCCACTCTTCTCACCCTAGAGCTATTCGGTTTTCTCCTCCTCCCCACCTCATTTCTTCCATTTATCCATCGATACTTGGCATTACATCTATTTTGTTTCATATTGAAGTAAGTGGACCTCCTCCCAAACTCTTTTGTTCCATTTATGACCCATATACTTGCCTTTATTAGCTTGGGGTTTGTTGTATATGTGAAGCTTGGGTTTGATGTATGTGTGAAGCTTATGGTGGTTTGATGTATATGTGTATCTTGGGTGGCAAATGTTTTGCCGAAATGTCGATTCATTTCCGTTTCGGCAAATTTGTAGCGCACTCTCCGCATGCTCCCATGCATTATTAGGGAAGGTCATGCCGAATTTTTCCGGCGACGACTGTGATATATAATTGTGTTGCTCTCTCCGTGCACGCAGGTGATCGACCATGGTCCGCGAGATGCTGAGCGATATCACCGTGGCTAGGTGGATGCAATGTGCGACAAACGACATGCTAAGGAATAATAGGTCGGATATAAGATGTCCGTGTCGGAGATGCAAACTGCAGTGCGTGACCGAGCCTGATTCCGGAATATTGCAAAGACACCTGAAGCGTAATGGTTTGATGGATGGCTACACACGATGGATAAGTGATGAAGCTGGTGAGGAGGAGGACGTCAATGGTGGGGCGCCAGTAAATGAGGAAGGGCAACCAGAAAACAGCAGCGGGCGAGATGACGAAGAGCATCCCGTACATGATCATGAAGAAGATGCCGAAGCGGATCATGTAGATCAAGATGCCGGACATGAAGATCAAGATGTCGGACATGATGATTCAAGCTGGGTGCGGGACCCTCATGTTCAAGAGCTGCTTGTCAAAGAGGCGTTGAACGCAAGAGGTGCAGCTAGAGAGAAAGCCAAGATGGCGCAACTCGAGAAAGCCGCGATTACGAAGTTGTACGAAGGATGCAACGACGAGGATACCCGCTTGAATGTAACACTTGGGGCTATGGAGATGAAGGAAAAACACAAATGGACCGACGAAAGCTTCGATGATAACATGGCATTCTGGCACGGTCGCCTTCCGAAGGGCAACACATGCCCAACTAGTATCGTTGAGGCCAAGAAAGTCCTTTGCCCTCTCGATCTTCCGCACGTTAAATACCACGTCTGCATAAATGATTGCATGATCTATCGGGGTGAGGACGAAGATAAAACCACATGTTCGGTGTGCGGTGTTAGTCGATACAAGAGAGGGAAGAAAGTTCCTAGAAAAGTGGTATGGTACTTTCCGATCACTCCTCGTCTGCAGAGGTATTTTGTAGATCCCGAGGAAGCAAAGCTCATGACCTGGCACGCGGATAGAAAGAAGCTAAAAGGGGATGACCCGAACCCGGATCCAGAAAAGGAGGACATGCTGAGGCACCCTTCAGATGGTAGCCAATGGACTGCGTTGGACCTCGAATACCCAGATTTTGGGAAAGAACCAAGGAACCTCAGGAATGGTGTGAGCGCCGATGGAGTCAATCCGTTTGGCGGCCAGAGCAGCACACACAGTACCTGGCCCGTGTTTGTATGCATATACAACCTTCCCCCCTGGAAGTGCATGAAGAAAAAGTACATAACAATGTGTATGCTAGTTCAAGGGCCGAAACAACCAGGTACGGACCTCAATCTATATCTGCAGCTGTTGAAAGAGGAGCTAGAAACGTTATGGAAAGACGGAGTCAATACGTGGGACCCCGCGGCAAAAGAATATTTCCCAATGAAAGCCGCGGTGATCACGACGGTGCACGACTATCTCGGATACGGATATTTCTCAGGGCAGGTGGTCCAAGGATTCTGTGCATGCGTTAGGTGCATGGATAATACAACGTACCGCCAGCTACCAAAAGATCCCGGATCTTCAAAAACCGTGTTCCAGGGGTCTCGGAGGTGGCTTCCCAAGAAACACGCGTGGAGAAAACAGGGACATCTGTTTGATGGAAGCGAGGAGCTCCGAGCACCCCCAGCTCGAAGGAGCGGCAAAGAAATCGACAACTTGCTGAAAACTTGGAAAGAGTGCCCCGCGCCGGGAAAGAAAAAAAAGAAGACTCAGCCGTTGATGAGGGTATGGAAAGCGAGGTCTGTTTTCTGGGATTTGCAATACTGGAGTCTACTCCGCAGTCCTCATAGCCTTGATCTAATGCATATCACAAAGAACGTGTGCGAGAGCTTGTTTGGCACGCTCCTCAACATGCCGGAGAAAACCAAGGACGGGCCAAAAGCAAGGAATGACTTGAAATTTATGGGCATCAGGAGGGAACTTCACCCCCCTAGTGAAGACGATGATGAGCCGGAGGAGGAAGAGGATACGGAAACGCAAAACTCTCGCAAACGAAAAAGGACGACCAAGAAGAAGACCGGTATTGATCACAGCCCCCCGGCATGCTTCACTCTGTGCGAGGAGGATATCAAGCGGTTTATCCACTGCCTCATAGGAGTAAAATTTCCGAACGGCTACGCGGGGAAGATAAGAAGATACCTAGACGAGGCGAAACAGCGTTTCAGCGGGATGAAATCTCACGACTGTTTCGTGCTGATGACGCAGATTCTCCCGGTTGCGATGCGAGGGATAATGGACGAGCACGTCCGTAAAACGTTGTTTGGCCTTTGCAACTTTTTTGACGTCATCTCCCGGAAGTCGATTTGCGCTACGCAACTCAAAAGGCTACAGGAGGAGATCGTGCTCATACTATGCGAGATTGAGATCTATTTCCCACTCGCGTTCTTCGACATTATGGTGCATCTGCTGATCCACGTCGTGGAGGATATCGTCCAACTCGGGCCTGCGTTTCTGCGCAGCATGATGCCGTTCGAAAGGATGAATGGGCACATCAAAAAATACGTTCGTAACAGGTCCCGTCCAGATGCAAGCATAGCGAAGGGCTTTCTAACCGAAGAGTGCATCTCTTTTTGCACGAATTATCTCAACACCGAGAACCCTGTTGGTCTGGCCGTCAACAAGCACTTTGCCAGGACCGATGGGTGTGGTCACCACGAGGGAAGCCGCGCAATGCATGTCAACTTTGACGGTCGAGACATCGACTTTGAAAGAGCAAGCCTAGTCGCGCTACAACACATCCAGCTGGTCGATCCTTGGATAGTAAAGCACAAGGATTTAATCAGGAAGAATTATAGTGACCAGGGGCTGCAGATAACGGACCGAGATCCACGGCTAATCAAAGAGCACAACTCCGGTTTCATGACTTGGTTCAGGGACGAGCGTCGTGCTAATCCCCTGCGAAGGAACGCTTCCGAGGACGAAAAGATGATATTCACCTTGTCACAGGGTGCCGCACGCAACCTGATGACCTATCAAGCGTATGATATCAACGGCTACACATTTTACACGGAGGAAAAGGACAATAACTGCGATTACCAGAACTCAGGGGTAACGGGGATATTCTACACCGATGACGTCAAGGAAAGATTCTATGGAAGGATCGAGGACATATGGGAGCTCGACTACTGTGGAGAGAAAGTGCCGATGTTCCGTGTGAGATGGGCCAAGAGCGTCGTAAAAGAAGACCGGTACTTCACCACCATGGTTATACCCGAAGCCAAATCCAAGTCTACGGGCGCAAACGTCACCGCGAAAAATGAGCCATGGGTACTGGCTAGCCAAGTGGACCAATGCTTCTTCATTACCGACCCATCAAAGCCGAGCCGCGTTGTAGTGAGGAGAGGCAAAAGAAACATCATCGGAATGGATGGAGTCGCCAACGAGCAAGACTTTGACAAGTACGGCGACCCGAAGATGGAGGATGACTACGCCACTCAGGATACATACACCACAACCCTACCGAAGAAAGGTCTCCTCCCGTTCAAGAGGAAAAGTGAAGGCGTCCCGGGCCTAAATTATTCAACCACGACAAAGAAGGGCAAGAAGAAGATCGTGAGGAAACGATAGCTAGATAGCTAGCTCCAAATTTAAGAAAAATATTTGGTAATTCATGATCACTTTGTGTATGCATGGATTTGATATGCACTTTGTAATTGATGATCACAATCTTATGTTTCCAAATGCCGCTACACCTTGTGTTTGTGGAATTGGTTCGGCGACGACACGGTTAAGGCATGGTACGTGGATCGATATGCGCCACTAAGTTCTCTTGTGCGCGGCGCATCTAGCTGATATGCGCCACCCATAAGGTTTCTTATGCGTGGCGCATTTCGCCGAAATGCGCCACTCATAAGAAACCTTCTGGGTGGCGCATATCAGCTAGATGCGCCGCGCATAAGACTTAACCGCTCCATCACCCCCTCCCCTTGCCCGTGCCCACACCCATTCCCCACCATCTCTCCCAGCTCCTCGCCGTCGACCGCCACCGGAGCCGCCCCCCGTCGTTCGAGCCCCCCTCTCCGTCCACCGCCCTCGCCGCCACCGGAGCTGCCGCCCTCGCCGCCCCCCTCTCCGTCCACCGCCCTCGCCGCCCCCTCCCTGGTGGAGCAGCCGCGCCTCCCTCCCTGGAGCCGCCGACGGCTGCAGTCCCACCGTAGCCGCCCCGCGCCACCGTCCATATTCCGGCGACCCCTCCCCGCCTCCCGGCGTCCGATCCTTCCGGCCCGCGCTCCTCCACGCCCACTGGTACGACCCCTGCCCTTTTTGGTTCTTCTGCTGCACGAACAGAAATGACGCCGCTGTATGCTATTTTTCTTGTCATCATGCTCTGTGTGCCATTGCTGCTGCTGTGTGATCTGCGATGCCATGCCCGCAAAGAAATTGTTGCTTTAGAGCCTGTGAGATGCCAGGACCGTATGGCCTAACCTAAGAATTCCTGAAGCTCCATGAGTTTAAGTGGATCCATACAGATCATTGTAACGAAAACATCACAATTCTTCACTGCCATCAGTCCATAAGTATTTCTTTTTGCGGGTGCATCAGTCCATAATCTAAGATGCTAACAAAGAAGGAATTGCAGGGAAGATGTTAGGGAACAATTGATGCCAACAACATCTACTCTACTGTACTTAAAAAACACTTAAGGGTGACGCATTTTTAAGTGTATGCATGATTTTTAAGTGTATGCACTAAGCCGACACAATGTCCTCATCTGCTAGAAATTATAAGTGTATGCATGATTTTTTTGTTGTTTGTCTTGTGGGAGATATGCAACCTTTTGCTGTTTGTGCCAAGGATTTGATAAGGTAGCATTTGAATATTCTGAATTTAGTTTAAGATCTGCACCTAACAACTTGTACAAGGTTCCATATTATTCGATGTTGAAATCCAAAATAGGCTGTCTTATGAACCACTATTAGACAACACTTATAAAATTATACTAAGGTTATTGACCCCCCTCCCCTTGGACAGAGAAACTCTTATTGTTTTTATGCATCAAAGCTTGAAAGTTGGAATATGCTTTAGTAAAAATTAAAAAAGAGAGAGGAGAAAAACCAGTAGGTAAGCATTTGTTCTTATGAACATAATGATGAAACTAGCAAGTGTAGAATCTTTTCTTCGATAGTTTTATATTTTGATGTGCCATTGTTACATGATCTCATCATGTTTATCTCATCGTGTTTGTCCGCTGTTTTAGTCAAGCTCATTTTTTATCCATTTGCAAGTATACAGAATTTGCAATGCATTTTTTATCATATGAAATTTACCTATATATATGTTTCTTGAATATCTCCTGTTTGAATATCTATTTTTGTGCATTGTTGTGCCTACATGTAGGCATTTGTTTTGTGCAGGTACAAATTATTATCCCCTTTCTCCCGAAATGTTGATTAACTTCCGTTTCGGTTGAGAATGGGGCACTCTCATGTTAAGAAAAAGAGCAAAGGTCATACCGAATTTTTCCGTGAATTCGTGCATGACCTTTGCTATTTTTCTTAACATGAGAGTATTTGCAATTATTTATTATGCTAATTAATTAAGTAGTTGCATTTCTTAATATTGTACTAGTGCAAACATGTCGACCGGAGCCGACGCCGGTCCTTCTTCTCAGCCGGGAGAAAAAAGGAAGCAATTTTTGGAATACTCCCAGGAGGAGGTCGAGGAGCAGAGAGAAGAGGAAGTACCTCCGGGCGAGGAGGAGTATGAGGAGGAGATAGAGTCGGAGTCCGACACATCGGATGATGACTTGGAGGAGGCTGGTACGACAGACGGCGAGAGGAACATCGGCGAGGATGATGGGACCGGTGGCTCCAACACAGATGGTACCCAGTCGAAGAAGAGGAATCGGAAACCGACCAAGGTCGGCGTCATCAGGCAAGAGTTTAGTGTTGTGACCGCCGTCGGGATTCCTAAAGAGCCCGAACGTTTTTCGGAAGGGTACGGCCGTCAAGTCGCAGCGATCCTCCGCAACACCGAGCCGATCACCACGATTAACCTCAGGAGTCGTGAGAATATTCATTATTGTCAGCTTCTTATCAACAAGCTGCACGGACGATACAAGTTTCCGGAGCCATACGATAACACCAAACTCAGAGGGAACAAAGTAAACACATGGGCCCTCAGGAAGATGAGCAAGGCTTTGTCCAGTTGGAAAACCCGGGTGAAGAGGGCAATTTTTGAAAAGAACAAAACCTGGGAGGAGCTCAAGGAGAAAGAGCTGTTGATCGACGAAGCTACCTCCAACCTTTTCAAGGCTAGGTGTGAGTCCGAGCAAGCCAAGGCCGCGAGTGCAAAGGGCAAGGCCATGCGGTCGCAGGTCATAGGTAACCATCGTCTCGGAGCCGGTGGTTACAAAAGTTCCAAGCCTAAATGGGACAAGGAGGATGCCGAGTACGCCGCTGCGGGCATACCTAACCCCTTCCAGCAATACAAAGATGATCCGCAGACCGAATTCTTTGTGAGGGCCTGGAGCTATAAGGACAAAGCAACCTCGAAAATTATTATCGATCGTAAGATTCAAGAGTTTACGACTGCCGTGGTAAGTAGTTTACCACGCGACCTTGTCGATTGAATTCTCGAGTGAAGTTCACAATTTCTTAATGTTTCACATTCTTTTTGCAGCAAGCGGAAATGAAAATCGCCTCATCGCAGGAGTCGTCGGTTAGGGCGGCCGGCCCGTGGGACAACGCCTTCAACAGGGCTTCCAGATATGATGAACATGCTTCCGCAGGTTGTCCAGGACGAAGTGGCGAAGACGATGAACGCTCTCCTTCCAGATATGATGCAGTCGCTAGCGAATTGGCAAGCGCGTGGTGGACAAGGGCCCATACCAGTCCCCAGCATGGTCAGCAGCAACTCGGGCCCCGCGGCGCCTGCAGTCCCGACTCCGACCATAGTGGTGGCTCCCGCACCGACTCCCGGCGTATTGGTGACTCCGGCCGCCAACACCGCGGCGGCGACGCCGGACGTGATGGTAACTCCTCCGGCCACGATCGAGCAACCGGGGCATAACAATAATGCACCCGGCGGCAGCACAAATAGGGGGACCGACGCCACGGGAGGCAGCGCGCCCTCCGTCTCTTGCATGCCCGCCGTCATCGGGGGGTCTCTTCACTAGCCGACCTCGACGCCCTCAAGGTAACTATAAGCGTCTGCAACTCAAACGAGGACTTCATCTCCTTGCAACTAAAACGAGGACTTCACCTCGACGCCCTTTTTTAGTGGAATCTCTCTGATGCATATATATATATATATATCTCTTTCGCAGGAGGACACTCCATGTATTCTATTACAAGTCGTGGACGGGGAGTTGAAGGATGTTGCCAAAGGTAAAATCATTCAACCACAAAATCGAATCATGCACAATATGCCGATGGCACCGGAGATGCATAGGGTTCAAATCTCTCTCGTGATTTCGGGCTACGAGAGAGTTGAACCTCCCATTCAACCCCCTGGATACAATGAGGATGAGCCGGCAGTCCTCAGTGAGTGTTTCAACCAAATATGCCTATGGCCGAAGAGCCAAATGCGTTTAATGACGGGGGAAAGGGGCACCACACCTAGGAAAACACCGCTAGTCATCGTGTCGGCGCCACATGATCCCATCGGAGCACAACAAGAAGACGATGATCTTGATGATGATATCAGCGCCGACCAGTTCATCAATACTTTGTATGATGCTGATGAATTATTCATGCCTCCTGCTGAAGGAGCCTGTCAGCATGACGAGGAAGCTCGCGGTCCAGCTGATCCTGCGGCGAAGCCTGCTTACTCCACGCGTCTCTTCGCTGCTTCTCAGGACATGTCTCCAGCAGCTTGCGCCTTCACCGAGCCTCAAGCAGATGCCACAAGATCTATTCTCAGCCCGTCCACACTCCATAAGGCGGCCACTGAGCAGATAAAGGCCGGTGACTATCCCCGCGGATATGATAATCCTACGGTTTTCGGAGATCTTCAATTTGTACCATCTCAAGCGGCTGGACCATAGCCTTATCCGTCTGTTCTCGCTCAGCCTTTCTATGAGTATCAGGAGAGATAAGACCCCGAGCGTCGCGATATTGGACCCCTTCTACATGCGTGAAAGCATCTTGATGGACGACGGGGACGCGGCTCTCGCGGCGGGGTACATCACAGACTTCATGCTACGGAACGCCGACAAAGATTCATTTATTATGACCTACTCTCCCAAGTAAGTCATTCGCTCGCCTCCGTAGCATATATGCTTTCTTAGCTTTCCATTGTCCTCTTCCAACATTCCTTTTGGATTGTTTTAATTATGCAGTGAGGATCAAGACTGCGTGCTCATCTGCTTTTCACCGCAACACTCGCATGCCGTGTATTTAGACTCGGGGAGTGTGAACAAAAAAGATTACAAGTATATCATGAGAGTTTTGGATGATGCTCTCGTCGGCTACATAAAAGCCGGAGGCAAGATCATGAAGCAAAAGTTCAGGAAAAATCAGCCTGGCGTGAACGTGTTCAACCACGTAACGCAGTTCCCGTGCGTCAAGCAGCCGGCTGGCAGTGTGAGGGATGCGTACTACGCCCTTCATCACATTAGGGCGATTGTACAGGAACAACGCAACCTTACGCTGCCAAGTCATCTCAGAGCGTGGGCTGAAAGGAAGGAGGAAATCGCCGATGCAAATCTGAAGGAGGAGTTCTTTGACATCCAAGCGCAGATGGCGACTATCATCCGTCATGAAGTACAAATGAGGGGGTCGATCTTCCACTCCAACATTGCACCATCCAATGGGGAGATAGAAGTCCGCCTAAAGGCCCTGCGTGACACAAGGCCTTTCATGACGAAAGAAGGATGCCGCCCATTCCCCGAGCCGAGTCAAAACAATTAATTGAATGTACTCTTTGTGTAATTTGGATGTACTCTTTGTGTACTAGATGGTATGATGGATGTGACCTCTAAAGCTTTGTTTTGTGCAGGTTGAAGAGCAAACAAGTAGTGATGACGAAAGTAGCTTTCGGTTTTCAATAATTGATGGACTCATTGTAATTTTGTGATGGAATGTAATCTTGTGAATCTTGTTGGCCTCTAAACCTTTGTAATAAAAATTATATTGCAATTCTTTTGTATCAATAATTGTTGGCCTCATTGTTATATTGTATTTTGCATTTCTGTAATATAATAAAAATATCTGTAATGCTTTTATTCTTTTATGTAATTCTTTTTTTTTGTTTTCTGTAATTATTTAGTGGCGCATCTTGTTAGGATTTATTCGCTCACTGTGAATGCGCCACCCCTAAGGCCCTTAGGCGTGGCGCATACCAGAATGCGCCACCCCTAAGAGCTTAGAGGTGGCGCATTCTGAGATGCGCCACGCCTAAGGGCCTTAGGGGTGGCGCATCTAGAATGCGCCACCTCTAAGCCCTTATTAGTGGCTTGTAGTTAGTGGCGCACTGTGAATGCGCCACTAAACTCAAAAGCAGTGCGCCACCATAAGGGTATTCCCTAGTAGTGCCGGCCGGTTTACCGAAGTGGACCCAGATGAGGTGTGTGTGGTGCATAAGCCGGTCTCGGTTGACCCGTTCTCTCACTTAGCAGCCAGGCCACAAACCTACCAGAACTCCGAACTAGTGCGACATCTGGACATCGAAAGGGATGATTTAGTAGGTTGAGAGGGGTCAGTGAGCCCAATGTGTGGTTGTACTCTTCATCTTGGATCACCACACAAGAACTCGGACTTAGGGCGGTGTTCAACGAGACAACCCACTGTATACTCCTACACAGCCTCTCATCGTTCACCTTGTATTAGGGTAGATTCACCAACACATTTCCACCATCATCAACATGATTGCTACCATCCCGACTCACATAACAGTATCAACATTTTATCACTCTAAGCATGCAATAAGCGGTAACAGTTGCAGGGGCCACATAATATCAATCAACTCCTACATTTGCTAGGATTGTGGTTTGCTTACTACTGTGACAAAAGATAGGTCATGCAAAGGAATGGGTTCATCTATGCGGTAGAAACGTAGCATGGAAATCATCCTATACAATGCATAAGCGAGACATGAGAGGGAAGTGGGATTTTATCGACATGATCAATGAGGGTTTGCTTGCCTTGCTGACGAGGTTCAGTCTCGGGATCTTCAACGAAGGGGGCAGCCTTCTGTTCCGATTCAACTTCTACTCGACAAACAACAAACAAGGTAGCAAATTAAATACAATGCACAAGCACATGGTTGAAGGTTGAAACTTGGTTTGCATGATTCTGATGTGTGAGGCAATTCCATTTAAATGGAGTATATTGCAAATGAATTGCAAATTCAAACTCCAATTTGAATTCAATTTAGCCAAGTTGCAAATGCTATTGTTTGATCAATGTAACTCATCTTTAAATGTGTATGATATGCCTCTGATGATCAAGTGAAAAGTGGCATGTTGCTAAGGTTCAAATTGCAAAAGCATTTGAATTTAATTTGATTAAATTCCAATTAAACCAAATAGCAAATTCTACTGGTCCCATTTCACATTCAACTCAAACATAGTTGAAAGTTGTATATTTGGATAGATTACTTTCTCCTGATCATTTTCATATATTATATGTTAAATTTGGAGTTAAAATGAATTAGTTATGAATGTCCAAAGTTTAATTCATTTTCTGGAATTTCTGATTTTATTTTAAATAGAAAAACCTTTATTACGCCAATCTGTGGGGGGAGGTGCTGACATGTGGGCCTCTCTGTCAGTCTCTCTGTTTAATTAATCCAGCGATTTAAATTAATATGGCGATTAAGTGGCCTTGGGCCCACTGGTCAGTGTCATAGGGGATGGATTAGGGGTTAATTAACTTGGGGGGTTAAGCTCCAATGGCGAGCTAGTCGGCGGGGAGCACTGTACCCCGCCGGATTTGCTTGGGTTCGCGCTTTGGGCACGAGTTTGACGCGCTGCTGGCACCGTTCACGAGCTGGGAGTGCGCCGCGTCGAACTGGAGTGGAGGGGAAGGCTGGGAGGCCCTGCAATGGCGACGACGACGTGCCCTAGCGGCGGCAGAGGCACGGGCTCAAGGCAAAGCTCGCCGTGGTGTTCCTCTTGAGCCAGCGATGTACGAATTGGACGCACAGGAGCAAGGAGGAGACGATGGACATGAAGACGGCGATGTTATCGTAGGAGAGGCCCATCGCCATGGTTCCCGGCGGCGAGGAGCTTCGGCTCTCATGCCAGAATGGCACAGAGGAAGGAATCGAGGGCGTAGCTAGAGGAGTTTTGAGCTATGGCTCACCAGGAACTCAACGGAGTTGGTGGCGAGGGCGGAGGTGGCTTGCCAGGGACGCAATCAACGATGGCGCACTGCGGCCGTACACGAAGACGACGACTCGATTCAGCGGCTCCAGGACATCCGAGATTGATTCCTTCTGCACGAAGACGTAGTCGACGGTGACAAAGGCGATGGACACAACGGCGCGGCTCAGGGACGACGGTGGCCACGCGGGCTTCAATCCATCGCGACGGCGGCGCTCGGGTCGTCGTCGAACTTGGCGAGAGAGAGAGAGAGCGAGAGTTATCCTGGACGGGGGGAATGGACGCATGGCTCGTCCAGGCGTGGCGTGGGGCGGTTAGAAGGCTCCAGAGGGGCAGGTGGCGGCTGGGAGAGCGGCGACGTGCTCGGCTAGCTCGGTGGCATTCCACCGAGCAGCTTGGAGGCGCGGGGTCGGGGAAGAAGACCCCCTTGCCCCTTTGGGCCGGGTGGGCTGGCTGGGCTGCCTTCGCCTAGGCGACAGGTAAGGCTTTTTCTCTCCTTTCTGTTTTTCTTTTCTAATTTATTTTCTGTCTTTGTTTTGGTTTTGCTAAATAAAATAGCAAACCATTTTGTAAAATGTTAAAACTTTTTATATGGCCCCATAATAATATATACTAGCCATTCGCAAAGTTTGGCACTTTTTAAAATTCAAATTATTTGAATCTTAAATCAAATATGGTTTTTTGAATAATTCCAAGGTCATGTTTGAATATTTGAAAAATCCATGAGCTTGGGGTGGATCACACGCATTCATAATAGTTTTCAAAAATCAAACATGAATTTTTGGAGAAGATTTATTTCTGGCCTTTTGAATTAATTCATCTGGGGGGTGTTCCTTCTCCCATTTGAGTTTGAATTTGAATTTCATTTGATTTTCTTTGATGAATGCAAGGTGACTTTGATCCTAGCACATTACCTAACAGAGGGTTCATACAACAGGTCACCTTTACTAACTTCTCGAAAGACGATGGAGTTATCTCTAACCATTTGAACAACACATCCATATTTTCCAAAGAGAACAATGAGGTCAAGATCACATAGCATGGACACAGACACCAGGTTGTATCCAAGGGATTCAATTAGCATGACTTTGTCAACGTGTTGGTCTCGAGAGATAGCAACTCTGCCGAGACCCAATACCTTACTTTTACCTTTCCTAGCGAAGGTGATGGTTTTCTTTCATGAGGCACTCAAAGAAGATTCCATGAGAAGGCTTCTCTCACCAGTCATATGATTAGTGCATCCACTATCCATTACCCATTCGGTCTTGCCATATGATTTTCCCTGCAGAATAATTAGTATCTCATATGATAGGTTATGAGCCAGTGTCAGTTTGAAGAATTTAGATTCTTCATAATTAATTCCTCAGGATGGATTCCTCATGATTGATTCCTCATAATCAGAAAAATTTAACTTTATTGAACCGGCTCAACTGATATCGTCCTGGGCATAAATTCTGCAGAAAGTTATGGTTGCCTCAGGACGCGTCCCTGCAAGGAAGATTAGTTCTTCTTAACCACCCACATTAGAATGGGTGGTCTTGAAGCATATGAGGAACGACGAGGTAGATAGTGTCTAATGCGATGATGGTTAATAGTATCAGGATATACAAATGAATAGGCATTCTTGTGCGGAGCTTCCCTGTGAACAAAATGATTAGATGAGACATAATCATATTCATTGCCTTTTGAGGTATCATCCTCAGATGATACCCTTAATTCGTTTGCATATGCATTCACAGGTAGATTAGTAATGAGTTCCTTTCGAACCCAAATCTTCTTTACTGGAGCACCATTCTTGCAGTTAGTCCCGATTTATTTGACGAATACTTCACCATTTACATCTTTAAACAGTTTATAGTTTGAGTCAAAAGACTCAACCATCACATCTGAGGAAGCATTATCATATCCAAACAAAGTATAGGGATCAGGAGGAGGCATTTTTTCCAAAACCCAAGTGTTCTTTGGATATTGTTTGTATTTCCAGTAAGAGCCATCAACATTGATGTTTCGGGTGAAACCGACGCCTTCTTTCATCGGATTCCTATTGAGGATCTGTTTCTTCAGGACGTCACAGATAATCTAATGTCCTTTCAGACTCTTGAACATTCCAGTTTCCAAGAGACTCTTCAACCTAGCATTTTGTTCAGCAATGTTTATGGTATCCTCATATGAGGGGGTAGATACCACAGAGGTAGTTGATATAACAGATTCTGAAGATATTGAAGATCTCGGTGATGAAGTGATATGATCATGTTCAATGCACTTTCACCATGGAGGAACAAACCCTTCTTGAGGCATGATTATCTGTTGGGAGAGAAGCGAGTCATTTTATTTCCTCAGACCATCATGAGACATCCTCACCCGTTCAAGTTCTTGCTTTCTCATAAGGAACTCATGAGCCAGCTTCTCATGATCGGTGAGGAGTGCTGTCGGGACCCGGAATATGTGTATGTAATTCCAGTCACAACTCAGTCACATGGAGAGCCGAGAGCCGTACCCACTTGTCTAAGAAGATAAGGCCAAGCACAGAACACTCTCGGAAAGCATCATACGTGAGGGGCATCCCATCCAGGACGGATGATCAACTGAGATGGGTCCTCATCGCCCGCTCACAAGTCTAAATGATTATGGGTGGTGAAATCCTACACTCATAGACAAGTCGCCTCAACCATGTTATCGATTGAATCATAACCCTTACATAAACAAACTCCAGCCCGATCACTTAGTCGGGGTCTAGGGCGGGCTCGATCATAGAACAAAGTGTGCACATGACAGAGTCACGAGCAACCGCATCGCGTTGCCCCAAGCTGCGGACATCTAAGGGCCACTTGGTGTATAAAAGACCGCCAGCCAGATCACAACTAAGGTCTCGAAAACCCATAGTAAGACATGCATGTTATAAACATACACGCAGCACACATGCCTAGTATGAAAAGCAGGTATCATCACATAACTCTACAAAGTACTTCTTTATTGACTTACACATAGATCATACAAAGATCACATGTCTGTGATCAACATTACATCATACAACGGAAGCAAATTGGTCTAAGTACAGAAAAGTTTAACAAATGGCTTAGAGAAGCCTTGTTCAACAAACATGCCCTTCCACGAGGGACCAGACTGCTGTCTGGAACTATACTACCAATGGTCAACGTCGAGCTTCACGAAGGTGACTCCATCGGGGTCCGGGTTCTCATCTAAATCATAGAATAAGGAAACGTGAGTACAAATTCATACTCAGCAAGACTTACATCAGAACTATACTACTCATGCTCAAGTTTCAAGGTAAAGGAGGTGGGGTTCAAATGCAGAAGTGCCAGCTTTGACTTGGCTAGTCCTATACTACGAGTACAGGACTTGAGGTAAGAAGTGTACACGAGTCCACTACCAAGTCTCCAAACAATACACCACTATGGATACTTCCTCGACTTCCCAACGAGAAAGCACGCCATAGCACTCACACTTATCTTGCGAGTTTTATAAGTATCCATTCAAGTTGTCTATGATCAAGTAGAGGTCTCCAAGTAGTCCATAACCGCGGACACGACTATTCGAATAGTTTATTAATCCTGCAGGGGTGTACATCTTCACACGAGTGTCATCACTTATCGCCTCATTCTTGTCACCCTTCAAGCGGGTGTCGGACGTGGATGAAACCAAGGCACTACCCTCACATCACCTTCTCTAATCCAGGAGTCGACTACCTGAATTTGTCACCGCTGGAGAGTCCGGCCGGTTCTACGAAACAGACTCAGATAATGCAAGGGACCGAGACGCCACCTTTGATAGATGGTTTCGCTGCCTCACAGGTCCACCCACATATCTATGGTTAATTCAAATGGAAAGCCCGAATCTAGTGTGACTCTTGGATCGGATCGGGTATGTAAAGAGGCCAAACGGGGCTCCCATAAACCCTACATGTGGTCATACTCTTTGTCTCGGATCACAAAACAGGAACTCGGGGCCTTGGGCAGTGTTCAACGAGACAACCCACTGTGCACTCCTACACAGCCTCTCATCGTTCACCTTTGTTTAAGGGTGGATTCACCAACACGTTATCATCAGCATCACTGTGTTCATTCCATCCCGACTCACAATCATAACATCCTCATTGTATCACTAAGCAGCAAAAAGCAGTAACAGTTGTAGGGGCCACATGCTCATCATTCAACTCCTAAATCTGCTAGGATTGTGGTTTGCTTAATACGGTGACAAAATGATAGGTCATGCATCGGAATGGGTTCAACTATTGGAAAGAACGTGTCTCGGTGATCTCCTAAACATGCATAAGCGAGACTAAGAGGGAAGTAGGATTTTATAGACATGATCAATGGGGTTTTCTTTCCTTGCTTGACGATACACGGGTTTAACGGTGGTCTTCTTCTTCGGGGGTGATCACCGTCTCGGAACGTCTGTCATCGGAGGCAATCATCAACAAGGGGGGACAACTTCGGAAGTAAATGCACAAGCACATATTTATGTTGTCACATGATGTGAATGGTGATGGTTTGTGGTACATTTGATTTAAATGAAGTGTATTGCATTTGAAATGCAAATTCAAACTCCAGATATGAATTTCAATTTAACCAAATTGCAATTGCTATTGTTTGTTCTTTGAAAACCATGTGATCATGTGTGTAATATGTCTCTGATGTACAAGTGACCAAGTTTACATTGTAATGGTTCAAATTAGAATAACATTTGAATTTAATTTGAATTAATTCCAATTAAACCAAATAGCAAAAGCTACTGGTCTCATTTTAAATTCAACTCAAACATAGCTGAAAGTAGTATATTTGGATAGATTATTTTCTGCTGATCATTTTTCATATATTATTTGTCCAATTTGGAGTTAATATGAATTTTCTATGAATTTTAGAAGTGTAAATAATTTTCTGCCAATTTCTGAATTATTTTAATTCTAAATTGATTTATGGCGTCAGCATGACGCAGAGGTGATGTCACAGGGGCTCTGGCCAGTGGGCCAGCCCTGTCAGCCTCACAGGGGTTAATCCCCTGTTTAATTAGAACAGAGGGGGTTTATCTTGGCCTTGGGCCCACATGGTAGTGAGGTTAGGGGGGATTAATGGGTGGTTAACTATCAATAATCGGCCAGACACGTCGTCACGCCGCCGTCAAGTCGTCGGCGACTCCAGAACGCGACGGCGCTCCACGGGAACAGCGAAACTGGCACCATTTCCCGCACCGCGACCACCAGGAGGAAGAGAACGTAGGCGCGCATCTCCCTGGCTAGTCGTGCGGCCACGGGAGGGCTCGAGGCCACGTCGGCGACGAGCTCCGCGGCGGCGGCGCTACTGCGTTGGCGGGCACGGTGACTGGGAGCGCGGAAAAGGCAGGGGTTAGGGGGGTTTCGCTCAACGGAGCACGGGGAGCTCGATGGTCCAGTCGATGGTGGCTGGGAGAGCTCAACGGCGACGAAATCGGCGGCGAGTTCTTGCGGGTCCGACGGGGATTCGTTGATGAATTCGGCTGCTCCAAGTGGTTCTGGCTCGTGGCCTCCTTCATGGCTATGAAGACGACGGTGGCGCGCTCAGTGGACAACCCGCCGAGGCTTGAAATGGCCGTTGGCCACGGTAGCGAGCGGCGGCGCTCCGGCAGGCTCTTGGGTGCTCGCGGGATTGGCCAGGAGGAGAGGGGGATGACGACCGTGGAGAGGGGGAATGGGACGCGGGGTTCTCGGGCAGCTTCGTGGTGAGGTGAGAGAGCAGGGGGTGCTCTAGAAGGTCGTCGGCGTCGCGGTGGCGTCGGCTGCGTGCTCCTAGCTCGCCACCGAGGAGCTTGGGGAAGAAGACAAAAGGGGTAGTAGGCTTGGGCCGCCTAGGGGATGAGTTGGGCAGAAATCCCAGGTAAGGCCCTTTTCTTTATTCTTCTGTTTTTCTTTTTATTTTTTCTGACATTTATTCTGTTCTAATATAAAAAAATACCAAAACATTTTATAAAATTCCCAAATCATTTATATGGACTTACATGGCATAACACTAGCCAATCCCAAGATTTGAAGATTTTTGAAATTCAATTTATTTGAATTTCAATTCAAATAGGGTTATTATTTAATTTCCAAGCCTCATTTAGAATTTTCGAAAAATCTTGGGGCATGCAGTGGGACCCACTTCACTTTATATGTGATCATGCATATTTATAAGACTTCTCAAAAAAAACATAGGAATTTTTGGAAGAAATTTTTGTCTGGCCATTTAATTAAATTCTTAGGGCTTTTCTTTTCCCCATTTTTCAATTTATTTTGAAATTTTCTTCATGGTGCAAAGGGATCAAGCAACCCTAGACTTACCTAAACTTGGGTTGTGCGACTCGCCCCCACTCAAAAGAATCTCGTCCCGAGATTCAGAAGTCGTCGGGAGGAAGGTGGGGTACTCGGCACGGAGACGGTCTTCTCTTTCCCAGGTTGCTTCTTTCTCGTAGTGGTGTGACCATTGCACCTTGAGAAACTTGATCTTCTGACAACGAGTGACACGCTCTGCAGAATCAAGAATACGAACAGGGTAGTCTCGATAAGGATGGTCATCTTGGAGATCAAGCGTTTCATGGTCGACTTCGCGGATGGGGTCCTTGAAGTAACGCCTGAGTTGTGACACATGGAATACATCATGTACTCGGGAAAGGTGCGGGGGTAGTTCAAGTTGGTAGGCAACTTCTCCATGTTTAGCAAGAATGCGGAAAGGTCCGATGTAACGTGGGGCCAACTTGCCTTTGATACCGAATCTTTGGGTTCCCTTCAGAGGAGTAACCCGAAGGTAAGCCTTCTCATCAAGATTTTAGCTCTCCTCTCTATGATGACGATCATAGTATCTCTTTTGACGAGATTGAGCGGCTTTCAATCGATCACGAACAATGCGAACTTGTTCTTCTACTTCCTTGATCATATCCGGTCCAAAGAGTTGTCTTTCACCGGTTTCTGACCAGTTTAGGGGTGTTCGACATCGTCGGCCATAGAGGAATTCAAAGGGAGCCATGTTCAGACTAGATTGGAAACTATTGTTATAAGCAAATTCGGAAAATGGAAGAGACTTCTCCCAATCCTTTCCGAAAGAGATAACACAAGCTCTGAGCATTTCTTCCAAGATTTGATTAACCCTTTCAACTTGATCGCTAGATTGAGGGTGGAAAGCTGTACTAAAGGAGAGATGAGTTCCCATAGCATTTAGAAAACTTTCCCAGAGTCTAGAGGTGAAAAGGCTACCACGATCAGAATTGATTTCCAAAGGAACACCGTGAAGAGACACGATTCTAGAGACATACAAGTCCGCTAACTGGCTAGAAGTTATAGACTCACGAACTGGAAGGAAGTGAGCAACTTTTGAGAGTCGGTCAATGACCACGAAGATGGCGTCATTTCCTTTTTGCGTTTTTGGAAAGCCGGTGATGAAGTCCAAACCGACCTTGTCCCATTTCCACTCAGGAATAGACAATGGTTGAAGAGTACCAGCAGGTCTTCGGTGTTCTTCCTTAATGCGACAACAAACATCACATTCGACAACAAATTGTGCAATGTCTCTCTTCATCCGGGTCCACCAAAATCTCTGGCATAGATCTCGGTACATTTTTGTGCTACCGGGATGAATGGAGAGTGGAATGTCATAAGCTTCCTTCAGGATCTGCTGCTTTAGGTCTTCATTCTCAGAAAGTACTATACGATTTTCAAAGAATATCGTTCCTTGATCATTTGCAGAGAAACATTTAGCAACTCCGCTAACAATGTTCTGCTTGATCTCTTGAATACTACTATCTTGTTTCTGGGCGGCTATGATTTGATCCTCAAGGGTTGGTTTCGCCACCAAGGTAGAAAGGAATCCCTGAGGAACTATCTCAAGATTGAGCTTGCGAAACTCCTCATGCAGAAGTGGTTGATACTGTTGTAACATGAGGTTGTTACAATACGACTTACGACTTAGTGCATCAGCCATAACATTAGCTTTGCCTGGGGTGTCAGAAATTCCTAATTCATAATCTTTTATCAACTCTAGCTAGCGTCTTTGCCTGAGATTAAGATCTGGCTGGGTGAAATTATATTTGAGGCTTTGGTGATCAGAATATATCTCACAACGATTACCAAGGAGGTAATGTCGCCATGTATTCAGGGCATGAACTACGGCAGCGAGTTCAAGATCATGGGTAGGATAGTTCTCTTCATGTGGACGCAACTGGCGTGAAGCATAAGCTACCACATGTCTATCTTGCATAAGTATGCATCCTAACCCGTGCCGTGAAGCATCACAATAGATCTCGAAATCCCTTTTGGTGTCTAGAGGCGCAAGTACGGGTGCAGAAGTCAATCTTCTTTTCAGCTCTTGAAAGATTTCCTCGCCATTGGGAGTCCATTCGAATTTCTTATCTTTCTTGAGGAGTTCAGTCAAAGGCTTTGCAAGTTTGGAGAAGTTCTCAACGAAGCGGCGGCAATAGCTTGCTAAGGCAAGAAAACTCCTAACTTGCTTAACCGATTCAGGTGGAGTCCAGTCAAGGACGGCCTGAACTCTCTCGGGATTGACAGCAATGCCTTTTGCAGAAATCACGTGTCCTAAGTAGGTCACTTCTGGTAGCCAAAATTCACACTTGGAGAACTTGGCATAAAGGCGATGCTCTCAAAGTTTCATCAATACCAACCTAAGATGTTCTGCGTGCTCTTCTTCGTTCTTCAAGTAGATGAGAAGTTCATCAAGATAAACTACACCAAAATTATCTAGGTACTCCGTGAAGATTGAATTCATCAAGCGCGAGAATGTGGCGGGGGCATTGGTTAAACCGAAGGACATGACGGTGTACTCGTAAAGACCATATCGAGTAGTGAAAGTCGTTTTTCGAATGTCCTCGTTTCTGATTTTGATTTGATGCTAGCCTAATCTCAAATCCATCTTGGAGAAGACAGAGGATCCAGCAAGTTGATCATAAAGATCATTGATCCTGGGCAGTGGGTATTTGTTCTTTATCGTCGCTAGATTTAGCAGGCGATAGTCTACGCACATCCTTTTTGTTCCATCTTTCTTCGTTACGAACAGAACGGGGCAACCCCATGGCGATGAGCTAGGGCGGATGAAGCCTTTTGCCAACGAAGCATCAAGTTGGGGTTTTAGCTCAGCTAACTCATGTGGGGCCATTCTATATAGGCGTCTGGAAATTGGGGCTGTGCCTTGTATAAGATCCACTATTAATTCTACACACCTGTCAGGTGGCATTCTTGGAAGCTCTTCGGGAAAGACATCCCGGAAGTCACGAACCATCGGAATATCTTCAAGGTCAGGAACGGGAAGCACATTCAAAGTATGCATCTGGATTCTAGAGCTGGGTGATGTGTAGTCAATGATCTGGCCTGAAGGATGGGTGAGTTAAACTGATTTGGCTTTACAATCAAGGAGAGCATTCTGCCTTGATAACCAATCCATGCCTAGGATGACATCAATGTCCGAAGACTTGAGGGCTATAAGAGAAGCAAGGAATACTAAACCCTCAATTGCAATTTGATTGCCATGGCTTACTCTATTAGTGTGCCACTTTGAACCAGGAGTTTGAATGATCATTGTAGAAAACATTTCTTCAAAGGGGAACTCATGAAGAAGTGCATAACTCTCCGACATGAATGAATGAGAAACTCATGGATCGAAAAGAACGGAGGCGGGAACATGATTGACTGGGAGTGTACCAAGGACAACATCAGAAGTAGCAGTGGTTTCCTCAACTGAGATTTGGTTCACATATCCACTACTTGTGGCTGAAATGGTTTTGGTGGTGGATTTGTTTGAAGGCTTATGACTAGGTCAAAGGGGTGCCACCAACACTGTAGGGCATTGTCGGAAGTAATGGCCTGTCAGACCACACGTGAAACACATCCTGCCTGAATTGTTGGGAGCAGGATTACTTGATTGCACACCATCATTCCTGGGAGGAACAAGGTGTTGAGGTGGATGGCATATATTGGATGGTGGTCTCTGAAGAAAGTTTTGAGGTATGGCACTAGTTGGGATCCATATTCTGCGTTTCTGAGGGGCTGAACTTGAAGAAGGAGCAAGCTCAAGAGCACGCTTGCGAGACTCTTCGAACACTTCATTGCCATGCTCAGCTCTAAAGGATTTGTTGACTAAATCCTCAAAGGTGGCAAATTCGATGAGGTTGAGATCATGACGGAGGATGGGGCTAATATTTTGTAAATTCCTAACTTGTCATATTCACTTCTTCCATATCTAACTTTTTTGATTTCTGAAAGAGCATTTTTTACGGCATATAATGCTAAATATTGTTCACCTCTTCCAAAGTTCACCCGTGCTTTACAACAAAGCAAGTCCTCAAGAAGTTGGGTGTTTTTTCTGTTCAAAAGACCCTTGCTTAACCAAATCTTAAAACAAATCATTGATTTCTCTTCCATTAGTCTCTTGTAAACTCTAAAGGGAAAACATTTTTCACCGGATCAACTTGGGGAGAGTTCGCCAAAGTATACAAATTCGAAGTTGGTATGAAGCTACACTTCGATATTAGCACGCATGGTCCGATAATCAAAGTGGATTTGGAAAATGACCCAATCGTGCATCCATGTGTGTTTTGAAAAACACTCTCTTCCTTGTTTGTGTGTAGACTTGTAGTTAATTGTCTGTTAAAAATAATCGTGCTTATGTAAATCTGCACATGTTATTAATCAAGTTTACATGTTTACATGCTCAACTTACTGTGCTATGTCCGAGAAAACGCAAGAGATAATTGACAACATGAAACTTACTGCTGGAACCATATGTATGGTTTGTCATCAGATTCGCTAACAATATTAACTTGATTGTTGGCAAATACGCGTCTGAACCATGTTCTGGACCGTACAAGCTAATTATCCACACTCTGACAAAGACCAACATTAAGAAGAAACTATTTGTAATAATTTATTTGTTTTATTGTTCATATTACATTCATTGGTATTTAATTAGGATATCATACTTTGACACAGTTGTGTTATTGCAACAGAGGCTCGCCAGTCGTGTTCTGCCGGATCAGATGGATCGATATGGTGAAATGAGAATTATTATCTATCCTGATACCGACTTATGGTCAATATACTCGACATCAGGAAAAATTGGACGCCTCTTCATGGATGGGTGGATGGATTTACTCTGCTTGAAGAAACTGTCAATTGGGTAAGGCTGTTATTACTGATCCACCATGGAGGTGATGAGGTTGTTCTCTTTATCACACCAGTGACTGCTGGAACTGAATATTCTGTACAACCTAATGAAGAGTAGTTCGATCCTTCTGCCGTCGAGTTGCTGCTACATCACTCCTCATATTGATATTAGATATTGTTGGTAAAGACTTGCTACATCAGTCCTGACGAACTGTTTGTTGTATGTCTAAGTTAAATATGCGGTGTTAACACAATTTGTGTTTCATAGATGCTATGGAATATCATCTTCATGTGTTGTACTTGTATAATATGAAATACTACTAATTCAGTATCGTTCCGCCATTACATTGGCGTAAAGTGCCAAGCATCATATTTCATGGTATATTAACGAAGTTTTCTTTGTATTTATCAACAATGTTAGTACTTTCTTCAAGAAATGAAATTGTTATAGACAAATGTAAAATAATATTCGTAAAGCAGTATGATTTGAAGTCATATCACAATCATGACATAATCACAACATTTCAATTTGAGAATGTCGACCATACTTGATCAGATCAGTTCCAAAGTAAACATTTGTGTTTTTTGCTTTTTAATCTTACTAAAATGTACCAACAATAGATGAGTTGTAGCGTATCGGTAAATATCTGTGGCCACCGCGTGAAAGTTTGATGTTCCTCAGTTCGAATCTCGCACACAACATCTTTTATAGTACTATTTATTTTCCTTCTTCAACTCGACCAATATAATTTTTTTCCTACAATGTCATCGTGACGCTTTATCCATATCCCGTGACACGGAAACCGTCCTATAAATTATACGTGCGTCTAAGATCAGGCCGACTGTCACCGAACTTTCCGGGGGAGATGAGGCGGAAGGGATTTTTCGTGGTGACGGTCTCCGTCAATAAAGAACAACCTTCGATGACGTTTCCTCCTCCGTCACGTGGATGTTTGTCAAAAAAATATCGCCGATTTTGTAGTGTTACATGGCGGGTCCACTCGGCGAGAACCTGCAAGATTGCGTCCGCAGTTTCTTTTCGCGCCATTTTCTTTTGCCTTGCGCCCCCAGGTGACCGTCGGCGCACTGCGTTCAACGGAACCAAATTCGGCGATTTTGGGGCTTTTGGGTGCGCGATTGTGCGAGAACATTTTGTTCAAAGATAATAAAGGCGCTCTGGAGGTCCTATTGGGGGGGCTGGGGATGCTCTTAGATTCATTATTTTAGGTACTATTGATATAAGATTGATAAAGAGAGCTTTTCTTTATATATTTGTATCAATCTGCTGCTTTGCAATTGTATGATCTTCGCGTTCTCAACTACTTCGCGTACGTTGTACACCCTCTGGATCGGTCAGCCGGCAGGAGTTGTACAACAGGAGCCTCTCTGCCGAGCTTCTGTAAAACCTGCATCGCACATGCTTTCATCTCCCCATCGTCGAAGGTATGGATCCAAAATGTTTTCGCAATTCCTTATGTAATCACAATCTCATTTTTGTAATCTAGTAAATTTGAATTACTTAGCATATCGATGCTCTCGGCGGTGGACCATTCACTAGATCCTGTTGGTCACAGTTTGCCGTCGTTGCATTCCCGTACGCACTCTGCGCCCCGGTCGCGCCCGTACGCACGCTGCGCCCCGGCCGAGCCCGCGCAGCCCACCGTGCAGGACACACCCGCACTCACCGCACCGGCTGATGGGTGTAGATAACACCTCCTCGTTGGTTACCCCAAGTGGAAGGGTATGATGAGGATAACATCAAATTTCCCTCATTAAATATACCAAGGTTTATGTATCCAGTAGGACTCCAAGTGCAACAAGATGGTGAAACGACACCAGAAATCACGGGTGCCTAACTTGACGTGGACCTGCACACAGACACGAATAACTTTGCTCCCAACGAGCCAAAGAGGTTGTCAATCTCTCCGGTCTTGTTGATTATAAAGGATCAAACACAAGGGTGGAAATAATAGTAGCAACTGAAAGGAAAGTATAACCTGTAAATTTTAGCGGTGTAAACTATTATGGAAATATGGACCGGGGTCCCATGATTTTTACTAGTGATGTCTCTCTCCTAAAAGACGAAAACAACTATGTTGGGTGAACAAATTACAGCTAAATATTTGAAAGAATTTTAAACGCACCGCAATGCTAATTATGTTACTAGGAAGTAAAGAGGCTCAGTCATGTGGGCACTACACAAAAACAAATAGGCCGTTTATCCATCAACATCTACTCACTAATCATCCACCTTGAGATATCTATCCAGAACATCTCACTGGTATTAAGTTGCGAACCCCAGCCAAACTGTAGGCTCAAAGCAACAGACGACTTACTTAACACTCTATGTGCAACGTAAGAAATCCTTGGAACCACAGTTACAAGCATCACAGTTTTCTCCCTGGTGGCAAAAAGACATCCCCTAGTCTCATGTTTGTCACTCAAGCTAGACATTGGGGGGCATGAACCCACAATCATTCATAACGCTCCCTGACGAGGGGATGTCCCCATGACTCCTACGGATGAGGTTACCTAGTGCACATGAAGACAGAAGGCCCGTTGAAAGCCTTTCTTGGCCCACGACTGGCCCACCCAAGGCACCGACGTAGGAGTCCTCGATGAATACGGAAGCTGCGACTTGGCGTCCAAGAATAAAACTGGATTAGGAAACTGTATCTGTAAATCTAGATGGACTCCTTGCGACCCAACCTAGTATATAAAGGCTGGGAGAGGGGACGTCTAGGGCATCCAATCTTGTAGTAACACCTCCGGTCCCGAGCGAACTCGCCTTGAACACCACTTTAATCACCTTCATCATAATACAAAAGAGCAGGAAGTAGGGGTTTCACCGATCGTGGGCCTTGAACCTGGGTAAATCCCTGTCTCCTGTTAGCCAACGAGTATCGCCAACCTGCACCTCCTCTATACGATCTAACACAGGGTTCCTAACCATGGAAATTTTGTAACGACCCGATTCAGTAAGAATCCAAGTCTTTGTGCATTCTGTGCTAGTCCCTGGATCAATAGTTAGCACACACAGTACATGATGTAATATCAAGAATAAACCACAAGTCATAAATATTACATCGAAGATCCAGTATTACAATAAAGCATACCTGCATAGCTCAAGGCTAGCTTACAAATAGAATAAAGCGGAAAAACAATAAAAGCTTCGTGGATTCCATCAACTCCACCGGCAAGTTGAGTATAGACATCGTAACCCTACAACGCATCACTTACTCGTCGTATACAATCCTGAAACACCAAAGGTTACACCCCGACAATGGGTCAGTACATCTGATTTGTACGGCAAGTCCCACGAAAAAAGATATAACAGACCTACATCTACATGCAAGGTAAGTCAAAGGAAATGTTGATGGTTTTGTTTTGCTGAAAGCTGATTTTTCCCAATCTACCAAGTCAAAATTTTAATTTAACTTACTACTTAAGATTGAACTGGGCACACCAGTTCCAATCCACACCCTTTATTAAATCTTTCCCACTCAAGTTTTATTAACATGATTCATCTGTCAAGATCCTCTAGTATCAGTAATGTCTAGTAGCTCAAGGATGTCCATAACCGGGCACACGGCTAATCATGATTTGTTTTTACTCTGCAGAGGTTAGTACACTTTTCCCGCTGGACTCAACCTGAAGATTGAGACGAAGTATTTCAGAAGAGGTCACCTACACCCAACGGCAAGCCGGTACCACCTATCACATCTACATCTGCTGGCTTTGCACGGGAGAGGCTTCCTACATCGTACTCAACCAAGCCAGAGCCCATATGGCCAGCGGCTGTACATGGATGCTCCTAGTCACCAAGTATGTCTGATCTTTTTGAGCCTGCACGGCGCCCACTTACGTTCAGAGGGTAGATACCATGACGTACTGTCGACCACCAAAACCAACCATTAGGGGTACAACCTGGTCTCGCCATAGATAAGGCACGAGCCCCCAGGAAGCACTCCCTTCCCGTCCAGAGGTGTATTCTAATTAAAGGTTTGCTAGTCAAGTCATTAAATCCTCTCACAGCTCAATGTAATCTCAAACCAATCCACGTCTACAAGCATAGCAAATATATAGCAAACACGTGCTAGGTTGTCTAAGCAAACATAACAAAATCATATGGCTACCCTACCAGGTTTGCAACAATAATAATATAAAACTTCCTACACATGCATAGGGTGATATTTTCCACATGCATAAGTAAAAATATAGGTTGTGAAATGGTCAAAGTATGACTTGCCTTATACATTCGGTGAAGTTCTTCGCTCTCACGATCCAGATAACTCTACTCGAAATCTGTTGTAAAGGAAATATACCATATAAGAAATCACGCATAAAGGAACCAAAAGATTACCAAATCAAACAAAAAGGTTTTAGCAACAAAAACAAAAAGGCTTGACACGGCACCAGTGTCGATGTGCTCGAAGGTGACAGCTGGAAGGTGAACTCGAGAGAGTCAACAGAAAAAGAATTGTGGATATAAAAGATTATGACCAAGGACATTATGATTCAAGGTGAATATCATTCCTATTTGAAAAGGTGTCTGGGTATTGCAGATATGATGTTTCAAATGATCTGATATGCAAAAAGAATCACGTGAAACGGGATACTACAATACGAGTTATAGCAGGTTGAAGTTTGAATTAAAGTTAAATTCAAACAGAACAAAAAGTATTTTAAGGTGGTGTATAAATAATGCGGACATAAAGTACATAACATGAGTGATCCTATGCAAAAAGAATCAATTGAATTGGATCACCGGTATAAAAGATATGGCCTCCGGCAGGTTGAATTTGAATCTAAATAAATTCAAATTCAAATAGTTTGAAAAGTTGATTTGATATGTTTACGGGATAGAGAAACTCAAAAGATAAATTTATGCTTTCGAATCACCTAAATCGGACTAACGGTGTAAAAGATATGGCTAATACAAAACTGGGGACTAATCTATGAAAAACAGTAGTGAATCGTAAATAAAAAAATAAACTTCATCACGAACAAGTCCTTTTCGCTACAAGACGAAACTGCAGCTCACCGATGATGACATGGCGACGGCACGGAAACCAAGGCGGCGGCGGCACGGACTTCGAGGTTCGCCGACGGCACGGGTTTCGAGGTTCGCCGACGCAGAAATCAAGGTTCGTCGGCGGCGCGGATCCCGAGGATCGCCGACGGCGACACGGAAATCGAGCCGCGGAGGATTTAGGGTTTCTGAAAAAAAACGAAAAGGAAAAATTTGGAAATCTTATATAGCCCAAAAGTATTTTTTTTAAATCCGTCTCGGGCTCAAAATTGCGCCCGCGGCGAGAAAGGGCTATTGGGCCGACTGGGTACAGTTTTTTTTTAATCTGAAACTTCAAACAATATTACAAAAATAAAGAAAATCAGAAAATAATGAAATAAATTCCTAAATTCGTCAAATAATCTAAAGGAAATTATGCAATGAATAGATTGTCCAAAAAAATAAATAAAAATAAATACATTTTTCAATGACCTTATTTAATTATAAAATATTTTAGAAATTCACAAAAATGACAAATAATTATTTAAATAGTTTCCACTCAATTTTTCTGAAGAATTCATTTTATCTTCTCTCATGTTATTATTATTTTAAATGGAAAATTATTTAAATAACTCCAATTAAATTAAAATAAAATCAGATTAAAATATTTCCAACTTTCTTTTATAATGAAGGAGTCATAGTACCTTCTCTCATTTTACTTTGTTGGATTTGTTTGAAATAATAAATTTCAAAACATCAACGGTGAATATTAGGGAAAGTCATTTTATTCCCTCTCATTTTAATATTCAATAAACTCACAAAGTTCAAGATCCTAGTGAAAATCAAACATATCAACTAAGCAATCATTATTATAATTTATTTATTAACATTCCAAAATTTAGAAAATTTTGGGATGTTACAGACTACCACCCTTAAAATAAATATCTTCCTGAGATTCAAAAAGGCTAGAAAGAAATATTAGGATTTGCGTCTTCATGCCAGTCCATCGATCCACCGATGAGCTAGGGTGCTACCACCCTTAAAATGAATGCAACATGGTCTTCAAAATCTTATCCCGTTGATGACATCGTTCGTACATTCGTCGTACTCCTTGGAGATCCTGAACCCTTAGCGAAAGATTGGTCTTCCATATACCGAACCTTCATGGCTGACAACGCAGGCGCCAATACTAAGCAACTATCGATTCCCTCAGGGTGGTCTTCAAGAATACTTTTATGGGATACCTGTAGGAAATGGTCTTGGTCTATACTCACCGTATAACTTATTATTTTTACGATAATCTTATATAGGGGTCAAACATTGTATCCTCCTATGGTTTAGGCTTAACATCGTCGTCTCTCTACTATAGATAAGTCACTCAAGATTTACTATCCCGCATAGCAAGAGCGAATAATAAGGGTAGTCGTCATGGGGGCCAATCCATTCCGCACCCAGATCATTACCTTGTTTATGGTTTAGGGAATCTCATAATATAACACTCGGTCATCCTCACAAGCATTGCAGAAAGTTCCTCTTGATCTTGAACTGGGTTCAGATAAATCCATTGATTCTGCAAGCCAAACAAAACATCTATCTTTTCTTCACAACTCTCAGGTTTACGCAAACTAATATAAATGTGCAGTAGTGAACTACAACTCCCTCCCAGGTTCTTCCTTCAGCAAGATTGTGCTTGCTTGTTGTAAGGTCCTGGCACATGGGTTATCCTTGAACTCTGCACCTGTTGCATCCATCTTTATTCCAGCCTTGACATTAGCATCCATTGTGGTAACTCCTCCAGTGTAGGATGGAGTTGAGGGGGAACATAATGTAGAGAGAGATAGAGAAAGATACCCATACATCATCACACTAGTTTTGTAAATAAGTTTTGAGGTGTAGCTTTCAGTAAAACTCAAGAGATGACAGCTCACAGAAATGATCTAACGGTAGAAAACTTGAATCTTCCGGGTCTTCAAGTCTACAATTTTGATAGCTTCATCTTTACATCATCGAAGCAATCTTCTTCTCGTCGATTCACTTGTGAGCTCATTCTGCTTGTGGTTGTGTCTCCTTTAGTCTTGAAGCATACTAAATAGATGAGTGTCTAAGGTAACGTAAACTTATTCTACTCACGTAGTAGAAACGCCAGGAAAAACACACAACATCAATCAAAGACATATCAGGGTCAAAGGGCACAAGACAAAACTTAACAAAATAATCATGACATAACACATCCAGTTAATCAAAATCAAAACATGCACAGATACACATCTCCAGCTAACATTAAAAGGTACCACCGTACACTTAGTGCACACCTACGAATATTCTATTCTCCAATTGCAAAACATAAGCTTCAATATGTCGACATCTTTGATCCCACGTTCACATCTTCTTTCTCTTCAATCCTGGGCACATGTTCGCGTAGTGTCCCTTGTTCCGGCACCGGTAGCACTGAAGTTCGCTAAATACTTCCTTTTCTTCTTCACAAGTGCTTCCTTGAACTCCTAGATAACTTCCTTCATTCCTTCCTTTTGTTGTTGAAGTACTTGTTTTGTCAAGAGGAAAAATTGATACTGAGCGGGGTAATGATTATTTCCTTCACACACAAAACATGTGACCCTAGCAGTGGGACATTCTTCACCCGAGTGGATTTCCTCACAATAGGGACATCCATCTTGGTGACCTTCATAGTAGTGTCCTCCTTCCCCACAAATTTTTGCAGGCACGGGGCCTTTTAAGGTTTACCGCCCTTTGCATCAGGTGACGAGGCGGGATCCCAACAAAATCTTTGTAAACTCCTGCCAAGTAATTTTCCTTCTTGATTCATTAATCGCCTGGTGCGTTGTCCACTACTAGGGAAATAGCTATACATGGAAATATTATTAGTGGCGCATTTTATATGTAATGCGTCACTATGTTGTAAGGGGTGGCGCACTGGTAAAAAATGCGCCACCCCTAAGAGTGGGCCAGCCCTGGATCCCCTTATAGATGGCGCATTTGGAGAAATGCGCCACCCCTAAGAACCTTATAGGTGGCGCATTCTGGAAATGAACCACCCCTAAAGAATTATTAGTGGCGCATCCAAAATACGCCACCCATAAGCTCTTAGGGGTGGCACATTTCCCATATGCGCCACTACTAAAGAAAAAACTGTGCGGGAAAATTCCCAAATACACCCCCACCCCGTGGACCGCCTTTTCAATTTGAAAAAAATAAAAGAAAATGATAGAAATGTCAAAAAATAAAAAAAAACAAGTTTCCCAAATGATATGTGGTCTAGTTGTTAGGAAAATTTACAAATATGAATTTCGACTTTTTTTGCAAAATCTCTCGAGAATTTTGTATAACAGACCTACATCTACATGCAAGGTAAGTCAAAGGAAAGGCTGATGGTTTTGTGTTGCTGAAAGCTGATTTTTCCCAATCTACCTAGTCAAAATTTTAATTTAACTTACTACTTAAGATTGAACTGGGCATAGCAGTTCCAATCCACACCCTTTATTAAATCTTGCCCACTCAAGTTATCTTAACATGATTCATCTGTCAAGATCCTCCAGTAATAGTAATATCTACTAGCTCAACGATGTCCATAACCGGGGACACGGCTAATCATGGTTAGTTTTTACTCTGCAGAGGTTAGTACACTTTTCCCGCTGGACTCAACCCGAAGATTGAGACGAAGTCTTTCACAAGAGGTCACCTACTCCCAACGGCAAGCCGGTACCACCTATCACATCTACATCTGCTAGCTTTGCACGGGAGAGGCTTCCTACATCGTACTCAACCAAGCCAGAGCCCATATGGCCAGCGGCTGTACGTGGAAGCTCCTAGTCACCAAGTATGTCTGATCTTTTTGAGCCTGGACGGCGCCCACTTACGTTCAGAGGGTAGATACCATGACGTACTGTCGACCACCAAAACCAACCATTAGGGGTACAACCTGGTCTTGCTTTAGATAAGGCACGAGCCCCTAGGAAGCACTCCCTGCCCGTCCAGAGGTGTATTCTAATTAAAGGTTTGTTAGTCAAGTCATTAAATCCTCACACAGCTTAATGTAATCTCAAACCAATCCACGTCTACAAGCATAGAAAATATATAGCAAGCATGTGCTAGGTTGTCTAAGCAAACATAATAAAATAATATGGCTACCCTACCAGGTTTGCAGCAATAATAATATAAAACTACCTACACATGCATAGGGTGATATATGCTACATCCATAAGTAAAAATATAGGTTGTGAAATGGTAAAAGTATGACTTGCCTTATACATTCGGTGAAGTTCTTCGCTCTCACGATCCAGATAACTCTACTCGTCACACTCCAAGCAATCTATCTTAAAGGAAAGATAATACATAAGCAATCACGCATAAAGGCACCAAAAGATTAACAAATCAAACACAAAGGTTTTAGCAACAAAAACAAAAAGGCTTGACACGGCACCAGTGTCGATGTGCTCGAAGGTGAGAGCTGGAAGGTGAACTCGAGAGAGTCAACAGAAAAAGAATTGTGGATATAAAATATTATGACCAAGGGCATTATGAATTCAAATTGAATATTATTCCTATATGAAAAGGTGTGTGGGTATTGCAGATATGATGTTTCAAATGATCCGATATGCAAAAAGAATCACGTGAAACGGGATACGACAACACGAGTTATAGCAGGTTGAAGTTTGAATTAAAGTAAAATTCAAACAGAACAATAAGTATTTGAAGGTGGTGTATAAATAATGCGGACATAAAGTACATGACATGAGTGATCCTATGCAAAAAGAATCAATTGAATTGGATCACTGGTATAAAAGATATGACCTTTGGAAGGTTGAATTTGAATCTAAATAAATTCAAATTCAAATAGTTTGAAAAGTTGATTTGATATGTTTACTGCATAGAGAAACTCAAAAGATAAATTTAGGCTTTTGAATCACCTAAATGAGACTAACGGTGTAAAAGATATGGCTAATACAAAACTAGGGACCAATCTGTGAAAAACAGTACTGAATCCTAAATCGCCGATGGCACGGATTTCGAGGTTTACCGGCGGCACAGAAATCGAGGTTCGTCGGCGGCGCGGATCCCGAGGATCGCCGGCGACGACACGGAAATCGAGGCGCGGGGGATTTAGGGTTTCTAAAAAAAACGAAAATGAAAAAATTGGAAATCTTATATAGACGTTTTTTTAAAATCCATCTCGGGCTCAAATTGCGCCTGCGGCGAGAAAGGGCTATTGGGCCAACTGGGTAGAGTTTTTTTTAATCCGAAACTTCAAACAATATTACAAAATTAAATACACATCAGAAAAATATGAAATAAATTCCTAAATTCGTCAAATAATCTAAAGAAAATTATGCAATGAACATATTTTACGAAAAAATAAATAAAAATAAATACATTTTTCAATGACCTTATTTAATTATAAAATATTTTAGAAATTCACAAAAATGTCAAATAATTATTTAAATAGTTTCCACTCAATTTTTCTGAAGAAGTCATTTTACTTCTCTCATGTTATTATTATTTTGAATGGAAAATTATTTAAATAACTCCAGTTAAATTAAAATAAAATCACATTAAAACTTTTCCAACTTTCTTTTATAATGAAGGACTGATATTACCTTCTCTCATTTTAATTTGTTGGATTTGTTTTAAATAATATATTTCAAAACATCAACGGTGAATATTAGGGAAAGTCATTTTATTCCCTCTCATTTTAATATTCAATAAACTCCGAAAGTTTTAGATTCTAGTGAAAATCAAACATATCAAGCAAACAATCATTATTATAATTTATTTATTAACATTCCAAAATTTAGAAAATTTTGGGATGTTACAATTTTCCAAGGTCAATCCTCGTCAATTGGCGCCGACCGTGGGGAACACGCAGTTGGAACAACGATCTCGACGATTTCTTCAGCAGCAATCGACAGCCCGACAACTACATCAAGACTCGATGCCTTTGTGACTCGAGTAGAATCCGATCTGTTCTAGTCCCTCAGTTTCATCGCGCATCTTCCTGTCTCGCGGTCAGCTTTCGCTGATCTCCGTGCAGGCGCAGACCTGACTTTCGGGAGGCACAAGATCTACATCAATCATTGGGGCAACTTTCGCCTCATAGATGATGCTTGAGAACTCACAAAAACAACAACACCCAAGGCGGTGTCTACCAAAGAGGAAACTCACGCTCACCCGATGACTCTTCGAGTCCTCCGCGCAACCCACCTCAGCCCGATCCATCGCACCACTCGCGACTGTGCGAGTGCGATGCCCGGGTGGAAAAAGCAGAAGGGAAAAAAAGGTAAAGATAGCAACCGGGTAACCATTCCAAGTGTTCATGGCACAAACCCGCGCACCGACTACAGATGACAGGGAAGAAGAAGATGACCCCGACAACCACAGAGAAGCACGCACCAATAGCAGAAGCAGCAATCCTGATAACACTGGACAATTAACGGTCACCCTCGGTAAGCCGAGAACCATACCAAGAAAAGTTTTCAGAATACAGGAGAACAACAACCATAAAGATGATCCACCTAAAAGCAGCAGGCGTCTGCCTCAGAAGTTGCAAGCCAGTCCCAACCCATAGAAAGAAATCATTCTGTCCAAAGAAGCCATCGCCAGAGTAAAAGATGCAGTGAAACGTGGCAAGATCCTCCCAAAAGACGCAACTGGCGACGAGCTCAGAGCATACAATAAGCTAGCAAGCGATGTCACTAAGAAAACAAGGAGGATGCGACTCAAATTGGAAAAACAAAGAAGAGCTGACAACGACTCATGAACTGCCCATAAAGTATCACCTGAGCACTCAAGCGACTCCTCTGATCAAAGCTCTCCCTCTTGGCGCAAGTACCTATTCAACAATCTCGGACGCATAGATAAGAAGAAAGTTGCCCGCAAACTGGACGACGATTTCAGACTCAAAGACGAAGACAAAGAAGAAAAATAGCTCACACCAGCAGAAGCCCTTATCACCGCCCAAGCATATCTTCATCGTGCTCAAAGTGGCGAAAAATGCAATGCAAATCACAACACTGTGCGGGCACTCAAAATAATGAGCTATGCTATAGCACCTTTAGTACCCAAAAAAGCAAGTACAAAATGGGAACCCCACGAGCGGACAACAGACATGGACCCAAGTTCACTCGACGACGACGATGAAAGCAACAACGACCGTCGCAAGACCATAACAAAAGGAGAGACCGAGACAGGAATGATCGTAGCAACCGACGCAACAACGATCGACGATGGGACACACGTGATGGTATCACGCAGGACAAAATCAACCAAGGAAGATGCAGGCGCGCCGCTCGTGAAGAACAATCGGACGAGCAAGTGTCTCACGAAGATCTCGAACCCTGCATAGCACTATGCTTCGCGCGAGTCATAAGCGAAACACGTATGCCCAAAGGTTTCAAACCAAACTCCACGACGCACAAGTACGACGGATTGGAAGAACCAGAAGCATGGTTTGAGGACAACTAATAGCCCTCAAGTTCCAGCAGGGAACCAACACCACAACCATGCAGTACGTACAACTCATGCTCGAGGGATCAGCACGACACTGGTTGAAGAACCTAAAGTGAGGCTCCATCAGCTCTTGGAAACAGTTCCACAACGCCTTGATCGAGAACTTCATATCAACTTACAAGCGACCAGCATCCCTCAAAGAGCTGAGAGCCTGCATGCAAGGAACCAAAGAGTCCTTAAGGGCGTACATTGTGACACCTTGGTTTTCTCTCCTGGATTTTTCCTTCGCAAGATTTGACTCCCGTCTTTGGATCTTAGGCGTATGAAGATGGTTATATGGCTATGCCTTTCCCCTCAAACCATAGATTCCATCTTTCTCCCACCCATTAATCCAAAGTCATCATTTCCTTGATCCCATATATTCCTTTTTCATTAAAAGGAATATTCATTTCCTTTGAGCAGTGTGAAACAACCTTTATTTCTATTGCTCCATAAATCCCCCAAAAAATCCCACATGCTCTTGACACCCTATCTTTCCCTAATATCCAAAAATATCTCCTGTCCCAAGTGAACTTTTCCTCCGGGGAAACTCATTTATCTTTTAGGGAAGAATGGCACTTTGTGAAGGAAGTGTTATTTTTGTCTGCCCATTGCTTCCCAAACTTTTTGTGCCATATCTCCTATCCATATCATCATTTTGTGTCAAGTTTCAGCCCCATTGGCCTAGCCAATCTTCCACACAAAATTCACAAAGTTTATGTCCAGTAGGAAGCTTTGTGAAGGAAGTGCAAGCTAGGAGATAACAATTGAGTTGAAACTTTGCACATATGTTTCCCCATTCAAATGACCTCTCTAAACCATGTTTGAGCCCATTACAACCAACCTAGGTGAGGCCAACATCAACTTTGCATTTCTGGTCCAAATGGACCCTTGCAAAGGAAGTGCCAGCTACATTGCTCCATTTGGGAGGAAATTGTGCATAGATACTCTTCTCACTGCATGATCACACTTCCCCAAATTTGAGCAAGTTTCCCCATGTGCATCTCCCCCAATCCAGCACAAACACCTTATGCGTCCATGCCACATTTGCAAAGGAAGTGCAATGTGCATTTGTCCATTTGACCCCAAACTTTGCAGAATCATAGTCCTTCCTACCCTAAGCCCCTTTGAAAACTTGGTCCCTCCCCCTGGTCACCATTTGACCTTATCTTCTACCCCAAGTTTGTTGTATCAAACTTTCTGGAGGTTTTGTGGTTAATCCAGGGACCCTGTGGTAAAAATATTTGCACATGTGTGGAAATGAATATGTGCTGGAAAACTTTGGCCATGACAACTCGCTTTCTTTGCTCTAGTACACGCGGTAGCCACGGCTTTGGCATGCCACGCGCATGCACCTTTAGCGTCCAGAGCTCGTCGCCTAGCTCTTGTCGAGCCGCGCCGCGTGGCTTTTCCCCGCCTTGTGCTCCGCGCCTCCTCTCCCGTCGCTCTCTCTCTCTCTCCAGTACGCGGATAGGAATGCTACGCGGCCATCCCTATCCTCTCCCTCGCCATGGAAGCTTCGGACCGTCGCCTTCCTCCACGGGCATCTTCCCCCACCTATATATGGCGCAGCCCGAGCCCTCCAGAGCACATCAGGCAGCCTCCCCACCTTCTCCTTGCCCCCGGCCCCTTCCCAGTTGCTCGCCGGAGCTCCCCTTCGAGCCCACGGTGGCCATGGCCGCCACCCACCCTCCCGTCAGATTCGCACCACCGGAGCCGCCTCCCTCCCCTTGAACCGAACCAGCACTCCCCCTATCCCCTTCACACCACCGCAACCCCCTGCCAACTCCCGCCGGAGCCCCTCCGCCCCAGCCTCGCCATTTGCCCCGTGAGCAAGACGCCGCACACAGCCAGTGGGGGCAGCACGGCTGGCTACCCCACGCGGCCCCAAAGTCAGTAGCAGGCGTGGCCCTGTGCTACGCGACCAGTGGGTACCTCGGCGAACCCTCAATCGCCGAGAGTCGACGACGCCGGCGCCTCCCGTCGCCTCCCCTGCCTTCCCCGTCGGAAGATTGAAGAAGGAGAACAGGAGCAGAGAGAGAGAGAGAGACGCGGGCCCCGCGTGTCATTGACCCGCGAGGTGTATGACCCCCTGATAGCTAGGGCCGGCCCTTTAAGTGGAGGCACACTTTTCGCCAAAATTGTTTTCCCTAGAGGAAAACGTATTCCGCTTTCCTTCGGCTGAAAAGACGTTTTCAATCACGGAAAGCGTATTTCTCTCTTCTACGGGCTAAAATTCACTTTCATTGCTTCGAAAGCGTATTTCTGGAAAAGTGCCTTCTGCCTCAGCCTCCAGGGACCCAGAAGTAAATATTTGTTTATACACAGGCCCCTTATTCCTTCCCCCTTATAACTCCGCAACCGTAGCTCCGATTCAGGTGAATCCAAAGCCCATGTTCATCGTTTTCTGATCCCTTTCCGATAGTACCACTTTCATAATGTTCACATATTGACCATTCTCCCCTCCTCTATCCAGAACCTTTCCGGCGAACCGTTCTGCGGTGTTGTCGCACCTTTCCACCGAACCCATCCTGCGAGACGATAGCACTTCTTCCCGATGCATTCATCGACCCTCCCCAGGAAAGCCAACCATCTGATATATGCTCTAAAGCATTGATTTGTGTTATTCTTGGGTGCTTAATTAATGAACATATTGGCATTTGAGTGCATGTGCGCGGTAGATGACTCTAACGGACGCTTGCTTCCAATTCTTTGATGATGGCACCACGCCTGGTTCTGAGCTGATTCTTGTTTCGGCCATCCGGGGTGGCATGCCTACTTTATATTTCTCTTTTCAACAGTCGTCCCGTATACTGAGCTATTTTCTCGGTCGTCTGTCAGAACCCTCTGTTAGGTATGTGCTAGAGTTAGCAAGTAACTTTGCATCATGTTAAAAATTTCAAAAAGAAATTGAAATGGGAGAAGAAACCCCCCTAGATGAATTTAATTCAAATGGCCAGAATAAAAGTTGCTCCAAAAATTCTTTTTGTATTTTTTAAAAGTCCCATAAATGAGTGTGATCACATATCAAGTGATGCGGTAGCAATCCCATGCACATGGATTTTTGAAATATTCAAACAGGATCTTGGGTTTAAATTTAAACCCCTATTTGAATTAAAGTTCAAATTATTTGAATTTTAAAAATGCCCAAACTTTATAAGTGGCTAGCTATATGCATTACAGGTCCACATAAAAATTTGGGGCATTTTATAAAATGGTTTGCTATTTTTTTAGTAGGCCAAACAAATTACAGAAAGAAATAAAAAAAGAAGAAAAATAAAAAAAGAAATCAGCCCACCCAGCCCACTTACCTGGCGGCCCAGCCTAGCCCAGGGGGGGCACATGCGTCTTCCTCCCGCCAGGCAAGCACGCAGGTCGCCGGCGAGCGACGTGAGGCCGCCAGACAGCTGCGTGCCTCCCCCGAGCCTATGCTCTCGCCGTGGAGACCCCTAGAGGCCCTGATCCATTTCCCCCTCCTCTGGCTCATCCTCCCGCTCTCCCCTCGCTGATTTTGTCACCGCCCGAAGGATCGCCGGAGCACGGCCGTGCACACGTGCGGCCAACGAGCTCCACATTCCCTAGAACCTTGTCCAGGAGCTCCACCGAGATCGTCTACGTCGCCGTGTGCAAGGAATCGGCCCCGGGAGCCCCGAGAACGCCGTCCCCTTTGTCTTCCTCCTCGCCGGAACCATAAGCATTCGTCGTCGATTCGCCACCGTTAGAACTCCTCCGGCCTCCCCGACCTCACAAGCGTGTTCGTGGTGAGTGTCTTGTTCGCCCCAGCTAGCCTGAGCCTTACCCCTCGTCCTCTTTCGTGTTCCACCATGGAGGCCGAGCACGGTGTCCGCCATGGGCGTCGATGAGCTAGCCCCCATGCTCCTCCGCCCTCACCACTGAGCCCATAGCGTTCCTTGCTCCGCCAGGAACGTAACGCGCCAACCTTCGCACTCCCTTGTCCACTACATCGCCTGCGCCACTGCACCCGTGACTTCGGCCGTCGGGAAACTCATCGGTGACGTCGCTCCGGTGACCCCCATGGTCATCTGGACTGTCCCCGAGACGCTCCTGGTCCTCTTAGCGCATCGATTGGGCGACGGGAACGCCATCCCCGTGGATGCCACCGCATCGGGTGGTCGCCGGCGACCTCCCGCCGGCGAGACTGACGTGGGAGATTAGCTTAAGTGCTAATCCCCCCCCATCAGACACTGACCGTGGGCCCAGGCCCCCCTAATCCTCTTTGCTTAATTAAATTAAACCGGGTTAATTAACCCAGTCAATGACAAGCCGGACCCACACGTCAGATCCTCCCCCACGTCATCTTGACGTCATGCTGACGCAATAAAAGCTTTTCTAATTAAAAAGAATTCCAAAAAAGTCCAAAAATGAATTAAGCTTTAGAAATTCATAACTAATTCATTTTCACTCCAAATTGGGCATATAATATATGTAAAATTATCAGAAAAATGCAAGGAATCTGAATATGCACTTTGTTTGCATGTTTGACCAATTTAAATTGGGTGAACAGAGACAAATGTGCATATGGCATTCTTTTGAATTCAAATTTGGAGTGAATTTGCAAATGACTTTGCAACCCACTTCTTTTAAATGGAATTGTACCCACATTGCAACCACGAACATCATACTACAATCTTGATCACGTGTTTGTGCATTTCAATTATGTTGATCCTTTGATTGCCATGATTGTCTAATAGAAGTGGAGCCAGAACCGGAGGCCACCCCCTTCGTTGAAGACACCGTGTGTGAACCTCGTCAGCAAGGCAAGAAAACCTCCATTGATCATGTCGATAAAATCCCACTTCCCTCTCAGTATGGCTTATGCATTGTTTAGGATGATTACCATGGTAACGTTTCTACCGCATTGTTGAACCCAATCCTTTGCGTGACCTATCATTTTGTCACAGTAGTAAGCAAACCACAATCCTAGAAGATGTAGGAGTTATTTGTTATCATGTGGCCCCTGCAACTGTTACTGATTATTGCATTCTTAGAGTTACAATGAGGTTACTCTTTTGTGAGTCGGGATGGTAGTGATCATGTTCATGATGGTGGAAATGTGTTGTTGAATCTACCCTAATACAAGGTGAACGATGAGAGGCTATGTAGGAGTACACAGTGGGTTGTCTCGTTGAACACCGCCTTAAGCCCGAGTTCTTGTGTGGTGATCCAAGACAAAGAGTACTACCACATGTTGAGCAAACGGACCCCCGCTCAACATACTAACTCACCCCTTCTCAGTTCAATCCTTAGGCGTCTCCATTGGACTTGAGTTGGCTCTGATGTAAAAGTTGTGGAAATTATCCTCGCCGACACCCGCTTGAAGGGTGACGAGATCCCGGCGGTAACTGATGGTTTCATGTGTGTAGCAGTACACCCCTGCAGGGTTAATAAACTATTCGAATAGACGCGTCCGCGGTAAGGGACTACTTGGAAAGTTGTGCTCGATTATTAGAAAACTTCAACGGATACTTTAAAACTGCCAAGATAAGCGTGAGTGCTTTGACGTGCTTTCTCGTGGGAAGTCGAGGAAGGCACCATAGTGGTGTAATTGGTTGGAGACATATAGTGGACTCGTGTACGCTTCTTACCTCAAGTCTTGTACTCGTAGTTCCGGACTAGCCAAGTCAAAGCTGGCACTTCTGCTTATGAACCCCATCTCCCTTTACCTTGATACATGTGGATGAGTAGTATAGTTCCTACATAAGTCTTGCTGAGTACGACTTTGTACTCATGTTTTATTAATCTATGTTTCAGATGAACCCACGGACCCCGAAGGTGGATTCTTCCTGGAGCTCGACGACTGAAGCCAAGCTAGTGTAGTCCCTGTCAGACGACTGGTCCCTCGTGCAAGGGCTTGTTTATAAATAAGGCTTATTAAGCCATTTGTTAAACTTGTATGTACTCAGACCTACTTTGCTTCCGCATGCTTGATGTAATGTTGGATCACGGTCTCGTGTTCTCTGTGTGCACTCTGTAAGAGTTATGAATAAAGTTGTAAACTTTGTAGAGAATTGCAATGATACCTAATGTTCATACTAGACATGTGTGTTGCGTGTATGATTATAACATGCATGTCTTAGTATGGGTTTTCGAGACCTTAGTTGTGATCTGGCTGGCAGTATTTTATACACCAAGCGGCCTTTAGATGTGTGCAGCTTGGGGCATCGCGATGCGATTTCTCGTGACTCTGTCACGTGCACACTTTGTTGTATGATCGAGCCCGCCCTAGACCCCGACTAAGTGATCGGGCTGGACTAGGTCTATGTAAGTGTTATAATACAATCGATAGTATGGTTGAGGCGACTTGTCTATGAGTATGGGAGTTCACCACCCATATCATTTAGACTTGTGTGCGGACGATGAGGACCCATCTCAGTTGATCATCCGGCCTGGATGGGAAGCCCCTCTTGTTCGATGCTTTTCGAGAACATTCTGTGCTTGGCCTTGTCTGCTTAGACAAGTGTACGGTTCTCGGCTCTGCATATGATTGTGTTGTAGCAGGACTTGCATACGCTAACCCCACCCTCCTCCGCCCCGCCCTCCGCTGCCTGCGGCCGCATCTCGCCGCTTCCTGACGTCGACGCCTCTGCCCTCCTCCGCCACTCGCCGTTGCGCAGCCGCCCACCTACCGGCCTCCTCCTCTGGCCCCCTACTCCGGTGAGCCCGCTCCTCCTCTATTTTTTTATTTTTTCTCTGTAATTTCTATAGTTGTAGGATTTTAGTTAGTGATTAGTTAGTGTTAGGATTTTAGTTAGTAATTAGTTAGTGTTAGGATTTAGTTAGTAATTGTAGATATTAGGTTTTAGGTTCTAGATTTTTAGTACGATTTATTTTTATTTTTTCTGTTAATTGCAATATGCAGAAAATTTAAATGATAAGATGCATAATTACAATATTCAGAAAATTTAAATGATAATAAAGAGTAAATGTAAATAAAAGAAGAAGTGTAAAGGAAAAAAGAAATAATATGTAAAATAAGAAGTAAGAGGAGGAGAGAAGGTGGAGGCCGGAGGAGGAGGCCGGGAGAAGAGAAGGTGGAGGCCGGAGGAGGAGGCTGGGAGGAGAGAAGGTGGAGGCCGGAGATGGAGGCCAGGAGGAGAGAAGGTGGAGGTCAGAGGAGGAGAAGAGTAGTAAGTAGAAGAAGGAGGATGAGAAATGGAGAAGGATGAGTCTGGAGGAGGAGACGAGTAGAAAGTAGAAGAAGGAGGAGTACAAATGAATCTTGACCGAAGAGCATCTCTAGCATAACCTGAAACCAAAAAATATCTCTAGCACACCGCAGAATAGCTTATTGGTTTTTAATGTGCAGTTGTTCCCCCTTCACCTCGAGCCGTCGCAAGTCTGGTGTTCGACGACCTCTCCCTGTGTTCGACGATCTCCCCTGCACTCGAGGGTATGCAAAACACGTCTTATCCTCCTGACCCCCCTTCCTTTGCTCTGTTCCGTCCTTTGTGCCGATGACACTAGCTAGCAATATAATTTCAATATGCAGTCGCGTAACTAGTATGTGTCTCCCGTTCAAAAGGGTTACAGTTATAAATATGCATTCATTTGCATATTTATAATAGTGATTCTTTTGAATTGTCCAACGTTATCCATGGACAGCCCGAGTATGCGTAGATTGAGTCGGTTTCCCATGCTTTGGTCCCGATCCGACGCGGTATTTCGTCAGCGCCTCCCTATTGTTCTCCAGATACACAACCTCTTGGCTTGTTGTCGAGACGTGTATTAGGAGAACAGCGGGGAGGTGCTGCCGAAATACCGCGTCGGATCGGGACCAAAGCATGGGAAACCGACCCAATCTACACATACTCGGGTGGGATTAGGACCTATCTTTACCTATTAGTGTGTAGGTTAATTGCATATACCGTAGTTATGTATGATAAAAGCAATAAAAAGTGGATGTAATAAAATTGACAAACTGGTATATTTGTTGTTTAGTAGCGACAAGATGAGCGATGATCGTGCGTGGATGTACACTGGTCGCCCTAATCAGAAAGAGATCAGCAATGAATGGGCAATGAAAACCAAGGAGTTTCTGAGAGCGGCGTTTGCAAATGGGCAGAGAAAAACCTGGTGCCCCTGTGTTAGGTGCGACAATTATAAACACTTGCAGAAGTGGGGTTATAAGCCTGGTTATACGGTGTGGAGCTTCCATGGCGAGTCTGGCGGACGACGGAGAGAGGAGGTGGTCCGTCAGCGCACGGATGAGTACGGAACCGAGATCGAAGACATGGTGCAGGACTTTGACGATGCGCGGGATGAGGACGATGAGATGGAGGAATCTGCGAAGGCCTTCTATGAGATTTTGGAGTCTTCGAAACGTCCGCTGCACGCTCACACTGAGCTTTGTCAGCTCGATGCCATCGCACAGTTGATGGCTTTGAAGGCACAATTCAACTTGGGCACAGATTGCTACAATGCGATCACTACCCTAATTGGGCGGTTTCTACCAAAAGATCATGTTATTCCTGCAAACCTGTACCAATCGGATAAAATCCTCAAGGTACTTAAGATGCCCTATGAGCAGATACATGCTTGTGAAAATGGATGTGCTTTATTTAGGAAAGATTATGCGGACGAAGACTATTGTCCCAAATGCAAGTCATCCAGGTATGTTGTGGTAGACAATGGTCAAGGTGAGAAGACACAGACCAAAATACCCGTAAATGTTCTTCAGTATCTTCCAGTGATACCAAGAATTCAACGCCTTTACATGATGGAAGAGACAGCCAGACAGATGACATGGCACAAACATGGGAAGAGAACAGAATTTTATGCAGATGGGAAGCCGATGTTGACTCACCCATCGGATGGTTCAGCATGGAAGCACTTTGATGAAAAACATTCAGAAAAATCTAAGGAGCCAAGGCATTGCCGAATCGCCGTCGGCACAGATGGGTTCAATCCTTTCGGTCTGATGGCAGCCTCATACAGTTGTTGGCCTGTATTTGTCATGCCACTTAATCTCCCCCCCTCAGAGATTATGAAAAGGAAGAACATTTTCCTGATGTTGATAATACCAGGGCCAAAATATCCGGGGAAGAATATGGATGTGTACATGCAACCGCTTAAGGAGGAATTGCAACAAGCTTGGGACGAAGGGTTCAAGAAATACGATGCAGCTAGCAAAAAGACCTTCAAAATGCATGTTTGGTACCAGTACTCGATGCATGACTTGCCGGGGTATGCGCTTTTCGCTGGCTTCTGTGTTCATGGAAAGTTCGGGTGCCCAACATGCAAGGATGCTCTTCAGTTTCATTGGCTGAAGGAGGGTGGCAAGTATTCCTGCGTCGACTTGCATAGACAGTTTCTGCCTCCTAAGCATCCTTTTAGAAAAGACAAGAAGAACTTCATCAAAGGAAAATTTGTCAAAAACCTGGCAGCACCTACGATGACGGGCGAACATGTCTTGGCACAGTTGAACTCTCTCGAGCCTGATCCAGAACGCCCCGGGTATTTTAAGGGATATAATTCGGAACACGCGTGGACTCACAAGACATGCTTCTGGGATCTCCCCTACTTCCAAGACCTCGAACTTCCACACAATATTGACGTGATGCACACTGAAAAGAATATCGGCGAGGCCCTGTTTGGTACATATTTTGGCATAGATGGGAAGTCAAAGGATAATCCTAAAGCTAGAGTCGACCAGGAGACTCTATGTGATAGATCCTCACAGAACATGCGACAGCCGAAAGGAAAGAAGAATTGGTCCAAGCCAAGGGCCTGGTCCAATCTTGAAAGGGGGCATATCAGGGAAATTCTCTTGTGGGTGCAAAAAAGTTTGATGTTCCCCGATGGGTATGCAGCGAATCTGTGGAGGGGAGCCAGTCCTGAAAAACATAAAATACTTGGGCTCAAGAGTCATGATTGGCACATATGGCTTGATCGGGTAATGCCGGTGATGTTGCGCCGCTATATCCCCGAGGAAGAGTGGCTAGTACTGGCAGAACTGAGCTATTTCTTTCGTGTTCTTTGTGCTGAAGAACTATCCGATGGCGTGCTAGAAGACATGGAAGATATGGCGCCGGAGTTGCTCTGCAAGTTAGAGAAGATCTTTCCACCGGGTTTTTTTAATCCGATGCAGCATTTGATATTGCATCTCCCGACCGAGGCAAGATTAGGGGGCCCTGTGCAAAATCGTTGGTGCTATTCAACGAAGAGAATGCAGAAGACTCTTCGAGCAAAATGTAAAAATAAACGTAGAATTGAAGCATCGATGGCCGAGGCTTTCATTACCAAGGAGGCGGCAAACTTCGTGACAGAACATTATGAAGCCAAAAATCGCCATTTGCATAATCCAAAGCCTCGATACAATATTGGCGACCCCCAACGGCGTCAATCCAACCTCAGCCTAATAATTCTTGTTTCTTATTAATTCCCCTGAATTCATACAGTCGATACGTCGCCAAATTCTCGAATGGAGTGGTTATTGAAAGTGATTCCATCGCAGAGGATGAGCTTCTTGCCAATCAAGGAGACGGCAATCCTGATTTCATCTCTTGGTTCAAACGAACGGTAACTATCATTCATATATAGGGTTTCATTTGTTGGTTCGACCTATTTTTCACTAATATAACAATCCTTTCCTATAAAACTTATAGGCAAATGAGGAGCCTATGGACGCCGAATTGAGACAAGTTGCTAATGGTTTTGACAATAAGGCCCGTGTATTTGAGAAATACGACATCAACGGGTATCGCTTTCTTACCGTTGATAAAGAGCGAAAAATGGCCGATCGAAAAAGTACAAATTCGGGTGTCTCTGCTGTCGGCGACGGAGGTATTGAGTGTTATGGAAGAGTTGAAGAAATATACGAACTTCTATTCTATGGTGAAAATCCTCCGAACGTCGTTGTCTTCAAATGTCATTGGTTTCTCCCGTCGAGGACTAGACGAACTCATGAACATGTAGGTCTAGTCGAAATTCGACAAGACACCCATTTTAATGTCCCCGATGTCTATATTACGGCTCAACAGGCCACCCAGGTTTTCTATCTATCCTACCCCTGCCAAACGGTTGAAAACCTGAAAGGTTGGGATGTCGTTTATGATGTGCCACCTCATATTAGACCACCTCCCCCAAATGAAGAGGATTATGTACCCCACATGGACCCAGAGACATATGAAGGAGAATTCTTCCAAGAAACACGCGTGATAAAAAAACGTTTCCGAAACCGCTCTACGCAACCCCAGAACATGGAAGAAGACAATGAGAGTGAACCCGCTAACGACGATGTTGAAGAGCCTGAAGAAGAAGAGGTTACTGCTCCAGATGACCTGTCCATGCTTGACCGTTACATAAAGGCCTTCCAAATGTTGGTGTTGTTGAACCTGATGAGGCCGTCATTATCGACGACACGCGTGATAGTGATGACGATCCTTCAATTGATCGCGGAGAAGATACCGATGATCCCGACTATTGTTAGTTGTATGCGTCTCAACTTTAGTTATATATATATATATATATTCTCATTATTGCAGTAATTACTTTTGTATTATTAATTCTTTTTCTCATTGTACTAATTATTTTATTTTAATTCTTGGTAGGTTTGTGACAGATATGGAGGGCGAGACCTCAGGCTCGCGAGGGAGGGGTCATGCGCTCCCACCTGTGGCTCTACGGAGGTCTTTGCTCGAGAGTATTTCCTCGCCTCCTCCTTCTACTGATGAGGTGCCCAGGGGGAGAGGTCGGAAGAAGACCGGGAGAGGCAAAGCAGGTGGTGGTCGCGGGAAAGGGAGACAGACACCTGTTGCTGCTTCCTCGCCGCCACCTCCGGCTGATTCACCAGAGCACTGCAGGGTGGATCCCTCCTCGGACACTCCGATCCACCAGCCTGAGGTGGAGGAGGAGACTACGTCCACCCGCACGACCTGGAGTCCCTGGCCGGACCAGCCGGAGCAGCACACGCCTGAGGGGGAGGCTGGTGCCGAGCTGGACACTACGGATGAGGAGGAGGTGGCTGAGGGTACCACCGTGTACCAGCGTGGGGGTACACGGCTCCCGTCCGTGCCGGTGACTCCCGCCCATAAGTGGTTGATTACGCCTGATGGAGAGACGTAAGTGCACTTATAATCTCTTCCGGTACCTTCTATACTTTTGTCTATCTGATGGCTTTGTCTTTTTATACTGCAGGGGTTGGATATACGACAATGGTGTCCGCAATCCCAACTCCATCCTTGGTGTGCTCGTCAGGGAGAACTTCCCGGGGCTGGTTCATTTGCCCGGACCTGATGAGGTTCCGCAGCCTGGACTCAAATGGGAGAACTATTGTGCTGCCCCGGCCCCGCCGGATACGACCATCAACGGGGTCGAATGCCACACCAGAGCCGACATGGTGATCAACGGCTTTTGGGTAATTTCTGCTTCACACAATAAAATCTTGACAATAACTAGTTGGTGCACTCATCAGTGTTGTCTCGTGCTATTGCAGGTCTACTACAAGGTCGATGAGTCCAAGGAGCAGGAGGCGGAGGACGTGATATTTGCAGAGGCCACGCGCCTCTTGCAGAACACAAGGCACGAGATGCGAGTGCAGGCGGTCCGTGACTACTACGCCAAGAAAGGGCGCAAGCGTAGCAAGAAGGACTGCCGCAAGAAGTTTCTGACCAGGGCCCAGTACATGAAGATAACCCTTCTTAAGTCTTGAATAGTTTGCTTGATTTGATTCCTATCTAGGCTACTTATTAGTTTCCTTGTTTACTAACTTAGGCGCCGCCGAGATGATGTGCGGACAAGATGGATTGTTGGGAGGTCATTGTGGACAACTGGTGCTCAGATGCCTGGTTGGCCGTCCACAACAATGCCAAGGACCGGCGCGCCCAAATGGTTGGTGTGCCACACCATCAAGGCAGCCGTAACTTAGCTGGTTACGGGCATAAATGGGTATGTGCAAATTCTTCTTTGCTTTGTCTTTTAGGCACCCACTTACTAATATCATGCTTTGCTTTGTCTTTTAGGCGGAGCATAATAAAACGGAGGTGCCTCAGGTGTTCGACATGTATGGCATGTCCCATACAGCGTCGTACAAGAAGGCCAAGGCGCTCTCAGAGTCGGATCTCGCCACTCCTTCGACTTTCACCAACATTTCCGCCTATAGTAAGCTCAAGGCTTATACTGAGGTGGCGAAGGAGAAGCACGGGGAGGCTTACACCGCGATTGGGAAGCCTATTGACCCGGAGCTGGTGACGATCTCTGGTGGCGGAAGGCGCCATGGCGCCATGGCCATTGGAGATAAGTTGATTAGGTGTGATAAGACTCTTCCTGAGATCAAGGCGCGCAAAACGAGTTCTTCTCCTGCTATAAGGACTCGTCCGCGGCCAGTCGACCTCGCTATCCAGGTTATCCATAAGGACTCTTGCATTCTTGTTTTCTCTCATCGAATATTACAATGCTAACTAGAGGAGTGGGGTTGCAGGAAGCTCTTGAGAAAGAGCGACAGAACACCCATCGGCTACTTGAGGAGAAGGAGCGGTTGGCAGAGGAGAAGGCAGCGGAGAGAGAGCGGCTGGCGGAGGAGAGGACGACGAAGGCTCTCGAGGAGGCCGCGGCACGACACGATGCATCGAACCGGGCCTTGTATGAGCTCTTCGTGGTAAGTCACTTGTTCATATTCACCCAAAGAATGCATGTTATAATTTTTGTTTATATTACTAACTAATATGATTGACTCATGAAAAAAAAATGTGCAGACTATGTGCGAGAAGACTGGTCAGGCCGCTCCACCGATGCCGATCATTTCTCCTGTGGGGACGGTGAGTATCTTTTGATGATCATGAATACCATATTGAGTGGCGTCGTGCTAACCTCTAGTTGATCTTTTCGTGCAACATAACTCTCGGGCTGCGTCCCATGACCCTTCTCCACCGTCAACATCGGCCAACCCGACGGATGCTTCTCAGCCACCTCAGCCTTGAGGGCTACACTCCGGTAAGTTGTGTTGTATATTTTTCTTTATAAATGCTTAGTTAGTTTGAAAATGCATATTTAGCTTCTGAAATATTATGAAATTCTTAAATATAGCTAAGTTTGCCTAATAATAGCATGATTAGCCAGATTTGCTCACAATATGATGAAGTTAGCTTGATTTGCTCACAAAATGCTAAAGTTACCTTAATTGGCTCAAAAAATGCTTAAGTTAGCTTCATTTGTTCAAAGTTGCCAAAGTTAGCTTAATTTGCTCACAAAATGGTAAAGTTAGCTTGATTTGCTCACAAGATGCTAAAGTTGGCTTGAATCGCTCACAAAATGCTAAAGTTAGCTTGATTCACTTAAAAAATTCTAAAGTTAGCTAAAGTGGCTCACAAAATGCTAAATCTAGCTTAATTGGCTCACAATATGCTAAAGTCAGCTTAATTCCTCAAAACACGCTAAATTTTCTTAAATTGCTCACAATATGCTAAAGTTAGTTTCATTGGCTCAAAATATGCTAATGTTTGCTTAATTGCTCACAAATGCTAAAGGTTAGCTTAATTTCTCAAAATATGCTCACAAATGCTCAAGGTTAGCTTAATTTCTCACAAATGCTAAAGAAAACAGAAGAAGAAGAAGAAGAACAAGGAGAGAAGAAAAACAAGGAGAAGATAGAAAAGAACTCTTCTCTGTTCTTCTTCTCTCCTCCTTGTTCTTCTTCTCTTTTCTTCTTCTTCTTGTCCTTCTCCTTCTCTTATTACTTATTCTTCTTGTCCTCCTTCTTCCGCTAACTTTCTTATTTTGATTTTGCAGATTTTCTTTATGAGGGTCGTGGATCGATGGGGTTGCTGTATTTTCACTTTCAATATAGCTTAGAAACAGTTTATTGTTGTTATGAACTGTTTGGAGACATTGTGTAATGAACTATGTATATATTGTTGTTATCCTTGTTTGGAAACAATGTGTTATCCTTGTTGGAGATTCATATGTTGTTTGATATGATGTGATGTGGTGTTAAAATGTGCTTCTGATTCTGCTGCTATATATATATATTGCTTTTTTTTCAAATGCAGGGATTAAAAGAAAAATAGAAAAAACAGAGACAATATAGGCTCTTTTGCCGTCCGCAGGCAGTCGGCAAAGATGTTTGCCGTCTGCTTGCAGTTGGCAAAGAGGACACGTGGCGCCCAGCTGTGCAATCTGGCAACAGATGGGTGACCATTTGGTCATTATGCCGTCTGCCTCCGGCAAGGCAGACGGCAAAGCTGGTTTGCCGTCTGTCAGTAGACGACATTAACGGCCTGACGGAGCCGGCCGGCCGATCATGATACCGTATGCCTCCGGCAAGGAAGACGGCAAAGTTGGGAGGTTTGCCGTCTGTCTGTAGACGGCAAATCCCGCCGTTAACGGCCTGACGGAGCCGGCTGGCAAAGGTTCGCCGTCACGCCCGCTCTGCCGTCTCCTTGCACAAAAGCGCACGGCAAAGGTAATTTGCCGTCCGTCGATGTCCGGCAGACGACAAAGCACCCCTTTGCCGAAGAAATAGCTGATGGGTGCTTTGTCGTGCGTGGGCGGACGGCAAAGTCCTTTGTCGTCCGCCATATAGGTGTTTGCCGTCCGCCGAGGCAGACGGCAAATAGGAAATAGGCTCCTGGTCCTCTTAGCGCATCGATTGGGCGACGGGAACGTCGTCCCCGTGGATGCAACCGCATCGGGTGGTCGCCGGCGACCTCCCGCCGGCGAGGCTGACGTGGGAGATTAGCTTAAGTGCTAATCCCCCCCCAGCAGACACTGACCGTGGGCCCAGGCCCCCCTAATCCTCTTTGCTTAATTAAATTAAACCGGGTTAATTAACCCAGTCAATGACAAGCCGGAACCACACGTCAGATCCTCCCCCACGTCATCTTGATGTCATGCTGACGCAATAAAAGCTTTTCTAATTAAAAAGAATTCCAAAAAAGTCAAAAAATGAATTAAGCTTTAGAAATTCATAACTAATTCATATTAACTCCAAATTGGGCATATAATATATGTAAAATTCATGGCCATCCCCTGTTATGTCTATCTGAAATTAAAGATGCCTGGCCCGCACGGCGTGATCACTGTCTCGGGAGACTACAAGCAAGCCGAAGAGCTTCTGCAAAAGGGGTCCCTGATAGCTGACCAGCAAATGGCTGAGGTCGAGCTGGCCGAGTACAAGAAATCTGCTGACCCGTCCGAGTTACTGCAGCCAAAGAAGACATCGTCATTTGAGTCAGCCGGAGAGACCAAGAGGGTGCAGATACATCCCACAGATAAAGAGAAATACACCAATATTGCCACCGATCTGGACCCCCAATAGGAACTCGAGCTCGTCAACTTCCTCCGTGAGAATTGGGACATCTTCGCATGGAAGCCTGCCGATATGCCTGGAGTCCCAAGGGAGTTGGCCGAGCACAAGTTACACGTGGATCCAAAAGCAAGACCGATGAAAGAGTCCCTCCGACGGTTTTCCTCTGAAAAAAGGAAGATCATCGGATAGGAAATAGCTAGATTATTAGCTGCCGGATTCATTAAGAAAATCTTCCACTCCGAGTGGTTAGAAAATCCTGTAATGGTTCCGAAGAAAGATAAATCTTGGAGAACTTGTGTTGATTTTCGTCATATCAATAAAGTTTGTCCAAAAGACCATTTCCCTCTTCCTCGCATTGACCAGATTGTGGACTCCACATCAGGTTGCGAGAGATTATGTTTCCTCGATGCAAACTCGGGTTACCATCTGATCCGACTATACGAACGAGACGAGCTCAAAACAGCATTCATAACCCCATTCGGATGTTTTTGTTATATCATGATGCCATTCGGACTGAGATACGTAGGCGCCACGTACCAGCACATGATGAAGAATTGTCTGATCTGGCAGATCGGCAGAAATGTGGAGGTCTATGTGGATGACATTGTGATCAAGTCGGCTAAAGGAAGTAGTTTACTAGCCGACCTAGCCAAAACTTTTCAGAGCCTCCGAGCCTACAGGATCAGGCTCAATCCTGAAAAATGCGTTTTTGGCGTGCCAGCAGGGAAGCTACTTGGATTCATGGTCTCCGAGCGAGGGATAGAAGCCAACCCGGAAAAAATTGCGGCAATTCAAAACATGAAGCCTCCCAAGCAGCTCCGAGGCGTCCAAAAAATTACAGGTTGTCTCGCAGCACTCAGTCGGTTCATCTCCAGATTAGGATGTTTCCATCCAGATCCGGGGACGAAGCACATATCGGTCCCACCGCGACATATGACAACATTACAGATACAAGGATACAACATCTCATACAATCGGAATATAACTGCCTTAATACAATACAACAGCGGAAGATACATGTCTGGGTACAGACTACAAGCAAATGCCTAGTGGCAAAGAGAAAACATCGATCCCCATAACCACACGGGTCCAGGCCCTCCGCCGGGATCCGCCTAACTAGTCGTCGTCGAGTCTCCACGTGAAATGTCGATCACCACACGGGTCCAGGCCCTCCGCCCTTGGCCGGAGGCGGCGGCTGCAGCCGTGGAGGGCTCGGGCGGCGGCTCGGGAGGAGAGAGGAGGTGGGAGGTGGAGGCTGGGTGACGTGGAAAATCCCAGGCCCTCCGATCGTGAAATTTGACGGCCTGAAAATTTTTGGATCTAGGGTTACGAAAATTGGGGCAGAAATGGGAAGATCGGGGGCTGCAGGTGCTTAGGGAAAACCCTAAGTGGTGGGGTGGTCTATTTGTAGCCAGGTGGCTGGCAGTTTGCAAAAACATCTCCGGTTTCTCTCTCGCGCGCGTGGTGCTCATGTTTTTGACTGCCGGGGGTCCGCAGTACCTCCGATTCGGGTAAAACTTCAAACTTTGCGATCAGCGCGTCGAGCCGGAGGCGTTCACCTCACGCAGGAACCGTTCCAAAAACACTTTCCGGCGCGCTATAAAAATAACCCGTTAATTATTAAACGGGGTTTTTGTTCCGTTGGCTGCGGCTGGTCTCGTGCTTTTTTCGCGACGGTGATCGGGTGAAACCCGGTGTCGCAAAGGTCGAGTGTCAGGGTGGAAAAGGTCGGTCTCCGTCCGATACGGGATAAGAGGGGAAAAAATAATCGCCGATCGATAAATCGGGGATGCAAACACCACAAACAAATCAGGCAAGCAAACAATTCACACCAAAAACAAAATTTCAAATTTTTGTGAAAACTGGGCTGTTACAGTACAACACCACCAACAAGGGATGTCGTCCCGAGATCCAGGACGATCCGGGGGAGAGGGGGGAGAGAAAATATTCGACGATCTTCAACACCACCAACAAGGGACTCTGCTCCATGTCGACGTCGAACTTCGGTTGAGATAAATTTCTGCAGAAAGACGACATCGTCGGAAAAACGAAACCGTCAGTTTCAAGAGGAAGAACGACAGTTAAAACCTGGTCAAAGGGATAGTTCTTTTCGACGCAAGTCGTGAAAACACTGGGCAAAAGGATGGATGGCAACGGGTGACCAAGATGTAAACCAGAGTTGGAATATCTAAAGGTACTACATGATTTCCCAACCTGAGCTCGGAATCGAGACAATACGCTGCAAGCAAGGCATTGTAACGGCTCCGAACTCCACACACTCGAGATCCTAGAGTTTTGAAGGGGATAAGATAAGAATTTAAAACACTTATGACACTTGTCCTGACCAGAGCAAGGGTAAGGAGTAAAAAGATTCCTACTCTCCGATAACTTACTTAATAACTACAAAATAATTTTTGTCTAGACTCGACTTCGGCCAGAGAAGGGATCCTACGGTCGGTAAGGCTCTAATACTAAGTTGTAAGGCCCGATATGCGGTACTGTTCCAGATCTAGATGTTTCCATCCAGATCCGGGGACGAAGTACATATCGGTCCCACCGCGACATATGACATAGTCATATGCCCCGGATTTCCAACATGATATCACAACATTACAGATACAAGAATACAACATCTCATACAATCGGCATACAACTGCCTTAATACAATACAACAGCGGAAGATACATGTCTGGGTACAGACTACAAGAAAATTCCTAGTGGCAAAGAGAAAACATCGATCCCCATAATCACACGGGTCCAGGCCCTCCGCCGGGATCCGCCTAACTAGTCGTCGTCGAGTCTCCACGTGAAACGTCGATCAAGAACCCTGAAAAGAGTTTGGGGGTAGTATCATGAGTACAGAGGTACTCAGGATCCAATTGTAGTGGTCATCTGACCCAGCAAGGACTTCATCACTCGTCATTCTAGGACAACTAGTAGTTTACGATAAGGAAGGGGTAAGTGGTGAGGTTGCTGCCGCACTAGCATTTATGAAGTGGCTAATGATCTAGGGAGTAAGGTAAGAAGACAAGCATTCGATGATGAATCGCCTCCAACCAGTCTTGCTATCAACTACTACGCAAACATAACACCTATCCTATCCTTGTCCTCCTCTTTGCATCCCGACGAAGAAGAAGAAATCAAGGCACACACACACGCTGATCAAGTTATATTAAGATTATCTCAGCTGTTGTTGTCTATGAACAAGGAGTAGGTCTCAAGTCGTCCATAACCGTGGACACGGCTTCTCGAAAAGATTTAACCCTGCAGGGGTGTACCAACTGCCCATTACGAGGCTCCGCACGCACGCCCATCTCTCTCAGTTGCTACCCATCACAGGAAACCATTTTATGATTTAGTTCCAAGAGATCCAAAACGAAAAGTCCCTCTAACTAATAACGAACAAATCCGGGTGGCCCCCGGTGAGTCGACACCCAATTCAAAAGCCGGCTGCGCTCTCGAATCGGCCTCTACCGTCAGGATGAGGTCGGGTTAGTTTCCCAAACAGATGTGGACAACCCCCTAGCTCCCTGGGGTGGACGAACATGAGAAACCATGTCTCCGTTGGCCCGGGTTGTGTGAAAACTACTGGCGTACGCCCAACACACACACGGTTTCAAAAGGTAAAATCAGCTTGGGCCACCACTAGAAATGCTTTAAGCTAGGTAGGTAAGAAAAGGGGACCCCATAAAAGCCCACACGCGGTTAGGCACGCTCAGTCTTAAAACCAATACCCGGAACTCGGGTCCTAGGTGACTCGAATGGAACAAAGCGTCGGGGCGGGATAGCCTAGACCTTCCATCCTTCGTCGAATATAGTAAACATTATAATAATCATATCATCAACAAAAATATAATAAGGTGATACCCCAACCCAAAGAGTAACAGGGTAACATCGTAGCATCCTAAGCATGCATACTAAGTAGGGGCTGAGCAACGAGCAATAGTAACATAGCAGTACAAGGTTTGCTGAGAGGGGACATGGATGTATTGGTTTAAAAAGAGGTTGTAAACATGTGGTAGGATCAAATATCAAACCTAACCTAGACTAGCATGCAAACCGCTGGTTGAAATAGAATGGATCATAAGTAATGTATATTCCTTGCCTGTTGATAAGTCGGGTTCCGAAGGTGTAGTTGATCGCAAGCTCGCATCGTCTCCGAGAGGTACCCGCGGAAGCACACAAGATGGTAAACACTGGAAAGCAACCAACGAGCAAGCACTCTATTACTACGAGGAAAACACGAGCAAGCATCAACAAGAAGGAAACACGAGACATCGCACCTACCGTCGAGATCGGCTACTAACAAATTAAGTGGAGTACTCGTCACACACGACGATACACACATTTACGATGGTTCAAGTTGTTTAGCTACAGGTGATCAACCAACGGTTATTAACATGGCAACTCAAGCAAGCATGGCATAGCACACAAACATGTCAAGAGGTGAAGCACAAAGTAAACTATCTATGCTAGTCAATTTAAGTGAGGCACAATCCTAAACATGGCATAACACTAAGTGCCGCACGATGATTAAAACATTTGGTACTGTTCTGTCCTAAACCATATTTTAGGTTGTTTAACAATAGAAAACAATAGCATCAACACAAAGTACACGAAAAACTAATCAAGTTACATATAAAGAACACCCCAAACGGAGTTACGGTTATAAAGATACAAGTAAAACAAGTTACGGGCACAAACTGCCAACATCACGAAGCACACTTTAGAGCAATGCATAAACAGGTTAATGAATGAAAACATGCTCACAACTGATATGAAACTAAAGTAGACATGGCAGGTAAGGCATGGCAAAAGGAATCATGCAAATAGGCATCATAGAACAAAAGATATTAAGCATGCAACATGGCATCGCAAAAACAGAGGTGGCTGTGAACAACAGCAGAATAGCAACTTTGGAGCTAAACAACTATTTGACCAGCAAGCATATCATGGAAAATCAATACATATAATGAAATTAGACATGATGCTTAACAATATGCAATTGGAATCACTCAATTCCGATAAACGGTCGCGACACACTCGTCGACCGAAGTTGCAACAAAATAACAGTTTTCTGCACAGCAGCACATTAACATCAGGATCACCACTTTGGAGCAAGATTTAATATAGCTAAAGCATCCAAACATGACAAGTTAAAGTATGGAAATGAAGTACACATGATGCTTAACACATGGGAGAAAGAATCAATGAAATAGGCCTCATGGATGAGTCACAATCATCATGCAAAGTTGCAACAAAATATAAGCAGCAGCACTTAACAGGAATTAGTAGCAGTTTAACGGCCTGATGCCCACTTCAACACACAATTACATAATCAAGACGACCTCAAACGGAAAAACTTTCTACATACGAATGCTAGAGCACGCAAAACTGAGTAACTTTCGTTTTGGGGGCATGTTCATCGGAGCTACGGATCACTCGCAAACTTAAGCGCAAAACTGAAACAGCACACAGTAATTCCAGGGACTTAGAAAAAAAATCACAGGTTGCTGGAAAAAAAACAGAGATAATAAAAAATAAATAAATAAAGGGAAGGGGGCGGCCTGGCTCAACCATGGGCCGAGGCCCACTGGCCTGGGGAGGCCTGGCGCTGGGGCCTGTTGGATGGGCCTCTTGGGGCTGCTGGGCCGGCCGGCCTGGCTGGCCCACGCGGAGGCGAGCGGGCGCTCGGGACCGGCCTCGATCCCGTCGGGAAGGACGGCGGCACCGGCACGGCTGGTTTGCCGGCCACCGGCGAGGGGAGGCGGCGCTTGTGGCGGCTGCAGGGGGCTTGGCGCGGCGGCGGCGGCCGGATCCGGGAGCTAGGGAGGCCGGCGACGTGCTCCAGGAGGTGGCGGCTTCTGGCTGAGGCCATGGCGCGTGGCTTCGGTGCAGGGTCTCCGGCGACCTGCGGTGTAGAGACGAGAGGATGAGAGGGAGAGGAGAGGCGAAGAGGAGAGCACGAGGGAGGAGGGGAGCCGCGGTGGAGGCCTGCTGTCGGCGGCGGCTCCTTGGACGGAGGCGGCGGCTGCAGCCGTGGAGGGCTCGGGCGGCGGCTCGGGAGGAGAGAGGAGGTGGGAGGTGGAGGCTAGGTGACGTGGACGATCCCAGGCCCTCCGATCGTGAAATCCGACGGCCTGATAAATTCTGGATCGAGGGTTACGAAAATTGGGGCAGAAATGGGCAGATCTGGGGCTGCAGGTGCTTAGGGAAAACCCTAAGTGGTGGGGTGGTCTATTTGTAGCCCAGGTGGCTGGCAGTTTGCAAAAACATCTCCGGTTTCTCTCTCGCGCGCGCGGCGCTCACGTTTCTGACTGCCGGGGGTCCGCCGTACCTCCGATTCGGGTAAAACTTCAAACTCCGCGATCAGCGCGTCGAGGCGGAGGCGTTCACCTCGCGTTGGAACCGTTCCGAAAACACTTTTCGGCGCGCTATAAAAATAACCCGTTTAATTATTAAACGGTGTTTTCGTTCCGTTGGTTGCGGCTGGTTTCGTGCGGTTTTCGCGACGGTGATCGGGTGAAACCCGGTGTCGCAAAGGTCGAGTGTCAGGGTGGCAAGGGTCGGTCTCCGTCCGATACGAGATCACAGGGGAAAAAATAATCACCGATCGATAAATCGGGGATGCAAACACCGCAAACAAATCAGGCAATCAAACAATTCACACCGAAAACAAAATTTTAAATTTTTGTGAAAACTGGGCTGTTACACTTACCTCTCTACCAACTGCTGAAAAAATCGCCGAATTTCGTCTGGACGGAGGAAGCTCAAATGGCGTTTGAAGAACTCAAAAAGCAAGTGTCAACTCGGCTAGTCCTGGCAGCGCCCCAAGAAAAAGAACCGCTCTTGTTATACATTGCAGCCACCAGCCGAGTTGTCAGCGTAGCCATAGTGGTGGAAAGGGAGGAAGAAGGGAAGTCACAAAAGGTACAAAGACCGGTGTACTACATCTCCGAAGTCCTCACACCATCCAAGCAGAGATATCCCCAGTACCAGAAGCTGGCAATGGGAATTTACATGGCATCACAGAAGCTCGCACATTACTTCCAGGATCATTCCATCAAAGTGGTTTCTGAAGCTCCCCTGGCAGAAATTATGAATAACAGATTCTCAACAGGCAGAATAGCAAAATGGAGTCTGGTCCTACTGCCCTTTGACCTTAGTTACCAAGGTAAAAAATCAATCATGTCTCAAGCACTGGTGGATTTCCTGGCCGAGTGGATTGAGGTCCAACATCCCCCACAGCCAATACCAGAGCATTGGACAATGTTCTTTGATGGATCCAAGATGCTACAGGGCGCAGGGGCAGGGGTGGTACTAGTCTCACCAAGAAATGGCGAGATGAGATACGTCCTCCAAATCCATTTCCCAGCAAAAAATAACGAAGCCGAGTATGAGGCCCTCTTGTAAGGCATGCAAATGGCCATTTCACTCGGAATCAGGAGACTTATGATATTCAGACCTAGTAATCAACCAAGTAATGAAAGAGTGGGACATCAGAAGTCCAACCATGACAACCTACTGTGTGATAGTGAGAAAATTGGAGAAAAAATTTGATGGGCTGGAACTCCATCACATTCCAAGGGCTAAGAACCAGGCAGCAGATGACCTAGCGAAATTGGGTTCTACTCGGGGTCAGATCCCGCCAGGGATTTATTTGGAGCACTTGCATTCCCCAACAGTCAAGGAGGACCCTTTCCTAGAAGCCGGTCCAGATATGCTGCCTGACAAGAACATCCCCAACAAAGAAGATATACCCGCAGTAGTGGATATGGTTTTTGATGTGGAGGTTATCCCCCCCGAGTGGACACTTCCAATCCTGGCCTATCTGCCAAAACAGAAGTTGCCCGACGACGAGATAGAAGCCAAGAAGATCATCCGAAAATCCAAGTCCTACTCGGTGATCAATGGGGAGCTGTACAGGAACAACATCACTCATGTCCCCCAGCGATGCATCTCCGAGGAAGAAGGCCGCTGCATACTACAAGAAATCCACTCGGGAGATTGTGGCCATCATGCCTCAAGTCGAATGTTTCTTCTGGCCCGACGCCCTCAGCGATGCTCGGTACATCGTGGACCACTGCGAAGGCTGTCAGTTTTAGGCCAACCAGCCCCGCAAACTAGATTCCGAGCTGAAGACAATCCCCCTAGCCTGGAAATTTGCAGTATGGGGACTAGATATGATCGGACCAATCCGAACGGGAAAGCACGGCTTCACCCACATTTTGGTCGCCGTAGACAAGTTTAAAAAATGGATAGAAGCAAAACCAATCAAGACCCAAGACTCCGCCACAGCAGTCAGCTTTATTCAAGGCATCATACATCGGTTTGGTGCCCCGCATGACATCATCACTGATAATGGATCGAACTTCAACTCGGCTGAATTCAAGAAATTCTGTTGGTCTAAGGGAATTCAAGTCAACTTCGCCTCAGTCGCACACCCACAGTCCAACGGCCATGTCGAATGAGCCAACAGACTAATACTCAAAGGAATCAAGCCTCGGCTACTTCGGGAACTAAAGGAAGCAACGGGCGCCTGGGTTGATGAACTCCCTTCAGTCCTGTGGGGATTGCGTACAACTCCCAATCGCTCAACTCGGTCAACTCCCTTCTTCCTCGTCTACGGTTCATAAGCAGTCCTTCCGAGTGACCTCAATTACAATGTCCCCCGTATAAGCCAGTACACAGAAGCCGAAGCTGAAGAAGCACGACAAGACGACGTTGATCTCTTGGAAAAAGAACGAAATTTAGCTCTCACCCGCTCGACGTTTTATCAGCAAGACCTTCGCCGATACCATGACCGACACGTCCGATCTCGCTCCTTCCAAAAGGGAGACATGGTACTTCGCATCAAGAAAACTTCGGACCACAAACTAGCTCCCGCATGGGAAGGCCCATTTATCATCTCCAGAGTACTGCACAATGGGGCCTGTCACCTGTACAATGTAACTAATAAGATAGAAGAGCCTCATGCATGGAACTCCCAGTTACTGCCCCGCTTCTATGCATGAGCACGCTTGTAAGATCTCAATAAATACTACTTCGTACGCATAGTGCGTCTTGCTTAATTTGTTTTCATAACTCCCTATCAGGTTTTTTATCCGAGATGCGCGCCGCTCGGACGAGAACTTTGAAAACTTATGTTAAGTGTTCACCAATGCCCCAAAGGCTTGAGGAAACACAACATCATATGCATTGAGGATCTTGTATACAAGATCATCAATAGAAAAAAAATTCTAAGTACTTTCAAGTCTCAGGAGACTTGGGGGCTGCTTAAAGCTAGAAAAACAGGTTTTCTTCCGAGCTGTGCGCAGCTCGGATGAAAACTATCAAACAGGTTTTCTTCCGACCTGTGCGCAGCTCAAACGAAAACTATCAATCAGGTTTTCCATCCGAACTGCGAACAGCTCGGACGAGAACTTAGAAAACTTATGTTAAGTGCTCACCAACGGCCCAAAGGCTTGAGGAAGCACAACATCATCTGCATTGAGGATCTTGTATACAAGATCATCAATAGAAAAAAAATTCTAAGTACTTCCAAGTCACAGGAGACTTGGGGGCTGCCTAAATCTTTAAAAACAGGTTTTATTCCGAGTTGTGCGCAGCTCGGACGAAAACTATCAATCAGGTTTTCCATCCGAACTACGAACAGCTAGGACGAGAACTTAGAAAACTTATGTTAAGTGCTCACCAACGCCCCACAGGCTTGGAGAAGCACAACATCATCTGCATTGAGGATCTCGTATACAAGATCATCAATAGAAAAAAAATTCTAAGTACTTTCAAGTCTCAGGAGACTTGGGGGGCTGCATAAAGCTATAAAAACAGGTTTTCTTCCGAGCTGTGCGCAGCTCGGACGAAAACTATCAATTAGGTTTTCCATTCGAACTGCGAACAGCTCGGACGAGAACTTAGAAAACTTATGTTAAGTATTCACCAACGCCCCACAGGCTTGGAGAAGCAAAACATCATGTGCATTGAGGATCTTGTATACAAGATCATCAATAGATTTTTTTCTTTCTAAGTACTTCCAAGTCTCAGGAGACTTGGGGACTGCTTAAAGCTATAAAAACAGGTTTTCTTCCGAGCTGTGCGCAGATCAGACGAAAACTATCAATTAGGTTTTCCATCTGAACTGCGAACAGCTCAGACGAGAACTTAGAAAACTTATGTTAAGTGCTCACCAACGCCCCACAGGCTTGGAGAAGCACAACATCATCTTCATTGAGGATCTCGTATACAAGATCATCAATAGAATTTTTTTTCTAAGTACTTTCAAGTCTCAGGAGACGTGGGGGCTGCTTAAAGCTATAAAAACATGTTTTCTTCCGAGCTGTGCGCAGCTCGGAGGAAAACTATCAATCAGGTTTTCCATCCGAACTGCGAAAAGCTCGGACGAGAACTTAGAAAACTTATGTTAAGTGTTCACCAACGCCCACAGGCTTGGAGAAGCACAACATCATCTGCATTAGGGATCTTGTATACAAGATCATCAATAGAAAAAAAAATTAAGTACTTCCAAGTCTTAGGAGACATTGGGGCTACTTAAAGCTATAAAAACAGGTTTTCTTCCGAGTTGTGCGCAGCTCGGACGAAAACTATCAATTAGGTTTTCCAACCGAACTGCAAAGAACTCGGACGAGAACTTAGAAAATTTATGTTAAGTGCTCACCAACACCCCACAGGCTTGGGGAAGTACAGCATCACCTGCATTGAGGATCTTGTATACAAGATCATCAATAAAAAAAATTCGAAGTACTTTCAAGTCTCAGGGGACTTGGGGGCTGCTTAAAGTGATAAAAACAGGTTCTCTTCCGAACTATGCGCAGCCTGAATGAAAACTTAGAAACTTCATACAAAAAGAAAAGCAAGCATCGGAAGATTTATTCGTTTCCCACAAATAAACAGAATACCAGTTCATCAACCAAATGAAGGAGTGTCATGACACAACCACACAGTGAAACTTATTACAGATCCACTCGGCATCTCGAGGCAAATCCCAAACCAGTGTTGTTTACAACACTTCACTCATTCCTCGCCCCCCTCGTCCGACTCACTGGTGTGACGCCCCCAAAATCAGACCGTGTACAGTAATCATACACACAGGGTACACGACTGAGATTAGGGTGCCACGGTGATAATATCACAGCACAACACTAAACACAAAAGGATAAACAAATATATTACAATAGAGGGGGTCACGCGGACCCGAATATATAAGTCATACAAGCCATAATATCTGAGTACAGACATAGTTAGTCAAGTTTTTCCTTAAGAAGGCTAGCACAAATCACATCAGAGATGCAGAACGAAAAGGTGAGGCCTCCTGCCTGGGATCCACAGAACTACTCCTGGTCAACGGGGAACTCGACGTCGTAGTAGGCGCCTCCGGGGTACTCCTGCTCCTGGGCTCCAACGTCGGCTGCAGCGGCCGATCAGGCAAAACAGTAAAAGAAATAAAGCAGGTGAGTATCTAGTATACCCGCTAGTCTTACGTCCGCTACTAAGCATTATGCATGGTATCAACGGAATGAAGAGGCTGTATATAGTGGACTGAAGACAGAAATTCAGAGCAAGGGTAAGAAGCTAGGCCTATCGAAGACTAGCATCTTCCGACGGTGTCTTGCAGCATGAGGTAAGAATCAACCAACAGTTTATATAAAACATAAAGTAACAATGAAGCAGAAGTTGCTGCAACATTGTATAATAATAAGTTGTAATAATTAACAATGCCTCCGAGTTCACCTCCTCGACATCCCCGCGAGGAAGAGAACCCGGAACCATACAGTTTAATAATAATAGTTTCTAGTGGTAAGATCCAGCTTCTACATAAAGCGTCCTGTTACCGTGGACACGGCTATCGATAGATCAATCTTCCCTGCCGGGGTGCACTTGTGTTACGCTACACGCACGGATCTCCAGGGTGGCGGGAACCTTGTTAGGGAACGCTCGACCGAGGCTATCCGACACTTCCTAGCCCATCTTTCAAACTCAACAGAGATGTCATCCGCCGGTCTAAATCCTAAGGAAGCCGGGCCTTGGACCCCAACCCAAACGTACTCCTGCACGGTGCGTGCCTGGCCGGTGAAGTTAAATCAAAGCAAATACAAATCACACTGCCGCGGCAAATAAGACAACACCTCTTCCCGGCAATCAGCCCGCGGTACTGCTGACGTCTGAAGAGTCCTCGGACGACACTAAGAAGCGAAGGAGCCCATAACTCGTAGTTCCCACGGGTAGGTAGTGCGTACATGGCATATAGCCAATTCAAGACATTCACTGAACCATTTAGCATTTTAATTAACCTGCGTGACAACCGTTATCGTTGCCTCGACTTAACTGACCCGCGGACAACGACAGCAGCCAGGACCACCAGTACATCGGTGCCTGCCCTGTCGTCCCACCAAGTCACTGCGGTTACCAACAAGGTGAACCGTCTCCTTACCTTGTCTCGCGTGTGCTCCTGGAGGAGCTCGACTTTCGTGGTTTGGTAACTCTCGCGGCCAACGATCAGGGGCCAAGCACACCGGTACACTGGTCGTACCCTCCCTGTTGTCCCGTCGCAATACCACTCGCGGGCACCGTTGGGTCGCCCGACTTCTTACTTGAAGGACAACCGTTATTCAGGACCCTAAGGCGGTAAGACAAAGTTAGCCTCGAGTGGAGTACAAGGATTACTCCTTGATAGCTCACACTTGAGGTGACTAGGCATAACCCAGATAGGGGCCTTAGACGGTGTCTGCATTGTACCGTACCTGTGCAGTTATAATATTTATATCCGGTGTCTGCATCTAATCCTAGCTAACAATGCGCAGGGCTCACTGCTGAATAATGCATAATAATAATAATAGGCAGCATAGGATAAAGGAAGGTACATCAAGGGGCGACAAAATTCAAGCCATGCAATTGAATAGGATTGTAATCGTAGCAGCAGCAGTAACAATGCCTAGTGCAAGAAATGTACGGAAAGATAGGCGATATCTGGGGAAGAGAATGGCTCTGCTTGCCTGCAAGCTCGACGGTAGTAGTAGGGTCGTCGACGACGTAGTCGTACTCAGCAGCGGTGTAGTCGACGGCAGCAGCGGGGTCTACCGGAGATTAAGGGGGGAAGAAACAGTAAATACACAGCAAGCATATACAAATAGATGCATGACATGATAGATGAAATGTTAACGGTATTCTAACGCAGTGCAATGCACGTTGCTCGGAGCGGGACTTCACCTGGGGATGAACTACCGGCTCCGGATGATTACCGAACAGGGTGACCGGAGGGGAAGGATCAAGCCGGAGGTGTCGTGGTTACCGGACAAACATAAGGGGGGTGTATCCGTGTTAGTTGAACCATTCCGGACAACTTTCGTGTTCGGAATAAATTCATCCGGGCACTCTAACAGTACCGGACAATTTATCGGACAATCGGTCCGGAGGGGGAATGTTCGATGTTCGTAGTGTTAGAGGGGTGTGGTAGACATACGGATGGCGTATTTGTATTTGTTATATTTTTCTGATCAACTTTCATGTATAATGTTTTTGAATCTGAGTTACGGTTTAAAAGTTATTGAATTTCAAAGTTTAAATCAATTTAAATGATTTTCTGGAAATCTTTTATTATTTATTCAACATTATCCAAAACATTATCCACAACATTATCCAGAACAGTGCTGACATGTGGGACCCACATGTCAGCCTCTGTTATTTATAAATCATTTAACTAAATTAGAAAATGCCTCTGGACCCACATGTCAGTGACTCAATTTTAATTATTGGATTAATCTAAATCATTAAGTTAATTATTTTACAGGGTGACCCACCTGTCAGTGACTGGAGTTGCCCAGTCAGCACGGTTGACTGGTCAACCCAGTCAACTGGGACCAAGGGGGCCACTGACAATGACCCAGGGGTTGCCCCCAGGTGTGCCACGTCGGAGGCTGCCGGCGGCGAGTCTCCGGCGAGCCCAGCACGGCGGAGGCCACGGGAGGGGCGTCGGAAACGGGCTAGGGGGCACCATTCGTTGCGGGGTTTGATGCATTCGAACGGGAGGACAACGCTGCGTCGATTCCAGGTGGTGGCGACGTCGGGGGTGGCCGGAAAATGTGCCGGCGACGAGGTCAGTCGGCGGCGTCGCACGGGTGAAGTGGTCGACGAAAAAAGCGGGAGGGGGCGTGGCGGGTACCATTCGACGGGGACGACCACGGGGAGGAGTTTGGTGGCGGTGCGGTGGCTTGGGGTGGACGCTTACGAGCTCGAGCTCAACAATGGCGGAGGGGGGTTCTCGGGCTCCCATGGCACTTTGGTACAGGCGAGGGAATTGATTGCTCTACGGGGTGGGATCGACCCTATGGTCCATGGGGAGCACGCGGGTGTCATTTGCGTGAGCTGGGACGGACCAGGCCGACGGCTACGACGACGAACCACGGCGGCCGGAGCGAGCTCAAGGGGGAAAAAGGCTACGGCGTTATCGGGACTCATCGGGCGGTTGGGGGTGGTGAGGGTGCTCACCACGAACGCGTCGGGGTTGGCAGCGGGCTCGGGGACGTCGTGGTGGCGCCGGATTTCCTCTGCGATGTCGCGGCGTCCAGAGTTGGGGAAGGTGACCGTGTGCTCGGGGTGGAGGCTCCCGCCTCGATTCCTTGCGCTCGGAGACGAGGACGACGACGAGGGACACGCTGGACACGGCGGGGTGGCGACGCCAGCTCACTGGCCGCGTGAGCTCACTGCCATGGCGACGGCGGCGCTCGGGAAACTTTCCCCGAAGCATGAGAGAGGAGGAGGAGGGGAATGGAGGTGCGGGGGTGTCCAGGAGGTCGGGGGCTTCGTCCTTATCGCGACCGCGGCGGCAGGGAGCAGGTGAAGTGCGGGGCCGGCCTGGCAGCGGCGTGCCCACGGCGGGCTGCCGTACAGGGCAGGTGGGGGGGTGGTTGGAGGAAGAAGACAAGGTGAGGTGGGCTGGGCTGAGGTGGGCTTCGCCCCAGGCGACATTTAGCGCTTTCCTATTTGTTTAGTTTTTTGTTTACTCTATTACTTTTCTGTAATTGATTTATTAACCGTAGCATTTTTGTAAAATATTATTCGTGTTTGTAAATTAGGTTTACATATTACTGAGGAGCCACAAAAGTTTTTGCAGCAAAATAAATTCATTAGGTATTTCTTTTAAATATTAAATGCCCAAAGTAGGGGTTTTAACCCACTGTTTGAATTGTTTGGAATTTTCTGCAACTCCAAAAATTACCAAAGTTGGTCCAACATGATTATAATGATTTTAGGCAATTTACAAAAATAGTTCCATGATTTTTGGAACAACTTTATTTGAGCACTTTTGTTTTAATTCCCATTTAAAGTAGTTTCAACTAGGGTTTGGTTTGTTAGATGAGCAAGGTGGATTTGGCTTTGGGTTTTAATCCCAAGGGCTCAAGCACATGGTGCATGGAGGGTTGATCAACCACAACAAGGTTTGATCATTAGCATCACAAAGTTTTATCAAGGACAAGGGAGATCAATCAGTGATAATCCCCCACTACAAGGATTCTCGTCCCGAGAATTTAAGTGGTAGCGAGGAAAAGATCGGGGTATTTATCGCGAAGGCGATCTTCGTGTTCCCAAGTGGCTTCATCTTCAGAATGATTCGACCACTGGACCTTGAGGAAATTGACGGTCTTGTTACGGGTTGGACGTTCAGACTGATCGAGAATGCGGCTCGGATGTTCCTGATAAGTCAAGTCTTGTTGCAGCTCGATCATATCATGCTCCACTTCGCGGATAGGATCCTTGAAGCAGTGACGGAGTTGCGACACGTGGAAGACATCGTGGACTTGGGAGAGGTTCGGCGGCAATTCCAACCGGTATGCCACGGGTCCAATCCTGGAAAGGATACAGAACGGGCCAATGTAGCGAGGAGATAACTTGCCTTTGATCCCGAAGCGGTGAGTGCCCCTCATGGGAGTGACACGGAGGTAAGCGTATTCACCAGGTTGATACTCCATTTCTTTGTGCTTGCGGTCATAGTTGCTTTTCTGGCGGGACTGAGCGGCCTTCAAGTGTTCACGGATAACGCGAACCTGATCTTCAGCATGCTGTATAATGTCCGGGCCAACGGGAGTTCGTTCCCCAGTTTCGGACCAATTCAGAGGGGTTCGACACTTACGTCCATAAAGAACTTCAAAGGGGTCCATCTTCAGACTAGCTTGATAGCTATTGTTATACGAGAATTCTACAAATGGAAGAGATTCCTCCCATTTCTTACCGAATGAGATGAAAAAAGCTCGAAGCATATCTTCAAGCACTTGATTAACTCGTTCGACTTGTCCTTGCGACTTGGGGTGATAAGCGGTGCTGAAATTTAGATGAGTTCCCATAGCTTCTTGGAAACTATCCCAAAATCTTGAGGTGAAAATTCTGCCACGGTCCGAACTGATCTCCAGCGGAATACCATGGAGGGACACAATTCTGGAAACATACAAGTCTGCTAACTGACTAGCAGAGATCGTCTCCTTGACTGGCAGAAAGTGGGCAACCTTGGAGAATCGGTCGATGACGACAAAGATGGCATCATGACCTTTCTGTGATCGGGGAAAACCGGTGACGAAGTCCATCTCGATCTTGTCCCACTTCCATTCAGGAATAGAGAGTGGTTGTAGAGTTCCAGCAGGTCTTTGATGTTGTGCCTTGACGCGGCGGCAAACGTCACATTCAGAAACTTATCGGGCAATGTCTTGCTTCATGTTAGGCCACGAGAATTGCTGACGAATGTCTTGGTACATCTTGGTGCTTCCAGGATGAATGGACAACGGGGTATCGTGAGCCGCTCTCATGACCTTCGGGGTCATATCCAGGTTCTCATGCCTGCCCTTGCTGTGAGTAACCACTAAACGGTTCTGGTAGTACGCCGCACCTTTGCAATCAACGGTGAAGGGTGAGGGTCTCCCATTGGCGATATCGCGCTTAATCTTGTGTACGAAATCATCATAAAACTGTATACCCTTGACGGATTTGACGAGATCCGGTTCGATGACTAGGTTATTCGCATAACCTTGAGGAACAATCTCGAGATTCAACTTGCGAAACTCTTCATACAGAAGTGGTTGCTGCACCTGAACCTCAAGTTCAGAACAGTAAGCTTTGCGGCTCAAGGCATCGGCCATCACATTAGCCTTGCCCGGGGTATATGAAATATCCATGTTGAAGTTGGCTATTGTCTCGAGCCATCGTTGTTGACGAAGATTCAGGTCTGGCTGAGTAAACAGGTACTTCAGACTTTGGTGGTCGGTGTAGACCTCGCAACGATTACCGACGAGGTAATGTCGCCACATCTTCAATGCATAAATTACTGCTGCCAATTCGAGATCATGTGTTTGGTATTTGTCTTCGTGAGTACGCAACTGACGAGAGCCATAAGCAATCACCTTGCGCTCTTGCAATAGGACACAGCCTAATCATTGACGAGATGCGTCGCAATATATTACGAAGTCCTTCTGAGTGTCCGGGGGAGTGAGCACCGGGGGAGAAGTTAGCTTGTCCTTGAGTGCTTGGAAACTTTCCTGACATTTATCTGTCCACTCAAACTTGACGCCTTTGTGAAGCAGATTAGTAAGAGGCCTGGCAATCTTGGAAAAATTCTCGACGAAACGGCGGCAATAACTAGCGAGCCCGAGAAAACTGCGGACTTGCTTGACGGTCTTGGGAGGAGTCCAGTCAAGTATAGCCTGGATACGTTCTGGGGTGACGGCAATGCCATCCTTGGAAATCACATGTCCAAGGTAGGTTACTTCGGGAAGCCAGAACTCACACTTAGAAAACTTAGCGTAGAGTTTGTGTTCTCGAAGCTTCACCAGTATAAGACGAAGATGTTCAGCATGTTCTTCTTCATTCTTGGAATATATCAAGATATCATCCAGATAAACCACGACGAACTGGTCGAGGTACTCCATGAAAATATAATTCATCAATCTGGAGAAGGTGGCTGGAGCATTGGTTAAGCCAAAGGACATGACGGTGTACTCGTATGAACCATAGCGAGTAATGAAGGCAGTCTTCGGAATGTCCTCATCACGGACTCGGATTTGGTGATAACCCAACCTCAAGTCGAGTTTAGAAAACAACTTGGATCCGGCAAGTTGATCATACAGATCATTGATCCGGGGAAGTGGGTATTTGTTCTGGATGGTGGCTTGGTTAATGGGCCGATAATCTTGGACCAATCGGTTTGTCCCATCGCTCTTCTTGACAAAGAGCGAAGGTGCTCCCCAAGCTGAGGAACTGGGGCGAATGAATCCTTTCTGAAGTGCCTTGTCGATTTCCTCCTTAAGTTCAAGGAGTTCATGTGGCGGCATCTTGTAAGGACGCTTGGCAATAGGAACAGTGTCTGGCTTCAAGTCGATGACGAATTCAACATCCCTGATCGGGGGTATTCCCGGCAATTCTTCTGGTTAGATGTCGGGAAAATCGCGAACGAGTGGAACGGTCTCAATGCCTTCAAGGGGGGCGGCATTCAAAGAATTCATCATAAATATCTGTGTTTCAGCATTACGGGTTACTCTGGTGGTGTGGGTAACAATCTCGCCGGAGGGGTGTAAAAGTCGGACAGAGCTGGTGCCACAATACAGTGCGGCATCATGAAATTTCAACCAATCCATGCCCAGAATTAGGTCTATGGTGGAAGTCTTTAGAACGATGGGGGAAACAAGGAATTCAATCCCTTCAATTTCAATGATGGTTCCGGGCACTATCTTGGTGGTTTGACATTGGCCTATTGGGGTGCGGACAACCATCGGTGAGTTCATCTTTTCTAGCGTGAAGTTATGCGACAATGCGAATGCTTCCGACATGAATGAATGCGATGCTCCTGTATCAAATAAAACAGTAGCAGGTACGGAATTAACGAGAAGGGTACCCATCACGGTAGCGGGTTGTTGCTGAGATTCTTCAACATTGACGTTGTTAGCATGTCCACGGGCATAAGCAGCAGACCCAGTATTATAGTTGGGGGTCCTGTTGTTGCCACGACCATTTCCGCGGCCAGCGGGGTGAACTACCAGTTGCTTCTGTTTCTGGGGACACTCTCTAGAAAAATGCACAGGTTGGCGGCACGTGAAGCATAATCCATCCTGAGGACGAAGGGGTGGTGCATTGGGTGGTGCAGGCAGAGCTCTTGGCATCTGCGGTGGCGGAGGCAGACGGGGTGCATCATAAGACGGCCCTGGAGCAGGGACAGCTGCGTGGGTCACATTGGTAGGGAGCCAGATACGACGCTTCTGCGTTGCGCCCGAAGATGAGCCAACGTCACGATAATGCTTCAGAGAGTTCTTGTGCTCCATCTGGGCAGTCTCGACGGTGATAGCCTTGTTCACCATGGTGGCGAAGTTGGCGAAATCATGAACGGCAAGAGCGAGCCTGAGTTCTGGGTTGAGACCACGACGGATCTTCTGCTGCCTGCGAGCATCAGTGGTGATCTCTCCTTCCGCATAACGAGAGAGGTTGAGGAACTCGCGTTGGTAGGCTTCAACAGTCATATCGCCCTGAGTGAGGTTACGGAATTCTTCCGCCTTACGATCCACGATCCCCTGAGGAATGTAGCGGGCGCGGAAAGCAGACTGAAATTCATCCCAAGTGATGACTTCTCCGACTGGCAGTGAACGCTTGTGGGTGTTCCACCACTGATAAGACGCAAAGTTCACATAGTAGGCTGGATCGACATTAGCAGACTCCAGCTCATGAGTGATGTCGCGAAGCCAGTCATTAGCATCCAGCGGCTGAACAGTGTTGCGGAACATAGTGGGGTTGAGGCGGGTGAAGTCGTGCAGAGTCACAGTGGCATGCTGATGGTGGTGCCCATTCTGATTCGGCTGAGGGAACTGAGCCATGATATTCTGCATGAACTGACGGTTCATCTCGAACTGCTGCATCATCGCGGCCATATAATCCGGCGGCGGAGGTGGGTTGTTGGTAGCACGACCACGACCACGACCACCACGACCAGCCATCCTGCTAGAATTTAACAGGGGTATTTCAGCGATGAAAATTTAACGAGATACCGAAATCAAGCCTGAAGTAAGACGACAACGAAAAGGAGGCGCAGATATATAAAGGAGTAGTCATATAAGACATACACATGCGCACACAGAATCAATCGAAAATCGGGCAGCGTAACGTCGTAGAAATTAAGGAAAAAGGACTCTCTAGGCGGCGCGCAGACCACGGTAAGGATTACACGACGCGACATCGATTCCACTATGTCAATCACGCCGCAAGAAAACTGTTGGCCACAGGAGTTGATGCCAGAGAACGCGCGGCCTGCCCAGAATGAGAATGGGATCCGCGGTCTGGGATCTGGCGTACGACACCTGCAACACGACTCAATCAATGGGGGATGCACCAGAAAAACGCCGGGTGGAATCAAGAGAACGTGATCCTAATGTCAACTTTTTTAAAACTTACCAGCAAGGATAAGAGAGTAGATTCCCAGAGCATAGGTAAGGAGAAAAGGGATCCTAATACCATAGATGTCATACGTAGTGACATCGATGTGGGCCCGTAAGCCAAATATTAAGTTAGTAAAATAGTTTTTCCAAGTCTAGACTCAACATCGACCAGGTAGCGGTGGGGTGGCTTCCTACAGGCAGTCGGCTCTGATACCAACTTGTGACGCCCCCAAAATCAGACCGTGTACAGTAATCATACACACAGGGTACACGACTGAGATTAGGGTGCCACGGTGATAATATCACAGCACAACACTAAACACAAAAGGATAAACAAATATATTACAATAGAGGGGGTCACGCGGACCCGAATATATAAGTCATACAAGCCATAATATCTGAGTACAGACATAGTTAGTCAAGTTTTGCCTTAAGAAGGCTAGCACAAATCACATCAGAGATGCAGAACGAAAAGGCGAGGCCTCCTGCCTGGGATCCACAGAACTACTCCTGGTCAACGGGGAACTCGACGTCGTAGTAGGCGCCTCCGGGGTACTCCTTCTCCTGGGCTCCAACGTTGGCTGCAGCGGCCGATAAGGCAAAACAGTAAAAGAAATAAAGCAGGTGAGTATCTAGTATACCCGCGAGTCTTACGTCCGCTACTAAGCATTATGCATGGTATCAATAGAATGAAGAGGCTGTATATAGTGGACTGAAGACAGAAATTCAGAGCAAGGGTAAGAAGCTAGGCCTATCGAAGACTAGCATCTTCCGACGGTGTCTTGCAGCATGAGGTAAGAATCAGCCAACAGTTTATATAAAACATAAAGTAACAATGAAGCAGAAGTTGCTGCAACATTGTATAATAATAAGTTGTAATAATTAACAATGCCTCCGAGTTCACCTCCTCGACATCCCCGCGAGGAAGAGAACCCGGAACCATACAGTTTAATAATAATAGTTTCTAGTGGTAAGATCCAGCTTCTGCATAAAGCGTCCTGTTACCGTGGACACGGCTATCGATAGATCAATCTTCCCTGCCGGGGTGCACTTGTGTTACGCTACACGCACGGATCTCCAGGGTGGCGGGAACCTTGTTAGGGAACGCTCCACCGAGGCTATCCGACACTTCCTAGCCCATCTTTCAAACTCAACAGAGATGTCATCCGCCGGTCTAAATCCTAAGGAAGCCGGGCCTTGAACCCCAACCCAAACGTACTCTTGCACGGTGCGTGGCTGGCCGGTGAAGTTAAATCAAAGCAAATACAAATCACACTGCCGCGGCAAATAAGACAACACCTCTTCCCGGCAATCAGCCCGCGGTACTGCTGACGTCTGAAGAGTCCTCGGACGACACTAAGAAGCGGAGGAGCCCATAACTCGTAGTTCCCACGGGTAGGTAGTGCGTACATGGCATATAGCCAACTCAAGACATTCACTGAACCATTTAGCATTTTAATTAACCTGCGTGACAACCGTTATCGTTGCCTCGACTTAACTGACCCGCGGACAACGACAGCAGCCAGGACCACCAGTACATCGGTGCCTGCCCTGTCGTCCCACCAAGTCACTGCGGTTACCAACAAGGTGAACCATCTCCTTACCTTGTCTCGCGTGTGCTTCTGGAGGAGCTCGACTTTCGTGGTTTGGTAACTCTCGCGGCCAACGATCAGGGGCCAAGCACACCGGTACACTGGTCGTACCCTCCCTGTCGTCCCGTCGCAATACCACTCGCGGGCACCGTTGGGTCGCCGGACTTCTTACCTGAAGGACAACTGTTATTCAGGACCCTAAGGCGGTAAGACAAAGTCAGCCTCGAGTGGAGTACAAGGATTACTCCTTGATAGCTCACACTTGAGGTGACTAGGCATAACCCAGATAGGGGCCTTAGACGGTGTCTGCGTTCACTCCCCTGAGTGACCACGGCCCTTTATCTAATCCTAGCTAACAATGCGCAGGGCTCACTTTTGAATAATGCATAATAATAATAATAGGCAGCATAGGATAAAGGAAGGTACATCAAGGGGCGACAAAATTCAGGCCATGCAATTGAATAGGATTGTAATCGTAGCAGCAGCAGTAACAATGCCTAGTGCAAGAAATGTACGGAAAGATAGGCGATATCTGGGGAAGAGAATGGCTCTGCTTGCCTGCAAGCTCGACGGTAGCAGTAGGGTCGTCGACGACGTAGTCGTACTCAGCAGCGGTGTAGTCGACGGCAGCAGCGGGGTCTACCGGAGATTAAGGGGGGAAGAAACAGTAAATACACAGCAAGCATATACAAACAGATGCATGACATGATAGATGAAATGTTAACGGTATTCTAATGCAGTGCAATGCACGTTGCTCGGAGCGGGACATCACCTGGGGATGAACTACCGGCTCCGGATGATTACCGGACAGGGTGACCGGAGGGGAAGGATCAAGCCGGAGGTGTCGTGGTTACCGGACAAACATAAGGGGGGTGTATCCGTGTTAGTTGAACCATTCCGGACAACTTTCGTGTTCGGAATAAATTCATCCGGGCACTCTAACAGTACCAGACAATTTATCGGACGGTCGGTCCGGAGGGGGAATGTTCGATGTTCGTAGTGTTAGAGGGGTGTGGTAGACATACGGATGGCGTATTTGTATTCGTTATATTTTTCTGATCAACTTTCATGTATAAAGTTTTTGAATCCGAGTTACGGTTTAAAAGTTATTGAATTTCAAAGTTTAAATCAATTTAAATGATTTTCTGGATTTCTTTTATTATTTATTCAACATTATCCGAAACATTATCCACAACATTATCCAGAACAGTGCTGACATGTGGGACCCACATGTCAGCCTCTGTTATTTATAAATCATTTAACTAAATTAGAAAATGCCTATGGACCCACATGTCAGTGACTCAATTTTAATAATTGGATTAATCTAAATCATTAAGTTAATTTTTTTACAGGGGGACCCACCTGTCAGTGACTGGAGTTGCCCAGTCAGCACGGTTGACTGGTCAACCCAGTCAACTGGGACCAAGGGGGCCACTGAAAGTGACCCAGGGGTTGCCCCCAGGTGTGCCACGTCGGAGGCTGCCGGCGGCGAGTCGCCGGCGAGCCCAGCACGGCGGAGGCCACGGGAGGGGCGTCGGAAACGGGCTAGGGGGCACCATTCGTTGCGGGGTTTGATGCATTCGAACGGGAGGACAACGCTGCGTCGATTCCAGGTGGTGGCGACGTCGGGGGTGGCCGGAAAATGAGCCGGCGACGAGGTCAGGCGGCGGCGTCGCACGGGTGAAGTGGTCGACGACAAAAGCGGGCACGGGAGGGGGCGTGGCGGGTACCATTCGACGCGGACGACCACGGGGAGGAGTTTGGTGGCGGTGCGGTGGCTTGGGGTGGATGCTTACGAGCTCGAGCTCAACAATAGCGGAGGGGGGTTCTCGGGCTCCCATGGCACTTTGGTACAGGCGAGGGAATCGATTGCTCTACGGGGTGGGATCGACCCTATGGTCCATGGGGAGCACGCGGGTGTCATTTGCGTGAGCTGGGACGGACCAGGCCGACGGCTACGACGACGAACCACGGCGGCCGGAGCGAGCTCAAGGGGGGAAAAGGCTACGGCGTTATCGGGACTCATCGGGCGGTTGGGGGTGGTGAGGGTGCTCACCACGAACGCGTCGGGGTTGGCAGCGGGCTCGGGGACGTCGTGGTGGCGCCGGATTTCCTCTGCGATGTCGCGGCGGCCAGAGTTGGGGAAGGTGACCGTGTGCTCGGGGTGGAGGCTCCCGCCTCGATTCCTTGCGCTCGGAGACGAGGACGACGACGAGGGACACGCTGGACACGGCGGGGTGGCGACGCGAGCTCACTGGCGGCGTGAGCTCACTGCCATGGCGACGGCGGCGCTCGGGAAACTTTCCCCGAAGCGTGACAGAGGAGGAGGAGGGGAATGGAGGTGCGGGGGTGTCCAGGAGGTCGGGGGCTTCGTTCTTATCGCGACCGCGGCGGCAGGGAGCAGGTGAAGGGCGGGGCCGGCCTGGCAGCGGCGTGCCAACGGCGGGCTGCCGTACAGGGCAGGTGGGGGTTGGTTGGAGGAAGAAGACAAGGTGAGGTGGGCTGGGCTGAGGTGGGCTTCGCCCCAGGCGACATTTAGCGCTTTCCTATTTGTTTTGTTTTCTGTTTACTCTATTACTTTTCTGTAATTGATTTATTAACCGTAGCATTTTTGTAAAATATTATTGGTGTTTGTAAATTAGGTTTACATATTACTGAGAAGCCACAAAAGTTTTTGCAGCAAAATAAATTCATTAGGTATTTCTTTAAAATATTAAATGCCCAAAGTAGTGGTTTTAACCCACTGTTTGAATTGTTTGGAATTTTCTGCAACTCCAAAAATTACCAAAGTTGGTCCAACATGATTATAATGATTTTAGGCAATTTACAAAAATAGTTCCATGATTTTTGGAACAACTTTATTTGAGCACTTTTGTTTTAATTCCCATTTAATGTAGTTTCAACTAGGGTTTGGTTTGTTAGATGAGCAAGGTGCATTTGGCTTTGGGTTTTGATCCCAAGGGCTCAAGCACATGGTGCATGGAGGGTTGATCAACCACAACAAGGTTTGATCATTAGCATCACAAAGTTTTATCAAGGACAAGGGAGATCAATTAGTGATAATCCAACAGTGATGATCAACAGAGATGATGATTACTGTTACAACAACTGAGGGTGTTACAACTGGTTACGCCAGTTGACTCAACAAAGAAATCCAGATCTGGCATCAGGGCAATTCGGCTAGCAGTCTCAGCATAACGCGGAAGGAAGGAGGTGCAGCTCTGACATTCTTTAGGATCACCACCGCCAACCCGCTCAAGATTATGGACCCGCTCCGGAAAATGTGCCTTGGTCAACGCCAATGCGTAATTCGCAACGCTCCGTGCCGCTGAGCTTTTCCAGCGGGCCAGTTGATGAGGGGCCTCCTGGAGGACGAGTACAACAGTGTCCATTTTCACTTTGTCTCCCTCATCAGGTGACAGCTTGCTCTTCAAGGCCAGGGTAGCACCCATCACTTCTTCAGCAAATTTCTTTGCTTTAGCGCACCTCATGGTCAGCACTCCCCAAGCCAGAGCAAATTATGTAGTCACTGGCGTATAGTTATCTCTCTTCATCATTTCCGCAAAGTCGGCCATGCACGCTTGCTCGGCATCTGGATCTGTCCCATATGCTGCATCAAAGGAGAAGATGAGTACACAATCTAAGACTGGGAAACAGGTCCCTATCACAACTCGGACGGCAAAACTCACCAGACAAGGTCTCACTGAAAACGGCGAACCGCCCAGCGCAATACTCTTCAGCTACCTTCACCGCCTTCCGAGCGGTCTCCAACTCAGCTTGATGTTTCTTCTTGTCTTCGGCGTGCAGCTCGGATAGTTTTTCCAAGTCAGACTCCAGCTTCGAGATGCAAGCTTCATTTTCCTTCACCGCCTGTTTGTAATATTGAAGACTGGTCTCCAAAGCCTTCTGAGCCTTGGCCCTTTTCTCAACTTCGTCTATTTCCTTCTTCATCTTAGAAACAAAATCATCATTCTCCTTGACTTTCGCATCAAAGGCCTTCTTCGCCGCCTCTGCAAGCAAAACGTCAAACGGAAAAATAAGAAGATGAACAATGGCAGCTTAGAAACTCAAGAGTTTTTACCATTGTCCTCAGCATGCTGTTTCTTCGGTTTGTTATGCTCCTCAAGAAGCGCTTCGTACGCACTCTTGGCAGCAGTTTTCTCCTCCTGCAACTTCACAAAGGCCGACCCAAGATTGCATGCCTCCTATGAAGACAAGAGGAATGCCATATTCAAATAAAAACCTCCTATCAAAAGACTCCGAATAACTTCACGAAGTTACTCGGAGCCTTGAGGGCTACACCCACTGGGTGCACTAAGAAGTGCTCCCACTGGAAGTTCACTGAAATAAAAACCTCCTATCAAAAGACTCCGAATAACTTCACGAAGTTACTCGGAGCCTTGGGGGCTACACCCAGTGGGTGCACTAAGAAGTGCTCGCACTGGAAGTTCACTGAAATAAAAACCTCCTATCAAAAGACTCCGAATAACTTCACGAAGTTACTCGGAGCCTTGGGGGCTACACCCAGTGGGTGCACTAAGAAGTGCTCCCACCGGAAGTTCACTGAAATAAAAGCCTCCTATCAAAAGACTCCGAATAACCTCTCAAAGTTACTCGGAGCCTTGGGGGCTACACCCAGCGGGTAGGAAAACTTACGTAAGTACTTACGTGCATGTTGGACTTCACCAACTCGGCCTCAGATGCTAACTCCCGTAGCCGCAGCTCAAACTGGGTCGCCCTAACCAAGGACTCCTTCAACCCACCAACAACAGCACTCTCCACAGGGGCCCCGACTGGAATGGCTACCGAGATAGCAGGCCCACCCGCTCGAGCAGCCGCCGAGGCGGCAAGGGTCTCCTCAACAGCCTCCCCAGCTAGAGCATCAGGTGCGGCATCTCGGGAACCAGACCCAGAGGGTACCGTCACCTCAGGAACTATCTCCTCAGGAGGAGTAGCCCCAGCAGCGGCGGGCTCGGCAGGAATCCGAGTTGGATCAGCAGTAGAGTCAACATCCATGTCTGCAGCAGAAACAACAAACAATTAAAAGCAAAAAGACGATAGCGGCAACATCCTCAGCAAAAACAGCGAAGAATTCTCACCAACAGCCGCAGTATCTTCTGGAATAGCGTCCATTCCAGGAAAGTCAGTAACCTCACAAGTGCTAACATCCTCCATAGCTTCGGCCTCGGGATCCTCGATTCCAGGCAACGTCTCAGAACCACTCGGACGGACACTGCAGAATGAAACAACTAAGAATGGGCCTAGGAAACCAACAGAGGGTCAAAGCATATGAAAACTCACAATCTTACTTGTGGATGGTCTTCAAGCCACGCCTCGGAGGGGCAAACTTGGCCGGACCAGACCCAGCCCCCTTGGCCTTTTCAACGGCAACCCTCCTGGGGGATTAGCCTCTCGGCCCCCTAGTGTGACAAGCTTCTTCTTCTTCATGGGCGCAACCTTCCTAGAACTGAGGCTCAAGGGCGGAAGTTTCCCGCTGCCCTCTTCGCCACTCGGAGTATGCGCCCTCTTTCGGGTCCGAGTAACTCCCTCCCACGCCCACTCGCTATCAAGGTTGGTCTTCGAGCGCTGCTCGGACGTTGCCTGAGCGCGAGCTACCTCGGACTCCAGTTCCTCCCCCGCCTCGACTCCGACTCCTGCACCGGCGGTACTGTCTTCATCCTCCTCGGCAAGATGTTGCGGAGTTAGCGGGATAGAAGACCGAAACTGGGTAAAATCCTAGCAAAAATAAGAAAGGCCGAGTTAGAGCCAACAAGTGAAACACGTTCAAAATGCATATGGCACAGGTCAGCATACCAAGGTGGGAGGATTCTCGATGCTGAGGGGCCTCACTCGGCCGGTCGTCTGAAGCCCGTGGGTCACGCTGGTTATTATCTTCATCTGAAGTTCAAACTCATCCATGGGCATCTCGGTATTTCTATAACGGGTGTCGTCCTGCAACCCGGAGTATGTCCACATCCCCCGAGCTCTGGCCTTAAGAGGATGAATCTTCCGAACCACGAAGGTGGCTATCAGATCCATAGCGTCCAAGCCGTTCTTCTTCAGCCGGATGACTTCTCGCATCAAGGGGAGCACCTGCTCCTTATCGGCATTGGTAAGTCGGGGATTCCGGCCCTGGGAGGAAGTTAGCCTAACGTCCGAGTAAGGCAGCAAGGTACGCACCCCCGGCCCCTCGGCCAACTTGCAGTGGAACCAAATTTTCTGCCAGTTCTTAACAGAATCAGGCACAGCGGAAGGAAAATACTGCACCCCTTTCTTCTTGGCCAAAAACAGGCCGCCGCAAAGATGGTTGAACTCAGCACCGCCACCCTCCCCAGACTTCTTCACCTTCTGAGGCTTGATGGCGTATATGCTACGGAATAGATGCCAGTGGGGCCCTATGGCTAGAAATCCCTCACAAAGAGTAAATAAACTAAAGAGAAGGGTAACGGCGTTCGGGACAATGTGATGAAGCTGAGCGCCCGTGAAAGCCAGTAAATCCAAAAAGAAGGGATGTGGGGGAAGAGAAAAGTCGTGCTCGACATGCGAAAGTAAGAGAACTCTCCCACCGTCCCGTGGAACAGGCTCGTCTTCCCCAGCCGCGGGAAGAAGGCAACCCTCACGGGGAACTAGACCGGCGTCCTGGTACCCTAGCAGCATGTCCTTCGTCACGATCGACGGAAGCCACTCCCCCGCAGACATGGTCGCGGCGGCGGAGGAAGGGCAGCGCGAGTGGCGGCCTCCCAGGGTGGAACACGAGCATCCGGCGGAGATGTCTTGGCGGCGAGATTGAGCAGGCAAGGAAGAGGAGGAGCGAGAGAGAGAAGCGGGAACGGCTGCGTAGGGGGGAAAGGAGCGGATCTATTCCAAACCGAAAGGTAGGAGTGATTTTATAGCTCGAGGTGGCAACTTCCGCGCGTCAGATCCGCCCCCCACTAATGGGCTTGCTAGTTGCTCTCCCCATAAAAACGCTCCACTTCCCCATAATCCCTCCCACTTACCCACAGGCAGTTAATTATTACCCTGTAAAACCGCCATGGGAATCGAGGAGATAGGCCCAAACAGTGCGCCCACTTTCCTGGGCAAGAGGATTCTCTGACAAGGAAAGATCGTTTGTTAAAGACCAAATCTGACTTCAACCCGAACCCCGAAACAACCTCGACTGCTCGAAAGATACGAAGTATAACTCACACCGACCAAACTCTCCGAGTACTCCATCACTCGGAAGAAATTACCAGGCTCTTGCATCGTCCGAGTAAGCTATCACTCATCAGTACCACGAAAAGAACCACTCGAAGGTTCCTCACGAAACGAAAAATCTCGCACCCAGTTACTTGGGTAAAAATCCGAGTAACTAGCTCACTGGTGGCCCGTCTCTGACGTAGAATGCCAGGCCACCAGCAAGATCCGGCGCCGGGGGTAATGAATCAATGTCCCACGTGGCATCACCTAGGACTCGGCACGATGTCCTAGGGAATTGAACTTTACAAATTTGGTTCATATGGAGTTTAAGGCCTTTTACTCCGAGACACGCCTTCCGAGGCCTCAGTCCACATCTTCCGAGAGACGTTTGAGTGTCGCCAAATTTTTCCGCTAACCTGCCCAACCCGCACTCGAGGGAAAACTTCGAACATCAATAAAGCCCTTCCGGGCCTCTTACTGAGTTCAATCTTTGCATAGCTCAAAGAGACTAACAAATGTCATCCACCTCACTTACTAGCACCCGAAAGCGCTTGGGGGCTACTGTCGTGGTAATACTAAAGGCATACCCCTAGGAGAAGGAAACCAAGGGGTACCCTTAAGCCCTGGGTTTCCCCAAAGCACACCCAGCAAAATAAGACCAGTAAAAAACACGAAGCATTGGCAATCTCCGAGTAACATGTTACTCGGAGACCGGGAGCCCCTTCCGAGAACGCAGCTACTCGGAAGCCCAGCAAGATCCGAGTAGACCGATACTCGGAAGCAATAGGCGAGGCCCCCCTTTACCTAGAAGATGGGAAGCGCAACGGACGGGAGGCATTTAATGTTGCGGGCGTTTCTCCTCCTTTATTAGTAGTAATGGGCAGACCGTTTTGTATTTAAGCACGCATTTAATCTTGTAATTAAGACCCATTTAAGCCAAGGCATTAAGGAGGCAGGGGCGCACTCTATATAAGCCACCCCCTCCCCTTCAGCATGGGCACGCGCAACACTTCTCATTTTTCTCAGTATTTCTGAAGAATGAGCACCCCAGGCTGCCTGGGACATGACTAAGGTTTTTATCTCTACGGAGAGGCCTAACCTGTATAATCCTCATGCGTCAACCCTCTCTACGTACAGATTCATTTAGCTCTGTTCATACCCCTATATCTATTGTCAGGATCATATCCACGACAGCGGGTACCTCTCGGAGACGACGTGAGTCTGCGATCAACTACACCTTCGGAACCCGACTTATCAACAGGCAAGGACTATACATTACTTATGATCCATTTTATTTCAACCAGCGGTTTGCATGCTAGTCTAGGTTAGGTTCGATGTTGATCCTACCACATGTTTACAGCCTCTTTCAAACCGATACAGCCATGTCCCCTCCCAGCAAACCATGTACTGCTATGTTACTGTTGCTCGTTGCTCATCCCCTGCTTAGTATGCATGCTTAGGATGCTACGATGTTACCCTATTACTCCTTGGTTTAGGCTATCACATTATTATATTGTTGTGGATGATATGATTATTGTAATGTTGACTATATTCGACGAAGGGTGGAAGGTCTAGGCTATCCCGACCCGACGCTTTGTTCCACTCGAGTCACCTAGGATCCGAGTTCCGGGTATTGGTTTTAAGACTGAGCGTGCCTAACCGCGTGTGGGATTTTATGGGGTCCCCTTTTCTTACCTATCTAGCTTCAAACATTTCTAGTGGTGGCCCGAGCGTATTTACCATTTGAAACCCCGTGTGTGTGCTTGGTGGATCCCCTCGCAGTTTTTAAACAACCCGGACCAGCGGAGACATGGTTTCCCTGTTGGTCCACCTTTGACCGGTGAGGGCCCAAGGCCTCACGTGAGGCGTCTCGGTAACCCAAACCCTGTTGAGACGGAAGAATCCAATCCGAGAGCGTGGCTAGCTTTTGGATTGGGTGTCGACTCCCCGGGGGCCACAAGGATTTGTTCGTTGTTAGTTAGAGGGACTTGTCGTTTCGGATCTCTTGGAACTAAATTATAAAATGGTTGCCTGTGACGGGTAGCAACTGAGAGAGATGGGCGTGCGTGCGGAGCCTTGTAATGGGGAGTTGGTACACCCCTGCAGGGTTAAATCTTTTCGAGAAGTCGTGTCCACGGTTATGGACGACTTGAGACCTACTCCTTGTTCATAGACAACAACAACTGAGATAATCTTAATAACTTTATCAATGTGTGTGTGCCTTGACTGCTTCTTCTTTGTCGGGATGTGAAGAGGAGGACAAGGATAGGATAGGTGTTATGCTTGCGTAGTAGGTGGATAGCAGACTTGCTGGAGGCGATTCCTCATCGAATGCTTAGCTTCTTATCTTACTCTCTAGATCGTTAGCCACTTCATCAAATGCTAGTGCGGAAGAAACCTCACCACTTACCCCATCCTTACCGTAAACTACTAGTTGTCCTAGAATGACGAGTGATGAAGTACTTGCTGGGTCAGTTGACCACTACAGTTGAATGCTGAGTACTTCTGTACTCATGATACTACCCCCAAACTCTTTTCATGGTTCTTGATCGACAACAGGTATGGTGATCGATGTTTCACGTGGAGACTCGACGACGACTAGTTAGGCGGATCCCGGCGGAGGGCCTGGACCCGTGTGGTTATGGGGATCGATGTTTTTCTCTTTGCCAGTAGGCATTTGATTGTAGTCTGTACTCAGACATATAACTTCCGCTGATGTATTGTATTTAAGGCAGTTGTATGCCGATTGTATGAGATGTTGTATCCTTGTATCTGTAATGTTGTGATATCATGTTGGAAATCCGGGGCATATGGCTATGTGATATGTCGCGGTGGGACCGATATGTGCTTCGTCCCCGGATCTGGATGGAAACATCTAGATCTGAAACAGTACCGCATATCGGGCCTTACATAATCAAATTGCAATTGAGGGTTTAGTATTCCTTGCTTCACTCATAGACCTCAATTCTTCAGACATTGATGTCATCCTTGGTATGGATTGGTTATCAAGACAAAATGATTTTCTTGATTGTAAAGCCAAGTCAGTTAGACTTACCCATTCTTCAGGCCAAACAATAGATTATTCCTCCCCAAGATCGAGAACCCAGATGCATTCTTTGAATGTGCTTCCCCTTCCCGACCTTGAAGATATTCCGGTGGTTCTTGACTTCCCGGATGTCTTTCCTGCAGAGCTCCCGGGCATGCCACGCAACATATGTGTAGAGTTCATAGTGGATCTTATGCTAGTCAGAGCCCCAATTTCCAGACGCCCATACAAAATATCCCAATGTGAGTTAGCTGAGCTTAAAATCCAACTTGAAAATTTGTTCGCAAAAGGTTTCATCCTCCCTAGCTCATGGCCATGGGGTTGCCCCGTTCTGTTCGTAACAAAGAAAGATGGAACAGAAAGGATGTGCGTAGACTATCTCCCGCTAAATTTAGGGACGATAAAGAACAAGTACCCACTGCCCAGGATCAATGATCTTTATGATCAACTTGCAGGATCCTCTGTCTTCTCCAAGATGGATTTGAGATTAGGTTATCATCAAATCAAAATCCGAAACGAGGACATTCCAATAACGGCTTTCACTACACATTATGGTCTTTACGAGTACACCTTCATGTCCTTTGGTTTCACCAATGCCCCCGCCACTTTCTCGCACATGATGAATTCAATCTTCATGGAGTACTTGGATAAATTTGTTGTAGTTTATCTTGATGACATTCTCATCTACTCGAAGAACGAAGAAGAACATGCCGAACATCTTAGGTTGGTATTGATGAAACTTCAAGAGCATCGCCTTTATGCCAAGTTCTCTAAGTGCGAATTTTGGCTACCAGAAGTGACCTATTTAGGCAACGTGATTTCTGCAAAATGCATTGCTGTGAATCCCGAGAGAGTTTAGGCCGGCCTTTACTGGACTCCACCTGAATCGGTTAAGAAAGTTAGGAGTTTTCTTGGCTTAGCAAGCTACTATCGCCGCTTCGTCGAGAACTTCTCCAAAGTTGCAAAGCCTCTAACTGAAATCCTCAAGAAAGATAAGAAATTCAAATGGTCTCCCAAGTGTGAGGAAAGCTTCCGAGAGCTGAAAAGAAGATTGACTTCTGCACCGGTACTTGCGCCTCCAGACACCAAACAGGATTTCGAGATCTTTTGTGACGCCTCACGGCAAGGGTTAGGATGCATACTTATGCAAGATAGACATGTGGTACCTTATGCTTCACGCCAGTTGCATCCACATGAAGAGAACTATCCTACCCATGATCTTGAACTACCTGCCGTAATTCATGCCCTGACAAATTGGCGACATTACCTCCTTGGTAATCGTTGTGAGATCTATTCCGAACACCAAAGGCTCAAATATATATTCACCCAACCAGATCTTAATCTCAGGCAAAGACGCTGGATAGAGTTGATAAAAGATTATGACTTAGGAATTTCTTACACCCCAGGCAAAGCCAATGTCATGGCTGATGCACCAAGTCGTAAGTCATATTGTAACAACCTCATGTTACAACAGTGTCAACCACTTCTTCATGAGAAGTTTTGGAAGCTCAATCTTGAGATTGTTCCTCATGGCTATATTTCTACCTTGGTGGCGAAACCAACCCTTGAGGATAAAATCATAGCCGCACAGAAACGTCATAGTGGTATTCAAGAAATCAAGAAGAACATTGCTAGCGGAGTTGCTAAATGTTTCTCCATAAATGATCAAGGTGTCGTTTTCTTTGGCACTCGATTGGTTGTACCACGAAAACACAATCTTAGGAGGCTAATTATTAAGGAGGCTCATGACACTCCCCTTTCGATTCATCCTGGTAGCACAAAGATGTACCAAGACCTACGCCAGAGATTTTGGTGGACTAGGATGAAGCGAAAAATTGCTCAGTTCATTGCTGAATGTGATGTTTGTCGTCACATTAAGGCAGAACATCAAAGACCTGCTGGTACCCTTCAACCTTTTCCTATTCCCGAGTGGAAATGGGAAAAAGTCATTACGGATTTCATCACTGGCTTTCCAGAAACCAGAAAGGAAATGATGCCATCTTCGTTGTCGTTGATAGACTTTCCAAAGTTGCTCACTTCCTTCCCGTTCGTGAGTCCATAACTGCTAGCCAGTTAGCGGACTTGTATGTCTCTAGAATTGTGTCTCTTCATGGTGTTCCTTTGGAAATCAATTCTGATCGTGGTACCCTTTTAACCTCTAGATTTTGGGGAAGCTTTTAGAATGATATGGGAACTCATCTCTCCTTTAGTACAGCTTTCCGTCCTTAGTCTAGCGGTCAAGTTGAAAGGGTTAACCAAATTCTCGAAGACATGCTCAGATCTTGTGTTATCTCATTCGGAAAGAATTGGGAGAAGTCTCTTCCATTCGCCGAATTTTCTTATAAAACTAGTTTCCAATCTAGTTTGAACATGGCTCCTTTTGAACTCCTCTATGGACGAAGATGTCGAACACCCATAAACTGGTCAGAAACCGGTGAAAGACAATTCTTTGGACTGGATATGATCATGGAAGCAGAAGAGCAAGTTCGCATTGTTCATGATCAATTGAAAGCAGCCCAGTTGTCGGGACCCGGAATAGGCGTATGTAATTCCAGTCACGATACAATCACATGGAGAGCCGAGAGCCTTACAAACTTGTCTAAGCAGACAAGGACAAGCACAGAACACTCTTGGGAAGCATCGAACATGAGGGGCATCCCATTTAGGCTGGAAGATCAACTGAGATGGCTCCTCATAGTCCGCTCACGAGTCTAAATGCTTATGGGTGGTGAATCCCATATTCATAGACAAGTCGCCTCAACCATGTTATTGATTGAATCCTAACTCTTACATAGACTTACTCCAGCCCGATCACTTAGTCGGGGTCTAGGGCGGGCTCGATCATATAACAAAGTGTGCACGTGACAGAGTCACGAGAAATCGCATCATGATGCCCCAAGCTGCGCACATCTAAGGGCCACTTGGTGTATAAAAGACCGCCAGCCAGATAACAACTAAAGTGTCGAAAACCCATACTAAGACATGCATGTTATAAACATACACGCAGCACACATGCCTAGTATGAACAGCAGGTATCATCACATAACTCTGCAAAGTGTATCTTTATTGACTTACACATAGAGCATACAAAGATTACATGTATATGATCAACATTACATCATACAACGGAAGAAAATTAGGTCTGAGTACAGACAAGTTTAACAAATGGCTTAGAGAAGCCTTGTAAACATACATGCCCTTCCACGAGGGACCAGACTGCTGTCTGGAACTATACTACCAAGGTCAACGTCGAGCTTCAGGTCGGTGACTCCATCGGGTTCCGGGTTCTCATCTAAAACGTAGAATAAGCAAACGTGAGTACAAAGTCGTACTCAGCAAGACTTACATCAGAACTACACTACTCATGCTCAAGTATCAAGGTAAAGGGAGGTGGGGTTTCATCTTGCAGAAGTGCCAGCTTTGACTTGGCTAGTCCTGTACTACGAGTACCAGACTTGAGGTAAGAAGCGTACACGAGTCCACTGCCAAGTCTCCAACCAATACACCACTATGGTTACTTCCTCGACTTCCCCACGAGGAAGCACACCATAGCACTCACGCTTATCGTGCAAGTTTTAGAAGTATCCATTCAAGTTGTCTAATAATTAGGTACAGGTTCCAAGTAGTCCTTAACCGCGGACGCGGCTATTCGAAAAGTTTTGTTAACCTTGCAAGGGTGTAAGCTACACACACATGACCATCGGTTACCGCTTTTTGCTCGCCACCGTTCAAGAGGTGACAGCGAGGATGTTCACCACGACACTTCGCTCACAACCGGTCTATTCCAGGAGTCGACTATCTGAGTTGCCTCCGCTCGAGAGCCCGGCCGGATCAACGAAACGGACTCAAACAATGCAGGTGACCGAGACGCCACCTCTGGCAGATGGTTTTCCTGCCTCACAGGCGCACCCACATATCTATATGATGCAACCATTTCCTTCGTTATTTTTCTATGCACATGTCAAACGGAAAGCCCGAACTAATGTGACTCCTGGACGTCGACACGGATCAAGGTACTAGGCCGAGATGGGTCAGTGAGCCCAATGTGTGGTTGTACTCTTTGTCTTGGATTACCATACAAGAACTCGGTGCTGAAGACGGTGTTCAACGAGACAATCCACTGTGTACTCCTACACAGCCCCTCATCGTTCACCTTGTATTAGGGTGGATTCACCAACACAGTTTCACTTTCATCAACACCATGTTCACTACCATTCCGACTCACATCAAAAGCAACCTCATTATACCACTAAGCATGCAATAAGCATTAACAGTTGCAGGGGCCACATGATATCAATCAACTCCTATGTCAGCTAGGATTGTAGTTTGCTTACTACTGTGACAAGATGATAGGTCATGCATAGGATATGGGTTCAACTATGCTGTAGAATCGAAACAAGGTGATCTCCTAAACATGCATAAGCGAGACTGAGAGGGAATTGGGATTTTATAGACATGATCAATGGGGTTTGCTTGCCTTGCTGACGTGGTTCGTTCCGGTGTCTTCAACGAAGGGGGTGGCCTCCGGTTCCGGTTCCACTTCTATCGAGCAAACAATGCAATCAAGGGATAAATATAATTGCGATGCTCAAGCACATGATAAGTTGTGAAAACATGAGGTACATGGTACTGATGTGTTGACAATTCCATTTAATTGAAGTGTATTGCAAAGGATTTGCAAATTCAAACTCCAAATTCAAATTCAAATTAAGCCATATGCACATTTGCTACTGTTGCCCCATTTTAAAATCGTCAAACATGAAAACAAATTGCATATTCTTAGTCCTTGAATTTTTCTGATAATTTTTCATATATTATATGTTTAATTTGGAGTTAATATGAATTTTGTATGATTTATCAAAGTTTAAATGAATTTCTGGATTTTCTGTATTTTCTCTGATTTTCTTTTAAAACAAATTCTGTTTACTGCGTCATGCTGACATCAGCATAACGTGGGGGGTGGCTTCTGGCCAGTGGGGCCCTCTTCTCATTCTCAATGGGGGTTAACCCCTGTTAATTAAAATTTAACTTAGCTTAGGGGGGTCAGGGCCCACCAGTAAGTGACCCAAGGGCCAACTAACAGGGGGATTAGCCCCCTAATCTAATCGGGCCCTCCGGCGGTTAGCCGCCGGTGACCATCCCGTGCGGCGGCGCCCACTGGTGCCGGCGTCTCCAGCCATGGGAGAGCACGGGGAGACCACCAGCGCGCTCCTCGTGCTCGTCCGCGTCTTCTGGTGCCCACGGGGAGGCCAAGGGGCTGCCGGAACGTCGCCGGCGACGAGGTGCAGCGGCGGCCGTGGACTGGACCATGGTGAAACACGACTCGGGCACGGATTCGAGCGGGATTTCGAGGGGAAATGAACGCAAGCTCACCCTGGGTGCAGAGACGGGCTCGAGGAAGCCAGAGGATGCGAGGCGATGGCGAATTCAGCGGCGAGTCCTTGCGGGTCCGGCGGGGATTTGTTGAAGGGGGCTACGTCTACGGATCTTCCACTCTCGATTCCACGCGTCTTAAGACGAGGACGGTGGTGCTGATGCGGAAGGACACGACGGCGCAGCGGGAGAGGGCCGTTGGCCACGCGGGCACGGCGGCGCGCTCCGGCGTGGTCTCGGGGGCTCGCAGAAACAAGACAGGGAGAGGAGGATAGCTGTCCAGGGAGAGAGGGGAAGAGGAGGGGGGTGCACGGGAGTCTCCACGGCGAGGGTTCAAGGACAGAGGGGAGGCTGCCACGGCGAAGCAGGACGTGGCGCGGCGGCTGCATGCTCTCCACCGAGCAGCTTCGGGGGAGGGGGAAGAAGACGACAAGAGAGGTGGGCTGGGCCGAGGCCAGGTGGGCCGGGGGGGGTTCAGTTGGGCTGGAAGCCAGGGGTTTCCTCGTTTCTTCTTTTTATTTTTCTGTTTCATTTGTTTTGCCTAGATTTAAATAGCTAGGCATTTTAGTTAAATTCCCTAACAATTTTATAAATCCTAGGTGGCCAGTAGAAAATCACTTGTGACTTTTGGGCATTTTTGAAATTCAAACAATTTGAATTTCAATTCAAATAGGGGTCAACTTTAATTTCCAAGCCATGTTTGGAATATTTGAAAAATCTTGGTGCATGCAGTGGGACCCACTTCACTTTATATGTGATCATGCGTATTTATAAGACTTTTCAAAAATACCAGAGGAGTTTTTGGAAGCAATTTTTTTTTGGCCATTTGATTTAATTTCTCAGGGTTTTTCTTTTCCCCATTTTTGAATTTCTTTTGAAAAATTTCACATGATGCAAAGGGGCACTCAAACTCTAGCACTTACCCTAGTTGGGGTTCTGACACTAGTCTCGTCAGAAAAGCTACTATGATCGTCATCATAGGCAAGAAATCTACAATCTGGATGAGAAGGCTTACCTTCGGGTTACTCCTCTGAAGGGAACCTAACGATTCGGTATCAAAGGCAAGTTGGCCCCACTTTACGTCGGACCTTTTCGCATTCTTGCTAAACGTGGAGAAGATGCCTACCAACTTGAACTACCTCCGCAACTTTCTCGAGTACATGATGTATGCCCTGTGTCACAACTCAGGAGTTGCTTCAAGTACCCCATCCGCGAAGTCGACCATGAAACGCTTGATCTCCAAGATGACCTTTCTTATCGAGAATACCCCATTCGTATTCTTAATTTAGCAGAGCGTGTCACTTGCCGTCAGAAGATTAAGTTTCTAAAAGTGGAATGGTCACACCACTCTGAGAAAGAAGCCACGTGGGAAAGAGAAGACCGTCTCAGTGCCGAGTACCCCACCTTCCTCCCGATGACTTCTGAATCTCGGGACGAGATTCTTTTGAGTGGGGGCGAGTTGTCAGAAACCTATATTAGGTATGTGCTAGGGTTAGAAAGTAACTTTGCATCATGTTAAAAATTTCCAAAAGAAATTGAAATGGGAGAAGAAACCCCCCAGATGAATTTAATTCAAATGGAAAGAATAAAAGTTGCTCCAAAAATTCCTTTTTCCTTTTTTGAAAAGTCCCATAAATGAGTGTGATCACATATCAAGTGATGTGGTAGCAATCCCATGCATATCAAGTGATGTATTTAAATTTAAACCCTTATTTGAATTAAAGTTCAAATTATTTGAATTTGAAAAATGCCCAAACTTTATAAGTGGCTAGCTATATACATTACAGGTCCACATAAAAAATTGACGTATTTTATAAAATGGTTTGCTATTTTATTTAGTAGGCCAAACAAATTACATAAAGAAATAAAAAAAGAAGAATAATAAAAAAAAGAAGCCCACCAAGCCCACTTACCTGGTGGCCCAGCCCAACCCAGGCAGGCACGCAGGTCGCCGGCGAGCGACGTACGGCCGCCAGACAGTTGTATGCCTCCCCCGAGCATATCCTCTCACCGTGGAGACCACTAGAGGCCCTGATCCATTTCCCCCTCCTCTGGTTCATCCTCCCGCTCTCCCCTCGCCGATTTTTTCGCCGCCCGAAGGCTCGCCGGAGCACGCCCGTGCACACGCGCGGCCAACGAGCTTCACAGTCCCTACAAACTTGTCCAGGAGCTCCACCGAGATCGTCTACTTCGCCGTGCGCAAGCGATCGGCCCCGGGAGCCCCGAGAACGCCGTCCCCTTCGTTCTCCTCCTCGCCGGAACCGTAAGCATTCGTCGTTGATTCTCCGCTGTCAGACCACCTCCGGCCTCCCCGAACTCACTAGCGTGTTCGTGGTGAGTATCTTGTTCTCCCCAGCTATCCTGAGCCTTCCCCCTCGTCCTCCTTCGTGTTCCACCATGGAGGCCGAGCACAGTGTCCGCCATGGGCGCCGATGAGCTAGCCCTCGTGCTCCTCCGCCATCACCGCTGAGCCCATAGCGTTCCTGGCATCGCCAGGAACGTAACGTGCCAACCTCCGCACTCCCTTGTCCACTGCATCGCCTGCGCCGTCGCACCCGTGACTCCGGCCACCGGGAAACTCGTCGGCGACGTCGCTCCGGTGACCCCCATGGTCATCTTGACGGTCCCCGAGACGCCCGAGTACACGCGCGTGCTCCTAGTACTCTTAGCGCATCGATTGGGTGAAGGGAACGCCGTCCTGTGGACGCGGCCGCGTCGGGTGTTCACCGGCGAGGCTGACGTGGGAGATTAGCTTAAGTGCTAATCCCCCAAGCAGACACTGAGAGTGGGCCCAGGCCCCCCTAATCCTCTTTGCTTAATTAAAGTAAACCGGGTTAATTAACCTAGTCAATGACAACCTGGACCCACACGTCAGACCCTCCCCCATGTCATCTTGACGTAATGCTGACGCAATAAAAGCTTTTCTAATTAAAAAGAATTCCAGAAAAGTGAAAAAATGAATTAAGCTTTAGAAACTCATAACTAATTCATTTTAACTCCAAATTGGGCATATAATATATGTAAAATTATCAGAAAAATGCAAGGAATCTGAATATGCACTTTGTTTTCATGTTTGACCAATTTAAATTGGGTGAACAGAGAAAATGTGCATATGACATTCTTTTGAATTCAAATTTGGAGTGAATTTGCAAATGACTTTGCAACCCACTTCTTTTAAATGGAATTGTACCCACATTGCAACCATGAACATCACACTACAATCTTGATCACGTGTTTGTGCATTTCAATTTCGCCGCCTAGCATCGATCTCGCCGTTCCACCTTGCTCCCGCTGCCTCCCGAGCTCGACATCCATGGCGGTCTACGAGCTTGACCCCCTTCGCTACCTTCCCGCCAACCATCAAATCATTGATGGAGGGGCCAACCGCCTACCGCGCACCTTCATCACTGCGGGTGCTAGGACGGATCGGCGCCACGAGGACTTCATGGTGGCAGAGATTTTTGCACCACCACCTCCCGCGGCATTGGGGCCAGCCAGAGAGGAAGTGGCGGATTTTCTTCAGGCCCGCGGTGTCATGGTGCCCTCTGTGCAACCCTGGTTTCTTGGAGTAGGGCTTTTTCAAGTCCATGATGCTGCTGTCAGGTACATGCTCACCCAGCATCCACCCTTTGACCTTGGAGGAGATAGATTTGTGCGTTTTTACAACCATGACCAATGTGAAGGCTTCTGTGGTGCGGATGATTTCCGTACGGGCTGGCTCATGCTTATTGGGGTGCCTTTGGATTATCGTAATACTAACAATCTGTTAGTGGCCATCAATACCTTTGGGAAATTTCACTCGTGGAACTCTGACGATCCATATTTGGTTCGCTCGATAGTGCATGCATCCTTCCCCTCCACTGAGCTTGTGCCAAGAGATGTGGTTTTTGGTGATTAAGCTGAGTGGGGAGGAAACAAGGTCAACTGGACTGCTGCTTGTTACGTCCTGGGCGCAGATTGGGCAAGTCAAATGCCGCAGGATGAGGATACCATGCCGATCAATGGCAACCCCCATCCATTGCCTGGGCAGCTTGTCCTCGATAACATTCCCTGGGCGCTTCCTCAATACCCGGCTCTTGGCTGGAAGGACGTCCCTGCACCAGCACCTGACAATGTTCCAGTGTCCAATGACCCTCCGGGTTGGGGGAATGCAGTCTGGGGTGAAGATGCAAACCAACCGGTTGTGCAGCAGGAGCAACATGATGCCCCTGATCAATACCAACAATCCATGGTGCTGGACCACCCTGACCTCTCCGAATCTGTCGAGCATCCGGTCTTGGAGGTCGTCAACATCCATGATGATGAGGAACAATTTCTGCAGCAGCCGGCTGATGAGGAGCCCATCTTGGCGCTGGTACCTTATGTCCCACCCCCTATCCCCCCACAACAAGTATTTGTGGGGATGATCAAGATTGCTGCAGGACCTGAACTACCCCCTGAGATGCAATGAAGCAGGGCCTTCTCCAGGATGTTGTCTGAATTTTACACTCTCTAGGTCCCCAAGAGCCTGATTTTTTGCCCTGCTATACCGCTGATCTGCTCCAAGAGATCTTGGAGCATGGCCTTTGATGACAGCTCTTTGGAGTTTTCAATATCATACATTACTGACGATTATGGGCCACCAGCCTTAGCCCCTTCCCTGCGTGCGGTGGAGCTTTCCAAGGAGCTCACTTTCTCCAGCCCCCCCATGGTAAAGGCGGCAACACCAAGACGTAGGAAGAGGACAACTCCCATTGTTGACACTGCTGTTAGGCGCTGCACCAGAAGCACGATCAAGCGTGATGGCTTCAAGGCGGGAACTTTGGCTGAAATCCCCTTGGCGCCAAAGCGCAAGAAGCCCAAGACCAATCCCATCCCCATGGTGCCTGAGGACACTGCAGAAGGAAAAGCCCAAGGCCCAGCGCAGGAGGAGGTGCCGGTGGTTCCACTCACTTCAATCAAGGTCCTTCAGACCATTGGCACTGATCTGCAGATTGACCCAGTTCTACTGACGAAGGAGAAGCTTATGGCGACTCCATCTTCTTCAATGGCCCCTCATGAGGATGATGATGTTTAGCTCCATTCTTGCTTTTTAGGTTTGGCAAGCCCCTACATTTTCCTGTTGTGATGCTGTTCTTGGGAAGCTTTCTTTTGGCCCTTGGCCCTTTTGCTGGAACTGGTCGATAACTGTAATGTTTACAGTTATCCTGCTTTCTTTCTCTTTTATTTTCCATGAATTATACAACTACTAGAGATTTGAAAGTGCTCTGTTGGAATGTTCGTGGTCTGAATTCTACAGCCAGGCAAATCGCAGTGCGTGAGAAAATTGAGGACAGCCAGTTTGCGGTTATTTGCCTTCAGGAGACGAAATGTGAGACTATTGACCACAATTTTATTTGATCTTTCTGCCCCAGGAGATTTGATCAATTTGCTGTGGTTCCTTCGAGAGGTTCCTCTGGTGGAATTCTGACTATTTGAAATTCAGCTATCTTTGATGGGAAGTTGGTGGACACTCAAGTTTTTGGGATGGTGATCCATTTCACCTCTTCTCACAATGCAGAATCTTGCACTTTGGTGAATTTCTATGGCCCTTGTGAGCAACAACAGAGAGATCTTTTTGTGGACTGGCTTTATCACTTGTCCATCCCTTTTGATGCAAATTGGCTTCTACTTGGGGACTTTAATTTTATTAGGTCACTGGACAACAGGAATTTTCCTGGAGGTGATGTTAATGACATGTTCATCTTCAATGAGATAATTGGCCACCTTGGTCTGCTTGAGCTTCCCCTCAAAGGTAGGAGATTCACATGGTCTAACATGCAGGAGAACCCTTTGCTGGAGCAGCTGGATTAATTTTTCACCTCTGCTAATTGGATCTTATCTTACCCCTCCACTCAGGTGCTTCCTTTGGCTAAGACTGCTTCTGATCATGTACCTTCTGTGGTGGCCATAAACACCTCCATCCCAAAAGATAACTTATTCAGATTTGAAAACTTTTGGGTGGAGATGCCTGGGTTCCTGGATTGTGTTAAATCCTCATGGGAAGTTTCATCATCTAAAGCTCACCCTGTGGCTACAATTGTGGACAAGTTCAAGAGACTTAGAAGAGCCCTTAAACACTGGAAGATAAACTTGTCCAACTTCAAGGTTCTTTTCTCCAAGTGCAACAGGGTCATTTTCATCCTTGACTGCCTGGAAGAGTTCAGGAAGCTGTCTGTGCCTGAATCCAATTTCAGGAAGATTGTCAAGTTGCACCTTGAAAAAATCCTACATTGGCAACATATGTACTGGAAAAAGAGATGCACCCAAAGATATGTTAAGGTGGGGGAGGAGAACTCAAAGTTTTTTCAAGCAATGGCCTCTGAGAGACATAGAAGGAATTCTATTGCCTCTCTTCAGTTAGCTGATGGAACTCCATGCTCCACTCATGATCTCCTTGCTAATGCCTTTTGGTCTGCTTTTAAAAACAGAATGGGAGTGGCCAAACGTATTGTCATGACTTGTAATCTGAATGCACTGCTTGCTCTTGTGGATGTCTTGGAAGCTTTGGTGGCTCCTTTTGATAGGAAAGAAATGGATGATACAATCAAGTTCATGCCACCTGATAAATCCCCTGGACCTGATGGTTTTAATGGCATATTTTTGAAATCTTGCTAGTCCATAATTTGCTCTGACTTCTACAGGTTGGCTGAGGATTTCCACAGTGGACATGCTGATCTGGAAGGTTTAAAAGGTTCCTTTATCACTCTCATCCCCAAGAAAGTTGTTCCTGAAATTGTGAATGACTTCATACCCATTTCTCTTACTAGTGTGGGTATTAAGTTTCTCACCAAAATGGCTGCCAACAGGTTCCAGAAAAACATCAGAAGGTGCATTCACAAAATCCAATACGGATTTATCAAGGAGAGATCCATTCAGGACTCTATTGCTTGGACTTTGGAATATCTACACCAGTGCCACCAATCCAAAAGACCTTTGCTTCTGCTCAAGATTGACTTTCAGAAAGCTTTTGATTCTATTGAGCATGAGGAAATTTTGGAAATCTTAAAGCACAAAGGTTTCCCCCACAAATGGAGAATTTGGGTGCAACAGCTCTTGGATAGTGGGTCTTCCTCTGTTCTGTTAAATGGCATCCCAGGAAGACAATTTAAATGCAAAAGGGGGGATCAGACAGTGTGATCCCTTATTCCCTCTCCTTTTTGTGCTTGCTGCTGACCTGTTGCAATATGTGGTGAATGATCTGCTGAGAAGAGGGCACCTCAGTTTGCCTATTCCCTATCATGACCCTGATTTTCCAATTGTGCAATATGCTGATGACACAATCTTGGTTATGCCTGCTGAGGTTCAACAAGTTCTTAGGCTTAAAGAGGTTCTTAAATGTTTCTCTAAGTGCACTGGCCTGGATATCAACTATAGTAAATCCTCCATGATTCCCATTAATCTTGATGAGGTTTCCATTGTTGAAATGGCTACAGCTTTTGGTTGCCAAGTGGGGAAGCTTCCCTTCACATATTGGGGATCCCTGTGGGCACTACTAGACATATAATTGTCGATTTGCTTCCTTTGGTTGACTGCATGGAGAGGAGACTTACTGCCAGCTCTTGTTTCTTAACCCAGGGGGGAAAGCTTCAGGTGTTAAACTCTGTGATATCCTTCATGCCCATCTATTACCTTTGCTCTTTGCACATTCCTACTGGTATCATCAAGCAGTGGGAGAGGATCCAAAGACAATGTCTTTGGAGGAAGTATGGACAGGATTCAGGAAAATCACTTGCTGCATGGGACCTTGTTTGCAGACCCAAGAATAAAGGTGGTCTGGGTATTCTCAATTTGCAACTGCAGAATCAAGCTCTCTTGATGAAGCATCTGAACAAGTTTTACAATAAAGAGGATGTGCCCTGGGTATCTCTTGTGTGGAACACTTATTATCATGAAAGAGTGCCCCATGCTACTGAGCTCTGTGGCTCCTTTTGGTGGAAAGATGTGGCGAAATTTATGGATAGCTTTGTGGTTGTTTCCACGATCAAACTGGGTGTTGGGGACTCTGTGTTGCTGTGGAATGACTTCTGGATCTACCACACCAATGCTACTTTAGCCCAAAAGTTTCAAAGACTTTTCTCCTTTTGCCAAGGATCCTCTTATATCTGTAAAGGAGGCCAGGGATGTTGCTGAACTCACTGACCTTTTCAACATACCACTCTCTGCTCAGGCTTTCCAGGAGCTCAGTGAACTTCAACAGATCCTTCAGAATCACAGTGCTGAGGAAGCAAGGGACTGCTGGACATGGAGGTTGAATGGTAAAGGATAGTACTCTGCTAAAAAGTTCTACACTTTGGTGCATGATCCTATACAATCGAATCCTCTTGTCAGAACCATAAATTAGGTTTGTGTTTAACCTAGCTTGCATTTTTTCATCTTGAAAAAAATTGCAAAAGAAAAAGAAATGGGGAAAAGAAAAGCCCTAAATGAATTAAATAAAAAGGCCAGAAATAAATCATTTTCCAAAATTCTTTTGGATGTGTTGAAAAATCCTAAAAATGAGTGTGATCATTTTAAAAGTGATTTGGGATTAATCCCATGCTCATAGATTTTTAAAAAATCCAAAAAGTAGCTTGGAAATTAAATCAAATGCCTATTTGAATTGAGATTCAAATAATTTGAATTTAAAAAATTCCCAAAACTTAGGGTTGACTTCTATAGAGTCATCTAGGTTTTATAAAAATAATTGGGAGTTTTTATAAAATGCTCTAGTATTTCTTTTAAAGGGAAAAACAAATTAACAGAACATAAAATAGAAAAAAAAAGAGAGACATGTCCCCCCAACCCACCTTACCTGGCCCAGCCTGGCTAGAAGTCGGCCCAGCCCACCAGGGGCAGGGTCGTCTTCTACCCGTGGCCAGGCAGGCAGCTCGCCACCGTGGCGAGCATGCCGTCGCCCAGGCCACGTCCTGCTTCCCCTTCGTCCTTATCCCGCGCCCGGAGAGCTTGCTCGTGCGCTGTCGCGGCCATCGCCGCCTCCTCGCCGCGCGGTGATGTCCAGAGGACTCGCCGCCGTTGAATTCGTCTTCAAGCGCAACCTATCGATCCCGGAGGCCCCAGAGACGACGCCCTCTTCTCCGATTTGCCGCTAGCCACCGAGGACGACATCGTCAAATTCTCTGCCGCCAGCCCATCCCTAGCCCCGCCGTGCTTCTCAACGCACTAAGGGTGAGCCCCTCGTCAGTTTCCCTCTTCCCGCGCTCCTCCCCGACCCCTCTTCGCCATTCCACGCAGTGGACAGCACCCAGCCGCCGCGGGCTTCGTCGCCGCCGTTGCTCCACGTGACGCGCACGAGTGAGAGGCACCCCCTGGTGCCCTCCTCTGTCCTTCCCGTGGCCGGGAACCCTGTTCCGGCGAGTCTCCGCCATGTGCGGAGGCCACCGGCGTCAAGCCGGCCATTAGCCCTCTAATCCCCTCACTAACCACCCCCCCTAAGCAACTGACCAGTGGGCCCAGGTCCCTAATTAACCATGGGTTAATTTAAACAACAAATTAAATTAACCCCTCCCATTGACAGCCCGGACCCACACGTCAGCCCCCCTCCCACGTCACACTGACGTCATGATGACGCAGTAAATCAATTAAATTGATTAATGTAAATCCCGAAATTCCAGAAAATAAGGAAAACTTTGAATTTGAATAACTTTTAAACAGTAACTCATATTGAAATGTTTTTATATGAAAATTGATCAGAATAAAATTCTCTATCCAAATATGCAACTTCTAACCATGTTTGAATTAGTTATATTGAGGAACCAGTAGCATTTTGCTATATGGATTATTTGATATAATTCAGTTCAAATGCTAACACCAATTCAACTTGATTCATTGCTATGCAATACTGATCACCAACACTTCAGAAGCATTTCACATACATGATCACTTGGTTTACAATGAACAAACTTTAGCAAATGCAACTTGGACCAATTTGAATATATTTGGAGTTTGAATTTGAATTTACTTTTCAAATCAACTTCAATTAACATGTTGCAAGTTAAAGGTAGATCATATCAGTACATTGCCATGCTATATTTTGCATATTTGTTGAGCATTGCATTATCTTGATTGTGCTTTACCTCCAGTGCTTCGGTGATTGCTTCTTCTCGGTAGAGATGATCTCAGAGACGAGTTCAACCACACGTCAGAAGAGTGTTACATCGTGATCGTCAGCAAGACAAACACCCCCCCCTTTGATCATGTCGATAAAATCCCAGTTCCCTCTCATTCTCGTTGATGCATGTTTAGGATGTCACCATGATACGTTCTACCGCTAGTTGAACCCATTCCTTTGCATGACCCATCATTTTGTCACAGTAGTAAGCAAACCACAATCCTAGCAGATGTAGGAGTTGTTTAATATCATGTGGCCCCTGCAACTGTTACAGCTTATCGCATGCTTAGAGTTTACAATGAGGCTACTTTGATGTTAGTCGGGATGGTAGTGATCATGTGAATGATGGTTGTAACGTGTTGGTGAATTTACCTAAACAAGGTGAACGATGAGATACTGTGTAGGAGTACACAGTGGGTTGTCTCGTTGAACACTGCCTTAAGCCCGAGTTCTTGTGTTGTTATCCAAGATAAGAGTACGACCACACATTGGGCTCACTGACCCCTCTCGGCCTAGTAACTCACCCCGGACCTGTCTAGGAGTCGCAAGTAGTTCGCCCTTTAACGATCTCAAGCAGGTGGAACCAAGGTAAGTGGTTGGCGTAGGTTGTGGGCACGTTGAATCAAGTGATCATGATCGAGTTGAGCTTGATGGCGGTCGCACAAAGTTTGAGTCCGCATCGGAAAAATCGGCCGGATTCCGATTGTGGTCCCAACTCAAATAGGAGACTCCCTAGGACTAGAGATGGTGCCGTGAGTGAAGTGTCGTGGCAGCATCCTCGCCGGTACTCACTTGAAGGGTCCATCCCCATGTCATAACTGATGAGGCGTGTGTGTAGCAGTACACCCCTGCAGGGTTATTGAACTATTCAAATAGCCGTGTCCGCGGTTATGGACCACTTGGAGACCTTTACTTGATCATAGACAACTTCAATGGTTACTCATAAAACTTGCCAAGATAAGTGTGAGTGCTATGTATTGCTTCCTCGTGGGGAAGTCGAGGAGGTAACCATAGTGCTGTATTTTTGTTGGAGACTTGATACTTGGAATCGTGTATGCTCCTTACCTCATTCTGGTATTCGTAGTACAGGACTAGCCAAGTCAGAGCTGGCAATTCTGCAAGTGAAACCCCACCTCCCTTTGCCTTGATACATGTGCATGAGTAGTATAGTTCCTATGTAAGTCTTGCTGAGTACGCCTTTGTACTCACGTTTTATTATTTTATATTTTAGAGAAGAGAACACTAACCCTGATGGTGGACTCTACCTCGAGCTCGACGTGGACCAGGTCGTATAGTTCCAGACATCATCCTGTGCCCTTTGGAGGGTCGTTGTATTTTATTTCAGGCTTCTTAAGCCATTTGTTAAACTTTTCTTTACTAAGACATAATTTGCTTCCGTTGATTTTTGATGTAATGTTGGATCACAGTCATGTGATCTCTGCTTGTAATACAACTACTATGTCTGCTCTGTTTAGCAGAAGTTAGAAAGACTGAGTTTGTAGAGTTCATGTTGTGATTACCTGCTGTTTACACTGGACATGTATGCTGCGTGTATGATTATAACGTGCAAGTCTTAGTGTGGGGTTCGATAGCTTACTTGTGTTCTTGGTGGTGGTCTATTATACACCAAGTGGCCCTTAGATGTGCGCAGCTTGGGGCATCGCGATGCGATTGCTCGTGACTCTGTCAATTGGCACACTTTGTTGTATGATTGAGCCCGCCCGAGATCCCGACTAGGTGATCGGGCTGGAGTCTATTTATGTAAGTGTTATTATTCAATCGAGAATATGGTTGAGACGACTTGTCTATGAGTATGGGATTTCACCACCCATAATCATTTAGACTTGTGAGCGGACGATGAGGACCCATCTCAGTTGATCATCCGGCCTGGATGGGATGCCCCTCACGTATGATGCTTTCCGAGAGTGTTATGTGCTTGGCCTTGTCTTCTTAGACAAGTTGTACGACTCTCGGCTCTCCATATGGTTCAGTTGTGACTGGAATTACATACGCAAACCCCGGGTCCCGACACCTCTTTTAAATTGGACTTGGAAATCTTGTTGTATACTGAAAACCAAAGTTTTTTCCTGGCTGGTGATCATGGATCGTCTCAATACCAAACACATGATTATCAGAAGGCACTGGCATATCCAGGCTGGCCCTCAGTGTGTTCTCTGCCCCACCCAACACCTGGAGAACAGCGATCATCTCTTCTTTCAGTGCAATTTCAGTGCTAGAATCTGGGCATATCTGCAAATTGATTGGAGCAATGGCTCTCACATGTTTCACATTGCCAATATGGACATGGAGTTTTTCAATAAACCTTTCTTTGCTGAAGTGGTGTTCACTACCTGGTGGAATATTTGGTTGGTGAGGAATGCTAAATGTGAGGTAACTGATAGGCGTCTCCATTGGACTTGAGTTGGCTGTGAGGTAAAAGTTGTGGAAATTATCCTCGCCGACACCCTCTTGAAGGGTGAAGAGATCCCGGCGGTAACTGATAGTTTCATGTGTGTAGCAGTACAACCCTGCAGGGTTAATAAACTATTCGAATAGCCGCGTCCGTGGTAAGGGACTACTTGGAAAGATGTGCTCGATTATTAGACAACTATCAATGGATACTTTAAAACTGCCAAGATAAGTGTGAGTGCTATGGCGTGCTTTCTCGTGGGAAGTCGAGGAAGGCACCATAGTGGTGTAATTGGTCGGAGACATATAGTGGACTCGTGTACGCTTCTTACCTCAAGTCTGGTAATCGTAGTTCAGGACTAGCCAAGTGAAGGCTGGCACTTCTTCTTATGAACCCCACCTCCCTGTACCTTGATACATGTGCATGAGTAGAATAGTTCCTACGTAAGTCTTGCTGAGTACGACTTTGTACTCACGTTTGCATAATCTATGTTTTAGATGAACCCACTGACCCCGAAGGTGGATTCTTCCTCGGGCTCGACGACTGAAGCCAAGCTAGTGTAGTCCCAGTCAGACGACTGGTCCCTCGTGGAAGGGCTTATTTATAAATAAGGCTTCTTAAGCCATTTGTTAAACTTGTCTGTACTCAGACATACTTCGCTTCCGCATGCTTGATGTACTGTTGGCTCACGGTCTCGTGATCTCTTTGTGCACTCTTTAAGAGTTATGAATAAAGTTGTAAACTTTGTACAGAATTGGAATGATACCTACGGTTCATACTAGACATGTGTGTTGCGTGTATGATTATAACATGCATGTCTTCATATGGGTTTTCGAGACCTTAGTTGTGATCTGGCTGGCGGTCTTTTATACACCAAGTGGCCCTTAGATGTGCGCATCTTGGGGCATCGCGATGCGATTGCTCGTGAGTCTGTCACGTGCACACTTTTTTGTATGATCGAGCGCGCCCTAGACCCCGACTAAGTGATCGGGCTGGAGTAAGTCTATGTAAGTGTTATAATACAATCGATAGTATGGTTGAGGCGACTTGTCTATGAGTATGGGAGTTCACCACCCATATCATTTAGACTTGTGTGCGTACGATGAGGACCCATCTCAGTTGATCATCCGGCCTGGATGGGATGCCCCTCTCGTTCGATGCTTTTCGAGAACGTTCTGTGCTTGGCCTTGTCTGCTTAGAGAAGTGGGTACGGTTCTCCGATATCCATATGATTGTGTTGTAGCGGGACTTGCATACGCTAACCCGGGTCCCGACACCGTCTCAGGCAGTTGTTGAGTTTCTTTTTGCCATGGTGACCCCATGCTCTGAGCTGAGCTGATCTTTGGCAGTCTTGGGGGACCGCCGCATTCTTTTTATCAACCCCGTCTCATGCTTTGAGCTGCTTTTCGACTGTCTTGAGCAGTGGTTGAGTTATTCCGGTAACGTCCCAGATCTGAGTGGTAAAGACCGTTCTGGTGGCCGCTGGTTTATTTGCTGGTTTCATGCAAGATTTCTGATGGTCATCGATTTCTTTTAATACTTGTGAAGAGATGAACTTGCCATTTACATATTGTTTCACTAATATGCTATAATATGTAGATATGTTGTTATCGTCATGCTTTACATTTTCTTTCATCATGGATGATCATTATTGTTGCTCATGATATTCATATCATGTTCATGCTAGCGTCCCGTTCATGTTGATCGTATCGATGCCTATTCTTTACCATGTTCATATTGTATCATGTTAATTGCTGCACATGCTTGGTGGTAGTGGTATTATCATGTTCATATCAATGTTTCTATGCCTTGGATCATATGTTGCAAGATAAAGATGTTGGAACTTAATGAACATGTGTTAACCGTTGACCAAGTGCCACCGAACCGAGCTTTATTCGTGCAACCACATTTTCCTGTATGGGCAGGCCTTAGCTTGGTCTATCGTTCTGCATTTTACGGCTATCACAAAAGAGGGGAGGTTCTGCACGCACGCTACCCTGCCCTGGTAGGTGGTGATAACCTTGAGATCTAGTTATGATATTTTACCCGGGAGTCCCCGTTTGGGACAATGTTATTTTCCACGCGGTGGCCGTTTGCGAAGGGATTTGGCCGGTGTCAGGACGACACAGGGATACCCAAGACAGGATGTTTGGTGATACCGTAGGAAGGTTATGCGGTGGACAAGATTCGTTGGAGTAGTCCTAGTCCATTTGACAAGGAGCTCCATGGTGTGGGTAAAGTGCACAACCTCTGCAAAGTGTTACAAATCTATTTGAATAGCCGAGTCCACGGTATTGGGCACAGTTCGTACTAGGTCACACTATTGGTCAACATGAACTTGGATTGATTGTGGTGCTAAGTTGATTGGCCACGCGGTGACCCGTGAAAGTATTTGGTCAAGCGATGACCCGTTTGGTCATGCGATGACTGGATTGGTTGTGTGGCAACGCGATCACACCTAACCCGTTGAATGGTCGTGGGACGACTCGTTTAAGTTGTTGGCCATGAGATGACCCGGTGCTTGAGTCTGTAAGGACTCCGAGGTAAGCCGCATGATCATGCGATGATCATGTGGGGTCCATGTGACCTTAAAACGATGATTATTATTGCACTTTTTTTACTTGTGGTAGTATTCATCATGTTAATGTTGCTTGAACTATTATGCCATGATAACTAATATTTCTCTAATGACTAATGCGTGCTTGAGTTCCCTGGATTGCTTTGCTTGGTGTATATGGTACTTGGTTTGCTTGTTTGCGAGTACATTCAAATGTACTCACATGGCTTTTATCCTTGGCTATTCGTGTAGCCAGATTTTCAGGTTTACTTAAGGACTCGCGTTCCCCTATGAGGAGTCGAAGCGTTCGCGAGCTAGGAGAGTAACCCAGTCAGATCCCTGTGGATTGGAGCGGCTCCAAGTCCGTGCTGCCATAGATAGTGTATATTCCGCTGCCCCCATCTCTGTAAGGAACCAGCTATGGCTGATTCAAGCCACTTTGGCTTACGAATCCTTTTACAGTTGTGCTGCTTATGTTCTTGATACATGTTGTAAGCACTCACACTAAAGAGATTCCTCGGCTTGTGTGTGGGCGACAGCCGTCTGTGTACAGTGGTATTCAGGCGGAGCATCACATACATCCAATTGTGGACCATACTCAAAAACTAAGCCGAAGTCATATCAGACGAGAGCGCAATCGACGCATTTAGAAGGGCCCTGCAGCGCATAGACTTCAAAGAACAACTCAGACAACTCAACTACCAAACACTAACACAATTACAGGAACACGTCAATAGCTGGGCTGACGGAGAACACTTCGTACGCAACGAATCAGAAGCCCCGACGGCTCGCGCAGATCGCGAATATGAATACTATGCTGGAGACAGGGGTTTTGACAGAAGAAGAAAATGACCCAGGCGCAACTTCTACAACGACAGAGGACCCGACATAGTCGCAGCAGGTTTCCCAGGAGACAGAGATGCCAGACATGGCGATGAAAATAGAACACAACGGAGGGACAACCCAGAAGACCGGCCACACGACCAAAAGCGAGACTGGAAATCGAGGAAGCCAGGAGACGACACCTAAGCACCTCGCTCGGCGAAAGAACAGTTAGACGGTCCATGCACAATACATGGGTTCAAGAACGAGTGCAGAGAAGTCAGATCAGGGCACACTCTAAGAGATTACAGTTGCTTCACTGAGCTTTCAAAAGAAAAGAGCCAGTCAAAAGCACCAAACAGGCAACCGAAGCAAGTTTCTAGACAAGTTTTCCTCGCAGTCTCCATGCACCAAGCCATCCCAGAGTACCTCCGCGGGTCCAAGACTGACATCACCTTCTCCCGGGAGGAACACCCGCCAGCTATTCCACGACCAGGGCACTCCACACTGGTGCTCGAAGCAAGAATTGGAAACTACGATATGTCGCGGGTCTTCATGGACGGCGGCAACGCAATCAACATCATATTCACCAAGACCCTAGAAGAAATGTTCATCCAAAATTCAGCACTCAAAACCTCCGGCACAACCTTCCATGGAGTCGTGCCAGGGAAAGCAGTCTACCCTATCGGAACAATAAATCTGGAAGTGGGCTTTCGCAACCCAAGAAACTTCAGGAAAGAGATGCTGGACTTCGAAGTGGTCGAGTGCAAATCACAGTATCATGCCATCCTCGACAAACCAGCCTTGGCGCGCTTTATGGTAGTACCGCACTATGCGTATCTCAAACTTAAAATGCCAGGCCCAAGTGGGTTATCGCCGTCAATGGTAGGTTCGTCAGATCCGAGCGTTGCGACAGAGAATTCCACAAGATATCAGAAACCTTCGGAGCGCACCAAAGTAGCAGAATCACTGCAAGGGAAGAAGCACTCACATAGAACCAAGGCACCATCAGAAGACATGAGAAACGCGCGCCTCACTCCAAGATTTCAAGTTATCTTATAAGCAACGCCGATCTAGATCATACACCATCATCAACAACGAGCTAGTGCATCGCAGTTCGACTGGAGTTCTCCAGCGCTGTGGTGAAGAGGACAAGGGGGTGGAGCTACTGCGGGACATCCACCTAGGAGAGTGTGGTCACCATGCATCAGCTACATCAATAGTCGCCAAGGCTTTCCGCAATGGTGTCTACTGGCCGACTGAGAAAGAAACGGGAAAAGAGCTAGTAAAGCACTGCAATGAATGTCAAAGATTCAAAGCCAAGAGCCACTTACCATCCTCAACACTCAAGACCATTCCGATCACATGGACGTTTGCAGTTTGGGGACTGGACATGGTTGGACCATTCAAGACAGCCAGAGGTGGCATGACACATTTGTTGGTGGTAGTGGACAAGTTTACCAAGTGGATTGAGGCAAGGCCGATCAAGAAGCTAGATGGACCGACTGTGATCAAGTTCATTGTAGAAATCACAATCCGATATGGAGTGCCGAACAGTATCATCACTGACAATGGGACAAATTTCGCAAAAGGGGCGCTAGCTCGGTACGCTTCCCAACAAGGCATTCGGTTGGATGTTGCATCCGTACCGCACCCCGAGTAAAATGGTCAAGCAGAGCGGGAAAATGGCCTCATTTTGTCTGCGATCAAGCCAAGATTGGTGGAACCACTAGAAAGATCACATGGTGCATGGCTCGATGAGCTTCCTGCAGTACTTTGGAGCCTGCGCACCACACCAAACCGCTCAATTGGATTCACTCCCTTCTTCCTCGTATATGGCGCGGAGGAAATCATTCCTTCTGATATCGAGTTCAACTCACCTCGTCACTGCATGTTGATGTCACGAGAGTTTACTTCTTTCCCCTCGTTGGTTACCCAAAGTGGAAGGTTGAGATGTAGACAGCAACAAATTTCCCTCGGTGAAGATACCAAGGTTTGTGTGTAGTAGGACTCCGATAACGACAAGAAGGTGACAACGGCGCCAGAGATTGGCGGTTGTTGTGGACCTGCACACACAACAGATAACTTTGCTCCCAATGAGTACAAAGGGGTTGTCCATCCCTCCGGCCTTCTTGTTTACAAAGGATAAAACGCATGGGATAATAATGATAGTGATAGCAACGGAAAAGTAAATAAAGCAGTAAATTGATAGTGGGTGTAAACATTGTTGGAAATATGGACCGGGGTCCTATGATGTTCACTAGTGATTTCTCTCTCCCAAAAGACGATAAAATAGCCATGCGAGGTAAAGAAATTACAGCTGGGCAATTGACTGGATTATGTGCGCAAACCAATGCTAATTATGCTATATAGAAAGGAAGAGGATCAAAAGCACGGGCGGTACGCCAAGACAAGTAGACCGAAATCCATCTGCATCTACCTACTAATCATCAACCTTGAGATATCTATCCAGAACATCTCGCTGGTATTAAGTTGCGAATCCCGCCCAAAGTGTAAACTCAAAGCAACATACAACTGCATTAAAGAACTATGCATAAAGTAAACTATCCTTGCATCCGCAATTAAAAGCATCGTTGTTTTCCCCCTTTTGGCAACAAAACATCCCCTAGACTCATGTTTCTGTCACTCAAGCTAGTCATCGAGGGGCATGAACCCACAATCATGCATAACGCTCCCTCTTGGAGTCACTACCTACTACTTGGCCAAAGAAATAAATAGCAATGGAGAACATGCAAGAATTACGCAAGAACATAAATATAAAAGAGGAGAATCAAATATATAACTCAAACACAATCTCAACATAATCTCATAATCCATTGGATCCCAGCAAACTCAGCATAGCAATAGCAGAAATATTACATAAATGCCTCGATCATGTAGAGAAGCTCAGGAGGTCTAATCCATGAAGAACAAAGAGGGGAGGAGAACATCACATAGCTACTCATCATAGACCCATGGTCCAAGGTGGACTACTCACGGTTAATCCGGGAAGCATCCATGGCGATGGAGATTCTCCCGGATGTGATTCCTCCCTCCGGAATGGTGCCGAGAAGAGGTCTTCTGGTGCTCCCGATCTTGGAAGCGCGGCGGCGGCGGAACAGAGGAGAGATCGCGAAAAATGGTTCTCGTCTCGGGGTTTTTGCGTCACGGGGAATAAATAGGCGAAGGGGGGCAGCCAGGGGGGCCACCAGGGGTCCAGGCGGCCCCTTGGCGTGGCCCCACCCTGGGGCGCTGTTGGGTCCCCTCTGGCCCCCCCTTAGTGATTCCGGAAGCTTCCTGTACGCTGATTTTTATTGGATTTTCCCCGAATTTTTGGAGCACTTTTAATATGGGGGAAACCTAAAATAGAAAAACAACAGAAAAGATGAACTGGCACTGGGGTGCACTGAGTTAATAGGTTAGTCCAAATATGATAAAAAGTGTATGGAAGTTCATCAATATGATAGCAATATCACACAAAAGAGGCATAGAGCAAGCAGAAATTATAGATACGTTTTGGACGTATCAACATCCCCAAGCTTAATTCCTGCTCCTCCTTGAGTAGGTAAATGATAAAAGCCTAATTTCTGTGGTGACATGCTAACAACCATATAAGAACTTTTAAGTAAAGCAATCAAGGAATGTAATTCAATTCAAGTCATAACAGGCAAGAGTCTACATTTAGCATTGAAATAAGCAATATAAGAACATAAAGGTGCAATAGCTCTCGCTGTCCGTGACTCGAATGTCTCCAAATGGTGTTTGCGTGCAAGAAAGGGGACAGGGATATACGAGAAAAAGTATTTTTATGCGGAGAGGCGGCGGCGACTGGCGAGCTCACCGGGCGGCGTGGCGGCCGGAGTTGGCCGGAGGTGGCGGCTGCATCCCACGGCGCAGCGCTATGCTCCTCGTCCATGGCGGCTGCGGACGTGCTGCACATGGGAGAGATGAGGGTGAGGCAGAGAACACTGAGATGAAGAGAAGGGAGAGGGAGGAGAGGGAGGCCGCGGGGAGGAGGAGAAGTTGGCCGGCGGCTGGTCTCGTGCGGTTTTCGCGATGGTGATCGGGCGAAACCCGGTGTCGCAAAGGTCGAGTGTCAAGGTGGCAAGGGTCAGTCTCCGTCCGGTACGAGATAACATGGGGGAAAATAATCACCGATTGATAAATCGGGGATGCAAACACCACAAAAAAATCAGACAATCAAACAATTCATACCGAAATTTTTTTTTAATTTTTGTGAAATCAGGGCTGTTACAATACAACACCACAAACAATGGATCTCGTCCCGAGATCCAGGATGATCCGGGGGAGAGAAAAGAGTCGACGATCTTCAACACCACCAACAAGGGACTCTGCTCCATGTTGACGTCGAACATCTGTCGAGATAAATTTCCGTAGAGAGACGACATCGTCGGAAAAATGAAACCGTCAGTGTCAAGAGGGAGAACGACAAAGAAAGCTGGATCAAAGGACAGTGCATTTCGACGCAAGTTGTGAAAACAGTGGGCAAAAGGAGGGACGGCAACGGGTGACCAAGATGTAAACCAGAGTTGTAATAACTAAAGGTACTACAGGATTTCCGAACCTGAGATCGGAATCGAGACAATACGCTGCAAGCAAGGCATTGTAACGATTCCGATACTCCACACACTTGAGATCCTAGAGTTTGAAGGGGATAAGGCGAGAATTAAAACTGTTACGTCACTTGTCCTGACCAGAGCAAGGGTAAGGAGTAAAAGATTACTACTCTCCGATAACTAACTTAGTAACTACAAAAAAGTTTTTTTCTAGACTCGAATTCGGCTAGAGAAAGGATCCTACGGTCGGTAAGGCACTGATACCAAGTTGTAAGGCCCGATATGCATTACTGTTCCAGATCTAGATGTTGGTCTTCTTTGGAATCTTATCTTGACTCATCCCCAGACCACTAGCCAGGTACAAGTCAAAATGATCCATTAATTTTCGACATTTTGAGCACTCATGCAATGGATGAGCGTAAGCAAGAAAGTTGACACTTACAATGGCAAAGAGAGAATATGGTGGAGGAGGAAGACAAAAAGCGTGTGAAAGGCTCACATCAATGAGGACAATCATAGGCGAGAGAGAGCCAAATGATATATATGATGTGAGGAGTATGGATTTCCATGCAACAGATGCACATATGAGCTAGGGTAAGCTCTCCAATGGAACTAGTGGGGGTGCATCCAACTTGCTTGCTCAAGAAGACCTAGAGCTCATTTAAGGAGGCTCATCATTGGAATATACAAGCCAAGTTCTATAGTGTAAAGGTCCCCACATAGCTATATGCATAAATGATAATCTCTATGGAGTACAAGATATAAGAGGGAGTACGGTGTATATATCTCAAAAGGAATAGTAGTGTGCCCCCTTCTATCTTTTTATTTCTTTTTATCTTTTTGGTATTTTTTGGTGGCCTCAATGGCTCTTTCTATTTCTCTCTCATTTGTCCTCTTTGGGATCTTTTAATTTGTCCACTTTGGGATCTTTTCCTCACTTTAGGGGCAACACTCTATGTATTACAAGAAGTATAGAAGATCTTTCGCACTTTACAAAGTACTCAAATCATAAAGAAGATGTAGCTATCATGATGTATGCAAATGTATGATTCTATCAGTGTAGCAGGATATGCAATGATATTAGCGCGTCATGTAGCAATGATTAGGGCAAGGCCGAACTAGCATGCGGCTCATCGATCAAGCAAGTAGCATGTATGACACGAAGATAAAGTCATGAGAAGGTGGATATTGCATGGCAATGTATCTCGGAAAGGCTATGGAAATGCATTGATAGGTAGGTATGGTGGCTGTTTTCAGGAAGGATATAAGGAGGTTTATGATGACAGTGCATATTGTGCCAAGGGTTTAGTAAGAGAAAAGTTTTGCCCCCGTGTGTTTTCGATATTGTTGGACAAGACAGTAGAGGAACTAAGAATGTTTTCTAGTGTAAACAGTAGAATAGGTTCTTGAAGGACAAGCTAGGTGATAAAGCTTCAGGGAAGGTCTTCAAGTTATGAAAGAATTACTCCCTGAGCGAAGATTAATCACGAAGGATGACCCCCAAAAAATGAAGGTGTCCTGAAGCCCAACTCATTGAAGGAAATGAAGAAGACGGCGCAAGACTTAGATGTTTTGTGTAGTTCTTTTTCTGTTCTTTGAGTCATAGGACAAATCGTACTATCAAGAGGGGTCTTTAGTTTGTGGACACCGAAGTCATTGAGAAAATGCTCAGATCAAATCCACACCAAGTGAGAAGCCAGAGCGAAAAATCTCATGTGCAGTAAGTTAAGTTTCAGTAGCAAAGACTTCGTTCATTGGCTTCTGAAGCAGAACTAAGTTTGTGAGTCAGCTTTACTTGTTCCGCAAGTAAAGTTGCGCAGTGATTAAAAATCCTACCGTTGTGGACATGTGTCAAGCTGTCACTTCGGATCAATTTGGTCATTCCGCACCTCGGGATCGCCAACTATAAATACGCCGCCCCATCCTCCATTTGCGGGTGGCTGCTCTGAGAATATTCCTGATAGAGATTGAAGAGAGCACCCCAAAAACCCCAACGAAGCAAAACCCAGAATACTGAAGCCTCAGTCCCATTGATCTGAGTAGATTCGCGATGACTTAGGCAGAAGCTTACTAGCCTTTTTATCTTGGAGAACTGCAATTCTCCTAGACGGTTAGAGTGTTGTTCTTTAGAGAGCGAAGAGTAATTGTCGTCTTGAAGTCCAGTTTGTCAAAGGTTTTGGTAATTCCCTTAATAATCAACCACGAGTGAAGAACTGACCAAGCTCAAGGAGTTTGGTGCAGTGGAGCAACGGACGGAGAGAGTTTTGCTCCAGGTGTTCAATCACCAGTCCCTCCAACCAGACGTAGTGCTTTGCAGAGCGTGAAATGGTCGAACAAACATCTCCGAGTCTCAGTTCGTTTTACTTGAATAACTTACCTTCTGTATTGCTTTTGCTTCGCAGTTATGCTTCAATGTGTTTTGATTCACTGAATTTAGTTTCGCTTCCAGTATTACTTCAATGTTCTGCTTTACTTATGATTTACTTCATATTTTCAGTCGAAAATTTGAAGTGATCATTCACCCCCACCCCCTCTGATCACATACTTGGAATTTCAATTGGTATCAGAGCTAGTCACTCCCTACACTCTGTGTTTTTTGGATTAACCTTCTGGAGTGCCTTCAAGTATGTCTTTCGCAGCTATTCGCTCCGGCGAACCTATGCCTGTTTTCAATGGGAAGGACTACCCGTACTGGAAGGACAAAATGAAGAGAAATATAATGGCTATCAATTCTGTTGCCTGGCAAGTTGTCTTGTATGGAGTCACATTTGCCGATGAGAAGGCCATCACTCCTGAATAAACAAAACTGATTGATCTTGATTCTGAAGTTTGGGTTTTCATCACCAATCATCTGACACCAGAAAAGTATCATGAAGTGAAGAATATTCCATCTGCCAAAGGTGTCTGGGACTATCTTGAAAAGATTGGTGAAGGTGTTTCTACCTAGAAGGATGCCAGAATTGACACTCTCCGAAGCAAATTCTATCGCTTCAAGAGAAACAAGGGTGAAAAAGTCAGCTCCATTTATAGCAGACTCACTACTCTTGCTAATGAGTTGATTTCCCTCGGTGCTAATGACATTACTCCTCACTCAGTTGTAAGAACTTTGCTTCGCTCATTGGATAATTCGTTTGATCACATTGTGCTGATGATCAAGGAAAGGACTGATTTCAGATGTCTTGTTGCCGCTGACATTCTTGAGAGACTCAATACCTTTGAAATGGAAGAAGATGAGAAATGTGATATTAATGGCTCTCGAAGAAGTTCTCATGCTTTGAAAGCAAAAGCTTCGCGTCATTCTTCACCCGAAGTCAGTTCCGCTTTAGGTGTCGAATCAGATGATCCTGCTAGCATTGGGAAAGATTTAGCATTGATCATGAGACGCTTCAACCGCTTCCAAAGAAAAGGTTTTTCTTCACTGAAGAAGAGTTATTCTTCAAGAAGCTCAAATCACTCATCTCACCGCTCATCCTCAAGAAGCTCTCCATCGAAGGCCAACTGCTGCTACAAGTGCAAGAAACCAGGTCACTACATTGCTGATTGCCCTCTGTGGGAAGCTGAGAACAAATCAAAGTATTCGCTCAGAGAGTCCTCAACCAAGTCCCACAGATCCTCTAGAAGCTATGAATCCAAGAGACATGATTCCAGTTCGAGAAGAGAAAAGAAGAAAGATTCTGATGATGACAAGAGGAAGAAGTATCATAAGAAGCGTGAGGGTTCTTCATCGAAGACTCAGTCGTCTCGACGAAGAAGTTCACACCGTGCCAAGGCCTATCTGGGAAAGGAGATGAACTCTGAAGACGAAGCCTCTGGGTCCGAAGATGAATCAGGCTCAAGGTATGGGTCTGCGTCCGAATCAGATCGTGTTGCTGGTTTGGCATTCGCTTCAACAGATGCTTCAACAAAAGCTTCGAGCTCATTCTTCACCAACAATAGTAGTCAAGATGAAACTCCTGCATACTGCTTCATGGCCAAGGCGAAGGTATCTTCATCCAAATCTAACTATGATACTTTTGATTGTTCTTCATATGATAATGATTCAAAGATAAGCTATGCTAAACTTGCTAAAATTGCTTCAATCCAACAAGATGAACTTGATTCACTAAGCAATACCATTAAGAAATGAGAGACTCTGTTGATCGATGAGATAGAGAAAGTTCAAACTTTAACGAATGAGCATGCTGCTCTGAAGGAAAAGTTTGAAGAATTATCCTCGAAGCATGATCTTCTTTCAGTCGATTATGAGAAGCTCACCTATGAATTTCTTCAAAGGAAAATGGCTCTCGAGAGACTGAAAGAGGCTCATGAAGAGTTTGAAAATGTCAATCTCTCTCTCATGGCTCAACAAGGTTCTGAAGAAAATCATAAAACTAATTCACCTTGCTTAACTTGTCCGGAACGAAGCAAAAGCTCCTATTATTATTGATGATACTAATGCCTCGGATGAGGAAAATCCTGCTGTTACCGAGGAACTCCTCAGGTTGAAAAACTTATTTGAAACAGGCATGTTCAAAAGTGTGCAAGGTCACCAGTATCTTTGTGATATCCTGAGGAACGCTCTCCTTCACAAGAATCCCAGGAATGAAGGTGTTGGTTTCGGGAGAAAGATAAACCCTGATGGCACCTATTGGGAACCTGAGCAGTATCCTAAAACTGTTTGGGTCCTAGCGAAGGAGAAACCTATTGACATTGCTAACCTCTCAGGTTTCGACTGCAAAATGAACAAAGCCATTGTGTATGAATCACTTGATTCCGACTACAAGCTCATTAAATACGAACAGGCAAAGGTTACTGCTAAGTATGTTGGCTCTCCTCCTAAGAATGGCTTCTATAAGAGGCAAATATGGGTGCAGAAAGCACTTGTGGAAAAACTGCCTGCTAACCATTCCATGCAGGGAAAGCTTTCGGTACCAGCGAATCATTTCTATTTTCTAGAAACGATAAATGATTCACTGGTGCCCTAATCAAATGTTCCGCAGAAGCAATAATATCGCACTGGTCGTTATACTTATCGTCCTCATGATAACAATACTAAGATTGCATATGCTCATTGTTATCCTAACCATTCGCAAATGACTTACATTTATGGTGTGCTTGATGGTACACCGAAGAAATACACTCCTGTTCGCTTTAATATTGCTTCAACCAGTGCTTCAACCTCTTATCAGTCACCTGCTCGTTTGTGGGTGGTTAAGAAGAACTAATTGTTCTGTAGGGCTATGTCTCCGGTGGATCCGAATGGGTCATGGATAGTGGTTGCACAAATCATATGACCGGACACAAGGAGTTATTCACCGAAGAAAAACTATCTCAATCTTCTCAGAAGTACATTACCTTCGGTGATAACAACAAGTGTAAAGTTTTAGGTTTGGGTAAGGTTGCCATATCGAAAGATAAGCACATTGACAGGGTTATGCTAGTGCAATCACTTGGATATAATCTTACGTCTATTTCGAAGTTATGCGATATGGGTATGCTTGTTCTATTTTCTGCTTCACGTTGTGTTGTCTTTTCACAGGACGATTATACGTTTGTCTTCGAGGGATACCGAAAAGGAGATTTATACGTTGTTGATTTTTCTTCGGGTCCTGCCGTATCCACATGTTTAATGGCAAAAGCTTCATCTGGTTGGTTATGGCATCGAAGACTTGGTCATGCAGGGATGAGAAATCTTCATAATCTAGTGAAGAAGAAGCATGTTATTGGCCTTAGCGAAGTAAAATTCGACAAGGATCGTCTCTGCAGTGCTTGTGAAGCCGGTAAAATTACAAAGAAACGTCATTCAGCGAAGACTATCATGACTACTACTCGTCCTCTTGAAATGCTTCATATGGATCTTTTCGGTCCTCAAAATTATGCAAGTCTGGGAGGAAACAAATATGGTTTTGTTATTATTGATGATTTTTCTCGATATACATGGGTTTTCTTTCTGAATGACAAGAGCAAAGTTGTTGAAATCTTCAAGTCATTCGCTAAGGGAGCTCAAATAGAATATTAATTATCTCTGAAGCATATCCGAAGTAATAATGTCACTGAATTCAAAAACACTCATATTGAAGATTTTCTTGATTATCATGGCTTTACTCATGAGTTCTCTGCTGCTTATACACCTCAACAGAATGGTGTTGTTTAAAGAAAGAATAGAACTCTCATTGAAATGGCCAGAGCTATGCTTGCTGAATACAAGACACCTATCAGGTTCTGGGCCGAAGCAATTAACACAGCATGTCATATCATCAGCAAGGTTTACCTTCACAAATTTCTGAAGAAAACTTCACATGAGCTTATCACTGGTAACAAACCAAATGTTTCATACCTTAGGGTATTTGGTGCTCCTTGCTTTATTAGAGATATGAATCATAGCTCCAAATTTTCCCCTAAGGCACATGAAGGTTTTCTTCTAGGTTATGGCTCAAACTCTCACACTTACATAGTGTATAACTCTCACTTTGGGAAAGTTATGGAAACTGTAAATGTGAGGTTTGATGAAACTAATGGCTCTCAAAAAGAGCATTTGCCTCATGATCTAGATGAACCTCCACTTGATGAAGTGATCAGGTCCATGGCTGTTGGTGAGATTCGCCCTGTTGAAGCCATTCCTCGTCAAGCTGATAGGGATGATGATGCTCCAATGTTCCCACACATAGCCCGGGGCGCTAGAGATCAACATCATGAAGCTAATGATGAACAGGACAAAGAAGAGCAAGGGAACGAAGGAAATGCTGATCCCGAAGGAAATGCTGAAGCTGAAGGTGAAGAAGATCCTGAAGCTGAAGCAGATCCTGAAGCTGAAGAAGATCCTGAAGCAGAAGCTGAGCCTGAAGCAAATGATTCAACTTTATCACGAGTTCGAAGAAGAGTTGATGTTGATTCGATCCTTGAAGAAACTCATCAACCAGGTCGTCCCACAACTCGTTCTCGTACTCGTTTGGCTAACTTCTGTGGAAACTATTTGTTTGTCTCCATGCTAGAACCCTCAAAGTTTGATGAAGCCATGAAGGATCCAGATTGGTTAACTTCTATGCTCGAAGAACTTAACAAGTTCGAGCGAAACAAAGTCTGGTCCTTAGTTGATAGACCTGATCCCACGAAGCACAACATCATTGGTACAAAGTGGATTTTTCGCAACAAGCAAGATGAAGATGGTATAGTGGTAAGAAAAAAATCACGACTGGTAGCACAAGGCTACACCCAAATCGAAGGTATCGATTTCGGCGAAAATTATGCTCTAGTTGCTCGTCTCGAATCCATTCGTGTTATGCTTGCTTTTGCAAATTTTAATGGTATTCTACTTTATCAAATGGATGTGAAAAGTTCTTTTCTTAACGGAGAAATCTAAGAAGAAGTGTATGTTATGCAGCCTCCAGGTTTTGAAGACCCAAAGAAAACTGACATGGTGTACAGGTTGCACAAGGCCCTCTATGGGTTGAATCAAGCACCTCGTGCTTGGTACGACACACTGAACGACTTCCTTCTGAAGAAAGTCTTCAAACCAAGAACAACTGACCCAACTCTTTTCACTCGATCTTATAATGGTGATTTGTTTGTATGTCAAATATATGTAGATGATATTAGTTCTGGCTGCACTAACACTGAGATCAGCGAAGAATTTGCCAAAATGATGTCGAAGAAATATGAGATGTCAATGATGGTAAATTGAAGTTTTTCCTTGGACTTCAAATTCGTCAACAGAAGAATGGCACCTTTATGTCTCAGGAAAAATATCTCAAGGATTTCCTGAAGAAGTTTGGTCTTACTGATTGCAAAACTATTAAGACTACAATGCCTACCAATGGCTTCTTGGATGAAGATGAGAAGGGCAAAGCCTTCGACCAGAAGAAATATCGGTCTATGATTGGATCCCTTTTATATCTTTGTGCATCTAGACCTGACATTATGCTTTCAGTATGTATTTCTTCTCGTTTTCAGGCCAATCCAAAGGAATCACATCATACTGCTGTAAAGAGAATTCTTCGGTATCTTGCTCACACACCAACCTTGGGCTTGTCGTATCCCAAGGGAGCTCAGTTTGATCTCATTGGCTATTCAGGTTCAGACTGGGCTGGTGATCGTGTGGATATGAAATCAACTTCAGGGACTTGTCATTTTCTTGGAAGATCACTTGTGTGTTGGGCTTCAAAGAAGCAAAACTGTGTCTCAATATCTACTGCTGAAGCTGAATACATTGCTGCTGGGTCATGTTGTAGTCAGATTCTTTGGCTGAAGCAAACGCTGAAGGATTATGGTATTCATGTCAAGAAAATTCCCCTTCTATGTGATAATGAGAGTGCAATATAAATTTCTCACAATCCTTTGCAGCACTCTCGCACGAAGCATATTGACATTCGCCATCATTTTCTTCGTGATCATGTTCAGCGTGAAGATATTGTCATAAGTCATGTCAGAACTGAAGATCAATTGGCTGACATATTCACGAAACCATTGGATGAGAAAAGGTTTTGTGCACTAAGGTGTGATCTCAATATATTGGACTCACGCAATGTACTATAAGATCGTACCGTTACTTCCTTTCATATATTCATTTACTTCGTGTTTTATCTTTGGTTTCGTTACTTGTTTTTGCTTCAACTTTATTTTTCTTGGATTTAGTCCTCAATGCTTATCACCTTTTCCTTCGTTTGTTTTTTCTTCGAGGTGATAAGTTTCGGAACCTACCCCTTATTTTCTTCTTCTTTCTTATTTTGTCTGTCCAAAGTCGTTGAGCCCAATTGAAACAGAAAGAATTTTGCTTCGAACATCATTGAGTTCTGAATCAAATGCTTCCAATTTTTATCGAAGTTTTACTCAATCCGAAGATATATTCTTCGTTCGTTGAGATCCCATCAAATCCGGGTCGTTGAGATTTTCTCGCGATTCGCCACGAAATACTCGCCATAGAATCCGGAGAGACGGATGCTGGAAGCCGTTCGATCAGATCTGACAACTTGTGTCAGACCTGCCTATATAAGGCGTTCCCCCCAGCGAATCCAACTCACCTTCTCATTGACATCTCTCCGAAACCCTATCTCCCCCGAGCGCTCCGCCGTGCTCCTCGGCTCCGTCGCCGTTGTCGCCGCTTCACTGCCGGAAGAGCGCTGCCGTGGACTTCACGCTGTCGACGAGCAATTCCTCTCCGCTCATCGTCGGCATAGCTGCTTGACGCCACCGAGTTAGGGTACGCCGAGCCCTCGATCCAATCTCTGTTTCTCTCTCTGTTCACCATATTCTAGATTGGATCCGAGTTCTTAGTCCTCTTGTTGGGATGATTTTCTTAGGTTTCTTTGATCCGTTGGATCTTTGCTACGTTGGGAAACTTGTTTCTGCTAGCTAAAGCTTCCCATCTTGATTCAGGTTAGAAGTTAGTGTTTGTGGCTATCTGTTTTGTGTTAGGGTTACAGTTCATCATGGATGAGGTTAAGTCTAGCTCAGAACAGACTAGAATCATCACCCTTATTCATCACTGAATCTCTTGTCAAAACTTTTTTCTTTGTGGTCGAAACTTTTGCTAGTGCTCATTCCATACTTGCCTCTTTCCCTCGCTACCTTATGCTTTTCATAGGATGTCTGAGGATTTAGGTTTCGGGAATGATTCCCCAAATCTTGATCACATCAACGAAGCAGAACAAGCTGCTCCGAAGAAGAAAGGAGGAAGAACCAAGGAAACCAACAATGCCAGAGGCATCCCCGAATCCATTCCCATTGAGCTTGGATATGATACGCCTCCTGAAGAAACCAGAGATCAGCGCAAGATTCTTCTACAAAACATTCGTCGTTACTGGGCTGTCAGATGGTACAAGTACAAGAGCATCCCTGACTGGAAGTGGGCTATGCAATTTGCCTTCAGTCCACCCTATCAATACACTTCTACCATGTGTAGTCAGTACACCGAAGAAAATCGACACTTGTACTACCCAATTCCACCCAAGGTCCCTTATCCCAATACTCTCAAGACTCCAGATGACAACCCTGATGAGCAAATGCGATTGAGAATCGTTGCTGAGAAAAAGAGACTCAAGGAAGCTAAGAAAGCTGCTAAGTTAGCTGAAGCTGAAACCCATGATGTTGGGCATAGCTCGAAGAAGAAAAAGAAACTTAAGAAGAAATCAGCTTCTCCTCCGCATACTTCCACAGATGATGAAGAGCAAGCCGGACTAGAGCAAGCTGCTCTGGAAGATTCAATGTTGGACGAATCAAATGCTGCTGCCGACAACGATTCTGAATCTGAAGCAGATGATGAATGAGATCCTCCTCCCCCCAAGAAGCAAAGGCTTCGGATTCCTCTAAAGAAGAAGCCAGGAGAGAAACCTGCTGCCAAAGGTATAAAGATTCAAGACCCCAAGGACAAGCACTCTGCTCGCCCCACCATTGACCTATCCAACTTGGTGGTTGAGAAGCCCTTGGCATCCAAGCCACCGGCTGATGCTCTCAATACTGAGAGGCGATCGAAGAAGAGGCATCATCCTGCCAAAAAACAATCTGCAAAGGCTGCTGCAACAGCGAAGCCCAAGAAGTCTGCCCCACCAAACCCTTCAGCGAAGCGAAAGCTCACTGAAGAAGAATTGAAATAGAAAGACCTCGCGGAGGCACTTGAGGGAAACATTCTCGCAAGAAACGCCGCAGAAACGAAGAAAGCAGATGAGGAAGCCGCAAGAAAACAAAAGGAGTTGGACTCCGCTTGATTGGCTACTGAAAAGGCTGAGACGAAGCGCAAGCTCGCCGAAGCCGAAAAGAATGAAGAGAAAGCTGCCGCTGAAGCCAAACAGTTGGCTGAACATGAAGCCAAACGCAAGGCCTCTCTAGAAGGCCTCAGGACAAATAAAGCTGAGAAAGCGGCTAGGGCTAGTCAGAAAAAGTCTGTAGTTGATATGACTCTCTCCAATGAAGCTATTCCATCGAAGCAGAAAGGCATATCTTTGCCTGAAGCTCAAACTAAAGCTGATCGCCATAGTGAACATCAGTTCCCTGACCCTCATGAAGGCGAACTATAGGATCAGTTGGGCATCATTGAAGCCCTTTGGAAGAAGTGTGCTGCTGAAGAACCTGAAGTTGTTGATCTAGGTGAAGTTTATATCTCAAGCTCCATCGAAGCAATAATCTCCACAATGATTAGTCAGCTGAAGGATTTGCATTCAAGAGATAGATCTGAAGTAACAAAGATTCACAAATATCAGAAGCGTGCTGAAACTGAACCAGATGAAGAAATCCAATAGCACGCTTTGAAATTGCTTCAGCAAGTGACAGACGTCAACACCACCACCAAGGATAACATCAAAATCTTCAGGGGCAAGATTAAAGCCGCTGTCGATGAAATGGTGAAGACCCATAATGCGTCCATTATGGAAAGGGATTCACGGACTTCGCCACCGCACCCCCGGCTCCTCCTCCGCCCCATCACGCCAGCCGCCGGCCGCCGGAGCCGCCTCCCTCGTCGGAGACGAGCCGGGCTCGCCGGAAACCGCCTCGCCTAAGTTTCTCCAGCCAGATCTGGGCCAGGGACCCGATCTCTTTTTCTGGAGAAAGTTTATTTGCGGATAGGTCCTTTTGGCAGAAAACACCCTGGCGCCATACCCGCAGTATCTCCCACACCGTGTGTCGGATCGAGGTGAAACTTTTTTCTACACACTCGTGTTGTTCTGTACTTTAGCATGGAGTAAATTTTTTCACACTTTTGAATTTGAATTTATTTCAACTTCAAATTCAAATTCCGGTGGATGTATCTTTTAAACCGTTGATCAAAATCGAGTGATTCTTTTTGCGTTGGATCACTCATTCCATGTACTTTCTGTTCATAGCATGTGTACACAAAAATTCAAATGTTTATTGATTAGTTTAAATTCAAATTCAATTCAATTTTACACTTGCTATGACCTGCGTTGTAGTATTTCGTTTCACGTGATTCTTTTTGCATATCGGATCACTTGAGACATGTTATCGGTAAGATTCACACACTTTTCATGTGGGCATGATATCCACCTTGAATTCATAATGTCCATGATATTCCTTACCGATGAATCTTTATTTGTTGACTCTCTCGAGTTCACTTCCACCAATCACCTTCGAGCACATGTACACCTCTGCACTTCAAAGCTTTTTGTTTTGTTGCTAAAACGTTTGTGATTGTGTTGTTGATTTTTTTGTTTGCCTTGTGGTGTGATTGCTTATTCGAGTTCCTTCGTTTGCGATAGATTTGCTCGGAGTGTGGCGAGTAGAGTTGACTGGACCGCGAGAGCGAAGAACTTCATCGAATGTATAAGGCAAGTTGCACTTTGACCATACCTCATCCTATATTTTTCATTATGCATGTAGTACTCTATAACTCTATGCATGTGTAGGACTAGTATATATACTTATGCTGCAAACCTGGTAGGATAGCCATATGATCTGATCATGTATTCTTTGTCGCCCTAGTTCGTGTTGGTTATATATTGCTATGCTTGTAGACAGGGATTGGTTTGAGACTACATTGAGCTATGTGAGGATTTAATGACTTGACTACCAAACCTTTAATTAGAATACACCTCTGGACGGGAAGGGAGTGCTTCCTGGGGGCTCGTGCCTTATCTAAGGGCGAGACCAGGTTGTACTCCTAATGGTTGGTTTTGGTGGTTGACAGTACGTCATGGTACCTACCCTCTGAACGTAAGTGGGCGCCGTCCAGGCTAAAAAAGATCAGACATACTTGGTGACTAGGAGCTTCCATGTACAGCTGCTGTCCATATGGGCTCTGGCTTAGTTGAGCACAATGTAGAAAGCCTCTCCCGTGCAAAGCTAGCAGATGTAGATGTGATAGGTGGTACCGGCTTGCTGCTGGGTGTAGGTGACCTCTTGTCACAACCCCAAGTTAGGTATGTGCTAGGATTAGCAAGTCACTTTGCATCATGATAAAAAATTCAAAAAGAAATTGAAATGGGAGAGAAAACCCCCCCAGATAATTTTAATTCAAATGGCCAGATAAAAAGTTGCTCCAAAAATTCATGTTTGATTTTTGAAAAGTCTTATAAATGAGTGTGATCACATATCAAGTGATTTGGGACCCACCCCATGGTCATGGATTTTTCAAATATTCAAATAGTGCCTTGGAATTAATCAAATACCCCTATTTGATTTAAAGTTCAAATAATTTGAATTTTAAAAAGTGCCAAACTTTGTACGTGGCTATTCTAATATAATATGAGGCCATATAAAAAGTTTCAGCATTTTTAAAAATGCCTAGCTATTTATTTTATCATGGCCAACATATTAAAGAAAAGAAAACAGAAAAGAAAAGAAACAGAAAACTTACCTGTTGCCTAGGGCGAGGCCCACCTCCTCTGGCCCAGCCCAGGCCCAACCGCCTTTTTCCTTGTCGTCTACCTCCCCGCAGCTCCAAGCTGCTCGGTGGAGGCAGAGCGTGGCCACGGCGCCACCTCGACGCCGAGACGCTTCCAGCCCCCCCTGGACCTCATCTCCTCGCTAGGAGACGCGCAACGTTTGACCACACCGTTCCCCTCTCCTCGCGTTTTCCCTCCTCCTCTCTCTGCTTCATTTCCAAACCGCCCCGAGAAATTGCCGCCGGCCAACGTTGTGCGAGACCGTGGCCAACGACGACGAAGAGCTTCCCCACCTTGTCCTTCAAGCTCCCATACGTCGTCTTCCCCGAGCTGGAGCTTCAATCGGACCCGAGGCACCCTGAAGTCGACGCTCGCCTCGCCAAATCACCGCCGGCCGTAGAAGATTCCGGCGATAAATTGGACGCCGCCGAGCCCCCTCTGGCCTCTCCATGCTCGCTATCAAGCTCTCGTGAGCACCGCACATTGTTTTCCTCCTCCCAACGTTCTTCCCGCGGCCGTTGTCGTCGTGTTCGTCTAGGTCAGCAGCCGGCCGCCGCGGGCTTCGTCGAAGTCGCGCACCAGAGCGCCCCCTTGACCCCCTGATTACTCCAGAAGACGCGTGCAAGCCCAAGCTACTCGCCAGTACTCTCCACTCCCTCTCTCGTATCCGTTTACCCAACTCCGGCGAGAACAGTTCTCCGGCCGTCGCCATGGTCGATGCCACCGTCGCCATAGAGCCAGGCTTGGCACCCCAATGGCACCAGCAGACGCGCGAGTTCACGCATCGCACGCCCGTGCCCTCCGAGTCCTCCCCCATGCCCTTTTTCACTACCCCGGCGAGAGCTCCGGCGACTCCATTAGAACCCCTAACCCTGTCCTAATCCCCCCCCTGGGCCACTAACAGTGGGCCCAGGTTAACTAATTAACTTGGGTTAGTTTAAGCAGAACGGGTTAATTAACCCCCCTCCACTGACAGCCCGGACCCACACGTCAGCAGCCCCCTGACGTCACACTGACGTCAGCCTGACGCAGTAACTCATTTAAATGATTTAATCTAATTCAGAAAAATCCAGAAAATGCTTTAAACTTTGGAAATTCATAACAAATTCATTTTAACTCCAAATTGGACAAATAATATGTCTAAAATTATCAGAAAAATAGAAGGATTATGAATATGCAACTTGTTTCTATGTTTGACCATTTTAAAATGGGTGAACAGTAGCAAACATGCATATGGATCCTTTTCAAATTCAAATTTGGAGTGAATTTGCAAATGACTTGGCAACACATTTATTTTAGATGGATTCATCCACACATCAGAGGCTTTACCTCACCTTTGCAACATCACTTCATGATCAACCTTTTCAAATGAACTTTCATGCATTCAAATGCATTTGAAATTCATCGATAAATCAAATGGAGTTTGAATTTTCAGTTCAATTGCAATATACTCCTTTTAAATGGAATTGTCCACACAATGCAACCATGAACATCACCATTAAAATCTTATTCATGTGATTGTGCATTGTACATTATGTTGATTCTATGATTATCATGTTGCTGATAGAAGTGGAGCCGGAACTCGAGATCACCCCCTTCGTTGAAGACCCCGTGACTGAACCTCGACAGCAAGGCAAGCAAACCCCCATTGATCATGTCGATAAAATCCCACTTCCCTCTCAGTCTCGCTTATGCATTGTTTAGGATGATTACCATGATAACGTTTCTACCGCATAGTTGAACCCATATCCTTTGCATGACCTATCATCTTGTCACAGCGGTAAGCAAACCACAATCCTAGCAGATGTAGGAGTTGGTTGATATCATGTGGCCCCTGCAACTGTTACTGCTTATTGCATGCTTAGTGGTACAATGAGGTTTCTTTTGATGTGAATCGGGATGATAGTGAATATGGTGTTGATGAAAGTGAAACTGTGTTGGTGAATCTACCCTAATACAAGGTGAACGATGAGAGGCTGTGTAGGAGTACACAGTGGGTTGTCTCGTTGAACACTGCCTTAAGTCCGAGTTCTTGTGTGGTGATCCAAGAAGAAGAGTACAAACACACATTGGGTCACTGACCCCTCTCAGCCTAGTACCTCACCCCGTTCGAACCTCAGAACTCGCAGTAGTTCAGAGTTCTGGTAGGGCTGTGGCACGGTCTGCGAAGTGGATGAACGGCTTTCCAAGACCGGCTTGGGACCCTGCACACATCGTTTGAGGCTGTACTGGAACCTCGGCCGGACTTCCATACGGATCCCCCTCAGATAGGCGACTCTCTGGACTAGAACGGAGCTATGGGCGAAGTGTTGTGGTGGAATCCTTGCTGTCACCTCTTGAACGGTGAAACGCAAAAGGCGGTAACTGATGAAACGTGTGTGTAGCGGTACACCCCTTCAGGGTTAACAAAACTATTCGAATAGCCGCGTCCGCGGTTAAGGACTTCTTGGAAAGCTTAGCTTGATTATTAGACAACTTGAACTGGATACTTCTAAAACTCGCAAGATAAGCGTGAGTGCTAGGGCGTGCTTTCTCGTGGGGAATTCGAGGAAGGCACCATAGTGGTGTAATTTGTTGGAGATGTAGTGGACTCGTGTACGCTTCTTACCTCAAGTCTGGTACTCGCAGTTCAGGACTAGCCAAGTCAAAGCTGGCACTTCTGCAAGTGAAACCCCACCTCCCTTTTCCTTGATACATGTGCATGAGTAGTACAGCTCCTATGTAAGTCTTGCTGAGTACGACTCTGTACTCACGTTTGCTTATTCTATGTTTTAGATGAACCCACCTACCTGATGGTGGCTTCTACCCTAATCTCGAAGATTGAAGACTCAGACCAAGACCAAGCTAGTGTAGTCCCAGTCAGACGACTGGTTCCCTCGTGGAGGGCTTTTTTTTAGATAAGGCTTCTCTAAGCCATTTGTTCAACTTGTCTGTACTCAGACCTACTTTGCTTCTGCATGCTTGTTGTAATGTTGGATCACAGACTTGTGATCTCTGTGTGCACTCGGTAAGAGTTATCAATAAAGTTGTATACTTTGTAGAGAATTGCAATGATACCTGTTGTTCATACAAGGCATGTGTGCTGCGTGTATGTTTATAACATGCATGTCTTAGTATGGGTTTTCGAGACCTTAGTTGTGAACAGGCTGGCGGTCTTTTATACACCATGTGGCCCTTAGATGTGCGCAGCTTGGGGCATCGCGATGCGATTGTTCGAGTATCTGTCTCGTGCACACTTTGATGTATGATCGAGCCCGCCCTAGACCCCGACTAAGTGATCGGGCTGGAGTAAGTCTATGTAAGGGTTATAATACAATCGATAGTATGGTTGTCGGGACCCGGGGTTAGCTTATGCAAGCCTCGCTACAACACAATCATATGGAGAGCCGAGAACCGTACCCACTTGTCTAAGCAGACAAGGCCAAGCACAGAACGTTCTCGGAAAGCATCGAACGTGAGGGGCATCCCATCCAGGCCGGATGATCAACTGAAATGGGTCCTCATCGTCCGCACACAAGTCTAAATGATATGGGTGGTGAGCTCCCATACTCATAGACCAGTCGCCTCAACCATACTATCGATTCTTTTATAACCCTTACATAGACTTACACCAGCCCGATCACTTAGTCGGGGTCTAGGGCGGGCTCGATCATACATCAAAGTGTGCACGAGGCAGAGTCTCGAACAATCGCATCGCGATGACCCAAGCTGCGCACATCTAAGGGCCACTTGGTGTATAAAAGACCGCCAGCCAGATCACAACTAAGGTCTCGAAAACCCATACAAAGACATGCATGTCATAAACATACACGCAGCACACATGCCTTGTATGAAAAGCAGGTATCATTGCAATTCTCTACAAAGTATACATCTTTATTAATAACTCTTACAGAGTGCACACAGAGATCACAAGCATGTGATCCAACATTACAACAGACAAGCGGAAGCACAGTAGGTCTGAGTACAGACAAGTTTAACAACTGGCTTAGAGAAGCCTTATCAAAAAAACAAGCCCTCCACGAGGGAACCAGTCGTCTGACTAGGACTACACTAGCTTGGTCTTGGTCTGAGTCTTCATTCTTCAAGCTTCGGGTAAAAGCCACCATCACTACTGGAAAAACGTAATTTGCCATCAGCTTCTGGCTTTGCCGTCAGCATTTTCACGGGGCTGACGGCATAGAAGATATGCCCTCAGCCATGGCAATTGCTGACGGCTTAGAAGGAGCTGACGGCATAGAAGGTCTTTGCCGTCAGCTGGTTCAAAGCCGTCAGCCGGCTGACGGCAGTGAGGAGCAAAGCTGACGGCATAGGTCCCCTGACGGCAAAGGGGCTCCCACCCCCCCCCCCCCACGAACTGGCGAGCCTAACTGCCCCGTCTAAGCCGTCAGCCAGCTGACGGCAAAGTCTAATGGAGAGCTTTGCCGTCAGTTGTCTGACGGCTTAGCCGCGAATAGTTAACCCCCTCCCGTCGCCCTTTCTCTCTCTCAAACGCTCACACACAGACCGAGCCCCCCCAGCACACCCACGCTCGCCGCCGCCGCCGCCGCCCCCGTGGACCGCCGCCTCGCCAACACCGCCGCCCCGCCCGTGGATCCGGCGCCGCCAACACCGCCAAGCGGGACCGCCCTCGCCGTCGCGGATCCGCCTCGCCGACGCCCGCCCCCGCTGTCGTCGCCGCCGACCCGCCGTCTTCACCGCCGCCTGTGCCACCCCGAGGTCGCCTCCCACGCCATTGTCGCCGCCCCTGGTCAGGTCAGCCCCCCCCCTCCTCTCTTCACCCCTCTCTGTAGCTAGGTACCTAGATTTTTTTAAAATTTAGGTTTTATTCCACTTAGGTAGTATTCAACTTAGGTTTTATATTTAGTTAATATTGTACTAAGTAATTATGTTTAGATTTAGTTAGTATAGTTAGAAATTAGGTTCAAATTTATTTAGTATTGTACTTAATTAGTAATTAGGTTTTGATTATGTTAGTAATTATGAATGGAGGTGCCTCCAGCGGTGCTTACGGGAAAAAATCGTTGGCCCTAGCATGTGCCCTAGCAAATTTGTTTTAGTATTTGGATAATAGCATTTTAGTAAGGTATTAGTTAGTAGGAGAAGTAGAGAAAGTTTTAGAAAAGAAAAAAAGAAGTATGACTAGAAGAAGCAGAAGAATGAGTTGGAGACAGGAGACTTAAAGGCGAGACATTGCGTTCGTCGGCTCATCACTCCCGACGGCACAAAAGTGCAGTATCCCTGCAACATAGAAAAGAAGTAGAAGAAAATGAATAATTAAAAGAAAAGAAAGAAAATAATTTGTTTTCGAAGAATTTGTTGGATGTTAGTATTAGTTAGATTAATTATCGCGAGTGCGTATTTGTTTTGATTGACTGCATTTAAATGTGCAGTAGCTTCGCGAGGGTTTGGTTTTCAACGACCTCCACTGCATTCGAGAGTGAGCACATTTGTTAACTCTTCCTTCTCCACCTTTATATTGCTTTGTTCCAGCCTTTGTGCCGATGACACTATCTAGATAGGTAGTTTTAGTATTTAAATGCAAAGTCTTCGCGTAACCAATATGTGTCTCCCGTTCGAAAGGGTTACGGTTATAACTATGCATGCATTTGCATATTTATAACGGTGATTCTTTCGAATTGTCCAACGTTATCCATGGACTGCCCGGGTATGTGTAGATTGGGTCATTTTCCCATGCTTTGTTCCGGATCCGATGCAGAGTTTCAACAGCGCCTCCTTGTTGTTCTCCGAGTACACATCCTCTCGGTTAGTTTCCGAGACGTGTATTAGGAGAACAGCGGGGAGGTGCTGCCGAAATTTTGCGTTGGATCGGGAGCAGAGCATGGGAAAATGACCCAATCTACACATACTCGGGTGGGATTAGGACCCATCTTTACCTAGTAGCTGGTAGGTGTGCATGCCGTGCATCCCAATGTTTTAACCATGATTAAAAAATGACCATAATTAATTTGACATACTTGATGAACTGATAATTTATATTGTTCATATGTGGATACTATATAGCTAGCTTGACAGAATGACTGATCATGAATGGATGTACTCCGGTCACCCTAGTCAGAAAGACATGACCGATGAATGGTTGAGCAAAACCTATGAATTCCTGCAAACAGCATTTTCTAAAGGCCAGCCAAAAACATGGTGCCCCTGCACTAACTGCAAGAATTATTCGCGACAGACAAAGGATGTAATGGGTAAACACCTGCAGATGCGTGGTTTTACTCCCGGCTATACCTTGTGGAAATTTCATGGTGAGTCGGCGCACCGACGACTATGGTACAGGGATTGAAGACATGGTCAATGATTTTGATGATGCTCGGAACAAGGACGAAGAGATGGAGGAATCCGCAAAGGCCTTCTATGCCATGTTGGAGTCTTCAAAACGTCCTCTTCACGAGCACACTAAGATTTCTCAGCTAGATGCCATCGCACAAGTAATGGCTCTGAAAGCCCAATTCAACATTGGAAGAGACCTGTTTGACTCAATGATGATCCTATTTGGGCGGTTTCTACCCGAAGGTCATATTATGCCTTCAAACCTATATGAGTCAGATAAAATCCTTAGTGCACTCAAGATGCCGTATGAGCAGATACATGCTTGTGAGAAAGGATGTGCCTTATTTAGGAAAGAGTATGCGGACGAAACATATTGTCCATTTTGCAAGTCCTCCAGATATGTTGATGTAGAAAACGGTGAAGGTGAGAAGAAGCAGATCAAAATCCCTGTGAGTGTTCTACGGTATCTTCCGATCCTACCAAGACTTCAACGACTTTACATGCTCGAAGAAACAGCAAAACAGATGACATGGCACAAACATGGAATTAGGAAAGAATTAGATGAAAACGGAGATCCGATGTTGGTACACCCTTCGGATGGTGACGCATGGAAGGCATTTGATCGTAAACATACAGAAAAAGCTAAAGAGCCAAGGAATTGCCGAGTCGCCATCGGTCTCGATGGGTTCAATCCTTTTTGTATGACGGCTACCCAATATAGTTGCTGGCCTGTGTTTGTTATTCCGCTCAATCTTCCACCATCATCCATTATGCAAAGAAAGCACATATTTCTGACGTTGATAGTTCCAGGGCCAAACTATCCGGGGAAGAATATGAGTGTGTACATGCAACCGCTGATGGATGACTTGAAAGAAGCTTGGGTGAATGGGGTCAACACATACGACGCAGCTAAGAAAGAGAACTTTCAAATGTATGTTTGGTACCAATACTCGTTGCATGATCTGCCGGAATTTGCGCTTTTCGTTGCCTGGTGTGTGCATGGAAGGTTCCCATGCCCACAATGCAAAGCAACTCTTAAGTTTCATTGGTTGCCGGCGGGTGGAAAGTATTCCTGCTTTGACTTGCATAGACAGTTCTTGCCTTTGGACCATCCATTCAGAAAAGACAAGAAGAATTTCATGAAAGGTAAAGTTGTCAAACACTCGGCAACACCTGCGTTGACGGGCACACAAATTCATGAATAGTTAAAATCTATGGAGCCTGATCCAAACCGTCCAGGGTATTTCTTGGGTTATAATGAGGAACACGGCTGGACCCACAAGCCATGCATCTAGGATCTCCCCTACTTCGAAGACCTCTTACTACCACACAACATTGACATGATGCACACTGAAAAGAATATCGCCGAGGCCCTTCTTGGCACATTTTTCGGCACTGATAAGGGCAAAGATAATACAAAGGCTAGAGTTGACCAGGAGACTCTTTGTGATAGGCCATCACTAAAAATGCGACAACCGAAAGGAAGAAAAAATTGGTCCAAGCCACCTGCCTGGTACAATCTCGAGAAGGGAGCAATAATGGAAATCCTCTTGTGGGTGCAACAAAAGTTGTTGTTCCCTGATGGGTATGCTGCGAATCTAGCGAGGGGAGCGAGCATTGAAAAAATGAAAATTTTTAGGCTCAAGAGTCATGATTGGCACATATGGCTTGAGCGGATAATGCCAGTGATGTTGCGCGGCTATATCCCAGAGTCTGAATGGCTAGTATTGGCAGAGTTAAGTTATTTCTTCCGTGTTCTTTGTGCTAAAGAGTTGTCGCGTGCCGTGATAGATGACATGGAAGAGTTGGCGCCTGAGTTGCTCTGCGAGTTAGAGAAGATTTTTCCACCAGGCTTCTTTAATCCGATGCAACACATGATTTTGCATCTCCCGACCGAGGCAAGATTGGGTGGCCCTGTGCAAAATCGTTGGTGCTATGCAACTGAAAGAATGCAGAAGACACTTAGAGCAAAATGTAAAAATAAACGTAGAATTGAAGCATCGATGGCCGAGGCTTTCATTACCGAGGAGGCGGCAAACTTCGTAACAGCACACTATGATGCCACTTTGCACAGCTTGCATAATCCAAAGCCTCGGTACAATGTGGGCGACCCCAAACGACGTGAATCCAAACTCAGCCTCTTCAAAGGGAAGCTCGCTCCTTCTGGTGTGGGAAAATCAAAGTTGCTGGGCGTCGAGGAGTGGCGCACACTGACGATGTATATATTGAACAACTTAACAGAAGTTCGGCCGTACATCGAGTAAGTCCTCGATACATTGTTTCGCAACTTTTTAACAAGTTTTGTGTCTAACAACTGTTATTAATTGATACAGTCGATACGTCGAACAGTTCTCGAATGGTGTTGAAATCGAAAAAGAATCCATTCTCGAGTATGAACTTCTTGAAAAGACAGGAGGCGGCTATCCCGGTTTCATCTCTTGGTTCAAAAAAATAGCTAATTCAGATGAGCAAGTCAACGATGAATTGAGACAAATAGCAAATGGTTTTGACTTTAAGGTCCGGACATTTCAGAAGTACGACATCAACGGGTATCGCTTTCGTACTGCTAGCAAAGAGCTTTCAATGCCCGGTCGAAAAACAACCAATTCCGGTGTCTCTGCTATAGGCGAGGGAGGTGTCGAGTATTATGGAAGACTTGAAGAAGTTTACGAAGTTCATTATTATGGTGAAAATCCTCCAAATGTTGTTGTGTTCAAATGTCATTGGTTTGATCCTACTAAGAAAAGACGGACTCATGAACATGTTGGGCTAGTCGAAATCCGACAAGACAGGAAGTTAAGCGGTGATGATGTCTTTATTGTGGCTCAACAGGCCACCCAAGTTTTCTATCTGCCATACAGTCGTCAAAGTGTTAAGAACCTGGAAGGTTGGTATGTCGTGTATGATGTGCCGCCCCATCTTAGACCACCTCCACCAAACGAAGAGGATTATGAACCTCAAATTGACCCAATAACATATGATGGAGAATTCTTCCAAGAATCACGTGGTGTGAGACGTCGTCTCCGGAACTGCTCTACGTCCACCCTGAACACGGAGGAAAAAGAATCACGTGATGATGAGGAAGAAGTGGAAGTAGAAGAGGTTACCAATCCGGATGAGCTAACAATGTTTGTTCGGTTACAAAAAGGCCTTCCACATGATGTCCCTGAACCCGATGACGATGTCATTCATGACGACACGTATGATACTGATGATGATTATGCTTCAGTTGACCTTGGAGAAGACAGATGATCCCGACTATTAGTACTTTGTATGCATCCAAACATTGTTGTTTAATTATTTAATTAATTGTTTAATTATTCATGTATTTATTATTATTCATTTAATTATTTTCTTTGAATTTGTACTAAGTATTTCACTATGTATTGTTGCAGGTGGTGAGACATGGCAGGCGAGGATAAGTTGAGGATAGCACCTGGCCAGCTACGGAGACAGTTGTTGTAGAGCTTTGCCGAGGAGCCCCGTGGGAGAGGCGGAGGAAAGAAGAGAGGCAGAGGACGTGGTCGCGGGAAAGGGAGGCTGCCTAATAGGAGCCAGTCGCCACCACCCTCAGCTACTTCAGTCTCAGCCACTTCACCCCTGCAGACAAGGGTGTCACCGGTGCGGGATCCTCCCGTCCAGGAGCGGACACCGATACAGGATCCTCCCGTCCAGGAGTCGACACCCTCACACGAGGAGTGGGGGAGTTGGGGGGACGGTGAGGGGGCTGGGGCGGATGCGGAGGCTGAGGTTGAGGTGGAGGATGAGGGGGCTGAAGCGGAGGATGAGAGGGCTGAGGCGGAGGATGAGGGCCCGTCTGCCAGCAAGTCGGTCTACCAACGTGGTATGACACGAGTTCCAGACCGATTAGAGTTGCAGCACAGGGCGTTGATTTCGCCAGATGGCGAGAAGTAAGTTGATGTCTATTGTGTACCTTATATCATTATTTTCCACCAAGTAGCTAATGTCTTTGCCTTCTCATTATGCAGGGGGTGGAATTACCCGGAGAATACCCGGAATCCAAACTGCCTCCTTGGTGCTTTGCTTAGGGAGCACTTTCCCGGGCTAGTGCAGTTGCCCGGGGAGGGTATGGTTCCCGAGCCAGGACTCAAGTGGGAGCACTACCAAGCCGCGCTTCTCCCGGAAAACACTCACGTGAACGGTGTTGTTTGCGCGAGCGTGGCCGACAAGGTGTTGGCTGATTTTTTGGTAACTATTATTTTACCCAATAATAAGTATACAATGTCCAATGTTATATCTTGTTATTTCCTATTCATCTGTGCATATATATGGCATAATTGCAGAGTTACCATAGGGTCGAGGAGGGGACGGAGGAGGCGGCCAAGAAGAATCTCGAGAAAGAGTGCAAGAGATTATTGAATAACACGAGGCATGAGATGCGTGTTCAGGCCGTTCGAGATTGGTACGCCAAGCAAAACGAGCCGAAGACGAAGGCTGAATGTCGAAAGCTTTTCCCTGACAAGACCCAGTACATGGAGGTACGTAGATTCCTTAGTTACATTCTTTATTAGTTATGTTAGGGCTAGTTACAATACTTAGTTTCATTCATAGGTGCCCCCGAGATGGTTGGCCGATAAGATGGATTGTTGGGAGATGATAGTGGACAAGTGGTGCACAGATGCTTGGTTGACCACCCACAATGTGGCCAAGGAGCGTCGTGCCCAATTGGTTGGTGTGCCACACCACCAAGGAAATGCCAACATCAAGCAATACGCCAAAAAATGGGTATGTGTGCCTTGTTTTCTTTCATCATTAATTCATTTGTGCATTATTTTTGTTGTACTAAATCTTTGCATTTTCTTGTAGGCCAAACACCATAACCAGCCCGAGCCTCAGGGATACGCCGCGTTTGGAATGGCCCATAAGGGCTCGTACAAGACGGCGACACCATATTCTGAGGGGGACAGGCCATCGGCGTACACAAGCCTGTCCGCCTACAACAAGATGACGTCTTATTCTCAGGTTGTCAAACAACTGCGCGGCCCTGACTTCGACCCGAGCCTGAATCCTATGGATGCGGAGGCGTTGATGATCTCTGGTGGCGGTAAGAGTCATGGAACGGTGGCCATGTGTGATGGTTTCGTCCCTATCACTGAGTCTCTATCTCAGATCAAGGCGAGGCAAACGAGCTCGGCTCCTGTAATACGGCAACGCGCGAGGCCAGTTGATCTTGCCATCGAGGTTAGTTTTCCTTCATTATTTCTTTAGTCCATTTGACCCTGGATGGATGATGATGAGAAGTGGTTGCAGGCGGCCGCACTTGAGAAGGAGAGGGAGGCCACCAGACTCTTGTTGGAAGAGAGGGACCGGAATACACAGAGGCTGCTGGAGGAGGAGAGGGCATGCAATAATGCCCATGCAAAGGCTATGCACGACTTCGTTGCGGTAAGTCAGTTGTGTGAGAAGCAAGGCTATGTGTGAGAAGCAACAAGACTATTTCTTTGACTTCTCGAAAACTAATTTGCAGGCTATGTGTGAGAAGCAAGGTTTGCCACCCCCTCCGCCGATGCCTTCTCCGGTGGGAACGGTGAGTTCCCTTTCAATGACCAACCTTGCACGGACTTATATTTCAACTCTTGCCTTGTTGCAGCATCATTCCAGAGTCGCATCCCACAATCCCTCTCCCGGTCAGAGCCCTACCAACACGGCGACCAACCGAGATGGTGCTTCTCCTCCGTGACTTGGCATTTGTTAGTTATTCCTCTCCTTCTTATTCTTATTGCTTAGCTCAACTTAGACTATGCCATGCTTCAGTTAGCTTAGTAAATTCTAGTTAGGCAAAAAATTGCATAATTAGCTTAATTACATAATTTTTTTACATAATTAGCTTACTTACCTACAAAATGACATAGACTTTGCTTATTTGGTAAAAACATGACATAATTACTTGATAACACCAAAAATAGCATAATTAGTTGATATTAGAGCTCAAAAATGACATGCCTAGCTCAACTTAGACTATGCCATAATTAGTTAGCTTAGTAAATTCTAGTTAGGCAAAAATAGCATAATTAGTTGATATTAGAGTTCAAAAATGACATAATTACTTTAGCAATTGTCAAAAGAAACCATAAGAGAAGAACAGAAGAGAAGAACAAAGAAGAGATGAAGAAATAAGAGAAGAATAAAGAGGAGAAAAAGATAGATTAAGAAGAAACAAATCTTCTTATTCTTCCTTTTTCTCTTCTTTCTTTTTCTCCATCTTTTTCTTCTTCTTCTTCTTCTTCTTCTTCTTGTTCTTGTGTCCTTCTTCTTCTTCTTCTTCTTCTTCTTCTTGTTCTTGTCTTCTTCTTCTTCTTCTTCTTCTTCTTCTTCTAATTACTTAGCGCTAAATTCTTTCTTCTTCTCATTATGAAGATTTTGATAAAGCAGCATGGCACATGGATGGATGCTCCAGGGACTCTAGCTAGTTGTAGTCTTAGATGCTTTGTAATGCACTTTGTAATGCACTTGTACTTGCGGATGCACTTGGGATTCTTTGCGATGCTTTGTGATGCCATCTTCGTTGTTTGCACTTTGTGTTATTTATATTGTGATGCTTTGTGATGTTGTTAGATGCTTTGCGATGCTTTGTGATGCACTTGTGGTGCTGTTTAGGACCTGGCAGAATATTAATTGTGTTATCTATATTGTTGTTTGAAAATGCAGGGAATTAACAGAAATTAAATAAAAAAAAACAGAGAGAGTCTTTGCCGTCAGCTTACTGACGGCAAAGCCTTTGCCGTCGGTGGGCTGACGGCAAAGAAGGACACGTGGCAGCTAACTGTTAAATCTGCCAACTCTGGGACGACCAAATGTTCCAGGTTGTCAACTTTGCCGTCAGCTGGACAGCGGCTGACGGCAAAGGGAAAGGACCCCACGTGGCACTGATCGCAGCTCCCCTGGCAAGCATGGCCCACAAGCAGCAGCTTTGCCGTCAGCTGGACTCCAGCTGACGGCAAAGCCTGCCGTTAACCCCCTAACGGGACTGGGCTTAAGTCGTTGCCGTCAACGGTTTATGCCGTCAGCCTCGGCTCCCTAGCTGACGGCACAGGCTTTGCCGTCGGTCGATTTCCAGCTGACGGCAAAGAACCTGTTTGCCGATAAATTTGTGGCCAGTCTCTTTGTCGTCAGCAAGCTGACGGCAAAGCCTTTGCCGTCGGTTAAAGTGGCCTTTGCCGTCAGCTATGGCTGACGGCAAACCAGCAGATTCCAGTAGTGCATCGGGGTCGGTGGGTTTATCTAACACATAGAATAAGCAAACGTGAGTACAAAATCGTACTCAGCAAGACTTACATAGGAGCTATACTACTCATGCATATGTATCAAGGTAAAGGGAGGTGGGGTTCACTTGCAGAAGTGCCGGCTTTGACTTGGCTAGTCCTGAACTACGAGTACCAGACTTGAGGTAAGAAGCGTACACGAGTCCACTACATCTCTTCAACCAATTACACTACTATGGTTACTTCCTAGATTTCCCCACGAGAAGCACACCATAGCACTCACGCTTATCTTGCGAGTTTTAGAAGTATCCAGTTCAAGTTTCCTAATAATCAAGCTAAGCTTTCCAAGCAGTCCATAACCGCGGACGCGGCTATTCGAATAGTTTTGTTAACCCTGAAGGGGTGTACCGCTACACACACGTTTCATCAGTTACCGCCTTTTGCGTTTCACCGTTCAAGAGGTGACAGCAAGGATGCCACCACAACACTTCGCCCATAGCTCCGTTCTAGTCCAGAGAGTCGCCTATCTGAGGGGGATCCGAATGGAAGTCCGGCCGAGGTTCCAGTACAGCCTCAAACGATGTGTGCAGGGTCCCAAGCCGGTCTTGGAAAGCCGTTCATCCACTTCGCAGACCGTGCCACAGCCCTACCAGAACTCTGAACTACTGCAAGTTCTGGGGTTCGAACGGGGTGAGGTACTAGGCTGAGAGGGGTCAGTGACCCAATGTGTGTTTGTACTCTTCTTCTTGGATCACCACACAAGAACTCGGACTTAAGGCGGTGTTCAACGAGACAACCCACTGTGTACTCCTACACAGCCTCTCATCGTTCACCTTGTATTAGGGTAGATTCACCAACACCATATTCACTATCATCCCGATTCACATCAAAAGAAACCTCATTGTACCACTAAGCATGCAATAAGCAGTAACAGTTGCAGGGGCCACATGATATCAACCAACTCCTACATCTGCTAGGATTGTGGTTTGCTTACTGCTGTGACAAGATGATAGGTCATGCAAAGGATATGGGTTCAACTATGCGGTAGAAACGTTATCATGGTAATCATCCTAAACAATGCATAAGCGAGACTGAGAGGGAAGTGGGATTTTATCAACATGATCAATTGGGGTTTGCTTGCCTTGCTGACGAGGTTTCGATAACGGAGTCTTCAACGAAGGGGGTGATCTCGAGCTCCGGATCCACTTCTATCAGCAACATCACAATCATAGGATCAATATAATGTACAATGCACAATCACATGAATAATATTGCAATGGTGATGTTCAAGGTACTGACGTGTTGAGCATTCCATTTAAAAGGAGTATATTGCAAATTGAATTGCAAATTCAAACTCCAATTTGAATTCAAACTTGATCAAGTTACATGTGAATTGTTTGATCATTTTGAACCTTTTGGAAATGTGTATGATATGCCTCTGAAGTGTGGTTGAAATGTAGTATAATTCCATGGTCCAAGTTGCCAAAGCATTTGATTTGAATTTGAATTAAATTCAAATAAACCAAATGACATATGCTACTGGTCCCATTTTAAAATCAACTCCAACATAGTTGAAAGTTGCATATTTGGAAAGATAATTTTCTCCTGATCATTTTTCATATATTATTTGCTATATTTGGAGTTAGGATGAATTAATTATGATTTTCCAAAGTTTGTCCTATTTTCTGGAATTTTCTGTCAGATCCCTCTGTTAGGTATGTGCTAGGGTTAGTTAGTACCTTTGCATCATGTCAAAATTTCAAAAAGAAATCTTGGAAATCAAATTCAAAATCAAAATGGGAGAAGGAACACCCCCAGATGAACTAATTCAAAAGACCAGATAAAAATATTTTCCAAAAATTCATGTTAGAGTTTTGAAAAGTCTTATAAATGAGTGTGATCACATATCAAGTGATGTGGGACCCATCCCATGCTCATAGATTTTTCAAATATTCAAACAGTACCTTGGAATTAATGAAATACCCCTTTTTGATTTAAAATTCAAATCATTTGAATTTTAAAAATGTTGAAAGTTTATGAGTGGCTAGTTGATATTTTTATGAGGCCACATAAAAGTTTTCAGCATTTAATAAAATGCTTAGCTATTTATTTTAGCTAAACAGAACAAATTACAGAAAAACAGAAAGGAAAGATTAAACAGAAAAGGGAAAAACCTTACCTGGCGCCCAGGCGAAGTCGGCCCACCCCAGCCCAGCCGGCCCACCAGGGGCAGGGGAGTCTTCTTCCCCACCCCGCGCCTCCAAGCTGCTCGGTGGAATGCCACCGAGCTAGCTGGTGGCGACACGTCGTCGTCGACGAGCTTCCACCCCTCCCCGTGGCCCCTTCTCGCGCCTGGAGACGCCTCTCTCCCGTCCTGATCCATTCCTCCCCTCCAGCGCGACTCCTTCCTCCTCCTTCGCCGATTTCTTCCTCCACCCGAGAGCGCCGCCGCTCGCCGTCGCAAGAACTCGTGGCCATCGACGTCAAGGAGTCAAGCCAAGGTGTCCAATCGCTTCGCCGTCGTCGTCTTCATCGAACTGCAGAAGGAATCGGAGCCGGACGCCTCCCCAAGCTCGATAGCTTCATCGTCTTCATCGCCGGCCGCCGTGGATCGAGTTCGAATTCCGGCAACTCCAGCGCCTCCCCGAGCAAGCCACCACTCCAGACAGTTTCAGGGTGAGCTTGCGAACGAAAACCCTCACCTTTCCCCCTCCTTTACTCGCTCTAGCCGGATCCGCCATGGATGCCGAGGCACTTCGCCGCCATGGATGAGCTCGAGGTCGCCCCTGTGCCCCTTCGACTCAGCCAGCGCGTGCGTTTGGCTCCTGAGCATGATAGCTTTGGAACGCTAGTGATTTCAGCCCGATCCGTGCACGGTAGCGTCGTCTACGACTTCGCCGTGGTTTTGCTTCCGCCGGAGTCGTCGCCGTCGTCGATTCTGAGCACCCCGCGAACCCCTGTTGCCTCCAGAAGACGCGGACGACCTCCAGGAGCAAGATGGTGTCCTCCCCGTGGCTTCCCGTGGCCCCTAGCTCATTCCGGCGAGTCGCCTCCGTGGCTCCAGTCGCAGGCGTCACGCCGCCGGTGGGTTAGCCACTAATCACCCAGTTAGTGACCCCCTGGGTCACTGACCAGTGGGCCCAGTGGCTTAATTAAGCCACTGGATTAATTTAACCCACGGGTTAAGTTAACCCAGCCACTGACAGGGTGGCCCCACATGTCAGCCCCCCCCTGACGCCAGCCTGACGTCAGCCTGACGCAGTAAATCATTTAATTGAATTTCCAGAAAAGCAAAATGGTTTAAATATTTCCAAAAAAATCCAGAAAATACCCAAACTTTGGAAATTCATAGAAAATTCATATTAACTCCAAATTGGACAAATAATATATGAAAAATGATCAGGAGAAAATTATCTTTCCAAATATGCAACTTTCAACTTTGTTTGAGTTTAATTTAAAATGTGATCAGTAGCATTTGCTATTTGATTTAAATGGAATTAAATCAAATTTAATTCAAATATTTTGGCAACTTGAACCATGGCAACATGTTACATTTCACTTACACATCAGAGGCATATCATACACATTTGAAGATGATTTAAAATGATGAAACTATATCACATATAACTTGGTTAATGTTGAATTCAAATGTGGAGTTTGAATTTGCATTTTAAATGCAATATATTCCACTTAAATGGAATTGCCTCACACATCCAAACTTATACTTCAAAATTTAACATTCAATCATGTGCTTGAGCATTGCATTCATATTGATTGCTACTTCGTGCTTTGTTTGTCAAGTAGAGGTGGAACCGGAGCAAGAGGTCACCCCCTTCGCTGAAGATCCAGAAACCGAGCCTCGTCAGCAAGGCAAGCAAAACCCCATTCATCATGTCGATAAAATCCCACTTCCCTCTCATGTCTCGCTTATGCATTGTATAGGATGATCACCATGTTACGATTCTACCGCTTAGATGAACCCATTCCTTTGCATGACCTATCTTTTGTCACAGTAGTAAGCAAACCACAATCCTAGCAAATATAGGAGTTGAATGATATCATGTGGCCCCTGCAAATGTTACCGCTTATTGCATGCTTAGTATGATACCATGTTGTTACTGTGATGTGAGTCGGGATGGTAATGATCATGTAGATGATGGTAGAAAAGTGTTGGTGAATCGACCCTAATACAAGGTGAACGATGAGAGGCTGTGTAGGAGTACACAGTGGGTTGTCTCGTTGAACACCGCCCTAAGTCCGAGTTATTGTGTGGTGATCCAAGATGAAGAGTACAACCACACATTGGGCTCACTGACCCCTCTCAACTTATTAACTCATCCCTTTCGATGTCCAGATGTCGAAGTAGTTCGGAGTTCTGGTAGGCTTGTTGCCTGGATGCTAAGTGAGAGAACGGCTCAACCGAGACCGGCTTATGCACCACGCACACATCGCTTGGGTCCACTTCGGTAAACCGGCCGGGTTCAGGATTGTGGTAGCCAACCCAAGTAGGCGGCTTTCTTGGACTAGATAGGCTATGAGGTAACAGTTGTGGTGAGCATCCTCGCTGGCACCCCTTGAATGGTGTCGAGATCAAAGGCGGTAAATGATGATCATGTGTGTGTAGCGGTACACCCTTGCAAGGTTAACAAAACTATTCGAATAGCTGCGTCCGCGGTTATGGACTACTTGGAAAGCTTAGCTTGATTATTAGATAACTTGAACCGGATACTTCTAAAACACACCAAGATAAGTGTGAGTGCTATGGCGTGCTTTCTCGTGGGGAAGTCGAGGAAGGCACCATAGTGGTGTAATTGGTTGGTGAAAGTAGTGGACTCGTGTACGCTTCTTACCTCAAGTCTGGTACTCGTAGTTCAGGATTAGCCAAGTCAAAGCTGGCATTTCTGCAAGTGAACTCCACCTCCCTTTACCTTGATACATGTACATGAGTAGTATAGCTCCTACGTAAGTCTTGCTGAGTACGCCTTTGTACTCACGTTTGCTTAATCTATGTTTTAGATGACTCCACTGACCCCGATGGTGGCTTCTTCATCGAACTGGACGACTGAAGTTAAGCTAGTCTAGTCCCAGTCAGCAGGCTGGTTCCCTCGTGGAGGGCTTTATGTTTGAATAAGGCTTCTTAAGCCAATTTGTTAAACTTGTATGTACTCAGACATAATTTGCTTCCGCTTTATGTTGTAATGTTGGATCACATGTATGTGATCTCTGTGTGTACTCTATAAGAGTTAGAAATAAAATGTACACTTTGTAGAGAATTTCAATGGTACCTACTGTTCATACAAGGCATGTGTGCTGCGTGTATGGTTATAACATGCATGTCTTTGTATGGGTTTTCGAGACCTTAGTTGTGTTCTGGCTGGCGGTCTTTCATACACCAAGTGGCCCTTAGATGTGCGCAGCTTGGGGCATCGCGATGTGATTGCTCGAGACTCCGTCTCTTGCACACTTTGTGGTATGATCGAGCCCGCCCTAGACCCCGACTAAGTGATCGGGCTGGAGTAAGTCTATGTAAGAGTTATGAGATAGTCGATAGTATGGTTGAGGCGACTTGTCTTTGAATATGGGAGTTCACCACCCATATCATTTGACTTGTGTGCGGACGATGAGGACCCATCTCAGTTGATCATCCGGCCTGGATGGGATGCCCCTCACGTACGATGCTTTCCGAGAATGTTTAGTGCTTGGCCTTGTCTGCTTAGACAAGTGGGTGCGGTTCTCGGCTCTCCATATGACTATGTCTTAACTGTACTTGCATACGCTAACCCCGGGTCCCGACAGACTTGGTATCAGAGCAGGACTGACTGTAGGACTAGTAGCCTTGGCCGAAGTTGAGTCTAGCTTGCTATAGTTATATAGTTACTCTGGGTATATATGGGAACAACGTAAGGCTTCATTTTTCTCCTTACCCCCTTCGTTCTGAGTTCTGAGTCACCTCATCTTGTTCTACGGGAAGATAGGACTAGGCTCTCCTCTGTCTGATTAGCATATCTCGTTGTTTGCTTCCTTATAGCCGTAGGAAAGTTGTGTCAGGTTTTCCTAGCATTGTTATAATGCTGATTTCTTACATCGTATTATGTAAGTGCTGTTTTCATGATTGAAAGAAATTGTCATTTCTTACAATTACAGCCGTTATGCTGTCCGAGTCATTCCAGGTTTATCTCATAATCTGATGCATTTACAAACTCCTTTCTGTTTCAGATGGAAGATCTTCCCCCTCGACAGATTGTTCGTTTGACCAGGTGCCTCGGTGTGCGTGGCCATCCCGCCACGTTGATCGAGATGATGTCCTATGTGGGATATCGATGGTACCCCGAGTACACCATCGAGGAGCAGTTCCACGACTTCAACCAGACGCAGTTCCACTGCATTTTCCGGATCTACCCGCACCACGTTGGAGTCACCCAGCCTATCCACTTTGGACATGGCATCGGCGTTACCGAGAACATGGCTGTGTAGGATGCTGCATATTCATGTATTACACTGCTGAGAGAGGAGCACACCCTACTGAGAGAGACTTATTTCCGCTATATCCCAGCTGCACTTCCAGGAGAAGAGGGATATTACACCGGACTCTACTCAGATCACTCTGCAGAGGATCCAGCACTCCAGGTGACTTCTAGGTTTGCTAGTGACAGAGATCGTGATGCACGTGCTCTCCGTTTTGAGCTCCACGCTACTCGAGTTCGTTTGTTCCGAGCACTGACGCTCTTGGAACCTTTTGTGAGCGTGGGATCAGTGGAGTACGATGCGATCTATCCAATGAGGACCCAGATGCCTTCTCGAGTCGCTTGGCCCGAGATTGGATGAATTTTTCCACCCCGTGGTCCTTTGCTTCCACCCTACACTGGACCTAGGCCCCATCCTTGCCCAAATGGATATCAGGGTCCACAAGCCTCCGTGTTTTCCGATGGTCACCTCCAGCTACCGGGATACGCGGGTAACTTTTATGAGGACTACTATGGAGATGGAGATGAGTGAGATCGCCTGTGGTCTTACTTAGTGAGGATGTAGTAGTATCCTAGTATATTGTAAGCAAGGTGTCTAAGTTCCAGAGGCTTAGATAAATAATGTATAGGAAGTCAGAGTGCCTCTGAAGGATGTATCATCTTCATCACGTTTGTATTAGCTTAGTGCTTGTACTAAAACGATGTATGGTTTGTATGACAGCTTGTGAATATATGGCTTGTATGCTTTTATCACCATGTTGTCAAGATGATTACTTCCTTTGCTCTGTAATCCTTCCAGTACTTCAATACCTTGATTAGACTCTTCAATCAACTCTGTTTGACTTTGGTTTTTCCACTTCAGGATGTCTCAAGGTACACGTGGCCAGATTGGTCGTAACCAAGGTCGTGGGAACAACCAGGAGGAAGACAACCTTCCACCCCCACCCACGATGGCCCAAGTTCTGATGGAGGTCGAGAGGAACCGCCGTGACTCTCACCACCTGTTGGAAGTCATCGCACGCAACACCACTCAACAGTGCAATGAGCTGGTGTCCCTGAACGACTTCATCCGGCTTCATCCCCCGGTTTTCAGTTACTCCACCGAGCCCCTTGACGCCGATGACTGGCTCCGCAGCATCGAGAGGAAGCTCCAAGCCGGCCATGTTGCAGATGGCGACAAGGTCAATTATGCCACCTATCACCATGAAGGTTCAGCAAGCTCTTGGTGGGAGAATTTTCTGAATATGCGCCCAGTTGGACCACCTGCATCTTGGGAGGAGTTCTGCACGTCCTTCCGCGAGCACCACATCCTGAAGGGTCTCATGGACCGCAAGCGTGAGGAGTTCTGTAACCTCACTCAAGGCAGAAGGACAGTTGACGAGTTTAGTCGTGAGTTCAACCGACTTGCTCGTTATGCAACTGAAGAAGTCTCCACCGACTCCAAGAAACAAGAGAGGTTCCGTCGTGGCCTCAACTCCGGACTCCATCGCGAGCTCAACCTTCATGACTTTGCCACATTCCAGGTCCTTGTCAACAAGGCCATCAAGGCAGAGGACATGAACACCCCCAACGATTTCCGCAAACACCCTAGAGATGACGGATCATCCAGTTCTGGCTCCCAGAAGCGCAAGATCTGGATCCCCAATAGCATGTTCCGCCAGAACAACCCACCGAGGCCATCCTATGTGGCGCCTCGTCCACCCACCCAGTTCCACCTAGCTCCACCAAACCACCCAGCTCCACGCACTGTTTTCGGAGCTTGCTACAAGTGTGGTCAGGCAGGCCACTACTCTCGCGAGTGCCCCCAGAACCAGGTCCAGAACCAAAATGCTCCACCACGTGTCGGAGGCAACAACAACAACAACAATGGTCGTGGCAAGCCACCCCAGAAGGTCTTCACCGCCAAACCCGCTCCTTCCGCAACTCGTGGACGTCTGAACCAGGTTGCCGCTGAAGAGACTGACGACACCACTGACGTCATTCTTAGTACGCTCCCAGTCAATTTTGTTCCTACTTCCGTTCTTTTCGACCCAGGAGCATCTCATTCATTCATGTCGGAAAGTTATGCACTTCGTCATGAGTTACCCTTTGTTGAATTGTCCACCCCGATGGTTATTCAAACTCTAGGGTCAAGATGGCAAACTAATAGAGTGAGCCATGGTAATCAAATTGCAATTGAGGGTTTAGTATTCCTTGCTTCACTCATAGCCCTCAAGTCTTCAGACATTGATGTCATCCTTGGCATGGATTGGCTATCAAGACAGAATGCCTATCTGGATTGCAAAGGCAAATCCGTGAAACTCACCCACCCTTCAGGCACAACCGTCAACTATACCTCACCCAGAACAAGAAACCAAGTGCATTCCTTGAATGTACTTCCCCTTCCCGAACTTGAAGATATTCCGGTGGTTCGTGACTTCCCGGATGTCTTTCCTGAAGAGCTGCCGGGCATGCCACCCGACAGATGTGTAGAATTTATAGTGGATCTTGTTCCAGGAACCGCACCAATTTCCAAACGCCCGTATAAAATGGCCCCACATGAGTTAGCTGAGCTAAAAATCCAACTTGATGCTTCGTTGGCAAAAGGCTTCATCCGCCCTAGCTCATCGCCATGGGGTTACCCCGTTCTGTTCGTAAAGAAGAAAGATGGAACAGAAAGGATGTGCGTAGATTATCGCCCGCTAAATTTAGAGACGATAAAGAACAAATACCCACTTCCCAGGATCAATGATCTTTATGATCAACTTGCAGGATCCTCCGTCTTCTCCAAGATGGATTTGAGATTAGGTTATCATCAGATCAGAATCCGAAACGAGGACATTCCCAAAACGGCTTTTACTACTCGTTATGGTCTTTACGAGTATACCGTCATGTCCTTTGGTTTAACCAATGCCCCCGCCACATTCTCACGCTTTTGAATTCGATCTTCATGGAGTACCTAGATAAATTTGTTGTGGTTTATCTCGATGATATTCTCATCTACTCGAAGAACGAAGGAGATCATGCCGAACACTTAAGGCTGGTATTGATGAAACTTAGAGAGCATCGCCTGTACGCTAAATTCTCCAAGTGTGAATTCTGGATACCAGAAGTGACCTACTTAGGCAAAGTGATTTCTGCAAAAGGCATTGCTGTGAATCCCGAGAGAGTTCAGGCCGTCCTTGACTGGACTCCACCTGAATCGGTTAAGCAAGTTAGGAGTTTTCTTGGCCTAGCCAGCTATTGCCGTCGCTTCGTCGAGAACTTTTCTAAAGTTGCAAAGCCTCTAACTGAACTCCTCAAGAAAGATAAGAAATTCCAATGGACTTCCAAGTGCGAGGAAAGCTTTCAAGAGCTAAAAAGAAGATTGACTTCCGCACCCGTACTTGCACCTGCAGACACAAAAAGGGATTTCGAGATCTATTGTGATGCATCACGGCAAGGGTTAGGATGCATGCTTCTGCAAGATCGACATGTGGTAGCTTATGCTTCACGCCAATTGCGGCCACATGAAGAGAAATATCCTACCCATGACCTTGAACTCGCTGCCGTAGTTCATGCCCTAACAACTTGGCGACATTACCTCCTTGGTAATCGTTGTGAGATTTATTCCGACCACCAAAGCCTCAAATATATTTTCACCTAGCCAGATCTTAATCTCAGGCAAAGACGCTGGATTGAGTTGATAAAAGATTACGACGTAGGAATTTCTTACACCCCAGGCAAAGCCAATGTCATGGCTGATGCACTAAGTCGTAAGTCGTACTGTAACAACCTCATGTTACAGCAGTATCAACCACTTCTTCATGAGAATTTTCGCAAGCTCAATCTTGAGATTGTTCCTCATGGCTATCTTTCTACCTTGGTGGCGAAATCAACTCTTGAGGATCAAATTATAGTTGCCCAAAGGCGTGCACGAGGTGTTCGCCGGATCAAGGAGAACATTGTTAGCGGAGTTGCTAAATGTTTCTCCACAGATAGCAAGGGAATGGTTTTCTTTGGAAATCGTTTGGTAGTACCTAAGAATAAGGAACTAAGGCAACTCATCCTTAAGGAAGCCCATGACACACCCCTCTCAATTCATCCCGGTAGCACGAAAATGTACCGAGATCTACGCCAGAGATTTTGGTGGACTAGGATGAAGAGAGACATTGCTCAATTTGTTGCCGAATGTGATGTTTGTCGTCGCATTAAGGCAGAACATCAAAGACCTGCTGGTACACTTCAACCTTTGTCCATTCCTGAGTGGAAATGGGACAAAGTCGGTATGGACTTCATCACCGGCTTTCCAAGAACCCAGAAAGGAAACAATGCCATCTTCGTTGTCATAGATAGGCTGCGGGACAACTCGCCCCAACTCAAAAGAATCTTGTCCCGAGATTCAGAAGTCTGCGGGAGGAAGGAGGGGTACTCGGCATGGAGACGGTCTTCTCTTTCCCACGTGGCTTCTTTCTCAGAGTGGTGTGACCACTGAACTTTCAGAAACTTGATCTTCTTTCGGCGAGTGACACGCTCTGCAGAATCAAGAATACGAACAGGGTATTCTCGATAAGAAAGGTCATCTTGGAGATCAAGCGTTTCATGGTCGACTTCGCTGATGGGGTCCTTGAAGCAACGCCTGAGTTGTGACACATGGAATACATCATGTACTCGAGAAAAGTGCGGGGGTAGTTCAAGTTGGTAGGCAACTTCTCCACGTTTAGCAATAATGCGGAAGGGTCCGATTTAACGTGGGGCCAACTTGCCTTTGATACCGAATCTTTGGGTTCCCTTCAGAGGAGTAACCCGGAGGTAAGCCTTCTCATCCAGATTGTAGCTTTCCTTTCTGTGATGACGATCATAGTAGCTTTTCTGACGAGACTGTGCGGCTTTCAAACGATCACGAACAATGCGAACTTGCTCTTCTGCTTCCTTGATCATGTCCGGTCCAAAGAATTGTCTTTCACCGGTCTCTGACCAGTTTAAACGTGTTCGACATCGTCGTCCATATAGGAGTTCAAAAGGAGCCATGTTCAGACTAGATTGAAAACTATTGTTATAAGCAAATTCGGCGAATGGCAGAGATTTCTTCCAATTCTTTCCGTATGAGATAACACAAGCTCTGAGCATGTCTTCCAAAATTTGGTTAACCCTTTCGACTTGACCACTAGACTGAGGATGGAAAGCCGTACTAAAGGAGAGATGAGTTCCCATAGCCCGTTGGAAGCTTCCCTATAATCTAGAGGTGAAAAGGCTACCACGATCAGAATTGATTTCCAAAGGAACACCGTGAAGAGACACAATTCTAGAGACGTACAAGTCCGCCAACTGGCTAGCAGTTATAGACTCACGAACTGGAAAGAAGTGAGCAACTTTGGAAAGTCTATCTATGACAACGAAGATGGCATCATTTCCTTTCTGGGTTTTTGGAAAGCCGGTGATGAAGTCCATACCGACTTTGTCCCATTTCCACTCTGGAATAGACAAAGGTTGAAGTGTACCAGCAGGTCCTTGATGTTCTGCCTTAATGCGACAACAAACATAAAATTCGGCAACAAATTGAGCAATGTCTCTCTTCATCCTAGTCCACCAAAATCTCTGGCGTAGATCTCGGTACATTTTTGTGCTACCGGGATGAATTGAGAGGGGTGTGACATGAGCTTCTTTGAGGATGAGTTGCCTTAGTTCCCTATTCTTAGGTACTACCAAACGATTTCCAAAGAATACCGTCCCTTTACTATCTGTGGAGAAACATTTAGCAACTCCGCTAAGAATGTTCTCCTTGATCCGGCGTACACCTCGTGCACGTCTTTGGGCAACTATGATTTGATCCTCAAGGGTTGGTTTCGCCACCAAGTTGAAAAGAGATCCATGAGGAACAATCTCGAGATTAAGCTTTCGAAATTCCTCATGAAGAAGTGGTTGATACTGCTGTAACATGAGGTTGTTACAGTACCACTTACGACTTAGTGCATCAGCCATGACATTGGCTTTGCCTGGGGTGTAAGAAATTACTACGTCGTAATCTTTTATCAACTCAATCCAGCGTCTTTGTCTTGGATTAAGATCTGGCTGGGTGAAAATATATTTGAGGCTTTGGTGGTCGGAATAAATCTCGCAACGATTACCAAGGAGGTAATGTCGCCAAGTTGTTAGGGCATGAACTACGGCAGCGAGTTCAAGATCGTGGGTAGGATAGTTCTCTTCATGTGGCCGCAACTAGCGTGAAGCATAAGCTACCACATGTCGATCTTGCAGAAGTATGCATCCTAACCCTTGTCGTGAGGCGTCACAATAGATCTCGAAATCCTTTTTACGGGTGCAGAAGTCTATCTCCTTTTTAGCTCTTGAAAGCTTTCCTCGCACTTGGGAGTCCATAGGAATTTCTTATCTTTCTTGAGGAGTTCAGTCAGAGGCTTTGCAACTTTAGAAAAGTTCTCGACGAAGCGACGGCAATAGCTGGCTAGGACAAGAAAACTCCTAACTTGCTTGACCGATTCAGGTGGAGTCCGGTCAAGGACGGCCTGAACTCTCTCGGGATTCACGGCAATGCCTTTTGCAGAAATCACGTGGCCTAAGTAGGTCACTTCTGGTTGCCAAAATTCACACTTGGAGAATTTAGCATACAGGCGATGCTCTCTAAGTTTCATCAATACCAGCCTTAGGTGTTCGGCATGTTCTTCTTCGTTCTTCGAGTATATAAGGATGTCATCGAGGTAAACCACGACGAACTGGTCCAAATACTCCATGAAGATCGAATTCATCATGCGTGAGAAAGTGGCGGGGGCATTGGTTAAACCAAAGGACATGACGGTGTACTCGTAAAGACCATAACGAGTAGTAAAAGCCGTTTTGGGAATGTCCTCATTTCGGATTTTGATTTGATGATAACCTAATCTCAAGTCCATCTTGGAGAAGACAGAGGATCCTGCAAGTTGATCATAAAGATCATTGATCCTGGGCAGTGGGTACTTGTTCTTTATCGTCGCTAGATTTAGCGGGCGATAGTCTACGCACATCCTTTCTGTTCCATCTTTCTTCGTTACGAACAGAACGGGGCAACCCCATGGTGATGAGCTAGGGCGGATGAAGCCTTTTTCCAACAAAGTTTCCAGTTGGGTTTTAAGCTCAGCTAACTCACGTGGGGCCATTTTGTATGGGCGTCTGGAAATTGGTGCGGTTCTTGGGGCAAGATCCACTATGAATTCTACACATCTGTCGGGTGGCATTCCCGGCAGCTCTTTAGGATGGACATCCGGGATGTCACGAACCACCGGAACATCTTCAAGGTCGGGAAGGGGAAGCACATTCAAAGATTGTACTTGGTTTCTTGATCTGGGTGAGGTGTAATCTATTGTCTGGCCTGAAGGATGTGTAAGTCTAACTGACTTGGCTTTACAATCAAGAAAATCATGTTGTCTTGATAACCAATCCATACCAAGGATGACATCAATGTCTGAAGACTTGAGGGCTATGAGTGAAGCAAGGAATACTAAACCCTCAATTGCAATTTGATTACCATGGCTTACTCTATTAGTTTTCCACTTGGAACCAGGAGTTTGAATGATCATAGGGGTGAACATTTCTTCAAAGGATACATCATGTCGAAGTGCATAACTTTCCGACATGAATGAGTGAGATGCTCCTGGATCGAAAAGGACAGAAGTGGGAACAAAATTGACTGGGAGCGTACCAAGAATGACGTCAGAAGTACCATCAGTTTCCTCAGCTGAGATTTGGTTCACACGTCCAAGATTTTCTGAGGTGGATGGCTTAGCGGTGGGAACCTTCGGAGGTGGTTTGGCATGAACAGTGGGTTTTCCTTTGGCATGGGGTGGAGCATTCTGACTGACGGGGCACTCACGAGAATAGTGACCAGGCTGGCCACATCTGAAACAGGCTCCAAAGATAGTGCGGGGAGCCGGGTTGTTTGGTGGAGCTGGTGGACGAGGCGGCACAAGTGATGGCCTCGGTGGGTTGTTTTGGTGGATCAAACTGTTAGGAATCCAGATCATGCACTTCTGAGGGCGTGAACTGGAAGAAGGGGAAAGCTCAAGAGCATGCTTGCGAGACTTCTCGAAAACTTCATTGCCATGCTCAGCTCTGAAGGATCTGTTGACTAAATCCTCAAAGGTGGCAAATTCGATGAGGTTGAGATCATGACGAAGAATGGGGCTAAGTCCCTTGCGGAACCTTGCCTGCTTTCTGGCATCGGTGGTGATCTCATCTTGGGCATATCGAGCAAGACGGTTGAATTCCCTCACATACTCATGAATGGACATCTCTCCTTGATTAAGATTGCAAAACTCTTCCTTCTTGCGCTCCATCAACTCATCCAGAATGTGGTACCCTCAAAAGGCAACAAATAACTCTTGCCAAGTCACTACGTGACCATCTGGCTGCATCGCAACATAGTTCTCCCACCACTGAAGAGCAGCACCTTCCAAGAAGTATACCGCGAAAACAACTCGGTCATCGGGAGCAACATGTGCAGTGTCAAGCTTACGCTCGATGGAACGGAGCCAATCATCAGCTTCAAGGGGCTCAGAAGAACATCGGAATACCGGTGGCTTGAGGAGGATGAAGTCCTGAATGCTGACCACCACATTACGATGGTGGGCGGTATTCTGCTCGATGAGTTCCAGAAGGCGTGTTTGATCACGTCTATTCCGCTCAGCTTCCATCATGATTTCCGCCGCAGAAGGCGGGGTTGGAGGTTCATCATCATTTCGATTCCGATCACGGTATCGATTCCGAAGAACAGCACTACGAGTTCCACCTAACATCCTGTGTGATAAAAATCAACAATCAGAACAGGTTGTACAATGGAGGCAAGGATAAAAGGATATGATTTCAGAAGGAGAAGACTATAATGCAAAGGCAATGATTCAAAGAAACACGGAACAAATCCGGCAGCATAACGGCTACACCAGGATGGAAAAAAAGAGAACCTCGAGGAAATTGTACAGAACTTCCTCAAGGAACTCAAAACACGGAGACTTTGGACAACCACAACCATCCTACAGCTATAAGGAGGCAATCAACGAGATTTTCTAGTCAGACATAGATGAGCCTAGTCCTATATTCCTGTAGAAAAGGTAAGGGTGACTCAGAACTCAGATCGATGAGGGTAAGGAGAAAAAAAGAAGCCTTACGTTGTTCCCTTATATACCCAGAGTAACTATATAACTATAGAAGGCTAGACTCGACTTCGGCCAAGGCTGATAATCCTACAGTCAGTCCTGCTCTGATACCAAGTCTGTCGGGACCCGGGGTTAGCGTATGCAAGCCTCGCTACAACACAATCATATGGAGATCCGAGAACCGTACCCACTTGTCTAAGCAGACAAGGCCAAGCACAGAACGTTCTCGGAAAACATCGAACGTGAGGGGCATCCCATCCAGGCCGGATGATCAACTGAAATGGGTCCACATCGTCCGCACAGAAGTCTAAATGATATGGGTGGTGAGCTCCCATACTCATAGACAAGTCGCCTCAACCATACTATCGATTGTATTATAACCCTTACATAGACTTACTCTAGCCCGATCACTTAGTTGGGGTCTAGGGCGGGCTCGATCATACATCAAAGTGTGCACGAGACAGAGTCTCGAACTATCGCATCGCGAAGCCCCAAGCTGCGCACATCTAAGGGCCACTTGGTGTATAAAAGACCGCCATCCATATCACAACTAAGGTCTCGAAAACCCATACAAAGACATGCATGTCATAAACATACACGCAACACACATGCCTTGTATGAACAGCAGGTATCATTGAAATTCTCTACAAAGTATACATCTTTATTAATAACTCTTACAGAGTGCACACAGAGATCACAAGCATGTGATCCAACATTACAACAGACAAGCGGAAGCAAAGTAGGTCTGAGTACAGACAAGTTTAACAACTGGCTTAGAGAAGCCTTATAAAAAAAACAAGCCCTCCACGAGGGAACCAGTCGTCTGACTGGGACTACACTAGCTTGGTCTTGGTCTGAGTCTTCATTCTTCAAGCTTCGGGTAAAAGCCACCATCGGGGTCGGTGGGTTTATCTAAAACATAGAATAAGCAAACGTGAGTACAAAATCGTACTCACCAAGACTTACATAGGAGCTATACTACTCATGCATATGTATCAAGGTAAAGGGAGGTGGGGTTCACTTGCAGAAGTGCCGGCTTTGACTTGGCTAGTCCTGAACTACGAGTACCAGACTTGAGGTAAGAAGCGTACACGAGTCCACTACATCTCTTCAACCAATTACACTACTATGGTTACTTCCTCGATTTCCCCACAAGAAGCACACCATAGCACTCACGCTTATCTTGCGAGTTTTAGAAGTATCCAGTTCAAGTTTCCTAATAATCAAGCTAAGCTTTCCAAGCAGTCCATAACCGCGGACGCGGCTATTCGAATAGTTTTGTTAACCCTGCATGGGTGTACCGCTACACACACGTGTCATCAGTTACTGCCTTTTCCATGTCACCGTTCAAGAGGTGACAGCGAGGATGCCACCACAACACTTCGCCCACCGCTCCGTTCTAGTCCAGAGAGTCGCCTATCTGAGGGGGGTCCGTATGGAAGTCCGGCCGAGGTTCCAGTACAGCCTCAAACGATGTGTGCAGGGTCCCAAGCCGGTCTTGAGAAGCCGTTCATCCACTTCGCAGACCGTTCCACAGCCCTACTAGAACTCCGAACTACTGCGACTCTTGGGGTTCGAACGGGGTGAGGTACTAGGATGAGAGGGGTCAGTGAGCCCAATGTGTGGTTGTACTCTTCTTCTTGGATCACTACACAAGAACTCGGGCTTAGGGAGGTGTTCAACGAGACAACCCACTGTGTACTCCTACACAGCCTCTCATCGTTCACCTTGTATTAGGGTAGATTCACCAACACGTTTCACTTTCATCAACACCATGTTTATCATCCCGACTCACATCATAAGCAACCTCATTGTACCACTAAGCATGCAATAAGCAGTAACAGTTGCAGGGGCCACATGATATCAACCAACTCCTACATCTGCTAGGATTGTGGTTTGCTTACTACTGTGACAAGATGATAGGTCATGCAAAGGATATGGGTTCAACTATGCGATAGAAACGTTATCATGGTGATCATCCTAAACAATGCATAAGAGAGACATGAGACTATGCGATAGAAACGTTATCATTTTGAACCTTTTGGAAATGTGTATGATATGCCTCTGAAGTGTGGTTGAAATGTAGTATAATTCCATGGTCCAAGTTGCCAAAGCATTTGATTTGAATTTGAATTAAATTCAAATAAACCAAATGACATATGCTACTGGTCCCATTTTAAAATAAACTCCAACATAGTTGAAAGTTGCATATTTGGAAAGATAATTTTCTCCTGATCATTTTTCATATATTATTTGCTATATTTGGAGTTAGGATGAATTAATTATGATTTTCCAAAGTTTGTCCTATTTTCTGGAATTTTCTCTGTTTTATAAATCTTTTAAATCCTGGAAAAGATTTATTGCATCAGCCTGAGGTCAGCATGACGCAAGGGGGGGGGCTGACAACAGGGGCCCACCTGTCTGTCTCTGTGGGGTTAATCCCCTGTTAGTTTAACACTAACAGTGTTTAGTTAGGGGCCCAGGGTTAGGATTAGTGGGGGGGGGGGTAGCTTAGGTTTAGGGGCTCTAATGGCGGGGCCACCGGAATCCTGCCGGAGACTCGCCGGAGTTGGGTTCTAGGGCGCGGGGAGGGACCTGGAGGGCACGGGCTTGCTCCTCGTCATCTTCCGCATCCAGTGGAGTGGTCGGGGGTCACGTGGAGCTTCAGGTCCACGGCTACGACGTCGTCTGCGGCGGCCGGAGACGGAGCACTACGACGATGGCGAAGGAGGCCACGGGGAGGGTTTTGGAGGGCACTGTCGGGCTCAGCGCGAAGCCGGGCATTGCGTGGTGCCAACGGGGGTTCAAACAGGGGCTCTGGTGCGTGACTACGTCGACGAGCGACGACAGCTGGGCTCGGACCTCGCCGGAACTGCGCGAGAGGGCTCGGGAGGAGGTGGGAATAGGTCAAACGGACGAGCAGCTCACCGTGAGTGGGATGGAGGATACGGCGGAGCTGCGGAGTGCTTGACCGTGGTGAATTTGAGCTCGAGCTCGTCGGCGGCCGGCGGCGAACTGGAGAAGGGGGCGGCGTCTCTAGGGCCTTCGGGCTCGATTGCTTGTGCTTGAAGACGAAGACGACATCTGCGGTGCCGCTGGACAAGCTCGGTCGGCGTATGACTGCCGTTGGCCACGACTGGGCGGCGGCGGCGCTCTGCGGGGTGCTCGGTCCTTCACGGGGACCCGCCAGAGAGAGAGATAGGAGGGGTCTGGGAGAGAGTTGGGGTGCGGGGGGGGGGGGGGGGGCTTCTGCGCGATGCCAGACGCAAGAGAGAGGGAGGGGGAGGGCTAGAAGCGGCTCGGCGTCGCCGTGGCGTCGTCGCCATGCCCTCAGCTCCAGCGAGCAGCTTGGAGGGGCGGGGTAGAAGACGACAACGCTTCGGGTGGGCTGGGCCGAGGCGACAGGAGGTGGGCCTCGCCTGTGGGCAACAGGTAAGGTCCTCTCTTTATTCTTTCTGTTTTCTATTTTCTGCTTTATGTTTTGCTTTGAAATAAAATAGCAAAGCATTTTTATTAAATGCCAAACTAATTTTATAATTCCTAGTTGACCAGTAGCTAGTCACTTGTGGAATTTGAGCATTTTTGAAATTCAAAACATTTGAATTTCAAATCAAATAGGGGTCAAGTTTAATTTCCAGGGCACCTTTTGAATTTTAGAATATTCCATGGGCATGGGAAAATACCCAAGCCACTTTTAAAATGATCAGCACCATTTATAGGAATTTTCCAAATGTTCAAATGATTTTTGGAAAAAGATTTTTATCTGGCCATTTATTTAAAATCCTCAGGTCTTCTCTGTTCCCCATTTTTGGATTTCTTTTTGAAATTTTGACATGATGCAAAGTAGCGCTTGGTCCTAGCACATACCTAACTTGGGGTTGTGACAATGGTTGAGGCGACTTGTCTATAAATATGGGAGTTCACCACCCATATCTTTTAGACTTGTGTGCGCACGATGAGGACCCATCTCAGTTGATCATCCGGCCTGAATGGGATGCCCCTCTCGTTCGATGCTTTCCGAGAACGTTCTGTGCTTGGCCTTGTCTACTTAGACAAGTGGGTACGGCTCTCGGCTCTCCATATGATTGTGTTGTAGCGAGGCTTGCATACGCTAACCCCGGGCCCCGACAGACTTGGTATCAGAGCAGGACTGACTGTAGGATTATCTTGCTTGGCCGAAGTCGAGTCTAGCCTTCTATAGTTATATAGTTACTCTGGGTATATAAGGGAACAACGTAAGCTTCTTTTTCTCCTTACCCTCATCGATCTGAGTTCTGAGTCACCCTTACCTTTTCTACGGGAAGATAGGACTAGGCTCATCTATGTCTTACTAGAACATCTCGTTGATTGCCTCCTTATAACCGTAGGATTGTTGTGGTTGTCCAGAGTCTCCGTGTTTTGAGTTCCTTGAAGAAGTTCTGTCCAATTTCTTCGAGGTTGTTTCATTTTCCATCCCAGTGTAGCCGTTATGCTGCTGGATTTGTTCTGTGTTTCTTTGAATCATTACCTTCGCATTATTATCTTTTCCACCTAAATCATATCCTTTTATCCTTGCCTACATCATACAACCTGTTCTGATTGTTGATATTTATCACACATGATGTCAGGTGGAACTCGTAGTGTTGTTCTTCGGAATCGAGACCGTGATCGGAATCGAAATGATGATGAACCTCCACCACCGCCTTCTGCGGCGGAAATCATGATGGAAGCTGAGCGGAATAGACGTGATCAAACACGCCTTCTGGAGCTCATCGAGAAGAATACTGCCCACCATCGTAATGTGGTGGTCAGCATTCAGGACTTCATCTTCCTCAAGACACCGATATTCCGATGTTCTTCTGAGCCCCTTGAAGCTGATGATTGGCTCCCTTCCATCGAGCGTAAGCTTGATACAGCACATGTTGCTCCCGATGACCGAGTTGTTTTCGCGGTATACTTCTTGGAAGGTGCTGCTCTTCAGTGGTGGGAGAACTATGTTGCAATACAGCCAGATGGTCACGTAGTGACTTGGCAGGAGTTCTGTGTTGCCTTTCGAGGGTACCACATTTTGGATGAGTTGATGGAGCGCAAGAAGGAAGAGTTCTGCAATCTGAATCAAGGAGAGATGTCCATTCATGAGTATGTGAGGGAGTTAAACCGTCTTGCTCGTTATGCCCAAGATGAGATCACTGGGTGTAATGTTGGATCACAGACTTGTGATCTCTGTGTGCACTCTGTAAGAGTTATCAATAAAGTTGTATACTTTGTAGAGAATTGCAATGATACATGCTATTCATACAAGGCATGTGTGCTGCGTGTATGTTTATTACATGCATGTATTATTATGGGTTTTCGAGACCTTAGTTGTGATCTGGCTGGCGGCCTTTTATACACCATGTGGCCCTTAGATGTGCGCAGCTTGGGGCATCGCAATGTGATTGTTCGAGACTCTGTCTCGTGCACACTTTGATGTATGATCGAGCCCGCCCTAGACCCCGACTAAGTGATCGGGCTGGAGTAAGTCTATGTAAGGGTAATAATACAATCGATAGTATGGTTGAGGCGACTTGTCTATAAATATGGGAGTTCACCACCCATATCTTTTAGACTTGTGGGCGGACGATGAGGACCCATCTCAGTTGATCATCCGGCCTGAATGGGATGCCCTCTCGTTTGATGCTTTCCGAGAACGTTTTGTGCTTGGCCTTGTCTGCTTAGACAAGTGGGTACGTTTCTCGGCTCTCCATATGATTGTGTTGTAGCGAGGCTTGCATACGCTAACCCCGGGTCCCGACACCTGTTCTGAAAGACTTCGTGTCAATCTTTGGGTTGAGTCCAGCGGGGAAAGTGTACTAACCTCTGAAGAGTAATAGCTAATCATGATTAGCCGTGTCCCCGGTTATGGACAACCTTGAGCTACTAGACATTACTGTTACTGAATGATCTTGACAGATTAATCACCATAATAACTTGAGTGGGCAAGATTTAATAAAGGGTGTCGATTGGAACTGGTGTGCCCAGTTCAATCTTAAGTAGTAAGTTAAACTAAAATTTTGATTAGGTAGATTGGGAAAATTCAGCTTTCTGCAAAACAAAACCATAAGCCTTTCCTTTGACTTACCTTGCATGTAGATGTAGGTCTGCTATATACTTTTTCGTGTGACTTGCCGTACAAATCAGATGTACTGACCAGTTGTCGGGCTGTAACCTTCGGTGTTGCAGGATTATTATACAGTGAGTAAGTGATGCGATGTAGGGTTATGATGTCTATACTCAACTATGCCGGTCGAGTTGATGGACACCACGAACCTCTTTCTTGTTTTCCGATGTATTCTATTTATAAGCTAGCATTGAGCTACGCAGGTATTCTTTATTGTAATACTGGATCTTCGATGTAATATATATGACATGTGATTTATTCTTGATATTACATAATGTACTATGTGTGCTAGCTATTGATCCAGGGAATAGCACAGAATGTACAGAGACTTGGATTCTTTAGTGAATCGGGTCGTTACAGAAGCAGTTCCCACTCCTGCTCCGAAGCCGAAACCATCCCAGCCCATACCAAAAACTTCAACTCAACCAACCAAAACTCCCACACCTCCTCCTACCAGATCCACTCGCAAACCAACTCCACCACAGAAAGCTCCTACCCCCAAGATAACCCCTACCCCAACTCCAACACCTACACCAACTCCCACACCCATTCCACCCCGAGCACCCACACCCATCTGTGCTCCATCCCCCGCACCAAAAGGACTCCCACACCACCTGCTGCTCCTGCACCACCTCCATCACCTCCCCATGAAGCAAATATACCCTCTCCAACCCACTCCAGAACCGGTGGCACCCGAGACTATTCCCCTGCCAGAACCGCACAAGAGTCTGAATCAAATGTGCCTCGCACCGAAGCTCATGATGATGAAGATGAGCAAGTACAGATACTGAATCTCTCGCAAGAGCAAGCACTCATAGTCTCTCAAATTGCTGGCCCTTCTAGAGCCAATCAACCAGCTCCTCTTCAAAGGTTTCGCGCGCATTCGCGCCCCTGCCAAGACACCCAGCTTGACTCAAATTACCCTCGTGAAAATTTTCCTATCTTCAAGGGCGCTGGTTATTCTTCAAGGCATGGTCCGGATTTCAGTTTCGAACAACATCAGAAGCGTCACCGTTTCTTTGGAGTCAGTCCTTATGCTTCGGCTCGGACTGCAGATGATCTTCGCTTCTGGACTGCAGAGCAACACATTTTATACACCAAGGTTTTCTGTCAGCAAGGTGTTCTGTTTAGGCACAAATATCTGGATATGTGAAGTCTTTCCACTGCCACTTTCTTTCAGAACATCACCGAAACCATTGAAAATCAGAATCTGACTAGGCTGTTTGCTTTAAACACTCCCTTCAATTCTAAACTCATCAAGAAATTATATGCCACTCTTTATGTTTCTTGTGATGCCAATGAACCCATCTCATGGACGCTGGAATGGATGATTCAAGGTCAAATCTTCATAATGTCTTCAGCCGAATTCATGGAGATTGTCAATATTCCAAGGCATTCTGGAGTTCAAGAAAAGATTCACTTGGAGCCTTATCTGGCAGACGAACAATTTGCTACCCTGCTGGATACTGAAGTAACTGCCAATCCTGAAAATATTCGCTCGAAGCATTTGAACTTCATCTCCATGACTTGGTTCTACATTTTGTCCCAATCCTTGATTCCTTTCAGTACTTCTTCGGAAGAATCGAACATTTACCCTAATACAAGGCCTGCCATTATGAAGCTCACTCATGGTCTCATCTTTGACTTTGAAGACTGCTTCATTAGGAACTTAGTTCATGCAGCAGAGCTGCCATTCACCCTGAAGCCTTATGCTCCCTGGCTGCAAGTTGTCTGCGACTACGGAAGGAATGAAGACTTTGTGGCTCGCCATCATCCAAAGATTTTCCTTCCACCATTGCGTGACACCTTGGAATTGCTGAGGAAGCCCAATGATCCTTTTGCCACATATGTTGGCGTGCGCCACGAAGTTAATGAGCGAAACTTATCAAAGAAATTCCAAAAAGACTGCCACCAGTTTGAAGTTAATCTTCGGTCGCACCAAATGCTTGAAAACTTCATTGAAGCCAATCAGCGTCAGATGCAATGTCTTGCTGATGAGATAAACCGAGTTGGCAACATTGCGCTCAATAACAATCAGTATTTGCGTGTTCTCAAACGTCATTCCTGGAAGGGACTCCGGAAATTCCACTCTATAAAAGGCCTTCGTAAAGATCGCATTTACAAAGAATATGAGCACCTCCAGCGAAACTTTTCCCGTGATGATATGGTGGAACGCCCGAATCAAAAGATCCCTCCCCTGCACAAGATTGATGAAGTCTTCTTCGTCAATGAACCAGAACCCATCAGGCCTGACACCGTCTCTGAGAACGACTCCATCACATCAAAGGACGACGAAGGCCTCGACGACAGCAACCTCGACATCAACCTCATCACCGAGACGCGCCACGAAGCCATTCCGTCGTCTTCTTCCGAAGAAGAATCCTCTGGCGATCAATCTTCGTCGGATGAGTCTTCGTCAAGCTCAGCTTCTTCGGGTTCCCAGGGTGCTGATGCCGCGCAATAGATCTCTCGAACCTCTTCCCAACCTTTTGTCCAATCATTGACAAAAAGGGGGAGAATGAGGGCATCGATGAGTTAGATTTGCATCGGGGAAAGGGCTTATGCTATTTGTTTTTGCTTCACTTGGTTAAGTTACAACAAACATTCCATTCTCTTCGATTGAGTTGTAACTTAAGTTTAACTTCGGTCTTGCTACTCCTGTGCTACGCTTAAGTTCTAATAACCCATTTCCTTGCAAGTATTGCTTCGTATCTTCTATCTTGGACGTGGTTATTATTTTCTAAGTCACAGGTCATTGAAGGCAATTGCATACATTTCTGGATATATATCTTCAACTGCAATTGTCTTCGCTAAGATATTTGTTTTGCTCTCCACCGAAGAAATTTCTCTCAAGCGTTAACTTCGATTATATAAATCTTCGATGCTTGCATTCAGGGGGAGCCAAAAACTTCATATCTTAGAGTTTGTCCCATGACTTCACAAAAACTTCAATATCTTTTAGCGATGCTTGTTTTGTCAACAATAGTCCAAAAAGGGGGAGATTGTAAGAGCAAAGTTTTGCCCCCGTGTGTTTTGGATATTGTTGGACAAGACAGTAGAGGAACTAACAATGTTTTCTGGTGTAAACAGTTGAATAGGTTCCTGAAGGACAATCTAGGTGATAAAGCTTCAGGGAAGGTCTTCAAGTTATCGAAGAATTACCCCCTGAGCGAAGCTTAATCACGAAGGATGACCCCGCAAAAATGAAGGTGTCCTAAAGCCCAACTCATTGAAGGAAATGAAGAAGATGGCGCAAGACTTAGATGTTTTGTGTAGTTCTTTTTATGTTATTTGAGCCATAGGACAAACAGTACTATCAAGAGGGGTCTTTAGTTTGTGGACACCGAAGTCATTGAGAAAATGCTCAGATCAAATCCACATCAAGTGAGAATCCAGAGAGAAGAAATCTCATGTGCACTAAGTTAAATTTCAGTAGCAAAGACTTTGTTCTTTGGCTTCTGAAGCAGAACTAAGTTCGTGAGTCAGCTTTACTTGTTCCGCAAGTAAAGTTGCGCAGTGATTACAAATTCGACCGTTGTGGACACATTTCAAGCTGTCACTTCTGGTCAATTTGGTCATTTCGCACCTCGGGATCGCCAACTATAAATACGCCGCCCATCCTCCATTTGTGGGTGGCTGCTCTGAGAATATTCCTGAGAGAGATTGAAGAGAGCACCCCAAAAACCCCATCGAAGCAAAACCCAGAATACTGAAGCCTAAGTCCCAATTATCTGAGTAGATTCGAGATGACTTAGGCAGAAGCTTACTAGCCTTTTTATCTTGGAGAACTGCAATTCTCCTAGACGGTTAGAGTGTTTTTCTTCAGAGAGCGAAGAGTAATTGTCGCCTCGAAGTCCAGTTTGTCCAAGGTTTCGGTGATTCCCTTAATAATCAACCACGAGTGAAGAACTGACCAAGCTCAAGGAGTTTTGTGTAGTGGAGCAACAGACAGAGAGAGTTTTGCTCCAGGTGTTCAATCACCAGTCCCTCCAACCAGACATAGCGCTTTGCAGAGCATGAACTGGTCGAACAAACATCACTGAGTCTCAGTTCGTTTTACTTCAAGAACTTACCTTCTGTATTTCTTTGGCTTCGAAGTTATGCTTCAATGTGTTTTGATTCATTGAATTTAGTTTCGCTTCCAGTTTTACTTCGCTATTCTGCTTTGCTTATGATTTACTTCATAGTTTCAGTCGAAAAATTGAAGAGATCATTCACCTCCTCCCCTTCTGATCACATACTTGGACTTTCAGGTTTGGATGTACCGGCGAATGTGGATGCCAACTCTCGGAGTGAGAAGAAAGCAATGCACGGCACAAGAGAGGCTAGAAAAATATGGGAAGGTGGAAGTGTCAACTTTCGAACACTCACATTAGTCCGAAGAACTCGTGCACTTATTATCGGTAACTCTCAATCTAATAAGGAGGTTCACAAAGAGACAAGTACCCCGAGGAGGAGCGTATGGGGGTTTGGTTATCCTTGCGCATCCTCGACTCATGGTACGTGAGTGTACTCTAATATCAACCCCTCAGAAGAGTAGTGATCCATCTAGTAGCTAAAGTTCTCAACTAATTTTGTATGTTTTGAAAATAAACACGAATTGCCCAAAAATGACATCAATCACTAATAGGCTAAAGCTCTTGACACCAAAAGTCCAAACATTACTCAAGACAATACTTCAAAACTATTGCAAGTTACTACTACAAGAGAATAGCAACCTCAATTACATACTTCAAGTCAAGACACAAAACTCAATGCAACAGGCAAACTCTCTAAACAAGATATACATGAAAACTCAAGAGAGTTCCAGCAACAAACTAAAAAAATCTCTTTGAAAAGATAAACATGAAAACTAAAAGCAAAACATGACAGTAGCTATGAAAAGATAAAGAACACACACAACAAAGATAAGCATGAAAAGTCCTATATTGTGTTCTAGATTTTGGAAGTGGAGCGCATTTCTCTCCCGCACAGAGAAATCTGGGTTCTAACTTGTTATGAACAGCAAGCAAATCTAAAGAAAACTAAAAATAAAACCAAAGAGCGAGACGTTCCAAGCATAGCACATAATGGATGAAGTGATAAAAATATAGTGAAACGGGAGAAGAACTGATAATTGTTGATGGAGAAGGGGAGGCACGGGGGCATCCCCAAGCTTAGACGCTTGAGTCTCCTTGAATATTTCTTGGGAATGCAGGGGGGCATCCCCAAGCTTGAACGCTTGACACTCCTGAATCTTCTTTCATCATCTTCCCTCGCACACTTGAAAACTCCCTTCATACATAACTCATCATAATATGATTAGCGAGGTTACTACCCATAATAAAATAATTTTTCTCTATTGGAAATAAAGATATTCTTGGAGAGCTACTGTTTCTAAAGATTTCCACAAAGTTTTTGCAAAGAAAAATCAAGCTTAAGGTTTGCAAAACGAAGAAAAGGCAAAACACGACAGAATCTCTGAAAAACAGACCAGCAGGTAGTAAAGAATTTTTTAGGGATACTTCTACAACTCAAATAAAAAAACTCAGAACATACGAAAGTTTTGTAATTTTATAGAGCACGCTGTGTAAACAATTCAGCTCAAAAATATAAACTGGGATTTTTCTCTGATTTTTCTAGTCACAAGGACAGAATCCGTTTTCTGGACAGCATGTCACAACTTTCACTTCCCTTGTCATATGAGGCTATAAAAGGCACAAAGCTTGAAAAGTAAAGATACAATGATGTTGCTACAATTGTAAAAATCATCAAGACCACTAAAAACAGAAGAAAAACAAAAGGGAAATCTTAAATTCGTTGCGGGCTGCCTCCCGAAAGCGCTTCTTTGAAGCCATTAGCTAGGCTTAAGGGTTATAGGAGATGCTCTCACAAGAATAATAATTTTGAAGAAAAAGAGAGCATCAAGAAGCAAATATGAAACACATGTAAGCCTAACCCACTTCTTATGCATAGGCATCTCATAAGTAAATAAATCGAAGAAGCACAAATTGGCATGCATAAGAAGGTGGAACAAGAACAACTTAAAAACTTTCAACAAAAAGAGAGGTGTTTTTGTAAAATGGAGGTTTCTACAATCATAATTTCCTCTCTCAAAGTAATTTTCAGTAGTATCATGAACCACATCAAGAATGTAACTATCACATAAATCATATTGTTCATGACCTACAAGCACACGTGTATTGTTTTCAACACGGTTTTTAGGATCATAAGATAAATGCAACCCATCACATTGAGCTTTGATAAGAGGAAAATTCTCCGGAGTTGGAGATTTCAAAAGGATAATAGGGACATCAAGTGTGGGTGCAATATCAACAATTTCATGCTTGACGTAAGGAACTATAGCAAGTTCATTTCGCAAGCATAATCCATATTGGCATCAAGGCCATCAACAAAGCAAGTATTAAGTTCATCAGAAAGGGAAGTATCAAGTGAGTCCTCGGAATCATGGGATTCCTCATCAAAGCAATCATTTGCCTCTTCTACGGCAGCAAACATTTTATTTTTAAAATCCTCAATATAAGAAGTGGAAGTATAATTCTCGAAACAATAAGCAAGAACTGCAAAGTTTTCAGATTTGTAAATAGTATCGTGATACTTTTCAATCAAAGAAGAGATCTCGTAAGCACCCTTAAAAGCAAAAAACTCTTCAATCTTTTCAACATCAAAGTAATCATAAACACCTTTAGCATAAGAAGATAAGATCTCATTTTCATTAAACTCACATTGGAAAGAAAGGTGTTTATGATCTATATTAGAACAACAAGTAAAATCATAAATTTGGCATAAACACTCGGCATAGCAATAAGAATTTTGTATTTGGTTCCATAAGTGTTTCCCTTTATGAGATAGTCGGTTCCGCGTATAATGAGCACGCTCATCCAATGATTTTCCCTCAACCAAGTCGGTTGGTTTTTTAGCGCGAGCACAAATTGATCAAAGAGGATCCAAGTGAAACATGTCCATCCTTCCATATTTGGGTGGTTTAGCACCCATGGTGAGGATAGCATCACTAGGCAAAGCAAGACAAAGGCAAAAGGTAGCAACTATTTTTTTGGGTTTTTATAAAAGACACTAAAGCAAAAGCTGAAAGGTAAACTAACAAGACTGAAAGGAAAAGATAAAATATAGTGTGCAACTCCCCTATCTTGAAGAGCGGAGTCCCCCGCAACGGCGCCAGAAATTGCTTTGATGTCACGAGAGTTTACTTCTCGCACCTAGTTGGTTACCCAAAGTGGAAGGTTGAGATGTAGACAACAGCAAATTTACCTTGGTGAAGATACAGAGGTTTGTCTCCAGTAGGACTCCGATAATGACAAGAACGTGACAACAGCGCCAGAGATTGGCGGTTGTCGTGGACCTGCACACACAACAGATAACTTTTCTCCCAATGAATAAAAAGGGGTTGTCAATCCCTCCGGCCTTGTTGTTTACGAAGGATAAAATGTACGGGATAATAATGATAGTGATAGCAACGGAAAAGTAAATAAAGAACTAAATTGATAGTGGGTGTAAACAGTGTTGGAAATATGGACGGGGGTCCTATGATGTTCACTAGTGATGTCTCTCTCCCAAAAGACGATAAAATAGCCATGCGAGGTAAACAAATTAAAGCTAGGAAATTAACAGGATTATGTGCGCAGACCAATGCTAATTATGCTATAAAGAAAGGAAGAGGCTCAAAGGCAAGGGTGGTACACCAAGACAAGTAGACCGAAATCCATCTGCATGTACCTACTAATCATCCACCTTGAGATATCTATCCAGAACATCCCGCTGGTATTAAGTTGCGAATCCCACCCAAAGCAACAGAAACTGCATTAATGAACTTTGCATAAAGTAAACAATCCTTGCACCCGCAACTACAAGCACCGTTGTTTTCCTCCTTGTGGCAACAGCACATCCCCTAGACTCATGTTTCTGTCACTCAAGCTAGTCATCGGGGGGCATGAACCCACAATCATGCATAACTGTAAGGCCCGATATGCGGTACTGTTCCAGATCTAGATGTTTCCATTCAGATCTGGGGACGAAGCACATATCGGTCCCACCGCGACATATGACGAAGTCATATGCCCCGGATTTCCAACATGATATCACAACATTACAGATACAAGGATACAACATCTCATACAATCGGCATACAACTGCCTTAATACAATACATCAGTGAAAGATACATGTCTGCGTACAGACTACAATCTAAATGCCTAGTGGGAAAAGAAAATCATCGATCCCCATAACCACACGGGTCCAGGCCCTCCGCCGGGATCCGCCTAACTAGTCGTCGTCGAGTCTCCACGTGAAACTTCGATCACCATACCTGTTGTCGATCGAGAACCCTGAAAAGATTTTTGGGGTAGTATCATGAGTACAGAGGTACTCAACATCCAACTGTAGTGGTCATCTGACCCAGCAAGGACTTCATCACTCGTCATTCTAGGACAACTAGTAGTTTACGGTAAGGATGGGGTAAGTGGTGAGGTTGCTGCCGCACTAGCATTTATTAAGTGGCTAACGATCTAGAGAGTAAGATAAGAAGCCAAGAATTCGATGAGGATCGCCTCCAACAAGTCTTGCTCTCAACTACTACGCAAACATAACACCTATCCTATCCTTGTCCTCCTCTTCGCATCCCGACGAAGAAGCAGTCAAGGCACACACACGTTGATCAAGTTATATTAAGATTATCCCAGTTGTTGTTGTCTATGAACAAGGAGTAGGTCTCAAGTCGTCCATAACCGTGGACACAGCTTCTCCAAAATATTTAACCCTGCAGGGGTGTACCAACTGCCCATTACAACGCTCCGCACGCACGCCCATCTCCCTCAGTTGCTACCCATGATAGGCAAACATTTTATGATTTAGTTCCGAGAGATCCGAAACGACATGTGCCTCTAACTAACAACGAACAAATCCGGGTGGCCCCCGGGGAGTCGACACCCAATCCAAAAGCTGGCCACGCTCTCGGATCGGACTCTTCCGTATGGCCAAGGTCGGGTTTAGTCTCACCTATATAACAGGGGACTTCCCTAGCTCACCAGTGTGTGGACCAACAAAGGAACTATGTCTCTGCTGGCCCGAGTTGTTTTAAAACCACTGGCTGCAGACCAGTTATGCATGCGGTTTCAAATGGTAAATCAGCTTGGGCCACCACTAGAAATGTTTGAAGCTAGGTAGGTAAGAAAAGGGGACCCCATAAAATCCCACACGCGGTTAGGCACGCTCAGTCTTAAAACCAATACCTGGAACTCGGGTCCTAGGTGACTCGAATGCAACAAAGCGTCGAGGCGGGATAGCCTAGACCTTCCATCCTTCGTCGAATATAGTCAACATTATAATAATCATATCATCAATAACAATAATAATAATGTGATATCCCAAACCAAGGAGTAACAGGGTAACATCGTAGCATCCTAAGCATGCATACTAAGCAGGGGCTGTGCAACGAGAAGTAGTAACATAGCAGTACAAGGTTTGCTGGGAGGGGACATTGCTGTATCGGTTTAAAAGAGGCTGTAAACATGTGGTAGGATCAAACATCGAACCTAACCTAGACTAGCATGAAAACCGCTGGTTGAAATAGAATGGATCATAAGTAATGTATAGTCCTTGCCTGTTGATAAGTCGGATTCCGAAGGTGTAGTCGATCGCACGCTCGCGTCGTCTCCGAGAGGTACCCGCGGAAGCACACCAGATGGTAAACACTGGAAATCAATCAACGAGCAAGCATCTATTACTACGAAGCAAACACGAGAAAGCATCAACAAGAAGGCAACACAAGACATCACACCTATCGTCGAGAGCGGTTACTAACAATTTAAGAGGAGTACTCGTCACACACGACGATACCACACATTTAGAGAGGTTCAAGTTGTTTAGCTACAGGTTATCAATCAACGGTTATTAGCATGGCAACTCAAGAAAGCATGGCATAGCACACAAACAGGTCAAGAGGTGAAGCACAAAGTAAACTATCTATGCTAGTCAATTTAAGTGAGGCACAACCTAAACATGGCATAACACTAAGTTTCGCACGACAATTAAAGGATTTTCTACTGTTCTTCCCTAAACCATATTTTAGGTTGGTTAACAGCAGCAAACAATATCATAAACACAAAGTACACGAAAAACTAATCAAGTTACATATAAAGAACACCCCAAACGGAGTTACGGTTAAAAAGATATAAGCAAGACAAGCTATGCACACATGCTGTAAAAGCAGGGGTAGATCTATATGCAAAAGTGCAGCAACATTACATAGCAATACATGGGCATGAATTAGACATGATGCTTAAAAATATGCAATTGGAATCACTCAAATCCGATAAACGGTCGCGACACACTCGTCGACCGAAGTTGCAACAAAATATAAATAGCAGCACACTAACAACAGGGTAGCTACTTTGGAGCAAGATACAATCAACATGCAGAAAGCAAATATGGCATGTGAAGGCATGGAACTGAAGTAGAAACAATGCTTAACACAACGCAAAAGGAATCAATCAATTCCGACGAGCGGTTGCGAAGAAACCGTCGCCCGAAGCTGCAATAAAATAACAGTTCAGCAACAACAGCACAGTTAACGGTCTGCTACCCACTTCGACGCAGAATTAAATTATCTAGATGGCCTCAAACGGAAAAACTTTCTACATACGAACGCTAGAGCACGCAAAACTGAGCGATTCATCTTTTGGGCGCAACACGATCCGAGCTATGGTTCTCTCGCTATCGTCACCGCTAAATCGAATCAGCAGCAGAAAAATAAAGGACTTAGCAGAAATCTTACAGAGGAGAAAAATAATAAGAGGCCCACTACGTGGGCTGAGCCCATCTGGCCGAGGGGGCTGGCGGCTTGGAGGTGCGCTGGGCTGCACGAAGATGGTGGGCCGCGAGGGGAGTGGGCCGGCTGGGGCGCCCCGACCCAGATCCGGCGGTGGTCGAGCAGTTCGTCCGCTTGGACGAGGCCGACCAGGGGGCGGCACCGGTTGCTGGCGCGCTCCGGCGAGGGAGCCAGGCGGCGCGGTTGGAGGACCAGGGGGCGCGGGGTCACGAGGAGGCAGATCCGGTGCGGCGAATCCGGCGACCCAGCGGAGGAGGCGGCCGGAGTTCGTGTAGGCGTCGCTCACTGCTCGAGCTCGGGCTTCGGCCATCCATGGCGCGGGCGGCTCCTTCATGTAGAAGAAGAGGTGAGGGAGGAAAGAAGGGAGGAGGAGGAAGGAGCAGGGGCGCGGGAGGAGAAGGAAGGGCGTGGCGGCGCCGGTGGCCCGACTGGCCGGCGTGCAGGCCGGAGGCGGCGACAGCTGCCCACGGCGTGGAGCTCAGTTGGTGAGGAGAGAGATGAGAGAGGTAGGTGGGAGGTGGCCAGGGCGCGTCTGGGCCGTTGGATCGGGCGATCCGACATTCCAGAACAGAGGGATGCTGGATTTTTGGCAAAAAGAACTAAACTGCAAAAATTGGGCTATTGTGAGGGGGGTGGATGAAATATTGTGGCTAGGGAAACCCTAGAAATGGGTGGGAGTGTGTAAGAGCAAAGTTATGCCCTCAAGAGTTTTGGATATTGTTGGTCAAAACAGTAGAGGAACTAACAAGTTTTCTAGTGTGAAATAGATGGTTAGGTTCCTGAAGTTATAGGTTGGTGATAAAGCTACAACGAAGATTTATACTTTTACCGAAGCACATCCTCTTGAGTGAAGCTCATCACGGATGTCGACCCCTAAAATGATAAGGAATCCTGAAGCTCGTCTCATCGAAGAAGATCATCAAGATGGCGCAAGACTTAGTTGTTTTTGAGTAATTCCTTTTACTTCTTTGAGTCATAGGAAAAACCGTACTATCAAGAGGGGTTTAGTAAATGTACTCCGAAGGTTTTGATGAAAAGACTCAGATCGAATCTAAACTAGTGAGAAACCAGAGTTGAAGAAATCTCATGTGAGCTAGGTAATGCTTCACCAGCGAAGACTTTGTTCTTTCGGCTTCTTAAGCAGAACCAAGTCCGTGAGTCAGCTTTACTTGGACCGCAAGTAAAGTTGCGCTTTGATTGGAAATATGACCGTTAAGACAGGTGTCAAGCTGTCACATTGGGTCACTTCAGTCATTTCGCACCTAGGGATTGCCACCTATAAATACGCCACCCCCGCCCTCATTGGCCGGTGGCTGCGCCAAGATTAATTCCTTACAGAGGAGAGAGAGAGAGAGCAACCCCACCGAAGCAAAACCAAAACCCTTCCACCGAAGCATAAGTCCTATTGATCTGAGTTGATTCATTATGACTTAGGAAGAAGTTTGCTAGCCTTTTTATCTTGGAGAACTGCAATTCTCCTAGACGGTTAGAGAGTTGTTCTTCAGAGAGCGAAGAGTTATTGTCGCCTCGAAGTCCAGTTTGTCAAAGGTTTCGGTGATTTCCTCAATAATCAACCACGAGTGAAGAACTGACCAAGCTCAAGGAGATTGGTGCAGTCGAGATACGGACGGAGAGAGGTTAGCTCCTGTGTTCAATCACAAGTCCCTCCAACCAGACGTAGCACTTTGCAGAGTGTGAACTGGTCGAACAAACATCGCCGAGTCAAGAGTTCGTTTTACTTTCCGCACTTACATTCAGTTTATCAATTGCTTCAGTGATCTGCTTCAATGCAATTGATTCAATGCTTTTGATTCGCTATGTTATGCTTCAATCATGTTCTGCTTCGATGTTTACCTTTCTGTTGAAACTCTTCTGCTGTTAAGTTATGCTTCACTTCATAGTTTCATGGAAAAATATAAAGTGATCATTCACCCCCTCCCCCTCTGATCACATACTTGAACTTACAATTGCTATCAGAGCTAGGCACTCTTTATTTGGATTAACCTCCTGGAGTGTTTTCAAGTATGTCTTCTAGTATGTCTTTCGCAGCTATTCGCTCTGGCGAACCTATTCCTATTTTCAATGGGAAGGACTATCCGTACTGGAAGGACAAGATGAAAAGAAATATCATGGATATCAACTCAACTGCCTGGCAAGTTGTCTTGTATGGAGTCACTGTTGCTGATGAGAAGGAGATCACCCCTGAAGAAGCAACGCTGATTGATCTTGATTCTGTAGTTTGGGTTTTCATCACCAATCACTTGACACCTGAAAAGTATCATGAAGTGAAGAATATTCCAACTGCCAAAGGTGTCTAGGACTATCTTGAGAAGATTGGTGAAGGTGTTTCTACCCAGAAAGATGCCAGAATTGACACTCTCCGAAGCAAATTCTATCGCTTCAAGAGAAACGAGGTTGAAAAAGTCAGTTCTATTTACAGCAGACTCACAACTCTTGCCAATGAATTGATTTCCCTCGGTGCTGATGACATTACACCTCACTCTGTTGTGAGAACTCTGCTTCGCTCGTTAGATGACTCGTTTGATCACATTATGCTGATGATCAAGGAAAGGACTGATTACAGACGTCTTGTTGCTGCTGATGTTCTTGAGAGACTCACTACCTTTGAAATGGAAGAAGAAGAGAAACGTGACTTAAATGGTTCTCGAAGGAGATCCCATGCCCTGAAAGCAAAAGCTTCGCGTCATTCTTCACCCGAAGTTAGTTCTGCTTCAGGTGTCGAATCAGATGATCCCTCAAGCATTGGAAAAGATTTAGCACTGATCATGAGACGCTTCAATCGCTTTCAAAGAAAAGGCTTTTCTTCACCCAAGAAGAGTTATCCTTCAAGAAGCTCAAGTCATTCTTCCTACCGTTCATCCTCTAGAAGCTCTCCATCAAAGGACAATTGCTGCTACAAGTGCAAGAAACCAGGTCACTACATTGCTGATTTCCCTTTGTGGGAAGCTGAGAACAAATCGAAGCATTCACTCAGAGACTCTTCATCGAAGTCTTACAAATCCTCCAGAAGTCATGAGTCAAAGTAACATGATTCTAGTTCAAGAAGAGAAAAGAAGAAATATTCTAATGATGATAAGAAGAAGAAGTATCATAAGAAGCATGAGAGTTCTTCATCGAAGAATTACTCGTCTCGTCGAAGCACCTCTCACCGTGCCAAGGCCTATCTAGGAAAGGAGATGAACTCAGAAGATGAAGCCTCTGGTTCCGAAGCTGAACAAGACTCAAGATCTGCTTCAGGGTCCAAATCAGATGGTGTTGCTAGTTTGGCCTTCGCTTCGGCAGATGCTTCAGTCAATGCTTCGAGCTCATTCTTCTCCATCAACAGTAGTGAAGATGAAACTCCTGCATATTGCTTCATGGCCAAGGCAAAGGTATCTTCATCCAAGTCAAACTATGATACTTCTGATTATTCCTCATGTGAAAGTGACTCAAGGATAAGCTATGCTAAACTTGCTAAAATTGCTTCAATTCAACAAGATGAACTTGATTCACTAAGCAAAACCATTAAGAAGTCAGAAACGTTGTTGATCGATGAGATTGAGAAGAATCAAACTTTAACCAATGAGCATGCTGCTCTGAAGGAGAAGTTTGAAGAATTATCCTCTCGGCATGATCTTCTTCCAGTTGATTATGAGAAGCTTACCTATGAATTTCTTCAGAGGAAAGTGGCTCTCGAAAAACTGACAGAGGCTCATGAAGAATTGGAAAATGTTAATCTCTCTCTCATGGCTCAACAAGGTTCTGAAGCAAATCATAAAACTGAATCACCTTGTTTGGACTGCTTGGAACGAAGAAAAACTGATTCCAAAGGGAAAGCTCCTATTGTTATTGATGATACTAATGACTCCGATGAGGAAAATCCTGCTGTTACCGAGGAACTCCTCAGGTTGAAAAACTTATTTGAAACATGCATGTTCAAAAGTGTGCAAGGACACCAATATCTCTGTGATATCCTGAGGAAGGCTCTCCTTCACAGGAATCCCAGGAATGAAGGTGTTGGTTTCGAGAGGAAGATAAATCCTGATGGCACATATTGGGAGCCTGAGCAGTATCCTAAGACTGTTTGGGTCCTAGCTAAGGAGAAACCCATTGATATTGCTAACCTTTCAGGTTTCGACTGCAAAATGAACAAAGTCATTGTGCATGAATCACTTGATTCAGACTACAAACTCATGAAAGATGAACAGGGAAAAGTTTCAGCTGAGTATGTAGGCACTCCACCAAAGAATGGATTCTATAAGAGGAAGATATGGGTGCAGAAAGCACTTGTGGAAAAACTGCCTGCTAACCATTCTATGCAGGGAAAGTCTTCGGTACCACCGAATCATTTCTACTCTCTTGAGACGAGAAATGATCCATTGGTGACCGAATCAAATGTTCCGCAGAAGCAATACTATCGTACTGGTCTCCACACGTATCGTCCTCATAATAATCATACTAAGATTGCATATGCTCATACTTATGCTAACCGTTCGCAGAGGACTTACATTTATGGTGTGCTTGATGGTTCACCGAAGCAATGCACTCCTGTTCGATTTAATATTGCTTCGACCAGTGCTTCATCGTCTTCTCAGTCACCTGCTCGTTTGTGGGTGGTTAAGAAGAACTAATTCTTCTGCAGGGCTATGTCTCCGGTGGATCCGAATGGGTCATGGATAGTGGTTGTACCAATCATATGACCGGAGACAAGGAGTTGTTCACCGAAGAAAAACTATCTCAATCTTCTCTAAAGTACATTACCTTCGGTGATAACAACAAAGGTAAAGTGTTAGGTTTGGGTAAGACTGCCATATCGAAGGATAAGCACATTGACAAGGTTATGCTAGTCCAATCTCTTGGATATAATCTTATGTCTATTTCAAAGTTATGCGATATGGGTATGCTTGTTTTGTTTTCTGCTTCGCGTTGTGTTGTCTTTTCAAAGGATGACTATTCGTTTGTCTTCGAGGGTTACCGAAAGGGAGATCTATACATTGTTGACTTTTCTTCGGGCCCTGCTGTTTCCACTTGCTTAATGGCAAAAGCTTCATCTGGATGGCTATGGCATCGAAGACTTGGTCATGCAGGGATGAGAAATCTTCATAACTTAGTGAAGAAGAATCATGTTGTTGGTCTTAGCGAAGTAAAATTCGATAAGGATCGTCTCTGCAATGCTTGCGAAGCTGGTAAAATTACGAAGAAACATCATTCAGCGAAGACCATCATGACTACCACTCGTCCTCTTGAATTGCTTCATCTAGATCTTTTTGGTCCTCAAAATTATGCAAGCCTGGGGGGAAACAAATATGGTCTAGTTATTGTTGATGACTTTTCTCGTTATACTTGGGTTTTATTTTTGGATGACAAGAGAAAAGTGGTTGAAATCTTCAAATCATTCGCAAAGAGAGCTCAAACAAAATATGAATTATCTCTGAAGCATATCCGAAGTGATAATGGAACTGAGTTCAAAAATACTCATATTGAAGATTTTCTTGATGATCATGGTTTTACGCATGAGTTCTCTGCTGCCTATACACCTCAACAGAATGGTGTAGTTGAAAGGAAGAATAGAACTCTCATTGAGATGGCCAGAACTATGCTTGCTGAATACAAGACTCCTATTAGGTTCTGGGCCGAAGCAATCAATACTGCATGTCACATCATCAACAAGGTTTACCTTCACAAATTCTTGAAGAAGACTTCACATGAGCTTATCACTGGCAACAAACCAAATGTCTCATATCTTAGGGTATTTGGTGCTCCATGCTTTATTAGAGATATGAATCATAGCTCCAAATTTGCCCCTAAGGCACATGAAGGTTTTCTTCTAGGTTATGGCTCAAACTCTCACACTTAGAGAGTCTATAACTCTCACTTTGGGAAAGTTATGGAAACTGTAAATGTAAGGTTTGATGAAACTAATGGCTCTCAAAAGGAGCATTTGCCTCATGATCTAGATGAACCTCCTCTTGATGAAGTAATAAGGTCCATGGCTACTGGTGAGATTCGCCCTGTTGAAGCCAATCAACGTCAAGCTGTTAGGGATGATGATGGTCCAATGTTCCCACACATAGCCCGGGGCGCTGGAAATCAACATCCTGAAGCAAATGATGAACAGGATGAAGAAGGTCAAGGGAACGAAGGAAATGCTAATCCTGAAGGAAATGCTGAAGCTGAAGGTGAAGCTGATCCCGAAGCTGATGCAGATCCTGAAGCAGAAGCTGAGCCTGAAGCAAATGATACTACGTTATCCCGACTTCGAAGAAGAGTTGATGTGGATTCGATCCTCGAAGATATCAATCAACCAGGTCGTCCCACTACTCGATCTCGTACTCGTTTGGCTAACTTCTGTGGAAACTTTTCTTTTGTCTCCATGCTAGAGCCTTCAAAATATGATGAAGCCATGAAGGTCCCTGATTGGTTATTAGCTATGATGGAAGAACTTCACCAATTCGAAAGGAACAAGGTCTGGTCACTTGTTGAAAGACCTGATCCCACGAAGCACAATGTAATTGGCACCAAGTGGATATTTCGCAACAAGCAAGATGAAGACGGTATTGTGGTAAGAAATAAGGCTAGATTGGTAGCACAAGGTTACACCCAAATCGAAGGCATTGACTTTGGTGAAACCTATGCTCCAGTAGCCCGTCTCGAATCCATTCGTGTCATGCTTGCTTTTGCTAACCACAAAAATATATTGCTATATCAAATGGATGTCAAGAGTGCTTTTCTTAATGGTGAAATAGAAGAAGTGTATGTTATGCAACCTCCAGGTTTTGAAGACTCGAAGAATCCTGATATGGTGTACAGGCTTCACAAAGCTTTGTATGTACTGAAGCAAGCACCTCGTGCTTGGTATGAAACATTGAAGGATTTCCTCTTAAAGAAAGGCTTCAAACCAGGAACAACTGACCCCACTCTTTTCACTCGATCATATAACAATGATCTTTTTGTGTGTCAGATTTATGTAGATGATATCATTTTTGGCTGTACTAACACTGAGATCAGCGAAGAATTTGCAAGGATGATGTCGAAGAAATATGAGATGTCAATGATGGGAGAATTGAAGTTTTTCCTTGGACTTCAGATTCGACAACAGAAGAATGGCACCTTTATTTCACAAGAGAAATACTTGAAGGATTGCTTAAAGAAGTTTGATCTTGCTGAATGCAAGACCATTAGAACTCCCATGCCTACTAATGGTTTTCTTGATGCAGATGAGAAAGGGAAACCCTTTGATCAGAAAAAGTTTCGGTCTATGATAGGTTCACTCTTATACTTATGTGCATCTAGACCTGACATCATGCTATCAGTTTGTATTTGTGCTCGTTTTCAGGCAAATCCGAAGGAATCGCATCATATAGCTGTGAAGCGAATTCTTTGATATCTAGCACATACTCCTTCTTTGGGACTTTGGTATCCCAAAGGTACTCAGTTTGATTTGATTGGATATTCGGATTCAGACTGGGCTGGTGATAGGGTTGACAGGAAATCTACCTCAGGCACTTGTCATTTTCTTGGTAGATCACTTGTATGTTGGGCTTCAAAGAAACAGAACTGTGTCTCAATATCTACTGCTGAAGCTGAATACATTGCTGCTGGCTCATGCTGCAGTCAAATACTTTGGCTTAATAAAAAGATGAAAGATTATGGTATTTATGTGAAGAAAATCCCTCTGCTTTGTGACAATGAGAGTTCCATCAAGATTGCTCACAATCCTGTGCAACACTCTCGAACGAAGCATATTGATATTCGTCATCATTTTCTTCGAAATCATGTTCAGCGCGAAGACATTGAGATTAGCCATGTAAGAACTGAAGATCAATTGGCGGATATATTCACGAAGCCATTGGACGAGAAAAGGTTTTGTGCATTGAGATGTGAGCTGAACATCTTAGACTCACACAATGTTCAGTAAGATCGAAAATTTTCACTGTATATTATCACCTTCGTTGTGCTTTATTTGTTTAGTTTCGCTTGAGTTTTTCTTCGTCCAAGTTTAGCTTCGTTTGCCATTTGCTTTCTGTTCTGTGTTTAGTTTGTTGTATTTATTCGTTTCCTTTGTCTCCTATGCTTATCACTTTTAGCTTCGATGTTGTTCTTCGAAGTGATAAGATTCGGACCCTACCCCTCCATTCTGTTTCGCTCCCAATCTTTTCTATCTTGAATGTTAAGCACAATTGAAACGGAAAGCATATTGCTTCGAACGTCATTGAGATCCGAATCAAATGCTTCCAACTTTATCGAAGTTTTTGCTCTCGGTCAAGACTTATTCTTCGGCCGTTGAGTCCCCGTCCTTTTCGGATCGTTGAGATTCGCTCGCGATCCGCCACTTCATCTGAGCCGTTGAATCGAAAGAGTCAGTCGCTGGACACCGTTCGATTGGATCTGGTAACCGCGCCAGGTCAGGCCTATTTAAGGCGTTCCCCTCCACCGAAACGGTTCATCCCACGCTCATTCTCTCCGACTTCTCCGTCTTCTACCTCGAGCAACCGCAGAGCTCTCGTCCCCGTCGTCGCCGTCGCCGCTTCACTGCCGGAACGCCGCCGCCGTGGACCTTCCCCGTCGGCGCAGAGCACTTCTCCGCCATCCGTCGTCGTAGCCGCCTTGCGTCACCAAGTTAGGGTACGCAAAGCTCCTTGGATCCAATCTTGTTTCCCGTGTTCTTCATCTAGTGTTTGGATCTAAGTTCTGCTAGGGTTTTGATTTCTGCTTATAGGGCTGCTTGATCCGTGCTGTTTCTTGCTCCTTGGGAAAGCTGTTCTTAGAATCCAAAGTAATCCCATCTTCTCTCAGGTCAGTGCTTAAGACTCGATGTCGTCTGTGTTCTGGATTGGGTTAGGTCTTGTTCTCGAACTGGTTCTAGCCGAATCCATAACTAGAGTTGCATCCAATCTTAGATTGATCTGAGCTCCTGTCAAAATTGATTTGTTTTTGGTCGAAACCTTTGCCTGTGCTTATTCATTCCCTCTCCCTGTTTCCCTCTTGTCTATGATTCTGTTCACAGGATGTCTGATGAAGAGGCTGCAATGGGGAATGAGTCTCCGATTGTTGAAGGACTGGAAAATTATCCAGAGCCACCGAAGCAGAAGGGCAAAGGAGGCAAAACAAAGGAAGTGAATAATGCCCGAGGCATATCCGAATCCATTCGCCTCAAGATGGGCTATGACACCCCGCCAGAAGAGACAGATCATGATAGGAAGATTCGACTGCAAAGGATTCGTCGATATTGGGCTATTCGGTGGTACAAGTTCAAAAGCATTCCATCTTGGAAGTGGCCAATGCAATTCGCCTTCAGCCCACCTTATCGGTACACCACCGCAATGTGTGCTCAGTACACTGCAGCAAACCGGAAGAAGTACTACCCGAAGCCTCCGGCTGTCCCGCACCCAAATTCACTCAAGACCACGGATGATTACCCTGAAGAGCAAGAGAGGCTTGCTAATTTGGCTGAGAAGAAGAGGATCCGAGACGAGAAAAAGGCAAAAGCTCTTGCTGCTGCAGGGCTTGATGAAGCCGAACCATCGAAGCCTAAGAAGAGGCGAAAGCTTCGGAAGCTGAGTGATTCACCCCCTCCTGGTTCAGAAGAGGAGGCTGAACACGAAGCAGATGACGAAGCTGAAGCAGCTGATCCGCTTGAAGACTCGATCGATGAAGATCCTGCTGATGAAGCAGATGATCAGTCAGAGCACTCACCCATTCCCCCAAGTCCTCAGAAGAAACTGATTCGGATGCCTCTGAAGAAGAAGGCTGGAGCGAAGTCAACTGCTCCTAAAGGTGTTAAGTTTCAAGAACCATCAGAACCTCCTGCTCCCAAGAGGAACATAGATTTGAAGAACTTGGTGGTAGAGGCACCCCTGTCCTCTAAGCCTCATCGCCGTCCAGTTCCAGCCGAGCAGAGGACCAAGGAACGGCATGAACCGAAGGCTAAGCCTGTGGCTAAGCCTACTGCTGTGCCCGAAGTCAAAGCTTCTGAGCATACTAAAGCTCCGAAGCCAAAGGCAACTGTGGCTAAGCCTGGTCAGACTTATGCCCAGGTTGGCACAAAGAAGCTGTCAGAAGCCAAAGAGAAAGAGAAAGCTGATAGAGAAGCAGCTGAGCTGGAGAAGCAAAGGAAGGAGCTGGCCGTGGCAAACCAGCAAGCTGAAGCGACGCGCAAGCTCGCTGAAGCTAAAGCTCAAGAGGCTAAGGCTGCCGCCGAAGCCAAACAGCTTAGTGAAGCTGAAGCTAAGCGTCCAGCTCAGCTTGATATTCTTCGCACGAAGAAAGCTGAGAAAGCTGCAAGGGCCGCTCAAAAGGAAGCCGCTGTGGACATGGATCCGAAGGACCTTCCCCCGAAGCCAGTCGCAGCTCCTATCCCCGAAGCCCATGATGAAGCAGAGCATAGTGAACACAATTTTCCAGATGCTAGAGAAGGTGAACTCTGGGACTGTTTAAGCCTGCATCAGGTATACTGTAAGCTTGCTGAAGCTGTAAATCCCCAGGCTGTGGATATTGGGAATATCTACATTTCACCAAATCTTTCAGCCATGGTCGAAACTTTGTACAATCAGCTGAGAGATTTGCGTGCAAGAGATAGATCAGAAACTGCTAAGATTCAGAAATTCCAGAAGAAATCAGATGATGAATCTGATGAGGATTTCAAGAGCGAAGCTATAGGTGCTTCGAAGAAAATTGCTGCTGTGAATGAGCAAACAAAGCAGAATATTCAAGTGTATCAAGGCAAGATTAAGTCTGCCATTGAAGAATGCTGCAAGACTCACAATGCTTCAGTCATGGCTCTTGACTCAAAGAAGCGCGAAGCCATGCTCAAGCAATTATCTTCACCACTTCCTATATTGCAACAAAGGAAGAGGCGTCTCATTGCAGACACTGAAGAAGCTTATGAGTTGAGCTCTCATCCGGCCATGAAGGCCCATAGAAAAGCATCGCCCCCTCGATGCAGAATCATCAAGCTTGGCAAACCCACATCGAAGCCATCCGCCCCCGAAGTCGTTCCACCCCGTGCTCAAACTCCTCCTCCACCTCAACCCGCTCCACAACCATCCGCTCAAGACAATTTTGCACCAGAACCTTCTCCACCCCCTCAAGTCATTCCTGAAAAGGATTACTCTTCAGCTCACTCTGCTGAGGAGTCTGAAGACAAACAAGGCAAAGCCCAAGATCAAGCTGTTAATGCTGAAGCCAATGCAGATGCAGAATTCGAAGCTGAAGCCGAAGGAAATGAGTTGACCATTGTAACTCAACCGCCAAGGCGAATCACAGATGCACGAAGGCATTGCATTCCTTCTCAAGACACACAGTTGGACTCCATCTATCCAAGAGAGACTTTTCCCATATTCCTGGGAGAAGGATCTTCTTCAAGACATGGTCCTGAATTTGACATTGAAATTCATCGCAAGAAGCTTCGATTCTTTGGCACTAGTCCATATGATTCCCCAAGACTGCCGATGACCTTCAATTCTGGACTGCTGAACAGCAAATCTTGTACATGAAGCTTTACTGCCAGAAAGGTGTTCTGTTCAGACACAAGTACTTGGACATGCACAGTCTTTCATCTGCAACGTGCTTCCAAAACCACATGGAAACTATCGAAGCACCGAATCTGACTGGATTGTTTGCTATGGAAATCCCTTCAACTCAGAGCTAGTGAAGAAATTCTATGCCACACTATATGTCTCTGGAATCCCAGATGATACCAGCTCATGGATACTAGAATGGATGATTCAAGGGAAAGTATTCCGAATGCACTCAGATGAATTCATGGAAATAGTGAACATCCCAAGGCACACAGGAGAGATTGCAAAGGTTCACATGTTGCCGGATCCCACTGAAGCTGAATTTGCATCTCTATTGGATCCCGAAGTCACTGGAGATCACATGCCAGAAAACATTCGCCCGAAGCATCTGGTATTCCTATCGAAGACTTGGTTCTATATCTTGTCAAACTCGCTGATGCCTCTCAGTTCTGCGAATGAAGAATCAAACATTCTCTATCCTACTCGTCATGCTCTATTGAAGCTCACCCATGGACATGTGTTTGACTTCGAGGATTGTTTTCTTCGGTACATGGTACAAGCTGCAGTATTGGTAAATCAACTGAAGCCATATGCTCCTTGGCTGCAAGCCATTTGCAACCATGGACGCAGCGAAGATTACACTACGAAGCATGACCCGAAGTTGTTCTGTCCTCCGGTCCGCGATACCATGAATATCTTCAGGAGGCCAAATGATCCTTTTGCAACATATGTTGGAGTCAGACAGCACGTCAATGAATGCAATATGTCGAAGCGTTTCCAGAAATAAGTGTACCACTTTGAAGTTGCAATTCGAAACCAACAACTGCTTGAAAACTTCATCGAAGGAAATCAGCGGCAGATGCAACACCTGTCTGATGAGATAAACAGAGTTGGTAACATTGCCTTGAACAACAACCAATACTTGAAGGTTTTGAAGCGTCATTCTTGGAAAGGCCTAAGGAAATTCAACTCAGTGAAGAAACTTGAAGCCGGTCGCATATTCAAGGAGTACCCACATTTGCAGAGGCACTTCTCAAGAAATGACTCGATTGATCGCCCCAGCCCCAAGATTCCTTCACTGGACAAGATTGATGAAGTTCTCTTTGTCAACCCTGCTGAACAGATTCGCCCCGATACCTTTAGGATGAAGAATCTCACACATCGAAGCACGACGATGATCCTCTCGACGACAGCGACCTTGAATTGCTTCAAGCGCCGATGGACTTCGACGAGGGAGAGTCACCTGCTTCGACCGAAGGAGAAACTTCAGGCGATGTATCCTCTTCAGGCGAAGACAATGTGCAGGGTCCCAGGGTTGCAGCTAACGCATAGATGCTCTTGATCAACCTATCAACCTTTTGTCCAATTATTGACAAAAAGGGGGAGAAAGTAGCATCGAGTTTAGATTCGCTGCGGGGTTTAGGGTTTTGATTCGATCTTTTGCATGTTAAGTTACGACAAACACTCCATTCTTCGATTGGGTTGTAACTTAAGTATTACTTCGGCTGTGAACTGTTTCATCATATATGTTAATAACCCCGTGCTTGCAAGTTGCTTTTCTACTTCTTATTTTGCAGGTGGTTATTTTCCTTAAGTTCACAGGTTATTGGATGATTGCATATTCTTCAAGACAAATTATCATTGTATGCAATTGATTCGCTAAGATATGTGTTAGGATTCCCATTGATGATATTCTTCAACAAGCATTTTCTTCGATTACATAAATCTTCGATGCTTGCATTCAGGGGGAGTCAAAAGCTTCATATCTTAGAGTTTTCTCTCAACCCAAATTCAAAATTCCATATCTTTGATTGATGCCTGTTTTGTCAAAAATAGTCCAAAAAGGGGGAGATTGTAAGAGCAAAGTTATGCCCTCAAGAGTTTTGGATATTGTTGGTCAAAACAGTAGAGGAACTAACAAGTTTTCTAGTGTGAAACAGATGGTTAGGTTCCTGAAGTTATAGGTTGGTGATAAAGCTTCAACGAAGATTTATACTTTTACCGAAGCACATCCTCTGGAGTGAAGCTCATCACGGATGTCGACCCCTAAAAGGATAAGGAATCCTGAAGCTCGTCTCATCGAAGAAGATGATCAAGATGGCACAAGACTTAGTTGTTTTTGCGTAATTCCTTTTACTTCTTTGAGTCATAGGAAAAACCATACTATCAAGAGGGGTTTAGTAAATGTACTCCGAAGGTTTTGATGAAAAGACTCAGATCGAATCTAAACCAGTGAGAAACCAGAGTTGAAGAAATCTCATGTGAGCTAGGTAATGCTTCACCAGCGAAGACTTTGTTCTTTCGGCTCCTGAAGCAGAACCAAGTCCGTGAGTCAGCTTTACTTGGACCGCAAGTAAAGTTGCGCTTTGATTGGAAATATGACCGTTGCGGACAGGTGTCAAGCTGTCACATCGGGTCACTTCAGTCATTTCGCACCTAGGGATTGCCACCTATAAATACGCCACCCCGCCCTCATTGGCCGGTGGCTGCTCCAAGATTAATTCCTTACAGTGGAGAGAGAGAGAGCAACCCCACCGAAGCAAAACCAAAACCCTTCCACCGAAGCATAAGTCCTATTGATCTGAGTTGATTCATTATGACTTAGGAAGAAGTTTGCGAGCCTTTTTATCTTGGAGAACTGCAATTCTCCTAGACGGTTAGAGAGTTGTTCTTCAGAGAGCGAAGAGTTATTGTCGCCTCGAAGTCCAGTTTGTCAAAGGTTTCAGTGATTTCCTCAATAATCAACCACGAGTGAAGAACTGACCAAGATCAAGGAGATTGGTGCAGTCGAGATACGGACGGAGAGAGGTTAGCTCATGTGTTCAATCACAAGTCCCTCCAACCAGACGTAGCACTTTGCAGAGTGTGAACTGGTCGAACAAACATCGCCGAGTCAAGAGTTCGTTTTACTTTCTGCACTTACATTCAGTTTATCAATTGCTTCAGTGATCTGCTTCAATGCAATTGATTCAATGCTTTTGATTCGCTATTTTATGCTTCAATCATGTTCTGCTTCGATGTTTACCTTTCTGTTGAAACTCTTCTGCTGTTAAGTTATGCTTCACTTCATAGTTTCATGCAAAAATTTAAAGTGATCATTCACCCCCTCCCCCTCTGATCACATACTTGAACTTACAGAGTGTGGTGGTCTTTATATAGCCCAGGTGGCTGGCAGTTTGCAAAAACATCGCCGGTTTTCTCTCGCGCGCGCGGCGCTCGCATTTCTGACCGCCGGGGGTCCGCAGTACCTCCGATTCGGGTAAAACTTTGAACTGCGCGATCAATGCGTCGAGCCGGAGGCGTTCACCTCGCGCTAGAACCGTTCCGAGAACACTTTCCGGGCGCTATAAAAATAACCCGTTTAATTATTAAACGGGGTTTTTGTTCCGTTGGCTGCGGCTGGTCTCGTGCGGTTTTCGCGACGGTGATCGGGCGAAACCCGGTGTCGCAAAGGTCGAGTGTCAGTGTGGCAAGGGTCAGTCTCCGTCCGATACGAGATAAGAGGAGGAAAAATAATCGCCGATCGATAAATCGGGGATGCAAACACCGCAAACAAATCAGACAATCAAACAATTCACGCAGAAAACAAAATTTTTTATTTTTGTTAAATCTGGGCTATTACAATAACGCTCCCTCTTGGAGTCACTACCTACTACTTGGCCAAAGCAATAAACGTCAATGGAGAACATGCAAGAATTACTCAAGAACATAAATAAAAAAGAGGAGAATCAAATATATAACTCAAACACAATCTGAACATAATCTCATAATCCATTGGATCCCAGCAAACTTAGCAAAGCAACAACAGAAATATTTCATAAGTGCCTCGATCATGTAGGGCAGCTCACGAGGTCTAATCCATGAAGAACAAAGGTGGACTACTCAATGTTCATCCGGGAAGCATCCGTGGTGGTGGAGAAGCTCCCGGAGGTGATTCCTCCCTCCGGCAGGGTGCCGGGAAGAGGTCTTCTGGTGCTCCCGATCTTGGAAGCGCGGAGGCGGCGGAACAGAGGAGAGATCGTGAAAAAGGGTTCCCGTCTAGGGGTTTTTGCGTCATGGGGAATAAATAGGCGAAGGGGGGCAGACAGGGGTCCAGGCGCCCCCCTGGCACGGCCCCACCCTGAGGCGCGCCAGGAGGGCACCTGGGGCCCTCTCTGGCCCTTCCTCGGTGATTCCGGAAGCTTCCTGTACGCTGATTTTTTATTGGATTTTCCTGAATTTTTGGAGCACTTTTAATATGGGGGAAACCTGAAATAGAAAAACAGCAGAAAACAGGAACTGGCACTAGGGTGCACTGAGTTAATAGGTTATTCCAAATATGATCAAAAGTGTATGGAAGTTCATCAATATCATAGCAATATCACACAAAAGAGGCATGGATCAAGCAGAAATTATAGGTACGTTTTGGACATATCACATGTACATGGAGGCAGCAGCCAAGGAAGCTCGAGAGGACGGTGTCGATATGAGAGAAGAAGCATGTCTCCTGGCCTTGTCCAGGTCTGCCGTATATTAGCAGAAATTGCGTCAGTACCACAAAAAGAAGATACATCCCCTAGCTTTTCGTGAGGGTGACTTGGTGCTGCACCGAATCCAGAAATCGTATGGCCATCACAAGTTATCCTCTCATTTGGAAGGTCCATTCGTCGTCAGTCGGGCGCTCAAGAAAAATGCATATTACCTCATCGACTGCAGAAAACCGACCCGACATGTTGACACTTCAGGACAAGAAACGGAGCTTCCCTGGAACACCGAAAGTTGTGCCCGGTTTACAGTTGAGCGGTACCGTTGTATTCCTCCTTTTTAAATATTATCCACAAGAATGGTCGTGCGTCCATGAGATCGCATTCGGCAGGACTTATAAAAATTTGTGCATTTATTTCCCAGTCCTAAGGTCGAGAAAACCGGACCCGGGGACTGGTCGGTTGCCCCGAAATGGGTATACTTGAGAAAAGAACAAGAATAGAGATGGGTTTGTGAATGTCAGGTCGAACCGAATGCAGACTGTAGGTCGACTGTAATGTCGGGTGAACGTGGCCGAGCAGAATCATCAATCTGAAAATTCGTACTCTAAAGTATACCTAGTTCGTACTTAGCCGACGGAGGACGCAACCGATTGTGACCAGACCGGCTGGCCAACAGTCGGCAGGTTGCAATCGGCCCGTCCGCAAAATCCTTACCTTTACGTGAAAACTGAGAGCCTAGAAGTACTTGTCAAAATTTCCTTTGAGGTCTATTCTCTGATCCAATCACAAACCGCAGGTTGGGTGTAGGGTTGGCATGAATATCGACCAAGGAAGAAAAGAGGCAAAGAAAAAGGCAATCGGCTTGAAAACGCAAAGGAGAGATAGCATACACAACCAAGCAAGAACCAAGTTCACAAGCAAGCATGGGCGATTGGACGAATGTTTATTATTACATGAAAGTGGCCCTTAGCCGTCGCACTTGTAGTTTGACCAAATTGTTTGTAAGGCAAGAGCAGGTAAATAAAAGCACGCCACACTCAGGCAGTCGGCGTATCTGGAGCAGTAGCTGGAGTGGTCTCTAGAGAAGGCGGAGCTAAAGTAGTCGGATTCGTGCTGGCGGAACCTCCCGGAGCTGAAGTAGCAGTGTCCTCGGGCTGAGTGTTTGGTGGGTCTCGAGCTGCACTCGCCGAGCGCCCATCGGAGGAGTCTTCGCCTTCCTCACCTTCGTCGCTTTCTTCATCATCGTCAGCATAAAGTGAGGAGTGGGAGGCTGCACTTCTAGCTCGGTGGGCAGGCCGAGACTGTGCGCCTTCTTCACTGCGGGAGTATAGAAGTTCACTCAGCGACAACTCTGGGATCGGAGAACCATCGTCATCAAGAAAGGGAGTGAATTCCAAAGGATTCATGACCTCAGCAAGCTCTTCGGAAATCTTGCAAATGCGCGGCCTGTCCGAACCCTCTGTTAGGTAATGTGCTAGGATCAAAGTAACCTTGCATCATGTCAAGAAATCAAAGGAAATTCAAAATCAAAAGCAAATGGGAGAAGGAACACCCCCAGATGAATTAATTCAAAAGGCCAGATAAAAATCTTTTCCAAAAATTCATGTTAGATTTTTGAAAAGTCTTATAAATGAGTGTGATCACATATCAAGTGATGTGGGACCCATCCCATGCTCATAGATTTTTCAAATATTCAAACAGTGCCTTGGAATTAAAGAAATACCCCTATTTGATTTAAGATTCAAATTATTTGAATTTTAAAAATGTTGAAAGTTTACGAGTGGCTAGTCTATATTATTATGATGCCACATAAAAGTTTTCAGCATTAAAATGTTTAGCTATTTTATTTAGCTAAACAGAACAAATGTCAGAAGAGAAAACAGAAAAGAAAAATAGAAAAGGAAGCAGAAACCTTACCAGACGCCCACGCGAAGCCGGCCCACCCCAGCCCAGCCGGCCCACAGGGGCAGCGGCGTCTTCTTCCCCGTCCCGCGCCTCCAAGCTGCTCGGTGGAATGCCACCGAGCTAGCCAGGGACGCCACGTCGCCGCCGAGAGCTTCCAGGCCTCCCCGTGGCCTCTTCTCGCGTCTGGAGACTCCCCGCAGCCTCCCTGATCCATTCCCCCCCTCCACGAGCTCCCTCCCCTCCTCTCTCGCCCGTTTCGTCGCCGCCCGAGAAGGACGCCGGAGCACCGTTGATCTCTCGCGTAGCCATTGACGCCTAGAAGCCCCAAGACCGTATCCAAGCTCTTCGTCGTCGTCGTCTTCATCGACCTGCAGAAGGAATCGAAGCCGGACGCCTCCACGAGCTCGATAGCTTCGTCGTCTTCATCGCCGGCCGCCGCGGATCGACTTCGAATTCCGGCAAATCCAGCGCCTCCCCGAGCAAGCCGCCGTTCCAGATAGACTCAGGGTGAGCTCGCAAGAAAAACCCCTCTCTTCTCCCCCTGGATTGCTTCCTCTAGCCGGATCCGCCATAGGAACCGAGCAAGCTCGCCGCCATGGTCGAGCTAGAGCTCGCTCTTGTGCCTCTGTTGATGCCCTAGTGCGCGCGTTTGGATCCTACGTGCACTAGAGTTCGATTGCGCCAAGTCCCAGCTAATATCCGTGCCCCCTAGCCTCGACTACGACCTCACCGGTTCTCTGTTTCCGCCGGAGTCGTCGCCGTCGTCGCTCCCGACCTCCCCGTGACCCCCTGTTACTTCCAGACGACGCGGAAGACCTCCAGGAGCACGCCGATGCCCTCCGTTTCGTCTCTCGTGGCCCCTAGCCCATTTCCGTGCTGCGCCGCCGTGGCCAGGCCGCCGGCGTTTAGCCGCCGGCGAGTTAGCCAGACCCCCCCTGTTAATCACCTTGCTAATGACCCCCTGGGTCACTGACCAGTGGGCCTAGTGGCTTAATTAAGCCACTGGATTAATTTAACCCACGGGTTAATTAACCCAGTCACTAACAAGGTGACGCCACATGTCAGCCCCCCCTGACGTCAGCACTTGCGCAATAAATCAATTAAATGAATTTCCAGAGATTAATTGAATTAAAAGAATTCCAGAAATTCCAGAAAATACCCCAAACTTTGGAAATTCATAGAAAATTCATATTAACTCCAAATTGGACAAATAATATATGAAAAATGATCAGGAGAAAATTATCTTTCCAAATATGCAACTTTCAACTCTGTTTGAGTTGATTTAAAAATGGGACCAGTAGCATATGTCATTTGGTTTATTTGAATTTAATTCAAATTCAAATCAATTGATTTTGCAACTTGGACCATGGGTTTAAGCTACAATTCAACCACACATCAGAGGCATATCTTATACAATTGAAGATAATTCAAAATGATCAAACAATGTCATATACAACTTGGTTAATTTGAATTCAAATGTGGAGTTTGAATTTGCAATTCAATTTGCAATATACTCCATTTAAATGGAATGCTCAACACATCAGTAGCATATACATCAAGTTTCAATCTTCCATCATGTGATTGTGCATTGTATTTACTTTGCTACTTTGCTTGTTGTTTGTCGAGTAGAGGTGGAACCGGAACAGTAGGCTGCCCCCTTCGTTGAAGACCCAGAACCCGAACCTCGTCAGCAAGGCAAGCAAACCCCCATTGATCATGTCGATAAAATCCCACTTCCCTCTCATGTCTCGCTTATGCATTGTTTAGGATGATCACCATGATTCGTTTCTACCACATAGATGAACCCATTCCTTTGCATGACCTATCTTTTTGTCACAGTAGTAAGCAAACCACAATCCTAGAAAATGTAGGAGTTGGTTGATATCATGTGGCCCCCTGCAATCTTACTGCTTATTGCATGCTTAGTATGATACCATGTTGTTACTGTGATGTGAGTCGGGATGGTAATGATCATGTTGATGATAGTAGAAAAGTGTTGGTGAATCGACCCTAATACAAGGTGAACGATGAGAGGCTGTGTAGGAGTACACGGTGGGTTGTCTCGTTGAACACCGCCCTAGTACGAGTTCTTGTGTGGTGATCCAAGTTGAAGAGTACAACCACACATTGGGCTCACTGACCCCTCTCAACTTACTAACTCATCCCTTTCGATGTCCAGATGTCGCAATAGTTCGGAGTTCTGGTAGGTCTGTGGCCTGGCTGCTAAGTGAGAGCACGGCTCATCCGAGAACGGCTTATGCACCACGCACACATAACTTGGGTCCACTTTGGAAAACCGGCCGGGTTCACGATTGTGGTAACCAACCCAAGTAGGCGGCTTTCTCGGACTAGATCGGCTATGAGGTAACAGTTGTGGTGAGCATCCTCGCCGACACTTCTTGAACGGTATCGAGTACAAAGGCGGTAAATGATGATCATGTGTGTGTAGCGGTACACCCCTGCAGGGTTAACAAAACTATTCGAATAGCCGTGTCCGCGGTTATGGACTGCTTGGAAAGCTTAGCTTGATTATTAGATAACTTGAACCGGATACTTCTAAAACACAGCAAGATAAGTGTGAGTGCTATGGCGTGCTTCCTCGTGGGGAAGTCGAGGAAGGCACCATAGTGGTTTATTGGTTGGAGAAAGTAGTGGACTCGTGTACGCTTCTTACCTCAAAGTCTGGTACTCGTAGTTCAGGATTAGCCAAGTCAAAGCTGGCACTTCTGCAAGTGAACCCCACCTCCCTTTACCTTGATACATGTGCCTGAGTAGTATAGCTCCTATGTAAGTCTTGCTAAGTACGACTTTGTACTCACGTTTGCTTAATCTATGTTTTAGATGATGCAACTGACCCCGAAGGTGGCTTCTTCATCGAGCTGGACGACTGAAGACCAACTAGTCTAGTCCCAGTCAGACGACTGGTTCCCTCGTGGAGGGCTTGTGTTTAAATAAGGCTTCTTAAGCCATTTGTTAAACTTGTCTGTACTCAGACATAATTTGCTTCCGCCGTGTTGTAATGTTGGATCACATGTATGTGATCTCTGTGTGTACTCTATAAGAGTTATAAATAAAATGTACACTTTGTAGAGAATTGCAATGGTACCTGCTGTTCATACAAGGCATGTGTGCTGCGTGTATGTTTATAACATGCATGTCTTGGTATGGGTTTTCGAGACCTTAGTTGTGTTCTGGCTGGCGGTCTTTCATACACCAAGTGGCCCTTAGATGTGCGTAGCTTGGGGCATCGCGATGCAATTGCTCGAGACTCCGTCTCTTGCACACTTTGTGGTATGATCGAGCCCGCCCTAGACCCCGACTAAGTGATCGGGCTGGAGTAAGTCTATGTAAGAGTTTTGAGATAGTCGGTAGTATGGTTGAGGCGACTTGTCTTTGAATATGGGAGTTCACCACCCATATCATTTGACTTGTGTGCGGACGATGAGGACCCATCTCAGTTGATCATCCGGCCTGGATGGGATGCCCCTCACGTACGATGCTTTCCGAGAATGTTCAGTGCTTGGCCTTATCTGCTTAGACAAGTGGGTGCGGTTCTCGGCTCTCCATATGACTATGTCTTAACTGTACTTGCATACGCTAACCCCGGGTCCCGACAGACATGGTATCAGAGCAGGACTGACTGTAGGACTAGTAGCCTTGGCCGAAGTCGAGTCTAGCGTTCTATAGTTATATAGTTACTCTGGGTATATAAGGGAACAACGTAAGGCTTCTTTTTTCTCCTTACCCCCTTCGTTCTGAGTTCTGAGTCACCCTCATCTCATTCTACGGGAAGATAGGACTAGGCTCTCCTCTGTCTGATTAGAACATCTCGTTGTTTGCTTCCTCATAGCCGTAGGAAAGTTGTGATCGATTTGTTAGAGTGGTTATGCTCCCTGTTTTGTTACATCGTATGTAAGTGCTGTTTCCATGTTGTAAGAAATTGTCTTTTTCTTGCAATTACAGCCGTTATGCTGTCCGAGTCATTCCAGATTTATCGCATAATCTGATGCATTTGCAAACTCCTTTCTGTTTCAGATGGCAGATCTTCCCCCTCGGCAGATTGTTCGTTTGACCAGGTGCCTCGGTGTGCGTGGCCATCCTGCCACATTGATCGAGATGATGTCCTATGTGGGATATCGATGGTACCTTGAGTACACCGTCGAGGAGCAGTTCCACGACTTCAACCAGACGCAGTTCCACTGCATTGTCAGGATCTACCCGCACCACGTTGGAGCCACTCAGCCTATCCACTTTGGACATGGCATTGGCATTACCGAGAACATGGCTGTGCAGGATGCTGCATACTCATGTATGACTTTGCTGAGAGAGGAGCACACTTTGCTGAGAGAGACTTCTTTCCGCTATATCCCTGCTGCACTTCCAGGAGAAGAGGGATATTACACCGGACTCTACTCAGATCACTCTACAGAGGATCCCGCAGTTCAGATGACTGCTAGGTTTGCTAGTGATCGAGATCGTGATGCACGCGCTCTCCGTTTCGAGCTCCACGCCACCCGTGTTCGTCTGTATCGAGCACTGACACTTTTGGCACCCTTTGTGAGCGTGGGATCAGTTGAGTTTGATGTGATCTACCCAGTGAGGACTCAGATGCCTTCTCGAGTTGATTGGCCCGAGATTGGAGGCATTTTTCCACCCCGTGGTCCTTTGCTTCCACCCTACGCTGGACCTAGGCCCCATCCTTGCCCAAATGGATATCAAGGTCCACAAGCCTCCGTGTTTTCCGATGGTCACCTCCAGCTACCGGGATACGCGGGTGACTTTTATGAGGACTATTATGGAGATGGAGATGAGTGAGACCGCCTGTGGTCTTACTTAGTGATGATGTAGTAGTATCTTAGTATATTTTATGGAAGGTGTCTAAGTTCCGGAGGCTTAGATAAATAATGTATAGGAAGTCAGAGTGCCTCTGAAGGATGTATCATCTTCATCACGTTTGTATTAGCTTAGTGCTTGTACTAAAACGATGTATGGTTTGTATGACAGCTTGTGAATATATGGCTTGTATGCTTTATCACCATGTTGTCAAGATGATTACTTCCTTTGCTCTGTAATCCTTCCAGTACTTCAATACCTTGTTTAGACTCTCCCAATCAACTCTGTTTGACTTTGGTTTTTCACCTTTAGGATGTCTCAAGGAACCCGTGGCCAGGTTGGTCGTAACCAAGGTCGTGGGAATGACCAGGAGGAAGGCAACCTTCCACCCCCACCCACGATGGCTCAGGTTCTGATGGAAGTCGACAGGAACCGCCGAGACTCTCACCATCTGTTGGAAGTCATTGCACGCAACACCACTCAGCAGCGCAATGAGTTGGGGTCCCTGAACGACTTCATCCGACTTCATCCCCCGGTTTTCAGTTACTCCACCGAGCCCCTTGACGCCGATGACTGGCTTCGCAGCATCGAAAGGAAGCTCCAAGCAGGCCGTGTTGCAAATGGCGACAAGGTCAGCTATGCCACCTATCACCTCGAAGGTGCAGCTAGTTCTTGGTGGGAGAACTTTCTGAATATGCGTCCCGATGGACCACCTGCATCTTGGGAGGAATTCTGCACGTCCTTCCGCGAGCACAACATTCCCAAGTGTCTTATGGACCGCAAGCGTGAGGAGTTCTGCAACCTCACTCAAGGCAGAAGGACCGTTGACGAGTTTAGTCGTGAGTTCAACCGACTAGCTCGTTATGCTACCGAAGAAGTCTCCACCGACTCCAAGAAACAAGAGAGGTTCCGTCGTGGCCTCAACACTGGACTTCGTCGTGAGCTCAATCTTCATGACTTTGCCACCTTCCAGGTTCTTGTCAACAAGGCCATCAAGGCCGAGGACATGAACACCCCCAACGAATTTCGCAAACACCCTAGAGATGACAGTTCCTCCAGTTCTGGCTCTCAGAAGCGCAAGATCTAGATCCCAAACAGCATGTTCCGCCAGAACAACCCACCGAGGCCATCCTATGTGGAGCCTCGTCCACCAACCCAGTTCCACCCAGCTCCACCAAACAACCCAGCTCCACGCACTGTTTTCGGAGCCTGTTACAAGTGTGGTCAGGCAGGCCACTATTCTCGTGAGTGTCCCCAGAACCAGCTCCAGCACCAGAATGCTCCACCCTGTGCCGGAGGCAACAACAGCAACAATGGTCGTGGCAAGCCACCCCACAAGGTCTACACCACCAAACCCGCTCCTCCCGCCACTCGTGGACGTGTGAACCAGATCGCCGCCGAAGAGACTGACGACACCACTGACGTCATTCTTGGTACGCTCCCAGTCAATTTTGTTCCTACTTCCGTTCTTTTCGACCCAGGTGCATCTCATTCATTCATGTCGGAAAGTTAGGCACTTCATCATGAGTTACCCTTTGTTGAATTGTCCACCCCGATGATTATTCAAACTCTAGGGTCAAGATGGAAAACTAATAGAGTAAGCCATAGTAATCAAATTGCAATTGAGGGTTTAGTATTCCTTACTTCACTAATAGCCCTCAAGTCTTCAGATATTGATGTCATCCTTGGCATGGATTGGCTATCAAGACAGAATGCCTACCTGAATTGCAAAGGAAAATCCATGAAACTCACCCACCCTTCAGGCCAAACAGTCAACTACACCTCGCCCAGAACCAGAATCCAAGTGCATTCTTTGAATGTACTTCCCCTTCCCGAACTTGAAGATATTCCGGTGGTTCGTGACTTCCCGGATGTCTTTCCTGAAGAGCTGCCGGGAATGCCACCCGACAGATGTGTAGAGTTTATAGTGGATCTTGCCCCAGGAACCGCACCAATTTCTAGACGCCCATACAAAATGGCCCCACGTGAGTTAGCTGAGCTTAAAACCCAACTGGAAGCTTTGTTGGCAAAAGGCTTCATCCGCCCTAGCTCATCGCCATGGGGTTGCCCCGTTCTGTTCGTAACGAAGAAAGATGGAACAGAAAGGATGTGCGTAGACTATCGCCCGCTAAATTTAGCGACGATAAAGAACAAGTACCCACTGTCCAGGATCAATGATCTTTGTGATCAACTTGCAGGATCCTCCGTCTTCTCCAAGATGGATTTGAGATTAGGTTATCATCAAATCAAAATCCAAAACGAGGACATTCCCAAAACGGCTTTTACTACTCATTATGGTCTTTACGAGTACACCGTCATGTCCTTTGGTTTAACCAATGCCCCCGCCACTTTCTCACGCATGATGAACTCGATCTTCATGGAGTATTTGGACCAGTTCGACGTGGTTTACCTCGATGACATTCTCATCTACTCGAAGAACGAAGAAGAACATGCCGAACACCTAAGGCTGGTATTGATGAAACTTAGAGAGCATCGCCTGTATGCTAAATTCTCCAAGTGTGAATTTTGGCTACCAGAAGTGACCTACTTAGGCCACGTGATTTCTGCAAAAGGCATTGCTGTGAATCCCGAGAGGGTTCAGGCCGTCCTTGACTGGACTCCACCTGAATCGGTTAAGCAAGTTAGGAGTTTTCTTGGCCTAGCCAGCTATTGCCGTCGCTTCGTCGAGAAATTTTCTAAAGTTGCAAAGCCTCTAACTGAACTCCTCAAGAAAGATAAGAAATTCCTATGGACTCCCAAGTGCGAGGAAAGCTTTCAAGAGCTAAAAAGAAGATTGACTTCTCCACCCGTACTTGCACCTCCAGACACCAAAAAGGATTTCGAGATCTATTGTGACGCATCACGGCAAGGGTTAGGATGCATACTTCTGCAAGATCGACATGTGGTAGCTTATGCTTCACGCCAGTTGCGGCCACATGAAGACAACTATCCTACCCATGACCTTGAACTCGCTGTCGTAGTTCATGCTCTAACAACTTGGCGACATTACCACCTTGGTAATCGTTGCGAGATCTATTCCGACCACCAAAGCCTCAAATATATTTTCACCCAGCCAGATCTTAATCTCAGGCAAAGACGCTGGATTGAGTTGATAAAAGATTACGTCGTAGTAATTTCTTACACTCCAGGAAAAGCCAATGTCATGGCTGATGCACTAAGTCGTAAGTCGTATTGTAACAACCTCATGTTACAGCAATATCAACCACTTCTTCATGAGGACTTTCGCAAGCTCAATCTTGAGATTGTTCCTCATGGCTATCTTTCTACCTTGGTGGCGAAACCAACTCTGGAGGATCAAATAATAGTTGCCCAAAGGCGTGCACGAGGTGTGCTCCGAATCAAGGAGAACATTGCTAGCGGAGTTGCTAAATGTTTCTCCACAGATAGCACAGGAACGGTATTCTTTGAAAATCGTTTGGTAGTACCTAAGAATAGGGAACTAAGGAACTCATCCTCAAAGAAGCCCATGACACACCCCTCTCGATTCATCCCGGTAGCACAAAAATGTACCGAGATCTACGCCAGAGATTTTGGTGGACTAGGATGAAGAGAGACATTGCTCAATTTGTTGCAGAATGTGATGTTTGTCGTCGCATCAAGGCAGAACATCAAAGACCTGCTGGTACACTTCAACCTTTGTCTATTCCCGAGTGGAAGTGGGACAAAGTCGGTATGGACTTCATCACCGGCTTTCCAAGAACCCAGAAAGGAAACAATGCCATCTTCGTTTTCATAGATAGGCTTTCCAAAGTTGCTCACTTCCTTCCGGTTCGCGAATCTATAACTGCTAGCCAGTTAGCAGACTTGTACGTCTCTAGAATTGTATCCCTTCATGGTGTTCCTTTGGAAATCAATTCTGATCGTGGTAGCCTTTTCACCTCTAGATTTTTGGGAAGCTTTCAGAATGCTATGGGAACTCGTCTCTCCTTTAGTACAGCTTTCCATCCTTAGTCTAGCGGTCAAGTCGAAAGGGTTAACCAAATTCTTGAAGACATGCTCAGAGCTTGCATTATCTCATTCAGAAAGAATTGGGAGAAGTCTCTTTCATTTGCCGAATTTGCTTATAACAATAGTTTTCAATCTAGTCTGAACATGGCTCCTTTTGAACTCCTATATGGACGACGATATCGAACACATTTAGACTGGTCAGAAACCGGTGAAAGACAATTCTTTGGACCGGATATGATCAAGGAAGCAGAAGAGCAAGTTCGCATTGTTCGTGATCAACTGAAAGCAGCCCGGTCTCGTCAGAAGAGCTACTATGATCGTCATCATAGGCAAGAGAGCTACAATCTGGATGAGAAGGCTTACCTTCGGGTTACTCCTCTGAAGGGAACCCAACGTTTCGGTATCAAAGGCAAGTTGGCCCCACGTTACATCGGACCTTTCCGCATTATTGCTAAAACGTGGAGAAGTTGCCTACCAACTTGAACTACCTCCGCACCTTTCCCGAGTACACGATGTATTCCATGTGTCCCAACTCAGGCGTTGCTTCAAGGACCCCATCCGCGAAGTCGACCATGAAACACTTGATCTCCAAGATGACCTTTCTTATCGAGAATACCCCGTTCGTATTCTTGATTTCGCAGAGCGTGTCACTCGTCGTCAGAAGATTAGGTTTCTGAAAGTGCAATGGTCACACCACTCCGAAAGAGAAGCTACGTGGGAAAGAGAAGACCGTCTCAGTGCCGAGTACCCCACCTTCCTCCCGCAGACTTCTGAATCTCGGGACGAGATTCTTTTGAGTGGGGGCGAGTTGTCAGAACCCTCTGTTAGGTAATGTGCTAGGATCAAAGTAACCTTGCATCATGTCAAGAAATCAAAGGAAATTCAAAATCAAAAGCAAATGGGAGAAGGAACACCCCCCAGATGAATTAATTCAAAAGGCCAGATAAAAATCTTTTCCAAAAATTCATGTTAGATTTTTGAAAAGTCTTATAAATGACTGTGATCACATATCAAGTGATGTGGGACCCATCCCATGCTCATAGATTTTTCAAATATTAAAACAGTGCCTTGGAATTAAAGAAATACCCCTATTTGATTTAAGATTCAAATTATTTGAATTTTAAAATTTTTGAAAGTTTATGAGTGGCTAGTCTATATTATTATGATGCCACATAAAAGTTTTCAGCATTTAATAAAATGTTTAGCTATTTTATTTAGCTAAACAGAACAAATGTCAGAAGAAAAACAGAAAAGAAAAATAGAAAAGGAAGCAGAAACCTTACCAGACGCCCACGCGAAGCCGGCCCACCCCAGCCCAGCCGGCCCACAGGGGCAGCGGCGTCTTCTTCCCCGTCCCGCGCCTCCAAGCTGCTCGGTGGAATGCCACCGAGCTAGCCGGGGACGCCACGTTGCCGCCGAGAGCTTCCAGGCCTCCCCGTGGCCTCTTCTCGCGTCTGGAGACTCCCCGCAGCCTCCCTGATCCATTCCCCTCCTCCACGAGCTCCCTCCCCTCCTCTCTCGCCCGTTTCCTCGTCGCCCGAGAAGGACGCCGGAGCACCGTTGATCCCCCGCGTAGCCATTGATGCCTAGAAGCCCCAAGACCGTGTCCAAGCTCTTCGTCGTCGTCGTCTTCATTGATCTGCAGAAGGAATCGAAGCCGGACGCCTCCACGAGCTCGATAGCTTCATCGTCTTCATCGCCGGCCGCCGCGGATCGACTTCGAATTCCGGCAACTCCAGCGCCTCCCCGAGCAAGCCGCCGTTCCAGATAGACTCAGGGTGAGCTCGCAAGCAAAACCCCTCTCTTCTCCCCCTGGATTGCTTCCTCTAGCCGGATCCGCCATGGGAACCGAGCAAGCTCGCCGCCATGGTCGAGCTAGAGCTCGCTCTCGTGCCTCTGTTGATGCCCTAGTGCGCGCGTTTGGATCCTTCGTGCACTAGCGTTCGATTGCGCCAAGTCCCAGCTAAATCCGTGCCCCCTAGCCTCGACTACGACCTCGCCGGTTCTCTGTTTCCGCCGGAGATGTCGCCGTCGTCGCTCCCGACCTCCCCGTGACCCCCTGTTACTTCCAAACGACGTGGAAGACCTCCAGGAGCACGCCGATGCCCTCCGTTTCGTCTCTCGTGGCCCCTAGCCCATTTCCGTGCTGCGCCGCCGTGGCCAGGCCGCCGGCGTTTAGCCGCCGGCGAGTTAGCCAGACCCCCCCCCCCCCGTTAATCACCTGGCTAATGACCCCCTGGGCTGGGTCACTGACCAGTGGGCCCAGTGGCTTAATTAAGCCACTGGATTAATTTAACCCACGGGTTAATTAACCCAGTCACTGACAAGGTGACGCCACATGTCAGCCCCCCCTGACGTCAGCACTTGCGCAATAAATCAATTAAATGAATTTCCAGAGATTATTTGAATTAAAAGAATTCCAGAAATTCCCGAAAATACCGCAAACTTTGGAAATTCATAGAAAATTCATATTAACTCCAAATTGGACAAATAATATATGAAAAATGATCGGGAGAAAATTATCTTTCCAAATATGCAACTTTCAACTCTGTTTGAGTTGATTTTAAAATGGGACCAGTAGCATATGTCATTTGGTTTATTTCAATTTAATTCATATTCAAATCAATTGATTTTGCAACTTGGACCATGGGTTTAAGCTACAATTGAACCACACATCAGAAGCATATCTTATACAATTGAAGATAATTCAAAATAATCAAACAATGTCATATACAACTTGGTTAATTTGAATTCAAATGTGGAGTTTGAATTTGCAATTCAATTTGCAATATACTCCATTTAAATGGAATGCTCAACACATCAGTAGCATATACATCAAGTTTCAATCTTCCATCATGTGATTGTGCATTGTATTTACTTTGCTACTTTGCTTGTTGTTTGTCGAGTAGAGGTGGAACCGGAGCAGGAGGCTGCCCCCTTCGTTGAAGACCCAGAACCCGAACCTCGTAAGCAAGGCAAGCAAACCCCCATTGATCATGTCGATAAAATCCCACTTCCCTCTCATGTCTCGCTTATGCATTGTTTAGGATGATCACCATGATTTGTTTCTACCGCATAGATGAACCAATTCCTTTGCATGACCTATATTTTTGTCACAGTAGTAAGCAAACCACAATCCTAGCAAATGTAGGAGTTGTTTGATATCATGTGGCCCCCTGCAATGTTACTGCTTATTGCATGCTTAGTATGATACCATGTTGTTACTGTGATGTGAGTCGGGATGGGAATGATCATGTTGATGATAGTAGAAAAGTGTTGGTGAATCGACCCTAATACAAGGTGAACGATGAGAGGCTGTGTAGGAGTACACGGTGGGTTGTCTCGGTGAACACCGCCCTAGTACGAGTTCTTGTGTGGTGATCCAAGTTGAAGAGGACAACCACACATTGGGCTCGCTGACCCCTATCAACTTACTAACTCATCCCTTTCGATGTCCAGATGTCGCAATAGTTCGGAGTTCTGGTAGGTCTGTGGCCTGGCTGCTAAGTGAGAGAACGGCTCATCCGAGACCGGCTTATGCACCACGCACACATCACTTGGGTCCACTTCGGTAAACCGGCCGGGTTCACGATTGTGGTAACCAACCCAAGTAGGCGGCTTTCTCGGACTAGATCGGCTATGAGGTAACAGTTGTGGTGAGCATCCTCGCCGACACTTCTTGAACGGTGTCGAGTACAAAGGCGGTAAATGATGATCATGTGTGTGTAGCGGTACACCCCTGCAGGGTTAACAAAACTATTCGAATAGCCATGTCCGCGGTTATGGACTGCTTGGAAAGCTTAGCTTGATTATTAGATAACTTGAACCGGATACTTCTAAAACACACCAAGATAAGTGTGAGTGCTATGGCATGCTTCCTCGTGGGGAAGTCGAGGAAGGCACCATAGTGGTGTATTGGTTGGAGAAAGTAGTGGACTCGTGTACGCTTCTTATCTCAAAGTCTGGTACTCGTAGTTCAGGATTAGCTAAGTCAAAGCTGGCACTTCTGCAAGTGCACCCCACCTTCCTTTACCTTGATACATGTGCCTGAGTAGTATAGCTCCTATGTAAGTCTTGCTGAGTACGACTTTGTACTCACGTTTGCTTAATCTATGTTTTAGATGATGCCACTGACCCCGAAGGTGGCTTCTTCATCGAGGTGGACGACTGAAGACCAACTAGTCTAGTACCAGTCAGATGACTGGTTCCCTCGTGGAGGGCTTGTGTTTAAATAAGGCTTCTTAAGCCATTTGTTAAACTTGTCTGTACTCAGACATAATTTTCTTCCGCCGTGTTGTAATGTTGGATCACATGTATGTGATCTCTGTGTGTACTCTATAAGAGTTATAAATAAAATGTACACTTTGTAGAGAATTGCAATGGTACCTGCGGTTCATACAAGACATGTGTGCTGCGTGTATGTTTATAACATGCATGTCTTGGTATGGGTTTTCGAGACCTTAGTTGTGTTCTGGCTGGCGGTCTTTCATACACCAAGTGGCCCTTAGATGTGCGCAGCTTGGGGCATCGCGATGCGATTGCTCGAGACTCCGTCTCGTGCACACTTTGTGGTATGATCGAGCCCACCCTAGACCCCGACTAAGTGATCGGGCTGGAGTTAGTCTATGTAAGAGTTTTGAGATAGTCGGTAGTATGGTTCAGGCGACTTGTCTTTGAATATGGGAGTTCACCACCCATATCATTTGACTTGTGTGCGGACGATGAGGACCCATCTCAGTTGATCATCCGGCCTGGATGGGATGCCCCTCACGTACGATGCTTTCCGAGAATGTTCAGTGCTTGGCCTTGTCTGCTTAGACAAGTGGGTGCGGTTTTCGGCTCTCCATATGACTATGTCTTAACTGTACTTGCATACGCTAACCCCGGGTCCCGACACGGCCAAACTTCACCAACAGTGTTTTCTGACCCGGCTCGCAGAGCATGCAGAAGATCCAGGTCCACTTCGGGATACCAACTCTTGATGATGGAGAAAGAAGCATGTATTCTAGTTCGGATGGAAGAGTCGAGCAGCACTTTGAGCTGGCGAGGCTCGTCTTTGAGATTCCGAGGCACATCATCATTGGTCTCACCAGCAATCGGCTTCACCCTTGACTTGAAAAGCATATCGTTCAGCTTCTGGAACCCATCTTTGCAGGTGCACAGTGCATCCTTCACATGAGGCACTCGGGCATCCAAAGCGACGACAAAGTCTTCAGCATCCCAACCTGCGTCAGCGTCAACCTCCACACCTCTCACTCGGAGGGCCTCGGCAACAGCTTGGTCAGCGGCAGTGTGGAGTTAGGCCAGGCATCTGGCAAGAGCAATCGGAGAGAAAGTGAGATCAGAGGACAAGAGAGTCAGATCAGAAAATGAAGAATAAGTATACAAGAGAAAGTAACAGCAAAAACGATGTCCACTCGGTGGAGGCAGGACAGGGCGAGGTCAACATGCGCTTGGGTAGCTCATATTTCATTCTGGTGTTGAGCGGCCAGACTTCACCAACAGTGTTTTCCGACCCGGCTCGCAGAGCATGCAGAAGATCCAGGTCCACTTCGGGATACCAACTCTTGATGATGGAGAAAGAAGCATGTATTCTAGTTCAGATGGAAGAGTCGAGCAGCACTTCGAGCTGGCGAGGCTCGTCTTTGAGATTCCGAGCCACATCATCATTGGTCTCACCAGCAATCGGCTTCACCCTTGACTTGAAAAGCATATCATTCAACTTCTGGAACCCAACTTTGTAGGTGCACAGGGCATCCTTCACATGAGGCACTCGGGCATCCAGAGCGACGACAAAGTCTTCAGCATCCCAACCTGCGTCGGCGTCAACCACCACACCTCTCACTCGGAGGGCCTCGGCAACAGCTTGGTCAGCGGCAGTGTGGAGTTGGGCCAGGCATCTGGCAAGAGCAATCGGAGAGAAAGTGAGATCGGAGGACAAGAGAGTCAGATCGTAAAATGAAGAATAAGTATACAAGAGAAAGTAACAGCAAGGACGATGTCCACTCGGTGGAGGCAGGCGAGGGCAAGGTCAACATGCGCTTGGGTAGCTCAGATTTCATTCTGGTGTTGAGCGGCCATGTCCTCGACGTGTTTGACAGCTAAGTCCTTCTCCTTCAGTAGCTGGCCTTCCACCTCATGTCGAGCATCTACCAGCCTCTGCATGTCAGCATCGTGAGCAGCTTTCACAGCGGAGAGGTCACTCGTCATCTTTTGGGTATTGGCATGTAGTTCGGATTCGACCCTAGCCAATCGGGCACGCTCTTTCTCGGCATCTCCGAGATGAGCGTTCTTCTCATCAAGCTGATTCTCCAGCTCGGCGATCTTTTTCAGGGCAGCTTCCAGCTCGGAGGAGTGAGTGGCAGCAGCTAGATATTGAAATACAACTGAGGAAGCAGTAGCAATCGGAATCAAGCAAATAACAAAAGAAACTTTACCTGTCAGCTCTCGAATCTTCGCATCCTGAGCGTCAGACTTCATCTTCAAGATGGCAAGAGATTTTTGGCCCGCTGAATAAGCGGCCAGCAGTTCGTCAAAGAAAACCTGACATCTATCGCAGATGGCCTGAAAAATGGCTTGGTTAGATCTAAAATAAGCAGCAAGCAAAAATAGTAAGATCCAAGCTGATTGCGAGCAATTGGCCCGAATCTCGATGAATACACCCAGTGGGTGCGCTGGCGTGCCCCCACAGGAAGAAAAACTTACTGAGACAGAGTGCTCGGAGGCAAGGATCTGGTTTCGAGCTCCAGTGGCAAAGTTCCTAACATTGGTGGCAAGGCCATCCAATCGGTGTTGAAGATGATATGGGAACTGGTCCTCGGACCAGGCACGAGGAGGAGTGGCGGAGTCGGTAGAAGGTCGCATCGGCGAAACATCGAGTGCTCCAGTTGTCGGGACCCGGGGTTAGCGTAAGTAATTCCAGTCATGATGCAATCACATGGAGAGCCGAGAACCGTACCCACTTGTCTAAGCAGACAAGGCCAAGCACAGAACGTTCTCGGTAAGAATCGAACTTGAGGGGCATCCCATTCAGGCCGGATGATCAACTGAGATGGGTCCTCATCGTCCGCTCACAAGTCTAAATGCTTATGGGTGGTGAATCCCATCCTCATAGACAAGTCGCCTCAACCATGTTATCGATTGAACCCTAACTCTTACATAGACTTACTCCAGCCCGATCACTTAGTCGGGGTCTAGGGCGGGCTCGATCATACAACAAAGTGTGCACGTGACAGAGTCACGAGCAATCGCATCGCGATGCCCCAAGCTGCGCACATCTAAGGGCCACTTGGTGTATAAAAGACCGCCAGCGAGATCACAACTAAGGTCTCGAAAACCCATACGAACACATGCATGTTATAAACATACACGCAGCACACATGCCTAGTATGAACATCTGGTATCATCACATAACTCTACAAAGTACTTCTTTATTGATTTATACATAGAGCATACAAAGATCACATGTCTGTGATCAACATTACATCATACAACGGAAGCAAATTAGGTCTTAGTACAGACAAGTTTAACAAATGGCTTAGAGAAGCCTTGTAAACATACATGCCCTTCCACGAGGGACCAGACTGCTGTCTGGGACTATGCTAACTTAGTCAACATCGAGCTTCAGGAAGACGTCTCCATCGGGATCGGGGTTCTCATCTAAAACATAGAATAAGAAAACGTGAGTACAAAGTCGTACTCAGCAAGACTTACATCAGATCTATACTACTCATGCTCAAGTATCAAGGTAAAGGAGGTGGGGTTCAACATGCAGAAGTGCCAGCTTTGACTTGGCTAGTCCTGTACTACGAGTACCAGAATTGAGGTAAGAAGCGTACACGAGTCCACTACCCAGTCTCCAACCAATACACCAGTATGGTTACTTCCTCGACTTCCCCACGAGGAGGCACGCCATAGCACTCACGCTTATCTTGCGAGTTTTATAAGTATCCATTCAAGTTGTCTATGATCAAGTAAAGGTTTCCAAGTAGTCCATAACCGCGGACACGACTATTCGAATAGTTCATTAACCCTGCAGGGGTGTACATCTTCACACGCGTGTCATCGCTTATCGCCTCGTTCTTGTCACCCTTCAAGCGGGTGTCGGACGTGGATGAAACCAAGGCACTACCCTCACATCACCTTCTCTAATCCAGGAGTCGACTACCTGAGTTTGTCACCGCTCGAGAGTCCGGCCGGTTCCACGAAACGGACTCAGATAATGTAAGGGACCGAGACGCAACCTTTGACAGATGGTTTCACTGCCTCACAGGTCCACCCACATATCTATACATAAATCAAATGGAAAGCCCGAATCTAGTGTGACTCCTGGACCGGATCGGGTACGTAAAGAGGCCAAACGGGGTCCCATAAAACCCTACATGTGGTCATACTCTTTGTCTTGGATCACAAAACAAGAACTCGGGGCCTAGGGCAGTGTTCAACGAGACAATCCACTGCGTACTCCTACACAGCCTCTCATTGTTCACCTTTGTTTAGGGTGGATTCACCAACACGTTTATCATCAGAACCACTGTGTTCATTCCATCCCGACTGACAAATATAACATCCTCATTGTATCACTAAGCAGCAAAAGCAGTAGCAGTTGCAGGGGCCACATGCTCATCATTCATCTCCTAAATCTGCTAGGATTGTGGTTTGCTTAATACGGTGACAAAATGATAGGTCATGCATCGGAATGGGTTCAACTATGCGAAAGAACGTGTCTCGGAGATCCCCTAAACATGCATAAGCGAGACTGAGAGGGAAATAGGATTTTATAGACATGATCAATGGGGTTTTCTTGCCTTGCTGACGAGGTTCAGTATCGGGGGTCTTCAACGAAGGGGGTGGCCTCCGGTTTCGGTTCCACTTCTATTAGCAACAAGACAATCATAGGATCAAAATAAATTACAATGCACAAGCACAAGAATAAGATTGCAATGGTGATGTTCATGGTTGCAATGTGGGTACAATTCCATTTAAAAGAAGTGGAATGCAAAATCATTTGCAAATTCACTCCAAATTTGAATTCAAAAGAACTCCATATGCATGTTTGCTACTGTTCACCCATTTTAAAATGGTCAAACATAGAAAGAAAGTGCATATTGATAATCCTTGCATTTTTCTGATAATTTTTCATATATTATTTATTAAATTTGGAGTTAATATGAATTAGTTATGAATTTCCAAAGTTTAAATGATTTTCTGGAATTTTCTGGAATATTTTAAATCTCTGGAAAATGTTTTATTGTGTCAGCATGAAATGGGGGTGACGTCACCGGGGCTCTGGCTAGTGGGCCAGCCCTGTCAGTGGGAGAGGGGCTAATACCTCTCTGTTTAGAATAACAGAGGGGTTAGGGGGGTTGGGGGCCCACCTGTCGGTCTCTGTGGAGGTGGTTTAGGGGGTGGACTAGGGTTAACTAAATGGGGCTGGCCGGAGTGTCGTCGCCGGCGACTGGAGGCTCGCCGGAGTGGTGCTGGACGGTGCTCCAGTGCCTCAAATCGAACGGGAAGACCACCAGAGGGATCCCCTTGCTCGCGTGCTTCGCTTGGAACAAGCTGGGGGTCTCGGGGATGGCTACCTCGACGTCGGCGACAAGAGCAGCTGCGGCCGGCTACTGAACTCGCCGGAAACTTGAATCCGGCCACAGGAAAAAGCAAGGAGGGAGGGGAACAAGGCTCCAGCTCACCCTGATCACGATGAGGGGCTCGGGCAGGCCATTGGAGCAGCACTGGCGACGAATTTGAAGGTGAAGCCCGCGGCGGCCGTGGCGGTCCCGGTGGCGCTGGCTTCGTGTCGGGACCCGGGGTTAGCGTATGTAACTCCGGTCACAATACAATCACATGGAGAGCCGAGAGCCGTACCCACTTGTCGAAGCAGACAAGGCCAAGCACAGATCACTCTTTGTAAGCATCGAACGTGAGGGGCATCCCATCCAGGTCGGATGATCAACTGAGATGGGTCCTCATCGTCCGCTCACAAGTCTAAATGCTTATGGGTGGTGAATCCCATAATCATAGACAAGTCGCCTCAACCATGTTATCGATTGAATCATAACCCTTACATAAACTTACTCCAGCCCGATCACTTAGTCGGGATCTCGGGCGGGCTCGATCATACAACAAAGTGTGCCACGTGACAGAGTCACGAGCAATTGCATCGTGATGCCCCAAGCTGCGCATATCTAAGGGGCACTTGGTGTATAAAAGACCTCCGGCAAGAACACAACTAAGCTATCGAACCCCACACTAAGACATGCATGTTATAAACATACACGCAGCATACATGTCCAGTGTAAACAGCAGGTAATCACAACATGAACTCTACAAACTCATAGTCTTTATAACTTCTGCTAAACAGAGCAGACATAGTAGTTGTATTACAAGCAGAGATCACATGGATATGATCCAACATTACATCAAACATCAACGGAAGCAAATTATGTCTTAGTAAAGACAAGTTTAACAAATGGCTTAAGAAGCCTGAAAGAAAATACAACGACCCTCCAGAGGGCACAGGCTGCTGCCTGGAACTATACGACATTGGTCCACGTCGGGCTCGAGGTAGAGGCCACCATCAGGTCAGTGGTCTCGTCTCTAAAACATAGAACAAGAAAACGTGAGTACAAACTCGTACTTAGCAAGACTTACATAGGAACTAAACTACTCATGCACATGTATCAAGGCAAAGGGAGGTGGGGTTTCACTTGCAGAAGTGCCAGCTTTGACTTGGCTAATCCTGAACTACGAGTACCAGAGAGAGGTAAGAACGTACACGAGTCCAAGTAACAGTCTCCAACCAATATTCCACTATGGTGCCTTCCTCTACTTCCCCACGAGGAAGCACGCCATAGCACTCACACTTATCTTGGCGTGTTTTAGAAGTATCCGGTTCAATTTATCTATGATCAAGTAAAGGTCTCCAAGTAGTCCATAACCCTGGACACGGCTATTCGAATATTTCATTAACCCTGCAGGGGTGTACAGCTACACACACGCCTCATCATTTACCGCCTGGGGATGGACCCTTGAAGTGAGTACCGGCGAGGATGCTTCCACGACACTTCACTCACGGCAACATCTCTAGTCCTAGGGAGTCGCCTATTTGAGTTGGGACCACAATCGGAATCCGGCCGATTGTTCCGATGCGGACTCAAACGTTGTGTGACCGCCATCAAGCTCCACTCGATCATGATCACTTGATTCAACGTGCCCACAACCTACGCCAACCACTTACCTTGGTTCCACCTTCTTGAGATCGTTAAAGGGAGAACTACTTGCGACTCCTGGACAGGTCCGGGGTGAGGTACTAGGCCGAGAGGGGTCAGTGAGCCCAATGTGTGGTCGTACTCTTGGTCTTGGATAACAACACAAGAACTCGGGCCTAAGGCAGTGTTCAACGAGACAACCCACTGCGTACTCCTACACAGTCTCTCATCGTTCACCTTTGTTTAGGGTAGGTTCACCAACACGTTACCACCATCATTCACATGATCAATACCATCCCGACTCACATCAAAGTAGCCTCAGGTAACAACTCTAAGCATGCAATAAGCTGTAACAGTTGCAGGGGCCACATGATAACAACCAACTCCTACATCTGCTAGGATTGTGGTTTGCTTACTACTGTGACAAAATGATAGGTCATGCAAAGGAATAGGTTCAACTAGCGGTAGAACATATCATGGTAACATCCTAAACATGCATTTGCGAGAATGAGAGGGAACTGGGATTTTATAGACATGATCAAAGAGGGGGCTGCTTGCCTTGCTAACGATCACGATGTAACACTCTTCTGACGTGAGGTTGAACTTGTCTCCTAGATCAACTCTACCGAGAAGATGCAATCACCAAAGCACTGGAAGTAAAGCACAATCAAGATAATACAATGCACATTCAATATGCAAAACATAGCATGGTAATGTGCTGATGTGACCTATGTTTGAATTGCCACATTTTAATTGAAGTTGATTTGAAAAGGAAATTCAAATTCAAACTCCAAATGTTATTCAAATTTGGTCAACTTGCATTTTCTAATCTTTGTTCATTTGAAACAAAATGGTCATGTGTGTGAAATGCTTCTTAAGTACAAGTGATGTGTGGTGCATTTCAAAGTTTGAAGTTGGAATAGCAATTGAATTCATTTTGAATTAAATTCAATTAAATCAAATAGCAAAATCTACTGATCCCTTTTTAAGATCAACTCCAACATAGCTGAAATTTGGAAATTTGGATAGAGGATTTTCTCCTGATAATTTTTCATATATTACACTTTGAATCTGGAGTTATAGTTTAAAAGTTATTCAATTTCAAAGTTTGGCTTATTTTCTGGAATTTACTGAATAAATTAAATGATTTAATCTTTACTGCGTCATCACTAGGTCATGCTGACGCGAGGGTTTGACCAGTCAACTGACAGGGCGGCCCCACCTGTCAGCCTCACTGGGGTTAATTAGCTATGTTAACTTTAACACGGATTAATTAGGGGCCCTGGGCCTAGTGTCAGTGAGAGAGAGAGAGAGAGATTAGGGGCTCGGTTAGGGGCTAACCAACCGGCGGTTAAACGCCGGTGGCCTAGGCCACGGCGGCGCTCTGCCGGAGTGGGATTTCGGCCACGGGGGAGGGAGATGGAGGCACGTGAGCGTGCCTCGCGCTCGTGCGCTTCTCCTGGAGCATCCAGGGGACCTCGAGGAGGTTCTGAGCCACGGCTACGACGACGGAAAGCGGGGGCCGGCAACTGACTCCGGCGAACTCGCGCTGCAGAACACGGGGGAGAGAGCTAGGAGGGGGAAATCGAGCGGGAGCTCACGAGGAAGGCGACGACGAGCTCGGGGAGGCCGGAGAGGAGCTGGCCAGGGCGAATTTTTTGAAAACGTCCACGGTGGCCAGCGGCAAACTGGAGAAGGGGGCGACGTCCCTGGGGCCTCCGGGCTCGAATTGAACGTGCACGGCGACGTAGCCGAGTGCGGTGGACGTCCTGGACAACACGGCGGGGCGGCTCGGTGTCGTTGGCCACGGTGGTTCACGTGCTGCACTCCGGCGATCTCTCGGGCAACGAAGAACGCGAGCGGGAGAGAGCGGGAGAGAGACAGGAGAGGAGGGGGAAAGGAAGGAGGCTTCGAGGGGGTTCTCCTTGTCAAGCAGAAGAGGAGAGGGGAAGCAGGAGGTGGCGAGGCAACCGGCACATGCTCGCCATCGAGCAGCATCGGGGCCAGGGGAGGAAGACGACAGGGGAGGCCCCCTTGGTGGGCTGGGCCGGGTAGGCTGGAAGGCCAGGTAAGGTGGGGTCTGCCCCTTTTTCTTTTGTTTTCTTTTTATTTCTTTCTGTTATGTTTTTTCCCTTTAAAATAAATAGCTAGGGTATTTATAAAAATCCCCAGTCATTTTTATAAAACCTAGGTGACTATATAGAAGTCAACCCCAAGTTTTGGGAATTTTTGAAATTCAAATTATTTGAATTTCAATTCAAATAGACAAAAGATGTAATTTCCAAGCCACTATTTGGATTTTTGAAATATCTATGAGCATGGGATTAATCCCAAATCACTTTTAAAATGATCACACTTATTTTTAGGATTTTCCAACACATCCAAAAGAATTTTGGAAAAAGATTTATTTCAGGCCTTTTTATTTAAATCATTTAGGGATTTTCTTTTCCCCAATTCCTATTCTTTTGCAAAAAAAAATTTCAAGATGCAAAAATGCAAGCTAGGTTAAACACAAACCTACTTTGGGGTTCTGACAACTCGCCCCCACTCAAAAGAATCTCGTCCCGAGATTCAGAAGTTGTCGGGAGGAAGGTGGGGTACTCAGCTCGTAGACGATCCTCTCGTTCCCAGGTGGCTTCTTTCTCTGAATGATGTGACCACTGCACTTTGAAGAATCTGATCTTCTGACATCTGGTGCTACGCTCGGCTTCATCAAGAATACGAACAGGGTACTCTCGATATGAAAGGTTATCTTGGAGATCAAGCATTTCGTGGTCTACTTCGCGGATGGGGTCCTTGAAGCAACGCCTGAGTTGAGAGACGTGGAAGACATCATGAACCTGGGATAGGTGAGGGGGTAGTTCCAATTGGTAGGCAACTTTTCCACGTTTAGCGAGAATGCGAAAGGGACCGATATAATGTGGGGCCAACTTGCCTTTGATACCGAAGCGATGGGTACCCTTCAGAGGAGTAACCCGAAGGTAAGCCTTCTCATCCAGATTTTAGCTTTCTTCCATATGATGACGATCATAATAGCTTTTCTGACGAGACTGGGCTGTTTTCAATTTCTCAAGAACAATGCGAACCTGCTCTGCTGCATCCTGAATCAAATCCGGTCCAAAGAATTGTCTTTCCACCGGTTTCTGACCAGTTTAGGGGTGTTCGACATTTCCATCCATAGAGAAATTCAAAAGGAGCCATGCCCAAACTAGATTGGAAACTATTGTTATACGCAAATTCGGCAAAAGGAAGAGAATTCTCCCATTTCTTTCCGAAAGAGATAACACAAGCTCTGAGCATGTCTTCGAGAATTTGATTGACCCTTTCTACTTGACCACTGGACTGTGGGTGATAAGCGGTGCTAAAGGAGAGGTGGGTTCCCATAGCATTCTGGAAACTTTCCCAAAATCGAGAAGTGAAAAGACTACCACGGTCTGGATTTCCAAAGGAACACCGTGAGGTGACATGATTCGGGAGACATACAAGTCCGCTAACTGGCTAGCAGTTATAGACTCTCGAACTGGAAGGAAGTGAGCAACTTTTGAAAGTCGATCAATGACAACGAAGATGGCGTCATTTCCTTTCTGGGTTTTTGGAAAGCCAGTGATGAAGTCCATACTGACTTTATCCCACTTCCACTCGGGGATAGGCAAAGGTCTAAGAGTACCAGCAGTTCTTTGATGTTCTGCTTTAACGCGACAACAAACATCACATTCAGCAATAAACTGAGCAATTTCTCTCTTCATCCTAGTCCACCAAAATTTCTGGCGTAGATCTCGGTACATTTTTGTGCTACCGGGATGAATCGAGAGGGGTGTGTCATTGGATTCTTTGAGGATGAGTTGCCTTAGTTCCCTATTCTTAGGTACTACCAAACGATTTTCAAAGAATACCGTTCCTTTGCTATCTGTGGAGAAACATTTAGCAACTCCGCTAGCAATGTTCTCCTTGATCCGGCGAACACCTCGTGCACACCTTTGGGCAACTATGATTTTATCCTCAAGGGTTGGTTTCTCCACCAAGTTGAAATGAGATCCACGAGGAACAATCTCGAGGTTGAGCTTTCGAAATTCCTCATGAAGAAGTGGTTGATATTGTTGTAACATGAGGTTGTTACCATACGACTTACGACTTAGTGCATCAGCCATGACATTGGCTTTGCCTGGGGTGTAAGAAATTCCTAAGTCATAATCTTTTATCAACTCAATCCAGCGTCTTTGCCTGAGATTAAGATCTGGCTGGGTGAAAATGTATTTGAGGCTTTGGTGGTCGGAATAGATCTCACAACGATTACCAAGGAGGTAATGTCGCTAAGTTGTTAGGGCATGAACTACGGCAGCGAGTTCAAGATCATGGGTAGGATAGTTCTCTTCATGTGGCCGCAACTGGCGTGAAGCATAAGCTACCACATGTCGATCTTGCAGAAGTATGCATCCTAACCCTTGCCGTGAGGCATCACAATAGATCTCGAAATCCTTTTTGGTGTCTGGAGGCGCAAGTACGGGTGCAGAAGTCAATCTTCTTTTTAGCTCTTGAAAGCTTTCCTCGCACTTGGGAGTCCATTTGAATTTCTTCTCTTTCTTGAGGAGTTCAGTAAGAGGCTTTGCAACTTTAGAAAAGTTCTCGACGAAGCGGCGGCAATAGCTTGCTAAGACAAGAAAACTCCTAACTTGCTTAACCGATTCAGGTAGAGTCCAGTCAAGGACGGCCTGAACTCTCTCGGGATTGACAGCAATGCCTTTTGCAGAAATCACGTGGCCTAAGTAGGTCACTTCTGGTATCCAGAATTCACACTTGGAGAATTTAGCATTAAGGCGATGCTCTCTAAGTTTCATCAATACCAACCTAAGATGTTCTGCGTGATCTTCTTCGTTCTCCGAGTAGATGAGAATGTCATCAAGATAAACTACAACAAATTTATCTAAGTACTCCATGAAGATCGAATTCATCAAGCGCGAGAATGTGGCGGGGGCATTGGTTAAAACGAAGGACATAACGGTGTACTCGTAAAGACCATAACGAGTAGTAAAAGCTGTTTTGGGAATGTCCTCGTTTCTGATTTTGATTTGATGATAGCCCGATCTCAAATCCATCTTAGAGAAAACAGAGGATCCTGCAAGTTGATCATAAAGATCATTGATCCTGGGCAGTGGGTACTTGTTCTTTATCGTCGCTAGATTTGGCGGGCGATAGTCTACGCACATCCTTTCTGTTCCATCTTTCTTCGTTACGAACAGAACGGGGCAACCCCATGGCGATGAGCTAGGGCGGATGAAGCCTTTTGCCAACGAAGCTTCAAGTTGGATTTTGAGCTCAGCTAACTCACGTGGGGCCATTCTATATGGGCGTCTGGATATTGGGGCGGTTCCTGGGATAAGATCTACCACAAACTCTACAGATTTGTCAGGTGGTATTCCTGGCAGATCTTCTGGAAAGACATCCGGGAAGTCACGAACCACCAGAATATCTTCAAGGTCTGGAAGAGGAAGCACATTTAATGAATGCACCTGGGTTTTAGAACTTGGTGAGGTGTACTTGATTGTCTGGCCTGATGGATGGGTTAGTTTCACTGACTTGACTTTACAATCAAGGACAGCACTCTGTCTTGATAACCAATCCATTCCTAGGATGACATCAATGTCTGAAGACTTGAGGGCTATAAGTGAGGCAAGGAATACTAAGCCCTCAATTGCAATTTCATTCTCATGACTCACCATGGTGGTGTGCCATCTGGATCCAGGGGCTTGCACAACTAAGGGGGTGGATAACATCGAAAAAGAGATGTCATGTGACAGTGCAAAGTCTTGGGATATGAATGAGTGAGATGCTCCTGGGTCAAAAAGAACCGAAGCGGGGGTGGAATTGACAGGAAGGGTTCCGAGTACAACATCGGTTGACTTGTGGGAATCTAGAATGGATACGTGATTCACATAACCATATTCATAGGCAGGAGGCTTGACCTTGGAAGTCTTGGGTGGTGGCTTACCACGACGAAAGGCTTGCTTTGGTTTAGGTGTAGTGGCTACATGATTTTGGGGACACTCTCGAATATTGTGACCTGATTGTCCACATTGGAAAGAAACACCACGTGGAATGAAAGGAACTTGAGCATTTGATTGTCCAGCAAAATTCCAAGGAGGAAGATTGGGTTGAGGTGGACGATATATGGTGGTGGGTGGTCTAGAAGCACTTACAGCACGACTGACGTCATTGAAGGGAATCCATACACATCGTTTCCGAGAACCTGAGCTAGAAGATTCGGCAAACTCACGATCACGCTTGCGAGACTCTTCATACAACTCATTTCCATACTCGGCCTTGAAGGATATGTCGACCAAGTCCCTAAAGTTGACGAACTCGTGAAGATTTAGGTCATGACGAAGGACGGGGCTAAGTCCCTTACGGAACCTTGCTTGTTTCTTGGCATCGGTGGATACTTCTTCTTGTGCATAACGTGCTAGACGAGTGAACTCAGTCCGATACTCATGAACAGTCATCTTTCCTTGGGTTAGATTGCAAAAATCTTCTTTCTTGCGCTCCATCAGCTTATCTGGAATATGATATCCTTGGAAGTCGTCACAGAACTCTTGCCAAGTCACCACGTGACCAATTGGTTGTATTGCCACGAAGTTCTCCCACCACTAAAGACCAGCACCTTCCAGAAAGTATGCCGCAAATAGCACACGATCACCTGGAGCAACATGGGCTGTCTCAAGCTTACGCTCGAGGGAAAGAAGCCAATCATCGGCATCAAGGGGCTCGGAAGGACATCGGAAAACTGGCGGGTTGAGGAGAATGAAGTCCTGGATGGTGACAAAACTATGATGCTGACGAGAAGTGTTCTGCTCAATACGCTCGAGAAGACGTGTCTGATCACGACGATTCTGTTCAGCCTCCAACATGATTTCTGCCGTTGAGGTTGGTGGTGGAGGTTCTTCAACGTCTATGTTACCAGAACTGGGATCAACACCTTGATTTGCACCTGACATTCTGTGTGATAAGAATCAACAATCAAAATAGGATTTAGGACACAATTCTATGCTAAGATAGAAGACTAAAATGCAATAGCATCAAAGCCACAAACGGATAGCATAACGGCTGCACCGGGATGGAAATTGAGACAACCTACAGGATAACGGACATCACTCCCACAGAAACACTATGGAATGATGGCTCAGAAAAGATCACAACACTCCTACAGCTACAAAGAAGCAATCAACGAGATGTCCGAGTAAAGACATAGATGAGCCTATTCCTATCTTCCCGTAGAATAAGATGAGGTTGACTCAGAACTCAGATCGCTGAGGATAAGGAGAAAAAAAAGAAGTCTTACGTTGTTCCCTTATACCCAAAGTAACTATATAACTATAGAATGCTATACTCGACATCAGCCAATGGTTTGATAATCCTACAGGCAGTCCTGCTCTGATACCAAGTATGTCAGGACCCGGGGTTAGCGTATGTAATTCCGGTCACAATACAATCACATGGAGAGCCGAGAGCCGTACCCAGTTGTCTAAGCAGACAAGGCCAAGCACAGATCACTCTCGGTAAGCATCGAAGTTGAGGGGCATCCCATCCAGGCCGGATGATCAACTGAGATGGGTCCTCATCGTCCGCTCACAAGTCTAAATGCTTATGGGTGGTGAATCCCATAATCATAGACAAGTCGCCTCAACCATGTTATCGATTGAATCATAACCCTTACATAAAGTTACTCCAGCCCGATCACTTAGTCGGGATCTCGGGCGAGCTCAATCATACAACAAAGTGTGCCACGTGACATAGTCACGAGCAATCACATCACGATGCCCCAAGCTGCGCACATCTAAGGGCCACTTGGTGTATAAAAGACCGCCGGCAAGAACACAACTAAGCTATCGAACCCCACACTAAGACATGCATGTTATAAACATACACGCAGCATACATGTCCAGTGTAAACAGCAGGTAATCACAACATGAACTCTACAAACTCATAGTTTTTATAACTTCTGCTAAACAGAGCAGACATAGTAGTTGTATTACAAGCAGAGATCACATGGATATGATCCAACATTACATCAAACATCAACGGAAGCAAATTATGTCTTAGTAAAGACAAGTTTAAGAAATGGCTTAAGAAGCCTGAAAGAAAATACAACGACCCTCCAGAGGGCACAGGCTGCTGCTTGGAACTATACGACATTGGTCCACGTCGAGCTCGAGGTAGAGGCCACCATCAGGTCAGTGGTCTCGTCTCTAAAACATAGAATAAGAAAACGTGAGTACAAAGTCGTACTCAGCAAGACTTACATAGGAACTAAACTACTCATGCACATGTATCAAGGCAAAGGGAGGTGGGGTTTCACTTGCAGAAGTGCCAGCTTTGACTTGGCTAATCCTGAACTACGAGTACCAGAGAGAGGTAAGAACGTACACGAGTCCAAGTAACAGTCTCCAACCAATACTCCACTATGGTGCCTTCCTCTACTTCCCCACGAGGAAGCACGCCATAGCACTCACACTTATCTTGGTGTGTTTTAGAAGTATCCAGTTCAAGTTATCTATGACCAAGTAAAGGTCTCCAAGTAGTCCATAACCGCGGACACGGCTATTCGAATAGTTCATTAACCCTGCAGGGGTGTACTGCTACACACACGCCTCATCAGTTACCGCCTGGGGATGGACCCTTCAAGTGAGTACCGGCGAGGATGCTGCCACGACACTTCACTCACGGCACCATCTCTAGTCCTAGGGAGTCGCCTATTTGAGTTGGGACCACAATCGAAATCCGGCCGATTGTTCCGATGTGGACTCAAACGTTGTGTGACCGCCATCAAGCTCAACTCGATCATGATCACTTGATTCAACGTGCCCACAACCTACGCCAACCACTTACCTTGGTTCCACCTTCTTGAGATCGTTAAAGGGAGAACTACTTGTGACTCCTGGACAGGTCTGGGGTGAGGTACTAGGCCGAGAGGGGTCAGTGAGCCCAATGTGTGGTCGTACTCTTGGTCTTGGATAACAACAAAAGAACTCGGGCCTAAGGCAGTGTTCAACGAGACAACCCACTGTGTACTCCTACACAGCCTCTCATCGTTCACCTTTGTTTAGGGTAGGTTCACCAACACGTTACCACCATCATTCACATGATCACTACCATCCCGACTCACATCAAAGTAGCCTCAGGTAACAACTCTAAGCATGCAATAAGCTATAACAGTTGCAGGGGCCACATGATAACAACCAACTCCTACATCTGCTAGGATTTTGGTTTTCTTACTACTGTGACAAAATGATAGGTCATGCAAAGGAATAGGTTCAACTAGCGGTAGAACATATCATGGTAACATCCTAAACATGCATTTGCGAGAATGAGAGGGAACTGGGATTTTATAGACATGATCAAAGAGGGGGCTGCTTGCCTTGCTGACGATCACGATGTAACACTCTTCTGACGTGAGGTTGAACTCGTCTCCGAGATCAACTCTACCGAGAAGATGCAATCACCGAAGCAATGGAAGTAAAGCACAATCAAGATAATACAATGCACATTCAATATGCAAAACATAGCATGGTAATGTGCTGATGTGACCTATGTTTGAATTGCCACATTTTAATTGAAGTTGATTTGAAAAGGAAATTCCAATTCAAACTCCAAATGTTATTCAAATTTGGTCAACTTGCATTTGCCAATGTTTGTTCATTTGAAACCAAATGGTCATGTGTGTGAAATGCTTCTTAAGTACAAGTGATGTGTGGTGCATTTCAAAGTTTGAAGTTGGAATAGCAATTGAATTCATTTTGAATTAAATTCAATTAAATCAAATAGCAAAATCTACTGATCCCTTTTTAAGATCAACTCCAACATAGCTGAAAGTTGGAAATTTGGATAGAGGATTTTCTCCTGATAATTTTTCATATATTACACTTTGAATCTGGAGTTATAGTTTAAAAGTTATTCAATTTCAAAGTTTGGCTTATTTTCTGGAATTTACAGAATAAATTAAATGATTTAATCTTTACTGCGTCATCACTAGGTCATGCTGACGCGAGGGTTTGACCAGTCAACTGACAGGGCGGCCCCACCTGTCAGCCTCACTGGGGTTAATTAGCTATGTTAACTTTAACACGGATTAATTAGGGGCCCTGGGCCTAGTGTCAGTGAGAGAGAGAGAGATTAGGGGCTCGGTTAGGGGCTAACCAACCGGCGGTTAAACGCCGGTGGCCTAGGCCACGGCGGCGCTCTGCCGGAGTGGGATTTCGGCCACGGGGGAGGGAGATGGAGGCACGTGAGCGTGCCTCGCGCTCGTGCGCTTCTCCTGGAGCATCCAGGGGACCTCGAGGAGGTTCTGAGCCACGGCTACGACGACGGAAAGCGGGGGCCGGCAACTGACTCCGGCGAACTCGCGCTGCAGAACACGGGGGAGAGAGCTAGGAGGGGGAAATCGAGCGGGAGCTCACGAGGAAGGCGACGACGAGCTCGGGGAGGCCGAAGAGGAGCTGGCCAGGGCGAATTTTTCGAAAACGTCCACGGTGGCCAGCGGCGAACTGGAGAAGGGGGCGACGTCCCTGGGGCCTCCGGGCTCGAATTGAACGTGCACGGCGACGTAGCCGAGTGCGGTGGACGTCCTGGACAACACGGCGGGGTGGCTCGGTGTCGTTGGCCACGGTGGTTCACGTGCTGCAGTCCGGCGATCTCTCGGGCAACGAAGAACGCGAGCGGGAGAGAGCGGGAGAGAGACAGGAGAGGAGGGGGAAAGGAAGGAGGCTTCGAGGGGGTTCTCCTTGTCAAGCAGAAGAGGAGAGGGGAAGCAGGAGGTGGCGAGGCAACCGGCACATGCTCGCCATCGAGCAGCATCGGGGCCAGGGGAGGAAGACGACAGGGGAGGCCCCCTTGGTGGGCTGGGCCGGGTAGGCTGGAAGGCCAGGAAAGGTGGGCTCTGCCCCTTTTTCTTTTGTTTTCTTTTTATTTCTTTCTGTTATTTATTTTTCCCTTTAAAATGAATAGCTAGGGCATTTATAAAAAACCCCAATCATTTTTATAAAACCTAGGTGACTATATAGAAGTCAACCCCAAGTTTTGGGAATTTTTGAAATTCAAATAGACAAAAGATTTAATTTCCAAGCCACTATTTGGATTTTTGAAAAATCTATGAGCATGGGATTAATCCCAAATCACTTTTAAAATGATCACACTCATTTTTTAGGATTTTCCAACACATCCAAAAGAATTTTGGAAAAAGATTTATTTCTGGCCTTTTTATTTAAATCATTTAGGGCTTTTCTTTTCCCCAATTCCTTTTCTTTTGCAATTTTTTTTTCAAGATGCAAAAATGCAAGCTAGGTTAAACACAAACCCACTTTGGGGTTCTCACACGTCACTTTAGGCCGTCCTCGGCTTCGATTGGAGGGAGGCTTCGACGGAGAGGACAACGGCCCTTCGCCTGGACACGGTGGCAGCGTCTGAGGAGGAGGGTGGTCACGGTGGCGCAGCGAGGTGCTCCGGCGTGCTCTCGGGTTCTCGCTAGAATGGAGAAGCAGAGAGGGGTAGGGCGAGCATGAGGTAGGGGAAAAGGATGCGGGGTCCTCGGGCACTTGCGTGGCGTCCTGGGGGAGAAGGGGAGGGCCTGGAATCTCCTCGGTGGCGTGCGCGGCGGTGAGCTCGCCACCGAGCTGCTTCGGGCGCCGGGGAGGAAGACGACACGCGAGGAGGTGGGCTGGGCCGCCTGGTGGGCTGGGGGGGGAAGAGTTGGGCCAGATGGCCAGGGGGGGTCTTTTTCTTTTTCTTCTGCTTTTCTTTCTGTAATTTTGTGGTGCCTTGATAAATAAATACCTAGGCAATTTAATAAAATGCCCAACTAATTTTAAAAACCCTAGGTGGTCAGTAGCAAACCACTTATAGAATTTGAGCCTTTTTTAAATTCAAAACATTTGAATTTCAAATCAAATAGGGGTCAAATTTAATTTCCAGGGAACCTTTTGAATTTTTGAATATTCCATGGGCATGGGAATGAACCCAAACCACTATTAAAATGATCAGCATCATTTATAGGAATTTTCCAAATGTTCAAATGAATTTTGGAAAAAGATTTTTATCTGGCCATTTGAATTAATTTCTCAGGGCTTTTCTTTTCCCCATTTTTGAATTTCATTTGAATTTTTGCATGATGCAAAGGGCACAAACAAAACCTAGCACTTACCCTAGTTGGGGTTCTGACAACTCGCCCCCACTCAAAAGAATCTCGTCCCGAGATTCAGAAGTTGTCGGGAGGAAGGTGGGGTACTCGGCACGGAAGCGGTCTTCTCTTTCCCACGTAGCTTCTTTATCGGAGTGATGTGACCATTACACTTTGAGGAACTTGATCTTCTGACGACGAGTGACACGCTCTGCTGAATCAAGAATACGAACGGGGTAGTCTCGATAAGAAAGGTCATCTTGGAGATCAAGCGTTTTATGGTCGACTTCGCGGATGGGGTCCTTGAAGCAACGCCTGAGTTGTGACATATGGAATACATCATGTACTTGGGAAAGGTGCGGAGGTAGTTCAAGTTGGTAGGCAACTTCTCCATGTTTAGAGATAATGCAGAAAGGTCCGATGTAACGTGGGGCCAACTGGCCTTTGATACCGAATCTTTGGGTTCCCTTCAGAGGAGTAACCCGAAGGTAAGCCTTCTCATCAAGATTGTAGCTCTCTTCTCTATGATGACGATCATAGTAGCTTTTCTGAAGAGACTGAGCGGCTTTCAAACGATCACGAACAATGCGAACTTTCTCTTCTGCTTCCTTGATCATATCCGGTCCAAAGAGTTGTCTTTCACCGGTTTCTGACCAGTTTAGGGGTGTTCGACATCGTCGGCCATAGAGGAATTCAAAAGGAGCCATGTCCAGACTAGATTGATAGCTATTGTTATAAGCAAACTCGGCGAATGGAAGAGATTTCTCCCAATTCTTTCCAAAAGAGATAACACAAGCTCTGAGCATGTCTTCCAAGATTTGATTAACCCATTCAACTTGACCGCTAGATTGAGGGTGGAAAGTTTTACTAAAGGAGAGATGAGTTCCCATAGCATTTTGAAAACTTTCCCAGAATCTAGAAGTGAAAAGGCTACCACGATTAGAATTGATTTCCAAAGGAACACCGTGAAGAGACACAATTCTAGAGACATACAAGTCTGCTAACTGGCTAGCAGTTATAGACTCGCGAACTGGAAGGAAGTGAGCAACTTTCGCAAGTCGATCAATGACAACGAAGATGGCATCATTTCCTTTCTGGGTTTTTGGAAAGCCAGTGATGAAGTCCATACCGACCTTGTTCCATTTCCACTCGGGAATAGACAATGGTTGAAGAGTACCAGCAGGTCTTTGGTGTTCTGCCTTAATGCGACGACAAACATCACATTCGGCAACAAATTGCGCAATGTCTCTCTTCATCCGGGTCCACCAAAATCTCTGGCGTAGATCTCGGTACATTTTTGTGCTACCGGGATGAATGGAGAGGGGATTGTCATGAGCTTCCTTAAGGATCAGCTACTTTAGGTCTTCATTCTCAGGAACTACTATACGACTTTCAAAGAATATCGTTCCTTGATCATTTGGAGAAAAACATTTAGCAACTCCGCTAACAATGTTCTGCTTGATCTCTTGAATACTACTATCTTGTTTCTGGGCGGCTATGATTTGATCCTCAAGGGTTGGTTTCGCCACCAAGTTGAAAAGAGATCCACGAGGAACTATCTCAAGATTGAGCTTGCGAAATTCCTCATGAAGAAGTGGTTGATACTGTTGTAACATGAGGTTGTTATAATATGACTTACGACTTAGTGCATCAGCCATGACATTGGCCTTGCCTGGGGTGTAAGAAATTCCTAAGTCATAATCTTTTATCAACTCTATCCAGCGTCTTTGCCTGAGATTAAGATCTGGCTGGGTGAATATGTATTTGAGGCTTTGGTGATCAGAATAGATCTCACAACGATTACCAAGGAGGTAATGACGCCAAGTCTTCAAGGCATGAACTACGGCAGCGAGTTCAAGATCATGGGTAGGATAGTTCTCTTCATGTGGCCGCAACTGGCGTGAATCCTAAGCTACCAAATGTCGATCTTGCATAAGTATCCATCCTAACCCTTGCCGTGAAGCATCACAATAGATCTCAAAATCCCTTTTGGTGTCTAGAGGTGCAAGTACGGGTGCAGAAGTCAATCTTCTTTTTAGCTCTTGAAAGCTTTCCTCGCACTTGGGGATCCATTGGAATTTCTTATCTTTCTTGAGGAGTTCAGTTAGAGGCTTTGCAAGTTTAGAAAAGTTCTCAACGAAGCGGCGGCAATAGCTTGCTAAGCCAAGAAAACTCCTAACTTGCTTAACCAATTCAGGTGGAGTCCAATCAAGGACGGCCTGAACTCTCTCGGGATTGACTGCAACACCTTTCGCAGAAATCACGTGGCCTAAGTAGGTCACTTCTGGTAGCCAAAATTCACACTTGGAGAACTTGGCATAAAGGCGGTTTTCTCTAAGTTTCATCAATACCAACCTAAGATGTTCGGCGTGCTCTTCTTCGTTCTTCGAGTAGATGAGAATGTCATCAAGATAAACCACAACAAATTTATCTAGGTACTCCATGAAGATCGAATTCATCAAGCGCGAGAATGTGGCGGGGGCATTGGTTAGACCAAAGGACATGACGATATACTCGTAAAGACCATAACGAGTAGTGAAAGCCGTTTTTGGAATGTCCTCATTTCGGATTTTGATTTGATGATAGCCTAATCTCAAATCCATCTTGGAGAAGACAGAGGATCCAGCAAGTTGATCATAAAGACCATTGATCCTGGGCAGTGGGTACTTGTTCTTTATCGTCGCTTGATTTAGCGGGCGATAGTCTACGCACATCCTTTCTATTCCATCTTTCTTTGTTACGAACAGAACGGGGCAACCCCATGGCGATGAGCTAGGGCGGATGAAGCCTTTTGCCAACGAAGCCTCAAGTTGTGTTTTTAGCTCAGCTAGCTCATGTGGGGTCATTCTATATGGACGTCTGGAAATTGGGGCAATTCCACTATGAATTCTACACATCTGTCGGGTGGCATTCCCGGAAACTCATTAGGAAAGACATCCGGGAAGTCACGAACCACCGGAATATCTTCAAGGTCTAGAAGGGGAAGCACATTCAAAGTATGCATCTGGATTCTAGAGCTGGGTGAGGTGTAGTCAATGATCTGGCCTGAAGGATGGGTGAGTTTGACTAATTTGGTTTTACAATCAAGGAAAGCATTCTGCCTTAATAACCAATCCATGCCTAGGATGACATCAATGTCTGAAGACTTGAGGGCTATAAGAGAGGCAAGGAATACTAAACCCTCAATTGCAATTTGATTGCCATGGCTTACTCTATTAGTTTGCCACTTTGAACCAGGAGTTTGAATGATCATTGGAGAAAACATTTCTTCAAAAGAAAATCCATGCCGAAGTGCATAACTCTCCGACATGAATGAATGAGAAGCTCCTGGATCGAAAAGAACGGAGGGGGGAACATGATTGACTGGGAGTGTGCCAAGAATGATGTCAGAAGCAGCAATGGTTTCCTCAATTGAGATTTGGTTCACATATCCACTACTTGTGACTGAAATCTTTGCTGGGATGGTTTTGGTGGGGGGTTTCTTTGAAGGCTTATGATTAGGTCGACGTGGTGCCACGAACACTGTAGGGCATTGTCGGAAGTAATGGCCTGTCAGACCACACGTGAAACACATCCTTCCTGAATTGCTGGGAGCAGGATTACTTGATTGCACACCATCATTCCTGGGAGGAACAATGTGTTGAGGTGGATGGCATATATTCGGTGGTGGTCTCTGAAGAAGGTTTTGAGGTATGGCACGGGTTGGAATCCAAATTTGGCGTTTCTGATGGGCTGAACTAGAAGAAGGGGCAAGCTCAAGAGCATGCTTGCGAGACTCTTCGAACACTTCATTACCATGCTCAGCTCTAAAGGATCTGTTGACTAATTTCTCAAAGGTGGCAAATTCGATGAGGTTGAGATCATGACGAAGGATGGGGCTAAGTCCCTTGCGGAACCTTGCCTGCTTTCTGGCATCGGTGGTGATCTCATCTTGGGCATAACGAGCAAGACGGTTGAACTCTCTCACATACTCATGAATGGACATCTCTCCTTGAGTCATATTGCAGAACTCTTCCTTCTTGCGCTCCATTAACTCATCTAGAAGGTGGTACCCTCGAAAGGCATCATGGAACTCCTGCCAAGTCACTAAGTGACCATCAGGCTGCATTGCAACATAGTTCTCCCACCATTCAGAAGCAGCACCTTCCAGAAAGTATGCCGCGAATATACTCGATCATCGGGAGCAACATGTGCAGTATCAAGCTTACGCTCGATGGAACGGAGCCAATCATCAGCTTCAAGGGGGTCAGAAGAACATCGGAATACCGGTGGCTTGAGGAGGATGAAGTCCTGAATGCTCACAACCACATTGCAATGACGTGAGGTATTCTGCTCGATGAGCTCCAGAAGGCGTGTTTGGTCACGTTGATTCTTCTCAGCTTCCATCATGATTTCCGCCGCAGAAGGTGGTGGTGGAGGTGCATCATCATTTCGATTCCGAACACGGTCTTGATTCCGACGAACAGCACTACGAGTTCCACCTGACATCCTGTGTGATAAAAATCAACAATCAGAACTGGTTGTATGATGGAATCAAAGACAAGAAGGACATGATGAAGACGGAAAAGATTATAATGCGAAGGCAATGATCCACAGAAACTCGGAATAATTCCGGCAGCATAACGGCTACACCGGGATGGAAAGCAAGAGAACCTCGAGGAGATTGGACAGAACTTCCTCAAGGAACTCAAAACACGGAGACTCTGGACGACCACAACTGTCCTACGGCTACAAGGAGGCAAACAACAAGATGTTCTAGTCAGACATAGATGAGCCTAGTCCTATCATCCCGTAGAAAAGATAAGGGTGACTCAGAACTCAGATCGATGAGGATAAGGAGAAAAAGAAGCCTTACGTTGTTCCCTTTATACCCAAGTAACTATATAACTATAGAATGCTAGACTCGACTTCGACCAAGGGTTTGATAAGCCTACAAACAGTCCTGCGCTGATACCAAGTCTGTCGGGACCCGGGGTTAGCGTATGTAATTCCAGTCACGATGCAATCACAAGGAGAGCCGAGAACCGTACCCACTTGTCTAAGCAGACAAGGCCAAGCACAGAACATTCTCGGTAAGAATCGAACGTGAGGGGCATCCCATTCAGGCCGGATGATCAACTGAGATGGGTCCTCATCGTCCGCTCACAAGTCTAACTGCTTATGGGTGGTGAATCCCATACTCATAGACAAGTCGCCTCAACCATGTTATCGATTGAACCCTAACTCTTACATAGACTTACTCCAGCCCGATCACTTAGTCGGGGTCTAGGGCGGGCTCGATCATACAACAAAGTGTGCACGTGACAGAGTCACGAGCAATCGCATCGCGATGCCCCAAGCTGCGCACATCTAAGGGCCACTTGGTGTAAAAAAGACCGCCAGCCAGATCACAACTAAGGTCTCGAAAACCCATGCTAAGACATGCATGTTATAAACATACACGCAGCACACATGCCTAGTATGAACAACAGGTATCATCACATAACTCTACAAAGTACTTCTTTATTGACTTATACATAGAGCATACAAAGATCACATGTCTGTGATCAACATTACATCATAAAACGGAAGAAAATTAGGTCTGAGTACAGACAAGTTTAACAAATGGCTTAGAGAAGCCTTGTAAACATACATGCCCTTCCACGAGGGACCAGACTGCTGCCTGGGACTATGCTAACTTAGTCAACGTCGACCTTCAGGAAGGTGTCTCCATCGGGACCGGGGTTCTCATCTAAAACATAGAATAAGCAAACGTGATTACAAAGTCGTACTCAGCAAGAGTTACATCAGATCTATACTACTCATGCTCAAGTATCAAGGTAAAGGAGGTGGGGTTCAACATGCAGAAGTCCCAGCTTTGACTTGGCTAGTCCTATACTACGAGTACCAGAATTGAGGTAAGAAGCGTACACGAGTCCACTACCAAGTCTCCAACCAATACACCAGTATGGTTACTTCCTCGACTTCCCCACGAGGAGGCACGCCATAGCACTCACGCTTATCTTGCGAGTTTTATAAGTATCCATTCAAGTTGTCTATGATCAAGTAAAGGTTTCCAAGTAGTCCATAACCGCGGACACGACTATTCGAATAGTTCATTAACCCTGCAGGGGTGTACATCTTCACACGCGTGTCATCGCTTATCGCCTCGTTCTTGTCACCCTTCAAGCGGGTGTCGGACGTGGATGAAACCAAGGCACTACCCTCACATCACCTTCTCTAATCCAGGAGTCGACTACCTGAGTTTGTCATCGCTCGAGAGTCCGGCCGGTTCCACGAAACGGACTCAGATAATGTAAGGGACCGAGACGCCACCTTTGACAGATGGTTTCACTGCCTCACAGGTCCACCCACATATCTATACATAAATCAAATGGAAAGCCCGAATCTAGTGTGACTCCTGGACCGGATCAAGTACGTAAAGAGGCCAAACGGGGCTCCAATAAAACCCTACGTGTGGTCATAATCTTTGTCTTGGATCACAAAACAGGAACTCGGGGCCTAGGGCAGTGTTCAACGAGAGAACCCACTGTGTACTCCTACACAGCCTCTCATTGTTCACCTTTGTTTAGGGTGCATTCACCAACACGTTTATCATCAGCACCACCGTGTTCATTCCATCCCGACTCACAAACATAACATCCCCATTGTATCACTAAGCAGCAAAAGCAGTAACAGTTGCAGGGGCCACATGCTCATCATTCAACTCCTAAATTTGCTAGGATTGTGGTTTGCTTAATACGGTCACAAAATGATAGGTCATGCATCGGAATGGGTTCAACTATGCGAAAGAACGTGTCTCGGTGATCTACTAAACATGCATAAGAGAGACTGAGAGGGAAATAGGATTTTATAGACATGATCAATGGGGTTTGCTTGCCTTGCTGACGAGGTTCAGTATCGGGGGTCTTCAACGAAGGGGGTGGCCTCCGGTTCCGGTTCCACTTCTATTAGCAACATGACAATCATAAGATCAAAATAAATTACAATGCACAAGCACAAGAATAAGATTGCAATGGTGATGTTCATGGTTGCAATGTGGGTACAATTCCATTTAAAAGAAGTGGAATGCAAAATCATTTGCAAATTCACTCCAAATTTGAATTCAAAAGAACTCCATATGCATGTTTGCTACTGTTCACCCATTTTAAAATGGTCAAACATAGAAACAAAGTGCATATTATTAATCCTTGCATTTTTCTTATAATTTTTCATATATTATTTATTAAATTTGGAGTTAAGATGAATTAGTTATGAATTTCCAAAGTTTAAATGATTTTCTGGAATTTTCTTGAATATTTTAAATCTCTGGAAAATGTTTTATTGTGTCAGCATGACGTGGGGGTGACGTCAACGGGGCTCTGGCCAATGGACCAGCCCTGTCAGTGGCAGAGGGGCTAATCCCTCTCTGTTTAGAATAATAGAGGGGTTAGGGGGGTTGGGGGCCCACCTGTCGGTCTCCGTGGAGGTGGATTAGGGGGTGGATTAGGGTTAACTGTAACAGCCCAGTTTTTGCAAAAATTAAAAAATTTCTTTTCGGCGTGAATTGTTTGATTGTCTGATTTGTTTGCGGTGTTTGCATCCCCGATCTATCGATCGGCGATTAGTTTTCCCCCTCTTATCTCGTACCGGACGGAGACCGACCCTTGCCACCCTGACACTCGACCTTTGCGACACCGGGTTTCACCCGATCACCATCGCAAAAACCGCACGAGACCAGCCGCAGCCAACGGAACGAAAAACCCCGTTTAATAATTAAAGGGATATATTTATAGCGCGCTAGAAAGTGTTTTCAGAACGGTTCCAGCGCGAGGTGAACGCCTCCGGCTCGACGCACTGATCGCGCATATCGAAGTTTTACCCGAATCGGAGGTACTGCGGACCCCCGGCGGTCAGAAACGTGAGCACCGCGCACGCGAGAGAAAAACCGATGATGTTTTTGCAAACTGCCAGCCACCGGGGCTATATAAAGACGACCACACTCCCACCCCTTTTCTAGGGTTTCCCTAGCCAAAATTTGCAGCCACCTCCCTCCACTTTGCCCAATTTTGCCTCCCACAGCCCCATTTTCGCATTTTTCCCCAATTTCACAGAAAACCTTAGCCTCATGCGATATGGACCGTCGGATCGGGCGATCCAACGGCCCAGATCTGGCCAGCCTCCCACCTACCCTTCTCTCTCTCCTCCTCCAGCCCGTGGAGCACGCCACGGCCGCGCCGCCCACGCTCCGGCGAGCAGCTAGCCGCCGCCGCTCCCTTCCTTCTCCTCGCCGGCGCCCCTCCTCCTTCTCCCTCTCCCTTCCTCTTCCTCTCCCTCTCCCTCTCCTTCTCCCTCTCTCTAACCCCTCTCCCTCCCGTGCAGCAGAGCTCCAACGCTCGTGGACGAAGCCCCCCCGGCCAGAGCTCCTTTTCGCGCCCCGTAGCTCGCCGGCGACCCCAGCCACTGGAGTCGACGCCGCCGCCTCGGATCCGCTCCCCGCACCCTCGATCCGCCGCGTCCTTCGTGCCTCCTCACCGGACGCGCTGCCTCGCCGGAGGTCAGCGGCCTCAGCCGTCGCCGCCGCCGCATACGGCTCGAGCGGGCACGGCCTGAGCGCCTCCGCCGGTCTGGGCCGGCTAGCCCCAGCGCGGCCTCCAAGCGCCCAAGGCCCAGCCCAGCCTCCAGGCCAGGCCGCCTCCAGGCCAGTGGGCCGGCCCGTTTGGGTGAGGCCACCTCTTTTTTTCTTTTTGTCTGTTATTTTTTTTCCCTGTTGCAAAAATCTGCTAAGTCCTTATTATTGTGCTGCTGTTTCGATTCCGCGTTGACGATAGCAAGCGATCCGTAGCCCGGATGACTTCGCGCCCAAAAGACGAATTATTTAGAATTGTGTGCTCTAGCTTTCATCTTTTGTGAGCATTTGCATTTGAGCTCATCTTGATTGTGTAATTGTGTGCTGAACAGGACATCAGGCCGTTAAACTGCTACTTTTTCCTGTTAAGTGCTGCTTTTATTATTTTGTTGCAACTTTGCATGATGATTGTAACAAATCCATGAGGCCTATTGCATTGAGTCTTTTTCCATTGTGTTAAGCATCATGTGTACTTCATTTCCACGCTTTAACTTGCCATGTTTGGGTGCTTTAGCTGTATTAGATCTTGCTCCAAAGTGGTGACCCTGATGTTATTGTGCTGCTGTTGCTGAAACTGTTATTTTGTTGCAACTTCGGTCGACGAGTGTGTCGCGACCGTTTATCGGATTTGAGTGATTCCAATTGCATATTGTTAAGCATCATGTCTACTTTCATCCCATGTATTGCATTGCCATGATATGCTTGCTGGTCATATATATATTTAGCTTCAAAGTTGCTATGCTGCTGTTTTTGACAGCCACCTCTAATTTTCTAGTCTGTTACTTTGCGATGCCATGTTGTTTGCTTAATATCTTTTGATCTGTGATGCCTTTTTGCATGATTCTTTTTGCCATGCCTTCCTTGTCATGTCTAGTTTAATTTCATATCATTTGTGAGCATGTTTGCATTGATTATCCTGTTTATGCATTTCTCTAAAGTGCGCTTCGTGATGTTGGCAGCTTGTGCTCGTAACTTGTTTTGATTGTATCTCTTTAACCGTAACTCCGTTTGGAGTGTGCCTTATATGTAACTTGATTAGTTTTCCGTGTACTTTGTGTTTATGCTGTTTTTTGCTGCTGTTAACTAACCTAAAATATGGTTTAGGGAAGAACAGTACCAAATCCTTTAATTATCGTGCGACACCTAGTGTTATGCCATGTTTAGGTTGTGCCCCACTTAAATTGACTAGCATAGATAGTTTATTTTGTGTTTCACCTCTTGACATGTTTGTGTGCTATGCCATGCTTGCTTGAGTTTCCATGTTAATAACCGTTGGTTGGTCACCTGTAGCTAAGCAACTTGAACCACCGTAAACGTGCGGTATCGTCGTGTGTGACGAGTACTCCACTTAAATTGTTAGTAACCGTTCTCGACGATAGATCCGCATCGCATTTCCGTTCCTTGTGTTGTCTCTTTGATCTTGTATTGCTCCTTAGTAATAGTGGTGCACCGTTGATTGCTTTCCAGTGTTTACTTCTTGTGTGCTCCCGCGGGTACCTCTCGGAGACGATGCGAGCTTGCGATCGACTACACCTTCGAAACACGACTTATCAACAGGAAAGGACTATACATTACTTATGATCCATTTTATTTCAACCAGCGGTTTGCATGCTAGTCTAGGTTAAGTTCGATGTTTGATCCTACCACATGTTTACAGCCTCTTTCAAACCGATACAGCCATGTCCCCTCCCAGCAAACCTTGTATTGCTATGTTACTTTTTCTCGTTGCTCAGCCCCTGCTTAGTATGCATGCTTAGGATGCTACGATGTTACCCTGTTACTCTTTGGGTTTGGGGTATCACATTATAATATTGTTGTTGATGATATGATTATTATAATATTGACTATATTCGACGAAGGATGGAAGGTCTAGGCTATCCCGCCCCGACGCTTTGTTCCATTCGAGTCACCTAGGACCCGAGTTCCGGGTATTGGTTTTAAGACTGAGCGTGCCTAACCACGTGTCGGATTTTATGGGGTCCCCTTTTCTTACCTACCTAGCTTCAAACATTTCTAGTGGTGGCCCAAGCTGATTTTACCATTTGAGAAACCGTGTGCGTAACTGGTCTGCAGCCAGTGGATTTAAAAAAAAACCGGGCCAGTGGGATGGTATATCCTGTTGGTCCAAAGTTGGAAGCTAGGGAGCCTGCCCGGGTGAGGGTAGGTTATCCCGACCTCGTCCAGACGGTAGAGGCCGATTCGAGAGCAGGGCCGGCTTTTGAGTTGGATGTCGACTCACCGGGGGCCACCCGGATTTGTTCGGTGTTAGTTAGAGGGACTTGTCGTTTCGGATCTCTTGGAACTAAATCATAAAATGGTTGCCTGTGATGGGTAGCAACTGAGAGTGATGGACGTGCGTGCGGAGTCTCGTAATGGGCAGTTGGTACACCCCTGCAGGGTTAAATATTTTCGAGAAGCCGTGTCCACGGTTATGGATGACTTGAGACCTACTCCTTGTTCATAGAAAACAACAACTGAGATAATCTTAATATAACTTGATCAATGTGTGTGTGTGTGCCTTGGCTGCTTCTTCTTCGTCGGGTTGCGAAGAGGAGGACAAGGATAGGATAGGTGTTATGTTTGCATAAGTAGTTGATAGCAAGACTTGTTGGAGGCGATTCCTCATCGAATGCTTGGCTTCTTATCTTATTCTCTAGATCGATAGCCACTTCATAAATGCTAGTGCGGCGGGAACCTCACCACTTACCTTAACTAAATGGGGCTGGCCGGAGTGTCGTCACCGGCGATTGGAGGCTCGCCGGAGTGGTGCTGGACGGCGCTCCAGTGCCTCAAATCGAACGGCAAGACCACCAGAGGGATCCCATTGCTCGCGTGCTTCGCTTGGGACAAGCTGGGGGTCTCGGGGATGGCTACCTCGACGTCCGCGACAAAAGCAGCGGCGGCCGGCTACTGAACTCGCCGGAAACTTGAATCTGGCCACAGGAAAAAGCAAGGAGGGAGGGGAACGAGGCTCCATCTCACCCTGATCACGATGAGGGGCTCGGGCAGGCCATTGGAGCAGCACTGGCGACGAATTTGAAGGTGAAGCCCGCAGCGGCCGTGGCGGTCCCGGTGGCGCTGGCGTCGCTTTAGGCCGTCCTCGGCTTCGATTGGAGGGTGGCTTCGACGAAGAGGGCAGCGGCGCTTCGCCTGGACACGGTGGCAGCGTCTGAGGAGGAGGGTGGTCACGGTGGCGCAGCGAGGTGCTCCAGCGTGCTCTCGGGTTCTCGCTAGAATGGAGAAGCAGAGAGGGGTAGGGAGAGCATGAGGTAGGGGAAAAGGATGCGGGGTCCTCGGGCACCTGCGTGGCGTCCTGGGGGAGAAGGGGAGGGCCTGGAAGCTCCTCGGTGGCGTGCGCGGCGGTGAGCTCGCCACCGAGCTGCTTCGGGCGCCGGGGAGGAAGACGACACGCGAGGAGGTGGGCTGGGCCGCCTGGCGGGCTAGGGAGGGAAGATTTGGGCCAGATGGCCAGGGGGGGTCTTTTCCTTTTTCTTCTCCTTTTCTTTCTGTAATTTTGTGGTGCCTTGATAAATAAATACCTCGGAAATTTAATAAAATGCCCAACTAATTTTAAAAACCCTAGGTGGTTAGTAGCAAACCACTTATAGAGTTTGAGCATTTTTGAAATTCAAAACATTTGAATTTCAAATCAAATAGGGGTCAAATTTAATTTCCAGGGCACCTTTTGAATTTTTGAATATTCCATGGGCATGGGAATGAACCCAGACCACTTTTAAAATGATCAACATCATTTATAGGAATTTTCCAAATGTTCAAATGAATTTTGGAAAAAGATTTTTATCTGGCCATTTGAATTAATTTCTCAGGGCTTTTCTTTTCCCCATTTTTGAATTTCATTTGAATTTTTGCATGATGCAAAGGGCACAAACAAACCCTAGCACTTACCCTAGTTGGGGCTCTGACACCAGTGTAGGCCTTCTTGAATCGATCTGCTCGTGGGAGCTGGCGGGTCGTGGATGGTGGCTGGCGCACAACAGCGCTAGAAGGTTGAAGCACAGCAGTACTGGTCCCAGCATGGACGTGGGAGGTAATCGGGAAGGACACCTGAGGGCCTTCAGGTGGAGGAGTAGTCGGGTTGATGGGGGAAGGAGTGGCGCTCTCCAATCCGGCTGTAGGAGCTGGATCTTCAGGAATAGTGGCCCGGGCTGGAGAAGCCTCGGGCAGAGGAGCATCCCCGTCGGTCAAATCCACGATCGGCACAGTAGAGTGCGCGATCCTAGATTGATCGATGAGGATCAGAGCAGCTGTGGCGGTTGTTGCAGGAATGGGTGATTGCGCCAGTAGTCGGAAACGTAGTGGTTGCGGAGGTCGGAGGAGGAGAAGTCGGATGCCCTTGCTTTGTAGCAGCGACAACTCTTTGTTTCTTAGAGCCCTCGGCCTTGGAGGTCTCGGCGGAAGCTCTCTTGCGGGATGCACCAGGCACGGTGGAGGTAGCGGAGGTAACAGGGACCGCAATCGAAGCCACCCCACGCACCACGGGGGCAACAGCTCGGATAACCCTGCATAGCAGAAAGAAAGTTGAAAAGAGTGATTAGACAAAGTCAGAAAAGGCAAGAGGGAACAAAAGGAAGTACCCAACATCTCGGGGTAGCTGAGCAGCAAAATTCACCGTGGAGAAGCTCGGGCGAATGATGTTCAGTGGTGCAGGAGCTAGCACGGGGCCGAACGGCATGGGGGCAGTCGGAGCTGGAGCTGGGCGCCTCGCACACTTGTTGGATTTTTTCTTCGGGACACCGGAGGTGCCAGGGGCATCATCTGTTCGGGGGCATTTCCCCTAAGGCACCGTCTGCGCAGTCGGCCAAGACACTGCGCCGTGGTTACTAGGAGCATCAGCGTCACCACTCCATTTGGCCATGAAGCGTTTGATGGAGGAATCAGACTCACCCGACTGATTGAAGCCAAGTCCGAAAGAAGCAGTGCGGGACTCAGTTTCAGGATCCGGCTCCTCCTCAAGCTCCTGGTCCTCGGCGTCCTCGCTTGTGCATTCGGGGTGTTATGTAGAGGCGGCCTGCCCATCGTGCATAGCCTTGGAGCCGATAAATTCCTGCGGAAAAGCATCCAATCAGAATCAGCAAGAAGAAGGGTTCGGGCAGCTTAAGGTCAATAAGCAAATTCCGTTGCCAAACAAGCTCCGCTTCATCCATACGGACGGTGGAGATCCGAGTGGGGTCCATCCTCTTTCTCATGTCACATATGCAGTGGCACCAGCATTGCAGACGGAGCACTCGGCGGCAGAGCCAAGTACCAACCAGATAGGCGGCGCGCATGCCGTTGGCCATCAGCTCGAGGATCTAGATCGGTATCTCCATCCCCGGGCTTCTCGGACCAGTTGTGCTTGGTCGGGGGAGGCAGGGAGAACTCCAACAAGTTCAGCAAGTCCTTTCCTTCCGGCGAGGAGATGTAAAAGAACCCCATCTGCCAGTCTTTGATAGACTACGGTGGCTGGGGATGAGGGTATAATCCATCTTTGCGGACGTAGATTACGGCGGCTCCGCACTCGGTGATCATCTTCACCTCCTCTCTCTTCCCAGTTTTCAGATTGGTGCCGAACACCCCGTTTCCCACTCGGAAGCTACGGAGATAGAAGTGTTGAGACCATAGTCCGACTGTGGGCCGCACTCCAATATAACCCTCGCATAGTGTAACGAAGGCCGAGAGAAACATAACAGTATTGGCACCGAGGTGGTGCGTTTGCAATAGGAAGAAATGGAGACACTCACGGAAGAATTTTCTCACCGGGAGCCCAAATCCGCGGTCGAAGTGGGTGAGGAAGACCACATGCTCGCCGGTTCTAGTAGTGGGCGCGAGCTCAGGCCCGGGGACTCGGCAGTCGAGGTCCGCCGGGATCTTGCGCGCGCGGTGGAGCAGGGCGACCTTCATCTCGGTGAAGTTTGAGCCCTTCATCTCTGGTTTCTTTCAGGGGTGTGAATTCCATCACATTCCCCGAGGAGAAAATGATCCAAGCTAGGATCCACCAGAAAGGAAATTCCACCAGGAGTATCATTAGAAAACATCCAGAAGCCATCCATCAAGCCTTCCCCAGAATCAGAATCAATCTTTATTTCGGCCGACCTGAACATGGCAGAGCTCGAGGCGAAAACACTAGCCAAGAAGCAAAAATTGGAGAAGCATTCGGCCGCACCAGGGGCTGCCGATTGCGAACCAGGGGCTGCTGTCGTCAGCTCGTGGACTGAGGCGGTCGCGCAAGACGCAATCGGCTCCTCCTCCGAATTTCTAGTGGTAGAAGCTGAACAGCCAGAAGCAGAAGCAATTTCTGTAATGGTAATTGTTGTTGCACCATCATGGGCAGAGCCGATCAGAAACTTTCTGGTGGATGGCACACTCCCACAAGAAGAGATAAAGGATCGGCAAATCCAGCGCCGATCTGGAGATAATACCATCATCAACAACGAGCTAGTGCATCGCAGTGCGACTGGAGTCCTCTAGCGTTGCGTCGAAGGAGACAAGGGGCTGGAGCTGCTGCGGGATATCCACCAAGGAGAATGTGGTCACCATGCATCAACTACAGCAATAGTCGCCAAGGCTTTCCTCCATGGTTTCTACTGGCCGACTGTGAGAGCAGCGGCGGAAGAGCTAGTCAAGGATTGCAATGGGTGTCAAAGATTCAAAGTCAAGAGTCACTTACCAGCTTCAGCACTCAAAACTATTTCGATCACATGGTTGTTTGCAGTATGGGGTGTGGACATGGTTGGACCGTTCAAAAGAGCCAGAGGCGGTATGACACATTTGTTGGTAGAGGTGGATAAGTTCACCAAGTGGATTGAGGCAAGGAAGATCAAGAAGCTTGATGGACCAACTGCTGTTAGGTTCATTGCGGACATCATAGTCAGATATGGAGTGCCGCACAACATCATCACTGACAATGGAACAAACTTTGCAAAAAGGGCGCTAGCTCGTTATGCTTCTCAGCAAGGCATTCATCTGGATGTAGCATCCATAGCTCACCCCCAATCAAATGGTCAAGCAGAGCGGGAAAACGGCCTCATCTTGTCGTGAATCTATCCAAGATTGGTGGAGCCACTAGAGAGACCACCTGGCGCATGGCTCGACGAGATGCCAGTAGTTCTTTGGGGTCTGCGTACTACGCCAAACCGTTCAACTGGATTCACTCCCTTCTTCCTAGTATATGGTGTGGAGGAAATTCTTCCCTGTGATATCGAGTTCGACTCACCTCGTCACGCCATGTACACGGAGGCAGAAGCCAAGGAAGCTCACGAGGACGGTGTTGATCTGAGAGAAGTAGCATGTCTCCTGGCCTTGTCCAGGTCGGCGATATACCAGCAGAAGTTGCATCACTACCACAGCAAGAAGATCCGTCCCCTAGCTTTTCGTGAGGGTGACTTGGTGCTGCGCCGAATCCAGAAATCGGATGGCTAGCACAAGTTATCCTCTCCTTGGGAAGGTCCATTCGTCGTCAGTCGGGCGCTCAAGAACAATGCATATTACCTCATCGATTGCAAAAATCCGACCTGATATGTGGATACTTCGGGTTAAGAAACAGAGCGTCCCTGGAACGCCGAGCAGTTGTGCCTATTTTACAGTTGAGCGGTATTGTTGTATTCTCCCTTTTTAAAATATTATCAATGAGAATAGCTGTGCGTCAATGAGACAACATTCGGCAGGAGTTACAAAAATCGTGTATTCATTTCTCAGTCCTAAGGTCGACAAAAGAGGACCCGGGGACTGGTCGGTTGCCCCGAAACGGGTATACTAAAGAAAAGAGCAAGAAGAGCGATGAGTTTGCAAGGGTTAGTTCGAACCGAATGCAAACCGCGGGTCAGCTGTAATGTCGGGTGAACGGGGCCGAGCAGAATCGTCAATCGGAATATTCATACTCTAGAGTATACTTAGTTCGGACTTAGCCGATGGCAGGCGCTACCGATTGTGATCAGACCGGCTGGCCAACATTCGGCAGGTTGCAATCGGCCCGTCCGCACGACTTTACCTTTATCAAGGAAACTGAGAGCCTAGAAGTACTTGTCCAAATTTCCTTTAAGGCCTATTCTCTGGTCCTACCACAGATCGCAGGTCGGCTGTAGGGTTGGCAGGAATATTGACCAAGGAAGAAAAGAGGCAAATAAAAAGGCAATCGGTTGAAAAACACAAAGGCAGAGTAGCATATATAGCTAAGGAAGAACCAACTTCATAAGTAAGCATGGTCGATTGGCCGAATGTTGATTATTACATGGAAGTGGCCCTCAACGGGCTCACTTGGAGTTTGACCAAAGCGTTTGTCGAGCAAAATAAGGTAAATCAAACCATGCCGATCTCAAGCAGTCGGCGCATCGGGAACAGGTGGATCAGTTGGAGCCGAAGTAGTTGGAGTTGTGCTGGCGGCACCTCCCAGAGCTAAAGAAGCGGTTGTCTGGGTTTGAGTGTTCGGTGGGTCTTGAGTGGTATTCGCCGAGTGCCCATCGGAGGAGCCCTCACCCTCTTCTTCATCATTATCCTCTTCATCGTCGTCGTCGGCATAGAACGAGGAGTGGGAGGCGTCACTTCTGGTCCGCCGAGCAGGCCGGGACTGGGTAGCTTCTTTACTGGTGGTTTACAGAAGGATGTTGAGTGATGCAACTCCAGTCGGTTGGCCATCATCATCAAGATAGGGAGTAACCTCCAGGAGATCATGCCATATCCAAGCTCTTGTGAAACCTTGTAGATCCGGGTCCAGGCCTCACCAAGACTGTCTTTCGAACCAGCTCATAGGGCAGTCATAAGGTCTAGATCAACACCAGGATACCAGCTCTTGATAATAGAGAGGGCAGCCTGCACCCCAGATAGGAATGCAGAATCAAGCATGATATCCAGCTGGCGAGGCGCGGCCTTGAGATTCCGAGAAACATCTTCATTGGTCTCAAAGGCAATGGCTTCACCCTGGACTTGAAGAGCATGTCGTTCAGCTTCTGGATCCCAGTATTATAGGTGCACAGGGCACCTTTCACATACGACACTCGCTCATCCAGAGCAACAACAAAGTCTTCGGTATCCCAGCCGGCATCAGCAGCAACCACCACACCTCGCATTCGGCGGAATTCACCAACATCTTGCTCGACAGAAGCGGTGGAGTGGGGCCATGCATATGGAGAGAGCAATCGTAGAAAAAGTTAGTTCGGAGGGCAGTATGATCAGATTAGAATGTAAGAACAAGAAAGTAGAGAAAAGTACCGGCAAGGGCGAGATCTACTCGGTGGAGGTGAGAGGGCAAGGTCAACGTTGGCTTGGGCTGTCAGAACCCTCTGTTAGGTAATGTGCTAGGGTTATCAAGTCTTTTGCATCATGTTAAAAATTTAAAAAGAAATCTTTGAAATCAAAATCAAAAGAAAAATGGGAGAAGGAACCCCCCCCAGATGAATTAATTCAAAAGGCCAGATAAAAATCTTCTCCAAAAATTCATGTTAGATTTTTTAAAAGTCTTATAAATGAGTGTGATCACATATCAAGTGATGTGGGACCCACCCCATGCTCATGGATTTTTCAAATATTCAAACAGTGCCTTGGAATTAATTAAAAACCCCTATTTGAGTTAAGATTCAAATTATTTGAATTTTAAAAATGTTGAAACTTTACAAGTGTCTAGCCTAGTATATTGTGATGCCCCATAAAAAGTTTCAGCATTTAATAAAATGCCTATATATTTATTTGCTAAGCAAAACAAATTTAGGGAAAAGAAAAAGAAAGCAGAAAAGGGAAAAAGGACTTAACTGGAAGCAGCCCAGCTAGCTCCCCGCAGCCCACCTGGCCGGCCCAGCCCAGCCTCCCCGCTTGGCGTCTTCCTCCCCACGCCCCCGAAGCTGCTCGGTGGAATGCATGCAGCACTCCACCGACGTCGCCGACGAGCCCAGCCACGCAGCTGCTTCCCCCTCGTCCCTATCGCGTTCCGTGGACGTCTGGAAGACTCCACGACCCACTCTCCCCTTCCCCAGCTCACCCCGTGCTCTTCCTCTGTGAAACCCGACGACCACCGAGCGCCGTCGTAGCCATGGCTCCGAGCCCACGCGGCCAGTGAGCTCCTCAGTGCAAGACCAGGTTCCCGACGTGCTCCCCGACGATGACTACCTCCTCTGGCAGAAGAAATCGAGCCCCGGAGCTCTGTAGCCGACGTCCCCTTCTTCGTCTTCGCCTCCGGCCACCGCGCGCCATCGACGAATTCGTCACCGTCAAGGCAACCCCGACCTCGCCGTCGCGTTCTTTGCAACCGTGGTGAGCAGGCGCTTCGATCCCCTCTGTTTCCCCCTTCGAATCAGTCCTCTACCACGAGCTGCCATGAGAGCCGAGCAAGGTGGCCGCCAAGGTTGAACCTACGGTCTCTCCCGTGCTCCCAAGTCCTGCACAGAACGCGCGTTTGGCTCCTGGAGTTCGTAGCAATCGAACGCAACCCTCCCGCCTTCAAAACGTGCCCTCTAGCTCCACTTACGACCTCGCCGTTGTTCTGCTTCCGCCGGAGTAGTCGCCGCCGTCCATCCCGACCTTCCCGTGACCCCCTGATGCTTCCTCTCGACGCGGGCGACGACGCTGCACCCGTTGGTGGTCTCCTCTTCCTCTCCCGTGGCCTCTAGCCGATTCCGGCGAGACGCAGCCGTCCCCGTGGTCGCCGCCGGTTAACCGCCGGTGGGTTATCCATTAATCACCCCCTAATGACCCCCACAGCCGATGACAGGTGGGGCCCTGGACCCCTTAACCCCCTGTTAGTTTAAATCAAACGGGGATTAACCCAGACTAACTGACAACCCTGGCCCACCAGTCAGCCCCCCTGACGTCACCCTTGCGCAAGCCTGACGCAGTAATTGTTTTTCCAGATTAAAAAGAATGAAAGAAATTCCAGAAAATCCAAAAAATAGCCCAAACATTGGAAATTTATAGAAAATTCATATTAACTCCAAATTGGACAAATAATATATGAAAAATGATCAGGAGAAAATAAGCTATCCCAATATCCAACTTTCAACTTTGTTTGAGTTGATTTTAAAATGGGACCAGTATCATATGTCATTTGATTTACTTGGACTTTATTCAAATTCAATTCAAATGATTTTACAACTTGGACCATGGAAACTTGCTACTTTTCAACCACACTTCAAAGGCATATCATACACAATTCAAAATGTTTCAAATTGATCAAACAATGTCACATGTAACTTGGCTAAGTTTGAATTCAAATTGGAGTTTGAATTTGCAATTCAATTTGCAATATACTCCATTTAAATGGAATTGCCTCACACATCAAAGCATATACATCAAGATTCAACCTTCCATCATGTGATTGTGCATTGTATATACTTTGCTACCTTGTTTTTTGTTTTTCGAGTAGAGGTGGAACCGGAACAGGAGGCTGCCCCCTTCGTTTTAGACCCAGAACGCGAACCTCGTCAGCAAGGCAAGCAAACCCCCATTGATCATGTCGATAAAATCCCAATTCCCTCTCATGTCTCGCTTATGCATTGTTTAGGATGATTACCATGATGCGTTTCTACCGCATAGATGAATCTATTCCTTTGCATGACCTATCATTTTTTCACAGTAGTAAGCAAACCACAATCCTAGCAAATGTAGGAGTTGATTGATATCATGTTGATGAGGACATCTCTACTAATGTTACACCCACATCTTCACAAACTACACATACTGGACCAGTTACTAGAGCACGTGCACGTCAACTAAATTATCAGGTACTTTCGTTTCTTGCGAATCCTTCTAATGTTCATGAACATATGATGCTGCCTAAATTAGATACTTTTGTTTTTCTTATGAATGAAGGACCTAGCATGGACAAGAAGGACGGTCATTGGAGCGGAATCAAGCATGGAGAAGAGCATGCGCGCGCGGGAAATAACAATGGAGCTTCCAGTAGGGATTTTCGCACTTTGAAGCCACCATAAGGCATGCATGAAGGCTTGGACGAAATACACGAGATGCCACTTCATTATTTTCGTCCAAGAGCAATTATAGGTGCTGCGTCACCTTAATATTGGGCTGGGCCCATGTAATTTCGAAATACCACAGTATAGGCTGTTTTTAGAGTCCGTATGTGTGGGGAAACCGAGTTAGGGTTGTTTTCGGGCCCCACCTCCAAGGGGTCACGAAAATCCCCTCTGTTCCCCCATATATACAGCCCTTAGGGCGTCGTTTAGACTTGGGTTTTAATTAGATATAAGTTAGCCATAGCCGCAACTTCGAGCTCTTCGTTTGTGTCATCCGACCAGGCCAAGACCTCATTGGAACCCCAACTTTCGTAATCATTCATCTTATATTCGCAATATCCAGATTGCAATTCTTAGTTCTTGCTTGTTCTTTGATTGCTTGCAGGAATTAGACCTTCGTGGTCATGTTGATCGTGCATCCGCGGGATCAATAACCTCTCGGAGTTGGTTTAGCGATCGCTAAGGCGCAACGTCTTCGCACGTTCGTAGTCGGATCGTCAAAGTCGCCTCCACCATAATCGATCTCCACCATCTCATCGAAACATCGGGACACCTTCGCCTTTATCAAGTGGTATCAGATTTCCAGGTTGCTCGGTGAGATTTACCAGTTTTCGTAGTCTAGATTGGTTCTGTTCTTCATACCTACAGTCCACGAAAAAGCCAACAAAAAAAATTAGGGTTAGATCATCACGTCCCAAAACAGTCCGAGCCTTTGTCCAGTTTTCTTTACAGTAGTTGCTTTGTTGAATTTGCGGTTGCATCGTTGTGTCGAGTTGCTGATCTTAGCGTCTAGTTCCCTTAGAGTTTCGAGTTCTGATCACAGTTTGTCACACCGCCGCCGCACGGTAGTACACCGCCACGTTTCCGCCAATCCGAGTCCAGATACACCACCACGTTCCGCCAAGTCGAGTCCATATACAGCACCACGACCTACCAATCCGAGTTGAGTTCCATCACCTGTTCGGTTTGTGATCTCTCCGTAGCCAGATTAGTTTTGAGTTTGATTAGAGTCGGATTTCACCAATCTTTTGTCGTACGTAGAAGGAGGTGATTTCCAAAAAAAAAAAAATTTGTCGTACGTAGAGTCTGGCACGCTTTCCAGAGCAGTTTTTAGGCCAGAAATTTCGGGGGTAAAAAAAATTTCGTGCCCATACGTTCCTTAGGTCCAGAAACTCATTTTGAGACGTTCGCCACCATAGTGATTTTTTCGCACTTTTTCAGCCACCGCAGTCCCGCATCGCAAAAAAAAAAGAGCAAAAAAAACAAAAGAGAGAAAAAAAATTCAGAGTGTGTTTCTCAGTTGTTTACGTGCCGCGCCGTGCTTTCGTTGGTGTTTTAGGCTCGCGTCTCTAGTACGGTCTAGCCTAGGATCAGCACAGTACCGACGTTGAGTGTTTATTCAGCTTTGCATCTCTGTTTTGATTACTGTTGAGCTTTTTCTACCATACTTGTCAGCCTTCCTACAGCTCCACATATATTCTACATCGTGCGTTTTGACACCTCCTGGCCATCGCTCTACCACATCTCTGAGAGTTTTGACCCGTTGGTTGTACATCACCACCTGCTGCTAGGTAAGAATCGGTAAGAACTGAAGAAAAGCTTGACGGATTTGTGCTTTCCACCACCCCACATCCCATTAGTAGAAGTAGGATCATATTTTTGTGTGTTTTCTATTTCTGCTAACCATGCCAGGATCCCATGATGAAGTGGCGCGGGATGCACCCGATTGGGAGAATATGACAAACAAAGCGTTACATGATAAATTTGCACAAATGATGTCTGAACAGGTGAATGACATCGAGAACAGATTTACAGAGGCGATTGATGGTGTGGAGAAGATGATCGACACCAAGCTCGACGCCAAGTTTACTGAGTTGCTCGCACGCCTACCTGCACCTGCACAGCCTGCGGCCGCTCAAGCACAGCCACCGCCACCACGACGTGCACGACGTATTCTGTTTCCGGGCAGACAAGCTGCTGGTGCTCCTGCGGCTACTGCTGCTGCTTCTGACGTCGGCCAGGACGACAACTACGAGGGTGATTACGAGGAGGAGGTGGAACAGGAAGCGGCCTATGAGCAGCCAGCTGGGAGTCCACGTCCCAACATTCGCCACGGTCGACACCAACCACCCCCTCAGGTACGCGATGATGAACATGTGCCTAAACTTAAATTGAATCTTAAGCCGTTTGAGGGTAGATATATTCCTGATGCTTATCTTACTTGGGAGTTAGAAACTGAACAACGCTTTACATGTTTCCAATATCCTGAGAATAGACGTGTTACTGCTGCTGTTTGTGAATTCACGGGTTTTGCATCTATTTGGTGGTCTGAACATTGTAGATTGCATGCTAATAATATTCCAGCTACTTGGGCTGCTTTAAAAGATGCTATGCGTACTCGCTGGGTTCCTCCTTATTATCAACGTGAATTGCTACAAAAAATTACAGCGTTTGAGACAAGGAAAAAATTCTGTAGAGGAATATTATCAAGAATTACAAACTAGATTGATTAGATGTGGCCTAGTAGAGGATAATGAAGCTATGTTTGCACGTTTTATAGGTGGCTTAAACAGGGAGATACAAACTATTCTAGAATACAAGGACTATGCTACTATTACTCGTTTGTTTCATCTTGCTTGTAAAGCTGAACGTGAAGTGCAGGATCGACAGGCCGCTACGAGACCTAACTTTTCTGCAGGACGAAATTCATCATGGACATCACGTGGACCTTCTACATCCAGACGTCCTGCTGCACCACCATCTCCTTCAACCGCTCATTCTTACAGGGAGCCACCAAAACAGCCAGCGCCACCATTCAAGGGTGCACAGAGTGGTCCAGCAGCGAATTCTTCTTCATCCATGGCTTCCACAGGGCAAACACGAGATCGTGATATTAAATGTCGCAGGTGCCAAGGTGGAGGTCACTTCGCAAAAGACTGTCCCTCCAAGCGTGTGATGATTATTACGGCTGATGGTGGGTATGAGTCAGCGAGCGACTACGATGAGGAGACTTTAGTTCTCATTGCTCACGAGGAACAGGGTGCCCATGATGATGCTCATGATATAGAGTATATGGCTCCTGATGATGCAGATCAATATGCTAGTTTGGTTGCTCAACGTGTGTTAAGTGTGCAGGTATCGAAGGCCGAGCAAAACCAGAGGCATAATTTGTTCCACACAAAGGGAGTGGTGAAAGAACGTTCGGTTCGCATCATCATTGACGGAGGGAGTTGCAACAACTTGGCGAGCATGGAGTTGGTGGAGAAGCTATCTCTCACCACAAGACCACACCCCCATCCGTACTATATTCAGTGGTTTAACAATAGTGGTAAGATTAAGGTAACGCGTTCTGTTCGTGTGCACTTTAGCATTGCTGCATATTCTGATTATGTTGATTGTGATGTGGTACCCATGCAAGCATGCTCTCTTTTACTTGGTAGACCATGGCAATTTGATAGGAATGTTGTACACCATGGTAGGAAAAATCAGTTTACTCTAGTTCATCAGGATAAAACTATTGCTTTACTTCCTATGTCTCCTGAACAAATTGTGAAAGATGATCTTGCTAGAGCTAGTAAAGCTAAACAGGAGAAAAATAAGAGTGAGAATGAGATAGCAGCTAAAGAATTTGAGCAACAACATAAGACTAATAGCAAATCTTCTTCTGCTGTTTCTAATGAAATTAAATTGACTAGTCCAACTTTGCTTGCTACTAAGGTTGATATTTTGGATTTGGATGTTAGTCAATATGTGTGCTATGCTTTTGTGTGCAAAGAAGCTTTGTTTTCATTTCAGGAATTGCCTCCTTCTTTGCCTCCTATTGTCACTGACCTTTTGCAGGAGTTCATTGACGTCTTTCCACAAGACGTACCACCGGGATTACCACCTATTCGAGGGATTGAGCATCAGATTGACTTAATTCCCGGTGCTTCGCTGCCCAACCGTGCGCCATACCGTACCAATCCGGAGGAGACGAAGGAGATTCAGCGTCAAGTACAAGAGCTACTCGACAAAGGTTACATACGTGAATCCCTTAGTCCTTGTGATGTTCCTGTTATATTAGTGCCTAAAAAGGATGGAACTTGGCGTATGTGTGTTGATTGTAGAGCCATTAATAATATTACTATTCGTTATCGTCATCCTATTCCTAGGTTAGATGATATGCTTGATGAATTAAGTGGCTCTACCATGTTTTCCAAAGTTGATTTGCGTAGTGGATACCATCAAATTCGCATGAAATTAGGGGATGAATGGAAAACTTCATTTAAAACTAAGTTTGGACTATATGAGTGGTTAGTCATGCCTTTTGGGTTAACTAATGCACCTAGCACTTTCATGAGATTAATGAATGAGGTTTTACGTGCTTTCATTGGACGATTTGTGGTAGTCTATTTTGATGATATACTGATTTATAGCAAATCTTTGGAGGAACATTTGGATCATTTACGTGCTGTTTTTATTGCTCTACGTAATGCACGTTTGTTTGGTAACCTTGGGAAGTGCACCTTTTGCATCGACCGAGTATCGTTTCTTGGCTGTGTTGTTACTCCGCAGGGAATTGAAGTTGATAAAGCCAAGATCGAGGCGATTGAGAGTTGGCCGCAGCCCAAAACGGTCATACAAGTGAGAAGTTTTCTTGGCCTCGCTGGATTCTATAGGCGTTTTCTGAGAGATTTCAGCACCATTGCTGCACCTCTCAATGAGCTTACACGCAAGGATGTGCCTTTTACTTGGGGTACCGCACAGGAAGAAGCCTTCACGGTATTGAAAGATAAGTTAACACATGCTCCTTTGCTCCAACTTCCTGATTTTAATAAGACTTTTGAGCTTGAATGCGATGCTAGTGGGATTGGTTTGGGAGGTGTGTTATTACAAGATGCTAAACCTGTTGCATACTTTTCTGAAAAATTGAGTGGGCCTAGTCTGAACTATTCTACTTATGATAAGGAATTATATGCTCTTGTTCGGACATTAGAAACTTGGCAACATTATTTATGGCCCAAAGAATTTGTTATACATTCTGATCATGAATCTTTGAAACACATAAGAAGCCAAGCAAAACTTAATCGTAGACATGCGAAGTGGGTTGAATTTATTGAGACTTTCCCTTATGTCATTAAACACAAGAAGGGGAAAGATAATATTATTGCTGATGCTTTGTCTTGTCGTTATACTATGCTTTCACAACTTGACTTCAAGATATTCGGTTTAGAGACAATCAAAGATCAATATGTACATGATGCGGAATTTAAAGATGTTTTGCAGAATTGTAGAGAGGGTAGAACATGGAACAAGTTTGTGCTTAATGATGGGTTTGTGTTCCGTTCTAACAAGCTATGCATTCCAGCTAGCTCTATTCGTCTTTTGTTGTTGCAGGAGGCGCATGGAGGAGGATTAATGGGACATTTTGGCGTGAAGAAGACGGAGGACGTACTTGCTACACATTTCTTTTGGCGAAAGATGAGACGGGATGTTGAGTGTTTTGTTGCTCGCTGCACTACATGTCAAAAAGCTAAGTCACGACTCAATCCTCATGGTTTATACATGCCTTTACCTGTACCTAGTGTTCCGTGGGAGGACATATCCATGGACTTTGTTTTAGGCTTGCCTCGAACACAGAAGGGGAGGGATAGCATATTTGTTGTCGTGGATAGATTTTCTAAGATGGCACATTTTGTACCATGTCATAAAAGCGATGATGCTGCTAATGTTGCTGATTTATTCTTTCGAGAGATTATTCGCTTACATGGTGTGCCCAATACTATTGTCTCGGATCGTGATACTAAGTTTCTTAGCCATTTTTGGAGATGCTTATGGGCTAAGTTGGGGACTAAACTACTTTTTAGTACTACATGTCATCCCCAAACTGATGGACAAACTGAAGTAGTCAATAGGACTTTGTCTACTATGCTTAGGGCTGTTTTAAAGAGTAACTTGAAAATGTGGGAAGAATATTTACCTCATATTGAATTTGCTTATAATCGTTCATTTCATTCTACCACTAAAATGTGCCCTTTTGAGATTGTTTATGGTTTTCTACCTCGTGCACCTATTGATTTGCTGCCTCTTCCATCTTCGGAGAAGGTTAATTTTGATGCTAAGCAACGTGCTGAATTGATATTAAAAATGCATGAGTTAACTAAAGAAAACATTGAGAAAATGAATGCTAGATACAAGTTTGCTGGTGATAAGGGTAGAAAGCATGTTGTGTTTGAACCAGGAGATCTTGTTTGGTTACATCTACGTAAAGATAGGTTTCCTGATTTGCGCAAGTCTAAGTTAATGCCACGAGCTGATGGTCCCTTTAAGGTTTTACAAAAAATTAATGATAATGCATATAAACTTGAGCTACCTGCAGATTTTGGGGTTAGTCCCACATTTAACATTGCAGATTTGAAACCTTATTTGGGAGAAGATAATGAGCTTCCGTCGAGGACGACTTCAATTCAAGAAGGGGAGGATGATGAGGACATCTCTACCAATGTTACACCCACATCTTCACCAACTACACATACTGGACCAGTTACTAGAGCACATGCACGACAACTAAATTATCAGGTACTTTCGTTTCTTGCGAATCCTTCTAATGTTCATGAACATATGATGCTGCCTAAATTAGATACTTTTGTTTTGCTTATGAATGAAGGACCTAGCATGGACAAGAAGGACGGTCATTGGAGCGGAATCAAGCATGGAGAAGAGGGTGCGCGCGCGGGAAATAACAATGGAGCTTCCAGTAGGGATTTTCGCACTTTGAAGCCAGCATAAGGCATGCATGAAGGCTTGGACGAAATACACGAGATGCCACTTCATTATTTTCGTCCAAGAGCAATTATAGGTGCTGCGTCACCTTAATATTGGGCTGGGCCCATGTAATTTCGAAATACCACATTATAGGCTGTTTTTAGAGTCCGTATGTGTGGGGAAACCGAGTTAGGGTTGTTTTCGGGCCCCACCTCCAAGGGGTCACGAAAATCCCCTCTGTTCCCCCATATATACAGCCCTTAGGGCGTCGTTTAGACTTGGGTTTTAATTAGATATAAGTTAGCCATAGCCGCAACTTCGAGCTCTTCGTTTGTGTCATCCGACCAGGCCAAGAGGTCATTGGAACCCCAACTTTCGTAATCATTCATCTTATATTCGCAATATCCAGATTGCAATTCTTAGTTCTTGCTTGTTCTTCGATTGCTTGCAGGAATTCGACCTTCGTGGTCAGGTTGATCGTGCATCCGCGGGATCAATAACCTCTCGGAGTTGGTTTAGCGATCGCTAAGGCGCAACGTCTTCGCACGTTCGTAGTCGGATCGTGAAAGTCGCCACCACCATAATCGATCTCCACCATCTCATCGAAACATCGGGACACCTTCGCCTTTATCACATGTGGCCCCTGCAATTGTTACTGCTTATTGCATTCTTAGAGTGACACCATGATGATACTGTTATGTGAGTCGGCATGGTAGTGATCATGTGGATGATGGTAGAAAAGTGTTGGTCAATCTACCCTAATACAAGGTGAATGATGAGAGGTTGTGTAGGAGTACACGGTGGGTTGTCTCGTTGAACACCGTCCTAAGTCCGAGTTCTTGTGTGGTGATCCAAGATGAAAAGTACAACCACACATTGGGCTCACTGACCCCTCTCAGCTTACTAACTCATCCCTTTCGATGTCCAGATGTCGCAATAGTTCGGAGTTCTGGTAGGTCTGTGGCCTGGATGCTAAGTGAGAGAACGGCTCATCCGAGACCGGCTTATGCACCACGCACACATCACTTGGGTCCACTTCGGTAAACCGGCAGGGTTCACGATAGTGGTAGCCAACCCAAGTAGGCGGCTTTCTCGGACTAGATCGGCTATGAGGTAACAGTTGTGGTGAGCATCCTCGCTGGCACCCCTTGAATGGTGTCGAGATCAAAGGCGGTAAATGATGATAATGTGTGTAGCGGTACACCCCTGCAGGGTTAACAAAACTATTCGAATAGCCGCGTCCGCGGTTATGGACTGCTTGGAAAGCTTAGCTTGATTATTAGACAACTTGAACTGGATACTTCTAAAACACACAAAGATAAGTGTGAGTGCTATGGCGTGCTTTCTCGTGGGGAAGTCGAGGAAGGCACCATAGTGGTGTAATTGGTTGGAGAAAGTAGTGGACTCGTGTATGCTTCTTACCTCAAAGTCTGGTACTCGTAGTTCAGGATTAGCTAAGTCAAATCTGGCACTTCTGCAAGTGAAATCCCACCTCCCTTTACCTTGATACATATGCATGAGTAGTATAGCTCCTATGTAAGTCTTGCTGAGTACGACTTTGTACTCACGTTTGCTTAATCTATGTTTTAGATGAAACCACTGACCCCGAAGGTGGCTTCTTCATCGAGCTGGACGACTAAAGATCAAGCTAGTCTAGTCCCAGTCAGACGACTGGTTCCCTCGTGGAGGGCTTGTGTTTAAATAAGGCTTCTTCAGCCCTTTGTTAAACTTGTCTGTACTCAGACATAATTTGCTTCCGCTTGTGTTGTAATGTTGGATCACATGTTTGTGATCTCTGTGTGCACTCTATAAGAGTTATCAATAAAAATGTATACTTTGTAGAGAATTCCAATGATACCTACTGTTCATACAAGGCATGTGTGCTGCGTGTATGTTTATAACATGCATGTCTTTGTATGGGTTTTCGAGACCTTAGTTTGATCTGGCTGGCGGTCTTTCATACACCAAGTGGCCCTTAGATGTGCGCAGCTTGGGGAATCGCGATGCGATTGTTCGAGACTCCGTCTCGTGCACACTTTGTGGTATGATCGAGCCCGCCCTAGACCCCGACGAAGTGATCGGGCTGGAGTAAGTCTATGTAAGAGTTATGAGATAGTCGATAGTATGGTTGAGGCGACTTGTCTTTGAATATGGGAGTTCACCACCCATATCATTAGACTTGTGTGCGGACGATGAGGACCCATCTCAGTTGATCATCCAGCCTGGATGGGATAACCCTCACGTACGATGCTTTCCGAGAACGTTCTGTGCTTGGCCTTGTCTGCTTAGACAAGTTGGTACGGTTCTCGGCTCTCCATATGCATATGTCTTAACTGGACTTGCATACGCTAACCCCGGGTCCCGATAGACTTGGTATCAGAGCAGGACTGACTGTATCAGAGCAGGACTAGTAGCCTTGGCCGAAGTCGAGTCTAGCCTTCTATAGTTATATAGTTACTCTGGGTATATAAGGGAACAACGTAAGGCTTCTTTTTTCTCCTTACCCCTTCGTTCAGAGTTCTGAGTCACCCTCATCTTATTCTACGGGAAGATAGGACTAGGCCCTCCTCTGTCTGATTAGAACATCTCGTTGTTTTCTTCCTTGTAGCCGTAGGAAAGTTGTGATCGGTTTGTTAGAGTGATTATGCTTCCTGATTTATTACATCGTATGTAAGTGTTGTTTCCATGTTGTAAGAAATTGTCTTTTTCTTGCAATTACAGCCGTTATGATGTCCGAGTCATTCCAGGTTTATCTCATAATCTGATGCATTTGCAAACTCCTTCTTTCTGTTTCAGATGGCAGATCTTCCCCCTCGGCAGATTGTTCGTTTGACCAGGTGCCTCGGTGTGCGTGGCCATCCCGCCACGTTGATCGAGATGATGTCCTATGTGGGATATCGATGGTATCCTGAGTACACCGTTGAGGAGCAGTTCCTTGACTTCAACCAGACCCAGTTCCACTGCATTGTCAGAATCTACCCGCACCACGTTGGAGTCACTCAGCCTATCCACTTTGGACATGGCATTGGCATGACCGAGAACATGGCTGTGCAGGATGGTGCATACTCATGTATTACCCTGCTGAGAGAGGAGCACACTATGCTGAGAGTTACCTCATTCCGCTATATCCCTGCTGCACTTCCAGGAGAAGAGGGATATTACACCGGACTCTACTCAGATCACTCTGCAGAAGATCCAGCACTTCAGATGACTGCTAGGTTTGCTAGTGATCGAGATCGTGATGCACGCGCTCTCTGTTTTGAGCTTCACGCCACTCGTGTTCGTCTGTATCGAGCACTGACCCTTTTGGAACCCTTCGTGAGCATTGGATCAATTGAGTATGATGCTATCTACCCTGTGAGGACTCAGATGCCTTCTCGAGTTGCTTGGCCCGAGATTGGAGGCATTTTTCCACCCCGTGGTCCTGTGCTTCCACCCTACGCTGGACCTAGGCCCCATCCTTGCCCAAATGGATATCAGGGTCCACAGGCCTCTGTGTTTTCCGATGGTCACCTTCAGCTACAGGGATACGCGGGTAACTTTTACGAGGACTACTATGGAGATGGAGATGAGTGAGACCGCCTGTGGTCTTACTTAGTGAGGATGTAGTAGTATCTTAGTATATTGTACGCAAGGTGTCTAAGTTCTAGAGGCTTAGATAAATAATGTATAGGAAGTCAGAGTGCCTCTGAAGGATGTATCATCTTCATCACGTTTGTATTAGCTTGGTGCTTGTACTAAAACGATGTATGGTTTGTATGACAGCTTGTGAATATATGGCTTGTATGCTTTTATCACCATGTTGTCAAGATGATTACTTCCTTTGCTCTGTAATCCTTCTAGTACTTCAATACCTTGTTTAGACTCTCCCAATCAACTCAGTTTGACTTTGGTTTTCAACCTTCAGGATGTCTCAAGGAACCCGTGGCCAGCTTGGTCGTAACCAGGGTCGTGGGAATGACCAGGAGGAAGGCAACCTTCCACCCCCACCCACGATGGCTCAGGTTCTGATGGAGGTTGAGAGGAACCGCCGAGACTCTCACCATCTGCTGGAAGTCATTGCTCGCAACACCACTCAGCAGCGCAACGAGTTGGTGTCCCTGAACGACTTCATCCGACTTTATCCCCCGGTTTTCAGTTACTCCACCGAGCCCCTTGACGCCGATGACTGGCTTCGCAGCATCGAGAGGAAGCTCCAAGCAGGCCATGTTGCAAATGGCGACAAGGTCAGCTATGCCACCTATCACCTTGAAGGTGCAGCTAGCTCTTGGTGGGAGAACTTCCTGAATATGCGTCCCGTTGGACCGCCCGCATCTTGGGATGAATTCTGCACTTCCTTCCGTGAGCACCACATTCCCAAGGGTCTTATGGACCGCAAGCGTGAGGACTTCTGCAACCTCACCCAAGGCAGAAGGACTGTTGACGAGTTTAGTCATGAGTTCAACCGACTTGCTCGTTATGCTACCGAAGAAATCTCCACCGACGCAAAGAAGCAAGAGAGGTTCCGTCGTGGACTCAACTCTGGACTCCGTCGTGAGCTCAAGCTACATGACTTTTCCACATTCCCGGTCCTTGTCAACAAGGCCATCAAGGTAGAGGACATGAACACACCCAACGACTTTCGCAAACACCCTAGAGACGATGGATCATCCAGTTCAGGCTCCCAGAAGCGTAAGATCTGGATCCCCAATAGTATGTTCCGCCATAACAACCCACCGAGGCCATCCTATGTGGCGCCTCGTCCACCAACTCAGTTCCACCAAGCTCCACCAAACAACCCAGCTCCACACACTGTCTTTGGAGCCTGTTACAAATGTGGTCAGGCAGGCCATTATTCTCGTGAGTGTCCCCAGAAGCAGATCCAGAATCAGAATGCTCCACCCCGTGCCGGAAGCAACAACAATGGTCGTGGCAAGCCCCCCCCAGAAGGTCTACACCGCCAAACCCGCTCCTCCCGCCACTCGTGGACGTGTGAACTAGATTGCCGCCGAAGAGACTGACGACACCACTGACGTCATTCTTGGTACGCTCCCAGTCAATTATGTTCCTGAAAGTGCAATATATCGACCAGAGGGGGGGTGAATGGGAGATTTTCAATTTTACTACCAGATTTTGTTTTTCTTCAGGACTGAAGCAATCATGAAGGTGAAGAAGTAACCAAAATCATGAAGAAATAAAACTTTGCAGAATGTAATCATTAGGGCATCACATCATAATGCAACAGAAATAAATCAATTCAGATAAGCAGAAGTACTTCAGATGCATAGTATGAAGACAAATAGCAGAGGGAGAGCTGAAGCACAAGAAGTCAACATTGATACTGAAGACATAAAACTGAAGCTTAAGAGATTGAAGAGATGTCACCAGTAATTGAAGACGTTAGTTTGGTAGACCAGTTCAAGTTGTTGTGACAACTCTACGTCTGGTTGGAGAGGCTGAGATTCAACTCAGAAGACATAGTCTTCACCTTGTTCTCCTTGAACTAAAGTCCTCAGACTTCGTCCAATAACTCAGGTGAGTCTTCAAGGTAGACTCCCGAAACCTTTACAGACTCAGTCACTCCGGAAGTCACAATTGCATGTTGACTTCCTCAGACTGAAGACTTCTACACCGGCTGGAAGATCACAGTCTTCAAGAGTAAAAAGCTTCGGATCACTCGAACCGACTTCCTCAGAAATGCTCAACTACTCAGGCTGGTGGTTTTCCTCACAAAGGTTCTTCAGTTTCCTCAGAGGTGGGTTGCTCTCAGATGACAAGTGTCAGTTTTTTTTTCTCTCGGAGCCGCCGACCCACAAATGGGGCTGGGGGTGGCTATTTATAGCCGCGGAGCAACCCGATGTGAAAGGACATAAATGCCCATGCATGCAATTACTCTCATGCCCTCGGAAATGACCGTTGCTAGACAAGTTCCAGCCTCTCACCACGCAACACGTGGCACGGTCAAAGTATTCTCTCTCCAGACTCCTCAACCGAAGTTAGTTACCTCAGTGTCCTGAAGAACAACGTCTCAGACACATGAGGACTGAACTTCTACTGAAGGAGATCTCACACTCTTCAGGAGAACTGCACTCGCAGTCTCCAGACTCCTCAACCGAAGACAGATTCCTCAGTGTCCTGAAGAACAACGTCTCAGACGCCTGAGGAACTGAACTTCTACTGCAGGAGATTTCTCTCTCTTCAGGAGAACTGCACTCGCAGTCTCCAGACTCCTCAACCGAAGACAGATTCCTCAGTGTCCTGAAGAACAACGTCTCAGACACCTGAGGAACTGAACTTCTACTGCAGGAGATTTCCTCAGGGTTTTTCTTCAGGATTCCTAACTGAGCACTTCCTCAGACCTTCGGAACTCGTTTTCTTCAACCCCTCCAACAGTGCGGTGTTTTCCTATGACTCAAGAAGTATAAAAAGTCTTAGCGAAGACTACGCTTCAACTTCGTCTTCAGCGCGAACTTCCTCAGGATCGTCTTTGGCTTCAGCTTCAACCGAACGCTTCAGGATCCTACTTCCTCAGGATTTCGCGCAACTTCATTCTTCAGGAAACACTCCGATTTCTCCAATGTTCCTCAACATTTTGGGGGGTCGACCACTACTAGGGAATAGCCTTATAGTGGCGCACTGTTTTTGAGTTTAGTGGCGCATTAGGGATGCGCCACTAACTACAAGCCACTAATAAGGCCTTAGAGGTGGCGCATTTCAGATGCGCCACCCCTAAGAATCTTATGTGTGGCGCATTTCGAAATGCGCCACCTATAAGCCCAAATGCGCCACCCATAAGAGTCTTAGGGGTGGCGCATTCTGAGAATGCGCCACTATTAAATTTTGAATTTTGAATCTGGATCTGGATCTGGATCTGGAAAACAAATTTTTTTATTTTTTTTATTTTTTATTTTTTCTTAATCTCAGGTTAGTATGCTTAATGCCCGATCACTATGCTTAATCTCAGGTCAAACTAACCTCCATGGTCAAACTTCCCCGAGGGTCACCCATCCTAGCACTACTCCAGCACAAGCACGCTTAACTTCTCGGTTCTATTCAACTCTCACTCCAGCTCACCTACCAGGCACTTGTTGATATATCTAACATATAAACCCTATTAAACCATGTTGATGTCTAGGACCTTGTTAATGTTCATGGGTGTGCTAAAATTTTCAACATTTTTTTAAACTTTCTTGATGGGACCATTAGCATATTTTGAACTTTGAATTTTTTTTGATTTTTTTTTAAAAAAATTAAATTTTTAATTTTTTTAAAATTTTTTAATGTTACTATCGAATTTTTTTTAAAGTTACTATCGAAATTTTTCAACTTTTTCAACTTTTAAAAAAAATTGTTAGTAGTGGCGCCTTTCATAGAAAATGCGCCACTACTAAGTTCAAAATTTTTTTCAATTTTTTCTCTTTTTTTGGGCCTCTAGATCTTCAAACGCCCGTAACTTTTTTTCTGTTAGGTTTTTGAGGATTCTAAAAATGTTCAACGGGTTACACCCAGTTGAATTTGGATATAACTTTTCAAGTAGATGATTTTTTACGTAATTCTCGGGAGATTTTGCAAAAAAAGTCGAAATTCATATTTGTAAATTTTCCTTACAACTAGACCACATATCATTTGGAAAACTGATTTTCTTTTATTTTTTTGACATTTCTATCATTTTCTTTTATTTTTTTTCAAATTGAAAAGGCGGTCCACAGGTGGGGGTGCATATGGGAATTTTCCCGCCCAGTTTTTTCTTATTAGTGGCGCATATGGGAAATGCTCCACCCCAAAGAGCTTATGGGTGGCGCATTCTGGATGCGCCAGTAATAATTCCTTAGGGGTGGCGCATTTCCAGAATGCGCCACCCCTAAGCTCTTAGGGGTGGCGCATTTCCAAAATGCGCCACATATAAGGTTCTTAGGGGTGGCGCATTTCTTCAAATGCGCCACGTATAAGGGGATCCAGGGCTGGCCCACTCTTAGGGGTGGCGTATTCTGGAAAATGCGCCACCTATAAGGGCTTATAGGTGGCGCATTTTTTACCAGTGCGCCACCCCTTACAACATACTGGCGCATTACATATAAAATGCGGCACTAATAAGCTTTCCATGTATAGCTATTTCCCTAGTAGTGGACATTGGTGGTTAAACACCTCATCCGGGACCGTTCTCCTGTGTATACTCACAAACACATCAGTCCCTTAACCGTTTTGTCATCAAACTCCAAAACCTCAAGGGGAGGGGCACTTGATGCACTTACAATCTCCCCCTTTTTGGTGATTTGATGACAATCAGGTTAAGCTTCAAGGGGAATAAAATTATGAGTTTGAAGAATAAAAACTTTGAAGAACATTTTTATCATTAAGCTGGATATAATGAAGCTCCCCCTGAGGATATGCATATAAGTTGAAGAATGTTTAATATCTAAAGAATTTTGAGGTATATGAGGAGCTCCCCCTATATCCAGGCATTTTTGTATCAGTGCATGTTATGAAGTGATTGAGGATTAAACAACGCACTGATAGAGATGTTTGCAGAGATAATCACATGCATATATGATAAGCGTGAGGAAATAGCATGAGTTAACAGAGGAAAAGTATCAGGCAAACACCAAAATATCAGTTTACAACTCATTACAAAAATATCTGAAGAACGAGAGTTGTAACTGAAGAACCCCATAACTAAGACCCGCTTGAAGACTAACAGATTTCTCCCCCTTTGTTATAAAATGAACAAAAAGGGAAAAATTGAAGCTAACGCCCCTTTGAAGTTGCTTCAAGGCTGAGGTGAGTCACGCCTGAAGCAATCCGTTGCAGTGTGAGGACAGCCAGCAGTGTCTTCAGCTTCTTCAGCAGTCATCTCCTGGTTTGAAGAATAAGAATCCATTGCCGGAGGAGGAGTTGTGCAGCGTCTGAATTGCCTTGGGGGTCTGATTGCTGGAATCGGAGGCTGTTGAAGTTCCAACTTGGCAAGGTCTTCAGGGGTGATGACTTCGCTCATCAGGGCATCAATATGTTGATATGTATGATGAGCATACTGATGCACTTTCTTCACAGAAGAATGCGTGTGAGCCATATAGCTGAGAATCTCAGAAAACTGACGCTTTACCATGTCATGATTTCTATCAACTTTCTGATGAAGACTAATCAGAAGCTCTCGATCAGTCATCACTCGAGCCTGAGTTGTATCCTCAGTTGAGGCATGAGTTCTTGTTTCATCAGTTGTGCGAGACTGAGGATGACGAATATTTCCACCGAGGGAATTGGTCGGGAGAACTTCTTCATAGAAGATGCCTTTGCCTTTGTCATTTGTGGCAATTGTATGCTGAAGCACTTCGACAGGCGGCATATAGGTCCTGTGATTCGGGTGATCAGGTTGATACTCAATTTTTGTTACGGCTCGGATGAGCTTCATGATCCATGGCGCGTATGGCTTCAGGATGTGTGGGTTCTGTGCAGCATCAACAAGAGTTTTGAAGAAGAAGTCAGGAATGTTGATCGGCCCAGACATGCAGAGGTTGTGAAGTATGTTCTTCATGACGCCAACTACTTCTTCACCTGAGGATTCATAGCCTTTAATGGGGCAGAAGGTTTTCGCCAGAATCCGATACAATGTACTCGGCAGATACTGAAGCTCAAAGACTGGAAACTTTGTGCGAGCTGGGGCTTCAGGGGCCAGAGGCGTCATGAGCATGTTCATCAAGTCATCTCGAAGAATTTGAGACCCATAGGAGGAGGCCGCAGGGGAAGTGCACTGAGGCAACTCAAGTATATCAATTGCTTCAGGAACAGTGATGGTGTAGTGATGATGCTCAGTCATCCATTCGAGGACCCAGGTGTTGATATCCAGAGGATTTCCTGAAACATACAATGTGGCATAGAACTGAAGCCCAAGCTCTTCATTCCAGTGTATGCATTCAGAGCAGAATTGAAACAGCTGGGCATGATGTAGATCCTGAAGCACATTGTTGAAGCAAGGAAGTGCTTCCATATCCATCAGAGGAATATGCTTGTGTGGAAATAGTTTGTTTTGCTTATATAGCACTGAAGCATAGTAATTCTTCTGAGTGGCAGTCCAGAACCTCAGCAGCTTTCGAGGTGGAGCAGAGTGATACGGATTTTGAATCCCCTCTTGAAAGAAACTCATGGCATTGAAGAAATCAGTAGCATCAAAGCTTGGAGTGTCATCAGCTTCAAGGTCACGGAAGAATGGTTGCTTCTTTTTTGGACACAAGGACCGAGCTTGAATTGGGCCTTGAGGTGGTGAAGGCGCTTGAGGCACTTCAATCTGAACAGAGGCTTGAGGCTGAGGTGGAGGTGCAGCAGATGCTTCAGGCTCCTTGGGGTCCTTGGGAAGCCGAGGTGATGTGGCCTGTTTGTCTTCAGAGCCATCCTTTGAGGTGTCAGCATTTGCGTTGGTACTGTTTTCTGCTTCCGGAGGAGCATTGGTGCTGTGCTCAGCTTCAGCTTCAGCGGCGGGTTGGACAGACTTGGGAGCAGCAGCATGAGTATCAGTGGTAGTATTTGTTGCAGCATCAGTATCAGCAGTAGTGTGGGCTGCAGCATCAGTATCAGCAGCAGAGTGTGTTGGAGCACTGGAGGCTTCGGGGTCATCTGCATCAGACGCTGAGGATGATGTACCAACAGAGGCTTCAGACTGCAGAGAGGTGTCAGGAAGCACCTCGGTTACTGTATCAGAGTGAGGCTCAGGGGAGAAGACGGTGTGAGTGGGTGAGTTGGTCAGCCCAATGTCTTCATCATGAACACGAGGAGTTCCATGATCCATGATGTCGATTTCCATGTCTTCAACTTCAGTGATAACTGGTGGCGGTGGGGACGGTGGAGTGGGAACAATGGGTGTTGCAGCAGGTGGTGGTGTGAAGACGATTAAGCTGCGCTGAGGATTCTGTGGTGGAGTTGATGCAGCAGTAACCAGTATGGTGGTTTCAGCGACTTGTTTTGATGGAGGAGCTGAGGACAGAGGAGTAGCGTCAATTGGTTCATCCACAGTACGCTTTTTCGAAGTGGGTGGAGTTGAGGGTTGAGTTTCAGCCGTGCGCTTGAGGCGTTTGGCAGAAGCATACGTGGGTGCTGAAGAAGCAGGCTGGCGAAGTTTCATCAACTTGGCCATCAGATGTGAGATCCGTTCCTTGGATTTGCCAATATATGTCCGGTTGGCAGCGAACTCAATGTTGAGACGTTGAACTTCACATTGATGCTCAACAAACTCCTGAGGAGTAACTTCAGTGATGGTTTTCTTTTTGAAGTCACTGAGGACTTTCTTTAGTTTGGCCTTCAGCTGTTTCTGAAGATCTCGTTCATGAATCTCATTTATGAGGAATTGTTGAACATAGAATTTGATGTCTTTCGGGATGTCCAAATCATCAAGCGGAGTGTCAGGCTTAACAGACCAGATATCAATGTATTCCAAGATCTTCTTGGGATCAAGGAGAAGCGGGATTTCTGACCCCGTTGCTTCAGCTTTGCGTCGGGCTGCAGCACGCACGTATGCAATCTTATCAGCTTCAGTGGCGACGAAGCCGGCCAGATCCTCAAATTCATCTTCATCATCATAAGATTGAGGAGTATGATGGATGGCGCCACACATAGCAGTTTTCTTTGGTGAAGGGCGAGGGCCCCGTTGAAGAACTGTTTTGGTCTTCAGCTGATGCTGAGGCATTGTGGTTGAGGCCTCAGGAGCACCAGATTCATCAGTGCGTATTCTTGAAGAGGGGGCAGCACCATCTGTTCGTTGACATGAGGAACCAACAACTTGAGGCTGAGTTGAGGTTTTCGAGAAAGGATTCATGCCCGGAGCCTTTTTGCGGTGCTGAGGCGGAGGTTGTTGTCTGGGTTGAGACTGACCTTGAGGCGGAATTTGTATTGAAGCAGTCATATCACGGACCAGATTCTTGACCCGGCTGCGAGTGCGTTTGAGGTATAGCTCATATGCCGCTGGAAAGTCTTCAGGAGTGCGCAGTGTGGTTGGATCAGGAACGACTCCAGGAGCTGGTGGAGGTCGAGTCTTGATACCCAAGGTCTTCAGTGGCGGATTGACGGCAAACATTTCCTCATGTTGACGATTCAGCCATTGGTAGGCCAGCCAACGCTTGGCCCATTCCCTCGTGATCTTCTGAACCCGTTTCCTACGTGCATCACTGGTTTCTTGTTCGGGAGTCTTCAGCTTTTCATATAGCTGAGGGGGCAAGTCTTTTGCGGTATCAGTATGCTTGCGCCGAGGAGGCATTTTCTTCAGCTGAGGAGACTGAGGAATTGTACGTTCGAGCTGAGCTGCAAATGAAGTGAGACTATGAGAACCATACGATTCCTCAGCAGACATGTACCTGTGACAGAATTAAGTTGCGAGGGAAGTGGGGTACGGTTATATGCGTTCATGAGGAATAGGCTGAAGAAAACAAAGGAATGAGGCATAGGTACAGGTCTCAGAAGGCTAGCAGTACAGTTGAGGATGAACTGGCTTGAGGACACAACAGTACTGAGGAATAATATGCTGAGGAATAAGCCACTTAGGAATAAGCATACCAGACTGAGGCGAATGCTGAGGAACAATGAGTCTTCGTCCCCGGCGACGGCGAACTCCGGCTACGTTAGCGCTCGATCTTGAGGAGCTCAAGAGCGGCGGCGCGAGAGTGAGAGAAGTGTTGGGGGGTAAATGACAGAAGGAGGGGGTAGAGGGCTATTTATAGAGGGGTAAAAACTGAGGGGTTGCGAAATTAGTGGACGAGATAGCCCCTGATTGTTGGGATCCTCAGTGGATATCATGATGGTGGATAATTACGGCGTGCGGTAAAATCGCAACAAATTGAAGACAGTTGTAACAGAAAATCCGTGATTTGAGGATCTTGAGGAATATATAATTTCCGGATGAACGCATATGAGATAGACAGATTAGATAAGTGAGCACAGAGGGATGGGTCCGATCACGTTCACCTAGTTGAAGAAGCAAAAAAAAACTGAAGATCAATAACTATAGGTGAACGCTGTTGAGGACAAACACAATAATCATCAGTAATGAAGACTTAGAATCCTGAGGAATATCAATAACATCAAATCCTGAGGAAGTTGAGGAACACCAAATCCTGAGGTGTTTGGGCGGTGGCGCTACCCACCTTATAGGGAATGAGACACCTGATACCATACAATTTTCGTATGGATCTTGAGTCAATTCCAGGTTAATTTCTTCACACTTAGCAAGGTAGTTCCTCATGAGTTGAGGAGTACGACGTATCATGTGTTGTGCATCAGGATTCTTCAATATTGTTTAAGCGTTAGGATGTGTGTCCATTCACTGGACGTTTGAGGAATCTAAGATATTTAGCTCACATCTCAGAGTTCTAAATCGCTTCTCATCCAAAGGCTTAGTGAATATATCAGCAAGTTGATCTTCAGTCTTCACGTCGCTGATGACGATATCTTCCTTCAAGACATGATCCCGAAGAAAGTGATACCGTATCTCAATATGCTTCGTCCTTGAGTGTTGTACCGGATTCTGAGAGATCTTGATGGCGCTCTCATTGTCACATAGTAGTGGTACTTTCTTCAGGTTGATGCCGTAGTCCTTCAGGGTTTGCTTCATCCAAAGAAGCTGTGAGCAGCTTGCACCAGCAGCAATGTATTCAGCTTCAGCGGTGGAGAGGGAGACGCAGTTCTGCTTCTTCGATGACCAGCACACAAGAGAACGTCCGAGGAAATGACATGTTCCAGAGGTAGACTTCCGATCCACTCGATCCCCAGCATAACCTGAGTCTGAGTACCCGACGAGATCCAGCTGTGTGCCTTTTGGATACCATAAGCCTAGCGACGGGGTGTGACCAAATATCGAAGAATTCATTTCACCGCTTGGTGATGCGATTCCTTTGGTGCCGCTTGGAATCGGGCACACATGCAAACGCTCAACATTATATCAGGCCTGGATGCACATAGATATAGCTGAGAACCTATCATGGAGCAGTATACCTTTTGATCGTAGTCCTTGCCATTTTCATCGGGGCCAAGTTGTCCGTTTGTAGGCATCGGTGTCTTGATGCCCTTGCAGTCTTGCATTCCGAATTTCCTCAGGCACTCCTTGAGATACTTCTCCTGAGAGATGAAGATGCCATTGCGTTGTTGACGAATTTGGAGTCCTAAGAAGAACTTCAGCTCGCCCATCATCGACATCTGATACTGTTCACTCATCAAGAATGCAAATTCTTCACTATATTTCTTGTTAATGCATCCAAATATTATGTCATCAACATAAATTTGACATATGAATAATGCATCATCATATCGTTTTGTGAAAAGATTTGGGTCGAGGGAACCAGATTTGAAGCCCTTGCTGATGAGGACGTCCCTTAGTGTGTCATATCAAGCCCGAGGGGCTTGCTTCAGTCCATAGAGGGCTTTCTTCAATCTGTACACCATATCAGGCTTCTTGGCGTCTTCAAAACCTGGAGGTTGAGCAACATATACTTCTTCCTCGATATTGCCATTGAGGAAGGCACTTTTCACATCCATTTGATATAACTTGATATTATGATGATTAGCGAATGCAAGCATAATGCGAATGGACTCAATTCTAGCTACAGGAGCGAAGGTTTCACCGAAGTCGATCCCCTCAACTTGAGTATATCCTTGAGCTACGAGACGTGCTTTGTTTCTGATGACTTGTCCATCTTCATCAGGTTTGTTGTGGTAGATCCACTTCGTGCCGATGACATTGTGAACTCGAGGATCAGGACGTTTGACTAGTTCCCAAACATCATTCAGTTTAAACTGAAGAAGTTCGTCTTGCATTGCCTGAATCCATTCCGCCTCTCGGAATGCCTCGGTGACTTTGGTGGGCTCTGAAATTGATACAAACAAGAAATGCCCACAAAAGTTAGCTATGCGATTAGTTCTTGCACGAGTGAGAGGACCTGGTAGGTTGATTTGTTCTTTAGGTGGTGCTTCACCTAAATCATGTGGCAGGTGCTCTCTTTGGGAGCCATCAGACTCATCAAAACGCACGTCTACAGTTTCAACAATTTTATAATGACTGATGTTGAAGACTCTGTAGGTGTGCGAGTTGATACCATAACCAAGCATGAAACCCTCACATGCTTTGGGTGCAAATTTGGACTCGTGATGAGGATCACGTATCCAGCAAGGTGCACCGAATACTTTGAAGTAACTTACATTGGGTTTCTTACTGACCATTAACTCGTATGAAGTTTTATTGAAGAACTTATGAAGATACACTCGATTGACGATGTGGCATGCAGTGTTGATTGCTTCAGCCCACCACTTGAGTGGAGTATTGTACTCAGCCAGCATCGTGCGAGCCATCTCGATGAGGGTTCGATTCTTTCTCTCAGCAACACCATTTTGCTGAGGAGTGTATGGCGCTGAGAATTCATGAGTAATTCCCAAGTAATCGAGGAATTCTTCCACACCGAAGTTCTTGAACTCAGTGCCGTTGTTGCTTCGAATGTGCTTGATCTTCAGGTTGTAGTTGTTCATGACACGTTGAGCGAAGCACTTGAGGATTGCTGGAGTTGCTGACTTATAGAGAAGAAAATGCACCCAAGTGTATCGTGAGAAGTCATCAACAATAACGAGACCATACATATTACCTCCAAAGCTCGAATACTTTGGAGGACCAAATAGATCCATGTGAAGCAATTCCAGTGGTCTCGTAGTGGTCATGATGGTCTTCGCTGGGTGGTTGGCCTTGGTCATCTTTCCATCTTCGCAGGCACCACAGAGCCGGTCCTTTGAGAATATTATTTCCTCAATCCCGAGGACATGTTTCTTCAGTACCAGCTTCTGAAGATTTCTCATTCCAGCATGGCCGAGTCTTCGATGCCATAGCCAACACTCTGAGGCTCGTGCCATGAGACATGTAGCAACCTGAGGTCCTTCAGAGAAATCTACAATATACAGGTCACCTTTCCTAATCCCACTGAAGAGCGTGGATTTATCGCTAACCATGAAGACAATACAGCCATGTTTTCCGAAGAGAACAGCGAGATCAAGATCACACAGCATAGATACAGACATCAAGTTGTATCCAAGAGATTCAACAAGCATGACCTTATCAATGTGTTGGTCTCGTGAGATGGCCACTCTGCCGAGACCCAATACCTTACTTTTACCTTTATGAGCGAAGGTGATTGTTTTCTTTGAAGAAGGACTCAGTGATGATTCCATAAGAAGACTTCTGTCACCAGTCATGTGATTTGTGCATCCACTATCCATCACCCATTCAGTCTTTCCCTGCAAATGAATTAGTATCTCATACAACAAGTTATGAGCCAGTCTCAGTTTGAGGAGTTTAAGATTCATCAGAATTTATTCCTCAGGATGTTCCTCAGGATTGATTCTATGAAATCAAGCAATATAATTATCCTCCAACTGACTCATTTGTTACTGTCCTGGGCATATGATCTGCAGAAATTGTAATTGCCTCAGGACATGTCCCTGCAAGGATGATTAGTTCTTAACCACCCACATCTTTATGGGTGGTCTTGAGGCACATGAGGATTGATGAGGATAATGAGACTTAATGGGGTGTGAGGTGGCAGCATCAGGATAAACAAATGAATAAGCATTCTTATGAGGAGCTTCCTTGTGAACAAAATGGTTAGCAAATACATGATTATAATCATTTCCTTTTGAGGTATCGTCCTCAGATGATATCCTCAGCTCATTTGCATCTGCATTCACAGGAAGGTTAGTGATGAGATCCTTTGGCACCCAGATCTTCTTGACTGGAGGACCGTTCCTGCAGTTAGTTCCAATGTATCTGGCAAATACCTCACCATTACCATTCTTAAACAGTTTATAGTTTGAGTCAAATGACTCAATCATCACATCTAAAGAAACAACATCATAACCAGATAAGGTATAGGGGTCAGGAGGAGGCATCATTGCCCGAACCCAGATGTTCTCAGGATATTGTTCAGGTTTCCAGTAACACCCATCAGGGTTGAGTCTCCGAGTGAATGCGATGCCTTCTTTCCTCGGGTTTCTGTTGAGGATATGTTTCTTGAGGATGTCACAGAGAGTCTGATGTCCTTTCAGACTCTTGAACATGCCTGTTTCCAGTAGACTGTTCAACCTAGCATTTTCTTCAGCAATGTCTATGGTATCCTCAGATGAGGGGTTAGATACCACAGAAGTAATAGAGATAACAGAGTCTGAAGACATTCAGGAACTAGACACAGAGATGATTTGATCATTTTCAATGCATTTTAAACAGGGAGGATTGAATCCTTCTTGTGGCATGATAAGCTGTCGGGAGAGGAGTGACTCATTTTCTTTCCTCAGATCGTCATGAGACCTCCTTACACGTTCAAGTTCTTGTTTCTTCATGAGAAACTCATGAGACAGCTGTTCATGATCGGTAAGGAGTGCCTCATGCCGATTGAACAAGTCATCAAAATTTGACTGAAGAATTTTTGACTCATCAGTCAACTTTTGAGTCTTCGTCATTTCCTCAACCAACATATCATCACTTTTGTTTAATGAGATCTGAGTCTTTTCAAGTGCACGTTGTTGCTTAGATGCAAGTTTAGCAAGTTTAGCATAGTTTTCATCAGGTTTTTCATCAGAGGGTTCATCTGATGATGAGTAAGAAGATACCTAGGAGGACTTGGCCATGAAGCAGAAGGAAGGAATTGTGTCTTCAGCTTCATCATCAGCATGTGATGGACTAGATTCCTCAGTGTTGAAGATTGACTTTGATACAAGTGTCGTGGAAAGAGCCAAACCAGCCACACCCTCAGATTCTTCAGATTCTTCTTCCTCAGCATCAGGGTTGGAACCAGATTCTTCCGAGTCCAATTCTTTCCCGAGATAAGCGCGAGCCTTACGGGAACTACTATTCCTGTATCCAGAAGACTTTGAGGATCTTGAGGATTTCTTCTTTGTCTTTTCATCAGAACTTTCATCTTTCCCTTTCTTCTTCTTCTTCAGTTTAGCTTCTTTTTCCCATAGAGGACCATCAGCGATGTAATGCCCAGGTTTCTTGCACTTGTGGCAAACTCTCTTTCTAGCTTCGACATAATCATCATCTTTGCTTTTTCTTGAGGACGACCTTGAGGAATTTCCGAAGCGATTCTTCTTCGTGAACCTTTGAAACTTTCTGGTAAGGAGAGCAAGTTCACGACTGAGAGTCTCAGGATTATCAGTATCAACCTCAGACTCTTCATCAGAGGACACTCTACGTGCTCTAGCTTTTAGCGCGCGGACCTTTGGCGTGGAGCTGTATAAGTCTCGTTTTTCAGAGAGCTTCAGTTCATGAGCATTGAGGTGCTCGAGAATGTCAGCTGGATCCAGAGTATTGAAGTCAGGCCTTTCTTGAATCATCAGTGAAAGGAACTCAAATGAGTCATCCAGTGACCTCAGCAGTTTCTTCACAACTTCGTGATCTGTGATATCAACAGCACCAAGAGCTTGAAGTTCATTGGATATGTCAGTGAGTCTGTCAAAGTTTTGTTGTACGTGCTCATTATCTAGCCTCTTGAACCGATTGAATAGACTGCGGAGTGTATCAACTCGTGAGTCTCGTTGTGCTGAGACTCCTTCATTAACTTTAGACAGTCTTGTCCATATCTTCTTTGCAGTATCCAGACCACATATACGGTTGAACTGAGCCTTATTGAGATGACCACCAATGATGTTTCGAGCTTTTGCATCAAGCTGCCAGTTTTTCTTGAGAACTTCAGGAGCAGTCATCAGATTTGCTTCAGGGATGCCTTGATCAACAATGTCCCACAGATCCTTGTCAATGGCTTCAAGATGCATCCTCATCTTGTTCTTCCAGTATGGGTTATCTGTTCCGTCGAAGATGGGGCAGTTTGAGGCAACGCTCATTGTACCTGAGGTCGACATAACTAAAACTCCAGGTGGTTAAACCGAATCACACAGAACAAGGGAGTACCTTGCTCTGATACCAATTAAAAGTGCAATATATCGACCAGAGAGGGGGTGAATGGGAGATTTTCAATTTTACTACCAGATTTTGTTTTTCTTCAGGACTGAAGCAATCATGAAGCTGAAGAAGTATCCAAAATCATAAAGAAATAAAACTTTGCAGAATGTAATCATTAGGGCAGCACATCATAATGCAACAGAAATAAATCAATTCAGATAAGCAGAAGTACTTCAGATGCATAGTATGAAGACAAATAGCAGAGGGAGAGCTGAAGCACAATAAGTCAACATTGATACTGAAGACATAAAACTGAAGCTTAAGAGATTGAAGAGATGTCACCAGTAATTGAAGACATTGGTTTGGTAGACCAGTTCAAGTTTCTGTGACAACTCTACGTCTGGTTGGAGAGGCTGAGATTCAACTCAGAAGACATAGTCTTCACCTTGTTCTCCTTGACCTAAAGTCCTCAGACTTCGTCCAATAACTCAGGTGAGTCTTCAAGGTAGACTCCCGAAACCTTTACAGACTCAGTCACTCCGGAAGTCACAATTGCATCTTGACTTCCTCAGACTGAAGACTTCTACACCGGCTGGAAGATCACAGTCTTCAAGAGTAAAAAGCTTCGGATCACTCGAACCGACTTCCTCAGAAATGCTCAACTACTCAGGCTGCTGATTTTCCTCACAAAGGTTCTTCAGTTTCCTCAGAGGTGGGTTGCTCTCAGATGACAAGTGTCAGTTGTTTTTTCTCTCGGAGCCGCCGACCCACAAATGGGGCTGGGGGTGGCTATTTATAGCCGCGGAGCAACCCGAGGCGAAAGGACATAAATTCCCAGGCATGCAATTACTCTCATGCCCTCGGAAATGACCGTTCCTAGACAATTTCCAGCCTCTCACCACGCAACACATGGCACGGTCAAAGTATTCTCTCTCCATACTCCTCAACCGAAGTTAGTTACCTCAGTGTCCTGAAGAACAACGTCTCAGACACATGAGGACTGAACTTCTACTGCAGGAGATCTCACACTCTTCAGGAGAACTGCACTAGCAGTCTCCAGACTCCTCAACCGAAGACAGATTCCTCAGTGTCCTGAAGAACAACGTCTCAGACGCCTGAGGAACTGAACTTCTACTGTAGGAGATTTCTCTCTCTTCAGGAGAACTGCACTCGCAGTCTCCAGACTCCTCAACCGAAGACAGATTCCTCAGTGTCCTGAAGAACAACGTCTCAGACACCTGAGGAACTGAACTTCTACTGCAGGAGATTTCCTCAGGGTTTTTCTTCAGGATTCCTAACTGAGCACTTCCTCAGACCTTCGGAACTCGTTTTCTTCAACCCCTTCAACAGTGGGGTGTTTTCCTATGACTCAAGAAGTATAAAAAGTCTTAGCGAAGACTACGCTTCAACTTCGTCTTCAGCGCGAACTTCCTCAGGATCGTCTTCAGCTTCAGCTTCAACCGAACGCTTCAGGATCCTACTTCCGCAGGATTTCACAACTTCATTCTTCAGGAAACACACCGATTTCTCCAATGTTCCTCAACATTTTGGGGGGTCGACATTGGTGGTTAAACACCTCATCCGGGACTGTTCTCCTGTGTATACTCACAAACACATCAGTCCCTTAACAGTTTTGTCATCAAACTCCAAAACCTCAAGGGGAGGGCACTTGATGCACTTACAGTTCCTACTTCCGTTCTTTTCGACCCAGGAGCATCTCATTCATTCATGTCGGAAAGTTATGCACTTCGTCATGAGTTATCCTTTGTTGAATTGTCCACCCCAATGATTATTCAAACTCTAGGGTCAAGATGGCAAACTAATAGAGTAATCCATGGAAATCAAATTGCAATTGAGGGTTTAGTATTCCTTGCTTCACTCATAGCCCTCAAGTCTTCAGATATTGATGTCATCCTTGCCATAGATTGGCTATCAAGATAGAATGCCTACCTGGATTGCAAAGGAAAATCCGTGAAACTCACCCACCCTTCAGGCAAAACCGTCAACTATACCTCACCCAGAACAAGGACCCAAGTGCATTCTTTGACTGTACTTCCCCTTCCCGAACTTGAAGATATTCCGGTGGTTCGTGACTTCCCGGATGTCTTTCCTAAAGAGCTGCCGGGAATGCCACCTGACAGATGTGTAGAGTTTATAGTGGATCTTGTCCCAGGAACCGCACCAATTTCTACACGCCCATACAAAATGGCCCCACGTGAGTTAGCTGAGCTTATAACCAAACTGGAAGCTTTGTTGGAAAAAGGCTTCATCCGCCCTAGCTCATCGCCATGGGGTTGCCCTATTCTGTTCGTAATGAAAAAAGATGGAACAGAAAGGATGTGCGTAGACTATCGCCCGCTAAATTTAGCGACGATAAAGAACAAGTACCCACTTCCCAGGATCAATGATCTTTATGATCAACTTGCAGGATCCTCTGTCTTCTCCAAGATGGATTTGAGATTAGGGTATCATCAAATCAAAATCCGAAACGAGGACATTCCCAAAACGGCTTTTACTACTCGTTATGGTCTTTACGAGTACACCGTCATGTCCTTTGGTTTAACCAATGCCCCGCCACTTTCTCACGCATGATGAATTCGATCTTCATGGAGTACTTAGATAAATTTGTTGTGGTTTATCTCGATGATATTCTCATCTACTCGAAGAAAGAAGAAGAACATGCCGAACACCTAAGGCTGGTATTGATGAAACTTAGAGAGCATCGCTTGTATGCTAAATTCTCCAAGTGTGAATTTTGGCTACCAGAAGTGACCTACTTAGGCCACGTGATTTCTGCAAAAGGCATTGCTGTGAATCCCGAGAGAGTTCAGGCCGTCCTTGACTGGACTCCACCTAAATCGGTTAAGCAAGTTAGGAGTTTTCTTGGCCTAGCCAGCTATTGCCGTCGCTTCGTCGAGAACTTTTCTAAAGTTGCAAAGCCTCTAACTGAAATCCTCAAGAAAGATAAGAAATTCCTATGGACTCCCAAGTGCGAGGAAAGCTTTCAAGAGCTAAAAGGAAGGTTGACTTCTGCACCCGTACTTGCACCTCCAGACACTAAAAAGGATTTCGAGATCTATTGTGACGCATCACGGCAAGGGTTAGGATGCATACTTCTGCAAGATCGACATGTGGTAGCTTATGCTTCACGCCAGTTGCGGCCACATGAAGAGAACTATCCTACCCATGACCTTGAACTCGCTGCCGTAGTTCATGCCCTAACAACTTGGCGACATTACCTCCTTGGTAATCGTTGTGAAATCTATTCCGACCACCAAAGCCTCAAATACATTTTCACCCAGCCAGATCTTAATATCAGGCAAAGACGCTGGATTGAGTTGATAAAAGATTACGACGTAGGAATTTCTTACACCCCAGGCAAAGCCAATGTCATGGCTGATGCACTAAGTCGTAAGTCGTATTGTAACAACCTCATGTTGCAACAGTATCAACCACTTCTTCATGAGGAATTTCGCAAGATTAACCTTGAGATTGTTCCTCATGGCTATCTTTCTACCTTGGTGGCGAAACCAACTCTTGAGGATCAAATCATAGTTGCCCAAAGGCGTGCATGAGGTGTTCGCCGGATCAAGGAGAACATTGCTAGCGGAGTTGCTAAATGTTTCTCCACAGATAGCAAGGGAACGGTATTCTTTGGAAATCGTTTGGTAGTACCTAAGAATAAGGAACTAAGGAAACTCATCCTCAAAGAAGCCCATGACACACCCCTCTCGATTCATCCCGGTAGCACAAAAATGTACCGAGATCTACGCCAGAGATTTTGGTGGACTAGGATGAAGAGAGACATTGCTAAATTTGTTGCCGAATGTGATGTTTGTCGTCGCATTAAGGCAGAACATCAAAGACCTGCTGGTACACTTCAACCTTTGTCTATTCCCGAGTGGAAATGGGACAAAGTCGGTATGGACTTCATCACCGGCTTTCCAAAAACCCAGAAAGGAAACAATGCCATCTTCGTTGTCATAGATAGGCTTTCCAAAGTTTCTCACATCGTTCCGGTTCGCGAGTCTATAAATGCTATCCAGTTAGCGGACTTGTACGTCTCTAGAATTGTGTCCCTTCACGGTGTTCCTTTGGAAATCAATTCTGATCGTGGTAGCCTTTTCACCTCTAGATTTTGGGGAAGCTTTCAGAATGCTATGGGAACTCATCTCTCCTTTAGTACAGCTTTCCATCCTCAGTCTAGCGGTCAAGTCGAAAGGGTTAACCAAATTCTTGAAGACATGCTCAGAGCTTGTGTTATCTCATTCGGAAATAATTGGGAGAAGTCTCTTCCATTCGCCGAATTTGCTTATAACAATAGTTTTCAATCTAGTCTGAACATGGCTCCTTTTGAACTCCTATATGGACGACAATGTCGAACACCACTAAACTGGTCAGAAACCGGTGAAAGACAATTCTTTGGACCGGACATGATCAAGGAAGCAGAAGATCAAGTTCGCATTGTTCGTGATCAATTGAAAGCAACCCAGTCTCGTCAGAAAAGCTACTATGATCGTCATCATAGGCAAGAGAGCTACAATCTGGATGAGAAGGCTTACCTCCGGGTTACTCCTCTGAAGGGAACCCAACGTTTCGTTATCAAAGTCAAGTTGGCCCCACGTTACATCGGACCTTTCCGCATTCTTGCTAAACGTGGAGAACTTGCCTACCAACTTGAACTACCCCCGCACCTTTCCCGAGTACATGATGTATTCCATGTGTCCCAACTCAGGCGTTGCTTCAAGGATCCCATCCGCGAAGTCGACCATGAAACGCTTGATCTCCAAGATGACCTTTCTTATCGAGAATACCCCGTTCGTATTCTTGATTCTGTAGAGCGTGTCACTCGTCGTCAGAAGATTAGGTTTCTGAAAGTGCAATGGTCACACCACTCTGAGAGAGAAGCTACGTGGGAAAGAGAAGACCGCCTCAGTGCCGAGTATCCCTCCTTCCTCCCGCAGACTTCTGAATCTCGGGACGAGATTCTGTTGGGTGGGGGCGAGTTGTCAGAACCCTCTGTTAGGTAATGTGCTAGGGTTAGCAAGTCTTTTGCATCATGTTAAAAATTTCAAAAGAAATCTTTGAAATCAAAATCAAAAGCAAAATGGGAGAAGGAACCCCCCCCCCAGATGAATTAATTCAAAAGGCCAGATAAAAATCTTCTCCAAAAATTCATGTTATATTTTTGAAAAGTCTTATAAATGAGTGTGATCACATATCAAGTGATGTGGGACCCACCCCATGCTCATGGATTTTTCAAATAATCAAACAGTGCCTTGGAATTAATTAAAACCCCTATTTGAGTTAAGATTCAAATTATTTGAATTTTAAAAATGTTGAAACTTTACAAGTGTCTAACCTAGTATATTGTGATGCCACATAAAAAGTTTCAGCATTTAATAAAATGCCTAGCTATTTATTTGCTAAGCAAAACAAATTTAGAGAAAAGAAAAAGAAAGCAGAAAAGGGAAAAAGGACTTACCTGGAAGCAGCCCAGCTAGCTCCCCGCAGCCCACCTGGCCGGCCCAGCCCAGCCTCCCCACTTGGCCTCTTCCTCCCCACGCCCCGAAGCTGCTCGGTGGAATGCATGCAGCACTCCACCGACGCCGCCGACGAGCCCGGCCACGCAGCTGCTTTCCCCTCGTCCCTATCGCGTTCGGTGGACGTCTGGAAGACTCCACGACCCACTCTCCCCTTCCCCAGCTCACCCCGTGCTCTTCCTCTGCGAAACCTGACGACCACCGAGCGCCGCCGTCGGCATGGCTCCGAGCCCACGCGGCCAGTGAGCTCCTCAGTGCAAGACTAGGTGCCCGACGACGACTACCTCCTCTGGCAGAAGAAATCGAGCCCCGGAGCTCTGTAGCCGACGTCCCCTTCTTCGTCTTCGCCTCCGGCCACCGCGCGCCATCGACGAATTCGTCACCGTCAAGGCAACCCCGACCTCGTCGTCGCGTTCTTTGCAACCGTGGTGAGCAGGTGCTTCGATCCCCTCTGTTTCCCCCTTCCAATCAGTCCTCTACCACGAGCTGCCATGAGAGCCGAGGAAGGTGGCCGCCAAGGTTGAACCTACGGTCGCTCCCGTGCTCCCATGTCCTGCCCAGCACGCGCGTTTGGCTCCTGGAGTTCGTAGCAATCGAACGCAACCATCCCGGCTTAAAAACGTGCCCTCTAGCTCCACTTCCGACCTCATCGTTGTTTTGCTTCCGCCGGAGTAGTCGCCGCCGTCCATCCCGACCTTCCCGTGACCCCCTGATGCTTCCTCTCGACGCGGGCGACGACGCTGCACCCGTTGGTGGTCTCCTCTTCTTCTCCCGTGGCCTCTAGCCGATTCCGGCGAGACGACGCCGTCCCTGTGGTCGCCGTCGGTTAACCGCCGGTGGGTTATCCATTAATCACCCCCTAATGACCCCCACAGCCGATGACAGGTGCGGCCCTGGACCCCTTAACACCCTGTTAGTTTAAATCAAACCGGGATTAACCCAGACCCACTAACAACCCTGGCCCACCAGTCAACCCCCCCCTGGCGTCACCCTTGCGCAAGCCTGACGCAGTAATTGTTTTTCCATATTAAAAAGAATTAAAGAAATTCCAGAAAATCCAGAAAATAGCCCAAACATTGGAAATTCATCGAAAATTCATATTAACTCCAAATTGGACAAATAATATATAAAAAATGTTTGAGTTTATTTTAAAAATGTTTGAGAAAATAAGCTATCCAAATATCCAACTTTCAACTTTGTTTGAGTTTATTTTAAAATGGGACCAGTAGCATATGTCATTTGATTTATTTGGAATTTATTCAAATTCAATTCAAATGATTTTGCAACTTGGACCATGGAAACTTGCTACTTTCAAACCACACTTCAGAGGCATATCATACACAATTCAAAATGTTTCAAATTGATCAAACAATGTCACATGTAACTTGGCTAAGTTTGAATTCAAATTGGAGTTTGAATTTGCAATTCAATTTGCAATATACTCCATTTAAATGGAATTACCTCACACATCAAAGCATATACATCAAGAGTCAACCTTCCATCATGTGATTGTGCATTGTATTTACTTTGCTACCTTGTTTGTTGTTTGTCGAGTAGAGGTGGAACCGGAACATGAGGCTGCCCCCTTCGTTGAAGACCTAGAACCCAAACCTCGTCAGCAAGGCAAGCAAACCCCCATTGATCATGTCGATAAAATCCCAATTCCCTCTCATGTCTCGCTTATGCATTGTTTAGGATGATTACCATGATGCGTTTATACCGCATAGATGAACCCATTCCTTTGCATGACCTATCATTTTGTCACAGTAGTAAGCAAACCACAATCCTAGCAAATGTAGGAGTTGATTGATATCATGTGGCCCCTGCAATTGTTACTGCTTATTGCATGCTTAGAGTGACACCATGATGATACTGTGATGTGAGTCGGGATGGTAGTGATCATGTGGATGATGGTAGAAAAGTGTTGGTGAATCTACCCTAATACAAGGTGAACGATGAGAGGTTGTGTAGGAGTACACGGTGGGTTGTCTCGTTGAACACCGCCCTAAGTCCGAGTTCTTCTGTGGTGATCCAAGATGAAGAGTACAACCACACATTGGGCTCACTGACCCCTCTCAGCTTACTAACTCATCCCTTTCGATGTCCAGATGTCGCAATAGTTCGGAGTTCTGGTAGGTCTGTGGCCTGGATGCTAAGTGAGAGAACGGCTCATCCGAGACCGGCTTATGCACCACGCACACATCACTTGGGTCCACTTCGGTAAACCGGCCGGGTTCACGATAGTGGTAGCCAACCCAAGTAGGCGGCTTTCTCGGACTAGATCGGCTATGAGGTAACAGTTGTGCTGAGCATCCTCGCTGGCACCCCTTGAATGGTGTTGAGATCAAAGGCGGTAAATGATGATCATGTGTGTGTAGCGGTACACCCCTGCAGGGTTAACAAAACTATTCGAATAGCCGCGTCTGCGGTTATGGACTGCTTGGAAAGCTTAGCTTGATTATGAGACAGCTTGAACTGGATACTTCTAGAACACACCAAGATAAGTGTGAGTGCTATGGTGTGCTTTCTCGTGGGGAAGTCGAGGAAGGCACCATAGTGGTGTAATTCGCTGGAGAAAGTAGTGGACTCGAGTACGCTTCTTACCTCAAAGTCTGGTACTCGTAGTTCAGGATTAGCTAAGTCAAAGCTGGCACTTCTGCAAGTGAAACCCCACCTCCCTTTACCTTGATACATATGCATGAGTAGTATAGCTCCTATGTAAGTCTTGCTGAGTACGACTTTGTACTCACGTTTGCTTAATCTATGTTTTAGATGAAACCACTGACCCCGAAGGTGGCTTCTTCATCGAGCTGGACGACTGAAGATCAAGCTAGTCTAGTCCCAGTCAGACGACTGGTTCCCTCGTGGAGGGCTTGTGTTTAAATACAAGGCATGTGTGCTGCGTGTATGTTTATAACATGCATGTCTTTGTATGGGTTTTCGAGACCTTAGTTGTGATCTGGCTGGCGGTCTTTCATACACCAAGTGGCCCTTAGATGTGCGCAGCTTGGGGCATCGCGATGCGACTGTTCGAGACTCCGTCTCGTGCACACTTTGTGGTATGATAGAGCCCGCCCTAGACCCCGACGAAGTGATCGGGCTGGAGTAAGTCTATGTAAGAGTTATGAGATAGTCGATAGTATGGTTGAGGCGACTTGTCTTTGAATATGGGAGTTCACCACCCATATCATTAGACATGTGTGCGGACGATGAGGACCCATCTCAGTTGATCATCCGGCCTGGATGGGATAACCCTCACGTACGATGCTTTCCGAGAACGTTCTGTGCTTGGCCTTGTCTGCTTAGACAAGTGGGTACGGTTCTCGGCTCTCCATATGACTATGTCTTAACTGGACTTGCATACACTAACCCCGGGTCCTGACATGGGCGGTTCGGATTTCATTCTGGTGTTGAAGGTCCATATCCTCTGCCCGTTTGACGGCTACGACCATTTCCTTCATAGGTGGCCCTCAACCTCGGTCCGGGCGTCTATCAACCTTTTCATATCAGCATCATGAGCAAGCTTCACAGCGGAGAGGTCGATGTTCATTGTCCGAATTTTAGCCTGCAGCTCGGTCTCAACATCAGTCAGCAGAGCATGTTCTTTCTCAGCATTTCCGAGCTGGGTATTCTTTTCATCGAGCTGACTCTCCAGCTCGGTGATCTTCTTCTGGGCAGCCTCTAGTTTGGAGGAGCTAGTGGCAGCAGCTAAAAATGGGAAGGCAAGTAAGGAAACAGTACTAGTCGGAAGCAAGGAAAAAAGAAAACAAAAATTACCAGTCAGTTCTTCAATCTTGGCATCCTGGGTGTGATATTTTTTCTTCAGGGTGGCAACAAATTTTTGGCTCGCGGAATAATAGGCCATCAGTTCCTCAAAAACATCCTGGTGTCTATCACAGATGGCCTGAAAAATGGGTCGGTCAGATAAAGAATAAGCAATACGCAAAAGAAAGTAAGATCCGAGCAGATTGCGAGCAATCGACCCGAATCTCGGGGACTACACCCACTGAAAGAAAAACTTACAGAAGGAGAATGCTCGGAGGCGAGGATTTGGTTCAGAGCGCCAGTAGAAAAATTCTTTACTTGGGTGGAAAGACCACCCAGTCGGTATTAAAATTGGGAGGGGACTTGATCCTCGGACCCAGGATGGGGAGGAGTGGCAGAATCAGCAGCAGGTCGGACAGGCGTAACATCGAGTGTGCTGATATACACCTGGCGGGTTTGATCCGTTTGCAAAAGCTGGCGGGTCGTGGCCGACGATTGACGCACAACAGCACTGGAAGATGGAAGTTTAGTAGCGCTAGTCCCAACAGGGACGTGAGTAGCAAGTGGAAAAGTTACTTGTGGACCATTAAGTGGAGAAGCAGTCGAGTTAATGGGAGCAACAACAACGCTCTCCGATCCTGCTGCAAGAGCTAGATTTGGAGGAATAGTGGCCTGGGCTGAAGAAGCCTCAGGCTGAGCTGCAGCGGCATCAAGGTGCGCAATCCCAGATGGATCCATGAAGATCGGACTGGAAGCAGCAGCGGTTGTTGCAGGAGTGGCCGACTGTGCGCCAACAGTCGGACCTATGGTAGTCGCAGAGGTCGGGGGAGGAACAGTTGGTCGCGCCTTCTTGGTAGCGGCGGCGGCTCTCTGTTTCTTGGCCCGCACAGCCTTGGAGGTTTTGGCGGTGGCCTTTTTGCGCGAAGGAGCAAGGGGAACATTGGAGGTAGCAGAGACCACGGGGGTCGCACTCGGAGGAACTTCGGATGTAGCGGGGGGCGTAGTCGGAGCCACCCCAGGCACCACAGGGGCAACATATCGGATAGCCCTGCAAAGCAAAGAGCAAGTTGAAGAAAGTGATCGGACAAGATTGGAAAGAGAAGAGAATGCAAAGGATAATACCCACGAGCTCGGGGTAGATTGGCAGCAAACTTTGACATGATGAAGCTCGGGCGAATGATATTCAGAGGTGCGGGGGAGAGCACAGGGCCACCTGGCTTGGGGGCAGTTGGACCTGGAGCAGGGCGCCATGCACCGTATTTTCCCTTTTTCTTGGAAACCTTGGAGGTACCAGGGGCGTCATCGGTTCGGGGGCGTTTTCCTTCAGCCACCGTCTGCTCCGCCGGTTCGGATTCTGTGCCGAAGTCACCAGGGGAATCAGCATCACTTCTCCATTCGGCCATGAAGCGTTTTATGGAGGAGTCAGACTCACCCGACTGGTTGAGGCCAAGTCCGAAAGAAGCAGCCCGAGCTTCAGTTTTGGAGTCCGTTTCTTCCTCGAGCTCCAGGTCCTCGGCATCCTCTTATGCGTGGTCGGGGTGGTATCCCAAAGCGTCCTGCCCATCGTGCATAGCCTTGGAGCCAAGGAATTCCTGGGGAAGAGTACCCGATCAGAATCAACAAGAAATAAAAAGAACTAACATGAAAGTGAGAGCAGAAGCATACCAAGGGGCAGTGCCGGAGTCGGTTGTACGCCCTCTTTCCGAACTGGAAGGGCGCAACGACTTTGAGGTCGGCGAGCAGGTTCATTCAGCGGATTAGTTCAGCCTCGTCTATGGAAAACGTTGAGATCCGAGTGGGATCTAAGAATTGGCTCATATCGCAAATACGGTGGCAGCGGCGCTGCAGCAGGAGCACTTGGCGGTAGAGCCATGTAGCCACCAGATCGGCGGGCTGCAGTCCTTCGGCCATCAGCACTTGGATTTGGGCCATCTGGCTGTCCAGATCGGTGTCCCCATCTGACCAGTGGTGTTTGGTGGTCGGAGGCGGCAGAGAGAATTCGGGCAAGTTGAGAAGATCGTTATCCTTTGGAGAGGAAACAGAAAAGAACCCCATCTGCCAGTTCTTGATGTACTGCGGTGGCTAGGGATGAGGGTAAAGTGCGGACTTACGAAGATAAATGGTAGCAGCACCGCACTCGGCCATCACCTTCACTACCTCTTTCTTTTGGGTCTCGGGGTTGACGTGGTACACCCGGTGCCTACTCGGAAGCTGAGGAAATGGAAGATTCACGCCAGAGGCCAATGGTGGGCCGAACCCCGAGGTGGTGCGGCTACAATTGGAAGAAGTCCTAGAACTCGCGGAAGAAGTGGCTCACCAGTAGCCCAAAACCGCGCTGGAAATGAGTGAGGAAGACAACGCGCTCGCCGTCCTTGGGCGTGGGCGCAAGCTCGGGGCCGGGGATGCGGAAGTCAAGGTCCGCCGGGATCTTGCGCCCCCGGCGGAGGAGAGCGACGTGCATCTTCGTCACGTGGGAACCCTTCCACGAGCCCTTCTGACGGGCGGTGGTGGTGCCGGTGGTGTCTTTCCCCATGGAGCTGTTGGACTCCGTGGCGGGAGAGGAGTTAGAAGACGACGATGAAGACGGCGGCGGCGGCGGAAACGTAGATCCGCGTCGAACAATGATGGTGGAGGAGAAGCGGCGGCGGTGGCGGCGGAGAGAAACAGGGAGGTCGTCGGTGAAGCAAATCTATTGTCCAGCGGCAGCAGAAGCAGCACTGGGGCGCGCGGTGTGGCGGCGGCGAAGACAGAGGAGCGCTCAAGCAGGAAGATGGAGTGGGGGGTGGGTGGCGAATCTCCCATCCCCCGGGCTATTTAAAGACTCAGCAGAATGGTACTGGGATCCGTAGTGCCGACTCAGTGGTCGGTGTGGCAGCGTGTATTTCCAATGCATCACCAGTTCGGAGCACAGAAGATCCGGCAGATGGGACGTGACGTGCGCGCGTGGGTCGAGGCGGCGGTTACGACATGTCAAATCATGTCACGTCGTCCCGTATTCCTCAGCGAATTCGAAGCGGAAAGTTTCGGTCAACATTCCAGTCAAACTAACCGTTTGCCAGATCGGTTGAGAAGATCAAGAGAAATCGGCAGATCGCGAGAAATCGGCCCATTGAGAGAAATCGGTCAGAACATCAAGAGCAATCGGATAATCGCGTGCAATCGGCCCATTGAGAGCAATCGATCAGAAGATCAAGAGCAATCGGCAGATTGCGAGAAATCGTCCCATTGAGAGCAATCGGTCAGAAATGAGGATTCAAAACTCCAAAGGCACAGAAGGAACCTGTGCAGGCCCCGCTGTCTCTCAGTTCGGCGTGACCTCCGCAGCTTCAGGGACTATTGTCGGGGGAATGACCCCCGGGTAGGGTCACCCAGGGGAAACAATTCATCAAGGCAAAGATCACCGACCTGATGGTCGACGATCTAATCAAGGAAGAACTGATCAAGACTGAGCAAGTAGTGGCCAAGCTGACCAGGACGGAGGCCGATTTCCCCAGAGAGAGTGCAATCTGCCTCGCCAAGGAGCACTCGGCCGAAGTAAACAAAGCAACCTACAGGTACAAGTTCATTTAGTAGACAATCCCTAAAGATCTGGGCTATCAGAGGCGTGGAGTCTCCTCCAGCGCCAGTCACGCGGACAGGCCGACAAGACATAACTTCCATTTCCACTGTTCAATACTCCGGACCACTGTTGAGTACTCCGGATCACTATTCAGTACACAGGAGCAATATTCACCACGCAAGGCCTACGAGGCAACGGTATGAAGAGCCGTAGGTCTACACTGGGACATCTGGGAGAATACGATGTGAGGGTCCCCGCTTATGTCTGAGGCTGGCAGCTGGGCCCTCTTTCGGGACCCGGGGTTTGCGTATGTAATTCCTGTTACAACACAATCATATGGAGAGCCGAGAGCCGTACCCACTTGTCTAAGAAGACAAGGCCAAGCACAGAACACTCTCGGAAAGCATCAAACGTGAGGGGCATCCCATCCAGGCCGGATGATCAACTGATATGGGTCCTCATCGTCCGCTCACAAGTATAAATGATTATGGGTGGTGAAATCCCATACTCATAGACAAGTCGCCTCAACCATATTATCGATTGAATTATAACACTTACATAAACAGACTCCAGCCCGATCACCTAGTCGGGATCTCGGGCGGGCTCAATCATACAACAAAGTGTGTCACGCGACAGAGTCATGAGCAATCGCATTGCGATGCCCCAACATGCTCACATATAAGGGACACTTGGTGTATAAAATACCGCCGGCAAGAACACAACTAAGCTATCGAACCCCACACTAAGACATGCACGTTATAATCATACACACAACATACATGTCTAGTGTAAACAGAAGGTAATCACAACATGAACTCTACAAACTCATAATCTTTATAACATCTGCTAAATAGAGCAGACATAGGAGTTGTATTACAAGCAGAGATCACATGACTGTGATCCAACATTATATCAAACATCAACGGAAGCAAATTATGTCTTAGTAAAGACAAGGTTAACAAATGGGTTAAGAAGCCTATAAGAAAATACAACGACCCTCCAAAGGGCACAGGCTGTTGTTTGGAACTATACGACTTAGTCCACGTCGAGCTCGAGGTAGAGGCCACCATCAGGGTCAGTGGTCTCGTCTCTAAAACATAAATTAAGAAAACTTGAGTACAAAGACGTACTCAGCAAGACTTACATAGGAACTATACTACTCATGCTCAGGTATCAAGGCAGAGGGAGGTGGGGTTTCAATGCAGAAGTGCCAGCTTTGACTTGGATAGCCCTTTACTACGAATACCAGAATGTGGTAAGGAGCGTACACGATTCTAAGTATCAAGTCTCCAATCAATACACCACTATGAATACTTCCTCGACTTCCCCACGAGGAAGCAAACCATAGCACTCACGCTTATCTTTGCAATTTTAGAGTAACCGTTCAAGTTGTCTATGATCAAGTAAAGGTTTCCAAGTAGTCCATAACCGCGGACACGGCTATTCGAATAGTTCATTAACCCTGTAGGGGTGTACTGCTACACACACGCACGCATCAGTTACCGCCTGGGAGTGGACCCTTCAAGCGAGTAGCGGCGAGGATGTTGCCACGACACTTCACTCATAGAACCATCTCTAGTCCTAGGGAGTGACCTATTTGAGTTTGGACCACGATCGGAATTCGGCCGATTTTTCCGATGCGGACTCAAACGTTGTGTGACCGCCATCAAGCTCAACTCGATCATGATCACTTGATTCAACGTGCCCACAACCTACGTCCACCACTTACCTTGGCGTACCTGCTTGAGATCGTTTAAAGTGCGAACTACTTGCGACTCCTGGACTTGGTGCGGGGTGAGGTACTAGGCCGAGAGGGGTCAGTGAGCCCAACGTGTGGTCGTACTCTTAGTCTTGGATAACAGAACAAGAACTCGGCTTAAGGCGGTGTTCAAAGAGACAACCCACTGTGTACTCCAACGCAGCCTCTCATCGTTCACCCTATTTAGGTCAAATTCACCAACACGTTACCACCACCATCATCATGAACACTACCATCCCGACTCACATCAAAGTAACCTCATGGTAAACTTTAAGCATGCAACAAGATGTAACAGTTGTAGGGGCCACATGATCAACATTCAACTCCTAGATCTTCTATGATTGTGGTTTTCATACTACTGTGACAAAATGATAGGTCATGCAAAGGAATAGGTTCAACTAAGCGGTAGAATGTATCATGGTGACATCCTAAACATGCATAAGCGAGAATGAGAAGGAACTGAGATTTTATCAACATGATCAAAGAGGGGTGGCCTTGCCTTGCTGACGGTCACGAGGTAGTACTCTTCTGACGTGAGGTTGAACTCGTCCCCGAGATCAACTCCTACCGAGATGAAGCAATCACCGAAGCACTGGAAGTAAAGAACAATTGATATATTACAATGCACAAGCAATATGGCATGATATGATGATGAACATGGGTGTGTTGTGCTTCTTATGTCCATGTGAAATGTATTGCATGGCAATGGTTAAAGTTGGAATGGCATTAGTCATTTATTTGAATTATACCAAATGATCCAGATAGAAAAATGCTACTGGTTCCTCAACATAATCAATTCAAACATGGCTGAAAGTTGCATATTTGGGTAGAGCATTTTCTTTTGATCATTTTTCATATAAAAATCATTTCAATCCGAGTTATGGTTTAAAAGTTTATGCAATTTCTGGGATTTATGGAATTAGTTTTAATCAAAAACGGTTTACTGCATCATCACGACGTCAGGCTGCTGTGGGGGGCTGACCAGTGGGGCCCTATGGTCATTGACCCAGGGGTTGATCCCCATTTTAATTAGCCTCTGGTTAATTAGAGGGGGCCTTGGGCCCACTGTCATAGACTGTGGGGATTGATTAGGCTGGGGATTAAGGCTTAATGGCCAGCGGCTTAATGCAGGTGGCACTGGCCATGGCGTCGCCTCGCCAGAGAAGGCGTTCCGGCCACGGGAGGGGCGGAGGAGGCCACCAGGAGGTGCCTCGCGCTCTTCCGCACCTGGTGGTGCACGAGGGGGACCTCGAGGAGGCCCAGGCCTCGACGGCAACCTCTGTCCACGGTGGGGAACGGCGTGCATTGCACGGGGAGGAGGGTGGGGTGGGAGAAACTGAAGAGGGACTCACCAGGAGCTCTAAGGCGAGCACGACGGGGCCGGGGAGGGCTCGACGGAATCTTCTGGGGCCGGCGGTGAAGAGCTCGGAGATGGCGTCGACCAGGGGACCCTTTGCTCGAATTGATGCGACGGCTCGACGAAGGCGTCCTCGAGGCGTGCTCTAGACAAGGTGGCATGGCTGGACGGGCGCGGTGGCCACGGGTTATACGGCGGCGCGCATTGCGGGTCTCGGGTTGCCGCGGGATCTCGTCGGGGAAGACAGAGGGAGGGCCAGAGAGAGGTGGAAAATGGATTGGGGCTTGTCCAGGCGTCCACGGCGATGAGAAGGAGGCAGGGGGGCGCCACGACGAAGCAGGAGGTGGTCATGGCAACGGCATGCGCGACATGCAGCCGTGTGCCTGCCTGGCGCCCTAAAGAAGACAACACTGCCCCTGGGCTGGGCCGCCTTGGCTAGTTGGGCCACACGTAAGTGGGCTCTGCCCTTTTTTGTTTCCTTTTTATTTTCTTTCTGTTCTGTGTTTTATTTTGATTCTTAAATCAAAACATTTATAAAATCCTAAAAACTTTTATGTGAGCTTATAAGGCATATATAAATCCACTCACCAAGTTTCAGAATTATTGGAATTATAATTATTTAATTCCAATTGCAAATACAATATTTATTTAATTTCCAAGGGCATTTTGGACTTTTTGAGTATTCCATGGGCATGGAGTGGGACGCACTTCACTTGAAATGTCTTAACGGTGTCGATGTTGCATGTCGATCTTGCATAAGTATGCACCCTAACCCTTGCCGTGAAGCATCACAATAGATCTCGAAATTCTTTTTGGTGTCTAGAGGCGCAAGTATGGGTGCAGAAGTCAATCTTCTTTTGAAAAGTTCCCGATGAAGCTTAACCGGTTTAGGTGGATCCACTCAAGGAAGGCCTAAACTCTCTCGGGATTGACAGCAATGCCTTTGGAAGAAATCACGTGGCCTAGATAGGTCACTTCTGGTAGCCAGAATTCACACTTTGAGAATTTGGCATATAGGCGATGCTCTCGAAGTTTCATCAATACCAGCCTAAGATGCTTGGCATTTTCTTCTTTGTTCTTCGAGTATATAAGGATGTCATCAAGGTAAACTACAACAGACTTGTCCAAATACTCCATGAAGATTGAATTCATCAAGCGCGAAAAAGTGGCTGCGACATTGGTTAAACGGAAGGACATAACGGTGTACTCATAAAGACCATAACGAGTAGACAGAGGATCCACCAAGTTCATCATAAATATCATTGATCCTGGGAAGTAGATACTTGTTCTTTATCGTCGCTAGATTAAGAGGGCGATAATTTCCACACATCCTTTCTGTTCCATCTTTCTTCGTTACGAACAGAACGGGGCAACCCCATGGTGATGAGCTAGGGAGGATGAAGCCTTTTGCCAACGAAGCTTCAAGTTGGATTTTGAGCTCAGCTAACTCTCGTGGGGCCATTCTCTATGGGCGTCTGGATACTGGGGCGGTTCCTGGGATAAGATCTACCACAAACTCTACAGATCTGTCAGGTGGTATGCCTGGCAGCTCTTCTGGAAAGACATCCGAGAAGTCACGAACCACCGGAATATGTTCAATGTCAGGAATGGGAAGCACATTCAAAGAATGCAGCTGGGTTCTAGAGCTAGGTGAGGTGTAGTCAATTGTCTGACCTGAAGGATGGGTGAGTTTAACTGACTTGGCTTTACAATCAAGGACAGCATTCTGTCTTGATAACCAATCCATTCCTAGGATGACATTAATGTCTGAAGACTTGAGGGCTATAAGTGAAGCAAGGAATACTAAACCCTCAATTGCAACTTCATTTTCATGACTCACCATGGTGGTGTGCCATTTAGATCCAGGGGCTTGCACAACTAAGGGTGTGGATAACATTGAAAATGAGATGTCATGCGACATTGAAAAATCCTGGGAAATGAACGAATGAGATGCTCCTTGGTCGAAAAGAACGGAAGCTGGGATTGAATTGACAGGAAGGGTTCCGAGTAAAACATCGGTTGACTTATGGGAATCTAGAATGGATACATGATTCACATAACCATACTCATAAGCATGAGGCTTGACATTGGAAAATCTTTCTTGGGATTAGGTGTGGTGGCTACATGATTTTGGGGACACTCTCGAACATTGTGGCCTGATTGTCCACATTGGAAAAAAACACCACGTGGAATGAAAGGAGCATGAGCACTTGATTGTCCAACTAGATTCCAAGGAGGAAGATTGGGTTGAGGTGGACGATATATGGTGGTTGATGGTCTAGGAGCACATACAGCATGACTGACATCACTCAAGGGAATCCATACACGGTGTTTTCGAGGACCTGAGCTAGAAGATGATGCGTACTCACAATCACGCTTACGATACTCTTCATACAAATCATTTCCATACTTGACTTTGAAGGATTTGTTGACTAGATCCTGGAAGTTGACGAACTCATGAAGATTCATGTCATGAAGAAGGACGGGGATATGTCCCTAGCGGAACCTTGCCTGTTTCTTGGCATCGGTGGATATCTCCTCTTGGGCATAACGAGCTAGACGAGTGAACTCGGTCCTATACTCATGAATAGACATCTTTCCTTGGGTCAGATTGCAAAATTCTTCTCTCTTGTGCTCCATCAGCTGATCTGGAATATGATACCCTCCGAAATCATCACATGACTCCTTCCATGTCACCACGTTACCTACAAGCTGCATTGCTACAAAACTCTCCCACCACTGAAGAGAAGCACCTTCCAGAAAGTATGCCCCGAATAGCACACAATCACTTGGAGCAACATGGGTTGTCTCAAGCTTACGCTCGAAGGAACGAAGCCAATCATCGGCATCAAGTGGCTCAGAAGAACATCGAAATACTGGTGGGTTGAGGAGAATGAAGTCCTAGATGGTAACAACACTACTACACTGACGAGAAGTATTCTGCTCAATACATTCGAGACGACGTGTCTGATCACGATGATTCTTCTCAGCCTCCATCATTATTTCCTCTGCAGTAGGCGGTGGTGGAGGATCTTCATCATCTCTATTACCAGGACTGAAATCAACACAATGATTTCCACCTGACATTCTGTGTGATAAGAATCAACAATCAGACAAGGATTTATAATACACCTCTAAGCTAGGACAACAAGACTATAATGCAACGGCATCGAAGTCACAGTCGGACAGCATAACAGCTGTGTCCGGATGAAAAATGAGACAACCAGCAGGATAACAAACATCACTTCCCTAAAACCTATGGAATGATGAATTTGGAAGACCACAACACTCCTACAGCTACAAAAAGCAATCAACGAGATGTCGTAGTAAAGACATAGATGAGCTTAGTCCTATCTTCCCGTAGAACAAGATGAGGTGACTCAGAACTCAGATCGATGGGGGTAAGGAGAAAAAAGAAGTCTTACATTGTTCCCTTATACCCACAGTAACTATATAACTATAGAATGCTAGACTCGACTTCGACCAAGGGTTTGATAGTACATCATACAGTTCTTCTCTGATACCAAGTCTGTCGGGACCCGGGGTTTGCGTATGTAATTCCTGATGTCAGGTAGTCCTTGGCGAAGGGCTTCCATGGAAGGGGTTCTTATGTCTCATATGACGCTTCAGTCTCCAAGATCCTGCACTCAGCACCCAAACCCATGCGCACAAATTTTAGTTCATACTCATAGTTCTAGTTCTGGAGATCATAAGTCTTCCATTGGAGCTCAATAAATTTTACTTCCATTTCGGTCACGCTTGATCACATCTCCTTCATCTGTTTCTTGTAGTGTGCCTTCAGATCATTGTTGATGTCGAAGTTGTCTACAACACCGCGCTCGACCATCTTCTTGTACTTGAAGACTTCTTGCTCAACTTCTTCTAGCCTATCCTCGATGCTCCCCTCCTTGACAGGTCCTTCAGATCTTCTTGGTGGAGGACACCATCCTCCACCCGAACGGTTTGAGGGTGCTTCTTCACCTCAACAAGGTAAGGGTTGATGACATTGACGATGAACTTGTCCTTGGGGGAACTTTGGGAAGCAATGTCACCGAGGTCTAGCTAAAAAATGTCCTGACAGAAACAGATCGAAAAGAAAATACACGAAATCGCGAGATACGGTGCCGGGAAGATCCGGGCAAATATATAGAAAAAATATCTGCAAAAAAAGGAAGGTAACAAGCCAAAGTGCGGTCGGAGACGGACTCCGGGGTGCCCAGGCGGCCTCCCGGTGTAGGCCGCGCCATGGGGGCGCCTGGACCCCCTGGAGCTCCTCTCCGGATCCACTTAGGCTTCGAATTTTCCTAATTTTTCAAAAACCCGTAATATGGAACTTTTATGGATGTTCGCGATGTTTCCTTACCGTAATACATACCTTTACTTATTCTGCTTCTGCTGGTGTATGAAACAGGGCTGCAACATATTCTTCATGAGTTGTTGTGTGTATCAAATTCACATCCACATTGGCAGGGTCTCCTGCCATGTAATGCTTGAGTCTTTTCCCATTCACAACTTGAGGTTTAGTGCCTTCAAAATTGTTAATCTTTATTGCACCGGAGCGGTAGACTTCTGCGATATGAAATGGCCCTTCCCATCTGAAAAGTAATTTACCGGGAGAAAACCTGAAACGAAATCTAAACAACAAAAGTATATCACCCACATTAAATTCACGTTTCAAAATCCTTCTATCACCACTTCTTTACCCTTTACTTGAACATTTTAGCACTCTCGTAAGCTTCACTTCTCCACTCATCTAGAGAAATCAATTTCATGAGGCGCTTTTCAACAGCTAACTTTGGGTCAGCATTAAGCTCTCTAACAGCCCAGAAATCTTTGTGTTCTAACTCTAATGGAAAATGGCAAGCCTTGGCATAGACCATCTTATAGGGATACATGCCCATGGGGTTTTTGTAAGCAGTTCTATACACCCACAGAGCATCTCCTAACTTCTTTGATCAGTCTTTCCTATAACTGTTAACTGTCTTTTGCAAGATCAACTAGATCTCTGTATTGGTGATCTCAACTTGCCCACTAGTTTGAGGATGGTACAGTGAAGCAATTCTATGATTGACATCCTACTTGGCTAAAGCTTTTCTAAAAGCTCCATGTGTGAAGTGTGATCCTCCATCGGTCATGAGCTACCTTTGTACACTAAACCTAGGAAAAATTACATCCTTGAGCATTTTCAAAGATATCTTGTGATCAGCACTCTCAGTGGGGATTGCTTCAACCCACTTGGTTACATAATCAACAACTAATAAAATGTGAGTGTACTTGTGTGAAGGAGGAAAAGGACCAACAAAATCAAAACCCCAGCAATCGAAAAGCTCAATCACTAGAGAGTAATTCATAGGTATCTCATTCCTCCTACTAATATTACCAACTCTCCAACACTTATCACAAGATAAGACATAATTTCTCGCATCCTTAATGAGAGTAGGCCAATAAAAACCTGACCGGAGAACCTTCTGTGCGGTCCTCTCACATGCATGATGTCCTCCGTAGGGACTATTGTGACATTTTTTGAGAATGTCCCTCTGCTCGTGTTCCGGTATGCATCTTCTCACGATCCCTTCCAGACCTTCTTTGAAAATATGTGGGTCGTCCTAAAAGTAATGCCTCAAATCATGGAAGAACTTCTTCCTTTGCTGAAATGTTAAACCTGGAGGCAAAAACTTTGCAACGATAAAATTAGTATAATCTGCAAACCAAGGATCGGAGAGAGACTGTACTTTTACAACAACTACTTGTTCGTCTAGAAAACTGTCGTTGACTGGAATGGGATCATGCGGTATATCTTCCATCCTTGAAAGATTATCCGGCAACGGATTGTCTGCTCCTTTCCTATCAACAATCTGCAAATAAAATTCTTGAAGAAGGAGTACCCACCGGACGAGCCTTGGTTTGGCATCCTTCTTCTCCATAAGATACTTGAGGGAAGCATGGTCAGTATGAATAATGTAAGGCCCGATATGCGGTACTGTTCTGGATCTAGATGTCTCCATCTAGATCCGGGGACGAAGCACATATCGGTGCCACCGCGACATATGACAATGCCATATGGCCCGGATTTCCAAAATGATATCACAACATTACAGCTACAAGGATACAACATCTCATACAACTACAATCAAATGCCTAGTGGCAACGGTAAAACACACCATTCCCACGTAACCACACGGGTGCAGACTCTCCGCCGGGATCCACCTAACTAGTCTTCATCGAGTCTTCGCAAAGGTGTCTAGAAGAAGGGTCGTCGAGCTTTTCTGAAGTACAAGATCGATTGCATAATGTGCGTAAAAGAGAAAAGAAGGAGGTGAGCTATATCAAAAGTCTTGTAACTAACTTCTCATGGGTAAGATGGGGATAGTGGTGAGGTTGCAGTCGCACTAGCAGTATATGAGTGGCTAACGGTCTAGTTTAGAGTAAGATGAGAACCAAGCATTCGATGAGGAATCGCTTCCAACAAGTCTGCTATCCACCTACTGACGCAAGCATAACACATATCCTATCCTTTTCCTCCTCTTCGCATCCCGACGAAGAAGAAGCACACACACATTGATCAAGTTATTAAGATTATCTTAGTTATTGTTGTCTATGAACAAGGAGTAGGTCTCAAGTCGTCCGTAACCGTGGACACGGCTTCTCGAAAAGATTTAACCCTGCAGGGGTGTACCAACTGCCCATTACAAGGCTCAGCACACATGCCCATCTCTATCAGTTGCTACCCATCACAGGCAACCATTTTATGATTTAGTCCCGAGAGAACCAAAACGACAGGTCCTCTAACTAACAACGCACAAATCCGGGTGGCCCCTGTGGAGTCGAAACCCAATCCAAAAGCCGGCCACGCTCTCGGATCAGACTATTCCGTATAGACAAGTTTGGGGTTAGCCTCTCCTGAACAGCAGGGGACTTCCCTAGCTCACCAGTGTGGACCAATAGAGAAACCATGTCTCCGCTGGCCCGGGTTGTTTTTAAATCCACTGGCTGTAGACGATTTACGCACACGGTTTCAAATGGTAAATCAGCTCGGGCCACCTCTAGAAATGTTTGGAGCTAGGTAGGTAAGAAAAGGGGACCCCATAGTATCCCACACGCGGTTAGGCACGCTCGTCAAGCGACACAATAAACGGAACTCGGGTCCTAGGTGACTCTTATGGAACAAAGTGTCGGGGCAGGATAGCTTAGACCTTCCATCCTTCATCGAATATATTCAACATTAATAATAATCATATCGTCCACAACAATATAATAATGTGATAGCCCAATCCAAGGAGTAACAGGATAACAGATGATAACATCCTAGAATGCATACTAAGAAGTGGCTGAGCATCAAGCAATAGTAACATAGCCGAACAAGGTTTGCTGGGATGTGGAGGACATGGTTGTTTTGGTTAATTTGAGAGGCATGAATATGAAGTGGTAGGATCAAGCAATCGTTCTATCCTACACCTAGGCGCGAGTGAGCTGAAAGTTATAAGCATGATATATGCTCCCCCTTACCTGATGAGAAGACGAAGTCGATCACAAACTCGCAACTTCTCCAAGAGGTACCCGCGGAAGCACACAAGAGGTAAACACTAGAAAAGGGAATCGACGAGAAATCATCTATTACTACGAAGCATTCACCAGCAAACAACATCAAGAAGGGAACACGAGATAACGCACGGTATCGCATCTATCATCGGGAGTGTTTACTAACAGATTAAATGGAGTACTCGTCACACACGACGATACCGCAAATTTATAATGGTTCAAGTTGTTTAGCTACACAACATGAGCAAAGGTTGTTAACATGTCATATCACTCAAGCATGGCCTATCACACAAACATGACAAGAGGTGAAGCATAAAGGAAACTATCTATGCTAGTCAATTTAAGTGAGTCACAACCTAAACATGGCATTCCACTAAGTACCCCACGACAATTAAAGCATTTGGTACTGTTCTGCCTTAAACCATATTTTAGGTTTGTTAAAAGCAGAAAACAATAGCATAAGCACAAAGTAAATGAAATTATAATCAAGTTATATATGAAGAACAATCCAAACGGAGTTACGGTTAAAAAGATATAAGCAAAACAAGTTATGCACACATGATGTTAACATCCGTAAGCACACTTTAGAGCAAAGGAACAATTAACTACTGTATGCAAACATGCACCAAAAGATATGCAATGTACTAGACATGGCAGGCAAGACATGGAAAAAGTAATCATGAAAATAGGCATCATGAACAATTAGTTATAGCCCAAGCAAAATACAATAAAACAATACTGTTCTAGGACTTTGTGAAAATCAGGAAAACAGGGCAGAAACTATTATTTTCATGATGTATAAACAGGAGAAAAACTATATGAAAAAGTGCAGCAACATGACATAACAATATATGGTCATGGAGTAGGCATGATGATGATCAGGTACAAACAAGAATCAAGGTCATAGGAATACCAGGTCAAAAGATATTAAGCGTGCAACATGGCAATGGAAAGTTACAGCCTTAGCGAAAAACAGAGGTGGCTGTCAAAAACAGCAGAATAGCAACTTTGGAGCTGAAATATAACTATGATCAGGAATGCTAACATGACAATGCAATACATATAATGGAAACAGACATGGCATAGATCAAAATGACATATTGCAATGCTCAATAGGATGTATGGTCAAAAAGATATAGGGAGGCAAAGTTAAATCTTTATATAAACACCAGCACACTAACAGCAGGGTAGCTACTTTGGGTGAAGATACCATCAACATGCAGCAGGACAAATGAAAAGTGAATGCATAGAACTGAAGTAGACATGATGATTAATAGTATGCAACAAGAATCACTCAATTCCGATGAGCGGTTGCGACACAACCGTCACCCGAAGTTTCAATCAAGCAACAGTTTTCAGCAGCAGTTAACAGCAGTTTGCAATCAATACGACCTCCAATCAAAATGCTCACAAAAGATGAACTGAAGTACACACAAATCTAAACAGTTTTCCTTTTGGGCCCAACGACATCCGAGCTACGGTTTAATCGCAATCTTACGCGCAAAACGGATACAGCAGCAATAATCTCCAGACTTCGCAGAAATATGACTGGGAAAAAATAAATCAAAAAAAGGAAGGGGCCTCACTTGGGCCGGCCCAGAGCAGCAGCAGCAACAAAATAAAAAAAATAAAAAACCCTCACCGGCCCAAGGTGGCGCGCGCGCGGGTGGGCTGGGCCGGCCCACCAGCGGTTGGCGGCGGCAGGCGGGTCCGTGCCCGATCCGATTTGGATTGGTTCTTTGAGGGGCGGCGTCCGAAGGTCTAGGCGAAGGTGCGGCGAGCTCCTAGAGGCGGACGAGGCAGAGGCTTCCGGCGACCACGACGTCCTCGTCATCCATGGAACAGCAGCGGCGGCAACGCGATCTGCGAGGGAGAGAGGTGAGGGAAAGTGAGGGAGAGGAGAGGAGAAGGGCAGGGTGGATGAGAGGTGGCCGACCGGTGCGGCGGCTCGCCAGCGCAGAGGTGGCTGTGGTCGTTGACGAGCAAGGAGTGGGAGGCGGCGGATCGGACCGTTTCGGGCCCGAGGCGGGCCGGCGGCATGATGGAGCGGGCCCTATGGGGCCCGAGGTGGCTGGGAGCTGCGTTGGGGGTGACGTTGCCGCCTGTGAGCCACCGATGTTCGCATCCGACGGCTAGGAGAGGTTGGGATCTAGGGTTTCAGGATTTTGGAGGTGTGGGAGGCAGATGTGGACATTGTGAGGGGGATGGCTGCAATTTTTGCTAGGTGAAACCCTAGAAAGGGGTGGGAGAGTGGTGGTCTTTATATAGGTGGTCTGGCTGGCAAGTTTACGCAAAAGCCCTCGTGGTTTCCCTCTTGTGTCCGGCACTCCATGTTTCTGACCGCTGGGAGTGCATACGACCTCCAATTCGGGCAAAATCTCGAACCACACACTCAGCGCGTCGAGCCCGTCAGTCATATCTTACTTCGATACTGTTCCAATAATATTTTCTGGTGCGCTATAAAATTATGCCGTTTACTTATGAAACGGCGTTTTTCGTTCCGTTGGCTACGGCTGGTCTTGTGCGGGTTTTCGCGACGGTGATCGGGTGAAACCCTGTGTCGCAAAGGTCGAGTGTCAGGGTGGCAAGGGTCGGTCACTGTCCGGTACGAGATAAGAGGGGGGAAAATAATCGCCGATCGATAAATCGGAGATGCAAACACCGTAAACAAAGCAAGCAATCAACCAATTCACACCGAAAACAAAAATTTTAATTTTTGTGAAATCTGGGCTGTTACAAGTAATAACTTTAGAATCAACAATATACTGTCTAAACTTATCACAAGCAAACACTACTGCTAAGAATTCCTTCTCAGTAGTAGCATAATTATTTTGAGCACTATCAAGGGTTTTGCTAGCATAATGTATAACATTCAACTTATTATCAACCCTTTGTCCTAAGACAGCTCCAACAGCAAAATCACTAGCATCACACATAATTTCAAACGGAAATTTCCAATCAGGTGGTTGTACTATAGGAGCGGTTATTAAAGCTTTCTTAAGTAATTCGAAGGCTTCTTTAGCATCTTCATCAAATACAAAAGGAACATCCTTCTGGAGAAGATTAGTGAGGGGTCTCGAATTCTTAGAAAAATATTTAATAAATCTTCTATAGAAACCAGCATGACCGAGAAAACTACGAATACCTTTGATGTCCCTTGGATAGGCCATCCTTTCAATAGCTTCAATCTTCGCCTTGTCCACGTAAATTCCCCTCTCGGAAATCTTGTGTCCAAGGACAATCCCTTCGTTAACCATGAAGTGGCACTTTTCCCAGTTTAGAACTAAATTTTTATCTTCGCATCTCTGCAAAACTTTATTAAGATTGTGGAGGCAGTGGTCAAAGGAAGTTCCATAGACGGAGAAATCGTCCATGAAGACTTCCACAATCTCCTCACAGAAACCATGAAAAATAGCAGATATGCATCTCTGAAATGTAGCAGGTGCATTGCATAACCCAAAATGCATACGCCTATAAGCATAAGTACCGTAAGGACACGTGAAAGTGGTCTTCTCTTGGTCGGCAGTATTAACATGAATTTGAGAGAAGCCAGAGTACCCGTCGAGATAGCAAAAGTTGGTGTTTTTGGACAACCTCTCTAGCATTTGATCAATGAAGGGCAGCGGGTAATGGTCCTTCCTGGTTGCCTTGTTCAACTTTCTGTAATCAATACACATTATGTATCCAATAAGAACTCTTTGAGGTATTTGTTCATTTTTATCATTAGGAACAACATTCATACCTCCTTTCTTAGGAACACAATGAACTGGGCTTACCCACTTACTATCTGCTATACTATAGATGATACCTACGGCTAGAAGCTTGAGAATTTCAGTCCTAACGACGTCCTTCATCCTTGGGTTCAACCATCGTTGATGATCAACAACTAGTTTAGCATCGGGCTCGAGATTGATATTATGTTGGAAAATCGATGGACTAATCCCCTTAAGGTCATCAAGGGTATAGCCAATGGCACCACGGTGTCTGCGAAGTGTCTCCCATAATCGATCTTCCTCAAATCCTGAAAGGTTAGCATTAATCATAACAAGATATATTTTCTTTTCATTTAAATAAGCATACTTGAGCTTATCGGGAAGTGGTTTGAGATCAAACACCGGTTCTTCGTTTGGTTGTGCAAGGATTCCTAATGGTTCAACTGGAAGATTGTGCTTCAGGATAGCAGATTTCCTTAAGAATATTTCATCTAACTCATCTCTTTCTTTCATATGCATACCATTCTCGTAGTCTTCCATATATTGCTGCAAACGATCATCAGGAGGAATAGAAATGGAAGCAATATCTTCAATAATTTTATCATTACTAGGCAAATTAGTACCATGAGGCTGCTTATAGAACTTAGAAAAGTTAAATTTATATGGCTCACCATTGAACTCAACAGAAACTTTACCTTTCCTGCAATCTATTATAGCTCCACAAGTGCTGAACCAAGTACTAGAAAGTCGGTAGGACTTCAACATCTTTCACAATTCCAATGGGAGAGATAGTTTCTCTGTTTGCTAGATAAATATTAACATCAATCTCTTCAAGTCCACAGGGTGAAATCTCACCCATGATCTCCTGATAGAGTGAATAAGGAATGGCGCTAACCCTTGATCCCAAATCACATAGCCCGTAATAATTGTGATCTCCTATTTTAACAGATACAACTGGTGTACCTTAAATTAGGCCTTTATTTTCGGTTGTAACAATGTTAGTGGAAACAGCACAAAAATCTATTTTGGAATCTAATACATCGTTAGTAACTAGATCCTTAACCACCGCAACTTGAGGATTGACCTTGATCTGGTCCACAGGTTTGTCAATTCTTCTCTCACTTTTATTTATTATGCCTGTCACAAAAGTGTGCTCCCTTATCCTTGCAGGAAAAGGGGGTTTTTCATATGTAACTGCAGGCAAAATAGGGCCAACAACATTAATGTCAACAGGTAATTCTTTGAATGGTTTATGGTACTGATCCTTCTCCTCCTTAGAGTAGTCTACATGAGAGGCAAAGTTCTTACAAAAATCAATCATTAGCTGGGAATCAAGACCAATCTTAGAGAAAAAGGTATTAAAGTAATCATTTTTCACATAGCTCTCAATATAATCATGCTCATAATTTAGATCGGGTTCAATACCTCTATCAATTTCGCAGTCTTTTGTGTTCTTCTGAATTCTCTCAATGAGATCCCATCACTCTTCAATGCTTCTCGTTTGAAATACCCCACTAGAGGAGGCATGCAACATCTCCTTATCCTGACGAGAAAGCCTGGCATAAATATTTGTTAGTATAATATCCTTGGGGACGTCATGAATAGGACATTTGAGCATTAGGGACTTCAGTCTCCCCCAAGCTCTAGTGTTGCTTTCTCCGTCGCGAGACCAAAAGTTATAGATGTAGTTCCTATCTCGATGAATTTCATGAAGTGGATAAAACTTCTATAAAAGAGAGATATAAGCTCTTGACAATTAAGTAAATGCGAGTTATCAAGAAGCTTATACCAATCTGAAGCTTTATCTATAAGTGATACGGAGAATAATTTCCTCATGAAAAACTCCATTGACACACCTGTAACCTTAAATAATGAACAAAGTTGTGATAAATACAACAAGTGTTCACCTGGATGTCTGTCTCTTGCATAAGGATTAGCTAAGACATAATCGATAATACCAGTTGGTATTTTATAGGGAACAATTTTAGTAGGGGTAGTAGTGACCACCATAGTAGTGGGGCCTTTCCCCAAAAGCAAAGAACCAAGAGTAGAGGTGTCCATAAGGAAAAAAAGAAGCAACAGAAAAATAAAAACAGAAATATAAAGTTTCCTTACCAGCTTCACTTACAAAAAGCGCTACGCTCCCCGGCAACGGTGCCAGAAAACAGTACTTGATGACCCTGTCACATCCCAACTTTTATTACCCTGTTATTAGAGTAGCCAAATATTAGGGGTAACAGAAACTTTGCTTGGTTGAGATGTGATACTAGTAAAAGTGACATGTCATACCTTCTTGTTACTTGTTTTGTTTGGCTATGCTTTGCCTTGATTTCTATGCCCTGTCTTGCCGTGCTTAATTTTTTTCTTTTCCTCATGATGTGCCTTTCCTTGACTAAAGAATCCACCTAAATAGGGGTACAAACTCACAGCACCAAACCTCAAACAACCACATCTAGTGACCCATAAATAATTAAAGCCAATAAAATGACTCCCAAATAAATGCTTGTCCTTATGAAAATTCACTATTTAAATAATTGAAAATATCTCTATAGCAAAAGATGTTTAATTAGAATATTTAATTTGTGCTAAATGATTAATTGCTTTTATTATAATAATGATAATATTATTAACTTCATTAAATATTCTATAATTTCCAAAAACAATTATAATAATAATTCTGTAAGTTTTAAATGTATTTGGAAGTTTCGGTTTTGAATTTTTTTTAAACTTAATAAAAACAAAAGTAGATTTTTTTTTCAACACATTTGCTAACAGTACAAAAAAAAGAGGAGAGAGGAAACCTACACTACTTGGGCCGCAGCCCATCTCTCTCCCCCTCTCTCTCCCCAGCTCGCACGGTAAGCTCCCTCTCCTAACGTCACCCCCAGGCTTCCCCGGTGACGCAAGCCCTCGCACCGTTTGGACTTGCCAGTAGATGAGAAGCTGCTCCCTCCGCTCGCCTCTCCCGCTCCCGCACCACTCTTCCCTCCTGCTATAAAAACCCCCCCTCCCCCAGCCTCTCCTTGCCACTCCACACCACAGCAGCCCCGCTCCACCCCACTCGCCCGAGACAGAGAGAGCCGAGAGGAAGGAAAGAAAGGAGGGAGAAGGAAGAAGAAGAAGGAGAGGAGGGAGAGGTCGGCGCGCCTCTCCACTCCTGCGACCCACGCCGGAGCCCCCGCCGTCGAAGGAGCTGCCGCCGAGGAGGGATCCCGGAGGAGCCGCCGCCCGTTCATCTACCCCATGCCGACGACCACCACGACCTCCACAGACCGCCCCGACGCCAAAAACGAGCCGCCCCCGCCGTCCTCTACGCCCGCCGCCCCTCCAAGCCGCCCGCCGTCGCCGAAAACGCCCCCGGTGAGCCCACCCGACGCCTACTGTACGCCTTGGCCACCGTTTTTTTTCTGCGTTGCATGCTCCGTTTTTGGGCAAAAATGGAACCCCCCCAGGGGTCGCCAACGCCCGCCGCCCCTTGCCGCCCCTTAATCAGAGGGCCGCCGGCGACGCCAGGCCGCCCCCTGGACGCCATGGGAGCTCCTCCCGAGCTCCAGCTGGCCCGAGCTGGAAGAAAGCTCCCTGGCCGTCCGATCTTCCGAGATCTAACGGCCTAGGGAGCCCCATACCCTTTCGTTTAAAAAAAAACCTTACTACTGCGCTGGGCTCGGCCCGTTAAAAAAAATATATATAGAGAGACTGTGCCCGGGTGCGTCCAGTAGCCATGGGCCGGCTGTAATTTTTTTTCCCTTTTTCTTAAAAACTACAGCACTAAAATAATTTTAGACAAATAACCATAGCTCAGAATAATGTGAAATAAATTTTGTGTGGTTTAGAAAATTGTGTTTTATTTTTTTGTATACTTAGAATAATTTTTATGCAGTGTCAAATTAATTGATTTAGTTTAAACTAGTTAATTATGCTTTTTAGCAGCTAATAATAGTTTTAATCAATTCCCTGTAAACCCTAAAAATGTAATGTTGATTTTTATTTACTCCTGTGATTATTCTTGATTTTTCTGTGTGTGTAGAATATTATTTGGACTAAATAAATTTGTGACATTTTTATTATTATTATTATTATTATTATTACAATTGCTAGTTATTCCGTTTGTAACTTATGTTAGTACTTTTTTTATTATTAGTTTAATATTAAACTAGCATGTGGTCAGAATGTTATTGCTATGAACTTGGTTATGGAATTAAAACAAGTTAATAAGTTGTTAGTAAATCACTTAACATAACTCTAGTTAAGAATTGCTTAATAAAATCTTGTTGTGGTAATCCTATTAAATTTATTCCAATACCCTGTTTTGATATTTAACTTTGAAGTGATTGATTTAGTATCTCAATTCTAGTACAAATGATACTCTTAATTACTAGCTGTTGATAGTAAAGTTGAGTGTTGTGTGCCTTGTTTGTTTTGCCCGATTGTAATGGTGAATCTGTTTCTTCCGCTACGTGTAGACGATACGCCGTACGTTGCAGGTGAAGAATCCTCCCTTGCCACCGAAGAAGCCGATCCAGGGTACATCGTCGAGGAAGGCAAGCCACCGTCAATACTCAAACTCCGCATTACCCATTTTTACTTTCTTGGTATCATTTATATTGTATCATGCTAGTATTATATTCATATGGTTTGGGATTGTATTAGTTGTATTAGAGAAACTCCACACCACCCCATAGCCTACCTAATTGGGAAAAGCTAAGTAGAACCCCGATGATCCCGGCATTCTGTCGAGACCATCACCCAGCTCTAGTATTTAGCATTACATAACAACTTGGAAAGTCATACTTCATCCTTTTGGTACGGCATTCACCTAAGAAGGTGGTATAGCCGGGATTGTGGAACATCGTCGGACATGGACAAAGTCTGGAGGGACTCTCTATTTGTGCCGCCAAAATCTAGCATTACAGTACAACCACTATACTCTGGTATGGGACAAGGCTAGTTGGAAGCTTGTTTGTCTTAGTACGGGGGTCCTATAACTACACATGGATGCGTGATTCCACGAATCCGATAGCCCTCGAAGTCGATGGGTGAAATTCGCTAGGCTTAGTGTCGGAAGGAACCTTGGTACTCTTCGACTACGGTGCAGGCTTGGGTCCAAGAGGAGCATGACCTGTCACACGGAAAGTCCATGCAGTACGCAAGGGGTGGATTCACCTGTACTAGGGCAGACAAGGGGAAAGCTAAGGTCGATTATCCGAGACCCGCATACTGAAGTATGACGATCCGTGGGGACACACGGCGGATGTATCGAATGTGGTGGGTAAAGTGTACAACCTCTGCAGAGTGTAAATCTATTCGAGTAGCCGGACTCCACGGTCATGGACAGCTAGTGAGGCTACACTTTGTGGGGAATAGATGAGAAAGCCGGTACTGAGTTTATGGTTCGCGATGAATGTGTTGTATAGTTGAAAAAGGGTTGGACTTGACTTATCCAAATACAATGTGGGGAATAAAACTTGCCAAGTTTAAAACTTTGCCAACTTAATAATAATATTGAGTAGATAGGAAACCCCTATGAGAAACTCCACCATATAGCCATCCCATTTTTCTCTTGTACAAAACTTTGTTTCTTTCTTTAGGTGGTTTGCGAGTACTTTGTATGTACTCACGGCTTTGTCCCTGGTTATTCCATCGGCCAGGCTTGGAGGAGCAGGTATATGACGACGATGCTACCGGCGAATACTAGGACGTGTTATGCTCTGATCTACCCTGTGGATTGTGTCGCCCCTACCCTTGTTGCTTTTGCTTTTCCGCTGCTATTTGAGCCCGATGAGGCAATGTATGAATTTATTAATGTATGGCTTGTATTCGGTATTGTATGAACATTGAGACTATGATATCCATGTTGAGTTGTGTGTCATGCAAACTGATCATGGGAGCATGACCGTATACACAGCTGGTCGCTTCGGACATATAGTCCGGGGTGCCCACAGACTTGGTATCAGAGCCTCTGTTCAGACCATAGCAGCCTAGTTAGGTTGGTCGGTAGATAGGATGGGGGGAAATCAAAAACTATTTTCTAAACTAAAGAGATGGTCAAATGCATAGTATAGAATGCTTACCTCTCTTATCCCCTCTATAGTAAACTATTAAATGTTTTACTATGTTAAAATCTTGCACACTTGTCATCTAACTTAAACTCTTAAAACTTGTAGATGGCTGGAGTTCCTGTGCACCACCTCCAGCTGACTCAGGCTGGGAAGACGCCCTTTGCTCAGGATCTGATGGATCTTCTTGCGCTCGTTCACCGCCCAGCTGCGGAGTTCAGGGCTTTCCAGATCACCAATGGGGAGGACACCGAGCTCCGCCTGATTGTGCGGTGTGAGCTCCGAGGTTCGGAGGTGACTCTACGGTCGGACCCTATCAGCTTCACAGTGTACGCTCGTACCTGGGAGGAGGGTCTGCGCCGAGCTTGCCAGGAGGCGATTGCTCGCCTGGTGAGGTTTCACCAGTACGAGCTGGGTACCACGCGGTTCCGTCACTACGGGATGCGCGATGGTGAGGGAGATCCCACTCCTGGTGTGCTTAACCCGGTTCTGAAGGACCACTTGTTCGCTCTAGAGACACACCTGGCTCTGACTCAGGCTCAGCTGGATGAGGTCCGGGTCAAGCATGACTACAACCTCCAGACCGATGGTCCCGACCCCGTCGCCCCCATCGAGCTGGAGACTAGGGAAAAGATTATCAAGGAGCTGCAGGACAAGGTCGCCAGTCTAGAGGAGAGTAACAAGATGTTGAAGAAGAAGAACAGGAGCCTGAAGCGTAAATGCGACGACTCGAAGGAGGAGATTCATGCCCTGGATGATGGCGAGGACATCCAGAAGGGTGAGAACGCTCATATCAGTGATGATGAGGAAGGGATGGATGAGGAGTACGAGGAGGTTCCGGACACCGATGATGAGGACTTCATCGATGATCGCGAGGAGGATGAGCTCTAGGCGTCGTTAGTTGTAGGATGCCCTTTTGGAGATTGGCGTGAGACGTTGCATGTGTGGTTGGTTACCTGTAAGACTTGATTATGTATGAGACTTGTGCTATCGTTATGCTACCATGTGGTAATTGCTAGTTGCATGATTATTACCTATTTTGTAAGTCTTGCTCGTGTGTGCTAAATAGATTGTTAGGAACTTACCCCCCCCCCCCCCCTTGTAGACTGAATTCCCTCTTATCTTGCGCACCAACCTCAGGATGCCGAGGAGCTCCTGCGCCAACCCAAGTGGATCCGGTGACGCGCCACCGCCACCACCCGACCCGAACATGGCGCAGCTTCTGCGACTGCTGATGGAGGAGCGCCAGGCCGCTCGTGACGAGCGCCAGGCGAACATGGATGCACTCCAGCAGCTAGTCCAGGCCGCCACCAATGCCATCCAAGGAGGCGGAGGAGCTGGTGGGAATGAGGAGCCCAGGTCTCGGCTCCGAGATTTCCAGAACACCAACCCGCCCGTGTTCTCACAAACGAAGGAGCCCTTGGATGCTGAGGATTGGCTCCGCACCATGGAGAACAATCTCTCTTTCACCGCTGTTGGCAACAACGAGAAGGTCCTGTATGCCACCCACTATCTCACCGGCACCGCAAGGAGCTGGTGGGAAGGAGTGCGTGCCCGTCTTCCTGCGGGGCAAGTACTCACCTGGGCGGAGTTCTCCGAGAAGTTCAAGAAGGCGCACATCCCGACTGCACTGATCAGGAGAATGAAGGACGAGTTCCGCCACCTCAAGCAAGGAGGAATGACTGTGGTTGGATATCTTGACCGCTTCACTCAGCTGTCGAGGTATGCCCCGGAGGAGGTGGACACCGAGGAGAAGCGAAAGGACCGTTTCCTGGACGGATTGCATGATGAGCTGCAGGTTGTCCTGGTGGCTATACAGTTCCCCGATCCTGAGTCTCTTGCCGACGCTGCTATCATGATGGAGGGCAAGCTCAAGACGGCCTCTAAGAACCGCAAGCGCCGCATGATGCAACAGGGTGGATCCAGCAACCCCCGACTGCGTCCAGCACAGCCACCAAGGCCAGCACCCCAGCCCCAGAGGAGCCCTTACCCAGCGCCACGCCCCAATGCTCCTTCTCGCCCTGGTGGAGTTCCGCGCCCAGCAGGCGGAGTTCCCCGCGACCCTGCATCAGACGTGATATGCTTCAAGTGTGCCCAGAAGGGTCACTACGCCATTACCTACACCAATAAGGCGAATGCTGCCCCACGCCCCAATGCTCCAACACCAGCCGCCAAGGGACGTCTGAACCATGTGCAAGCCGAGGAAGCCCTGGAGGCAGCAGACGTTATCTTGGGTACATTTCCAGTTAATTCAGTACTTGCTCAAGTATTGTTTGATTCTGGTGCTTCACACTCATTTGTTACGAAGACATTTGTGGATAGAAGTAAGTTGTCACCTAGTGAAATGAGGAGGCCCATGATAGTCCAAATACCCGGATCCAAAACCCGAGCCAGTTTAGCTTGTTCCGGAGTTCCCATAGCAATTCATGGAGTTGAGTTCCCAGCTGACCTGATCGTGTTAGGGACAGAAGGTATAGATGTGGTACTTGGCATGAATTGGTTTTCCAGATATCGAGGCCGAATAGATTGCACTGAGAGGACAGTCAACCTCACAAGTGCCGACGGAGTTCAGATAGAGTACACCGACAAGGAAGAGACTGCCCGAGCCTTCTGTCATTAGAGTGTCTCGGTGCCACCACTTGAGGAGGTGAAGGTTGTGCGTGAATTCCCGGACGTCTTTCCGGAGGAGCTACCCGGTATGCCGCCTGATCGGGATATCGAGTTTATCATTGAGTTAGTGCCGGGCACAGCCCCTATTGCACAGCGACCCTACCGGATGAATGCTGAAGAGCTGGTTGAGTTGAAGAAACAGCTGAATGATATGCTCCATAAGGGACTGATTCGACCCAGTGCTTCACCCTGGGGTTCGCCAGTTCTCTTTGTGGACAAGAGAGACGGCACGATACGCATGTGTGTGTACTACCGTAAGCTGAACGAAGTTACCATCAAGAACAAGTATCCGCTCCCCAAGATCGAGGATCTGTTCGACCAGTTGAACGGAGCCCGAGTCTTCTCCAAGATCGATCTAAGGACCGGATATCACCAGTTGAAGGTTCGCGAGTCGGACATCCCCAAGACAGTTTTCACGACCCGCTATGGTTTGTTCGAATACACTGTCATGTCTTTCGGACTTACCAATGCCCCGGCCTATTTCATGAATCTCATGAACAAGATCTTCATGAAGTACCTCGACAAGTTTGTGGTAGTGTTCATTGACGACATCCTGATATATTCCAAGACCGAAGAAGAGCACGCCGATCATTTGCGCTTAGTCCTCGAGACTTTGCGTGAGCACCAATTGTACGCCAAATTCAGCAAGTGCGAGTTCTGGCTCAAGGAAGTCGGATTTTTGGGACATGTATTGTCAGAAGGAGGCATATCCGTCGACCTCGCCAAGATTCAGTCCGTCATAGACTAGACAGCTCCGACCACTCAGACTGAAGTTAGAGGATTCCTCGGACTAGCTGGATACTACCGCAAGTTCGTGGAAGGCTTCTCCAGCATCGCCCGACCCATGACCCAGCTGCTAAAGAAGGACCAGATGTTTGTGTGGACAGAAAAGTGTGAAGCCAGTTTCCAGGAGTTGAAGAGGAGATTGGTATCCGCCCCGGTGTTGACGATGCCTGACCTGACCAAGAGTTTTGATGTGTACTGCGATGCATCAAAGATTGGTTTGGGTTGCGTTCTTATGCAAGTGGGCAAGGTGATTGAGTACCTGTCACGACAGTTGAAGCCGCACGAGTTGAACTACCCCGCACATGACTTGGAGCTAGCCGCTGTTGTGCTTGCTCTCAAGAGATGGAGACATTACCTGAGGGGTCACCGTTGCGACATATAAACAGACCATAAGAGCCTGAAGTACATTTTCTCACAGAAGGAGTTCAACATGAGGTAGAGGAGATGGATCGAGTTGATCAAAGACTACGATCTCGAGATTCACTACCATCCTGGCAAGGCCAATGTGGTAGCAGATGCCCTCAGCCGCAAGACCTGCACACTTAATGCGATGATCAGGGAGACGCAGCCAGCTTTGCACGAGGAGTTCGAGAAGCTGGGATTGGAACTTGTTACACCCGGTTTTCTGGCTCACCTCGAGCTGACTCTGACTCTATTTGATCAAATCAAGGAGGCACAGAAGGGACACGATAGTCTCGAGGGAATCAAGAAGAAGATGCCCCTCGGCAAGGCCCCGAAGTTCACGATAGATGATGAAGGAGTTCTTTGGTTCGATGGTCGATTGTGTGTGCCCGACATGAACGAGTTGAAGCTCACTATCCTGAAGGAAGCTCACGATACACCTTACTCCATCCACCCTAGAGGGACTAAAATGTATCAAGACCTGAAGGACTTGTTCTGGTGGCACGGTATGAAGCGTGAAATTACCTTGTATGTCGCCAAGTGCGACATCTGCCAGAGAGTGAAAGCAGAGCATCAGAGACCTGCAGGATTGCTGCAACCACTCCGAGTTCCTGAATGGAAGTGGGAACAAATAGGTATGGATTTCATCAAAGGTCATGACTCTATCTGGGTCATCGTCGACCGACTCACCAAGGTAGCGCACTTCATCCCAGTGCGAACCACCTATCGCGGAGACCAGCTGGAAGAATTGAACATGTCAAGGATCGTATGCCTACGCAGAGTTCCGAAGGAGATTGTGTCAGACCGAGGTACCCAGTTTACCTCGAGGTTCTGGAAGCAAGTCCAGGAGGCACTAGGAACCATGCTCGCATTCAGCACAGCCTTTCACCCGCAGACTGGAGGCCAGACTGAGCGAGTGAACCAGATACTAGAGGATATGCTCCGCGCATGTGCTCTAGCCTACGGTTCCAAGTGGGAGGACTGCTTGCCCTATGCAGAATTCTCCTACAACAACAGCTACCAGTCGAGTTTGCAGATGGCACCATTTGAAGCTCTGTATGGGAGGAGGTGTCGCACACCCCTGAACTGATCTCAGACCGGAGAAGGGAAGATTTTCGGACCAGATGTTCTAAAATAGGCCGAAGAGCAGGTCCAGTTGATTCGTGAGCGTCTCAAGACCGCTCAGTCTCGTCAGAAGAGTTATGCCGACCCCAAGCGTCGAGAGGTGACTTTTGAAGTTGGAGATTTTGTGTATCTCCGAGTCACCCCATTGAAAGGAATGCAGCGATTCCATGTGAAAGGAAAGCTAGCACCCCGATACATCGGACCATTTGAGGTGATAGCCAGACGAGGTCAAGTTGCCTATCAGTTGAGACTGCCAGCAGAGCTATCCGATGTGCACGATGTCTTCCACGTCTCGCAGCTCCGGAAATGTCTGGAGGTGCCGGACAAGCCCGATGTTTTCAAAAACATCGATCATCGCACGGTGGACATCAACCAGGATCTCACGTACCGCGAGACACCCCTTCGTATCCTGGAAGAAGCCACCCGAGTCACCCGAAAGCGCGCGATCAAGTTCCACAAGGTCCAGTGGACAAAGCACACAGAGGAGGAAGCCACCTGGGAACAGGAGGACTACCTCAAGCGCGAGTTTCCGCATCTCTTCACTAGCTTGTGAATCTCGAGGACGAGATTCTTTTTAAGGGGGGAAGGTCTGTCACATCCCGACTTTTATTACCCTGTTATTAGAGTAGCCAAAAATTAGGGGTAACAGAAACTTTGCTTGGTTGAGATGTGATACTAGTAAAAGTGACATGTCATACCTTCTTGTTACTTGTTTTGTTTGGCTATGCTTTGCCTTGATTTCTATGCCCTGTCTTGCCGTGCTTAATTTTTTGCTTTTCCTCATGATGTGCCTTTCCTTGACTAAAGAATCCACCTAAATAGGGGTACAAACTCACAGCACCAAACCTCAAACAACCACATCTAGTGACCCATAAATAATTAAAGCCAATAAAATGACTCCCAAATAAATGCTTGTCCTTATGAAAATTCACTATTTAAATAATTGAAAATATCTCTATAGCAAAAGATGTTTAATTAGAATATTTAATTTGTGCTAAATGATTAATTGCTTTTATTATAATAATGATAATATTATTAACTTCATTAAATATTCTATAATTTCCAAAAACAATTATAATAATAATTTTGTAAGTTTTAAACGTATTTGGAAGTTTTGGTTTTGAATTTTTTTTTAAACTTAATAAAAACAAAAGTAGATTTTTTTTCAACACATTTGCTAACAGTACAAAAAAAAGAGGAGAGAGGAAACCTACACTACTTGGGCCGCAGCCCATCTCTCTCCCCCTCTCTCTCCCAAGCTCGCACGATACCCTCCCTCTCCTGACGTCACCCCCAGGCTTCCCCGGTGACGAGAGCCCTCGCACCGTTTGGACTGGCCAGTAGATGAGAAGCTGCTCCCTCCGCTCGCCTCTCCCGCTCCCGCACCCTCTTCCCTCCTGCTATAAAACCCCCCCTCCCCCAGCCTCTCCTCGCCACTCCACACCACAGCAGCCCCGCTCCACCCCACTCGCCCGAGACAGAGAGAGCCGAGAGGAAGGAAAGAAAGGAGGGAGAAGGAAGAAGAAGAAGGAGGGAGGGAGGAGGAAGAAGAAGGAGAGGAGGGAGGGGCCGGCGCGCCTCTCCACTCCCGCGACCCACGCCGGAGCCCCCGCCGTCGAAGGAGCCGCCGCCGAGGAGGGATCCCGGAGGAGCCGCCGCCCGTTCATCTACCCCACGCCGACGACCACCACGACCTCCACAGACCGCCCAGACGCCAAAAACGAGCCGCCTCCGCCGTCCTCTACGCCCGCCGCCCCTCCAAGCCGCCCGCCGTCGCCGGAAACGCCCCCGGTGAGCCCACCGGACGCCTAATGTACGCCTTGGCCGCCGTTTTTTTCTGCGTTGCATGCTCCGTTTTTGGGCAAAAATGGAACCCCCCCAGGGGTCCCCAACCCCCGCCGCCCCAGGACGCCATGGGAGCTCCTCCCGAGCTCCAGCCGGCCCGAGCTGGAAGAAAGCTCCCTGGCCGTCCGATCTTCCGAGATCTAACGGCCCAGGGAGCCCCATACCCTTTCGTTTAAAAAAAAAACCTTACTGCTGCGCTGGGCTCGGCAAGTTAAAAAAAAAATAGAGACTGTGCCTGGGTGCGTCCTGTAGCCATGGGCCGGCTGTAATTTTTTTTTCCTTTTTCTTAAAAACTGCAACACTAAAATAATTCTAGACAAATAACCATAGCTCAGAAAAATGTGAAATAAATTTTGTGTGGTTTAGAAAATTGTGTTTTATTTTTCTGTATACTTAGAATAATTTTTATGCAGGGTCAAATTAATTTATTTAGTTTAAACTAGTTAATTGTGCTTTTTAGCAGCTAATAATAGTTTTAATCAATTCCCTGTAAACCCTAAAAATGTAATGTTGATTTTTATTTACTCCTGTGATTATTCTTGATTTTTCTGTGTGTGTAGAATATTATTTGGACTAAAGAAATTTGTGACCTTTTTATTATTATTATTATTATTATTACTATTGCTAGTTATTCCCTTTGTAACTTATGTTAGTACTTTTTTGATTATTAGTTTAATATTAAACTAGCATGTGGTCAGAATGTTATTGCTATGAACTTGGTTATGGAATTAAAACAAGTTAATAAGTTGTTAGTAAATCACTTAACATAACTCTAGTTAAGAATTGCTTAATAAAATCTTGTTGTGGTAATCCTATTAAATTTATTCCAATGCCCTGTTTTGATATTTCACTTTGAAGTGATTGATTTAGTATCTCAATGCTAGTACAAATGATACTCTTAATTACTAGCTGTTGATAGTAAAGTTGAGTGTTGTGTGCCTTGTTTGTTTTGCCCGATTGTAATGGTGAATCTGTTTCTTCCGCAACGTGTAGACGATACGCCGTACGTTGCAGGTGAAGACTCCTCCCTTGCCACCGACGAAGCCGATCTAGGGTACATCGTCGAGGAAGGCAAGCCACCGTAAATACTCAAACTCCGCATTACCCATTTTTACTTTCTTGGTATCATTTATATTGTATCATGCTAGTATTATATTCATATGGTTTGGGATTGTATTAGTTGTATTAGAGAAACTCCACACCACCCCATAGCCTACCTAATTGGGAAAAGCTAAGTAGAACCCCGATGATCCCGGCATTCTGTCGAGACCATCACCCAGCTCTAGTATTTAGCATTACATAACAACTTGGAAAGTCGTACTTCATCCTTTTGGTACGCCATTCACCTAAGAAGGTGGTATAGCCGGGATTGTGGAACATCGTCGAACATGGACAAAGTCTGGAGGGACTCTCTATTTGTGCCGCCAAAATCTAGCATTACAGTACAACCACTATACTCTGGTATGGGACAGGGCTAGTTGGAAGTTTGTTTGTCTTAGTACGGGGGTCCTATAACTACACATGGATGCGTGATTCCACGAATCCGATAGCCCTCGAAGTCGATGGGTGAAATTCGCTAGGCTTAGTGTCGGAAAGAACCTTGGTACTCTTCGACTACGGTGCAGGCTTGGGTCCAAGAGGAGCATGACCTGTCACACGGAAAGTCCATGCAGTACGCAAGGGGTGGATTCACCTGTACTAGGGCAGACAAGGGGAAAGCTAAGGTCGATTATCCAAGACCCGCATACTGAAGTATGACAATCCGTGGGGACATACGGCGGATGTATCGAATGTGGTGGGTAAAGTGTACAACCTCTGCAGTGTGTAAATCTATTCGAGTAGCCGGAGTCCACGGTCATGGACAGCTAGTGAGGCCACACTTTGTGGGGAATAGATGAGAAAGCCGGTACTGAGTTTATGGTTCGCGATGATGGTGTTGTATAGTTGAAAAAGGGTTGGACTTGACTTATCCAAATACAGTGTGGGGAATAAAACTTGCCAAGTTTAAAACTTTGCCAACTTAATAATAATATTGAGTATATAGGAAACCCCTCTGAGAAACTCCACCATATAGCCATCCCATTTTTTTCTTGTACAAAACTTTGTTTCTTTCTTTAGGTGGTTTCCGAGTACTTTGTATGTACTCACGGCTTTTTCCCTGGTTATTCCATCGGCCAGGCTTGGAGGAGCAGGTATATGACGACGATGCTACCGGCGAATACTAGGACGTGTTATGCTCTGATCTACCCTGTGGATTGTGTCGCCCCTACCCTTGTTGCTTTTGCTTTTCCGCTGCTATTTGAGCCCGATGAGGCAATGTAAGACTTTATTAATGTATGGCTTGTATTCGGTATTGTATGAACATTGAGACTATGATATCCATGTCGAGTTGTGTGTCATGCGAACTGATCATGGGAGCATGACCGTATACACAGCTGGTCGCTTCGGACATATAGTCCGGGGTGCCCACAGACCCTCAACTGTAGGGGATCTATTGTAGCATTTTCGATAATTAAGAGTGTCGAACCCAACAAGGAGAAGAAGGTATTGATAAGTGACTTTGATAGAGGAATAACTGCAAGCACTGAAATATAACTTTCTATGGGTTTTTTGGTATAAGAATTGAGAATGTAGATAAAAGCAAAGTAAAAGGTACTGAGGAGTAACAAGTGGCCCAATCCTTTTTGAGTAAAGCATAAGCCTAGCAACTGAACTTATAAAGGCTAAAGCATTCTTGAGGACACACGATATTCCGTATCGGTACTATGTTTTGTGTTGATAAGTGTTGAGTGGTTGGATCTATGCTAGTAAACCTTCTAGACTAAAATAAGTGTACTCTTCTGATTAAACACGTTTCAAGCATCCGCAAATACAAGGTAGAAATTAAGGAATAAGCCTAACCAAAGCAATAAGATCAAGGATCCATTATTCCCTTGTGCAAAACTGTGCAAACTGGGGTTCAGGTTTCTTTCACTCCGGCAACCCACCGTAAGCATTCTTTATACACACTGCATTCCCCTAGGTCCTTAACAAGGAAAAGTGTTATGTATTCGACTCACACAACATGACTAGGAAAATAAAAACACAACTTAAATATCAAACAACACATATTACTTCAACGTCATATGACTACTAACAACTAGACTTCTTCCATGTCCTCAAGAAGTAAAGTAACTACTCACAATACATACAAGAGATCATGATTAGTGGTGAAAAATAGATGATAAACAATCTGTAAATAACAATATTTCTCCAAAAAAAAACTCAATGGCATTCACCAGAAAAGAGTAATCAACACCGGTAGAGTAGAGAGGATAGATAGTACGGATTACAACACAAGTTGCAATTATGAGATGAGATATGATGAAGATGGAGATGGTGCTGATGTTCGGGATGATGTTGATGATGATCTCGATGATGCCCGTGACGATGGTGATTACGATGGCGATGATCTCCCCTTCCGAGAGGTGTTCTCCCAGGAGGAATCTGCTCGCCGGAGATGTCATTTCTTCTATGGAGGTTTCCTCCATGGAGCGACGGCGGAACTCACGAAACTCCTCCATTTTTAGGGTTTTCGGATGACGAAGGATATATAGGCCAGAGGGGGGAGCCTGGGCACCAGGTGTCCCCCCTCTGAATCCTTTTCGGTGAAGCTTCTTTATTCTTCTGGAAAATATCCCCCGTAAATTTTCAGCGCATTTGGAGATGTTCTGTTTCAGCAACTCGATGTCCACTTTTCTCCGCTGACTCCTGCGTCTGCTGTTTCAGCACCGGAAAGTTGCAAAATGTGTAATAAAAGCCAAAACAACATAAGAATAGCATCATAACATGAAATATATCAATGAATAGGGGTGAATTACGATATAAAATAGTCATGCATTTTGGACGTATCAGGGGCGAGCGCTCCGGGGAAGAGGCAGCAATGGAGGGGGCGAGACATTGGTGGTCGTGGAGGCGGCTCCATGCCGCCGGCCCTTCTCCGTAGTGTGGCTCATGATGAGCCTATTGGTTTTGAGTTTGTTGTGGAGGTCGCACCGACCACTTGTAGCTGCATACCACTCCCAAAGACGTTCCGCCGCACGGTGAGGGACGCCCAACCCCCGTACCTGTGGATAAGGGTGGACGGGTGTCCTCACGGGGCAGTGCAGGTGGCCACCCGCTTCTTGGCCAATGTAGAGATGCTCCTTTTGGCTACGCCGGGGTGGAAGGCCTTCATGCGCGGCCCAAACTGAGCAGAGGAGACGTCCTTATGTTCAGGTACGAAGGCGACGCGGTCTTGTCCGTGAATATCTTCGACTTCAATGGCGATCACGTGGAGTGATGCCCGGAGAACTCGATCAGAAGCGCCAGGGATTCTGATAACGAAGAGGAAACGATGTGTCTTCGGGTCGCTGAGGTGGAGATGAATCCAGTAACGATGGAATCAAGGGTCTCCCGGAGGAAGACGTCAAGTATGTAGTTCGCATCGACTGAATCCTTCTCCATTTTCTTTCTTCATGTATGAACTTGTCCCGGAAAACTAATAAGCTCTGGTTGGTGAACCATTTCCGTGATATGCGGGGTTGGCTTCTTATATTTCGTCTTGTTTAGCAGAATGTCTCGTGGCTGCATAGAAAAAATTGGGAATGAACAATGGCCGCAAACTGCGATCTGGCACGCAAACTAGGAGGGGAGAGTTTTGTCCGGCAAGATTTTGCGCGTCGGTTAGATCTCTCCTGAAAAGCTTGCCGAAAGGCCGGTTTAGTTCAACATCGCCGAAAGTAATTCGCACTAACACATAACGATTTTTCCCTGGGGTCTTTATTTTGGGTTGTACTCATAAACATGGATCCGGAGAACGCAATTTACAAATGTTGCGCCACCGGGAAACTGGTCTTCCAGCAACTATATTCCCTTACGGGTAGAACGTACGGAGATAGTACTTTCGGAGGTGCTCGATGTTCCACGAGTTTCTCACAGGGACTCCATCCTCGGTCCCCAGGAGGACGGATACGGGTCGGGTGACTTGGACTACTCAGGTCTTCCCACTTTGGAGACAGATTGTTTAGACCCCTTCCGGACTGCAGCCGACAGAGGACAAGGTCGCCTTCCTTAAGCTCTCAGGAGCGGACGTGGCGGTTGTGATAGTGGCGTAGTCCTTGCTGGTACAACACAGCGCATGTATCAGCCCGAGTACGTACTTCCTCGGGAACGACAACATCTATTTGTCGGAGTTGCTGCTATTCGGCCTCATCGAAGGCCAGAACTCGGGGAGATCCGTATCTGAGTTCTGTGGGGAGCACTGCCTCTGCCCCGTAGACAAGGGCGAAAGGCGTTTCGTTTGTGGCGCGGTTGGGCATGGTCCGGGTCGACTAGAGAAAAACTGGGAGTTCATCCACCCACCTCTTTCCACACTTTTCGAGCCGATGGAAGGTGCGGGTTAGGAGACCTCGCCAGACCTCCGCGTTGGATCTCTCCGCCTGGCCGTTGCTCCTCGGATGAGCGACTAAGGAGAAACACACTGAGGTGCCCATTTTCCCGCCGTACTCGACGAATACCTGACTTGTGAACTGGGTGTCATTGTCCGTGATGATCCGGTTGGGAACTTCGAAACGGCACACTAGGCTTCTAATAAACTTGATGGCGGATTGCGTCGTGACCTTCCGGACTGGTTCCACTTCAGGCCACTTAGTGAACTTGTCGATGGAGACGTAGAGGAACTCATATCCTCCGGTAGCACAGGGGAATGGTCCGATAATGTCCAGCCCCCAGACGACAAAGGGCTAGGATAGGGGGATGGTTTGGACTGCTTGTGCTGGTTGATGAACAGCTTTGGCGTGGAACTGAAAGGCTTCACAAGTGTTGCCAAGCTCCATGGCGTCATTCAAGGCGGTGGGCCAATAGAAACCTTGTCGGAAAGCTTTGCCAACCAAGGCCCGGGAGCCTATGTGTGAGACGCACGTTCCTTCATGTATATCTTGGAGAAGCTTCTTGCATTCCTCGGTGGAGATGCACAACAGCTTCACAACATTGGGATGTTGGCGATAAAATCTCTCATCGAGTATGAGGTACATCGATGATTGGCGAGAATCTCTATCGGCATCCTTCCGGTTACTATGTAGTTCTCCATTCTTCGGGTATTCTAGGATGGCGCTGGCCCACTACACGGAGGCTAGGCCGACAGCGAGGACTTGGTGCTTGTCGGGGACGAGAGAGGGCAGTTCTCCGGAAAACTGCTCCCCGCTCTCGATTCTTCGTCTCCTGAATGGGGTCGACCGAGGGCCTGAGCTGGCGCTCGACGAACACACCGGGCTGCACCTTCTCCTTCCGGGAAGCGAACTTGTATAGCTCGTCCGAGACGCTGTTCCTGGACCTCGGAATATGCTCCATCCCCAAGACGTGGATATACTTCTCGATTTTGAGGACCTTATTGATGTATGACTGCATTGGGGGGCATCCGTAATTGTCCTTGACTTGATTGACTACCAGCTGAGAGTCACCCTTGACGAGGAGTCTTCTGATTCTGAGACCCCTAGAGGCTCTCAAACCAGCGAGTAGCCCCTCGTACTCTGTATTGTTCTTGGTGGAGGCCTCTCCCTCGAACAACATCTACACGACGTACTTCAATACTTCTCCGGTAGGGGAGACCAAGACAGCGCTGGCCACGACCCTCTGTAGGGAGAAGGACTCGTCAAACTACAGAGTCCACTCGTTGATGTCTTCATTACCGGGAAGCGATGATGCTTCCGGGGGGTCTTCATCATCTTCTAGGACCGGAGTCCATTCAGCAATGAAATCCGCGAACGCATTTCTCTTGAGGGTCGAATTGTGGACAAACGCAAGGTCGAAGCCGGATAGCTCCAATGCCCACTCCACAATCCGGTCGGTGAATTCTCGGTTCTTCAGGATGCGCTCGAGTGGGAGGGTGGTCACCACACGGATGGGATGCGCCTGAAAATAGTGCCTGAGCTTCCGGGAAGATATGAGGACTCCGAGAAGAATTTTTTGAACTTGGGGTTATCGGCGCCTTGCATCTCTCAACACATTACTGACTAAGTAGACCTGCTTTTGGACTATCTTCTATGCAGGAACCTTGGCCCCGTGGGCTTCAGCCATAGATGATTATTCCGGCAAAGCGTTTGCCCCAAGGGGTCACTCGCTGCACTCTTCTTCTAGCTCGCGCTCGACGACCAGTGCTTCGCTTAACACTTGCGGTGTTGCCGAGATGTACAACAACAAGGGCTCGTGCGGGCGAGGAGCCACTAGGACTGGCGGCAAGGGGCGGTATCTCTTTTTTGTAGCGCACCGGAAAGTGTTCTCGAAACAGTTCTAGCGCGAGGTGGACGCCTCTGTCTCGACGCGCTGATCGCGCAGTTCAAAGTTTTACCCGAATCGGAGGTCCTGCGGACCCCCGGCGGTCAGAAACGTGAGCACCGCGCGCGCGAGAGAAAAACCGGGTATGTTTTTGCAAACCGCCAGCCACCGGGGCTATATAAAGACCACCACACTCCCACTCTCACGATCCGACGGCCCAGATCCACCTGTTTCCTCTCTCTCTCTCCTCCCTCCTGCCCGTGGACACCATGCAGCCGCCACCTCGCCTCAGGCCACCGGCCCGCCGCCGGCAGCCGGGCACCTCCTCTTTTCCCCCGGGGCCTCCCTCCCTCGTCCCTTTTCCCTCTCTTCCCCGCGCTGACCCCCTCCCTTCCTTGAAAGATCGCGGCTGCGCCGCCATGGACAAGGCCTCCCCGGTGCGGGAGCTCGCCGCCGCCATGGTCTCAAGCTCGGGACCCCACGACGCCGCGCCTCCTCGGCCCCACTGGAACTCGGCCCGACGCCCGCCGCGAGCTGTCGGACGCTCGACATCGCCAAGTCCGTTCGCCGCGGCCCTCGCCGGCGTGCACGGCCACCGCCGCGGCTACGGGAGCTGCTCTCAGAACCCTCTGTTAGGTAATGTGCTAGGATCAAAGTAACCTTGCATCATGTCAAAATTTTCAAAAGAAATCTTTGAAATCAAAATCAAAAGCAAAATGGGAGAAGGAACACCGCCCAGATGATTTAATTCAAAAGGCCAGATAAAAATCTTCTTCAAAATTTCATGTTAGATTTTTGAAAAGTCTTATAAATGAGTGTGATCACATATGAAGTGATGTGGGACCCATCCCATATTTATGGATTTTTAAAATATTCAAACAGTGCCTTGGAATTAATCAAATAACCCTATTTGAGTTAAGATTCAAATTATTTGAATTTTAAAAATGTTGAAACTTTATGAGTGGCTAGTCTATATTATTATGAGGCCATATAAAAGTTTTCAGCATTTAATAAAATGTTTAGCTATTTTATTTAGCTAAACAGAACAAATGTCAGAAGAGAAAACAGAAAGAAAAAGAAAACAGGAAAGTGGCCCACTTACCTGGGCCACCTCGGCCCAACTCACCTCTCCCGCAGCCCAGCCCGCGAAACCCCCTTGTCGTCTTCTACCCCGTGCTGCCAAGCAGCTCGGTGGCGAGGCGCCGACGCCGTGGACGCTACCGCGACGCCTTCAAGCTTCCAGGCCTCCCCAGGCCTCATCTCTTCGTCTGGACGCATCCTGGAGCCGCCCCAGTTCATTCCCCTCCCTCCTCGTCGTCTTCCCCTTCCTCTCTCGCCCGATTCGTCGTCGCCCGAGAAGAACGCCGGAGCGCCGTCGAGCCCCCGCGTGGCCACCGTGCTCCTCGCGACGCCTCGAGCTGTCCAGAAGAACCGCAGACGTCGTCTTCGTCTTCCCGTGCGGTGAATCGAGCCAGGAAGCCCCGGAGACTCCTCCATCGCCACCAAGTCGCCGCCGGCCACCGTGAAGGACTTCGTCAATTCCGTCGCCGTTGAACCACCCCAGCCTTCGCCACCACCTCTACTGAGTTCCTGGTGAGCTCGGGTTCAAAACCCCTCCCTTTCCCCCTTCGATTACTCCATCTAGCCTTGGCCACCATGAGAGACGAAGCTCCTCGCCGCCGGGATCCATGGAGACGTTCAACCTCTACGCCATCGAGCCCGCCATGATGTCCATCATGTTCCCCGTGCTCCTCCTCGTCGAACCAGCCTAGCCCCGCCTCGATCCGTGCCCTGGAACGAAATCCCGATCACGGCCGTAGCTAGGTCGCCGCAAAGCTTGACGCTGGCGAGCGTACGGTGCACCCCAGCGCTTGGTTTCAGTCCCATTCGACGCGCGCGAGTGAGGGCTTCAAGTTGATGGTCTCGGCGCTACAAATCATCGACGGATTCGCCCTCCCCGTACAGCGCCGCCGCGGTCCAGTCGCCGGCGTTTAGCCGCCGGCGTGTTAGCCCAAACCCCCTCCCTTAATCACTCGCCTAATGACCCCCTGGGCCACTGACCAGTGGGCCTAGTTTATATTTGAATTAAAGAAATTCCAGAAATTCTAGAAAATACCCCAAACTTTGGAAATTCATAGAAAATTTATATTAACTCCAAATTGGACAAATAATAGATGAAAATTGATCAGGAGAAAATTATCTTTCCAAATATGAAACTTTCAACTATGTTGGAGTTGATTTTAAAATTGGACCAGTAGCATATGTCATTTGAATTATTTGGAATTAATTCAAATTCAATTCAAATGATTTGGCAACTTGAACCATGGAATTATGCTACAATTTAACAACACTTCAGAGGCATATCATACACATTTGAAAAAGATTCAAAATGATCAAACAATGTGGAGTTTGAATTTGCAATTCAATTTGCAATATACTCCATTTAAATGGAATTGCTTCACACATCAAAGCATGTACATCAAGATTCAAAATTCCATCATGTGTTTGTGCATCGTATTTACTTTTCTACTTTGCTTGTTATTTGTCGAGTAGAGGTGGAACCGGAGCAAGAGGCTTCCCCCTTCGCTGAAGACCCCGAACCCGAACCTCGTCAGCAAGGCAAGAAAACCCCCATTGATCATGTCGATAAAATCCCACTTCCCTCTCATGTCTCGCTTATGCATTGTTTAGGATGATCACCATGATTCGTTTCTACCGCATAGATGAACCCATTCCTTTGCATGACCTATCATTTTGTCACAGTAGTAAGCAAACCACAATCCTAGCAAATGTAGGAGTTGTTTGATATCATGTGGCCCCTGCAATGTTATCGCTTATTGCATGCTTAGTATGATACCATGTTGTTACTGTGATGTGAGTCGGGATGGGAATGATCATGTTGACGATGGTAGAAAAGTGTTGGTGAATCGACCCTAATACAAGGTGAACGATGAGAGGCTGTGTAGGAGTACACGGTGGGTTGTCTCGTTGAACACCGCCCTAGTACGAGTTCTTGTGTGGTGATCCAAGATAAAGAGTACAACCACACATTGGGCTCACTGAACCCTCTCAACTTACTAACACATCCCTTTCGATGTCCAGATGTCGCAATAGTTCGGAGTTCTGGTAGGTCTGTGGCCTGGCTGCTAAGTGAGAGAACGGCTCATCCGAGACCGGCTTATGCACCACGCACACATCACTTGGGTCCACTTCGGTAAACCGGCCGGGTTCACGATTGTGGTAACCAACCCAAGTAGGCGGCTTTCTCGGACTAGATCGGCTATGAGGTAACAGTTGTGGTGAGCATCCTCGCCGACACCCCTTGAATGGTGTCGAGATCAAAGGCGGTAAATTATGATCATGTGTGTGTAGCGGTACACCCTTGCAAGGTTAACAAAACTATTCGAATAGCCACGTCCGCGGTTATGGACTGCTTGGAAAGCTTAGCTTGATTATTAGATAACTTGAATCGGATACTTCTAAAACACATCAAGATAAGTGTGAGTGCTATGGCGTGCTTCCTCGTGGGGAACTCGAGGAAGGCACCATAGTGGTGTAATTGGTTGGAGAAAGTAGTGGACTCGTGTACGCTTCTTACCTCAAAGTCTGGTACTCGTAGTTCAGGACTAGCCAATTCAAAGATGGCACTTCTGCAAGTGAACCCCACCCCCCTTTACCTTGAGACATGTGCATGAGTAGTATAGCTCCTACGTAAGTCTTGCTGAGTACGACTTTGTACTCACGTTTTCTTAATCTATGTTTTAGATGATGTCACTGACCCCGAAGGTGGCTTCTTCATCGAGCTGGACGACTGAAGACCAACTAGTCTAGTCCCAGTGAGACGACTGGTTCCCTCGTGGAGGGCTTGTGTTTAAATAAGGCTTCTTAAGCCATTTGGTAAACTTGTCTGTACTCAGACATAATTTTCTTCCGTTTGTGTTGTAATGTTGGATCACATGTTTGTGATCTCTGTTTGCACTCTATAAGAGTTATCAATAAAAATGTACACTTTGTAGAGAATTGCAATGGTACCTGCTGTTCATACAAGGCATGTGTGCTGCGTGTATCTTTATAACATGCATGTCTTTGTATGGGTTTTCGAGACCTTAGTTGTGTTCTGGCTGGCGGTCTTTCATACACCAAGTGGCCCTTAGATGTGCGCAGCTTGGGGCATCGCGATGCGATTGTTCGGGACTCCGTCTCGTGCACACTTTGTGGTATGATCGAGCCCGCCCTAGACCCCGACTAAGCGATCGGGCTGGAGTAAGTCTATGTAAGAGTTTTGAGATAGTCGATAGTATGGTTGAGGCGACTTGTCTTTGAATATGGGAGTTCACCACCCATATCATTAGACTTGTCTGCGGACGATGAGGACCCATCTGAGTTGATCATCCGGCCTGGATGGGATGCCCCTCACGTACGATGCTTTCCGAGAACGTTCTGTGCTTGGCCTTGTCTGCTTAGACAAGTGGGTACGGTTCTCGGCTCTCCATATGACTATGTCTTAGCTGTACTTGCATACGCTAACCCCGGGTCCCGACAGACTTGGTCTCAGAGCAGGACTGACCGTAGGACTAGTAGCCTTGGTCGAAGTTGAGTCTAGCTTGCTATAGTTATATAGTTACTCTGGGGATATAAGGGAATAACGTAAGGCTTCTTTTTTCTCCTTACCCCCTTCGTTCTGAGTTCTGAGTCACCCTCATCTTATTCTACGGGAAGATAGGACTAGGCTCTCCTCTGTCTGATTAGCACATCTCGTTGTTTGCTTCCTTATAGCCGTAGGAAAGTTGTGTCCGGTTTCCTAGCATTGTTGTAATGCTGATTTCTTACATCGTATTATGTAAGTGCTGTTTTTCATGATTGAAAGAAATTGTCATTTCTTACAATTACAGCCGTTATGCTGTCCGAGTCATTCCAGGTTTATCTCATAATCTGATGCATTTGCAAACTCCTTTCTGTTTCAGATGGCAGATCTTCCCCCTCGGCAGATTGTTCGTTTGACCAGGTGCCTCGGTGTGCGTGGCCATCCCGCCACGTTGATCGAGATGATGTCCTATGTGGGATATCGATGGTACCCTGAGTATACAGTCGAGGAGCAGTTCCACGACTTCAATCAGACGCAATTCCACTGCATTGTCCGGATCTACCCGCACTACGTTGGAGTCACCCAGCCAATCCACTTTGGACATGGCATTGGCGTTACTGAGAACATGGCTGTGAAGGATGCTGCATATTCATGTATTACCCTACTGAGAGAGGAGCACACTTTGCTGAGACAGACTTCTTTCCGCTATATCCCTGCTGCACTTCCAGGAGAAGAGGGATATTACACCGGACTCTACTCAGATCACTCTGCAGAGGATCCAGCACTCCAGGTGACTGCTAGGTTTGCTAGTGATCGAGATTGTGATGCACGCGCTCTCCGTTTCGAGCTCCACGCCACCCGTGTTCGTCTGTATCGAGCACTGACACTTTTGGCCCCCTTTGTGAGCGTGGGATCAGTTGAGTTTGACGCTATCTACCCAGTGAGGACTCAGATGCCTTCTCGAGTTGCTTGGCCCGAGATTGGAGGCATTTTTCCACCCCGTGGTCCTTTGCTTCCACCCTACACTGGACCTAGGCCCCATCCTTTCCCAAATGGATATCAGGGTCCACAGGCCTCCGTGTTTTCCGATGGTCACCTCCAGCTACCGGGATACGCGGGTAACTTTTATGAGGACTACTATGGAGATGGAGATGAGTGAGACCGCCTGTGGTCTTACTTAGTGAGAATGTAGTAGTATCTTAGTATATTGTAAGCAAGGTGTCTAAGATTCCAGAGGCTTAGATAAATAATGTATAGGAAGTCAGAGTGCCTCTGAAGGATGTATCTTCTTCATCAAGTTTGTATTAGCTTGGTGCTTGTACTAAAACAATGTATGGTTTGTATGACAGCTTGTGAATATATGGCTTGTATGCTTTATCACCATGTTGTCAAGATGATTACTTCCTTTGCTCTGTAATCCTTCCAGTACTTCAATACCTTGACTAGACTCTTCAAATCAAATCTGTTTGACTTTGGTTTTTCACCTTCAGGATGTCTCAAGGAACCCGTGGCCAGGTTGGTCGTAACCAAGGTCGTGGGAATGACCAGGAGGAAGGCAACCTTCCACCCCCACCCACGATGGCTCAGGTTCTGATGGAGGTCGAGAGGAACCGCCGAGACTCTCACCACCTGTTGGAAGTCATTGCACGCAACACCACTCAGCAGCGCAACGAGTTGGTGTCCCTGAACGACTTCATCCGACTTCATCCCCCGGTTTTCAGTTACTCCACCGAGCCCCTTGACGCCGATGACTGGCTTCGCAGCATCGATAGGAAGCTCCAAGCAGGCCGTGTTGCAACTGGTGACAAGGTCAGCTATGCCACTTATCACCTTGAAGGTGCAGCTAGTTCTTGGTGGGAGAACTTTCTGAATATGCGTCCCCATGGACCGCCTGCATCTTGGGAGGAATTCTGCACGTCCTTCCGTGAGCACCACATTCCCAAGGGTCTTATGGACCGCAAGCGTGAGGAGTTCTGCAACCTCACTCAAGGCAGAAGGACCGTTGATGAATTTAGTCGTGAGTTCAACCGACTGGCTCGTTATGCAACTGAAGAAGTCTCCACCGACTCCAAGAAAAAAGAGAGGTTCCGTCGCGGACTCAATACTGGACTTCGTCGTGAGCTCAACCTTCATGACTTTGCCTCATTCCAGGTCCTTGTCAACAAGGCCATCAAGGCAGAGGACATGAACACCCCCAACGATTTCCGCAAACACCCTAGAGATGATCGTTCATCCAGCTCTGGTTCCCAGAATCGCAAGATCTGGATCCCCAACAGCATGTTCCGCCAGAACAACCCCCCCGAGGATATCCTATGTGGCGCCTCGTCCACCAACCTAGTTCCACCCAGCTCCACCAAACAACCCAGCTCCACGCACTGTTTTCGGAGCCTGTTACAAGTGTGGTCAGGCAGGCCACTACTCTCGTGAGTGTCCCCAGAACCAGATCCAGCATCAGAATGCTCCACCACGTGCCGGAGGCAACAACAACAACAATGGTCGTGGCAAGCCACCCCAGAAGGTCTACACCGCCAAACCCGCTCCTCCCGCCACTCGTGGACGTGTGAACCAGATCGCCGCCGAAGAGACTGATGACACTACTGACGTCATTCTTGGTACGCTCCCAGTCAATTATGTTCCTACTTCCGTTCTTTTCGACCCAGGAGCATCTCATTCATTCATGTCGGAAAGTTATGCACTTCGTCATGAGTTACCCTTTGTTTAATTATCCACCCCAATGATTATTCAAACTCCAGGGTCAAGATGGCAAAATAATAAAGTAAGCCATGTTAATCAAATTGGAATTGAGGGTTTAGTATTCCTTGCTTCACTCATAGCCCTCAAGTCTTCAGATATTGATGTCATCCTTGGCATGGATTGGCTATCAAAACAGAATGCCTACCTGTATTGCAAAGGCAAATCCGTGAAACTCACCCACCCTTCAGGCCAAACCGTCAGCTATACCTCACCCAGAACAAGAACCCAAGTGCATTCCTTGAATGTACTTCCCCTTCCCGAACTTGAAGATATTCCGGTGGTTCGTGACTTCCCGGATGTCTTTCCTGAAGAGCTGCCGGGCATGCCACCCGAAAGATGTGTAGAGTTTATAGTGGATCTTGTTCCAGGAACCGCACCAATTTCCAAACGCCCATACAAAATGGCCCCACATGAGTTAGCTGAGCTAAAAACCCAACTTGATGCTTCATTGGCAAAAGGCTTCATCCGCCCTAGCTCATCGCCATGGGGTTGCCCCGTTCTGTTCGTAACGAAGAAAGATGGAACAAAAAGGATGTGCGTAGACTATCGCCCGCTAAATTTAGCGACGATAAAGAACAAGTACCCATTGCCCAGGATCAATGATCTTTATGATCAACTTGCAGGATCCTCTGTCTTCTCCAAGATGGATTTGAGATTAGGTTATCATCAAATCAAAATCCGAAACGAGGACATTCCCAAAACGTCTTTTACTACTCGTTATGGTCTTTACGAGTACACCGTCATGTCCTTTGGTTTAACCAATGCCCCCGCCACTTTCTCACGCTTAATGAATTCGATCTTCATGGAGTACCTAGATAAATTCGTTGTAGTTTATCGTGATGATATTCTCATCTACTCGAAGAACGAAGGAGATCATGCCGAACACTTAAGGCTGGTATTGATGAAAATTAGAGAGCATCGCCTGTACGCTAAATTCTCCAAGTGTGAATTCTGGCTACCAGAAGTGACCTACTTAGGCCACGAGATTTCTGCAAAAGGCATTTCTGTGAATCCCGAGAGAGTTCAGGCCGTCCTTGACTGGACTCCACCTGAATCGGTTAAGCAAGTTAGGAGTTTTCTTTGCCTAGCCAGCTATTGCCGTCGCTTCGTCAAGAACTTTTCTAAAGTTGCAAAGCCTCTAACTGAACTCCTCAAGAAAGATAAGAAATTCCTATGGACTTCCAAGTGCGAGGAAAGCTTTCAAGAGCTAAAAAGAAGATTGACTTCTGCACCTGTAAATGCACCTCCAGACACCAAAAAGGATTTCGAGATCTATTGTGACGCATCACGGCAAGGTTTAGGATGCATACTTCTGCAAGATCGACATGTGGTAGCTTATGCTTCACGCCAGTTGCGGCCACATGAAGAGAACTATCTTACCCATGACCTTGAACTCGCTGCCGTAGTTCATGCCCTAACAACTTCGCGACATTACCTCCTTGGTAATCGTTGTGAGATTTATTCCGACCACCAAAGCCTCAAATATATTTTCACCCAGCTAGATCTTAATCTCAGGCAAAGGCGCTGGATTGAGTTGATAACAGATTACGACGTAGTAATTTCTTACACCCCAGGCAAAGCTAATGTCATGGCTGATGCACTAAGTCGTAAGTCGTATTGTAACAACCTCATGTTACAACAGTATCAACCACGTCTTCATGAGGACTTTCGCAAGCTCAATCTTGAGATTGTTCCTCATGGCTATCTTTCTACCTTGGTGGCGAAACCAACTCTTGAGGATCAAATCATAGTTGCCCAAAGGCGTGCACGAGGTGTTCGTCGGATCAAGGAGAACATTGCTAGCGGAGTTGCTAAATGTTTCTCCACAGATAGTAAAGGAACGGTATTCTTTGGAAATCGTTTGGTAGTACCTAAGAATAGGGAACTAAGGCAACTCATCCTCAAGGAAGCCCATGACACACCCCTCTTGATTCATCCCGGTAGCACAAAAATGTACCGAGATCTACGCCAGAGATTTTGGTGGACTAGGATGAAGAGAGACATTGCTCAATTTGTTGCCGAATGTGATGTTTGTCGTCGCATTAAGGCAGAACATCAAAGACCTGCTGGTACACTTCAACCTTTGTCTATTCCCGAGTGGAAATGGGATAAAGTCGGTATGGACTTCATCACCGGCTTTCCAAGAACCCAGAAAGGAAACAATGCCATCTTCGTTGTCATAGATAGGCTTTCCAAAGTTGCTCACTTCCTTCCGGTTCGCGAGTCTATAACTGCTAGCCAGTTAGCAGACTTGTACATCTCTAGAATTGTATCCCTTCATGGTGTTCCTTTGGAAATCAATTCTGATCGCGGTAGCCTTTTCACCTCTAGATTTTGGGGGAGTTTTCAGAATGCTATGGTAACTCATCTCTCCTTTAGTACAGCTTTCCATCCTCAGTCTAGCGGTCAAGTCGAAAGGGTTAACCAAATTCTTGAAGACATGCTCAGAGCTTGTGTTATATCATTCGGAAAGAATTGGGAGAAGTCTCTTCCATTTGCCGAATTTTCTTATAACAATAGTTTTCAATCTAGTCTGAACATGGCTCCTTTTGAACTCCTTTATGGACGACGATGTCGAACACCACTAAACTGGTCGGAAACCGGTGAAAGAAAATTCTTTGGACCAGATATGATCTAGGAAGCAGAAGAGCAAGTTCGCATTGTTCGTGATCAATTGAAAGCAGCCCAGTCTCGTCAGAAAAGCTACTATGATCGTCATCATAGGCAAGAGAGCTACAATCTGGATGAGAAGGCTTACCTTCGGGTTACTCCTCTGAAGGGAACCCAACGTTTCGGTATCAAAGGCAAGTTGGCCCCACGTTATATCGGACCTTTCCGCATTATTGCTAAACGTGGAGAAGTTGCCTACCAACTTGAACTACCCCCGCACCTTTCCCGAGTACATGATGTATTCCATGTGTCCCAACTCAGGCGTTGCTTCAAGGATCCCATCCGCGAAGTCGACCATGAAACGCTTGATCTCCAAGATGACCTTTCTTATCGAGAATACCCCGTTCGTATTCTTGATTCCGCAGAGCGTGCCACTCGTCGTCAGAAGATTAGGTTTCTGAAAGTGCAATGGTCACACCACTCTGAAAGAGAAGCTACGTGGGAAAGAGAAGACCGTCTCAATGCCGAGTACCCCACCTTCCTCCCGCAGACTTCTGAATCTCGGGAGAAGATTCTGTTGAGTGGGGGCGAGTTGTCAGAACCCTCTGTTAGGTAATGTGCTAGGATCAAAGTAACCTTGCATCATGTCAAAATTTTCAAAAGAAATCTTTGAAATCAAAATCAAAAGCAAAATGGGAGAAGGAACACCCCCCAGATGATTTAATTCAAAAGGCCAGATAAAAATCTTCTCCAAAATTTCATGTTAGATTTTTGAAAAGTCTTATAAATGAGTGTGATCACATATCAAGTGATGTGGGACCCATCCCATACTCATGGATTTTTCAAATATTCAAACAGTGCCTTGGAATTAATCAAATAACCCTATTTGAGTTAAGATTAAAATTATTTGAATTTTAAAAATGTTGAAACTTTATGAGTGGCTAGTCTATATTATTATGAGGCCATATAAAAGTTTTCAGCACTTAATAAAATGTTTAGCTATTTTATTTAGCTAAACAGAAAAAATGTCAGAAGAGAAAACAGAAAGAAAAAGAAAACAGGAAAGTGGCCCACTTACCTGGGCCACCTCGGCCCAACTCACCTCTCCCGCAGCCCAGCCCGCGAAACCCCCTTGTCGTCTTCTACCCCGTGCTGCCAAGCAGCTCGGTGGCGAGGCGCCGACGCCGTGGACGCCACCGCGACGCCTTCAAGCTTCCAGGCCTCCCCAGGCCTCATCTCTTCGTCTGGACGCATCCTGGAGCCGCCCCAGTTCATTCCCCTCCCTCCTCGTCGTATTCCCTTTCCTCTCTCGCCCGATTCGTCGTCGCCCGAGAAGAACGCCGGAGCGCCGTCGAGCCCCCACGTGGCCACCGTGCTCCTCGCGACGCCTCGATCTGTCCAGAAGAACCGCAAACGTCGTCTTCGTCTTCCCGTGCGGTGAATCGAGCCAGGAAGCCCCGGAGACTCCGCCATCGCCACCAAGTCGCCGCCGGCCACCGTGAAGGACTTCGTCAATTCCGTCGCCGTTGAACCACCCCAGCCTTCGCCACCACCTCTACTGAGTTCCTGGTGAGCTCGGGTTCAAAACCCCTCACTTTCCCCCTTCGATTACTCCCTCTAGCCTTGGCCACCATGAGAGCCGAAGCTCCTCGCCGCCGGGATCCATGGAGACGTTCAACCGCTACGCCATCGAGCCCGCCATGATGTCCATCATGTTCCCCGTGCTCCTCCTCGTCGAACCAGCCTAGCCCCGCCTCGATCCGTGCCCTGGAACGAAATCCCGATCACGGCCGTAGCTAGGTCACCGCAAAGCTTGACGCCGGCGAGCGTACGGTGCACCCCAGCGCTTGGTTTCGGTCCCATTCGACGCGCGCGAGTGAGGGCTTCAAGTTGATGGTCTCGGCGCTACAAATCGTCGACGGATTCGCCCTCCCCGTGCAACACCGCCGCGGTCCAGTCGCCGGCGTGTTAGCCCAAACCCCCTCCCTTAATCACTCGCCTAATGACCCCTTGGGTCACTGACTAGTGGGCCCAGTGGCTTAATTAAGCCACTGGATTAATTTATCCCACGGTTTATTTAAATCCAGCCACTGACAGGTGGCATCCCCTTGTCAGCCCCCCCCCCCCCTGACGTCAGCCTGGCGCAATAAATCATTTAAATGAATTTCCAGATATTATTTGAATTAAAGAAATTCCAGAAATTCTAGAAAATACCCCAAACTTTGGAAATTCATAGAAAATTCATATTAACTCCAAATTGGACAAATAATATATGAAAAATGATCAGGAGAAAATTATCTTTCCAAATATGCAACTTTCAACTATGTTGGAGTTGAATTTAAAATGGGACCAGTAGCATATGTCATTTGAATTATTTGGAATTAATTCAAATTCCATTCAAATGATTTGGCAATTTGAACCATGGAATTATGCTACAATTTAACAACACTTCAGAGGCATATCATACACATTTGAAAAAGATTCAAAATGATCAAACAATGTCACATGCAACTTGGTTAATTTGAATTCAAATGTGGAGTTTGAATTTGCAATTCAATTTGCAATATACTCCATTTAAATGGAATTGCTTCACACATCAAAGCATGTACATCAAGATTCAAACTTCCATCATGTGTTTGTGCATCGTATTTACTTTGCTACTTTGCTTGTTATTTGTCGAGTAGAGGTGGAACCGGAGCAAGAGGCTGCCCCCTTCGTTGAAGACCCCGAACCCGAACCTCGTCATCAAGGCAAGCAAACCCCCATTGATCATGTCGATAAAATCCCACTTCCCTCTCATGTCTCGCTTATGCATTGTTTAGGATGATCACCATGATTCGTTTCTACCGCATAGATGAACCCATTCCTTTGCATGACCTATCATTTTGTCACAGTAGTAAGCAAACCACAATCCTAGCAAATGTAGGAGTTGTTTGATATCATGTGGCCCCTGCAATGTTATCGCTTATTGCATGCTTAGTATGATACCATGTTGTTACTGTGATGTGAGTCGGGATGGGAATGATCATGTTGATGATGGTAGAAAAGTGTTGGTGAATCGACCCTAATACAAGGTGAACGATGAGAGGCTGTGTAGGAGTACACGGTGGGTTGTCTTGTTGAACACCGCCCTAGTACGAGTTCTTGTGTGGTGATCCAAGATAAAGAGTACAACCACACATTGGGCTCACTGACCCCTCTCAACTTACTAACTCATCCCTTTCGATGTCCAGATGTCGCAATAGTTCGGAGTTCTGGTAGGTCTGTGGCCTGGCTGCTAAGAGAGAGAACGGCTCATCCGAGACCGGCTTATGCACCACGCACACATCACTTGGGTCCACTTCGGTAAACCGGCCGGGTTCACGATTGTGGTAACCAACCCAAGTAGGCGGCTTTCTCGGACTAGATCGGCTATGAGGTAACAGTTGTGGTGAGCATCCTCGCCGACACCCCTTGAATGGTGTCGAGATGAAAGGCGGTAAATGATGATCATGTGTGTGTAGCGGTACACCCGTGCAAGGTTAACAAAACTATTCGAATAGCCGCGTCCGCGATTATGGACTGCTTGGAAAGCTTAGCTTGATTATTAGATAACTTGAATCGGATACTTCTAAAACACACCAAGATTAGTGTGCGTGCTATGGCGTGCTTCCTCGTGGGGAAGTCGAGGAAGGCACCATAGTGGTGTAATTGGTTGGAGAAAGTAGTGGACTCGTGTACGCTTCTTACCTCAAAGTCTGGTACTCGTAGTTCAGGACTAGCCAATTCAAAGCTCGCACTTCTGCAAGTGAACCCCACCTCCCTTTACCTTGATAAATGTGAATGAGTAGTATAGCTCCTACGTAAGTCTTGCTGAGTACGACTTTGTACTCAAGTTTGCTTAATCTATGTTTTAGATGATGTCACTGACCCCGAAGGTGGCTTCTTCATCGAGCTGGACGACTGAAGACCAACTAGTCTAGTCCCAGTCAGACGACTGGTTCCCTCGTGGAGGGCTTGTGTTTAAATAAGGCTTCTTAAGCCATTTGTTAAACTTGTCTGTACTCAGACATAATTTGCTTCCGTTTGTGTTGTAATGTTGGATCACATGTTTGTGATCTCTGTTTGCACTCTATAAGAGTTATCAATAAAAATGTACACTTTGTAGAGAATTGCAATGGTACCTGCTGTTCATACAAGGCATGTGTGTTGCGTGTATGTTTATAACATGCATGTCTTTGTATGGGTTTTCGAGACCTTAGTTGTGTTCTGGCTGGCGGTCTTTCATACACCAAGTGGCCCTTAGATGTGCGCAGCTTGGGGCATCGCGATGCGATTGTTCGAGACTCCGTCTCGTGCACACTTTGTGGTATGATCGAGCCCGCCCTAGACCCCGACTAAGCGATCGGGCTGGAGTAAGTCTATGTAAGAGTTTTGAGATAGTCGATAGTATGGTTGAGGCGACTTGTCTTTGAATATGGGAGTTCACCACCCATATCATTAGACTTGTGTGCGGACGATGAGGACCCATCTCAGTTGATCATCCGGCCTGGAGTGGATGCCCCTCACGTACGATGCTTTCCGAGAACGTTCTGTGCTTGGCCTTGTCTGCTTAGACAAGTGGGTACGGTTCTCGGCTCTCCATATGACTATGTCTTAGCTGTACTTGCATACGCTAACCCCGGGTCCCGACAGCTGCCGGCCGCCGCCACCCTGGACGGGATCGGATCGATCCCGATCCAGCTCCCCAACCGCCAGGTGGGCCGGCCCAGCGGTCCAGCCACCGCAGCCCACCTCGCCTCCCATGCCACCTGGGCCAAGCCCAAGGGGTGATCTGGCCCGTTCCTTTTTTTTTGTTTTTATTCATTACCTCATTTTTTTGCTAAGTCTGAGAAAAACAGTGTGTTGTATCAGTTTTGCGATGTAGTTTACGAGCGATCCGTAGCCCGTATGACGTTGCGCCCAAAATGAAAGTTGCTTAGAAATGTGTGCACTTCAATTCATCTATTGTGAGCATTTTCATTTGAGGTCATCTTGATTGTGTAATTGTGTGCTAAACAGGGCATCAGATCGTTAATTACAACTGCTGCTGTTAAACTTGCTGAAACTGTTAATTTGTTGAAACTTCGGGCGACGGTTGCTTCGCAACCGTACGTCAAAATTGAGGGATTCCTTTTGTGTTGCGTTAAGCATTGTTTCTACTTAAGTTTCATGCATTCACATGCCATAATTTCTTGCTGCATCGTGATTGTATCTTGCTCCAAAGTAGCTACCCTTCTTTTAGTGTGCTGCTGTTTATATTTTGTTGGAACTTCGGTCGACGAGTGTGTCGCGACCGTTTATCGGAATTGAGTGATTCCAATTGCATATTGTTAAGAATCATGTCTACTTACATTTTATGTATTGCATTGTCATGATATGCTTGCTGGTCATATAGTTATTGAGCTCCAAAGTTGATATGCTGCTGTTTTTGACGGCCACCTCTCTTTTACTTTAAGCCTGTAACGTTCCGATGCCATGTTGCATGCTTAATATGTTTTGATCTATGATGCCTATTTGCATGATTCTTTTTTCCATGCCTTCCCTCTCATGTCTACTTTAGTTCCATATCATTGGTGATCTTGCTTGCATTGATTATCCTGGTTATGCATTGCTCTAAAGTGTGCTTCTATATGTTGGCAGATTGTTCCCGTAACTTGTTTTGCTTATATCTTTTTAACCGTAACTCCGTTTGGGGTGTTCTTTATATGTAACTTGATTAGATTTTCATTTAATTTGTGTTTATGCTATTGTTTGATTTTTTTAACCAACCTAAAATATGGTTTAGGACAGAACAGTACCAAATCCTTTAATTGTCGTGGGGTACTTAGTGGAATGCCATGTTTAGGTTGTGCCTCACTTAAATTGACTAGCATAGATAATTTACTTTGTGCTTCACCTCTTGCCATGTTTGTGTTCTATGCCATGCTTGCTTGAGATGCCATGTTAATAACCGTTGGTTGATCACCTGTAGCTAATCAACTTGAACCACCGTAAACGTGCGGTATTCGTCGTGTGTGACGAGTACTCCACTTAACCTGTTAGTAACCGCTCTCGACGGTAGGTGCGATGTCTCGTGTGGCCTTCTTGTTGATGCTTGCTCATGTTTGACTCGTAGTAATACATTCTTGCTCGTTGATTGCTTTCCAGTGTTTATCCTCTTCTGTGCTTCCGTGGGTACCCTTCGGAGACGATGCGAGCTTGCGATCCACTACACCTTCGGAACCAGACATATCAACAGGCATGGACTATACATTACTTATGATCCATTCTATTTCAACCAGCGGTTTGCATACTAGTATAGGTTAAGTTCGATATTTGATCCTACCACATGTTTACATCCTCTCTTTAAACCGATACAGCCATGTCCCCTCCCAGCAAACCTTATACTGCTATGTTACTATTGCTCGTTGCTCAACCCCTGCTTAGTATGCATGCTTAGGATGCTACGATGTTACCCTGTTACTCCTTGGTTTGGGATATCACCTTATTATATTGTTGTTGATGATATTATTATTATTAATGTTGACTATATTCGACGAAGGATGGAATGTCTAGGCTATCCCGCCCCGACGCTTTGTTCCATTCGAGGCACCTAGGATCCGAGTTCCGGGTATTGGTTTTAAGACTGAGCGTGCCTAACCGCGTGTGGGATTTTATGGGGTCCCCTTTTCTTACCTATCTAGCTTCAAGAATTTCTAGTGCTGGCCCAAGCTGATTTTACCTTTTGAAACCGTGTGTGTGTTGGTCGTACGCCAGTAGTTTTCCAACCAACCCGGACCAGTGAGGACATAGTTCCCTTGCTGGCCCATCATGACCGGCTGAGGACCCGGTTTCCCATGTGTGATTAACCGGCAATCCAAACCTGGAGTCATAAGGTAGAGACCAGATCGACAGCGCGGCCGGCTCTTGAGCTGGATGTCGACTCACCGGGGGCCACCCGGATTTGTTCGTGGTTAGCTAGAGGGACCTGTCGTTTCGGATCTCTTGGAACTAAATCATAAAATGGTTGCCTGTGATGGGTAGCAACTGAGAGTGATGGGCGTGCGTGCGGAGCCTTGTAATGGGAAGTTGGTACACCCCTGCAGGGTTAAATCTTTTCGAGAATCCGTGTCCACGGTTATGGACGACTTGAGACCTACTCCTTGTTCATAGACAACAACAACTGAGATAATTTTAATATAACTTGATCAACGTGTGTGTGTGCCTTGACTGCTTCTTCTTCGTCGGGATGCGAAGAGGAGGACAAGGATAGGATAGGTGTTATGCTTGCGTAAGTAGTTGATAGCAAGACTTGTTGGAGGCGATTCCTCATCGAATGCTTGGCTTCTTACCTTACTCTCTAGATCGTTATCCACTTCATAAATTCTATTGCGGCAGCAACCTCACCACTTACCCCTTCCTTACCGTAAACTACTAGTTGTCCTAGAATGACGAGTGATGAAGTCCTTGCTGGGTTAGATGACCACTACAGTTGGATGTTGAGTACTTCTGTACTCATGATACTACCCCCAAACACTTTTCAGGGTTCTTGATCAACAATAGGTATGGTGATCGAAGTTTCACGTGGAGACTCGACGACGACTAGATAGGCGGATCCCGGCGGAGGGCCTGGACCCGTGTGGTTATGGGGATCGATGTTTTTCTCTTTGCCACTAGGCATTTGCTTGTAGTCTGTACTCATACATGTACCTTCCGCTGTTGTATTGTATTTGAGGCAGTTGTATGCCGATTGTATGAGATGTTGTATCCTTGTATCTGTAACGTTGTGATATCATGTTGGAAATCCGGGGCATATGGCTATGTCATATGTCGCGGTGGGACCGATATGTGCTTCGTCCCCGGATCTGGATGGAAACATCTAGATCTGGAACAGTACCGCATATCGGGCCTTACACACGTGCACTTCGTTTTGAGATTCACGCCACCCGTGCCCGTCTGTAGCGAGCACTTACACTCATGGATCCTTTTGTGAGTGTTGGATCTTTGGAGTATGATGCGATCTACCCAGTCCTGACGCAGATTCCTTCTTGAGTTGCTTGGCCAAAGATTGGAGGCATATTTCCACCCCGTGGTCCTCTGCTTCCACCCTACACTTAAACTAGGCCCCATACTTGCCCAAATGGATATCATGGTCCGCAGGCCTCCGTGTTTCCCGATGGTCACTTTCAGCTACCGGGATACATGGGTAACTTCTATGAGGATTACTACGGAGATGGAGATGAGTGAGACCGCATGTGGTCTTTCTCTAGTGAGGTTGTAGTAGTATCTTTAGTATGTTGTATGCAAGGTGTTCTTAGTTCCAAAGGATTAGATAAATGTTGTATAGGAAGTCAGAGTGCCTCTGAAGGATGTATCCTCTTCATCACGTTTGTATTAGCTTGGAGCGTGTACTAAAACGATGTATGGTTTTTATGACATCTTGTGTATATATGGCTTGTATGCTTTTATCACCATGTTGTCAAGATGATTACTTCTTGTGCTCTGTGATTCTTCCAGTACCTTCAATACATTGTTTAGACTCTTCCAATCAACTCTATTTGACTTTGATCTTATCCTTCAGGATGTCTCAAGGAACCCGTGGCCACCTTGGTCGCGCCCAAGCTCGTGGGAATGATCCGGACGAAGGCAAACTTCCATCGCCACCCACGATGGCTCATGTTCTGATGGAGGTTATAAGGAATCGAAGGGACTCTCACCAGTTGTTGGAGGTCATAGCTCGGGACACCACCCAACAGCGAAATGAGTTGGTGTCGTTGAATGACTTCATTCGGCTTCATCCCCCGGTTTTAGCTACTCCACCGAGCCCCTTGATGCCGATGACTGGCTCCACAACATTGTGCGCAAAATTTATGCAGGACATGTATCATATGGTGGAAATGTGAACTATGCCACCTACCATCTCGAAGGTGTAGCTAGCTCGTAGTGGGAAAAATTTCTGAACATGCGTCCCGCTGCAGAGCCCACTACTTGGAATGAGTTATGCACTGTTTTCGTGAGCACCGCATTCCAAAAGGACCCATGGACCGCAAGAGTGAGGAGTTCTGCAACCTCACCCAAGGCAGAAGGTTTGTTGAAGAGTTTAGTCGTGAGTTAAACCGACTTGACTTTATTAGTTTGCACCACTTCACTTTATTAGTTTGCTAAACAAACATATGAGGAATGTAAAACCTCATTTATTTTAGGAATATGATTTGTATAACAATCTCATAACAGTTACCAAAACCCTAAGGAGATAATTTTGTGCCCTATATAAATGAACTAAAACAATGATCATTAAAAATCACATAAAATGTTATGCCACGTAATAGAACATATAGATATAGATGTTATTGGTGTTGCTTGTAGTGCAAAGAGTAACTTGGGTTATTATCATGTGCACCCGTGACCACGCACTCTCTCCCGCTATCTCACGAACGCCCCTCTCGCCCAGCCAGAGGCGAGGCCAAGGATTTCCCTCAGGGCGTCCCGACGGTTAGCGCGCTCTCGCCTCGCCCCGCTCGCGCTCTCCCGCCCGTGCAGCCCCGCTCGCCTATAAAAGGAGGCCCCGAGTGCTCACCAGACTTGCACCACCACCACTCCACTCTCCTCCCCGCCTAGCCACCACCACCAAGCCACGCAGAAAAGGAGTAGAAGAGGAGGAGGAACAGGAAGAAGGTAGAAGGAGACGGTACAGCCGCGGCAAGGAGGAGGCCGAGGCGAGCAGGCTGAGTCCTCTCTGCCTCGGCATAGGAGCGGCGCCGAGCCTTACCCAGCGCCAAGCACGCCCAAGCCGAGGCCGACGAGGATCCCTCCAGGATACGCCGCCCGAAACCGACGCCCTGCCCAAGTCGTACCCCAACGCCGTCTACCCCGAGCCGAGCCTCTCTGCGTCCCCCGTTCTTCATCGTCGTTCGCCGCCGTTTTCAATAAAATGGAACCGCGCCGGTGAGCCTCCCTACACCCCCTGAGCTGGCTAGGCTCGCTAAGGATGAAGACCCAGGGTCGTTGGATCGCCCTAGATCCAACGCGCCTGAGGCCCCCATACCCCTTCGTTCTGTAAAAAAAAATCAGCGCCCTGTGCAGGCCCAACCCGCAAAAAAAACAGAGTCAGCGAACTAGTCCGGCCCCATTTCCTTTTCCTTTTTATTACCCTTTATTGAATGAAGTAATTTTAGAATAATACATATAACTCAGAAAACTGTAAACAAAATGCGTGGTGCTCCTGGGATTATTATTTATTTTTCTATATAGTTAGAAATGTTATTTGTAGAAATATTTTAGTGGCTTTTTTTTAGCTATATTACTTTGTTGCCTTGTTAGATATTATTAATCCCTCTGTTATTGAATTTTAAACCAACAAATTTTTTTAATATTGTATCTAATTATTGTATAGTTTAATAATAATAAAAGAAAGTTAGAATTAAAATACTTTTATTATTACTTGTAAATATTACTGTTTATTATAACCATAATTAAATCCTTGATATTAAAATAAGTTAAATGTAATTAAAAAATTAATATTACTAAATTAGTAGCTATTTACTATACTATTTGACATGGAATAAAAACAACAGTGCACAAAACTAACAGAACCAGGCCAACCCACCGTTGAATGCAAAGTACAAATCATGGATTGTAGGGGTGATTATGAAAATTGTTGTATGTGATTAGATAAGATAGTAGCTATGGTAAAGATCATTTCTTACCCACATAACTAAAGATGATCCCATCAAATGAACATGATCAAACATATTAATGACTCAAACTCTAGTATCATTGAGCATCCTTGCACCACTTCACTTTATTAGTCTGCTAAACAAATATATGAGGAATGTAAACCGTCATTTATTTTAGGAATATGATTAGTATAAGAATCTCATAACACTTACCAAAACCCTAAGGAGATAATTGTGTGCCCTATATAAATGAACTAAAACAATGATCATTAAAAATCACATAAAATGTTATGCCACATAATAGAACATATAGATATAGATGGTATTGCTGTTGCTTGTATTGCAAAGAGGAACTTAGGTTATTATCATGTGTTATTGATGCATGTGTGTGAGTAGTATAGGTCACTACACTCTATGTTGTTGATCATCTTAGCATGATCACCAACAAGATCCACCTAAACCCTATCATCTATATAGCTAAAACCCTCATTTCACTTAGCATTTTTTCACCCACTCACATTGTTCACGTGTTGAATCTATTTCCTTGATTTTGTGGTGGTTTTAATTAACTTTATGGAATGTCCATGTGGAATGCAATAAGTTCAGAAAATGAAATAATTACACAATAAATTTAACCCACACAAATTCACTAACATTATAGGATATGTGTATAATAGGAAACCAAAGATATGTTTGTTTTGATTTATATGAACTAGAGAAAGATCACATAGGATCTTTTTATCATCCAATCAACTTCAAAACACATGAATTTCTGTAAATTTTCAGAAATTCAATTCAAATTCCTTTGAGGCATTTCCACAAACATCTTGAGGGAAGTTTTCTTTCTTTGTTAAAATAAAATTTTCTATAAAACTCATTTAAATAAAACTTATATAGTAGATAAACAAAACCTAGACTACCCTAGAGCCCCTAGCCATCTTCTCTCTATCCCATAGCCTGTTGGGCTGAGTATTTTAGAGATCAAGACACAGAGAGAGAGGCCAAAGCCTCTCATCCCTCTCTTGTGTTTCTCTCTTTCTCTCTTGTATCTCTCTCTCCCCACGATCCTCTCTATCCTGCATGGACCCACTGTCATCCCCTGACGTCTCGCTCGCTTCAGACCGTGCGTACGTGTACCAGGAGCGGACACCACGGATCGATGGCGTGGCTTGCTAGCTCTCGCGTACCCCCAATGGCTGATCAAGGCGTCGACGGCCAGAGACACGTCGGAACCTACCCATGCCCCTTCTCTCTCCCGCTCTCTCACCATCGCCCCTCTCGCACAGCCAGAGGCGAGGCCATGGATCGCCCTCATGGCTTCCCTATCGTTGGTGCGCTCTCGCCTCGCCCCGCTCGCGCTCTACCGCCCGTGCAGCCCCGCTCGCCTATTAAAGGAGGCCCCGAGTGCTCACCTGACTTGCACCTTCCCACTCCACTCTCCACCCGACCTAGCCACCACCACCAAGCCACGCAAAAAAGGAGTAGAAGAGGAGGAAAAGGAAGAAGGGAGAAGGCGATGGTGCAGCCGCGACAAGGAGGAGGACGAGGCGAGGAGGCTGAGTCCTCTCTGCCTCAGCATAGGAGCGACGCTGAACCTTCCCCAGCGCCAAGCACGCCCAAGCCGAGGTCGACGAGGATCCCTCCAAGATACGCCGCCCGAAACCGACGCCCTGCCCAAGCCGTGCCCCGACGCCTTCTACCCCGAGCCGAGCCTCATAGTGTCCCCCGTTCTTCGTCGTCGTTCGCCGCATTTTGAGCAAAAATGGAACCGTGCCGACGAACCGCACTCCCGCCGGCCATCCCCGTAGTCAACCGCTGCCGGAAGCGCCTCCGGTGAGCCTCCCTACCCCCCTGTCTTCCATGTCATGCCCTAGGCCGAGCTGTCTATGCTCGCTGGTGAAGAAGACCCAGGGCCGTTGGATCGCCCTAGATCCAACGCGCCCGAGGCCCCCATACCCCTTCGTTCTGTAAAAAAAACAATTCAACGCCCTGTGCAGGATACAACCCACAAAAAAACAGAGTCAGCGCACTAGTCCGGCCCCATTTCCTTTTCCTTTTTATTACCCTTTATTGAATGAAATAATTTTAGAAAATACATATAACTAGGAAAACTGTAAAACAAATTGCGTGGTGCTCCTCGGATTATTATTTATTTTTCTGTATAGTTACAAATGTTATTTGTAGAAATATTTTACTTTGTTGCCTTGTTAAATATTATTAATCACTTTGTTATTGAATTTTAAACCATTAAAAAATTGTTAATATTGTATCTGATTAGTATCTAATTATTGTATAGTTTAATAATAATAAAAGAAAGTTAGAATTAAAATACTTTTATTATTACTTCTAAATATTACTGTTTATTATAACCATAATTAAATCCTTGATATTAAAATAAGTTAAATGTAATTTAAAAATTAATATTACTAATCAGTAGCTATATATTATACTATTTGACATGCAATAAATTTTTGGCTAATAAATTAAAGATCATATTAATGTGTTGATTAGATTGGCTTTAATAAATTCGTTTCTGATAATGAAATAAAATCAATGTCATTTTATTAAACTTGTCTTGGATCAGTAGATATTTATAGCGTATTTATATAGTTAAAATAAGCGGAATAAAAACAACACTGCACAAAACTAAAAGAACCAGGCCAACCCAATATAGAAATTTGCACATTGAGCAAAATATTAACATGGGCCATGGCTGAAAAACTTACCTTTATTTGTGTGGTACAGAACTAAAAGCTTATTCGAAAAAAACTACTCATCAGAAAAATGTAAAATAAATTTTGTTGTGATCCTGTTATTATGAATTATTTTTCTGTGTAGGTGGAATTATTGTTTACAAAAATAAATTTAAGGACGACAGTATTATTTTTTCTAATATTTCATACTGAGGGTAATTTTAGTTTATTCTCTCTTAACAGATTAAATATGTTTAAATATTGTTATGATTGTCTCTGAACTGTAGCTAATTGTGGTTTGATCATTGAATTAAATTTATTAAATAAAAACATGACCTAACACACTAAAAAAGAAAGTGACTTTTGTAAAATCTTATGTAGTGTGTTGCTTAATATTGCTTAGCCCTATGAACTTGTTACTCTATCATTAAAACTTCTGCCCACATGTAATAATCTAAATAGACTTGTTAGTGTGACTCATGTGTTGCTTTGATGGAGTGCTAGTGATTGTTATGTTGGTTGAATGCTTGCTTTGAATGATGTGATGGTAATTATGTGCTATTTTCCGCAACGTGTAGACGAGACACTTGACGTTGCAGGTGAAGACTCCTTCCAATCCGAAGAATCCATACCAGGAGACACCGCCGAGGAAGGCAAGCCATCTTCAAAAACTTAATCCTTGTCCAACATTTTTACTTTCGTTGTACCATATTATATATCATGCTATCGTATATCATTTTGGGTTGGGATTGTATTAGTTTATTAGGTGAACCACCACATACCTTGTAAGCCTTCCTACTTGGGAGAAAGAAATTAGACACCGATGATATTGATGTACTACCCCTACCTTGCTAAAGAACTAATGACAACATAATAATTTGATTAATCTTGCTCCACCCTAATGTGATGGCATACATCTAAGAAGATGTGATGGCCAAAATTTTGGTTGTTGGAAACATCGTTGAACATATCCAAAGTCTGGAGGGACTCTCTATAAGTGGCGCTAAAACCTAGCCTTACAGTACAACCACAAATACTCTGGTATGGGAGAGGGCTAGTTGGAAACTTATTTATCTTAGTACAGGGGTCTTATAACTACACATGGATGTTTGATTCCAGAATCTGATAGCCCTCGAAGTCGAGTGGTGAAATTCGCTAGGCTTGGCGTCAGAGGGAACCTTGGTGCTCTTCGACTACGGTGCAAGCTTGGGTCCAAGAGGAGCATGAACTGGAACGCGGATAGTCCATGTAGTACACAAGGTGTAGATTCACCTTTACTAGTATAGACAAGGGGAAGACTACGGTCGATTATCAGAAAACCGCATACTGAGGTATGAAGATCTGTGGGGACTCACGGAAGATGTATTGAATGTTGTGGGTAAAGTGTACAACCTCTGCAGAGTGAAAACTATTCGAGTAGCTGGAGTCCACGGTCATGGACATCTAGTGAGGCCACACTTTATTCAGAATAGATGAGAAATTCTAGAACTGAGAGTATGGTTCACGATGATGATGTTGATATTATGAAAAGGGTTGGACATGATTAAATCAAATATACTTGTGGGATTAAAAAATTTCCAAGAATAAAATGTTGCCAACTTAACTAATATTGAGTAACTAGGATCCCCCATGATAAACTCCACCACATAGCCATCCCATTATTTTTCTATGCAAAAATCTTTGTTTATTTCTTTAGGTGGTTTGCGAGCACTTTGTATGTACTCACGGCTTTGTCCCTGGTTATTCAATCGGCCAGGCTTGGAGGAGCAGGTATTTGACGATGACGTGATTGACGTTTACTAGGACGTGCTATGCTTTGAACTACCCTGTGGCTTGTGCCGCTACTACTTATCCTGCTTTTGCTTATTCCCCTGCTATTTGAGCCCGATGAGGCAATGTAAGACATTATTGCGGTATGACTTTGTATTCGGTATTGTATGAACATTGTGACTATGATATCCATTCTCGAGTTGTGTGTCATGCGACAGTGATCATGGGAGCATGACAGTATACACAGCTGGCCGCTTCGGACATATAGTTTGGGGTGCCCACGGACTTGGTATCAGAGCCTCTGTTCAGACTGTAGCAGCCTAGTTAGCATGGACGTTAGTTAGAAATATTTTGGTAAAAAAAAATATCTTATTCCTCTTACCCCTTTCAAAATGTTTTAAGTCCAATGGGATACAAGATTAAGAGGGAACATATAAGAATTAGTGTAAGTATTGGTTTAGTGAGCCCCTACCCGATTGTCTGATCTTATGCTTGTTTGTATTGCAGTGTATATTCTTAAGTTATAGTGACCCTAGCCCCCGGTTAGGAAAAACTAACCTATGCGCCCTTATCTTGCCCAACAACCATCAGGATGTTGGGAAGGAACACCCGTGGCAAACTGTCTGGGTCCGTTAGCACGCCACCACCATCGCCTAACACGAGCATGGTTCAGCTTATGCGCATGTTCATGAAGGAAAAATAGAAGCCTAACCTACCAATCCAATACCAACGTTGTACCAAGAGGTTATCGCACCAACGACGTTTTCACCACCACAACTTTACCTTGACTTATGACAAGAACATATCAAGACCCCAAATACAACCACCTTCGGACGTATAGATAAACTAAGTTGTTATAGCTGAAGTAAACCCATCTTCTGTGAGTATTAGGCCTACCTTGACACTAGAAGACACCCTAGTTTCATTATGAACCGTTTGGAGGCATGTGTCGCTCGTGTCCCTCTACGGCACCACGTTGCAACCACATCCTCATGTGTGTCTATTACAACCCTCCTAGTCCTTAGTGAAACGGTATTGAGACCAATACCCAACCTAGGAGACATTTTATTGAACCCTGTCGGTACCTTTTGGGAAGTAGCATGTGCTGAAACCTAAGAAAAATCTTTGTGACAAGGCTACAGGTAAATTATCCCATTAAGTGTAGGGTGAAAAAAAATTACGCACTTGCTTTAATATGAGTTAGCAATTCAGGTTAGCCATGGATTATAGAACAAGAAGATTATCCGAAACAAGTTTGGGACATAGAAGTGCTTGCAATGCTCGAAAGGAAGACCCGGTGTTAGAGCAACAATGTCGGGACCCGGGGTTAGCGTATGTAATTCCAGTCAGGATGCAATCACATGGAGAGCCGAGAACCGTACCCACTTGTCTAAGCAAACAAGGCCAAGCACAGAACGTTCTCGGTAAGCATCGAACGTGAGGGGCATCCCATTCAGGCCGGATGATCAACTGAGATGGGTCCTCAACGTCCGCTCACAAGTCTAAATGCTTATGGGTGGTGAATCCCATACTCATAGAAAAGTCGCCTCAACCATGTTATCGATTGGATCCTAACTCTGACATAAACTTACTCCAGCCCGATCACTTAGTCGGGGTCTAGGGTGGGCTCGATCATACAACAAAGTGTGCACGTGACATAGTCACGAACAATCGCATCGCGATGCCCCAAGCTGCGCACATCTAAGGACCACTTGGTGTATAAAAGACCGCCAGCCAGATCACCACTAAGGTCTCGAAAACCCATACTAAGACATGCATGTTATAAACATACGCGCAGCACGCATGCCTAGTATGAACAGCAGGTATCATCACATAACTCTAAAAAGTACTTCTTTATAGATATACACATAGAGTATACAAAGATCACATGTCTGTGATCAAAATTACATCATACAACGGAAGCAGATTAGGTCTGAGTACAGACAACTTTAACAAATGGCTTAGAGAAGCCTTGTACAACAAACATGCCCTTCCACGAGGGACCAGACTGCTGTCTGGCACTATACTAACTTAGTCAACGTCGAGCTTCACGAAGGTGATTCCATCGGGGTTCGGGTTCTCATCTAAAACATAGAATAAGCAAACGTGAGTACAAAGTCGTACTCAGCAAGACTTACATCAGATCTATACTACTCATGCTCAAGTATCAAGGTAAAGGAGGTGGGGTTCAACATGCAGAAGTGCCAGCTTTGACTTGGCTAATCCTGTACTACGAGTACCAGACTTGAGGTAAGAAGCGTACACGATTCCACTACATCTCCAACCAATACACCACTATGGTTACTTCCTCGACTTCCCCACGAGGAGCACACCATAGCACTCACTCTTATCTTGCGAGTTTTATAAGTATCCATTCAAGTTGTCTAATAATCAGGTACAGGTTCCAAGTAGTCCTTAACCGCGGACGCGGCTATTCGAATAGTTTTGTTAACCTTGCAAGGGTGTAAACTACACACACATGACCATCGGTTACCACCTTTTTCTCGCCACCGTTCAAGAGGTGACAGCGAGGATGTTCACCACGACACTTCGCTCACAACCGGTCTATTCCAGGAGTCGACTATCTGAGTTTGTCACCGCTCGAGAGTCCGGCCGGATCAACGAAACGGACCCAGACAATGTAGGCAACCGAGACGCCACCTCCGACAGATGGTTTCACTGTCTCACAGATCCACCCACATATCTAGGATGATGCAACATTTCCACTCACTCTTTTGCTATGCATATGTCAAATGGAAGGCCCGAACTAATGTGACTCCTGGACGTCGACAAGGATCAAGGTACTAGGCCGAGAGGGGTCAGTGAGCCCAATGTGTGGTTGTACTCTTTCTCTTGGATTACCATACAAGAACTCGATGCTTAGGGCGGTGTTCAACGAGACAACCCACTGTGTACTCCTACACAGCCTCTCATCGTTCACCTTGTATTAGGGTGGATTCACCGACACAGTTTCACTTTCATCAACACCATGTTCACCATCATCCCGACTCACATCAAAAGCAACCTCAGGTAACACTAAGCATGAAATAAGCTATAACAGTTGCAGGGGCTTCATGATATCAATCAATTCCTATGTCAGCTAGGATTGTGGTTTGCTTACTACTGTGACATGATGATAGGTCATGCATCGGATATGGGTTCAACTATGCGGTAGAATCGATACAAAGTGATCTCCTAAACATGCATAAGCGAGACTGAGAGGGAATTGGGATTTTATAGACATGATCAATGGGGTTTGCTTGCCTTGCTGACGAGGTTCGATATCGCGGGTCTTCAACGAAGGGGGTGGCCTCCGGTTCTGGTTGCACGTCTATCGAGCAAACAATCAAACAAGGTATAAATTTATTTGCAATGCTCAAACACATGATCAATATTGAAATGGTGATGTTCTTGGTCACAAGATGGGTACAATTCCATTTAAAAGAAGCCAAATGCAAAGTCCTTTGCAAATGTGCTTCAAAATTGAATTTGAAATAACGCCATATGGATGTTTTGCACTGTTCACCCATTTTAAAATGGTCAAACATGAAAAAAGAGCCCATATTCATAAACCTTGGATTTTTCTGATATTTTTAGACATATTATTTGTTATATTTGGAGTTAAAATGAATTAGTTATGAATTTCCAAAGTTTAAATGATTTTCTGGATTTTTCTGGATTATTTTAAATCTCTGGAAAAGGCTTTTCTGCATCAGCATTGTGTCATGCTGACGTCAGGGCTGCTGACTGGTCAACCTGACGCGTGGGACCCGCAGGTCAGTGAGCCTGGGTTAAATTCGGTTTAATTAGAGTTAACAGGGGTGCTAGGGGGGGTCTGGGTCCACATGTCATTGGGCTAGGGGGGATTAGTAGGATCATTAGCCCTAATGGCCGCCGGCTAACCGCCGGCGGCTGTGCACGCGGCGGTGCCTCGCCGGAGAGGGCCTCCCGGCCACGGCTGGCCACGCCAAGAGCACCAGGAGCTAGCCCTCGCTCGTGCGGTTCTTCGGGAGCAGGCGGGCGACCTCGGGAGGCACCGGAGTGAGGCCGACATCGAGCTCCCGCGGCGGCCGTAGCGCTGCTCAACGGTCACGACGAGTCGGGCCACCGTTTCGAGCACGGGCAGAGGGGAAAAGGGCGCGAGCTCACCGTGATTCCAACGGAGTCGACGGCGAGGGCTTGGAGGGCGTGGCGACGACAAATTTGCCGACGAGGTCCACGGCGGCCGGCGGCTTGTCGGTGAAGATGGCGACGTCCTCGGTTCCTCTGGGCTCGAATTGATGGCTCACGGTGATGGAGACGAGTGCTGCGGTGACGATGGACATGAACACGCGGCTCCAGGAGCTTGCTGGCCACGCAGGCGCTCGTCGGCGGCGAGACCTAGTTCTCGGCCATGGCGAGTTCCCACGCGAGGAGAGAGGGAGAGTGAGCTAGAGGAGGGGGGAAGGGTGTGGCGCTCTCTGGGCGTCTCCGTGGCGTCCTGGGGGAGAAGAGGGGGCCCTGGAAGCTCCTCGGTGGCCTGCGCGGCGGTGAGCGCGCCACCGAGCTGCTTCGGGCGCCGGGGAGGAAGACGACACCGGGGCTCGTGGGCTGGGCCGCGGTTTGTTTAGTTGGGCCCGAGGCCTGTAGGGTGGGCTAGCTTTTGATTTTTCCTTTTCTCTGTGTTTTGCTTCTGTTTTCCTTTTCTGTTGTTTGTTTTTCCCCAAAATAAAATAGCAGAGCAATTTTAAAAATCATGAAAACTTTTATGTGGGCTTATAACATATATAGCTAGCCACTCATAAGTTTTGGTGATTTTTGAAAACCAAACAATTTGAATTTAAATTCAAATTGTAGTTTAATTTAATTTCCATGCCCTATTTGGAATATTTGAAAAATCTTGGTGCATGCAGTGGGACCCACTTCACTTTAAATGTGATCATGCCTATTTATAAGACTTTTCAAAAAATACCAGAGCAATTTTTGGAAGAAATTTTTTTGTCTGGCCATTTGATTTAAATTTCTCAGGGCTTTTCTTTTCCCCACTTTTGAATTTCTTTTGAAAATTTTTCATGATGCAAAGGGATCAAACAACCCTAGCACTTACCCTAGTTGGGGTTCTGACAAAAAAATTCACTAGAACATGTACAATGTAATGATTCGAGTGCGATATGGATTGGCCTCCATGACGACTACTCTTATTATTCGCCTTGCTATATGCAATAGTAAATATATGCTAAGAGAACCGATGCCAGCTATCTAATACCCTAGTAACATGTTGGCATACTCCTACGATTTCAATGATTCCATTGGAGCTGGTGAATTTGTAACTTCCCTACCCATGTGGGCAAAGTACGATGGAATCAAAACCTAAGGTGTTAGTGACAAAGGATGGTTATGAAGGTTTTTCGCCATCATAATAGATTCAACAACCAAACCACATGGCATCCACTAATACTCGCGAGAGATCCAGAAGTAGCCGAAGCCTTACCGAAGGATCGTTACCACCAAGCAGAAGCCACAATAGAAAGTGAAACCCCAACCGAGTTAACCATTTACTCGTGGACTCTTCGACGAGTGTGAACCCATCCCCACCCTTAGCTTAACCTATTAAATTAGAGGGAAAATCCTGAAAGAGAAACTAAGAAGCCCGAAGGAGAGAGCCGACCAAGATACTAAAATAACCCTTCAACTTGGATGAATCGGGGTAAAGACCTATGAAGGAAGTAGTTTCCACAGCTCTTCGCCACCACACCCAACAACCCAGCCTGAACTACCTAGTGATACACGAGAATGCCATTAGTTAGTCTTTTGAACAACCTCTCTGAGAAGTGGACTCTCGAGAAGAAATAGACCATGAATCCCTTAACATCGATCATTTACAAGGTTCAGGATCATGAAGGAGAATTTTCCTACCAGCTAGAGCTACCTCTTGGAGTCTTCTGAAGTACAAAACCTGCTTTAGCCTCGAAAGTGTTTGGAAGTTCCCAACAAGCCCCATATTCTCGAAGACATTTACCATGGATAGAAGTAAGGACCTTTCATGCCATAAGAAAAACCCCCTTTACCTCGTGGGTAAAACAAACCTTACTACCCGACGATACAACCCCAAATACCTCAAGACCGATTAGAGAAACCGAGCAAGATGAATATCCTCGGAGCGACTTTCCTTTTTTCCTTATGCCTTAGCTTCGGAATCTAGGGGACGAGATTCTTTTAACGGGGGAAGGTCCGTCACACCCCAAAAATTATAGCATGTGATATAAGCTGCTAGTGGATGACCACAAATTGAGGGCTAACAAACACTTTTGTCTTGTAGTGGTGTGATGATGAATGCGGTTTGAATGTGTCTGCATATTGATGATCATGATCTTGCATGTAGATAAAGATAAACATGTGGTGGTGATGTTGTTTGTTTTGAATGCAAAGTACAAATCATGGATTGTAGGGGTCATCATGAAAATTGTTGCATGTGATTAAATAAGATAGTAGCTATGGTAAAGATCATTTCTTACCCACATAACTAAAGATGATCCCATCAAATGAACATGATCAAACATAGTAATGAATCAAACTCTAGTATCATTTAGCATCCTTGAACCACTTAACTTTATTAGTCTGCTAAACAAATATATGAGGAATGTAAAACCTCATCTATTTTAGGAATATAATTAGTATAATAATCTCATAACACTTACCAAAACCCTAAGGAGATAATTTTGTGCCCTATATAAATGAACTAAAACAATGATCATTAAAGATCACATAAAATGATATGCCACATAATAGAACATATAGACATATAAGCTATTGGTGTTGCTTGTAGTGCAAAGAGGAACTTGGGTTATTATCATGTGTTATTGATGCACGTGTGTGAGTAGTCTAGGTCACTACACTCTATGTAGTTGATCATCTTAGCATGATCACCAGCAAGATCCACCTAAACCCTATCATCTATATAGCTAAAATCCTCATTTCACTTAGCATTTTTGCACCCACTCACATTGTTCATGTGTTGAATCTATTGCCTTGATTTTGTTGTGGTTTTATTTAACTTTATGGAATGTGCATGTGGAATGCAATAACTTTAAAAAAATGAAATAATTCCACAATAAATTTAACCCACACAAACTCACTAACATAATAGGATATGTGTATAATAGGAAACCAAAGATATGTTTGTTTTAATTTTTATTAACTAGAGGAAGATCACATAGGATCTTTTTATCATCCAAACAACTTGAAAACACATGAATTTCTGTAAAATTTCAGAAATTCAATTAAAATTCCTTTGAGGCATTTCCACAAACATCTTGAGGGATGTTTTTAGTCTTTGTTAAAAAAAATTCTATAAAACTCATTTAAATAAAATTTATACAGTAGATAAACAAAACCTAGACTACCCTAGAGCCCCTAGCCATCTTCTCTCTAACCCATAGCGTGTTGGGCCGAGTATTTTAGGGATCAAGATAGAAAGAGAGGCCGAAGCCTCTCAACCCTCTCTTCTGTTTCTCTCTTTCTCTGTCGTATCTCTCTCTCCCCACGATCCTCTCTCCCCTACCTGGACCCACTGTCATCCCCCTCACGTCTCGCTCGCTTCAGACCGTGCGTACGCGTACCCGGAGCGGACACCACGGATCGATGGCGTGGCCTGCTAGCTCTCGCGTACCGCCAATGTCTGATCAAGGCGTTGACGGCCACAGACACGTCGGAACCTACCCACGCCCCTTCTCTCTCCCGCTCTCTCACCACCACCCTCGCTACCCAGCCGGGAGAGAGATCGCGGATTGCCCCCGTGGCCGTCTCGCTTGTTGCACCCGTAACCTCGCACTCTCTCCCGCTATCTCTCCACCGCCCCTCTCGCCCAGCCAGAGGCGAGGCCAAGGATTGCCCTCATGGCGTCCCGACCGTTGGCGCGCTCTCGCCTCGCCCCGCTCGCGCTCTCCCGCACGTGCAGCCCCGCTCGCCTATAAAAGGAGGCCCCGAAGTTTCACCAGACTTGCACCACCACCACTCCACTCTCCTCCCCACCTAGCAACCACCACCAAGCCACGCAGAAAAGGAGTAGAAGAGGAGGAGGAACAGGAAGAAGGTAGAAGGCGACGGTACAACCGCGGCAAAGAGGAGGCCGAGGCGAGGAGGCTGAGTCCTCTCTGCCTCGGCATAGGAGCGACGCCGAGCCTTACCCAGTGCCAAGCACGCCCAAGCCGAGGCCGACGATGATACCTCTAGGATACGCCGACCGAAACCGACGCCCTGCCCAAGTCGTACCCCGACGCCGTCTACCCCGAGCCGAGCCTCTCTGTGTCCCCCGTTCTTCATCGCCGTTCGCCGTCGTTTTCAGAAAAATGGAAATGGGCCGACGAACCACACTCCCGCCGGCCATCCCCGTCGGCAACCGCTGCCGGAAGCTCCTCCGGTGAGCCTCCCTACCCCCCTGTCTGCCATGCCATGCCTTAGGCTGAGCTGGCTAGGCTCGCTAAGGAAGAAGACCCAGGGCCGTTGGATCGCCCTAGATCCAACGCGCTTGAGGCCCCCATACCCCTTCGTTCTGTAAAAACAAATCAGCACCCTGTGCAGGCCCAACCCGCAAAAAAAACAGAGTTAGCGCACTAGCCGGCCCCATTTTCTTTTCCTTTTATTACCCCTTATTGAATGAAGTAATTTTAGAAAAATACATATAACTCAGAAAACTGTAAAACAAAATGCGTGGTGCTCCTGGGATTATTATTTAGTTTTCTATATAGTTAGAAATGTTATTCGTAGAAATATTTTAGTAGCTTTTTTAGTTATATTACTTTGTTGCCTTGTTAGATATTATTAATCCCTCTGTTATTGAATTTTAAACCAACAAAAACATGTAAAATTGTATCTAATTAGTATCTAATTATTGTATAGTTTAATAATAATAAAAGAAAGTTAGAATTAAAATACTTTTATTATTACTTCTAAATATTACTGTTTATTATAACCATAATTAAATCCTTGATATTAAAATAATTTAAATTATTTTAATAATACTAATCAGTACCTACATATTATACTATTTGACATGCAATAAATTTTTGGCTAATAAATTAAAGATCCTATTAATGTATTGATTAGATTGGCTTTGATAAATTTGTTTCTGATAATGAAATAAAATCAATGTCATTTTATTAAACTTGACTTTGATCAGTAGATATTTATAGCGTATTTGTATAGTGAAAATAAGCGGAATAAAAACAACAGTGCACAAAACTAACAGAACCAGGCCAACCCACTGTAGAAATTTGCACATTGAAAAAAATATTAACATAGGCCGTGGCTGAAAAACTTACCTTTATTTGTGTGGTACAGAACTAAAAGCTTATTCGAAAAATAAATACTCATCAGAAAAATGTGAAATAAATTTTGTTGTGATCCTGTTATTATGCATTATTTTTCTGTCTAGGTGGAATTATTGTGTACAGAAATAAATTTAAGGACCACAGTATTATTTTTGCTAATATTTCATGCTTAGGGTAATTTTAGTTTATTCTTTGTTAACAGATTAAATATGTTTAAATATTGTTATGCTTGCCTTTGGACTGTAGCTAATTGTGGTTTGACCATTGAATTAAATTTATTAAATAAAAATAGGACCGAAGACACTAAAAAATAAAGTGAGTTGTGTAAAATCTTATGTAGTGTGTTGCTTAATCTTGCTTAGCCCTATGAACTTGTTACACTATCATTAAAACTTCTGCCCACATGTAATAATCTAAATAGACTTGTTAGTGTGACTCATGTGTTGCTTTGATGGAGTGCTAGTGATTGTTATGTTGGTTGAGTGCTTGCTTTGAATGATGTGATGGTAATTATGTGCTATTTTCAGCAATGTGTAGACGAGACACTTGACGTTGCAGGTGAGCACTACTAGGGAAATAGCTATACATGGAAAGCTTATTAGTGGCGCATTTTATATGTAATGCGCCACTGTGTTGTAAGGGGTGGCGCACTGGTAAAAAATGCGCCACCCTGAAGAGTGGGCCAGCCCAGGATCCCCTTATACGGGACGCATTTGGATAAATGCGCCACCCATAAAAACCTTATAGGTGGTGCATTTTGGAAATGCGCCACCCCTAAGAGCTTATGGGTACCGCATTCTGGACATGTGCCACCCCTAAAGAATTATTAGTGTGCATCCAGAATGCGCCACCTATAAGCTCTTAGGGGTGGCGCATCTTGCATATGCGCCACTACTAAGTAAAAACTGTGCGGGAAAATTCCCAATTACCCCCCCCCCCCGCCCTGTGGCCCGCCTTTTCAATTTGAAAAAAATTAGAAGAAAATTATATAAATGTCAAAAAAAATAAAAGAAAATAAGTTTCCCATATGATATGTGGTCTAGTTATTAGGAAAATTTATAAATATGAATTTTGACTTTTTTGCAAAATCTCTCGAGAATTTTGTAAAATGGGCATAACTTAAAAGTTATATCCAACTCGTTGAACATTTTTAGAATCTTCAAAAACCTAACAGAAAAAAGTTACAGGCATTTAAAGATCTGGAGTCAGGAAAAATGAAAAAAAATTGAACTTAGTAGTGACGCATTTTGTATGAAATGCGCCATTAGTAACAGCAAAAAAAATTGATTTTTTTAAAATATATTTTTATTTAAAAAAAATCAAAATAGGCTAGAGGAACAATCGGGAAGTTAAAAAAAAGTTGAAAATTTTAGATAGTAAAATTAATAAATTAAAAAATAAATAAAAATGAAAAAAATTAAAAAAAAGTATTTTTTTAAGTTCAAAATATGCTAATGGTCCCATCGAGAAAGTTTGAAAGAAAAGTTGAAAATTTTATCACACACATGAAGATTAACAAGGTCCTAGACATCAACATGGTTTAATAGGATTTATATGTTAGATATATCAACAAGTGCCTGCTATGTTAGCTGGAGTGAGAGTTGATAGAACCGAGAAGTTAAGCGTGCTCGGGCTGGAGTAGTGCTAGGATGGGTGACCCTCGGGAAAGTTTGACCACGGAGGTTAGTTTGACCTGAGATTAAGCATAGTGCCCGGGCATTAAGCATACTAACCTAAGATTAAGAAAAAAATAAAAAAATTAAAATAAAAATTGTTTCCAGATTCAAAATTTAAAATTTAAATTTTTTAATAGTGGCTCATTTTCAGAATGCGCCACACCTAAGAGCTTATAGGTGGCGCATTCTAAGATGCGCCACGCCTAAGGGCCTTAGGGGTGGCGCATCAAGAATGCGCCACCTATAAGCCCTTATTAGTGGCTTATAGTTAGTGGAAAAATGACGCCACTAAAAGGGCATTCCCTAGTAGTGTAAGACTCCTTCCAAGCCGAAGAATCCGTACCAGGAGACACCGCCCAGGAAGACAAGCCATCTTCAAAAAGTTAATTCTTGTCCTACATTTTTTACTTTCTTTGTACCATATTATATATCATGCTATTGTATATCATTTAGGGTTGGCATTGTATTAGTTTATTAGGTGAAACACCACATAACTTGTAAGCCTGCCTACTTGGGAGAAACAAATTAGACACCGATGATATTGATGTACTACCCCTACCTTGCTAAAGAACTAATGACAACATAATAATTTGATCAATCTTGCTCCACCCTAATGTGATGGCATACATCTAAGAAGATGTGATGGCCAAAATTGTGGTTGTTGGAAGAATCGTTGAAAATATTCAAAGTCTGGAGTGACTCCCTATAAGTGCCGCTAAAAACTAGCCTTACAGTACAACCACAATACTCTGGTATTGGACAGGGCTAGTTGGAAACTTGTTTATCTTAGTACAGGGGTCTTATAACTACACATGGATGTTTGATTCCACGAATATGATAACCCTCGAAGTCTAGTGGTGAAATTCACTAGGCTTGGCGTCAGAGGGAACCTTGGTGCTCTTCGACTACGGTGCATGCTTGGGTCCAAGAGGAGCATGACCTGGCATGCGGACAGTCCATGTAGTACGCAAGGGGTAGATTCACCTGTGCTAGGATAGACAAGGGGAAGACTACGGTCGATTATCCGAAAACCGCATACTGAGGTATGACGATCCGTGGGGACTCACGGCGGATGTATCGAATGTTATGGGTAAAGTGTACAACCTCTACAGAGTGAAAACCTATTTGAGTAGCCGGAGTCCACGGTCATGGATAGCTAGTGAGGCCACACTTTGTGGGGAATAGAGGAGAAATTCTAGCACTGAGAGTATGGTTCACGATGATGATGTTGATATTATAAAAAGTGTTGGACATGATTAAATCAAATATACTTGTGGGATTAAAAAGTTGCCAAGAATAAAATGTTGCTAACTTAACTAATACTGAGTAGCTAGGCTCCCCCATGATAAACTCCACCATATAGCCATCCCATTATTTTACTATGCGAAAAAACATTGTTTCTTTCTTTAGGTGGTTTGCGAGTACTTTGTATGTACTCACGGCTTTATGCCTGGTTATTCAATCGGCCAGGCTTGGAGGAGCAGGTATTTGACGATGACGCGATTGACGTGTACTAGGACGTGCTATGCTCTGAACTACCCTGTGGATTGTGCCGCTACTACTTATCCTACTTTTGCTTCTTCCCCTGCTATTTGAGCCCGATGAGGGAATGTAAGACATTATTACGGTATGACTTTGTATTCGGTATTGTGTGAACATTGTGACTATGATATCCATTGTCGAGTTGTGTGTCATGCGACACTGATCATGGGAGCATGACAATATACACAGCTGGCCGTTTCGGACATATAGTTCGGGGTGCCCACAACCTTGAAGATATTCCGGTGGTTCGTGACTTCCCGGATGTCTTTCCTGAAGAGCTGCCGGGAATGCCACCCGACAGATGTGTAGAATTAATTGTAGATCTTATGCCAGGAACCGCCCCCATTTCTAGACACCCATCTAGAATGGCCGCACATGAGTTAGGTGAGCTTAAAATCCAACTTGAAGATTTGTTGTCAAAAGGCTTCATCCTCCCTAGCTCATCACCCTGGGGATGCCTCATTCTGTTCGTAAGGAAGAAAGATGGAACAGAAAGGATGTGCGTAGATTATCGCCCGCTTAATCTAGCTACGATAAAGAACTAGTACCCACTTCCCAGGAACAATGATCTTTACAATCAACTTGCTGGATCCTCTGTCTTCTCCAAGATGGATTTGAGATTAGGCTATCATCAAATCAAAATCCGAAACGAGGACGTTCCCAAGAAGGCTTTCACTCCTCGATATGGTCTTTACGAGTTCACCATCATGTACTTTGGTTTAACCAATGCACCCACCACTTTCTCGCGCTTGATTAATTCGATCTTCATGGAGTACTTGGATAAATTTGTTATAGGTTATCTTGATGACATTCTCATCTACTTGAAGAATGAAGAAGAGCACGCAGAACATCTTACGCTGGTATTGATGAAAATTCGAGAGCATCGCCTTTATGCCAAGTTCTCTAGTGAGAATTTTTGCTAACAGAAGTGACCTACTTAGGCCACGTAATTTCTGCAAAACACATTGCTGTGAATCCCAAGAGAGTTCAGGCCGTCCTTGACTGGACTCCACCTAAATCGGTTAAGAAAGTTAGGAGCTTTTGTCGGGACCCGGGGTTAGCGTATGTAATTCCGGTCACAATGCAATCACATGGAGAGCCGAGAGCCGTACCCACTTGTCTAAGCAGACAAGGCCAAGCACAGATCACTCTCGGTAAGCATCGAACGTGAGGGGTATCCCATCTAGGCCGGATGATCAACTGAGATGGGTCCTCATCGTCCGCTCACAAGTCTAAATGCTTATGGGTGGTGAATCCTATACTCATAGACAAGTCGCCTCAACCATGTTATCGATTGAATCATAACCCTTACATAGACTTACTCCAGCCCGATCACTTAGTCGGGATCTCGGGCGGGCTCAATCATACAACAAAGTGTGCCACGTGACAGAGTCACGAGCAATCGCATCTCGATGCCCCAAGCTGCGCACATCTAAGGGCCACTTGGTGTATAAAAGACCGCCGGCAAGAACACAACTAAGCTATCGAACCCCACACTAAGACATGCATGTTATAATCATACACGCAGCATACATGTCTAGTGTAAACAGCAGGTAATCACAACATGAACTCTACAAACTCATAGTCTTTATAACTTCTGCTAAACAGAGCAGACATAGTAGTTGTATTACAAGAAGAGATCACATGAATGTGATCCAACATTACATCAAACATCAACGGAAGCAAATTATGTCTTAGTAAAGACAAGTTTAACAAATGGCTTAAGAAGCCTGAAAGAAAATACAACGACCCTCCAGAGGGCACAGGCTGCTGCCTGGAACTATACGACATTGGTCCACATCGAGATCGAGGTAGAGGCCACCATCAGGGTCAGTGGTCTCGTCTCTAAAACATAGAATAAGCAAACGTGAGTACAAAGTCGTACTCAGCAAGACTTACATAGGAACTATACTACTCATGCACATGTATCAAGGCAAAGGAAGGTGGGGTTTCACTTGCAGAAGTGCCAGCTTTGACTTGGCTAATCTTGAACTACGAGTACCAGAGAGAGGTAAGACCGTACACGAGTCCAAGTAACAGTCTCCAACCAATACTCCACTATGGTGCCTTCCTCGACTTCCCCACGAGGAAGCACGCCATAACACTCACACTTATCTTGGTGTGTTTTAGATGTATCCGGTTCAAGTTATCTATGATCAAGTAAAGGTCTCCAAGTAGTCCATAACCGCGGACACGGCTATTCGAATAGTTCATTAACCCTGCAGGGGTGTACTACTACACACACGCCTCATCAGTTACCGCCTGGGGATGGACCCTTCAAGTGAGTACCGGCAAGGATGCTGCCACGACACTTCACTCACGGCACCATCTCTAGTCCTACGGAGTCGCATATTTGAGTTGGGACCACAATCGGAATCTGGCCGATTGTTCCGATGCGGACTCAAACGTTGTGTGACCGCCATCAAGCTCAACTCGATCATGATCACTTGATTCAACGTGCCCACAACCTACGCCAACCACTTACCTTGGTTCCACCTGCTTGAGATCGTTAAAGGGCGAACTACTTGCGACTCCTGGACTGGTCCGGGGTGAGGTACTAGGCCGAGAGGGGTCAGTGAGCCCAATGTGTGGTCGTACTCTTGGTCTTGGATAACAACACAAGAACTCGGGCCTAAGGCAGTGTTCAACGAGACAACCCACTGTGTACTCTTACACAGCCTCTCATCGTTCACCTTTGTTTAGGGTGGAGTCACCAACACGTTACCACCATCATTCACATGATCACTACCATCCCGACTCACATCAAAGTAGCCTCAGGTAACAACTCTAAGCATGCAATAAGCTGTAACAGTTGCAGGGGCCACATGATAACAACCAACTCCTACATCTGCTAGGATTGTGGTTTTCTTAATACTATGACAAAATGATAGGTCATGAAAAGTATGTCAGATCCCTCTGTTAGGTATGTGCTAGGGTTAGCTAGTACCTTTGCATCATGTCAAAATTTCAAAAGAAATCTTGGAAATCAAATTCAAAATCAAAATGGGAGAAGGAACACCCCCAGATGAATTAATTCAAAAGGCCAGATAAAAATATTTTCCAAAAATTCATGTTAGAGTTTTGAAAAGTCTTATAAATGAGTGTGATCACATATCAAGTGATGTGGGACCCACCCCATGCTCATAGATTTTTCAAATATTCAAACAGTACCTTGGAAATAAAGATTTCCCCCTATTTGATTTAAAATTAAAATCATTTGAATTTTAAAAATGTTGAAAGTTTATGAGTGGCTAGTCCATATTATTATGAGGCCACATAAAAGTTTTCAGCATTTAATAAAATGGTTTGGTATTTTTATCAGAGCCAAAAAAAATTACAGAAAAAGAAAGGAAAGATTAAACAGAGGAAAAAGGAAAAACTTACCTCCCGCCAGGGGCGAGGCCCACCTCTCCAGCCGGCCCAACCCACCTGGACCCTCCCCTGTCGTCTTCCTCCCCACGCCCCGAAGCTGCTCGGTGGAATGCATGCAGCACTCCACCGACGCCGCCGACGAGCCCTGGCCACCTCCTGCTTCCCCCTCGCCACCTCTTCACGCCTGGAGACGCCCAGAAGGCCACCGCATCCATTCCACCTCTCCCTGGACCTCCTCCCCCTCTCCTCTTCGCGAGTTCATCGACGTCCGAGAGCTCACCGGAGCGCACCGCCGTGGAAACCCGTGGCCACCTTCCTCCTCAGCCGCTGCCACCTTGCCCTGGACGCGCGCCGTCGTCGTCTTCATCGCCATGTGCAAGCAATCGAAGCCAGGAGCCCCGAGCACGACGTCCTCTTCACCGAGCCGCCGCTGAACCCGCAAGAGCTCGTCGTCGATTCCGCCGCAGCCACAGCTCCTCCGGCTTCCTCGAGTCCGTCTCTGCAACCAGGGTGAGCAGGCGCGCTTTTCCCCTCATCTTGCCGCTTGAATCCGTGCCCGAATCGTGATTCCGACGAGGTCCGAGACCAAGCGCCGCCGCTCGTCGTCGAAGTCATTCACCAGAGCCCCCGTTTGACCCCTGGATGGCTCCACTAGCTCCGCACACACCCCAGCTTCTTTTCCATGCTCTCGGTGTCCAAATCCGTGCACGAATTGAAGAACCCGACGAGTTCCGTGCCGACTTCCGCCGCCGCTCGTCGCCGATGACGTTCCGGTGATCCCCGTGGCCCCCTGATGCCACCACTCGATGCGGACGACCTCAAGGAGCAGGTCCATGCCCTCCAGGCCCCTCCCCGTGCCCTAGAACCCAACTCCGGCGAGTCTCCGGCAGGATTCCGGCGACTTCACGGCGAGCCCACCATTAGCCCCCCCTAATGACCCTGTTAAGCTTAACCCAGTGGCTGACAGGTGGGGCCAGCCACTAATTAACCCCTCGGGTTAATTTTAATCAGGGGATTAACCCCCTCTGTGGATGACAGGTGGGACCCCTTGTCAGTTTGACTCGGGTCAAACCCCCTGACGTCATGCTGATGTCACAGTGACGCAGTAAATGAATTTCCATAAAAGAAAATGGTTTAATTAAATCCAGAAATTCCAGAAAATACCCCAAACTTTGGAAATTCATAGAAAATTCATATTAACTCCAAATTGGACAAATAATATATGAAAAATGATCAGGAGAAAATTATCTTTCCAAATATGCAACTTTCAACTCTGTTTGAGTTGAATTTAAAATGGGACCAGTAGCATATATCATTTGCTTTATTTGAATTTATTTCAAATTCAAACCAAATGATTTTGCCACTTGGACCATGAATTTATGTTGCAAATCAACCACACTTCAGAGGCATATCATACACATTGAAGTTAATTCAAATTGACCAAACTATATCATGTATAACTTGGTTAAGATTGAATTCAAATGTGGATTTGAAGTTGCATTTTAAAAATGCAATATATTCCACTTAAATGGAATTGCCTCACACATCAAACTTGTACTTCAAGATTAAACATTCTATCATGTGCTTGAGCATTGCATTCATATGGATTGTTACTTGTACTTGCTTGTCGAGTAGAGGTTGAACCGGAGCAAGAGGTCACCCCCTTCGCTGAAGATCCAGAGCCCGAATCTCGTCAGCAAGGCAAGCAAAACCTCATTGGTCATGTCGATAAAATCCCACTTCCCTCTCATGTCTCGCTTATGCATTGTATAGGATGATCACCATGTTACGATTCTACCGCATAGATGAAACCATTCCTTTGCATGACCTATCTCTTGTCACAGTAGTAAGCAAACCACAATCCTAGCAAATGTAGGAGTTGAATGATATCATGTGGCCCCTGCAAATGTTATCGCTTATTGCATGCTTAGTATGATACCTTGTTGTTACTGTGATGTGAGTCGGGATGGGAATAATCACGTTGATGTTGGTAGAAAAGGGTTGGTGAATCAAACCTAATACAAGGTGAACGATGAGAGGCTCTGTAGGAGTACACGGTGGGTTGTCTCGTTGAACACCGCCCTAAGTCCGAGTTCTTGTGTGGTGATCCAAGATGAAGAGTACAACCACACATTGGGCTCACTGACCCCTCTCGACTTATTAACTCATCCCTTTCGATGTCCAGATGTCGCAGTAGTTCGGAGTTCTGGTAGGCTTGTGGCCTGGATGCTAAGTGAGAGAACGGCTCATCAGAGACCGGCTTATGCACCACGCACACATCGCTTGGGTCCACTTCGGTAAACCGGCCGGGTTCACGATTGTGGTAACCAACCCAAGTAGGCGGCTTTCTCGGACTAGATCGGCTATGAGGTAACAGTTGTGGTGAGCATCCTCGCTGGCACCCCTTGAATGGTGTCGAGATCAAAGGCGGTAAATGATGATCATGTGTGTGTAGCGGTACACCCTTGCAAGGTTAACAAAACTATTCGAATAGCCGCGTCCGCGGTTATGGACTGCTTGGAAAGCTTAGCTTGATTATTAGATAACTTGAACCAGATACTTCTAAAATACACCAAGATAAGTGTGAGTGCTATGGCGTGCTTTCTCGTGGGGAAGTCGAGGAAGGTACCATAGTGGTGTAATTGGTTGGTGAAAGTAGTGGAATCGTGTACGCTTCTTACCTCAAAGTCTGGTACTCGTAGTTCAGGACTAGCCAAGTCAAAGCTGGCACTTCTGCAAGTGAACCCCACCTCCCTTTACCCTGATACATGTGCATGAGTAGTATAGCTCCTGTGTAAGTCTTGCTGAGTACGCCTTTGTACTCACGTTTGCTTAATCTATGTTTTAGATGACGCCACTGACCCTGAAGGTGGCTTCTTCATCGAGCTGGACGACTGAAGTTAAGATAGTCTAGTCCCAGTCAGCAGACTGGTTCCCTCGTGGAGGGCTTTATGTTTGAATAAGGCTTCTTAAGCCAATTTGTTAAACTTGTCTGTACCCAGACATAATTTGCTTCCGCTTCGTGATGTAATGTTGGATCACATGTATGTGATCTCTGTGTGTACTCTATAAGAGTTATAAATAAAATGTACACTTTGTAGAGAATTGCAATGGTACCTGCTGTTCATACAAGGCATGTGTACTGCGTGTATGTTTATAACATGCATGTCTTTGTATGGGTTTTCGAGACCTTAGTAGTGTTCTGGCTGGCGGTCTTTCATACACCAAGTGGCCCTTAGATGTGCGCAGCTTGGGGCATCGCGATGCGATTGTCCGAGACTCTGTCTCGTGCACACTTTGTGGTATGATCGAGCCCGCCCTAGACCCCGACTAAGTGATCGGGCTGGAGTAAGTCTATGTAAGAGTTTCGAGATAGTTGATAGTATGGTTGAGGCGACTTGTCTTTGAATATGGGAGTTCACCACCCATATCATTGGACTTATGTGCGTACGATGAGGACCCATTTCAGTTGATCATCCGGCCTGGATGGGATGCCCCTCACGTACGATGCTTTCCGAGAATGTTCAGTGCTTGGCCTTGTCTGCTTAGACAAGTGGGTGCGGTTCTCGGCTCTCCATATGACTATGTCTTAGCTGTACTTGCATACGCTAACCCCGGGTCCCGGCAGACTTGGTATCAGAGCAGGACTGACTGTAGGACTAGTAGCCTTGGCCGAAGTTGAGTCTAGCTTGCTATAGTTATATGGTTACTCTGGGTATATAAGGGAACAACGTAAGGCTTCATTTTTCTCCTTACCCCCTTCGTTCTGAGTTCTGAGTCACCCTCATCTTACTCTACGGGAAGATAGGACTAGGCTCTCCTCTGTCTGATTAGCATATCTCGTTGATTGCTTCCTTATAGCCGTAGGAAAGTTGTGTCCAGGTTTTTCTAGCATTGTTGTAATGCTGATTTCTTGCATCGTATTATGTAAGTGCTGTTTTCATGATTGAAAGAAATTGTCATTTCTTACAATTACAGCCGTTATGCTGTCCGAGTCATTCCAGGTTTATCTCATAATCTGATGCATTTGCAAACTCTTGCTTTCTGTTTCAGATGGCAAATCTTCCCCCACGGCAGATTGTTCGCTTGACCAGGTGCCTCGGTGTGCGTGGCCATCCCGCCACGTTGATCGAGATGATGTCCTACGTGGGATATCGATGGTACCCTGAGTACACCATCGAGGAGCAGTTCCACGACTTCAACCAGACGCAGTTCCACTGCATTGTCCGGATCTACCCACACCACGTTGGAGTCACCCAGCCTATCCACTTTGGACATGGCATCGGCGTTACCGAGAACATGGCTGTGCAGGATGCTGCATATTCATGTATTACACTGCTGAGAGAGGAGCACACCATGCTGAGAAAGACTTCTTTCCGCTATATCCCTGCTGCACTTCCAGGAGAGGAGGGATATTACACCGGACTCTACTCAGATCACTCCGCAGAGGATCCAGCACTTTAGATGACTGCTAGGTTTGCTAGTGACAGAGATCGTGATGCACGCGCTCTCCGTTTTGAGCTCCACGCCACCCGTGTTCGTCTGTACCGAGCACTGACGCTCTTGGCACCCTTTGTGAGCGTGGGATCAGTGGAGTACGATGCGATCTATCCAGTGAGGACCCAGATGCCTTCTCGAGTTGCTTGGCCCGAGATTGGAGGAGTTTTTCCACCCCGTGGTCTTTTGCTTCCACCCTACACTGGACCTAGACCCCATCCTTGCCCAAATGGATATCAGGGTCCACAAGCCTCCGTGTTTTCCGATGGTCACCTCCAGCTACCGGGATACGCGGGTAACTTCTACGAGGATTACTATGGAGATGGAGATGAGTGAGACCGCCTGTGGTCTTACTTAGTGAGGATGTAGTAGTATCTTACTGTATTGTAAGCAAGGTGTCTAAGTTCCAGAGGCTTAGAGAAATAATGTATAGGAAGTCAGAGTGCCTCTGAAGGATGTATCATCTTCATCACGTTTGTATTAGCTTAGTGCTTATACTAAAACGATGTATGGTTTGTATGACAGCTTGTGAATATATGGCTTGTATGCTTTTATCACCATGTCGTCAAGATGATTACTTCCTTTGCTCTGTAATCCTTCCAGTACTTCAATACCTTGATTAGACTCTTGAAATCAACTCTGTTTGACTTTGGATTTTTCACCTTCAGGATGTCTCAAGGAACACGTGGCCAGATTGGTCGTAATCAAGGTCGTGGAAACAATCAGGAGGAAGACAACCTTCCAGCCCCACCCACGATGGCCCAAGTTCTGATGGAGGTCGAGAGGAACCGCCGTGACTCTCACCACCTGCTGGAAGTCATCGCACGCAACACCACTCAGCAGCGCAATGAGCTGGTGTCTCTGAACGACTTCATCCCGCTTCATCCCCCGGTTTTCAGTTACTCCACCGAGCCCCTTGACGCCGATGACTGGCTTCGCAGCATCGAGAGGAAGCTCCAAGCCGGCCGTGTTGCAAATGGCGACAAGGTCAGCTATGCCACCTATCACCTCGAAGGTGCAGTAAGCTCTTGGTGGGAGAATTTTCTGAATATGCGTCCCGTTGGACCACCAGCATCTTGGGAGGAGTTCTGCACTTCTTTCCGCGAGCACCACATTCCCAAGGGTCTCATGGACCGCAAGCGTGAGGAGTTCTGTAACCTCACTCAAGGCAGAAGGACCGTTGACGAGTTCAGTCGTGAGTTCAACCGACTTGCTCGCTATGCAACTGAAGAAGTCTCCACCGACTCCAAGAAACAAGAGAGGTTCCGTCGTGGCCTCAACAGTGGACTTCGTCGCGAGCTCAACCTTCATGACTTTGCCACCTTCCAGGTCCTTGTCAATAAGGCCATCAAGGCAGAGGACATGAACACCCCCAATGACTTTCGCAAACACCCTAGAGAGGAAGGTTCATCCAGTTCTGGCTCCCAGAAGCGCAAGATCTGGATTCCCCATAGCATGTTCCGCCAGAACAACCCACCGAGGCCATCCTATACGGCGCCTCGTCCACCCACCCAGTTCCACCCAGCTCCACCAAACCACCCAGCTCCACGCACTGTTTTCGGAGCTTGCTACAAGTGTGGTCAGGCAGGCCACTATTCTCGCGAGTGTCCCCAGAACCAGCTCCAACACCAGAATGTTCCACCCCGTGCCGGAGGCAACAACAACAACAACAACAATGGTCGTGGCAAGCCACCCCAGAAGGTCTACACTGCCAAACCCGCTCCTCCCGCCACTCGTGGACGTCTGAACCAGGTTGCCGCTGAAGAGACTGACGACACCACTGACGTCATTCTTGGTACGCTCCCAGTCAATTTTGTTCCTACTTCCATTCTTTTCGACCCAGGAGCATCTCATTCATTCATGTCGGAAAGTTATGCACTTCGTCATGAGTTACCCTTTGTTGAATTGTCCACCCCGATGGTTATTCAAACTCCAGGGTCAAGATGGCAAACTAATAGAGCAAGCCATGGTAATCAAATAGCAATTGAGGGTTTAGTATTCCTTGCTTCACTCATAGCCCTCAAATCTTCAGACATTGATGTCATCCTTGGCATGGATTGGCTATCAAGACAGAATGCCTATCTGGATTGCAAAGGCAAATCCGTGAAACTCACCCACCCTTCGGGCAAAACCATTAGCTATACCTCACCCAGAACAAGAACCCAAGTGCATTCCTTGAATGTACTTCCCCTTCCCGTACTTGAAGATATTCCGGTGGTTCGTGACTTCCCGGATGTCTTTCCTGAAGAGCTGCCGGGCATGCCACCCAAAAGGTGTGTAGAGTTTATAGTGGATCTTGTTCCAGGAACCGCACCAATTTCCAAACGCCCATATAAAATGGCCCCACATGAGTTAGCTGAGCTAAAAACCCAACTTGATGCTTCGTTGGCAAAAGGCTTCATCCGCCCTAGCTCATCGCCATGGGGTTGCCCCGTTCTATTCGTGAAGAAGAAAGATGGAACAGAAAGGATGTGCGTAGACTATCGCCCGCTAAATTTAGCGACGATAAAGAACAAATACCCACTGCCCAGGATCAATGATCTTTATGATCAGCTTGCAGGATCCGCTGTCTTCTCAAAGATGGATTTGAGATTAGGTTATCATCAGATCCGAATCCGAAACGAGGACATCCCCAAAACGGCTTTTACTACTCGTTATGGTCTTTACGAGTACACCGTCATGTCCTTTGGTTTAACCAATGCCCCCGCCACATTCTCACGCTTGATGAATTCGATCTTCATGGAGTACCTAGATAAATTTGTTGTAGTTTATCTTGATGATATTCTCATCTACTCGAAGAACGAAGGAGATCATGCGGAACACTTAAGGCTGGTATTGATGAAACTTAGAGAGCATCGCCTGTACGCTAAATTCTCCAAGTGTGAATTCTGGCTACCAGAAGTGACCTACTTAGGCCACGTGATTTCTGCAAAAGGCATTGTTGTGAATCCCGAGAGAGTTCAGGCCGTCCTTGACTGGACTCCACCTGAATAGGTTAAGCAAGTTAGAAGTTTTCTTGGCCTAGCCAGCTATTGCCGTCGCTTCATCGAGAACTTTTCTAAAGTTGCAAAGCCTCTAACTGAACTCCTCAAGAAAGATAAGAAATTCCAATGGACTGCCAAGTGCGAGGAAAGCTTTCAAGAGCTAAAAAGAAGGTTGACTTCCGCACCCGTACTTGCACCTCCAGACACCAAAAGGGATTTCGAGATCTATTGTGATGCATCACGGCAAGGTTTAGGATGCATACTACTGCAATATCGACATGTGGTAGCTTATGCTTCACGCCAGTTGCGGCCACATGAAGAGAACTATCCTACCCATGACCTTGAACTCGCTGCCGTAGTTCATGCTCTAACAACTTGGCGACATTACCTCCTTGGTAATCGTTGTGAGATTTATTCCGACCACCAAAGCCTCAAATATATTTTCACCTAGCCAGATCTTAATCTCAGGCAAAGACGCTGGATTGAGTTGATAAAAGATTATGACGTAGCAATTTCATACACCCCAGGCAAAGCCAATGTCATGGCTGATGCACTAAGTCGTAAGTCGTACTGTAACAACCTCATGTTACAGCAGTATCAACCTCTTCTTCATGAGGACTTTCGCAAGCTCAACCTTGAGATTGTTCCTCATGGCTATCTTTCAACCTTGGTGGCGAAACCAACTCTTGAGGATCAAATTATAGTTGCCCAAAGGCGTGCACGAGGTGTTCGCCGGATCAAGGAGAACATTGCTAGCGGAGTTGCTAAATGTTTCTCCACAGATAGCAAAGGAACGGTATTCTTCGAAAATCGTTTGGTAGTACCTAAGAATGAGGAACTAAGGCAACTCATCCTCAAAGAAGCCCATGACACAACCCTCTCAATTCATCCCGGTAGCACGAAAATGTACCGAGATCTACGCCAGAGATTTTGGTGGACTAGGATGAAGAGAGACATTGCTCAATTTGTTGCCGAATGTGATGTTTGTTGTCGCATTAAGGCAGAACATCAAAGACCTGCTGGTACACTTCAACCTTTGTCTATTCCCGATTGGAAGTGGGACAAAGTCGGTATGGACTTCATCACCGGCTTTCCAAGAACCCAGAAAGGAAACCATGCCATCTTCGTTGTCATAGATAGGCTTTCCAAAGTTGCTCACTTCCTTCCGGTTTGCGAGTCTATAACTGCTAGTCAGTTAGCGGACTTGTACATCTCCAGGATTGTATCACTTCACGGTGTTCCTTTGGAAATCAATTCTGATCGCGGTAGCCTTTTCACCTCTAGATTTTGGGGGAGCTTCCAACGTGCTTTGGGAACTCATCTCTCCTTTAGTACGGCTTTCCATCCTCAGTCTAGCGGTCAAGTCGAAAGGGTTAACCAAATTCTTGAAGACATGCTCAGAGCTTGTGTTATCTCATTCGGAAAGAATTGGGAGAATTCTCTTCCATATGCCGAATTTGCTTATAACAATAGTTTTCAATCTAGTCTGAACATGGCTCCTTTTGAACTCCTTTATGGACGACGATGTCGAACACCTTTAAACTGATCTGAAACCGGTAAAAGACAATTCTTTGGACCAGATATGATCAAGGAAGCAGAAGAGAAAGTTCGCATTGTTCGTGATCAATTGAAAGCAGCCCAGTCTCGTCAGAAAAGCTACTATGATCGCCATCATAGGCATGAGAGCTACAATCTGGATGAGAAGGCTTACCTTCGGGTTACTCCTCTGAAGGGAACCCAACGTTTCGGTATCAAAGGCAAGTTGGCCCCACGTTACATCGGACCTTTCCGCATTATTGCTAAACGTGGAGAAGTTGCCTACCAACTTAACTACCTCCGCACCTTTCCCGAGTACACGATGTATTCCATGTATCCCAACTCAGGCGTTGCTTCAAGGACCCCATCCGCGAAGTCGACCATGAAACGCTTGATCTCCAAGATGACCTTTCTTATCGAGAATACCCCGTTCGTATTCTTGATTCAGCAGAGCGTGTCACTCGTCGTCAGAAGATTAGGTTTCTGAAAGTGCAAAGGTCACACCACTCTGAAAGAGAAGCCACGTGGGAAAGAGAAGACCGTCTCCTTACCGAGTACCCCTCCTTCCTCCCGCAGTCTTCTGAATCTCGGGACGAGATTCTTTTGATTGGGGGCGAGTTGTCAGATCCCTCTATTAGGTATGTGCTAGGGTTAGCTAGTACCTTTGCATCATGTCAAAATTTCAAAAGAAATCTTGGAAATCAAATTCAAAATCAAAATGGGAGAAGGAACACCCCCAGATGAATTAATTCAAAAGGCCAGATAAAAATATTTTCCAAAAATTCATGTTAGAGTTTTGAAAAGTCTTATAGATGAGTGTGATCACATATCAAGTGATGTGGGACCCACCCCATGCTCATAGATTTTTCAAATATTCAAACAGTACCTTGGAAATAAAGATTTCCCCCTATTTGATTTAAAATTAAAATCATTTGAATTTTAAAAATGTTGAAAGTTTATGAGTGGCTAGTCCATATTATTATGACGCCACATAAAGGTTTTCAGCATTTAATAAAATGGTTTGGTATTTTTATCAGAGCCAAAAAAAATTACAGAAAAAGAAAGGAAAGATTAAACAGAGGAAAAAGGAAAAACTTACCTCCCGCCAGGGGCGAGGCCCACCTCTCCAGCCGGCCCAACCCACCTGGACCCTCCCCTGTCGTCTTCCTCCCCACGCCCCGAAGCTGCTCGGTGGAATGCATGCAGCACTCCACCGACGCCGCCGACGAGCCCTGGCCACCTCCTGCTTCCCCCTCGCCACCTCTTCACGCCTGGAGACGCCCAGAAGGCCACCGCATCCATTCCACCTCTCCCTGGACCTCCTCCCCCTCTCCTCTTCGCGAGTTCATCGACGTCCGAGAGCTCACCGGAGCGCACCGCCGTGGAAACCCGTGGCCACCTTCCTCCTCAGCCGCTGCCACCTTGCCCTGGACACGCGCCGTCGTCGTCTTCATCGCCGTGTGCAAGCAATCGAAGCCAGGAGCCCCGAGCACGACGTCCTCTTCACCGAGCCGCCGCTGAACCCGCAAGAGCTCGTCGTCGATTCCGCCGCAGCCACAGCTCCTCCGGCTTCCTCGAGTCCGTCTCTGCAACCAGGGTGAGCAGGCGCGCTTTTCCCCTCATCTTGCCGCTTGAATCCGTGCCCGAATCGTGATTCCGACGAGGTCCGAGACCAAGCGCCGCCGCTCGTCGTCGAAGTCATTCACCAGAGCCCCCGTTTGACCCCTGGATGGCTCCACTAGCTCCGCACACACCCCAGCTTCTTTTCCATGCTCTCGGTGTCCAAATCCGTGCACGAATTGAAGAACCCGACGAGTTCCGTGCCGACTTCCGCCGCCGCTCGTCGCCGATGACGTTCCAGTGATCCCCGTGGCCCCCTGATGCCACCACTCGATGCGGACGACCTCAAGGAGCAGGTCCATGCCCTCCAGGCCCCTCCCCGTGCCCTAGAACCCAACTCCGGCGAGTCTCCGGCAGGATTCCGGCGACTTCACGGCGAGCCCACCATTAGCCCCCCCTAATGACCCTGTTAAGCTTAACCCAGTGGCTGACAGGTGGGGCCAGCCACTAATTAACCCCTCGGGTTAATTTTAATCAGGGGATTAACCCCCTCTGTGGATGACAGGTGGGACCCCTTATCAGTTTGACTCGGGTCAAACCCCCTGACGTCATGCTGATGTCACAGTGACGCAGTAAATGAATTTCCAGAAAAGAAAATGGTTTAATTAAATCCAGAAATTCCAGAAAATACCCCAAACTTTGGAAATTCATAGAAAATTCATATTAACTCCAAATTGGACAAATAATATATGAAAAATGATCAGGAGAAAATTATCTTTCCAAATATGCAACTTTCAACTCTGTTTGAGTTGAATTTAAAATGGGACCAGTAGCATATATCATTTGCTTTATTTGAATTTATTTCAAATTCAAACCAAATGATTTTTCCACTTGGACCATGAATTTATGTTGCAAATCAACCACACTTCAGAGGCATATCATACACATTGAAGTTAATTCAAATTGACCAAACTATATCATGTATAACTTGGTTAAGGTTGAATTCAAATGTGGATTTGAATTTGCATTTTAAAAATGCAATATATTCCACTTAAATGGAATTGCCTCACACATCAAACTTGTACTTCAAGATTAAACATTCTATCATGTGCTTGAGCATTGCATTCATATTGATTGTTACTTGTACTTGCTTGTCGAGTAGAGGTTGAACCGGAGCAAGAGGTCACCCCCTTCGCTGAAGATCCAGAGCCCGAATCTCGTCAGCAAGGCAAGCAAAACCTCATTGGTCATGTCGATAAAATCCCACTTCCCTCTCATGTCTCGCTTATGCATTGTATAGGATGATCACCATGTTACGATTCTACCGCATAGATGAAACCATTCCTTTACATGACCTATCTCTTGTCACAGTAGTAAGCAAACCACAATCCTAGCAAATGTAGGAGTTGAATGATATCATGTGGCCCCTGCAAATGTTATCGCTTATTTCATGCTTAGTATGATACCTTGTTGTTACTGTGATGTGAGTCGGGATGGGAATAATCACGTTGATGTTGGTAGAAAAGGGTTGGTGAATCAAACCTAATACAAGGTGAACGATGAGAGGCTGTGTAGGAGTACACGGTGGGTTGTCTCGTTGAACACCGCCCTAAGTCCGAGTTCTTGTGTGGTGATCCAAGATGAAGAGTACAACCACACATTGGGCTCATTGACCCCTCTCGACTTATTAACTCATCCCTTTCGATGTCCAGATGTCGCAGTAGTTCGGAGTTCTGGTAGGCTTGTGGCCTGGATGCTAAGTGAGAGAACGGCTCATCAGAGACCGGCTTATGCACCACGCACACATCGCTTGGGTCCACTTCGGTAAACCGGCCGGGTTCACGATTGTGGTAACCAACCCAAGTAGGCGGCTTTCTCGGACTAGATCGGCTATGAGGTAACAGTTGTGGTGAGCATCCTCGCTGGCACCCCTTGAATGGTGTCGAGATCAAAGGCGGTAAATGATGATCATGTGTGTGTAGCGGTACACCCTTGCAAGGTTAACAAAACTATTCGAATAGCCGCGTCCGCGTTTATGGACTGCTTGGAAAGCTTAGCTTGATTATTAGATAACTTGAACCGGATACTTCTAAAATACACCAAGATAAGTGTGAGTGCTATGGCGTTCTTTCTCGTGGGGAAGTCGAGGAAGGTACTATAGTGGTGTAATTGGTTGGTGAAAGTAGTGGACTCGTGTACGCTTCTTACCTCAAAGTCTGGTACTCGTAGTTCAGGACTAGCCAAGTCAAAGCTGGCACTTCTGCAAGTGAACCCCACCTCCCTTTACCCTGATACATGTGCATGAATAGTATAGCTCCTATGTAAGTCTTGCTGAGTACGCCTTTGTACTCACGTTTGCTTAATCTATGTTTTAGATGACGCCACTGACCCTGAAGGTGGCTTCTTCATCGAGCTGGACGACTGAAGTTAAGCTAGTCTAGTCCCAGTCAGCAGACTGGTTCCCTCGTGGAGGGCTTTATGTTTGAATAAGGCTTCTTAAGCCAATTTGTTAAACTTGTCTGTACCCAGACATAATTTGCTTCCGCTTCGTGATGTAATGTTGGATCACATGTATGTGATCTCTGTGTGTACTCTATAAGAGTTATAAATAAAATGTACACTTTGTAGAGAATTGCAATGGTACCTGCTGTTCATACAAGGCATGTGTACTGCGTGTATGTTTATAACATGCATGTCTTTGTATGGGTTTTCGAGACCTTAGTTGTGTTCTGGCTGGCGGTCTTACATACACCAAGTGGCCCTTAGATGTGTGCAGCTTGGGGCATCGCGATGCGATTGTCCGACACTCTGTCTCGTGCACACTTTGTGGTATGATCGAGCCCGCCCTAGACCCCGACTAAGTGATCGGGCTGGAGTAAGTCTATGTAAGAGTTTCGAGATAGTTGATAGTATGGTTGAGGCGACTTGTCTTTGAATATGGGAGTTCACCACCCATATCATTGGACTTGTGTGCGTACGATGAGGACCCATTTCAGTTGATCATCCGGCCTGGATGGGATGCCCCTCACGTACGATGCTTTCCGAGAATGTTCAGTGCTTGGCCTTGTCTGCTTAGACAAGTGGGTGCGGTTCTCGGCTCTCCATATGACTATGTCTTAGCTGTACTTGCATACGCTAACCCCGGGTCCCGACAAAGTAATAGGTTCAATTAGCGGTAGAACGTATCATGGTAACATCCTAAACATGCATTTGCGAGAATGAGAGGGAACTGGGATTTTATAGACATGATCAAGGAGGGGGCTGCTTGCCTTGCTGACGATCACGATGTAACACTCTTCTGACGTGAGGTTGAAATCGTCTCCGAGATCAACTCTACCGAGAAGAAGCAATCACCGAAGAACTGGAAGTAAAGCACAATCAAGATAATACAATGCACATTCAATATGCAAAACATAGCATGGCAATGTGCTGATGTGACCTATGTTTGAATTGCCACATGTTAATTGAAGTTGATTTGAAAAGTGAATTCAAATTCAAACTCCAAATGTTATTTAAATTTGGTCAACTTGCATTTTCTAATGTTTGTTCATTGGAAACCAAATAGTCATGTGTGTGAAATGCTTCTGAAGTACAAGTGATGTGTGGTGCATTTCAAAGTTTGAAGTTGGAATAGCAATTGAATTGATTTTGAATTAAATCCAATTAAATCAAATAGCAAAAGCTACTGATCCCTTTTTAATATCAACTCCAACATAGCTGAAAGTTGGAAATTTGGATAGAGGATTTTCTCCTGATCATTTTTCATATATTATATGTTAAATTTGGAGTTAACATGAATTTTCTATGATTTTTCAAAGTTTTAGCTATTTTCTGGAATTTACTGAATTACTTTAATTCTTTTTAAAACGTTTTTCTGTTTATTGCGTCAATAGGACGTCAGCATGACGCAAGGGGGGGGGGCTGACAAGTGGGTCCTGGCTGTCAGTGAGAGAGGGGATTATTATCCCTCTGTTTAACTTTAACCCGGTTTAATTAAGGGGCTGGGCCCACTGTTAGTGAGAGGAGAGAGGGGATTAGAGGGGGCATTAGGCCTAACAGGCCGGCTGCTAAATGCCGGTGGCTTGGGCCACGGCGGTGCTCTCGCCGGAGTCAGATAGGGGGCACGGGGAGGGGAACGAAAGGCACGGGCGTGATGCCCGCGACGTCGCGCGTCGGCTGCGGCTACTGGGGGTTCAAGGCGGCGCTCGGGGCCACGTCTACGACGACGGGAAGCGGCGGCCGGATCCCTTGGCCATGGCGGACTGGCACAGAGAGCACGGGGAGACGCACGGATGGGGGGGAAAAGAAGCTCGTTCTCACCTGAACTCGAAGGAGAGCTCGGGACGGCCGGGGAGAAGCTGGACGCAGCGAATTCGAGCTCGGAGTCGTCGGCGGCCGGCGGCGAAGTCGCAAGGTGAACGTCACGTCTGCTGCGTCTCGTCCAAAATTGAAGCGGCGGCTCGAACTGGTGGTCGTCGGGGATCATCGTAGACACCTTGGCTCGCTGGAAGGAGCTCGGTGGCCGCGCTAAACCTCGTCGGTGCTCCGGCGGTTCTCGGTGTGTGCGGAACGGGCAGAGGAAAGAGGGAGATGAACCTGCGAGGGGGGGGGAAAGGAACTGGGAGCTTCCAGGCGTCGCGGTGGCACGAGGAGAAGGCAGGGGAAGGGCCTAGGTGGTCTCGGTGGCGTGCACGGCGGTAATCTCGCCACCGAGCTGCTTGCCGCGGAGGAGGAAGACGACAACGCGTCTGGTGGGCTGGGCCGAGGCAAAAAGGTAAGAGGGCCTTCGCCCGTGGGCGCAAGGTAAGATTTCTTCTCTATTTTTCTTTTTAAACTTTGTGTTATTTGTTTTGCCCATTTAAAATAATTAGCTAGGGCATTTATAAAAATCCCCAATCATTTTTATAAAACCTAGGTGACTCTATAGAAGTCAACCCCAAGTTTTGGGAATTTTTGAAATTCAAATTATTTGAATTTCAATTCAAATAGGCAATTGATTTAATTTCCAAGCCACTATTTGGATTATTGAAAATTCTATGAGCATGGTATTAATCCCAAATCACTTTTAAAATGATCACACTCATTTTTAGGATTTTTCAATACATCCAAACGAATTTTGGAAAAATATTTATTTCTGTCCTTTTTATTTAATTCATTTAGGGCTTTTCTTTTCCCCATTTCTTTTTCTTTTGCAATTTTTTTCAAGATGCAAAAATGCAAACTTAGAAAAGCACAAACCTAAAATTAAGGTTCTGACAACTCGCCCCCACTCAGAAGAATCTCGTCCCGAGATTCAGAAGTCGTCGGGAGGAAGGTGGGGTACTCAGCTCATAGACGATCCTCTCGTTCCCAGGTGGCTTCTTTCTCTGAATGATGCGACCACTACACTTTGAAGAATCTGATCTTCTGACGTCTGGTGCTACGCTCGGCTTCATCAAGAATACGAACAGGGTACTCTCGATATGAAAGGTTATCTTAGAGATCAAGCGTTTCGTGGTCTACTTCGCGGATGGGGTCCTTGAAGCAACGCCTGAGTTGAGAGACGTGGAAGACATCATGAACCTGGGAGAGGTGAGGGGGTAGTTCCAATTGGTAGGCAACTTCTCCACGTTTAGCGAGAATGCAAAAGGGACCGATGTAACGTGGGGCCAACTTGCCTTTGATACCGAAGCGATGGGTACCCTTCAGAGGAGTAACCCGATGGTAAGCCTTCTCATCCAGATTATAGCTTTCTTCCGTACGATGACGATCATAATAGCTTTTCTGACGAGACTGGGCTGTCTTCAACTTCTCACGAACAATGCGAACCTGCTCTTCTGCATCCTGAATCAAATCCGGTCCAAATAATTGTCTTTCACCGGTTTCTGACCAGTTTAGGGGTGTTCGACATCTCCGTCCATAGAGAAATTCAAAAGGAGCCATGCCCAAACTAGATTGGAAACTATTGTTATACGCAAATTCGGCAAAAGGAAGGGAATTCTCCCATTTCTTTCCGAAAGAGATAACACAAGCTCTGAGAATGTCTCCGAGAATTTGATTGACCCTTTGTACTTGACCACTGGACTGCGGGTGATAAGCGGTGCTAAAGGAGAGGTGGGTTCCCATAGCATTCTGGAAACTTTCCCAAAAGTGAAAAGACTACCATGGTCTGAATTGATTTCCCAAGGAACACCGTGAAGTGACACGATTCGGGAGACATACAAGTCCGCTAACTGGCTAGCAGTTATAGACTCTCGAACTGGAAGGAAATGAGCAACTTTGGAAAGTCTATCTATGACAACGAAGATGGCGTCATTTCCTTTCTGGGTTTTTGGAAAGCCAGTGATGAAGTCCATACCGACTTTGTCCCATTTCCACTCGGGGATAGGCAAACGTCTAAGAGTACCAGCAGGTCTTTGATGTTCTGCCTTAATGCGACGATAAACATCAAATTCAACAATGAATTGAGCAATTTCTCTCTTCATCCTAGTCCACCAAAATCTCTGGCGTAGATCTCGGTACATTTTTGTGCTACCGAGATGAATCGAGAGGGGTGTGTCATGGCCTTCTTTGAGGATGAGTTGCCTTAGTTCCCTATTCTTAGGTACTACCAAACGATTTTCAAAGAATACCGTTCCTTTGCTATCTGTGGAGAAACATTTAGCAACTCCGCTAGCAATGTTCTCCTTGATCCGGCGAACACCTCGTGCACGCCTTTGGGAAACTATGATTTGATCCTCAAGGGTTGGTTTCTCCACCAAGTTGAAAAGAGATCCACGAGGAACAATCTCGAGATTAAGCTTTCGAAATTCCTCATGAAGAAGTGGTTGATACTGTTGTAACATGAGGTTGTTACAATACAACTTACGACTTAGTGCATCAGCCATGACATTGGCTTTGCCTGGGGTGTAAGAAATTCCTAAGTCATAATCTTTCATCAACTCAATCCAGCGTCTTTGCCTGAGATTAAGATCTGGCTGGGTGAATATATATTTGAGGCTTTGGTGGTCGGAATAGATGTCACAACGATTATCAAGGAGGTAATGTCGCCAAGTTGTCAGGGCATGAACCACGGCAGCGAGTTCAAGATCATGGGTAGGATAGTTCTCTTCAGTGGCCGCAACTGGCGTGAAGCATAAGCTAACACATGTCGATCTTGCATAAGTATGCATCCTAACCCTTGCCGTGAGGCATCACAAAAGATCTCGAAATCCTTTTTGGTGTCTGGAGGCGCAAGTACGGGTGCAGAAGTAAATCTTCTTTTTAGCTCTTGAAAGCTTTCCTCGCACTTGGGAGTCCATTCGAATTTCTTCTCTTTCTTAAGGAGTTCAGTTAGAGGCTTTGCAACTTTAGAAAAGTTCTCGACGAAGCGACAGCAATAGCTGGCTAGGCCAAGAAAACTCTTAACTTGCTTAACCGATTCAGGTGGAGTCCAATCAAGGACGGCCTGAACTCTCTCGGGATTGACAGCAATGCCTTTTGCAGAAATCACGTGGCCTAAGTAGGTCACTTCTGGTAGCGAGAATACACACTTGGAGAATTTAGCATACAGGCGATGCTCTCTAAGTTTCATCAATACTAGCCTAAGATGTTCTACGTGATCTTCTTTGTTCTTCGAGTAGATGAGAATGTCATCAAGATAAACTACAACAAATTTATCTAGGTACTCCATGAAGATCGAATTCATCAAACGCGAGAATGTGGCGGGGCATTGGTTAAACCGAAGGACATAACGGTGTACTCATAAAGACCATAACGAGTAGTAAAAGACGTTTTGGGAATGTCCTCGTTTCTGATTTTGATTTGATGATAGCCTAATCTCAAATCCATTTTGGAGAAGACAGAGGATCCAGCAAGTTGATCATAAAGATCATTGATCCTGGGCAGTGGGTACTTGTTCTTTATCGTCGCTAGATTTAGCGGGCGATAGTCTACGCACATCCTTTCTGTTCCATCTTTTTTCGTTACGAACAGAACAGGGCAACCCCATGGCGATGAGCTAGGGCGGATGAAGCCTTTTGCCAACAAAGCTTCAAGTTGGATTTTGAGCTCAGCTAACTCACGTGGGGCCATTCTATATGGGCGTCTGGATATTGGGGCAGTTCCTGGGATAAGATCTACAACAAACTCTACAGATCTGTCAGGTGGTATGCCTGGCAGCTCTTCTGGAAAGACATCCGGGAAGTCACGAACCACTGGAATATCTTCAAGGACTGGAAGAGGAAGCACATTTAAAGAATGCACCTGGGTTTTAGAGCTTGGTGAGGTGTACTTGATTGGCTGGCCTGATGGATGGGTTAGTTTCACCGACTTGGCTTTACAATCAAGGACAACATTATGTCTTTATAACCAATCCATACCTAAGATCACATCAATGTCTGAAGACTTGAGGGCTATAAGTGAGGCAAGGAATACTAAACCCTCAATTGCAATTTCATTTTCATGACTCACCATGGTGGTGTGCCATCTGGATCCAGGGGCTTGCACAACTAAAGGGCTGGATAACATCGAAAAAGATATATCATGTGACAGTGCAAAGTCCTGGGATATGAATGAGTGAGATGCTCCTGGGTCAAAAAGAACCGAAGCTGGGGTGGAATTGACAGGAAGGGTTCCGAGTACAACATCGGTTGACTTGCGGGAATCTAGAATGGATACATGATTCACATAACCATTTTCATAAACAGGAGGCTTGACATTGGAAAAATGAAGCCCGCGTGCTCCCGCATACGTTGAAGCCATCCGGGGGTCTCCAGGGGCACGGGGGCGACGTCGGCGTCGACAAGTGCGGCGGCCGGAGCACTGGAGAAAAGACGATGGCGAAGGAGGCCACGGGGAGGGGCAGTGGATAGGGTAAAATGGCGAGGAGCTCACCGCGATTCGAGCAGAGGAGACGGCGGGGTCGGAGGAAGTACGTCGGCGACGAATTTCCCGACGAGTTCTTGCGGGTCCAGCAGCGGCTCGGCGAAAAGGGCGGCGTGCTCGGGGCTCCTGGCCTCGATTGCTTGCACACAGAGACGAAGTCGATGACGGCGCGCGCCCTGGACAAGGTTGCACGGCGAGTGGCAGCCGTTGGTCACGATGGCGCACGGCGGTGCTCTCCGGCGGCCTCGGTAAGGTGAGGAAATCGACGGGAGAGAGAGGTAGAGGAAGAAGGGAGAGGGGGAGAAGTGCTGCGGGGCTCTGGGCGTCTCCGTGGCACGCTTAGGAGGAGGGGAAGGCTCTGGAAGCCGCGAGGCGTCGCGGTGGCAGCGCCGGCGTGTCCACGGCTAGCCACCGAGCTGCTTGGAGGAAGAAGACAAGGGAGGAGGTGGTGGGCTGGGCCGTGGGGGGATCAGTCGGGCAAAAATCCCAGGTAAGGCCCCTTTCTTTATTCTTTCTGTTTTCTATTTTCCTCTTTATGTTTTGCTTTGAAAAAAAATAGCAAAGCATTTTTATTAAATGCCCAATTAATTTTATGATTCCTAGGTGACCAGTAGCTAGTCACTTGTGGAATTTGAGCATTTTTTAAATTCAAAACATTTGAATTTCAAATCAAATAGGGGTCAAATTTAATTTCCAGGGCACCTTTTGAATTTTTGAATATTCCATGGGCATGGTAATGAACCCAAACCACTTTTAAAATGATCACCACCATTTATAGGAATTTTCCAAATATTCAAATGATTTTTTGAAAAAGATTTTTATCTGGCCATTTGAATTAAAATCTCAGGGCTTTTCTTTTCCCCATTTTTGAATTTCTTTTGAATTTTTGCAGGATGCAAAGGCCTAAGCTTACCCTAGCACATACCTAACTTGGGGTTGTTACAACTCGCCCCCACTCAAAAGAATCTCGTCCCGAGATTCAGAAGTCTGCGGGAGGAAGGAGGGGTACTCGGCACGGAGACGGTCTTCTCTTTCCCACGTGGCTTCTCTCTCAGAGTGGTGTGACCACTGAACTTTCAGAAACTTGATCTTCTTTCGGCGAGTGACACGCTCTGCGGAATCAAGAATACGAACAGGGTATTCTCGATAAGAAAGGTCATCTTGTAGATCAAGCGTTTCATGGTCGACTTCGCGGATGGGGTCCTTGAAGCAACGCCTGAGTTGTGACACATGGAATACATCATGTACTCGGGAAAGGTGCGGAGGTAGTTCAAGTTGGTAGGCAACTTATCCATGTTTAGCAATAATGCGGAAAGGTCCGATGTAACATGGGGCCAACTTGCCTTTGATACCGAAACGTTGGGTTCCCTTCAGAGGAGTAACCCGAAGGTAAGCCTTGTCATCCAGATTGTAGCTTTCTTGCCTGTGATGAGAATCATAGTAGCTTTTCTGACGAGACTGGGCTGCTTTCAATTGATCACGAACAATGCGAACTTGCTCTTCTGCTTCCTTGATCATATCCGGTCCAAAGAATTGTCTTTCACCGGTTTCTGACCAGTTTAGTGGTGTTCGACATCGTCGTCCATAAAGGAGTTCGAAAGGATCCATGTTCAGACTAGATTGAAAACTATTGTTATAAGAAAATTCGGCGAATGGCAGAGACTTCTCCCAATTCTTTCCAAATGAGATAACACAAGCTCTGAGCATGTCTTCCAAGATTTGATTAACCCTTTCAACTTGACCACTAGACTGAGGATGGAAAGCTGTACTAAAGGAAAGATGAGTTCCCATAGCATGTTGGAAGCTTCCCCAAAATCTAGAGGTGAAAAGGCTACCACGATCAGAATTGATTTCCAAAGGAAAACCGTGAAGAGACACAATTCTAGAGACGTACAAGTCCGCTAACTGGCTAGCAGTGATAGACTCGCGATCTGGAAGGAAGTGAGCAACTTTGGAAAGCCTATCTATGACAACGAAGATGGCATCGTTTCCTTTCTGGGTTTTTGGAAAGCCGGTGATGAAGTCCATACCGACTTTGTCCCATTTCCACTCTGGAATAGGCAAAGGTTGAAGTGTGCCAGCAGGTCTTTGATGTTCTGCCTTAATGCGACGACAAACATCACATTCGGCAACAAATTGAGCAATGTCTCTCTACATCCTAGTCCACCAAAATCTCTGGCGTAGATCTCGGTACATTTTTGTGCTAACGGGATGAGTCGAGAGGGCTGTGTCATTGGCTTCTTTGAGGATGAGTTGCCTTAGTTCCCTATTCTTAGGTACTACCAAACGATTTCCAAAGAATACCGTTCCGTTGCTATCTGTGGAGAAACATTTAGCAACTCCGCTAGCAATGTTCTCCTTGATCCCGCGAACACCTCGTGCACGCCTTTGGGCAACTATGATTTGATCCTCAAGGTTTGGTTTCGCCACCAAGTTGAAAAGAGATCCACGAGGAACAATCTCGAGGTTGAGCTTTCGAAATTCCTCATGAAGAAGTGGTTGATACTGTTGTAGCATGAGGTTGTTACAATACGACTTACGACTTAGTGCATCAGCCATGACATTGGATTTGACTGGGGTGTAAGAAATTACTACGTCGTAATCTTTTATCAACTCAATCCAGTGTCTTTGCCTGAGATTAAGATCTGGCTGGGTGAAAATGTATTTGAGGCTCTGGTGGTCGGAATAGATCTCACAACGATTACCAAGGAGGTAATGTCGCCAAGTTGTTAGGGCATGAACTACGGCAGCGAGTTCAAGGTCATGGGTAGGATAGTTCTCTTCATGTGGCCGCAACTGGCGTGAAGCATAAGCTACCACATGTCTATCTTGCATAAGTATGCATCCTAACCCTTTCCGTGACGCGTCACAAAAGATCTCGAAATCCTTTTTGGTGTCTGGAGGTGCAAGTACGGGTGCAGAAGTCAATCTTCTTTTTAGCTCTTGAATCCTTTCGTTGCACTTGGAAGTCCATAAGAATTTCTTATCTTTCTTGAGGAGTTCAGTTAGAGGCTTTGCAACTTTAGAAAAGTTCTCGACAAAGCGACGGCAATAGCTGGCTAGGCCAAGAAAACTCCTAACTTGCTTAACCGATTCAGGTGGAGTCCAGTCAAGGACGGCCTGAACTCTCTCGGGATTCACAGCAATGCCTTTTGCAGAAATCACGTGGCCTAAGTAGGTCACTTCTGGTAGCCAAAATTCACACTTGGAGAATTTAGTATACAGGCGATGCTCTCTAAGTTTCATCAATACCAGCCTTAGGTGTTCGGCATGTTCTTCTTCGTTCTTCGAGTATATAAGGATGTCATCGAGGTAAACCATGACGAACTGGTCCAAATACTCCATGAAGATCGAGTTCATCATGCGTGAAAATGTGGCGGGGGCATTGGTTAGACCGAAGGACATGACGGTGAACTCGTAAAGACCAGAACGAGTAGTGAAAGCCGTCTTGAGAATTTCCTCGCTTCGGATCTTGATTTGATGATATCCTAATCTCAAATCCATCTTGGAGAAGACAGAGGATCCTGCAAGTTGATCATAAAGATCATTGATCCTGGGCAGTGAGTACTTGTTCTTTATCGTCGCTAAATTTAGCGGGCGATAGTCTATGCACATCCTTTCTGTTCCATCTTTCTTTGTTACGAACAGAACGGGGCAACCCCATGGCGATGAGCTAGGCCGGATGAAGCCTTTTTCCAACAAAGCCTCCAGTTGGGTTTTAAGCTCAGCTAACTCACGTGGGGCCATTTTGTATGGGCGTCTGGAAATTGGTGCGGTTCCTGGGGCAAGATCCACTATGAACTCTACACATCTGTCGGGTGGCATGCCCGGCAGCTCTTCAGGAAAGACATCCGGGAAGTCACGAACCACCGGAACATCTTCGAGGTCAGGAAGGGGAAGCACATTCAAAGAATGCACCTGAGTTCTTGTTCTTGGTGAGGAGTAAACTATTGTCTGGCCTGAAGGATGTGTCAGTCTAACTGACTTGGCTTTACAATCAAGAAAATCATGTTTTCTTGATAACCAATCCATACCAAGGATGACATCAATGTCTGAAGACTTGAGGGCTATGAGTGAAGCAAGGAATACTAAACCCTCAATTGCAATTTGATTACCATGGCTTACTCTATTAGTTTGCCACTTGCAACCAGGAGTTTGAAAGATCATAGGGGTGAACATTTCATCAAAGGATTTCTCATGCCGAAGTGCATAACTCTCCGACATGAATGAGTGAGATGCTCCTGGATCGAAAAGGACATAAGTGGGAACAAAATTGACTGGGAGCGTACCAAGAATGACGTTAGATGTACTATCAGTTTCCTCAACAGAGATTTGGTTCACACGTCTAAGATTTTCTGAGGTGGATGGCTTAGCGGTAGAAACCTTTGGGGGTGGCTTGGCACGAACAGTGGGGTTTCCTTTGGCATGGGGTGGAGCATTTTGGTTGACGGGGCACTCACGAGAATAGTGACCAGGCTGGCCACATCTAAAGCAGGCTCCAAAGATAGTGCGGGGAGCTGGGTTGTTTGGTGGAGCTGGTGGACGAGGCGGCACAAGGGATGGCCTCGGTGGGTTGTTTTGGGGAAACAAACTGTTAGGAATTCAGATCATACGCTTCTGAGGGCGTGAACTGGAATAAGGGGCAAGCTCAAGAGCATGCTTGCGAGACTTCTCGAAAACTTCATTGCCATGCTCAGCTCTGAAGGAGCTATTGACTAAATCCTCAAAGGTGGCAAACTCGATGAGGTTGAGATCATGACGAAGGATGGGGCTAAGTCCCTTAAGGAACCTTGCCTGCTTTCTGGCATCGGTGGTGATCTCATCTTGGGCATAACGAGCAAGATGGTTGAACTCTCTCACATACTCATGAATGGACATCTCTCCTTGATTCAGATTGCAGAACTATTCCTTCTTGCGCTCCATCAACTCATCCAGAATGTGGTACCCTCGAAAGGCAACAGAGAACTCCTGCCAAGTCACTACGTCACCATCTGGCTGCATTGCAACATAGTTCTCCCACCACTGAAGAGCAGCACCTTCCAAGAAGTATACCGCGAAAACAACTCGGTCATCGGGAGCAACATGTGCAGTGTCAAGCTTACGTTCGATGGAACGGAGCTAATCATCAGCTTCAAGGGGTTCAGAAGAACATCGGAATACCGGTGGCTTGAGGAGGATGAAGTGCTGATCACCACATTACGATGGTGGGCGGTATTCTGCTCGATGAGCTCCAGAAGGCGTGTCTGATCACGTCTATTCCGCTCAGCTTCCATCATGATTTCCGCCGCAGAAGGCGGGGGTGGAAGTTCATCATCATTTCGATTCCGATCACGGTCTCGATTCCGAAGAACAGCACTACGAGTTCCACCTGACATTCTGTGTGATAAAAATCAACAATCAGAACAGGTTGTACGATGGAGTCAAGGATAAAAGGATATGATTTCAGAAGGAGAATACTATAATGCAAAGGCAATGATTCAAAGAAACACGGGATCATTTCGGCAGCATAACGGCTACACCGGGATGGAAAAGAAGACAACATCGAGGAGATTGGACAGAACTTCCTCAAGGAACTCAAAATACAGAGACTCTGGTCCATCAAGGCACTGCTGAATATAATATATAGATATAGCAGGCAGCATAGGATAAGGAAGGTACATCAAGGGGCGACAAAATCAGGCTATGCAATTGAATAGGATTGTAACGTAGCAGCAGCAGTAACAATGCCTAGTGCAAGAAAGTACGGAAAGGTAGGCGATATCTGGGGAAGAGAATGGCTCTGCTTGCCTGGAAGCTCGACGGTAGGGGCAGGGTCGCCGACGAAGTAGTCGTACCCGGCAGCAGTGTAGTCGGCGGTAGCACCGGGGACTATCGGAGAATAAATGGGGGAGGAGAAACAATAAATACACAACAATAATAGCAATACAAATGCAAGACATAGCCGATACAAAGCAACCAAGCTCTAACGCAGTGTTAAGTATTTTTCGGCGGAGAGGGAATTTATCCGGCGATGACTCATCGGTACCGAGTGATTACTGGACAGATGATCCGGAGGGGAAGGTATCATGCCGAAGGTGTCGTGGACATCCGACACATGTGTGGGTGGTGTATCCGGGTTAGTTGATCTATTCCGAACAACTTTCGTGTTCGAAATAAATTCATCCGGCAGGTTTTTACCGGCACCGGGAATTATCGACAGACAGCCTGGAGGGGGGGAATGTCGATGATCGGTGTGTTAGGGGGTGGGGTAGACATACGGATAGCGTATCTGTATTCGTTATATTTTTCTGATCAATTTTCATGTATAAAGTTTTTGAATATGACATGCGGTTTAAAAGATATTAATTTCTGAAGTTTAAATCATTTTAAATCAATTTCCTGAATTTATTTTATATTAAATCCAACATTATCCACAGAGAGAGTTGACCAGGTCAAACTGACCAGTGGGTCCCACTGGTCAACCTCACAGTTAATAAAAATAGTTTTATTAATTCTAAAAATCCAGTGGACCCACATGTCAGTGACTATAATTTCTATTAATTCTTTTAAATAATTAAACTGACTGGTGGGGCCCATGTGTCATAGACACATGTTTAGATTAACAATTAATTTAATTGACTAAAGAGTTAAGTGGGGCAGGGCCCACATGTCATAGTCAGTGGGGTTAGTCCTAATAGTTTGTATTTGTTCAATCGCTGGATAATTAACAGAGGGGGTGGCCCACTGTCATTGGCCCATTAGGGGTTAACCAAACCCTTGACAGGTTGGGCCCACCTGTCGGTGGCACACCTCGACGCCGGCGAGGACAGAACACGGCTAGGTCGCCGTTCCGGCCGACTCCGGCGACGGCTTGAGGTGGCGAGGGGTGTGTTCGAACGGGGGAACCGAGCCGCGTCGTTCGGTGGGCTCGGGGTGGCCGAGGACTAGCCGGAGACAAGGCCAAGGCAACCGGCGGCGGCGGTGGTCTCGGGTCTTCGACGGGGATGCGGCCACGAGGGGTTTTGGCGAGCGCCACCTAGCCGGTCGGGCTCCACGGCTCACCAGGAGCGCAATGGAGCCACTGGCGTGAGCTAGGATGGACTAGGGTGACGGCTACGTCTTCCGCGGCGGTGGCCAGAGCATTGTGACGCGGGGGAGACGACGAGGGGCACCAAGGGGACGAACAGAGAGGCGAGGGGGGCGCGGAAGCTCACCAAGATCCCGTAGGGAGGGGCAGTGGGCTTGAGGGGGGGCGGTTGTAGCCGGAATTTGCGTCGCACGCCGGCGGACCCGAGCTTGAAGACGGTGGCGAGGAGTACGTTGCAGGCGGCTCGGGCTCGATTCCTCCACGGTGACGACAAAGATGACGACGAGAAGGCGTCCGGGCACGTTGGTTGGGGCTGGGAGGCTTGGTGGTCGTGCCGGCGACGAACGCGTGCCCACGGCAGCGCCCAGGTGTCGCGATGGGGACGAGGGCGAGGGGAAACTGAGAGGGGGGGGGGAACAGTTGGCGGGCTAGGGTTAGGGTTCCAGTGGGGGGCGGTTCTTATCCCCGCCGGTGGCTCGTCGGATGGGCGCCACGGAGACCATGGCGTGCGTCCTGGCCAGGGGATGAGTGACACGGAGGGGAGGGGATGAACAGGAGGGAGATGACCGCGGTGCGGGGGCCTTGGGCATGCTAGTGGGCTGGATTGGCCCACAGGGAGACAGGCGGTGGGCTCCATTTCTTTTATTATTTTTTTTGTATTTTATTTTCTGTTGAATTTCTTTTGCATTTCTTTTTATAGTCTTAGGCATTTTTCAAAATATGGGATGTGTACCATATTTATTGTTACACCACATATTACTGCCACAAAAAGATTGGGCAATAATAAAAGTCATTTAATATTTCAATTAAATATTAAATGATTCATATAGGGTTTTTGGCCACTGTTTTGATTTGTTTGAAATTTTCTATAACTTAATAAATACCCAAACCCATTTGGATTTGGTCCAGTGATTATTTGGGATTTTATAAAAGTGGTTCCAAGATTTTTGAAAAAGATTTATTGTCACCATATTTTTAATATTCATCAAAAGGCATTTTAGGGTTTGTTTGAATTTTATTTCAAATGGCTTGGACTTAGTTTTCATCCATGATGATCAAGGACCATGGTTCACTTTGCTTGCCACCATATCAAAGGGGAATTTGAATTTGAACTGAACCATTTGATTAAAGAAAAAAAATTTGAACAGTAGTGATAAACAGTAACATTGATTATTGTTCACTGACAGTGAGGGTGTTACACTCTAAAACCATCTCCCACTTCTTGCACGCAAACACCATTTGGAGACATTCGAGTCACGGACAGCGACACCTCTTGCACCTTTATGTTCTTACTTTGCTAGTTTCAATACTAGATATAGACTCTTGCTTGTTATTGTCTTGACTTGAATAGCATATCTTGCTTGCTTTACTTTAAGTTATTATATGTGTGTTAGCATGTCACCAGAGAATGTATTTGTGTTATCATTTAGCTACTCGAGGACTAGCACGAATTAAGCTTAGGGATGTTGATACGTATCTATAATTTCTTCTTGCACCATGCTTATTTAGGTGACATTGCTATGTGTTTTGCTACACTTTATACCTTTTTACACATATTTGTACTAACCTACTAACTCATTGCACCCAGTGCGAGTTTCTGTCTGATGATGTCTGTTACTTTCAGGTTTTTACCCATATTTACAGTGCCCAAAAAATTCCAAGAAAAACATATAAAAAATCAGCATAACAGAAGCTTCCAGAACAACGAAGGGCAGCCGGAGAGGGGCCACTCCCCTCTCAGGCGGCCACCTGGCACGACCAGGGGTGGGGCCGCACCCCTAGGCCACCTGAGAGGTGGGGCCCTCCCCTGGAGCCTCCCTTTGGCCTATATTACCTCCTCGATGTAGAAACCCTGAAGAGAGACCCTGCATCACGATTTTCACCTCTGTTCCACTACCACCGCGATCCCGAGATCGGGATCACCAGAAGACCTCATCCCGGCACCCTGCCGGTGGGAGGATTGACCTCCGGGAGCTTCTCCACCACTATGAGCGCTTTCGGGATGTGCCTTGAGTAGTCCTCCCTGGACCATGGGTCCATGACCAGTAGCTATGTGATGTCTTCTCCCAATGTTGTGCTTCAATACTTAGACATTGTGAGTTGCCCTACATGATCAAGGCACTTATGTAATCTTTTTGTTGTTGCTATGTTTTTGCTGGGATCCTATGGATTATGAGATTGTGTTCAGATCGTGATGAGTTATATATTTGGTTCTCCTTTTATATTTTATTATTGAGTAATTCTTTCATGTTCTCCGTTGCTTTTTATTGCTTTGCTGAAGTAGTAGATAGTAACTCCAAGAGGGAGCGTTTATGCTCGATGGTGGGTTCATGCCCCCCGATATCTAGCTTGAGTGACAGAAACATGAGACTAGGGGTTGTGATGTTGCCACCAGGGAGAAAACAACGATGCTTGTACTCGTGGTTGCCAGGATTGTTTACCTTACTCAAAGTTTGTTAATGCAGTTGTCTGTTGCTTTGGGTTTACACTTTGGGTGGGGATCGCAACTTAATACCAGCGAGATGTTTTGGATAGATATCTCAAGGTGGATGATTAGTATGTAGATGCTGATGAATAAAAGGTCTACTTATTTTGGCTTACTGCCCATACTTTGGAGCCTCTAACTTTCCTGTGGCATAATTAGCATTGCGGTGCGTTTATGTCGCTGGGGCGATACCACGGGTGTGATGTTCTCGGTTGCGCACGCGGAACACAATGGAGATCGCTGTCGATGAAAAACGCGAGGGGTTTACCCAGGTTTGGGCCGTGCGGAGACTAAAATCCCTAATATTGCTTGTTTGGATTGTCTGGTGAAGATTACAATGGTGGGTGTGCTTTCCGGAGGGAAAGGGTTGTTCCGTGCGTATCAGTGCGTTTTCCGAGGGAGTCAAACCCTTTTTCCGTGGGTTGGGCCTCCCTTTTATAGAAGGGGGTCACCACAGTGCCTCTTTCCAAGCGGGGCTTGCTTCGGTGGTGTAGTAGGTATCGATGCATCGCTTCTTCCGGGAAGGACGTGTGGCGGGGTGCCGCTGTTCATGGCGTGTCGTCGTCTGGACCCCTTGCACATACGAGGAGCGAACGGGATCGAAGGCGCCGCTGTAACCACCGTACTCTTGACCAGGGAATGGCGCATTATATGCACCTTGGAACATTCCGCATGTGGTGGGCCCTTGCTTGTTCCCACTGCTTAAGGGAAGCGTTGGGCAGATCCTTTCCGGGAGGTTCCACGGCGAGGTCTTTCCGGATAAGCTGAAGACGCCGGGCGCAGGATCTTCCCCGGAAGAGTGTTGAGGTTCCCGGGTAAACGAGCGAGCTTCTATCCTCCGACAGTAGTCTCGGACCTGTCTTGGCGTAGGTGGGCTGTCCGAGAGCCAAGTCAGGCATGATGTTACCAGGAAACCGAACCACCAAGGAGCGTGCGGGGCCGTGCCCTCCTGGCAAACGAGTGCTGACGCGTGGAGGTTTCGGAGACCAGGGGACACCATGATCCGAAGCTAAAGGCGGAGTCACAGCGACAGTTAACGCGAAGCCCCCTAAGTGGGTATTTATTTCCCCAATCAGTGAGCGCGTCATGCATTCCTTAGCAGTTTCCTTCTTCCTCCGGTGGGCTTTGAGCGAGTACGTGATGGCTCCCAATCTTCGGAATCGCGCTCCCTCATCCAGAGACGACGACAGCCTGCCACCTCTCCGCGGGCGAGCTACGCGGTTGCCTTGTTCGCGGAAGGGGAAACAAAGGAGGTCGAGTAGCACCAGCCGCCTGCTTCGAGGGAAGCATGCTCGTCGACCCCGCGGGGGCGAGCGCTCCGGGGCAGAGGCAGCAAAGGAGGGGGCGCGGCATTCGTTGCCGTGGATGCGGCGCCATGCCTCCAACCATTCTCCGCAGTGTTGTCCATTATGAGCCCATTGCCTTCGACTTCGTTGTGGAGGTCGCATCGATCACTAGCAGGTGCATTCCTGTCCCGAAGATGTTCCGCCACGCGGTGAGGGATGCCCAGTCCTCGTACTTGTGGATAAGGGTGGATGGGTGCTCTCACGGGGCGGTGCAGGTGGCCACCCGCTTCTTGACCAACGGGGAGATGGTCATGACACAGGGATGGAAGGTCTTCGTGCGCGTCTTGTCCATTAAGATCTTTGACCTCCGTGGCGATCGCGTGGAATGCTGCCCAGAGAGCTCGAGTAGCAGCGCCAGGGACTCGGAAGATGAAGGTGAAGACGACGCATCTTCGGGGCGTCGAGGTGGAGAGGAAAGCTCCAGTGATGAGGGAAGCAAGGGCCTCCCGGGGGAAGACATCAAGACTGCAGTCTGCATTGACTGAGACTCTGTCCCTTTTTTTAATTATTTCTTTATGTAAAAACTTTTCCTGGGAAGCTAGTGAGCTCCAGTTGGTGAACCGTTTCCACGATGAGCGGAGTTGGCTTCTTGTATTTTGTCTACTTTAGCTGCATGTCTCGTCCCTGCGATACAAAAGATAGGGAACAAACAATCGCCGCAAATTGTGATCCGACACGCAAACTATGTAGGGGAGAGTTTTGTCTGGCGGGATTTTGTGCGCCGGTTAGGTCTCTCGCAAAAAGTGTGACATCCTGGATTTTGGAACTTTCTTTTTCCTAAAACTTTTCTGTTTTATTTCTGGATTTTCCATTTGATTTGATTTTGAGCACCTCTTTGGACTTGAAACTTGAGCATATTTTATCTTCATGCTCAAGTGGCCCATGATTCCCTAGCCCTTTTCCCATGATCATCCCTTTGATCCACCCATCCAAGCCACATTTTTATTCAAGCCATGTATTCCTTTTCCAATAAAAGGAATATTTCCTATTATTTGAGGATTGTGAAGCAACCCCTATTTTTATTGCTCCATAAATCCCCAAATAATTCCCACCTAGCCTTGATGTTCTATCTTGCCAAATTCTCTAAAAAGATTGCATGGCCCAAGTGGATTTTTCCTCTAGAAAAATTCATTTGTCTGCGGGGAAAGATTGGAGCATTGTGAAGGGAGTGCTATTTATCCTTATCCATTGCTGGTGAAACTTTTTATGCAAGATGATATGATCATATCATTGGCCTACACGAAATTCCACAATCATTTGCCAAGCCAAACTCCCACAATATATTCCCAAAGTGTGGATGCAGCAAGGGTGCATTGTGAAGGAAGTGCATGATAGGAAGCCCATTTGCCTAGAAACTATTTGTGCATGAGCCTACACCCAAATGACTCTCCTAAACAAAGTTTTAGACAAATCCAACTACCCATGTGAGTGCATAATCAAGTGTAAGATTCTGGTCAGTAGGACACATTGTGAAGAAAGTGCTAGCTAGGTGTACCCAATGGCCATGAAATTTTACACACATGATCCCACCACCAAATAACCCCACCACAGCAATTTTCAGCCAATTCCATCAATCCTATGAGATGCTAACTTCAAATTTGCATTCCTGGTCCAAATGGACACTTGCAAAGGAAGTACTAGATATCTTTCTCCATTGGAGGTGAAACTTGGTACATCTACTCTTCTTGGTGGATTATTAACCTCATCCAGAAATCATGCTTATGGGAGCAATGTGCTGGCCATACTACAGCACAAACACCTTCAGCCCCCATGGTACATTTGTAAAGGAAGTGCCATGTGCATCGATTCTTTTGAGCCCAAACTTTGCAGAACCATAGTCCTTCCTATACTAAGCCCAGAAGACAACCTCACCTACCCCTTCTCTCCAGCATGTGATCTTATCTTCTTTCCCAAGTTTGCTGTGTCAAACTTGTTGGAGGTGGTGTGGTCACACCAGGGATCCTCTGGTCAAACCATTTGCATGTGTATGATCAGCACTCGAAGGACTACATCATGGACATCTTTGGCAACGAGTAGTCCCTTTCTTTGCTCCAGGACACGCGGTGGCCACGGCTTTGGCATGCAACGAGCGCACACTGTGCGTGTCCAAAGCTCGACCAGTCGTCATCTAGCTCTTGTCGACCTGCGCCGCGCGGCTTTTGCACCGCCGCGTGCTCTGCGCCTCCTTACCCGTCGCCCTCCAGCTCAAGTGTGGAGATAAACTCGCCACACGGCCGTCCTTATCCTCGCCCTCGCCATGACCGCATCGGGCCGTCATCTTCTGGCCACGGGCATCTCGCCCCGCCCATAAATCGCGCGCCCCGAGCCCTCCAGAGAACCCTAGAAGCTCCCTGACCTCTCCTAGACTAGATCCTCCTCCCAATTTCTCATCAGAGCCTCACCTTGCTCCTGATGGGCGGCATTTCCGCCGCCGGCCCCCTCTCCAATTCGCGCCACCGGAGCCACATATCTCCCCCTGGACCGCACCAGCACTCCTCCTTAGCCACCCCTAGCCTCTCCCTTGCCATCGTGGTCCTCCCCGTTTGCAGGAGTCCCTTCCCGCCGTTCCCTGAGAGCCACCTTCCGCCATGGCCAGTGGGGGCAGCGAGGCTGGCCACCCCACGTGGTGCAGCGACCACCAGCAGGCGCAGTCTGGCGCACTGTGTCCAGCGGGCCACACCGGCAAGCTCGGCCCTATCCCTCCCCTCGCCGGCGCCACTCGGGTCGTGCCCTGCTCCATGGAGATGAGCAGAGGAAGGAGACAGGGGAGGAGAGAGAGAGACGCCGCAGGCCCCGCATGTCAGCGACAGCGAAGGGGTACCAAGCCACGGACGCGCGGCCCCATCCCTTTAAGTGAAGGTGTATTCTGTAAAAATACGTTTCCCGTCACCGAAAGAGTATTTACCCGTTCTTGGGCCTGGATTACGCTTTCACTTCTCAGAAAGCGTACTCTCCCAACTGTGCCTTCTGCCTCAGCCACCAGGGACCTAGAAGTAAATCCATATTTACAAATCAGCCCCTGATCTCGTCCCCCTCATATCTTCGCGACCGTGACTCCGAATGAGATGATTCTTTTTGCGTTGGTTTTTTCTTGAGCTCCTCTTCAGTTTGGCATAGATTTTATGTCATGTTCTCCTGTGGTTATTTGCTGGTCAAATGAAGTCGTATTTGACCCCCTGTTCTTCGTGCCTTTTGTCGTCCGGTTTTTGAAGTGTTTTGTTGGTGTCGAAGACCAGGTGTATCTCAAACTCCATTGGTGAAGGCAAGCCACAATACCCTTTGAACCTTTGCAAATCCTTGATGTGTTTTAAAATATGCTTTAACCTTCGAAAAATAATGATTTTCGTGATATCCTTTGATCATGTTTAATTTCATATGTTTGGACCATTGTTGTGATTCTATCCTTGCCCTGATATACTCGAGTAGGTTATTGTTATGCTATTCCTTGACCATGCTACTATCTTGATAGACGTTGATGTAAGGCCCGATATGAGGTACTGTTCTAGATCAAGATGTTTCCATCCAGATCCGGGGACGAAGCACATATCGGTCCCACCGCGAAATATGACGAAGCCATATGCCCCGGATTTCCAACATGATATCACAACATTACAGCTACAAGGATACAACATCTTATACAATCGGCATACAACTGCCTAAAATATATTACATCAGCGGAAGATACATGTCTGAGTACTGACTACATTCAAATGCCTAGTGGCAAAGGTAAAACACATCATTCCCGTAACCGCACGGGTCCAGGCTCTCCGCCGGGATCCACCTAACTAGTCGTCGTCGAGTCTCCACGAAGGCGTCCAGAAGCAGAGTTGAGGTAGTAATCAACTGCAGCGGCCGATCATGCAAAACATAAAAGGGAGAAGAAAAGAAAGGGGTGAGAATATATCAAAAGTCTTGTAACTAACTTCTCACGGGTAAGATGGGGGTAGTGGTGAGGTTGCAGACACACTAGCATAATATGAGTGGCTAACGGTCTATTTTAGAGTAAGATGAGAACCAAGCATTCGATGAGGAATCGCCTCCAACAAGTCTTGATATCATCTACTTACGCAAACATAACACCTATCCTATAATTGTCCTCCTCTTCGCATCCCGACGAAGAAGAAGAAGTCAATGCACACACACGTTGAACAAGTTATATTAAGATTATCTCAGTTGTTGTTGTTGTCTATGAAAAAGGAGTAGGTCTCAAGTCGTCCATAACCGTGGACACGGCTTCTCGAAAAGATTTAACCTTGAAGGGGTGTACCAACTTCCCATTACAAGGCTCCGCAGGAACGCCCATATCTCTCAGTTTCTGTCCATTACAGGAAGCCATTTTATGATTTAGTCCCGAGAGATCCGAAACGACTGGTCCCTCTAGCTAACAACGAACAAATCCGGGTGGCCCCCGGTGAGTCAACATCCAGCTCAGGAGCCGACCGCGCTCTCGATCTGGTCTCTACCTTATGATTCCATGTTTGGATTGCCGGTTGATCTCACATGAGACTGGGTCCTCAGCCGGTCATTATGGGCCAGCAAGGAACCATGTCCTTACTGGTCCAGGTTGTTTTAAAGAATATCTTGCAGGAGGGACCCAACAGACACACACAAGGTTTCAAATGGTAAATCAGCTTGGGCCACCACTAGAAATGTTTGAAGCTAGGTAGGTAAGAAGAGGGGACCCCATAAAATCCCACACGCGGTTAGGCACGCTCGTCAAGAGACACAATACCTGGAACTTGGGTCCTAGGTGACTCGAATGTAACAAAGCGTCGGCGCGGGGTAGCCTAGACCTTCCTTCCTTCGTCGAATATAGTCAACATTATAATAATCATATCATTCACAACACTATAATAATGTGATAGCCCAATCCAAGGAGTAACAGGAGGTAACAGATGATAACATCCTAGCATGCATACTAAGCAGTGGTTGAGCAGCGAGCAATAGTAACATAGCCGAACAAGGTTTGATGGGATGTGGAGGACATGGTTGTTTGGGTTTATTTGAGAGGCATAAATATAAAGTGGTAGGATCAAGCAATCATTCTATCCTACACCTAGGCATGAGTGAGCTAAAAGTTATAAGCATGATATATGCTGCCCCTTACCTGATGAGAAGACGAAACCAAAGGTGTAGTCGATCGCAAGCTCGCAACGTCTCCGAGAGGTACCCGCGGAAGCACACAAGAAGGAAACACTAGAAAAGGCAATAGACGAGCAAGCATATATTACTATGCAGCAATCACGAGCAATCATCAACAATAAGGCAACACGAGACAACGCACTACATCGCATTTATCATCAAGAGAGGTTACTAACAGGTTAAGTGGAGTACTCGTCACACACAATGATATCGCACATTTAGAAAGGTTCAAGTTGTTTATCTACACAACATGCGTAAAGTTTATTAACATGGCATCTAACTCAAGCATGACATATCACACAAACATGACAAGAGGTGAAGCATAAGATAAACTATCTATGATAGTCAATTTAAGTGAGGCAAAACCTAAACATGGCATTCCACTAAGTGCCCCACGACAATTTAAGTAATTGGTACTGTTCTGCCCTAAACCATATTTTAGGTGGGTTAACAACAACAAACAATAGCATGAACACAAAGTACATGAAATTCTAATCAAGTTACATATAAAGAACACTCCAAACGGAGTTACAGTTAAAAAGATATAAGCAAAACAAGTTACGGGCACAATCTGCCAACATCAGGAAACACAGTTTAGAGCAATGCATAAACAGGATAATGAATGCAAACATGCTCACAAATGATATGCAACTAAAGTTGACATGGCATGGAAGTCATGGAAAAAATAATCATGCAAATAGGCATCATGAACAATTAATTATAGCCCAAGCAAAATGCAATAAAACATTACTGAAAATCGGGAAAACAGGGCAGAAACGGTTATATTCATGCTGTATAAATAGGAGTCAAACTATATGAAAATATGCATGAACATGACATATCAATATATGAGCATGAACTAGACATGATGGTGATCAGGTAAAAACAAGAATCATGGTCATAGGCATCACAGATCAAAAGATATTAAGCATGCAACATGGCATCGGAAAGTTACAGACTTAGAGAAAAACAGAGGTGGCTGTCAAAAACAGCAGGATGGCAACTTTGGAGCAGAAATTAATATAACTACAGCAGGAAAACATGGCAAGTGATTGCATATGATTGAAGTAGACATGATGCTTAACATTATGCAACAACAATCAATAGCATAGGCCTCATGGGTGTGACACTATCATCAATCAAACTTGCAATAAAATAATAACAGCAACACTTAACAGGAAGTAACAACATTTAATAGTCTGATGCCCACTTCAACAGATATTAACATCATCAAGATGGCCTCAAATAAAAATGCTCACAAAAGATGAACTGAAGTACACACAAAACTAAACAATTTTCCTTTTGGGCTCATCGTGACCCGGGCTACGGTTTAATCGCAATCTACGTCGCAAAAACAAATCAGCAGCAATAAACATAAGGACTTAGCAAAAATATAATGGGCAAAAATAATAAAAAACATAAAAAAAGGAAGGGGCCTCACTTGGGCGGAGGCCCTTCTGGCCGATGGCGCTGGGGGGCCGCGACTGGGCTGCGCCGGCCCACGTGCGGCGGAGGCGGCCTAGACCGGGATCATGCTCCTCCCGATCTGGATCGACACCGGGGCAGCGGCCGTCGCCGGCCGATGGCGCGGATGCCGGTGAGCGCGGCGATGGAGGAGGAAAGGGGCGCCGGAGGCCGTGACGGCCATGGGAGGAGCCGACGGCTGCAGATCCGCCCGGATTCGGCGTCGGGGGTGGTGGCCGGCTTCGGCCGATGGCGAGGCCGAGCTCGCGGGCGGCATCCATGTCGCGGAGGCTCTGCAGTAGAGAGGGAGGGCGGCGGTGAGGAGTAGAGGGGAAGGGAGAAGAGGAGAAGGGAGAAAGGGAGGAGGAGAAGAAGGCCGCGGCGGCTGGACGACGGCGAGCTAGCCGGAGGCGAGCGCGGCGGCGCTGTTCCATGGGAGGAGGAGAAGCACGGGCGTCCGGCGGAGCCAGACGGGCTCGGTGGTCCCGCGGCGGCGGTGCTCGGCCCGGCTGGGCCCGAACCGACTGGAGCTGCTGTTTGGGCTACGTGGTGGCGCTGGGAATCCTCCGATCTTGATCTAACGGTCCAGATCAAGGGCTAAGGCTACAGTTTCGCAAATCTGGGGGCTATTGGGAAAATTTGGAGGCAGATCTGATGGGGTGGCTGCAATTTTTAGGCTAGGGTAACCCTAGAAACGGGTGGGAGGTGGTGGTCTTTATATAGCCTAGGTGGCTGAAAGTTTGTAAAAACATCCCCGGTTTTTGTCTCGCGCGCGTGGTGTTTACGTTTCTGACTGCCGGGGGTCCGCAAGACCTCCGATTCGGGTAAAACTGCGAACTGCGCGATCAGCGCGTCGAGCCGGAGGTGTTCACCTCACGCTGGAACCATTCCGAGAACAATTTCCGGCGCGCTATAAAAATATCCCGTTTACTTATTAAACGGGGTTTTTGTCCCGTTGGCTACGGCTGGTCTTGTGCGGGTTTTCGCGACTGTGATCGGGTGAAACCCGGTGTCGCAAAGGTCGAGTGTCAGGGTGGCAAGGGTCGGTCTTCGTCCGGTACGAGATAAGAGGGGGGAAATAATCACCGATCGATAAATCGGGGATGCAAACACCGCAAACAAATCAGACAATCAAACAATTCACACCGAAAACAAATTTTTTTATTTTTTTTGAAATCTGGGCTGCTACAATTGATCATGTTGTTATTATGCTCGTATGCATCAGTTATGCTCATGATAATGCTATGCTACATGTTAATATCATGCTTATATCATGGTGATCATTTTAACCTGGTTAAATTAATCATATAAACATGCCTTGAAATGATACAACTATAACCGTACCTTGAATTGTTATACAAGTATGATAGGAATTGTTATGACTTGATGATATGAATGTTCTTGTTGTACCTGATACTTTTCTACTTGTCTACTTGTCTATGTTGTTGGAGACATGTTTCATGCCAAGTTGATCAGGTGCCACAAACTGAACTTATCAGTGCAGCCACGCTCGCCTTTATGGGAAAGCCTTGACTCGGTCTATCGGTGGGTTCTATTATGCGTATCACCATAGAGGGAAGGCTATGCGTGTGCGGTTACCCTGGCTTGGTATGCGGCGATAGTATTGAGAGCCGGTTGTTGATATGGGGTCGTTCCCGTTTGGGACCGTTTTGCCACGACGGTGGCCGTTTTCCACGAGGTGGCCGTTTGCCATGCGATGGCAGGTGTGTCTGGAGTTCACGGGGCTACCCAAGACGAGATGTCGGTGATACAGTAAGGGAGACACGCAGTAGAACGGTCTCGTTGGAGTAGTCCTAGTCCGTTGGACAAGGAGCTCTATAGTGTGGGTAAACTGCACAAACTCTGCAGAGTCAAAAATCTATTCGAACAGCCACGTCCTCGTTTATGGACAAGTTCGTACTAGGTAACACTTGGGATCAACATGAGTTCGGTTGGATAATCGTGTTAAGTGGTTGGTCATGCGATGAACCGTTTGGCCATGCGATCATCGGATTGGTTTGGTGGCAACGCGATCACACCTAACCCATGTATTGGTCATGTGATGACCCGTTTGGCCATGCGATGGCCCGTGAAAGTATTTGTCATGCGATGAACCGTTTGGTCATGCAGTGACCCGTGAAGGTAGATGGTCGTGTGCCGAACCGTGCAGTTTGTTTGGTCACGAGGTGTCCTGGGTGCTTGAGTCTGTAAGGACTCTGAGGTAAGACGCATGATCATGCGAGGTCCATGTGACCTTAAACGATGACTGTTTGTGCATTACTCTTAATGATGATAATATGCTTGATGGTTATCTGTTTGCATGATGTTGATGCTCACATGTTTAACTTATTAATATACTCGAACCTGCTAATGCCATGTCAGGCCAGATTTGCAGGTCGTGCTTTGGATGCGTCAGACGACGTTCCCGGTGTTTGCGAGCTAGGAGGTGTCCCAGCCAGTGTCCATGTGGAGTGGATTTCATTCAGCGTCGCCATTTTTCCGCTGCTGAGTTATATTCCGCTACTAGAGAGTTAGGATGATGCTTGATGGAGATCCGTGGCAAGCTTGATGAGCAAGCTTGTTCTTCGTCTCTCTCCGCCTGCATTGTAATAAACCCCCTTGTACCCGTATCTTTGGTAATAGAAAGTTGTTCAATTCTATATCAAGGAGTGCCGTGTTCTATAAGACTTGATCTCTGGGATCAAGCACGGGGCGTTCTGGACCTCTGAGCCGGGGTGCCCCAACACTTGGTATCAGAGCAGGACTGGCTGTAGGACACCCTAGTCCGCGCGCACGTTAGAAGAACGTTACATTGATGCAATTGATTTCTGCATTTGTTTGTTGCATGAGTAGTATTAGTCTTGCATGTTTCTTGTTGCATGTCGTTGTGCGTAGCAATAAGATGTTTCTTGTTTGTGTGTGATCTCGACGCACTTTTAGTGCTATTGATCTTCGCTTCGTCGAATTCCTTCGTCAATCTCTTATTTGTTTCCTCGATGTTTAACGAATATGTTTTGCTGGTAGTGTGTGACTCTGACGAATCCTTGCTCACTTTCTTTCGGATAATGGCACCACACCTGGTTCTGAGTTGATTCATTTTCGGCCGTCCGGGGTGGATGCCTATTTTACATTTCTCTGTTCAACAACCGACCCGTGTTATGAGCTGCTTTTCGGCCGTCTCGGGCAGTTGTTGAGTTTCTGTTTGAAGTGGAGACCCTATGTTTTGAGTTGTTTTCTCGGCCGTCTTCGGGGACCACTTCATTCTTTTTATCAACGTTGTCTCATGCTCTGAGCTGATTCTCGGTCGGCCGTCTTGAGTAGTGCTTGAGTTATCCAGTAAACGTCCCATATCAGAGTTGTAAAAACTGTTCTGGTGGCTACTGGGTTATTTGATGGTTTTATGCAAGGGATTCAGATGGTCATCGACTACCGCAAAATCTTTTGAAGTGATCCTTGTATCGATTGTTGTTGATCTTCGGTCCGTTGGATTCCTTCGTTGGTTTTCATTCAATCGTGGCTTGGTTCTTCGGTCTCGCTTTATCTACCCCGATGGAAAGTTGCTCATAACCCCGCATACCCCGAAGAATCAGCACAGGATCGCAGAGCACCATGAGGTCACCAAGTCAAGAAGGACCCGCACAAAATGCATTGGGAATATTTGGCCCCAGTATAAGTTCTGCCTGAATGAATCATTCGTATCAAGTCTCCATCATTACGGTAACCGTTATGGCCATGGAGATTCCGTTAGTGAAAGGCCGCAATAAATTGGGAAGTCAGCAAGTCAAAAAATATTCATACCCGATTTCATGGGAAGTATGTGGCTCACGGATGGATACTACCAAAGCCATCATGCGAATCAAGGCTGCATCAACTACGACAGCCGCGAAGATTCAAGCAAAGGAAAACATAAGTTTTGACCCATGAACGTGTGCATACAAAGGGAGGACATACCTCAGCCGCCACCTTGCCACATGCAAGTTATTTTGGTTTATTCCGGAAGACAGTCAGAACGGATCATGAAGCCCATGTCCAGCAAAGGAATGATTGGAAGAATGTTTCCCTCTAACCAGCCAGCAGTCAGTAAATTTTCAGTTTGTACACATGCTACCATGGGAAAGTTTCATCCATAAGGAACGCCAGTCTTCTGTAGCAAGATACCGGGTGCAGCCGACATGTATAGTACAGTATATCAGTCTTCCTCAGTACGCTATCAGGAAATCTTCTGGGCCAAGACATTCAGCCTTCTACCACAAGTCACCTAGTGAAGCTTATGGTGCAAGACACCCAGTCACGCTCAGTATGCCCCATGGATGGATTCCAGCACAAGCTACACAGCTGTCTACAGTGATCGCCGCAGAAACTTACAGTGCAAAGAGGAAAACTTCCAAGGCAAGACACCCAAGCTTCTTCAGGAAGCTACCAAGGCAGCCTCATGTGTACGACACCCCTCCTTCCTCGATACAGCACCAGAGAAAGCTTCTGAGGTATGACACCCAGTCTTCCCTAGCAAGCTACCCCGACCAAGCTTCGCAGACAAGCTACCCAGTCTTCCTCGACACATCATCATGCCTGCCACGGTATTGTCAGAAATTCAGTTATTCAAAAGAAGTAAAGGCTTCAACATCGTCAGTACCCACACATTCTATGGGCATTCTTCTCAAGGATGCGAGCTATCCTGGTGTGGATACATCCATGCTCATAATCAAGAAAGAGTTATACACATGAACAACGATGCAGGCCGCAACTCTCTGGAACACAAGTCAGCAGAAAAATCAGATACACACCTCAGCCTGTAATTAAGACTGACAAATTCATGAAGAAACACGCTGAGGAAAGGAAGCAATGAAGCATTGGATCTTGCCCCAATCACGAGGGTCAGCCCCTCACATCCAACAAGGCCCCGAAGAAGGGTAATCTTGAGGACCCATTTATTTCAACCAATATTATCCTAGAGATCCCAGAGACAAAAGGTGAAGGTAACCCGTTTGTCTCAGAGGAAGATGGCGACAGAACAATAAGCCGTTATGCAAGAATTAAAATAGGGAGAATTTTGAAGAAAGTGAGGCCAGTACAGGAAGATGATTGCCGCACTAGAAAGACCCAGGGAGGATAGACATGGCGTATGTCAATTTCCCCACAATATATGCTACCAGAGTAAGCGTTGCATCTCGCAAGCTGTCAAAAGTATGCAACTCTTGCGAGCCCGACGAGTACGGCAAAAGAATGAAATGTATGGACCTCAGGGTCAAATTTTTCCTCGATCAGTTGAAGTCATATGGATCACCAGAGGCACCCACAATGAAGCAATCTCACTCTATGGGAAAAGGACCGCGTACCCAATCCGTCAGCCCGAGCCGTTGCTCAAGTTCGGAATGTTCCTTCTTGCCGAGATAACCTAGTCTTCTTCACTAAAGAATCACCCACACAGCTTAGCATTTTGACTATAAGGACCATATTTGAGCGCAACACAGTCTAGCGCATCCTATGGATATGGCAGCATGAAACGTGAATCTCAGCTTGAGGAAGCGTTCAGAGCTTGTGCCCCGACCAAAATTCATACTCGAGGTGCACAGGCCGAAAGAAAAGCGATATAACTCAAGGTGCAGACATTCCAAGTTGCGCGCAATGGGACACCACGACGGTAAGCATTCTGAGATACCAGCTACCCATGAAGGACAAGCCTTTTCTTGAAGTGGCCAATACAAAGGATTCAATACCGTGCCGCAGGTAAGGCCCGAGGTACCCCGAGAATAGCATGGGTATCGTCAGCATTCAGCCTGGGGCAGGATATCTCGTTATCATACAAGTCAGCAGACATGAGGATCGAAGTCAGCACGAAAGGATCTAAGATATCAAGGAAAAAGATTCAGTCAGATCTATGAATTGGGTGAAGTAAACCCCTCGAGCCAAAACTTCCTGGTTGCTACTGAGGGAACATTATGCGGTAAAGCGTATACTTGAGGAGCAATGTGTTTCCTTAAGACGGTATGTTTTCAATGGTTCCCTGAGCAACCAAATCTCGAGGACGAGATTTTTCTAAGGGGGGTAGGTTTGTGACACCCTGGATTTTGGAACTTTCTTGTTCCTAAATTTTTCTAATTTATTTCTCGATTTGCCATTTCATTTGATTTTGAGCACCTCTTTGGACTTGAAACTTGAGAATATTTTCAATCCATGCTCAAGTGACCCATGATTCCCTAGCCCTTTTCCCATGACCATCCCTTTGATCCACCCATCCAAGCCACATTTTTATTCAAGACATATATTCCTTTTCCAATAAAAGGAATATTTCTTATTATTTGAGGATTGTGAAGCAACCCCTATTTTTATTTCTCCATAAGTCCCCAAATAATTCCCACCTAGCCTTGATGTTATATCTTGCCCAATTCTCCATTAACATTGCATGGCCCAAGTGGATTTTTCCTCTAGAAAAATTCACTTGTCTAAGGGGGCATATTGGAGCATTGTGAAGGGATTGTTATTTATCCTTATGCATTGCTGGTGAAACTCTTTGTGCAAGCTCATATAATCATATCACTGGCCTACACCAAATTCCACCATCATTTGCCGAGCTAAACTCACACAATAAATTCCTAAAGTTTGGATGCATCAAGGGGGCATTGTGAAGGAAGTGCATGATAGGGAGCCCATTTGCCTTGAAACTTTTTTTGCATGATCCTACACCCAAAATACTCTCCTAAACCAAGTTTTAGCCAAATCCAACTAACCATGTGAGTGCATTATCAACTGTAAGATTCTGGTTAGCAGGACATATTGTGAAGCAAGTGCTAGCTAGGTGTACCCAATGGCCATGAACTTTTACACACATGATTCCACCACCACATAACCCCAACATAGAAATTTTCAGCCAATTCCATCAATCCTATGAGATGCTAGCTTCAACTTTGCATTCCTGGTCCAAATGGACACTTGCAAAGCAAGTACTAGATATCTTGCTCCATTTGAGGTGAAACTTGGTACATCTACTCAACCTGGTGCATTATTAAACTCAGCGAAAAATTATTCTTAGGGGAGCAATGTGCGAGCCATACTACAGCACAAATGCCGTCAGCCCCCATGGTACATTTGCAAAGGAAGTGCCATGTGCATTGATTCTTTTGAGACCAAACTTGGCAGAACCATAGTACTTCCTATCCTAAGCACATAAGACAACCTCACCTGCCCCCTCTCTCTAGCATGTGATCTTATCTTCTTTCCAAAGTTTGCTGTGTCAAACTTGTTGGAGGTGGTGTGGTAACACCAGGGCACCTCTGGTCAAACCATTTGCATGTGTATGATCAGCACTCAAAGGACTATACCCTAGATATCTTTTGCCAGGAGTAGTCCATTTCTTTTCTCCATGACACACGGTGGCCACGACTTTTGCATGCCACGCGCGCGCACTGTGCGTGTCCAGAGCGCGGCCAGCCGTCGTCTAGCTCTTGTCGACCCGCGCCGCGCTGCTTTTCCACCGCCGCGTGCTCCGCGCCTCCGCACCCGTCGCTCTCCAGCACCAGTGCGGAGATAAGCTCGCCACACGACCGTCCTTATACTCGCCCTCGCCATGGCCGCATCAGGCCGTCGTCTTCCGTCCACGGGCATCTTATACGTATCAAACGTATCTATTTTTCCACACACTTTTGCTATTGTTTTGCCCTCATTCTTGCATGATTTGAGCTAAACTAACCCGGACTGACGCTGTTTACAGAAGAGTTATTTGTATGGTTTTATTGTGCGCAGGAAAATGAATTTTTGGACATCTCAGAAAATTCCCAGAAAAATACCAAAAAATCCACGCACCCGAAGGAGCCCGGAGCCAGAAGGGGGGCCAGAGGGCACCCAGGGGGGACCCAGACGCCCTGCTGGCGCGACCAGGGGTGGGGACACGCCAGCTGGCCTCCTGGGCGACTCCCCCTCCCCTGGTGCCCTATGTCGACTCCTATTTATTCCCGTGACGAGCAAACTCCCAGAAGAAGTCTCTTTTCCAGAACCCGTCGCGGAGCCTCTGTTATTCCTCGGGAGGGCTAATTTGGAGGCTGAATTGGCCTCCGGAGAGGGGAGATCGTCGCTATCGTCATCACCATCACCAGTCCATCCTTCCTCCATGACTTCTCTTCACATGTGTGAGTAATTCCCTACTGTAGGAAAATGGGGTGGTAGGGATTGGATAAGATTTATCATGTAATAGTTCGTCATATTGTTGGGGGCATATTGCCTATCATCTACTTTGGTGTTTATCATCTTTCCTACAACTTGTTGCTCCTAATGCTTGTCACTTTGGGCCCGAGTGCCATTTTTTCAGATCTAAACCACTTATCTTTTCATGAGTTTATCTATGTTCGAGATCCTATCTATGAGTTGTATGCACCTATTATTGTCCGGAACCGACGATCCCAAAGGTGACAGCTTGGGACACCAAAGGGGATGGTCCATAATTTGAGGATTACATGTATCCATTGAGTTTATTTCTTTGTTCTGGTGCTCTTTGACAGGAGCACCTTAATCTCCATAAGTTCCTTTTGGCCCCGTTCGTAGCTGGATGGTAGGAAAAAAGATGTTGTGCAAGTTCTTATTGCAAGCACGCACAACTACCGATGGGATACATGCCTAATGTTTGATATTTTCCTAGATGATCATTTCTTTTCTGTGTGCCTTGCCCCGTGTTAGAATCTATTACATGTTCATTCTTATTCATGTAGTGCCCGACCATCCATCGCCCTAGCCTACAGTGCTTTAATCATGTTGGTCACTAGTTGTTACTTTTCGCTGTTTTACTTTCGCTATCATCACTATTGCTATCGTATCATAGTTACTATTAATACTTTGTTGCAAGCAAGCATATTTCAGGTGCGGTTGAATTGATAACTCAACTGTCAAAGCTTATAAATTATATTTTGTTCCCCTTGTGTCGAATCAATAAATTTGTTTAACTTACCCGCGAGAACACTACAATCGATCCCCTACAGTTGAGAGTCATCAAGTACTATTTTCTGGCGCCGTTTCCGGGGACCATAGAAATATTCACAAGTCTACTTGAAGTATCCTGCCTGCCACACTTCATCCGCTATGGGTAAGAAAGGAGACCCCAAGGTTCCGATCCTACCATCCACTACAAGAAAAGGTACCATTCTGAGTACCAGTTCTAGGCTTGATTCACCTTCCGTTATAAGTAAGTTTGCTTCACCACTACCACCACATGCTACTTCTACTGAGTCTGTCACTATGTCCGATACTTTTGATGATGCTTCCACTACTCTTGATTTATATTATTTTCTTGGTCACTATATTGAAACTCAGACTGCTAAGGCTGCAGCAGAACCCGAGACCAAGACTCCTGCTACCTATATTCCTAATTACAAAATCTTTGGTTAGCCAACCTTAGATGAACTCAAGGAGATGATCCTTGATGATGATTATATTACTCTTGATGATGATCTTTGCAGGGAACTCAAAGAGTGTGCCGACTCTGACCCTGATGCTATTAAGGAGCTGCTCGAAAAGCACTCCATGAAGAACAAGAATATTCCTGATCCTATACTTTCCACATCTCCTATATGCATCAATGATCATGATTATGATTTCTCTGTTGCTATTTCACTTATATCTACACTCGAGGCTGATCCTATTTATGGCAGAGAAAATGATGATGCTATAGCACACCTGACAAAACTCGCCGAGTTAGGTGACCTATTTATTACTGATGAGAAGATACGAAATTTCTATGTGGCCAAGCTTTCTTCCTTTCTCTTTAAAGGGAGACACTAAATCCCTGTACAATGCACTACCCTATGGTTCCATTGAGAGTCCTCAGGACTTAGTTCAAGTTTTTGTTCATAAATATTTTCCTGCTCATATGCAACATCCCGCTTTGCAAAGAATCTATAACTTTAAACATTTGCAGGATGAGCACCTCCCTAAAGCTTGGGGGAGGTATTGTGACTTAATTAAGGCTAAACTAGGACATGAATTCCCAAATAATGAATTACTTGATATATTTTATGCTGGCCTAACCGATGAATCCAAGTCATATCTGGATAGTTGTGCTGGTTGTGTTTTCAGGGAAAGAGCACCGGCCGATGCTGAAGAATTAATGGGCCAGATTGCCAAGAACCATGAAGATTGCTGTCCCTGAACCACCTCCAACACCAAACAAGAGGGGCATGCTTGTTCTGAGCCCCGAAGATATGCAAGAAGAAAAGAAGTCTATTGAGGAGAATGTCACTAAGGCTGAAGAAGTGAAGAATCTACCGCCTATCGAGAAGTTGTGTGAACCCACTACTCACCCTCTCTTGGTAGAGGTACACTCTCTATTAGACTTTACTGAAAGTGACATCCCTAAAGGTAAGCCTCCCGACCAATGCTTAGATGAGCTTGATAATTTTATAATTAAGCAAGAAAATTTTAGTAGGAGGATACAAAGTCAGTTACATGATAATTCTCTTGCTATCAAAAGTTCACTTGGTGTTCTAGAAAGAACAGATAATGATGTTAAATGTCTTGTTAAGCATTTTCATATGGTTCAAACTCAGCTTGAACAAATTTTGAATGTGCAAAAAGATTTGCTTGCTAACAATGCCAAACAGGACATACAAGCTTATGGCATCAAGATCAGGGGTGGAACACACACCCAGGACCCACTCTATATTGAGGGGCATCCGAAGAGGATCGAGCAAGATTCTCAAGTGCAAGTAGAAGACGAGATTGTTAGCTCTCCAAAGAAGAAACAGAAGAAGAAGAAACACAAGGAAGCTCACTACTCCAATGATCCTATTACAAGTGAAGAACCTGCTGTTGATCCTAACAACATATCTTCCTCCGATGCTGAAACTGAAGACGGTGCTGAACCTGAAGAAAATGAAAAGGATAAGAACGATCCTCCCGAGGTGCGAGAAGAAGAAGCACCAGATAAACGCAAGAAGTAAACAAGAGAAGACTTCATAGCAAGAAGACATGGGAAGGAAAGAGAACCATGGGTAAAGAAACCCATGCCCTTTCCAGGTAAGTCTCTCAAATCTAAAGAAGAAGAGCATTATAATAAATTTTCTGAATGGATGAAACCTCTTTTTCTACAAATTCCTTTGACTGATGCTATCAAGTTACCTCCTTATTCCAAATACATGAAAGATATTGTCACTAACAAAAGAAAAGTTCCTAATGAGGAAATGTTCACTATACTTGCTAACTACTCTTTCAGTGGCAAGATTCCCGAGAAGCTTGGTGATCCAGGTATACCCACCATTCCTTGTTCCATAAAAAATAATTGTGTTAAGACTTCCTTATGTGATCTCGGAGCAGGGGTGAGTGTCATGCCTTTTTATCTTTATAAAAGGCTATGTTTAGATAATCTAATACCTACAGATATCTCTCTTCAGATGGCTGACAAATCAACAGCCGTCCCGATAGGTATTTGTGAGGATGTTCCAGTTGAAGTTGCTAATTGTTTAATTCTTACATATTTTATTGAGCTTGACATGCCCGAGGACGGGAGCATGTCCATTATTCTTCGTAGACCTTTTCTTAACACCGCAGGTGCCATTATTGATTGCAATAAAGGAAAGGTCACCTTCAACGTAGATGATAAAGAACACACGGTGTATTTTCCAAAGAAGATCGACAAAAGGCATGACCTTAACTCAATAGAGAATATCGACACCGTGAAGATCGGAGAGTGGGATTTTCCTCTACACATGTACCAAAAATATAAAACCATGATGGTGGGGAAAATGTCCATTAAAGTAAAGGTGCAATGATCACTTCATAAGAGGTGAGACTTTTGTTCTATATATCGCCAGTTCGTTGGTAAGACTTAATCAACCTTGATAGTGGTCATGTTTTATATGGGTAAAAAGTGGATCTTGTTATGTTTAAATTTGCCTTAGAGAATCTCCAGCCGCGCCCCCAAGAGGCCCCCAAGACGGCGCTATTTGCGCCGAATGGAGGAAAATCGCCCAACCACGACCCCAAGAGCCCAAATAGCGCCGATCGGGCCAATATTGAGTCCGGCGATCCCAAGCCAAACCCGGCGCGCTAGGGGTCGCTTGGGGTCGCCGGATGAAAGGAAAGCGCGCGAACGGAAGGAAAGCGCGCGCGATTTCCCGCGCGATCGCGCCGCGACCCGCCTGTCGGCGTGTCAACACGCGTCGTCGTCATCCTCTCGCCTCGGCTTCCACGCACCTTCCGCCGCCGCATCGAATCAATGTGGCGCCTGTGACGAGTCCAATTTGCGCAGAGAGCATCAATGCGGCGCGTCGAGATACCCAACGGTCCATCGACGGCGCCGCCGCGTGTCCAGCCGTCTGTTCGCGTTCTTCCCCCACTATAAAAAGGGGCTCGCCGGGGCGCTCTAGCCGCGCATTCTCTTCTCGAGCTCTCCTCTCTTTCTCTCCTTCTCTTCTCGAGCTCTCCTCTCGATCTCCATGGTCGACGACAACCTCGCCCGCAACAGCTTTAGGAGCCGCAACCTGTCGCAGATGGAGGCGCTTCTCCTCGCGCAGGCCGGCTATCCATGGCCGCCGGACACCAGGCCACCCCACGGGTGGGTGCTGTCCGCCGGCGAGGTGCCGGTGCCTCCAGTGCGTCTGGTGGGCTCCGGCGCGCATCGCCGGGAGGTGGACGCCATCCGCGCTACGATGACGGCGGCAGAGCGCGCCGACCCCGACAACGCGCCCAACAACACGCCGGCCTGGGAGGCATACTTCGCCGCCCGGCGAGCCCAGGCCATCTCCTCCACCAACGGCCTGACTCCGGTGGTTGGGCGCAACAACCGCGACAGGCGACTCCGGTGGTGGAGCGTGCAGGGCCGCACGCTCGAGTACGTGATGCGGTACATCGAGAACGGCAACACGCCGTGTCTCGAGTACCCACCGCTGGGCTACAGGGCCGCGGTGACGGCCCGACGCTCCTACAGCCGCTCAACGCCGCTGTGGGTGATTCTGCCGCGTGACAACGGCGACTCTTCTTACTCCTCCGGCGGGCAACCTTCGCGCTCCACAGGCTCCCATTCATCGGGGCCGGCATTCCCGCCGCCACAGTTCTTCACCCCGGTGAAAACCGAGCTGAAGCCGGAGGTGAAGAAGGAGCCCACCCCGCCGCCTTCCGGTCTTCTCAGCCGCGGCGTCACCATCGGCACCCCATCGGCGCAGCCAAAGCGTCGTGGCTTCCTGGGCTCCATGCTCGGGAAGAAGAAGGGCAAGGAAGTCGCCTCGCCTCCGCCTCCACCCACGGCCGACGACGACGAGGAGGAGCTCGCCGCACAGATGGCGTGGGCGAGGAATGATTACATCGTCGAGAAGATGCGCCTCCAGCAGGAGCCGTGGGACCTCGCCGAGGCGGCGAGGGCCGAGGCGGCGAAGAAGAAGGCGTCACGCGGCGCGGGCAGCAGCAGCCATAGAAATTGGGCGCCTCCACCGCCGCCATTCATTGTGCTGGACGCCACAGACGAGGAGGAGGAGGAGCCGCCGCTGGGGGTGCGTAGGAGAAGGGGGCGGCTCGGTGGCGGGACCTGTGGCGCGCAGGCCGCCATCAAGCCGGAGCCAAAGGATGGCGGCGACGACGACGATGGCGCTGCCGGCGGCACTGCTGGAGGAGGCGCCCAGGAGACGTCCATGGACGCCCTCTACGCCTTCTTGTTCCAGCAGTAGACTAGTTTTTCTTTTTTTTCGTCGTTTATGTAAAATATGCCCGAATTTTAATGAAATCGATCGAAGTTGGTCTAATTTACTTGATTTGGCCCAAATTTACTTAGAATTGGTCGAAATTTGGCCGAACTTGGGGGATATCTTGGGGCCGCGGCTGGGTAGCCAGCCCCCCCAAGCCGCTATCGCCGCCCGAGTGACACCGAAGCGGCGCTAAAATAGCGCCGAAAATCGCCTTGGGGGGCGAATGGCTTGAGATGCTCTTAGATTTTATTCTCCCTGCTGTACCAAGTTTATATGTTTTTGAAGCTTCACAATTCTAATCACTGCTTCCAGTTTTCAGAAAGTTTCGCAGCTTTTTGAACTCCGGAAAATTTTCAACAGTGAAGTTTTCAGAAAAATTCCGGAAAATTCAGAATAAAATTTTCCACGACGAGAGAGACCCAGAAGCACCTTGGGCTGACCAGGGGGGCCACCAGTGGCCCAGGCGTCCATCTGGCACGGCCAGCCCCCTGACCGCGCCCAAATGGCGCCTAGAGCCCACATGCCCCACCTGCAGGTATTTCTTCTTCCTCTCCGTTCCTCTCTCTCCAAAAACAGGAGTTCTGCTCCAGTTCTTGCGTTCTTGCTGTTCTTGGAGGCGTTTTTTATCTCTCTCTACAGCAAACCATTTGAGCTTAGATTTTGAGAAAATACTCCCTGGTATGCAACTCCTCCACCCCTCCAAATAGATTTTTGATTGGTGGCTTCATTTGTGAGTATTTAGTAGTTCTTGGTGCTGTTTAGATGAGCTTGCATGCATGTGTAGAAATATATTTTCCCATTTTTGACGCAAGTTCATGCCTTAGGTAAGTCAGTAGAGTAGTTTTCCTCAACTCACTTTGTTTAAATCCTTGTTTTTGGTGAATTGTCAAAAAAATTCAGAAATGAGTTTTCTAGTAAAAGCAAAGGGGTGGCTTGGGAAGAAGAAGGCCGCGCGCTCCAATCGAGTTACTAGAGCTGCAGCTTCACCCTCAGCAGCTAGGGTGACCTACAATGAAGATCATGTGCCCTTGGAGTTGTTGGAAGACACAAGTCCAGCATGCGCAATGATGTATCCGTGCAATGATTTTCTTACAGCTGTAAGAATTAAGGAGGAATTCTATGGGCTTTATGCCAATGCAGGTATGACACGGATAGCACTATGTCGTGTGGTACAATACAAGAAGCTCACCTCCTGCTTTGTTAACAGTTTTTGTTATAACCATTCTGCTGGAACCGTCGAGTGCAAACTTTATAATGATCTCATAACCATGTGATACGTCCAAAAAGCATCACTATTTTATATTGTGATTTCACCCTATTCATTGATATATTCCACTTTAAAGTATTGTTCTTATGTTGTTTTGGCTTATTTTACACATTTTACAACTTTCCGGTACCGAAGCAGCAGAACCAAAATTCAGCGGTAAAAAGTGGATACCAAGTTGCTTAATCAGATCAAGTCCAAATGCGATGAAATTTTACGGGGATCATTTTTATGAAGATTGATTGGGGATCACCGAAGGAGGAGGTGAGGGGACCCACCAGGCAGCCAGAAGGGTGCCTGGCGCGGCCCCCCTCCTTGCCCCCTTTGCCTATATAAGCCCCCTGGGGTGGAAACCCCAAAAGAAGAGTCGTTTTCGTGTTTCGCCGCCGCCACGGGGCGGAAACCTACAAAGAAGAAAAGCCATCTCCGGCGGGCAGATTCCGCCGGGGAGATCACCTCCCGGAAGGGGGGATCGTCGCCATCATCATCATCGTCGTCACGGGCATCATCGAGATCATCATCAACATCATCCCCAACATTAGCACCATCTCCATCTACATCCAATCTCATCTCACAATTGCAACTTGTGTTGTAATCCGTACTATCCATCCTCTCTACTCTGTTGGTGTTGATTACTTCTTTGTGGTGAATGCTATTGAGTTTTGTTGGAGAAATATCATTGTGTCCAGATTGTTTATCACCCATCTATCACCTCTGATCAAGATCTCTTTTATGTCTTGTGAGTAGTTACTTTTGTTCTTGAGAACATGGGAGAAGTCTAGTTGTTAGTAGTCATATGATGTTGAAGTATTATGTGTTGTTTGATACTTAAGTTGTGTTGTTATTTCTCTAGTGGTGTTATGTGAGTCGAACACATAACACTTCACCTTTCATGGGCCTAGAGGAATACATTGTGCACAAAGGATTCTTATGGTGGGTTGCCGGAGTGACAGAAACCTGAACCCCAGTTCGCAAACTTTCGCACAAGGGAGTTATGGATCCTTGATCAAAATGATGTGGTTAGTGTTATGCCTTAATTACTACCTTGTATTTTCGGATGCTTGCAAGGTGTGTAATCATAAGAGTGCACTTATCTTAGTCTAGAAGGTGTACTAGCATTGATCCACCCACCGACACTTATCAACACGATACATACTACTTGGCGGAGTATGGTGAAAGTGACTTGACTATCTCTCCCGTGTTTTCTCGAGAACGCTTTAGCTTTTATAAGTTCAGTTCCTAGGCTTATACATGTGAAAGGATTGGGCCACTTGCTACTCCTCAGTTACCCTGTTTACTTTGCCTGTCTTTTACTTTTCTGTTGCTTAAACCAAAAACCCCTAAATATTTACCTTTGAGTGTTTGCAGCCCTTTCCTTATCCAGTGTCACTTATCAACACCTTCTGCTCCTCGTGGGATCGATACTCTTATTTATCGAGAAGCTACAATTGATCCCCTAGACTTGTGGGTTATCAAGAATCGTTTATTGGCTCGGTTAACAGGGAAGGCAACCCAACTAAATCTATTAACTTCTCCGCCATCACCATGTCTTTGGCACTGTTTTGTGATATAATAGGTGTGCCGAACACTGGTCAGACTACAAAAATGACCACTCAGCCTTCCGAGTTGAGGACCCTCTTCAACTCCCTTTGTTGCCTGGAGGAGACCGACATTCGGCGTACGAAGATTTCTAGCATCCTGTTTTCACACCTCAGGTATTTTGCGTATTTTGTTGCTAGAGGGGTGTTGGCTCGTGACAACACGAGCAATGCTTCTGCACCAGATTTTTCTATTTATGTGAACGCCCTCTCTGATAAGAATGATTATAAGGTGGGTGCGTTAATTGTTCAGCGCCTTGTTATGAACTTTAACAAGGGCGATTTATTTGGTGGTGTTTACGCCACGCTTATCCTTGAGTCTCTTAATCGCACCCCGCATCCTGATGATTGTAACATCCCAGATTTCACAAAAATTAAAATTTTGTTTTTGGTGTGAATTGTTTGATTGTCTGATTTGTTTGCGGTGTTTGCATCCCGGATTTATCGATCGGCGATTATTTCCCCCCTCTTATCTCGTACCAGACGGAGACCGACCCTTGTCACCCTGACACTCGACCTTTGCGACACCGGGTTTCACCCGATCACCATCGCGAAAGCCGCACGAGACCAGCCGCAGCCAACGGAACGAAAACCCCATTTTATAATTAAACGCGTTATTTTTATAGCGCGCCAGTGTTCTCGAAACGGTTCCAGTGCGAGGTAAACGCCGCCGGCTCGACGCGCTGATCGCGCAGTTCGAAGTTTTAGCCGAATCGGAGGTCCTGCGGACCCCCGGCGGTCAGAAACATAAACACCGCGCGCGCGAGAGAGAAACCGGGGATGTTTTTGCAAACTGCCAGCCACCTGGGCTATATAAAGACCACCACTCCCCCCTTCTAGGGTTTCCCCTCAGCCATATTAGGAATCCACCAGCCCCTATATCCAGATCTAAACCCCAAATTTCGCAACTATTTTTGCCCCAAATTTGTGACCCTAGCTCCCTGGAAATTTTTGACCGTAGGATCTGCAGATGGACAGCTCCGGAGGCGCCACGTTACCCTGGATAGAGCTCCTCCGAACCGCTGACCGATTGGGCCCGAGTCAACCAACGCCCGAGTCTCCCATGTTGCCGCCCGTGGAGACCGCCGGCCGGCGAGCCGCCGCGACGCGCGCCAACCCCCAGGCCAGCCCGAGCCTCTTCCCTCTCCTTCCTCTCTTCCCTCTCGCCTCTAACCTCTCCATCTTCTCCTATCTGCCCCGAGCCGCCACCAGATCCGGTCACCGGCGACTGGATCCGTCGTCCCCGCGCCGTTCCCCACACCCCAAGCCTCGCCGGGGCAGCACCCTCTCGTCGAAGCAGCCGCCGGCATCAGGTGCCGCCGCCAGAACCGCCCAGGTCGGGATCAAGAGGGAACCCCCGTGCCTGGACGGCAACTACTTGGGCCTGGCGCGGCCCACCTCGCCAAACGTCCCAACCGCGCTCCCCCGGTCCAGCTTCGCCCACCCCGCCTCCATGGGCTCGGCCCACTGGTGAGGCGCCCCCTTTTTTCTTTTTAATTTCTATTTCCTGCTGGGCTTGGCCCAGTTGCCCTGTTACTGTTTTGCGCCCATAGGCGTTATTTAGTTATTATGCGCTGCCCCCGGTTAGGCCCAACAGTAGTAGTTTTCGGCCCGTTTCTCTTGTTTTTTCCCTAGGCTTATTTAATTAGCAGATTGTGTTTTAATTTTGCGATGCCCGTATCTCTTAAACCGTAGCTCGGTTCGCGACGCGTTAAACATGAAAGTTGCTTAGAATTTTTTGTAGATTAATGAAGTGTGCTCTTTTGCCATGTTTGACTTGTTTACATGTTGTTTACCTGCTAATTGCACTGCTTGCCACCGTAAACTGTTTTTAATAACTTTTTAACCGTTGCTCCGATAAAAATGTTCTTTATATGTAACTTGACTAGAATTGTATGTAGATTGTGTTTATGCTGCTCTTGATTGCTAATAGAAAATAATAAAATATTGCTTAGGGAAAAACAGTACCAAACATTATAATTTTCGTGGGGTAAATAGTGATAAGAATGTTTAGGAGTTTGCCCCATTTAAAGTGACTAGATTAGATAGTTTATTTATGGTTCACCTCTTGTCATGATTGTGTGCTATGCCATGCTTGAGGGAGATGCCATGTTAATAACCTTTTCTCATGTTGTGTAGCTAAACAACTTGAACCATTCTAAATGTGCGGTATCGTCGTGTGTGACGAGTACTCCATTTAACCTGTTAGTAACCGCTCTCGACGGTAGGTGCGATGTCTCGTGTTTCCTTCTTGTTCATGCTTGCTCGTGATTGCTTCGTAGTAATAGATGCTTGCTCGTCGATTGCCTTTTCCAGTGTTTCCTTCTTGTGTGCTTCCGCGGGTACCTCTCGGAGACGATGCGAGCTAGCGATCGAATTCACCTTCGGATCGTCTCCTCATAAGGTAAGGGGGAGCATATATCATGCTTATAACTTTCAGCTCACTCGCGCCTAGGTGTAGGATAGAAAGATTGCTTTATCCCACCACTTCATATTCATGCCTCTTAAATAAACTCAAACAGCCATGTCCTCCAGATCCCAGCAAACCTTGTTCGGCTATGTTACTATTGCTCGCTGCTCAGCCACTGCTTAGTATGCATGATAGGATGTTATCAACTGGTACCTCCTGTTACTCCTTTGTTTTGGGCTATCACATTAATATATTTATTGTGGATGATATGATTATTATAATGTTGAATATACTCGACGAAGGATGGAAGGTCTAGGCTATCCCGCCACGACGCTTTGTTCCATTCGAGTCACCTAGGATCCGAGTTTCGGGTATTGGTTTTAAGACTAAGCGTGCCTAACCGCGTGTGGGATTTTATGGGGTCCCCTTTTCTTACCTACCTAGCTTCAAACATTTCTAGAGGTGGCCCAAGCCGATTTACCATTTGCAAACAATGCATATATGTCTGTCAGGTCGCTCCTAGCAGATATCCATTAAAACAACTTGGGCCAGCGGAGACATGGTTCCTCTGTTGTTCCACACTCGTGAGCTAGGGGGCTTCCCACATTTGAGGGGATTAGTTACCCCGACCTTAGCCTGACGGAAGAGTCCGATCCGAGAGCGTGGACAGCTTTTGGATTGCTGTCGACTCCCCGGGGTCCACCCGGATTTGTTCGTTGTTAGCTAGAGGGACCAGTCGTTTCGAATCTTTCGGGACTAAATCATAAAATAGCTTCCTGTGATGGGTAGAAACTAAGAGAGATGGGCGTGCGTGCGGAGCCTTGTAATGGGCAGTTGGTACACCCCTGCAGGGTTAAATCGTTTCAAGAAGCCGTGTCCAAGGTTATGGACGACTTGAGACCTACTCCTTGTTCATAGACAACAACAACTGAGATAATCTGAATGAACTTGATCAACGTGTGTGTGCCTTGACTGCTTCTTCTTCGTCGGGATGTGAAGAGGAGGACAAGGATAGGATAGGTGTTATGCTTGCGTAATTAGTTGATAGCAAAACTTGTTGGAGGCGATTCCTCATCGAATGCTTGGTTCTCATCTTACTCTAAAATAGACTGTTAGCCACTCATATATTGCCAGTGCGTCTGCAACCTCACCACTACACCCATCTTACCCGTGAGAAGTTAGTTACAAGACTTTGATATATTATCACCCCTTTCTTTTCTTTTCCCCTTTATGTTTTGCCTGATCGGCCGCTGGAGTTGATTACTACCTCGACTCTTCTTCCGGACGCCTTCATGGAGACTCGACAACGACAAGTTAGGTGGATCCCGGCGGAGAGCCTTCACCCGTGTGGTAACGAGAATGGTGTGTTTTACCTTTTTCCTGTAGGCATTTGAATGTAGTCTGTACTCAGACATGTATCTTCCGCTGATGTAAGTTATTTAAGGCAGTTGTATGCCGATTGTATGAGATGTTGTATCCATGTAGCTGTAATGTTGTGATATCATGTTGGAAATCCGGGGCATATGGCATTGTAATATGTCGCGGTGGGACCGATATGTGCTTGGTCCCCGGATCTGGATGGAAACATCTAGATGTGGAACAGTACCGCATATCGGGACTTACAATGATGTTCCATTTTCATACACAAGTCTCGATCTTGCTGCTATGAAGAGGCATAAGTTTGTTACCATGACTTCCCAGTTTGGTAACCTTGTTTATATTTTGAGGTTTGAGAGGACCATTACTCGTAAGATCCGTCTACCTGCACCACTTTTGTTTGATCACACTCGCAGGAACGGATGGTCATTCAATGATATTCAGTTCGATGAGTTGATGGGTTACTACCAGCTGCATAACCCTATGGAGGGGGTTTTGCCCGACGAGGAGGAGCGTGGTGAGTTCCCACTTTTCCAGGGAGAGACCTTCACTGAGCATGGCGAGGAGTCTTCTTCAGCTTGGGACGAGGGACCTTCCTCATGGGAGGACCCGAGGACTTCGGTGTACGCACCGGAGGGCTCATACGACCCTTGGACTTACCATTACCCCGGAGCAGGAGGCTCCTGGGGCAGTAAATGCTACCAACTTGGGAAAAAAGCCTAAGCTTGGGGGAGTACGTGCCCTTCTCCCTTTTCCATTGTATTATCCGTTTTTATTTTGTTTGCTTTGATCTTTTCGAAATTATTGACCGTTCTTCTTTGTTCTTTTATTTTGCAAAAACAACAAAAATATTTCTCTTTTCTTTTTCCTTTGAAAAGCCCTTAAAAAACCCAAAAATATTTCCTTTTTCTGTTTAGTTTGCTTTGTTTTCAGAGTTCAGTTCGAGTCTGTGATGGAATTTGATTATATTTCCCACGTTCGGTCGTGCAAGTGAGAAGGCAGTAATGACGAAGATCGACGAAAGGGAAGCAATAAGGAAAACCGGTATGAACTCTTCTTGTTTCTAACTTTTTACATATGCCTGTACTTATGATCTAGAGACCATCTTGTAGCGACATAGTGCTATCATTACAATGATTTCCCAGTGTTCATGCTTTCTTTGTGGCTGATCTCAAATAGTTAGGGTGCATAATATTTTGATGGAATGATTTACATGCATTGCATTGCTCATTGTTTGGCATATTGAAGTGGTATTTCCCTTCGGAGAATTCTTGGATTGACTTGGCACATGTTCACACATGTTCATGGCTAAAATGTCTATCATGCCTTGATGGCCTTTTTATTTCAGAATGGTCATATCACTTTCATGCCCGATTCAATGTTGCTTTGTCGCTTTTGATGATTATGACAATTACTGCTCTCTAGTTGGCCTCTTCCTAGTATTTTGCTAGCCTTCACTCGCACTAAGCGGAATTCTGCTTGTACATCCAAACTCCTTTTCAAACCAGTTATTCCACTTGAGTCCACCATACCATCCTATATGTGGTATTTACCGGCATCCCGTAACTTAGACTTTCTTGTGCCATCTCGAAATTTATGCAAAAGCTTCCCTTTTGCAACCGTACAAGCTCATGGTGCCGTGAGGGAAAATCAGTATCTACCATGCCAAAAATATTCTGACGGAAGTTTTAACTAGTCAAATCTATAAAAAAAAGAGTTACACCTTCCCAGTACTTGATGATTCGATGAAATGGACCAAATGTGGCTAATGAAAGATGGAACAATATCCTCCTTCCATACTTGAGGCAAAATAAAAGGTTCCATAGACCGTCAAAGGATTTATGGATAAGGGAACAAGTGTAAGAAAAAAACATTAATATGGTTGGCATGGGAGATATAGAGAGACCTTCATCGTTCACCGTTGACTGGAAAGTTGCACGTCTCAAAAGAATTTTATATTTGTTTTCAAAACAAAGAGCTCCGGCACACGTTTAGTCTTTGCTTCCTTTCACGGGTTTTCAATCTTGCCATCAAAAAAATCCATGGTTCGAGAGTCTCGCCTTCTCTCTTCAAAGCACCAACTATTGAGAGCATAATTTTCATTCTTAGTTTAACATGCATTGTCCCAAATTAATACATTGTCTTCTGCATGCTTGTGGTATTGCTAGTCTGAAATTCTTAGTTCTAGTCTCCTTTAAAACTCCGGAGGAGTTTCTACAATTATGTTTTGCTTCACTCATGGACGCTAGCGAGATACTCTGACATGTTCAGCATTGTGATCTTGCCTTGATTTTCAGCAGCATATTATTTACTTTAGGTTGTTTGTGATTGGTTAGTTGAAGGAAGGATTGCTTCGTGCATTGTCCTCATAACATTGTTTTGATAATTTCTAAACTCTTTTCGTAGTACCGACTTATATACATATTATGAAGCAAAAGGGTTTGTCAAAGTTTTCTTTGTCTTGTCCAGTTCGTTGAACTGAATTGCTTGAGGACAAGCAATAGGCTAAGCTTGGGGGAGTTGATACGTCTCAAACATATATACTTTTCCAAACACTTTTTCTATTTTTTTCCCTCATTCTTGCCTGATTTGAGCTAAACTAACCCGGACTGACGCTGTTTTCAGCAGAGCTGTTTGTATGGTTTCATTGTGCGCAGGAAAATGGATTTTTGGACATCTCAGAAAATTACCAGAAAAATACCAAAAAATCCACGCACTCGAAGGAGCCCGGAGCCAGAAGGGGGGCCAGAGGGAAGCCAGGGGGGCGGAGGTGCCCTACTGGCGCGGACAGGGGTGGGGCCGCGCCAGCTAGCCGCCTGGGCGACTCCCCCCTCCCCTAGTGCCCTACTTCGACTACTATTTATTCCCGCGACGGGGAAACTCCGAAGAAGAAGTCGCTTTTCCAGAACCCATCGCGGAGCCGCCGCCACCCTCTGTTCTTCCTCGGGAGGGCTAATCTGGAGGCTGAATTGGCCTCCGGAGAGGGGAGATCGTCGCCATCGTCATCACCATCACCACTCCATCCTTCCTCCATGACTTCTCATCACATGTGTGAGTAATTCCCTGCTGTAGGCAAAGGGGATTGTAGGGATTGGATGAGATTGATCATGTAATAGTTCGTCAGATTGTTGGGGGCATGTTGCCTATCATCTACTTTGGTGTTTATCATCTTTGCTACAACTTGTTGCTCTTAATGCTTGTCACTTTGGGCCCGAGTGCCATGTTTTCAGATCTGAACCACTTATGTTTTCATGAGTTTATCTATGTTCGAGATTCTATCTATGAGTTGTATGCACCTATTATGGTCCGGAACCGAAAATCCCAAAGGTGACAGCTTGGGACACCAAAGGGGATGGTCCATAATTTGAGGATTCCATGTATCCATTGAGTTTATTGCTTTTTTCCGGTGCTCTTTGACACGAGCACCTTAATCCCCATAAGTTCCTTTTGGCCCCTTTCGTAGCGGGATGGTGATACGGTGAGGATAGTTCTCTCACTCTTCGTTGGTTACCCCAAGTGGAAGGTGAGATGTAGCGTAGCTGAAAATTTCCCTCGATGAAGATACCAAGGTTGTGGAACCAGTAGGACTCCAAGAGATACAAGAAGGTGTCAACGGCGCAGAATTTTTTTCCGGATGGTTACGAGGTTGACGTGGACCTGCACACAAAACAAGTAACTTTGCTCCTAACAAGTACAGAGGAGTTGTCAATTCCTCCGGCCTTGCTATTTACAAAGGATCAACGCGAGATAATAAGAGTGGAACTGAAAGTAAATTGAAGGTGTAAACAATGGTGTGAATATGGACCGGAGTCCGGTGATGTTCACTAGTGATGTCTCTCTCAAGACGATAAAAGTTCTAGAGAGGTAAAAAAAGCATAGCTGGGCAATTGACAGGATTATAAACGCACCGGAATGCTACCTATGCTACAAAAGAAAGGAAGATGCTCAAAAGCAATGGGCAGTACGCCAAGGTAAGTAGGCTGAAATCCATGTGCATCTACTACAAATCATACACCTTGAGATATCTATCCAGAACATCTCGCTGGTATGAAGTTGTGAATCCCACCCAAAGTGTAAACTCAAAGCAACAGACAACTACATTAAAAGAACTATGTGTAAAGTAAAAAATCCTTGCACCCGCAAGTACAAGCACCGTTGTTTTATCCCTGGTGGCAACAACACATCCCGTAGTCTCATGTTTCTGTCACTCAAGCTAGACATCAAGGGGCTGAACCCACAATCAAGCATAACACTCCCTCTTGGAGTTGAAACAAATCACTTGGCCAAAGTAAAATACGGGAACGGAGAACATGCAAGAATTTACTAAAGAACACAAATATAAAAGAGAACCAAATATATTACTCATCACAATCTGAACATAATCTCGTAATCCATCAGATCCCAGCAAACTCAGCATAGCAACACAGATAACTATAATAGTGCCTCGATCATGTGAGGCAGCTCACGAGGTCTCGAAAGTGAAAGCACAAAGAGGGGAGGAGTACATCACATAGCTACTGGTCACGGACCCATGGTCCAAGGGGGACTACTCACGGCAAATCCGGGAGGCGTCCATGGCGATGGATGGTGTCCCGGAGGGGATTCCTCCTGCCGGCAGGGTGCCGGGGCAGCTTCTCCTTGCAGACCCGATCTTGAAATGGCCGCGGCGACGGAACAGAGAGGAGAACGGCAATAGCAGATTGATCTTAGGGGTTTCCGTCACGGGGGGTAAATATAGGCCAAAGCGGGCACCGAGAGGGGCCACAGGGCAGCCAGGAGGCCTCTTGGCGCGGCCTAGGGTGGGGCCGAGCTACGGACCATCCTGGGGCCCTGGTGAGTCCACCCCTTCCTTCCTTGGTGATTCGGGAAGCTTCCGCGTCGCTGATTTTTTATATAATTTTTCCTAGATTTATTTGGCAATTTTAATGGCCGTAAAACCTGAAATACAAAAATAGCAGAAAACAGGAACTGGCAACTGGGTGCACTGAGTTAATATGTTAGTCCAAATATGCTCAAAAGTGTATGAAAGTTCAAGCAAAACATGGCAAAGTCACACAAATCATGCATCGAGAAAACAGAAATTATAGATATATTTGGGACGTATCAACATCCCCAAGCTTAATTCCTGCTCGTCCTCGAGTAGGGAAATGATAACAAGCATAATTTCTGTGGCAACATGCCACACAACCATATAAGGACTTTTAAGTGAAGCAATCAAAGCATGCAATTCAATTCAAGTCTTAACAAGCAAGAGTCTATATCAGCATTGACACAAGTAACAAAAGAACAAAGGGTGCAAGAGCTCTCGTTGTCCGTGACTCGAATGTCTCCAGATGGTGTTTGCGTGCAAGAACATGGATAGGGAATACGAGATAAAAATAGTTGTTGAGAACTACTATCTACTAAAGTTTCACTCTTAGTCTCCTTTGGATTCTTATCTTGACTCGTCCCCAGACCACTAGTCAGGTACAAGTCAAACTGATCCACTCCCTTTCGATATTTTGAGCACTCATGCAATGGATGAGCATGATCAAGAAAGTTGACTCCTAAAAGGCGAAACAGAAAGAAGGTGGAGGAGGAAGACAAAAAATGTGTGAAAGGCTCACATCAATGAGGACAATCATAGGCGAGAGAAGGCCATATGATAGATATGATGTGAGGAGTAGGGATTGCCATGCAACGGATGCACATGTGAGCTAAAAGCTCTCCAAGGGAACTAGTGTGGGTGCATCCAACTTGCTTTCTCAAGAAGACCTAGAGCTCTTTTGATGAGGCTCATCATTGGAATATACAAGCCAAGTTCTATAGTGTGAAGGGTCCCCACATAGCTATATGCATGTATGATGATCTCTATGGAGTACAATGGATAGAGGATGACGTACTAGTGTGGATCTCTCAAAAGGAATAGTAGTGTTCCCCCTTCTCTCTTTTTATTTTTCTTTTTCTCTTTTTTCTATTTTTTTGTATTTTTTTGGTGGCCTCAATGGCTCTTTCTATTCCTCTCATTTGTCCTCTTTGGGATCTTTTGATTTTGTCCTCTTTGGGATCTTTTCATCACTTTAGGGGCAACACTCTGTATTTTACAAGAATATAGGAGATCTTTCACACTTTACAAAGGTACTCACATAAAGAAAATGTAACTATCATGATGCAAATATATGCCTCTTCCAGGGTAGCAGGATATGCAATGATACTAGCGTGTCATGTAGCAATGATTAGGGAAAGGCCCAACTAGCATGCGGCTCATCGATCAAGCAAGTAGCATGTATGACGTGAATATCATGTCATGAGAAGGTGGATGTTGCATTGCAATGTATCTCGGAAAGGCTATGGAAATTTCTTGATAGGTAGGTATGGTTGCTTTTTTGAGGAAAGATATAAGGTGGTTTATGATTAAAGAGCGTATCATGCCAAGGGTTTGGATGTACCGGCGAAGGTGGAAGCCAACTCTCGGAGTGAGAAGGAGGCAATGCACGGCATAGGAGAGGCTAGGAAAATATGGGAAGGTGGAAGTGTCAACTTTCGAATACTCACATTAGTCCCAAGAACTCATGCACTTATTATCGGTAACTCTCAACCTAATCAGGAGGTTCTCAAAGACACAAGTACCCCGAGGAGGAGTGTATGGGGGTTTGGTTATCCTTGCGCATCCTCGACTCATGGTACGTGAGTGTACTCTAATATTCGAACCCTCCAGAGGTTAGTGATCCATCTAGTAGCTAGAGTTCTCAACAGGGGTTTTGGTTTTCGAAAATCACACGGGTTGCCAAAAATATGACATCTATCACTAATAGGCTCGAGCTCTTGACACCAAAAGTTCAAACATTACTTTAGTCAATACCTCAAAACTATTGCAAGTTACCACTACAAAGAGAATAGCAACTTCAACTACCTACTTTCTAGTCAAGACAAAAAACTCAGTGCAACAGGCAAACTCTCTAACAAGATAAAGCATGCAACCTATATAATGTTCAACCTAAGACAAAAGAAAAGCTCTAGAAGAAAACTAAAGCACAACAACTAAACAGGGCAACAACTAAGAAAAGAAAAAGAACAACTCACAGCTAAGGAAATAAGCACGCAAATCCTATGAGGAGTTCTAGTTCAAGCGGATCGTGTTTCTCTCCCATACAAAAGAAAGCTGGGATCTAACTTGTTATAACAGCAAACAAAGAAAAAACAAACCTAAGAAAAGTAAAGAGCAAGACGCTCCAAGCATAGCACATAACGCATGAAGTGATAAAAATATAATGCAACGAGGAACGAACTGATAATTGTTGATGAAGAAGGGGATAGACGGGGGCATCCCCAGTCTTAGACGCTTGAGTCTCCTTGAATATTGATTGGGGGTGCACATGGGCATACCCAAGCTTGAGCGTTTGACACTGCAGCATGTCCGTAGAGTCGGACTTATCGTGGGACCTTTGCTGCGAGGCGAATTCAGAGAAGGAGTCCACATAGGCACAAGACTCGGTGAATTACCCAGGTTCGGCCCCGACGGTGCGGTAAAGACCTACTCCTGCTTTATGACTATATGGGGATCGACTCTTCAATAGGAAAAGTCGATCGTATCTATTACAGTTGTGATGTTTCGCCGGCTTAGTCTCGTGGAGATCTAGGGTCTGGAGCGAGTTGTCTAAACCTGGCTTGATTTAAGTCCTCCCTTTGGCTCCCGTGGTCCTCAGCTTATAAAGGTGCCGGGTCCCGGTATTCCTAGAGTCCGAGTCCTACACGATGTGGAGTTCTGTTCTACTGTACAAGTTTTCTACGTGCTATTCAAGGTAAGTCGAATTCCTTCTAGGGCTTCAATCTTCACGCTTGGCACGTCAGGCTCCTGGTCGGGTCTTCTTTGTGGGGCTTTATATGTAAGCCGGCCCAGAGGTTCCTAATGTCGGGTCTATGGGCTTGATCCATCTCCCCGACATTAGCCCCCAGGATTGTTGTGATGCTTTAGTCTTCACAACAATCTTCTTTCTTCATTGCCACCGGCTCTAAATGGATCAATGGCCGACTTTTATGCTTTGCATTAATTGGGAGTCGGAGTCATCTCCTTTCAATCTTGCTTTGATTCCATGGTCTTCAGGGAGTCGATTCATCATCACATCATTCATTATCTGATGTTTTACTTGAAGTCGACGCCTAAATATTTTTAATTTCCTGTTTCCTTTTATTTGAAGTTTTGTCTTTTGACACTTTGGTCAAAGATTCGATTTTGGTTTTATGATCACGCTGCCCCAAAACGCCGGTTAAAGGCATTGATGTTTGTAGTTGGAATCGAGGAGTGCTTTCATAAATGCCATCTACCATGGGTAGTTACTCCTCGTTTATCGTGGTATTAATGGACCCTCTTCGTGAATCTATTATAAATATCCCTTGGATAGCTTGATCTTTCAAGCACATCCCATTCTTCTCTTCCCCTTCCTGCCTTCTCCATGGCCCCTAAGCTAGAGACCTCCTCTCCTTTGGCCTCCAATGAGTCTGATCCTCGCACAAGTACCCGAGGTCGCGGCCGAGGTCGTGGTCGTGGCCGTGGTCGTGGTTGTGGTCGTGGCAGAGGTAGGGGAAGAAGTGCTCGTGCTGCCTCTCCTTCTGTATCTCCCCCTTCTTGTCCTGAGACGAATGAATTCTTGGTTCATATCCGGAAAATCCGTCGTTGGATCAAACTTCCTGAGTCTTTTTCACAACTTGTGTTTGACTCATCGCCTTCTGGTCTTTGGCTCCAATCTCAGGGATGTCCTCATGGGCCTGTCTGGGTGAAAGTTAGCTTTTCTAACCAAGGCACCATGTTTTTTGAGAAAGGTTGGAAAAAATTTGTTCGCTCCAGGAATATTTCTCGAGGAGACACCATTATCTTCAAGTTTGATGGTGTAGGCACTTTGTCAGCTAGGATTTTTGACTCGGATGGAGACCGAGCCTGCTGTTGTGTGGAGAGCTCTAGTGATGAAGACCACCTTAGTGAAGAAGATGTTTCAACAGAAGATGAGGCCGACTCTGAAGAAGATTCTTGAAGCTATAGGTTCTTTTTCAGTAGTAGTTTGTCGAGTCTGGCTTTTGCTTTGTAAGGTTTCTTCCTTTGATGTATAAACCATACAGTCGGCCTTTAATGAATGAAATCTATGAACTTTTTGGTGAGTCCATGATTTTACGAGTCGGTTTTTATTCCTGACTTGAAATGTTTTCTTGGAGTTTATGGGAGCCGACCGCTTATGATAATATATATATCTGTAGCCCCCTGAGTCGATTAAGAATAATATAGTATCAACTAATCGACTCATAAGATAGATCGACTTGTAGCCCTCATGAGATGGTATGGTCATGTTTATATGCCGTACCGGGTCATCAAAAAGGATTTTGTGCTTATGAAACTTGCTTCAAAGTAGTGTAGCCCGCAAGTGTCGGCTTGTCTTGCTTGCAGCAACCTGGGACTTTACAATGTCTTGCATATTTTTTGAAGTGTTACTCCCCAAGAGTCGGTATATTCAGCTGGGTGATGTACCGAGTCTTCTTTGAGAAGGAATTTTGAAGTGTAGTCCCCATGAGTCGGTATGTGCATCTGTGTGCAATGCCGAGTCACATAGGTCTATCTTTGAATCTTTCAAGTCATATAAATATGACACGGTGGGTTTAATTCCCAGGAAATAAGTCGGCGAGAGCCGGCTTGACAAATGTTGATATGGATATGTATGGAAAAATCCGTCGCGACCGAAGTCGACTTCACATATGGTGATAGCCATCGCGACAGAAGTCGATTTTATATATGCAGAAGAAGCAATAAAAAAGGGTGTATTTCCCATGAGTCTATATGGGCATCTTGTTGTGCCATGCCGATTCATATGGGTTAATGTTATATGTGTATGTGGGAAAATAATATGTGATGATGCTAAATGTATGCAGAAAAATTAAAGGCTCATATAGAAGTCGACTCTGGATTCATCTTTTCCTCATCTTCTCTTTGTTGAGATGAATTTTGGGTTATCCATGAGTCGGAACTCCTCTGTATGCTGTCTCACATTGATCAGCGTTTTTCCGTTTGCATTAGAACATCTTCTTGAAAGTTTCTAGCCAGGTTTCGCGTTTTTAGATCGTATGAGCATAAATCATACAGGCCAAGGCGTGTTTTTCCATTTTATGTATATGCCAGGATTTCTTCCGATAAGAGTTGATGAGTGATATCGAGCCCCCCTACTTTCCCTGAATAAGCTTATACACAATTATTTTTACATATATATGCCGAGTTTTTCGGATAAAGAGTCAATGATTTTCATCGAACTCCCCGATTCCCCTGAATAAGCAATATACATGCTTAGTACCAATAGAAGGGTAGATCAAGTCCTGAGGTCTCTGAGATATAATAATGCAATGTATGCGAATGTATGATGCATAATTTAAATGCTATGAAAACAAAAAGTAAAGTATAGTTTGGTATGGCAGTGCCGTTGCGACTGAAGTCAACTTAGTTGTATGTGGCGAGAGCCAGCGCGACAAAAGTCGACTTATGTATATTTGGATGGCGAAAGCAGGCACGACCAATGCCAGCATATATATGTATATTATGGCGAAAGCCAGTGCGACATATGTCGACTTAGTTAACTTTTACAGTAATGTTCCTGTTTCTACTAAAGTGTAATATGGACAGAGTTGTGCGATGTTCCACGGCCTGGGAGTCTCCTACATGCTTGTGCGCGTGTCCGCTTTCTCTCGTATATCCACTAGGTAGTAGGATCTGCTGTACAGGTTCTTGCTGACCACAAACGGTCCCTCCATGGAGAGGATAACTTGTGCATTCCATCTCTTTTATGTATGAGTCGGAGCACCAAATCACCTTCCTGGAAAGTCCGACTTTTAATGCGACGGCTACGGTAGCGTCGAAGATCTTGTTGATAGATAGCCGACTGAGCTGCAGCCAAATCTCGTTTTTCATCGAGATGATCTAAGGTGTCTTGTCTTGCTTTCTCATTTTCGGCGTCCACATAAGTAGTGACTTGTGGCGAGTCATGACGTATGTCACTTGGGAGGACGACTTCTGCTCCATAAACTAGGAAGAAGGGCGTATAGCCTTTCGACCTGTTGGGGGTCGTCCGGATGCTCCATAATACTGATGGTAACTCCTCTTCCCAGCAACCCGGCGTTCTTTTCAAAGGAACAATGAGTCGGGGTTTGATGCCTCGGAGCAACTCTTGGTTGGCTCTCTCGGCTTGTCCGTTGGCTTGTGGATGTGCCACTGATGCAAGGTCGAGCCGGATGTGCTCGTTTTGGCAAAATCGCTGCATAACCCCTTCTGATATGTTAGAACCATTATCAGTGATGATGCTGTGGGTGTATCCGAATCTGTATTTAATCTTTTTAAAAAATTTCAGTGCTGTTGCAGCATCACATTTGGTGACCGGCTCTGCTTCCACCCATTTGGTGAATTTGTGTACTACCACTAGTATGTGGGTGTTCTTGTTGGCTGATCTTTTGAAAGGTCCCACCATATCAAGTCCCCATACCGCAAAGGGCCAAGTGATAGGTATCATACGAAGTTCTTGAGCCGGCACGTGAGCTTTTTTTGGATAGCGCTGACATCCATCACATTTCTTGAGTATGTCCTCTGCATCCGTATGAGCCGTAAGCCAGTAGAAACTGTGTCGAAAGGCTTTATCTACAAGCGAACGAGAGCCGGCATGGTGTCCGCAATCTCCAGAGTATATTTCATTGAGGATGGCTCTTCCCTCTTATGGTGAGACACATCTCTGAAAAACATCCGCAACACTGCGCCGATGTAACTCACCATTGATGAGAACAAATGATTGGCTTCTTCTGACTATTTGTCTGGCCAACATCTCATCTTGAGGAAGTATTCCACGAGTCTTGTACTCCAATTAAGGTATGACCCAAGAGGGCGTAGCATGAATTTCAGCAACCAAAGCCGACTCTGGATCTGGCTCTGCTATGTCTTTCTCTGTTGGTGGTTGTATAGATGGCTTTGTTAGGACATCCAGGAATACGTTTGGAGGGACCGGCTTTCGCTGAGAGCCGAGTCAGGATAGAGCATCTGCTGCTTCGTTTTCCCTACGGTCCACATGATCCACCTGGTACCCAACAAAAAATCCGGCTTGTCTTTGTACCTCTCATCGATAAGCTGCCATTATGGGATTTTTAGAATCCCATTTTCCTGACACTTGTTGAGAAACGAGATCAGAGTCGCCATAGCATTAGATGTAATTTATGTTCATTTCTCGAGCCAACCGAAGTCCATGGAGCAAGGCTTCATATTCTGCTACATTATTGGTATAGGTGAACTGCAGTTGAAGAACATAGCAGAATTTCTCCCCTCTGGGTGAGGTAAGAACCACACCGGCTCCTGACCCTTGGAGATGCCGGCTTCCATCGAAGTGCATCGTCCAGTATTTGGTGACAGGTTTCTCCGGTGCTGTCTGGATTTCTTTCCTGTCATTAATGAAGTCGGCTAGCGCCTGGGACTTAATGGCAGTTCGAAGCTTGTATTTGATATGATAAGCCCCCAACTCTATGGACCACTTTGCAATCCTTCCTGTTGCTTCCCGGTTTTGGATGATATCTTCAAGTGGTGCTGAGCTGGCCACAGTTATGGGATGCTCCTGGAAGTAGTGTTTAAGTTTTCGAATCGGCATGAATACACCAAGAACCAATTTCTGCCAGTGAGGATAGCGTTCCTTTGATAAAGTTAGAACCTCACTGACGTAATAAACTGGTCGTTGCAGAGCGTGCTCCTTACCGGCTTCCATACGCTCAACAACAACTACAACACTGACCGCTCGATTGTTGGCAGCGATATAAGGTAACATTGGTTCTTTAGGCTTGGGAGTCGCCAATATTGGAGCCTGAGATAATTGCTTCTTGTCAGAACCCTCTGTTAGGTAATGTGCTAGGGTTAGCAAGTCTTTTGCATCATGTTAAAAATTTCAAAAGAAATCTTTGAAATCAAAATCAAAAGCAAAATGGGAGAAGGAACCCCCCCCCCAGATGAATTAATTCAAAAGGCCAGATAAAAATCTTCTCCAAATATTCATGTTAGATTTTTTAAAAGTCTTATAAATGAGTGTGATCACATATCAAGTGATGTGGGACCCACCCCATGCTCATGGATTTTTCAAATATTCAAACAGTGCCTTGGAATTAATTAAAAACCCCTATTTGAGTTAAGATTCAAATTATTTGAATTTTAAAAATGTTGAAACTTTACAAGTGTCTAGCCTAGTATATTGTGATGCCACATAAAAAGTTTCAGCATTTAATAAAATGCCTAGCTATTTATTTGCTAAGCAAAAGAAATTACAGAAAAGAAAAAGAAAGCAGAAAAGGGAAAAAGGACTTACCTGGAAGCAGCCCAGCTAGCTCCCCGCAGCCCACCTGGCCGGCCTAGCCCAGCCTCCCCGCTTGGCGTCTTCCTCCCCACGCCCCGAAGCTGCTCGGTGGAATGCATGCAGCACTCCACCGACGCCGCCGACGAGCCCGGCCACGCAGCTGCTTCCCCCTCGTCCCTATCGCGTTCCGTGGACGTCTGGAAGACTCCACGACCCACTCTCCCCTTCCCCAGCTCACCCCTTGCTCTTCCTCTGCGAAACCCGACGACCACCGAGCGCCGCCGTCGCCGTGGCTCCGAGCCCACGCGGCCAGTGAGCTCCTCAGTGCAAGACTAGGTGCCCAACGTGCTCCCCGACGACGACTACCTCCTCTGGAAGAAGAAATTTAGCCCCGGAGCTCTGTAGCCGACGTCCCCTTCTTCGTCTTCGCCTCCGGCCACCGCGCGCCATCGACGAATTCGTCACCGTCAAGGCAACCCCGACCTCGCCGTCGCGTTCTTTGCAACCGTGGTGAGCAGGCGCTTCGATCCCCTCTGTCTCCCCCTTCCAATCAATCCTCTACCACGAGCTGCCATGAGAGCCGAGCAAGGTGGCCGCCAAGGTTGAACCTACGGTCGCTCCCGTGCTCCCAAGTCCTGCCCAGCACGCGCGTTTGGCTCCTGGAGTTCGTAGCAATCGAACGCAACCCTCCCGTCTTCAAAACGTGCCCTCTAGCTCCACTTCCGACCTCGCCGTTGTTCTGCTTCCGCCGGAGTAGTCGCCGCCGTCCATCCCGACCTTCCCGTGACCCCCTGATGCTTCCTCTCGACGCGGGCGACGAAGCTGCACCCGTTGGTGGTCTCCTCTTCCTCTCCCGTGGCCTCTAGCCGATTCCGGCGAGACGCCGCCGGTTAACCGCCGGTGGGTTATCCATTAATCACCCCCTAATGACCCCCCACAGCCGATGACAGGTGGGGCCCTGGACCCCTTAACCCCCTGGTAGTTTAAATCAAACGGGGATTAACCCAGACGCACTGACAACCCCGGCCCACCAGTCAGCCCCCCCCCCTGGCGTCACCCTTGCGCAAGCCTGACGTAGTAATTGTTTTTCCAGATTAAAAAGAATTAAAGAAATTCCAGAAAATCCAGAAAATAGCCCAAACTTTGGAAATTCATAGAAAATTCATATTAACTCCAAATTGGACAAATAATATATGAAAAATGATCAGGAGAAAATAAGCTATCCAAATATCCAACTTTCAACTTTGTTTGAGTTGATTTTAAAATGGGACCAGTAGCATATGTCATTTGATTTATTTGGAATTTATTCAAATTCAATTCAAATGATTTTGCAACTTGGACCATGGAAACTTGCTACTTTTCAACCACACTTCAGAGGCATATCATACACAATTCAAAAAATTTCAAATTAATCAAACAATGACACATGTAACTTGGCTAAGTTCGAATTCAAATTGGAGTTTGAATTTGCAATTCAATTTGCAATATACTCCATTTAAATGGAATTGCCTCACACATCAAAGCATATACATCAATATTAAACCTTCCATCATGTGATTGTGCATTGTATTTACTTTGCTACCTTGTTTGTTGTTTGTCGAGTAGAGGTGGAACCAGAACAGGAGGCTGCCCCCTTCGTTGAAGACCCAGAACCCGAACCTCGTCAGCAAGGCAAGCAAACCCCCATTGATCATGTCGATAAAATCCCAATTCCCTCTCATGTCTCGCTTATGCATTATTTAGGATGATTACCATGATGCATTTCTACCGCATATATGAACCCATTCCTTTGCATGACCTATCATTTTGTCACAGTAGTAAGCAAACCACAATCCTAGAAAGTGTAGGAGTTGATTGATATCATGTGGCCCCTGCAATTGTTACTGCTTATTGCATGCTTAGAGTGACACCATGATGATACTGTTATGTGAGTCGGGATGGTAGTGATCATGTGGATGATGGTATAAAAGTGTTGGTGAATCTACCCTAATACAAGGTGAAAGATGAGAGGCTGTGTAGGAGTACACGGTGGGTTGTCTCGTTGAACACCGCCCTAAGTCCGAGGTCTTGTGTGGTGATCCAAGATGAAGAGTACAACCACACATTGGGCTCACTGACCCCTCTCAGCTTATTAACTCATCCCTTTCGATGTCCAGATGTCGCAATAGTTCGGAGTTCTGGTAGGTCTGTGGCCTGGATGCTAAGTGAGAGAACGGCTCATCCGAGACCGGCTTATGCACCACGCACACATCACTTGGGTCCACTTCGGTAAACCGGCCGGGTTCACGATAGTGGTAGCCAACCCAAGTAGGCGGCTTTCTCGGACTAGATCGGCTATGAGGTAACAGTTGTGGTGAGCATCCTCGCTGGCACCCCTTGAATGGTGTCGAGATCAAAGGCGGTAAATGATGATCATGTGTGTGTAGCGGTACACCCCTGCAGGGTTAACAAAACTATTCGAATAGCCGCGTCCGTGGTTATGGACTGCTTGGAAAGCTTAGCTTGATTATTAGACAACTTGAACTGGATACTTCTAAAACACACCAAGATAAGTGTGAGTGCTATGGCGTGCTTTCTCGTGGGGAAGTCGAGGAAGGCACCATAGTGGTGTAATTGGTTGGAGAAAGTAGTGGACTCGTGTACGCTTCTTACCTCAAAGTCTGGTACTCGTAGTTCAGGATTAGCTAAGTCAAAGATGGCACTTCTGCAAGTGAAACCCCACCTCCCTTTACCTTGATACATATGCATGAGTAGTATAGCTCCTATGTAAGTCTTGCTGAGTACGACTTTGTACTCTTGTTTGCTTAATCTATGTTTTTGATGAAACCACTGACCCGGAAGGTGGCTTCTTCATCGAGCTGGACGACTGAAGATCAAGCTAGTCTAGTCCCAGTCAGACGACTGGTTTCCTCGTGGAGGGCTTGTGTTTAAATAAGGCTTCTTAAGCCATTTGTTAAACTTGTCTGTACTCAGACATAATTTGCTTCCGCTTGTGTTGTAATGTTGGATCACATGTTTGTGATCTCTGTGTGCACTCTATAAGAGTTATCAATAAAAATGTATACTTTGTAGAAAATTGCAATGATACCTACTGTTCATACAAGGCATGTGTGCTGCGTCTATTTTTATAACATGCATGTCTTTGTATGGGTTTTCGAGACCTTAGTTGTGATCTGGCTGACGGTCTTTCATACACCAAGTGGCCCTTAGATGTGCGCAGCTTGGGGAATCGCGATGCGATTGTTCGAGACTCCGTCTCGTGCACACTTTGTGGTATGATCGAGTCCGCCCTAGACCCCGACTAAGTGATCGGGCTGGAGTAAGTCTATGTAAGAGTTATGAGATAGTCGATAGTATGGTTGAGGCGACTTGTCTTTGAATATGGGAGTTCACCACCCATATCATTAGACTTGTGTGCGGACGATGAGGACCCATCTCAGTTGATCATCCGGCCTGGATGGGATAACCCTCACGTACGATGCTTTCCGAGAACGTTATGTGCTTGGCCTTGTCTGCTTAGACAAGTGGGTACGGTTCTCGGCTCTCCATATGACTATGTCTTAACTGGACTTCCATACGCTAACCCCGGGTCCCGACACTTCTTTAGTGACTCTAGGGCCTGATCGGCTGCGTCATCCCATACAAATGTCTCTGATTTCCTCAGGAGTCGATAGAGGGGGATGGCCTTTTCACCAAGTCAACTTATGAACCGGCTCAAAGAAGCTACACACCCTGTGAGTCGTTGAACTCCCTTTACTAAGGCCGGCTTCTGAAGAGTCATGACAACTTTGATTTTCTCTGGGTTTGCCTCGATAACTCTCTCTGATACTATGTATCCAAGGAGTTTACCTGCATGTACCCCAAAGGTGCATTTGGCCGGGTTTAACTTCATCTGGTACTTGCGCAGATATTTGAAGGTTTCCGTCAAGTCACTGATAAGTGAGTCGGCCAACTGGGATTTGATCACTATATCATCCACATAAGCATGCACGTTGCGACCAATCTACTCTTTGAGGCAACTCTGCACTGTTCGCTGATACGTGGCTCCCGCATTTTTAAGGCCGAAGAGCATGGAAGTGTAACAGTAGATCCCGAAAGGGGTGATGAAAGCCGTTTTCTCTTGGTCCTCAAGGGCCATCATGATCTGGTGATAACCAGAATAGGCGTCAAGGAAACATAGGAGCTCACATCCCGCAGTCGAGTCTATGATCTGGCCACCGAAGTGCTTGTCGTCGTGGAGGTAGACGGCAAGAGCTAGGTGGGCTGGGCTGGGCCGTTTCGAGGCTGGGGGGTAAGTTGGGCTGCTTCCAGGTGAGCCTTTTTTCCTTTTTCTTTTCTGTTTTCTTTTCTGCCTTTTTGTTTTGTTGTGCTAAATAAATAGCTAGGCATTTTATAAAATGCTAGAACTTTTTATATGGCCTCATAATAATATAGACTAGTCATTTATAAAGTTTGGCACTTTTTAAAATTCAAATAATTTGAATCTTAACTCAAATAGGGGTTTTTGATTAATTCCAAAGCACTGTCTGTCGGGACCCGGGGTTAGCGTATGTAATTCCAGTCACGATACAATCACATGGAGAGCCGAGAGTCATACCCACTAGTCTAAGCAGACAAGGCCAAGCACAGAACGCTCTCGGAAAGCATCAAACGAGAGGGGCATCCCATCCAGGCCGGATGATCAACTAAGATGAGTCCTCAAAGTCCGCTCAAAAGTCCAAATGCTTATGGGTGGTGAATCCCATATTCATAGACAAGTCGCCTCAACCATGTTGTCTATTGGATCCTAACTCTTACATAGACTTACTCCAGCCAGATAACTTAGTCGGGGTCTAGGACGGGCTCGATCATACAACAAAGTGTGCACGTGACAGATTCACGAGCAATCGCATCGCGATGCCCCAAGCTGCGCACATCTAAGGGCCACTTGGTGTATAAAAGACCGCCAGCCAGATCACAACTAAGGTCTCGAAAACCCATACTAAGACATGCATGTTATAACCATACACGCAGCACACATGCCTAGTATGAACATCAGGTATCATCACATAACTCTACAAAGTACTTCTTTATTGACTTATACATAGAGTATACAAAGATCACATGTCTGTGATCAACATTACATCATACAACGGAAGCAAATTAGGTCTGAGTACAGACAAGTTTAACAAATGGCTTAGAGAAGCCTTGTAAACAAACATGCCCTTCCACGAGGGACCAGACTGCTGTTTGGAACTATACTACCAAGGTCAACGTCGTGCTTCAGATCGGTGACTTCATCGGGGCCCGGGTTCTCATCTAAAACATAGAATAAGCAAACGTGAGTACAAAGTCATACTCAGCAAGACTTACATCAGATCTATACTACTCATGCTCAAGTATCAAGGTAAAGGAGGTGGGGTTCAACATGCAGAAGTGCCAGCTTTGACTTGGCTAATCCTGTACTATGAGTACCAGACTTGAGGTAAGAAGCGTACACGAGTCCACTACATGGTATCCAACCAATCCACCACTATGGTTACTTCCTCGACTTCCCCACGAGGAGGCACACCATAGCACTCACGCTTATCTTGCGAGTTTTATAAGTATCCATTCAAGTTGTCTATGATCAAGTAAAGGTTTCCAAGTAGTCCATAACCGCGGACACGGCTATTCGGATAGTTCATTAACCCTGCAGGGTTGTACATCTTCACACGCGTGTCATCACTTATCGCCTCGTTCTTGTCACCCTTCAAGCGGGTGTCTGACGTGGATGAAACCAAGGCACTACCCTCACATCACCTTCTCTAATCCAGGAGTCGACTACCTGAGTTTGTCACCGCTCGAGAGTCCGGCCGGTTCCACGAAACGGACTCAGATAATGTAAGGGACCGAGACGCCACCTTTGACAGATGGTTTCACTACCTCACAGGTCCACCCACATATCTATACATAAATCAAATGGAAAGCCCGAATCTAGTGTGACTCCTGGACCGGATCGGGTACGTAAAGAGGCCAAACGGGGCTCCCATAAACCCTACATGTGGTCATACTTTTTGTCTTGGATCACAAAACAGGAACTCGGGGCCTAGGGCAGTGTTCAACGAGACAACCCACTGTGTACTCCTACACAGCCTCTCATCGTTCACCTTTGTTTAGGGTGGATTCACCAACATGTTATCATTTACATCACTGTGTTCATTCCAACCCAACTCCCAAACATAACATTCTCATTGTAACACTAAGCAGCAATAAGCAGTAACAGTTGCAGGGGCCACATGCTCATCAAGCAACTCCTAAATCTGCTAGGATTGTGGTTTGCTAGGATTACGGTGACAAAATGATAGGTCATGCATCGGAATGGGTTCAACTATGCGAAACAACGTGTCTTGGTGATCTCCTAAACATGCATAAGCAAGACTGAGAGGGAAATAGGATTTTATAGATATGATCAATGGGGTTTGCTTGCCTTGCTGACGAGGTTCAGTATCGGGGGTCTTCAACGAAGGGGGTGGCCTCCGGTTCCGGTTCCACTTCTATTAGCAACATGACAATCATAGGATCAAAATAAATTACAATGCACAAACACATGAATAAGATTGCAATGGTGATGTTCATGGTTGCAATGTGGGTACAATTCCATTTAAAAGAAGTGGAATGCAAAATCATTTGCAAATTCACACCAAATTTGAATTCAAAAGAACTCCATATGCATGTTTGCTACTTTTCACCCATTTTTAAATGGTCAAACATAGAAACAAATTGCATATTATTAATCCTTGCATTTTTCTGATAATTTTTCATATATTAATTATTAAATTTGGAGTTAATATGAATTAGTTATGAATTTCCAAAGTTTAAATGAGTTTCTGGATTATTTTAAATCTCTGGAAATTGTTTTATTTCTGGAAAATCTTTTATTGCGTCATGCTGATGTGGGGGTGATGTCACAGTGGCTCTGGCCAGTGGGCCAGCCCTGTTAGTGTCACAGGGGGGTTAATCCCCTCTCTGTTTCAACTAAACAGAGGGGTTAGGGGCCAGGGGGCCCATTGTCAGTGGGTGCGGGGTGGGTTAGTGGGTGAATTAGGGGTTAAGTTCCCGGCGGTTTGACGCCGGCGGCTCGGCCATGGCGGCGCTCTCGCCGGACTGGGAATTTGGCCACGGGAGGGCACGGGGGAACCACGAAATTGAAGCCCGCAAGCTCCTGCGTCCAATCCTGCCATCCGGGGTTCACGGGGAGGGCTACTTCGACGCCGGCGACGACGAGGTGCGGCGGCCGGCTGCTGGCTCCGATGAACTATCGTCACAGGGCACAGGAGGGAGCGGGAGATGGGGGAAATGGAGCGCATTCTCACCACGAAGACGATGGAGAACACGACGGCGTCGGGGAGAGCTTGGCGGAGGCGCAATCGACGATCTCCTTCGCTGTGGCAGGCGGTGATCCAGTGAGGCTGGCGTCGACGTCGGGGCTCCTCGGGCTCGATTAGAGGGGGGCTTCGAGGGAGTCGATGGTGCTGAACGCGAAGGACAAACTCACCTGTCTCGTCGACGACGATGGCCAAGCTGGCTTAGCGGCGTGCTCTGCGGCAACGTTCGGACGACGGCGAGAGCGAGCAGAAGAGGGCGAGGAGGTGGACCAGAGGAGGGGGAACAGCACGGGGAGCTTCTGGGCATTCTCCTGGCGAGGGGATGAGGCACAGGGGGCCTTGGAGCCTTCTCGGCGTCGCGGTGGCGTCGCGTTGTGCTCCCAGGCCGCCAGCGAGCTGCTTCGGCGTCTAGAAGGAAGACGACAAAGCGAGGGGGCTGGGCTGGGCCAGCTGGGGGCCTCAGTTCGGCCAGAATGGCCAGGGGTCCCCTTTCTATTTCTTTGTTCTTTTCTTTCTGTAATTTTGTGGTGCCTTGATAAATAAATACCTAGGCAATTTAATAAAATGCCCAAATAATTTTAAAAACCCTAGGTGGTTAGTAGCAAACCACTTATAGAATTTGAGCATTTTTTAAATTCAAAACATTTGAATTCCAATTCAAATAGGGGTCATATTTAATTTCCAGGGCACTATTTGAAAATTAGAAAATTCCATGAGCATGGGATTGATCCCAATTCATTTTTAAAATGATCAGCATCATTTATAGGAATTTTCCAAATATTCAAATGATTTTTGGAAAAAGATTTTTATCTAGCCATTTAAATTAATTTCTCAGGGCTTTCTGCTTCCCCATTTTTGAATTTCATTTGAATTTTTGCATGATGCAAAGGGCACAAACAAACCCTAGCACTTACCCTAGTTGGGGTTCTGACACTGTTTGAATATTTGAAAAATCCTTGAGCATGGGGTGGGTCCCACATTACTTGATATGTGATCACACTCATTTATAAGACTTTTCAAAATTCTAACATGAATTTTTGGAGAAGATTTTTATCTGGCCTTTTGAATTAATTCATCTGGGGGGGCTCCTTCTCCCATTTTAATTTTGATTTTGATTTCAATGACTTCTTTTGAAATTTTTAACATGATGCAAGATGACTTTGATCCTAGCACATTACCTAACAGAGGGTTCTGACACCAAATTAAACAAATAATATATGAAAAATTATCAGAAAATTCAAGGATTATGAATATGCAATTTGTTTTCATGTTTGACCATTTTAAAATGGGGCAACAGTAGAAAATGTTCATATGGCTTAATTTGAATTTGAAGTTTGAATTTATAAATCCTTTGCAATACACTTCAATTAAATGGAATTGTCAACAAACCAGTACCATATACATCATGGACAACCTTATCATGTGCTTGTGCATTTTATTTCGATGTTGCCCCCCTTTGTTGATGATTGCTCCGGTAACAGTGTTTCTGAGATGGAGGTCACCCCCTGAAGCAGAAGTTCGATAAACCCGTGTATCGTCAGCAAGGCAAGAAAACACCATTGATCATGTCTATAAAAACCCAATTCCCTCTCATTCTCGCTTATGCATGTTTAGGAGTTCACCATGATACGTTCTACCGCTAGTTGAACCCATTCCTTTGCATGACCTATCATTTCTGCAACAGTATTAAGCTAACCTCAACCTAGCAGATCTAGGAATTGCTTGTGATCATCATGTGGCCATTCATCCATGATATGCTTATGCTATGCTTAGAGTTGTGGAAGAATTGGTCCATCTTGGGTGATGAATCGATGTTGGTGACAGACATGTTCATGTTATTTGTGATGAAAAGGGTCTGGTGAATTTTGACCTAAACAAGGTGAACGATGAGAGGTTGTGTAGTACTACACAGTGGGTTGTCTCGTTGAACACTGCCCTAGGCCACGAGTTCTTGTGTTGTGATCCAAGACAAAGAGTACTAACACATGTTGGGAAAATGGACCCCCGCTCAACCTACTAACTCACCCAATTCAGGTCCAGGAGTCACACTAGTTCGGGCTTTCCATTTGGCATATGTATAGAAAAAGAATGCGTAACACTCTCACTGTAAGTGAACAGTAATCACCATTACAGTTTATCACTACTGTGCAAATGTTTTTTCTTTGATCAACTGGTTCAGTACAAGTTCAAATTCACCTTTGTTATTGTTGAAAGCAATGTGAACCATGGGCCTTAATCATCATGAATCAATAACAAAGTCCAACCCCTTTCATTTGAAATCAAATCAAATGCTCAAAATGCATTTGGTGGAATATTAAAACCAATGTGAAAAATAATATTTCTCCAAAAATTTTGAAACTACTTTTATAAAATCACTAATATTCTATGGACCATGATACACCAATTTTGGGATTTTATTAGTCTCTAAATTAATTCAAATAAATTAAAACAGTGGCCAAAAACCCTATATAAACCATTTAATATTTAATTTAAATATTAAATGACTTTTAATATTGCCCAACCTTTTTGTGGCAGTAACCTATGGTGATTACTAAATTATGGGACAGATTCAACATTTTACAAAATTTCCTAAGTGACTAAATTAAATGCAAAGAGAAAATACAAAAATAAAAATTAAAAGAGAAAGAAAGAAAAGAAAAACCTAATCTACCGCCTGTGGGCTAGCCCACCCACCTTTCCCCCCTGGGCCACCAGCCCAGCCCACCTCCCCTAATCCCGTTGTCGTCTACCTAGGGGAGGGCGTGGCGAGCATCCCCGCTGCCATTGGCGAGCCCCCCCTCCGTGGCGCTCATCCACGACTCCCCGCTGTCTACAAGAGGGCCAACCCCCCCCCCCTTCTACGCTCCCCTTGCCCTAACCCTAACCCGCGCGCCCCCAGTTCCCCTGCCCTCTCGCCCGCTCGTCGTCTTCCGCCAAGATCCCAAGCCTGCCGTCGCCGCCGTACGTCGTCGCCATGGCCAACGACCAGCCCAGGCCAGGCCATTGTGTCCAGGGGGTGCGCAGCCGACATCCCTGTCGTCCGGAACCGCGAATCGAAGACGGAGACGCCTCCACGCCTCGGCACCGTTGTCGTTCCCATCTGCAACCGCCGGAGTCCAACGAGCAATTCCGGCCATTCCCGACCACCATCGCCCCCACTGCCCTCCCCTACCGACTCCTGGTGAGCTAGGCTGCCGCCGCCCCCTCTCCGTTTAAACTGGCGTTCCCCGTAGCCTCCCGCGCCATTAGAGTAGAAGCTCCTCGTCGCCGACGTGCTCCTCCCCGCGTCCTAGTGCAATACTTTGGCGCGCCGCTCGCGTCAAAGTATTCCACGCGCTCTCCCCGTTCGAACACGCTAGGTCCCGCCCACCCTAGCGCTTGTAAACTTCGTCGCTCCTGTACCGCACCACCACCATTCACCTCCCCGTCGCCCCCTGTTTCAAACGCAACCGGCGGCGCCCCCTACCGTGCCATGTGACGACGACTAGCTCGACCTCGTCGGCGGTCTGTCGCCGGCGAGCTCGCCGGAGTCGCTGCCCAGTGGGCCCTCCTCGTCAGGTTCCCCATTAGTGGCTAATGAGCCACTGACATGTGGGGCCACCTCAATAAATAACCCTCTGTATTTAGTTAATTAAACTGTTTTATAATAACTGTCTCACTGACTGCTGGCCCCATCTCTCAGTTTAATAATTAAAATCATTTTAGTTTAATAACTCTCTATGACAGGTGGGTTATTTATATTTAGTTAATTGAATTATTAATAAACAAAGGCTGACATATGGGTCCCACCTGTCAGCACTGTTCTGGATAGACTTGTTGATATTGTTTCTATTTAATATAAAAGATATTCCAAAAAAATCATTTAAATTGATTTAAAATTTTAAAATTCAATATCTTTTAAACCGTGATTCAGATTCAAAAACTTTATGCATGATAATTGATTAGAAAAATATAAAGAATAAGAATACGCTATCTGTATGTCTACCACACCCCTCTAACACAACGAATATCGAACTGTCCCCCTCCGGCAGCGTTTGTCCGATGATTGCCCTATACCGATGAACTATCCGAATGAATTTATTCTGAACACGAAAGTTGTTCAGAATAGATCAACTAACTCGGATAAACAACTCATACGTTTGTGGGATGTCCACGACACCTCCGGCATGGTACGTTCCCCCCCCCCTCCCGGACACCCTGTTCGATAATCACCCGGAGCAGGCAGTTCATCCCCGGATGAGTTCCCGCTCCGAGCAACGTGCCTTGCACTGCGTTAGAACAACGTTAACATTGCATACGTCATGTTATTCATCTGTTTGCTATGATTGCTTTTTATTTACTGTTTCTTCCCCCTTTATTCTCCGGTAGACCTTGCTGCTACCGCCGACTACACCGCTGCTGGGTACGACTACTTCGTCGACGACCCTACCTCTACTGCGGAGCTTCTAGGTAAGGAGAGCCATTCTCTTCCCCAGATATTTGTAACATCCCAAATTTCTCCGAATTTTGGAATGTTAATAAAATTAAATAGATAATGATTGTTTTCTTGATGTGTTTGATTTTCTCTGGGATTTAAAACTTTTTGGAGTTATTTAATATTAAAAAGAGAGGGAATAAAAGGACTTTCCCTAATATTCATAATTGGTGTTTTTGGAATTTATTATTTAAAACAACACCAACAAAACAAAATGAGAGAAGGTAATATGACTCCTTCAACATATTAAAAAGTTGGAAAATGTTTTAAATCATTATTGGAATTCTTCTTAATATTCAAATCATTTTTCAACTCAAGGAAATTCATTTGAGAGGATATAAAATGACTTGTCCCCTTTATAATATAGTTGGAAAATATTTAGAATATTACTTTAAAGTTCTTCAAATTTATTATAAGTATTATAAATAACTCTAAAATTATTTTAGGGATTTTATAATGATAAGATAGTTTTTTTTCATTGAAATGATTTATTAAATATTTCAAAAGAGTGGAAAAAGTATTCCAATGGGATATTTTTATTTTTACCAAATTATTTATTGGTGTGACAATTTTAAAATTTGTATTTCATTATTTAGAAATGGTTTGTCAATGCTTTTGACCAAATAAAAATATTTTTAAATAATTTATTGGATTTTAGTTGATTTTTGAAAAGTATTTATATTTAAATAAAGTATTTAGAAATGTTTTTGTTTTTATTTTTCCTTTTTGGAAAATGTATTCATTTAATAATTTTCTTTAGATTATTTGAAGAATTTTGAGTTTTATTCCATATTTTTCTGATTTGCGGTTGATTTTATTTTATTGTTTGAAGTTTCGGTTTTAAATAAAAAGAAAAACTCGTAGCCCCGGCCTAGTAGCCTTTTTCCGCCGCGAGCGCAATTAGAGACCGAGTCGGTTCAAAATTGTTTTTTTTTCTCTCTATTATTTTTGGCTTTCTATAAGTAATTTTCGTTTATTTCTTTTAATCTTTTTGTTGTTAACCCTAAACCTAATTCAATGCGGGACCTGCCGAGATTAACCGAGTTTCACCGGACTTCGCGCCGGCCTGCCGCCTGCCGCCGCCAACTCGCCGGCTGGCCGCCGCCGACCGCGCCACCCCGGGGGCCGCCACCTCGCCCCGCCCTGAGCAGCGTCCCGTGCAGGCGGCCGCGAGCCACCGCGCCGCCCCACGGCTCCGCCGCCGGAGCCCGACGGGCCGCACCGCCCGACCCGTCTCGCCGGAGCTCCCCGCGCTGCTCGCCGCCCACGCCCGCCAGCCGCGCCCCATGCCGCTGCGGCCAGGCACCGGAGCTCGCCGGAGTCCAGATCTGGCCCCAGGGACCCGATCACGTTTTTCGTAAAAGTTTATTTGCGGATAGGTCCCTTTTGGCAGAAAACACCCCGGCGCCGTTTCCGCAATATCTTCTACACCGTAAGTCGGATTGAGGTAAAACTTTTTCCTACACGTTCGTGTTGTTCTGTACTTTAGCATAGTATCAACTTTTCAAAATTTTGCACAATTTTGAATTTGAATTTATTTCAAATTCAAATTCAAATTCCGGTGGCAGTATCTTTTAAACCGTTGGTCCAAATCGAGTGATTATTTTTGCGTTGGGTCACTTTTTCCATGTACTTCCTGTTCTTAGCATGTGTACACAAAAATTCAAATGTTTCTTGATCTGTTTAAATTCAAATTCAATTCAATTTTGCACTTACTATGACCTACGTTGTAGTATTCCGTTTCACATGATTCTTTTTGCATATCGGATCACTTGAGACATGTTATCGGTAAGATTCACACACTTTTCATGTGGGCATGATATTCACGTTGAATTCACAAATGTCCATGATCACAATTCCTTACCGATGAATCTTTATCTGTTGACTCTCTCGATTTCACTCCCACCGATCACCTTCGAGCACATCGACACTTGTACTGTGTCAAGCTTTTGTTTTGTTGCTAAAACCTTTGTGATTGTTTTGTTTATTTTTTTGTTTGCCTTGTGGTGTGATTGCTTATTCGAGTTCCTTCGTTTGTGATAGAATTCTCGAAGGGTGACGAATAGAGTTGACTGGAACATGAGAGCGAAGATCTTCATCGAATGTATAAGGCAAGTCATATCTTTGATCATACCCCCTATTACCTATGTTTTCAATGCATTAGTTCTTCTTCTTTAGATTGCATGATAGGTTATGCTATGCTATTTCACCCAGTAGTTCATTGAGGTAGGTCTGATATTTACATCATTTTCACCATCGTATACTATGATATTGCTATGCTAAGTAGACGTGGATTGGGAAGTGAATCATTATGAGGTATGAGTGATAATGTAGTAATCAGGACCAAGATAAATTTAATGAACTACCTGGGTGGGATGGTTGCGAGTGTCTTGGAGATGGCCAATGATGACTGCGGAAAGCCACCCAGGCTCAAAGGGACTAATTGCGTTGTCATACCTAGAAGCTTACGTGTGCAGCCACAAGCTATTATGGGCTCTGGCTTAGTTGAGTAGGTTGTGTGACCTCTTTCTGGGATATACTAGCAGGTGTAGATATTTTATAGGTGTACCGATATTAGAACCCCAACTAGGGTAAGTGCTAGGGTTTCTTGTGCCCTTTGAATCATGCAAAAATTTCAAAAGAAATTCAAAAATGGGGAAAAGAAAAGCCCTGAGAAATTTATTTAAATGGCCAGACAAAAGTTGCTTCCAAAAATTCCTCTGGTATTTTTGAAAAGTCTTATAAATATGCATGATCGCATATAAAGTAAAGTGGGTCCCACTGCATGCACCAAGATTTTTCAAATATTCCAAATAGGGCTTGGAAATTAATTAAATACCCTATTTGATTTGAAATTCAAATTATTTGAATTTCAAAAATCTCCAAAACGTGGGTGTGGCTAGTTATGTGTCACATAAGTCCAAATAAAAGTTTTGGGGTTTTTATAAAATGTTTTGGTATTTTTTTATCAGAACAAACAAATGAAAGAAAAACAAAAACAGAAAGAAAAATAGAAAAGGCAAAGAGGCCAGCCCAGCCTACCTGGCCCACCTGGCCCAGCAGAGGCGGCCCAGCCCAAAGGGGCAGGGTCGTCTTCTCCACCAGGCCAGGCAGGCAGGCAGCTCGCCGGCGAGCCGGCATGGATGCCACGCAGCTACCTGGCTGCCCCCCCTGGACTTACCTGGCGACGTGGAGACGCCTGGAAGCCGCCATCCCTTTCCCCCTCCTCTCTGGATCTCCTCCCCCTCTCCCTTCGCCATTCTCGTTGCCGCCCGTAGCTCCTCGTCGCCGGCCTTCGTGTGTCTACGTGGCCACCGTGCCCCTCGAGCTGCGCCGAGCTATCCAAGGAGATCCCCGCGGCCGTCTTCGTCTTCGCGCCCGATCAATTTGCGCCGAGAGGCTTCAACGATGACGCCACCTCCAACATTCCATCGCCGGCCGCCGCGAGCTTCGTCGACGAATTCCGGCGCCACCAGTTCGTCCCCGGCCTCCTCGAGCCAGCCGTCACGCTCCTGGTGAGATAAGCTCCATTTTCTCCGTGGCCTCCTTCGCCGTCGTAATTTCTCCAGTGCTCCGGCCTCCGCGGATCTTGACGCCGTCGAGGCCTCAGGCCTCCCTTGAGTGCCCTGAAGTCTCTAAGAGACGCGGTCGAGCGAGGGCTTCCGTTTGGAACCCCCAGCTCCCACTCCCGTGCCCTCTGTTCGAGCGCCGCCACGCGCTGAGGTCGCCGGTGGTTAACCGCCGGTGGGCGGTTTAGATTAGGAGTTAATCCCTCCCCTAATCCCCTGTTGCACCCACTGACAGTGGCACCCACCCCCTAATCTAATGAGGATTTAAACTTAAACCACGGGATTAACCCCTGAGAGACTGACATGGGGGCCCCAGCAGTCAGACCCCCCCCCCCCCCACATCATGCTGATGTCAGCATGACGCAGTAAACCTTTTTCCAGAGTTTTAATATATTCCAGAAATTTCAGAAAATGGCCAAAACTTCAATAAATCATAGAAAATTCATTTTAACTCCAAATTGGACAAATAATATGTCTAATATTATCAGAAAAATACAAGGATTATGAATATGCAATTTGTTTTCATGTTTGACCATTTTAAAATGGGTGAACAGTAGCAAACATGCATATGGATCCTTTTTAAATTCAAATTTGGAGTGATTTTGCAATTGACTTTGCAACACACTTAATTTGAATGGTTTCATCCACACATCAGAGACATTACTTCAACTATACCACATCACTTCATGATCAACATTTTCAAATGAACTTTCATGCATTCAAATGCATTTGAAATTCATCGATAAATCAAATGGAGTTTGAATTTGCAACTCAAATGCAATATACTCCATTTAATTGACATGCTCAACACATTAGTACCTTGAACATCACCATTACAATCTTATTCATGTGATTGTGCATTGTACATTATGTTGATCCTATGATTGTCATGTTGCTGATAGAAGTGGAGCCGTAACCCGAAGCCACCCCCTTCGTTGAAGACACCGTTATCGAAACCTCGTCAGCAAGGCAAGCAAACCCCCATTGATCATGTCGATAAAATCCCACTTCCCTCTCATGTCTCGCTTATGCATTGTTTAGGATGATCACCATGATAACGTTTCTACCGCATAGCTGAACCCATATCCTTTGCATGACCTATCATCTTGTCACAGTAGTAAGCAAACCACAATCCTAGCAGATGTAGGAGTTGGTTGATATCATGTGCCCCCTGCAACTGTTACTGCTTATTGCATGCTTAGTGGTACCATGAGGTTGCTTTTGATGTGAGTCGGGATGATAGTGAACATGGTGTTGATGAAAGTGAAACGTGTTGGTGAATCTACCCTAATACAACGTGAACGATGAGAGGCTGTGTAGGAGTACACAGTGGGTTGTCTCGTTGAGCACCGCCTTAAGTCCGAGTTCTTGTGGGGTGATCCAAGAAGAAGAGTACAACAACACATTGGGCTCACTGACCCCTCTCATCCTAGTACCTCACCCCGTTCGAACCCCAAGAGTCACAGTAGTTCGGAGTTCTGGTAGGGCTGTGGCACGGTCTACGAAGTGGATGAATGGCTTTTCAAGACCGGCTTGGGACCCTGCACACATCGTTTGAGGCCGTACTGGAACCTCGTCCGGACTTCCATACGGATCCCCCTCAGATAGGCGAGTCTCTGGACTAGAACGGAGCTGTGGGCGAAGTGTTGTGGTGGCATCCTCGCTGTCACCTCTTGAACGGGGACATGCAAAAGGCGGTAAATGATGGTCATGTGTGTGTAGTAGTACACCCCTGCAGGGTTAACAAAACTATTCGAATAGCCGCGTCTGCGGTTAAGGACTGCTTGGAAAGCTTAGCTTGATTATTAGACAACTTGAACTGGATACTTCTAAAACACACCAAGATAAGCGTGAGTGCTATGGGGTGCTTCTCGTGGGGAAGTCGAGGAAGTAACCATAGTGGTGTATTGGTTGAAGAGATGTAGTGGACTCATGTACGCTTCTTACCTCAAGTTTGGTACTCGTAGTTCAGGACTAGCCAAGTCAAAGCTGGCACTTCTGCAAGTGAAACCCCACCTCCCTTTACCTTGATACATATGCATGAGTAGTATAGCTCCTATGTAAGTCTTGCTTAGTACGATTTTGTACTCACGTTTGCTTAATCTATGTTTTAGATGAACCCACCGACCCCGATGGTGGCTATACCCGAAGCTCGAAGAATGAAGACTCAGACCAAGACCAAGCTAGTGTAGTCCCAGTCAGACGACTGGTTCCCTCGTGGAGGGCTTGTTTTTAGATAAGGCTTCTCTAAGCCATTTGTCAAACTTGTCTGTACTCAGACCTACTTTGCTTCCGCTTGTCTGTAGTAATGTTGGATCACATGCTTGTGATCTCTCTGTGCACTCTGTAAGAGTTATTAATAAAGTTGTATACTTTGTAGAGAATTGCAATGATACCTGCTGTTCATACTAGACATGTGTGCTGCGTGTATGTTTATAACATGCATGTCTTTGTATGGGTTTTCGAGACCTTAGTTGTGATCTGGCTGGCGGTCTTTTATACACCAAGTGGCCCTTAGATGTGCGCAGCTTGGGGCATCGCGATGCGATTTCTCGAGACTCCGTCTCGTGCACACTTTGATGTATGATCGAGCCCGCCCTAGACCCCGACTAAGTGATCGGGCTGGAGTAAGTCTATGTAAGGGTTATAATACAATCGATAGTATGGTTGAGGCGACTTTTCTATGAGTATGGGAGTTCACCACCCATATCATTTAGACTTGTGTGCGGATGATGAGGACCCATTTCAGTTGATCATCCGGCCTGGATGGGATGCCCCTCACGTTCGATGCTTTTCGAGAATGTTCTGTGCTTGGCTTTGTCTGCTTAGACAAGTGGGTACGGTTCTCGGCTCTCCATATGATTGTGTTGTAGCGAGGCTTGCATACGCTAACCCCGGGTCCCGACAACCGGTTATCCAGCGGTTAAGGGGAAACACTTCTGAAAGACCATGTCTCGATCTTCCAGTTGTAATACACCATGCAGTGTGACGAACTACATAGGAGTCGATCGAGTCTTGTGGGGAAAAGTGCACAAACCTCTGCAGAGTATAAAACTAATCGATTAGCCGTGTCCCCGGTTATGGACAATTTGTGCGACTAGTTGTGGTAATATTGATTTGTCGCATCATCTTTAATTAATTTATTAGTTTAACCACTTTGGGATAGATTGAGTGGAATTTTTCCATCTCAATTGTATGCTATTGTAGAACTTAGTTACTATTATTCTATAGGGAAAATTTAGCTTTTTGCAAAAATAAATGTAGAAGCTCCACCAGCCAAATTGCATGTATTGTAGGAAATTTTACTTCTTTTGTAACGCCTCGGCCACACCCACCGGTTCCCGGCGTACGCCTGGCGGGATCTGGACTATCCCCACAGACCAACACTAGTCTTTCCTGCACACTTTGTCCTCACTCGTGCGCACCCGGGAACAACTTCCCGGTCGGTCACCCATCCTCAAATCGCTCCAAGCCAAGCACGCTTAACTTTGGAGTTCTTTGGATCTGGGCTCCCAGATAAGAAGGTGCACCTTGTTGATATGAGTAGTCTACCATTGCTATTAAGCCAGGATGTCACATACACCCCCACTCAAAGGAACCGATGTCCTCATCGGCCCACAGGAACGTTCCCCCTTGGCACACGTCTGTGTGTCCAGTGCCGACACATGTCCCACATGTTCGCGCAACTGACCCACACACGCCCATGTAACCGCGAGGGTCGGCTCTGATACCATTTTTAACACCCCGGCCACACCCACCGGTTCCCGGCGTACGCCTGGCGGGATCTAGACTGCCCCCACAGACCAACACTAGTCTTTCCTGCGCACTTTGTCCTCACTCGTGCGCACCCGGGAACAACTTCCCGGTCGGTCACCCATCCTCAAATCGCTCCAAGCCAAGCACGCTTAACTTTGGAGTTCTTTGGATCAGGGCTCCCGGAAAAGAAGGTGCACCTTGTTGATATGAGTAGTCTATCATTCCTATTAAGCCAGGATGTCACATCTTTCTGGGATATGATTTTCCGTACATTCAAATGTATTGACCCGTTGTTGGGTTGTAACCTTCGGTGTTGCAGGATTATATACGACGAGTAAGTGGTACGATGTAGGGTTACGATGTCTATACTCAACTATTCCGGTGGAGTTGATGGGAGCTACGAAGTTTTTTATTGTTTTCCGCTGTATTCTATTTATAAGCTAGCCTTGAGCTATGTAGGTATGCTTTATTGTAATACTGGATCTTCAATGTAATATATATGACATTTGGTTTATTCTTGATATCACACCATGTACTGTGTGTGCTAGCTATTGATCCAGGGACTAGCACAGAATGCACAGAGACTTGGATTCTTAGCGAATCGGGTCGTTACAATATCGCCTATCTTTCTGTACTTTTCTTGCACTAGGCATTACTACTGCTGCTACGATTACAATCCTATTCAATTGCATAGCCTTTTTTTGCCCCTTGATGTACCTTCCTTTATCCTATGCTTCCTATTATATAAATTATATTCAGTAGTGAGCCCTGCGCATTGTTAGCTAGGATTATATAGAGCACCGTGATCACTCAAGGGAGTGAACGCGGATACAAATATTATAACTGCACAGGTACGGTACAATGCAGACACCTCCTAAGGCCCCCTAGCTCGGCTGTGCCGAGCAACCATCAAGTGTGAGCTATCAAGGAGTAATCCTTGTACTCCACTCGTTGTTGGCTCTGTATAGCCGCTCTATGTACTTGAGAAATGGTTGTCCTTCAGGTAAGAAGTCGGGCGACCCAACGGTGCCCGCGAGTGGTATTGCGACGTGACGGCAGGGAGGGTACGACCAGTGTACCGGTGTGCTTGGCCCCTGATCATTGTCCGCGAGAGTTACCAAACCACGAAAGTCGAGCTCCTGTAGGAGCACACGCGAGACAAGGTAAGGAGACGGTTCACCTTGTTGGAAACCATAGAGAATTGGTGGGACGACAGGGCATGCACCGATGTACTGGTGGTCCTGACTGCTGTCGTCGACCGCGGGTCAGTTAAGTCAAGGCAACAATAACGGTTGTCCCGCAAATTAATAAAATAATAAATTGTTCAGAGGATGACTTGAGTAACCTTTTGGCTTGTACGCGCTGCCTACACGTGGGATAATGAGTTATGGGCTCCTCTGCTTCATGGTCTCGTCCGAGGACTCTTCATGCGTCAGCCGTACCGCGGGCTGATTGCCGGGAAGTGCGGTGTCTTCTTTGGCTCGAGATGTGTTGTTTTTGTTACGGCTTCCAAGCCACCCACGCACCGTGCAGGAGTACGTCAGGGTTAGGGTCCAAGGCCCTGCGTACTTAGGATTTAGACCGGAGGATGGCCTCTCTGTTGAGTTTGAAAGATGGGCTGTGGAGTGTCGGATAGCCTCGGTGGAGCGGTCCCTAACAAGGTGCCCGCCACCCTGGAGATCCGTGCATTGTAGTGTAACAGAAGTGCATCCCTGCAGGGAAGATTAATCTATTCGAATAGCCGTGTCCACGGTAACAGGACGCTTTATCCTTAAGCTGGATCTTTACCACTACAAGCTACTACTATTAAACTGTATGGTTCCGGGTCTTCTTCCTCGCAGGGAGTCGAGGAAGGGAACTCGGAGGCATTATTATTATTAATCATTACAACTTACTATTATACAATGTTGCAGCAACTTCTGCTCCATTGTTATTACATTCATGCTATTGAACTGTTGGTTGTTTCTCATCTCATGCTGCAAGACACGTCAGAAGATGCTAGTTTTCGATAGGCCTAGCTTCTTACCCTTATTCTGATTTCTACCTTGCATTCCACTATATTCAGCCTCCCCGTTCCATTTGATTCAAATGCATAATGCTTAGTAGCGGACGTAAGACTCGCGGGTATGCTAGATACTCACCTTTGCTTTATTTTCCCCTTTATGTTTTGCCTGATCGGCCGCTGCAGTCAACGTTGGAGCCCAGGAGCAAGAGTACCCCGGAGGCGGATACTACTACGTCGAGACCCCCGCTGACGAGGACCAAGAGTAGTTTCGGAGGCTCCCAGGCAAGAGGCCTTGCCTTTTCGATCTGTATCTTTGATGTTATTTGTGCTAGCCTTCTTAAGGAAAAACTTGACTAACTATGTCTGTACTAAGATATTATGGCTTGTATAACTTATGTATTCGGGTCCGCGCGACCCCCCCCCTTTTATTGTAACATATTGGTTTAAACTTTTGGATTTAGTGTTGTGCTGTGATATTCTCACCGTGGCACCCTAATGTCAGTCGTGTACCCTGCGTGTATGATTACTGTACATGGATTGATTTTAGGGGCGTCAAAGAATGATTGAAAGGGTGCATCATTTAGATATGTGGGTGGACCTGTGAGGCAGTAAAACCATCTACTAGAGTGGCGTCTCGGGCGCCTACATTGTCTGGGTTCGTATCGTTGAACCGGCCGGACTCTCGAGCGGTAACCAACTCAGATAGTCGACTCCTGGATTATAGTTGGCTGTGAGGTAAAAGTTGTGGGAATTATCCTCGCAGACACCCGCTTGAAGGGTGACGAGATCCCGGCGGTAACTAATAGTTTCATGTGTGTAGCAGTACACCCCTGCAGGGTTAATAAACTATTCGAATAGCCGCGTCCGCAGTAAGGGACTACTTGGAAAGTTGTGCTCGATTATTAGACAACTTCAATGGATACTTATAAAACTTGCCAAGATAAGTGTGAGTGCTATGGCGTGCTTTCTCGTGGGAAGTTGAGGAGGGCACCATAGTGGTGTAATTGGTTGGAGACTTGGTAGTGGACTCGTGTACGCTTCTTACCTCAAGTCTGGTACTCGTAGTACAGGACTAGCCAAGTCAAAGCTGGCACTTCTGCATTAAAACCCCACCTCCCTTTACCTTGAAACTTGAGCATGCGTACGACTTTGTACTCACGTTTGCTTATTCTATGTATTAGATGAGAAACCAGACCCCGTGGGAGACATCTTCTCTAAGCCCTCGTTGAAGGGCTTGTATGTTGAACAAGGCTTCTCTAAGCCATTTGTTAATCTTGTCTGTACTCAGACCTAATTTTCTTCCGTTGTTTGATGTAATGATGGATCATAGTCATATGATCTTTGTGTACTCTATGTGTAAGTCAATAAAGATATACTTTGTCGAGTTCATGCAATGTGTACCTACTGTTTTCACTGGACATGTATGTTGCGTGTATGATTATAACATGCATGTCTTATTGTGGGGTTCGAAAGCTTAGTTGTGTTCTTGCCGGCGGTCTTTTATACACCAAGTGGCCCTTAGATGTGCGCAGCTTGGGGCATCGCGATGCGATTGCTCGTGACTCTGTCACGTGGCACACTTTGTTGTATGATTGAGCCCGCCCGAGATCCCGACTAAGTGATCGGGCTGGAGTCTGTTTATGTAAGTGTTATAATTCAATCGATAATATGGTTGAGGCGACTTGTCTATGAGTATGGGATTTCACCACCCATAATCATTTAGACTTGTGAGCGGGCGATGAGGACCCATCTCAGTTGATCATCCGGCCTGGATAGGATGCCCCTCACGTACGATGCTTTCTGAGAGTGTTATGTGCTTGGTCCTGTCTGCTTAGACAAGTGGGTACGTCTCTCGGCTCTCCATATGATTGAGTTGTGACTGGAATTACATACGCATATTCCGGGTCCCGACAATCTACCGTAAGACGGCCTACCGAAGATGACGTGATATGGGCTCTCAAGCTTTATCACCTCAAAGGTTATGATCTCAGAGTGAAAAATTTCCGCGTTTCCAAAAGCCGTTTCGAGGTAGATCTTGCTATCGGTCATGCCGACTTTCTTAGGACTATTCCATCGAAAACGGTGTTGGAGGGTTGCAGTTTTTTTTGAGTCAATCCCATCCTGCGGAATGTCTCGTAGTAAAGGATGTTGATGGTGCTTCCTCCGTACATGAGCATATTTTCAATTGTATATCCTCCAATTTGTGGAGAGACTACCAGAGCCAGAGTCCCCGGGTGATCTACCCTTGGGGAATGGTCGTCCCTTGTCCAGTGATTGTCTATTCTGACCAATTGAGCCACCTTGGACAAGCTGGCTCTATGGCCACGGCCATGGTGGCTCTCCGCTGCAGCTTCCTGTCCCTCCGGCAACTGCTTGTAGTGAAGACATGATATGCTGAGTGGTCTTGAAGTTGTTTTTGGTTTTCTTGAAATCCAGCAAGCCCTGACTGATTTTGTTGCCCTCTCCTATGGGTCCTTGGTGTAGAGGTACTACGTCGGCTCCCTGATGGCCTAAATTTTGGTTGTTGTTGTTCTGGCCGGCTCCTCCACCCCTGGCTTCCTCGCTGTGCAAACTCTTTCATGAAGTTACAATCTTCCCAATAGTGATTGGCTGGACGGCCGGGTTTACTATGTGTTTGGCAAGGCCTTTTCATAGATTCTTCAAAGCTGTTTGGGAAGTAATTTCCTTCCGACTTGTGGTAGTTGTTGACCCACTTCTTCGTTCTTTGGAAGCCGACATTTGTGTTGGCTACCAAGTCAGAATTAGTCTGGTCAACTCGACGCTTGGTCTGTTGATTATGACTCTGGGCTCCTTTGTTTCCGCTATTTTTATTCTGGACAGTTTTGCCCTCTTTAGAGTCAACATCCTTGGTTTTATCGGACTCAGCGTACTTGATAACCGTGTCCATGAGTTCTCCCATGTTTTGGACCGTTCTCTTGAGTCGGCCTAGTGTACTAGGAGCTCAAACTTGCAGTTTGTTTCCAAAACGATCACTACTGTCTGGGCAGTAATAGTGCCTGTGGAATGGACTATTTCTGCAACCCGTCGTGCCCAACTTAGGGTCGACTCTCCTTCCTTCTGGACATAATTCTCCAAGTCGAAAATTGTGGTAGCTCGCCGGCAAGTGCCTTGGAAATTCTTGATGAACTTTTCTTTGCGATCTTCCCAAGAGGTGACGGAGTTCTCTTGGAGGTTTTTGAACCATGTGCGAGCCGGCCCTTCCAACATCATCGTGAGGTAACAGGCGCAGACTCCTTCGTTGTCTTGCAACATATCCATGGCTAGATAATAACTTTCGATCCAAATCGTCGGGTCCATGAAAGCTGTATAGTTTGCGATCTTACGTAGTCCCTTGAAATCGGGTGGCAAGCGTTTGTTCCGAATAGCCGACACCAGGCACCGGTTACCCACGGATCGGCTGACAAACTCGGTGTTTTGGTCTTGTGCGGGAAGTTGGGTCTCCGTATCTACATGGCATTCGGGGTTAGGATTGGCCGATAGGTCTAGAATTCTCACCGCCCCTTGAGGGTACGGATGTGGTGGAGCTCCACGTTGTCGTGCTCGAGGCTGTTGGACCCGGTGAGTCTACCTGCTGACTCACAATTTAGCACGAAGTCGCATGTAAGTATGAGAGTCCTTGTGAGTATTGAGCCTACTGTGTGCTCACAGTTTTGATCAAATCGATAGCTTCTCGAGCGGCCTGATGCACTGGAGTGTTTCCATGAGCAGGCGCATTGGTGAGAAAGAGGGTTGCCGACATCACATTTCCCATGGGGTTATTGTAATGATTAGGAGGTGTATGGAATCGGTCCGGACGTGGCGGAGGATCCGGTTGTCTGGGCAGCGTGTATCCTATAGGATTATGCTGATGAGGGCTCTAGAACAGCGCTCGTCCCAGGAAGTCAGGGGGATCCGACTTGCAGGCCCTTCAGGGCGTGTGTTTGTGAGGCTTATAGGCTGAGCCTCTATCAGCTCCGACTCTTGCTATTAGCGCCTGGATTCCTGGGCCAACCAGGTCTCTCTCTCTACACCACCTGTTCGGTCTGGGAGTTGATTTCCCTCCGTATGCTCATCACTCATGCTTTGAGTCCACCGACCCAAGTCCTCCAGGCTTCCCGATTCCCCACTGTCACTTCCGTAGCCAAAGCTTCGTCCATAGAGTTCAAAGCATCCGAAAGGGCTTATGCTCCTACGATAACTTGTCTTAATGAGCGAGCCATCGGTTCCCTATCTGGATTAGGGGTCGCGTTGGTAGCCGGCCCTACATCTCGATTTCGGGTTACGTTCTGTGCCCCCTAATGCCCGTGCTCTCCGGTATCGGCCATGAACACCGTGACGTAGTACGGTGTCTCCAAGTGAGGGAAGTCTGGGTTGTATTCCGCTACCCCGAGGCCAAGTCTGTCACTCCCAACATATCGGATGGACCTGGCATATGAGAGGCTTCCTTCACTGGGGTACGAATCAGCATAATATGTTTCTTCTGAGGTGTCGTGCATCAGGGACATAACAGAAAACTCTAGCTCTGGAGATCCTTTGATGAATCCGAAGAAAGTATGCCTAGAGCCGTCATGTCGCCGACTCAAGGTTTCCAAGGGGACTTCGAGATCTGGCTCTGGCTCAGATCCGCCTGTCCTGCCGATGAAGATGTGAATAGACCCAATCTGGACCCGATATCCAGATTCAACGGAATCGGCTTCACGGCCCCAAGTTGAGTCGTCGATGTAGAGCTTCTCGCGACGGCTCCTAGTGATTCATCCAGCGAAAAATCCTTACATGCCTTGCAGAGATCCCCCTAGAATCTCAACCCCTGCATGCGCAGGCCCCACGGTGGGTGAAAACTGTCGTGGGAAAGTCACGGCAGATGTTTGAAGAGTCGAACTTGACATGGGACCTTTGCTGCGAGGTGGATACAAGGAGAGAGTCGACATGGAAACGAGACTCGGAGATTTACCCAGGTTTCGGCCCTCCTTGTCTCGAGGTAAAGACCTACTCATGCTTCTTATTATTGTGTGTATCGACTCCTCGATTAGAGGAGCCGGCGTATCGATTACAACGGAGTGGAATCACAACCTTCGTCTCACGGAGATCTAGGTTATGTCGTAAGTGTCTAGTCCTGACTTGAGTTGCCTCTGGATCCCGTGGACCTCGACTTATAAAGGTGCCGGGTCTCGGGATTCCGCGAGTCTGACTCCTACATGAAGTGGAGTCCTATTCTACTTTACAAATATACTTCGTTCCATACAAGGTAAGTCGAATTCCTTCTATGTCTTCAATCTCCATGTTTGGCACGCCTGGCTCTTTGCCGGGCCTTCTCCTATGGACTTTCCTTATAGAGTCGTCCCATAAGTCTAATGTCGGGTTATGGGCTTTTTCCATCTCCCCAAAAAACCCTCCGGTAAGTGCCCCGAAGAACTTCTCGCAGAGCTCGGCCCATGAGCTGATAGATTTGGCCAGGAGATGCATCATCAAGCGGCGAACGTTGTCCTTCAGATTTATGGGGAAGTAGTTGGCTTTCGCCTTATCGTCTCCCCTCGTGATTTCCATGGCAGTGTTGTATATCCGGATGAACTCGTTAGGTCGTTTTTCCCATCATATGGGGGAGGCCCATCAATCTATAACTTCTAGGGCCACTGAACGCAGCGAAGATCTTTGGTGAAAGCTAAGCACACAATGTTGTAGTTGCTCTCAGCAACAAGAATCCCTTCTCGGGCGGCAGCGGCAGGCGGAAGCCGGGCGATGAAATACCGGCGAGTTTCTTGCTGCCTGACAATGGTGGTCCAGGCGTCTTAGTGGTGGCGTTCGTCCAGGCGAGCACACTGGTCCGGGGACCTGTGGTGCCTGGAGGAAGCCACAGAGGTTGCGCCAGGAGATCCGGCCCGTCGAGGAGCAACCAGGGGAACAGCGGGATCGTGACCGCTGTCCTCTTGGGGGTGATCATGTCGGTGCCCATGCTGAGGAGATTTCACGGTGCGCTCGGCTCATGAGCTGATGCGCCAGGATGAGTAGTCCGCCCCGTGCGCTGCCGAGATGATGCATGGGCCCTACGGTCGAGCTCATGTTGCTTCCGCAGCGCCCACGTGGAAAGATGCGCAATGGTGAGCCTCAAGGTCTCCAACCGATTTCCTATCGGGAGGAACTGGATAAGGTCCCTGACTTGCGCTAATGCTTCCGCGGGAGTACAGAGGCCATTAGGAGTGGGGATGCGCGGAGACCCACCACTCCAATCGGGTGCCCGACCCCTTCTCGGCTCCATATTGCCTCTCACGGACGCCTCCCTCCCCTCCGGCATCGCCGCGATCGTGTGTACATTCTCGTTGTCGTCGCCGGCGAGGAACATTTTCAGTTGGTCCATCTTTTCCCCAGAATCGCTACACGATGTAAAGCACGAAAAAACAAGTCCTGGTTCGACAGCCGCCGCCGGGGCAGTGACCGGCGCGGCCGATGCAGGCCTCCGTGTTGGCGTCTGCTTCCTCTTGGGCGTCATATCAGATCTAGAATGGGAGCAAGGTGTTGACGGTTTGGGAGAAGAAGCGGATTGCGAGAGCGTGTAACCTCCCCCTCGCGGGGCTTGGTTAATATACTCCTTCTACCAAGGCCCATTTCCCTCCTCGCAACGGCTATCTGGTGCGGGCCCAGCACACCGCACAATAGGGTATGGGAAGACCGCCATGGGACATCTTGCCATCCGCCGGTTATCGTTGCGGGCCTAGCTACGGGCACAGTAGGGAAGCGCCCATGCCCAGGCCTAGGGACCACTATCGAGGACGAGGTCCCCAGGGGTACCTACGAAGCATCATTCTTATGTATTGTGTTCTGAGTAAAGCAGGTAACCCAGAAACATTGTAGAGAATATGCCTACCTTTCCGAGAGGATGAATCATCATCTTACCACGCGTGGGGCCTTCTCTGACTCCCACCTCCCGACCAGGTGTCCACTGCATTAAATACAGAAGAAAACAACGCACGCCGAGCAGCAGGAAGACGATGACACATGACAGGAGTCCCTCCTTCACTCAGCATGCACAAGACCACGCTATCATCACGCCATCGCCAATACCTTCTCAGAAGACATCTCCGCGCTCCACGTTAGCTAGTGTGTGTGTGTGTGTTTCATATTTGTAAATTGAGATGAAAAGTAGTGGCACGTTGTGACTACCCCCTTGCAGTATAAAAGGGAGACGTCTACCACATAGAGAGGACATTCCTGGGAGAGTGGCCCCAAGAAAGGGGAGGACCTTCCCGGAAATCATCCTATAATGTACTCCAAGACCCACAAGAAAGATCAGACATGCAGGACTAGAGTCTGACGTCTTCCATCGGGCCAACCCTAGGTAAAACACTATCTTTGCTCACATTTTATCACCAACAGCAGTGACGTTCTGACGCCAAAGTGACCTCCAAGAACAAAGAGCACGCGCGGCTCTGGCTGCCCTTTTCAGCAAAGTGGTGCAGATGGAGCTGGTCGGTGAGGAGAGGCCATCCGCCTCGCCGCCAGATTCCGTCCCCCGACAATATTAGTGAGAAACAAGTCATTTGTTCTCCTTTTACGAATGATATATTTTATGGTCACATTATGGTTATGAATTAGTTATTCTTATTTTAGTACTAATGATAGTAATTGGATCATTTATAAAATATGTAATGCCAAGAAATATCAAAACTTAATAATGACACTACCGTTTAAGACATGATTGGTTTGATGAAGTCTTGAGGTACTTTATCCCTTGACACATGCAGAGGGTGGCATTCGCGCGCAAGCGAAGAAACGCCTCGAAGGGTCGCTGTCGTGCGCAAGCCCCCAAGTGCCAATTTTGAGTCGCATAAGCGAAGAATGCCTCGGAGGGTGGCTGTCGGGTGGAAGCCCCCCGAGTGCCAATTTTGAGTCCCGTAAGCGAAGAAACGCCTCGGAGGGTGGCTGTCGCTTGCAAGCCCTCGAGTGACAATTTTGAGTCGTGTAAGCGAAGAAACGCCTCAGAGGGTGGTTGTCGCGCGCAAGCACTCGAGTGCAAATTTTGAGTCGCGTAAGCGAAGAACGCCTCGGAGGGTGGCTCTCGCTCACAAGCCCCCGAGTGCCAATTTTGAGTCGCGTTAGTGAAGAACCGCCTCGGAGGGTGGCTGTCTCGCGCAAGCTCCTGAGTGCCAATTTTGAGTCATGTAAACGAAGAACGCCTCGGAGGGTGGCCGTCTCCCGCAAGACCTCGAGTGCCAATTAGGATTCATGTAAACGAAGAATTCCTCAGAGGGTGGATGTCGCCCGCAAGCCCCGGAGTGCCAATTTTGAGTCACGCAAGATGCTTGGGAAAAAGCTTCCTCATACTGTTGTTTCCCTGATGTTCTTACACGAATGGCTGAAGACTGTCTTATTTTGGATGGATGTCTTGAAAGACCTAGGAATGTGCATGGACCGTCTAGTTTCTCCTTTACCGAGCGGAGTGCTCGGGTGTCGTCGCGCGGCTGCAGTGATCGCCACTCGTGCTTCTGACTATGCGGCGGGTCTTCTAGGTTGTCCCTTCTTTGTGATCTGTTTTTTTCGCGGTGTCTGCCATCTCTGTCTCCTGGGAAACTAGCCACGACCATGTCGGCTCTTCTGTTATCATAGGAGTTGCATCTGGGTCACTTTCTTCTTTGGTCGAAACTTTTGTCCCCGTCTTAATAGTCATAGTCGCGGTCACCGCGGGTCACCGAGGAGTCTTCTACATTGCGCATGGAGTCTTGTCCGTCATCCCAAATGTTGGCATGCTCGAGTAGTTGCGCGAGTGTGCGGACTTTCAGCTGTCCTAGTTGTTCTTTGAAGTCAATGTGCTGCAGTCCTCATCTGAACGCGTCGATTGTGCTTTGGTCTTATATGTACTTGGCTGAGTTTTTGAGTATGGTCCATTGTTGGATGTAGGTTCTTAGGGACTCTTGGGTTCCTTGTTTGTAGGCTCTCAGTTCCTCGAGTGATGTTGGTCGCTTGTAAGTCGACTTGAACTTCTCGATGAATGTGCTTCTAAATTGCCTCCAGGAGCTGATGGAGCATCGCTGCAAGTTCTTCAACCCATGCCTTGTTGACCCTTCGAGCATGATTTGCACCTTCTGCATGGCTATGGTGTTAGTGACTCGCTGGAACCTGCCTGATGTTAAGTAGTCGTCTAGCCATCCTTTTGGTTCTTCGAGTCCGTCGTATCACTACTAGGGAATGCCCTTTTAGTGGCGCCCTTTTTTTTGTTTAGTGGCACATTAGGGATGCGCCACTAACTACAAGCCACTAATAAGGGCTTAGAGGTGGCGCATTCTGGATGCGCCACCCCTCAGGCACTTAGGCATGGCGCATCTCGGAATCGACCACTTCTAAGCTCTTAGGGGTGGCGCATTCTGATATGCGCCACGCCTAAGGGCCTTAGGGGTGGCGCATTTCCAGTGCGGCACTAAAGGCAGACAAAATGCGCCACTAAATGGGTTACAGAAAACAAAAAAAAGACTTACAGAAAAGAATAAAAACATTACAGATATTTTTATTATATTACAGAAATGCAAAATACAATATTACAATGAGCCCAACAATTATTGATACAAAATAATTGCATTATAATTATTATTACAAAGATTTACAAAGGTTTAGAGGCCAACAAGATTCACAAGATTACATCCATCACAATATTACAATGAGTCCAACAATTATTGCAAATCGAAACCTACTTTCGTCATCATCTCTTGTTTGCTCTTAAACCTGCATAAAACAAAGCTTTAGAGGTCACATCCATATGAATTCATACCAAAGGAGAACAAAGAAATGTAGCATCTTGTTGGAACCCGGGGTTAGCGTATGCAAGTCCCGCTACGACATAGTCATATGGAGAGCCGAGAACCGTACACACTTGTCTAAGCAGACAAGGCCAAGCACAGAACGTTCTTGGAAAGCATCGTACGTGAGGGGCATCCCATCTAGGCCCGATGATCAACTGAGATGGGTCCTCATCGTCCGCACACAAGTCTAAAGATATGATTGATGAACTCCCATATTCACAGACAAGTCGCCTCAACCATCCTATCGACTATCTCATAACTCTTACATAGACTTACTCCAGCCCGATCACTTAGTCGGGGTCTAGGGAAGGCTCGATCATACCACAAAGTGTGCACGAGACAGAGTCTCGAGCAATCGCACCGCGATGCCCCAAGTTGCGGACATCTAAGTGCCACTTGGTGTATGAAAGACCGCCAGCCAGATCACAACTAAGGTCTCGAAAACCCATACAAAGACATGCATGTTATAAACATACACGCAGCACACATGCCTTGTATGAACAGCAGGTATCATTGCAATTCTCTACAAAGTATACATTTTATTGATAACTCTCATAGAGTGCACATAGAGATCACAAGCATGTGATCCAACATTACAACAAACAAGCGGAAGCAAAGTAGGTCTGAGTACAGACAAGTTTAACAAATGGATTAAGAAGCCTTATTTAAACACAAGCCCTCCACGAGGGAACCAGTCTACTTACTGGGACTACACTAGCTTGATCTTCAGTCGTCGAGCTCGATGAAGAATCCACCTTCAGGGTCAGTGGTTTCATCTAAAACATAGAATAAGCAAACGTGAGTGCAAAGTCATACTCAGCAAGACTTACGTAGGAACTATACTACTCATGCACATGTATCAAGGCAAAGGGAGGTGGGGTTCAATTGCAGAAGTGCCAGCTTTGACTTGGCTAGTCCTGAACTACGAATACCAGACTTGAGGTAAGAAGCGTACACGAGTCCACTACAACTCTTCAACCAATTACACCACGATGGTGCCTTCCTCGACTTCCCCACGAGAAGTACGCCATAGCACTCACGCTTATCTTGGCAAGTTTTATAAGTATCCAGTTAAAGTTGTCTAATAATCAAGCTAAGCTTTCCAAGCAGTCCTTAACTGCGGACGTGGCTATTCAAATAGTTTTGTTAACCCTGCAGGGGTGTACCGCTACACACACATGATCATCAGTTACCGCCTTTGATCTCGAGACCATTCAAGGGGTGTCAGCGAGGATGCTCACCACAACTGTTACCTCATAGCCGATCTAGTCCAAGAAAGCCTCCTACCTGGGTTGGCTACCACTATCGTGAACCCGGCCGGTTTACTGAAGTGGACCCAAATGATGTGTGCGTGGTGCATAAGCCGGTCTCGGTTGATGCGTTCTCTCACTTAGCAGCCAGGCCACAAACTTACCAGAACTCCGAACTACTGCGACATCTGGACATCGAAAGGGATGAGTTAATAGGTTGAGAGGGGTTAGTGAGCCCAATGTGTGGTAGTACTCTTCATCTTGGATCACCACACAAGAACTCGTACTTAGGGCGGTGTTCAACGAGACAACCCACTGTGTATTCCTACACAGCCTCTCATCGTTCACCTTGTATTAGGGTAGATTCACCAACACATTTCCACCACGATCAACATGAACACTACCATCCCAACTCACATAATAGTATCATCATTGTATCACTCTAAGCATGCAATAAGCAGTAACAATTGCAGGGGCCACATGATATCAACCAACTCCTACATTTGCTAGGATTGTGGTTTGCTTACTACTGTGACAAATGATAGGTCATGCAAAGGAATGGGGTCATCTATGCGGTAGAAACGTAGCATGGTAATCATCCTATAAAATGCATAAGAGAGACATGAGAGGGAAGTGGGATTTTATCGACATGATCAATAGGGGTTTGCTTGCCTTTCTGACGAGGTTCAGTTACGGTGACAGTGTCTTCAACGAAGGGGGTGGCCTCCGGTTCCGGCTCCACTTCTATCCAGACAAACAAAGCATGAATAGAAATCAATATGAATGCAATGCTCAAGCACATGATCAAATGTTATAACATGGCGTAAGGGGTGCTGATGTGTTATCAATTCCATTTAAATGGGGTATATTACAATTGAATTGCAAATTCAAACTCCAATTTGAATTCAATTTAGCCAAGTTACAAATGCTATTGTTGGATCAAAGTAAATCATCTTGAAATGGGCATGATATGCCTCTGATGTTCCTGTGAAATGTGGCATGTTGGTAAGGTTCAAAATGCAAAAGCATTTGAATTTAATTTGATTAAATTCCATTTAAACCAAATAGCAAATGCTACTGGTCCCATTTTAAATTCAACTCAAACATAGTTGAAAGTGGTATTTTTGGATAGATTATTTTCTCTTGATCATTTTTCATATATTATATGTTAAATTTGGTGTCGGGACCCAGGGTTAGCGTATGCTAGTCCCGCTACGACATAGTCATATGGAGAGCCGAGAACCGTACCCACTTGTCTAAGTAGACAACTCCAAGCACAGAACATTCTTGGAAAGCATCGTACGTGAGGGGCATCCCATCCAGGCCGGATTATCAACTGAGACGGGTCCTCATCGTCCGCACACAAGTCTAAATGATATGGGTGATGAACTCCGATAATAATAGACAAGTCGCCTCAACCATACTATTGACTATCTCATAACTCTTACATAGACTTACTCCAGCCCGATCACTTAGTCGGGGTCTAGGGCGGGCTCGATCATACCACAAAGTGTGCATGAGACAAAGTCTCGAGCAATCGCATCGCGATGCCCCAAGCTTCGCACATCTAAGGGCCACTTGGTGTATGAAAGACCGTCAGCCAGATCACAACTAAGGTCTCGAAAACCCATACAAAGACATGCATGTTATAAACAGACACGCAGCACACATGCCTTGTATGAACAACAGGTATCATTGCAATTCTCTACAAAGTATACATTTTATTGATAACTCTCACAGAGTGCACACAGAGATCACAAGCATGTCATCCAACATTACAACAGACAAGCGGAACCAAAGTAGGTCTGAGTACAGACAAGTTTAACAAATGGCTTAAGAAGCCTTATTTAAACACAAGCCCTCCACGAGGGAACCAGTCATCTGACTGGGACTACACTAGCTTGGTCTTCAGTCGTCGAGCTCGATGAAGAAGCCACCTTCGGGGTCAGTGGGTTCATCTAAAACATAGAATAAGCAAACGTGAGTACAAAGTCATACTCAGCAAGACTTACGTAGGAACTATACTACTCATGCACATGTATCAAGGTAAAGGGAGGTGGGGTTTCACTTGCAGAAGTGCCATCTTTGACTTGGCTAGCCCTGAACTATGAGTACCAGACTTTGAGGTAAGAATCGTACACGAGTCCACTACCTGTCTCCAACCAATTACACCACTATGGTGCCTTCCTCGACTTCCCACGAGAAAGCACGCCATAGCACTCACAGTTATCTTGGCAAATTTTATAAGTATCCAGTTCAAGTTGTCTAATAATCAAGCTAAGCTTTCCAAGCAGTCCATTATTAACCCTGCAGGGGTGTACCGCTACACACACATGATCATCAGTTACCGCCTTTGATCTCGACACCATTCAAGGGGTGTCAGTGAGGATGCTCACCACAACTATCACCACAATTGTTACCTCATAGCCGATCTAGTCAAAGAAAGCCGCCTACCTGGGTTGGCTACCACTATCGTGAACCCGGCCGGTTTACCGAAGTGGACCCAGATGATGTGTGCATGGTGCATAAGCCGGTCTCGGTTGAGCCGTTCTCTCACTTAGCAGCCAGGCCACAAACCTACCAGAACTCCGAACTACTGCGACATCTGGACATCGAAAGGCATGAGTTAATAGGTTGAGAGGGGTCAGTGAGCCCAATGTGTGGTTGTACTCTTCATCTTGGATCACCACACAAGAACTCGGACTTAGGGCGGTGTTCAACGAGACAACCCACCGTGTACTCCTACACAGCCTCTCATCGTTCACCTTGTATTAGGGTAGATTCACCAACACATATCCACCATCATCATCATGATCACTACCATCCCGACTCACATAACAGTAACAACATTGTATCACTCTAAGCATGCAATAAGCAGTAACATATGCAGGGGCCATATGATATCATTCAACTCCTACATTTGCTACGATTGTGGTTTGCTTACTACTGTGACAAATGATAGGTCATGGAAAGGAATGGGTTCATCTATGCGGTAGAAACGTAGCATGGTAATCATCCTATACAATGCATAAGCGAGACATGAGAGGGAAGTGGGATTTTATCGACATGATCTATGGGGGTTTTCTTGCCTTGCAAACGAGGTTCAGTCTTGGGATCTTCAACGAAGGGGGTTGCCTCCTGTTCCGGTTCCACCTCTACTTGATAAAAAACAAGCAAGGGGGCACAATAAGTACAATGCACAATCACATGGTTGAACGATGAAACCTGATGTATGTTTCTGATGTGTGAGGCAAGTCCATTTAAATGGAGTATATTGCAAATGAAATTGCAAATTCAAACTCCAATTGGAATTCATTTTAGCCAAGTTACAAATGCTATTGTTTGAACTATGCAACTCATTTTGAAATGTGTATGATATGCCTCTGATGTTCAAATGAAGTGTGTCATGTTGCTAAGATTCAAATTGCAAAAGAATTTGAATTTAATTTGATTAAATTCCAATTAAACTAAATAGCAAATGCTACTGGTACCATTTTAAAATCAACTCAAACATAGTTGAAAGTGGGATATTTGGATAGATTATTTTCTCCTGATCATTTTTCATATATTCTATGTTAGTTTTGGAGTTAATATGAATTTTCTATGAATTTCCAAAGTTTAAGCCTTTTTCTGGAATTTCTCTGATATCTTTTTAATCTGGATATTGTTTATTGCGTCAGCACTGAGTCAGCATGACATCAGGGGGGTTGACCCAGTCAAACTGACTTGGGGTCCCTACCTATCATTGACTCAGGGGCTATATCCCCTCTCTGTTTAATTAAACAGAGAGGATTAGGGGGCCTGGGGCCCACGGTCAGCCTCACTGGGGGTGGGGCCAAGGTGATTAATCACCCTGCCACGTCGGCTGGGTCGCCGGCAACGAGCTCCGGCGACCCAGAGCACGCCGGCGTGTGCGGGATCATGCTCTGGACGTGCGTTTGGCATGCCAGAGGCACCAATCGACTACTGGGAGGACGCCGCGTAGACCTGTGCTGGCGGGGGTCAGTGGAGTCCACCGGAAGCGCGTCGGCGATGTCGAACGGCGGAGGCAGAAGTACGGCAACGTCGGGTTCTTCGTTTCAAGGGGCAACCATGAGCATGCGCTACCCCATTCGTCTCCTGGAGATGCCAGGAGCACGATGGACTCAACGAAACAGGCAAAAGGACACGGGAGCGAGCTCCAGGCCATCCATAGCGGCGGGTGCTCTCGGCTCTCATGGCGGATCAGGCTAGAAGGAGGGAGGGGATCTGTGAGCTTGGGGGAAACGTTCACCAGGCTACGAGGAACACGACGAGGCCGTCGACGGAGTCGGGGAGGTCACGGCGGCGAAGAATTTTACGGAGATCTTCATTGTGGCCGGCGAGGTCTGGGCGATGACTACGTCGGCTCGGGGGCGTCCGAGCTCTTGATCTACTGCATGGCGACGAATTCGAAGACAGGGAAGCTTCTGGACAAGCTTCCAGGAGCTCTAGCTCGCAGTGGCCGCGTCCTCTACGGCGGGGCGCTCCGGCGAGGCTTCGGGCGGCGACGAAATCGAGCGCGGGAGGAGGGGGAAGAAGCTCTGGAGGGAGGAATGGATCCGGGATAGCCTTGGGCGTCTCCAGGCGCGACTACGTGGACGGGAGGAAGCAGGAGGTGGCCAGGGCACGTCGGCGGCCTCGGCATGGCCTGCACGCAGCAGTGCGTGCCCTTGCTTGAGGAAGATGACAGGGGAGGGGAGGTGGGCTTGGGCCAGCGGGCGTTGAGTTGGGCCAGATGCGAGGTAAGCCTCTTTTCCTTTTTTCCTTTCTGTTTTCTTTTCTGCCTTTTTGTTTTGCTGTGCTAAATAAATAGCTAGGCATTTTATTAAATGCTGAAACTTTTTATGTGGCTTCACAATATACTAGGCTAGCCACTTGTAAAGTTTGAACATTTTTAAAATTCAAACTATTTGAACTTTAAATCAAATAGGGGTTTTTGATTAATTCCAAGGTCCTATTTGAATATTTGAAAAATCTATGAGCATGGGGTGGGTCCCACATCACTTGATATGTGATCACACTCATTTATAAGACTTTTCAAAAATCAAACATTAATTTTTGGAGAAGATTTATTTCTGGCCTTTTGAATTAATTCATCTAGGGGGTGTTCCTTCTCCCATTTGAGTTTGAAATTGATTTCAAATGATTTCTTTGAAATTTTTAACATGATGCAAGCTTACTATGATCCTAGCACATTGGTTCTGACATTTGGAGTTAATATAAATTTTCTATGAATTTCCAAAGTTTAAGCCTTTTTTTGGAATTTCTGGAATTTTTCTGAATTTAATAAATCATTTAACAATTTATTGCGTCAGGCTTGCGCAAGGGTAACGTCAGGGGCGGCTCTGACCAGTGGGGTCCCCATGTTAGCTGCTGGGTTAATAAACCCGGTTAGTTCTAAACTAACCAGGGGATTAGGGGGGGGCCTGCGCCCACAAGTCAGTGACTAGGATGGTCATTAGGGGGTGGTCAAGGTCTAATTAAGCTGGGGCTTAGGGCTAATGGAGGTGCTCGCCGGCGCAGCACTGTAGATGGCCGGAGTTGCTCGGGATTGCGAACCAGGCCACGGGAGAGGAAGAGGAGGCCACCGGTGTGTTGCTGAAGCTCTCCCGCGTCGAATGGTGCAAGCTGGGGCTCGAGGGAAGGACTGGAGCGACAGCGGCGTCTGCTCCGGCGGAAACAGAACAACGGCGAGGTCGGGGATGTAGTTAGAGGGTACGACTTGAGGTGATTCTTGGAGCATTCAAACGCTAGTGCACGCAGGAGCCAAACGCGCGCACTCGGGCATCAACAGAGGCACGAGAGCGAGCTCCAGCTCGACCATGGCGGGGAGCTTGCTCGGGATTCATGGTGGAATCGGCAGTGGGGAAAACGAGACTTTGTGACCTTAGGGGAAAGGTGAAGAATCTCACCCTGAAGCTATCGGAGAAGACGGCGAGGCCTGGGACGCTGTGTAGCCGGGGAATTTGACGACGGCGACACACGGGTCCGGCGAGGAAGATCTTGAGGCGGGCGTTTCCTTTTCTGGTACTTGGCTCGATTCCTTGCTGCAACTCGACGGAGTCGTGGACGGGGAAGACGATGGACAAGGTCTCCCGGGCTCTAGGCCATGGTGGCCACGGCGGTGCACGGCGGCGCTCTCTGCTAGGGTTCGCGACGCGAAGAACATACGAGGAGGAGGGCCAGGAGCTTGCCGTAGCGAGGGGGAAGTGAGAGAGGGTGATGCAGACATCTCCCTGGTGCAAAGAGAAGGCTCGGGAGGGTGCCAGGCAGGCTAGCAGGTGCTCGCCGGCATCGGCATGCGCTCCAGCGAGCTGCTTGCCGCATCGGGGAAGAAGACAAACGGGGGGCAGCGGGCTGGGCCGGCTTGGTGGGCTCGGGGGGATTAGTTGGGCTAGAAGCCAGGTGAGTTTCCTTTTTCCTTTTTCTTTTCTATTTTTCTTCTGACATTTTGTTTTGCTGTGCTAAATAAATAGCTAGGCATTTTATTAATTGCTGAAACTTTTTATGCGGCTTCACAATATACTAGGCTAGCCACTTGTAAAGTTTGAACATTTTTAAAATTCAATTATTTGAACTTTAAATCAAATAGGGGTTTTTGATTAATTCCAAGGTCCTGTTTGAATATTGGAAAAATCCATGAGCATTGGGTGGGTACCACATCACTTGATATGTGATCACACTCATTTATAAGACTTTTGAAAAATCAAACATGAATTTTTGGAGAAGATTTATTTCTGGCCTTCTCCCATTTGAGTTTGAATTTGATTTCTTTTGAAATTTTAAACATGATGCAAGGTGACTTGCTACTCCTAGCACATACCTAACTTGGGGTTGTGACAACTCGCCCCCACTCAAAACAATCTCGTCCCGAGATTCAAAAGTCTGCGGGAGGAAGGAGGGATACTCGGTACGGAGACGGTCTTCTCTTTCCCACGTGGCTTCTCTCTCAGAGTGGTGTGACCATTGCACTTTCAGAAACTTTATCTTCTGACGACGAGTGACACGCTCTCCGGAATCAAGAGTACAAACGGGGTATTCTCGATAAGAAAGTTCATCTTGGAGATCAAGCGTTTCATGGTCGACTTCGCGGATGGGATCCTTGAAGCAACGCTTGAGTTGTGACACATGGAATACATCATGTACTCGGGAAAGGTGCGGGGGTAGTTCAAGTTGGTAGGCAACTTCTCCATGTTCAGCAAGAATGCGGACAGGTCCAATGTAACGTGGGGCCAACTTGCCTTTGATACCGAAACGTTGGGTTCCCTTCAGAGGAGTAACCCGAAGGTAAGCCTTCTCATCCAGACCGTAGCTCTCTTTCCTATGATGACGATCATATTAGCTTTTCTGACGAGACTGGGCTGCTTTCAATTGATCACGAACAATGCGAACTTGCTCTTCTGCTTCCTTGATCATATCCGGTCCAAAGAATTGTCTTTCACCGTTTTCTGACCAGTTTAGGGGTGTTCTACATCATCGTCCATATAGCAGTTCAAAAGGATCCATGTTCAGACTAGATTGGAAACTATTGTTATAAGCAAATTCGGCAAATGGAAGAGACTTCTCCCAATTCTTTCCGAATGAGATAACACAAGCTCTGAGCATGTCCTCGAGAATTTGGTTAACCTTTCGACTTGACCGCTAGACTGAGGATGGAAAGCTGTACTAAAGGAGAGATGAGTTCCTATAGCATTCTGAAAGCTTCCCCAAAATCTAGAGGTGAAAAGGCTACCACGATCAGAATTGATTTCCAAAGGAACACCACGAAGAGACACAATTCTAGAGACATACAAGTCCGCTAACTAGCTAGCAGTTATAGACTCGTGAACGGGAAGGAAGTGAGCAACTTTGTAAAGCCTATCTATGACAACGAAGATGGCATCGTTTCCTTTCTGGGTTTTTGGAAAGCCGGTGATGAAGTCTATACCGACTTTGTCCCATTTCCACTCTGGAATAGGCAAAGGTTGAAGTGTACCAGCAGGTCTTTGATGCTCCGCCTTAATGCGACGGCAAACATAACATTCGGCAACAAATCGAGCAATGTCTCTCTTCATCCTAGTCCACCAAAATCTTTGGCGTAGATCTCTGTAAATTTTTGTGATACCCGGATGAATCGAGAGGGGTGTGTCATAGGCTTCCTTGAGGATGAGTTGCCTTAGTTCCCTATTCTTAGGTACTACCAAACGATTTCCAAAGAATAACGTTCCTTTACTATCTGTGGAGAAACATCTAGCAACTCTGCTAGCAATGTTCTCCTTGATCCGGAGAACACCTCGTGCACGCCTTTGGGCAACTATGATTTGATCCTCAAGAGTTGGTTTCGCCACCAAGGTAGAAAGATAGCCATGAGGAAAAATCTCAAGATTGAGCTTGCAAAATTCCTCATGAAGAAGTGGTTGATACTGTTGTAACATGAGGTTGTTACAATACGACTTACGACTTAGTGCATCAGCCATGACGTTGGCTTTGCCTGGGGTGTAAGAAATTCCTACGTCGTAAGCTTTTATCAACTCAATCCAGCGTCTTTGCCTGAGATTAAGATCTGGCTGGGTGAAAATGTATTTGAGGCTTTGGTGGTCAGAATAGATCTCGCAGCGATTACCAAGGAGGTAATGTCGCCAAGTTGTTAGGGCATGAACTACGGCAGCGAGTTCAAGATCATGGGTAGGATAGTTCTCTTCATGTGGACGCAACTGGCGTGAAGCATAAGCTACCACATGTCTATCTTGCATAAGTATGCATCCTAACCCTTGTCGTGAGGCGTCACAAAAGATCTCGAAATCCCTTTTGGTGTCTGGAGGCACGAGTACGGGTGCAGAAGTCAATCTTATTTTTAGCTCTTGAAAGCTTTCCTCGCACTTGGGAGTCCATAGGAATTTCTTATCTTTCTTGAGGAGTTCAGTTAGAGGCTTTGCAACTTTGGAGAAGTTCTCAACGAAGAGGCGGCTATAGCTGGCTAGGCCAAGAAAACTCCGAACTTGCTTAACCGATTCAAGTGGAGTCCAGTCAAGGACGGCCTGAACTCTCTCGGGATTCACAGCAATGCCTTTTGCAGAAATCACGTGGCCTAAGTAGGTCACTTCTGGTAGCCAAAATTCACACTTGGAGAATTTAGCATACAGGCGATGCTCTCTAAGTTTCGTCAATACCAGCTTTAGATGTTCGGCATGTTCTTCTTCGTTCTTCGAGTAGATGAGAATGTCGTCGAGATAAACCACAACAAATTTATCTAAGTACTCCATGAAGATCGAATTCATCATGCGCGAGAAAGTGGCGGGGGCATTGGTTAAACCAAAGGACATGACGGTGTACTCGTAAAGACCATAACGAGTAGTAAAAGCCGTTTTTGGAATATCCTCGTTTCGGATTTTGATTTGATAATAACCTAATCTCAAATCCATCTTGGAGAAGACAGAGGACCCAGCAAGTTGATCGTACAGATCATTGATCCTGGGTATTGGGTACTTGTTCTTTATCGTCGCTAGATTTAGCGGGCGATAGTCTACGCACATCCTTTCTGTTCCATCTTTCTTCGTTACGAACAAAACGGGGCAACCCCATGGCTTCAAGTTGGGAGGATGAAGCCTTTTTCCAACAAAGCTTCAAGTTGGGTTTTAAGCTCAGCTAACTCACGTGGGGCCATTTTGTATGGGCGTCTGGAAATTGGTGCGGTTCCTGGCATAAGATCCACTATGAACTCTACACATCTGTCGGGTGGCATTCCCGGCAGCTCTTCAGGAAAGACATCTGGGAAGTCACGAACCACCGTAATATCTTCAAGGTCGGGAAGGGGAAGTACATTCAAAGAATGCACCTGGGTTCTTTTTCTGGGTGAGGTGTAGTTAACTGTCTTGCCTGAAGGGTGGGTGAGTTTCACTGATTTACCTTTGCAATCAAGGTAGGCATTCTACCTTGATAGCCAATCCATGCCGAGGATTACATCGATGTCTGAAGACTTGAGGGCTATGAGTGAAGCAAGGAATACTAAACCCTCAATTGCAATTTGATTACCATGGCTTACTCTATTAGTTTGCCATCTTGACCCTGGAGTTTGAATAATCATCGGGGTGGACAATTCAACAAAGGATAACTCATGACGAAGTGCATAACTTTCCGACATGAATGAATGAGATGCTCCTGGGTCAAAAAGAACGGAAGTAGGAACATAATTGACTCGGAGCGTACCAAGAATGACGTCAGTGGTGTCGTCAGTCTCTTCGGCGGCAATCTGATTCACACGTCCACGAGTGGCGGAAGGAGCGGGTTTGGTGGTGAAGACCTTCGGGGGTGGCTTGCCACGATCATTGTTGTTGCCTTTGGCACGAGGTGGAGCATTCTGATTCTGGAGCTGGTTCTGGGGACACTCGCGGGAGTAGTGGCCTGCCTGACCACACTTGTAGCAGGCTCCAAAGACAGTGCGTGGAGCTGGGTTGTTCGGTGGAGCTGGGTGGAACGAAGCTGGTGGACGAGGCACCACATAGGATGGCCTCGGTGGGTTGTTCGGGCGAAACATACTGTTGGGGATCTAGATCTTGCGCTTCTGAGCGCCTGAACTGGATGAACCATCATCTCTAGGGTGTTTGCGGAAGTCATTGGGGGTGTTCATGTCCTCTGCCTTGATGGCCTTGTTGACAAGGACCTTGAACGTGGCAAAGTTATGTAGGTTGAGCTCATGACGGAGTCCGGAATTGAGTCCACGACGGAACCTCTCTTGCTTCTGAGCGTCGGTGGAGACCTCTTCAGTAGCATAACGAGCAAGTCGGTTGAACTCACGACTAAACTCGTCAACAGTCCTTCTGCCTTGGGAGAGGTTGCAGAACTCCTCACTCTTGCGGTCCATAAGACCCTTTGGAATGTGGTGCTCATGGAATGAAGTGCATAACTCATCCCAAGATGTGGGGGGTCCAACGGGACGCATGTTCAGGAAATTCTCCGACCAAGAGCTAGCTGCACCCTCAAGGTGGTAAGTGGCATAGCTGACCTTGTCACCATCTGCAACATGGCCTTCCTGAATCTTCCTCTCGATGCTGCGAAGCCAGTCATTTGTGTCAAGGGGCTCGGTGGAGTAGCTGAACACCGGGGGATGAAGTCGGATGAAGTCATTCAAGGACACCAACTCGTTGCGCTGCTGAGTGGTGTTGCCTTGTGGGTGGGGGTGGAAGGTTGCCTTGCTCCGGATCATTCCCACGACCATGGGCACGACCAAGCTGGCCACGGGTTCCTTGAGACATCTTGAAGGTGAAAACCAAAGTCAAACAGAGTTGATTGGAAGAGTCTAAACAAGGTATTGAAGGTACTGGAAGAATCACAGAGCAAAGGAAGTAATCATCTTGACAACAGGGGGATAAAAGCATACAAGCCATATATTCACAAGCTGTCATACAAACCATACATCGTTTTAGTACAAGCGCCAAGCTAATACAAACGTGATGAAGATGATACATCCTTCAGAGGCACTCTGACTTCCTATACTTTATTTATCTAAGCCTCTGGAACTTAGAACACCTTGCCTACAATATACTAAAGATACTACTACATCCTCACTAAAGCAAGACCACAGGCGGTCTCACTCATCTCCATCTCCATAGTAGTCCTCGTAAAAGTTACCGGCGTAACCCGGTAGCTGAAGGTGACCATCGGAAAACACGGAGGCCTGTGGACCATGATATCCATTTGGGCAAGGATGGGGTCTAGGTCCAGCGTAGGGTGGAAGCAGAGGACCACGGGGTGGAAAAATGCCTCCAATCTCGGGCCAAGCAACTCGAGAAGGCATCTGTGTCCTGGCTGGGTAGATAGCATCATACTCCACTGATCCAACACTCATAAATGGAGCGAGAAGTGTAAGTGCTCGATACAGACGGGCACGGGTGGCGTGAAGCTCAACACGAAGGGCACGTGCATCACGATCTCTGTCACAAGCGTGCCGAGCATTGATCTGAAGCAAAGTATCCTCCAGGGAGTGATCTATGTACAATCCGGTGTAATACCCCTCTTCTCTTGGAAGTGCAGCAGGGATATAGCGGAAAGGTGATCCTGCAAGCAGTGCATGCTCCTCTCTCAGCAGGTTAATACATGAGTATGTAGCATCCTGCACAGCCATGTTCTTGGTGACCCCAATGACATGTCCAAAGTGGATAGGATGAGTGACTCCAGTGTGGTGCGGGTAGATCCTGACAATGCAGTGGAACTGGGTCTGATTGAAGTCAAGGAACTGCTCCTCAACGGTGTACTCAGGATACCAACGATAGCCAATGAAGGACATCATCTCGATGAGCATGGCTGGATGCCCACGCACATCGAGGCACCTGGTCAGACGAATAATCTGCCGAGGGGGAAGATCCGCCATCTGAAACAGAAAGAAGGAGTGTGCAAATGCATCAGATTATGAAGAAACTTGGAATGACTCGAGCAACATAAGGGCTGTAATTGCAAGAAAAGACAATTTCTTACAACATCGAAAGAGCACTTACATACGATGTAAGAAATCAGGAAGCACAACAACGCTAGTAACCCGAACATAACTTTCCTACAGCTACACGGAAGCAAACAACGAGATGTTCTGGTAAGACATAGATGAGCCTAGTCCTATCTTCCCATAGAACAAGATGAGGGTGACTCAGAACTCATAACGATGAAGGTAAGGAGAAAAAGAAGCCTTACACTGTTCCCTTATATACCCAGAGTAACTATATAACTATAGAAAGCTAGACTCGACTTCGGCCAAGGCTGATAATCCTACAGTCAGTCCTACTCTGATACCAAGTCTGTCGGAGCCTAGGGTTAGAGTATGCAAGTCCCTCTATGAGATAGTCACATGGAGAGCCGAGAACCGTACCCACTTGTCGAAGCAGACAAGGCCAAGCACAGAACGTTCTCGGAAAGCATCGTACGTGAGGGGCATGTCATCCAGGCCAGATGATCAACTGAGATGGGTCCTCATCGTCCGCACACAAGTCAAAAGATATGGGTGACGAACTCCCATATTCACAGACAAGTCGCCTCAACCATACTATCGACTATCTCATAACTCTTACATAGACTTACTCCATCCCGATCACTTAGTCGGGGTCTAGGGCGGGCTCGATCATACCACAAAGTGTGCACGAGACAGAGTCTCGAGCAATCGCATCGCGATGCCCCAAGCTGCGCACATCTAAGGGCCACTTGGTGTATGAAATACCGCCAGCCAGATCACAACTAAGGTCTCGAAAACCCATACAAAGACATGCATGTTATAAACATACACGCAGCACACATGCCTTGTATGAACAGCAGGTATCATTGCAATTCTCTACAAAGTATACATTTTATTGATAACTCTCACAGAGTGCACACAGAGATCACAAGCATGTGATCCAACATTACAACAAACAAGCGGAAGCAAAGTAGGTCTGAGTACAGACAAGTTTAACAAATGGCTTAAGAAGCCTTATTTAAACACAAGCCCTCCACGAGAGAACCAGTCTGCTGACTGGGACTACACTAGCTTGATCTTCAGTCGTCGAGCTCGATGAAGAATCCACCTTCGGGGTCACTGGTTTCATCTAAAACATAGAATAAGAAAAAGTGAGTACAAAGTCGTACTCAGCAAGACTTACGTAGGAACTATACTACTCATGAACATGTATCAAGGCAAAGGGAGGTGGGGTTCAATTGCAGAAGTGCTATCTTTAACTTGGCTAGTCCTTAACTACGAGTACCAGACTTGAGGTAAGAAGCGTACACGAGTCCACTACAACTCTTCAACAGATTACACCACTATTGTGCCTTCCTCGACTTCCCCACGAGAAAGCACGCCATAGCACTCACGCTTATCTTGGCAAGTTTTATAAGTATCCAGTTAAAGTTGTCAAATAACCAAGCTAAGCTTTCCAAGCAGACCTTAACCGTGGAAGCGGCTATTCGAATAGTTTTGTTAACCCTGCAGGGGTGTACTGCTACACACACATGATCATCAGTTACCGCCTTTGATCTCGACACCATTCAAGGGGTGTCAACGAGGATGCTCACCACAACTATTACCTCATAGCCGATCTTGTCCAAGAAAGCCGCCTACCTGCGTTGGCTACCACTATCGTGAACCCGGACGGTTTACCGAAGTGGACACAGATGATGTGTGCGTGGTGCATAAGCCGGTCTCGGTTGAGCCATTCTCTCACTTAGCAGCCAGTCCACAGACCTTCCAGAACTCCGAACTACTGCGACATCTGGACATCGAAAGGGATGAGTTAATAGGTTGAGAGGGGTCAGTGAGCCCAATGTGTGGTTGTACTCTTCATCTTGGATCACCACAAAAGAACTCGGACTTAGGGCGGTGTTCAACGAGACAACCCACTTTGTACTCCTACACAACCTGTCATCGTTCACCTTGTATTAGGGTAGATTCACCAACACATTTCCACCACCATCAACATGAACACTACCATCCCGACTCACATAACAGTATCATCATTGTATCACTCTAAGCATGCAATAAGCAGTAGAAATTGGAGGGGCCACATGATATCAACCAGATCCTACATTTGCTAGGATTGTGGTTTGCCTACTACTATGACAAATGATAGGTCATGCAAAGGAATGGGTTCATCTATGCGGTAGAAACATAGCATGGTAATCATCCTATACAATGCATAAGCGAGACATGAGAGGGAAGTGGGATTTTATCGAGATGATCAATGGGGGTTTGCTTGCCTTGCTGACGAGGTTCAGTTACGGTGACAGTGTCTTCAACGAAGGGGGTGGCCTCCGGTTCCGGCTCCACTTCTATCCGGACAAACAAAGCATGAAGTAGCAATCAATATGAATGCAATGCTCAAGCACATGATCAAATGTTATAACATGGCGTAAGGGGTGCTGATGTGTTGTCAATTCAATTTAAATGGGGTATATTGCAATTGAATTGCAAATTCAAACTCCAATTTGAATTCAATTTAGCCAAGTTACAAATGCTATTGTTTGATCAAAGTAAATCATCTTGAAATGTGCATGATATGCCTCTGATGTTCAAGTGAAATGTGGCATGTTGCTAAGGTTCAAAATGCAAAAGCATTTGAATTTAATTTGATTAAATTCCATTTAAACTAAACAGCAAATGCTACTTGTCCCATTTTAAATTCAACTCAAACATAGTTGAAAGTTGTATTTTTGTATAAATTTTCTCCTGATCATTATTCATATATTATATGGTAAATTTGGAGTTAATATGAATTTTCTATGAATTTCCAAAGTTTAAGCCTTTTTCTGGAATTTCTGGAATTTTTCTGAATTAAATAAATCATTTAACAATCTATGAATTTCCAAAGTTGCGCAAGGGTGACGTCAGGGGGGGCTCTGACCAGTGGGGTCCCCATGTCAGCGGCTGGGTTAATAAAGCTGTTTAGTTCTAAACTAACCAGGGGATTAGGGGGTCCCTGGGCCCACAAGTCAGTGACTAGGATGGTCATTAGGGGGGGTGGTTAAGGTCTAATTAAGCTGGGGGTTAGGGCTAATGGAGGTGCTCGCCGGCGGTAGCACTGTAGACGGCAAGAGTTGCTCAGGATTGCGAACCAGGCCACGGGAGAGGAAGAGGAGGCCACCGGCATGTTGCTGAAGCTCTCCCGCGTCGAATGGTGCAAGCTGGGGCTCGAGGGAAGGATTGGAGCGACGGCGGCGTCTGCTCCGGCGGAAACAGAACAACGGCAAGGTCAGGGATGTAGCTAGAGGGCACGACTTGAGTAGATTCTTGGCGCATTCGAACGCTAGTGCACGCAGGAGCCAAACGCGCGCACTCGGGCATCAACAGAGGCACGAGAGCGAGCTCCAGCTCGACCATGGCGGTGAGCTTGCATGGGATTCATGGCGGTATTGGCTGTGGGGAAAACGAGACGCTGTGACCTTAGGGGAAAGGTGAAGAAGCTCACCCGTAAGCTATCGGAGAAGACGGCGAGGCCTGGGACGCTGTGTAGCCGGGGAATTTGACGACGGCGACGCACGGGTCCGGGTCTTGAGGCGGGCGTCTCCTTTTCTGGGACTTGGCTCGATTCCTTGCTGCAGCTCGACGGAGTCGTGGACGGGGAAGACGATGGAAAAGGTCTCCCGGGCTCTAGGCCATGGTGGCCACGGCGGTGCACGGCGGCGCTCTCTTCTAGGGTTCGCGACGCGAAGAACACACGAGGAGGAGGGCTAGGAGCTTGCCGAAGCGAGGGCAAAGTGAGAAAGGGCGATGCAGACGTCTCCCTGGCGCAAAGAGAAGGCTCGGGAGGGTGCCAGGCAGGCTAGCAGGTGCTTGCCGGCGTCGGCATGCGCTCCAGCGAGTTGCTTGCCACGCCGGGGAAGAAGACAAACGGGGGGCAGCAGGCTGGGCCGGCTTGGTGGGCTCGGGGGGATTAGTTGGGCTAGAAGCCAGGTAAGTTTCCTTTTTCCTTTTTCTTTTCTGTTTTTCTTCTGATATTTAGTTTTGCTGTGCTAAATAAATAGCTAGGAATTTTATTAATTGCTGAAACTTTTTATGTGGCTTCACAATATACTATGCTAGCCACTTGTAAAGTTTGAACATTTATAAAATTCAAATTATTTGAACTTTAAATCAAAGAGGGGTTTTTGATTAATTCCAAGGTCCTGTTTGAATATTTGAAAAACCCATGAGCATGTGGTGGGTCCCACATCACTTGATCTGTGATCACACTCATTTATAAGACTTTTCAAAAATCAAACATGAATTTTTGGAGAAGATTTATTTCTGGCCTTTTGAATTAATTCATCTGGGTGGTGTTCCTTCTCCCATTTGAGTTTGAATTTGATTCCAATTGATTTCTTTTGAAATTTGAAACATGATGCAAGGTGACTTGATACTCCTAGAACATACTTAACTTGGGGTTGTGACGCATCTATTCTTATCAACAACTTAAAGCAAGTTGATCAATCGAGGAGCATGCACATATGCATAAAAATGCATATGCAGTGACCTTTATACACAAAGAGCACCAAGAGTATTTGACACTACCATCTACTACACAAAGACTACATCCAAATTACATGTAGGGCACACATTCATCAAACGACTTCCATATATAACATAAATTGTTCAATTGTTCTGACTCGGCTCGGGGAATGGGCGGCATCCTTCTTTCGTCATGAAAGGTCTTGTGTCACGCAAGGCCTTTAGGCGGACTTCTATCACCCCATTGGATGGTGCAATGTTCGAGTGGAAGATCGACCCCCTCATTTGTACTTCATGACGGATGATAGTCGCCATCTGCGCTTGGATGTGAAAGAACTCCTCCTTCAGATTTGCATCGGAGATTTCCGCCTTCCTTTCGGCCCACGCTCTGAGATGACTTGGCAGCGTAAGGTTGCGTTGTTCCTATACAATCGCCCTCATGTGATGAAGGGTGTAGTACGCATCCCTCACACTGCCAGCCCGCTGCTTGACGCACGGGAACTGCGTTACGTGGCTGAACACGTTCACGTCAGGCTGATTCTTCCTGAACTTGTGCTTCACCATCTTGCCTGTGGCTTTTATGTAGCCGGCAAGAGCATCGTCCAAAACTCTCATGATATACTTGTAATCTTTCTTGTTCACACTCCCCGAGTCTAATTACACGGCATGCGAGTGTTGCGGTGAAAAGCAGATGAGCACGCAATCTTGATCCTCACTGCATAATTAAAACAATCCAAAAGGAATGTTGGAAGAGGACAATGGAAAGCTAAGAAAGCATATATGCTACGGCGGCGAGCGAATGACTTACTTGCGAGAGTAGGTCATAAGAAATGAATCCTTGTCGGCGTTCTGTAGCATGAAGTCTGTGAAGTACCCCGCCACGATAGCCGCGTCCCCGTCGTCCATCAAGATGCTTTCACACATGTAGGAGGGGTCCAATATCGCGACGCTCGGGGTCTTATCTCTCCTGATACTCATAGAAAGGTTGAGCGAGAACAGACGTATAAGGCTATGGTCCAGCCGCTTGAGATGGTACAAATTGAATATCTCCGAAAACCACAGGATTATCATATCCGTGGGGATAGTGTTGATGAAGCCCATGTTGAGTGGCACCTTGGCCATGAAAACCGGGTACGAGGGATTCTCTTCTGGAAGAATAATCTTCTCTAATGCCATAATACTATGATGCACACTCTACATATCCGAAGTTGCAAGGTTGAGCATGTCCTTAGGTAGCATCGCCCTACCATCCACATGGATTTCAAACGAGAGATCCTTGGGTCTTGGTGGCCCGTCCTGAGCCCGGAGAGGCATCCAAGGTTGGCTACTCGAAGTGATGCTCTTCTTTCTTTTCTGTCCCTTCTTATTTTCTGATTTTGAGCAGTCACCGGCCTTTATCTGCTCAGTGGTCGCCTTATGGAGTGTGGACGGGATGATAATAGATCACTTTGTGGCATCTGCTTGAGGCTCGGTGAAGGCGCAAGCTGCTGGAGACATGTCCTGAGAAGCAGCGAAGAGACGCGTGGAGCAAGCAGGCTTCGCCGCAGGATCAGCTGGACCGCGAGCTTCCTCATCATGCTAATAGGCTCCTTCAGCAGGAGGCATGAATAAGTCATCAGCATCATACAAAGTATTGATGAACTGGTCGGCGTTGATATCATCATCAAGATCATCGTCTTCTAGTTGTGCGCCGATGGGATCATGTGGCGCCGACATGGTGACTAGCGGTGTTGTCCTAGGTGTGGTTCCGATTTCCACAATCATTAAACGCATTTGGCTCTTCGGCCATAGGCATATTTGGCCGAAACAGTCACTGAGGACTGCTGGCTCGTCCTCATCGTAGCCCGAAATCACGAGAGAGATTTGAACCCTATGCATCTCCGAACCAAATCCCAGCAGCGGTACCCACACTACCAGAAGCTACTACTGGCCATCGTCATGACCTCGAGAAAGGTGTCCCACTACTTCGACGAGAACCCTATCACAATCGTGAGCAGCGCACCACTCGCTGATATACTCAACAACCCTGGAGCGACTGGACGAGTCGCCGAGTGGAACATTGAGCTCAGGCCACGGGACCTGTAGTTCAATCACCCAACAGCCATCAAAGCCCAAGTACTCCCAGATTTCCTGGTCGAGTGGACGGAGGTTCAGACACCAGGCCCCCCAGACCTATCAAGTTCATGGTCAATGTTCTTCGATGGGTCCAAGAGACAACAAGGAGCTGGGGAAGGAGTTGTGCCCATCTCCCCTAAAGGAACCAAGCTGAAATATGTCCTCCAGATCAACTTCAGTCACGCCTCCAACAACGAAGCAGGATAGGAGGCACTCCTCCATGGCATGCGCATGGCCAAAACATGCGGAGCCACTCGCCTCATAATTTACGGGGACTCCAATCTCGTCGTCCAGCAGACGATGAGAAACTGCAACGCAATAGCCGACAACATGGCGGCCTACCAGGAGCTCTACAACGCACTCGAAGGAAATTTCGACGGATGCAAGCTCCACTACATCACCAGGGACAACAACACAGAAGCTGACCAACTCGCGAACATTGGTTCGACCCGAGGACCAATACCACCCGGCGTTTTTCTCGAAACCATCAGGCGAAGATCCATCAAAGGTACAGGCAGCAGCACCTGAAGCAGTCGTGGACGGCGAGGACACAATAGACCTGGCGCAGGTGGCAGAAGCAACCCCATCAGAAGGCACAAGCACCAGCACACCCGACAGAGCTCGAAGGACCTGTCTAGGCAAAACCGTTCCTCCGATTTCTAATCGAAGGTACGCTACCGCAAGACATGGCCGAAGCACGACGCATCAGCCGACTATCCAAGGCATTCACGGTGATCAACAAACAAGTATACAAGCGCAGCATCACCCAGATACTCCAAAGGTGCATCGACGAAGAAGACGGCAAAGCCTTACTTCTCGAAATCGACGAAGGCACCTGCGGACATCATGCGAGTAGCAGAGTACTCGTGTCCAAAGCATTCCGAGCTGGGTTCTATTGGCCCACAGCCATGAAAAACACAGAGGAAATTGTGCGACGCTGTGTCGCCTGCCAGAAATTCGCCAACAGGCCACACGCTCCCGCCTCAGAACTCAAGACCATACCATTATCCTGGCCTTTCGCCACCTGGGGACTCGACATGATGGAACAACTCAAGAAATCATCAAAGGGCAGAAGGACACACCTACTCGTCGCAGTCGACAAGTTCACTAAATGGATCGAAGCAGTGCCCATCACCAGCTCCACAGCCCTCATGGCTTTCAACTTCATCAAATCGATCATCTTCAGGTTCAGAGTGCCACACAACATCATCACGGACAATGGCACGAACTTCACAGCCGCAGAATTCCAGAACTTCTTTGAAGAACTGGGCATCAAAATCAATTATGCGTCAGTCGTGCACCCGTAGTCCAACGGCCAGGTAGAAAAAGCAAACAGCCTTGTGTGCGCGGGAATCAAGAAACGGCTCCTCACACCACTCGAGCAAACCGTCGGGAACTAGGTAGAAGAACTCCCCGTGGTCCTATGGAGCCTACGAACCACACCAAATACTGCGACCCAATACACACCCTTCTTCATGGTGTACGGGGCAGAGGCAGTCCTACCACACGACCTCAAGTTCGGAGCACCTCGGGTCACCGGGTACGAAGAAGAAGAAGTAGAAGAAGCACTTCAAGACGACAAAGATACGACAGACAAAGCAAGAGATACAGCCCTGACAAAATCAGAGGGATACCAGGACAAGCTACGCACATACCAAAGCAGTCGCTTGCGCACTAGAACCTTCAACAAAGGTGACCTAGTCCTTCGGCTGATACAAGAGTAGGTCCATAAACTTGCCCCCCAATGGGAAGGACCATTCATAGTTTCAGAAGTCATCAGAGGTGGCGCCTACAGGTTGAAGAAACCGAAGACAGACGAGGATGTGGGCAACCCATGGAACGTAGCAAACTTGCGACTGTTCTATCCATAGTCCCCATCGGTCAAGAAATGACTGACAACTCATGTACCTGCTCGACCGCAATAAAGAAAATATTGCCCAAATACTGCCATCTCAAAGCACTCGGGGGCTTAAGAATAAAATCCCCCCGAGAGACGCTATCGCCCAAGCGATCTTAACCAAAAAGTACTCGGGGGCTTAAGAATAAAATCCCCCCGAGAGACGCTATCGCCTGCGCGATCTTAACCAAAAAGCACTCGGGGGCTTAAGAATAAAATCCCCCCGAGAGACGCTATCGCCCAAGCGATCTTAACCAAAAAGCACTCGGGGGCTTAAGAATAAAATCCCCCCGAGAGACGCTATCGCCTGAGCGATCTTAACCAAAAAGCACTCGGGGGCTTAAGAATAAAATCCCCCCGAGAGACGCGATCGCCCAAGCGATCTTAACCAAAAAGCACTCGGGGGCTTAAGAATAAAATCCCTCCGAGAGACGCTATCGCCACTCAAGCGATCTTAAACTCAAACACTCGGGGGCTCGAGCAGAAAAACTCCCTCGAAAAGACTCTATCGTCGCTGATGCGACCTCCACATCCAAGTACTCGGGGGCTCGAGCACCATCTCCCCCCGAAGACCGCTCGCGCAGCCTGAAGCTTAACAAAAAAAAATACCCGGCCAGCCTCACCTGCCGAGTGCAGGGCTCGAAAGACATGGCCCCAATCAGATGGAGCACCAAGCACTCTGAAGAAACTTTGAGGAAGCACAGGACACAGACTCATTTAGTCTTCACCCGATCGCCAACGATCACCTAAAGACTCGGGGGCTACTCCCATCGGGAGCGCTGCCGCGCAACCGATAAAAGACAAAAACTAATGACAAGGGAAACAAATTTTAGCCTACGCTCGACCCTCCGATTCAAGCGTAGCCTCGGGGGCTACTCCCATCGGGAGCGCTGTCGCGCACCCAATAGAACCCAAAGTGCAAAGCTTGGATGGAATCGAAGACAGCTCCTAATCGTCAAGGAATTGAACACAGTTTTCGGTTGCATAAAGGCCCAAATATAAATTCCATTGCAAAGGATCAAGTACAGTTTACATCATAAAGGATCATTTTCTGTACAAAAAGGACTCAACTACATTTGGATAGAAGGCAGCTCCTGTTACAAGAGGGAATCACCCACGGAATTAAGACTTCTACATGTGTGCTCATGAGGGGCAATCGACCCTAGTAAAAGAGCATCACCACAGACAAAGGAAAAGCAAGACAGCTGAGGATGTCAATGACATAACAAAAGATTGAAGCTCGACTTATTTGTCGATGCTCCACCAGCTTCTTCTCGAGCTGCAGCTGCACGCCTTCTTCTCCGGACGTGCAACATCTTCCCCGAGTTGCCAGCGAAGATGAGGCCGCCTCCAGTTCTACAAGGTCGCTTGGCGCGCTCGTTTAACCGATGGCTTGACATCGAGCTCCTCTTCAGAGCCAGAGGAGGAAGCAGTTGAAGACGGTTCACCACCACCACCCGAGGAGTCGCTAGAAGACGGAGCCGTAGAAGATGCAGGAGTAGGACTCCTCGACCTTGTGGAGCTGTCGCTGCTCGACTCCTGCCAGTTCGGATCCATGCTATTTCCGCTCGGATCAAACGCGCGAACAGTGACAGTGCTTTCGCCGTCAAAACGACAGCTGAGCATATCACCATCTTGCAGATTCAACCACCGAGCAACAAACTCCAACCTGAGCCAAGAAAAATCAAGCTGGAGCTATCAACCTCCAAGTCAACATAATAAGGAGATCGACAGCTCCCTTGAAGATGCAGAAGCAAGCCATCCAAGCCACGTTCAGAGACAATGGTGGAAAAAGAAAAAGGAAGAAGGACGCGACTGGCGCTCCGGCCACGAACATGCAAAAGAAAATCATAGCGCCAAAAACCCTCCTCCAAGGGAGGGGAAGAAGGCACTGGTGCCTCACCATGGCGACCACCACGGCATAAGCGTGGTGCACGACCACCACGGCCACGACAAGCACCCCGCCTAGGAACCATGAGAAGAAGAAGAGAAGAAGGAAGAAGCTAAGGAACAAGCTGGATGGAGGTGAAACGCAATTGAAAAGAATGCCTTATTTATAGAACATAAAACCTCCTAGCACGGAGAATCCGAGACGACAGAAGCAATTAATTCCAAGACCAAACGTCCCAGACGTCTCAAATTCCAAGACCAAGATGCTTTCCCACGGGACGCACTGTGCATGAGACGCGTCAATTCACGCGCGTTCCCAATGCGCGTATCGGAAACCCAACCAGCGCCTGTCGCACGCCACAGTGGTCATCATTATGACCGGTCACGAAGACGTGACGGGTCACTGGCGAGGCATCCCTGACAACCATCAAGCAGAGGCGTCGTCATCCTGACAAGCGGCAAAGAAAACCAACGGACATCAAAGCTCTGAGATTCTATCAGATCTTTTTCCCGAAGAAGAAAAACATCTAACTCCCATCGGGAGAGTACATCATAACGAGTCTCAGGTGCTACCTCACCTGAAGGTCAGCAGTGTGCTCGAGTGACCACTCGCACTCATGAGAGTCTCGGGTGCTCCCTCAACCCGACACAAGACAAACATGCATGCGCCAAGATCATACGGCGCTACGAGTGTCAGGTGCTCCCTCACCTCAAGAGCCGAAATGGCATTAGAGTGATTACTCGCAAAAAACCCCCCGTCTGAGCACTCGAAACAAGCTCCTCGGGTGAATGAGTGAACAGCTCGCTTGATGTTTTGTTCCAAGAGGGTGCAATGCTATAAGGCTCCGCGCCTCAAAAACAAACATTCCTGGAACACGACACACTGTGCCCAGATGCCACGCAAGATTAGCGTCTAGGTAAACCCCGTTGCGAAGATCGGCCGGGCTGGGACTTGCCAAAGAGCGATTTCACTCCCAACCTTTTCCATGCGCTGCGCATGATAGAAAAAGCCGGGCAGACGCGCCTTAGGCTATACACATTACTGGCGGCAAATGAACACCGTAAGACCTGAAGCGGCCAGACTTTTTCTCGACACCAGTGTTCCAAGCTCAAGTCGAGGAACGTGGTTTTGATTGGGCTACTGTGGTATTTGCCCTAGTGCAATTCATGTAAGGCCCGATATGCGGTATTGTTCCAGATCTAGATGTTTCCATCCAGATCCGGGGACGAAGCACATAATGGTTCCACCGCGACATATGACGAAGTCATATGCCCCGGATTTCTAACATGATATCACAACATTACAGATACAGGATACAACATCTCATACAATCGGCATACAACTGCCTTAAATACAATACAACAGCGGAAGATACATGTCTGAGTACAGACTACAATCAAATGCCTAGTGGCAAAGAGAAAACATCGATCCCATAACCACACGGTTCCAGGCCCTCCGCGGGGATCCGCCTAACTAGTCGTCGTTGAGTCTCCACGTGAAACGTCGATCACCGTACCTGTTGTCGATCAAGAACCCTGAAAAGAGTTTGGTGGTAGTAACATGAGCACAGAGGTACTCAGCATCCAACTGTAGTGGTCATCTGACCCAGCAAGGACTTCATCACTCGTCATTCTAGGAGAAATAGTAGTTTACGGTAAGGAAGGGGTAAGTGGTGAGGTTTCTGCCGCACTAGCATTTATGAAGTGGCTAACGATACAGAGAGTAAGATAAGAAGCCAAGCATTCGATGAGGAATCGCCTCCAACAAGTCTACTATCCACCTACTACGCAAACATAACACCTATCCTATCCTTATCCTCCTCTTCGCATCCCGACAAAGAAGAAGCAGTCAAGGTACACACACGTTGATCAAGTTATATTAAGATTATCTCAGTTGTTGTTGTCTATGAACAAGGAGTAGGTCTCAAGTCGTCCATAACCGTGGACACGGCTTCTCGAAAAGATTTAACCCTGCAGGGGTGTACCAACTGCCCATTACAAGGCTCCGCATGCACGCCCATCTCTCTCAGTTGCTACCCATGGTAGGCAACCATTTTATGATTTAGTCCCAAGAGATCCGGAATGACACGTCCCTCTAACTAACAACGAACAAATCCGGGTGGCCCCCGGGGAGTCGACACCCAATCCAAAGGCCAGCCCCGCTATCGGATCGGACTCTTCCGGCTGGACGAGGTCGGGTTAGCTACCCAAACAGATCTGGGCAGCCCCCTAGCTTCCAGGTGTGGACCAACAAAGAAACCATGTCTCCGCTGGCCCGAGTTGTTTGAAAATCTGCTGGGAGCTCACCAGTCACACACACGGTTTTCAAATGGTAAAACCAACTTGGGCCACCTCTAGAAATGTTTGAAGCTAGGTATGTAAGAAAAGGGGACCCCATAGCATCCCACACGCGGTTAGGTACGCTCAGTCTTAAAACCAATACCCGGAACTCGGATATTAGGTGACTCGAATGGAACAAAGCGTCGGGGCGGGATAGCCTAGACCTTCCATCCTTCGTCGAATATAGTCAACATTATAATAATCATATCATCAACAACAATATAATAATGTGATATCCCATACCAAGGAGTAACAGGATAACATTGTAGCATCCTAAGCATGGATACTAAGCAGGGGCTGAGCAACGAGCAATAGTAACATAGTAGTACATGGTTTGCTGGGAGGGGACATGGCCGTATCGGTTTGAAAGAGGCTGTAAACATGTGGTAGGATCAAACATCGAACCTAACCTAGACTAGCATGCAAACCGATGGTTGAAAAAGAATGGATCATAAGTAATGTATAGTCCTTTCCTGTTGATAAGTCGGGTTCCGAAGGTGTAGTTGATCGCAAGCTCGCATCGTCTCCGAGAAGTACCCGCGGAAGCACACAAGAAGGAAACACTGGATATCAATCAAAGAGCAAGCATATATTACTACGAGGCAAACACGAGCAAGCATCAACAAGAAGGCAACACGAGACAACGCACCTACCGTCGAGAGCGGTTACTAACAAGTTAAGTGGAGTACTCGTCAGACACGACGACACCGCACGTTTACAGTGGTTCAAGTTGTTTAGCTACAGGTGATCAATAAAGTTGTTAACATGTCAACTCAAGCAAGCACGTCATAGAACACAAACATGACAAGAGGTGAAGCACAAAGTAAACTATCTATGCTAGTCAATTTAAGTGAGGCACAACCTAAACATGGCATAACACTAAGTGTCGCACGACAATTAAAGGATTTGGTACTGTTCTGTGCTAAACCATATTTTAGGTTGGTTAACAACAGAAAACAATAGCATAAACACAAAGTACACGAAAAACTAATCAAGTTACATATAAAGAACACTTCAAACGGAGTTACGGTTAAAAAGATACAAGCAAAACAAGTTACGGGCACAATCTGCCAACATCACGAAGCACACTTTAGAGCAATGCATAAACAACATAATGAATGAAAACATGCTCACAAATGATATGGAACTAAAGTATACATGATAGGGAAGGCATGGAAAAAGTAATCATGCAAAAAGGCATCATAGATCAAAAGATATTAAGCATGCAACATGGCATCGGGACATTACATACTTAGAGAAAAACAGAGGTGGCTGTCAAAAACAGCAGCGTAGCAACTTTGGAGCTCAATAACTATATGACCAGAAAGAATATCATGACAATGCAATACATATAATAGAAGTAGACATGATGCTTAATAATATGCAATTGGAATCACTCAATTCCGATAAACGGTTGTGACGCAACCATCACCCGAAGTTGCAACAAATTAACAGTTTCAGCAACAGCAACACATTAACATCAGGATTAACACTTTGGAGCAAGATTTAATATAGCTAAAGCACCCAAACATGAAAAGTTAAAGCATGGAAATGAAGTACACATGATGCTTAGCACATAGGAAAAAGAATCAATGCAATAGGCCTCATGGATGAGTCACAATCATCATGCAAACTTGCAATAAAATAATAACAGCAGCACTTAACAGGAAATAATAGCAATTAACGGCCTGATGCCCACTTCAACAGAGATTAACAACATCAATATGGCCTCAAATCAAAATGATCACAAAAGATGGATTGAAGTACAGACAATTCTAAGCAATTTTCATTTTGGGCGCACGTTCATCGGAGCTACAGTTTGATCTCTATTATCGTTGCAAAATGGAACCAGCAGCAGAATTCCTGGAACTTAGCAAAAAAAACAGTAGCAGAACTAATAATAACAAAAAGGAAAGAAAATGGGGGGCCTCACCCCTAGCTGGGCGCCAGGCGGCTGAGGAGGGGTGGCCTGGCGCTGGGCTGGCTGGGCCTTGGAGGCCTGGCAGGCCGGCCTGTTGGCGGCTAGCCAGCTGGGCCGAGGTGGGCGCCGGCCCACGTGGCCACGATGGAGGGGAGGCAGCCGGCTCGGGCTCTCCTCGTCCCCGACGTGGGCAGCAGGCGGCGGCGGTTGGCTCGGCTCGCCGGCCGGCTTGCCGCGGTGAGGACCAGGGAGGGGCGCGGCGGCCTGGAGGCTACCGGATCCGACTGGATCCGGCTGGCGGCGGACACCAACCTCGGGCAGCGCGGGCTCCATGGCGGCTCGAGGTGGAGGGATAGTTCTATGAGGAAGAGAGGGAGGAGGGTCAGAGAGAGAGGAGAGGGAATAGAGGGAGCGAGAGAGGAGGAGGTGTGGCGGCGGGGTGGCTCGCCGTTGCCGGCGGCGGCTCCACGGTGCGCTTGCATGAGGTTGGTGGAGGAGAGAGGATAGGGGGTGACGTGGCGCTCCCTGGGCCGTCGGATCGCGAGATCTGACGGTCCAGAGCGCTTGGGGTGCCAAATTCCAGATCTTGGACTAGGGCTGCGAAAATTGGGGCAAAACTTGGGGTGTGGCTGCAAATTTGTGGCTAGGGAAACCCTAGAAAGGGGTGGGAGTGTGGTGGTCTTTATATAGCCCAGGTGGCTGGCAGTTTGCAAAAACATCCCCGGTTTTGCTCTCTCGCGCGCGGTGTTTACGTTTCTGACCGCCGGGGGTCCGCAGGTCCTCCGATTCGGGTAAAACTTCGAACTGCGCGATCAGAGCATCGAGCCGGCGGCATTCACCTCGCGCTGGAACCATTTCGAGAACACTTTCCGGCGCGCTATAGAAATATCCCGTTTAATTATTAAACGGGGTTTTTGTCCGTTGGCTGCAGCTGGTCTTGTGCGGTTTTCGTGACGGTGATCGAGCGAAACCCGGTGTCGCAAAGGTCGAGTGTCAGGGTGGCAAGGGTCGGTCTCCGTCCGGTACGATATCAGAGGGGGAAAAATAATCGCCGATCGATAAATCGGGGATGAAAACACCGCAAACAAATCATACAATCAAACAATTCACACCGAAAACAAAAAAATTTAATTTTTGTGAAATATGGGCTGTTACAATTCACCAAGGCTCGAATAGTCGACTCCTTGGGCCCTTTCAGCTTAGCATCCCTCGAAACAGGTTTTATCATGGCCACCAGACTGCCAGCGACCCGCGGATGTGCCGCGCATACCAATAACTGACAAATGAATGTACTCGAGTCCCTGCGTGACTCTTCGAGTCCCCCAGGCACTCGTGGGATACTGACGAGGGGGTGAGCCCACGACTCCTACGGATGAGCCTACCTTGTGTCCATGAAGACAGAAGGCCCATGAAGATACAACCTCGGCCCGCTAATTGGCACCGACGTAGGAGTCTACGACTCACAAGGAAGGAGAGAAGACTTGCCGTACGAAGCAAGCTAGGTTTAGGAAAGCTTACCTGTAAACGTAGATGAACTCCCCGAGACCTAGACCAGTATATAAGGGCTAGGAAGGGCGACACCAGAGGAGGAATATCATCTGTAACCCTAGCCTTGAGCGCTCCAGCCTTGGCGTCCCCTGTAATCGCATCTCCCCCATCAATAATATCGAGCAGGAGCGTGCCTCCCTATTTGCCGACGAGCTATCGTCCAACCTGTGCCTCTCATGACTAACCCAAGGTCCCTGACCATGGGAATTACCGGGGTTGATCCCCATCAACGTCCGGCGCCGCCGCCGCGGTGTTGGCGGCTGGAGTCACCAATACGCTGGGAGTCGGTGCGGGAGCCACCACTACGGCGGGAGTCGGGACTGCATGCGCTGCGGTGCCCGAGTTGCTGCCGACCATACTGGGGACTGGTATGGGCCCTTGTCCACCACGCGCTTTCCAATTCGCGAGCAACCGCATCATAACTGGAAGGAGAGCGTTCATCGTCTTCGCCACTTCGTCCTGGACAAGCTGCGGAAGCATGTTCACCTTCTCCTCCAGTCCACGAACATAAGCGGCGTATTCTTTGGTCCTTCTCGCCTTGCGCCCCCTCGAACCGCACTGCTCCGCCGGTTTTCCATAATATTCAGACTAATTTACGACCGCACCAAAGCAGACCACACGGCTGGCTGACGATGGCTTTGCCGTCACGTCGAATTGCAAATTCTGTATACTTGCAAATGGATAAAAAATGATCTTGACTAAAACAGCGGACAAACACAATGAGATAAACATGATGAGATCATGTAACAATGGAACATCAAAGTATAAAACTATCGAAGAACAGATTCTACACTTGCTAGTTTCATCATTATGTTCATAAGAACAAATGCTTACCTACTGGTTTTTCTCCTCTCTCTTTTTTATTTTTTACTAAAGCATATTCCAACTTTCAAGCTTTGATGCATATCTGGCATATAACAGGACTTTCAAATTTTTAGTGCATATCTTAATCATTAACCATATTTAGTTCTTTGCAAATTTTTAGAGTGCTAGTGGAGAGAGAAAATCAGTAGCACATACTATCTCCTAAATAGCATCATCAAGATCAAACCAATTGCACTAAAAAATTCTCTATCTCTCTCTGTTCTCTAGGGTTCGCACTAAAAGAAATTGCAATTTAGCATCTCTAACTCCTAAATTGCACTAGCACACTAGGCATCAAATTCCCCAAAGGGATTGCACACAGAGCAATTCTCAAATCCCCTCTGCTCTCTAGGGTTTGAACAAAGGGATTTGAGCAGAGGGGCGAGTGGGGGTTGGGGCGGCAATGGAGGGGAGGGGGGACCAGAGGAGGGGGGTATGGATGTACCTGGCAGGGGACGCTGGACGGCAGGGGCGGGGCCGACGTCGAAAACTCGAACGGCATGGGCGGGGCCGGCGTCGAGGTAGAGGCGGCGCCGTGGAGGGGTGTCACCTAGGTCGTCGTGGAGAGGCGGCGCGGTTGGAACGGCTTCGGTGGTCGACAACGAGAAGGACGGGGGCCTCCTACGGTGGCGTGGGCGGCTCCGGTGGTCTACGGCGAGGAGACAGGGGAGCTCCGACGACGGTGGCGGCTAGAGGGCTCAGGTAGTGGTGGGGGAATGGTTGTTGTGCACGGGCAAGGGGAGGGGCCCGATGAAGGTTAAGGCTTAGGGGTGGCGCATTTTTCTAGAATGCGCCACAAACAGGTTTCTTATGCGTGGCGCATCTCGGCAAAATGCGCCACGCATAAGGAACCTGTTCGTGGCGCATTCTGGAAAAATGCGCCACCCCTAAGTCTTTTTTAATTTTTAATTAAAGTTTAAACAATTATTTATTTTTTAATTAAAGTGAAACCATTTAAAAATAATAGCTATGGAGTACATTTTTCTATAACAGTGATCAAACTTTATTAAGATTGACTTTGACACAATCTTATATGCGGAGTAAAAAGAAACGGAGGAAGTACTTGATCTAACCGACCTTGAGAATGGTGCTTCGATTGTGTATCGTCGATGTTCATACACTTCAAACTATGATCCAAACATAAGAATGTGATCGTATCGATCCACGTACCATGCCTTCACCGTGTTGTCGCCGAACCAAGATCCACAAACACAAAGTGTAGCGGCATTTGGAAACATAAGATTGTGATCATCAATTACAAAGTGCATATTAAATCCATGCATACACAAAGTGATCATGAATTACAAAATATTTTTCTTAAATTTGGAGCTAGCTATCTAGTTATCGTTTCCTCACGATCTTCTTCTTGCCCTTCTTTGTCGTGGTTGAATAATTTAGGCCCTGGACGCCTTCACTTTTCCTCTTGAATGGGAGGAGACCTTTCTTCGGTAGAGTTGTGGTGTATGTATCCTGAGCGGCATAGTCATCCTCCATCTTCGGGTCGCCGTAGTTGTCAAAGTCTTGCTCGTTGGCGACTCCATCCATTCCGATGATGTTTCTTTTGCCTCTCCTCACTACAACGCGGCTCGGCTTTGATGGGTCGGTAATGAAGAAGCATTGGCCACTTGGCTAGCCAGTACCCATGGCTCATTTTTCGTGGTGACGTTTGCGCCCGCAGATTTGGATTTGGCTTCGGTTATAACCATGGTGGTGAAGTACCGGTCTTCTTTTACGACGCTCTTGGCCCATCTCACACGGAACATCGACACCTTCTCTCCACAGTAGTCGAGCTCCCATATGTCCTCGATCCTTCCATAGAATCTTTCCTTGACGTCATCGGTGTAGAATATCCCCGTTACCCCTGAGTTCTGGTAATCGCATTTATTGTCCTTTTCCTCCGTGTAGAATGGGTAGCCGTTGATATCATAGGCTTGATAGGTCATCTTTTCGTCCTCGGAAGCGTTCCTTCGCGGGGGATTAGAACGAAGCTCGTCCCTGAACCAAGTCATGAAACCGGAGTTGTGCTCTTTGATTAGCCGTGGATCTCGGTCCGTTATCTGCAGGCCCTGGTCACTGTATTTCTTCCTGATTAAATCCTTGTGCTTTACTATCCAAGGATCGACCAGCTGGATGTCTTGTAGCGCGACTAGGCTTGCTCTTTCAAAGTCGATGTCTCGACCGTCAAAGTTGACATGCATTGCGCGGCTTCCCTCGTGGTGACCACACCCATCGGTCCTGCCAAAGTGCTTGTTGACGGCCAGACCAACAGGGTTCTCGGTGTTGAGATAATTCGTGCAAAAAGAGATGCACTCTTCGGTTAGAAAGCCCTTCGCTATGCTTGCATCTGGACGGGACCTGTTACGAACGTATTTTTTGATGTGTCCATTCATCCTTTCGAATGGCATCATGTTGCGCAGAAATGCAGGCCCGAGTTGGACGATATCCTCCACGACGTGGATCAGCAGATGCACCATAATGTCAAAAAACGAGAGCGGGAAATAGATCTCAAGCTCGCATAGTATGAGCATAATCTATTCATGTAGCCTTTTGAGTTGTGTAGCGCAAATCGACTTCCGAGAGATGATGTCAAAAAAGTTGCAAAGGCCAAACAACGTTTTACGGACGTGCTCGTACATTATCCCTCGCATCGAAACCGGGAAAATCTGCGTCATCAGCACGGCACATTCGTGAGATTTCATCCCGCTGAAACGCTGCTTCGCCTCGTCTAGGTATCTGCTTATATTCCCCGCGTAGCCGTTCGTAAATTTTACTCCTATGAGGCAGTGGATAAACCGCTTGATCTCCTCCTCACACAGAGTGAAGCATGACGGGGGGCGGTGATCAATACCGGTCTTCTTCTTGGTCGTCCTTTTTCGTTTGCGAGAGTTTTGCGTTTCCGTATCCTCTTCCTCCTCCGGCTCATCATCGTCGTCACTAGGGGGGTGAAGTTCCCTCCTGATGCCCATAAATTTCAAGTCATTCCTTGATTTTGGCGCTCCTTCGAGCTGGGGGTGGTCGGAGCTCTTTGCTTCCATCGAACAGATGTCCCCGTTTTCTCCACGCGTGTTTCTTGGGAAGCCACCTCCGAGACCCCTGGAACACGGTTTTTGAAGATTCGGGATCTTTTGGTAGCTGGCGGTATGTTGTATTATCCCTGCAGCTAACGCATGCACAGAATACTTGGACCACCTGCCGTGAAAAATATCCGTATCGGAGATAGTCGTCCACCTTCGTGATCACCGCGGCTTTCATTGGGAAATATTGTTTTGCCGCGGCGTCCCACGTATTGACTCTGTCTTTCCATAACGTTTCTAGCTCCTCTTCCAACAACTGCAGATATAGATTGAGGTACGTACCTGGTTGTTTCGGCCCTTGAACTAGCATACACATTGTTATGTACTTTTTCTTCATGCACTTCCAGGGGGGAATGTTGTATATGCATACAAACATGGGCCAGGTACTGTGTGTGCTGCTCTGGCAGCCAATCGGATTGACTCCATCGGCGCTCACACCAATCCTGAGGTTCCTTGGTTCTTTCCCAAAATCTGGGTATTCGAGGTCCAACGCAGTCCATTGGCTACCATCTTAAGGGTGCCTCACCATGTCCTCCTTTTCTGGATCCGGGTTCGGGTCATCCTCTTTTAGCTTCTTTCTATCTGCGTGCCAGGTCATAAGCTTTACTTCCTCGGGATCTATGAAATACCTCTGCAGACGAGGAGTGATCGGAAAATACCATACCACTTTTCTAGGAACTTTCTTCCCTCTCTTGTATCGACTAACACCACAGACCGAACATGTGGTTTTATCTTCGTCCTCACCCCGATAGATCATGCAATCATTTATGCAGACGAGGTATTTACCGTGCGGAAGATCGAGAGGGCAAAGGACTTTCTTGGCCTCAGCGATACTAGTTGGGTGTCGGGACCCGGGGTTAGCGTATGTAATTCCAGTCACAATGCAATCACATGGAGAGCCGAGAACCGTACCCACTTGTCTAAGCAGACAAGGCCAACCACAGAACGTTCTCTTTAAGCATCAAACGTGAGGGGCATCCCATCCAGGCCGGATGATCAACTGAGATGGGTCCTCATCGTCCGCTCACAAGTCTAAATGCTTATGGGTGGTGAATCCCATACTCATAGACAAGTCACCTCAACCATGTTATCGATTATATCCTAACTCTTACATAGACTTACTCCAGCCCGATCATTTAGTCGGGGTTTAGGGCGGGCTCGATCATACAACAAAGTGTGCACGTGACAGTCACGAACAATCGCATCGCGATGCCCCAAGATGCGCACATCTAAGGGCCACTTGGTGTATAAATGACCGCCAGCCAGATCACAACTAACGTCTCGAAAACCGATACTAAGACATGCATGTTATAAACATACATGCAGCACACATGCCTACTATGAACATCAGGTATCATCACATAACTCTACAGTACTTCTTTATTTACTTACACATAGAGTATACAAAGATCACAAGGCTGTGACCAACATTACATCATACAACGGAAGCAAATTAGGTCTGAGTACAGACAAGATTAACAAATGACTTAGAGAAGCCTTGGACAACAAACATGCCCTTCCACGGACAAACTGTCTGGAACTATACTACCAAGGTCAACGTCGAGCTTCACGAAGGTGACTCCATCGGGTCCGGGTTCTCATCTAAAACATAGAATAAGCAAACGTGAGTACAAAGTCGTACTCAGCAAGACTTACATCAGAACTACACTACTCATGCTCAAGTATGAAGGTAAAGGGAGGTGGGGTTTCATCATGCAGAAGTGCCAGCTTTGACTTGGCTAGTCCTGTTCTACGAGTACCAGACTTGAGGTAAGAAGCGTACACGAGTCCACTACCAAGTCTCCAACCAATACACCACTATGGTTACTTCCTCGACTTCCCCACGAGGATCACACCATAGCCCTCACGATTATCTTGCGAGTTTTATAAGTATCCATTCAAGTTGTCTAATAATCAGGTACAGGTTCCAAGTAGTCCTTAACCGCAGACGTGGCTATTCGAATAGTTTTGTTAACCTTGCAAGGGCGTAAGCTACACACACATGACCATCGGTTACCGCCTTTTGCTCGCCAGCGTTCAAGAGGTGACATCGAGGATGTTCACCACGACACTTCGCTCACAACCAGTCTATTCCAGGAGTCGACTGTCTGAGTTGCCTCTTCTCGAGAGCCCGGCCGGATCAACCAAACGGACTCAAACAATGCAAGTGACCGAGACGCCACCTCTGGCAGATGGTTTTCCTGCCTCACAGGTGCACCCACATATCTATATGATGCAACCATTCCTTCATTCTTTTTCTATGCAGATGCCAAATGGAAATCCCGAACTAATGTGACTCCTGGACATCGACACGGATCAAGGTACTAGGCCGAGAGGGGTCAGTGAGCCCAATGTGTGGTTGTACTCTTTGTCTTGGATTACCATACAAGAACTCGGTGCTTAAGGCGGTGTTCAACGAGACAACCCACTGTGTACTCCTACACAGCCTCTCATCGTTCACCTTGTATTAGGCTGGATTCATCAACACCATGTTCACTATCATCCCGACTCACATCAAAAGCATCCTCATTGTAACACTAAGCATGCAATAAGCAGTAACAGTTGCAGGGGCCAAATGATATCAATCAACTTCTATGTCAGCTAGGATTATGGTTTGCTTACTACTGTGACAAGATGATAGGTCATGCATCGGATATGGGTTCAACTTTGCGGTAGAATCGACACAAGGTGATCTCCTAAACATGCCTAAGCGAGACTGAGAGGGAATTGGGATTTTTTAGACATGATCAATGGGGTTTGCTTGCCTTGCTGACGAGGTTCACACACAGTGTCTTCAACGAAGGGGGTGGCCTCCGTTTCCGGTTCCACTTCTATCGAGCAAACAAAGCAATCAAGGGATAAATATAATTGCGATGCTCAAGCACATGACAAGTTGTGAAAACATGATGTACATGGTACTGATGTGTTGACAATTCCATTTAATTGAAGTGTATTGCAAAAGAATTGGAAATTCAAACTTCAAATTTGAAATCGAATTAAGCCATATGCAAACTTGCTACTGTTTCCCCATTTTAAAATGGTCAAACGTGAAAACAAATTGCATATTCCTAATCCTTGTATTTTTATGATAATTTTTCATATATCATTTGTTTAAATTGGAGTTAAAATGAATTTTCTATGAATTTATGAAGTTTTAATTATTTTCTGATATTTCTGTAATTTCTCTGGAATTCTTTTAATTCAGAAATTGACTACTGCATCATACTGACATCAGCATGACGTGGGGGGGGTCTGACTGGTGGGGCCTCTTTCTCAATGGGTCAGCTTAATTAAACTGTTTGTTTTAATTAACAGAGGGGGTTTAGGGCCAGGGGGGCCCATCTGTCATTGAGGGGGGGGGGGGTGATTAGTTGGGCTAAACAAACTGCCCACCGGCGTTTAGCCGGCGGCGACCTCAGCGCACGGCGGCGCGTCGCTGGAATGGCCATTCCGGCCACGGTTTGGCACTGTGATGGCACTGGAATGCATCTCGCGCTCGTCTGCGTCGAACTGTGCACACGGGGAGGCCAAGGGGCTACCGGAACGTCGCCGGCGACGAGGTGCAGCGGTGGCCGTAGCCTGGCCATGTGGAAAAGGCGACAGAGGCCACGAGGAGGAGCGCGGGGAGAGGGGTTCAAGGCGGCTACTCACCCCGATTCCAGCGGAGGGAACGGCGAGGTCGGAGACGGCTAGACGGCGGCGCAATCGTCGACGAACTCCATGGCGGCCGGCGGGACGTCGTGGTACAATTCGATGGCGTTGGGGCTCTCCAGCTCGCGATTGTTGGTGAGGTGGCGAAGTCGATGGCGGCGGATGTGAGGGACACGACGGCTTGGCGCCTCGTCGACGTTGGCTACGGCGGCACGACGACGTGCTCTGAGTCGGCGCTGGAATCTCGAGGAAGAGAGACAGAGAGGAAGCCAGAGGAGGGGGAAAGGCAAGGGGGTCTTCTAGGCATCGTTGTGGCGAAGAGAGGGAGCCCAGGGAGAGACGTAGGCGGCCTGGCCATCGCGGTGGCGTCGGCGCTCGCCACCGAGCTGCTTAGAGGCGAGGGGAGGTAGAAGATAACGCGGCCGGGTGGGCTGGGACGGCCAGAGGAAGTGGGCCTTCGCCCTGGGCGATAGGTAAACCCCTCCTCTTTCGGTTTTTGTTTTTCTTTTCTGTAATTGATTGACCTAGCTAAATAAAATAGCTAGGTATTTTAGTAAAATGCCCAATATATTTTTAAAAACCCAAGTGACCAGTAGCAAGCCACTTTTAATGTTTGGGCATTTTTGAAATTCAAAACATTTGAATTCCAATTCAAATAGGGGTCATATTTAATTTCTAGGGAACATTTTGAATTTTTGAATATTCCATGGAAATGGGAATGAACCCAAACCACTTTTAAAATGATCACCATCATTTATAGGAATTTTCCAAATATTCAAATGATTTTTGGAAAAAGATTTTTATCTGGCCATTTGGATTAATTTCTCAGGGCTTTTCTTTTCCCCAATTTTGAATTTCATTTGAATTTTTGCATGATGCAAAGAGCACAAACAAACCCGAGCACTTACCCTAGTTGGGGTTCTGACAACTCGCCCCCACTCAAAAGAATCTCGTCCCGAGATTCAGAAGTCGTCGGGAGGAAGGAGGGGTACTCAGCATGGAGGCGGTCTTCTCTTTCCCAGGTTACTTCTTTCTGGGAGTGATGTGACCATTGCACTTTGAGAAACCTGATCTTCTGACGGCGAGTGACACGCTCTGCGGAATCAAGAATACGAACGGGGTACTCTCAATAAGAAAGTTCATCTTGGAGATCAATCGTTTCATGTTCGACTTCGCGGATGGGGTCGGTGAAGCAACGCCTGAGTTGTGACACATGGAATACATCATGTACTCGGGGAAGGTGCGGAGGTAGTTCAAGTTGGTAGGCAACTTGTCCACGTCTAGCGAGAATGGGGAAAGGTCTGATGTAACGTGGGGCTAACTTGCCTTTGATACCGAAGCGTTGGTTTCCCTTCAGACGAGTAACCCGAAGGTAAGCCTCCTCATCCAGATTGTAGCTTTCTTGCCTATGATGACGATCATAGTAGCTTTTCTGACGAGACTGTGCGGCTTTCAAACAATCACGAACAATGTGAACTTGCTCTTCTGCTTCCTTGATCATATCCGGTTCAAAGAATTGTCTTTCACCGGTTTCTGACCAGTTAAGGGGTGTTCGACATCGTCGTCCATAAAGGAGTTCAAAAGGAGCCATGTTCAGACTAGATTGAAAACTATTGTTATAAGAAAATTCGGCGAATGGAAGAGACTTCTCCCAATTCTTGCCGAATGAGATAACACAAGCTCTGAGCATGTCTTCAAGAATTTGGTTAACCCTTTCAACTTGACCGCTAGACTGAGGATGGAAGGCTGTAATAAAGGAGAGATGAGTTCCCATAGCATTTTGAAAGCTTCCCCAAAATCTAGAGGTGAAAAGGCTACCTCGATCAGAATTGATTTCCATAGGAACACCGTGAAGAGACACAATTCTAGAGACGTACAAGTCCGCCAACTGACTAGCAGTTATAGACTCGCGAACGGGAAGGAAGTGAGCAACTTTGGAAAGTTGGTCAATGACAACAAAGATGGCATCGTTTCCTTTCTGGGTTTTTGGAAAGCCGGTGATGAAGTCCATACCGACTTTGTCCCATTTCCTCTCGGGAATAGGCAAATGTTGAAGTGTACCAGCAGGTCTTTGGTGTTCTGCCTTAATGCGATGACAAACATCACATTCGGCAACATATCGAGCAATGTCTCTCTTCATCCTAGTCCACCAAAATCTCTGGCGTAGATCTCGGTACATTTTTGTGCTACCAGGATGAATTGAGAGGGGTGTGTCATGGGCTTCTTTGAGGATGAGTTGCCTTAGATCCCTATTCTTAGGTACTACCAAACGATTTTCAAAGAATAACGTTCCTTTGCTATCTGTGGAGAAACATCTAGCAACTCTGCTAGCAATGTTCTTCTTGATCCGGCAAACACCGCGTGCACGCCTTTGGGCAACTACGATTTGATCCTCAAGAGTTGGTTTCGCCACCAAGGTAGAAAGAAATCCATGAGGAACTATCTCGAGATTGAGCTTGAGAAATTCCTCATGAAGAAGTGGTTGATATTGTTGTAACATGAGGTTGTTACAATACGACTTACGACTTAGTGCATCAGCCATGACATTGGCTTTGCCTGGGGTGTAAGAAATTCCTACGTCGTAATCTTTTATCAACTCCATCCAGCGTCTTTGCCTGAGATTAAGATCTGGCTGGGTGAATATGTATTTGAGGCTTTGGTGGTCGGAATAGATCTCACAATGATTACCAAGGAGGTAATGTCGCCAAGTCTTCAGGGCATGAACTACGGCAGCGAGTTCAAGATCATGGGTAGGATAGTTCTCTTCATGTGGCCACAAGTGGCGTGAAGCATAAGCTACCACATGTCTATCTTCCATAAGTATGCATCCTAACCCTTGCCGTGAAGCATCACAATAGATCTCGAAATCCCTTTTGGTGTCTGGAGGTGCAAGTACGGGTGCAGAAGTCAATCTTCTTTTTAGCTCTTGAAAGCTTTCCTCGCACTTGGGGGTCCATTGGAATTTCTTATCTTTCTTGAGGAGTTCAGTAAGAGGCTTTGCAACTTTGGAGAAGTTCTCTACGAAACGACGGCAATAGCTTGCTAAGCCAAGAAAACTTCTAACTTGCTTAACCGATTCAGGTGGAGTCCAATCAAGACGGCCTGAACTCTCTCGGGATTGACAGCATAGCTTTTCGCAGAAATCACGTGGCCTAAGTAGGTCACTTCTGGTAGCCAAAACTCACACTTAGATAACTTGGCATATAGGCGATGCTCTCGAAGTTTCATCAATACCAACCTAAGATGTTCTGCATGCTCTTCTTCGTTCTTCGAGTAGATGATAATGTCATCAAGATAAACAACAACAAATTTATCTAGGTACTCCATGAAGATCGAATTCATCAAGCGCGAGAATGTGGCGGGGGCATTGGTTAAACCGAAGGACATGACGGTGTACTCGTAAAGACCATAACGAGTAGTGAAAGCCGTTTTTGGAATGTCCTCGTCTCGGATTTTGATTTGATGATAGCCTAATCTCAAATCCATCTTGGAGAAGACAGAGGATCCAACAAGTTGATCATAAAGATCATTGATCCTAGGCAGTGGGTGCTTGTTCTTTATCGTCGCTAGATTTAGCGGGCGATAATCTACGCACATCCTTTCTGTTCCATCTTTCTTCGTTACGAACAGAACGGGGCATCCCCATGGCGATGAGCTAGGGCGGATGAAGCCTTTTGCCAACGAAGCATCAAGTTGGGTTTTTAGCTCAGCTAACTCATGTGGAGCCATTCTATATGGGCGTCCGTAAATTGGGGTTGTGCCTGGTATAAGATCCACTATGAATTCTACACATCTGTCGGGTGGCATGCCCGGCAGCTCTTCAGGAAAGACATCCGGAAAGTCACGAACCACCGGAATATCTTCAAGGTCAGGAAGGGGATGCACATTCAAAGTATGCACCTGGATTCTAGAGCTGGGTGATGTGTAGTCAATGGTCTGGCCTGAAGGATGGGTGAGTTTAACTGACTTGGCTTTACAATCAAGGAAAGCATTTTTCCTTGATAAACAATCCATTCCTAGGATGACATCAATGTCCGAAGACTTGAGGGTTATAAGAGAAGCAAGGAATACTAAACCTTCAATTGCAATTTGATTGCCATGGCTTACTCTATTAGTTTTCCACTTTGAACCAGGAGTTTGAATGATCATTGGAGAAAACATTTCTGCAAAAGGGAATTCGTGACGAAGTGCATAACTCTCCGACATGAATGAATGAGAAGCTCCTGGATCGAAAAGAACGGAGGCGGGAACATGATTGACTAGGAGTGTGCCAAGAATGACATCAGAAGTAGCAGTGGTGTCCTCAACTGAGATTTGGTTCACATATCCACTACTTGGGACTGGAAGCTTTGCTTGCAAGGGTTTGGAGGGGGATTTCCTTGAAGGCTTATGTCGAGAATGACGTGGTGTCATCAAGACCTGAGGGCATTGACGAAAGTAATGGCCTGGAAGACCACACTTAAAGCATACCATGTCTGAATTGCTGGGAGTGGGATTACTTGGCTGCACACCATCATTCCGGGGTGGAAAAATGTGTTGGGTAGATGGCATAATTTGGATGGTAGTATCTGATGAAAGTTTTGAGGTATTGCTCTGGTTGGAATCCAAATTCGGCGTTTCTGAGGGGCTGAACTTGAAGAAGGAGCAAGCTCAAGAGCATGCTTGCGAGACTCTTCGAACACTTCATTGCCATGCTTCATTGCCATGCTCAGCTCTGAAAGATCTCTTGACTAAATCCTCAAAGGTGGCAAATTCAAGGAGGTTGAGATCATGACGAAGGATGGGGATAAGTCCCTTACGGAACCTTGCCTGCTTTCTGGCATCGGTGGTGATCTCATCTTGGGCATAACGAGCAAGACGGTTGAACTCTCTCACATACTCATGAATGGACATCTCTCCTTGAGTCAAATTGCAGAACTCTTCCTTCTTGCGCTTCATCAACTCATCCAGAATGTGGTACCCTCGAAAGGCAACACAGAACTCCTGCCAAGTCACTACGTGACCATTTGGCTGCATAGCAACATAGTTCTCCCACCATTGAAGAGCAGCACCTTCCAAGAAGTATACCGCGAAAATAACTCGATCATCGGGAGCAACATGTGCAGTATCAAGCTTACGCTCGATGGAACGGGGCCAATCATCAGCTTCAAGGGGCTCAGAAGAACATCCGAATACCGGTGGCTTGAGGAGGATGAAATCCTGAATGCTGACAACCACATTGCACTGACGAGCGGTATTCTGCTCGATGAGCTACAGAAGGCGTGTTTGATCACGTCGATTCTTCTCAGCTTCCATCATGATTTCCGCCGCAGAAGGCGGTGGTAGAGGTTCATCATTACTTCGATTCCGATCACGGTCTCGATTCCGACGAACAGCACTACGAGTTGCAACTGACATCCTGTGTGATAAAGAGCAACAATCAGAACAGGTTGTACGATGGAATGAAAGACAAGAAGGACATGATGAAGACGGAAAAGATTATAATGCGAAGGCAATGACTCAAAGAAACACGGAACAAATCCGGCAGCATAACGGCTACACCGGAATGGAAAACAGGACAACCTCAAGGAGATTGGAAAGAACTTCCTCAAGGAACTCAAAACACGGAGACTCTGGACAACCACAACTATCCTACGGCTACAAGGAAGCAAACAACGAGATGTTCTAGTAAAGACATAGATGAGCCTAGTCCTATCATCCCGTAGAAAAGGTAAGGGTGACTCGCAACTCAGATCGATGAGGGTAAGGAGAAAAAGAAGCCTTACGTTGTTCCCTTATACCCAGAGTAACTATATAACTATAGAATGCTGGACTCGACTTCGACCAAGCTTTTGATAATCCTACAAACAGTCCTGCTCTAATACGAAGTCTTTCGGGACCCGGGGTTAGCGTATGTAATTCCAGTCATGATGCAATCACATGGAGAGACGAGAACCGTACCCACTTGTCTAAGCAGACAAGGCCAAGCACAAAACGTTCTCGGTAAGCATCGAACGTGAGGGGCATCCCATCCAGGCCGGATGATCAACTGAGATGGGTCCTCATCGTCCGCTCACAAGTCTAAATGCTTATGGGTGGTGAATCCCATACTCATAGACAAGTCGCCTCAACGATGTTATCGATTGAATCCTAACTCTTACATAGACTTACTCCAGCCCGATCACTTAGTCGGGGTCTAGGGCGGGCTCGATCATACAACAAAGTGTGCACGTGATAGTCACGAACAATCGCATCGCGATGCCCCAAGCTGCGCACATCTAAGGGCCACTTGGTGTATAAAAGACCGCCAGCCAGATCACAACTAAGGTCTCAAAAACCCATACTAAGACATGCATGTTATAAACATACACGCAGCACACATGCCTAGCATGAACAGCAGGTATCATCACATAACTCTACAAAGTACTTCTTTATTTACTTACACATAGAGTATACAAAGATCACAAGGCTGTGACCAACATTACATCATACAACGGAAGAAAATTAGGTCTGAGTACAGAAAATATTAACAAATGGCTTAGAGAAGCCTTGTAAAACAAACATGGCCTTCCACGAGGGACCAGACTGCTATCTGGAACTATACTACCAAGGTCAACGTCGATCTTCACGAAGGTGAATCCATCGGGTCCGGGTTCTCATCTAAAACATAGAATAAGCAAACGTGAGTACAAAGTCGTACTCAGCAAGACTTACATCAGAACTATACTACTCATGCTCAAGTATCAAGGTCAAGGGAGGTGGGGCTTCATCATGCAAAAGTGCCAGCTTTGACTTGGCTAGTCCTTTTCTACGAGTACCAGACTTGAGGTAAGAAGCGTACATGATTCCACTACCAAGTCTCCAACCAATACACCACTATGGTTACTTCCTCGACTTCCCCACGAGAAACACACCATAGCACTCACACTTATCTTGTGAGTTTCATAAGTATCCATTCAAGTTGTCTAATAATCAGGTACAGGTTCCAAGTAGTTCTTAACCGCGGACGCGGCTATTCGAATAGTTTTGTTAACCTTGCAAGGGTGTAAGCTACACACACATGACCATCGGTTACCGCCTTTTGCTCGCCACCGTTCAAGAGGTGACAACGAGGATGTTCACCACGACACTTCGCTCACAACCGGTCTATTCTAGGAGTCGACTATTTGAGTTGCCTCCGCTCGAGAGCCCGGCCGGATCAACGAAACGGACTCAAACAATGCAAGTGACCGAGACGCCACCTCTGGCAGATGGTTTTCCTGCCTCACAGGTGCACGCACATATCTATATGATGCAACCATTCCTTCATTCTTTTTCTATGCAGATGCCAAATGGAAATCCCGAACTAATGTGACTCCTGGACGTCGACACGGATCAAGGTACTAGGCCGAGAGGGGTCAGTGAGCCCAATGTGTGGTTGTACTCTTTGTCTTGGATTACCATACAAGAACTCGGTGCTTAAGGCGGTGTTCAACGAGACAACCCACTGTGTACTCCTACACAGCCTCTCATCGTTCACCTTGTATTAGGGTGGATTCATCAACACCATGTTCACTATCATCCCGACTCACATCAAAAGCAACCTCATTGTAACACTAAGCATGCAATAAGCAGTAACAGTTGCAGGGGCCAAATGATATCAATCAACTCCTATGTCAGCTAGGATTGTGGTTTGCTTACTACTGTGACAAGATGATAGGTCATGCATCGGATATGGGTTCAACTATGCCGTAGAATCGACACAAGGTGATCTCCTAAACATGCATAAGTGATACTGAGAGGGAATTGGGATTTTATAGACATGATCAATGGGGTTTGCTTGCCTTGCTGACGAGGTTCACACACGGTGTCTTCAACGAAGGGGGTGGCCTCCGTTTTCGGTTCCACTTCTATCGAGCAAACAAAGCAATCAAAGGATAAATATAATTGCAATGCTCAAGCACATGATAAGTTGTGAAACATGATGTACATGGTACTGATGTGTTGACAATTCCATTTAATTGAAGTGTATTGCAAAAAATTGGAAATTCAAACTTCAAATTTGAAATCGAATTAAGCCATATGCAAACTTGCTACTGTTGCCCCATTTTAAAATTCTCAATCATGAAAACAAATTGCATATTCCTAATCCTTGTATTTTTATGATAATTTTTCATATATCATATGTTTAAATTGGAGTTAAAATGAATTTTCTATGAATTTATGAAGTTTTAATTATTTTCTGATATTCCTGTAATTTCTCTGGAATTCTTTTAATTCAGAAATTGACTACTGCGTCATACTGACATCAGCATGACGTGGGGGGGGGTCTGAATGGTGGGGCCTCTTTCTCGGTTTGTCAGCTTAATTAAACTGTTTGTTTTAATTAACAGAGGGGGTTTAGGGCCAGGGGGCCCCATTTGTCATTGAGTTCGGGGGGGGGTGATTAGCTGGGCTAAACAAACTGCCCACCGGCGTTTAGCCGGCGGCGACCTCAGCGCACGGCGGCGCGTCACTGGAATGGCCATTCCGGCCACGGTTTGGCACCGTGATGGCACTGGAATGCATCTCGCGCTCGTCTGCGTCGAACTGTGCACACGGGGAGGCCAAGGGGCTACCGGAACGTCGCCGGCGACGAGGTGCTGCGGCGGCCGTAGCCTGGCCATGTGGAAAAGGCGACAGAGGCCACGAGGAGGAGCGCGGTGAGAGGGGTTCAAGGCGTCTGCTCACCCCGGTTCCAGCGGAGGGAACGGCGAGGTCGGAGACGGATGGACGGTGGCGAAATCATCGACGAACTCCATGGCGGCCGGCGGGACGTCGTGGTCCGATTCGATGGCGTTGGGGCTCTCGAGATCGCGATTGTTGGTGAGGTGGCGAAGTCGATGGCGGTGGACGTGAGGGACACGACGGCTTGGCGCCTCGTCGACGTTGGCTACGGCGGCACGAAGGCGTGCTCTGCGTCGGCGCTCGGGCGGCGCTGGAATCGCGAGGAAGAGAGACAGAGAGGAAGCCAGAGGAGGGGGAAAGGCAAGGGGGCCTTCTAGGCGTCGTCGTGGCAAAGAGAGGGAGCTCGGGGAGAGACGTTGGCGGCCTGGCCGTCGCTGTGGCGTCGGCGCTCGCCACCGAGCTGCTTGGAGGCGAGGGGAGGAAGAAGACAACGCGGTCGGGTGGGCTGGGCCGGCCAGAGGAAGTGGGCCTTCGACCTGGGCGATAGGTAAGCCCCTCCCCTTTCGGTTTTTGTTTTTATTTTCTGTAATTGATTGACCTAGCTAAATAAAATAGCTATGTATTTTAGTAAAATGCCCAATATATTTTTAAAAACCCAAGTGACCAGTAGCAAGCCACTTTTAAGGTTTGGTCATTTTTTAAATTCAAAACATTTGAATTCCAATTCAAATAGGGGTCATATTTAATTTCCAGGGCACATTTTGAATTTTTGAATATTCCATGGGCATGGGAATGAACCCAAACCTCTTTTAAAATGATCACCATCATTTATAGGAATTTTCCAAATATTCAAAAAAAATTTGGAAAAAGATTTTTATCTGGCCATTTGAATTAATTTCTCAGGGCTTTTCTTTTCCCCAATTTTGAATTTCATTTGAATTTTTGCATGATGCAAAGAGCACAAACAAACCCTAGCACTTACCCTAGTTGGGGTTCTGACATTGGGCACGTGTTGCCCTTCGGAAGACGATCGTGCCAGAATGCCATGTTATCATCGAATCTTTCGTCGGTCCATTTGTGTTTTGCATTCATCTCCATAGCCCCAAGTATTACATTCAAGCTGGTATCCCCGTCGTTGCATCCTTCGTACAACTTTGTAATCGCTTCTTTCTCGAGTTGCGCCATCTTGGCTTTCTCTCTAGCTTCACCTCTTGCGTTCAACGCCTCTTTGACAAGCAGCTCTTGAACATGAGGGTTCCGCACCCAGCTTGAATCCTCATCATGTCCGACATCTTGATCTACATGATCCGCTTCGGCATCTTCTTCATGATCATTTACGGGATGCTCTTCGTCTTCTCGCCCGCCGCTATTGTCTGGTTTCCCTTCCTCATTTACTGGCGCCCCACCATTGACGTCCTCCTCCTCGCCAGCTTGATCACTTATCCACCGTGTGTAGCCATCCATCAAACCATTACGCTTCAGGTGTCTTTGCAATATTCCAGAATCGGGCTCGGTCACGCACTGCAGTTTGCATCTTCGACACAGACATCTTATATCCGACCTATTATTCCTTAGCATGTCGTTTGTCGCACATTGCATCCACCTAGCCACGGTGATATCGCTCAGCATCTCGCGGACCAAGGTCGATCACCTGCGTGCACGGAGAGATAAACACAGTTATATATCACAGTCGTCGCCGAAAAAATTCTGCATGACCTTTCCTAATAATGCATGAGAGCATGCAGAGAGTGCGCCAGAAATTTGCAGAAACGGAAATGAATCGACATTTCGGCAAAACATTGGTCACTCAAGACTCACATATACATCAAACCACCATAAGCTTCACATATACATCAAACCACCACAAGCTTCACATATACATCAAACCCAAGCTTCACATATACAACAAACCCCAAGCTAATAAAGGAAAGTTTATGGGTCATAAATGGAACAAAAGAGTTTGGGAGGAGGTCCACTTACTTCAATATGAAACAAAATAGATGTAATGCCAAGTATCGATGGATAAATGGAAGAAATGAGGTGGGGAGGAGGAGAAAACCGAATAGATCTAGGGTGAGAAGAGTGGGTCTAGTTTGAGAATTGTGTGGAGTGAATGAGAGGTGGTAGGTGGGGTGGAGTAGATAAGGGCAGCTCTAGGCATTTAGTGGCGCATATAGCAAGTCAGGGGTGGCGCATTGTTGAAATGCGCCACCCATAGCAAGTCAGTGGTGGCGCATTGTTGAAATGCGCCACCCCTAAGCTCTTATGGGTGGCGCATTTCAACAATGCGCCACCCCTAAGGACCTTATCGGTGGCGCATTTACAGAATGCGCCACCCCTAAGCTCTTAGGGGTGGTGCATTCAGTAAATGCGCCACCCATAAGGTCCTCAGGGGTGGTGCATATTACCGAATGCGCCACGTATAAGATCATCAAGGCTGGCCCACTCTTAGGGGTGGCGCACTGTGAAATAATGCGCCACCCCTAAGGTCTTATGGGTGGCGCATTATTTTACAGTGCACCACCCCTACCAGATGGTGGCGCATGGCTTTTTATATGCGCCACTAATAAGCTTTCCATATATAGCTATTTACCTAGTAGTGTATTTATGTGTTGTTGAGTTCAACTTGAAACCCTTGGGCATTCGGGTCTTGCGTTTTGCTTGCATGAAGCAAAGTTCCCCGCAAAATTGTGAGCTTTGTCTAACTCTGGTTCATCTGACTATTCTCTGAGGGACGCACATCTGCGGTGTCCTCGGTTGATCTTGTTCTACGTTATGTCGTCCCGTGCGTCACATCATCGATCGTTGTGTCGTTGGTTTCCGCGGCCGTCCCTGTCGCGATCTCTATTTCGGTCAGGGTGCTCGCCACAATGGTCCTCGCTATCATCGTCGTCGCCTGGTGATCTATGGTCCCTATCCGGCGACTGCTCGCGAGTTGCTCACCTTGTGCTTGCCTTTTTTGGTGTTAATGCGGTAATCGTATCGTTCATCACTTTGAGTGCTCTCAAAGTGTTGCGGTCTAATTCCTCTTTTTCTCCGGTCGGGGCGCAGGGTAGGTATGCTTTTGCGGCAATGACTGCTTCTGCTGGTGTGAGCTAATCTTCTTCTTCATCCTCATCTTCGAGTCTAAATTTGTCGTCTAGGTTGCGAGCGACTGTCTCCTTGTCTGTTCGGCTTCGTTGTTGAATCTGGAGCTACGCTGGTGAGGTGATCTGTGGTCGGAGGAGTCTCCCGAGGGTTCTGGTGGTGCCTGGCGGTCAGCATTCGACTCGTCTGCAGCTCCTCATTGCTTCTCCAGCTCGAGCCTCAGTCGTCTGGTTTTCTTTGTGATGTCACTTGCTAGCTTGTTGTATACTCTGAGTTCGTCGTGCGTTGTGTCATGTGGGAGGAACTTCCCGCGTTTTACTGTGTTTTTTACCCTGGCTATTACCTCTTTGGATAGGATGATTTTTTCTGCGGGTTCCGCTTGCCTTGCAGCTTCTGAGGCGTGGCACCTGTAAGGCCCGATATGCGGTACTGTTCCATATCTAGATGTTTCCATCCAGATCCGGGAACGAAGCGCATATCGATCCCACTGCGACATATGACAATGCCATATGCCCTGGATATCCAACATGATATCACAACATTAAAACTACAGGGATACAACATCTCATACAATTGGCATACAATTTCCTTAAATCAAATGCCTAATGGCAAAGGTAAAACACACCATTCCCGTAACCACACGGGTTCAGGCTCTCCACCGGGATCCGCCTAACTAGTCGTCGTCGAGTCTCCGCGAAGGTGTCCAGAAGAAGGGTCGTCGAGCTCCTCTATAGTCCAATATCATTGCATAACGTGCGTAAAAGAGAGAAGAAAGGGGTGAGCTATATCAACAAGTCTTGTAACTAACTTCTCACGGTAAGATGGGGGTAGTGGTGAGGTTGCAGCCGCACTAGCATTATATAAGGGGCTAACGATCTATTTAGAGTAAGATGAGAACCGAGCATTCGATGAGGAATCGCGTCCAAGAAGTCTGCTATCAGAAACTTACGCAAACATAACACCTATCCTATCCATGTCCTGCCCTTCGCATCCCGACGAAGAAGAAACAGTCAAGGCACATACACATTGATCAAGTTATTAAGATTATCTCAGTTGTTGTTGTCTATGAATAAGGAGTAGGTCTCAAGTCGTCCATAACTAAGGACACGGCTTCTCGAAAAGATTTAACCCTGCAGGGGTGTACCAACTGCCCATTACAAGGCTTCGCATGCACTGAAGAGTTGTTCTGAGAGATCTGGACGTCACAGTCCCTAGAACTAACAACGCACAAATCCGGGTGGCCCCCGGTGAGTCGACATCCACCTCAGAAGCCGACCGCGCTCTCGAATCAGTCTCTACCGTCTGGATGAGGTTAGGATGGCTATGTCAGAACCCCATGTTATGTATGTGCTACGCTAGGCTAGAATCTTATCATCATGCGAAAATTTCAAAAGAAATTGAACTGGGGGAAAAGAACATCCCCAAGTGAACTTAATTCAAATGGACAGATAAAAAAATCCAAAAATCCTATTGAACATTTGTAAAATCCCTGAAAATGTGCATGATCATGTTCCCTATGCAGTGGGACCCATGTCATGCTCATGGAATTTTACAAAAATCCAAACAGGGCATGGAAATTAAATTTAACCCTATTTCAATTGGAATTAAAATTATTTGAATTTAAAATATTGTCAAAACATGGGAGTGGCTAGCCCATGTCACCTAAGTCCAACATAAAGTTTTGGGGATTTTATAAAACACTCTGGTATGTATTTTAAACAGAGTAAACAAATGTCAGAAGAAAATAAAAGAAAAACAGAGACAGAGAGGGAAAGGCCCCAACTTACCCTAGGCAGCCCACCAACTCAGCCCAGCCCACCCCCTCCTCCCGTCGATTAACTCCCACGGTCGCAAGCAGCTCGGTGGCAGGCATGCACGCCATCGCCGTGGTTGCCGAGGCCACACAGCTGCCTTCCTGCCCTTGTCCTCACGCCTGGAAGCTTCTGCAGCACGCCCCATCACTTCCCCTTCCCGTAGCTCGCCTCTCTCCTCTTCCCCTCGTCGTTTCGAGCACGCAGCCGAGACCTCGCCGGAGCACTGCGGCGCACACACGTGGCCAACGACCTCGAGTCACTGATCTGAAGTGTCCAATAGCACCGACGACGTTGCCTTCATCTTCCCGCGCATCCAATCGAGCCAGAGGAGCTTCGGAGCCGACGCCTTCTTCTCCGGGTCACCGCCGGCCGCCGTGTAGTTCGACGTCGATTGCGCCGTCGTCTTGCCTCCTCCGACCCCGCCGTCCCTTCCGTTCGCTCCGGGGTGACCTCCCCTGCAATTCCCCTCTCTCTGTGGCCATTATCGTGCCTCCTTCGTCGACTTCAACTACACAGAGCCACGGCCGCCGCCGCACCTCGACGCCGGCGAGTCTCCGGCCACCACCTAGCCTCCTCGTGGGTGCTGGGTGAAGCGGGCGAGCACGGGGAGCACTCCGGTGCCTTCCGCGTGCCACCCCGTGGCCGGGAAGTTCACTCCGGCGAGCCTCCTCCACACGCCATGGTCGCCGCCGGCTAACCGTTGGTGGGCAGATTAGTTTAGGGCTAATTAACCAACTAACCCTCCCCCTAAGCCAATGATAGGTGGCCCTGCCCCCTAATTAACCCCCCTATGTTAAAAATAAACTGGGATTAACCCTGAGCCACTGACCAGTGAACCCCGATGGTCAGACCCCCCTCTCCCACGTGAGCATGACACAATGCTGACGCAATAAACCCTTTTGTAATTACAGAATAATTCCATAAATTGAATAAACATTGAAAATTCCTAGAAAATTAACCATAACTCCAAATTTAATAAATAATATATGAAAAATTATTAGAAACATGCAAGGAATATGAATATGCAATTTTTTTTCTATGTTTGACCATTTTAAAATGGGGGAACAGTAGAAAATGTGCATATGGCATATTTTGAATTCAAATTTGGAGTTTGCATTTGCAAACCTTTGCAATACACTTCAATTAAATGGAATTTCCAACACATCAGTACCATATACATCATGTTATAACCTCATATCATATGTGCTTGAGCATTGTTCATATTTTAATTGTTACGTTTCCGCATTGTTTTCTATCGAATAGAAGTCGAGCCGGAATTGGAGTTCATCCCCGCAATTGAAGACTCCCAATACGAACCTCTTCAGGAAACCCCCATTGATCAAGTATATACAAAACATTTCCCTCTCATTCTCTCTTATGCATATTTAGAAATTCACGATGATACATTCTACCGCTAGTTGAACCCATTCCTTTGCATGACCTATCATTTCTGCCGCAGTATTAAGCAAACCTCAAGCTAGCAGATCTAGGAATTTCTTGTGATCATCATGTGTCCATTCATGCATGTTATGCTTATGCTATGCTTAGAGTTGTGGAAGCATTGGTCCATCTTGGGTGATGAATTGATGATGGTAGTAATCATGTTCATGTTACTTGTGATGAATAGGGTGTGGTGAATTTGACCTAAACAAGGTGAACAATGAGAGGTTGCATAGGAGTACACAGTGGGTTGTCTCGTTGAACAATGTCCTAGGCCCCAAGTTCTTGGGTTGTGATCGAAGACAAATATTACTACCACATGTAGGGTTTATGGGAGCCCCATTTGGCCTACTAACTCACCCCCGATCAAGTGCAGGAGTCACATTAGTTCGGGTTTTCCATTTGGCATATGCATAGAAAAATAATGGATGAAAGGTTGCATCATATAGATGTGTGGGTAGACCTTTGATACATCATCTGCTAAGGTGGCGTCTCGGTCGCCTGCATTTTCTGAGTCCCATTACTGGAAAAACGGCTATAGATAATATGGGCAATAATGGCGCACTAGATGACCAGTGCGCCATTACTAAATAGAAATGGCGCACCAGGTCCAGGTGCGCCATTAGTGCCCTTGCTAGTAATGGCGCACCTGTAAAGCAGTGCGCCACCGCCCATTCGCTCCTGGAACAACCCCCTTCCCCTGACTTAGCAATGGCGCACTTCACGGAAGTGTGCCATTAGCCAATAGGGATGCTAATGGCGCATTTCCGAGAAGTGCGCCATTGCTAAGTGAGGGGAGGGGTGAGCCCAGGCCTGATGACACAGCAATATCGCATGCCTTGGGGGTGCGGCATTACTAAGTTTGTAACAGTAATGGCGCATTCCTGTCGTGTGCGCCATTATTGTTTTGGTCCCCCCTCTCTGGCCCCTGGTCCCCCTCTCCTAGAGTTAGTAATGGTCCAGTCCTATTTGGTGCGCCATTAGCTCCCATACTTAGTAATGGCGCATATTCGTGAAGGTGCCATTACTAAGTCTGGGAGCAGATAGATGTTTTGGAGCCACCCTACCACACTCACTTTCTCCACCTCCACCTCCAACTGGCATCTCTCGGTTCCTTCCTTCTCCCCACCTTATTTACAGCATAGATCTACCCAAAATAAGTAGTTGTATCTCCTTTTCTCATAGGTAAGTATGGTATATCTCTTTATTGTTGTGTAGATCTTATTTATTCACTCTCGAACACAATTTTTGTCGGTGTATATGTGTGGTGTGATGTGATGATCATGGGGTATATATGTATGTGTGATGTGATGATCATGGGGTATATATGTATGGGTGTGTGATGATCATGACGGGATAAGCATGTATGTACGTGTTGTTTGCAGGTACCTCACATATGCGATAGTTGCCAATATTTTGCCGGAATGTTGATTGATTTCCGTTTCGGCGAAAATTTGGCACACTTTGCATTCTTTTTGGTCCGAATAATTAGGCAAGGTCATGCCAAAAATTTTTTTGGTTTTAACATATCGTTTTGCTCTATGCCTCGCAGGCGACCATGGTTCGCAAGATGACCGAAGGCATCATGGATAGGTTTTTGAGCTCCGCGAAGATCGAGATGATTCAAAAGAACAAGACAGAGATAAGATGTCCATGTCGAAGATGCAAGCTGAAGTGCATTTTGGACCTGGATTTGAAAACCATAAAGGGGCACCTGCTCACGCGTGGTTTCATGGATGACTATCGGTGGAAAGGTGATGAAGAAAATTATGAATTCATCCACGGTGGTCGGGAAACAGTAAGCAGAAATAGCGCCGAGGGCGGGCGAGAAGATGAAGAATCTCCGCGACATGATCACGACGCAGGACACAACCATCATGTAGAAGATGCCGGACATGATCACGAGGAAGATCAAGACGAAGGGCATGATCATCAGGAAGATGAAGATGCCGGAGAAGACGGTGATTGTCAGAACCCTCTGTTAGGTATGTGCTAGGGTTAGCTAGTGCCTTTGCATCATGTATAAATTTCAAAATCCAAATGGGAGAAGGAACACCCCCCAGATGAATTAATTCAAAAGGCCAGATAAAAATCTTTTCCAAAAATTCATGTTAGAGTTTTGAAAAGTCTTATAAATGAGTGTGATCACATATCAAGTGATGTGGGACCCACCCCATGCTCATAGATTTTTCAAATATTCAAACAGTACCTTGGAATTAAAGAAATCCCCCTATTTGATTTAAAATTCAAATCATTTGAATTTTAAAAATGTTGAAAGTTTATGAGTGGCTAGTCTATATTATTATGAGGCCATATAAAAGTTTTCAGCATTTAATAAAATGGTTTGGTATTTTTATCAGAGCCAAAACAATTAAAACAGAAAGCAGAAAAAGAAAGAAAAAGAAAAAGGCTGAAAGCCACTTACCTGGCCCACCTGGCCCAGCAGAGGCGGCCCAGCCCAAAGGGGCAGGGTCGTCTTCTCCACAGGCCAGGCAGGCAGGCAGCTCGCCGCCGGCCGCGGCATGGCTGCCAGGCAGCTGCCTGGCTTCTCCCCGGCCGTCTTCTAGCGTCGTGGAGACCCCCCCCCGTGCTCATCCACTTCTTTCCCCCCCTCTGGAACCCTCTTCCCCCTCTCTCCTGTGCGTGCCCGCGAAGACCGAGCGCACGGCCAAGCTCACCGTCGTGCGCCACCGCGGCCACCGGCCTTCCCCCGTCGCCTCGAGTTGTCCAACAGACGCGTCTACGTCGACTACTTCTTCACGAGCAAGCAATCGAGCCGAGCTGCACCAGGGACGACGCCCGCGTCGAGGTTCCACCGCCGGCCGCCGAGGAGAAGACCTCAAAATCGCGCCACCACCGAGCTCCCTGCGACCCTCCGTCCACTCCACTGCACTCAGGGTGAGCAGAGCTCCGTTTTGCCCCTAGCCGTGCCTCTTTCCGTGTCCTCCCGCTTGGTTCCGGCGAAGTACGAGCTCGGACCGCCGCTGCGGTTGAGCTAGCCGTCGCCCTGGAGCTCGTCTTTGGCCCCCTTCGAAGCCACTCGATGCGGAATCCCACGAGGAGTAGTTTCATGCCCTCCGGACCCCTCCCCGTGCCCAAAACCCCGACTCCGGCAAGACTCCGGCGAGTCCACGGCCGCCGTCGCCATTAACCCTCCCCTCTCTCTCTCTGACTCGTGGGCCCGAGGCCACTAAGCTAATCCCCCCCCTAACCCACTGACTACTGGGCCCCAGCACCCTAACCCCTCTCTGATAATTAAACAGAGAGGATTAAATCTCTCTGCCACTGACATGGCTGGCCCACCAGTCAGGCCCCTGCTTAGGTCATGCTTGCATCAGCATGACGCAGTAAACCAATTTCCAGAGAATTTTTGAATTAAAAATAATTCCAGAAAATCCAGAAAATACCCCAAACTTTGGAAATTCATAGAAAATTCATATTAACTCCAAATTGGGCAAATAATATATGAAAAATGATTAGGAGAAAATTATGTTTCCAAATATGCAACTTTAAACTCTGTTTGAGTTGAATTTAAAATGTGATCAGTAGCATTTGCTATTTGATTTAAATGGAATTAAATCAAATTCAATTCAAATATTTTTGGCAACTTGAACCATGGCAACATGCTACATTTCACTTACACATCAGAGGCATATCATACACATTTGAAGATAATTCAAAATGATCAAACTATATCACATATAACTTGGTTAATGTTGAATTCAATTGTGGAGTTTGAATTTGCATTTTAAATGCAATATATTCCACTTAAATGGAATTGCCTCACACATCAAAACTTGTACTTCAAGCTTTAACATTCAATCATGTGCTTGAGCATTGCATTCATATTGATTGCTACTTCATGCTTTGTTTGTCGAGTAGAGGTGGAACCGGAGCAAGAGGTCACGCCCTTCGCTGAAGATCTAGAAGCCAAACCTAGTCAGCAAGGCAAGCAAAACCCCATTGATCATGTCGATAAAATCCCACTTCCCTCTTATGTCTCGCTTATGCATTGTATAGGATGATCACCATGTTACGATTCTACCGCATAGATGAACCCATTCCTTTGCATGACCTATCTTTTGTCACAGTAGTAAGAAAACCACAATCCTAGCAAATGTAGGAGTTGAATGATATCATGTGGCCCCCTGCAAATGTTATCGCTTATTGCATGCTTAGTATGATACCATGTTGTTACTGTGATGTGAGTCGGGATGGTAATGATCATGTGGATGATGGTAGAAAAGTGTTGGTGAATCGACCCTAATACAAGGTGAACGATGAGAGGATGTGTAGGAGTACACGGTGGGTTGTCTCGTTGAACACCGCCCTAAGTCCGAGTTCTTGTGTGGTGATCCAAGATGAAGAGTACAACCACACATTGGGCTCACTGACCCCTCTCAACTTATTAACTCATCCCTTTCGATGTCCAGATGTCGCAGTAGTTCGGAGTTCTGGTAGGCTTGTGGCCTGGATGCTAAGTGAGAGAACGGCTCGCCCGAGACCGGCTTACGCACCACGCACACATCGCTTGGGTCCACTTCGGTAAACCGGCCGGGTTCACGATAGTGGTAGCCAACCCAAGTAGGCGGCTTTCTTGGACTAGATAGGCTATGAGGTAACAGTTGTGGTGAGCATCCTCGCTGGCACCCCTTGATTGGTGTCGAGATCAAAGGCGGTAAATGATGGTCATGTGTGTGTAGCGGTACACCCTTGCAAGGTTAACAAAACTATTCGAATAGCCGCGTCCGCGGTTATGGACTACTTGGAAATCTTAGCTTGATTATTAGATAACTTGACCCGGATACTTCTAAAACACACCAAGATAAGTGTGAGTGCTATGGCGTGCTTTCTCGTGGGGAAGTCGAGGAAGGCACCATAGTGGTGTAATTGGTTGGTGAAAGTAGTGGACTCGTGTACGCTTCTTACCTCAAAGTCTGGTACTCGTAGTTCAGGATTAGCCAAGTCAAAGCTGGCATTTCTGCAAGTGAACCCCACCTCCCTTTACTTGATACATGTGCATGAGTAGTATAGTTCCTATGTAAGTCTTGCTGAGTACGACTTTGTACTCACGTTTGCTTAATATATGTTTTAGATGACGCCACTGACCCCGAAGGTGGCTTCTTCATCGAGCTGGACGACTGAAGTTAAGCTAGTCTAGTCCCAGTCAGCAGACTGGTTCCCTCGTGGAGGGCTTTGTGTTTAAATAAGGCTTCTTAAGCCATTTGTTAAACTTGTCTGTACTCAGACATAATTTGCTTCCGCCTGTGTTGTAATGTTGGATCACATGTATGTGATCTCTGTGTGTACTCTATAAGAGTTATAAATAAAATGTACACTTTGTAGAGAATTGCAATGGTACCTACTGTTCATACAAGGCATGGGTGCTGCGTGTATGTTTATAACATGCATGTCTTTGTATGGGTTTTCGAGACCTTAGTTGTGTTCTGGCTGGCGGTCTTTCATACACCAAGTGGCCCTTAGATGTGCGCAGCTTGGGGCATCGCGATGCGATTTCTCGAGACTCCGTCTCGTGCACACTTTGTGGTATGATCGAGCCCGCCCTAGACCCCGACTAAGTGATCGGGCTGGAGTAAGTCTATGTAAGAGTTTTGAAATAGTCGGTAGTATGGTTGAGGCGACTTGTCTTTGAATATGGGAGTTCACCACCCATATCATTTGACTTGTGTGCGGACGATGAGGACCCATCTCAGTTGATCATCCGGCCTGGATGGGATGCCCCTCACGTACGATGCTTTCCGAGAATGTTCAGTGCTTGGCCTTGTCTGCTTAGACAAGTGGGTGCGGTTCTCGGCTCTCCATATGACTATGTCTTAACTGGACTTGCATAAGCTAACCCCGGGTCCCGACAGACTTGGTATCAGAGCAGGACTGACTGTAGGACTAGTAGCCTTGGCGGAAGTTGAGTCTAGCTTGCTATAGTTATATAGTTACTCTGGGTATGTAAGGGAACAACGTAAGGCTTCTTTTTTCTCCTTACCCCCTTCGTTCTGAGTTCTGAGTCACCCTCATCTTGTTCTACGGGAAGATAGGACTAGGCTCTCCTCTGTCTGATTAGCACATCTCGTTGTTTGCTTCCCTATAGCCGTAGGAAAGTTGTGTCAGGTTTTCCTAGCATTGTTATAATGCTGATTTCTTATATCATATTATATAAGTGCTGTTTTCATGATTGAAAGAAATTGTCATTTCTTACAATTACAGCCGTTATGCTGTCCGAGTCATTCCAGGTTTATCTCATAATCTGATGCATTTGCAAACTCCTTTCTGTTTCAGATGGAAGATCTTCCCCCTCGGCAGATTGTTCGTTTGACCAGGTGCCTCGGTGTGCGTGGCCACCCCGCCACGTTGATCGAGATGATGTCCTTCGTGGGATATCGATGGTACCCTGAGTACACCATCGAGGAGCAGTTCCACGACTTCAACCAGACGCAGTTCCACTGCATTGTCCGGATCTACCCGCACCACGTTGGAGTCACCCAGCCTATCCACTTTGGACATGGCATCGGCGTTACCGAGAACATGGCTGTGCAGGATGCTGCATACTCATGTATCACACTGCTGAGAGAGGAGCACACTTTGCTGAGAGAGACCTCTTTCCGCTATATCCCTGCTGCACTTCCAGGAGAAGAGGGATATTACACCGGACTCTACTCAGATCACTCTGCAGAGGATCCAGCACTTCAGGTGACTGCTAGGTTTGCTAGTGACAGAGATCGTGATGCACGCGCTCTCCGTTTTGAGCTCCACACCACCCGAGTTCGTCTGTACCGAGCACTAACGCTCTTGGCACCTTTTGTGAGCGTGGGATCAGTGGAGTACGATGCGATCTATCCAGTGAGGACCCAGATGCCTTCTCGAGTTGCTTGGCCCGAGATTGGAGGAATTTTTCCACCTCGTGGTCCTTTGCTTCCACCCTACACTGGACCTAGGCCCCATCCTTTCCCAAATGGATATCAGGGTCCACAGGCCTCCGTGTTTTCCGATGGTCACCTCCAGCTACTGGGATACGCGGGTAACTTTTATGAGGACTACTATGGAGATGGAGATGAGTGAGGCCGCCTGTGGTCTTACTTAGTGAGGATGTAGTAGTATCCTAGTATATTGTAATCAAGGTGTCTAAGTTCCAGAGGCTTAGATAAATAATGTATAGGGAGTCAGAGTGCCTCTGAAGGATGTATCATCTTCATCACGTTTGTATTAGCTTAGTGCTTGTACTAAAACGATGTATGGTTTGTATGACAGCTTGTGAATATATGGCTTGTATGCTTTTATCACCATGTTGTCAAGATGATTACTTCCTTTGCTCTGTAATCCTTCCAGTACTTCAATACCTTGATTAGACTCTTGAAATCAACTCTGTTTGACTTTGGATTTTTCACCTTCAGGATGTCTCAAGGAACCCGTGTCCAGGTTGGTCGTAACCAAGGTCGTGGGAACAACCAGGAGGAAGACAACCTTCCACCCCCACCCACGATGGCCCAAGTTCTGATGGAGGTCGAGAGGAACCGCCGTGACTCTCACCACCTGCTGGAAGTCATCGCACGCAACACCACTCAGCAGCGCAATGAGCTGGTGTCTCTGAACGACTTCATCCGGCTTCATCCCCCGGTTTTCAGTTACTCCACCGAGCCCCTTGACGCCGATGACTGGCTTCGCAGCATCGAGAGGAAGCTCCAAGCAGGCCATGTTGCAGATGGCGACAAGGTCAACTATGCCACCTATCACCTTGAAGGTGCAGCAAGCTCTTGGTGGGAGAATTTTCTGAATATGCGCCCCGTTGGACCACCTGCATCTTGGGAGGAATTCTGCACGTCTTTCCGCGAGCACCACATTCCCAAGGGTCTCATGGACCGCAAGCGTGAGGAGTTCTGCAACCTCACTCAAGGCAGAAGAACCGTGGACGAGTTTAGTCGTGAGTTCAACTGACTTGCTCGTTATGCTACCGAAGAAGTCTCCACCGACTCCAAGAAGCAAGAGAGGTTCCGTCGTGGCCTCAACTCCGGACTCCGTCGCGAGCTCAACCTTCATGAGTTTGCCACATTCCAGGTCCTTGTCAACAAGGCCATCAAGGCCGAGGACATGAACACCCCCAACGATTTCCGCAAACACCCTAGAGAGGAAGGTTCATCCATCTCTGGCTCGCAAAAGCGCAAGATCTGGATCCCCAATAGCATGTTCCGCCAGAACAACCCACCGAGGCCATCCTATGCGGCGCCTCGTCCACCCACCCAGTTCCACCCAACTCCACCAAACAACCCAGCTCCGCGCACTGTTTTTGGAGCTTGCTACAAGTGTGGTCAGGCAGGCCACTATTCTCGCGAGTGTCCCCAGAACCAGCTCCAACACCAGAACGTTCCACCACGTGCCGGAGGCAACAACAACAACAACAATGGTCGTGGCAAGCCACCCCAGAAGGTCTACACCGCCAAAACCGCTCCTCCCGCCACTCGTGGACGTCTGAACCAGATTGCCGCCGAAGAGACTGACCACACCACTGACGTCATTCCTGGTACGCTCCTAGTCAATTTTGTTCCTACTTCCGTTCTTTTCGACCCAGGAGCATCTCATTCATTCATGTCGGACAGTTATGCACTTCGTCATGAGTTACCCTTTGTTGAATTGTCCACCCCAATGGTTATTCAAACTCCAGGGTCAAGATGGCAAACTAATAGAGTAAGCCATGGTAACCAAGTAGCAAATTGAGGGTTTAGTATTCCTTGCTTCACTCATAGCCCTCAAGTCTTCAGATATTGATGTCATCCTTGGCATGGATTGGCTATCAAGACAAAATGCCTATCTGGATTGCAAAGGAAAATCCGTGAAACTGACCCACCCTTCAGGAAAAACCGTCATCTATACCTCACCCAGAACAAGAACCCAAGTGCATTCTTTGAATGTACTCCCCCTTCCCGAACTTGAAGATATTCCGGTGGTTCGTGACTTCCCGGATGTCTTTCCTGAAGAGCTGCCGGGCATGCCACCCGACAGATGTGTAGAATTTATAGTGGATCTTGTTCCAGGAACCGCACCAATTTCCAAACGCCCTTATAAAATGGCCCCACATGAGTTAGCTGAGCTAAAAACCCAACTTGATGCTTCGTTGGCAAAAGGCTTCATCCGCCCTAGCTCATCGCCATGGGGTTGCCCCGTTCTGTTCATAAAGAAGAAAGATGGAACAGAAAGGATGTGTGTAGATTATCGCCCGCTAAATTTAGCGACGATAAAGAACAAATACCCACTGCCGAGGATCAATGATCTTTATGATCAACTTGCAGGATCCTCCGTCTTCTCCAAGATTGATTTAAGATTAGGTTATCATCAGATCAGAATCCGAAACGAGGACATTCCCAAAACGGCTTTTACTACTCATTATGGTCTTTACGAGTACACCGTCATGTCCTTTGGTTTAACCAATGCCCCCGCCACATTCTCACGCTTAATGAATTCGATCTTCATGGAGTACCTCGATAAATTTGTTGTGGTTTATCTTGATGATATTCTCATCTACTCGAAGAACGAAGAAGATCATGCCGAACACTTAAGGCTGGTATTGATGAAACTTAGAGAGCATCGCCTGTACGCTAAATTCTCCAAGCGTGAATTTTGGCTACCAGAAGTGACCTACTTAGGCCACGTGATTTCTGCAAAAGGCATTGCTGTGAATCCCGAGAGAGTTCAGGCCTTCCTTGACTGGACTCCACCTGAATCGGTTAAGCAAGTTAGAAGTTTTCTTGGCCTAGCCAGCTATTGCCGTCGCTTCGTCGAGAACTTTTCTAAAGTTGCAAAGCCTCTAACTGAACTCCTCAAGAAAGATAAGAAATTCTTATGGACTCCCAAGTGCGAGGAAAGCTTTCAAGAGCTAAAAAGAAGATTGACTTCTGCACCCGTGCTTGCACCTCCAGACACCAAAAGGGATTTCGAAATCTATTGTGATGCATCACGGCAAGGGTTAGGATGCATACTTCTGCAAGATCGACATGTGGTAGCTTATGCTTCACGCCAATTGCGGCCACATGAAGAGAACTACCCTACCCATGACCTTGAACTCGCTGCCGTAGTTCATTCTCTAACAACTTGGCGACATTACCTCCTTGGTAATCGTTGTGAGATTTATTCCGACCACCAAAGCCTCAAATATATTTTCACCCAGCCAGATCTTAATCTCAGGCAAAGACGCTGGATTGAGTTGATAAAAGATTACGACGTAGAAATTTCTTACACCCCAGGCAAAGCCAATGTCATGGCTGCTGCACTAAGTCGTAAGTCGAACTGTAACAACCTCATGTTACGGCAGTATCAACCACTTCTTCATGAGAACTTTTGCAAGCTCAACCTTGAAATTGTTCCTCATGGCTATCTTTCTACCTTGGTGGCGAAACCAACCCTTGAGGATCAAATTATAGTTGCCCAAAGGCGTGCACGAGGTGTTCGTCGGATCAAGGAGAACATTGCTAGCGGAGTTGCTAAATGTTTCTCCACAGATAACAAGGGAACGGTATTCTTTGAAAATCGTTTGGTAGTACCTAAGAATAAGGAACTAAGGCAACTCATCCTCAAAGAAGCCCATGACACACCCCTCTCAATTCATCCCGGTAGCACGAAAATGTACCGAGATCTACGCCAGAGATTTTGGTGGACTAGGATGAAGAGAGACATTGCTCAATTTGTTGCCGAATGTGATGTTTGTCGTCGCATTAAGGCAGAACATCAAAGACCTGCTGGTACACTTCAACCTTTGTCTATTCCCGAGTGGAAATGGGACAAAGTCGGTATGGACGTCATCACCGGCTTTCCAAGAACCCAGAAAGGAAATAATACCATCTTCGTCGTCATAGATAGGCTTTCGAAAGTTTCTCACTTCCTTCCGGTTCGCGAGTCTATAACTGCTAGTCAGTTAGCGGACTTGTACATATCCAGAATTGTATCCCTTCACGGAGTTCCGTTGGAAATCAATTCTGATCGCGGTAGCCTTTTCACCTCTAGATTTTGGGGAAGCTTCCAACGTGCTTTGGGAACTCATCTCTCCTTTAGTACGGCTTTCCATCCTCAGTCTAGCGGTCAAGTCGAAAGGGTTAACCAAATTCTTGAAGACATGCTCAGATCTTGTGTTATCTCATTCGGAAAGGATTGGGAGAATTCTCTTCCATATGCCGAATTTGCTTATAACAATAGTTTTCAATCTAGTCTGAACATGGCTCCTTTTGAACTCCTTTATGGACGACGATGTCGAACACCACTAAACTGGTCTGAAACTGGTGAAAGACAATTCTTTGGACCGGACATGATCAAGGAAGCAGAAGAGCAAGTTCGCATTGTTCGTGATCAATTGAAAGCAGCCCAGTCTCGTCAGAAAAGCTACTATGATCGTCATCATAGGCAAGAAAGCTACAATCTGGATGAGAAGGCTTACCTTCGGGTTACTCCTCTGAAGGGAACCCAACGCTTCGGTATCAAAGGAAAGTTGGCCCCACGTTACATTGGACCTTTCCGCATTCTCGCTAAACGTGGAGAAGTTGCCTACCAACTTGAACTACCCCCGCACCTTTCCCGGGTACATGATGTATTCCATGTGTCACAACTCAGGCGTTGCTTCAAGGACCCCATCCGCGAAGTCGACCATGAAACACTTGATCTCCAAGATGACCTTTCTTATCGAGAATACCCCGTTCGTATTCTTGATTCCGCAGAGCGTGTCACTCGTCGTCAGAAGATTAGGTTTCTGAAAGTGCAATGGTCACACCACTCTGAAAGAGAAGCCACGTGGGAGAGAGAAGACCGTCTCAGTGCCGAGTACCCCACCTTCCTCCCGCAGACTTCTGAATCTCGGGACGAGATTCTTTTGAGTGGGGGCGAGTTGTCAGAACCCTCTGTTAGGTATGTGCTAGGGTTAGCTAGTGCCTTTGCATCATGTAAAAATTTCAAAATGAAATCTTGGAAATCAAATTCAAAATCCAAATGGGAGAAGGAACACCCCCTAGATGAATTAATTCAAAAGGCCAGATAAAAATCTTTTCCAAAAATTCATGTTAGAGTTTTGAAAAGTCTTATAAATGAGTGTGATCACATATCAAGTGATGTGGGACCCACCCCATGCTCATAGATTTTTCAAATATTCAAACAGTACCTTGGAATTAAAGAAATCCCCCTATTTGATTTAAAATTCAAATCATTTGAATTTTAAAAATGTTGAAAGTTTATGAGTGGCTAGTCTATATTATTATGAGGCCATATAAAAGTTTTCAGCATTTAATAAAATGGTTTGGTATTTTTATCAGAGCCAAAACAATTAAAACAGAAAGAAGAAAAAGAAAGAAAAAGAAAAAGGCTGAAAGCCACTTACCTGGCCCACCTGGCCCAGCAGAGGTGGCCCAGCCCAAAGGGGCAGGGTCGTCTTCTCCACAGGCCAGGCAGGCAGGCAGCTCGCCGCCGGCCGCGGCATGGCTGCCAGGCAGCTGCCTGGCTGCTCCCCAGCCGTCTTCTAGCATCGTGGAGACCCCCCCGTGCTCATCCACTTCTTTCCCCCCCCCTCTGGAAACCTCTTCCCCCTCTCTCCTGTGCGTGCCCGCGAAGACCGAGCGCACGACCAAGCTCACCGTCGTGCGCCACCGCGGCCACCGGCCTTCCCCCGTCGCCTCGAGTTGTCCAGGAGACGCGTCTACGTCGACTACTTCTTGACGAGAAAGCAATCGAGCCGAGCTGCACCAGGAACGACGCCCGCGTCGAGGTTCCACCGCCGGCCGCCGAGGAGAAGACCTCAAAATCGCGCCACCACTGAGCTCCCTGCGACCCTCTGTCCACTCCACTACACTCAGGGTGAGCAGAGCTCCGTTTTGCCCCTAGCCGCGCCTCTGTCCGTGTCCTCCCGCTTGGTTCCGGCGAAGTCCGAGCTCGGACCGCCGCCGCGGTTGAGCTAGCCGTCGCCCTGGAGCTCGTCTTTGGCCCCCTTCGAAGCCACTCGATGCGGAATCCCACGAGGAGCAGTTTCGTGCCCTCCGGACCCCTCCCCGTGCCCAAAACCCCGACTCCGGCAAGACTCTGGCGAGTCCACGGCCGCCGTCGCCATTAACCCTCCCCTATCTCTCTCTGACTCGTGGGCCCGAGGCCACTAAGCTAATCCCCCCCCTAACCCACTGACTACTGGGCCCCAGCACCCTAACCCCTCTCTGTTAATTAAACAGAGAGGATTAAATCCCTTTGCCACTGACATGGCTGGCCCACCAGTCAGGCCCCCGCTGAGGTCATGCTTGCATCAGCATGACGCAGTAAACCAATTTCCAGAGAATTTTTGAATTAAAAATAATTCCAGAAAATCCAGAAAATACCCCAAACTTTGGAAATTCATAGAAAATTCATATTAACTCCAAATTGGGCAAATAATATATGAAAAATGATCAGGAGAAAATTATCTTTCCAAATATGGAACTTTCAACTCTGTTTGAGTTGAATTTAAAATGTGATCAGTAGCATTTGCTTTTTGATTTAAATGGAATTAAATCAAATTCAATTCAAATATTTTTGGCAACTTGAACCATGGCAACATGCTACATTTCACTTACACATCAGAGGCATATCATACACATTTGAAGATAATTCAAAATGATCAAACTATATCACATATAACTTGGTTAATGTTGAATTCAATTGTGGAGTTTGAATTTGCATTTTAAATGAAATATATTCCACTTAAATGGAATTGCCTCACACATCAAAACTTGTACTTCAAGCTTTAACATTCAATCATGTGCTTGAGCATTGCATTCATATTGATTGCTACTTCATGCTTTGTTTGTCGAGTAGAGGTGGAACCGGAGCAAGAGGTCACCCCCTTCGCTGAAGATCCAGAACCCGAACCTCGTCAGCAAGGCAAACAAAACCCCATTGATCATGTCGATAAAATCCCACTTCCCTCTCATGTCTCGCTTATGCATTGTATAGGATGATCACCATGTTACGATTCTACCGCATAGATGAACCCATTCCTTTGCATGACCTATCTTTTGTCACAGTAGTAAGCAAACCACAATCCTAGCAAATGTAGGAGTTGAATGATATCATGTGGCCCCCTGCAAATGTTATCGCTTATTGCATGCTTAGTATGATACCATGTTGTTACTGTGATGTGAGTCGGGATGGTAATGATCATGTGGATGATGGTAGAAAAGTGTTGGTGAATCGACCCTAATACAAGGTGAACGATGACAGGCTGTGTAGGAGTACACGGTGGGTTGTCTCGTTGAACACCGCCCTAAGTCCGAGTTCTTGTGTGGTGATCCAAGATGAAGAGTACAACCACACATTGGGCTCCCTGACCCCTCTCAACTTATTAACTCATCCCTTTCGATGTCCAGATGTCGCAGTAGTTCGGAGTTCTGGTAGGCTTTTGGCCTGGATGCTAAGTGAGAGAACGGCTCGCCCGAGACCGGCTTACGCACCACGCACACATCGCTTGGGTCCACTTCGGTAAACCGGCCGGGTTCACGATAGTGGTAGCCAACCCAAGTAGGCGGCTTTCTTGGACTAGATAGGCTATGAGGTAACAGTTGTGGTGAGCATCCTCGCTTGCACCCCTTGATTGGTGTCGAGATCAAAGGCGGTAAATGATGGTCATGTGTGTGTAGCGGTACACCCTTGCAAGGTTAACAAAACTATTCGAATAGCCGCGTCCGCGGTTATGGACTACTTGGAAAGCTTAGCTTGATTATTAGATAACTTGAACCGGATACTTCTAAAACACACCAAGATAAGTGTGAGTGCTATGGCGTGCTTTCTCGTGGGGAAGTCGAGGAAGGCACCATAGTGGTGTAATTGGTTGGTGAAAGTAGTGGACTCGTGTACGCTTCTTACCTCAAAGTCTGGTACTCGTAGTTCAGGATTAGCCAAGTCAAAGCTGGCATTTCTGCAAGTGAACCCCACCTCCCTTTACTTGATACATGTGCATGAGTAGTATAGTTCCTATGTAAGTCTTGCTGAGTACGACTTTGTACTCACGTTTGCTTAATATATGTTTTAGATGACGCCACTGACCCCGAAGGTGGCTTCTTCATCGAGCTGGACGACTGAAGACCAACTAGTCTAGTCCCAGTCAGACGACTGGTTCCCTCGTGGAGGGCTTTGTGTTTAAATAAGGCTTCTTAAGCCATTTGTTAAACTTGTCTGTACTCAGACATAATTTTCTTCCGCCTGTGTTGTAATGTTGGATCACATGTATGTGATCTCTGTTTGTACTCTATAAAAGTTATAAATGAAATGTACACTTTGTAGAGAATTGCAATGGTACATGCTGTTCATACAAGGCATGTGTGCTGCGTGTATGTTTATAACATGCATGACTTTGTATGGGTTTTCGAGACCTTAGTTGTGTTCTGGCTGGCGGTCTTTCATACACCAAGTGGCCCTTAGATGTGCGCAGCTTGGGGCATCGCAATGCGATTGCTCGAGACTCCGTCTCGTGCACACTTTGTGGTATGATCGAGCCCGCCCTAGACCCCGACTAAGTGATCGGGCTGGAGTAAGTCTATGTAAGTGTTTTGAGATAGTCGGTAGTATGGTTGAGGCGACTTGTCTTTGAATATGGGAGTTCACCACCCATATCATTTGACTTGTGTGCGGACGATGAGGACCCATCTCAGTTGATCATCCGGCCTGGATGGGATGCCCCTCACGTACGATGCTTTCCGAGAATGTTCAATGCTTGGCCTTGTCTGCTTAGACAAGTGGGTGCGGTTCTCGGCTCTCCAGATGACTATGTCTTAACTCGACTTGCATACGCTAACCCCGGGTCCCGACAGTGATGGACCATCGTCGATGGACTGGGTGCAGGACCCTCATCTTCAAGAGTTGCTTATTAATGAGGCAAGTAATAAGCAAGAGCTGCCGCCCGAGAGAAAGTCAAGCTAAATCAACTTGAGATGGACGCGGTTACTCCATTGTATGAAGGATGCAATCCCGAGGATACCCGCCTGGAAGTAGCTCCAATGGATCTGGAGATGAAAGTAAAATACAAAATGACCGACACATGCTTCGGCGAAAACATGTCATTCTGGCAAAAACGTCTTCCCAAGGGAAACACGTGCCTGACCAGTTTCAATGAGGCGAAGAAAATCGTGTGTCCTCTGGATATACCACATGTCAGATACCATGTTTGCGTTAACGATTGCGTCATTTATCGGCATGAGTACGCGGAGTCCACCGTATGTCCGAAGTGCGGTGCAAGTCGATACAAGAAGAAGAAGAAAGCTCCTCAAAAAAAGGTGTGGTACTTTCCGATCATTCCAAGCCTGCAGCGTTATTTCACGGACCCAAAGCAGGCTAAGCTCATGCGCTGGCATGCGGAAAGGAAGCAGCAAAAGGAAGAAGCTGAAAAAATGATCCAGAAAAGGACAAGATGTTGAGTCACCTTCTGATGGGACCCAATGGGAGGCGTTGAACTTCGAGGAGGACTTTGGGAAGGATCCAAGGAACATATTGTTGGTCGCGAGCACCGATGGAGTCAATCCTTTCGGCAACCAGAGAAACACACATAGCAACTGGCCAGTGTTTGTGGGCATGTACAACATCCCCCCCGGGAGTGCGTGAAGAGGAAGTACATGCACATGAGTGTGCTAATTGAAGGGCCGAAACAACGAGGAAACGACCTCAATCTAAGAGCTAGATACGCTATGGAGAACGCCAGTCAATACGTGGGACGCTGTAGAGGAAACATATTTCCCTATGAAAGCCGCACTGCTCACGACGGTGCACGACTATCTTGGTTTAGGATATGTCATGGGGCAGGTGCTCCACGGACACTGTGGATGCGCTATGTGCATGGACAACACAACGTATCACTAGCTACCTAAGGATCTCGGGTCTTCAAAAACCGTGTTCATGGGATATCGAAGATGGCTTCCTCACAATGACCCATGGAGAAAACGAAAGGATCTACTCGATGGAATAGCCGAACCCCGAAAGGCCCCCCATAGGAGAAGTGGCACCGAAATAGATATGATGTTGAAAAACTGGAAAGAGTGCCCACCTCCAGGAAAGATCAATTCTAAGAAGAGATCGTGGTGATACTATGCGAGCTCGAGATGTACTTCCCGTCCGCATTCTTTGACGTCTTGGTGCATCGCCTCGTCCATATGGTGGATGATATCATCCAACTCGGGCCGATGTTCCTGCACAACATGATGCCGTTCGAAAGGATGAATGGTGTGATCAAAGGATATGTTCGCAACAAGGCTCGTACAGATGGAAGCATAACGCAGGGCTCTCTGATCGAGGAGTGCATCTCCTTCTTCACAAATTATCTAGGCATCGATAACCCCGTTGGTCTGCCCGTCAATAGGCACCTCGGCAGGGTCGCCGCGAGGGTCACCGCGAGGGTCGCCGCGAAATGCATGTCGACTTCCAGGATCGACTCTCCGACTTTGAAAGAGCAAACCTAGTCGCGCTGCAACACATTGACTTGGTCGATCCTTGGGTGGTTGTGGGCACCCCAGATTATATACCCGGAGCGGCCAGCTGTGGATACTGTCATGCTCCCATGATTAGTGTCGCACGACGCACAACTCGACAATGGATACATCAGATCACATTTTCATACAAGTACCGAAACAATAGTCTTACAACAATAGCCTTACATTGCCTCATCGGGCACAAATGCAGCGGAACATCAAAATACTCCTAACATAGAAACGGGGCATAACCAACAGGAAAGTCCAGAGCGTAGCACGTCCTAGTAAACATTGGTGCAATCGTCATCCATTACTTGCTCCTCCAAGCCTGGCCGTTTGAATATCCTGGGACAAAGCCGTGAGTACATACAAAGTACTACCAAACCATCTAAAGAAAAGAACAAAGGTTTTTTGCATAGGGAACATAGTAGGATATCCATATGGTGGAGTTTATCATGGGGGGTACCTAGCTACTCATCTTTATTAAGTTGACAAAATTTTAGTGTTGAGCAAATTTTATTCCCATAAGTAGCATTGAGTTAATCATGTCCAACCCTATCCCTTTCAACACCAACATCAACATCATCATCGTGAACCATAATCTTAGTACTTAGAATTTCTCATCTATTCCACACAAGTGTGGCCTCACTAGCTGTCCATGACCGTGGATTCCGGCTACTCGAATAGTTTTTACTCTGCAGAGGTTGTACACTTTACCCACATGACACAATCCCTTCTTGTTGCCACCAGTGGCCGCTCGCGTAGTACAAACTTTGGTATACCGCCAGGGGGATTCTGACAAGATCATCAATCAGATCACACTTATTGTGTCATGCCCGGTAGGTTTCAGCGCGGAAGGAACCTCAGTTCACAGTCCGAACCCCCCTTTTGTGCCGAGGATACACCTCTCAAGGCGACTATCCCTTCTACGGTACGGAAATGACAACAATAAGGGTGCACTAACAAAATAACCAAGCCAGTGCCCATATTGCATGTGGTTGTACTGTAGGGCTAGGTGTTGGCGGCACTTATAGAGAGTCCTTCAAAACTTTGAATATGTTCAACGATTTTTCCAACAATAACCACAATCTTGGCCATCACATCTTCTTAGATGTATGCCATTACATTAGGTTGGATTAAGATTAACCAATTATTAAGTTGCACTTAATTATTTACCTAGGTTAATTGATGGTCTTGATAGAGCATCGACATCATCGGGGGTTCTATTTTCATTTTTGTCACAACCCCAAGTTAGGTATGTGCTAGGATCAAGTGCTCCTTTGCATCATGTAAAAATTCAAAAGAAATTCAAAAATGGGGAAAAGAAAAGCCCTGAGAAATTAAATCAAGTGGCCAGATAAAAATATTTTTCCAAAAATCATTTGAGTATTTGGAAAATTCCTATAAATGATGCTGATCATTTTAAAAGTGGTTTGGGAGCAATCCCATGCTCATGGAATTTTCTAAATTTCCAACAATGCCTTGGAAAATTAAATAAACCCCTATTTGATTTAAAATTCAAATGTTTTGAATTTTAAAGAGTGCCAAATTTTATAAATGGCTAGCTCTAGCTTTTATGAGGCCATATAAAAAATTATGGCATTTATAAAAATACCTAGATATTTTATTAGCTAGGTCAACCTATTTACAGAAGAAATGAAAAGAAAAAGGAAATTACAGAAAGAGGGAAGCTTACCAGACGCCCCTAGGCGAAGGCCCACCTTGCCTCGGCCGGCCCAGCCCAGCCCTTCGCCCTGTCGTCTTCTACCCCGCGGCTCCATGCAGCTCGCTGGAGCTGGGGAGTGCGGCGACGACGCCACCGCGACACCAGCGGGTTCTATGCCCTCCCCTCTACCCCAGAGCATGCCACGCCACTACAGAAGCCCCCCGCACGCCTTCCCCTAGCTCTGGCCCCTCCCTCTCTCTCTCTAGCGAAGTAGCCGAGCACCACCGCAGAACGAGCCGCCGTCTTCGCGTAGCCAACGTCCTCGAGGAGCCGAGCCACCTTGTCCAGGGTGATCGCCAAGGACGTCTTCGTCAAGATGCAGAGGATCGCGACCCAGGAAGCTCTTTGACTGCCGCATTCATCAACTGAATCTCACCGTCCGTCGTGGGCTCCGACGAGGAATTCGTCGCCATTGTTTCCTCTTCGGCCCCGCCGTCTTCACGAATCGCTTTGGGGTGAGCCCCTCTTCAAAACCCCCCAACCCCCATGTTAAATTTAGGCCCCCTCCGTCGACCTCCATGAGAGCCGAGCAGGTCACCTCCATGGATGACCTAGAGCTCGCTCGCGTGCCCCTTTCTCCTCCTTGTAGTGTCCATGCAGCTCCTGGAGCCCCCAGGAGTCCAACGAGCCACCCAACGCTCAAAATCGTGCACTCTAGCCACCTTCCCGTCGACGCCATGCCACGGCCGCCGCGCAAGTCGACGCCGGCGTCAACTCCGGCCACCCCGGTGACGCCCGTGTGGTGTACGTGATGCGGGTGGGCACGAGAAGCACTTCTGTGCCCTCGGTTTGGCAAGCCGTGGCCGGAACCTCTGTCCCTGTGGGCGCCGCCGTCTCGGTGGTTACCGGCGTTTAAACGCCAGTGGACGCCGACGTGGCCTGTACTTAGGGGGCTAATCCCCCTCCTAATTGAGCCCATGGGACAATGATAGGTGGGGCCAGCCCCCTCTAATTTAATTCAAAATTTTAATTAAAACGGGGTTAACCCCTTGTGACACTGACAGTGGTGGCCCATAGGTCAGCCCCCCCCCTGACGTCACCCCCACGTCATGCTGACACAGTAAATAGAAAAGCAATTAAATCATTTACAGAAAATCCAGAAAATAGCCAAATCTTTAGAAAATCATAACTAATTCATTTTAACGCCAAATTGGACAAATAATATGTCTAAAATTATCAGAAAAATACATGGATTATGAATATGCAACTTGTTTCTATGTTTGACCATTTTAAAATGGGTGAACAGTAGCAAACATGCATATGGATCCTTTTCAAATTCAAATTTGGAGTGATTTTTGCAAATGATTTTGCAACACCCTTAATTCCAATGGGTTCATCCACACATCAGAGACATTACTTCAACTATTCCACATCAGTTCATGATCAACATTTTTCAAATGAACATTCATGCTTTCAAATGCATTTGAATTTCATCGATAAATCAAATGGAGTTTGAATTTGCATTTCAAATGCAATATACTCCTTTTAAATGGAATGCTCAACACATCAGTACCTTGAACATCACCATTACAATATTATTCATGTGATTGTGCATTGTACATTATGTTGATCCTATGATTGTCATGTTGCTGATAGAAGTGGAGCCGGAACCCGAGATCACCCCCTTCATTGAAGACCCCGTGACTGAACCTCGTCAGCACGGCAAGCAAACCCCCATTGATCATGTCGATAAAATCCCACTTCCCTCTCATGTCTCCCTTATGCATTGTATAGGATGTTTACCATGATGCATTTCTACCGCATAGATGAACCCATTTCTTTGCATGACCTATCATTTTGTCACAGTAGTAAGAAAACCACAATCCTAGCAAATGTAGAAGTTGAATGATATCATGTGGCCCCCTGCAAATGTTATCGCTTATTGCATGCTTAGTATGATACCATGTTGTTACTGTGATGTGAGTCGGGATGGTAATGATCATGTGGATGATGGTAGAAAAGTGTTAGTGAATCGACCCTAATACAAGGTGAACGATGAGAGGCTGTGTAGGAGTACACGGTGGGTTGTCTCGTTGAACACCGCCCTAAGTCCGAGTTCTTGTGTGGTGATCCAAGATGAAGAGTACAACCACACATTGGGCTCACTGACCCCTCTCAACTTATTAACTCATCCCTTTCGATGTCCAGATGTCGCAGTAGTTCGGAGTTCTGGTAGGCTTGTGGCCTGGATGCTAAGTGAGAGAACGGCTCGCCCGAGACCGGCTTACGCACCACGCACACATCGCATGGGTCCACTTCGGTAAACCGGCCGGGTTCACGATAGTGGTAGCCAACCCAAGTAGGCGGCTTTCTTGGACTAGATAGGCTATGAGGTAACAGTTGTGGTGGCATCCTCGCTGTCATCTCTTGAACGGTGACACGCAAAAGGCGGTAACTGATGACACGTGTGTGTAGCGGTACACCCCTGCAAGGTTAACAAAACTATTCAAATAGCCGGGTCCGCGGTTAAGGACTGCTTGGAAAGCTTAGCTTGATTATTAGACAACTTGAATGGATACTTATAAAACTCGCAAGATAAGCGTGATTGCTATGGTGTGCTTCTCGTGGGGAAGTCGAGGAAGTAACCATAGTGGTGTAATTGGTTGAAGAGATGTAGTGGACTCGTGTACGCTTCTTACCTCAAGTCTGGTACTCGTAGTTCAGGACTAGCCAAGTCAAAGCTGGCAATTCCGCAATTGAAACCCCACCATCCCTTTACCTTGATACATGTGCATGAGTAGTATAGTTCCTATATAAGTCTTGCTGAGTACGACTTTGTACTCACATTTGCTTATTCTATGTTTTAGATGAACCCACCGACCCCGATTGTGGCTTCTACCCGAAGCTCGAAGAATGAAGACTCAGACCAAGACCAAGCTAGTGTAGTCCCAGTCGGACGACTGCTTCCCTCGTGGAGGGCTTGTTTTTAGATAAGTCTTGTCTAAGCCATTTGTTAAACTTGTCTGTACTCAGACCTACTTTGCTTCCTCTTGTCTGTTGTAATGTTGGATCACATGCTTGTGATCTCTGTGGGCACTCTGTAAGAGTTATTAATAAAGATGTATACATTGTAGAGAATTGCAATGATACCTGCTGTTCATACTAGACATGTGTGCTGCGTGTATGTTTATAACATGCATGTCTTAGTATGTATTTTCGAGACCTTAGTTGTGATCTGGCTGGCGGTCTTTTATATACCAAGTGGCCCTTAGATGTGCACAGCTTGGGGCATCGCGGTGCGATTGCTCGAGACTCCGTCTCGTGCACACTTTGATGTATGATCGAGCCCGCCCTAGACCCCGACTAAGTGATCGGGCCGGAGTAAGTCTATGTAAGGGTTATAATACAATCGATAGTATGGTTGAGGCGACTTGTCTATGAGTATGGGAGTTCACCACCCATATCATTTAGACTTGTGTGCGGACGATGAGGACCCATTTCAGTTGATCATCCGGCCTGGATGGGATGCCCCTCATGTTCGATGCTTTCCGAGAACGTTCTGTCCTTGGCCTTGTCTGCTTAGACAAGTGGGTACGGTTCTCGGCTCTCCATATGATTGTGTTGTAGCGAGGCTTGCATACGCTAACCCCGTGTCCCGACAATTTTCCCAAATAGGTAGGTATAAAGGTATGTGGTGGTTGTCCTAATACAACTACTATGATCCCATCCCAAATGTTGTAATATTAGATGATACAATATCATGATACAAAATAAAGTAGAAAATGTAGGTCATGGGTTTGAGTTTTGAAGATGGCTTGCCTGCGTAGGTGGTGTCTCCTGGTACGGCTTCTTCGGCTTGGGTAGGAGTCTTCACCTGCCATGTCAAGCGCTTTGTCTACGCGTTGCGAAAAAAAGTAGAACGCATTACAATCACAACAATCATACAAAGCATACAAGTAACAACACTCACAGATAACTCAAGCATTACAAAAACATCAGAATAAGAGCAGCAACAAGATTGTGACAATTCTAATAGGGTTTACCTTAACATGATGTTTATTACATAAGGTAGTAAGGCAATTATATCAAAAGTTGCTAATCATGCATTAATTATGTTATTCGCTTTAATTTAACATGTGGTTAAGTAAGCGTTTTATCACATATAGTAGTAACTTTTAATTGACCAAGAACTTAGTATATGTTTCAACATAAATAACTAGTAAATTTAGGACATAAAGTAATAGTTAATAACATGCAGAGAAATCAACAATATAAAAAACAAGAAAGAAAAGGTTATAATTCATTATTTTATTCTAACCATATACTCATACAAATACATTAATTGTTATTATTGCACACAACAAATGGCCACTGGCCAGAATATAACTATTAATTTTTTTTAATAAATTAATATCATAAACAAAGAATCTATTACAATTTTTCTAAGTAACAAATTGATAAGATTTACGAATAAATAATCATAATTTTATTCAAGAAACACAAAAATCTAACAATGCAGAAAAATAAGCCACAATTTTCTAAACAACACACAATTTTTATATATTTTTATGAGCTATAATTATTTTTATAAAAGTATTTTTTTTGCCCTGCAGTTTTAACAAAAAAAAGAATGGAAGAGCCGTTCCAGGGCTATACTGCGCCCACCAGCAGTTCCTTCAATTGGGCCGAGCCCGTGCGCTGCGTTGTTGTCCAGTTTGTGTTTGTTTTTTTTAACCGGGCTGACGCTCGGGCCTACATGGAAGCGGGTCATAATACCCGAAGGGCTATGGGCGCAGGGGGTTCGTTGGATCCTACAGGATCGAAGGGCAGAGGGCTCGGGGTGGAGTTTATATAGGCACTGGAAGGGGGCGGGAAATGGAAGAGCGGGCGAGGGCACGCGCGTGCGAGATGAACACAGTCGATCTGCGGCCCCATCCGCGGCTGGGCAGCGAGGGCGGTCGGGGGTGACGCTAGCGTGATGGAGTCATCATGGGTCCCATGTGCTGATGTAAGCGCTGACGTCGGGGGCGCTGGTGAGGTTGACAAGTAGGGCATGGTGTTCAGGTGCTGGAGGTAGGAGAAGAAAGGGCGAGGGATAGATGAAAAGGAGATGGGCTTCGGTTCACTAGTGGGCTGGTTTTTTTTCCACTTTTATTCATTTGGCAAACTTATACTTCGATTTTTTTAATGCAAATGTGAAAAATCTCTTCAAACTTAAACCTCCTAGATAGTTTATAGTACTCCATAATTATTATCCAATTTCTTTGGAATTTTAGGTATTTTTATTTGGTTAGTAAGATTATCACTCTTATTTTAATAGCAATTAAACATTTAGGTCATTACAAATATTTTAATTAAGTATCTTCTGCTATAGGGGCATTTTTAATTATTTAGGTCACGAATATATGTGCAAACAATATTTCTTTAAGCAAATTTTTTTTGATATTAACATTCTATGGTGGTAATAAGTTGTGTTTATAGTTAGGAGTGGTGTGGGCCTATTATTTATTTTATGGGTTAAGTAATTAACAAGGCAAGGGAAGTCTAACCATAGCATCTAAAACAAGAAAAGACTATAACAAATTTAGCAAGCAAATAAAACAAAGCACAAGCAAGCATAGCATGCCAATTCGAGTACTAACACATCACAACTTAGCAAAGTTTTTTATTAACCCTAATTTTTAGCATTCTAATAATAAGACATCAAAGTTGGGATGTGACAGACCTTCCCCCCTTAAAAAGAATCTCGTCCCCGAGATTCACAAGCTAGTGAAGACATGCGGGAATTAGCGCTTGAGGTAGTCCTCCCGTTCCCAGGGGGCTTCTTCCTCCGAGTGATTTTTCCACTGGACCTTGTGGAACTTGATCAGGCGCTTACGGGTGACTCGGGTGGCTTCTTCCAGGATCCGAAGCGATGTCTCTTGGTATGTGAGATCCTGGTTGATATCCACCGTGTGGTGGTCGATGTTCTTGAACACTTCTGGCTTGTCGGGACCTCCAGACACTTCCGGAGTTGCGAGACATGGAATACGTTGTGCACATCGGATAGCTCTAGATGTTTCCATCCAGATCCGGGGTCTCAGCTGATAAGCAACTTGGCCTCGTCTGGCTATCACCTCAAATGGTCCAATGTGACGAGGTGCTATCTTTCACTTCACTTGGAATCGTTGCATTCCCTTCAGCGGGGTGACTCGGAGATACACAAAGTCTCCAACTTCAAAAGTCACCTCTCTACGCTTGGGGTCGGCCTAGCTCTTCTGTCGAGAATGAGTGGTCTTCAGACGCTCACGAATCAACTGGAATTGTTGTTCTCCCTCCTTCAGAACATCGGGTCCGAAAATCTTCCCTTCCCCGGGCTGAGACCATTTTAGGGGCGTGCGACATTGTAAGGCCCGGTATGCCGTACTGTTCCAGATCTAGATGTTTCCATCCAGATCCGGGGACGAAGCACATATTGGTCCCACCGCAACATATGACATAGCCATATGCCCCGGATTTCCAACATGATATCACAACATTACAAATACAAGGATACAACATCTCATACAATCGGCATACAACTGCCTTAAAATAATACAACAGCGGGAGATACATGTCTAAGTACATACTACAATCAAATGCCTACTGGCAAAGAGAAAAAAATCGATCCCCATAACATTTGAATCTTAGGTGGCCAGTAGCAAGCCACTTATGACTTTTCGGCATTTTTGAAATTCAAAACATTTGAATTTCAAATCAAATAGTGGTCAAATTTAATTTCCAGGGCACATTTTGAATTTTTGAAGATTCCATGGCCATGGGAATGAACCCAAACCACTTTTGAAATGATCACCATCGTTTATAGGAATTTTCCAAATGTTCAAATGATTTTTGGAAAAAAGATATTTATCTGGCCATTTGAATTAAATTCTCAGGGCTTTTCTTTTCCCCATTTTTGAATTTCATTTGAATTCTTGCATGATGCAAAGGGCACAATCAAACAACCCTAGCACTTACCTAAACTTGGGCTGTGACAACTCGCCCCCACTCAAAAGAATCTCGTCCCGAGATTCAGAAGTCATCGGGAGGAAGGTGGAGTACTCGGCACGGAGGCGGTCTTCTCTTTCCCATGTTGCTTCTTTCTCAGAGTGATGTGACCACTTCACTTTGAGGAACTTGATCTTCTGACGACGAGTGACACGCTCTGCGTAATGAAGAATACGAACATGGTACTCTCGATAAGAAAGGTCATCTTGGAGATCAAGCGTTTCATGGTCGACTTCGCGAATGGGGTCCTTGAAGCAACGCCTGAGGTGTGACACATGGAATACATCATGTACTCTGGAAAGGTGCGGGGGTAGTTCAAGTTGGTAGGCAACTTCTCCACGTTTAGCTAGAATGCGGAAGGGTCCGATGTAACGTGGGGCCAACTTGCGTTTGATACCGAATTTTTGGGTTCCCTTCAGAGGAGTAACCCGAAGTTACGCCTTCTCATCAATATTGTAGCTCTCATCTCTATGATGACGATCATAGTAGCTCTTTCGACGAGACTGTGCGGCTTTCAAACGATCACGAAAATGCGAACTTGCTCTTCTGCTTCCTTGATCATATCCGGTCCAAAGAGTTGTCTTTCACCGGTTTCTGACCAGTTTAGGGGTGTTCGACATCGTTGGCCGTAGAGGAATTTAAAGGGAGCCATGTTCAGACTAGATTGATAGCTATTGTTATAAGCAAATTCGGCAAATGGAAGAGATTTCTCCCAGTTCTTTCCGAAAGAGATAACACAAGCTCTGAGCATGTCTTCCAAGATTTGATTAACCCTTTCAACTTGACCGCTAGATTGAGGACGGAAACCTAGGTTAAAGGATAGATGAGTCCCCATAGCATTTTGAAAACTTTCCCAGAATCTAGAGGTGAAAAGGCTACCACGATCAGAATTGATTTCCAAAGGAACACCGTGAAGTGACACAATTATAGAGACATACAAGTCCGCTAACCGGCTAGCAGATATAGACTCGCGAACTGGATGGAAGTGAGCAACTTTGGAAAGTCGATCAATGACAACGAAGATGGCATCATTTCCTTTCTGGGTTTTTGGAAAGCCGGTGATGAACTCCATACCGACCTTGTCCCATTTCCACTCGGGAATAGACAATGGTTGAAGAGTACCAGCAGGTCTTTGGTGTTCTGCCTTAATGCGACGACAAACATCACATTCGGCAACAAATTGTGCAATGTCTCTCTTCATCCGGGTCCACCAAAATCTCTGGCGTAGATCTCGGTACATTTTTGTGCTACCGGCATGAATTGAGAGGGGAGTGTGATGAGCTTCCTTAAGGATCAGCTGCCTTAGGTCTTCATTCTCAGGAACTACTAAATTATTTTCAAAGAATATCGTTCCTTGATCATTTGCAGAGAAACATTTAGCAACTCCGCTAGCAATGTTCTGCTTGATCTCTTGAATACTACTATCTTGTTTCTGGGCGGCTATGATTTGATCCTCAAGGGTTAGTTTCGCCACCAAGGTAGAAAGAAAGCCATGAGGAACAATCTCAAGATTGAGCTTGCGAAATTCCTCATGCATAAGTGGTTGATACTGTTGTAACATGAGGTTGTTACAATACGACTTACGACTTAGTGCATCAGCCATGACATTGGCTTTTCCTGGGGTGTAAGAATTCCTAAGTCATAATCTTTTATCAACTCTATACAGCGTCTTTTCCTGAGATTAAGATCTGGCTGGGTGAAAATATATTTGAGGCTTTGGTGGTCGGAATAGATCTTGCAACGATTATCAAGGAGGTAATGTCGCCATGTCTTCATGGCATGAACTATGGCAGCGAGTTCAAGATCATGGGTAAGATAGTTCTCTTCATGTGGACGCAACTGGCGTGAAGCATAAGCTACCACATGTCTATCTTGCATAAGTATGCATCATAACCCTTGTCGTGAAGCATCACAATAGATCTTGAAATCCCTTTTGGTGTCTGGAGGTGCAAGTACGGGTGCAGAAGTGAATCTTCTTTTTAGCTCTTGAAAGCTTTCCTCGCACTTGGGGGTCCATTGGAATTTCTTATCTTTCTTGAGGAGTTTAGTCAGAGACTTTAAAACTTTGGAGAAGTTCTCTACAAAGCGGCGACAATAGATTGCTAAGCCAAGAAAACTCCTGACTTGCTTAACCGATTCAGCTGGAGTCCAGTCAAGGACGGCCTGAACTCTCTCGGGATTGACTGCAACACCTTTGGCAGAAATCACGTGGCCTAAGTAGGTCACTTCTGGTAGCAAAAATTCACACTTGGAGAACTTGGCATAAAGGCGGTGCTCTCGAAGCTTCATCAATACCAACCTAAGATGTTCTGCGTGCTCTACTTCGTTATTCGAGTAGATGAGAATGTCATCAAGATAAACGACAACAAATTTATCTAGGTACTCCATGAAGATCGAATTCATTAAGCGTGAGAATGTGGCGGGGGCATTGGTTAAACCGAAGGACATGACGGTGTACTTGTAAAGACCATATCGAGTAGTGAAAGCCGTCTAGGGAATGTCCTCGTTTCGGATTCTGATTTGATGATATCCTAATCTCAAATCCATCTTTGAGAAGACAGAGGATCCAGCAAGTTGATCATAAAGATCATTGATCCTGGGCAGTGGGTACTTGTTCTTTATCGTCGCTAGATTTAGCGGGCGATAGTCTACGCACATCCTTTCTGTTCCGTCTTTCTTCGTTACGAACAAAACAGGGCAACCCCATGGCGATGAGCTAGGGCGGATGAAGCCTTTTGCCAACGAAGCATCAAGTTGGGTTTTTAGCTCAGCTAACTCATGTGGGGCCATTCTATATGGGCGTCTGGAAATTGGGATTGTGCGTGGTATAAGATCCGCTATGAATTCAACACATCTGTCGGGTGGCATGCCCGGCAGTTCTTCAGGAAAGACATCCGGGAAGTCACAAACCACCGGAATATATTCAAGGTCTGGAAGTGGAAGCACATTAAAAGTATGCACCTGGATTCTAGAGCTTGGTGATGTGTAGTCAATGATCTGACCTGAAGGATGGGTGAGTTTAACTGACTTGGCTTTACAATCAAGGACAACATTATGTCTTGATAACCAATCCATGCCTAGGATGACATCAATGTCTGAAGACTTGAGGGCTATAAGAGAAGCAAGGAATACTAAACCCTCAATTGCAATTTGATTGCCATGGCTTACTCTATTAGTTTTCCATTTGGAACCAGGAGTTTGAATGATCATTGGAGAAAACATTTCTTCAAAAGGAAATTCATGACGAAGTGCATAACTCTCCGACATGAATTAATGAGAAGCTCCTGGATCCAAAAGAACGGAGGAGGGAACATGATTGACTGGGAGTGTACCAAGGATGATGTCAGACACAGCAGTGGTTTACTCAACTGAGATTTGGTTCACACAACCACTACTAGTGGATGAAGGCTTTGCTTGCAAGGGTTTGGAGGTGGATTTCCATGGAGGCTTTAGACTAGGTCGACGTGGTGCCACCAACACTTTAGGGCATTGTCGGAAGTAATGGCCTGTCAGACCACACGTAAAACACATCCTGCCTGAATTGCTGGGAGCAAGATTACTTGATTGCACACCACCATTCCGGGGTGGAACAATGTGTTGATGTGGATGGCATATAATGGATGGTGGCCTCTGAAGAAAGTTTTGAGGTATGGCACGAGTTGGAATCCATATTCTGCGTTTCTGAGGGGCTGAACTAGAAGAAGGAGCAAGCTCAAGAGCATGCTTGCGAGACTCTTCGAACACTTCATTGCCATGCTCAGCTCTGAAGGATATGTTGACTAAATCCTCGAAGGTGGAAAATTCAAGGAGGTTGAGATCATGGCGAAGGATGGGGCTAAGTCCCTTACGGAACCTTGCATGCTTTCTGGCATCGGTGGTGATCTCATCTTGGGCATAACGAGCAAGACGGTTGAACTCTCTCACGTACTCATGAATGGACATCTCTCCTTGAGTCAGATTGCAAAACTCTTCCTTCTTGCGCTCCATCAACTCATCCAGAATGTGGTACCCTCGAAAGGCAACACATAACTCCTGCGAAGTCACTACGTGACCATCTGGCTGCATAGCAACATAGTTCTCCCACCATTCAGCAGCAGCACCTTCCAGAAAGTATGCCGCGAATATAACTCGGTCATTAGGAGCAACATGTGCCGTATCAACCTTATGCTCGATGGAACGGAGCCAATCATCAGCTTCAAGGGGCTCAGAAGAACATCAAAATACCGGTGGCTTGAGGAGGATGAAGTCCTGAATGCTCACAACCACATTGCAATGACGTGAGGTATTCTTCTCGATGAGCTCCAGAAGGCGTGTTTGATCACGTCGATTCTTCTCAGCTTCCATCATGATTTCGGTCGCAGAAGGCGGTGGTGGAGGTGCATCATCATTTCGATTCCGATCACGGTCTCGATTGCGACGAACAGCACTACGAGTTCCACCTGACATCCTGTGTGATAAAAATCAACAATTAGAATAGGTTGTATGATGGAATCAAAGACAAGAAGGACATGACGAAGAAGGAAAAGATTGTAATGCATAGGCAAGGATTCATTGAAACACGGGATAAATCGGGTAGCATAACGGCTACACCGGGATGGAAATAAGACAACCTCGAGGAGATTGGAAAGAACTTCCTCAAGGAACTCAAAACACGGAGACTCTGGACGACCACAACAATCCTACGACTAAAAGGAGGCAATCAACGAGATGTTCTAGTAAGACATAGACGAGCCTAGTCCTATCATCCCGTAGAAAAGATAAAGGTGACCCAGAACTCAGATCGATGAGGGTAAGGAGAAAAATAAGCCTTACGTTGTTCCCTTTATACCCAAGTAACTATATAACTATAGAATGCTAGACTCGACTTCGACCAAGGGTTAAATAATCCTACAGACAGTCCTGCTCTGATACCAAGTCTGTCGGGACCTGGGGTTAGTGTATGTAATTCCAATCACGACGCAATCACATGGAGAGCCGAGAGCCGTACCCACTTGTCTAAGAAGACAAGGCCAAGCACAGAACACTCTCGGAAAGCATCGAACGTGAGGGGCATCCCATCCAGGCCGGATGATCAGCTGAAATGGGTCCTCATCGTCCGCTCACAAGTCTAAATCCTTATGGGTGGTGAATCCCATACTCATAGACAAGTCGCCTCAACCATGTTATCGATTGAATCCTAACTCTTACATAGACTTACTCCAGCCCGATCACTTAGTCGGGGTCTAGGGCGGGCCCGATCATAAAACAAAGTGTGCACGTGACAGAGTCACGAGCAATCGCATCGCGATGCCCCAAGCTGCGCTCATCTAAGGGCCACTTGGTGTATAAAAGACCGCCACCCAGATCACAACTTTGGTCTCGAAAACCCATACTAAGACATGCATGTTATAGACATACACGCAGCACACATGCCTAGTATGAACAGCAGGTATCATCACAAAACTCTATAAAGTGTATCTTTATTGACTTACACATAGAACATACAAAGATCACATGTTTGTGATCATCATTACATCATACAACAGAACAAAAATTAGGTCTGAGTACAGACAAGTTTAACAAAGGGCTTAGAGAAGCCTTGTAAACATACATGCCCTTCCACGAGGGACCAGACTACTGTCTGGAACTATACTACCAAGGTCAACGTCGAGCTTCACGAAGGTGACTCCATCGGGTTCGGGTTCTCATCTAAAACATAGAATAAGCAAACGTGAGTACAAATTCGTACTCAGCAAGACTTACATCAGAACTACACTACTCATGCTCAAGTTTCAAGGTAAAGGAGGTGGGGTTCAACATGCAGAAGTGCCAGCTTTGACTTGGCTAGTCCTGAACTACGAGTACCAGACTTGAGGTAAGAAGCGTACACGAGTCCACTACCAAGTCTCCAACCAATACACCACTATGGATACTTCCTTGACTTCCCCACGAGGAAGCACGTGACAACACTCACGCTTATCTTGCGAGTTTTATAAGTATCCATTCAAGTTGTCTATGATCAAGTAAAGGTCTCCAAGTAGTCCATAACCGCGGACACGGCTATTCGAATAGTTCATTAACCCTGCAGGGGTGTACATCTTCACACGCGTGTCATCACTTATCACCTCGTTCTTGTCACCCTTCAAGCGGGTGTAGGACGTGGATGAAACCAAGGCACTACCCTCACATCAACTTCTCTAATCCAGGAGTCGACTACCTGCGTTTGTCACCGCTCGCGAGTCCGACCGGTTCCACGAAACGGACTCAGATAATGCAAGGGACCGAAACGCCACCTTTGATAAATGGTTTCGCTGCCTCACAGGTCCACCCACATATCTATGCATAAGTCAAATGGAAAGCCCGAATCTAGTGTGACTCCTGGACCGAATCGGGTACGTAAAGAAGCCAAACGGGGCTCCCATAAAACCCTACATGTTGTCATACTCTTTGTCTTGGATCACAAAACAGGAACTCGGGGCCTAGGGCATTGTTCAACGAGACAACCCACTGTGTACTCCTACACAGCCTCTCATCGTTCACCTTTGTTTAGGGTGGATTCACCAACACGTTATCATCAGCATCACTGTGTTCATTCCATCCCGACTCACAATCATAACATCCTCATTGTATCACTAAGCAGCAATAAGAAGTAACAGTAGCAGGGGCCACATGCTCATCATTCAACTCCTAAATCTGCTAGGATTGTGGTTTGCTTAATACGGTGACAAAATCATAGGTCATGCATCAGAATGGGTTCAACTATGCGAAAGAACGTGTCTCGGTGATCTCCTAAACATGCATAAGCGATAATGAGAGGGAAGTAGGATTTTGTAGACATGATCAATGGGGTTTGCTTGCCTTGCTGACGATACACGGGTCTTAACGGTGGTCTTCTTCTTCGGGGTGATCACTGTCTCGGAGCGTCTATCATCGGAGGCATTCATCAACAAGGGGGGCAACAACTTCGGAAGTAAATGCACAAGCACATGATAATGTTGTCCATGATGTGAATGGTGCTGGTTTGTGGTACATTTGATTTAAATGAAGTGTATTGCATTTGAAATGCAAATTCAAACTCCACATATGAATTTCAATTTAACCAAATTGCAATTGCTATTGTTTTTTCTTTGAAAACCATGTGATCATGTGTTTGATATGCCTCTGATGTTGAAGTGAGATGTGGTGCATTGCAATGGTTCAAATTTGAATAGCATTTGAATTTAATTTGAATTATTTCCAATTAAGCAAAATAGCAAAAGCTACTGGTCCCATTTTAAATTCAACTCAAACATAGCTGAAAATTGTATATTTGGATAGATTATTTTCTGCTGATCATTTTTCATATATTATTTGTCCAATTTGGAGTTAATATGAAATTTCTATGATTTTTGGAAGTTTATACTATTTTCTGTAATTTCTGAATTCTTTTAATTCTTTTAATCCAATTACTGCGTCAGCACTGCATCGGCATGGCATCAGCAGGGGGCTGACCAGTGGGGCCCTGCCATCAGTCACAGCGGGGGTTAACCCCGTTTTAATTAGAGCTAACAGAGGGGTTAAGGGTTGGGGGCCCATCTGTCATAGACCCCAGGGGAGTTATTAAGGGCCCTAATGGCCAAACCAGCCGGCGGCTAACCGCCGGTGACCACGGGTCACGGCGGCGCCTCGCCGGAGTGCCTAAAGTGCCACGTGAGGGCACGGGGTGGCTACCAAAATGGAGCCCGCGTGCTCCCGCGTCTGATGCGCTATGCCGGGGAACGCCAGGGGCTCTGGGGCGACGGCGACTTCAAATGGCGTGGCGGCCGGAGCTCTGGAGAACAGCGACGACGACTTGGTGCACGTGAAGGAGGGGGAAGGGGCTGGGGCGAAGGGGAAGCTCACCCTGAGCACGCCTAGGTGGTCGGGGAGGCCGGAAGGGATGCGGCTACGGCGAATTCAGCGAGGGAAACCACGGCGGCCGCCGGCGACTCGGTGGAGATGGCGACGTACTCGGGTCCTCCAGGCTCGATTCCGCGCTTGGGGAAACGAAGACGAGCACGGGACATCGCCTGGACACGACGGCTCGGGCTAACTCGGCCGGTTGCCATGCAGGCGCGTTCTGGCACGGGCTTCAGGCGTCGAGCGAAACGGCGAAGGGAGAGGGGGAGGAGGTGCAGAGAGTGAGGGGAAAGGACGAGGGCGTCGCGGCGTGTTCCGTGGCGCCTAGAAGAGACCAGGGGAGGCCTAGGAGCCTTCTCGGCGTCGCGGTGGCGTCGCCGTCTCCCTCCCAGCTCGCCACCGAGCTGGTTGAGGAAGACGACAGAAGGGGAAGGTGGCCTGGGCTGGCTTCGGTTAGTTGGGCCCGTGGCCCAGGCAAGTGGGCTCGGTTTTCTTTTTCTTTTTCTCTGTTTCTGCTTTCTGTTTTCTATTTTTCTTTGCTTTTTTTTGCTCCAAATAAATAGCAGAGCATTTTTATTAAATGCCCAATTAATTTTATAAATCTTAGGTGGCCAGTAGCAAGCCACTTATGACTTTTGGGCATTTTTGAAATTCAAAACATTTGAATTTCAAATCAAATAAAGGTCAAATTTGATTTCCCGGGCACATTTTGAATTTTTGAAGATTCCATGGCCATGGGAATGAACCCAAACCACTTTTGAAATGATCACCATCATTTATATGAATTTTCCAAATGTTCAAATGATTTTTGGAAAAATATTTTTATCTGGCCATTTGAATTAAGTTCTCAGGGCTTTTCTTTCCCCACTTTTGAATTTCATTTGAATTTTTGCATGATGCAAAGGGCACAATCAAACAACCCTAGCACTTACCTAAACTTGGGTTGTGACAAGACACCCCTCGGCCTTGGCGGCGGCGGCGCGCAAAATTGGAGGGGTAAGCGGGGAACCTAGGGTTCCAGGGAGCTGGAGGCGTGCTTGATTTAAAGGGGGGGGCTCTCCTGGCCACACTGGCCGGCATCAACGTCGATGGCGCCGCCGGTGTGAGAGAGAGAGGAGGGGGACCTTGGCCACGCTGGAAAGACGATGGCTGAGGCCCCTCTGATCGGAATCCAACGGCGCGGGCGGCTCCCACGTACCGTTTCGCTGGCACGGGCCAGCTGGGATGCGGGGAAGGGAAGGGGGCCTGCTGGGCTGGCCTGGTTCCCCTTATCTCCCAAAAACCAACAAAAGGGAGTTTTCCATTTATCAAAGCAGAGGAACCCCAAGAATTGTTGAGGGAAAACCATGAAATATAAAAACATATAAAAATATGTTTTGAAATCCTTGCAATATTCTCCAATTTATAAAATTGGGTTGGCCATTTTTGGAGGAACTAAAATGTGGGGCCATTTTTGAAATTCAAACTCACTTTGAACTGTGGCCCACATTTTTGGAGGTGGCAAAAATGGTGAAAGGTTGTTGAAAAGCTTGGGAAGGGGAAAGAATTGGCTATGCCAAGTTTGGGGTCAAGGGGAGCCGACATGCAACATGGAAAATTCCTCAAACACCTTTTTTGAACCAAGTTGCATGAATTAAAAAACAACTCAAATGAGCTCAAAACTCCTTGGCATTTAAAATCATCACATGGAATTACATCCTCTTGCATCATAACAAGTTTCAAAGCCATTTGTGAAAGCAAAATTACATCATGAAAACATAAGTTGCTCTTGGGTTGTTACATTTCACATGAGGACTCTTCCGAGGAAGAAAAACTTGTATTCGCCTTGTCACAGGGCGCCGAGCACAACCTGATGACATATCAGGCATACGATATCAACAGCTACACATTCTACACCGAGGAAAAGGACATGAAGAGCGATTATCAGAACTCCGGGGTAACGATGGAAGCCTACACCGGTAAATTCAAGAAACGATACTACAGAAGGATCGAGGAGATCTGGGAGCTCAGCTACGCTGGAGAGAAGGTGTCGATGTTCCGCGTCAGATGGGCAAAGAGCATCATAAAAGAAAGGATGTATTTCACCACTATGGTTATACCGGAAGCCAAATCCAAGACCGCGGGCGCAAACGTCACCGTGAAAAATGAGCCATGGGTACTAGCTAGCCAAGTTGACCAATGATTCTTCATTAACGACCCGTCAAAGCCCAGCCGTGTTGTCGTGCGGAGAGGCAAAAGGAACATCATCGGAATGGATGGAGCCGCCAACGACCAAGACTTCGACAAGTAAGGCGACCCGAAGATTGAATATGACGACGACGGTGATGCAGTACCATACAAATCAAGAAGAAGCAGGACCACCCTACCTAAAGGCGTTCGCCCGTTCAATAGAAGAAATCAAAGGGTTCTGGGGAGAAATTATGCGAAAAAGAAGGGCAAAAAGATTGTGAAAAGATGATATCTAATAATATTGTGTGTGTGTGTCAGTGCCAAGCTCAATCTTTGATGACTCTTATTTCACGTCACTTGATTTCAACCATGTCAATCTTGGTGACTGTCATTTCATGTCACTTGCATGTCATAGGATTGTAAATGATTCTATTGTGATTAAGAAATTATGATGCATGGTTTAAGTTGTATAACTAAAAATACGGAGATCTTTTAAACATTATATTATTTCATATTATGCGAATTATATTAATTTGGTTAATATTGTGGATGTTTATTATTTTATATTATTTTATTACGTCTACTGGAGTATGTTTTTTTAAATGTGCAAAAAGTTAACCTGGGTAGCTTGCTTATTGTACCCAAGACCAACCACTATGCTATGTAATAGGTTATGTCCTTAAGAACACATGGAGCACCACGAGTTCGCGCCGTCTGCCACCAACAGGTTCATCATCTCTTTCCCCTCTCACCTCGATTAGGGCTAGGGTTTCTTGCTGGTATTTCTGCAAATCTGGACTGCATAATGTAGAGTGGTTTTGATGTATCCTAAATTAGACTCCTTTACTCATCGGTTGTGAACATGACTAACATGATGAAAATTCCATCTTGGCACAGTTCCCTTGATTTTGTTGTTGCTTATGGTTGCTAAATGGCATATGGTTCATCTCAATTGTAGTCCCTCTATTTGGAATTAGATGTCGTTGAAACGAACGAGTCAAGATGTAATACAATGCTAGATAAATTCATTTGAACGTTAACTAGTTTCGAAGAAAGAAAGTACTACCTGAACCTGACATTGCCCTTTATTCACAGTACTAGTCTAATTCTCTTGGTGAGCCAGCAAGGAATACAAGCTGCTTGTGTGACTTTCAAGTGGTCACTGTTCATTGTTCAGCGTTCGTTTCTTCAGATGCCTCGATGTTTCCAATTCTTTCTCTTAGCTCTTCATTTCAGAAAAAATCTTTCATTCATTAAGATAACGCACGCATGGTTAAATCAAATTAGCCAAAAATTGTTGGAAAACAAATTAGAATCTCCAATTTCGTAATCTAATAAAGCCAAGTCTGAAGCCCCAGCCTGGAGAAAAAACACCCGACTAGCACCAACCCAGTGCACTAGTTCCAGACAAGCCAGAATAACAAAGCAACAAAACCATGCCCTTTCTAGGTTCTCCACTAGAAAACACATTGGTTTTTGTTGTTAAGCTTATCTCGTGATCGATCACAAAGATATAAATCAGCACTAAATGTTTGCATCATCAAATGGAAAACAATGGCAGGCACTCTCTGTGTTGTCATGCGGATCTAGTCAGACTTTATACTACACTGAATGAAGATACTTTGTGCTACTTACTTATCATTTCCTGGCACTACAGCTCATAAATGTTCTCATATATATGCATGCTGAATAAATTGCAATGTTTGTCCAATAAGAATTGTCCATGTATGATCTATTCCAGTGGTAGCATCTTTTTCTACTGTATGCTCTTTTCTCGCTACTGAAAAGTAATTACATGTTATTCCACTTTGGTAATTTCAGTTATAAGGCCTCTATAAGCTCTATTTATTCCTGTGGTGCCCAATCTCTATTTATTCCTATATGCTTGTTGTTCCTATATGTAGGCCTATTTTGTACAGGTACAAATAATGACCCCATTCTCCCGAAATGTAGATTAATTTCCGTTTCGGTTGAGAACGGGGTCCTAGCTCAAGAAAATTAGCAAAGGTCATGCCAAAATTTTTCGTGAATTCGTGAATGAACTTTGTTAATTTTCTTGACCTAGAAGGTGCTTTGCATGCACTTTTTCTAGTTATTTATATTGACTAGTTATTTTCTGGTTGCACATCATTCACTTGACCACATTTTCTAAAACCTTCCTTTTATTGTTCCTTTTCTAGTTTTCCTCTAAATGTGAGAAGAATAGATATACTAGCTACCCTGATATGATCCAATCACTCTAGTAGCATTTTTTCATATTCTATTTAGTGGGTGTAGATGGCTGACAATGATGAGGCCTCCGGTTCGCACTACCCGAAGAAATATTGGGAGATGAGCATGGACGATGATCCACAACCTCAATCCCTCCAGGACGACATCGGGGATGACTCTACCAACCACGAGTACACAACCGCTAGCGGGGATGATTGTGGTGTTGCCGAGGCCGATCCCGCCACTCATGATGGCAGCCAACCCACAGATGGCAGCCAACCAAAGAAGAAAAAAAGGAGAGGCGCTCGAGCAAGCTAGGCACCGTCAAGGAGGAATTTACCGAAGTGGCTAGAAACGGGTTTCCAATGGCGCCCGAACATTTAGTCCGTGGGTACTCCGGACAACTCGGGTGCATTCTCCGGAGCACCGTCTCGATCAACACCGAGAACCTAAGGCATACCGACCGAGAAAATTTGCGCAACCTCCTCTTCACGAAGCTTCACAACCGATACAAGTTCCCCACTCAATTCGCAAAGACAAACCTCTTAAGGAATAAAGTGAACAGTGCCGCGCTCACGAAGATGAGCACATCCCTGGCAACTTGGCGAAACAAGGTGAAGAAAATGATTAGTAAGGGTGTTAGTTACAAGAAGATCAAGGAGAAAAATCCTTCGATCGGCGAAACTGACTACGAGGAGTTCAAGCTCAAGTGTGAGGACACCTCAACTATTGAATCGAGTCAGTGGGGGAAAGGTATGCGGGAATTGAACTTAGGGGTCCACAGACTCGCTACTGGCGGTTACAAAGTGGCGGAACCGAAATGGGACAAGGAGAACGCGGAGCGTGCCGCGCAAGGCCTACCGCCCCTCTTCAAAAAATATGGACATAAGCCTACCGATAACTATGTCAGGGCCCGGTACAAGAGGAACCCGATAACATGGGAGCTTACGACGGATCCGAAGATGGAGGAGCATGAGCTTCTTCTGGTAAAGAATACCTCCCCCCTGTTTAATTAGCTTCATATGGTTGCATTTTAAAATTAGTGAAGCCAAATTTCTGAATGGTCCCCGCGTTCCTTGTGCAGGAAACTGAAAGAGGCAGTGTGGGGTCCCCGCCTATCGCCCCTTGGGACAACTCTTTAAATAGGGAGGTCAACACACTCAAGAAAAAGGATAAGTTTAGTAAGCCGTCGTCAGCTGGTCCTGTGTCTGGCAAAGGCTCTTCCACAAAATGGTCGGACTAATATGACACTAGGCGAAAGGAGAAAAGCACTAGCAGCTCGGCGAACCAGACGAAGGCACAACTGCAGGAAAAAATGGAGCAGATTCCACGCATTGTCGAAGAACAAGTTGGATAGGAGCTCAACAACATTATGCCTTCCTTTTTGTGTTCATGTGAGACTGGCTTGCGAGTGGTCAACAGGGGATGCCCCCGATTCTCAACTTCATGGGTAGCAACTCTCACAACGCGACGGCAACGGCCGCAGAGGTGCCTCCGGCGGCGGCCACAGCGGTGTGCCGGGCGGCAGATGCATTTGTGACCCCGGCGACGGCCACGACGGTGCCCCCGGCTGCAGCCGCGTTTGTGTCCCCGACGACGGATGCGTTTGTGACCCCGGCTGTGGCGCTAGTATGGGAGCGTAAAACACCAATGCCCGGCACCTCAGGAGGAAGCGCCCCCTCCGTCACATGCCCTCCGTCCATTGGCAGTCCGTCGACATTAGCCGAGCTCAACACCATGATGGTAACTAAGCCTTGGCCGATGACTTCATCTTCTTTTTCCTTTGACTGGGAATCCTTGACGCACTACATGTTTTCGCAGGGCGCCGCCAATGTTCCATGCACTCTCCTGCACTTTGTGGACGAGGAGTTGGTCGATGTTTCCGTGGGCATAATTGTTCAACCGGGCAATCGTGTGTTCCATGGTAATCCGATGCCAACCACCTTGTATAGGGTTCAATTGGTTCAGGTGCTAGATGGCTACGATGAATTGTTACCTCCCTATCGACCCCCTGGAGCCGACGACGAAGAAGTGATGGACCTTCGCGGCTTCTTGAGCTGGAACTTGCTTTGGCCGAAGTGCCAGATTCATTTGGGGGTGGGGATCTACTCCACCCCACCGCCAGTCGTGACGGCGCCAAGCCATGGCAAGACCGCTGCAACGCCGTCAGCTGATCCGGGCCACCACCCCACAGACATGGATGTGGCACAAGATTGGAGCAACACCAACACCAACACACTACTTGCCCGTGTGGATGAGTTCTTCGAGGAACATGGTGGGTGCGAGATGCACGAGCTTTTCCCTCCTGCTTCTCAAGAACCCAACCTTGGTGCACACTACTCTCACCGCCCATCTCGTAGCACGGATATAAATTGCAACAATAACCGTCGACTATTCAGTTCTCAAGAGACGCCTCCAGCTGCCGCCTTCACCGAGGCTGAGATGGCCGAGGCACGAAATATTATCAGCCCCAACACACTCGGGAAGGCGGTCTTTGAGAAGGTAGAGGTCCCATTACGTGAGAAGCCAAAGAAGGGACGGGCAAGAAGGAAGAAGGGTCCGTCTACTGCGAGCCAGCCGGCACCGATGATCCGTGCTCAAGACGGGGCACCAAGACCCGACGGAATCATGTCGAGGGTGCATGTGGCGGGTAGGCCGATGCTATCTGCTGGAATGCTCGATGCTGCAACCAGTGCTATGAAGAGTCTGTATGACATTGTTCTGAATATAGAGATGCGGCTTCTCAGAGAGAATGATGTGGCATACCCGGTTTTCACCGCCAAGGTGCCAGAGGGAAAGGGCTTTGTTGCTTGCGACATCGGACGTGTGATCTTCCTGCGGTTTGATGACATCTTTTCTATGTTTCACCTTTATCCGCTGCACTACACATTCGTTCGGCTATTTTCTCTCAGTATGGAGATGCGGATCATTAGAGACAAGACCCCGGACATCATTATAGTCGACCCCTTCTACATGCGTGCCAAGCTCTTGACCAGCCCCGGGAACCGGCGACTTGCTAGTGATTACCTCCAAGATGTCATTCTGGCGAACAAGGATAAGGACAACTTCCTCGTTCCTTACTTTCCCAAGTAAGTCATCCCCTCACGTCCCCGTAACATACATGAGGTTGCTTAGATTTCGGTCTTTCTTTTCCTCCTAACATCCGTGTTGTGTGCAGTGATGAAACAAAGTGCACACTCATTGCTCTAAGCCTGAAATGGTCCATGGCCACGTATTTTGACCCGGACCGTGAGTCAAACAAGGAATACACATATATCAAGAAAGTTCTCTATGAGGCTCTCTCGCGCTACTCCAAATCTGGAGTTACCTTCAAGAAATAATTTGTTAGGTACGGCGCGCACGTGTTCACTCACTAACAAAGTTTGTCTGCGTCAAGAAGCCGCCTGGCGGTCAGAAGGATGCCTACTACGCCTTGCATCACATGCGAGCATTCGTATGGGACCAGCAGTAGCTTACGCTGCCAGCTCATCTCAAGCACTGGGCCGAACGCTTGTCAGAAATCCAAGACGCCGACCTTAGCCAAGAATTCTTTCGCATCCAGTCGGACTTGACAGGAATCATCTCTGAAGATGTCCTTTGTAACACGGGGGAGTTCTACCTCAACAATCAACTGTCCAACCTTGAAATAGATACAATGCTAAGTTTGCAGGCTGACGGCGATCGCTCATTCATGGCCATCACGAAAGTCGGCGGCTTCACCAACGCTCCGGCCCGTGAGAGGAGTCAAAAGTCTTGATGCCCGTGCACCTAGCTATGTAGTTTTGGACTATCAACGAGAGCTCGTGTGTTGTATAAACTTTTATGAACTTGTATGTACGTATGTCTCCTTAGTTTAAACAGTATTCATTCATCTTATATGTAGTCGATGCTAATTATTACTACGATCATGAACCGTGTGCTATTAATGTGTGTTGCTTTTCTCTTCCTTTGGTCCTTAATTTTGTTGTATAAGTATGTTCCTCTTAACGTTTTTTTTGTCCAGTGCATAAAGCAGATGCCGTCGTATGTCGTGTACATTGGTAGGATTCCCGGAGTCTACGATGACTGGGAGGATTGTCGGAGATAGGTTCACCGTTTTAGAGGTAACAGTTACAAAGGGTACCCCAGATGGGCGGAGGCGAAAGCTAGATACGCACGCTATCTAGCGGGGGAGAGGATGGAGCGGAGGAGGAACCGGATGAAGATCACTTTGGTCACGATGATGCCCATCGTGACCGCCACCCTCTTCTTCAATGTTATGGTAGTTTAGATATCGACTTGTAATGTGAAGACAAACTCGCTACTCGAGACCTGTAATGTTCTAACTTTGTTCGATATTTTGAATTCGGAGACTAATATGATGATTTGTAATCGGAGACTAATCTTCCGTTGTATTAGGAGACTAATCTTCTATTGTATTCGATAAATATGTGCTATTTATAAATATGATGTTTATATATGTTTGTAACCTGTGCAAATACAGAAAAGCAAAAGAAATAAATCCTAATATTCATAGTAATGGTGCACATATAGTACATCAATGGCGCATTTACAAAAATACAGCAAAGGCGCACTTCATGAGAGTGCACCCTTAGTGACTCAGAGCACAATACAAACATGTGGTGGTAGCAGTAACAACAGTAGCGCACCAGTTGCTTCAGTAATGGCGCACTCCTGGTGTGCCATTAGTATCCAGGATAGTAATGGCGCACATAATGTGCGCCATTACGATCACTTACTAATGGCTTGCTAGTAATGGCGCAACATATGTGCGCCATTAGTAGCCAAATTAGGTGCGCCATTAAAGCCCTTTTTTCTAGTAGTATTCGTTTCGTTGAACCGCCGGACTCTCGAGAGGTAAGAAACTCCGATAGTCGACTCCTGGGTGGGAGAAGGTGATGTGAGGTAAGTTCCTTGGTGATTATCGTCGTCCGACATCCACTTGAAGATGAAGATTCTGGGCGGTTAGTGATGACACGCGTGTGAAAAAGTACACCCCTGCAGGGTTAATAAAAATATTCAAATAGTCGCGTCCGCGGTCATGGACTACTTGGAGACCTATGCTTGATTATTAGACAACTTCAGCGATTACTCTAAAACTTGCCAAGAGAAGTGTGAGTGTTATGGTTTTCTTCCTTGTGGAAGTCAAGGAAGAATCCATGGTATTGTATTGACGTGGTGATAATGAATAGATGGACTCGAGTACGCTTCTTACCTCATTCTTGTATTCGTAGTACAGGACTAGCCAAGTCTAAGCTAGCACTTCTGCATTGAAACCCCACCTTCCTTTACCTTGATACCTGAGCATGAGTAGTATAGTTCTGATGTAAGTCTTTCTGAGTAAGTATTTTTACTCACGTTTGCTTATTTATGTTTTTTGATGAAACCCCCTGACCCCGATGGAGGCTTCTTCGTGGATCTTGACGTGGACTAAGCTAGGGTAGTCCCAGACAGCAGTTTGGTCCCTCGTGGCAGGGCTATGTATGTTTCTATAAGGTATCTCTAATCCATTTGTTAAACTTGTCTGTACTCAGACCTAATTTTCTTCCGTTGTTTGATGTAATGTTGGATCATAGTCATATGATCTTTGTGTGTACTCTATCTATGTCTTGTTTGTTTAGAAGATGCAATAAACATGTATATTTTGTAGAGTTCATGTGATGAGTACCTTCTGTTGACACTAGACATGTATGTTCCGAGTATGGTTATAACGTGCATGTATTTGTGTGGGGTTCGATAGCTTAGTTGTGCTCTCGCTGGTGGTCTTTCTTACACAAAGTGGCCCTGAGATGTGCGCAGCTTGGGGCATCGCGATGCGGTTGCTCGTGACTCCGTCACGTGGCACACTTCGTTCTACAATCGAGCCCGCCCGAGACCCCGAATAGGTGAATCGGGCTTTAGTCTGTTTATGTAAAATGTTATGGTTCAATCGACAATATGGTTGAGGCGACTTGTCTATGAGTATGGGATTTCACCACCCATAGGCATTTAGACTTGTGAGCGTACGATGAGGACCCATCTCAGTTGATCATCCAGGCCTGGATGGGATGCCCCTCACGTTTGAGCTTACCGAGAGTGTCTTCTACTTGGACTTATGTGCTTAGAAAAGTGGGTATGGATCTTGGCTCTCCATATGATTAATTTGTGACTGGAATTACATATGCATATTCCAGGTCCCGACTGGCTAACCCTCGCCCGGGCAGGCACCCCTAGCTCCCTGAGGTGGACAAACAGGAAATACCATCCCACTGGCCCAGTTTCTTTTAACTCCACTGGTTGCAGACCAGTTACGCACACGGTTTCTCAAATGGTAAAATCAGCTTGGGCCACCACTAGAAATGTTTGCAGCTAGGTAGGTAAGACAAGGGGAACCCATAGTATCCCACACGCGGTTAGTGTAAGGCCCGATATGCGCTGGTGTTCTAGATCTAAATGTTTCCATCCAGATCCAGGGAAGAAGCACATATCGGTCCCACCGCGACATATGACGAAGTCATAAGCCCCGGATTTCCAGCATGATATCACAACATTACAGATGCAAGGATACAACATCTCATACAATCGACATACAACTGCCTTAATACAATACATCAGCGGAAGATATATGTCTGAGTACAGACTACAATCAAATGCCTAGTGGAAAAAGAGAAAAACATCGATTCCCATAACCACACGGGTCCAGGACCTCCGCCGGGATCCGCCTAACTAGTCGTCGTCGAGTCTCCACGTGGAACATCGATCACCGTACCTGTTGTCGATCAGAACCCTGAAAAGAGTTTGGGCGTAGTATCATGAGTATAGAAGTACTTAGCATCCAACTGTAGTGGTCAACTGACCCAGCAAGTACTTCATCACTCGTCATTCTAGGACTACTAGTAGTTTACGGTAAGGATGGGGTAAGTGGTGAGGATGTTGCCGCACTAGCATTTATGAAGTGGCTAACGATCTAGAGAGTAAGATAAGAAGCCAAGCATTCGATGAGGAATCGCCTCCAACAAGTCTGCTATCCACCTACTTACGCAAGCATAACACCTATCCTATCCTTTTCCTGCTCTTAGCATCCCGACGAAGAAGAAGCAGTCAAGGAACACACACGTTGATCAAGTTGTATTATGATTATCTCAGTTGATGTTGTCTATGAACAAGGAGTAGGTCTCAAGTCGTCCATAACCGTGGACACGGCTTCTCGAAAATATTTAACCCTGCAGGGTTGTACCAACTGCCCATTACAAGGCTCCGCACGCACGCCCATCTCTCTCATTTGCTACCCATCACAGACAACCATTTTATGATTTAGTTCCAAGAGATTCGAAACGACAGGTCCCTCTAACTAACAACGAACAAATCCGGGTGGCCCCCGGGGAGTCGACACCCAACCCAAGAGCCGACCACGCTCTCAGATCGGACTCTTCCGTATGGCTAAAGTCGGGTTAGCCTCACCTGAACTCAGGGGCTTCCCTAGCTCACCAGTGTGGACCAACAAAGGAACTCTGTCTCTGCTGGCCCAAGTTGTTTTAAATCCATTGGCTGCAGACCAGTTATGCATGCGGGTTTAAAATGATAAATCAGCTTGGGCCACCACTAGAAATGTTTGAATCTAGGTCGGTAAGAAGAGGGGACCCCATAGTATCCCACACGCGGTTAGGCACGCTCGTCAAGAGACACAATACCCGAAACTCGGGTCCTAGGTGACTCGAATGGAACAAAGCGTCGGGGCAGGATAGCCTAGACCTTCCATCCTTCGTCGAATATACTCAACATTTATAATAATCATATCATCAACAACAATATAATAATGTGATAGCCCAAACCAAGGAGTAACAGGGTAACATCATAGCATCCAAAGCATGCATACTAAGAAGGGGTTAAGCAACGAGCAATAGTAACATAGCAGTACATGGTTTGCTGGGAGGGGACATGGATGTATCGGTTTGAAAGAGGTTGTAAACATGTGGTAGGATCAAACATCGAACCTAACCTTGACTAGCATGCAAACCGCTGGTTGAAATAGAATGGATCATAAGTAATGTATAGTCCTTGCCTGTTGATAAGTCGGGTTCCGAAGGTGTAGTTGATCGCAAGCTTGCATCGTCTCCGAAGGGTACCCGCAGAAGCACACAAGACGGTAAACACTGGAAATCAATCAACGAACATGCTTCTGTTACTACGAAACAAGCACGATTAAGTATGATGCATTTCATTTTAATATCATGGCATGAACATAAGAATAAACAAGGTTAACGAAGCTCGGGTAGCAAGGGTGCAATGCTCCCGACAACCTTCTTATGAATTATTTAGGTGAATTACGGTTCCGAAGGATCCATATGTTATAATTATTATGATGCATGATCATGGAAAGAGCAAGGAATGTAGAACATGGCATGAACAAGAATTGCCCACTCACGAAGATAGACCTCGAGATGGGGTTCCTTAAATTAAATATATGCAAATGACATGGCATGGTATGATGCACCTAATAAATGCTTTCTATTGCAATCAATGAAATAAAGAGTGAGACAATGCTGCAGGCAACTACGGTTATCGCGGAACTACGGCGCCCTAAGCACAACACAGAAAAGAAAGAAGGATTGCACCATGTGCAACATACGAGGGGTTATGCGCAAAACGCACCATCGCCAAATAATGCTAGCTCAAATGGAAATATGAACAGCACCATCTCGTTCCTCAATAGGATTTATTCTACCCCAAAATCATGTATGACATGATTTATTTGAAGCAAGGATGCACATGGTACAAATAATGAAAAAGGAAGATTTCAATAGGATTCAAACATATTTTAAATAAACCAGAAAAAGGAAATGGAGGGAAAACCTCCACCGGCTGGTTCGGCCAAATCTGGCCCAAACCCTCGCGGGTATGCTCTATTGAGAGCACCCACGGGAAAGATTTTCAACTGGGCCGAGCCCATTACACGCAGCAGCAAAAACAACATAAAAAGGGTGTTTAATTCGTTCCCAAGGGGATCGAACAAGGGACCTCCCAGGTGCAACCCATGAGGCACCACCACTTCACCAGTTAGATGAATTGTGACAAGGAACAAAACTAAGCCTATATGAGGCAGTTACAGGAGGTTAACTGAAAATGAAAAGATACAAAAATAGGGACGCCTTGCGCAAGTGGGGATTTGATCCAACGACCTCACGGTTGAGACCCAGGCGCCCAAGCCACTGCGGTAGTGCTTCTAGTCTTGTTGGGAGGCAGATCTGAAGATACATAAATAGCAAAGGTGCAAACTGAACCCAACACTTAAGACAACAAAAGGGCATCGCTCTCTGAACCCGACAAAACTGACGGACGCGCGATAGTCGTTGACAGAGGAAAACGATGGCGACTGCATTGGATGTGCTACTCTGGCGACTCAGCAGCGACTAGCAATAGCTAGAGGGCACATCCACGAACCCATTTTTGCATAAATCTTGCACCGTGGCCACAAAGATGGCAACTTGCCTCGCCGGAATGTCACGGCCGCGACCTGCTTTCCAACTTCAGATAACAGCAGCAGCGTCCAAACAGGGAGGCGCATGGGATCGGGGTCGAACTGCAACGTGAGCGAACGGGGCGGGCCGTCCACTCGCTTGAACGGAGGGTTCAAAGGCACGCCCTTGGCTTCCTAACACGCACGCAGCTCGCACCCAAAGCTTGGAGAGAGCACGGCAGGGTCATTGTGACCCCGACGGCAACAGGACAAGCGCGCGCACATGCAGCTCGCGGGGAGCACGCGGCAGCACGGTGACGAATAGACGGCCGACGAGCTACGAGACGGCCTACGTGGGAGGGAGAACAGGGGACGAAGGAGAGGGCTCACGATGGGTCTGTCGCTGGAGTCGATCAGTCTCGGGGAGGCAGCGGCTTGACGACAACCAGCGACAGGAAGCAGAGCACCGGAAGGAAGAAAAGGATAGGGCTCGCCGACGTGCATCCCTGCTGCTCGGTGACGCGCTTCAAGATGACGACGACCGTCGATGATCGGATCGGGTGCACGGGCTCACTAATTCGAGGCCATGGATCTCCTGTCCATGTAGGCTGCAGGAGAAGAAGAGGAGGAAGGAGGGGGAGATGGCGGCGGGGAAGGAAGAAAGGAGAGCTAGGGTTCCCGAGCTGGGGCGAGAGGAGTCTATAAAGGGGGAGGCCGGAGTGGCTGGAGGAGGGGCTCCACCATGGCGAGCTCCTCTCTACTTTTTCTGTCTATAGGAGAGGGAGAGGGAAAAATCAAAGGAGGATGAGGATGACAGGTGGGTGGCGTGGAACGTTGGTTCAGCAGAGCAGAGAGAGAGGAATGATTTGGGCTGGGAGAGAAGAAGGAGACCCAAGTGGCCTTCGCTAAATTCTCCGCATTTATTCATTTAATAATAATGAGAGCAAGAAAAAGCAATAAAATAAATAGCTGAGGACATATAAAATCATATGACAATATAATTATGGATCCTAAGGAATTATAGAATTTTTAGAAAATAATTTGGGACAATGTTATTTAAGTAATTAAAAATGGCTATTCAATTAATTTAAAAGCCATTTAAATTTACGACCTCAATTTCTAAAAAGGCAAAAATCCTGAAAGTTGGGCAAGGGATAAATTATGGCAAAACATGATTATTTGTACAAGATTTCAATGAGGGGATCAACAGGATGGCTTGGAGAAAATTATGGCAAAACATGATTATTTGCAGAAGATTTCAATGAGGGGATCAACAGGACGCCACGGCCTGCCAGTCCAAGGCCCAGCCGCCGGGCCCCCCCTCCAGCAGCCAGTGGTCCGGCCCATGGTGAGCCGGCTTCCACATTTTTTTTTCATTTTTTTTCTTTTTTTCCCTGCTCTGTTTTTTTCTAAGTCTGGGAGTATTTTACTGCTGATGCTGTTTTGCGTATTAATTTGCGAGTAAACCGTAGCTCGGATGACGTTGCGCCCAAAAGGAAAATTGCTTATAATTGTGTGTACTTTAGTTCATCTTTTGTGAACATTTTGATTTGAGGCCATCTTGATGTTGTTAATCTGTGTTGAAGTGGGCATCAGGCAGTTAACTGCTACTAATTTCTGTTATGTGTTGTTGCTGTTATTTTATTGCAAGTTTGCATGATGATTGTGACACATCCGTGAGGCCTATTGCATTTATTATTTTTGCCAACTGTTAAGCATCATGTCTACTTCCATTATATGTATTGCATTGTCATGATATGTGTAACACCCTCACTGTCATTAACAGTAATCACTCTTGTTAATCAAAGATTACTGTTGCTATCCATGACATGATCATCTTGCTTTTGATCACCTTCAAAATTCCCTTCATTTTGCACTAAAATTAATGTGACAAATATTACTTTTTCCAAAAATTGTGTAACCACTTTTGTTAAATCACAAGTATTCACTAGACCATGATAAACCAACATGGGTAATTTATTAAGCTATGAAGTAAATTAAACAAATCAAATAGTAGCTTAAATAGCCCAATTTAGTCGTTTATTAATTAAATAAAATTCAAAGGATTTTATTAATGCCTCAAACCATTTGTGGCAGTGTCAAACATTGCAACAATTTTATTGGTACTGATTGCATAGTTTTATAAATTCGATTTCTACTCAAAATAAAATATAAATCAAAAGAAAAACAGTATGGAAAACAAAAAAAAAGACAAATCCTATCCTACGCACGGAGCGAGGCCCCCCCAGGCCCACCCCACCTCTCTCCTCCCTTCCCCTACTATTTCTTCCACCTGCCCCCTCCTCTGCTCATCGCACACTGTGGGCAGAGGCAGGCCATGCTGGGGCCCCTCCCCCCACCTACCCCCTTCTACCCCTTTCCCTGTAGATAGGGCCGCCTCGTCGCCCCCCTAGCCATTCCCCCCTCAACCACCCCCCCTCGCTCGCCCTTTTCTCTGTCGACTGCAAGGCCGAGCTCGCGCTGCCGGTGTGCCCCCGTCTCACGCGGCCACCCCCTTGTTTCGTGATTGTGTCCAGGGGCGTCCCCTACGCCTTCTTCGTCGCCCTCGGGCAGGGATTGAGCCGAGGCTCGAGCCACCGCCTCTTCGTCTGAGTTCGTCGGCCGCCACCGCTGACCGCCACGGGACGCGCCGCCCGGAGCTCTCCGGTGCCACCCCGCGCCCGCTGCCGCCCCCTACAGCTCGCTGTGAGATTCCCCTCCCTTCGCACTACCCCCATCCCCTTCCCCAAGTCGCCGTCGAACGCCTTTTCCGTGTAACAGCGGCCGCCACCATGCGCCATTGCCGCCCTCCCCTTCCTCCACGCGCGCTGGCCGCGCCCTTCCCGCTGCTGCCGCTTTCTGCACTCGGCCCCGCCCCGCACCCCCTCTCTCAGTTCCCCCTCCCCCGCCGCCACCCCGCACCACCAATAGCTTGGCCGTGGGCTAGCCCCCCCCCCTTAATCCCCAGCCACTGACCCCTGAGACCCACCCAGGGGATTAACCCACTAACCCCTGACAGGTGGGGCCACCCATTTAAATAACCCCTCTGTATTAATTATATTGTTAATTATGCCCCTATGACAATGACATCTGTACCCCACCTCTAAGCATTTAAAATAAATAGAAATTGTTTTATTTAAAATTGTTAGTATGACATGTGGGCCACCCCCTATTCTTATTAATAAAATTGTTTTATTAGAATTGGGTCACTGACATGTGGGACCCCCATGTCAGTTGACCAGTCAACTTCCTATGGATAAGGTTGGATTTTATTAATAATGGAAATAAAAGAAATTCTTTTAAATGATTTTAAACTTTGAAAATCAATATCTTTTAAACCGTAAATCAGATAAAAAAACTTTATACATCAAAATTAATCAGAAAAATATAACAAATACAAATAAGTTATCCGTATGTCTATTACACCCCTCTAACACAACGAACATCGAACCGTCCCCCCTCCAGACCGTCTGTCCGATAAATTGTCCGGTACCGTAAAACTACCCGGATGAATTTATTTCGAACACAAAAGTTGTTCGGAATAGATCAACTAACCCGGATACACCACCCACACATGTGTCGGATGTCCACGACACCTCCGGCATGATATCTCCCCCCTCCGGACACCCTATCCGGTAATCACCCGGAGTTGGTAGTTCATCCCTGAATGAATTCCCGCTCCGAGCAACGTGCATTGCACTGCGTTGGAACACCGTTAACATTTCATCTGTCATGTCATGCAACTGTTTGTATATGCTTGCTTTGTATTTACTGTTTCTTCCCCCCCCCATAATCTACGATAGACCCCGCTGCTGCCGTCGACTACACCGCTGCTGAGTACGACTACTTCGTCGACGACCCTACCCCTACTGTCGAGCTTCCAAGCAAGCAGAGCCATTCTCTTCCCCAGATATCGCCTATCTTTTCCGTACTTTCTTGCACTAGGAATTGTTACTGCTGCTACGTTACAATCCTATTCAATTGCATAGCCTGTCATTGTCGCCCCTTGATGTACCTTTCTGTATCCTATGCTGCCTATAAATATATATATTCTATTCAGCAGTGAACCCTCCGCATTGTTAGCTAGGATTAGATAGCGGGTCGTGATCACTCTGGGATTGATCGCGGAAATGATATATTACAACTGCAACAGGTACGGATCAATGCAGACGCCCTAGGGAACCTACAATGGCGAGACTCTGCCGAGTCGCTTCGAGTTTGGCTGACGAGTGGAATGGACTCGTATTTCACTCTCGTCGGCTCAGTAGCGTAGCATCACCGGGATGATATGAGGTTTACCTATTTAGTTCATTCCGCTGATGTCTTTGTAAAACCTCTTTAAGTGTGCCATCGAGGGTGATACCTCCTAGTTACACTTAATGGTAGGCACTCGAACCAACCGGTATCCTTAAAGGTAAGAAGTCGGGCGACCCAACGGTGCCCGCGAGTGGTATTGCGACGGGACGACAAGGAGGGTACGACCAGTGTACCGGTGTGCTTGGCCCATGATCGTTGGCCGCGAGAGTTACCAAACCACGAAAGTCGAGCTCCTCCAGGAGAACACGCGAGACAAGGTAAGGAGATGGTTCACCTTGTTGGTAACCGCAGTGACTTGGTGGGACGACAGGGCAGGCACCGATGTACTGGTGGTCCTGGTTGCTGTCGTTGTCCGTGGGTCAGTTAAGTCGAGGCAACGATAACGGTTGCCCCGCAAGTTAATAAAATGACTAATGGTTCAGTGAATTTCTTGAGTTGGCTATATGCCATGTACGCACTACCTACCCGTGGGAATTACGAGTTATGGGCTCCTCTGCTTCGTAGTGTCGTCCGAGGACTCTTCAGACGTCAGCAGTACCGCGGCCTGCGCCGGGAAGTGGTGTTGTCTTATTTGCTCGCGCGGTGGTGTCTTATTTGGATTTGCTTTAACTTCACCGGCCAGCCTCGCACCGTGCAGGAGTACGTCGGGGTTAGGGTCCAAAGCCCCGCGTACATAGGATATAGTCCGGCGGATGACCTCTCTGTTGAGTTTGAAAGATGGGCTATGAAGTGTCGGCTAGCCTCGGTGGAGCGTTCCCTAACAAGGTGCCCGCCACCCTGGAGATCCGTGTGTGTAGTGTAACACAAGTGCACCCCTGCAGGGAAGATTAATCTATTCGAATAGCCGTGTCCACGGTAACATGACGCTTTATGCTGAAGCTGGATCTTACCACTATAAACTATTATTATTAAACTGTATGGTTCAGGGTTTGCTTCCTCGCAGGGGAGTCGAGGAGGGAACTCAGAGGCATTTCTAATTATTACAACTTACTATTATACAATGTTGCAGCAACTTCTGCTGCATTGTTACTTGATGCTTTATATAAACTGTTGGCTGATTCTTACCTCATGCTGCAAGACATCGTCGGAAGATGCTAGTCTTCGATAGGCCTAGCTTCTTACCCTTATTCTGATTTCTACCTTGCAGTCCACTATGTATAGCCTCCCCTTTCCATTTGATACAATACATAATGCTTAGTAGCGTACGTAAGACTCGCGGGTATGCTAGATACTCACCTGCGTTATTTTCCCCTTTTATTGTTCATGATGCCTATTTGCATGATTCTTTTTGCCATGCTTTCCGAGCCATGTCTACTTTAGTTGCATATCGTTTGTGAGCATGTTTGCATTCATTATCCGTGTTTATGAATTGCTCTAAAATATGTTACCGATATTGGCAGATTGTGTTCCAAACTTGTATTGCATGTATCTTTATAACCGTAACTCCGTTTGGGGTGTTCTTTATATGTAACTTGATTAGTTTTTCTTGTACTTTGTGTTTATGCTATTGTTTGCTATTGTTAACCAACCTAAAATATGGTTTAGGGCAGAACAGTACCAAATCTTTTAATTGTCATGGGGTACTTAGTGTTATGCCATGTTTAGGTTGTGCCTCACTTAAATTGACTAGCATAGATAGTTTATCTTATGCTTCACCTTTTGTAATTTTTGTGTGCTATGCCATGCTTGAGTGAGATACCATGTTAACAACCTTGCTCACCTTGAGTAGCTAAACAACTTGAACCCATATAAACGTGCGGTATCGTCGTGTGTGACGAGTACTCGACTTAACCTGTTAGTAACCGCTCTCGACGGTAGGTACGACGTCTCGTGTTGCCTTCTTATTGATGCATGCTCATGTTTGACTCGTAGTAATAGATGCTTGCTCGTTGATTGCTTTCCAGTGTTTCCTTCTTGTGTGCTTCCGCGGGTACCTCTCGGAGACGATGCGAGCTTGCGATCAACTACACCTTCGGAATCCGACTTATCAACAGGCAAGGACTATACATTAATTATGATCCATTCTATTTCAACCAGTGGTTTGCATGCTAGCCTAGGATAGGTTCGATGTTTGATCCTACCACATGTTTACAGCCTCTTTCAAACCGATACAGCCATGTCCCCTCCCAGCAAACCATGTACTCCTGTGTTACTATTGCTCATTGCTCAGCCCCTTCTTAGTATGCATGATTAGGATGCTACGATGTTACCCTATTACTCCTTGGTTTGGGATATCTCATTATCATTGTTATTATTGTTGTTGATGATATGATTATTATAAATGTTGACTATATTCAACGAAGGATGGAAGGTCTAGGCTATCCCGCCCCGACGCTTTGTTCCATTCGAGTCACCTAGGATCCGAGTTCCGGGTATTGGTTCTAAGACTGAGTGTGCCTAACCGCGTGTGGGATTTTATGGGGTCCCCTGTTCTTACCATTGGAAACTGTGTGTGTGCTGGTCGGCCGCCAGTAGTTTTCAAACCAACCCGGCCTAGTGAGGACATAGTTCCCTTGCTGGCCCACCTTGTGCAGATGAGGACCCGGTTTCCCATGTGTGATTAACCGGCTATCCAAACCTGCGACAAACGGTAGAGACCGATTCGAGAGTGCGGCCAGCTTTTGAGTTGTTTGTGTGCTATGCCATGCTTGAGTGAGATTCCATGTTAACAACCTTGCTCACCTTGAGTAGCTATACAACTTGAACCCATATAAACGTGCGGTATCGTCGTGTGTGACGAGTACTCCACTTAACCTATTAGTAACCGCTCTCAACGGTAGGTACGACATCTCAGGTTGCCTTCTTATTGATGCATGCTCATGTTTGACTCGTAGTAATAGATGCTTGCTCGTTGATTGCTTTCCAGTGTTTCCTTCTTGTGTGCTTCCGCGGGTTAATCATAGAGAAGGCACAGGTTGGATGATACTCGTCGGCTAACAGGAGAAGCACTTCCTGCTCGATATTCTTGCGTGCATGTTGTGCTTCTTCCATGGGGCACTTGCGTAGTCGGGCTGGGAGTCGTGGCTGACTCGCAGGGTCGCCACGCGGGCGGGTGCTGCTTTGGTCACTGGTGTAGGATCTGTTGTTGCGGGTGTTCGAGTGTTATCCGTGAGGCGGAGAACTCCCAGTGGTTGATGTAGATCTGGTACGCTCCGAAGGTTAGTTTGACACCGGCGCGCAGATCGGAGAAGGCTGGCCTAAAGGCCGGAAGGTGAGCCATGAAGCCGAGGGACCCGAACAGATCTGAGTCTGCTCGGATCGTGGAGTCAACGAGTGATGTCGGAGTCGCTGCTTCGATGGTTGCTGGTGATGAGGCCGCTGAGATCGCGATTCCAACATGTGAAGTTCCCACAGACGGCGCCAACGGGGATCGGCCCCGGCAAATCCCATGGCCAGGGACCCTGGGTTAGTCATAGAGAAGGCACAGGTAGGACGATACTCGTCGGATAACAGGAGAAGCACTTCCTGGTCGATATTATTGTGTGAGGGGGCGATTACAAGGGAGTCCAAGGCGATTTCTCGCAAGACCAGGAGAGTAGATGCGTATTGGATTTATCTGGCGTCTCCCCTCCCAGCCTTTATATACTAGGCTAGGTCTCAGGGAGTCTGTATTGGATTACAAAGATAGTTTCCTAGTGCTAGGCTTGCCTTGTACGCCAAGTCGTTCCTTCCATATCAGTCACGAACTCCTACGTTGGTGCTTGGTTGGGCCTGTGGTGGGACTTTCGTGGCTTCCTAGCGGGCCTTCTGTCTTCATACACACCGGGTATCCTCTTATGCAGGAGTCGTGGGGTCACCCCCTCGTCAGTAGCCCCCGAGTGCCTGGGGGACTCGACGAGTCGCGCAGGGACTCGAATTCATCAGCTCTTTATTGCTTATAGGCACGGCACCGCCGCGGGTCGCTGGTAGTTTGGAGCCATGACAATACCTATTTCGAGGGATTTCTATGCTGAAAGGGCCCAAGGAGTCGACTGGTCGAACCTTGGTGAATTGCACTAGTGGAAAATACCTCAGTAGCCCAATCAAGCTCAGGTCCCTCGCCATGAACTTGGAACGACCGGTGTCAAGAAAACTCATGCCACTGCAGGTCTTATAGGACCAATTGCTGGTAGTCTAAGCAAATAGCCTGAGCGCGTCCGCTCGGCTCTTTCTATCATGTGAGCGCATGGAAAAGGTCGGCAGTCGTGGGGTCACCCCCTCGTCAGTAGCCCCCGAGTGCCTGGGGGACTCGACCAGTCGCGCAGGGACTCGAATTCATCAGCTCTTTATTTCTTGTAGGCACGGCACCGCCGCGGGTCGCTAGTAGTTTAGAGCCATGAAAATACCTGTTTCAAGGGATTTATAAGCTGAAAGGGCCCAAGGAGTCGACTGGTCGAGCCTTGGTGAATTGCGCTAGTGGAAAATACCTCAGTAGCCCAATAAAGCTCATGTCTCTCGCCATGAACTTGGAACGACCGGTGTCAAGCAAAGTCATGCCGCTGCAGGTCTTATAGGACCAATTGTGGGCAGTCTAAGCAAATATCCTAAGCGCGTCCGCTCGGCTCTTTTTATCATGCGAGCGCATGGAAAAGGTCGGGAGTCATAGGGTCACCCCCTCGTCACTAGGCACCGAGTGCCTGGGGGACTCGACGAGTCGCGCAGGGACTCGAATTCATCAGCTTTTTATTGCTTGTAGGAACGGCACCGCCGTGGGTCGCTGGTAGTTTGGAGCCATGACAATACCTGTTTCGAGGGATTTCTAAGTTGAAAGGGCCCAAGGAGTCGACTGGTCGAGCCTTGGTGAATTGAGCTAGTGGAAAATACCTCAGTAGCCCAATCAAGCTCAGGTCCCTCGCCATGAACTTGGAACGACCGGTGTCAAGCAAAGTCATGCCGCTGCAGGTCTTATAGGACCAATTGATGGCAGTCTAAGAAAATAGCCTGAGCGCGTCCGTTCGGCTCTTTCTATCATGCGAGCGCATGGAAAAGGTCGGGAGTGAAATCTCTCTGCGGCAAGTCTCGGCCCGGCCGTTCTGCGCAGCGGGGTCTTACCTACATGCTAAGCTTGTGTGGCATCTAGGTACAGTGTGTCGTAGCCCAGGCATAATTGTTTTCATAGAGGCACGGAGCCTGGTTAGCGATGCACCCACTTGGAATAAACAATCAAGTGAGCTATTAGTAGTCACTCGCGGAGCCGGTAGTGTACTCAGGAGAGGAAAGAAAGAACCCACTCGGAAAGTCGTCGCGAGTAGATCATATTGTCGAATTTCTTGTTGAATCTTTGGCGAGTAGTCACTCGAATGCTTTACTGTCTTCAAGGTGAGGGAGCACCCGAACTCTGAGAGTAGGTTGCTTCTGCTGGTGCGAGTGATCACTCGAGCACATCTTTGCCTTCTGGGTGAGGGAGCACCCGAAGTCGAATAAAGTACTCCCAATGGGAGTAAAAAGATTTTTGGAAATAATATGAAAAGCTTGTAAAGAGCAGGATGCTGACAGAAGGTGCGTGCTTGAGACGCATTGCTGAGATGTGACGTTTGCTGGTCCGCCTGACAGATTGGGTAACCGTGTCATGTGAAAATGAAGTGACTTGACGCCTGCTGCCCGAAAATTTCGCGCTGCGCGATGATTGCCCTCGTTTTTCATGCGCAGTGGGCGGTATGGTTAATGCGCCGGTTGAGTTTTCCATGTTTCTCGACTATCGTGGGATCGCGCCACGTCTCCTTGTTTCCAGGATTACCGGTGCTGATTAGTGTTCCCTTACTGCCGGTTAAATACCAGGGGGTCTGGCTTGTTTAGGTTTTCACCCGGCCTTTGCTTTCTGCTGCTAACCCTTCTTCTTCCTTCTTCATCCTTTGTCTCCGGCCTTTCTCTTTGCGCCGTTCTCTTGGTGAGATCCATGTCCAAGCGTCCTCGTAGTGCAACACAGGAGTCGGCGAGGATGACTTGTAGATGGGAGCGGTCTGGTTTTGGATCCACAGATCTGGATGAGTTGGTGGCGGACGACATGGTGGTGCATGGTGCCTCCCGGATTCCTGGGGATGAGGAGGTTCCCGCGCCCCGTCCAGATGAACGGGTATTCTTTCATAGCTTCTTCCCTCGTGGTTTTGCGCTTCCCGTTCACCCTTTTCTCCAGGGGTTGCTTTGTGCCTATCAATTGCAACTGCATGACTTGACTCCCAATGGGATTCTGCACATTGCCTGCTTTATTACGCTCTTTGAGGGTTTTTTGGGGATCTATCCCCATTGGGGCCTCTGGAAACGTCTCTACAATGTGAAGAGGACAAAATTTGAATATGCCATTGGGGGCGTGGGTATTTCCATTAAGGAGAAGGCTTCCTATTTTGATCTAGAGAAGCTGGACTTCGTCTTTTCGTGGCGAAGGAGTTGGTTTATCTGAAGGATTAGTGCGTTGAGGGTCAGCGGTTTGGTCTTTCCCATTTCGATCATGCTGCGCGGGCGGTTAAGCGGTCTTCATGGGCACATCCTTTGTCTGCTCACGAGGCGTCTCTTGTGGAGTCGTTTGTGCAAAAGATTACTTCTTTGAAGGATGAATTGACTGGCGGCCAACTTATCTCCGTGTTTGTTAGGAGACGCGTGCAGCCGCTTCAGCATCGGGTGCGTCCCGTGTGGCAATACACTGGGTCTGATGACTCGACCAGGTGTTCGCCCGTGGAGTTTTCTGATGGTCACCTTTTGGCCCGGGTTCAGCAAGTCACAAAGTGTACGAGCATTGGGGAAGAGGGCCTTGTTCGTCCTTACTCTACTGACTTGCCTCTTCCTCAGGTACTTGTCTTGAATTATTTATTTGTAATTTTAACTCGTTTCTGTTGATTGCTGATGTTGCTTTGATCTGTAGGGTCACACCCCTTTGTTGAACAATCCGCCGCAGCCTGAAGATGCGGATATACTTGATGAACCTGGTGAGGCTGATTCTGATCCTGTGCCCGATAGTGATGGGGGTTCTTCTGGCGCTTAGGATGCTGTTGTTGTCGAGTCCACGGATGGTCGATCGTCAGTTGCTGATGACTCTGGGGATTCGAGTCCTTTGCGTGTCAAACGCACTCGCCCTTTGAGTGCGAGTAGTCGTGATGCGGAGGGTGATGGTGATGACTTGCCAATGGTCGTGCAGCCTGATATGTCGTGTCCTCCTTCAGCTGCCCCGAAGAAACGCAAGTTCAGGATATTGCTGCGTTCGGGCGCTGCGCCTGCTGGGTTAGTATAACTTTCCACTTTGTCGTTTTGGCGTTCATTGCTTTGACTGGTGTTCTGAAGATAAGTTGTTTGTAGGACTGCTCCTGCTCCGGCTGCTTCCTCTGCGAGTGCCGGTGCTGTTGGTGCTCCTTCGACTAATTCTGGTGCGGCGCCTGATCGGCTGGCTGGTTATGCTACTCCTCTGGCTTCAGGCGTGGGGACGACCCCTGCGACTGTAGGCACGGAGGGGACTTCTGCGACTGCTCCGTCCGGGGGGTCTGCTTCGGATGATGCGGTTCCTGAAGGGGACTTACCTCCGGATGTTAAACCGGTGATCCCTAAGGAGCACTTCTTGGAGAGGCGGGATCTCTCTGCTGAAGATAAAGCGAAATTTGTTGATCGCATGACGGACCAGGTATGTGATTTCGTTGTCTTTCTGAGATTTGCAATAGTAGCCCCTGAGCCTGCAAGAAATCACTTGTGATTGGTTGTAGTCTTTAGCTTGGGTTTCCTTGTGATTGGTTGTAGTCTTGACCTTGATTTTCCTCTTTCCTAGGCTTTGACTGGTGCATTTACTTGAATTCAGCCTTTGTTCCGGATGTGTGAACGTGTGCTGACTGAGACTGATCGGTGGCAACGTGCTCATGACTCGGTCCAGGGGAGCTTGACCGCTATGAGACGTGAGATCTTTATTCTTGATTTTTGTTTCTTTTGCTAGTTGATTTTGTCTGATTGGTGTCCGTTCCGCAGGCCGCAAGAAAGGTGCTGACAAGCGGGCAGAGTCTGCAAAGAAAGAGCTTGATGAGCTTCGGGCCGCTCTGGAGTCCAAAGAAAAGGACCTACAGGCGCAAAATGGCGAGCTCGAGCGGTTGCGGCAGGTGGAGGAGCAGTTTCTCCAGGCCGAGAAGGCTGAGTGCGGGCGCCTGCAGGACTTGGCGGGTTCTTTGACTGGTTTGTGGACTGTTCCTTTTTTCCGTTTGCTTGGTTTTTCTCGTCTCTTTGGTTTCTGGGTATTTGAATCTTTTTCCTTCGCCTAGGCTCTGCGGGTCTGAGGGCGGTGGAGGTGGCTTCTGCAGGGTCAGGCACTCTCCGTGGCTCTATGGATGCTGTCTCGGGCGCTGCTGTAGCTGTTGGGGACGTCTGTGCTCGGGCTTCAACTCTCTTGAAGCTTCTCCATGAGTATATGTTCCCAGATGAGGAGAAGCGGCATGAGGGTCTTGATTCTCTTGTTCCTGCCTTTGGTCCGGATGGCCAACTGCTGGAGGGTTTGGTTCGTGAGAATGTGGTGAGTGGGCTTGCCATGTCTATTGTTGTTCTTCTGGGCCATGTTGTCCCCATTGAGGATTCCATGGTGGATAGTTTGCCTGATTATACGGACGAGCAAAGTGCTCGAGCCACTCGGCTGGCCCGCCAGGTGCAGCTGGTCGTGGAGGCTGCAAACAATTCTTCAGCCGAGGAGTAGGGTGAACCTGTTTTTGTTTTGAAAACTCCAGTTGTAATGTGCCTCCTGCGGGACGGTGGATCTTTTTTAATTCATGGACCTGCTTTGCTTTTTTATGCTGCTTGTTGTCTCGTTTCCTTTGACTTGTTTCTCTTTGCGGTAGGCCATCCCGGGCGTATCTCGGGCTTCGAATTTGCTGAAGGAGGATGCTCGCGAGGGTGCTTATGAGTCTGTTTGCTTGAGGCTGAAAGAGGCCGAGCGTGAGGTTGTTCGCCTGAAAGGTGTTGTTGCGGTCCATCGCTCGAAACGTGAACGTGATGAAGCCGTCTTGGATAGCTTGGAGGCTTGGATGATAAAGTTGTCTGATCTTCTGAAGGGTCAGTTTGTCTCTCTTGGACCACTCGACTGCGCGAGTTCTTTTCCTTATGCCTGCGGCTGATCTTTTTGTTCTTCCTTGCGAAGTGCTTGCTGGGCGTTCTCGCGAGGAAGAGGGAGCCGTGCAATCGGAGTTGTTGCCGCTGGAGGACCCGGTAGTGCAGGCGAACAACCCTTTCTGGATGGATAGGGCGCGTGCTCGGGTGTTTGCCATTCTGCGGATGCGGGTTGAGAGGGTACTGCGCGCTCTTGAGTATTGTTGCGGAGTGTTTGGCAGGATCTTTGCTGAGTTTTACCCTTTGGATCCTGTCCCATCTTCCCTTGAAAAGCTTTGTGGGCTGTTCTCCCAACCAGCGGATCTTCGGCGTGTAGTGAATCACCAGATTTATGCAGGGGCTCGCTGTGCTTTTTCCTTTGTTCATATTCATTGGCCGGGGGTGGACATTATGCTGGCAGCTCAAGGTCCTCCTGGTGGTTGAGCTCAGCCGATGGACGACCAATACGCCATGGCGGACAAGCCTGCAAGTGCAGTTGTTAAGTGGGGGTCGAGGATAATGACCGTCGGTTGGGTGCTCTATGCAAAGTAAAGTCAGAGCCAGGGGATTAGTCTTTTCTTGGCGCTGGTTCCTTTGCTCCACAGCGTCTGTTGTTGTTCCCTTTTGCTTTACTTTGTTCATCTGTTGTAAGTCGATCCTGTGTGGTATAGGTTAGTCTTGTCGGCTGCTGATTTTTTGGGCGAGGAGTCCCCGCGTGCTATTTTTAGATTCGCGTAAGCGAAGAGCGCCTCGGGGGGGGGGGTGCCTGCTGCGGCGAGCCCCCGAGTGCCAGTTTTTAGATTCGTGTAAACGAAGAGCGCCTCGGGGGTGGCTGCTACGGCGAGCCCCCGAGTGCCAATTTTTAGGGTCTCATAAGCGAAGACCACCTCGGGGGGTGGCTGCTGCGACGAGCCCCCAAGTGCCATTTTTTAAAGTCGCGTAAGCGAAGAACGCCTCGGGGGGTGGCTGCTGCGGCGAGCCCCCGAGTGCCAATTTTTTAGAGTCGCGTAAGAGAAGAACACCTCGGGGGGTGGCTGCTGCGGCGAGCCCCCGAGTGCCATTTTTTAAAGTCGCGTAAGCGAAGAACGCCTCAGAGGGTTGCTGCTGCGGCGAATCCCTCGAGTGCCATTTTTTAAAGTCGCGTAAGCGAAGATCGCCTCTGGGGGTGGCTGCTGCGGCGAGCCCCAAGTGCCATTTTTTAAAGTCGCATAAGTGAAGAACGCCTCGGGGGTGGCTGCTGCGGCGAGCCCCCGTGAGCCAATGAGCAAAAAAAATCTTGTAAGAATATTTTCAATATTTTTCCTTTTGTTTCTTACACGATGCGGGGCTGTTTGAAGACATACCTTTTATTTGGATCGATGGCTTGTTAGCCCTAAGAGTGGTAGATTGTTGTGGTGGACTGGTATGGGTTCTTGGTGTGCGAAACCTTGTAGGTCCTCTGGTTACTCCCTTTTGGTTCTATGGTAGGGCCTCTTCTTCTGATGTTGTGGCTCTGCTGGCTTGGTGTGCTCCGAAGGTTTCTGATATCTTATGGAACACTTTGTCACAACGGTCGGATCTGACGAAGCTGCCGCTGACTATGATCACTCCTCGTGGGCCTGGCATTTTCATCTTGAGGTAGGCGTAGTGTGGGAATGCCATGAAACGCGAGAAGGTTGGGCGTCCTAGGATGGCATGGTACTGTGATTTCCAGTTGACCACTTCGAAATCCAATGTCTCTTTGCGGAAGTTGCTCGTGCTTCCAAAAACCACCTCGACACTTATTTTTCCGAGGGGGTAGAATTCTTTCCCTGGCACGATTCCATGAAACGTTGTGCCTCAAGTTTTCAGCGCTGAGTTTTGGATGAGCATTTCTTCCAGGGTTTTGGTGAATATGATGTTGATTCCACTGCCGCCGTCCATGAAGACTCGTGACATGTCGTAGTTTCCGTTTCTTGCTTCGAGTACTAAGGCGGCGTGTCCTGGGCGCGGGATGGCTGGCGGGTGGTCTTCTCGGGAGAAGGTGATTTCAGTCTCAGACCCACGCAGGTATTCTGGGACAGCGGGGTGCGAGGAGACTGCGAGGAAAACTTGTCTGGTGACCTGCTTCTGCTGCCTGTTTGACGGTCTTCCTTCCTGTATCATGTAGATCCGGCCATGCGCTTCTAGGTATTTTTCTTCTTCCTCGGGTGTCGTGCTCCGTTCTTGGATTACTGCTACTTGCCTTGCTGGTATTGCAGGTGCTGGTGGTGCGTTGTGGGCGATCACCACTGGAAAAAAGGGCTTTAATGGCGCACTTGTTTTTTACATTAATGGCGCACATCAGGTGCGCCATTACTAGCTCGCCATTAGTAAGTGATAGTAATGGCGCACATTTGGTGCGCCATTACTATCCTGGTTACTAATGGCGCACCAGGAGTGCGCCATTACTAAGGCCAGGAGTGCGCGACTGATATGAATATTAGGTTTTTTGTTTTTTCTTTTCTGTATTTGCAGAGGTCACGAAATACATTACAGCACAGATATAAACAGCACAATAAATAAATAGCAGATTTATCGAATACAATAAAAGATTAGTCTCCGAATACAACAGAAGATTAGTCTCTAAGTACAATTCATCATATTACTCTCTGAAGATCAAGAATAGCCCCGCGAGTAGAGAGTTTCCCTTCACATTACAAGTCGATATCTAAATTACAATCATATCGATCAAGATCGACGGCTGCGCTCACGATGAGCTCCCACTAGTGATGTCCCTGACACAGCTCCACGTCTGTCGCTGGATCGGATCTTCTGATATCCCTTTGTCCACTTCCCACTTGAGGAACAGAGCGGCGTGGTATCGCCATTGCACCTGAGGCATCCGCGCACGCTCCTCGTTGGTCGACTCTAGCATAATCAACTGTGCCAATTCATACAGAGCACAATCCATCTCGCTCCGCTTCTTCTCGATCTCCGCTTGATCTGGCCTCCTCTTGTTCTGCGCGCCCTGGAGCGCACGCATCTAGACGTACCAACAACGGGATGCGTTGCGTATCCGCGCACACCTTGCATCATCGAACGTCCTTACCAACTGCCTGTATTCTTTGGTTGTCATCGGCGAGTCTTCACGCCCAAAATTTCTCATACTTGCACTGTGAGGTAACAAATTTGAGGCATATGGATGTACATGAGAGGAAATAGCTAAATGCAACTTGGAGTGCTCACATCAATCAATAGTTATCATTTACAATTACAATCGATGCAACAACACTGATTTAGCACCACAATACTATAGTTCCAGTCTAGACTAGAATTGTGTACAGAAAAACGGAATGACAAGTAAACTAAATGTTCATCAGAATGGCCTAACCACAACAACTCTATGAATCAATGGTGCTGTTGAATTACATAAATCATCAATGCTACTGCTGGTGTCAAAATCAGATTATCCAATATTTATCGCAGTAACATAAATGATGGTCAAATGGGTATACCAAATCAATAAGTTGAATTCATAATTAAGCCAAACAACTAGAGCAGGCTGTATAACTATACCTTTTGCAATACTACTTAGATATCAAGTAATCACACAATCACAGGCTGTGTCCACGAGACCAAGTCCTTATCAGACAAGAAAATTTGGAAACTAGCAGTACCTGAAGATGGTGTTCTTGCAAAGACAATGAGATCCCCGGCGCCTCCCCCTATCCAGCCACCTGTCGAAATCCAGTCAAACGAACTAATCAGAAAGTTTTTACTTTACTCTAGCCCCGGGTTAATAATATAGGACTGCATCAAAGCAATAGCAAGAAGAACAAAGCAATAGCAAAAACTGAACAACAAGCTCTTTTACCCCAGTTTTTGTTTTACACGGTTGAATCTCATAGTAATGCCTAGATACACCAGGATCGCGGAGGGAGGGAGGGAGGGAAGGGGACTCACCGGGCAGAGGGAGATCTGGCGGGCGGCGGCGCGTTGGAGGAGATCGGGAGGGGTCGGCGTCGTGGAGGTCGGGTGCGCGCTACGGCGGCGCCGGTCGATCTGCGAGGGGGCACGGGGTGAGAGAGATATATAGGGAGAGAGAGAGGGAGGGAGGGAGGGGGAGGCTTACCAGAGGAGCGAGGTCGCAGGCGATGGAGGAAGACGGAGGAGAGGTGGCGTCCGGTGAGTGGCGCGACGGCGAAGAAGATGGCCCGATCTGCGAGGGCGGTGTGTGTGTGAGAGAGAGAGGGACAGAGAGAGGTAAGGATCAGGCCTGCGGCGCGGCGAGGCTTACCGGACCGCGGTCGTGAGAGAGGCGGCGAGATGGGGAGAGAGAGAGGTAGGGTTTGCCGATAAGAGAGAGAGAGGTAGGGTTTGCCGATGGGGAGATGGGGAGAGAGAGATGGATCGAGCGCGAGGCCAGGCCGGTGGGAATTAAATAATTATAGGGGTGGAGGGCCGGCCGGGGTGGGATTAGATTAGCAATGGCGCACCTGGTATATGGTGCGTCATTAGTTTCCATGGATAGTAATGGCGCACCACTGCCAGGTGCGCCGTTACTAAGTCTGGGGAGTGGTGTGGGACCAGGAGAAAGAGAGTTATGGCGCACTTGTGACCGGGTGCGCCATTACTAACGTGATGCTTAATGGCGCACTATGCACTGGTGCGCCATTACTAAGTAGTAATGGCGCACCACATACTCCGTGCGCCATTAGTGTCCATATTAGCTATAGCTGTTTTTCTAGTAGTGGATGGTCCCGACTACTACGCTTGGGAGAAGCTGTGTTGTTGTTGTTGTAGATCGGCTTTTTTTTCTTCTGAGAGCTCGATGAAGCGCCTGAAGTTTCTGAGGGTGTGTCCTGATCTGAGTTCTCCGCACTCGTTTCTGAACCTGTGTAGTCTGCACGGTCCGTCGAGTTGTTCTTTAGTCGAGCGATATGCTCGAGCGTCATCTCGCGGCTGCCTTCTCCTCCAATCCCGTTTCTTCTCTCTTCGTTGTGTCTGCCTTCTCTGTCGTCCGTGAAGCTGGCCGCGACCATATCGGGTCCTCTGTCGTCGGAGAAGTTACGCCTCGGGCGTTTTCTTCTTCTGTGGAGTCCTCTGTCGCTGGTGTGGTAGTCGTAGTCGCGTTCTGAGTGCGCTATCTGGATCTCTGATTCGTTCCGTACGGAGTCTTCTCCGTCTGCCCAGTTGTTGGCTTGCTCTAGCAGCCGTGCGAGCATTCGGACCTTCATCTGCCCGAGTTTCTCCTTGAAGTCGATGCGTTGCAAGCCTCTCCTGAATGCGTCGATTGCGCTTTCGTCTGATATGTCCTCGATAGAGTTTTTTTGTATGGTCCATCATTGGATGTATGCCCGCAGGGATTCTCCGGATCCTTGTTTGCAGGCCCTCAGCTCCTCGAGTGATGCCGGTCGTTTGTAAGTGGACTTGAAGTTCTCGATGAAGGCGCTGCGAAACTGCCTCCATGAACTTATTGATCCTCGTTGTAGGTTCTTCAGCCAGTGTCGTGCCGAGCTCTCGAGCATGAGTTGTACGTACTGCATTGCTGTCATATTGGTTCCATGCTGGAATTTGACGGCCGTTAGGTAGTAGTCGAGTCATGCTTATAGCTCCTCCAGCACGTCGTACTTGTGTGTTGTGGAGTTTAGCTTGAAGCCTTTCGGCATCCTTGTTTCTCGTATGGATCGCGTGAAGCACAGTGCTCTGCATGGTTCTATGTCCTCGTCGGAAGCTTGCTCGTCCGAGTATTCTTCGCGGGCTTCTTGCCTTCGCCTTCCGCGGTTGACCTTGTTTTGCGTTATGTCGTCGCGTGCATCTCGCCGATTGTGGTTTCGTCTGTTGCTGTTACCGTCGCCGTCGTGGTTCTTCTTTTTGTTTGGGCGCTTGCGCCAGTCGTCGCTGATGTCGTCGTCGGGTGAACTGGGGTCCCTTTCCGGGGTTTGCTCGCGGGGGACTCGTCTTGCACCTGCTTTCTTGGGGGCTGAGATGGCGTCTTTCATTATTTTGAGTGCCATCGTCGTGTTGCGGTCTAAGCTTCCCTTCTTGCCTTTCTGAGCACGAGATAGGTACTCTTGGGCAGTTATAAGTGCTTCGACTGGCGTGAGTTGTTCTTACTCATCGTCGTCCTCTTCAAGATTGAAGTCGTCATCTAGCTTGCGGGCTACCTTCTTCTTGTCCGTGCGTATAGATTGCTGAATCTGGATGGCTCGGACGGGGGAGTCATAGTCGGAGGAGTCGCTTCTAGGAGATGGCCTGCAGTTGGTCCTTGGGTCGACGACAGTTTTCCCTTGCTTCTCTAATTCTAAGCATTGTTGTCCTGTTCTCTTGGTGACGTCACTCGCCATCTTGTTGTATGCCCTGAGCTCGTCTCGCGTTGCATTCTCCAGGAGTAGTTTGCCGCGTTTGACTGCGTCTTTTACTCTGGCAATTGCTTCTTTGGACAGGTAGATTTTTTCTATGTGATGATCCTCTTTCGCCATGCCTGGGGTCTGCTGCTTGCTGCTTTCTGGCTCGTCGTTCCTGTGATTGTTATGCTCTATTCCTTTGAATACTTTCTTTGGTATGGTTCTTGGTTCTCCAAGTGTGACGGTGACCTGGCCGGTGTTGTCAGGATCAGTGTTTTTACTGTTCGAGCGAGTGTCCCAGCGACTTCTCGGGTCATCATCTTGGCTTTTGTCGTCTGCGGTTGGCTCATGAACGTCTGCCATGAACACTTGGGACGTTGTCTTGATTGTCGTCTTTCTTGCGCACATGTTGCGCTTCTTCCATGGGGCACTCGCGTAGTCGGGCTGGGAGTCGTGGCTGACTCACAGGGTCGCTACGCGGGCGGGTGCTGCTTTGGTCGCTGGTGTAGGATCTGTTGCTGCGGGTGTTCGAGTGCTATCCGTGAGGCGGAGAACTCCCAGTGGTTGATGTAGATCTGGTACGCTCCGAAGGTCAGGTTGACACCGGCGCGGAGATCGGAGAAGGCCGGCCTAAAGGCCGGAAGGTGAGCCATGAAGCCGAGGGACCCAAACAGATCTGAGTCTGCTCGGATCATGGAGTCGACGGGTGCTGTTGGAGTCGCTGCTTCGATGGTTGATGGTGATGAGGCCGCTGAGATCGCGATTCCAACCTGTGAAGTTCCCATAGACGGCGCCAATTGACGGGGATCGGCCCCGGAAAATCCCATGGTCAGGGACCCTGGGTTAGTCATAGAGAAGGCACAAGTAGGACGATACTCGTCGGATAACAGGAGAAGCACTTCCTGATCGATATTATTGCGTGAGCGTGGGATTACAAGGGAGGCGAAGGCTAGTTCTCGCAAGACCAGGAGAGTAGATGCGTATTGGATTAATCTGGACGTCTCCCCTCCCAGCCTTTATATACTAGGCTAGGTCTCGGGGAGTCCGTATTGGATTACAAAGATAGTTTCCTAGTTCTAGGCTTGCCTTGTACTCCAAGTCGTGCCTTCCATATCAGTCGCGGACTCCTACGTCGGTGCTTGGTTGGGCCAGCCGTGGGCCTGTCGTGGATTCCTAGCGCGCCTTCTGTCTTCATACACACCGGGTACCCTCATATGCAGGAGTCGTGGGGTCACCCCCTCGTCACTCACTGAGTGGGCCTCGGCCAAATTGGCGGAGTGCGAGGGATAGCCGGGGCCTTGCCCAGGGCGCAACGGAGCTGGTATGACGGGGAGGGCGAAGCTGGGACGCGCTGGTGGTGATGCTGGGCTGCCCCAGCAGGTGCGCTGCGAGCCTGTGCGGCTCGCTCTCGTCTCCAGGTCCGCGACGCCGGCGACGGCCTTCCGGCGTGGCGGCGCGGTGCGGTGGAGGTCCGACGAGTGGCGGCTGGCGGCGCAGGGCCATGGATCTGGAGGAAGGAGGCACCAGCAGGCTACCAGGGCGGCGAAGGTGGCCTTCGAGGCGCCTGCCGGCGAGGTCAACTAGGGCGGCGGTGCGAGCACCCGGGTGTCACGGCCATGGCGGACGGCAGCGGCTACCCGTGGTCCTTCAGGGGAGAGGGAAGGGCCGCGAGGTAAGGGAAGAGTAGAGAGAGGAGAGCATGGGCGATGCGGCTCACTGAGGTACGACGGCTCCGACGAGGTGGCTCAGGTGGAGGCGAAGCTCCACGGGAGCGGCGGCGTGTGGCTCCTCGGCCCAGATTGGGCCCGGGCGACGGAGGAGCGGGCCTGGGAGGCCAGGGAGGCTGGTGGAGCTCGAGAGGGCGACATGGCGCGCTAGGAGCCATAGATCGGCTGATCCGACGGCTGGAGACAGTGGATGGCTTGGGTTTCGGGCTAGAGGGGGTTTGGGGATAATTTTTGGGGCAGATTTGTGGGAAAACTGGTGGGTGGCTGCAATTTTCCTGGGAGGGAAACTCTAATGCTATGGGGGGAGGTGAGGGGTCCTTATATAGGGTAGGTGGTCCGACGGAAGATGAAAATACCCCGGTTTTAGTTGCCCGCTTCAACGTTACACGTTTCTCATCCTACTCGCTCCGTCCGACCTCCGATTCAGATGAAATCTCAAACCACACGCTCCGTGCGTCGAGCCGGTGACTTATAACTCACTTCGTAACCATTCTGAGAACATTTTACCGGTGCCCAATAAGATAATCCATTTATTAAATAAACGGGGTTTTCGTTCCGATGGTGATAGCTGGTCCGGTGCCAGAAGTTGCGTTGGTGCTCGGGTGAAACCCGGTGTCGCAAATGGTCGTGTGCCAAGGTGTACGGGTTTGGTCATGCATGCCGATACGAGGAGGGGGAAATATAATCACAAATTAATAAATTGGCGAAACAAATACATCAAGCAATTTTAGCAATCAACAAAATAAAGCAACAAACAAATTTTTTAGTTTGTGTGAAAATCCCGGGCTGTTACATCGCCTTCTGCTCTCAGGTTGATCACTCCCCTGGTTTCTTCTTCCTGAGTTAGCGTCGGGCGGCGCGTTTGCGCGTGCTCTTCCATGTCTCCTGAAGATTTATCGCGGTATAGTTTCGGGTTCACCGAGGGTGATCGTTGGTTGCTTGTTGTCTTCGGGCTTGATGTCTCTGCCGTTTGCACCAGTTCCTTCTTAGTTGTCAGGCTCGACTGTTTTTCCCCTGTCATCTCAAGTTTTTGCGTTGGTGTTCGCCATGAACACCTGGAACGTCGCCTTGCTTGCTGGTCTTTTCGCGCTTCTATTGTGTCTTCTCCATGCGAAGGCTAACTCGTGTAGGAGGGAGTGGTGCAATGTACCGAACTAAGGTGGGAGGCGCGGATGATTCGAGGAGTCGCCGCGCGGGCTAGTGCTTCACCCTTAATCGTTGCTGCCATTGTGGTTGCTGCTGTGTGCGCCCGAGCATGATCCGTGTTAAGGAGAGTGCGCCATCGATTCACGTAGATCTGATACCCACCTAATGTCAGGTCCACGCATGTGCGTAGGTCGGCGAAGACTGAATGCACGATCAGAAGATGCGCGATGAAGCTGAGGGACCCGAACAGATCATATTCTCCTCTAGCCATGGAGATGTCGAGTGCTGGTGGAGTTGTCGAGTTGCCGGTTGCTGATGATGGTACCACCGAGACCGTGATTCGAACCTACGTCTTCCCCACAGTCGGCGCCAATTGACGAGGATCGGCCTAGGAAAATCCCATGGTAAGGTACCTCGGATTAGATCGTAGAGAGATGAGTGTGAAGTTGGCGATCTCGTCGGCTAACAAGAGAAAGGGATATCCCCATGTTCAGGGGCCTCGATCGGTAAAATCCCTACTTCCTTCTAAATGTATTACGATGGAGGCGATTACAGTGGAGGTCAAGGCGAGATTGCTGTAGACCAGAGGTGTTGCTATGAAATTGGTTGCCCTAGACCTCCCCTCTCCCAGCCTTTATATATTAGGCTGGGTCGCAAGGAGTCCATCTATGTTTATAGAGGAGGTTGCCTAATCGAGCTTTAGTATTGATTCCTAGTCTTGGTTTCTATAATGCAGATGACTCCTATGTCGGTGCATCCGCCAGTGCTTCGGGTGGGCCAATCCTGGGCCAGTCAAGGCTTCTAGTGGGCCTTTCATCTTGACACGCACCAGGTACCCTCATGCATAGGAGTCGTGGGGGTATCCCCTCGTCATGGTGTGTCGTAGTTTCTAGGAAATTTGATTTATGTGATACCTTATTTTTGTAGTGTATCCTTAGTCAACTATGGATGCATCTTCCACAACTAGAACCAAAAGAGCAAAGCTTTTATAGCTAAGTTTGGTGTTTGTCAAGAAGTGTTCTTGATAAATGTTTTCATGGAAGAAAGTGAAAGTTCAACCAAGGTAACTGACTTTCCCTCCATATGTTAGAGTCGCGCAACAGAATATGTTCCAGAACCAAAGTCTTGAAACTTTTACAGAACAAACTAGGATTCAAGAATAGATATTTTCCCCTTGTGCAAACTAATATTCATGATTCACTTGTCATGTTGATGGAACAAGACATACCTACAAACTACGAAGAAGCAATGGTGGACGTAAGTACGAAAAATGACTATGAGTCATGAAATCCTATATTGAGTTACATTTAAGATTACTTGAATCTTATCGAGTTAGGAGGTTACTTGATATTCTCAATAACTGCAAGGATATAAGGAATAAATGTAAACATAAAAAGAAGACATCAAGATTGATTTTGGTTAAATGGAATTAAATATTAAAATATAATTCAAATAATTAAATGGAATAATGATTCTTTTATTTTTCTTTAAAAGAAAGGAAAAGAAAAAGAAAGAAAATAAAAAAGGAGGGAGTGGCGCCATGGGCTAAGGCCCACATGGGCCACTAGGCGGGCCATGTGTGGCCGGCGACCATATACATGCATGCGTGCATGCCCACGGCCAAGGCTAGCCAATGTGGTACAATTTAGTACTACACTGCTAGTTGATAGGAATATGACCCTCCTTTTCCCCTAGATATAGATGTGGAGGGTGTCCCTCTTTCGACACAGATAATTCCAAAAAAATACAGATAAATTCTGTTAATCTCTCTCTCCCTCTCTCCTTCCTTTGAGCAGACTACCCTTGTTGGGGATTTCTCCACCATACGAATGTCGTCGTGCTGTTGGAATTGGGATCCGAATCCATCTTATTTCCATTGCTCGCCTGGTTCAGAGCCTGGAAGGAACGTCGGGTACACCTTATGTGTGTAATCCCTCCAGGTGCTACACTTGTGGTTCTCCATCAGCGTTGAGGATGTGTCGCAGCGTCTTCACTGACAATGTTCCGACGGGGACGTAATCCCGTCATCGGTCTACAAGGACCGAGTGGCCTCTGGAGTCATCGTGGATCTACACGGCATCGAGGATTGCCGGATAAGACTACATCAACCACGTTCACGCGGGAACGTTTCCATGTTAACGGACTAGATATTGTTATGTGACTGATTCCCTCCGTTACTTGCATCACCATAGCATAAGTCTCTGGTCTGGGCTTCGTAGGTTATGATAAAATATTGTTTTCTGACCTGATCCCCAATAGCGAGATGCGGTTCGTGATGCTCAGGAGGCTTCAGGAAGCATCGCTCCTGAGGCTTTGTTGCGGGATACGGATCATGAAGCCCTCGTGTCTCACTCTTGCACGGTGACTTGGGCACGCCAAGTGGTTATGAAATCATTGGGCCTTGCGCGCTTTAGCGGCTCACCAGTGTGTGTTGTGAGAGGTACTTTATCACCAAGGCTCTTTGTGGGATGTCATGTGCAGGGGGCCTCGTGCCAGAGGGGCCTTTGTTAGGTGTCGTGCATGAGTTCATGCTTGTGAGGCAAAGCTCACCTCCTCTGGGATTTTACCTAAGTTGGCCTAGTGCCGGAGGGCCTTTGCGAGGCGTCGTGCACGAGAGAAGACTCGCGAGACGACCTCAGCACCTCCGGGCTTTATTTTTTCTTGGAGCTGCTGGGACTGGCCACAAACACAAGCATCCATATGTAGCCTCCGCTCGCGCGGTGCATGAGGGTTTGGTGTGCAAGCGCAAAAAATAGGGTGGCTAAATCAGCAATAAAAAAATCGAAAACTAGTCGTGCCAGACAATATTTATTTTGTTTCTGAATTTTTTTTGCAGAGGATTTGATACATGCAAGAAAACTTTGAATGAAAAACCCAATTGATGTTTACTGAGAAATTCTCAATGCTCCTTTAGGATGACCCGTCGTCCCACCAAGTTGAGATTTCCGACCGCGATGAGCACGGGGTTTCCACCGGTTGTGGGCATAGAGCACTTTTAACAAGGGTCTAAAGCGTGTACCATGAGGATAATGTTGGTTTTTGCCCGCCCCGATGAATATCTTGTATTAAATGGGGACTTTCTGAAGGCTCCAACTATCATGTAGTGAGCTTCTACATGTGCCGATGGATATCATGTATCACGGGAAAGGACTTTCAGGTAGCACTACTAGAGAATACCCTTTTAGAGGCGTCCTTTTTGGGGCTTTAGTGGCCCATTAGGGATGTGCAACTAAAGTCAAGACACTAATAAGGGCTTAGAGGTGGCGCATTCTGGATGCGCCACCCCTAAGGCCCTTAGGCGTGGCGCATTTCAGAATGTGCCAGCTCTAAGCGCTTAGGGGTGGCGCATTCTGAAATGCGCCACGCCTAAGGGTCCTTAGGGGTGGCGCATTCCTAGTGCGCCACTAAAGCCAGACATAATGCGCCACTAAATGGGTTACAGAAAACAAACAAAAAGAATTAAAGAAAAGAATAAAATAGTACAGAATTACAAACATTACAGATATTTTTATCATATTATAGAAATTCAAAACACAATATTACAATGAGCCCAACAATTATTGATACAAAAGAATTATATTATAATTCTTATTACAAAGATTTACAAGATTACATCCATCATCGTCTAAGGTTTAGAGGCCAACAAGATGACATCCATCAGAATATTACAATGAGCACAACAATTATTGAAAATAGAAAGTTACTTTCTTCAGCATCTCTTGTTTGCTCTTCAACCTGCACAAAACAAAGATTTAGAGGTCACATCCAAATGAATTCATAGCAAAGGACAACAACGCAATATAGCATCTATTCTTATGAACAACATAAAGTAAGTCGATCAATGGCCAGGAGCATGCACATATGCATAAAAAGGCATATGCAGTGACCTTTATACACAAAGAGCACCAAGAGTATTTGACACTACCATCTACTACACAAAGATTACATCCAAATTACATATAGGGCACACATTCATCAAACGACTGCCATATATAACATAAATTGGTCACTTGTTCTGACTCGCCTCGGGCAATGGGCGACATCCTTCTTTCATCATGAAAGGCCTTGTGTCATGCAAGGCCTTTAGGCGGAATTCTATCTCCCCATTGGATGGTGCACTGTTGGAATGGAAGATCGCCCCCTCATTTGTACTTCATGATGGATGATAGTCGCCATCTGCGCTTGGATGTGAAAGAACTCCTCCTTAAGATTTGCATCGGCGAATTCCGCATTCCTTTCGGCCCACGCTTTGAGATGACTTGGTAGCGTAAGGTTGTGTTGTTCCTGTACAATCGCCCTCATGTGATGGAGGGCGTAGTACGCATCCCTCACACTGCAGTCGGATTCTTGACTCACGGGAACTGCGTTACGTGGTTTAACACTCTCACTCCAAGCTGATTCTTCCTGAACTTGTGCTTCATGATCTTGCCTCCGGCTTTTTTGTAGCCGGCGAGAGCATCATCCAAAACTCTCATGATATACTTGTAATCTTTCTTCTTAACACTCCCCGAGTCTAAATACACGGCATGCAAGTGTTGCGGTGAAAAGCAGATGAGAACGCAGTCTTGATCCTCACTGCATAATTAAAACAATCCAAAAGGAATGTTGGAAGAGGACAATGGAAAGCTAAGAAAGCATATATGTTATGGCGGCGAGCAAACGACTTACTTGCGAGAGTAGGTCATAAGAAATGAATCCTTGCTGGCTTTCTCTATCATGAAGTCTCTGATGTACCCCGCCGCGAGAGTCGCGTCCCCGTCGTCCATCAAGATGCTTTCACGCATGTAGAAGGGGTCCAATATCACGACGCTCGGGGTCTTATCTCTCCTGATCCTCATAGAAAGGCTGAGCGAGAACCAACGGATAAGGCTATGGTCTAACCGCTTGAGATGGTACAAATTGAAGATCAATGAAACCCGTAGGATTATCATATCCGCGGGGATAGTGTTGATGAAGCCCATGTTGAGTGGCACCTTGACCATGAAAACCGGGTACGACGGATTCTGTTCTCGAAGAAGAATCTTCTCTAATGCCATAATACTGTGATGCACACTCTGCATATCCGAAGTTGCAAGGTCGAGCATGTCCTTATGTAGCATCGCCCTACCTGCCACATGGATTTCAAATGAGAGATCCTTGGGGTCCTTGCTGCCCGTCCTGAGCCCGGATCGGCATCGAAGGTTGGATGCTCGAAGTGATGCTCTTCTTTCTTTTCCGTCCTTTCTTCTTTTCAGATTTCGAGCAGTCACCGGCCTTTATCTGCTCAGTGGCCTCCTTATGGTGTGTGGACGTGCTGAGAATAGATCTCCTTGTGGCATCTACATGAGGTTCGGTGAAGGCGCAAGCTGCTGGAGACATCTACTGAGAAGCAGCAAAGAGACGCGTGGAGCAAGCAGGTTTCGCCGAAGGATCAACTAGACCACGAGCTTCCTCTTCATTCTGGTAGGCTCCTTCAACAGGAGGCATGAATAAGTCATCACCTTCAAACGAAGAGTTAGGAACTGGTCGTTGTTGATATCATCATCATCAAGATCATCGTCTTCTTGTTGTGCGCCGATGGGTTCATGTGGTGCCGGCACGATGACTACCGGTTTTGTCCTAGGTGTGGTGCCCCTTTCCCCCGTCATTAAATGCATTTGGGTCTTCGGCCATAGGCATATTTGGCTGAAACGATCACTGAGGACTGCCGGCTCGTCCTCATCGCATCCGGGGGGTTGAATGGGAGGTTCAACTCTCTCGTAGCCTGAAATCACGAGAGATATTTGAACCACATGGATCTCCGGTGCCATCGGCATATTGTGCATGATTCAATTTTTTGGTTGAAGGATTTTACCTTTGGTAACATCCTTCAACTCGTCGTCCACAACTTGTAATAGAATGCATGGAGTGTCCTCCTGCGAAAGAGATATATGCATGTAGGGCATCAGAGAGATTCCACTAAAAAAAGGAAAGGAGATGAAGTCCTCATTTGACTTGTAGACGCTTATAGTTACCTTGAGGGTGTCTAGGTCGGCCAATGAAGAGACCCCACCGATGACGGCGGCCATGCAAGAGACGGAGGGCGCGCTGCCTCCCGTGGCGCCGGTCGCCCTATTTTTCCTGCCGCCGGATGCATTATTGTTATGCCCCGGTTGCTCGATCATGGCTGGAGGAGTTACCATCACGTCCGGTGCCGCCGTCGCGGTGTTGGTGGCCGGAGTCACCAATAAGCCAAGAGTCGGTGCGTGAGCCACCAGTACGGCGGGAGTCGAGACTACAGGCGCCGCGGTGCCCGAGTTTCTGCCCTTGTCCATCACGCGATTGCTAATTCGTGGGTGACAACATCATATCTGGAAGGAGGGCGTTCATCGTCTTCGCCACTTTGTCCTGAACAAGCTACGGAAGCATGTTCACCTTCTCCTCCAGTCCATGAACATAAGCGACATCTTCTTCGGTCCTTCTCGCCTTGCGCCCCCTCGAACCCGACTGCTCTGCCGGTTTTCCATAATATTCGGACCAATTTAGGTCCGAACCAAAGCCGACCACACGGCCGACTGACGATGGCTTCGTAGCCATGTCGTCAACCTTCTTGACCTTGTTCAACGCCCTATTAAAGGCGGTGTCCCACGGGCCGGCCGGCTTAACCGATGACAACGTGGCGTGGTAAACTACTTACCACGGCAGTCGTGAACTACTGAATCTTAGGATCGACAACTATTTTCGAGTTTTCTTTGTCTTTATAGGTCCGGGCCCTCACAAAGAATTCGGTGTGCGCTTCACTTTTGTATTGCTCGAAGGGGTTACGTATGCCCGCAGCGGCGTACTCGGCATCCTCCTTGTCCCATTTAGGCTTGGAACTTCTATAACCACCGGCTGCGAGACGGTGGTTTACCTAAGACCTGCGACCGCGTTTCCTTGCCCTTTGCACTCGTGGCCTTGGCTGGCTCGGACTCACACCTATCCTTGAAAAGGTTGTAGGTAGCTTCGTCGATCAACGGCTCTTTCTCGTTGAGCTCCTCCCAGGTTTTGTTCTTTTCAATAATTTCCTCCTTCACCCGGGTTTTCCAACTGGACAAGGCCTTGCTCATCTTCATGAGGGCCCATGTGTTTTCTTTGTTCCCTTTGAGTTTGGTGTTATTGTATGGCTCCGGGAACTTGTATCGTCCGTGCAGCTTGTTGATAAGAAGCTGACAATAATGACTATTCTCACGATTCCTGAGGTTAATCGTAGTGATCGACATGGTCTTGCCGAGGATTGCCGTGACTTGACGGCCATATCCTTCCGAAAAATGTTCGGACTGTTTAGGAATCCCAACGGTGGTCACGGCAGTAAACTCTTGCCTGATGGTGCCGACCTTGGTCGGTTTCCTATTTTGCTTCTTCGACTGGGTACCATCTATGTTGGAGCCACCGGTGGCATCATCCTCGCCAGTGTTCCTCTCGTTGTTTGTACCGGCCTCCTCCTCATCCATGTCGTCATCCGATGAGTCGGACTCCGACTCTATCTCCTCCTCATACTCCTCCTTGCCCGGAGGTACTTCCTCTTCTCTGTGCTCCTCGACCTCCTCCTGAGAGTATTCCCAAAATTGCTTCCTTTTTTTCCCCGCTGAGAAGAAGGATCGGCGTCGGCTCCGGTTGACATGTATGCACTAGTACAATATTAAGAAATGTAACTACTTAATTAATTAGCACAATAAATAACTGCAACTACTCTCATGTTAAGAAAAATAACAAAGGTACGTCATGCACGAATTCACGGAAAAATTCGGCATGAACTTTGTTCTTTTTCTTAACATGAGAGTGCCCCATTCTCAACCGAAAAGGAAGTTAATCAACATTTCGGGAGAAAGGGGATAATGAGAGTCCCGGCACATAAAAAATGCCTAGAATATAGGCACAACCAGCTTATATATAGTAGATATTCTTCATAAAAAATTAGTAGATATTCAAACAGTAGATAAAATAGTAGATAAAAATTCCCCAACCAGCATATATATAGTAGATATTCAAAAATTGGATAAAAACAGAGCACCGTGGCATAAACAGAGCACCATAAAATTCCCCAAAGGCATGACCAATTTCACTTTGACATGATCTTCTTAATCATGATTTCAGCCAACAAAAATTAATTAACTGGTATCTGACCACTTGGTTAGCCTTCTATCATAATCTTAATTAATCTCACCAACTTAATTAGATAGCCACACAAAATGACCAACATAACCTCCCTCCCTGCTATGCTGCTATGCCATGCCACATGCCCCTCACACAACTCATTTCTTATTTTGTCACCATCCCCAAAGCCATGATGCTCCACAAGAACAAAAGAGTGTGATATATTGTGATGTGCTTTGCAATATATAGGCGGCTAGTACTAAAGTGCAGAAATTTTGAGAGCTTTAATTGTAACATGATGTTCAATGCTGCTCCACTCTCCTAGCTCTTGCAAGATTCATAACACTTTCAAAATTATTTGTCCAACATTTTACAATGTTGGATATTTCTCTTGCAAGTCTCTTGCAGTTAATGCCTTATTAGTAACATCATTCGCACCCACATGATTTTATTTCAAAAGGGATGGAGTAACATCTCTGCTTTGACTAGTGCTAACATTTCAAAAGGTGCATGTGTGTTCTGCATTTAGCAGATCAATTGCTCTATATGCATCCAGAAAGTGCTCAGTTTGGGCCAAAAAATGGCTTGTTCTATATGAATCTAGAAATGGCTTGTTCTAAATGCATCAAATGAAATAAGATATGACTATAACTGAGCAGCAGCACGACCTAATTCAGCAGCCAAAATTTGCAACAGCAAAATTGAGAAACCCTAGCCATAGGGACAGGGGAGCAGGGGGTCGATGCCGGGGTGGATGGAGATGGAGGGGATTCGTTCTCACCTCGGGGGCGTTGGGGTGGCGGCTCTAGTGTCGTCGAGGGGGCTCCGGGATGGCGGAGACGACGGGGTCGACGACGATGTCCGTGGCGGCTCTGGTGGCGTCGATGGGCTTCCTGACTCGGATTCCGCGGTGGAGAGGAAGGAGACGACCGGGACAGGCTCTGGTGGAAGCTCCGGTGGCGGTGAGGGCAGTGGCCGGAGAGGGGAGCTCGAACGGCGGGTGTGGCTCCGATGGCGGTCGGTGGCGAGGAGAGTGAGATTGGGAGACAGGACGGTGGGGAATGGGTGTGGGCACGGGCTAGGGGAGGGGGGTGATGGAGGTTAAGGCTTAGGGGTGGTGCATTTTGCTGAAATGCGCCACCAAGAGGTTTCTTATGCGTTGGCATTTTGCCGAAATGCGCCACGCATAAGAAATCTCTTGGTGGCGCATTTTGGCGAAATGCGCCACCCCTAGTTGGCATGAGCTATCGCACTACACTAAGCGTGTGTTTGGTTGAGCGTGTCCGGCCATGTTGGCCCGAGCGAGCGAGAAGAGCGGGTGTTTGGATCGGGGCCGAGTGGGCGAGTGGAGCGAGGCCAAACAATTTTCAGCGCAGAATATGGGCGGAGCGACATGGACGAATCCATGCATGCACAAAGTAATCATGAATTACAAAATATTTTTCTTAAATTTGGAGCTAGCTATCTAGCTAGCGTTTCATCACGATCTTATTCTTGCCCTTCTTTGTCGTGGTTGAATAATTTAGGCCCGGGACGCCTTCACTTTTCCTCTTGAGCGGGAGACCTTTCTTCCGTAGGGTTGTGGTGTATGTATCCTGAGCGGCGTAGTCATCTTCCATCTTTGGGTCGCCGTACTTGTCAAAGTCTTGCTCGTTGGTGACTCCATCCATTCCGATGATGTTTCTTTTGCCTCTCCTCACTACAACGCGGCTAGGCTTTGATGGGTCGGTAATGAAGAAGCATTGGTCCACTTGGCTAGCCAGTACCCATGGCTCATTGTTCGCGGTGACGTTTGCGCCCGCAGACTTGGATTTGTCTTCAGGTATAACCATGGTGGTGAAGTACCGGTCTTATTTTACGACGCTCTTGGCCCATCTCACACGGAACATCAGCACCTTCTCTCCACAGTAGTCGAGCTCCAATATGTCATCGATCCTTCCATAGAATCTTTCCTTGACGTCATCGGTCTAGAATATCCCTGTTACCCCTGAGTTCTGGTAATCGCAGTTATTGTCCTTTCTCTCCGTGTTGCATGTGTAGCCATTGATATCATACGCTTGATAGGTCATCAGGTTGTGTGCGGCGCCCTGTGACAAGGTGAATATCATCTTTTCGTCCTCGGAAGCGTTCCTCCGTGGGGGATTAGCACGAAGCTCGTTCCTGAACCAAGTCATGAAATAGGAGTTGTCTCTTTGATTAGCCATGGATCTCGGTATGTTATCTGCAAGCCCTGGTCACTGTACTTCTTACTAATTACATCCTTGTGCTTCACCATCCAAGGATCGACCAGCTGGATGTGTTGTAGCGCGAGTAGGCTTTCTCTTTCAAAGTCGACGTCTCAACCCTCAAAGTTGACATGCATTGCGTGGCTTCCCTCCTGGTGACCACACCCATCGGTCCTGCCAAAGTGCTTGTCGACGGGTGATACGGTGAGGATAGTTCTAACTCCTCGTTGGTTACCCCAAGTGGAAGGTGAGATGTAGCATAGCAGAAAATTTCCCTCAGTGAAGATACCAAGGTTATCGAACCAGCAGGACTCATGAGATACAAGTAGGTGACAACGGCACCGGAGATAAGTAGTTGACGTGGACCTGCACACAGATACAAATAACTTTTCTCCCAACGAGTACAGAGGAGTTGTCAATTCCTCCGGCCTTGTTGTTCACAAAGGATCAACGCAAGAGATAATAATAGTGGCAACTGAAAGTAAAGACTGAAAGTAAATTGAGGGTGTAAACAATAATATGAAGATGGACCGGGGTCCCATTATTTTCACTAGTGATGTCTTTCTCTCAAAAGACAATAAAAGTGCTAGCAAGGTAAACAAATCACAGTTGGGCAATTGACAGGATTATGATGGCACTGTAATGCTAACTATGCTGCAAAGAACGGAAGGGCTCAAAAGCAATGGGCAGTACGCCAAGGTAAGTAGACCAAAATCCAACCGCATCTACTACGAATCATCCACCTTGAGATATCTATCCAGAACATCTCGCTGGTATTAAGTTGCGAATCCCACCCAAAGTGTAAACTCAAAGCAACGGACAACTGCATTAAAAGAACTTTGCATAAAGTAAACAATCCTTGCATCCGGGGATACAAGCACCGTTGTTTTATCCCTGGTGGCAACAGCATATCCCCTAGTCTCATGTTTCTGTCACTCAAGCTAGACATCAAGGGGCTGAACCCACAATCAAGCATAACGCTCCCACTTGGAGTTGGAACAGATCACTTGGCCAAAGTAAAATACGGCAACGGAGAACATGCAAGAATTTACTCAAGAACAAAATATAAAAGAGAAGAACCAAATATATTACTCATCACAATCTGAACATAGTCTCATAATCCATCAGATCCCAACAAACTCATCATCGCAATGGCAGAAAATTACAAAGGTGCCTCGATCATGTGAGGCAGCTCACGAGGTCTCGCAAGTGGAAGCACAAAGAGGGGAGAGATAGATCACATAGCTACTAGTCACGGGCCTATGGTCCAAGGAGGACTACTCACGGTACATACGGGAGGCGTCCATGGCTATGGATGGTCTCCCGGAGGGGGTTCCTCCTCCCGGCAGGGTGCCGGGGCAGCTTCTCCAGGCAGCCCCGATCTTGAAACGGCGGCGGCGGCGGTACAGAGGCGAGATCGTGAAAAAGAGATCGATATTAGGGGTTTCCACCCCGAGGGCTAAATATAGGTGGAGGGGGTGTCGAGGGGACCCACCAGGCAGCCAGGAGGCCTCCTGGCGCGACCTAGGGTTGGGCCGCGCCAGGGACCCTCCTTGTCTCCTGGTGATGGCCCCCCTCCGCTGCCTTGGTTATTCCGGAAACTTCCGGGTCGCTGATTTTTTATCTGATTTTTTCGGATTTTTTGGAGCACTTTTAATGGACAGAAAACCTGAAATAAAAAAACAACAGAAAATAGCAACTGGGTTAATAGATTAGTCCAAACATGCTCAAAGTGTATGAAAGTTCAAGCAAAACATGGCAAAGTCACACAAAACATGCATGGGGCAAGCAGAAATTATAGATACGTTTGGGACGTATCATTAGGCAGACCAACAAGGTTCTCGGCGTTGAGATAATTCGTGCAAAAATAGATGCACTCTTCGGTTAGAAAGCTCTTCGCTATGCTTCCATCTGTACGGGACCTGTTACGAACGTATTTTTTGATGTGTCCATTCATCCTGTCGAACGGCATCATGCTGCGCAGAAACGCAGGTCCGAGTTGGACGATATCCTCCACGACATGGATCAGCGAATGCACCATAATGTCAAAGAACGCAGGAGGAAATAGATCTCAAGCTCGCATAGTATGAGCACGATCTCCTCCTGTAGCCTTTTGAATTGCGTAGCGCAAATCGACATCCGGAATATGACGTCAAAAAAGTTGCAAAGGCCAAACAACTTTATACGGACGTGCTCATCCATTAACCCTCGGATCACAACCGAGAGAATCTGCGTCATCAGCACGGCACAGTAGTGAGATTTCATCCCGCTGAAACGTTGTTTCGCCTCGTCTAGGTATATGCTTATCTTCCCCGCATAGCCATTCGGAAATTTTACTCCTATGAGGCAGTGGATAAACCGCTTGATCTCCTCCTCGCACAGAGTGAAGTATGCCGGGGGGAAGTGATCAATACCGATCTTCTTCTTGGTCGCCCTTTTTCGTTTGCGAAAATTTTGCGTTTCCATATCCTCCTCCTCCTCCGGCTCATCATCGTCTTCACTAGGGGGGTGAAGTTCCCTCTTGATGCCCATAAATTTCAAGTCATTCCTTGCTTTTGGCCCGTCCTTGGTCTTCTCCGGCATGTTGATTAGCATACCAAACAAGCTCTCGCACACGTTCTTTGTGATATGCATGACATCAAGCCTATGAGTACTGCATAGGAGACTCCAGTATTCCAAATCCCAGAAAACAGACCTCGCTTTCCATACCCTCATCAACGGCTGAGTCTTCTTTTTTTTCTTTCCCGGCGCGGGGCACTCTTTCCAAGTTTTCAAAAAGTTGTCGATTTCTTTGCCACTCCTTCGAGTTGGGGGTGCTCGGAGCTCCTCGCTGCCATCGAAAAGATGTCCCGGTTTTCTCCACGCGTGTTTCTTGGGAAGCCACCTCCGAGACCCCTATAACACGTTTTTTGAAGATCCGGGATCTTTCACTAGCTGGTGGTATGTTGTATTATCCATGCACCTAACGCATGGGCAGAATCCTTGAACCACCAGCCCTGAGAAATATCCATATCCGAGATAGTCGTGCACCATCGTGATCACCGCGACTTTCATTGGGAAATATTCTTTTGCGGCTGCGTCCCACGTATTGACTCCGTCTTTCCATAACGTTCCTAGCTCCTCTTTCAACAGCTAGAGATAAAGATTGAGGTCCGTACCTGGTTGTTTCGGCCCTTGAACTAGCAGACACATTGTTATGTACTTTTTGTTCCTGCACTTCCAGGGGGGAAGGTTGTATATGCATACAAACACGGGCCAGGTACTGTGTGTGCTGTTCTGGCCGCCAAACGGATTGACTCCATCGGCGCTCACACCAAACCTGAGGTTCCTTGGTTCTTCCCCAAAATCTAGGTATTCGAGGTCCAACGCAGTCTATTGGCTACCATCTGAAGGGTGCCTCAGCGTGTCCTCCTTTTACGGATCCGAGTTCGGGTCATCCTCTTCTAGCTTCTTTCTATCTGCGCGCCAGGTCATGAGCTTTGCTTCCTCGGGATCTACGAAATACCTCTGCAGACGAGGAGTGATCGGAAAGTACCATACAAATTTTCTAGGAACTTTCTTCCCTCTCTTGTATCGACTAACACCACACACCGAGCATGTGGTTTTCTCTTCGTCGTCACCCCGATAGATCATGCAATCATTTATGCTGACGTGGTATTTAACATGCGGAAGATCGAGAGGGCAGAGGACTTTCTTGGCCTCAGCGATACTAGTTGGGCACGTGTTGCCCTTCGGAAGACGATCGTGCCAGAATGCCGTGTTATCATCGAATCTTTCATGGGTCCATTTGTGTTTTCCCTTCATCTCCATAGCCCAAAGTGTTACATTCAAGCGAGTATCCACGTCGTTGCATCCTTCATACAACTTCGTAACCACGTCTTTCTCAAGTTGTGCCATCTTGGCTTTCTCTTTAGCTGCACCTCTTGTGTTCAACGCCTCTTGGACAAGCAGCTCTTGAACATGAGGGTCCCGCACCCAGCTTGAATCCTCATGTACGGCATCTTGATCTTCATGTCCCGCATCCTTATCTACATGATATCCTTTGGCATCTTCTTCATGATCATGTACGGGATGCTCTTCGTCTTCTCGCCCGCCGTTTTTGTCTAGTTGCCATTCCTCATTTACTGGCGCCCCACCATTGACGTCCTCCTCCTCACCAGCTTCATCACTTATCCACCGTGTGTAGCCATCCATCAAACCATTAAGCTTCAGGTGTCTTTACAATTTTCCTGAGTCAGGCTCGGTCACGCACTGCAGTTTGCATCTCCGACACGGACATCTTATAACCGACCTAATATTCCGTAGCATGTCGTTTGTCGCACGCATCCACCTAGCCACGCTAATCTCGCTCAGCATCTCACGGACCATGATCGCCTGCGTACGTGCACAGAGAGAGAAACACAATTATATATCACAATCTTCGCCGGAAAAATTCGGCATGACCTTTCTCAATAATGCATGCGGAGAGTGCGCCAGAAATTTGCCGAAACGGAAATGAATCAACATTTCGGCAAAACATTGGCAACTCAAGATTCACATATACATCAAACCACCATAAGCTTCACATATACATCAAACCACCATAAGCTTCACATATACATCAAACCACCAAAAGCTTCACATATACATCAATACCACCACAAGCTTCACATATACACTTCACTTATACATCAAACCACCACAAGCTTCACATATACACTTCACATATACATCAAACCCAAGCTTCACATATACATCAAACACAAGCTTCACATATACAACAAACCCCAAGCTAATAAAGGCAAGTATATGGGTGATAAATGGAAGAAAAGAGTTGGGGAGGAGGTCCACTTACTTTAATATGAAATAAAGTAGATTTAATGCCAAGTATGGATGGATAAATGGAAGAAATGAGGTGGGGAGGAGGAGAAAACCGAATAGATCTAGGGTGAGAAGAGTGGATCTAGTTTGAGAAGTGTGTGGAGTGAATGAGAGGTGGTAGGTGGGGTGGAGTAGATAAGGGTAGCTCCAGGTATTTAGTGGCGCATATTGCATCTCAGTGGTGGCGCATGTTGGGAATGCGCCACCCCTAAGAGCTTAGGGGTGGTGCATTTCAAAAATACGCCACCTATAAATTTCTTAGGGGTGGCGCAGTGGTCAATAATGCGCCACCCCTAAGGGATTATGGGTGGCGCATTATATACCAGTGCGCCACCCCTAATAGATGGTGGCGCATGGCTTAATAGTTGCGCCACTAATATGGTTTTCCATGTATAGCTATTTCTCTAGTCGTGTAGCGGTCCGAGGATTAGGCACCGAGCCGCCGTGATGTGGCTCCGATCGGGGACCGTCCCCTCTATTGGGAATGGATGCGACCAGCAGAAGGCATAATTGCCTCCGGAGCTGTTGATGTGCTCTTCAGTTTATCTTTCCCTTTCCTCTGAACCTCTGCTGGTTGAGTTTCCTTCTTGGGGAGCGGGGCCTCGGGAGTCTCTGTAGCATCTTCGTCCATAGGGTGTGCAGCGGCAGTGGCTTTGTAGGAATCTTCCAGTGACTAGAGGGAATCCTTTTCCACACCACGGATGGTGTTGGTACCGCTGCACCCTGGCATCTCGACTGTGTTGTAAGCATGATGGGTCACCACTGTGAACTTGGACAGGGAGGGGTAACTGATAATTGCATTGTATGGCAAACCGACAGAAGCCCCATCAAAAGTGGTCTCCTCGGTGCGATAATTTTACCTAGTTCCAAAGGTAACACAGAGTGGGATTTGCCCCAGGGGCAGGGTTGTACCTTCAGTGACCTCTGAGAAGGGCCTTGTGTTATTCAGGCGCTCGTATGGAAGCTGGAGCTTCTTGAAGGTTTCCACAGATAGCACATTCAGCCCCGCCCCTCCATCGATCAATGTCGGTGACTACGACATTGTGGATGGTTGGCGTGCGCACCAGTGGAATGGTGCCCACCATCCTTGTGGTCTTGGGGTGGTCGCTGGCATTGAAGGATATCAGGTATTGCGAGAACCTCAAACGTCGCGAGGCTTCGGGATTCAGGAGGACGCCATTGACCTCACGAGCCGGCATCTTGAATCTCCGATTGGAGAGGGGCATGAGGGCTCCACCAAGGACGCACCACAGCCTTCGAGGTTCCTAGTAGCACCTAGCGTGCTCGTCGTGGATGTGGTCGTCGGCCTGGTGCACTTGCACGGGGTTGTCCCGAGGAGGACCCTGTGGAGGGTTACGCCAACCTTGGTTGTTGTTGCGATTTTTGTTGGAGTAGTGGTTGAAGTCGTTGTTAGCGTTGATGCCAGTGTTGCCGAGTGGAGTTGTTGTTGTTATCCCCCCAGCGGTCGCGACCTCCACCACGTCCATTGCTCGAGCGGGCGTTGCGGTTGGCGTGCTTCTGTCAGAACCCTAATTTAGGTTTGTGCTTTTCTAAGCTTGCATTTTTGCATCATGAAAGAAATTTCAAAAGAAAAGGAATTGGGGAAAAGAAAAGCCCCAAAGCATTTTAATAAAAAGGCCTGAAATAAATATTTTCCAAAATTCTTTTGGATATGTTGAAAAATCCTAAAAATGAGTGTGATCATTTTAAAAGTGATTTGGGATTAATCCCATGCTCATAGATTTTTCAAAAATCCAAACAATGGCTTGGAAATTAAATCAATTGCCTATTTGAATTGAAATTGAAATAAATTGAATTTCAAAAATTCCCAAAACTTGGGGTTGACTAATAATAAGTCACCTAGGGTTTATAAAAATAATTGGCAGTTTTTATAAAATGCCCTAGTAATTTATTTAAAGGGCCAAACAAATAACAAAAAACAAATAAAAAGAAAACAAAAGAAAAAGGGTAGAGCCCACCTACCTCCCACTTACCCCTCGGCCTACCTGGCCTTTGGCTTGGCCCAGCCCAGCCCGCAGCTCCCCTGTCGTCTACCTCGTGCCAGGAGGATGGCACCGAGGCAGAGCACGCACACGCTCATGCCTCCACCTCCTGCTTCGACGTGGCGAGGCCCCAGTCCTCATCTCCTTGCCCTCGTGGACGCCTGGAAGCCCCAGCTTCCCTTTCCCCCTCCTCTGGCCCTCTCCTTCGTCTCCCTCGCACGAACCCGTCGCCCTAGCTGAAAACCGCCGGAGCACCGACGAGGTTTAGCGTGGCCACCGTGCCCCGTTTGTTGCAGCAAGCTGTCTAAGAGGTTCCCCGGCGACCACCAGTTCGAGCCGCCGCTTCAATTTGGGACGAGGAGCACCAGGAGCGACGCTAGCCTCAAGAACCCGCCGCCGGCCGCGTGGAACCCCGGCGAGAAATCCGGTGCCCTCAGCTCCTCTCCGGCCTCCCCGAGTGCACCATCGACTTCAACGTGAGCTCCCTCCCGTTTTCCCCCTCCTAGCTTCCCTCCCCGCTCCCCCTGTCACCGGTTGCCATGGACAGAAGCTACGGCCGCCACCGGGCTTGGCCTAGCCGTCGTTCCCGTGCTCCCCTTGGTGCCCTGATGGCACCAGTGGATGCGCGAGGACGCAGGGCACCTGCCCGTGCCCCCCTTTCCCTCTCACGTGCCCGAATCCCTCTCTCCGACGAAGCTCCGACGAGCACAGAGCTCACCGGCGACGAGCTGGCCATTAAGGCCCTAATGACCTTGCTAAACCACCACAAGCTTGCGTCATGCTGACCGGTGGACCCGAGGCCCCCCTCTAATTAACCAGGGGTTAATTAAACCGGGTTTTAACCCCTGGGTCAATGACAACCAGGACCCACTGGTCAGCCCCCCCCCCCTTGCATCATGCTGACGTCGTAATGACGCAGTAAATCTTAAATCTTTTATTATATCAGAAAATTCTAGAAAATGGCCTAAACTTTGAAATTGAATAACTTTTAAACTATAACTCCAAATTCAAAGTGTAATAGATGAAAAATTATCAGAATAAAATTCTCTATCCAAATAACCAACTTTCAACCATGTTTGACATGTTTACAATAATGGATCAGTAGCATTTTTCTATTTGGCTCTTTTGTATTAAATCAAATAAATTACAAAGCTCTTTTGAAATTCAACCAATGAAATGCAAAGGTGATCACTTACACTTCAGAAGAATTTCACACACATGACCAATTGGTTTACAATGAACAAACTTTAGCAAATGCAACTTGGACCAGTTTGAATACACTTGGAGTTTGAATTTGAATTCACTTTTCAAATCAACTTCAATTAACATGTGGCAATTCAAACATAGGTCACATCAGCACATTGCCATGCTTTGTTTAGCATATTGAATGTGCATTGTATTATCTTGATTGTCCTTTACTTCCAGTGCTTCGGTGATTGCATCTTCTCGGTAGAGTTGATCTCGGAGACGAGTTCAACCTCATGTCAGAAGAGTGTTACATCGTGATTGTCAGCAAGGGAAGCACCCCCTCTTTGATCATGTCGATAAAATCCCAGTTCCCTCTCATTCTCGCAAATGAATGTTTAGGATGTCACCATGATACGTTCTACCGCTAGTTGAACCCATTCCTTTGCATGACCTATCATTTTGTCACAGTAGTAAGCAAACTACAATCCTAGCAGATGTAGGAGTTGGTTATTATCTTGTGGCCCCTGCAACTGTTACAGCTTATTGCATGCTTAGAGTTGTTACCTGAGGCTACTTTGATCTGTGAGTCGGGATGGTAGTGATCATGTGAATGATGGTGGTAACGTGTTGGTGAATCTACCCTAAACAAAGGTGAACGATGAGAGGTTGTGTAGGAGTACACAGTGGGTTGTCTCGTTGAACACTGCCTTAGGCCCGAGTTCTTGTGTTGTTATCCAAGACTAAGAGTACGACCACACATTGGGCTCACTGACCCCTCTCGGCCTAGTACCTCACCCCGGACCAGTCCAGGAGTCGCAAGTAGTTCGCCCTTTAACGATCTCAAGCAGGTGGAACCAAGGTAAGTGGTTGGCGTAGGTTGTGCGCACGTTGAATCAAGTGATCATGATCGAGTTGAGCTTGATGGCGGTCACACAACGTTTGAGTCCGCATCGGAACAATCGGCCGGATTCTGATTGTGGTCCCAACTCAAATAGGCGACTCCCTAGGACTAGAGATGGTGCCGTGAGTGAAGTGTCTTGGCAGCATCCTCGCCGGTACTCACTTGAAGGGTCCATCCCAAGGCGGTAACTGATGAGGCGTGTGTGTAGCAGTACACCCCTGCAGGGTTAATGAACTATTCGAATAGCCGTGTCCGCGGTTATGGACTACTTGGAGACCTTTACTTGATCATAGACAACTTGAATGGTTACTCTTAAAACTTACCAAGATAAGTGTGAGTGCTATGGCGTGCCTTCTCGTGGGGAAGTCGAGAGGTGAACCATAGTGGAGTATTGTTTGGAGACTGTTACTTGGACTCGTGTACGCTCCTTACCTCTTTCTGGTATTCGTAGTACAGGACTAGCCAAGTCAAAGCTGGCACTTCTGCAAGTGAAACCCCACCTCCCTTTGCCTTGATACATGTGCATGAGTAGTATAGTTCCTATTTAAGTCTTGCTGAGTACGACTTTGTACTCACGTTTTCTTATTCTATGTTTTAGAGACGAGACCACTGACCCTGATGGTGGCCTCTACCTCGAGCTCGACGTGGACCAAGTCGTATAGTTCCAGGCAGCAGCCTGTGCCCTCTGGAGGGTCGTTGTACTTTTCTTTCAGGCTTCTTAAGCCATTTGTTAAACTTGTCTTTACTAAGACATAATTTGCTTCCGATGATGTTTGATGTAATTTTGGATCACAGACATGTGATCTTTGCTTGTAATACAACTACTATGTCTGCTCTGTTTAGATGAAGTTATAAATACTATGACTTTGTAGAGTTCATGTTGTGATTACCATCTGTTTATACTAGACATGTGTGCTGCGTGTATGATTATAACATGCATGTCTTAGTATGGGTTTTCGTGACCTTAGTTGTGATCTGGCTGGCGGTCTTTTATATACCAAGTGGCCCTTAGATGTGCGCAGCTTGGGGCATCGCGATGCGATTGCTCGTGACTCTGTCACGTGCACACTTTGTTGTATGATCGAGCCCGCCCTAGACGCCGACTAAGTGATCGGGCTGGAGTAATTCTATGTAAGGTTTATGATTCAATCGATATCATGGTTCAGGAAACTTGTCTATGAGTATGGGATTCACCACCCATAAGCATTTAGACTTGTGAGCGGACAATGAGGACCCATCTCAGTTGATCATCCGGCCTGGAAGGGATGCCCCTCACGTTCGATGCTTACCGAGAGTGATCTGTGCTTGGCCTTGTCTGCTTAGACAAGTGGGTACGACTCTCGGCTCTCCATGTGATTGCATTGTGACCGGAATTACATACGCTAACCCCGGGTCCCGACAGACTTCGTATTAGAGCAGGACTGTCTGTAGGATTATTAAACCCTTGGCCGATGTCGAGTCTAGCATTCTATAGTTATATATTTACTTTGGGTATAAGGGAAATACGTAAGGCTTCTTTTTTCTCCTTACCCTCATCTATCTGAGTTCTGAGTAATCCTCATCTTATTCTACGGGAAGATAGGACTAGGCTCATCTATGTCTTTACTAGGACATCTCGTTGATTGCTTCTTTGTAGCTGTAGGAGTGTTGTGGTCTTTCTAAGCCATCATTCCATAATGTTTCTGTGGAAGTGATGTCCGTTATTCTATAGGTTGTCTCAATTTCCATCCCGGTACAGCCGTTATGCTGTCCGTTTGTGACTTAGATGCTCTCGCATTATAGTCTTGTTGTCTTAGCATAGAATTGTGTCCTAAATCCTATTCTGTTTGTTGATTCTTATCACACAGAATGTCAGGTGCAAATCAAGGTGTTGATCCTAGTTCCGGTAACATAGACGGTGAAGAACCTCCACCACCAACCACAACGGCAGAAATCATGATGGAGGCTGAACAGAATCGTCGTGATCAGACACGTCTTCTCGAGCATATTGAGTAGAACACTTCTCGTCAGCGTAATAGTGTTGTTACCATCCAGGACTTCATTCTTTTCAACCCGCCAGTATTCCGATGTTCTTCCGAGCCCCTTGATGCCGACGATTGGCTTCGTTCCCTCGAGCGTAAGCTTGAGACAGCCCATGTTGCTCCCGGTGATCGTGTGCTATTCGCGGCATACTTTCTGGAAGGTGCTGCTCTTCAATGGTGGGAGAATTTTGTAGCAATACAACCCATAGGTCACGTGGTGACTTGGCAAGAGTTCTGTGATGACTTCCGAGGTTACCATATTCCGCATCAGCTGATGGAGCGCAAGAGAGAAGAATTTTGCAATCTGACCCTAGGAAAGATGTCTGTTCATGAGTATAGGACTGAGTTCACTCGTCTAGCACGTTATTCCCAAGAAGAAGTATCCACCGATGCCAAGAAACAAGCAAGGTTCCGCAAGGGACTTAACCCCGTTCTTCGTCATGACCTGAACCTTCACGAGTTCGTCAACTTCAAGGACTTGTTCGACAAATCCTTCAAGGCCGAGTATGGAAATGAGTTGTATGAAGAGTCTCGTAAGCGTGATCGTGAGTTTGCACAATCTTCTAGCTCAGGTTCTCGAAAATGGTGTGTTTGGATTCCCTTCAATGACGTCATTCATGTTGTAAGTGCTTCTAGACCACCAACCACCATATATCGTCCACCTCAACCCAAACTTCCTCCTTGGAATTTTGTTGGACAATCAAGTGCTCAAGTTCCTTTCATTCCACGTGGTGTTTGTTTCCAATGTGGACAATCAGGCCACAATGTTCGAGAGTGTCCCCAAAATCATGTAGCCACCACACCTAATCCAAAGCAATCCTTTCGTCGTGGTAAGCCACCACCCAAGACTTCTAATGTCAAGCCTCCTGCATATGAATATGGTTATGTGAATCACGTATCCATTCTAGATACCCACAAGTCAACCGATGTTGTACTCGGAACCCTTCCTGTCAATTCCACCCCAGCTTCGGTTCTTTTTGACCCAGGAGCATCTCACTCATTCATATCCTAGGACTTTGTACTGTCACATGACATCTCTTTTTCGATGTTATCCACGCCCTTAGTTGTGCAAGCCCTTGGATCTAGATGGCACACCACCATGGTGAGTCATGAAAATGAAGTTGCTATTGAGGGTTTAGTATTCCTTGCCTCACTTATAGACCTCAAGTCTTCAGACATTGATGTCATCCTACGAATGGATTGGTTATCAAGACAGAATGTTGTCCTTAATTGTAAAGCAAAGTCAGTGAAACTAACCCATCCATCAGGCTAGACAATCAAGTACACCTCACCAAGCTCTAAAACCCAGGTGCATTCTTTGAATGTGCTTCCTCTTCCAGACCTTGAAGATATTCCGGTGGTTCGTGACTTCCCGGATGTCTTTCCAGAAGAGCTGCCAGGAATACCACCTGACAGATCTGTAGAGTTTGTGGTAGATCTTATCCCAGGAACCGCCCCAATATCCAAACTACCATATAGAATGGCCCCACGTGAGTTAGCTGAGCTCAAAATCCAACTTGAAGCTTCGTTGGAAAAAGGCTTCATCCGCCCTAGCTCATCGCCATGGGGTTGCCCCGTTCTGTTCGTAATGAAGAAAGATGGAACAGAAAGGATGTGCGTAGACTATCGCCCGCTAAATCTAGCGACGATAAAGAACAAGTACCCATTGCCTAGGATCAATGATCTTTATGATCAACTTGCAGGATCCTCTGTCTTCTCCAAGATGGATTTGAGATTAGGTTATCATCAAATCAAAATCAGAAACGAGGACATTCCCAAAACGGCTTTCACTACTCGTTATGGTCTTTATGAGTACACCTTCATGTCCTTCGGTTTAACCAATGCCCCCGCCACATTCTCGCGCTTGATGAATTTGATCTTCATGGAGTACCTAGATAAATTTGTTGTAGTTTATCTTGATGAGATTCTCATCTACTTGAAGAACGAAGAAGAGCATGCAGAACATCTTAGGCTGTTATTGATGAAACTTAGAGAGCACCGCCTTTATGCCAAGTTCTCCAAGTGTGAATTCTGGCTACCAGAAGTGACATATTTAGGCCACATGATTTCTGAAAAAGGCATTGCTGTCAATCCCGAGAGAGTTCAGGCCGTCCTTGAGTGGACTCCACCTGAATCGGTTAAGCAAGTTAGGAGTTTTCTTGGCTTAGCAAGCTATTGTCGCCGCTTCGTCGAGAACTTTTCTAAAGTTGCAAAGCCTCTAACTGAACTCCTCAAGAAAGATAAGAAATTCGAATGGACCCCCAAGTGCGAGGACAGCTTTCAAGAGCTAAAAAGAAGATTGACTTCTGCACCCGTAGTTGCGCCTCCAGACACCAAAAAGGATTTCGAGATATTTTGTGATGCCTCACGGCAAGGGTTAGGATGCATACTTATGCAAGATCAACATGTCGTAGCTTATGCTTCACGCCAGTTGCGGCCACATGAAGAGAACTATCCTAACCATGATCTTGAACTCGCTGCCGTAGTTCATGCCCTGACAACTTGGCGACATTACCTCCTTGGTAATCGTTGTGAAATCTATTCCGACCACCAAAGCCTCAAATACATATTCACCCAGCCAGATCTTAATCTCAGCCAAAGACGCTGGATTGAGTTGATAAAAGATTATAACTTAGGAATTTCTTACACCCCAGGCAAAGCCAATGTCATGGCTGATGCACTAAGTCGTAAGTCGTATTGTAACAACCTCATGTTACAACAGTATCAACCGCTTCTTCATGAGGAATTTCGAAAGCACAACCTCGAGATTGTTCCTCGTGGATCTCTTTTCAACTTCGTGGAGAAACCAACCCATGAGGATCAAATCATAGTTGCCCAAAGGCGTGCACGAGGTGTTCGCCGGATCAAGGAGAACATTGCTAGAGTTGCTAAATGTTTCTCCACAGATAGTAAGGGAACGGTATTCTTTGAAAATCGTTTGGTAGTACCTAAGAATAGGGAACTAAAGCAACTCCTCCTCAAAGAAGCCCATGATACACCCCTCTCCATTCATCCCGGTAGCACAAAAATGTACCGAGATCTACGCCAGAGATTTTGGTGGACTAGGATGAAGAGAGAAATTGCTCAGTTCATTGCTGAATGTGATGTTTGTCGTCGTGTTAAGGCAGAACATCAAAGACCTGCTGGTACTCTTAGAACTTTGCCTATCCCCAGGTGGAAATGGGATAAAGTCAGTATGGACTTCATCACTGGCTTTCCAAAAACCCAGAAAGGAAATGATGCCATCTTCGTTGTCATTGATCGACTTTCCAAAGTTGCTCACTTCCTTCCTGTTCGCGAGTCTATAACTGCTAGCCAATTAGCGGTCTTGTATGTCTCCCGAATCGTGTCACTTCACGGTGTTCCTTTGGAAATCAATTTAGACCGTGGTAGTCTTTTTACTTCTCGATTTTGGAAAAGTTTCCAGAATTCTATGGGAACCCACCTCTCCTTTAGCACCGCTTATCACCCGCAGTCCAGTGGTCAAGTAGAAAGGGTAAATCAAATTCTCGAAGACATGCTCAGAGCTTGTGTTATCTCTTTCGGAAAGAAATGGGAGAATTCTCTTCCTTTTGCCGAATTTGCGTATAACAATAGCTTCCAGTCTAGTTTGGGCATGGCTCCTTTTGAATATCTCTATGGACGGAAATGTCGAACACCCCTAAACTGGTCAGAAACCGGTGAAAGACAATTCTTTGGACCGGATATGATTCAGGATGCAAAAGAGCAGGTTCGCATTGTTCGTGAGAAATTGAAAACATCCAAGTCTCGTCAGAAAAGCTATTATGATCGCCATCATAGGGAAGAAAGCTATAGTCTGGATGAGAAGGCTTACCTTCGGGTTACTACTCTGAAGGGTACCCATCGCTTCGGTATCCAAGGCAAGTTGGCCCCACATTACATCGGTCCCTTTCGCATTCTCGCTAAACGTGGAGAAGTTTCCTACCAATTGGAACTACCCCCTCACCTCTCCCAGGTTCATGATGTATTCCACGTCTCTCAACTCAGGCGTTGCTTCAAGGACCCCATCCGCGAAGTAGACCATGAAACGCTTGATCTCCAAGATAACCTTTCATATCGAGAGTAACCTGTTCGTATTCTTCATGAAGCCGAGCGTAACCACCAGACGTCAGAAGATCAGATTTTTCAAAGTGCAGTCGTCACATCATTCAGAGAAAGAAGCCACCTGGGAACGAGAGGATCGTCTACGAGCTGAGTACCCCACCTTCCTCCTGACGACTTCTGAATCTCGGGACGAGATTCTTTTGAGTGGGGGCGAGTTGTCAGAACCCTAATTTAGGTTTGTGCTTTTCTAAGCTTGCTTTTGCATCATGAAAGAAATTGCAAAAGAAAAGGAATTGGGGAAAAGAAAACCCCCAAATCATTTTAATAAAAAGGCCAGAAATAAATCTTTCTCCAAAATTATTTTGGATATGTTGAAAAATCCTAAAAATGAGTGTGATCATTTTAAAAGTGATTTGGGATTAATCCCATGCTCATAGATTTTTCAAAAATCCAAACAATGGCTTGGAAATTAAATCAATTGCCGATTTGAATTGAAATTCAAATAAGTTGAATTTCAAAAATTCCCAAAACATGGGGTTGACTAATAATAAGTCACCTAGGGTTTATAAAAATAATTGGGAGTTTTTATAAAATGCCCTAGTAATTTATTTAAAGGGCAAAAAAATAACAGAACACAAAGAAAAATAAAACAAAAGAAAAAAGGGCAGAGCCCACCTACCTCCCACTTACCCCTCGGCGCACCTGGCCTTTGGCTTGGCCCAGCCCAGCCCGCAGCTCCCCTGTCGTCTACCTCGTGCCAGGAGGATGGCACCGAGGCAGAGCACGCGCACGCTCACGCCTCCACCTCCTGCTTCGACGTGGCGAGGCCCCCGTCCTCATCTCCTTGCCCCCGTGGACGCCTAGAAGCCCCAGCTTCCCTTTCCCCCTCCTCTGGCGCTCTCCTTCGTCTCCCTCGCACGAACCCGTAGCCCTAGCTGAGAACCGTCGGAGCACCGACGAGGTTTAGCGCGGCACCGGAGGTTCCCCGGCGACCACCAGTTCGAGGTGCCGCTTCAATTTGGGACGAGCAGCAGCAGGAGCGACGCTGGCCTCAAGAACCCGCCGCCGGCCGCGAGGAACCCCGCCGAGAAATCCGGCGCCCTCAGCTCCTCTCCGGTCTCCCCGAGTGCACCATCGACTTCAATGTGAGCTCCCGCCCGTTTTCCCCCTCCTAGCTTCCCTCCCCGCTCCCCCTGTCACCGGTTGCCATGAATAGAAGCCACGGCCGCCACCGGGCTTGGCCTAGCCGTCGTTCCCATGGTCCCCTTGGTGCCCTGATGGCACCAGTGGATGTGCGAGGATGCATGGCACCTGCCCGTGACCCCCTTTCCCTCTCCCGTGCCCGAATCCCTCTCTCTGGCGAAGCTCCGACGAGCACAGAGCTCACCGGCGACGAGCTGGCCATTAAGGCCCTAATGACCTTGCTAACCCCCCCCCCCCCACGTCACTGACCGGTGGACCCGAGGCCCCCCTCTAATTAACCAGGGGTTGATTAATCCGGGTTTTAACCCCTGGGTCACTAACAGCCAGGACCCACTGGTCAGTCCCCCCTTTGCGTCATGCTGACGTCGTAATGACGCAGTAAATCTTAAATCTTTTATTAAATCAGAAAATTCCAGAAAATGGCCTAAACTTTGAAATTGAATAACTTTTAAACTATAACTCCAAATTCAAAGTGTAATATATGAAAAATTATCAGAATAAAATTATCTATCCAAATAACCAACTTTCAACCATGTTTGAAATGTTTACAATAAGGGATCAGTAGCATTTTTCTATTTGGCTCTTTTGTATTAAATCAAATAAATTACAATGCTCTTTTGAAATTCAACCAATGAAATGCAAAGGTGATCACTTACACTTCAGAAGCATTTCACACACATGACCAATTGGTTTACAATGAACAAACTTTAGCAAATGCAACTTGGACCAATTTGAATACACTTGGAGTTTGAATTTGAATTCACTTTTCAAATCAACTTCAATTAACATGTGGCAATTCAAACATAGGTCACATCAGCACATTGCCATGCTTTGTTTTGCATATTGAATGTGCATTGTATTATCTTGATTGTGCTTTACTTCCAGTGCTTCGGTGATTGCATCTTCTCGGTAGAGTTGATCTCGGAGACGAGTTCAACCTCATGTCAGAAGAGTGTTACATCGTGATCGTCAGCAAGGGAAGCACCCCCTCTTTGATCATGTCGATAAAATCCTAGTTCCCTCTCATTCTCGCAAATGAATGTTTAGGATGTCACCATGATACGTTCTACCGCTAGTTGAACCCATTCCTTTGTATGACCTATCATTTTGTCACAGTAGTAAGCAAACTACAATCCTAGCAGATGTAGGAGTTGGTTGTTATCTTGTGGCCCCTGCAACTGTTACAGCTTATTGCATTCTTAGAGTTGTTACCTGAGGCTACTTTGATCTGTGAGTCGGGATGGTAGTGATCATGTGAATGATGGTGGTAACGTGTTGGTGAATCTACCCTAAACAAAGGTGAACGATGAGAGGTTGTGTAGGAGTACACATTGGGTTGTCTCGTTGAACACTGCCTTAGGCCTGAGTTCTTGTGTTGTTATCCAAGACTAAGTGTACGACCACACATTGGGCTCACTGACCCCTCTCGGCCTAGTACCTCACCCGGACCAGTCCAGGAGTCGCAAGTAGTTCGCCCTTTAACGATCTCAAGCAGGTGGAACCATGGTAAGTGGTTGGCGTAGGTTCTGGGCACATTGAATCAAGTGATCATGATCGAGTTGAGCTTGATGGCGGTCACACAACGTTTGAGTCCGCATCGGAACAATCGGCCGGATTCCGATTGTGGTCCCAACTCAAATAGGCGACTCCCTAGGACTAGAGATGGTGCCGTGAGTGAAGTGTCGTGGCAGCATCCTCGTCGGTACTCACTTGAAGGGTCCATCCCCAGGCGGTAACTGATGAGGGCGTGTGTAGCAGTACACCCCTGCAGGGTTAATGAACTATTTGAATAGCTGTGTCCGCGGTTATGGACTACTTGGAGACCTTTACTTGATCATAGACAACTTGAATGGTGACTCTTAAAACTTACCAAGATAAGTGTGAGTGCTATGGCGTGCCTTCTCGTGGGGATGTCGAAAGGGGCACCATAGTGGAGTTTTGTTTGGAGGCTGTTACTTGGACTCGTGTATGCTCCTTACCTCTTTCTGGTATTCGTAGTACAGGACTAGCCAAGTCAAAGATGGCACTTCTGCAAGTGAAACCCCACCTCCCTTTGCCTTGATACATGTGCATGAGTAGTATAGTTCCTATGTAAGTCTTGCTCAGTACGACTTTGTACTCACGTTTGCTTATTCTATGTTTTAGAGACGAGACCATTGACCCTGTTGGTGGCCTCTACCTCGAGCTCAACGTGGACCAAGTCATATACTTCCAGGCAGCAGCCTGTGCCCTTAGTCTTGGGTTGTTGTACTTTTCTTCCGTTGATGTTTGATGTAATGTTGGATCACAGACATGTGATCTCTGCTTGTAATACAACTACTATGTCTGCTCTGTTTAGCAGAAGTTATAAAGATTATGAGTTTGGAGAGTTCATGTTGTGATTACCATCTGTTTATACTAGACATGTGTGCTGCGTGTATGATTATAACATGCATGTCTTAGTATGGGCTTTCGTGACCTTAGTTGTGATCTGGCTGCCGGTCTTTTATATACCAAGTGGCCCTGAGATGTGCGCAGCTTGGGGCATCGCGATGCGATTGCTCGTGACTCTGTCACGTGCACACTTTGTTGTACGATCGAGCCCGCCCTAGACCCCGACTAAGTGATCGGGCTGGAGTAAGTCTATGTAAGGGTTATGATTCAATCGATAACATGGTTGAGGCGACTTGTCTATGAGTATGGGATTCACCACCCATAAGCATTTAGACTTGTGAGCAGACGATGAGGACCCATCTCAGTTGATCATCCGGCCTGGATGGGATGCCCCTCACGTTCTATGCGTACCGAGAGTGATCTGTGCTTGGCCTTGTCTTCTTAGACAAGTGGGTACGGCTCTCGGCTCTCCATGTGATTGCATTGTGACCGGAATTACATACGCTAACCCCGGGTCCCGACAGGTTCTCACTGAGGGCGCCGCAGGAATGCTTCAGATCCCATCACTCCTTGTTGTGGTGCGCGTCCTCCCTCGTCACCCTCTTCGTCGTCACGGTCGCACTTCTAGATGGGCTCAGCAGCAATCACCGTGAGGGCCTTGCGCTTGACGTCCTTGGCCTTTTTCTTCGAGGCCTCTTCCTGGGACTCGAGGCGGTCAAGCCTAGGGAGGCGACGGCCTTCCTCAGCCTCCGCGCACTTGTCCGCCATATGAAACATCTTGGTGACTGGGCCGAGGAGTTTCATTCACGGTCGTCTTCTCACGCATCCGAGTGTCCCTGAAACCCGCGTGGAAAGAGGATATGACCGCGTCGTCGGAAACACATGGGATCTGGTTACACACCTCGCTGAAGCGCCGTATGAAGTTCCGTAGTGATTCTTCTACGCCTTGGCGAACATCTCGCAGATCATTCATGGTGAGAGGCCACTCGTAGGTGCTCTTGAAATTGGAAATTATTGTTTACCTTAAGAAAAGTTTGTTAAAGCATTTTTCTGTTGCTTTGAGTTTACACTTTTTGTGGGGCTCGCAACATAATATCAGCGATATGTTCTGGATAGATATCTCAAGGTGGATTATTAGTGAGTAGATGCATATGGATTTCGTCTACTTGTATTGGCGTACTGCCCATACTTTTTAGCCTCTAGCTTTTAAGTAGCATAATTAGCATTGTGGTGCTTTTATAATTCTGTCAATTGCCTAGCTATAATTTGTTTACCCAGCTAGATATTTTATCGTCTTTTGGGAGAGATACATCTCTAGTGAATATCATGGGACCCCGGTCCGTATTTCTACCACTGTTACGCCTCCACTTTATTTCCTTCTTTTACTTTCAGTTGCTATCACTACTACTATCTACCCTTGCATTTAATCCTTTGTAAACAACAAGGCCGGAGAGATTGACAACATCTCCGAACTCGTTGGGAGCAATGCTATATGTTGTGTGTGTAGGTCCACGTCAACCTCATCTCCATTGGGCAACTTAATCTCTGGCGCCATTGACACCTACTTGCAGCCTTCGGAGTCTACTGGAGACAAACCTTGGTATCTTCACCGAGGGAAATTTACTGCTAGGCTACATCCAACCTTCCACTTGGGGTAACCAACGAGGAGCACTTCTTCAGTGCCATCAAGTAGTAGTGTGGGGTCTATACCCCACGCTACTACTAATTACTAGTACCTGGTTTTCGTTGGAGGCGCTACTTCTAAAGGCCTAGCAGTAGCGCCCCTCTTGTACAGGCGCTACTGTTAACTAGCAGTAGATCTCCTTTTGTACAGGCGCTACTTTTAAGCCTCTACCTATATGGATTTTCCTAGTAACGGAAGCTTCTTCAATTCTGCTCTGAGTGCATTCATTGGAATGAATATCTCGTGCTTCAGTTTTATGCTACTCTTTATATTTTTGGTGATCCTCAAGACATCAACACTTGGGTGCTAGAATGGATGACAGAGCACTAGCATCACACTGCCTCTGTCCCATAAATCATGGAAATTCTTCAGCTCCCAGTGTTTGTTGCATCAGTTCCCAGTACTTATGCCTCAAATCCTCTTCGTGATGACCTGATGAACATGATGAAATCACTGGCTCCTGATGCACCACCGCACACCAAGTACTTGATTACCAATCTTCAATTTATGTCTGGGATGGTATATCGTATACTTGCCAAGTCATTCTGTCCCATCAAAGGCTATGAATCAACTGCTGAGAAAGTGGTTGGATGGATGAATATACTCTTCAATCATTGCATGTCAGCACTAATCAATGTCCCAGACTTCTTCTTCAAAACTATGATTGATGTTGCACAAGACCCTCATACCTTGAAGCCTTATTCCCCTGGATTATGAAGCTCATATGCATCAAGACTGGCTTCAACTATAAGGCGGAGAAAGAAAATCATCGCATCTACCTACCTCCAGCTGAGGTTCTTCTCCGCACAATTGCCTCAGTTCATGCTTCATATAAAGGCAAAGGTCACCACAATGAGAAGTATCATCCCACCAAGTCCCTTGCCTTCAACATTCGTCATCCTAAGTCCCGCACCACTGAGGAAGCAGGAACCAATGCTTCAACTGAAGACACCACCCAGACTCGAATGATGAGTAATTGCGAACTCCTTAATACCTTGCATCAAAAGGTGGACCGAAATCATGATTCGACGAGGAGCTACATGATAAATTTGCACAAATGATGTCTCAACAGGTGAATGACATCGAAAACAGATTTAAAGAGGCGATTGATGGCATGGAGAAGATGATCGACACCAAGCTCGACGCCAAGTTTACTGAGTTGATCGCACGCCTACCTACACAGCCTGATGTCGCTCCGGCACATCCACCGCCACCACGACGTATTCTATTTCCGGGCGGACAAGCTGCTGGTATTGGTGCTCCTCTTGCTACTGCAGTTGCTACTGCTGCCGCTTCTTCTGTAGTCGGCTGGACGACAACTACGAGGGTGATTACGAGGAGGAGGTTGAACAGGAAGCGGCCTATGAACAGCCAGCTGGACGTCCACGTCCCAACATTCGCCACGGTCGACACCAACCACCCCCTCAAGTACGCGATGATGAATATGTGCCTAAACTTAAATTGAATCTTAAGCCATTTGAGGGTAGATATATTCCTGATGCTTATCTTACTTGGGAGTTAGAAACTGAACAACGCTTTCCATGTTTACAATATCCTGAGAATAGACGTGTTACTGCTGTTGTTTGTGAATTCACGGGGTTTGCATCTATTTGTTGGTCTGAACATTGTAGATTGCATGCTTATAATATTCCAACTACTTGGGCTGCTTTAAAAGATGTTATGCGTACTCGTTGGGTTCCTCCTTATTATCAACGTGAATTGCTACAAAAATTATAGCGTTTGAGACAAGGAAAAAATTCTGTAGAGGAATATTATCTGGAATTACAAATTGGATTGATTAGATGTGGCCTAGTAGAGGATAATGAAGCTATGCTTGCACGTTTTATGGGTGGCTTAAACAAGGAGATACAAACTATTCTAGAATACAAGGACTATGCTACTATCACTCGTTTGTTTCATCTTGCTTGTAAAGTTGAACGTGAAGTGCAGGATCGACAGGCCACTACGAGACCTAACTTTTCTGCAGGACGAAATACATCATGAAGGTGCAGGCAATCGAAGAACAAGCAATCGAATATACGAAATACATCATGGACATCGCGTGGAGCTTCTACATCCACACGTCCTGCTGCACCACCATATACTTCAGCCGCTCATTCTTGCAGGGAGCCACCAAAACAGCCAGCGCCACCATTCAAGGGTGCACAGAGTGGTCCAGCGGCGAGTTCTTCTTCATCCATGGCTTCCACAGGGCAAACACGAGATCGTGATATTAAATGTCGTAGGTGCCAAGGTGGAGGTCACTTCGCAAAAGACTGTCCTTCCAAGCATGTGATGACTATTACGGCGGATGGTGGGTATGAGTCAGCGAGTGAATATGATGAGGAGACTTTAGTTCTCATTGCTCACGAGGAACAGGGTTCCCATGATGATGCTCATGATATAGAGTATATGGCTCCTGTTGATGCGGATAAATATGCTAGTTTGGTTGCTCAACGTGTGTTAAGTGTGCAGGTAACGAAGGCCGAGCAAAACAAGAGGCATAATTTGTTCCACACAAAGGGAGTGGTGAAAGAACGTTCGGTTCGCATCATTATTGACGGAGGGAGTTTCAACAACTTGGCTAGCATGGAGTTGGTGGAGAAGCTATCTCTCACCACAGGACCACACCCACATCCGTACTATATTCAGTGGTTTAACAATAGTGGTAAGATTAAGGTAACGCGTTCTGTTCGTGGGCACTTTAGCATTGCTGCATATGCTGATTATGTTGATTGTGATGTGGTACCCATGCAAGCATGCTCTCTTTTACTTGGTAGACCATGGCAGTTTGATAGGAATGTTGTACACCATGGTAGGACAAATCAGTTTACTCTGATTCATCAGGATAAAAATATTGCTTTACTTCCTATGTCTCCTGAACAAATTGTGAAAGATGATCTTTCTAGAGCTATTAGAGCTAAACAGGAGAAAAATAAGAGTGACAATGAGATAGCAGCTAAAGAATTTGAGCAACAACATAAGATTAATAGCAAATCTTTGTCTTCTGTTTCTAATGAAATTAAATTGACTAGTCCAACTTTGCTTGCTACTATGTTGATATTTCGGATTTGGATTTTAGTCAATATGTGTGATATGCTTTTGTGTGCAAAGAAGCTTTGTTTTCATTTGAGGAATTGCCTCCTTTTTGCCTCCTGTTGTCACTGACCTTTTGCAGGAGTTTATAGACGTCTTTCCCCAAGACGTAACACCGGGATGACCACCTATTCGAGGGATTGAGCATCATATTGACTTAATTCCCGGTGCTTCGCAGCCCAACCGTGCGCCATACCATACCAATCCTGAGGAGACGAAGGAGATTCAGCGTCAAGTAGAAGAGCTACTCGACAAAGGTTATATACGCGAATCCCTTAGTCCTTGTGCTGTTCCTGTTATATTAGTGCCAAAAAAGGATGGAACATGGCGTATGTGTGTTGATTCTAGATCCATTAATAATATTACTATTCGTTATCGTCATCCTATTGCTAGGTTAGATGATATTCTTGATGAATTAAGTGGCTCTACCATGTTTTCCAAAGTTGATTTGCGTAGTGGATACCATCAAATTCGCATGAAATTAGGAGATGAATGGAAAACAGCATTTAAAACTAAGTTTGGACTATATGAGTGGTTAGTCATGCCTTTTGGGTTAACTAATACACCTAGCACCTTCATGAGATTAATGAATGAGGTTTTACGTGCTTTCATTGCACGATTTGTGGTAGTCTATTTTGATGATATACTGATTTATAGCAAATCTTTGGAAGAACATTTGGATCATTTACGTGTTTTTTTTATTGCTCTACGTAATGCACGTTTGTTTGGTAACCTTGGGAAGTGAACCTTTTGCACCGACCGAGTATCGTTTCTTGGCTATGTTGTTACTCCACAGGGTATTGAAGTTGATAAAGCCAAGATCGAGGCGATTGAGAGTTGGCCGCAGCCCAAAACGGTCACAGAAGTGCGGAGTTTTCTTGGCCTCGCTGGATTCTATAGGCATTTTGAAGAGAGATTTCAGCACCATTGCTGCACCTCTCAATGATCTTACATGCAAGGATGTGCCTTTTACTTGGGGTACCGCACAGGAAGAAGCCTTCACAGTATTGAAAGATAAGTTAACACATGCTCCTTTGCTCCAACTTCTTGATTTTAATAAGACTTTTGAGCTTGAATGCGATGCTAGTGGGATTGGTTTGGGAGGTGTGATATTACAAGATGCTAAACCTGTTGCATAATTTTCTGAAAAATTGAGTGGACCTAGTCTGAACTATTCCACTTATGATAAGGAATTATATGCTCTTGTTCGGACTTTAGAAACTTTGAAAAATTATTTATGGCCCAAAGTATTTGTTATACATTCTGATCATGAATCTTTGAAACACATAAGAAGTCAAGAAAAACTTAATCGTAGACATGCTAAGTGGGTTGAATTTATTGAGACTTTCCCTTATGTCATTAAACACAAGAATGGTAAAGATAATATTATTGCTGATGCATTGTTTCGTCGTTATACTATGCTTGCACAACTTGACTTTAAGATATTCGGTTTAGAGACAATCAAACATCAATATGTGTATGATCCGGAATTTAAATATGTATTGCAGAATTGTAGAGAAGGTAGAACATGGAACAAGTTTGTGCTTAATGATGGATTCGTGTTCCGTTCTAACAAGCTATGCATTCCATCTAGCTCTATTCGTCTTTTGTTGTTGCAGGAGGCGCATGGAGGAGGATTAATGGGACACTTTGGCATGAAGAAGACGGAGGATGTACTTGCTACACATTTCTTTTGGCCAAAGATGAGACGGGATGTTGAGCGTTTTGTTGCTCGCTGCACTACATGTCAAAAAGCTAAGTCACGACTCAATCCTCATGGTTTATACATGCCTTTACCTGTACCTAGTGTTCCGTGGGAGGACATATACATGGACTTTGTTTTAGGCTTGCCTCGAACAAAGAAGGGGAGGGATAACATCTTTGTTGTCGTGGATAGATTATCTAAGATGGCACACTTTATACCATGTCATAAAAGCGATGATGCTGCTAATGTTGCTGATTTATTCTTTCGTGAGATTATTCGTTTACATGGTGTGCCCAATACTATTGTCTCGGATCGTGATACTAAGTTTCTTAGCCATTTTTGGAGATGCTTATGGGCTAAGTTGGGGACTAAACTACTTTTTAGTACTACATGTCATCCCCAAACTGATGGACAAACTGAAGTGGTCAATAGGACATTGTCTACTATGCTTAGGGCTGTTTTAAAGAGTAACTTGAAAATGTGAGAAGAATTTTTACCTCATATTGAATTTGCTTATAATCGTTCATTTCATTCTACCACTAAAATGTGCCCTTTTGAGATTGTTTATGGTTTTCTACCTCGTGCACCTATTGATTTGCTGCCTCTTCCATCTTCGGAGAAGGTTAATTTTTATGCTAAGCAACATGCTGAATTGATATTAAAAATGCATGAGTTAACTAAAGAAAACATTGAGCGAATGAATGCTAGATACAAGCTTGCTGGTGATAGGGGCCGAAAGCATGTTGTGTTTGAACCCGGAGATCTTGTTTGGTTACATCTACGTAAAGATAGGTTTCCTTATTTGCGCAAGTCTAAGTTAATGCCACGAGCCGATGGTCCCTTTAAGGTTTTGCAAAAAATTAATGATAATGCATATAAACTTGAGCTACCTGCAAATTTTGGGGTTAGTCCCACTTTTAATATTGCAGATTTGAAGCCTTATTTGGGAGAAGATGATGAGCTTCCGTCGAGGATGACTTCAATTCAAGAAGGGGAGGATGATGAGGACATCCCTACTAATGTTACACCCACATCCTCACCAACTACCCATATTGGACCAGTTACTAGAGCACGCGCACGTCAGCTAAATTATCAGGTACTTTCATTTCTTGTGAATCCTTCTAATGTTCATGAACATATGATGCTGCCTAAATTAGATACTTTTGTTTTGCTTATGAATGAAGGACCTAGCATGGACAAGAAGGACTGGCATTGGAGCGGGATCAAGCATGGAGTAGATGGTGCGCGCGCGGGAAAAGACAATGGAGTTTTTAGTGGTGATTTTCGCACTTTGAAGCCACCATAAGGCGTGCATGAAGGCTTGGACGAAATACACGAGATGCCACTTCATTATTTTCGTCCAAGGGCAATTATAGGTGCTGCGTCACCTTAATATTGGGCTGGGCCCATGTAATTTCGAAAGACTACTTTATAGGCTGTTTTTAGAGTCCGTATGTGTGAGGAAACCGAGTTAGGGTTGTTTTCGGACCCCACCTCCAAGGGGTCACGAAATTCCCCTCTATTCCCCCATATATACAGCCCTTAGGGCGTCGCTTAGACTTGGGTTTTAAATAGACTTAAGGTAGCCATAGCCGCAACTTCGAGCTCTTCGTTTGTGTCATCCGACCAGGCCAAGACCGCATTGGAACCCCAACTTCTGTTAATCATTCATCTTATATTCGCAATATCCAGATTGCAATTCTTAGTTCTTTCTTGTTCTTGTCGATTTCTTGCAGGAATTAGACCTTCGTGGTCAAGTTGATCGTGCATCCGCGGGATCAATAACCTCTCGGAGTTGGTTTAGAGATTGCTAAGGCGCAACGTCTTCGCACGTTCGTAGTCGGGTCGTGAAAGTCTACTCCACCATAATCGAGCTCCATCATTTCATCGAAACATCGGGACACCTTCGCCTCTATCCCTCAGTGCACCCAGTGCCAGTTTTTATCTGCTGATGTCTGTAAGTTGCAGGTTTTTACCCATATTTACAGAGCTCCAAAAATTCCAGAAAAATCATATTAAAAATCAGCATAAAGGAAGCTTCCAGAGTACCGAAGGGGAGATGGGGGGAGCCAGGACCCACCCAGGCGGCCAGGTGGCACGGGCTCCCTCTTGGTTGCGCCGTCAGGGCGCCTGGGAGGCGGGGCCACACCCTGGTGCCCCCCTTCGGCCTATTTTTACCCCTCGCTCCGCAAACCCTCGCAAAGACCCCTGCATCGCGTATTTCCTCTTTGTTCCTCCGCTGCAGCACTTCCAAGATCGGGAGCACCAGAAGACCTCTTCCTGGCACCCTGCCAGAGGGGGGATTGACCTCGATGAGCTTGTCCACCACCATGGACGCTTCCCGAATGTGTCGTGAGTGGTCCTCCTTGGACCATGGGTCCATGACCATTAGCTATGTGATCTCTTCTATCCAATCTTGTGCTTCAATTCATAGCCCTTGTGAGCTTCCCTACATGATCAAGGCATCTATGTAATTTTCCTGTTGTTGCTATGCTGTGTTTGCTAGGATCCGATGGGTTATGTGATTATGTTTAGATTGTGATGAGTTATATATTTGGTTTAACTTTTATATTTTGTTCTTGAGTAACTTTGGCATGTTCTCCGTTACTTTTTATTAATTTGGCCAAGTAGTAGATAGTAACTCCAAGAGGGAGCATTTGTGCATGATTGTGGGTTCATGCCCCCCGATGTCTAGCTTGAGTGACAGAAACATGAGACTAGGGGATGTGTTATTGCCACCAGGGAGAAAAAAACGGTGCTTGTAACCGCGGTTGCAAAGATTGATTACCTTACGCAAAGTTTGTTAATGCAGTTGTCTGTTCCTTTTAGTTTACACTTTGGGTGGGGCTCGCAACCTAATAACAGCGTGATGTTCTGGATAGTTATCTCAAGGTGGATGATTAGTGAGTAGATGCAGATGGATTTTGGTCTCAACTTTAGTATTAGAACGGTGCCATTGTTTTGTAACATCCCAAAATTCTCCGAATTTTGGAATCTTAATAAAATTAAAAAGAAAATGATTGTTTGCTTGATGTGTTTGATTTTCTCTGGGATTTAAAACTTTTTGGAAAATATTGAATATTAAAAAGAGAGGGAATAAAAGGACTTTCCCTAATATTCATAATTGGTGTTTTGGAATTTATTCTTTAAAACAAAACCAACAAAACAAAATGAGAGAAGGTAATATGACTCCTTCAACATATTAAAAGTTTGGAAAATATTTTAAATCATTATTGGAATTCTTCTGAATATTCAAAACATTTTTCAACTCAAGGAAATTCATTTGAGAGGATATAAAATGACTTATCCCCTTTTTAATAAAGTTGAAAAATATTTAGAATATTAATTTAAAGTTTTTAAAATTTATTTTGAGTATTATAAATAACTCTAAAATTATTTTAGAGATTTTATAATGCTGAGAGTTTTTATTTCATTGAAATGATTTATTAAATATTTCAAAATAGTTGAAAAAGTATTCCAATGGGATATTTTTAATTTACCAAATTATATATTGTTGTAACAATTTTAAAATCTATATTTTATTATTTAGAAATGGTTTGTCAATGCTTTTGACCAAATAAAAATACTTTTAATAATTTATCGGACTTTATTTGATTTATGAAAAGTATTTTATATTTAAATAAATATTTAGAAAATGTTTTTACTTTTATTTTCCTTTTTGGAGAATGTATTCATTTTATAATTTTCTTTAGATTGTTTGATGAATTTAGAAATTTATTTCATATTTTTCTGATGAGTATTTATTTTTCTACAATTGTTTGAAGTTTCGGTTTTTAAAGAAAAAGAAAATGCGTATCGAGCCGGCCAAATAGACTTTTCCGCCCATGAGCGCAATTTGAGCCCGAGATGGATTTAAAACAAAAAAAAATTTCGGGCTATATAAGATTTCGAAATTTTTTCTTTTTCGCTTTTTTTCAGAAACACTTAATCGTCCGTGCCTCGATTTCCGTGCCGCCGTAGGCGAACCTCGGGATCCGCGTGCGCCGACGAACCTCGATTTCCGCGCCGCCGACGAATCCCGATTTCTGCGCCGCGCCTCCTCGGGTCCCGTGTCTGGCGAACCTCGAATTCCGTGCTCGGCGAACCTCGGTTTCCGTGCCGACGAACCTCGGTTTCCGTGCCCGGCGAACCTCGATTTCCATGCCCATTAAACCTCGGTTTCCGCGCCATCGCCACGTCATCGGTACGTCAGCAATTTTGTCATGTAGTGAAAAGGATCTGTCTGCGACAGAAACTTTTATTTTATTCACAAATTGCCCCTTTTTCACAGTTTGCACCCTATAATCTTCGTAGCTGTATCTTTTAAACCGTGTATCAGAATTAGGTGATTCTTTTTCCTACATGCTCGTGTTGTTCTGTAATTTAGCATGGTATAAATTTTTGCACACTTTTTAATTTGAAGTTATTTCAAATTCAAATTCAAATTCCGTAGGCCGTATCTTTTAAACCGTTGATCCAAATCGATTGATTATTTTTGCGTTGGATCACTCGTTCCATGTACTTTCTGTCTATAGCATGTGTACACAAAAATTCACAACTTTCATGGTCTGTTTAAATTCAAATTCAATTCAATGTTGCAATTGCTATGACCTGCGTTGTAGTATTCCGTTTCACGTGATTCTTTTTGCATATTGGATCATATGAGACATCTTATCGGAAATATCCACATACCATTCATATTTCTATGATCTTTACCTTGATTTCATAATGCCTTGATGATAATCTTGTATCGACAACTCTTTATCCGTTGACTCTCTCGAGTTCACGTTCCACCGATCACCTTCGAGCACATCGACGCCTTTGCACTTCAAAACCTTTTCGTTTTGTTGCTAAAACCTTTGTGTTAGTTTGTTGATCTTGTGTTTGTGTTGTTGGTGTGATTGCTTATTTGAGTTCCTTCATTGCGATAGATTCTCGGAGTGTGACGAATAGAGTTGACTGGACCGTGAGAGCGAAGATCTTCATCGAATGTATAAGCCAAGTTACACTTTGACCATACCTCAACCTATATTTTCTAGTATGCATGTAGCAAATTATCACTCTATGCATGTGTAGGAATATATATTAGTTATGATTTAAACCTAGTAGGATAGCCATATGCTCTGACCTTGTATTTTCATTGTCGCCCTAGGATCGTGGTTGTTCTATACTGCTATTGCTTTGTAGACGGGGATTGGTTGAGTTATCATGGAGCTATGTGAGGATTAATGACTTGACTAGCAAACTTAAATAGAAATCACCTCTGGACGGGCAGGGAATGCATCCTGGTGCTCATGCCTTGGATAAGGAGGGACCATGGCTAAATGCTTCCCGAATGTTTGTTTTGGTGGTGAACCGGGTGCGTCATGGCGAGTACTCTCTGACGCAGTGGGCACCGTCCAGGCTCAAAAAGATCGGACAGACAGTGTGACTAGTAGCTTCCATGTACAGCCACTGGCTATATGGGCTCTGGCTTAGATGAGTAAGTGGTGGGGAACCTGGCCCTGGTAGCTAGCTGATGTAGATATGATAGGTGTACCGGCTACCAAAGGGTGGAGGCAACCTCTTCTGAAATACTATGTATCAATCTTCGGGTTGAGTCCAGTGGGGAAAGTGTACAAACCTCTCCAGAGTGTAAAAAATGATAATGATTAGCCGTGTCCACGGTTACGGACAGCTTTGAGCAACTGGGCATTATTGTTGTTGGATGGTCTTGACAGATATTTCACCTTAATAAGAATTTGAGTGGGAACTTTTAATAAAGGGATCGTTGGAATTGGTGTAGCCCGATTCAACCATATTTAGGACTAGCAAGATAAATTAAAATTTGATTAGTTGTAGTATGTGAGGGAAAAATCAGCTTTCTGCAAAATAAAACCATAAGCCTTTCCTTTGACTTATCCTTGCATGTAGGTGTAGGTTTTTTATATACTTTTTCGTGTGACTTTCCATACAAATCAGATGTACTGACCCGTTGTCGGGCTGTAACCTTCGGTGTTGCAGGATTGTATACGACGAGTAAGTGATACGATGTAGGGTTACGATGTCTATACTCAACTTGTCGGTGGAGTTGATGGACACCACGAAGCTTTTATTGTTTTCCGCTGTATTTTATTTGTAAGCTAGCCTTGAGCTATGCAGGTATGTTTATTTGTAATACTGGATCTTCGATGTAATATATATATGACATGTGGTTTATTCTTGATATTACATCGTGTACTGTGTGTGCTAGCTATTGATCCAGGGATTGTCACAGAATGCACAGAGACTTGGATTCTCAGTGAATTGGGTCGTTACATGTTTCCTTGCCACCTACTTGTCGACCTTGGAGTCCTACTAGACTGACTCTAACCTTGGCATCTTTGCCAAGGGAAATTTGCTGCTACGCTACATCTCAACCTTCCACTTGGGGTAACCAACGAGGGGCGATAAGCCATCAAGCTAATTGTTGGCGCCGTTCTCGGGGACTCCAATCTTCAAGATAGGGGAGTTGCACACTACCTTTTATCTTTTCTTTTTAGTCTTGTTAGTTTACCTTTAAATTTTTACCTTAGTGTCTGTTATCAAAAACCACACAAAAAATACTTACTCTGCTTTGTTTAGTCAGGATGTCTAAGTCCTTTGCCTTTGGTTTTGCACCCGAAGGGGATATTCTCACCTTCAAACAAAGAGGTGGAGAAAGTCGGAAACATGCTTGGTATAGAATTCATGATTCTCTAAATAGAGCCACCAAGAAGCAATCCACCACTATCTTTCTTAGAAACTTTTATGTTGGTATTACTTCTTGGAATAGGTTTATTTTAGACATTAATGTCAATGGGAATTTCCTAGAAACCCCAGTTTGGGAAGCTCCTAATGTTATGTATAATCTTTTTGGAAATCCCCCTATTTTTAGTACACAAGAGAACATTACTTTAGCTCACATTATGAGTAAACTTGATAATATAGGGCTTGAGATGCCAAGCATGGGAAAAATAAATGAAGTAGATTGTAGGATTCAAGGGAATTTAAATAGGCTTGATAGATCCATGCAAAAAATTCATACCACTTTGGAGACCCTTAAATCGCATGATTTGGACCCTTCTAGGACTCAAGCACATCAGCAATATTGAAGTGTCTCAAAAACATCACAATTTGTACAACAACTTTCAAAAGTCTTTATGCCCAAAACTAACTCAAAACATTTGTCACTTTGATCAAATCGTAGAGACTTGTTTTTCCTTGTTAATTTAATATTCTTCTTTATTCTGAAATCCTTTGATCACATAAAAATATTTCAGACTCATGTTTCATTAGTGAATACACATATTCATCTAAGTCCACATATGAAGTTCATGAAATAATGAAATTCACTACTTGCTGAAATACGATACATCACTAGTATGATATTCAAAAATTAGTACACACTTTGTTTTACCAGAACGCGAGTTTCAGTCATCTCACCTAAAAGGCATGGTTTTAATGTGTCAAGAGATCAAGTATCTCAAGACTCTATCATACCATTCATGACTTAAAACGTTAGTCTCATTATTAAGTTTGGATAATTCTTTGCATTACAATATTTGTTATAAATGATCAAACTGTTATCATCAATATATGAATAACTCATTCATAACCGTAATGTGAGCATAAAAGATATCATTCATAAAAGGAGAACAACTGACTTGTTTCTCACTAATATGAATAATTGTCTTCGCCAAATGCAAGACACACTAATAGAGTTCACATTCAAACCATCATAAATTAATTCATATATTTAATCAAATGATAGGCGTAAAGGGAGAGTGTTGTCGACCATCAACTATTTGATTACCGTCAATACACATTGTCACCTCATCCCTTCCAAGACACTCTATCAGCAGTAAGTTCAAGCATCGAATACTTAATCAACCGAAATTAGTGTTTCGTGGGGAAAGAAATTTATAACTCGTATATCAAATATACCTTCTCTGTCAATGACTATTCCTGCATTGGTTCTACCTTTAAAGTTCAGAACTTTAACCATGACCTCATGACAGGTGAAAGATTCTCCTTTATGACATAGTCTAGACAAGGGCTTTGTGGCTGGGAGGAAGCGGACGCAAATCCCCAGTTATCGCAAAGTAACCAGTCATTCAGTAGTCCAAGTTATACACAAGGTGTTCATGTCTCTTATACATTTTCCATGTGAATTTGTCAGCAGGATGTTGCTTCCACCTTGGTTGTAAGAAACCTCGTCCATATACTCATATTCCATTACTCTGATTTGTGAATTTGTGCTATCAAGTTCACCTAGCACGTCATATGTGTTTGGTGTCGTTAACATGCATTCACAATTCAGATTCCAAAGAATGAAGTATGGTGTATTGGACAGCCATTAAGAAGTTATGGTGAGTACGATACTTATCATCATCTTCCTTAATTACGGAGTTATCATGTGTATCTCCTAGCAGTTCTCGTATTATGTTTAGCAATTCATTACTAATGAGTATGCCTCTAACGGTGTTGGTAACAATCAATGAAGTAATACCCATCTACCTTTAGTTCTTCATTACACTAAAAGAGCCATAGTTATAAATATTTTGGGTATGACATTATATAAAATGATATTTGCTAAGAGATGAAGATTAAGTTCATAATATGGAGTTCATGTTTTAAAACAATTTTGGAACTCCCACTCAGACAAACATCCCTCATAGTTTATTCTAAGTGATTACACGATCCTTGAAGAACATACCTCCCCCGGTCTTCACGGCCATCCATATGTTGTTCAAGGTAGGCCATCATGCCAATCACATCATCTATGTGACTCATGCTTGATCTTTCGATCTTGTGTCCCTAGGACATATCTACATATGCCAGGCTCACCACAATAACCTTAGTGATTATATGTCGCTTATGCAAGGTCATGTTTCTGGACATGCTAGGCTTGCTCCACCCATCTCTTGTGAACGTAAATATGTTTGACACCCATGTGACACGTGATGCCTCCATAATGATAGACTTTCCAGATGGTACTTCACAAAGGAAGGACACTTTGTTGGATTATTGAGGGATCATCCTATAATGCTACCATCGTATATCTAACATATTGGCAAAACAGGATGCAACAATATAAATCATACTAACTATGATGCCCCCTGTAAATTAAAGATTAGACGCCTCTTCTTTATCTTTTGCAAGTTTTACAGGGCTAATTGGGCTTTTGAGATAGAACCGTTTCTATGCCTACGAACATACAACAGAAACAATTCTGCAATTGTCTCTATTACACCCCTGTCGGAGCCCTCCATTGCAAACGTCTTCGCATCGCTAATGTTTGAGAGACAGACACCCCCAAAGCCACTTATATGGTACAAGTGATATGTCAAGCGTGGAACCTGTCTCGCGTAAACGCGTTAGTTCGGTTGGGGCCGCTTCATGAGGAAATTGCCGCAATGCTAAACGAGTACACGTGGGAGGGTAACAATTGGAGAATTCATGCCACATACCAGATGTGTGCTATCCGTACAGTACATCTACGCATAGCCTTGCTCATGATACCACTTTTGGGGTTGAGGATAGAAAACAATAATTTTTCATAACCTATGAGACCCAAACCGAAGTCCTATGCTATGGCGATGCAAGTAAAGGATGGAAATACGTCACATACCTATATGTAGTCCGTTAAGTGTGAAAAGTTCCCACGTGAACGTGGTTGAAATAGTCGTACCGGCAATCCCCGAAGTCGCGCAGATCCACGATGACTCCAAAGGTCACCCGGTCCTCGTAGAATGATGACGGGATTGCGTCCCCATCGGAACATGGTCGGTGAAGCCGCCGCGATAAGGACACGACGATGAAGGATCACCAAAAGTGTAGTGCCTCGCAGGATTACACACATATGGTGCACCCGACGTTCCCTCCGGGCTCCGAACCAGGCGAGCAACGGAAAGAAGATGTATTCGGATCCCAATTCTAGCAGCACGACGGCGTGCGTATGGTGGAGAAATCCCCAACCCAATGCAGACTCCAAACAAGGGGAGACTACTCAAAGGAAGGAGAAAGGAGATAAATCTTATGAAGAAAAAGGGCACCCTACCCCTCCTTATATAGGCCAAGGAGGAGTGCCACCCTCCCTCAACTTTCCATGTGGACTGAACCCAAGGGAGGGGGTGGCGCCACAAATAAAGGGGGTGGGCCCCTTCATGGCGCCATGGCCCATGGGGGAAGACTCCCTCTTCCCCTAATGGACCCTATGAGGCCGATGTGCCTTTTAATTGATTTTTAAATTATTTAAATCATATTTTTAATGTTTAATTCATTAATTAAATACAAAACTTATTGAAATAATATTTTGAACAATTCCAAATACCCAAAACCATTTCTGGCCTCCACAAGAACAAATCCGGTGTTCTTTCTTATTTCACCGTTGATCTCGAATCTATCCTTATTGCGTCGAATACCCTTAAATGTGACACCCTACAGTTTGGGAAACAACAAACATGATCAAGACACTCTCTTGATCAATGACCATCGATCGGACCTAGTTACAATCCTAGATGCCCCTGCGCTTCCATCGAATGTACTTCATCGTTGTTGGATCCATTGACGTTGACTCATGTTCCCTTTGTCCTACGGTACTTTGCTTGTCCAAGGTTTTCTCGTTGGTATACAATATACCTAGTTCACCCTCGTTACTAAAAAAGATATTTACTCGTTCCCTTGATATTACAACCCCGTGACCTAGTCACATGATTGCAATCTTTATGATGTAATATCACCGAGTGGGCCCATAGTACCTATCCGTCACTCGGATGGACATATCGCGCTTTGATCTATTTGCATACTCATTAACGTATCTACTTCGGAATACCTGAAGTACACCTTTATGGCCATCATATTTCAGTTAGGCGGTGGATGCAAATCAAGGTATCTTAATATATAGTAATTACGTATGATCATTATGGTCAAAGGATCTGGTCACTACGTTATAGTTCTCGCCATGTTAAACTTATGTGACTCGATCACACTGCAACACTTCTGGTGGGTGTGTGTCCATCATATCATTCTCCATTGTTAATAGGAGATTATGTCCTCATGATCAGGAAACGTTAATCATCTGATTTTCCAATGGATTAGTATACTAGAGTTAACTAGGGACCTGGTTGTTTTATACCACACGTGGATTAATGTTTCCACTTAATACAGTTATAGCACAGTATAAACTTATTATGAACTAATGGAATATGCCAATAAACATATTTTATTTGCCTCTAGGGCACATTCCCAACTTTCTCCCACTTGCACTAGAGTAAAAATAATCTAGTTGCATTTTCTATGGATCATAACTCTATATCATGTATATGGTTATAGATCATGATTGCTTGTGGAAATTTTTGTATCAACGGTCTGGGTACCATTCAGATTTGTATGTCTTTTGCAAATCATTAATCTTAGCTAGTTTGACATTACTTCATTATCCATTATAATGATGAGGTATATATATATATATTTGGCGATAGAGTGAGACTTCGTTTGTTGTGTTTCAGCAATGACATCCGGTGGGTCACGCGGACTTTCCCATAGTCATGCACACTGAAACTCACTCAGTCAGAAGTCGAACTTCTTAAGACAAAATATAGCTCTTGCCACTTCCAAAGCAGCCACATCAATTTAGATTTAATCCTTAGTGCATTGTATGCAACTTTTATGTCTAACTATGTTTCTTTCAACTTAGGCATTTATTAGTATGATATCTCAATTTTCTAGATTAGTGTCAGACTTGAACAAACATAATATTTATGGTCAAGTTCACTATCCTTTATAAATTAGAGATGTATCCTCAGTTCTCTCCTGACACTGAAGGATAAACTTAAATCTTTGTACAATGATTTACTTCATAAATCATATCACAACATGTTCTTCTTACTAAGAACTTGGATCAGATTACGACGAGTACAAAATTTTGGTTTTATATGAAAGAACCTATGACAGAGGCATAGAGAATGTAGCACATCCATTTCTTTCATTTATCCGTCATTCAACCATTGTTCTTGTACTGAGATTAACTTGGTACTTCTATCCAGGAAAGAACTACCATCTTGACTTGTCCCATTCTGAACTCCTTCAGAATCTTATCCAGGAAAGTATTCCGACTCAATGTCATTAAACACATTAATCTATCTTAATAGATTTTCAATGCGTAAAACTTATTCATATTCATTTATGAAAGATTCAAATAATCATTAATAACAAATACACCATTCACAATATGTTATCCGTATATGAGAATGTTGTGATGCTCCCACTCAGATATGTCATGCACATATTAAGTTCAGGATAACACTCACATAGCTCCCACTCATATATGTCAGTCACATATAAGACTAGGATAAGATCCACATAGCTCCCACTCATATATGTCAGTTAAATATAAGACTAGGATAATACTCTCATAGCTCCCACTGAAAATATGTCATCCATATATCAAGTTTAGGAAACTATTCTACTCCCACTCAGTTTGATGAAAATGCACGTTTCCTTGATATTCTGGCTCAGTCCAAAATCATTTGATCATCAATCAAATTGAGAATTTAGGTTACGAAACACTAGTATCCATATGTTTTACAACACCCTATTGTTGTACCAATTACAACACTTCTTCAAATGCAATACTTGAGGAAGTCACGGTATTGATATGTCAGAACCCCAACTTGGGTAAGGGCTAGGGTTTGAGTGCCGCTTTGCATCATGCAAAAATTTCAAAAGAAATTCAAAATTGGGAAAGCAAAAAGCCCCAAAAGAATTTTATTAAATGGCCAGACAAAAATTTCTTCCAAAAAATCCTCTGTTATTTTTGAAAAGTCTTATAAATATGCATGATCACATATAAAGTGAAGTGGGTCCCACTGCATGCACCAAGATTTTTCAAAAAATCCAAATATGGCTTTGGAAATTAAAATAACCCCTATTTGATTTAAACTTCAAATTATTTGAATTTTGAAAGTGCCCAAACTTTATAAGTGGCTAGCTACATATATTGTGAGGCCATATAAAAAATATGGGAATTTTATAAAATGCCTAGCTAATTTAATTAGCAGGGCCAACATATTAGCAGAAAGAATTAAAACAAAAACAAATAGAAAAGCAGAGCAGATACTACCTGGCGCCCAGGGCGAAGGCCCACTTACCTCTGGCCTAGCCAGCCCAGCCGCCACCCGCCTTGTCTTCTTCTCCAGGCAGCCAGGCACGGTGCTTCGTGCCCGGCATGCCGTGGATGTCGCCGTGGCCACTCCCCCAGCCATGCACTTTCTCCCTCTCGCAGCCTAGACGTCAGGAGGCACCCCGTTTCTTTCTCCCCCATCCCAGGTCCACCCCCCTTCCTCGCCCTCTCTCTCGCTGGATCTTGCGGCCACCCGAGAGCGTCCCGTCGCCGCCGCCACGCGCCACCGCGGCCACCGTGCCCCTTCCGGCGAGCTACCATGTCCACAGGATCCGGAGATGAAGACTTCGTCGAACCAAGCCTTTGATTCAAGCTCAAGCCACCCGTAGACGACGCTAGCTTCACCGAGAAGCTTCAGCCGCCATGGAACTCCGACGAGGAATTCCTCCGTCGGCGTTGCTCCTCCGCTTCCTCCGTTTGCACCAGCATGGTCAGGGTGAGCTTCCCCTTTGCCCCAGCCCCTCCGTGCTCCTTCCAGTGCCCCCAATCGCCATGCCCGTTGTGCTGCTGCTCCGGCCGCCACGCTTGTCGACGCCGGCGTGGCCTGGAGCCCCCCCGTGACACCCCACTAGCCCCACTCGATGTAGACGACCGCGGGCTACGTTTTGGTAGCTTCCCCGTGCCAAGCAGTGGCCGGGAAGCCCACTCCGGCGAACCTCCACCGCACGTCGTGGTCGCCGCCGACTAACCGCCGGTGGGTAGATTAGCTTAGGATAATTTCCCCACTAATCCACCCTAACAGTGAATGACAGGTGGGGCCATTCCCTAATTAACACCCTCGGGTTATTTCTAAACAGGGATGGCCCACTGGTCAGAGCCCCCCCCCACGTCAGCATGACCTCATGCTTAAGCAATAGACCTTTTATACAATTAAAAGAATTCAGAAAAATCCAGAAAAAGATATAAACTTTGGAAAATCATAGAAAATTCATATTAAATCAAAATTAAACATATAATATATGAAAAATTATCAGAAAAATGAAAGGATTATGAATATGCAATTTTTTTTACGTTTGACCATTTTAAAATGGGTGAACAGAAGCAAATGTGCATATGACATAATTTGAATTCAAATTTGAAGTTTGAATTTGCAAACCTTTTGCAATACACTTCAATTAAATGGAATCATCAACAAACCAGTTCCATGTACATCATTTAATCAGTACCATATCATGTGCTTGAGCATTATACATTCTTTGTTCGTTCCCCCTCGATGATTATTGTTCCGGTAACAGAGTATCCGAGACGGAGGTCATCCCTGAAGCAGAAGACCGGTAACCCGTGTATCGTCAGCAAGGCAAGCAAACCCCATTGATCATGTCCATAACATCCCACTTCCCTCTCAGTCTCGCTTATGCATGTTTAGGAGATCACCGAGATACGTTCTTCCGCATAGTTGAACCCATTCCGATGCATGACCTATCATTTTGTCACCGTATTAAGAAAACTACAATCCTAGAAGATATATGAGTTGAATGATGAGCATGTGGCCCCTACAACTGTTACTTCTTATTGCTGCTTAGTGATACAATGAGGTTACTTTGATTGTGAGTTGGGATGGAATGTTCATAGGTTGTTGATGTTAACGTGTTGGTGAATCTACCCTAAACAAAGGTGAACGATGAGAGGCTGTGTAGGAGTACACAGTGGGTTGTCTCGTTGAACACTGCCCTAGGCCCCCGATTTCCTGTTTTGTGATCCAAGACAAAGAGTATGACCACATGTAGGGTTTATGGGAGCCCCATTTTGCCTCTTTACTTCCCGGTCCAGTCCAGGAGTCACATTAGATTCGGGCTTTCCACTTGGCATGTGCATAGAAAAAGAATAAAGAAAAGGTTGCATCATATAGATATGTGAGTGGACCTGTGAGGCAGTAAAACCATCTGAAAGAGGTGGCATCTCGGTCCCTTGCATTATCTGAGTCCGTTTTGTTGAACCGGCCGGACTCTCGAGCGGTGTCAAACTCAGGTAGTCGACTCCTGGATTAGAGAAGGTGATGTGAGGGTAGTGCCTTGGTTTCATCCACGTCCGACACCCGCTTGAAGGGTGACAAGAACGAGGCGATAAGTGATGACACGCGTGTGAAGATGTACACCCCTGCAGGGTAATGAACTAATCGAATAGCCGTCTTCGACGTTATGGACTACTTGGAGACCTCTACTTGATCATTAGACAACTTAATGGATACTTATAGAACTCGCAAGATAAGCGTGAGTGCTATGGTGTGCTTCCTCATGGGGAAGTCGAGGAAGTATCCATAGTGGTGTATTGGTTGGAGACTTGGTAGTGGACTTGTGTACGCTTCTTACCTCAAGTCTGGTACTCGTAGTACAGGACTATCCAAGTCAAAGCTGGCACTTCTGCATATTGAAACCCCGCCTCCCTTTACCTTGACACTTGAGCATGAGTAGTTTAGTTCTGATATAAGTCTTGCTGAGTACGACTTTGTGCTCACGTTTGCTTATTCTATGTTTTAGATGAGAACCCAACCCCCGATGAAGACACCTTCCAGAAGCTCGACGTTGACTTAGATAGTATAGTTCCAGACAGCAGTTTGGTCCCTCATGGAAGAGCATGTTTGTTGAAGAAGTCTTCGCTAAGCCATTTGTTAAACTTGTCTGTACTCAGACCTAATTTGCTTCCGTTGTATGATGTAATGTTGATCACAGACATGTGATCTTTGTATGCTCTATGTGTAAATCAATAAAGAAGTACATTGCAGAGTTATGTGATGATACCTGATGTTCATACTAGACATGTGTGCTGCGTGTATGATTATAACATGCATGTCTTAGTATGGGTTTTCTATCACTTAGTTGTGTTCTTGCCGGCGGTCTTTTATACACCAAGTGACCCTTAGATGTGCGCAGCTTGGGGCATTACGATGCGATTGGTCATGACTCTGTCACGTGGCACACTTTGTTGTATGATTGAGCCCGCCCGAGATCCCGACTAAGTGATCGGGCTGGGGTCTGTTTATGTAAGTGTTATAATTCAATCGATAATTTGGTTGAGGCGACTTGTCTATGAGTATGGGATTTCACCACCCATAATCATTTAGACTTGTGAGCGGGCGATGAGGACCCATCTCAGTTGATCATCCGGCCTAGATGGGATGCCCCTCACGTTCGATGCTTTCCGAGAGTGTTCTGTGCTTGGCCTTGTCTGCTTAGACAAGTGGGTACGGCTCTCGGCTCTCCATATGATTGATTTGTGACTGGAATTACATACGAAAACCCCGGGTCCCGACAGACTTGGTATCAGAGTAGGACTGTCTGTAAGATTATCAAACCCTTGGTCGAAATCGAGTCTAGCATTCTACAGTTATACAGTTAGTTGGGTATAAAGGGAACAACGTAAGGCTTCGTTTTATCCTTACCCTCATCGATCTGAGTTCTGAGTCACCCTCATATTTTCTACGGGAATATAGGACTAGGCTCATCTATGTCTTACTAGCACATCTCGTTGTTTGCTTCTTTGTAGCCGTAGGACTGTTGTGATTGTCTATAGTCATCTTGTTGTTGAGTCCTTGGGGAAGTTCTATCCAACCTCCTCAAAGTTGTTTCATTTTCCATCTCGGTGCAGCCGTTATGCTTCCCGATTTATTCCGTGTTTCTATGAATCATTGCCTTTGCATTATGATATTTTCTTCCGAAATCATGTCCTCTTTTCTTTGATTCCATCGTACAACCTGTTCTGATTGGTGATTTTTATCACACAGGATGTCAGGTGGAACTCGTAGTGCTGTTCGTCGCAATCGGGACCGTGATCGGAATCGAAGTAATGGTGAACGTCCACCACTGCCTTCTGTGGAGGAAATCATGTTGGAAGCTAATCGGAATCGACGTGATCAAACACGCCTTCTGGAGCTCATTGAGCAGAATACCGCTCATCAGCGCAATGTGGTTGTCAGCAATCAGGATTTCATCCTCCTCAAGCCACCGGTATTTCGATGTTCCTCCGACCAACTTGAAGCCGAGGATTGGCTCCGTTCCATCGAGTGTAAGCGTGACACGGCACATGTTGCTCCCAATGATCGAGTTATATTTGCGGCATACTTTCTAGAAGATGTCGTTGCTTAATGGTGGGAGAACTATGTTGCAATGCAGCCTGATGGTCACATAGTGACATGGCAGCAATTTTGTGATGCCTTCCGAGGGTACCACCTTCTAGATGAGTTAATGGAGCGCAAGAAGGAAGAGTTCTGCAATCTGACTCAAGGAGAGATGTCCGTTCATGAGTATGTGATGGAGTTCAACCTTCTTGCTCGTTATGCCCAAGATGAGATCACCACCGATGCCAGAAAGCAGGCAAGGTTCCGTAAGGGACTTAGCCCCATCCTTCGTCATGATCTCAACCTCCTTGAATTTTCCACCTTTGAGGATTTAGTCAACAGATCCTTTAGAGCTGAGCATGTCAATGAAGTGTTCGAAGAGTCTCGCAAGCATGCTCTTGAGTTTTCTCCTTCTTCAAGTTCAACCCCTCAGCAACGTCGAATTTGGATTCCAACTCGTTCCATACCTCAAAACTTTCTTCAGAGGCCACCGTCCAATATATGCCATCCACCTCAACACATTTTTCCTCCCAGGAATGATGGTGTGCAATCAAGTAATCCTGATCCCAGCAATTCAGGCAGGGTGTGTTTCAAGTATGCTATGTCAGGCCATTACTTTTGTCAATGCCCTCGGGTCTTGATGACACCACGTCATTCTCGACATAATACTCCAAAGAAATCAACCACGAAAACCTTTTCAACAAAGCTTTCAGTCACAGGTAGTGGATATGTGAACCAAATCTCAGTTGAGGAAACCACTGCTACTTCTGACGTCATCCTTGGTACACTCCTGGTCAATCATGTTCCCTCCTCCGTTCTTTTCGATCCAGGAGCTTCTCATTCATTCATGTCGGAGAGTTATGCACTTCGGCATGAATTCCCTTTTGAAGAAATGTTTTCTCCAATGATAATTCAGACTCCTGGTTCAAAGTGGCAAACTAATAGAGTAAGCCATGGAAATCAATTTGCAATTGAGGGTTTAGTATTCCTTGCTTCTCTTATAGCCCTCAAGTCTTGAGACATTAATGTCATCCTAGGCATGGATTGGTTATCAAGACAGAATGATGTCCTTGATTGTAAAGCCAAGTCAGTTAAACTCACCCATCCTTCAGGCTAGACAATTGACTACACATCACCAAGCTCTAGAATCCAAATGCATACTTTGAATGTGCTTCCCCTTCCTTTCCTTGAAGATATTCCGGTGGTTCGTGATTTCCCGGATGTCTTTCCTGAAGAACTGCCAGGAATGCCTCCTGACAGATGTGTAGAATTCATTGTAGATCTTTCCCCAGGAACCGCCCCAATTTCAAGACGCCCATACAAAATGGCCCCACGTGAGTTAGCTGAGCTGAAAATCCAAATTCAAGCTTTGTTGGCAAAAGGCTTCATCCGCCCTAGCTCATCGCCATTGGGTTGACCCGTTCTGTTCGTAACGATGAAATCTGGAATAGAAAGGATGTGCGTAGATTATCGCCCACGAATTCTAGCGACGATAAAGAACAAGTACCCACTGCCCAGGATCAATGATCTTTATGATCAACTTGTTGGATCCACTGTCATCTCCAAGATGGATTTGAGATTAGGCTATCACCAAATCAAAATCCGAAACGAGGACATTCCCAAAACGGATTTCACTACTCGTTATGGTCTTTACGAGTTCACCGTCATGTCCTTCAGTTTAACCAATGCCCCTTCTACTTTTTCACGCATGATGAACTCGATCTTCATGGAGTATTTGGACAAGTTCGTTGTGGTTTAACTCGATGACATCCTTATATACTTGAATAAAGAAGAAGAACATGCCGAGCATCTTAGGCTGATATTGATGAAACTTCGAGAGCATCGACTTTATGCCAAGTTCTCTAAGTGCGAATTTTGGCTACCAGAAGTGACCTACTTAGGCCACGTGATTTCTTCCAAAGCCATTGCTGTCAATCCTGAGAGAGTTCAGGCCATCCTTGACTGGACTCCACCCGAATCGTTTAAGCAAGTTAGGAGTTTTCTTGGCTTAGCAAGCTATTGTCGCTGCTTCGTTGAGAACTTCCCCAAAGTTGCAAAGCCTCTTACTGAACTCCTCAAGAAAGATATGAAATTCGAATGGACCCCCATGTGCGAGGAAAGATTTCAAGATCTAAAAAGAAGATTGACTTCTACACCCGTACTTGCACCTCCAGCCACCAAAAGGGATTACGAGATCTATTGTGATGCTTCACGGCAAGGGCTAGGATGCATACTTATGCAAGATCGACATGTTGTAGCATACGCTTCACGCCAGTTGCGTCCACATGAAGAGAACATTCCAACCCATGATCTTGAACTCGCTGCCGTAATTCATGCCCTGAAGACTTGGCGTCATTACCTCCTTGGTAATCGTTGTGAGATCTATTCCGACCAACATAGCCTCAAATACATATTCACCCAGCCAGATCTTAATATCAGGCAAAGACGCTGGATAGAGTTGATAAAATATTATGACTTAGGAATTTCTTACACCCCAGGCAAAGCCAATGTCATGGGTGATGCACTAAGTCGTAAGTCGTATTGTAACAACCTCATGTTACAACAGTATTAACCACTTCTTCATGAGGAATTTCACAAGCTCAATCTTGAGATAGTTCCTCGTGGTTTTATTTCTACCTTGGTGGCGAAACCAACCCTTGACGATCAAATCATATCCGCACAGAAACAAGATAGTGGTATTCGTGAGATCAAGGAGAACATTGTTAGCGGAGTTGCTAATTGTTTTTCTGGAAACGATCAAGGAACGATATTCTTTGAAAATCGTTTAGTAGTTCCTGAGAATAATGACCTAAGGCAGCTGATCCTTAAGGAAGCTCATGACACACCTGTCTCAATTCATCCCGGTAGCACAAAAATGTACCGAGATCTACGCCAGCGATTTTGGTGGACCCGGATGAAGAGAGACAATGCTCAATTGTTGCCGAATGTGATGTTTGTCGTCGCATTAAGGAAGAACATCAAAGACCTGCTGGTACTCTTCAACCATTTTCTATTCCCGAGTGGAAATGGGACAAGGTCGGTATGGACTTCATCACCGGCTTTCCAAAAACCCAGAAAGGAAATGATGCCATCTTCGTTGTCATTGATCGACATTCCAAAGATGCTCACTTCCTTCCAGTTCGCGAGTCTATAACTGCTAGCCAGTTGGCGGACTTGTATGTCTCTAGAATTGTGTCTCTTCACGGTGTTCCTTTGGAAATCAATTCTGATCGTGGTAGCCTTTTCACCTCTAGATTATGGGAAAGTTTTCAAAATGCTATAGGAACTCATCTCTCCTTTAGTACAGCTTTCCACACTCAATCTAGCGGTCAAGTCGAAAGGGTTAACCAAATCCTTGAAGACATGCTCAGATCTTGTGTTATATCTTTCGGAAAGAATTAGGAGAAGTCTCTTCCATTTGCCGAATTTTCTTATAACAATAGTTTCCAATCTAGTCTGAACATGGCTCCTTTTGAACTCCTATATGGACGACGATGTCGAACACCCCTAAACAGGTCAGAAACCGTTGAAAGACAATTCTTTGGACCGGATATGATCGTGGAAGCAGAAGAGCAAGTTCGCATTGTTCGTGATCGTTTGAGAACCCCCAATCTCGTTAGAAAAGCTACTATGATCATCATCATAGAGAAGAAATCTACAATCTGGATGAGAAGGCTTACCTTCGGGTTACTCCTCTGAAGGGAACCCAACGCTTCGGTATCAAAGGCAAGTTGGCCCCACGTTTCATCGGACCTTTCCGCATTCTTGCTAAACATGGAGAAGTTTCCTACCAACTTGAACTACCCCCGCACCTTTCCCAAGTACATGATGTATTCCATGTGTCACAACTCAGGCGCTGCTTCAAGGACCCCATCCACGAAGTCGACCATGAAACGCTTGATCTCCAAGATGACCTTTCATATCGAGAGTAGCCCGTTCGTATTCTTGCTTCAGAAGAGTGTGTCACTCGTCGTCAAAAGATCAAGTTTCTCAAAGTGAAATGGTCACATCACTCCAAGAAAGAAGCAACATGGGAAAGAGAAGACCGCCTCTCTGCCGAGTACCCCACCTTCCTCCCGATGACTTCTGAATCTCGGGACGAGATTATTTTGAGTAGGGGCGAGTTGTCAGAACCCCAACTTGGGTAAGTGCTAGGGTTTGAGTGCCCCTTTGCATCATGCAAAAATTTCAAAAGAAATTCAAAATTGGGAAAGAAAGAAGCCCCAAAAGAATTTAATTAAAAGGCCAGACAAAAATTTCTTCCAAAAATTCCTCTGTTATTTTTGGAAAGTCTTATAAATATGCATGATCACATATAAAGTGAAGTGGGTCCCACTACATGCACCAAGATTTTTTTAAAAATCCTACTATGGCTTTGGAAATTAAAATAACCCCTATTTTATTTAACGTTCAAATTATTTGAATTTTAAAATTTCCCAAACTTTATAAGTGGCTAGCTATATATATTGTGAGTCCATATAAAAAATATAGGAATTTTATAAAATGCCTAGCAAATTTAATTAGCTGCTGGCCAACATATTAGCAGAAAGAATTAAAAGAAAAACAAAAAGGAAAGCAGAGCATATACTACCTGGCGCCCAGGACGAAGGCCCACTTACCTCTGGCCGAGCCAGCCCAGCCGCCACCCGCCTTGTCTTCTTCTCCAGGCAGCCAGGCACGGTGCTGCGTGCCCGGAATGTCGTGGACGTCGCCGTGGCCACTCCCCCAGCCACGCCCTGTCTCCCTCTCGCCGCCTAGATGCCTGGAGACGCCCCATTTCTCTCTCCCCCCTCCCAGGTCCATCCCCCTTCCTCGCCCTCTCTCTCGCTGGATCTTGCGGCCACCCGAGAGCGTCTCGTCGCCGCCACCACGCGCCACCGCGGCCACCATGCCCCTTCTGGAGAGCTAACATGTCCAGAGGATCCGCAGATGAAGACTTCGTCGAACCACGCCTTTTATTCGATTTCAAGCCGCCCGTAGACGACGTTAGCTTCACCGAGAAGATTCGGTCGCCGTGGAACTCCGACGAGGAATTCCTCCGTCGTCGTTGCTCCTCCGCTTCCCCCGTCTGAAACAACACGTTCAGGGTGAGCTTCCCCTTCGCCCCAGCTCCTCCGCGCTCCTTCCCGTGCCCCCAATCGACATGCCCGTTGTGCTGCTGCTCCGGCCGTCGCACTTGTCGACGCCGGCGTGGCCTGGAGCCCGCTCGTGACACCCCACTAGCCCCACTCGACGCGGACGACCACAGGCTACGTTTTGTTAGCCTCCCTGTGCCAAGCAGTGGCCGGGAAGCCCACTTCGGCGAACCTCCGCCACATGCCGTGGTCTCCGCTGGCTAACCGCCGGTTGGCAGATTAGCTTAGGCTAATTGCCCCACTAATCCACCCTAAAACTGAATGACAGGTGGGGCCATTCCCTAATTAACACCCTCGAGTTATTTCTAATCACGGATTAAATCCCACTGAGGCTGACAGGGATGGCCCATTGGTCAGAGCCCTCCCCCCCCCACGTCATCATGACCTCATCCTGACGCAATAAACCTTTTATCCAATTAATAGAATTCAGAAAAATCCAGGAAAAGATATAAACTTTGGAAAATCATAGAAAAATCATATTAACTCCATATTAAACATATAATATATGAAAAATAATCAGAGAAATGCAAGGATTATGAATATGCAATTTGTTTTTATGTTTGACCATTTTAAAATGGGTGAACAGAAGAAAATGTGCATCTGACATAATTTGAATTCAAATTTGAAGTTTGAATTTGCAAACCTTTTTCAATACACTTCAATTAAATGGAATTATCAACAAACCAGTACGATGTACATCATTTAATCAGAACCATATCATGTGCCTGAGCATTGTTCATTATTTGTTTGTTCCCCCTCGATGATGATTGTTCCGGTAACAGTGTATCCGAGACGGAGGTCATCCCTGAAGCAGAAGACCGGTAACCAGTGTATCGTCAACAAGGCAAGCAAACCCCATTGATCATGTCCATAACATCCCACTTCCCTCTCAGTCTCGCTTATGCATGTTTAGGAGATCACCGAGATACTTCTTCCGCATAGTTGAACCAATTCCGATGCATGACCTATCATTTTGTCAACCTATTAAGCAAACCACAATCCTCGCAGATATAGGAGTTGAATGATGAGCATGTGGCCCCTACAACTATTAGTGCTTATTGCTGCTTAGTGATACAATGAGGTTACTTTGATTGTGAGTCGGGGTGGAATGTTCACAGGTTGTTGATGTTAACATGTTGGTGAATCTACCCTAAACAAAGGTGAACGATGAGAGGCTGTGTAGGAGTACACAGTGGGTTGTCTCGTTGAACACTACCCTAGGCCCTTGAGTTCCAGTTTTGTGATCCAAGACAAAGAGTATGACCACATGTAGGGTTTATGGGAGCCCCATTTGGCCTCTTTACTTACCGATCCAGTCCAGGAGACACACTAGATTCGCGCTTTCCATTTGGCACGTGCATAGAAAAAGACTGAAGAAAAGGTTGCATCATATAGATATGTGGGTGGACCTGTGAGGCAGTAAAATCATCTGACAGAGGTGGCGTCTCGGTCCCTTGCATTATCTGATTCCGTTTCGTTGAACCGGCCGGACTCTCGAGCGGTGTCAAACTCAGGCAGTCGACTCCTGGATTAGAGAAGGTCATGTGAGGGTAGTGCCTTGGTTTCATCCACGTCCGGCACCCGCTTGAAGGGTGACAAGAACGAGGCGATAAGTGATGACACACGTGTGAAGATGTACACCCCTGCATGGTAATTAACTATTCGAATAGCCATGTCCGCGGTTATGGACTAATTGCAGACCTCTATTTGATCATTAGACAACTTGAATGGATACTTATAAAACTCGCAAGATAAGCGTGAGTGCTATGGTGTGCTTCCTCGTGGGCAAGTCGAGGAAGTATCTATAGTGGTTTATTGGTTGGAGACTTGGTAGTGGACTCGTGTACGCCTCTTACCTCAAGTCTGGTACTCGTAGTACAGGACTAGCCAAGTCAAAGCTGGCACTTCTTCATATGGAAACCCCACCTCCCTTTACCTTGACACTTGAGCATGAGTAGTTTAGTTCTGATGTAAGTCTTGCTGAGTACGACTTTGTACTCGCGTTTGCTTATTCTATGTTTTAGATGAGAACCCACCCCCCGATGGAGACACCTTCCTGAAGCTCGACGTTGACTAAGATAGTATAGTTCCAGACAGCAGTTTGGTCCCTCGTGAAAGGGCATGTTTGTTGAACAAGGCTTCTCTAAGACATTTGTTGAACTTGTCTGTACTCAGACCTAATTTGCTTCCGTTGTATGATGTAATGTTGATCACAGACATGTGATCGTTATATGCTCTATGTGTAAGTCAATAAAGAATGACATTGTAGAGTTATGTGATGATACCTGTTGTTCATACTAGACATGTGTGCTGCGTGTATGATTATAACATGCATGTCTTAGTATGGGTTTTCGATAACTTAGTTGTGTTCTTGCCGGCGGTCTTTTATACACCAAGTGGCCCTTAGATGTGCGCAACTTGGGGCATCACGATGCGATTTCTCGTGACTCTGTCACGTGGCACAATTTTTTGTATGTGTCACAACCCCAACTTGGGTAAGTGCTAGGATTGGAGTGTCCTTTGCATCATGTAAAAATTTCAAAAGAAATTGAATTGGGGAAAAAGCAAAGCCCTAAAGAATTTAATTCAAATGGACAGACAAAAATTTCTTCCAAAAATACCTCTGTTATTTTTGAAAAGTCTTATAATTATGCATGATCACATATAAAGTGAAGTGGGTCCCACTGCATGCACCAAGATTTGTAAAAAATTCCTAATAGGGCTTGGAAATTAATTAAATACCCTATTTGATTTCAAATTCAAATTAGTTGAATTTCAAAAATTCCCAAATCTTGTGAGTGGCTAGTATTATGCCATGTAAGGTCACATAAAAGTTTTGAGGATTTTACAAAATGCTTTGCTATTTTTTTAATCCAGAGCAAAACAATTTACAGAAAAAGAAAACAGCTTTGCGCAAGAAGGAAGAGTTCTGCAACCTGACTCAAGGAGAGATGTCCATGCATGAGTATGTGAGAGAGTTCAACCGTCTTGCTCGATATGCCCAAGATGAGATCATCACCGATGCCAGAAAGCAGGCAAGGTTCCGTAAGGGACTTAGCCCCATCCTTCGTCATGATCTCAACCTCCCTGAATTTGCCACCTTTGAGGATTTAGTCAACAGATCCTTCAGAGCTGGGCATGGCAATGAAGTGTTCGAAGAGTCCCGCAAGCATGCTCTTGAGCTTGCTCCTTCTTCAAGTTCAGCCCCTTAGAAACGCCGAATTTGGATTCCAACTAGTGCCATACCTCCAAACCTTCTTTAGAGGCCATCGTCCCATATATGCCATCCACCTCAACACGTTGTTCCTCCCAGGAATGATGGTGTGCAATCAAGTAATCCTGCTCCCAGCAATTCAGGCAGGGTGTGTTTCACGTGTGGTCTGACAGGCCATCACTTCCGACAATGCCCTACAATGTTTGTGGCACCCCGTCGACCTAGTCATAAGACTTCAAAGAAATCCACCACCAAAACCATCCCAGCAAAGCTTTCAGCCACAAGTAGTGGATATGTGAACCAAATCTCAGTTGAGGAAAGCACTCCTACTTCTGATGTCATCCTTGGCACAGTCCCAGTAAATCATGTTCCCGCCTCCGTTCTTTTCGATCCAAGAGCTTCTCATTCATTCATGTCGGAGAGTTATGCACTTCGTCATGAGTTCCCCTTTGAAGAAATGTTTTCTCCAATGATAATTCAAACTCCTGGTCCAAAGTGGCAAACTAATAGAGTAATCCATGGCAATCAAATTGCAATTGAGGGTTTAGTATTCCTTGCTTCTCTTATAGCCCTCAAGTCTTCAGACATTGATGTCATCCTAGGAATGGATTGGTTATCAAGACAGAATGCTTTCCTTTATTGTAAAGCCAAGTCAGTAAAACTCACCCATCCTTCAGGCCAGACAATTGACTACACCTCACCTAGTTCTAGAACCCAGATGCATACTTTGAATGTGCTTCCCCTTCCTGACCTTGAAGATATTCCGGTGGTTCGTGACTTCCCGGATGTCTTTCCCGAAGAACTGCCAGGATTGCCTCCTGACAGATGTGTAGAATTCATTGTAGATCTTGCCCCAGGAACCGCCCCAATTTCCAGACGCCCATACAAAATGGCCCCACGTGAGTTAGATGAGCTGAAAATCCAACTTGAAGCTTTGTTGGCAAAAGGCTTCATCCGCCCTAGCTCATCGCCATGGGGTTTCCCCGTTCTGTTCGTAACGATGAAAGATGGAACAGAAAGGCTGTGCGTAGATTATCGCCCGCTAAATCTAGCGATGATAAAGAACAAGTACCCACTGCCCAGGATCAATGATCTTTATGATCAACTTGCTGGCTCCTCGGTCTTCTCCAAGATGGATTTGAGATTAGGCTATCATCAAATCAAGATCCGAAACGAGGACGTTCCCAAGACGGCTTTCACTACTCGTTATGGTATTTACGAGTTCACCGTCATGTCCTTCGGTCTAACCAATGCCCCCGCCACTTTTTTTCGCATGATGAATTCGATCTTCATGGAGTACCTAGATAAATTTGTTGTAGTTTATCTTGATGACATTCTCATCTACACGAAGAACGAAAAATAACATGCCGAGCATCTTAGGCTGGTATTGATGAAACTTCGAGAGCATCGCCTGTATGCTAAATTCTCCAAGTGTGAATTTTGGCTACCAGAAGTGACCTACTTAGGCCACGTGATTTCTGCAAAAGGCATTCTGTCAATCCCGAGAGAGTTCAGGCCGTCCTTGACTGGACTCCACCTGAATCGGTTAAGCAAGTTAGGAGTTTTCTTGGCTTAGCAAGCTATTGGCGCCGCTTCGTCGAGAACTTTTCTAAAGTTTCAAAGCCTCTAACTGAACTCCTCAAGAAAGATAAGAAATTCGATTGGACCCCCAAGTGCGAGGAAAGCTTTCAAGAGATGAAAATAAGATTGACTTCTGCACCCGTACTTGCGCCTCCAGACACCCGTATTTCGAGATCTTTTGTGACGCCTCACGGCAAGGGTTAGGATGCATACTTATGCAAGATAGACATGTGGTAGATTATGCTTCACGCCAGTTGCGTCCACATGAAGAGAACTATCCTACCCATGATCTTGAACTCGCTGCCATAGTTCATGACCTGACAACTTGGCGACATTACCTCCTCGGTAATCGTTGTGAGATCTAGTCCGACCACCAAAGCCTCAAATATATATATTCACACAGCCAGATCTTAATCTCAGGCAAAGACGCTGGATAGAGTTAATAAAAGATTATGACTTAGGAATTTCTTACACCCCAGGCAAAGCCAATGTCATGGCTGATGCACTAAGTCGTAAGTCGTATTGTAATAACCTCATGTTACAACAGTATCAACTACTTCTTCATGAGGAATTTCGCAAGCTCAATCTTGATATAGTTCCTCATGGTTTTCTTTCTACCTTGGTGGCGAAACCAACTCTTGAGGACCAAATCATAGTTGCCCAAAGGCGTGCACGAGGTTTTCGCTGGATCAAGGAGAACATTGCTAGCGGAGTTGCTAAATTTTTCTCCACAGATAGCAAAGGAACGATTCATCCCGGTAGCACAAAAATGTAAGGCAACTCATCCTCAAAGAAGCCCATGACACTACCCTCTCGATTCATCCCGGTAGCACAAAAATGTACCGAGATCTACGCCAGAGATTTTGGTGGATTAGGATGAAGAGAGACATTGCTCGATATGTTGCCGAATGTGATGTTTGTCGTCACATTAAGGCCGAACACCAAAGACCTGCTGGTACTCTTCAACCTTTGTCTATTCTCGAGTGGAAATGGGACAAAGTCGGTATGGACTTCATCACCGGCTTTCCAAAAACCCAGAAAGGAAATGATGCCATCTTCGTTGTCGTTGATAGGCTTTCCAAAGTTGCTCACTTTCTTCTAGTTCGTGAGTCTATAACTTCTAGTCAGTTAGCGGACTTGTACGTCTCTAGAATTGTGTCTCTCCACGGTGTTCCTTTGGAAATAAATTCCGATCGTGGTAGCCTTTTCACCTCTAGATTCTGCGGAAGCTTTGAAAATGCTATGGGAACTCATCTCTCCTTTAGCACAGCTTTCCATCCTCAGTCTAGCGGTCAAGTTGAAAGGGTTAATCAAATCTTGGAAGACATGCTCGGAGCTTGTGTTATCTCATTCGGAAAGAATTGGGAGAAATCTCTTCCATTCGCCGAATTTTCTTATAACAATAGCTATCAATCTAGTCTGGACATGGCTCCCTTTGAATTCCTCTATGGTCGACGATGTCGAACACCCCTAAACTGGTCAGAAACCGGTGAAAGACAACTCTTTGGACCGGATATGATCAAGGAAGCAGAAGAGCAAGTTCGCATTGTTCGTGATCGATTGAAAGCCTCTTAGTCTCGTTAGAAAATCTACTATGATCGTCATCATAGGCAAGAAAGCTACAATCTGGATGAGAAGGCTTACCTACGGGTTACTCCTTTGAAGGGAACCCAACGATTCGGTATCAAAGGCAAGTTGGCCCCACGTTACATTGGACCTTTCCGCATTCTCGCTAAACGTGGAGAAGTTGCCTACCAACTTGAACTACCCCCGCACCTTTCCCGGGTACATGATGTATTCCATGTGTCACAACTCAGGCGTTGCTTCAAGGACCCCATCCGCGAAGTCGACCATGAAACGCTTGATCTCCAGGATGACCTTTCTTATCGAGAGTACCCTGTTCGTATTCTTGATTCAGCAGAGCGTGTCACTCGTCGTCAGAAGATCAGGTTTCTGAATGTGCTATGGTCACATCACTCCAAGAAACAAGCTACGTGGGAAAGAGAAGACCGCCTTTGTGTCGAGTACCCCACCTTCCTCCCGACGACTTCTGAACCTCGGGACGAGATTCTGTTCAGTGGGGGCGAGTTGTAACAACCCCAACTTGGGCAAGTGCTAGGATTTGAGTGTCCTTTGCATCATGTAAAAATTTCAAAAGAAATTGAATTGGGTAAAAAGAAAAGCCCTAAAGAATTTAATCCAAATGGCCAGACAAAAATTTCTTCCAAAAATCCCTCTGTTATTTTTGAAAAGTCTTATAATTATGCATGATCACATATAAAGTGAAGTGGGTCCCACATCATGCACCAAGATTTGTCAAAAATTCCAAATAGGGCTTGGAAATTAATTAAATATCCTATTTGATTTGAAATTCAAATTAGTTGAATTTCAAAAATTCCCAAAACTTGTGAGTGGCTAGTATTATTCCATGTAAGGTCTCATAAAAGTTTTGAGGATTTTACAAAATGCTTTGCTATATTTTTTGTCCAGAGCAAAACAATTTACAGAAACAGAGAAAAACAGAAGAAAATAGAAAAGGGAAACCGAGCCCACTTACCTGGGCCTCGGGCCCAACTTACCTTCCACGGCCCATCCCACCCGGCGCCGTTGTCGTCTTCCTCAACCTGCTTTGTGTCGAGCATGCCGAGCACGCCGAGGCCACTGCGACGGCCAGGCCGTCTACGCCTCTCCCCCGAGCCTATCTCCTCGCCAAGACGACGCCTGGAAGGCCCCCTCACCTTTCCTCCCCTTCTCTGGCTCACCCCCTCCCTCCTCGTCGTCGTTTTCGCGCACCACCGAGCCTAGCCGGAGCGGCCTCCGTGCTCTGACGCGGCCACCGGCCGAGCTAGCCCAAGCCGCCTTGTCCATCGAGCTCTCCTCTGTCGTCCTCATCGCCGTGCAAAAGGAATCGAGGCCGGAGCTCCTGTAGCCACCGGATTCGTCAACGAGCTGCCGCCGGACCCCGAAGCTCACCGCCACCGATTCATCGCCGTCGAGCCTCCTACGACCTCATCGACCTCACCGTTCCAATCCTGGTGAGCACACGGCCAAACACCCCCAAGACATGCAGTCTTTCGCGCTGTCCTTTCCCCTTAATTCAAATGCTTTTCCACTTTGAACCAATACAATGTAAACTTTGTCACTTTTAAATCAGAGACATATTACACACATGATCACATGGTTTTCAAAGAACAAACAATAGCAATTGCAATTTGGTAAAGTTGAAATTCATATGTGGAGTTTGAATTTGCATTTCAAATGCAATACACTTTATTTAAATCAAATGTACCACAAACCAGCACCATTCAGATCATGGACAACATTATCATGTGATTGTGCATTTAAATTCAATGTTGCCCCCCTTTGTTGATGATTGTGCCGGTAACAGTGCTTCCGAGACGGTGATCACCCCCGAAGAAGAAGAAGACCACCGTTAAACCAGTGTATCGTCAGCAAGGCAAGCAAACCCCATTGATCATGTCTATAAAATTCCACTTCCCTCTCAGTCTCGCTTATGCATGTTTAGGATATCACCTTATTATCGATTCCACCGCATAGTTGAACCCATATCTGATGCATGTCCTATCATCTTTTCACAGTAGTAAGCAAACCACAATCTTAGCTGACACAGGAGTTGATTGATATCATGTGGCCCCTGCAACTGTTACTGCTTACTGCATGCTTAGAGTTTACAATGAGGATACTTTTGATGTGAGTCAGGATGGTAGTGATCATGGTGTTGATGTAAGTGAAACTGTGTTGGTGAATCTACCCTAATACAAGGTGAACGATGAGAGGCTGTGTAGTAGTACACAGTGGGTTGTCTTGTTGAACACCGCCTTAAGCACCGAGTTCTTGTATGGTAATCCAAGAAAAAGAGTACAACCACACATTGGGCTCACTGACCCCTCTCGGCCTAGTACCTTGATCCGTGGTGATGTCCAGGAGTGACATTAATTCGGGCTTTCCATTTGACATATGCATAGAAAAAGAATGGATGAAGGGTTGCATCATATAGATATGTGGGTGGATCTATGAGACAGTGAAACCTTCTTCTCGGATGGCGTCTCGGTTGCCTACATTGTCTGAGTCGTATCGTTGATCCGGCCGGGCTCTCGAGCGGGATCTACCTCAGATAGTCGACTCCTAGAATAGACCGGTTGTGAGCGAAGTGTCGTGGTGAACATCCTCGCCAGCACCCCTTGAATGGTGCCGAGACCTGGCGGTAACTGATGGTCATGTGTGTGTAGTTTACACCCTTGCAAGGCTAACAAAACTATTCGAATAGCCGCGTCCGCGGTTAAGGACTACTTGGAACCTGTACCTGATTATTAGACAACTTGAATGGATACTTCGAAAACTCTCAAGATAAGCGTGAGTGCTATGGTGTACTCCTTGTGGGGAAGTCGAGGAAGTATCCATAGTGGTGTATTGGTTGGAGACTTGGTAGTGGACCCGTGGACGCTTCTTACCTCCAGTCTGGTACTCGTAGTACAGGACTAGCCAAGTCAAAGCTGTCACTTCTGCATGATGAAACCCCACCTCCCTTTACCTTGATACTTGAGCATGAGTAGTATAGTTCTGATGTAAGTCTTGCTGAGTACGACTTTGTGCTCACGTTTTCTTATTCTATGTTTTAGATGAGAACGCAGCCCTCGATGGAGTCACCTTCCTGAAGCTCGACGTTGACTAAGCTAGTATAGTTCCAAACAGCAGTCTGGTCCCTTGTGGAAGGGCATGTATGTTGAACAAGGCTTCTCTAAGCCATTTGTTAAACTTTTCTGTACTTAGACCTAATTTGCTTCCGTTGTTTGATGTAATGATGGATCATAGTTATATGATCTTTGTTTACTCTATGTGTAAATCAATAAAGAAGTACCTTCTAGATTTATGTCATGATACCTGTTGTTCATACTAGACATGTGTGCTGCGTGTATGATTATAACATGCATGTCTTAGTATGGGTTTTCGAGACCTTAGTTGTGATCTGGCTGGCGGTCTTTTATACACCAAGTGGCCCTTAGATGTGCGCAGCTTGGGGCATTGCAATGCGATTGCTCGTCACTCTGTCACGTGCACACTTTGTTGTATGATCGAGCCCGCCCTAGACCCCGACTAAGTGACCGGGCTGGAGTCTGTTTATGTAAGGGTTATGATTCAATCCATGACATGGTTGAGGCGACTTGTCTATGAGTATGGGATTTCACCACCCATAATCATTTAGACTTGTGAGCGGGCGATGAGGACCCATCTTAGTTGATCATCCGGCCTGGATGGGATGCCCCTCACGTACGATGCTTTCCGAGAGTGTTCTGTGCTTGGACTTGTCTGCTTAGACAAGTGGGTACGGCTCTCGACTCTCCATGTGATTGATTTGTGACTGGAATTACATACGCATATTCCGGGTCCCGACAGTATGATTGAGCCCGCCCGAGATCCCGACTAAGTGATCTGGCTGGAGTCTGTTTATGTAAGTGTGACTACATACTGTAGTCAACCCTTTTGAATTTGTCAGAAACATTTTTTGTGACAAATCGATCTTGATGTCTTCTTGGATGTTCACATTTATTCCTTATAACTTTGAAGTTATTGAGAATATCAAGTAACCTCTTTACTTGATAAGATTCAAGTAATCTTAAATATGACTCAATATGGGATTTCATGACTCATAGTCATATCTCGTAGTTAGGTCCACCATCGCTTCTTCGTAGTTCGTAGGTATTTCTTGTTCCATTAACTTGACAAGTAAATCATCAATATCATTTTGCACAAGGGCAAATATGTATTCTTGAATCCTATTTTGTTCAGTAAAAGATTTAACCAAAACATCATGATCATTATCGTTAGTTTCTCCTCTAACTATAGAGTTTTTCTTCCGGAACATTTTTCGTCGCGCTACTCTGACATCTGGAGGCAAGGTCAATTATCTTGGTTGAACTATCACTTTCTTCCATTAACACGTTCATCAAGAAAATTTCTTGACAAACACCAATACACTTAGCAACACAAGTTTTTCTCTTTTGGTTCTAGTTGTGGAAGATGCATCCATAGTTTTCTAAGGACACACTACAAAGATAATTTATCATATAAATCAGGCTTCCTAGAAACTACAATACACCATCACTTATATAGTATTGGTTTCCACGAACCTAGATAGTTCGTTATACTAAAGTGAGTGTTTGCACATTAAACTAATAACTCGAAACAATAATAACGTAACTCGGTAGGAGATAACTTAGAACATACACTATTCAATAGAGTATAATTATAATGTTCAAGCACATCAATAATATTGAAGTGTCTCAAAAACATCACAATTTGTAGAACAACTTTCACAAGTCTTTATTCCCAAAACTAACTCAAAACATTTGTCACTTTGATCAAATTGTAGAGACTTTTTTTCATTGTTAATTTAATATTCGTCTTCATTCTGAAATCCCTTTGAGCACATAAAATTATTTCAGACTCATGTTTCATTAGTGAATACACATATTCATCTAAGTCCACATATGAAGTTCACGAAATAATGAAATTCACTACTTGATAAAATATGATACATCACTATGTATGATATTAAACAATCAGTACACACCTTGTTTTACCAGAACGCGAGTTTAAGTCATCTCACCTAAAAGGCATGTTTTGCATGTGTCAAGAGATAAAGTATCTCAAGACTCCATCATACCATTCATGACTTAAAACAGTAGTGTGATTATTAAGTTTAGATAATTCTTGGCATTACAATATTTCTTATAAATGATCAAACCGCTATCATCAATATAAGAATAACTCATTCATAACCGTAATGTGACCATAAAAGATATCATTCATAAAAGGAGAACAACTGACTTGTTTCTCACTAATATGAATAAGTGTCTTCGCCAGATGCAAGACTCACTAACAGAGTTCACATTCAAACGATCATAAATTTATTCATATATTTAATTAAATGATAGACGTAGAGGGAGAGTGTTGTCGACCATCAACTATTTGATTGCCGTCAACACACATTGTCACCTCATCCCTTCTAGACACTCTATTAGTAGTAAGTTCAAGAATCAAATACTTAATCAACCTAAATTAGTGTTTCGTGGGGAAAGACATTTATAACTCGTATATCAAATATACCTTCTCCGTCCATGACTATTCCTGCATTGGTTCTACCTCTAAAGTTCACAACTTGAACCATGAACTCATGACAGTTGAACGATTCTCCTTCATGACATAGTCTAAACACGGTCTTTGTAGCTGGCAGGAAGCGAACGCAACTCCCGAGTTATCGCAAAGTAGCAAGTCATTCAGTAGTCCAAGTTATACACAAGGTGTTCATGTATCTTATATATTTTACTTGTGACTTTCTTAGAAGGACGTTCCTTCCACCTTGGTTGAAAGAAATCTCGTCCATATACTCATATTCTATTACTCTGATTTGTGACTTAGTGCTCTCAATTTCACCTAGCACGTCATACGTGTTTGCTGTCATTAACGTGCATTCACAATTCAGATTCCAAATAATGAAGTATGGTGTATTGGACAACCATTAATAAGTTATGGTGAGTATGATACTTATCATCACCTTCCTTAATTACGAAGTTATCATGTATCTCCTAGCAGTTCTCGTATTACGTTTAGCAAGTCATTACTAATGAGTATGTCTCTAACAGTGTTTGTAACAACCAATGAAGTAAGACCCATCTACCTTAAGTTCTTCATTGCACTAAAAGATCCATAGTTATAAACATTTTGGGTATGAAATTATCTACATTGATATTTGCTAAGACAAACATGGAGTTCAAAATATGGAGTTCATGTTTTAAAACAATTCTGGACTCCCACTCAGACAAACATCCCTCATAGTTTATTCTAAGTGATTACAGAATCCTTGAAGAACATACATCCCCCTATCATCACGACCATCAGTATGTTGTTCAAGGTAGGCCATCATGCCAATCACATCATCTATGTGACTCATGCTTGATCTTTCGATCTTGTTTCCCGAGGCCATATCTTCATATACCAGGTTCACCACAACAACCTTAGTGATTATTTTTCGTGTATGCAAGGCCATGTTTCTGGACAGGCTAGGGTTGCTCCTCCCATCTCTTGTGAACGTATATACGTTTGACACCCGTGTGACACGTGATGCCTCCATAATGACATACTTTTCCAGATGGTGCTTCACTAAGGAAGGACACTTTATTGGATTAGTGAGGGATCATCCTATAATGCTACCGTTGTATATCTAACATATTGGAATAACATGATGCAACACTATAAATCATACTAACTATGATGCCCCCTGCAAATTAAAGTTTAGACGCCTCTACTTTATGTGTTGCAAGTTTTGTGTGGCTACTAGGGCTTGCGAGATAGAACCGTTTGTATGCCTACGAACATCCAACCCCAACAATTCATCAATTGTCTCTATTACACCCCTGCCGGAGCGCTCCGTTGCAAATGTCTTCGCATCGCTAATGTTAGAGAGACAGACACCCCCAAACCCACTTATATGGTACTAGCCATATGTCAAGCCTGGAACCAGTCTTGCATGAACGCATAAGGTCAGTCGGGGCTGCTTCATCAAGACATTGCTGCATTGCTAAACGAGTACACGTGGGAGGGTGAAAATTGGAGAATTGATGCCACATACTACATTACATCTACGCATAGACTTGCTCATGATACCACTGTTGGGGTTCGGGGCAGAAAACAATAATTTTTCATACCCTACGAGACCCAAACCAAAGACCTATGCTATGGTGATGCAAGTAACAAATAGGTCACATACCAGTGTGTAGTCCATTAAACGGGAAATGTTCCCGAGTGAACGTGGTTGATGTAGTCGTACCGGCAATCCCCAATGCCGCGTACATCCACGATGACTCCAAAGGCCACCCGGTCCTCGTAGACCGATGACGGGATTGCGTCCCCGTCGGAACATTTTCGGTGAAGACGTCGTGATACGGTAACGATGATGAAGGAGCACCACAAGTGTAGAGCCTCGCGGGATTACACACATACAATGTACCCGGCGTTACCTCGGGGCTTCGAACCAGGCGAGCAACAGAAAGAAGATGGATTCAGATCCCAATTCCAGCAGCACGATGATGTGCGTATGGTGGAGAAATCCCCAACCCAGTGCAGACTCCAAACAAGGGGAGTCCACTCAAAGGAAGGAGAAACGAGAAAGAGAGAGATAAATCTTATGAATAAAAAGGGCACCCTACCCATCCTTATATAGGCCAAGGAGGGGTGCTACCCTCCCTCAACTTCCCATGTGGGACTAAACCCAAGGGAGGGATGTGGCGCCACAAATAAAGGGGGTGGGCCCCTTCATGGCGCCATGGCCAATGGGGGAAGACTCCCTCATCCCCTAATGGTCCCTATGAGGGCCATGTGCCTTTTAATTCATTATTTAATTATTTAAATCTTGTAATATTTAATTCATTAATTAAATACTTAAACATATTTAAAATCCCCAGAACCATTACTGGCCTCCACCGGAACAATTCCGGTGTTCTCTCTTATTTCACCGTTGATCCCGAATCTATCCTTGTTGCGTCGAATACCCTTAAGTGTGACACCCGATGGTCCGGGAAACAACATACATGATCAAGACACTCTCTTGATCAATGACTGTCGATCGGACCTGGTTACAATCCTAGATGGCCCCTGCACTTACATCGAATGAACTTCGTCGTTTTTGGATCCGTTAACATTGGGTCATGTTCCCTTTGTCCTACGGTACTTTGCTTGTCCGAGGTTTGCTCATTGGTATACAATATACCTAGTTCACCCTCGTTACTGAAAAGATGTTTACTCGTTCCCGTGATATTACAACCCCGTGACCTAGTCACATGATTGCAATATTTATGACGTAATATCACCGAGTGGGCCCAGAGTACCTATCCATCACTCGGATTGACAAATCCTGCTTTGATCTATTTTCATACTCATTAACGTATCTACTTCGGAATACCTGAAGTTCACCTTTATGGCCAGCATCTTACAGTCAGGCGGTGGATGCAAATCAAGGCATCCTAATAGATAGTAATTACGTATGATCATTACGGTCAAAGGATCTGACCACTACGTTATAGTTATCGCAATGTTGAACATAGGTGACTCGATCACATTGCAACACTTCTGGTGGGTGTGTGTCAATCATATCATTCTCCCAAAGATACGACTCCATTGTCAATAGGCGATTATGTCCTCATGATCGGCAAACCATGATCATCCGATGTTCCAATGGACTAGTATACTAGAGTTAACTAAGGATCTACTTTTTTTATACCACACGTGTATTAATGTTTCTTCTTAATACAATTATAGCACAGTATAAAACTTATTATGAACTAATGGAATATGCCAATAAACATATTTTATTTGCCTCTAGGGCACATTCCAACAGTGCTCTATCCTCCATCAAGACTAAAAAGGTAGAAACCCCCTCAAAGAAGTTACCTAAGTTCGTTTACGTACCAAAGGTTCCTCAACCCAAAAAATATATATATACTGCTAGGGGTGTGGAAACTGTGAAGAACTTGGAAGAGATACCACTCTTGAAAAGAATTAGAAATGAAATTCCAATTGGTCTTACTACCTTTGCTTTTATTCCTAGAAGTGTTACCATTGGGCCTTTATTTGAAAGTCCTCTTAAAACTAGTTGTACTATTGAAGAGCTTTTTAATGATCTTGATGATGGTTCAATTGTTACAACTTGTTCTTTTTGCATCATGCCTAGCTAAAAGGCATAAAAGAAAGAGCTTGTTTGGAGGCAACCCAAGATGTTTTTACTTTCAGTTTTAGTGGTCTTGATGCTTGTTACTAATGTAGCAACATCATTGTATCTGTATTTTCAAGCTTTGTGCCATTTTTTAGCCTCCGATTGCAAGAAAGTTCAAAAGATGTGGAATGCTGTCAAGAAATAGAGACTATCCCCTTGACGGAAAAAATAGCTAAAAATCACGTGATCATCTATTTGATCTGAATTGTTTTGACAGTATGCTCTATACCATCAGCTTTCATGCGTCTGTTCTAAGTTTTTTTTATTTGAGTTGCAGAAGTACCCCGACAAATATTATTTACCACCTGCTGGTTTTTTTTTCCACAGATTCTTCCACGTTTTGTATTTTCATAATTTTTCAAATCCTAAACTTGCTTTTTCTTTGCAAAAACTTTTTGGCAATCTTGAGAAACAGTAGCTCTTCGTGAAAATATTTATTTCTAGTGGAGAAAAAATATTTTATTATGGGTTCTAACCACTCTCATCAGCTTATGATGAGTTTCGTATGAAGAGAGTTTTCAAGTATGTGAACGATGATGATGAAAGAAGATTCGGGAGTTTCAAGCGCTCAAGCTTGGGGATGCCACCATGCACCCCCAAGAAATATCCAACGAGAAAGCGTCTAAGCTCGGGGATGCCCCCGTGCATCCCCTTCTCCATCAACAATCATCAGTTCGTCCTTCTCCATGCTATATTTTTATCACTTCATACGTTATGTGATAAACTTGGAGCATCCCGCTATTTAATTTTTAGTTTGTTTAGTTTTGCTTGTTGTTCATAACAACTTGGTTCCTAGCCTTCATTGTTTGGGAGAGAAACACGCTCCACTCCACCTTAGAAAACAACATAGGCTTGCATGCTAATCTTTCTTTGTGTGTGTTCTTTGTCTTTTCATAGCTGTTGTCATGCTTAGCTCTTAGTTTTCATGCTTATCTTCTTTTTAAGAGCTTTTATTTAGGTTGTGTAAGAGAAAAGTTTTGCCCGCATGTGTTTTGGATATTGTTGGACAAGACAGTAGAGGAACTAACAATGTTTTCTAGTGTAAACAGTTGATTAGGTTCCTGAAGGACAAGCTAGGTGATAAAGCTTCAAGGAAGGTTTTCAAGTTGTTGAAGCATTAACCTTTGAGCGAAGCTTAATCACGAAGGATGGCCCCCAAAAATGAAAGTGTCCTGAATCCCAACTCACTGAAGGAAATGAAGAAAATGGCGCAAGACTTAGATGTTTTTGTGTAGTTCTATTTCTATTCTTTGAGTCATAGGACAAACTGTACTATCAAGAGGGCTTTTAGTTTGTGGACACCGAAGTTATTTTGAAAGTGCTCAGATCAAAACTAAACCAAGTGAGAAGATAGAGTGAAGAAATCTCATTTTCACTGAGTTAACATTCGGTAGCAAAGACTTCGTTCTTTGACTTCCGAAGCAGAACTAAGTCCGTAAGTCAGCTCTACTTGGTCCGCAAGTAAAGTTGCACATTAATGACAAATCCGACCGTTGTGGACACGCGTCAAGTTGTCGCTTCGGGTCAACTCCGTTATTTCGCACCTCGGGATCGCCAACTATAAATACGCCGCTCCCGCCTCTATTTGTGGGTAGCTGCTCTGAGATTATTCTTAAGAGAGACTGAAGAGAGCATCCCAAGAACGCCATCGAAGAAAAACCCAAAAACCAACCACCGAAACCTAAGTCCCATTGATCTGAGTAGATTCGCTATGAATTAGGGGTGAAAACTTGCTAGACTTTTAATCTTGGAGAACTGCATTTCTCCTAGACGGTTAGAGTGTCGTATTCAGAGAGCGAAGAGTAATTGTCGCCTCGAAGTTCAAGTTTGTCAAAGGTTTCACAGATTCCCTTGATAATCTACCCCGAGTCAAAACAGACCAAGCTCAAGGAGATTGGTGCAGTGGAGCAATGGACGGAGAGAGTTTTGCTCCAGGTGTTCAATTAGCAGTCCCTCCAACCAGACATAGCGCTTTGCAGAGCGTGAACTGGTCGAACAAACCTCGCCGAGTCAAGAGTTTGTTTTACTTCAAGCATTTACTTTCCACTTTGCATTTACTTCCAGTTAAGCTTCGACATGTTTTTGATTCGCCATGTTTAGTTTCGCTAGTAGTTTTTCTTCCCAGTTACTTGTTTATGCTATCCTTTTCTGCTGATTTTATGCTTCACTTCATTGCTTCACTCGAAAATTTGAAGTGATCATTCACCCCCTCCCCCTCTGATCACATACTTGGACTTTCAATTGGTATCAGAGCTAGGCACTCCTTACACTCTGTTTGTTTTGGATTAACCTCCTAGAATGCTTTCAAGTGTGTCTTTTGCAGCTATTTGTAAGGCCCCCGATTCGGTACTATCTCGAGTTAGTCGCTTTCGCATCCCACCTGAGATATAAGCGCATAAGTGGCCACCGACGCACGATACTCGCACTCGTATCGCTATCGGATTATCGACAACGGGTAAATGAAGCATGAACAACTAAGACATAAATATATAAGTCTAGGGCATACACTCGCCGCTGGTATTTTATTACATTATCTCAGAGATCATAAGATCCAACAGTACATCATAACATCATGCAGAAGACACACACGACCGTGTACGGTCAAGATCCAAATGGCCCTAGAGAGGGCTGCACATAAACATGTCCACCCACGGAACGTTGGAACCCAACTATAGGCCTACTGGGCGAAGTTCTCCTCATCGTCATCCTCCGGGGGCACCTCCACGAAGTAGCGTCCGGTGCTCGGGGTAGTAATCAACTACAGTGGTCGATCAGGCAAAACATAAAGGGGAAAAGAAAGGCAAGGACTGAGAATATATCAATGCAGTATAACTAACTTCTCACGATAAGGAAAGGTAGTGGTTGAGGTTGCGGCCGCACTAGCATATATGAGTGGCTAACGATCTATTAGAGTGAGGGAAGATCCAAGAACTCGTTGATGATCGCATCAATAGGTCTCTATCAACCTAATTACGCAGAACATAACACAACCTTGTCCCCTCTTTGTCGCCCCGGACGAAGAAGAGCAATCAACGCTACTCACACGTAGGCAACTCTTAAAGCATGATTAAATCGATGTTATTCTATGAAACAAGGAGTAGGTCTCAAGTGGTCCATAATCGCGGACACGACTTTTCGAAAAGATTTAACCCTGCAGGGGTGTACCAACTACCCATCATAGGGTTCACATGTAAGCCCGGTTTCCACTTGGCTGGGTAAACGCCTGAAACTCCTGAAGATCAGAGGCCCTCTAACTAACAACGCACAATTCCGGGTGGCCCCCGGGGAGTCGACATCCAATCCAAAAGTCGGCCGAACTCTCGGATCGGTCTCTTCCGTCTCAACAGGTTTTGGGTTACCGAGACACCTCACGTTAGATCCCGGGCCCTCGCCGGTCAATCTTGGACCAACAAAGGAACCACGTCCTCGCTGGTCCGGGTTGGTTGTAAAACTGCTGGGGTACCAACCAAGCACACACACGTTTGCAAATAGTAAATAAGCTTGGGCCACCTCTAGAACTATTTGAATCTAGGTAGGTAAGACAAGGTGACCCCATAGAATCCCACAAACGATTAGGCACGCTCGTCAAGAAACACAATACCCGGAACTCGGGACCTAGGTGACTCAGATGGAACAAAACACCTGGTGGGAACAGCCGGTCTCCCATCTTTCGTCAAATATAAGTTAACATCATGATAATAATATCAACCAATTTCTGATAATAGCATTATAAACCACCAAGTAGCAATGGGTATAAGCAGCAGGTAAAGGGCCTACACATACTAAGCAATGGTTATGCAAGAAAGGTACATAGCCAAACAAGGTTTTGCTAGGATGTGGGGGCATGGCTGTTTGGGTTTAATTGAGAGGCACAAGCATATGGTGGCAGGATCAAACAACCGTTCTAAAGTACAGCTAGGCAAGAGAGCTGAAAGCTATAAGGAATGATATATAAACCCCCTTGCCTGGGTAAGCAGTCGGCGGAGCAGACATAGCAGGGTGCTCGGTCTCGGTGTCGGACAGCTCCACGTAAGTCTCCTCAGCAAGATCAGGCTCTAACGTAGGATACAGAAAGAAAGAAGCACAACAACTAAGCATCGGGAGCAAGGGTGTGCAAACATGAGACATGCATGTTCAGATTTAATAAATCATGGCGTGACCCTAGCTAGTCCAGTTTAAATGAAGATCGGAACGAACAGGTTAACGATACTTCATATGAATTATGTTTATTTCAATGGTCTTGGCCGAGACCTTAAATTTAGGTGTAAGTAACATGGAATGCATGTCATGGCATAACATGATGATCAAATATATAAAGCAACATTCAAAATAAACTAGCGCGATTCTGGGGACGGAAAGTGTCGACAAGGGTTGACACCGGTCAAGTTTCAACAATGAAAAAGGTGTGCAGAATGAGACATGGATGAACACATGAGGAAGGGTAGATCTTCCTATCATGTGACAACATGATAGTGTAAGTTCTGCTAGGAGGTGATCGACAAGATGGAAAGGATTTGAACATGACCTAAAGATTGGAGAGAAAATATATGAAAGGGACAATGGTGGCACATGGGAAAACTCAACACTTTCCATTTTTCATTTTACCAAAACACAAAATGGACATCACCACCTTAATCCTCGCGTTTTTATGCCCCAAAAACATGCATCACATGTTGGCATTTGGGCAAGCATCCAAAAGTTGCAAGCTTTTTATTTTTGAAATCCAACAAAAATAGAAAGTATTTGCAGAGAAAAAAATGGGGAAACCCCTCTCTGGGCTGGCGTCGGCCAGATCTTGCCCAAGTCCTCGCGGGGCTACCTTGGCTCCCACGGGCAAGATGATATCTGGGCTGAGCCCAAGTCCTGGTGTTGCACTGGAAAAGAACAAAAAAGAAAAAAGAAAAAAAAGGAAGCCTCCTTGCGCCGGCTCTAGATTGAACCCAGGACCTCTCGGTCTAGCTACAACACTCAAACCAGCTGAGCTACTAGAGGAAACACGATTAGAAAGCAGACATACGGGTGATAACTCGAGCACTGCGGGATATCTGAAGAAAGTACAAAACTTTGCAATGTCGAAACCAAACCTGGCAGCAGTGATGGAGCAAACGCCGGCAATTATTGCGTTGTCCATGCTGCTCTGGCGACTCAATGGAGAGGCTACGTGCGTAGATGGGACACCCAAGAACCCATTTTACACTCGATCTCGCAATGGCGCCTCAAAGACGGCGACTTTGCCTCGCCAGAAGGTCACGGCGGAAAAACTTCTCTGCTTGACAGGGAAACCATGCCGGAGCCACTTCTCGCGGCCACCACGGGCCTGGACGCGCTCCGCTCGCGTACGGCTGAGCAGCACATGCGTAGCGCAGCAACTACTCGTCGGCGACGCACACGGGACACGCGCGGGCTCGCCTGGTGGTACATGCGGACACGCACGACGCGACGGGGAGGAAGCTTCTGCTCGAATTGGTTCCTACGCGGGAGAGAGATTGAGGAGGGAGTGGACAGCGAGTCTCACAGAGGGGAGGTTGAGGGCGTGCTCGCGCGGTCGAAGGGGACGGAGTCGATCGGGTCGGTGCCGAGGAGAAGACGTCCACGACGAGGAAGACGTGGCTGCGGCTCGGCCTTGGGTCCAACAGCGGGACGACACGATGGGGAAGACGAGGACGAAGGATATGACGCCGCACACGAGCTCCTGGTCGTCGAGGAAGAAGATGGCCGGTGAACTCCGGCTACCCGTCCGTGGAACAGGGGAGATGGAGGGCTCCCATGTAGGCGGCGACAGCAGAAATTGGAGGGGAAATGGAACTAGGGTTCCTCGGGGGAGCCACTAGCGATCTTAAAAGGAGGAGGCGGCTCTCGCTGGCCTCGGGGCTCCACGCTCCACCGTGGCACCTGCTGTGAGAGGGAAAGGGGAAAAGAGGGGCTGCCCCGTTGGAAACGAGGAGGAAGAAGGGGAGCGTACCCCTTCGCCGTGGTCTCGGGATGGAATCGGGCAGGTTCAGGTGGGCTGGGCTTCCTTCCACACTTCCTCCCTAGAAAGAAAAAAACCACAGGGGGTTTCTATTTACTAAAAACAGTCAACCTCTTGGGATTTTCCAGAGCAAACGAAAAAGATATAAAACATAGCAAACTATGTTTAGGGATCCCAAGAACATTTGTGATTTTACAAAATTGGTTTGAACCAATTTGATGCAAGTAAAATCTAGATTCAAATGAGATTTGAACTACACTTGATTCATCCAGAAGTTAAAACCTCAAAGAAAAATCATGGGGGTGATGGGAAACTCCAAATATTTGTCTATGAAAATTTTGGAGCTTAGGGGAGCAATGATGAAGCATGGGAAAATCCAACAACACCCTTCTTTAACTCCAAAGGTGAGTTTGAATTCAAATTCAAAAGAACCTCAAACAAAAATCCCACACAAGATCATCACTTGTTTTCACACCATCTTACAACATAACAAGTTTGATACTCATGGGGAAAAACTAAAATTACATGATGAAATGCAAAAATACTTTTGGGTTGTTACACTTCTCCCCTACCAACGCAGGATCTCGTCCCGAGATCTAAGCATGGAACAACTCTGCATACTCGGAACGGAGATTTTCTTCACGCTACCAGGTTGCTTCCTTCTCCGAATGATGTGACCACTGCACCTTCATGAAATTGATGTTCTTGTCGCGCGTCTTGCGCTCGGATATCTCAAGAACACAGACGAGACGCTCTGAGTAGGAAAGGTCCGCACTCAGCTGGATCTCGCCCAAGTCAACGGCTTGCTCTGGCTGCTTGAAGCACTGCTTTCGCTGGGACACATGGAACACGTCGTGCACCATAGCTAGACTCTCGGGAAGCACGAGCCGAAAAGCAAGAGGTCCTCTAGTTTCAAGGATGCGGAAAGGTCCGACAAATCTTCGAGTGAGCTTTCCTTTGATGCCAAAGCGGTGAGTTCCCCTCAATGGAGACACTCTCAGGTACGCCCAATCACCAATCTGAAAAGCTACACCACGGTGCCTCTTGTCATAATAGGCCTTCTACCTTCAATGTGCTACCTTGAGGTGCTCTCGGACAATCTTCACTTCATCCTCTGCCTCCTGGATCACATCTGGAATGAACAACTGCCTTTCTCTTGTCTCGGACGAGTTCAAAGGTGTCCTGAATTTCCGGCCATACAAGACCTCAAAAGGTGTTGCCTGCAGACTTGCCTGATAGCTGTTGTTGTAAGGAAACTTATCATACGACAAGCATTCTTCCCACTTCATGCCAAAGGAAATGACACAGGCTCGAAGCATGTCTTCGAGGATTTGATTCATGCGCTCGACCTGCCCACTAGTCTGAGGGTGATAAGGGGTACTGGACAACACTGTCGTACCAATCGCCTTTTGAAAGGTCTACCAGAACTTGGAGATGAAAAGAATTCCTCTATCAGAACTGATCTTCTTGGGAATGCCACGCAAAGATACAACTCTTGCCGTATACAAATCCGACAACTGAGCTGCTGAAATGGAGTCCTTCACTGGAAAGAAGTGGGCAACTTTCGAAAGATTGTCAATGACGACAAAGATGGCATTGTTCTTCTACTGCGACAAAGGAAAGCCTGTGATGAAATCCATCTCTATGTGATCCCATTTGCACTCAGGAATCTCAAGTGGCTGAAGCTACCCTGTAGGCTTATGGTGTCGTGCCTTCACTCTCCTGCACACATCACACTGAGACACGAAACGGGAAAAATCCCGCTTCATACGAGTCCACCAAAATCTTTGCTTGAGATCTTGATACATCTTAGTGCTGCCAGGGTGAATTGATAGCTTGGAATCATGGGCCTCCTTCATGATGACCTCTCTGAGATCTCCCTCCTTGGGAACAACAACTCTCTGCTCAAAGAACATGGTGCCGTCATTATGCACTGAAAAGCAACCGTACTTAGGAACTAAGGCGGCAATACCCTGTTTGATCTTCTGAATCATCGAGCTACCAGACTGAGCTTCATGGATATTTTCATGGATAGTAGGCTCTACCACAAGGTTGGAAAGGTAGCCTGCTGGAACTAGCTCGAGATTGAGCCTGCGAAAGGACTCACACAAATCAGGGTGGATCTTCTGCACCTGAATATTATTTCAATCGCCCTTGCGGCTCAGCGCATCATCTATGACATTCACCTTCCCAGGCGTGTACTGAATATCGACTGTGTACTCAGTAATGGTTTCAAGCCATCGTCTTTGCCTCAAGTTCAGATTTTGCGGAGTGAACAAGTACTTCAGACTCTTGTGGTCGGTGAACACATCCACCTTCCTCCCTAAGATGAGGTCTCTCAAAATGATCAAGGCGTGCACAACTGCTGCAAGCTCCAAGTCATGCGTGGGATAATTCCTCTCACTTGTCTTCAACTGCAGTGAGGTATAAGCCACAATGTTCCTTCCTTGCATCAAAACTCCGCCTAGCCCCTGCAATGAGGCATCACAAAACACCTGAAAAGGTTGGAGGTGTGAGAATTGGAGCTGTGGTCAGATTCTTCTTCAACTCCTCAAAGGCTGACTAGCAAGCCGATGACCAAGTGTATCCTTTGCCTTTGCACAACAATTCAGTCATTGGCTTTGCTCTTTTGGAGAAATTCTGCACAAACCTTTTGCAATAGCTGGCGAGGCCGAGAAAACTCCTTAGTTGCTTCACATTCTTTAGTGGAGCCCACTCTTGAATAGTGCGGACTCGATCTGGATCAACCGCAATACCCTCGGCGGAAATGACATGGCCAAGAAAATTGACCTTGTCGAGCCAAAACTCACACTTGGAGAACTTGGCATAGTACCGGTGCTCTCTCAGCTTCTGCGGCACCAGGCGAAGATGTTCCTCATGTTCAGCCTCTGCTTGGAATACACAAGAATGTCGTCGAGGTAGAGGATGACAAACACATCGAGCCACTCTTGGAACAAATAGTTCATAGCTCTCATGAATGTTGGAAGGGCGTTTGAGAAGCCAAACGTCATGAATGTGAACTCATACAGCCCATAATGTGTGATGAAAGCGGTCTTGGTAATGTCCTCTTCACAAACACGGATTTGGTGATACCCCATCCTCAAGTCAAGCTTGGAAAACACCTTTGCCCCATTCAACTTTTCGAACATATCATTGATGCGGGGTAAAGGGTACTTGTTCTTGATGGTCTTCTTGTTGATGCCGTGATAGTCCTGTACCAAGCGGCTAGTCCCATCTTTCTTCTGGACAAACAAAGCTGGTGATGGGGATCAGCCCCAGCAAATCCCATGGTCAGGGACCCTGGGTTAGTCATAGAGAAGGCACAGGCTGGACTATACTCGTCGGCTAACAGGAGAAGCACTTCCTTCTCGATACTATTGCGTGACAGGGAGATTACAAGGGAGTCCAAGGCAAGTTCTCGCTAGACAAGGAGAGTAGATGTGTATTGGATTGATATGGATGTCTCCCCTCCCAGCCTTTATATACTAGGCTAGGTCTCGGGGAGTCTGTATTGGATTACAAAGATAGTTTCCTAGTTCTAGCCTTTCCTTGTACGCCAAGTCGTTCCTTCCATATCAGTCGCGGACTCCTACATCGGTGCATGGTTGGGCTAGTCTTTGGCCTGTCGCGGCTTCCTAGCCATGACAATACCTATTTCGAGGGATTTCTAAGCTGAAAGGGCCCAAGGATTCAACTGGTCGAGCCTTGGTGTATTGAACTAGTGGAAAATACCGCGGTAGCCCAATCAAGCTCACGTCCCTCGACATGAACCTGGAACGACCGGTGTCAAGCAAAGTCATTCCACTTCAGGTCTTATAGGATCAATTGCTGCCAGTCTAAGAAAATATCCTGAGCACGTCCTCTCGCCTCTTTCTATCATGCGAGCGCATGGAAAAGGTCGGGAGTGAAATCGCTCTGTGCCAAGTCCCGGCCCGGCCATTCTGCGCAGCGGGGTCTTACCTACACGCTAAGCTTGCGTGGCATCTGGGTACAGTGTGTCGTACCCCAGGCATAATTGTTTTTATAGAGGCACGGAGCCTGGTTAGCGATGCACCCACTTGGAATAAACAATCAATTGAGCTATTAGTAGTCACTCGCGGAGCTAGTAGCGTACTCAGGCGAGGAAAGAAAGCACCCACTTGGAAGGTCGTCGAGTGCGCGAGTAGATCATATTGTCGAATTCTTGTTGAATCTTTTGCGATAGTCACTCGAATTCTTTACTGTCTTCAGGGTGGGGGAGCACCCCGAACTCTGAGAGTATGTTGCTCCTGCTGGTGCGAGTGATCACTCGAGCACATCTTTGCCTTCAGGGTGAGGGAGCACCCGAACTCGAATAAAGGTACTCCCGATGGGAGTAAGAGATTTTTAGAATCAGAAAATTTTGACATCAAGAAATAGCTGGTTTTTGGAATCTTTTGGTTTTTTCCAACTGCTTTTATCTTGAGATGTCACGTTGATATGCATTGTCATGATGTTTGATGACCTATGATGATGCTTGATTTTTTGATCTGTCGCGTCTTCTGGACCGTCATAACGATGATTTGAACGTCATGCTGCCTGGTGTCTGTTGGGTTTCCAAGGCTTTTATGGGAAACATGCGAGATTTGACGTGTCCTTTAAATAATGCTGAACGTCTGAAGGCATCTTGTCTTGATTTGTCTTTGATGCAAAGATGGCGCCACCTGGGCTTCCGCGTGTTTTCCCTGGTTTTCCCTTGGATTGCGCTATAAATACCTCTTTTTGTTGCCTGTCCTCACCATCCATTCTTCTCATCTTTCTCTTCTACTTCTTCTTCATATGGCACCCAAGCGTGGTGGTGGTATGACTGGGCAAGGTCGTGGTCGTCGTAGCTGTGGTGGCCGCACGCCTCGCTCTTCCCGCGGTGGACATCATGGAGTTGTGTTGGCGCCTTCTTCTTCTTCTGTGGAAGTGTCAGAACCCTCTGTTAGGTAATGTGCTAGGATCAAAGTAACCTTGCATCATGTCAAAATTTTGAAAAGAAATCTTTGAAATCAAAATCAAAAGCAAAATGGGAGAAGGAACACCCCCCAGATGAATTAATTCAAAAGGCCAGATAAAAATCTTCTCCAAAAATTCATGTTAGATTTTTCAAAAGTCTTATAAATGAGTGTGATCACATATCAAGTGATGTGGGACCCATCCCATGCTCATAAGTTTTTCAAATATTCAAACAGTGCCTTGGATTTAAAGAAATACCCCTATTTGATTTAAAATTCAAATCTTTTGAATTTTAAAAATGTTGAAACTTTATAAGTGGCTATTCTATATATTTATGAGGCCATATAAAAGTTTTTAGAATTTAATAAAATGTTTAGCTATTTTATTTAGCTATCAGAACAAATGTCAGAAGAGAAAACAGAAAGAAAAAGAAAACAGGAAAGTGGCCCACTTACCTGGGCCACCTCGGCCCAACTCACCTCTCCCGCAGCCCAGCCCGCGAAACCCCCTTGTCGTCTTCTACCTCGCGCTGCCAAGCAGCTCAGTGGGCAGGCGCCGACGCCGTGGACGCCACTGCGACGCCTTCAAGCTTCGAGGCCTCCCCAGGCCTTATCTCTTCATCTGGACGCATCCTGGAACCGCCCCAGTTCATTCCCCTCCCTCCAGGACCACCTCCCCTTCCTCTCTCCCCCGATTCGTCGCCGCCCGAGAAGCACGCCGGAGCGCCGTCGAGCCCCCGCGTAGCCATCGACGCCGAGAAGCCCCCGGGGCCTGTCCATCGTCTTCACCGCCGTCTTCTTCGTCGAGCAGTGCAAGGAATCGAGCCCGAAGCCCGCGTAGACGCCGGATTCTTCCTCGAGTTCACGCCGGCCACCGTGAAGAACTTCGTCAATTCCGTCGCCGTTGAGCCACCCCAGCCATCGCCACCACCTCTACTGAGTTCCTGGTGAGCTCACGACCGAAATCCCCAACTTTGCCCCTTCGATTGCTTCCTCTAGCCTTGGCCGCCATGAGAGCCGAAGCTCCTCGCCGCCGGGATACATGGCGACCTCCAACCACTACGAAATCGAACCCGCCATGTTGTCCATCATGTTCCCCGTGCTCCTCCTCTTCAAACCAGCCCAACCCCGCTTCAATCCGTGCTTTGTAGCATTTTCCTGATCACGGCCGTAGCTAGGTCGCCGCAAAAGTTGACGCCAGCGAGCGTACAGTGCACCCCAGCTCTTGGAATCGGTCTCATTCGACGCGCATTAGCAAGGGCTTCGATCTGGTGGTCTTGGCGCTCCAAATCGTCGACGGAATGGTGATCCCGTGCAGCGCCGCCACGGCTCCAGTCGCCGGCGTTTAGCCGCCGGCGTGTCAACCAAACCCCCCCCCCCTAATCACCCGGCTAATGACCCCCTGGGTCACTGACCAGTGGGCCCAGTGGCTTAATTAAGCCACTGAATTAATTTAACCCCACGGTTACTTAAACCCAGCCACTGACAGGTGGGACCCCCTTGTCAACCCCCCCCCCCTGACGTCAGCCTGACGCAATAAATCATTTAAATGAATTTCCAGAGATTATTTGAATTAAAAGAATTCCAGAAATTCCAGAAAATACCCCAAACTTTGGAAATTCATAGAAAATTCATATTAACTCTAAATTGGACAAATAATATATGAAAAATGATCAGGAGAAAATTATCTTTCCAAATATGCAACTTTCAACTATGTTGGAGTTGATTTTAAAATGGGACCAGTAGCATATGTCATTTGAATTATTTGGAATTAATTCAAATTCAATTCAAATGATTTGGCAACTTGAACCATGGAATTATGCTACAATTTAACCACACTTCAGAGGCATATCATACACATTTGAAGAAGATTCAAAATGATCAAACAATGTCACATGCAACTTGGTTAATTTGAATTCAAATGTGGAGTTCGAATTTTCAATTCAATTTGCAATATACTCCATTTAAATGGGATTGCTTCACACATCAAAGCATGTACATCAAGATTCAAACTTCCATCATGTGTTTGTGCATCGTATTTACTTTGCTACTTTGCTTATTGTTTGTCGAGTAGAGGTGGAACCGGAGCAGGAGGCTGTCCCCTTCGTTGAAGACCCCGAGCCCGAACCTCGTCAGCAAGGCAAGCAAACCCCCATTGATCATGTCGATAAAATCCCACTTCCCTCTCATGTCTCGCTTATGCATTGTTTAGGATGATCACCATGCTACGTTTCTACCGCATAGATGAACCCATTCCTTTGCATGACCTATCATTTTTTCACAGTAGTAAGCAAACCACAATCCTAGCAAATGTAGGAGTTGTTTGATATCATGCGGCCCCTGCAAATGTTTATCGCTTATTGCATGCTTAGTATGATACCATGTTGTTACTATGATGTGAGTCGGGATGGTAGTGATCATGTTGATGATGGTAGAAAAGTGTTGGTGAATCGACCCTAATACTAGGTGAACGATGAGAGGTTGTGTAGGAGTACACGGTGGGTTGTCTCGTTGAACACCGCCCTAGTACGAGTTCTTGTGTGGTGATCCAAGATGAAGAGTACAACCACACATTGGGGTCACTGAACCCTGTCAACTTACTAACTCATCCCTTTCGATGTCCAGATGTCGCAATAGTTCGGAGTTCTGGTAGGCTTGTGGCCTAGATGCTAAGTGAGAGAACGGCTCATCCGAGACCGGCTTATGCACCACGCACACATCACTTGGGTGCACTTCGGTAAACCGGCCGGGTTCACGATAGTGGTAGCCTACCCAAGTAGGCGGCTTTCTCGGACTAGATCGGCTATGAGGTAACAGTTGTGGTGAGCATCCTCGCCGACACTTCTTGAACGGTGTCGAGTACAAAGGCGGTAAATGATGATCATGTGTGTGTAGCGGTACACCCCTGCAGGGTTAACAAAACTATTCGAATAGCCGCGTCCGCGGTTATGGACTGCTTGGAAAGCTTAGCTTGATTATTAGATAACTTGAACTGGATACTTCTAAAACATACCAAGATAAGTGTGAGTGCTATGGCATGCTTTCTCGTGGGGAAGTCGAGGAAGGCACCAAAGTGGTGTAATTGGTTGGAGAAAGTAGTGGACTCGTGTACGCTTCTTACCTCAAGTCTGGTACTCGTAGTTCAGGACTAGCCAAGTCAAAGCTGGCATTTCTGGAAGTGAAACCCCACCTCCCTTTACCTTGATACATGTGCATGAGTAGTATAGATCCTATGTAAGTCTTGCTGAGTACGACTTTGTACTCACGTTTGCTTAATCTATGTTTTAGATGAGACCACTGACCCCGAAGGTGGCTTCTTCATCGAGCTGGACGACTGAAGACCAACTAGTCTAGTCCCAATCAGACGACTGGTTCCCTCGTGGAGGGCTTCTGTTTAAATAAGGCTTCTTAAGCCATTTGTTAAACTTGTCTGTACTCAGACATAATTTTCTTCCGTTTGTGTTGTAATGTTGGATCACATGTTTGTAATCTCTGTTTGCACTCTATAAGAGTTATCAATAAAATTGTACACTTTGTAGAGAATTGCAATGGTACCTGCTGTTCATACAAGGCACGTGTGCTGCGTGTATGTTTATAACATGCATGTCTTTGTATGGGTTTTCGAGACCTTAGTTGTGTTCTGGCTGGCGGTCTTTCATACACCAAGTGGCCCTTAGATGTGCGCAGCTTGGGGCATCGCGATGCGATTGTTCGAGACTCCGTCTCGTGCACACTTTGTGGTATGATCGAGCCCGCCCTAGACCCCGACTAAGTGATCGGGCTGGAGTAAGTCTATGTAAGAGTTATGAGATAGTCGATAGTATGGTTGAGGCGACTTGTCTTTGAATATGGGAGTTCACCACCCATATCATTAGGCTTGTGTGCGGACAATGAGGACCCATCTCAGTTGACTAGTATAACCCCTGCTCCGGCTCCTTGCTGTCTTTTGGATCCGTCGAAATACATCGTCCATGAGTTGGATAGGTCTGGGGGACCTGGTGTTTGGACTTCTGCCCACTCGACCAGGACGTCTGGGAGTACTTGGGCTTTGATTGCTGTTGGGTGTTTGTACTGCAGGTCTCACGGGCTGAGCTCCATGTTCCACTCGGCGACTCGTTCGGTCGCTCCGGGATTGTTGAGGATGTCCGCGAGTGGTGCACTGCTGACGATTGTGATGGAGTGTTCGTCGAAGTAGTGCGATACTTTCCTGGAGGTCATGATAATGGCGAGCAGGAGCTTCTGGTAGTGCGGGTACCATTGATGTGGCTTTGTGAGCAGCGTGCCGAGATAGTAGATTGGCCTTTGTATGCTCTGGATTTTTCCTTCTTCTGCGCGCTCGACGACGAGCACTGTGCTCCCAACGCTTCTGTGTGCTGCTATGTAGAGGTACAACTTCTCCCTTTCTTTAGGCACCGCCAAGATTGGTGGGGTCGAGAGGGTTTTCTTTAGGTCTGCGAATGCATTGCTGGCTTCTTCGGTCCATTTGAATTTTTCTCCTTTTCTCAGCAGTTTGTAGAACGGTAAGGTCTTTTCTCCCAACCTGCTGATGAAATGGCTCAATGCTGCAAGTTTTCCTGTGAGCTTCTGCACTCCTTTGATGTTGGTTGGCCTTTGCCTCTTGGCGATTGCTTGGACCTTTTCGGGGTTTGCTTCAATTCCTCGGGCGGAAACCATGTACCCGAGTAGCTTTCCTGCTGGGACGCCAAACACACACTTTTTGTGGTTGAGCTTGATCCTGTACTTGTTGAGAGCAGCGAATGTTTCACGGAGGTCGTCGAGTAGCGTGTTTTCGCTGTAGGTTTTGATGACAATGTCGTCTACGTAGACCTGGACATTCCTGTCGATCTGGTCTCTGAAGCAAGCTTGCATCATTTGCTGGTACGTGGCTCCGGCATTTTTTAGGCTGAAAGGCATTGTTTGATAGCAGAATACGCCGTAGGGGTGATGAATGAGGTGCGCTCTTCGTCTTCTTCCTTCATCCTGATCTGGTTGTATCATGAGTATGCGTCGAGGAAGGACAGGAGGTCGCACCCTGCTGTGGAGTCGATTATTTGATCGATTCTCGGCAGAGGGAAGTGGTCTTTTGGGCAGTGCTTGTTGATGGGCCCATAGTCGACACACATCCTCAGTACACAAGTGTCCTTTTTAGGGACTAGGACTAGGTTTGCTATCCAGGTTGCTTTCTTCGTCTCTCGGATGAACTGCGCGTCGAGTGGTCGGTTGACTTCTTCTCCGATTGCTCTACGCTTGGGCTCTGAGAATCGTCGCAGCGCCTGCTTTACTGGTTTGGTGTTTGGCTTGATGTGGAGCGCGCGTTCTGAAAATTCTCGCGGTATTACGGGCATGTCGGCTGGGCACCAGGCAAAAAATTTCCACTCTTCACGAAGGAAGGTTACGAGGGCGGTTGCTTGTTCTTCTAGGAGGTGGGCGTATACGCGGACAGTCTTTTCTGGGTCTGTTGGGTGGACTTGGTGCGTGATTGTGTCGCTGTCGACGCTAAAGTCGCGGACGGATTCTTTTGACTCGCTTCGGCTTGCTAGCGGAAATATGATTTTGTCTGTCACCATGGCTATTTCTTGGAGCTGTTGTTGGGCTCCAAATGTGTCGGAGACTTTGTGGAAATCGCGGTCGCACTGGTCCGATTGAGTGAAGCTTCCCTTGACCATGATGATTCCTGCAGGTCCTGGCATCTTGAGCTTGAGATATGCATAGTGCGGGACCGCCATGAATTGTGCGAACGCTGGCCGCCCGAGTATGGCGTGATACTATGACTGCCAGTCGAGCACTTCTAACTCGAGGACTTGCTTTGCGAAGTTGCGCTTACTGCCGAAGATTACGTCAAGCTCGATTGTTCCGATGGATGCGGCTGCTTCACCTGGAACTACGCCATGTATTGTTGTGCCTGACTAATTCCAGAATAATCGTGGGGTTAACATCTTGCGTAGGGTGCTGGCGAAGATTATGTTTAGACTATTGCCTCCATCCATGAAGACTCTGTCCATGTCGTAACCTCCGATCTGGGCTTCGAGGACCAGGGGTGCGTGCCCTAGCCTTAGGACTGCAGGCGGATGGTCACTTTGAGAATAGGTAATGCTGGTCTCGGCGCCACGCAGTTGGTAGATTTCTGCTATCTTTAGGCCTTCGGATGATTCGTCCTGCAGGGTGTAGGCGTCTTGCTTAGCTTTTGAGGGTCTTCCTTCTTGGATCATGCAGATTCATCCATGGGACATGGGGTATTGCCTTTCTGTACTTGGTGCCGATGACTGCGCGCTTCTTCGAGTGCGCTTGGCTTCGCGCTGCTTTTCCTCCTTGAGGCTGTTGGAGAGCTCGGTGAATAGGCGGCAATCTCCTAAGGTGTGGCTTGCTCTGAGGTGTCCCCAGCTGTCTTCGAAACAGTGGATCGTGCAAGTTCTTTCTAGTTGATCTTTTGCTGTGAGCTTACTGGAGCCGGCGTGCCTTATTCTCCTTGAGATTTGGAAGATCTGCGAGTGGTCTTCTGTTCGGTTGTAGAATCTTGGGTGAAGCTCAATCCCGTCGCTGAGTGATTGATTCCAGATGACGTTGGCGAATTCATCTGTCTTCGGTCTGGGTCGTAGTATTCTCCGGTCTGGGTTACGGAGTCGCTGTCTTGTCGTGTGGCAGAAGTCCGGGCGGCGGAGGGTCGTCGACTGGTGGGCGAGGCTTCTGTTACGCGCCGCGACTCTTCGAGTGGTGACCCCGAGTAGAGTCCTCGCGCTTGCTTTCTGGGTCGTCGAGTCCTTTTCCGTCGGCGATGAATATGACGGTCGTCGAGGTGCTGGACTTGATTCGGCTGCAGGCTAAGTGATCTTGTCGGGGCGATGGAGATGCTTGCGGTGAACTTGAATTCCTCGAGCAGGCTAGATCTGGTTCTAGTCCTCGAGTCTTGATTCGCTGAGGGCGGGACCGCCGAGATCGTGATTCCAACCTGTGTAGTTCCGGAACCCTGGGTTAGTCATAGAGAAGGCACAGGCTGGACGATACTCATCGGCTAACAGGAGAAGCACTTCCTGCTCGATATTATTGCGTGAGCGGGCGATTACAAGGTATTCCAAGGCGAGTTCTCGCTAGACCAGGAGAGTAGATGTGTATTGGATTGATCTGGATGTCTCCCCTCCCAGCCTTTATATACTAGTCTAGGTCTTACAAAGATAGTTTCCTAGTTCTAGCCTTGCCTTGTACGCCAAGTCGTGCCTTCGATATCAGTCGCGGACTCCTACGTCGGTGCTTGGTTAGGCCAGTTGTGGGCCCGTCGTGGCTTCCTAGCGGTCCTTCTGTCTTCATACGCACCGGGTATCTTCATTCGCAGGAGTCGTGGGGTCACCCCCTCGTCAGCTGGTGCACCCCAAGGGGAAGTGCTTGTGCGGATAAAACCGCCTGCCTCCAACTCTGTCAACTGCTTCTTGAGCTCAATCTACTCCTTTGAACACATCTTGTACGGATGCCGAGAAATCGGCTGAGTACCAGGCTCTAACTCAATAACGAACTCAATAGCTCGAACTGGGGGAATTCCTGGCAACTCCTCTGGAAAGACGTCTGGAAAAGACTTTGACATCTTCGAGCAAAGGTGCGACTCCTACGTTCAGGGCGTACAACTGTGCTGTTCCTGCCATTGAGCCAAAAGTGTACAAGATTTTTGCGCCTGAATCATGTGTCAACTTCACGGATCTTGAAGGACAATTAATGTTGGCTTTGTGCTGCACAAGCGAATCCATGCCCAAGATGACATCAATGTCGGAACGGGTCAACATGATCAACGAAGCTGAGAAGGGAAGTCCCTGGATATGGATCTCCACATCTGGGACAAAGGCAGACCTATTTGTCTTGGAACCCGGAGAAACAATAGATATTTGCTGAGATAAACCTTGCGGATGTAACTAAGCACGCTCAACAAAAGTTCTAGAGACGAAAGAGTGGGAAGCTCCGGAATCGAACAAAACTTTCGCAGGAACTGAACTAACAAGCAACCTACAATCACAATCTCAGAAGACTGTTGAGCATCTGTCATCATCACGTTGTTCACCCGAACTACACATGGTTGTGCCCTCACCATCGCAGTGATCAGAGTACAGCGAGGTGGGGGCGGTGGGAGCCGAGCAAAGCGCGCATCTGTGCACTTGGGAGAAGTGTGCCCCGGCTCTCCACACTTTTAGCCGATCACTCCCGACCTGGGCTGGGGCTGCGGTCTGGGTGGCCTCGCGTGTGGTGGTGTAAAGCGAGGGGCCTGATGAAATGGGACGGGAGGGCGGGCAAAAGTGTAGACAAGTGCCCCCCTCGGCTTGAAGTGTTGCCTCTGTGGTGGCGCCTCTGTGACCCAAGTCTTTGCCATCTTGTGTACCATCGCTGCGGAGTTGTACTCTCTCTGGCGCTTTATGTCTGCATCCCATTCTGCTCTGGCTGACTCCTGGCAGATAGCTGAATCCACGAACTCTTAGGACAGCGTAGGGTTGCACTTGGTGAGCGCATACTTGATCTCTGTGTTGAGAACCCCGCGGAACCTGGCAATCTGCTTGGCCTCTGTGGAGACCTCCTCAGTAGCGTACCTGGCGAGACTGACGAAGGCCAGGTTGTACTCCTGGACTGACCTCTCGCCCTATCTCAGAGCCAAGAACTCCTCTATCTTCCTGTCCATCAAGCCACTTGGAATATGTGCTGCTCTGAAGTCTCTGACGAAATCCTCCCAGGTGAGCTCAGCATCGCCTTTGTTGGCCTTGTAGGTAGAGTACCAGCTGTCTGCTGCACCCTGAAGCTGGAAGGAGGAAAAGGTGACGTAGTAGACTGGCGGTGTTTGCGTTGAAGTGTTTCTTGATCTCTGCTATCCAGTCATCTGCTTCCAGCGGGTCTCGAGCCTCGGAGAACCTGGGGGGTTGATAGCAAGGAACTGCTACAAGGTCGTGTGCTGTGGTCGCTCATTCCTCTGGGCGGTCTGGTTCTGTAGCATCTGCAAGATGGCAGCTGTGCCCTAAGCCACTGCGGCCACAACCTCCACAAGGATAGTGTTCTCCGGCGGCGGCATGCTCCCTCTCGGCATCCTGTATACAGGAACACTTATGAGAACATGGAAGAAAGTTGATGAAACCAGAAGATAAAGCAATATTGACAACAAAACTTCCTCACGAGGTATGAGGAAGCCGAAAGCTGAATATCCACCAAGGTTAACCCGGAAAGTCTGAAAGCTAGGTGCTACTTGAATCCCCAAACCAAGAACATCCGAATCCAAGATAATAATTTTCTAGCGAGCACACAACCATATATACGAGTGGTTCAAGACCTGAACGTTGAGACATCTGCCCTGAGCGGCCCGCCGAAGCGGTCTCCTATAGGGGGAGGAACCACATCCGTAGGATGCCAACCATCCCTGTATAGGAGTTTCACCTGAGGTACGACGTAAGCGAGGTGGAGCTGTCAACCTCAAGTGGCGGCTCAGTGTTGTCAACGTACGCCAACCCTTCTCGTCGCTAGCAAAAGATTATAGAGGAATCGGAGCCCCATGTAAACTAGGACCTAGTTTTTGTTGAATAAGATGAGTTGCAGAGAGAAAACATTGTTTCACTTCCTCATGGAAAAAGGGGTGGGAGGGTGGGTTAAGAAGAAAAAGAAAGAGTTCCTACTTCGTTAGTAACTACAAAATAGTTTCTAGACTCGACTTCGGTCAGTAAGGGGTCCTACAGTCAGTCCTGCTCTAATACCAAGTTGTAAGGCCCCCGATGCGGTACTATCTCGAGTTAGTCGCTTTGGCGTCCCACCTGAGGTAGAAGCGCATAAGTGGCCACCGATGCACGATACTCGCACTCGTATCGCTATAGGATTCTCGACAACAGGTAAATGAAGCATGAACAACTAAGACATAAATATATAAGTCCAGAGCATACACTCGCCGCTGGTATTTATTACATCATCTCACAGATCATAAGATCCAACAGTACATCATAACATCATGAAGAAGACACACACGACCGGGTACGGTCAAGATCCAAATGGCCCTAGAGAGGGCTGCACATAAACATGTCCACCCATGGAACGTTGGAACCCAAATATAGGCCTACTGGGCGAAGCCCTCCTCACCATCATCCTCCGGGGGCACCTCCACGAAGTAGCGTTCGGTGCTCGGGTCAAGGTAGTAATCAACTGCAGTGGCCGATCTGGCGAAATATAAAGGGGAAAAGAAAGGCAAGGAGTGAGAATATATCAATGCAGTATAACCAACTTCTCACGATAAGGAAAGGTAGTGGTTGAGGTTGCGGCCGCACTAGCATATATGAGTGGCTAACGATCTATTAGAGTGAGGGACGATCCAAGAACTCGTTGATGATCGCATCAATAGGTCTCTATCCACCTACTTACGAAGAACATAACACAACCTTGTCCCCTCTTTGTCGCCCCGGACGAAGAAGAGCAATCAAGGCAACTCACACGTTGGCAACTTTTAAAGCATGATTAAATTGATGTTATTCTATGAACAAGGAGTAGGTCTCAAGTCGTCCATAACCGCGGACACGGCTTTTCGAAAAGATTTAACCCTGTAGGGGTGTACCAACTACCCATCATAGGCTTCGCATGTACGCCCGGTTTCCACTTGGCTGGGTAAACACCTGAAACTCCGGAACATCAGAGTCCCTCTAACTAACAACGCACAATTCCGGGTGCCCCCCAGGGATTCGACATCCAATCAAAAAGTCGGCCGAGCTCTCGGATCGGCCTCTTCCGTCACAACAGGGTTTGGGTTACCGAGACACCTCACGTGAGGTCCCGGGCCCTCGCCAGTTAATCTTGGACCAACAAAGGAACCACGTCCTCGCTGGTTCGGGTTGGTTGTAAAACTGTTGGTGTACCAGCCAAGCCCACACACGTTTGCAAATAGTAAATCAGCTTGGGCCACCTCTAGAACTGTTTGAAGCTAGGTAGGTAAGACACACTACTAGGGAATGCCCTTTTAGTGGCGTCCTTTTTTATGTTTAGTGGCACATTATGGATGCGCCACTAACTACAAGCCACTAATAAGGGCTTATAGGTGGCGCATTCTGGATGAGGCACCCCTAAGGCCCTTAGGCGTGGCACATATCATAATGCGCCACCTATATGCTCTTAGGGGTGCCGCATTCTGATATGCGCCATTCCTAAGGTTCCTTAGGGGTGGCGCATTCCGAGTGCGCCACTAAAGCCAGAAAAAATGTGCCACTAAATGGATTACAGAAAACAAAAAAAAAGAATTACAAAAAATAATAAACATTACAGATATTTTTATTATATTACAGAAATGAAAAATACAATATTACAATGAGCCCAACAATTATTGTTACAAAATAATTGCATTATAATTTTATTACAAAGATTTACAAAGGTTTAGAGGCCAACAAGATTCACAAGACTACATCCATCACAATATTACAATGAGTCCAACAATTATTGAAAACAGAAATCTACTTTCTTCATCATCTCTTGTTTTCTCTTCAACCTGCACAAAACAAAGCTTTAGAGGTCACATCGATATGAATTCATACCAAAGGACAAAAATGCAATGTAGCATCTATTCTTATCAACAACATAAAGCAAGTCGATCAATGGCGAGGAGCATGCTGTCACAACCCCTAGCTAGGGTAAGTGCTAGGTCTTGCTTGACCCTTTGCATCATGTAAAAATTCAAAAGAAATTCAAAAATGGGGAAAAGAAAAGCCCTGGGAATTTAATTCAAAAGGCCAGATAAAAATTTTTACCAAAAATTCCTCTGGTATTTTTGAAAACTCTTATAAATATGCATGATCACATCTAAAGTGAAGTGGGTCCCACTGCATGCACCAAGATTTTTCAAATATTCCAAAAAGGGCTTGGAAATTAAATAAATACCCTATTTGAATTAAAATTCAAATTATTTGAATTTTAAAAGTGCTCAAATTTTATAAGTGGCTAGCTCTATATTTAATGAGGCCATATAAAAAATATTGGCATTTAATAAAATGCCTAGCTATTTTATTAACTAGGTCAAACATATTGCAGAAAAAAATAAAAATAAAAAGGAAAAGACAGAGAGAGGAGAGCTTACCTTTCGCTCAGGGCGAAGGCCCATCTAGCCCGGTCCAGCTCCCCTTGTCCTCTTCATCCTCGCCAGAAGGAGAGACGACCGAGCCGTGCACTGGGCATGGCCGCCACCTCCTCCTCCTCGCAAGCACAGAGGCTCTCTTCTCTATCTCTCTCGCCACACGACGTCTGGAGAAGCCCCTCCTATTTTCCCCCTAGCCGCTGGTCCTTATCTTCTTTCTCCTCGCGTCAAATGGCAACCCTAGCAGAGGCCCGCGGAGCGCCGAAGACGAACGCACGCGGCCACCGGCCGAGCTGGAGGGCGCCACCTTGTCCATTCGATCCGCCGGGGTCGACTTCTTCGAGCCACAGCTCCAATTTGAAGCGAGAGGCAACTACTGTTTCGATAACTTCGACGAGCCACCGCGGCCATCCCTCACTCCGGCACCAAATCTAGCTCCGTCCGCTCCTTCTCCGGCTTCCCCAAGATCACCACTGCATCCCTCGTGAGCCGCTCGTCGATTTCCCTCTCTCTTCACCCTCCCCGTTCTCTCTGTCGCCGATTGCCATGAACCGAGCCACGGCCAGCCGCCGAGCTCGATGCCGGCGTGGCCTGGGGCCTCTCCTCGATGCCTAGGTGGCACCAGTGGGTGCGGGCGAGCGAGAGGATCCCCCCGGTGCTCTCGGTTGTCCTCCCCGAGCCCCCGAGCCGATTCCTGTGAAACTCCGGAGAGCCCCGTGCCGGCGGCGCCATTAACCCCCTCCCCTCTCTCACTGTCCTGTGGGCCCAAGGCCATTAGCGCTAACCCCTGCACTAATCCCCCCTTAGTGTCTCTGTCCAGTGGGCCCAGGTTAACTAATTAACCTTGGGTTAGTTTAAACAGAACGGATTAATTAACCCCCCACCGATAGCCTGGACCGACACGTCAGCAGCCCCCTGACGTCACACTTACGTCAGCCTGACGCAGTAACTCGTTTAAATGATTTAATCTAATTCCAGAAAATCAAGAAAATAGCCAAATCTTTAGAAATTTATATCTAATTCAGTTTAACTCCAAATTGGACAAATAATATGTCTAAAATTATCAAAAAAATACAAGGATTCTGAATATGGACTTTGTTTGTATGTTTGACCAGTTTAAATTGGGTGAACAGTGGCAAACATCCATATGACTTTAAATTGAATTCAATTTTGGAGTGATTTTGCAAATGATTTTGAAACACACTTCATTTAGATGGATTCATCCACACATCAGAGGCTTTACCTCACCTTTACAACATCACTTCATGATCAACCATTTCAAATGAACATTCATGCATTCAAATGCATTTGAAATTCATCGATAAATCAAATGGAGTTTGAATTTGCAATTCAATTGAAATATACTCCTTTTAATTGGAATTATCCACACAATGCAACCATGAACATCACCATTACAATCTTATCCATGTGATTGTGCATTGTACATTATGTTGATCCTATGATTGTCATGTTGCTGATAGAAGTGGAGCCGGAACCCGAGATCACCCCGTTCGTTGAAGACCCGGTGACTGAACCCCGTCAGCAAGGCAAGCAAACCACCATTGATCATGTCTATAAAATCCCAATTCCCTCTCAGTCTCGCTTATGCATGTTTAGGAGATCACCTTGTATCGATTCTACCGCATAGTTGAACCCATATCCTTTGCATGACCTATCATCTTGTCACAGTAGTAAGCAAACCACAATCCTAGTAGATGTAGGAGTTTGTTGATGTCATGTGGCCCCTGTAACTGTTACTGCTTATTGCATGCTTAGTGGTACAATGAGGTTGCTTTTGATGTGAGTCGGGATGATAGTGAACATGGTGTTGATGAAAGTGAAACTGTGTTGGTGAATCTACCCTAATACAAGGTGAACGATGAGAGGCTGTGTAGGAGTACACAGTGGGTTGTCTTGTTGAACACCGCCTTAAGTCCGAGTTCTTGTGTGGTGATCCAAGAAGAAGAGTACAACCACACATTGGGCTCACTGACCCCTCTCATCCTAGTACCTCACCCCGTTCGAACCCCAGAAGTCGCAGTAGTTCGAAGTTCTGGTAGGGCTGTGGCACGGTCTGCCAAGTGGATGAACGGCTTTTCAAGACCGGCTTGGGACCCTGCACACATCGTTTGAGGCTGTACTGGAACCTCGGCCGGACTTCCATACGGATCCCCCTCAGATAGGCGACTCTCTGGACTAGAACGGAGCTGTGGGAGAAGTGTTGTGGTGGCATCCTCGCTGTCACCTCTTGAACGGTGACACGCAAAAGGCGGTAACTAATGACACGTGTGTGTAGCGGTACACCCCTGCAGGGTTAACAAAACTATTCGAATAGCCGCGTCCGCGGTTATGGACTGCTTGGAAAGCTTAGCTTGATTATTAGACAACTTGAACTGGATACTTCTAAAAATCGCAAGATAAGTGTGAGTGCTATGGTGTGCTTTCTCGTGGGGAAGTCGAGGAAGGCACCATAGTGGTGTAATTGGTTGGAGATGTAGTGGACTCGTGTACGCTTCTTACCTCAAGTCTGGTACTCGTAGTTCAGGACTAGCCAAGTCAAAGCTGGCACTTCTGCAAGTGAACCCCACCTCCCTTTACCTTGATACATGTGCATGAGTAGTATAGCTCCTACGTAAGTCTTGCTGAGTACGACTTTGTACTCACGTTTTCTTATTCTATGTTTTAGATGAACCCACCAACCCCGATGGTGGCTTCTACCTGAAGCTCGAAGAATGAAGACTCAGACCAAGAGCAAACTAGTGTAGTCCCATTCAGACGACTGTTCCCTCGTGGAAGGGCTTATTTTAGATAAGGCTTCTCTAAGCCATTTGTTAAACTTGTCTGTACTCAGACCTACTTTGCTTCCGCATGTTTGATGTAATGTTGGATCACAGACTTGTGATCTCTGTGTGCACTCTGTAAGAGTTATCAATAAATTGGTATACTTTGTAGAGAATTGAAATGATACCTGTTGTTCATACAAGGCATGTGTGCTGCGTGTATGTTTATAACATGCATGTCTTTGTATGGGTTTTCGAGACCTTAGTTGTGATCTGGCTGGCGGTCTTTTATACACCAAGTGGCCCTTAGATGTGCGCAGCTTGGGGCATCGCGATGCGATTGTTCGAGACTCTGTCTCGTGCACACTTTGATGTATGATCGAGCCCGTCCTAGACCCCGACTAAGTGATCGGGCTGGAGTAAGTTTATGTAAGGGTTATAATACAATCGATAGTATGGTTGAGGCGACTTGTCTATGAGTATGGGAGTTCACCACCCATATCATTTAGACTTGTGTGCGGACGATGAGGACCCATTTCAGTTGATCATCCGGTCTGGATGGGATGCCCCTCACGTTCGATGCTTTCCGAGAACGTTCTGTGCTTGGCCTTGTCTGCTTAGACAAGTGGGTACGGTTCTTGGCTCTCCATATGATTGTGTTGTAGCGATTCTTGCATACGCTAACCCCGGGTCCCGACACATGCACATATGCATAAAAATGCATATGCAGTGACCTTTATACACAAAGAGCACCAAGAGTATTTGGCACTACCATCTACTACACAAAGAGTACATCCAAATTACATGAAGGGCACATATTCATCAACCGACTGCCATATATAACATAAATTGTTCAATTTTGACTGGGCTCGGGGAATGGGCGGCATCCTTATTTCGTCATGAAAGGCCTTGTGTCACGAAAGGCCTTTTGGTGGACTTCTATATCCCCATTGGATGGTGCAATGTTCGAGTGGAAGATTGACGCCCTCATGACGGATGATAGTCGCCATCTACGCTTGGATGTGAAAGAACTCATCCTTAAGAATTTGCATCGGTGATTTCCGCCTTCCTTTTGGCCCACGCTCTGAGATGACTTGGCAGGGTAAGGTTGCGTTGTTCCTGTACAATCTCCCTCATGTGATGAAGGGCGTAGTACGCATCCCTCACACTGCCAGGCGGCTGCTTGACGCACAGGAACTGCGTTACGTGGCTGAACACGTTCATGTCAGGCTGATTCTTCCTGAACTTGTGCTTCACCATCTTGCCTCCGGCTTTTATGTAGCCGGCGAGAGCATCATCCAAAACTATCATGATATACTTGTAATCTTTCTTTTTCACACTCCCCGAGTCTAAATACACGGCATGCGAGTGTTGCGGTGGAAATCAGATGAGCACGCAGTCTTGATCCTCACTACATAATTAAAACAATCCAAAAGGAATGTTGGAAGAGGACAATGGAAAGCTAAGAAAGCATATATGCTACGGCGGCGAGCGAATGACTTACTTGGGAGAGTAGGTCATAAGAAATGAATCCTTGTCGGCGTTCTGTAGCATGAAGTCTGTGATATACCCCGCCGTGAGAGCCGTGTCCCCGTCGTCCATCAAGATGCTTTCACGCATGTAGAAGGGGTCCAATATCGCGACGCTCGGGGTCTTATCTCTCCTCATACTCATAGAAAGGCTGAGCAAGAACAGACGGATAAGGCTATGGTCCAGCCGCTTGAGATGGTACAAATTGAAGATCTCCGAAAACCGCAGGATTATCATATCCGCGGGGATAGTGTTGATGAAGCCCATGTTGAGTGGCACCTTGGCGATGAAAACCGGGTACGAGGGATTCTCTTCTCGAAGAAGAATCTTCTGTAATGCCATAATACTGTGATGCACACTCTCCATATCCGAAATTGCCACTACTGGAATCTGCTGGTTTGCCGTCAGCCATAGCTGACGGCAAAGGCCACTTTAACCGACGGCAAAGGCTTTGCCGTCAGCTTGCTGACGGCAAAGAGACTGGCCACGAATTTATCGGCAAACAGGTTCTTTGCCGTCAGCTGGAAATTGACCGACGGCAAAGCCTGTGCCGTCAGCTAGGGAGCCGAGGCTGACGGCATAAACCGTTGACGGCTACGACTTAAGCCCAGTCCCGTTAGGGGGTTAACGGCAGGCTTTGCCGTCAGCTGGAGTCCAGCTGACGGCAAAGCTGCTGCTTGTGGGCCATGCTTGCCAGGGGAGCTGCGATCAGTGCCACGTGGGGTCCTTTCCCTTTGCCGTCAGCCGCTGTCCAGCTCACGGCAAAGCTGACAACCTGGGACATTTGGTCGTCCCAGAGTTGCCAGATTTAACAGTTAGCTGCCACGTGTCCTTCTTTGCCGTCAGCCCACCGACGGCAAAGGCTTTGACGTCAGTAAGCTGACGGCAAAGACTCTCTCTGTTTTTTTTTAATTTAATTTCTGTTAATTCCCTGCATTTTCAAACAACAATATAGATAACACAATTAATATTCTGCCAGGCCCTAAACAGCACCACAAGTGCATCACAAAGCATCGCAAAGCATCTAACAACATCACAAAGCATCACAATATAAATAACACAAAGTGCAAACAACAAAGATGGCATCACAAAGCATCGCAAAGAATCCCAAGTGCATCCGCAAGTACAAGTGCATTACAAAGTGCATTACAAAGCATCTAAGACTACAACAAGCTAGAGTCCCTGGAGCATCCATCCATGTGCCATGCTGCTTTATCAAAATCTGCATAATGAGAAGAAGAAAGAATTTAGCGCTAAGTAATTAGAAGAAGAAGAAGAACAAGAAGAAGAAGAAGAAGAAGACAAGAACAAGAACAAGAAGAAGAAGAAGAAGAAGAAGAAGGACACAAGAACAAGAAGAAGAAGAAGAAGAAGAAGAAGAAGAAAAAGATGGAGAAAAAGAAAGAAGAGAAAAAGGAAGAATAAGAAGATTTGTTTCTTCTTAATCTATCTTTTTCTCCTCTTTCTTCTTCTCTTATTTCTTCATCTCTTCTTTGTTCTTCTCTTCTGTTCTTCTCTTATGGTTTCTTTTGAAAATTTCTAAAGTAATTATGTCATTTTTGAGCTCTAATATCAACTAATTATGCTATTTTTGCCTAACTAGAATTTACTAAGCTAACTACAGCATGGCATAGTCTAAGTTCAGCTAGGCATGTCATTTTTGAGCTCTAATATCAACTAATTATGCTATTTTTGGTGTTATCAAGTAATTATGTCATGTTTTTACCAAATAAGCAAAGTCTATGTTATTTTGTAGGTAAGTAAGCTAATTATGTAAAAAAAATATGTAATTAAGCTAATTATGCAATTTTTTGCCTAACTAGAATTTACTAAGCTAACTAAAGCATGGCATAGTCTAAGTTGAGCTAAGCAATAAGAATAAGAAGGAGAGGAATAACTAACAAATGCCAAGTCACGGAGGAGAAGCACCATCTCGGTTGGTCGCCGGGTTGGTAGGGCTCTGACCGGGAGAGGGATTGTGGGATGCGACTCTGGAATGATGCTGCAACAAGGCAAGAGTTGAAATATGTGGTTAGCATGGCAACATACAACGATATAAGTCCGTGCAAGGTTGGTCATTGAAAGGGAACTCACCGTTCCCACCGGAGAAGGCATCGGCGGAGGGGGTGGCAAACCTTGCTTCTCACACATAGCCTACAAATTAGTTTTCGAGAAGTCAAAGAAATAGTCTTGTTGCTTCTCACACATAGCCTTGCTTCTCACACAACTGACTTACCACAACAAAGGCGTGCATAGCCTTCGCATTGGCATTATTGCGTGCCCTCTCCTCCTCCAGCAGCCTATGTGTATTCCGGTCCCTCTCCTCCAACAAGAGTCTCGTGGCCTCCCTCTCCTTCTCAAGTGCGGCCTGCAACCACTTCTCATCATCATCCATCCAGGGTCAAATGGACTAAAGAAATAATGAAGGAAAACTAACCTCGATGGCAAGATCAACTGGCCTCGCGCGTTGCCGTATTACAGGAGCCGAGCTAGTTTGCCTCGCCTTGATCTGAGATAGAGACTCAGTGATAGGGACGAAGCCATCACACATGGCCACCGTGCCATGACTCTTACCGCCACCATAGATCATCAACGCCTCCGCATCCATAGGATTCAGGCTCGGGTCGAAGTCAGGGCCGCGCAGTTGTTTGACAACCTGAGAATAAGACGTCATCTTGTTGTAGGCGGACAGGCTTGTGTACGCCGATGGCCCGTCCCCCTCAGAATATGGTGTCGCCGTCTTGTACGAGCCCTTATGGGCCATGCCAAACGCGGCGTATCCCTGAGGCTCGGGCTGGTTATGGTGTTTGGCCTACAAGAAAAGGCAAAGAGTTAGTACAACAAAAATAATGCACAAATGAATTAATGATGAAAGAAAACAAGGCACACATACCCATTTTTTTGCGTATTGCTTGATGTTGGCATTTCCTTGGTGGTGTGGCACACCAACCAATTGGGCACGACGCTCCTTGGCCACATTGTGGGTGGTCAACCAAGCATCTGTGCACCACTTGTCCACTATCATCTCCCAACAATCCATCTTATCGGCCAACCATCTCGGGGGCACCTATGAATGAAACTAAGTATTGTAACTAGCCCTAACATAACTAATAAAGAATGTAACTAAGGAATCTACGTACCTCCATGTACTGGGTCTTGTCAGGGAAAAGCTTTCGACATTCATCCTTCGTCTTCGGCTCGTTTTGCTTGGCGTACCAATCTCGAACGGCCTGAACACGCATCTCATGCCTCGTGTTATTCAATAATCTCTTGCACTCTTTCTCGAGATTCTTCTTGGCCGCCTCCTCCGTCCCCTCCTCGACCCTATGGTAACTCTGCAATTATGCCATATATATGCACAGATGAATAGGAAATAACAAGATATAACATTGGATATTGTATACTTATTATTGGGTAAAATAATAGTTACCCAAAAATCAGCCAACACCTTGTCGGCCACGCTCGCGCAAACAACACCGTTCACGTGAGTGTTTTCCGGGAGAAGCGCGGCTTGGTAGTGCTCCCACTTGAGTCCTGGCTCGGGAACCATACCCTCCCCGGGCAACTGCACTAGCCCGGGAAAGTGCTCCCTAAGAAAAGCACCAAGGAGGCAGTTTGGATTCCGGGTATTCTCCGGGTAATTCCACCCCCTGCATAATGAGAAGGCAAAGACATTAGCTACTTGGTGGAAAATAATGATATAAGGTACACAATAGACATCAACTTACTTCTCGCCATCTGGTGAAATCAACGCCCTGTGCTGCAACTCTAATCGGTCTGGAACTCGTGTCATACCACGTTGGTAGACCGACTTGCTGGCAGACGGGCCCTCATCCTCCGCCTCAGCCCTCTCATCCTCCGCCTCAGCCCCCTCATCCTCCACCTCAACCTCAACCTCCACATCCGCCCCAGCCCCCTCACCGTCCCCCCAACTCCCTCACTCCTCATGTGAGGGTGTCGGCTCCTGGACGGGAGGATCTTGCATCGGTGTCCGCTCCTGGACGGGAGGATCCCGCACCGGTGACACCCTTGTCTGCAGGGGTGAAGTGGTTGAGACTGAAGTAGCTGAGGGTGGTGGCGACTGGCTCCTATTAGGCAGCCTCCCTTTCCCGCGACCACGTCCTCTGCCTCTCTTCTTTCCTCCGCCTCTCCCACGGGGCTCCTCGGCAAAGCTCTGCAACAACTGTCTCCGTAGCTGGCCAGGTGCTATCCTCAACTTATCCCCGCCTGCCATGTCTCACCACCTGCAACAATACATAGTTAAATACTTAGTACAAATTCAAAGACAATAATTAAATGAACAATAATAAATACATGAATAATTAAACAATTAATTAAATAATTAAACAACAATGTTTGGATGCATACAAAGTACTAATAGTCGGGATCATCTGTCTCTTCTCCAAGGTCAACTGAAGCATAATCATCATCAGTATCATACGTGTCGTCATGAATGACATCGTCATCGGGTTCAGGGACATCATGTGGAAGGCCTTTTTGTAACCGATCAAGCATTGTTAGCTCATCCGGATTGGTAACCTCTTCTACTTCCACTTCTTCCTCATCATCACGTGATTCTTGTTCCTCCGTGTTCAGGGTGGACGTAGAGCAGTTCCCGAGACGACGTCTTACACCACGTGATTCTTGGAAGAATTCTCCATCATATGTTATTGGGTCAATTTGAGGTTCATAATCCTCTTCGTTTGGTGGAGGTGGTCTAAGATGGGGCGGCACATCGTACACGACATACCAACCTTCCAGGTTCTTAACACTTTGACGACTGTATGGCAGATAGAAAACTTGGGTGGCCTGTTGAGCCACAATAAAGACATCATCACTGCTTAACTTCCTGTCTTGTCGGATTTCGACTAGCCCAACATGTTCATGAGTCCGTCTTGTCTTATTAGGATCGAACCAATGACATTTGAACACAACAACATTTGGAGGATTTTCACCATAATAATGAAGTTCGTAAACTTCTTCAAGTCTTCCATAATACTCGACACCTCCCTCGCCTATAGCAGAGACACCGGAATTGGTTGTTTTTCGACCGGGCATTGAAAGCTCTTTGCTAGCAGTACGAAAGCGATACCCGTTGATGTCGTACTTCTGAAATGTCCGGACCTTAAAGTCAAAACCATTTGCTATTTGTCTCAATTCATCGTTGACTTGCTCATCTGAATTAGCTATTTTTTGAACCAAGAGATGAAACCGGGATAGCCGCCTCCTGTCTTTTCAAGAAGTTCATACTCGAGAATGGATTCTTTTTCGATTTCAACACCATTCGAGAACTGTTCGACGTATCGACTGTATCAATTAATAACAGTTGTTAGACACAAAACTTGTTAAAAAGTTGCGAAACAATGTATCGAGGACTTACTCGATGTACGGCCGAACTTCTGTTAAGTTGTTCAATATATACATCGTTAGTGTGCGCCACTCCTCGACGCCCAGCAACTTTGATTTTTCCACACCAGAAGGAGCGAGCTTCCCTTTGAAGAGGCTGAGTTTGGATTCACGTCGTTTGGGGTCGCCCACATTGTACCGAGGCTTTGGATTATGCAAGCTGTGCAAAGTGGCATCATAGTGTGCTGTTACGAAGTTTGCCGCCTCCTCGGTAATGAAAGCCTCGGCCATCGATGCTTCAATTCTACGTTTATTTTTACATTTTGCTCTAAGTGTCTTCTGCATTCTTTCAGTTGCATAGCACCAACGATTTTGCGCAGGGCCACCCAATCTTGCCTCGGTCGGGAGATGCAAAATCATGTGTTGCATCGGATTAAAGAAGCCCGGTGGAAAAATCTTCTCTAACTTGCAGAGCAACTCAGGCGCCAACTCTTCCATGTCATCTATCACGGCACGCGACAACTCTTGAGCACAAAGAACACGGAAGAAATAACTTAACTCTGCCAATACTAGCCATTCAGACTCTGGGATATAGCCGCGCAACATCACTGGCATTGTCCGCTCAAGCCATATGTGCCAATCATGACTCTTGAGCCCAAAAATTTTCATTTTTTCAATGCTCGCTCCCCTCACTAGATTCGCACCATACCCATCAGGGAACAACAACTTTTGTTGCACCCACAAGAGGATTTCCCTTATTGCTCCCTTCTCGAGATTGTACCAGGCAGGTGGCTTCGACCAATTTTTTCTTCCTTTCGGTTGTCGCATGTTTAGTGATGGCCTATCACAAAGAGTCTCCTGGTCAACTCTAGCCTTTGTATTATCTTTGCCCTTATCAGTGCCGAAAAATGTGCCAAGAAGGGCCTCGGCGATATTCTTTTCAGTGTGCATCATGTCAATGTTGTGTGGTAGTAAGAGGTCTTCGAAGTAGGGGAGATCCCAGATGCATGGCTTGTGGGTCCAGGCGTGTTCCTCATTATAACCCAAGAAATACCCTGGACGGTTTGGATCAGGCTCCATAGATTTTAACTATTCATGAATTTGTGTGCCCGTCAACGCAGTTGTTGCCGAGTGTTTGACAACTTTACCTTTCATGAAATTCTTCTTGTCTTTTCTGAATGGATGGTCCAAAGGCAAGAACTGTCTATGCAAGTCAAAGCAGGAATACTTTCCACCTGCCGGCAACCAATGAAACTTAAGAGTTGCTTTGCATTGTGGGCATGGGAACCTTCCATGCACACACCAGGAAACGAAAAGCGCAAATGCCGGCAGATCATGCAACGAGTATTGGTACCAAACATACATTTGAAAGTTCTCTTTCTTAGCTGCGTCGTATGTGTTGACCCCATTCACCCAAGCTTCTTTCAAGTCATCCATCAGCGGTTGCATGTACACACTCATATTCTTCCCCGGATAGTTTAGCCCTGGAACTATCAACGTCAGAAATATGTGCTTTCTTTGCATAATGGATGATGGTGGAAGATTGAGCGGAATAACAAACACAGGCCAACAACTATATTGGGTAGCCGGCATACCAAAAGGATTGAACCCATCGAGACCGATGGCGACTCGGCAATTCCTTGGCTCTTTAGCTTTTTCTGTATGTTTACGATCAAATGCCTTCCATGCGTCACCATCCGAAGGGTGTACCAACATCGGATCTCCGTTTTCATCTAATTCTTTCCTAATTCCATGTTTGTGCCATGTCATCTGTTTTGCTGTTTCTTCGAGCATGTAAAGTCGTTGAAGTCTTGGTAGGATCGGAAGATACCGTAGAACACTCATAGGGATTTTGATCTGCTTCTTCTCACCTTCACTTTTTTCTACCTCAACATATCTGGAGGACTTGCAAAATGGACAATATGTTTCGTCCACATACTCTTTCCTAAATAAGGCACATCCTTTCTCACAAGCATGTATCTGCTCATACGGCATCTTGAGTGCACTAAGGATTTTGTCTGACTCATATAGGTTTGAAGGCATAATATGACCTTCGGGTAGAAACCGCCCAAATAGGGTCATCATTGAGTCAAACAGGTCTCTTCCAATGTTGAATTGGGCTTTCAGAGCCATTACTTGTGCGATGGCATCTAGCTGAGAAATCTTAGTGTGCTCGTGAAGAGGACGTTTTGAAGACTCCAACATGGCATAGAAGGCCTTTGCAGATTCCTCCATCTCTTCGTCCTTGTTCCGAGCATCATCAAAATCATTGACCATGTCTTCAATCCCTGTACCATAGTCGTCGGTGCGCCGACGCAAAACCTCATCTCTGTTACGTTGGGCCGAATCACCATGAAATGTCCACAAGGTATAGCCGGGAGTAAAACCACGCATCTGCAGGTGTTTACCCATTACATCCTTTGTCTGTCGCGAATAATTCTTGCAGTTAGTGCAGGGGCACCATGTTTTTGGCTGGCCTTTAGAAAATGCCGTTTGCAGGAATTCATAGGTTTTGCTCAACCATTCATCGGTCATGTCTTTCTGACTAGGGTGACCGGAGTACATCCATTCACGATCAGTCAATCTGTCAAGCTAGCTATATAGTATCCACATATGAACAATATAAATTATCAGTTCATCAAGTATGTCAAATTAATTATGGTCATTTTTTAATCATGGTTAAAACATTGGGATGCACGGCATGCACACCTACCAGCTACTAGGTAAAGATGGGTCCTAATCCCACCCGAGTATGTGTAGATTGGGTCATTTTCCCATGCTCTGCTCCCGATCCAACGCAAAATTTCGGCAGCACCTCCCCGCTGTTCTCCTAATACACGTCTCGGAAACTAACCAAGAGGATGTGTACTCGGAGAACAACAAGGAGGCGCTGTTGAAACTCTACATCGGATCCGGAACAAAGCATGGGAAAATGACCCAATCTACACATACCCGGGCTGTCCATGGATAACGTTGGACAATTCGAAAGAATCACCATTATAAATATGCAAATGCATGCATAGTTATAACCGTAACCCTTTCGAACGGGAGACACATATTGGTTACGCGAAGACTTTGCATTTCAATACTAAAACTACCTATCTAGATAGTGTCATCGGCACGAAGGCCGGAACAGAGAAATATAAAGGTGGAGAAGGAAGAGTTAACAAATGTGCTCACTCTCGAATGCAGTGGAGGTCGTCGAAAACCAAACCCTCGCGAAGCTACTGCACATTTAAATGCAATCAATCAAAACAAATACGCACTCGCGATAATTAATCTAACTAATACTAACATCCAACAAATTCTTCGAAAACAAATTATTTTCTTTCTTTTCTTTTAATTATTCTTTTTCTTCTACTTCTTTTCTATGTTGCAGGGATACTGCACTTTTGTGCCGTCGAGAGTGATGAGCCGACGAATGCAATGTCTCGCCTTTAAGTCTCCTGTCTCCATCCATCTGCAACTCATTCTACTGCTTCTTCTAGTCATACTTCTTTTTTTCTTTTCTAAAACTTTCTCTACTTCTCCTACTAACTAATACCTTACTAAAATGCTATTATCCAAATACTAAATTTTTTTTGCTAGGTCACATGCTAGGGCCAACGATTTTTTCCCGTAAGCACCGATGGAGGCACCTCCATTCATAATTACTAACATAATCAAAACCTAATTACTAATTAAGTACAATACTAAATAAATTTGAACCTAATTTCTAACTATACTAACTAAATCTAAACATAATTACTAAGTACAATATTAACTAAATATAAAACCTAAGTTGAATACTACCTAAGTGGAATAAAACCTAAATTTAAAAAAAATCTAGCTACCTAGCTACAGAGAGGGGTGAAGGGAGGAGGGGGGGGGGCCTGACCTGACCAGGGGCGGCGACAATGGCGTGGGAGGCGACCTCGGGGTGGCACAGGCGGCGGTGAAGGCGGCGGGTCGGCGGCGACGACAGCGGGGGCGGGCGTCGGCGAGGCGGATCCGCGGCGGCGAGGACGGTCCCGCTCGGCGGTGTTGGCGGCGCCGGATCCACGGGCGGGGCGGCGGTGTTGGCGAGGCGGCGGTCCACGGGGGCGGCGGCGGCGGCGAGCGTGGGTGTGCTGGGGGGGCTCGGTCTGTGTGTGTGCGTGTGAGAGAGAGGAGGGCGACGGGAGGGGGTTAAGTATTCGCGGCTAAGCCGTCAACCAACTGACGGCAAAGCTCTCCGTTAGCCTTTGCCGTCAGCTGGCTGACGGCTTAGACGGGGCAGTTAGGGCTCGCCAGTTCGTGGGGGGGGTGGGAGCCCCTTTGCCGTCAGGGGACCTATGCCGTCAGCTTTGCTCCTCACTGCCGTCAGCCGGCTGACGGCTTTGAACCAGCTGACGGCAAAGACCTTCTATGCCGTTAGCTCCTTCTAAGACATCAGCAATTGCCCTGGCTGAGGGCATATCTTCTATGCCGTCAGCCCCGTGAAAATGCTGACGGCAAAGCCAGAAGCTGATGGAAAATTACGTTTTTCCAGTAGTGTGCAAGGTCGAGCATGTCCTTAGGTAGCATCGCCCTACCAGCCACATGGATTTCGAACGAGAGATCCTTGGGTCTTGGTGGCCCGTCCTGAGCCCGGATCGGCATCGAAAGTTGGCTACTCGAAGAGATGCTCTTTTTTCTTTTCTGATTTCGAGCAGTCACCGGCATTTATCTGTTCAGTGGCCGCCTAATGGAGTGTGGACGGGCTGAGAATAGGTCTCCTTGTGGCATCTGCTTGAGGCTCGGTGAAGGCGCAAGCTACTGGAGACATCTCCTGAGAAGCAGCGAAGAGACGCGTGGAGCAAGCAGGCTTCGCCGCAGGATCAGCTGGACCGCGAGCTTCCTCGTCATGCTGATAGGCTCCTTCAGCAGGAGGCATGAATAGTTCATCAGCATCATACAAAGTATTGATGAACTGGTCGGCGCTGATAGCATCATCAAGATCATCGTCTTCATGTTGTGCGCCTATGGGATCATGTGGCGCCGACACGATGACTAGCGGTGTTGTCCTAGGTGTGGTGCCCTTTTCCCCCGTCATTAAACGCATTTGGATCTTCGGCCATAGGCATATTTGGCCGAAACTGTCACTGAGTACTGCCGGCTCGTCCTCATCGTATCCGGGGGGTTGAATGGGAGGTTCAACTCTCTCGTAGCCCGAAATCATGAGAGAGATTTGAACCCTATGCATCTCCGGTGCCATCGGCATATTGTGCAGGATTCGATTTTGTGGTTGAATGATTTTACCTTTGGCAACATCCTTCAACTCGCCGTCCACGACTTGTAATAGAATGCATGGAGTGTCCTCCTGCGAAAGAGATATATGCATGTAGGGCATCAGAGAGATTCCACTAAAAAGGCAAGGAGATGAAGTCCTCGTTTGAGTTGCAGACGCTTATAGTTACCTTGAGGGCGTCGAGGTCGGCTAGTGAAGAGACCCCGCCGATGACGGCGGGCATGCAAGAGACGGAGGGCGCGCTGTCTCCCGTGGCGTCGGTCGCCCTATTTGCGCTGCCGCCGGGTGCATTATTGTTATGGCCCGGTTGCTCGATCGTGGCTTGAGGAGTTACCATCACGTCCAACGCCGCCGCCGCGGTGTTGGCGGCTGGAGTCACCAATATGCCGGGAGTCGATGCGGGAGCCACCACTACGGCGGGAGTCAGGACTGCAGGCGCCGCGGCGCCCGAGTTGCTGCCGACCATGCTGGGGATTGGTATGGGCCCTTGTCCACCACGCGCTTGCCAATTCACGAGTGAGTGCATCATATCTGGAAGGAGAGCGTTCATCGTCTTCGCCACTTCGTCCTGGACAAGCTGCGGAAGCATGTTCACCTTCTCCTCCAGTCCACGAACATAAGCGGCGTCTTCTTCGGTCCTCTCTCCTTGCGCCCCCTCGAACCGGACTGATCCGCCGGTTTTCCATAATATTCGAACTAATTTAGGTCCGCGCCAAAGCCGACCACACGGCCGGTTGACGATGGCTTCGTCGTCACGTCGGCAACCTTCTTGACCTTGTTCAACGCCCTGTTAAAGGCGTTGTCCCACGGGCCGGCCGGCTTAACCGACGACTCCTGCGATGAGGCGATTTTCATTTCCGCTTGCTGCAAAAAGAATGTGAAACGTTAAGAAATTGTGAACTTCACTCGAGAATTCAATCGATAAGGCCGCGTGGTAAACTACTTACCAGGGCAGTCGTAAACTCCTGAATCTTAGGATCGATAATTCTTTTCGAGGTTGATTTGTCCTTATAGCTCCGGGCCCTCACAAAGAATTCGGTCTGCGGATCATCTTTGTATTGATGGAAGGGGTTAGGTATGCCCGCAGCGGCGTACTCGGCATCCTCCTTGTCCCATTTAGGCTTGTAACTTCTGTAACCACCGGCTCCGAGACGGTGGTTACCTATGACCTGCGACCGCATGGCCTTGCCCTTTGCACTCGCGGCCTTGGCTTGCTCGGACTCACACCTAGCCTTGAAAACGTTGTAGGTAGCTTCGTCGATCAACGGCTCTTTCTCCTTGAGCTCCTCCTAGGTTTTGTTCTTTTCAATAATTTCCCTCTTCACTCGGGTTTTCCAACTGGACAAGGCCTTGCTCATCTTCCTGAGGGCCCATGTGTTTACTTTGTTCCCTTTGAGTTTGGTGTTATCGTACGTCTCCGGAAACTTGTATCGTCCGTGCAGCTTGTTGATAAGAAGCTGACAATAATGAATATTCTCTCGAGTCCTGAGGTTAATCGTGGTGATCGGCACGGTGTTTCGGAGGATCGCCGCGACTTGACGGCCGTACCCTTCCGAAAAACGTTCGGGTTGTTTAGGAATCCCGACGGCGGTCACAACAGTAAACTCTTGCCTGATGGCGCCGACCTTGGTCGGTTTCCGATTCCTCTTCTTCGACTGGGTACCATCTGTGTTGGAGCCACCGGTCCCATCATCCTCGCCGATGTTCCTCTCGCCGTCTGTCGTACCGGCCTCCTCCTCCATGTCATCATCCGATGAGTCGGACTCCAAATCTATCTCCTCCTCATACTCCTCCTCGCGCGGAGGTACTTCCTCTTCTCTCTTCTCCTCGACCTCCTCCTGGGAGTATTCCCAAAATTGCTTCTTTTTATTCCCGGCTGAGAAGAAGGACCTACGTCGGCTCCTGTCGACATGTTTGCACTAGTACAATATTAAGAAATGCAACTACTTAATTAATTAGCACAATAAATAAATGCAAATACTCTCATGTTAAGAAAAATAGCAAAGGTCATGCACGAATTCACGGAAAAATTCGGCATGACCTTTGCTCTTTTTCTTAACATGAGAGTGCCCCATTCTGAATCGAAACGGAAGTTAATCAACATTTCGGGAGAAAGGGGATAATGATTTGTACCTGCACAAAACAAATGCCTACATGTAGGCACAACAATGCACAAAAATAGATATTCAAACAATAGATATTCAAGCAACATATATATAGGTAAATTTCATATGGTAAACAATGCATTGCAAATTCTGTATACTTGCAAATGGATAAAAAATGAGCTTGACTAAAACAGCGGACAAACATGATGAGATAAACATGATGAGATCATGTAACAATGGCACATGAAAATATAAAACTATCGAAGAACAGATTCTACACTTGCTAGTTTCATCATTATGTTCATAAGAACAAATGCTTACCTACTGGTTTTTCTCCTCTCTCTTTTTAAATTTTTACTAAAGCATATAAGAGTCAAACCAGAAAAGTAGATAAAAAATGCTAAGATAAAACAATAGATATTCCAACTTTCAAGCTTAGATGCATATCTGGCATATAACAGGACTTTCAAGCTTTGATGCATGAACTCATCACAACCTACACTAGTACAACTAAACCAAGACTATACCTTAAGTTCTTCATGTATCTAAGGAAACTTTTGTGATAAAAACATTAAGAGCTTCTCGATCCATGAAGAGCTAGGAGAAATTAGGATCATTGGAATAGGAAATCCACACATAATTGCGTCGATTCGACTACTTCAGTTAGGTTTAGGTGGGAAAACTGCTGCCTCTATCCCATAATGCAAAACGTTTCTTAATTCAAATTGAACTAAAATATCTATCTATGCACACAACTTGTATTGTGTCAGGCTCTACACCATTTCTACTGCATCATGATCATAACCAGCAGAAAAAAATGTCTCACAACATAGCTCACTCACAAAATGAGTCCATGAAATTTCAGTACCCCCGAACCACCAAATTGACCAAATTGAGCAGCAGCAGCACGACCTAATTCAGTAGTAGCCATGGGGACAGGGGAGCAGGGGGTCGGCGCCGGGTGGGATGGAGATGAAGGGGGTCGGCGCCGTGCTCACCTCGGGGGCGTTGGGGTGGCGGCTCCGGTGGCGTCGCGGGGGCTCCGGGGTGGCGGCTCCGGTGGTGGCGAGGGCGGTGGCGTCGCGGGGGCTCCGGGGTGGAAGCTCCGGTGGTGGCGAGGGCAGTGGTCGGAAAGGGGGGCTCGAACGGCGGGCGTGGCTCCGTTGGTGGTCGGCGGCGACGAGTGCGGTTGGCCGGTGGGTATCGAGTGGGTGTGGGCACGGGCAAGGGGAGGTGGGTGATGGAGGTTAAGGCTTAGGGGTAGCACATGTTGCTGAAATGCGCCACGCATAAGGTTTCTTATGCGTGGCGCATTTTGGCGAAATGCTCCACGCATAAGGAAACTTTTGGTGGCGCATATCAGCTAGATGCGCCGCGCATAAGAGAACTTAGTGGCGCATTTGGGCAATATGTGGCACCCCTAAGCGTTTTTTTTGTTCAATTATTTTTTAATTAAACATGCCTTGTCACATTATGAATGAATATTTCCATTTTTTCTTTTTGGAGTATAATATGACTTGTCACCTAGTGGTTATAATATGCCTTGTCACATTATGACATGTTTATTTTTAAATTAAACATGTACTGTCACATGCCTTTTCACATTATGAATGAACTTAGTGTCGTAACGATTATGATGAAAACACATACCCCTGATGGTTATAATATGTAGGTGGAGTCATGAAGTGGATGCAAACAAGGAAAATCTTTAACAAAATAATTGGTGTAATGTGAGAGGGGAGCAAGCACAAGCAGCAACACCAACAAACAAGAGAAAAGTGCATATTAAATCCATTCATACACAAAGTGATCATGAATTACAAAATATTTTTCTTAAATTTGGAGCTAGCTATCTAGCTATTGTTTCCTCACGATATTCTTCTTGCCCTTCTTTGTCGTCATTGAATAATTTAGGCCCGGGACGCCTTCACTTTTCCTCTTGAACGGGAGGAGACCTTTCTTCAGTAGGGTTGTGGTGTATGTATCCTCAGCGGCTTAGTCATCCTCCATCTTCAGGTCGCCGTACTTGTCAAAGTCTTGCTCGTTGGCGACTCCATCCATTCCGATGATGTTTCTTTTGCCTCTTATCACTACAACACAGCTCGGCTTTGATGGGTCGGTAATGAAGAAGCACTGGTCCACTTGGCTAGCCAGTACCCATGGCTCATTTTTCGCGGTGACGTTCGCGCCCGCAGACTTGGATTTGGCTTCGGGTATAACCATGGTGGTGAAGTACAGGTCTTATTTTACGACGCTCTTAGCCCATCTCACAAAGAACATCGGCACCTTCTCTCCATAGTAGTTGAGCTCCCATATGTCCTCGATCCTTCCATAGAATCTTTCCTTGACGTCATCGGTGTAGAATATCCCCGTTACCACTGAGTTCTCGTAATCGCAGTTATTGTCCTTTTCCTCCGTGTAGAATGTGTAGCCTTTGATATCATACGCTTGATAGGTCATCAGGTTGCGTGCGGCACCCTGTGACAAGGTGAATATCATGTTTTCGTCCTCGGAAGCGTTCCTTCGCGGGGGATTAGCACGAAGCTCGTCCCTGAACCAAGTCATGAAACCGGAGTTGTGCTCTTTGATTAGCCGTGGATCTCGGTCCGTTATCTGCAGGCCCTGGTCACTGTACTTCTTACTGATTAAATCCTTGTGCTTTACTATCCAAGGATCGACCAGCTGGATGTGTTGTAGCGCGACTAGGCTTGCTCTTTCAAAGTCGGTGTCTCGAACGTCAAAGTTGACATGCATTGCGGGAATTCCCTCGTGGTGAACACACCCATCGGTCCTGCCAAAGTGCTTGTTGACGGCCAGACCAACAGGGTTCTCGGTGTTGAGATAATTCGTACAAAAAGAGATGCACTCTTCGGTTAGAAAGCCCTTCTCTATGCTTGCATCTGGACGGGACCTGTTACCAACGTATTTTTTGATGTGTCACTTCATTCTTTCGAACGGCATCATGCTGCGCAGAAATGCAGGCCCGAGTTGGACGATATCCTCCACGACGTGGATCAGCAGATGCACCATAATGTCGAAGAACGCGGGCAGGAAATAGATCTCAAGCTCGCATAGTATGAGCACGATCTCCTCCTGTAGCCTTTTGAGTTGCGTAGCGCAAATCGACTTCCGGGAGATGACGTCAAAAAAGTTGCAAAGGCCAAACAACGTTTTACGGACGTGCTCGTCCATTATCCCTCGCATCGCAACTAGCAGAATCTGCGTCATCAGCACGGCACAGTCGTGAGATTTCATCCCGTTGAAACGCTGCTTCGCCTCGTCTAGGTATCTGCTTATCTTCCCCGCGTAGCCGTTCGGAAATTTTACTCCTATGAGGCAGTGGATAAACCGCTTGATCTCCTCCTCGCAAAGAGTGAACCCTGCCGGGGGCAGTGATCAATACCGGTCTTCTTCTTGGTTGCCCTTTTTCGTTTGTGAGATTTTTGCGTTTCCGTATCCTCTTCCTCCTCTGGCTCATCATCGTCGTCGCTAGGGGGGTGAAGTTCCCTCCTGATGCCCATAAATTTCAAGTCATTCCTTGCTTTTTGCCCGTCCTTGGTCTTCTCCGGCATGTTGAGTAGCGTGCCAAACAAGCTCTTGCACACGTTCTTTGTGATATGCATGAGATCAAGGCTATGAGGAATGCGGAGGAGACTCCAGTGTTCCAAATCCCAGAAAATAGACCTCGCTTTCCATACCCTCATCAACGGTTGAGTCTTCTATTTTTCTTTCCCGGCGCGGGGCACTCTTTCCAAGTTTTCAGCAAGTTGTCGATTTCTTTGCCGCTCCTTCGAGCTGGGGGTGCTCGGAGCTCCTCGCTTGCATCGAACAGATGTCCCTGTTTTCTCCATGCGTGTTTCTTGGTAAGCCACCTCCGAGACCCCTGGAACACGGTTTTTGAAGACCCGGGATCTTTTGGTAGCTGGCGGTACGTTGTACTATCCATGCACCTAACGCATGCACAGAATCCTTGGACCACCTGCCCTGAGAAATATCCGTATCCGAGATAGTCGTCCACCGTCGTGATCACCGCGCCTTTCATTGGGAAATATTCTTTTGCCGCGGCGTCCCACGTATTGACTCCGTCTTTCCATAACGTTTCTAGCTCCTCTTTCAACAGCTGCAGATATAGATTGAGGTCCGTACCTGGTTGTTTCGGCCCTTGAACTAGCATACACATTGTTATGTACTTTTTCTTCATGCACTTCCAGGGGGGAAGGTTGTATATGCATACAAACACGGGCGAGGTACTGTGTGTGCTTCTTTGGCCGCCAAACGGATTGACTCCATCGGCGCTCACACCAATCCTGAGGTTCCTTGGTTCTTTCCCAAAATCTGGGTATTCGAGGTCCAATGCAGTCCCTTGGCTACCATCTCAAGGGTGCCTCAACATGTCCTCCTTTTCCGGATCCGGGTAAGGTCATCCTCTTTTAGCTTCTTTCTATCCGCGTGCCAGGTCATGAGCTTTGCTTCCTCGGGATCTACGAAATACCTCTGCAGACGAGGAGTGATCGGAAAGTAACATACCACTTTTCTAGGAACTTTCTTCCCTCTCTTGTATCGACTAACACCACACACCGAACATGTAGTTTTATCTTCATCCTCACCCTGATGATCATGCAATCATTTATGTAGACGTGGTATTTAACATGCGGAAGATCGAGAGGGCAAAGGACTTTCTTGACCTCAGCGATACTAGTTGGGAACGTGTTGCCCTTCGGAAGACGATCGTGCCAGAATGCCATGTTATCATCGAAGGTTTCGTCGGTCCAGTTGTGTTTTGCCTTCATCTCCATAGCGCCAAGTGTTACATTCAATCAGGTATCCCCGTCGTTGCATCCTTCGTACAACTTCGTAATCACGTCTTTCTCGAGTTGCGCCATCCTGGCTTTCTCTCTAGCTGCACCTCTTGCGTCAACGCCTCTTTTACAAGAAGCTCTTGAACATGAGGGTCCCGCACCCAGCTTGAATCCTCATCATTTCTGACATCTTGGTCTTCAAGTCCGGCATCTTGATCTACATGATCTGCTTCTGCATCTTCTTCGTGATCATGTACGGGATGCTCTTCGTCTTCTCGCCCGCCGTTGTTGTCTCGTTGCCCTTCCTCATTTAGTGGTGCCCCACCATTGACCTCCTCCTCCTCACCAGCTTCATCACTTATCCACCGTGTGTATCCATCCATCAAACCATTACGCTTCAGGTGTCTTTGCAATATTCCGGAATCAGGCTCGGTCACGCATTGCAGTTTGCATCTCCGACACGGACATCTTATATCCGACCTATTATTCCTTAGCATGTCGTTTGTCGCACATTGCATCCACCTAGCCACGGTGATATCACTCAGCATCTCGCGGACCATGGTTGATCACCTGCGTGCACGGAGAGAGCAACACAATTATATATCACAGTCGTCGCCGAAAAAATTCGGCATGACCTTCCCTAATAATGCATGGGAGCATGCGGAGAGTGCGCCAGAAATTTTCTGAAACGGAAATGAATCGACATTTCGGCAAAACATTGGCCACTCAAGATTCACATATACATCAAACCACCATAAGCTTCACATATACATCAAACCACCACAAGCTTCACATATAAATCAAACCCAAGCTTCACATATACAACAAACCCCAAGCTAATAAAGGCAAGTATATGGGTCATAAATGGAACAAAAGAGTTTGGGAGGAGGTCCACTTACTTCAATATGAAACAAAATAGATGTAATGCTAAGTATCGATGGATAAATGGAAGAAATGAGGTGGGGAGGAGGAGAAAACCGAATAGATCTAGGGTGAGAAGAGTGGATCTAGTTTGAGAATTGTGTGGAGTGAATGAGAGGTGGTAGGTGGGGTGGAGTAGATAAGGGCACCTCTAGGCATTTAGTGGCGCATATAGCAAGTCAGTGGTGGCGCATTGGTGAAATGTGCCACCCCTGAGCTCTTATGGGTGGCGCATTCCAACAATGCGCCACCCCTAAGGACCTTATGGGTGGCGCATTTACAGAATGCGCCACCCCTAAGCTCTTAGGGGTGGCGCATTTTGGCAATGTCCCACCTATAAGGTTCTTAGGGGTGGCGCTAAATGCGCCACGTATAATATCATCCAGGCTGGCCCACTCTTAGGGGTGGCGCAGTGGGAAATAATGCACAACCCCTAAGGTCTTATGGGTGGCGCATTATTTTCCAGTGCGCCGCCCCTATCAGATGGTGGCGCATCGCCTGTTATATGCGCCACTAATAAGCTTTCTATGTATAGCTATTTCCCTAGTAGTGAAAAGGGGACCCCATAGAATCCCACACACGATTAGGAACGCTCATCAAGAAACCCAATACCCGGAACTTGGGACCTAGGTGACTCAGATGGAACAAAACACCTGGCGGGAATAGCCTGGTCTCCCATCTTTCGTCAAATATAAGTTAATATCATAATAATAAATATCAACCAATTTCTGATAATAGCATGATAAACCACCAAGCAGCAATGGGTATAAGAAGCAGGTAAAGGGCCTACACATACTAAGCAATGGTTAAGAAAGCAAGTGACATAGCAAAACAAGGTTTTTCTAGGATGTGGGGGCATGGCTGTTTGGGTTTAATTGATAGGCACAAGCATATGGTGGTAGGATCAAACAACCTTTCTAAAGTACAGCTAGGAAAGCAAGCTGAAAGTTATAAGGAATGATATATAAACCCCCTTGCCTGGGTAAGCAGTCGGCGGAGCAGACGTAGCAGGGTCCTCGGGCTTGGTGTCGATCATCTTCTCCACGCCATCAATTGCCTCTGTAAATCTGTTTTTGATGTCTTGCACCTGTTCAGACATCATACGTGCAAATTTATCATGTAACTCCTTGTTCGTCATGTTCTCCCAATCGGGCACATCCTGCGCCACTTCATCATGTGATCCTGGCATGGTTAGCAGAAATAGAAAACACACAGAAATATGATCCTACTTCTACTAATGGGATGTGGGGTGGTGGAAAGCACAAATCTGTCAAGCTTTTCTTTCGTTCTTACCGATTCTTTCCTAGCAGCAGTTGGTGATGTACAACCAACGGGTCAAAACTCTCAGAGATATGGTAGAGCGATGGCCAAGAGGTGTCAAAACGCACGATGTAGAATATATGTGGAGTTGTACGAAGGCTGACAAGTATGGTAGCAAAAGCTCAACAGTAATCAAAACAGAGATGCAAAGCTGAATAAACACTCAACGTCGGTACTGTGCTGATCCTAGGCTAGACCGTACTAGAGACGCGAGCCTAAAACAACAACGACAGCACGACGCGGCACGTAAACAACTGAGAAGCACACTCTGAATTTTTTTTCTCTCTCTCTTTATTTTTTGCTTTTTTTGTGGCGATTTGGGACTGCGATGGCTGAAAAAGTGCGAAAAAATCACTATGGTAGCGAACGTCTCAAAATGAGTTTCTGGACCTAAGGAAGGTATGGGCACGAAATTTTTTCACCCCTGAAATTTTTGGCCTAAAAACTACTCTAGAAAGCGTGCCAGACTCTAATCACCCCCTTCTACGTACGACAAAGATTGGTGAAATCTGACTCTAATCAACTCAAAACTATTCTGGCTACGGAGAGATCACAAACCGAACGGGTGATGGAACTCAACTCGGATCGGTAGGTCGTGGTGGTGTATATGGACTCGGATTGGCGGAACGTGGTGGTGTATCTGGACTCGGATTGGTGGCAAGAGACGGATGGAACTGTACGGCGGCGGTGTCGCAAACTGTGATCATAACTCGAAACTCTAAGGGAAATAGACGCTAAGATCAGCAACTCGACACAACAATGCAACCGCAAATTCAACAAAGCAAACTACTGTAAAGAAAACTGGACAAAAGGCTCGGACTGTCTTGGGACGTGATGATCTAACCCTAAAAAAAATTGGATATTTCGTGGACTGTAGGTATGAAAAACAGAAGTAATCTAGACTACGAAAAACTGGTAAATCTCACCGAGCAACCTGGAAATCTGATACCACTTGATAGAGGCGAAGGTGTCCCGATGTTTCGATGAGATGATTGAGATCAATTATGGTGGAGACGACTTTCACGACCCGACTACGAACGTGCGAAGACGTTGCGCCTTAGTGATCGCTAAACCATTTCCGAGAGGTTATTGATCCCGCGGATGCATGATCAACCTGACCACAAAGGTCTAATTCCTGCAAGCAATCGAAAGAATAAGAAAGAACTAAGAATTGCATTCTGGATATTGAGGATATAAGATGAATGATTGACGAAAGTTGGGGTTCCAATGCGGTCTTGGCCTGGTCGGACGATACAAATGAAGAACTCGAAGTTGCGGCTATGGCTAACTTAAATCTAATTAAAACCCAAGTCTAAACGATGCCCTAAGGGTTGTATATATGGGGGAACAGAGGGGATATTCGTGAACCCTTGGTGGTGGTGTCCGAAAACAACCCTAACTCGGTTTCCCCACACATACTGACTCTAAAAACAGCCTATAATGTGGTATTTCGAAATTACATGGGCCCAGCCCAATATTAAGGTGACGCAGCACCTATAATTCTCCTTGGACGAAAATAGTGAAGTGCCATCTCGTGTATTTCGTCCAAGCCTTCATGCACTCCTTATGGCGGCTTCAAAGCACGAAAATCACCACTGGAAGCTCCATTGTCCTTTCCCGTGCGCACACCTTCTTCTCCATGCTTGATCCCGCTCCAATGACCATCCTTCTTGTCCATTCTAGGTCCTTCATTCATAAGCAAAACAAAAGTATCTAATTTAGGCAGCATCATATGTTCATGAACATTAGAAGGATTCGCAAGAAACGAAAGTACCTGATAATTTAGTTGACGTGCGCGTGCTCTAGTAACTGGTCCAATATGTTTAGTTGGTGAGGATGTGGGTGTAACAGTAGTAGGGATGTCCTCATCATGAACCCTAACAATCAAATTGGACACACATGAAGGCACAAATGGTGAGCATGAGCATACCACGGGAACCAGAGGCATCACGATTCTTGCCACCGCAATGTTTCGTCCTCACCATGTCAAAACCCTAGAGCAAGGAGAGACGAGAATGAGGCAAGAATCCGGGCACTCAAAGAAAAACCAATAGGATGGAATGATAGATCGGGAGGAGAGGTATCACGAGTCAGCAGATCTGGAGGAGAGGAGCACCGGGGAGGCCGGATCGCCGGCGGCGGCTCCAGGCGGCGGCGTCGCAGGTGAGGAAGGAGGGAAAAACCGGCCGAGAGGAGAGGAAATTCCCTCTCGGCCCGACGTCCAGTTTAAATAGTACAGCCGACATTGGACGTCCGACGGGGTTCGGACGTCCGACGTGTCGGACGTCCGAAATCTATCGGATTTCCGACGAGGGCTGAATCGGGAAGATCAGGCCAGACTGGGCAAGAAGGGGCAGGGAAGACAGTGTTTTTCGGAATTCCGACGGGTTTCGGACGTCCGAGGTGTCGGACGTCCGAGAGACAACGGACGTCCGTCAGGCTACTGATCTTTGACGTATAAACCCGAAAATTTTGAAAACTATTTTACTCAATAATTTCACCCATCACTGAGTAGAGAAACACACAAAATCAAGAATATGTATGCACACCTGAATGAGCAAAACAAGGCTTTCACAAATAAGAGGTGGTGGCCGAGGCCACCATGTTTGAGTGTATTGTGCTTTGACACCGCGAAGATGTACCTTGGGTCCAAAGACACTTACTCCATCGATAACCGCTACACATGGGTTCACCGTGGTGAGCACGCGGACTGTTGATGTGTGAATCCATTTATGCATCACGTAGAGAGTAGAGAACTCATTGATTGAGTTTCTCCCCCTACATACATGCCTACATCTAGACAAGATAGTTGCTATATGCATGAATGAGAGCAAGATACCCCTAGGCCGGGAAGCTATAACGTTCCAAGATACCAAGTTCACCACTTAGTTGGAAAAACCTTGCTTCATCCAATGGTTTGGTGAAGATATCCGCGAGTTGCTTGTCGGTGCCCACATGTGCAAGAACAATGTCACCCTTTTGAATATGATCCCGTATGAAGTGATGATGAATGTCAATATGCTTGGTGCGGGGATGTTGACAAGGGTTGTTGGCAATCTTGATAGAACTTTCATTGTCACATAAGATGGGTACCTTCTGATAGGTGAGGCCATAATCCTTCAAAGTCTGCCTCATCCACAAGATTTGAGTGGCACAACTTGCGGCGGCCACATACTCGGCTTCGGCGGTGGAGAGAGAGACACGGTTTTGCTTCTTGGAGTGCCAACTTACTAATGAGCGCCCAAGAAATTGGCATGAATCGTATGTTGACTTCTGATCCACCTTGTCTCTGTCCCAATCAGCATCGGTGTACCCCAAGATATCAAACTTGGTTTCCTTGGGGTACGAAAGGCCCAACAAAGGAGTATGAACAAGGTATCTAAGAATGCGCTTAACCGCCAAATGATGACTCTCTATAGGAGAGGCTTGATATGTTAGAACCCTCTGTTAGGTAATGTGCTAGCATCAAAGTCACCTTGCATTCATCAAAGAAAATCAAATGGAATTCAAATTCAAACTCAAATGGGAGAAGGAACACCCCCCATCTGAATTAATTCAAATGGCCAGAAATAAAGTTGCTCCAAAAATTTCTTTTGCATTTTTGAAAATTCTTATAAATGAGTGTGATCACATATCAAGTGATGTTGGACCAACCCCATGCTCATGGATTTTTCAAATATTCAAACAGGACCTTGGAATTAATCAAATACCCCTATTTGAATTAAAGTTCAAATAAGTTGAATTTTAAAAATGTTCAAACTTTACAAATGGCTAGCCTAATATATTATGAGGCCATATAAAAAGTTTCAGCATTTAATAGCTATTTATTTAGCACAGGAAAAAAAATTAACAGAAAAAGAAAGGAAAGATTAAACAGAAAAATAAAAACAGAAAAGCTTACCTGAAGAAGCCGAACTCATCGCCCCGCGGCCCACTAGCCTGGCCCAGCCCGCAGCCCCCCTTGTCGTCTTCCCGCCGCGTCGACAAGCACCTCGGTGGAGGGCATGCCGACGCCGGCGAGCACCAGCCTGCCTGCCTGGCGCCTCCCGAGCCTTCTAGTCGCGCCTGGAGACACCCTGGAACCGGCCACATCCATTCCCCCTACTCCCATCGCCTCTCCGCCTCTCCACAGCTCTCCCGCGAGGAACCCCGAGAGAACCGTAGGCCATGGCCATGGCGACTCGCAGACCAAGCCCGATCTAGGTCCCCAGAGCTTGTCCATCCTCCTCCTCGTCTTCGTCTTCGTCACCCCGCAAGAAATCAGGAGCGCGGAGCCCCTGAAGCCAAGGAACCGAGTCGTCTTCTTCAACTACGGCCGCCGCGCGCCATCGCCGGATTCTCCACCACTAGGACCTCCCCGAGCAAGCCGTCACCGCCGTTGCACTCAGGGTAAGCTTCTGAGCAAAACCCCTCTTGTCCCGCGCCTTCCTCGCAGCTATAGCTGGATCCACCATGAGAGCCGAATCACTTTGCCGCTGTGGTCGTTGTCGACGAGCCCCCGCTACGCCATCGAGCTCTAGATCTTGTCCATCACCTTCTCCTTGGTGTGGTGCTTAGAACGCGCCCAACCGTGGCTCAAATGGTGCACCACAGCAAGATCTGCACCACGTCCGTGCTGTTGCCGTCGCCTTTGCTCGTCGCCGACGTCCTTCCGGTGAGCCCCCGTGCTGCTCGTCTGTCTTAGATGAAGCGCGCGTGCCTGGCCTCCCGTTTAGTGGTCGCGGTGTGCCAAATGGTGGCCAGAGCCGCCGTCTCATGCGTCGCCGCCGCGTCGGGTTGCCACCGGCGACTAGCCGCCAGCGAGATGACGTGGACGTCATTAGCTTAGTGCTAATCCCCCCCAGAGACACTGACATGTGGGCCCTGCCCCCTGCTAATCAACATAATTAGTTTAAAACTAAACTAAACGTTTTAATTAACACATGAGACACTTACAGGTAAGACCCCCTGGTCAGAACCCCCTTGACGCCAGCATGACATCACAGTGACGTAGAAATGCTTATTTTATTTAAAACAAGTCCAGAAAATCCAGAAAATGAATTAAACTTTGGAAATTCATAACTAATTCATTTTAACTCCAAATTAAACATATAATATATGTAAAATTATCAGAAAAATGCAAGGATTCTGAATATGCACTTTTTTTCATGTTTGAACATTTTCAAATGGGGGAACAATGAGAACAATGCATATGGATTCCTTTTAAATTCAAAATGGAGTTTGAATTTGCAATTCATTTGCAATACACTCCTTTTACATGGAAATTCCTCACACATTAGAAGCATATATATCAAGTCTCAACCTCCAACCATGTGATTTTTCATTGTATTTACTTTGCTTCCTTGATTGTTGTTTGTCGATAGAAGTGGAACCGGAATAGGAGGCTGCCCCCTTCGTTGAAGACCCCGATACCGAACCTTGTCGGCAAGGCAAGCAAACCCCCATTGATCATGTCGATAAAATCTCATTTCCCTCTCAGTCTCGCTTATGCATTGTTTAGGATTATTACCATGCTACGTTTCTACCGCATAGATGAACCCATTCCTTTGCATGACCTATCATTTGTCACAGTAGTAAGCAAACCGCAATCCTAGCAAATGTAAGAGTTGATTGATATCATGTGTCCCCTGCAATTTTTACTGCTTATTGCATGCTTATAGTGACACAATGTTGTTACTGTTATGTGAGTTGGGATGGTAGTGATCATGTTGTTGATGGTGAAAATGTTTTGGTGAATCTACCCTAATACAAGGTGAACGATGAGAGGCTGTGTAGGAGTACACAGTGGGTTGTGTCGTTGAACACCGCCCTAAGTCCGAGGTCTTGTGTGGTGATCCAAGATGAAGAGTACAACCATACATTGGGCTCACCAACTCCTCTCAACCTACTAACTCATCCCTTTCGATGTCCAAATGTCGTAGTAGTTCGTAGTTCTGGTAGGTTTGTGGCCTGGCTGCTAAGTGAGAGAACGGCTCAACCGAGACCGGCTTATGCACCACGCACACATCATCTGGGTCCACTTCGGTAAACCGGCCGGGTTCACGATAGTGGTAGCCAACCCAGGTAGGTGGCTTTCTTGGACTAGATCGGCTATGAGGTAACAGTTATGGTGAGAATCCTCGCCGACACTTCTTGAACGGTGCCGAGTACAAAGGCGGTAACTGATGATCATGTGTGTGTAGAGGTACACCCCTACAGGGTTAACAAAACTATTTGAATAGCCGCGTCCGCGGTAAGGGACTGCTTGGAAAGCTTAGCTTGATTATTAGACAACTTGAACTGGATACTTATAAAACATGCCAAGATAAGCGTGAGTGCTATGGCTTGCTTTCTCGTGGGGAAGTCGAGGAAGGCACCTTAGTGGTGTTTTTGGTTGGAGACATGTAGTGGACTCGTGTAAGCTTCTTACCTCAAGTCTGGTACTCGTAGTTCAGGACGAGCCAAGTCAAAGCTGGCACTTCTTCTTTTGAACCCCACCTCCACTTTACCTCTATACATGTGCATGAGCAGTATAGTTCCTATGTAAGTCTTGCTGAGTACGACTTTGTACTCACGTTTTCTTATTCTATATTTTAGATGAACCCACTGACCCCGAAGGTGGATTCTTCCTTGAGCTCGACGACTGAAGAAAAAGCTAGTGTAGTCCCAGTCAGCAGACTGGTTCCCTCGTGGAGGGCTTTGTGTTTAAATAAGGCTTCTTAAGCCATTTGTTAAGTTTGTCTTTACTCAGACCTACTCTGCTTCCGTTGAATGTTGTAATGTTGGATCACATGCTTGTGATCTCTGTGTGCACTCTGTGAGAGTTATCAATAAAATATATACTTTGTAAAGAATTGCAATGATACCTGCTGTTCATACAAGGCATGTTTGATGCGTGTATGTTTATAACATGCATGTATTTGTATGGGTTTTCAAGACCTTAGTTGTGATCTGGCTGGCGGTCTTTTATACACCAAGTGGCCCTTAGATGTGCGCAGCTTGGGGCATCGCGATGCGATTGTTCGAGACTCTGTCTCGTGCACACTTTGTTGTATGATCGAGCCCGCCCTAGACCCCGACTAAGTGATCGGGATGGAGTAAGTCTATGTAAGGGTTATTATACAATTGATAGTATGGTTGAGGCGACTTGTCTATGAGTATGGGAGTTCACCAGCCATATCATTTAGACTTGTGTGTGTACGATGAGGACCCATCTCAGTTGATCATCCGGCCTGGATGGGATGCCCCTCCCGTTCGATGCTTTCCGAGAACGTTCTGTGCTTGGCCTTGTCTGCTTAGACAAGTGGGTACGGTTCTCGGTTCTCCATATGATTGTGTTGTAGCGAGTCTTCCATACGCTAACCCCGGGTCCCAACAGACTTGGTATCAGAGCAGGACTTACTGTAGGATTATCAGCCTTGGCCGAAGTCGAGTCTAGCTTGCTATAGTTATATAGTTACTCTGGGTATATAAGGGAACAACGTAAGGCTTCTTTTTTCTCCTTCACTTCATCATTCTGAGTTCTGAGTCACCCTCATATTGTTCTATGGGAAGATAGGACTAGGCTCACCTATGTCTTGCTAGAACATCTCGTTGTTTGCATCCTTGTAGCCGTAGGAAAGTTGTGTTAGTTTTGCTAGAGTTGTTGTGCTTCCTGATTTCTTACATCGTATGTAAGTGCTGTTTCTACATTGCAAGAAAAGACATTTCTTAAAATTACAGCCGGTATGTTGTCCGAGTCATTCCAAGTTTCATCATAATCTGATGCATTTGCAAACTCCTTCTTTCTGTTTCAGATGGCGGATCTTCCCCCCCGGAAGATTGTTCGTCTGACTAGGTGCCTCGATGTGCGTGCGCATCCAGCCATGCTCACCGAGATGATGTCCTTCATTGGCTATCGATGGTATCCTGAGTACACCGTTGAGGAGCAGTTCCTTGACTTCAACCAGACTCAGTTCCACTGCATTGTCAGGATCTACCCGCACCACACTGGAGTCACTCAGCCTATCCACTTTGGACATGGCATTGGCATGAGTGAGAACATGGCTATGCAGGATGCTTCATACTCATGTATTACCCTGCTGAGAGAGGAGCATGCCCTGCTTGCAGGATCACCTTTCCGCTATATCCCTGCTCCACTTCCAGGAGAAGAGGGATATTACACCGGATTGTACACAGCTCACTCCCTGGAGGATACTTTGCTTCAGATCACTGCTCGGCATGCTTGTGATAGAGATCGTGATGCACGTGCCCTCCGCTTTGAGCTCCACGCCACCCGTGTTCGTCTGTATCGGTCACTTACACTCCTGGCTCCTTTTGTGAGTGTTGGATCAGTGGAGTATGATGCTATCTACCCAGCCAGGACACAGATGCCTTCTCGAGTTGCTTGGCCCGAGATTGGAGGCATTTTTCCACCTCGTGGTCCTCTGCTTCCACCCTATGCTGGACCTAGGCCCCATCCTTGCCCAAATGGATATCAGGGTCCACAGGCCCCCGTGTTTTCCGATGGTCACCTTCAACTACCGGGTTACGCGGGTAACTTTTACGAGGATTACTATGGAGATGGAGATGAGTGAGACCGCCTATGGTCTTACTTTAGTGAGGATGTAGTAGTATCTTTAGTATATGGTAAGCAAGGTGTTCTAAGTTCCAGAGGCTTACATAAATAATGTATAGGAAGTCAGAGTGCCTCTGAAGGATGTATCATCTTCATCACGTTTGTATTATCTTAGCGCTTGTACTAAAATGATGTATGAGTTGTATGACAGCTTGTGAATATATGGCTTGTATGCTTTTATCACCATGTTGTCAAGATGATTACTTCCTTTGCTCTGTGATTCTTCCAGTACCTTCAATACCTTGTTTAGACTCTTCCAATCAACTCTGTTTGACTTTGGTTTTCACCTTCAGGATGTCTCAAGGAACGCGTGGCCAGCTTGGTCGTGCCCATGGTCGTGGGAATGATCCGGAAGAAGGAAACCTTCCACCCCCACCCACGATGGCTCAGGTTCTGAAGGAGGGTGAGAGGAACCGCCGAGACTCTCACCAGTTACTGGAGGTCATTGCCCGCAACACCACTCAGAAGCGCAACGAGTTGGTGTCCTTGAATGACTTCATCCGGCTTCATCCCCCGGTTTTCAGCTACTCCACCGAGCCCCTTGACGCCGATGACTGGCTCCGCAGCATCGAGAGGAAGCTCCAGGCAGGCCATGTTGCAGATGGTGACAGGGTCAGCTATGCCACTTACCACCTCGAGGGTGCCGCTGGCTCTTAGTGGGAGAATTTCCTGAACATGTGTCCCGTTGGACCGCCCACAACTTGGGATGAGTTCTGCACTTCATTCCGTGAGCACCACATTCCCAAGGGTCTTATGGACCGCAAGCGTGAGGAGTTCTGCAACCTCACCCAAGCCAGGAGGACTGTTGATGAGTTTAGTCGTGAGTTCAACCGACTGGCTCGTTATGCTACTGAAGAGGTCTCCACCGACTTCAAGAAGAAAGAGAGGTTCTGTCGTGGACTCAATTCTGGACTCCGTCGTGAGCTCAACCTACATGACTTTTCAACCTTCCAGGTCCATGTCAACAAGGCCATCAAGGCGGAGTACATGAACACCCCCAATGACTTCCGCAAACAAACTAGAGACGATGGTTCATCCAGCTCAGGCTCTCAGAAGCGCAAGATCTGGATTCCCAACAGCATGTTTCGCCAGAACAACCCATCGAGGCCATCCTATGTGGCGCCTCGTCCACTAGCTTCGTTCCACCCAGCTCCACGCACTTTCTTTGGAGCCTGCTACAAGTGTGGTCAGGCAGGCCACTACTCCCGCGAGTGTCCCCAGAATCAGCTCCAGAATCAGAATGCTCCACCCCGTGCTGGAGGTAACAAAAATGGTCGTGGAAAGCCACTCCGGAAGGTCTACACCACCAAACCCGCTCCTCCCGCCACTCGTGGACGTGTGAATCAGATTGCCGCCGAAGAGACCGACGACACCACTGACGTCATTCTTGGTACGCTCCTAGTCAATTATGTTCTTACTTCCGTTCCTTTCGACCCAGGAGCATCTCATTCATTCATGTCGGAAAGTTATGCACTTCGTCATTAGTTATCTTTCGTTGAATTGTCCACCCCAATGATTATTCAAACTCCAGGGTCAAGATGGCAAACTAATAGAGTAAGCCATGGTAATCAAATTGCAATTGAGGGTTTAGTATTCCTTGATTCACTCATAGCCCTCAAGTCTTCAGACATTGATGTCATCCTTGGCATGGATTGGCTATCAAGGCAGAATGCCTACCTTGATTGCAAAGGAAAATCAGTGAAACTAACCCACCCTTCAGGCAAGACAGGCAACTACACCTCACCTAGAACGAGAACCCAGGTGCATTCTTTGAATGTACTTCCCCTTCCCGACCTTGAAGATAATCCGGTGGTTCGTGACTTCCCGGATGTCTTCCCTGAAGAGCTGCCGGGAATGCCACCCGACAGATGTGTAGAGTTTATAGTGGATCTTATGCCAGGAACCGCACCAATTTCCAAACGACCATACAAAATTGCCCCATGTGAGTTAACTGAGCTCAAAATCCAACTTGAAGCTTTGTTGGCAAAAGTCTTCATCCGCCCTAGCTCATCACCATGGGTTGCCCCGTTCTGTTCGTAACGAAGAAAGATGGAACAGAAAGGATGTGCGTAGACTATCGCCCGCTAAATCTAGCGACGATAAAGAACAAGTACCCACTGCCCAGGATCAATGATCTTTATGATCAACTTGCTGGATCCTCTGTCTTCTCCAAGAAGGATTTGAGATTAGGTTATCATCAAATCAAAATCCGAAACAAGGACATTCCAAAAACAGCTTTCACTACTCGTTATGGTCTTTACGAGTACACCGTCATGTCCTTCGGTTTAACCAATGCCCCCGCCACTTTCTCGCGCATGATGAATTCGATCTTCATGGAGTACCTAGATAAATTTGCTGTAGTTTATCTTGATGACATTCTCATCTACTCGAAGAACGAATAAGAACATGCCGAACATCTCAGGATGGTATTGATGAAACTTAGAGAGCATCGCCTGTATGCTAAATTCTCCAAGTGTGAATTTTGGCTAACAGAAGTGACCTACTTAGGCCACGTGATTTCTGCAAAAGGCATTGCTGTGAATCCCGAGAGAGTTCAGGCCGTCCTTGACTGGACTCCACCTGAATCGGTTAAGCAAGTTAGGAGTTTTCTTGGCCTAGCCAGCTATTGCCGTCGCTTCGTCGAGAACTTTTCTAAAGTTGCAAAGCCTCTAACTAAACTCCTCAAGAAAGATAAGAAATTCCAATGGACTCCCAAGTGCGAGGAAAGCTTTCAAGAGCTAAAAAGAAGATTGACTTCTGCACCCGTACTTGCGCCTCCAGACACCAAAAAGGATTTCGAGATATTTTGTGACGCCTCACGGCAAGGGTTAGGATGCATACTTATGCAAGATAGACATGTGGTAGCTTATGCTTCACGCCGGTTGCGTCCACATGAAGAGAACTATCCTACCTATGATCTTGAACTCGCTGTCGTAGTTCATGACCTGATAACTTGGCGACATTACCTCCTTGGTAATCGTTGTGAGATCTATTCCGACCACCAGAGCCTCAAATAAATTTTTCACCCAGCCAGATCTTAATCTCAGGCAAAGACGCTGGATTGAGTTGATAAAAGATTATGACTTAGGAATTTCTTACACCCTAGGAAAAGCCAATGTCATGGCTGATGCACTAAGTCGTAAGTCGTATTGTAACAACCTCATGTTACAATAGTATCAACCACTTATTCATGAGGAATTTCGCAAGCTCAATCTTGAGATTGTTCCTCATGGCTATCTTTCTACCTTGGTGGCGAAACCAACTCTTGAGGATCAAATCATAGTTTCCCAAAGGCGTGCACGAGGTGTTCGCCGGATCAAGGAGAACATTGCTAACGGAGTTGCTAGATGTTTCTCCACAGATAGTAAAGGAACGGTATTCTTTGGAAATCGTTTGGTAGTACCTAAGAATAGGGAACTAAGGCAACTCATCCTCAAGGAAGCCCATGACACACCCCTCTCGATTCATCCCGGTAGCACAAAAATGTACCGAGATCTACGCCAGAGATTTTGGTGGACTAGGATTAACAGAGACATTGCTCGATTTGTTGCCAAATGTGATGTTTGTCGTTGCATTAAGGCAGAACATCAAAGACCTGCTGGTACACTTCAACCTTTGCCTATTCCAGAGTGGAAATGGGACAAAGTCGGTATGGACTTCGTCACCGGATTTCCAAAAACCCAGATAGGCTTTCCAAAGTTGCTCACTTCCTGCCCGTTCGCGAGTCTATAACTGCGAGCCAGTTAGCGGACTTGTACGTCTCTAGAATTGTGTCTCTTCATGGTGTTCCTTTGGAAATCAATTCTGATCGTGGTAGCCTTTTCACCTCTAAATTTTGGGGAAGCTTTCAGAATGCTATGGGAACTCATCTCTCCTTTAGTAAATCTTTCCATCCTCAGTCTAGTGGTCAAGTCGAAAGGGTTAACCAAATTCTTGAAGACATGCTCAGAGCTTGTGTTATCTCATTCGGAAAGAATTGGGAGAATTCTCTTCCGTTCGCCGAATTTTCTTAGAACAATAGTTTCCAATCTAGTCTGAACATGGCTCCTTTTGAACTCCTATATGGACGACGATGTCGAACACCTTTAAACTAGTCAGAAACCGGTGAAAGACAATTCTTTGGACCGGACATTATCATGGAAGCAGAAGAGCAAGTTCGCATTGTTCGTGATCAATTGAAAGCAGCCCAGTCTCGTCAGAAAAGCTACTATGATCGTCATCATAGGCAAGAGAGCTACAATATGGATGAGAAGGCTTACCTTCGGGTTACTCCTCTGAAGGGAACCCAACGTTTCGGTAACAAAGGCAAGTTGGCCCCACGTTACATGGGACCTTTCCGCATTCTTGCTAAACGTGGAGAAGTTGCCTACCAACTTGAACTACCCCCGCACCTTTCCCGAGTAAACGATGTATTCCATGTGTCACAACTCAGGCGTTGCTTCAAGGACCCCATCCGCGAAGTCGACCATGAAATGCTTGATCTCCAAGATGACCTTTCTTATCGAGAGTACCCCGTTCGTATTCTTGATTCAGAAGAGCGTGTCACTTGTCGTCAGAAGATTAAGTTTGTGAAAGTGCAATGGTCACACCACTCTGAGAGAGAAGCCACGTGGGAAAGAGAAGACCGTCTCCGTGCCGAGTACCCCTCCTTCCTCCCGCAGACTTCTGAATCTCGGGATGAGATTCTGTTGTCTTGAGAGACACGGTGCGTACCTCATCTTTTGTCTTGAGAGACACGGTGCGTACCTCAACATCCTTACAAAGGGATGTGTTTAGATCCACAAGCTTGCTCATATCATTAGCAAGTTCCTTACAAATTTCATTAGCCTTTTTCAAGGAGGCAACATGCTTGTCATTTAAGTCATTTGATGTGTGAACAACTTTGCACAAGTTATCATTTTGAGCTTTCTCAAAGTCAACCTTTCGCTCAAGGAGAGTATAATTCTCCTTTTCCTCGGTGAGGAGGATTTCAAGGTCCTTAATGGTTGTGGAGTGCTTACCCACCACATCCACAAGTAATTGAAACATTTTGAGCTTATTGCCTTTGAGAGAGCTCATCATTTTTTTTACTTTTGCAAACAACAAATCTTCACAAGTAGCATGTGATCATCACTTTCCGCATCATGAAATTCATCATTAGGTTCGGAAGAGAACATGAAGGACTCATCAATAAGAGTTACCTTGATCTTAGCCGAGGAGGAGGGAGTGTCATCATCAACCAACTTGGCCATGAGACACTTGTGTGCATTGCCGGTGTAGTCACTCATGTAGTTGTAGTTTACAACTTCAGCTTCCTTGTTGAGGAGCTTCAAGGTCTTTTGTTTATCTTGAGAAACTTCGGCCACACCACCAACATCCTCGGGATCGGACCCTTCTAGCGCCAACAATGATTTCTTCTTGAACTTGTTGTTGATAGGGTTTGGGAGCTTTTTGGCAACTTCCTTCCGAGGAAATCGAGGTTTGTCCTCTCTTTTCTTATACGGACAATCCTCCGCAAAGTGTCCCGGTCTCTCACAGTTGTAGTAGTTTCTTGTCTTCTTCTTTTGGAATATTCCCTTGAAGTCCCCTTTTGTGAAGATCTTCACAAAGAGAGCAATATCATCATATGAGGGAGTATCATCGGAGTTATGATCATCTTCATACTTGTCGGGACCTGGAATTTGCGTATGTAATTCCAGTCACAACTCAATCATATGGAGAGCCGAGAGTCGTACCCACTTGTCTAAGAAGACAAGGCCAAGCACAGAACACTCTCGGAAAGCTTCGTACGTGAGGGGCATCCCATCTAGGCCGGATGATCAACTGAGATGGGTCCTCATCGCCCGCTCACAAGTCTAAATGATTATAGGTGGTGAAATCCCATACTCATAGACAAGTCGCCTCAACCATATTATCGATTGAATTATAACACTTACATAAACAGACTCCAGCCCGATGACTTAGTCGGATTCTCGGGCGGGATCAATCATACAACAAAGTGTGCCACGTGACAGAGTCACAAGCAATCCCACCGCGATTCCCCAAGTTGCGCACATCTAAGGGCCACTTGGTGTATAAAAGACCGCTGGAAAGAACACAACTAAGCTATCGAACCCCACACTAAGACATGCATGTTATAATCATACACGCAGCATACATGTCCAGTGTAAACAGCAGGTACACATTGCATGAACTCTACAAAGTATATCCTTATTGGCTTACACATAGAGTACACAAAGATCACATGTCTGTGATCAACATTACATCATACAACGGAAGAAAATTAGGTATGAGTACAGACAAGATTAACAAATATGCTTAGAGAAGCATTGTTCAACAAACGTGCCCTTCCACGAGGGACCAGGCTGCTGCCTGGAACTATACTACCAAGGTCAACGTCGAGCTTCACGAAGGTGACTCCATCGGGGTCCCGGTTCTCATCTAAAACATAGAATAAGCAAACGTGAGTACAAAGACGTACTCAGCATGACTTACATCAGAACTACACTACTCATGCTCAAGTTTCAAGGTAAAGGAGGTGTGGTTCAACAAGCAGAAGTGCCAGCTTTGACTTGGCTAGTCCTGAACTACAAGTACCAGACTTGACGTAGGAAGCATACACGAGTCCACTACCAAGTCTCCAAACAATACACCACTATGGTTACTTCCTCGACTTCCCCACGAGGAAGCCCACCACAGCACTCACGCTTATCTTGCGAGTTTTATAAGTATCCATTCAAGTTGTCTAATGATCAAGTAGAGGTATCCAAGTAGTCCATAACCGCGGACATGGCTATTCGAATAGTTTATTAACCCTGTAGGGGTGTACATCTTCACACGCGTGTCATCACTTATCTCCTCATTCTTGTCACCCTTTAAGCGGGTGACGAATGTGGATGAAACCAAGCCACTACCCTCACATCACCTTCTCTAATACAGGAGTCGACTACCTGAGTTTGGCACCACTCGAGAGTCTGGCCGGTTCAATGAAACGGACTCAAATAATGCAAGGGACCGAGACGCCACCTCTGCCAGATGGTTTTACTGCCTCACAGGTCCACCCACATATCTATATGATCCAACCTTTTCTTCATTATTTTTCTATGCACATGCCAAATGGAAAGCCCGAATCTATTGTGACTCCTGGACCGGATCGGGTAAGTAAAGAGGCCAAACGGGGCTCCCATAAACCCAACATTTGGTCATACTCTATGTCTTGGATCACAAAACAGGAACTCGGGGCCTAGGGCAGTGTTCAACGAGACAACCCACTGTGTACTCCTACACAGCCTCTCATCGTTCACCTTTGTTTAGGGTGGATTCACCAAGACGTTAACATCAACAACCTGTGAACATTCCATCCCGACTAACAATCAAAGTAACCTCATTGTATCACTAAGCAACAATAAGCAGTAACAGTTCCAGGGGCCACAGGCTCATCATTCAACTCCTATATCTGCTAGGATTGTGGTTTGCTTAATACGGTGACAAAATGATAGGTCATGCATCAGAATGGGTTCAACTATGCGAAAGAACGTGTCTCGGTGATCTCCTAAACATGCATAAGTGATACTGAGAGGGAAGTAGGATTTTATAGACATGATCAATGGGGTTTGCTTGCCTTGCTTGACGTTACACGGGTTTTACCGGACTTCTTCTTCTTCAGGGGTGATCTCTGTCTCGGAATGTCTGTCATCGGAGGCAATCATCAACAAGGGGGGACAACTTCAGAAGTAAATGCACAAGCACATGATATAGTTGTTCCATGATGTGAAGGGTACTGATTTGTGGCACATTCAATTTAAATGAAGTGTATTTCAATTGAATTGCAAATTCAAAATCCAAATTCAAATTCAAATTATCCAAATATCCATTTGTCACTTTTCACCCATTAAAAGTTGGTCAAATATGAAAAAAAAATTCATATTATTAATCCTTGCATTTTTTGATAATTTTTCATATATTATATGTTTAATTTGGAGTTATAATGAATTTTCCATGAATTTCTAAAGCTTCTGCTATTTTCTGCAATTTCTGGATTTTCTTTAATTAATTTCTATTTAAATTTAATCAGAGAAACTGATTAATGCATCAGCATGACCTCAGCATGACATCAACAGGGGGCTGACATGTGGGCCATGCCTATCAGTGGCTCTGTTTTAAAATCCTGTTTAATTAGTTTAACAGTGGGGTTAAGGGGGGGCTGGCCCCACCTCGCAACCACTATTAGGAGGAGTTAGTGGGTTAATTAAGCCACATGGTTCGGGTTAATGGCTCAGGTGAGCTCTGGCTCGCCGGAGTTCCACCGGACATGGGCTAGGAGGCACAGGGAGGGGTTATGGGGGCACTGGCGAGGGCGCCGTGAGCTCCCGCGTCGTCTGGGGCTAGCTGGGGGTCACCGGGAGGCCTCTGGCCATGGCAATGGCAAAGGGTGCGGTGGCCGGAGCCACGGCAATGGACGGGGTCTTCAAATTTTGCACGCGGGGAAACGGGTGTGCGTGCGCTGCGCTCCTGGGAGCTCCAGGAATGCCAAAGACATGGCAAGAGCGATGGAAGTGCACGGGTTTGATCTCCACGGTGGCCATGGCGGCGGACCTCTTAGGCTCTCATGGCGACATGTGCTAGAGAGCGACGAAGGGAGCGGGGCTTGGGGAAAAATGCTCACCGGAGCAAGGGGGACTCGACGGAGCAGACGAAGGTCGCGGGGGAAGCTCAGCGACGGCGAATTCGGCGGTGAAAGCTTGCGGGTCCGGCGGGCAGTCGTCGTCGATTCCGGTGGCTCGATGTGGTCCGGGCTCGTGGCCTTCTCCAGGGCGATAAAGATGAGGGCGTCGCGTATGGTGGATAGCTCGGTGATTCTTGGGAGGGCCGTTGGCCACGCGAGTTCGACGGCGGAGCTCCGGCGTGTGCTACAGGTGTGCGCGGAACGTCGAAGCAGAGAGGTTGAGAGCGATAAGGGAGAGGGGGAAAAGATGCGGCGCTCTCTGGGGCGTTGCGTGGCGCCAGGAGAAGCCTCGGGGTGGTCTAGGCTAGCCTCGTTGGCGCCCACGGTGCTCGGCTCGCCACCGAGCTGCTTGGAGGCGAGGGGAGGAAGAGGACAACGCAGTCGGGTGGGCTGGGCCGGCCAGAGGAAGCGGGCCTTCGCCCTGGGCGATAGGTAAGCCCCTTCACTTTCTGTTTTTCTTTTTCTTTTTATATTTCTGCAAATAGTTGGCCCTGCTAATTAAATTAGCTAGGCATTTTATAAAATGTTGAAACTTTTTATATGGCCTCACAATATAATAGGTTAGCCACTTATAAAGTTTGAACATTTTTAAAATTCAAATTATTCGAACTGTAATTAAAATAGGGGTTTAATTTAATTCCAAGCTCCTGTTCTGAATTTTTGAAAAATCTATAAGCATGGGAATGCTACCACATCACTTTATATGTGATCACACTCATTTATGTGAGTTTTCAAAAGTCAAGCAAGAATTTTTGGAGAAATTTTATTTCTGGCCATTTGAATTAAATTCAATTAGGGCTTCTGCCTTCCCCATTTGAATTTCATTTGAATTTTTTAGCATGATGCAAAGTTACTTTCTAACCCTAGCACATACCTAAAAGAGGGTTGTGACAAGTCGCCCCCACTCAAAAGAATCTCTTCCCGAGATTTAGAAGTCATCGGAAGGAAGGTGGGGTACTCGGCACGGAAGAGGTCTTCTCTTTCCCATGTTGCTTCTTTCTCGGAGTGGTGCGACCATTGCACTTTGAGGAACTTGATCTTCTGACGACAAGTGCCACGCTCTGCGGAATCAAGAATACGAACAGGGTACTCTCGATAAGAAAGGTCATCTTGGAGATCAAGCGTTTCATGGTCGACTTCGCGGATGGGGTCCTTGAAGCAACGCCTGAGTTGTGACACATGGAATACATTGTGTACTCGAGAAAGGTGTGGAGGTAGTTCAAGTTGGTAGGCAACTTGGCCACGTTTGGCAAGAATGCGGAAAGGCCAGACGTAACGCGGGGCCAACTTGCCTTTGATACCGAAGCGTTGGGTTCCCTTCAGAGGAGTAACCCGAAGGTAAGCCTTCTCATCCAGATTGTAGCTTTCTTCCCTATGATGACGATCATAGTAGCTTTTCTGACGAGATTGAGCTGCTCTCAATTGATCACGATCAATGCGAACTTGCTCTTCCGCTTCCTTGATCATATCCGGTCCAAAGAATTGTCTTTCACCGGTTTCTGACAAGGTTAGGGGTGTTTGACATCGTCGTCCATATAGGAGTTCAAAAGGAGCAACGTTCAGACTAGATTGGAAACTATTGTTATAAGCAAATTTGGCAAATGGAAGAGACTTCTCCCAATTATTTCCGAAAGATATACCACAAGCCCTGAGCATGTCTTCCAGGATTTGGTTAACCCTTTCGACTTGACCGCTAGATTGAGGGTGGAAAGCTGTACTAAAGGAGAGATGAGTTCCCATAGCATTTTGAAAACTTTCCCAGAATCTAGAGGTGAAAAGGCTACGACGATCAGAATTGATTTCCAAAGAAACCCCATGAAGAGACACAATTCTAGAGACATACACGTCCACTAAGTGACGAGCAGTTATAGACTCGCGAACTAGAAGGAAGTAAGCAACGTTGAAAAGTCGATCAATGACAACGAAGATGGCATCATTTTCTTTCTGGGTTTTTGGAAAGCCGCTGATGAATTCCATACCGACCTTGTCCCATTTCCACTTGGGAATAGACAAAGGTTGAAGAGTACCAGCAAGTCTTTGGTGTTCGGCCTTAATGCAACGACAAACATCACATTCGGCAACATATCGAGCAATGTCTCTCTTCATCCTAGTCCACCAAAATCTCTGGCGTAGATCTCGGTACATTTTTGTGCTACCGGGATGAATTGAGAGGGGAGTGTCATGAGCTTCCTTAAGGAGCAGCTGCCTTAGGTTTCATTCTCAGGGACTACTAAACGGTTCTCAAAGAATACCGTTCCTTGACCATTTTCAGAGAAACATTTATCAACTCCGCTAACAATGTTCTCCTTGATCTCTTGAATACCACTATCTTGTTTCTGGGCGGCTATGATTTGATCCTCAAGGGGTGGTTTCGCCACCAGGGTAGAAAGAAATCCATGAGGAACAATCTCGAGATTGAGCTTTCGAAATTCCTCATGAAGAAGTGGTTGATTCAGTTGTAACATGAGGTTCTTACAATACGACTTACGACTTAGTGCATCAGCCATGAAATTGGCTTTCCCTGGGGTGTAAGAAATTCCTAAGTCACAATCTTTTATCAACTCAATCCAGCGTCTTTGCCTGATATTAAGATCTGGCTGGGTTAATATGTATTTGAGGCTTTAGTGATCAGAATAGATCTCACAACGATTACCAAGTAGGTAATGTCGCCAAGCCTTCAGGGGATGAACTACGGCAGCGAGTTCAAGATCATGGGTAGGATAGTTCTCTTCATGTGGACGCAACTGGCGTGAGACGTAAGCTACCACATGACGATCTTGCATAAGTATGCATCCTAACCCTTGTCGTGAAGCGTCACAATAGATCTCGAAATCCCTTTTGGTGTCTGGAGGTGCAAGTACGGGTGCATAAGTCAATCTTCTCTTTAGCTCTTGAAAGCTTTCCTCGCACTTGGGGTCCATTCGAATTTCTTATCTTGAGGAGTTCAATTAGAGGCTTTGGAACTTTGGAGAAGTTCTCTACGAAGCGGCGACAATAGCTTGCTAAGCCAAGAAAACTCCTAACTTGCTTAACCGATTCAGGTGGAGTCCAATCAAGGACTGCCTGAACTCTCTTAGGATTGACAGCAATGCCTTTGGCAGAAATCACGTGGCCTAAGTAGGTCACTTCTGGTAGCCAAAATTCGCACTTAGAGAACTTGGCATAAAGGCGATGCCCTCGAAGTTTCATCAATACCAACCTAAGATGTTCGGCATGTTCTTCTTTGTTCTTCGAGTAGATGAGAATGTCATCAAGATAAACTACAACAAATTTATCCAAGTAATCCATGAAGATCGAATTCATCATGCGCGAGAAAGTGGCAGGGGCGTTGGTTAAACCGAAGGACATGAAGGTGTACTCGTAAAGACCATCTCGAGTAGTGAAAGCCATCTTGGGAACGTCCTCATTTCGGATTTTGATTTGATGATAGCCTAATCTCAAATCCATCTTGGAGAAGACCGAGGATCCAGCAAGTTGATCATAAAGATCATTGATCCTGGGAAGTGGGTACTTGTTATTTATCGTCTATAGATTTGGCGGGCGATAGTCCACGCACATCCTTTCTGTTCCATCTTTCTTCGTTACGAAGAGAACGGGGCAACCCCATGGCGATGAGATAGGGCGGATGAAGCCTTTTGCCAACAAAGCTTCGAGTTGTATTTTAAGCTCAACTAACTCATGTGGGGCCATTCTATGTGGGCGTTTGGAAATTGGGGTTTTTCTTGGCATAAGATCAACTATGAATTCTACACATCTGTCGGGTGACATAGTTTAAGGGGTTGGATCTCTAGATAGCTTCCTAGAGGATGACCAAGGTTTAATAGGGGCTACAACAGATATTTCAGAGTAGCAAAGTACCCCAACACGACGGTTAGTGTGGTTATTCTGGCTAGAAGACATCTAAACTGGGAGGAAGAACTGCAAATGCATCAATATAGGTTTCAAGAAGAAAACCTACAACAAACACTATGGAACTGTCGGGCATGCCACCTAACAAATCGTATGGAAAGACAACCGAAATAGAGAGAAGGATTTTGCAAATGCATCAGATTATGAAGAAACCTGGAATGACTTGGACAACATAACGGCTGTAATTGCAAGAGAAATGGAAATCCTCACGGCATTTCAACAGCACTTACATAAGAAGTCTCAGAATAGAAGCGCAACGACTCTAGAAAACCGAACACAACTTTCCTACGGCTACAAGGAAGCAAACAACGAGATGTTCTAGTAATACATAGATGAGCCTAGTCCTATCTTCCCGTAGAAAAGATGATGGTGACTCAGAACTTAGATCGATGAAGGTAAGGAGAAAAAGAAGCCTTACATTGTTCCCTTATACACAAAGTAACTATATAACTATAGAATGCTAGACTCGACATCGACCAATGTTTGATAGTCCTACAAACAGTCCTGCTCTGATACCAAGTCTGTCGGGACCCGGAATTTGCGTATGTAATTCCAGTCACAACTCAATCATATGGAGAGCCGAGAGTCGTACCCACTTGTCTAAGTAGAAAAGTCCAAGCACAAAACACTCTCGGAAAGCTTCGTACGTGAGGGGCATCCCATCCAGGCCGGATGATCAACTGAGATGGGTCCTCATCGCCCGCTCACAAGTATAAATGATTATGGGTGGTGAAATCCTATACTCATAGAAAAGTCGCCTCAACCATATTATCGATTGAATTATAACACTTACATAAATAGACTCCAGCCCGATCACTTAGTCGGGGTCTCGGGAGGGCTCAATCATACAACAAAGTTTGCCACGTGACAAAGTCACGAGCAATCGCATCGCGATGCCCCAAGCTACGCACATCTAAGGGCCACTTGGTGTATAAAAGACCGCCGGCAAGAACACAACTAAGCTATCGAACCCCACACTAAGACATGTATGTTATAATCATACACGCAGCATACATGTCCAGTGTAAACAGCAGGTACACATTGCAAGAACTCTACAAAGTATATATTTATTGGATTACACAAAGATCACATGTCTGTGGTCAACATTACATCATACAACGGAATCAAATGAGGTCTGAGTACATACAAGATTAACAAATGGCTTAGAGAAGCCTTGTTCAACAATTGTGCCCTTCCACGAGGGACCAGGCTGCTGTCTGGAACTATACTACAAAGGTCAACGTCGAGCTTCACGAAGGTGACTCCATCGGGGTCCGGGTTCTCATCTAAAACATAGAATAAGAAAACGTGAGTACAAAGTCGTACTAAGCAAGACTTACATCAGAACGACACTACTCATGCTCAAGTTTCAAGGTAAAGGAGGTGGGGTTCAACATGCAGAATTGCCAGCTTTGACTTGGCTGGTCCTGAACTACGAGTACCAGACTTTCGGTAAAAAGCGTACACGAGTCCACTACCAAGTCTCCAAACAATACACCACTATGGACTAAACCTGAGAATGGTTCAAAAACTGCACCATACCTAAACCATACCCGTATACGTATACCTTTTGACCATACCTAAACCATACCCATTTGATATAATTTTTAGCCCAACCAAAACTGCACCCATTATCTTCTCCACCCAAACTGAATTGAACCCAATACATAACCATGGGTTTAAACCCAATACAAAACCGTTTTCAACTTCAGTTTACTAGTGACATGCCGAACAATAGTTTAAATAACCTTGCATGCAGCCTTGTACGGGAGGCCTTGGGAGCGAGCTGGGGCATGACCTGCACACGCAGGCCACGTCTAGTGTGTGCACGGGACACAACAACCTCGTTTCGAGCATGGGCTCAACCCGGCGATGAACAAGAGCACGTTGGGTGCACTGGAGTGACATGACGGAACACACAGGTCGCGGGCGCACACCGGCGACGATTATGAACACCACGGCGAGTAATGAGGCGACAACAAGAACACGGGCGAGCGACTACGCCCGGTGGCTATCGGCTACAGCGAGCTACCGGTGAGGAGAGGAACATGAGAGGGAAATCGGGTCACGACGGGGTGCTTGGCGTCGACGAACAGCTCGGGGCGGAGGACGTCTTGAAGGCAAGCTGTGACCGAGCTCAGCGTGGCGTGAACGGGAGGAGGTGCGCCGGCAACCTCGGGAGAGGCGTCGGCGATGGGATGAGGTGTGCAGGCGAGGAAGAGTGAGTCGCGGGCTCACCGCGGCCTAACTCGGAATCGCGGGCTCGCGAGGGCCGAACTCGACCCTTTTTCTTTTATTTGTGAAATAAATAAATCCATTTGAGAAAACATAGCCAGTGATGATTGATTGGTTATCTAAAGACATATAAACGAACTGCTCCATTTACTAGTAGAAGAGTAATATAATCATGCTGCACGAAAATTAACCACCAGTCAACGCTGCCCAAAAAAATAGCTAGCAATTTAATTGATCTACAGTAGGGCACAATACGTGTGTGTGTGGGGGGCCACATCGCATAGCATCCATATCACACATGATGTACGTGAACCTTGCTAGGTTATGTTTCAACTTCTATTTAGAAACTAATCTGAAAACCGGTTCTGAACTATGGTTCATAACTGTCAGCTACCAAACCATTTAAACCCACACCCGGCCATACCCAACTTTTTCGTACGCACACCCCAACCCAAACTAAACTAAAATCAGTCTGGGCCCATCACAAACCGAACCAATCAAACCCAGAGCAAAAACCAAACTATTAACCCCGGTTAATCAAAAACCATTCTCACGTTTAACTATGGTTACTTCCACGACTTCCCCACGAGGAAGCACACTGTAGCACTCACGCTTATCTTGCAAGTTTTATAAGTATCCATTCAAGTTGTCTAATGATCAAGTAGAGGTATCCAAGTAGTCCATAACCGCGGACATGGCTATTCGAATAGTTTATTAACCCTGCAGGGGTGTACATATTCACACGCGTGTCATCACTTATCGCCTCATTCTTGTCACCCTTCAAGCGGGTGTCGGACGTGGATGAAACCAAGGCACTACCCTCACATCACCTTCTCTAATCCAGGAGTCGACTACCTGAGTTTGGCACCGCTCGAGAGTCCGGGCGGTTCAACGAAACAGACTCAGATAATGCAAGGGACCGAGACGCCACCTCTGCCAGATGGTTTTACTGCCTCACAGGTCCACCCACATATCTATATGATCCAACCTTTTCTTCATTCTTTTTCTATGCACATGCCAAATGGAAAGCCCGAATCTATTGTGACTCCTGGACCGGATCGGGTAAGTAAAGAGGCCAAAAGGGGCTCCCATAAACCCTACATGTGGGCATACTCTTTGTCTTGGATCACAAAACAGGAACTCGGGGCCTAGGGAAGTGTTCAATGAGACAACCCACTGTGTAGTCCTACACAGCCTCTCATCGTTCACCTTTGTTTAGGGTGGATTGACCAACACGTTAACATCAACAACCTGTGAACATTCCATCCCGACTCACAATCAAAGTAACCTCATTGTATCACTAAGCAGCAATAAGCAGTAACATTTGCAAGGGCCACATGCTCAGCATTCAACTCCTATATCTGCTAGGATTGTGGTTTGCTTAATACGGTGACAAAATGATAGTTCATGCATCGGAATGGGTTCAATTATGCGAAATAACGTGTCTCGGTGATCTCCTAAACATGCATAAGCAAGACTGAGAGGGAAGTAGGATTTTATAGACATGATCAATGGGGTTTTCTTGCCTTGCTTGACGTTACACGGGTTTTACCGGACTTCTTCTTCTTCAGGGGTGATCACCGTCTCGGAACGTCTGTCACCGGAGGCAATCATCAACAAGGGGGGACAACTTCGGAAGTAAATGCACAAGCACATGATATAGTTGTTCCATGATGTGAAGGGTACTCATTTGTGGCACATTCAATTTAAATGAAGTGTATTGAAATTGAATTGCAAATTCAAACTTCCAAATTCAAACTCCAATTATCCAAATATGCATTTGTCACTTTTCACCCATTAAAATTTGGTCAAACAAGAAAAAAAAATGCATATTATTAATCCTTGCATTGTTCTGATAATTTTTCATATATTATACGATTAATTTGGAGTTATAATGAATTTTCTATGAATTTCTAAAGTTTCAGCTATTTTCTGCAATTTCTGGATTTTCTTTAATTCTTTTCTATTTAAATTTAATCAGACAAACTGATTATTGCATCAGCATGACCTCAGCATGACATCAGCAGGGGGCTGACATGTGGGCCATGCCTGTCAGTGGCTCTGTTTTAAAATCCTGTTTAATTAGTTTAACAGTGGGGTTAAGGGGGGCTGGCCCCACCTGGCAGCCAGTGTTAGGAGGGGTTAGTGGGTTAATTAGGCTACAGGGTTAGGGTTAATGGCTCCGGTGAGCTCTGGATCGCCGGAGTTCCACCAGACTTGGGCTCGGGGGCACGGGGAGAGGTTATGGGGGCACTGGCGAGGGCGCCGTCAGCTCCCGCGTCGTCAGGGGCTAGCTGCGGGTCTTCGGGAGGCCTCTGGCCATGGCAATGGCGACGGGCACGGCAGCCGGAGCCACGGCAGTGGACGGGATCTTCAAATTGTGCACGGGGGGAAACGGGTGTGTGTGCACTGCGCTCCTGGGAGCTCCAAGAATGCCAAAGACATGGCGAGAGCGAAGAAAATGCACGGGTTTGATCTCCACGGTGGCCATGGCGGCGGACCTCTTCGGCTCTCATGGCGACATGTGCTAGAGAGCGAGGAAGGGAACAGGGCTTGGGGCAAAACGCTCACCGGAGCAATGGGGAGTCGACGGTGCAGACGAAGGTCGCGGGGGAAGCTCAGCGACGGCGAATTCGGCGGTGAAATCTTGCAGGTCCGGGGGGGAGTCGCCATCGATTCTGGAGGCTCAATGCAGTTCGGGCTCGTGGCATTCTCCAGGGCGATGAAGACGAGGGAGCCGCGTATGGTGGATAGCTCGGCAATGCTTGGGAGGGCCGTTGGCCACGGGAGTTCGACGGCGGCGCTCCGGCATGTGCTACGGGTGTGCGCGGAACGGCGAAGCAGAGAGGTGGAGAGAAAGCAGGGAGAGGGGGAATAGATGCGGCTCTCTCTGGGGCGTTGCGTGGTGCCAGGAGAAGCCTTGGGGTGGTCTAGGCGAGCCTCGATGGCATCCACGATGCTCGGCTCGCCACCGAGCTGCTTGGAGGCGAGGGGAGGAAGAGGATAACACGGTCGGGTGGGCTGGGCCGGCCAGAGGAAGTGGGCCTTCGCCCTGGGAAATAGGTAAGCCCCTCCTCTTTCTTTTTTTGTTTTTCTTTTTATATTTCTGCAAATAGTTTGGCCCTGCTAATTAAAAAAATTTACATGGCCTCACAATATAATAGGTTAGCCACTTATAAAGTTTGAACATTTTTAAAATTCAAATTATTTGACCAAGCTCCTGTTTTGAATTTTTGAAAAATCTATGTGCATGGGAATGCTACCACATCACTTTATATGTGATCACACTCATTTATGTGAGTTTTCAAAAGTCAAACAAGAATTTTTGGAGCAACTTTATTTCTGGCCATTTGAATTAAATTCAATTAGGTCTTCTGCCTTCCCATTTGCATTTCATTTGAAATTTTTAGCATGATGCAAAGTTACTTGCTAACCCTAGCACATACCTAAAAGAGGGTTGTGACAATACTCATCTTCTTCCTCATCATCATCAAGCTCCTCGAGCCTAGCCTTGTGCAAGGTTTGAGGATGAACCACCATAAGTGGGAAGTAGTATCTTGGACTCCTTTACGTGCTCTTCATATTGCAAGAAGGCTGCAATCACATCATCCGGTGTCATCTTGAAGAAGTCGGGCATACGCCTCAATTCCCACACCATTTGATAAGAATACACCATGAGAGCATTCAACATCTTGTCCACAAGGTAACGGTTGGTGATTTGATATCCATCCAAAGATTTATCACATGTGAAGGATTGGCCATGAGCGGAGAGAACCTTGAGACGCATATGAAGTTGTTGGGGCGTCTCATCTTTCTTCGTGTGAAGGTTGTGCAATGCATTCTTTGCGGTCTCATATATTGTCATTTGAAGAGAGCCAGTGCCAGACTTGGCAAAGAGAAGAGTACCCCACATCTCCTTGGAATTGGTGATATGGAGGAAAGGTGCACGTGTCAATTCATCCATTCCTCTTTTCAAGAACCCAATGGCCGCAAGATGGAGATGTATGTCGAACACTTCACTTGGTGTAAGGTTGTTGGGATCAACGGGATAATAGCCTTTTCCGGAGTCGATGAGGTTCCACATGGGTTCGCACACAAACTTAAGATAATTTGCCATCAGACTTTTCCAATCCAAAAATTTAGTGTTCTCGGTTAGTACCGGCGGATTTCCATTGAAGTTATACTTAGGTTCCACAAGCTTAGGAGCAGGATAGTCCAATTGGTAGGGACCACCTCTTTGCAAGGGAGCCTCAGAACATGGGTGCACAAAGGTCGCTTGTGGGGACCTAGGGGACGCACCACTTGACGTTTGTGACTCCGTTGTCGAAGCCTTCATTATTGCAAAGGAGACTTCCATTTCCCTCCTTTGATTGTCGAAAGCCTTTTGCAAAGCTTTTTCCATATCTCCGAAGGTGAACAACTTGGGATCCTCAATCTCATAACTAACATGCCCCGTGGAAGGAGGCAACGCAGCTTGTGCGGCTGCCCTTTGTTCGGCAGCCAATCTCTCGGCTTCCGAACTAGTGGCTTCCGCAGCAATTGCGACCTCCTCCACATCGGCACCTGAACTTTCGGGGATGCCGTTTTTGGTCATCTCGCTCTAGGGTGGTTAAGCCACAATAATAGAGCACGAAGCTCTGATACCAACTGAAAGGATCGAGATAGACCTAGAGGGGGGTGAATAGGTCTTATTACAAATTTTAACACTACTTAGCAATTTTAGGCAATAATGTGGAAGATAAAGGTATGCCTAACAATTGCAAGGTTGACCTAGCTAGTAAAATATAAACAATAAGCACAATATACTAAAGCAAGAGAGGGGAAAATAATACGGTAGCACAAGTAATAAGGGGAAAGAGTAGGGATAACTGAATGACGCAAAGACAACGATGTATCCCGATGTTCACTTCCTTGGAGGGAAGCTACTCACCGTTCGGAGAGAGTGGGTGAAACCACGAAGGCACACCAATGCGACGAAGGCTCACTCTATTCCCCTTGAGATATCACCATGAAGGAGATAACTACCGGTTGACCTTAAAGGTGGTCAGCAAACCCTCATAAACTCAACGGGGGTAATCACAATGGTTGATTCCTCTCCGAAGAACTCCTACCCTCCTAGGAGTCTCCAACCTCCAAGAGTAACAAGATCAATGGTAAATGCTCAAGACTTTCTCAAAATGCGATTTGCTTTGGTTGGAAGATGGGGAAGGGGCGGATCTATCACTTGGTGAAAGATCCGTCAAGAACTCTCAAGGAAATCTCCGGGATCTGAGATTTGGTGAGGGAGAGAGTGAGAGGGAGCACTTGTGTTCTTGGGTATTTACAAATGAAGTGTTCAACTCTCAAAAGTGGGAGTGAGAGGGTATTTATAGCCCAAGGGATGAAATGGCCGTTGGGGCAATATGTTGTGCAAGTGTCGGACGTCCGTGAGGTGTCGGACGTCCGAAAGTCCAAATGTCGGACGTCCGAACCAGGTCGGACGTCCGCAATGTTCAAAGTGAGTTCAGCATGCAACACCCGAAGAAAATTCCAGTAGAATATCTGACGTCGTAAACAGGTCGGACTTCCGGTGAATTTGCATGCTCACTGACCTCTCCAACCGAAAACCAGCATTATGAGATGTCGGACGTCCAATGGTTGTCGGATGCCCGAAACTTTGAATTGCGTCCGAACCATGTCGGACTTCCGAAGGCAGTGATCTGATTTTTACATTTTAGCTTGAATTATGTGTCGGAATGTTTTTTGTTTTAATTAGCTTTGAGCAAATCTTAAACACAAACCCACTGATCCACTCTTCATAGTGCGGGGATCCCTATACTCAAGATTAACCGAAAAGCTTACGCTTCAACTTCATTGGTTCCGTATCTTGAGCAATTTGATAAGATTAAACGGTCTTTGATCGACCACCACAACGAACCAAGGACTAAAACCTGAGATATACTTGGCAAACATTACTAGTCCTCTATATGTATATTGTCATCAACATCAAAATACAATTAAGGGCAAGATTGCACTTTCACAGTCGCACTAGCAATATATGAGTCGCTAACAGTCTATTTTAGAGTAAGATGAGAACCAAGCATTCGATGAGGAATCGCCTCCAACAAATCTTGCTATCAGCTACTTACGAAAACATAACACCTATCCTATCCTTGTCCTCCCCTTCGCATCCCGACGAAGAAGAAGCAGTCAAGGCACACACACTTTGATCAAGTTATTAAGATTATCTCAGTTGTTGTTGTCTATGAACAAGGAGTAGGTCTCAAGTCGTCCATAACCGTGGACACGGCTTCTCGAAAAGATCTAACCCTGCAGGGGTGTACCAATTGCCCATCACAAGGCTCCGCACGCACGCCCATCTCTCTCAGTTTCTACCCATGACAGGCAGCCATTTTATGATTTAGTCCCGAGAGATCTGAAACGACAGGTCCCTCTAACTAACAACGCACAAATCCGGATGGCCCCCAGGGAGTCGACACCCAACCCAAGAACCGGTGACACGGACTCTTCCGTATGACGCAAGTCGGATTACCGGTAAATTCTCACATGAGGCCGGGTCCTAGCTGATCAGGCGGACCAACAGCAAAACCATGTTCCCACTGGCCCGGTTTGTTTTAAAAACAGCGAGGGATACAACCAAACACACACACGGGGTTCAAATAGTAAATCAGCTCGGGCCACCACTAGAAATATTCTAAGCTAGGTAGGTAAGAAGAGGGGACCCCATAAAATCCCACACGCGATTAGGAACGCTCGTCAAGAGACACAATACCCGGAACTCGGGTCCGAGGTGACTCGAAAGGAACAAAGTGTTTGGGCGGGATAGCCTAGACCTTCCATACTTCGTCGAATATAGTCAACATTATAATAATCATATCATCCACAACAAAAATAATAGTGTGATAGCCCATTCCGAGGAGTAACACGATAACAGTTGATAGCATCCTAGCATGCATACCAAGCAGTGGCTGAGCAGCGAGCAATAGTAACATAGCCGGACAAGATTTGCTGGGATGTGGAGGACATGGTTGTTTCGGTTTATTTGAGAGGCATGAATATAAAGTGGTAGGATCAAGCAATCGTTCTATCCTACACCTAGGCGCGAGTGAGTTGAAAGTTATAAGCATGATATATGCTCCCCCTTACCTGATGAGAAGACGAAACCGAAGGTGTAGTCGATCGCAAGCTCGCATCGTCTCCGAGAGTAACCGTGGGAGCACACAAGAAGGAAACACTGGAAAAGGCAATCACGAGATGAATACTATTACTGCGGAGCAATCACGAGCAACAAATGAACAAACAAGTATGATCAAGTATGATGCATGTCATTTTAATAGCATGGCATGAACATAAGAATATGCAAGTTTAAATGAAGCATCGGGAAGCAAGGGTGCAATGCTACCGACAACCTTCATATGCATTAGGTCGGTGATTAATGAATCCGGAGGATTGCTTATGTTGTAATTGTTACGATGCATGATCATGGCATATGCAAAAGACCAGAACATAATATGAACAGGAATTGCCCACACATGAAGATAGACCTCATGTTGGGATTCTTTAAAGATGCAAATGACATGGCATATTATGATGCAATTGATGCAATCTATTACAAGAAATTAAATAAAGGGCGAGACTATGCTACCGGTAGCTACGGTGAACGGAGGAACTACAATGCTTGAAACACGGGAAACTAAATGCTAGAATCGCACCATGTGCAACGTATGACGGGTTATGTGCAAAATGCACCATCACTAAAATAATTCTAGCTCAAATGGAAATGTGAACAGCACCATCTTATTCCTCATATTTTTCTAGCCCAAAAACATATATGATATGTCAAATTTCGAGCAAGGATGCACATTTTACAAGGGTTGCAAAAACGAGGCAGATTGATTCAATTCAAAAGGATTTAAATTAAACCGGAATAAAAGAAAGGGAGGGAAACCTCCAAGGGCTCGTCTCGGCCGAAGTGGCCCAATAGCGCTGAGCGGGTTAGCTATATGGCGCCCACGAGCGAAGAACAGCAACAGGCCTAGCCCACTTGCTGCGTTGTGGAAAAAAGGAGCAAAAAGGAAAAAAAAGAACAGCAAAAAGTGATTTAATTCGTCTCCACGGTGAGTCGAACCAGGGACCTGCGGTGTCCAACCCTAGGGGCCAACCACTATGCCACTGATACTGATCGCGTTACAAAAGCGTTGCAACTGGATATAAAAGTACAGGGACGACTAACTAAAAACCTGAACAAAAACTGCACTTAGATTGAACAAGAACAGAACAAATGGGCGCCTTTGCGCTGGCTATGATTTGATCCCACGACCTCTCGGATACAACCTGATGGTCTACACCACTACACCATCCAGACGAACTTGAAACAACATGAAACCGAACATACATCTAGCAGGCGTAGCGCTATCTGAAGAACCTAACAACAGCGAACACAGCTTTCGAAACTGAACCTGGCGGACGTGCGGCGACAGAGATGTTCCACGATGATCTGGACGACTAGGAGGCCGCCGGCGGGCATGGGGCTTGCACAGGAGACCAAAGACACGATCTGAGCTCGGGGTGGTGGCTACAAGAGCGCTCCGCTCGCGCTCCCGGACGGACAGGGCAGGGTAGCGCACGACAGCGGTGAGGGCTACAGGGAGCGAGCAGCGCTACTGCTACATTTCAAGGGACATGGGGATGGAGGAGAGGCTCACGAGGGGGAGGCTGCTGGAATCGATCGGGCTCGGGGGCGTGCAGGCGAGGACGTTGGCCGAACGTGGTGAAGAAGACGACGCCGGCCTGCGGGAAGAAGACGTGGGTGACGCCGCGGGCACCACGGGGGAGGCACACCGGCCTGCATCCACGTGCTCGGGGACATGCTCGGAGACGGGGAAGACGACTGTGAACATGGCATCGACGATCGGCTGGGAATGGCCATCGATTTGGAGCTCCTGAACTTTTGCTCATGGTGGACAAAACAGGGGAATTTGAGGAAAAATGGGAGGAGGCGGCGGCTGGGCAAAACTCTAGCGAGGAAGGGAAGAGGGGCGAGAGGGGAGGCTCTGGAAAGGCTAAAAGGGGAGGGGGAGAGGCTGCAGGAGGGCTCCACGGCCATGGCGTGGAGAGCGTGAGAGAGGGAGGAGGGGTCCTCCACGTGAAAAGAAAAGGAGAAGGGGATGACAGATGGGGCCAGGGGGAAAGTGGGCTGGATTGGATATGGGCTGAGTTGGAGAGGATGATTGGGCCAAAAGCTTCTTGCCCTTTTCTGCATTTTCCATTTTATAAAAATGATAGCAAGAAAAGGGATAAAAGAGAGAATTGAAAAAAATTCTTTTTAAATGACTTGGCATTTTTCTGTCACATGGATTGTTGCCAAGATTAAATGTGCAAATTTTTATCCCAAATGGGAAAAATAAAAGTGCAATTTTTTCTGGATTTTTGTCAATTTTGGGCTGCTATAACTCGCCACCACCAACAGGGGATCTCTTCCTGAGATCCGGCATAACCCGGGGGAAGAGAACGAGATGTTGCAAAAAGGAAGATCGAACGCAAGATGAAACTTCCTGACACCACCGACAAATACTTTGCTCATCGTGAAAGCGATGTTTGCTCTGTCAGGATCCAACCTCACTGGAGATGCCGATATTGGGGAAGAACTTCCAAAGGTGCGGGAAACTGATCGAGAGGAGGATCGGATTCAATGAGGGGATATCACAACAACACTGATTCCACTCGGGGAAAGAAACTCGAGGTTTCATAAATAAGACTACCTAAATGCTACTGGATGCCACGAAACATGAGAATCAGCATCGAAACAATACCATACCAGCATATCTACAATAACATCACTCAGGAAGGTGGGAAAACCTGAACAACAAGACGGGACAGAGGAGGATCCACACACAATGCCGACTATCGCGGACAAAAGGGGACCGCCAAACTGAGAGGTTCATAATCCATTAGTTGGATAATAACCAGGCAACCCGGTTCAACTGTTTCACGCGCCATGCTCAGCAAGTTCGAAGTACGCCGACAAACCCGCTACTGATAAATTATTGGTCCGACTGAAATCCCCTAAACGAGAAGCTAGATTTGGTTTCGAAGTAGATAAGTTGAAGGAGAAAATCATTACGTCACACTTCCTTACCAGAGGGAGGGGATAAGGAGTAAAAAGAATCCTACTCTCCGATAAGTAACTTAGTAACTACAAAATAGTTTTTGTCTAGACTCGACTTTGGCCAGTAAAGGGATCCTACGGTCGGTAAGGCTCTGATACCAAGTTGTAAGGCCCGATATGCGGCACTATTCCAGATATAGATGCTTCCATCCAGATCCGGGGAAGAAGCACATATTGGTCCCACCGTGACATATGACAATGCCATATGCCCCGGATTTCCAATATGATATCACAACATTACAGCTACAAGGATACATCATCTCATACAATCGGAATACAGTTGCTTTAAATACATTACATCAGCGGAGCATACATGTCTCAGTACAAACTACAATCAAATACCTAGTGGCAAAGGTAAAACACACCATCCCCATAACCACACGGGTCCAGGCTCTCCACTGCGATCTGCCTAACGAGTCGCCGTCGAGTCTCCGTGAAGGCATCCAGAAGAAGGGGCGCCGAGCTCCTCTGATGTCCAAGATCATTTGCGTAACGTGTGTAAAAGAGAATAGAAGGGGTGAGCTATATCGACAAGTCTTGTAACTAACTTTTCACGGGTAAGATGGGGGTGGTGGTGAGGTTGAAGTCGCACTAGCAATATATGAGTGGCTAACGGTCTATTTTAGAGTAAGATGAGAACCAAGCATTCGATGAGGAATCGCCTCCAACAAGTCTTGCTATCAGCTACTTACGCAAACATAACACCTATCCTATCCTTGTCCTCCCCTTCGCATCCCGACGAAGAAGAAGCAGTCAAGGCACACACACTTTGATCAAGTTATTAAGATTATCTCAGTTGTTGTTGTCTATGAACAAGGAGTAGGTCTCAAGTCATCCATAACCGTGGACACAGCTTCTCGAAAAGATTTAACCCTGCAGGTGTGTGCCAACTGCCCATCACAAGGCTCCGCACGCACGCCCATCTCTCTTAGTTTCTACCCATCACAGGCAGCCATTTTATGATTTAGTCCCAAGAGATCCGAAACGACAGGTCCCTCTGACAAACAACGCACAAATCCGGATGGCCCCCGGGGAGTCGACACCCAATCCAAAAGCCGGCCACGCTCTCGGATCCGACTCTTCCGTATGACGCAGGTCAAATTTCCGGTAAATTCTCACATGAGGCCTGGTCCTAGCTGATCAGGTGGACCAACAGGAAAACCATGTTCCCACTGGCCCGTTTTGTTTTAAAAACTGTGAGGTGATCCAGCAAAGAACACACAGGGTTAAAATGGTAAATCAGCTCGTCCCACCACTAGAAATGTTTGAAGCTAGGTAGGTAAGAAGAGGGGACCCCATAAAATACCACACGCGGTGAGGCACGCTTGTCAAGAGACACAATACCCGGAACTCGGGTCCTAGGTGACTCGAATGGAACAAAGCGTCGGGGCGGGATAGCCTAGACCTTCCATCCTTCGTCGAATATAGTCAACATTATAATAATCATATCATCCACAACAAATATAATAGTGTGATATACCATTCTGAGGAGTAACAGGATAACAGTTGATAGCATCCTAGCATGCATACTAAGAAGTGGCTAAGCAGCGAGAAATAGTAACATAGCCGAACAAGGTTTGATGGGATGTGGAGGACATGGCTTTTTGGTTTATTTGAAAGGCATGAATATGAAGTGGTAGGATCAAGCAATCGTTCTATCCTACGCCTAGGCGCGAGTGAGCTGAAAGTTATAAGCATGATATATGCTCCCCCTTACCTGATGAGAAGACGGAACCGAAGGTGTAGTCGATCCCAAGTTCGCATCGTCTCCGAGAGTAACCGTGTGAGCACACAAGAAGGAAACATTGGAAAAGGCAATCAACGGAGATGCATACTACTACTACGGAGCAATCATGAGCAACCAATAAACAAACAAGTATGATCAAGTATGATGCATGTCATTTTAATAGCATGGCATGAACATAAGAATATGCAAGTTTTAATGAGGCATCGGGAAGCAAGGGTGCAATGCTACCGACAACCTTCATATGCATTTGGTCGATGATTAATGAATCCGAAGGATTCCTTATGTTGTAATTGTTATGATGAATAATCATGGCATATGCAAAAGACCAGAACATAATATGAACAGGAATTGCCCACACATGAAGATAGACCTCACGTTGGGATTCTTTAAAGATGCAAATGACATGGCATATTATGATGCAACTGATGCAATCTATTACAAGAAATTAAATAAAGGGTGAGACTACGCTACCGGTAGCTACGGTGAACGGAGGAACTATAATGCTCGAAACACGGGAAACAAAATGGAAGAATCGCACCATGTGCAACGTATGAGGGGTTATGTGCAAAATGCACCATCACAGAAATAATGCTAGCTCAAATGGAAATGTGAACAACACCATCTTATTCCTCTTTTTTTAGCCCAAAAACATATATGATATGTCAAATTTCGAGCAAGGATGCACATTTTACAAGGTTTTCAAAAACGAGGTAGATTGATTCAATTCAAAAGGATTTACATTAAACAGGAATAAAAGAAAGGGAGGGAAACCTCCACGGGCTCGTCTCGGCCGAAGTGGCCCAACAGCGCTGCGCGCGTTAGCTATATGGCGCCCACGAGCGAAGAACAACAATAGGCCGAGCCCACTTGCTACGATGTGGAAAAAATGAGCAAAAGGAAAAAAAGAACAGCAAAAAGTGGTTTAATTCGTCTCGACGGTGAGTCGAACCAGGGACCTGCGGTGTCCAACCCCAGGGGCCAGACACAATGCCACTGCTACTGATCGCGTTACAAAAGCGCTGCAATTGCACATAAAAGTACAGGGACGACTAACTGAAAACCTGAACAAAAATTGCACCTAAACTGAACAAGAACAGAAACAAAAAGGGGCGCCATTGCGCCGGCTGGGATTTGATCCCATGCCCTCTCGGATACAACCTGAGGGTCTACACCACTACACCCTCCAACCGAACTTGACATAAAACAAAACCGAAAATACATCTAGCAGGCGTAGCGCTAACTGAAGAACCTGACCAAAACAACAGCGAACACACCTGTCGAAACTGAACCTAGTGGACGCGCGGATACAGAGAGGTGCCATGATGATCTGGACGACTAGGAGAGCGCCGGCGGGCATGGGGCTTGCACGGGAGACTAAAGGAACGATCTGAGCTCGGGGTGGTGGCTACAAGAGCTCTCCGGTCACTCTCCCGGAAGGACGGGGCGGGGGAGCCCATGGCAGCGGCGACGGCTACAGGGGGCGATCGGCGCTACTACTACGCGTCAAGGGACATGGGGATGGAGGAGACGCTCACGAGGGGTAGGCTGCTGGAGTCGATCGGGCTCGGGGGCGCGCAGGCGAGGATGGTGGCCAAACGTGGTGAAGAAGACGATGCCGGCCTACGGGAAGAAGACGTGGGTGACGCCGCGGGCACCATGGGGGAGACACGCCGACCTGCATCGACGTGCTCGGGGACACGCTCGGAGATGGAGAAGACGACTGTGAACATGGCATCGACGATCAGTTGGGCATGGCCATAAATTTGGAGCTCCTCAACTTCTGCTCATGGTGGACAAAACAGGGGAATTGGAAGAAAAACGGGAGGAGGCGGCGGCTGGGGGGAACCCTAGCCAGGAAAGAAAGAGGGGCGAGAGGGGAGCTCTGGAAAGGCTAAAAGGGGAAAGGGGAGAGGCTGCAGGAGGGCTCCACGGCCATGGCGTGGAGCGTGAGAGAGGGAGGAGGGGTCCTCCATGTGAAAAGAAAAGGAGAGGGGGATGATAGATGGGACAGGGGGAAAGTGGGATGGATTGGAGATGGACTTAGTTGGAGAGGATGATTGGGCCAAAATCTTCTTGCCCTTTTCTGCATTTTCCATTTGATAAAAATGATAGCAATAAAAGGGATAAAAGAGAGAATTGAAAAAAAATCCTTTTAAATGACTTGGCATTTTTCTGTCACAAGGATTGTTGCCAAGATTAAATTTGCAAATTTTTATCCACAATGGCAAAAATAAAAGTGCAATTTTTTCTGGATTTTTGTCAATTTTGGGCTGTTACATGATACTTCTGATTGCTTTTCATATGAAAGTGACTCGAAGATAAGCTATGCTAAACTGGCTAAAATTCCTTCAATCTAACAAGATGAACTTGATTCCCTAAGCAAAACCATTAAGAAATCAGAGACCATGTTGATCGACGAGATAGAGAAAGGTCAAACTTTAACTAATGAGCATGCTACTCTGAAGGAGAAGTTTGAAGAACTATCCTCTCGGCATAATCTTCTTTCAGTTGATTATGAGAAGCTCACCTATGAATTTCTTCAGATGAAAATGGCTCTCGAAAAACTAAAAGAGGCTCATGAAGAGTTGGAAAATGTCAATCTCACTCTCATGGCTCAACAAGGTTCTAAAGCAAATCATAATTCTGATTCACCTTGCTTAGCTTGTGTGGAACGAAGCAAAACTGTTTCTAAAGGCAAATCACCTATTGTTATTGATGATACTAATGACTCAGATGAGGAAAATTCTACTGTTACCGAGGAACTCCTCAGGTTGAAATATTTGTTTGAAACAATACTATTCAAAAGTGTTCAAGGACACAACACCTTTGTGATATCCTGAAGAAGGCACTCCTTCACAGGAATCCTAGGAACGAAGGTGTTGGCTTAGAAAGGAAGCTAACCCCTGATGGCACTTATTGGGAACCTACGCAGTACCCAAAAACTTTATGGGTTCTAGCGAAGGATAAGCCTATAGATATTGCTAATCTTTCAGGTTACAACTGCAAAATTGATAAGGCTATTGTTGATGAATCACCCTATTCTAACTACAAGCTTATCAAGAACCAGGAAGGAATTGTTTCGGCCGTATACATTGGTGCCCCTCCAAAGAATGGTTTCTATAAGAGACAAATTTGGGTGCACAAGTCACTCGTTGAGAAATTTCCTGCTAACCATTCTATGCATGGAAAGTCTTCGGTACCACCGAAACACTTCTATTCTCTCGAGGAGAGAAATGATTCACTTGTGCCCGAATCAAATGTTCCTCAAACGGAATACTATCGCATTGGTCGTTACACTTATAGACACCGTGATAATAATGATAAGATTGCATATGCTCATTTATATTCTAACCCTTCGCAGAGGAATTACATTTATGGTGTACTTGATGGTCCCCCTAGGCAATATAATCCTGTTCGATTTTATATTTATTCAACAAGTGCTTCCACCTCTTCTCAGTCACCTGCTCGTTTGTGGGTGGTTAAGAAGAACTAATTCTTCTGCAGGGCTATGTCTCCGGTGGATCCGAATGGGTCATGGACAGTGGTTGCACTAATCATATGACCGGATACAAGGAGTTGTTCACCGAAGAAAAACTATCTCAATCTTCTCAGAAGTACATTACCTTCGGTGATAACAACAAGGGTAAAGTTTTAGGTTTGGGTAAGGTTGCCATATTGAAAGATACGCATATTGACAAGGTTATGCTTGTTCAATCTCTTGGTTATAATCTTATGTCTATTTCAAAGTTATGCGATATGGGTATGCTTGTTCTATTTTCTGCTTCACGCTGTGTTCTATTTTCACAGGATGACTATACATATGTCTTCGAGGGTTACCGAAAAGGATATTTATATAGTGTTGATTTTTCTTCGGGCCCTGCTGTATCCACATGCTTAATGGCAAAAGATTCATCTGTATGGTAATGGCATCGAAGACTTGGTTATGCAGGAATGAGAAATCTTCAAGCTCTAGTGAATAAAAAGCATGTCATCAGCCTTAATGAAGTAAAATTCGACAAGGATCGTCTCTGCAGTGCTTGTGAAGCTGGAAAAATTACGAAGAAACATCATTCAGCGAAGACTATCATGACTACTACTCGTCCTCTTGAATTGCTTCACATGGATCTTTTCGGTCCTCAAAATTATGAAAGTCTGGGAGGAAACAAATATGGTCTCATCATTGTTGATGATTTTTCTCGCTATACTTGGGTTTTCTTTCTGGATGACAAGAGCAAAGTTGTTGAAATCTTCAAGTCGTTTGCTAAGAGAGCTCAAACCGAATATGAATTATCTCTGAAGCATATTCGAAGGATAATGGAACTGAATTCAAAAATACTGATATTGAAGAGTTTCTTGATGATCATGGCTTTACTCATGAATCCTCTGTTGCCTATACACCTCAACAAAATGGTGTAGTTGAAAGGAAGAATATAACTTATTGAAATGGACAGAACAATTCTTGCTGAATACAAGACTGCCATTAGGTTCTAGGCCGAAGCAATTAACACTGCATGTCATATCATCAAGAAGGTTTACCTTCACAAATTTCTGAAGAAGACTTCACATGAGCTTATCACTGGTAACAATCCCAATGTATCATATCTTAGGGTATTTGGTGCTCCTTGTTTTATTAGAGACATGACTCATAGCTCCAAATTTTCCCCTAAGGAACATGGAGGTTTTCTACTGGGTTATGGCTCAAACTCTCATACTTACAGAGTATATAACTCCCACTTTGGGATGGTTATGGGAACTGTGAATGTGAGGTTTGATGAAACTAATGGCTCTCAAAAAGAGCATTTGCCTCATGATCTAGATGAACCTCCTCTTGATGAAGTGATCAGGTCCATGGCTATTGGAGAAATTCATCGTGTCGAAGAAAATTCACGTCAAGCAAATCAAGATGATGATGATCCAATGTTCCCACAAATAGCCCGGGGCGCTGGAGATCAACATCCTTAAGCTACTGATGGATAGGATGAAGAAGAACCCGTGAACGAAGAAAATGCAAATCCCGAAGGAAATATCGTTCCTGAAGGAAATGATCCTGAAGGAAATGCCAATCCCGAAGGAAATGCTGATCCCGAAGAAGAACCAGAGCCACAAGCAAATGAAAATTCACTAACTCGAGTGTGAAGAAGAGTTGATGTTGATTCAATCCTTGAATAAATTCAACAACCAAGTCGTCCCACAACTAGTTCTCATACTCGTTTGGCTAACTTCTGTGGAAAATTTTCGTTTGTCTCCATGCTAGAACCTTCACAGTATGATGAAGCCATGAAGGACCCAGATTGATTAACTGCTATGCTCGAAGAACTTAACCAATTCAAGCGAAACAAAGTTTGGTCCTTTGTTCAAAGACCTGATCCCACGAAGCACAACATCATTGGTACTAAAAGGATTTTTCGCAACAAGCAAGATGAAGATCGTATTGTCGTAAGAAACAAAGCGCGACTAGTAGCACAAGGGTACACCCAAATCGAAGGTATCGATTTCGGCGAAACTTATGCTCCAATTGCTCATCTCGAATCCATTCGTGTTATGCTTGGTTTTGTATCTTTCAATGGTATCCTGCTTTATCAAATGGATGTGAAAAGTGCTTTTCTTAACGGAGAAATCGAAGAAGAAGTGTATGTTATGCAACCTCCAGGCTTTCAAGTCTCGAAGAATCCTGACATGGTGTACAGGTAGCACAAAGCTCTTTATGGTTTAAATCAAGCACCTCATTCTTGTTATGACACCATGAAGGACTTCCTTCTGAAGAAAGGCTTCAAACCCGGAACAACTGAACCAACTCTTTTCACTTGTTCTTATAATGATGATTTGTTTGTATGTCAAAGATATGTAGATGATATTATTTTTGGCTGTACTAACACTGAAATCAGCGAAGAATTTTCCAAAATGATGTCAAAGAAATATGAGATTTCTATGATGGGTGAATTGAAATTCTTCCTTGGACTTCAAATCTGTCAACAGAAGAATGGCACCTTTATTTCTCAAGAAAAATATCTCAAGGATTGCCTGAAGAAGTTTGGGCTGGCTGACTGCAAAACGATTAAGAGTCCAATGCCTACCAATGGCTTCCTAGATGCAGATAAGAATGGCGAACCCTTCGATCAAAAGAAGTACCGGTCTATGATTGGTTCACTCTTATACTTATGTGCATATATACCTGACACTATGCTTTCAGTATGTATTTGTGCTCGCTTTCAGGCAAATCCAAAAGAATCACAGCATACAGCAGTAAAGCGAATTCTTCGATATCTTGCTCACACACCTACCTTAGGCTTGTGGTATCCCAAGTGAGCTCAGTTTGATCTTATTGGATATTCTGATTCAGACTGGGCTAGTGATCGTGTTGATAGGAAATCTACTTCAAGCTCTTCTCATTTCCTCGGCGGATCACTTGTGTGTTGGGCTTCCAAGAAGAAAAATTGTGTATCAATATCTATTGCTGAAGCCGAATACATTTCTGCAGGCTCATGTTGCACTCAGATTCTTTGTCTTAAGCAAACGCCGAAGGATTATGGTATTCATGTGAAGAAAACTCCTCTCCTATGTGATAATGTGAGTGCAATCAAAATTGCTCACAATCCTGTGCAGCACTCTCGCACGAAGCATATTAATATTCGGAATCATTTTCTTCGCGATCATGTTCAGCGTGAAGATATTGTGATTAGTCATGTCAGAACTGAAGATCAACTGGCTGATATTTTCACGAAACCATTGGATGAGAAAAGGTTTTGTGAGTTAAGGTGTGAGATCAATATTTTGGACTCACGAAATGTATTGTAAGACCAAACCTTATCTCCCTATAAATATTCCTTTACTTCATTTTTAAATTTGGTTTTTTATTTTGTTTTTTCTTCCATTTCTACCTTTTATTTGAGTGGATTTAGTCCTCCATACTTATCACCTTTAGCGTTGTTGTTTTTCTTCGAGGTGATAAGTTTAGTACCCTACCCCTACTATTCTTTTTCTCTCTTATTCTATCTGTCTAAAATGGTTGAGCACATTGGAAACGGAAAGTATTATGCTTCAAACGTCATTAAGTTCCGAATCATATGCTTCCAACTTTATCGAAGTTTTTACGCAAGACAAAGACTTATTCTTCGGTCGTTGGGATCCCGTCAATTCCGGGTCGTTGAGATTCCCTCGTGATTCGCTACCAAATCCAGTTCGTAGAATCCGGAGACACGGTCGCTAGGCGCCGTCCGATCTGATCTGACAACCCCTGTCAGGCAAGCCCTGTATAAGGCCTCCACCCCATCGACACCAAACCCACATTCACTCCAAACTCTCCCGGAACCCTAGTTCTCCCGAGCGTGCTGCCGAGCTCCTCCTCCCCGACAACGACTACGTCGCTTAGCTGCCGGACAGCCGCCGCCGTGGACTTCACGCCGCCGACGAACACATCCTCCGTTCCTCGCTGTCGTAGCTGCTCAACGCCACCAAGCTAGGGTACGCCGAGCCCGATCCAATCTCTCTCTATTCGTCTTCCTCAAGGTTGGATCCAAGTTCTTAGAATAGCTTTTCGATTGATTTTGTTATGTTTTCTCGATCCGTTGGATCCTTAACCTTTTGGGAAACTTGTTTAGCAGTCAAAGGCTTCCCATCCCAATTCAGGTTAGAAGTTAGGGTTTTGATATCCTCTGTTCTATTCTAGGGTTTGTAGTTTATCGTTGGCTCAGTTGATATGTGCTAAGTCTAGCTCAGAACAAGCAGGAATCATCACCCTCATAACACTGAATCTCTTGTCAAAATCGTTCTATTTTGGTCGAAACTTTTCCTGGTGCACAATCCATATCCTTTTCTTCTTCCCATGTTTCCCCTTTCTTTTTCACAGGATGTCTGCTGACTTGGGTTTCGGAGATGAGTCCCCAGTACTCGATCACATCAACGGAGCTGAACAAAGTGCACCTAGAAAGAGAGGACGCAGAATGAAGGAGAAAAACAATGCTCACGGTATTCCCGAATCCATTCGCAAGCAGCTCGGTTATGACACCCCAGCTGAAGAAACCAAGGACCAGCAAAAGGTTCACTTGCAAGGCATTCAGAGGTACTGGCCCATCATGTGGTAAAAGTACAAAAGCATTCCATATTGTAAGTGGACGATGCAATTCTCCTTCCACCCGTCATATCTTTATACTTCGCACATGTGCGGCAAGTATACCGAAGCCAATCGCCATTTGTACTTCCCTGTTCCACCGAGTCTCCCTCACCCCAATACACTCAAGACTCCAGATGACTATCCTGATGAGCAAAAGCGTTTGAGAATCGCTGCTGAAAAGAAATGCCTCAAAGATGAGAAGAAGGCAGCCAAGCTAGCTGGTGCTGAAGCTCTTGTAGAAGGCCAGAGCTTGAAGAAGAAACGGAAGCTGAGGAAGAAATCTGCCTCACCTTCTCATGGATTCACTGATGAAGAAGAGAGAGGCAAACAGGATCAAGCCGCTCTTGAGGACTCAATTTATTCTGGGTCAAATGCCGAAGAAGATGATGGATCCAATGCTGAAGGAGATGATGAATCCAATACTGAAGCAGATGATGAGTCTGAAAAAGTTGTTCCTTCTACCCAGAAAAATCTTCGAGTTACTTTGAAGTAGAAGCCAGGAGATAAACCTGTTGGAAAAGAACCAAGATTCAGGACCCAACTGACAAGCCCGCAGCTCGCCCCATCATTGACATGACAAACTTGGTGGTCGCAAAGCCTATGTCCTCCAAGCCACCGGCTGAAAACCTAAACACAGGTTCTATAGTGTGATGGTCCCCACATAGCTATATGCATGAATGATAATCTCAATGGAGTACAAGATATAAGAGGGAGTACGAGTGTGGATCTCTCAAAAGGAATAGTATTGTGTCCCCTTCTCTCTTTTTATTTCTTTTTCTCTTCTTTCTAATTTTTGTATTTTTTGGTGGTCTCAATGGCTCTTTCTATTTCTCTCGTTTGTCCTCTTTGGGATCTTTTCCTCACTTTAGGGGCAACACTCTATATATTACATGAAGTATAGAAGATCTTTCACACTTTACAAAAGTACTCAAATCGTAAAGAAAATGAAACTATCATGAAGTATGCAAATGTATGCCTCTGCCAGTGTAGCAGGATATGCAATGATACTAGCGCGTCATGTAGCAATGATTAGGGCAAGGCCCAACTAGCATGCGGCTCATCGATCAAGCAAGTAGCATGTATGACATGAAGATCAAGTCATGAGAAGGTGTATGTTGCATGGCAATGTATCTCGGAAAGGCTATGGAAATGCCTTGATAGGTAGGTATGGTCGCTCTTTTGAGGAAGGATATAAGGGGGTTTATGATGGCAGAGCGTATCATACCAAGGGTTTGGATGTACCGGCGAAGGTGGACGCCAACTCTCGTTGTGAGAAGGAGGCAATGCACGGCACAGGAGAGGCTAGAAAATTATGGGAAGGTGGAAGTGTCAACTTTCGAATACTCACATTAGTCCGAAGAACTCATGCACTTATTATTGGTATATCTCAATCTAATAAGGAGGTTTCACAAAGAGACAAGTGCCCCGAGGAGGAGTGTATGGGGGTTTGGTTATCCTTGCACATCCTCGACTCGTGGTACGTGAGTGTACTCTAATATTTGATCCCTCCAAAGAGTAGTGATCCATCTAGTAGCTAAAGTTCTCTACTAATTTTGTAAGTTTTGAAAATAAACACGGATTGCCCAAAATACGACATCTATCACTAATAGGATAAAGCTCTTGACACGAAAAGTCCAAACATTACTCAAGGAAATACCTCAAAACTATTGCATGTTACTACTACAAAAGAATAGCAACCTCAATTACCTACTTCAAGTCAAGACACAAAACTCAGTGCAACAGGAAAACTCTCTAAACAAGATAAACATAAAAAATCAAGAGAGTTCCAGCAACAAACTAAACAAAAACTCTTAAAAGGATAAGCATGAAAACTAAGAGCTAAACATGATAGTAGCTATGAAATAGATATAGAACACTCACAACAAAGATATAAGCATGAAAAATCCTATGATGTGTTCTAGATTTTGAAAGTGGAGCGTGTTTCTCTCCCACACAAAGAAAGCTGAGTTCTAACTTGTTGTGAACAGCAAGCAAAGCTAAAGAAGACTAAAAAGGAAATAAAAAGAAAGACGCTCCACACATAGCACATAACGCATGAAGTGATAAAAATATAGTGAAACGAAAGACGAACTGATAATTGTTGATGGAGAAGGGGATGCACGGGGGCATCCCCAAGCTTAGACTCTTATGTCTCCTTGAATATGTCTTGGGGGTGCATGGGGGCATCCCCAAGCTTGAGCGTTTGACACTCCTGAATCTTCTTTCATCATCTTCCCTCGCACACTTGAAAACTCCCTTCATACATAACTCATCATAATCTGATTAGCGAGGTTAGTACCCATAATAAAATAATTTTTTATCTACTGGAAATACGGATATTCTTCAAGATCTACTGTTTCTCAAGATTGCCAAAAAGTTTTTGCAAAGAAAAAGCAAGATTAAGGTTTGCTAAACGAAGAAAAGGCAAAACAGGACAGAATCTGTGAAAACCAGACCAGCAGGTAGTAAAGAATTTTTTAGGGATACTTATGCAACTCAAATCAAAAAACTCAGAACATACGAAAGTTCCATAATTGTATAGAGCATGTTGTGTAAAAAATTTCACCTCAAAAAGATGAACTGGGATTTTTCTGTGTTTTTTCTAGTCACGAGGACAAAATCTGTTTTCCGAAAGCATGTCATAACTTTCACTTCCCTTGTCATATGAGGCTATAAATGGCACAAAGCTTTGAAAAGTAAAGATACAATGATGTTGCTACAGTAGTAAAAATCATCAAGACCACTAAAAATAGAAGAAAAACAAAAAGTAAAACCTAAATTCGTTGCGGGCTGCCTCCCGAAAGCGCTTCTTTAAAGCCATTAGCTAGGCTTAAGATTTTAATGATGTTCTCGCAGGAATAAGAGTTGAAGAACAAAAGAGATCATCAAGAAGCAAACACGAAACACATTTAAGCCTAACATGCTTCCTATGCATAGGAATATTTCAATAGAATAATTCATTGATGCACAAAGCAATAAGCATAGGAAGGCAAAACAAGTGTAGCTTCAAAACCTTCAACATAAAGAGAGGGAACTTGATAGTATTGAAATATCTATAAGCATGTGTTCCCTTCTCATAATAATTTCCAGCGGGATCATGAATAAACTCACCAATATAAGTATCACATAAAGCATTGTTACCATGATCCACATGCAAAAAGGTACTCATACTCTCCACATAAGCATAATCTTTCTCATTGGTAATAGTGGGAGTAGGACTATCATAAACAACTTGAACACTATAGATTAATTGTGTATTAGGAAGATGGTGTTAAGAAAGGGAGTAATCCCCTCCATGATTATGACAAGTTTCATAATGATAATTTCTCCTTATGTCATAGGTACCTTTACAATCACTATAGATAGGAGTTATAACATCATCGTAGTAGAGAAGAGCATTATCATTTCTAGCAACTATATTTGTAAACATGTTGACTTTATTCTTACTAGCAAAATAATTATCAATTACCACATCACTAATGGGTAAAGGACTTGCAATCCTTTCATCCCCAAGCTTAGAGCTTTCCATATCATCATTTTCAGAGTTGGAACCAAAAATATTTTCAAGATCATAAGTATCCTTATCATCATCTTCCCAATCACAATAACTAACATGCATATCATAATCAAAATCATCTTCAATAGTGCCTACGGACTTAACATCAGGATAATAATGAATGCAATCAATCTCACCATCCTCCATAAATTTATATCCGTTAGGATAAAAATTGATGCGAGGAATATGCTCAGGCCAGGTTGATACCCATTCTTCTTCCTTCTTGCTCCTCTTCCTCCTCCTCTTCTTTTTCTTCTTCTTCACCTTAGGAGGGAGTGGTTGGAGATGACGTTTCTCCATATATCCTGGTTTATCATTAGAAACAGTAGGGGAAACTTGGGAGAAACTCTCCTTTTTATTAGTAGAAATATAAGAGACATTTTTATACTTTGGTAAAGTTCCCTCCTTTCTAATATTACTTATGTAATCATTTTCATGGCAATTAACAACACAATAGAGATGGCAATTTTGCAAAGTGTTGTTTATTCCTAAGGCATTAACATCTAGCCAAGAAGTCTTTTCTGATAACTCTTCACACATCAAAAATAACATAAGTTCATCATAAAGATCAGGAGTGATCATGTTATCACACAACTGGTTAACAATTATGTTTTGAAAGTTCATGCATTGAAAATTAAAGTGACCCTCTATACCACAAAGTTCACAAGTAAAAGGATAAAGGTCACACAATTCTCTAGTAATTTCATTTAAATCTTTGACCCAAGTGATTGTTCTTTCATGCTTATGTTGCTTACAATACTTCTCTTCTTCAATCATAGGCCTTTCACAAGGTCTATCCACTCCACAAAAATTAACATGCTTATATAAAACTTCATTTTAAGGGATTCGATCATGCATATTGCAATCATCATGAACAATTTTATTTTCTTTGCAAATCTCTTTAAAAGGTTCATGATGCTTGATCCAATCCTCCTTAGGCATATTAAGATGTGAAGCAAAATATTTGATGAAATCAACAAGGAGTTGAGAATCATGCCCAAACTTAGCATTAAACTTATTAAAACTTGCAATTTCAACAAAGGACTTAATGCAATAATACTCATAAAGTATACCTGACTCTTTGCCTTTGTCGATCTCCCAATCTTCAGTTTTGCGTTGAATTATTTCAAGGAGTTCCCATTTAGCATCAATCTTTTCGTTTGTGAAAGAACCCATAGAGGAAGCATCGAGCAAGTCTTTATCCCGTCGAGAGAGCCTTGCATAAAAATTTGTAATAATTATATCTTTGGGGAGCCCATGGTTAGTACATTTTAGCATTATAGTTTTCAGTCTCCCCCAAGCTTGAGCTATGCTCTCTCCGTCATGAGGATAGAAATTATAAACATAATTACTATTCTCATGAACTTCATGAAGAGGATAAAACTTGGAGTAAAAGAGAAACTGTATCTCTTCCCAATCCCGTAGGTGAGAATCATCTAGTAGCCTATACGATTCCAATGATTTTCCTTTCAGTGACAAGGAAAATAATTTCTTCATGACTTCACCTCTTGTCAAACCTGAAATCTTAAAAACTCACAAAGTTCTGTAAGTTTCAACAAATGAATACTAGGATTTACTGTTCCATCATAACAATCATTCCTAATTATTTCAATTATCCCAAGTGGTATTTGGAACGGGATACATTTAGTAGGTGGAGGAGACTTCTCTACCACGGTGTGGTAAAGCGGCCTTCCCCAAGCAACAATATAAGAGTGCAGTTTCCATAAACATAACTAGTGAAAATAAAGACAAGAAACGAAAATATTTAATTGCAAGATCTAAAGATATACCTTCAACGCTTACCTCCCTGGCAATGGCGCCAGAAATAGCTTGATGTCTACGCACGCTTCTATTCTTGTAGACTATGTTGGACCTCCAAGCGCAGAGGTTTGTAGGACAACAACAATTTCCCTCAAGTGGATGACCTAAGGTTTATCGAACTCAGGGAAGTAGAGGTTGAAGATGGTCTCTCTCAAACAACCCTGCAATTAAGATACAATAAGTCTCTTGTGTCCCCAACACACCAAATACAACTAGGAGTTATATAGGTGCACTAGTTCGGCGAAGAGATGGTAAAATATGGGTGATAGGTGTGGTAAAACAAAGTAATATAAATCTGTAATAAAAAGTGCAGCAAGCAAACATGTGACAAAAGTGAGCACAAATGGTGTAACAATGGTGGAAACAAGGCCTAGGATTCATACTTTCACTAGTGGAAACTCCCAACAACATTAACATAGTCTAATCACATGATATTCCCCATAAAACATGCAATGGAGACGTACTCGGAGGTCATTCCTTTGTGGTCAAGAGAGGACGAGAATTGTGTAGGGCTAAAAAAGCACACCTCAGAGTTCGTAGTTCTCATCTATGGATTTCCCAATGTCACCGCGGCCATCCAAAGAGACTACCACAATCACCACAACATATCTAAAGGATAGTCAAAGACAAGCACCAAGAGACTCGCAATCTTCAATCCACACAAAAAAGAGGAAATCACTCATGAAAATATTCTTCAAACCCATGTCCAATAGACCGCTGTCACAATGGTCTCGGGGATTATACTAGATAAGATCAAGTGAGTACATCAATCCAATACATAGAAGAAGGGGAAACATCATGGGATCATCCTATATTAACATAGCCTATGATCACAATCAAGATCACATCATGGGAGAGAGAGAAGACCACATAGCTACTGGTAGAAACCCCAGCCCCGAGGAGGAACTACTCCTGCATCATGGAGGGAGGAAGCAACGTCGATGGAGATGAATCCGGGGGCACTTCCTCGTCCCGGCAGGGTGTCGGCACAGGAATTCTGGTCCCCCGAAGCTTGTCGGCGATGGCAGCGGAGATCGGAATTGCTTCTGGAGAAAAGGGGTCTGGAATCAGGGTTTTCGCGACGCGAGTAAAAATAAGGGCCAAGGGGGGCAGCCAGGGGGACACCAGGAGTCTAGGCGGCCTCCCGGCGCGGCCACCCCCTAGGCTGCGCCCACTGGCCACCTAGGCACCAGGTGGGGCCCCTCTGGCCCCCCTTCGGGTGGAAGGAAGCTTCTGGAACGCTGATTTTTTATATATTTTTCCCGGAATTTTCTGAGCACTTTTAATAATGGGAAAACCTGAAATACGAAAACAGCAGAAAACAGAAACTGGCACTGGGGTGCACTGAGTTAATAGGTTAGTCCAAATATGATCAAAAGTGTATGAAAGTGTATCTAAAACATAGCAATATCACACAAAACATGCATGGATCAAGCAGAAATTATAGATACATTTTGCACGTATCAGCACTCCCTTCAATTCTGAACTGATCAAGCAATTCTATGCCACATTATATGTTTCGGGTGATGCAAATGTGCCCACCACTTGGATTATCGAATGGATGATTCAAGAAGAAGTCTTCAGAATACCTTCTGCTAAATTCAGGGATATTGTTAATATCCCAAGGAACACTGGAGAACATGAAAAGATTCACATGGAGCCAGACCTGACTGAAGAACAGTTTGCAACTTTGCTGGATACTGAAGTCACGGATGATTATATCCCTGAAAATATTCTCCCGAAGCACTTGATTTTCATTTCCAAGACTTGGTTTTATATCTTGTCGAAATCTTTGATCCCGCTGAGTACTGCTTCCGAGGAATCGAATCTTTATCCTGAAGTCAGGCATGGAATAATGAAGCTCACACATGGTCTGGTGTTTGACTTCGAGGATTGCTTCATTCACAACCTAGTTCATGCCGCAAAGCTGCCCTACACTTTCAATCCATATGCTCCTTGGCTGCAGGTTGTTTGCAACTATGGCCGCAATGAAGACTTTGTGGCGCGTCACCATCCAGAGCTTTTCACACCTCCAGTGTGTGACACTTTGGAATTGCTCAGGAAACCCAACGACATCTGTGCAACATATGTTGGGGTGCATCATGAAGTAAATGAGAGAAATGTCTCGAAGCGCTTCTAAAAGGACTGCCACCAGTTTGAAGTAAATCTTTGGTCGTAGCAACTGCTCGAAAACTTTATTGAAGCCAATCAACTCCAGATGCGGTTCCTTGCTGATTAAATCAATCATGTTGGCAACATCGCACTGAATAATAATCAATATCTTCGTGTGCTGAAACCCCACTCTTGGAAAGAGCTGAGGAAATTCAACTCAGTGAAAGGACTCTGAAACGACCGCATCTTCAAAGAATATCCACACCTTCAGCGAAACATTTCAAGAGATGACACTATTGACAGGACGAATCAGAAGCTCCCGCCCCTACACAAGATTGATGAAGTGTTCTTCGTCAACGAGCATATGACCCGACACCGTTTCCGACAACGATTCTGTAACTTTAAAGGACGACGCCGGACTCGACGACAGCGACCTCGACATCAACCTCATCACCCAGAAGAACGTTGAAGTTCTTCCTTCGCCCCAGTTGGAAGAAGAATCTTCAGGAGACCAATCTTCTTTGGACGAGTCTACGTCAAGTTGTGCTTTGTCGGGCTCCAAGGGTGCTGATGCCGCAAAATAGTTCTCTCGATCCTCTTCCCAACCTTTTGTCCAATCATTGACAGAAAGGGGGAGAATGTTGGCATCGATGAGCTAGATTTGCATCGGGGATAGGGCTTTTGCATTCGCTTTTGGTTAAGTTACAACAAACATTCCTTTCCCTTCGATTGGATTGTAACTTAAGTTTGCATTCGGTTGTGCTACTCCTGTGATACTCTTAAGTTTTAATAACCCCTTGCTCACAAGTATTTCTTTGTATCCTCTATCTTGCAGGTGGTTATTTCTTTAAGTCACAGGTCATTGGAAGGAATTGCACATACATTTGGATTTCTATTCACTCATGCAATTGCCTTCGTTAAGATATTTGTTTTACTCTCCAACGAAGAATTATTCCTCAAGCATTATCTTCGATTATATAAATCTTTGATGCTTGCATTCAGGGGGAGTCAAAAAAAACTTCATATCTTAGAGTTTGTCCCATCACTTCACAAAAAACTTCAATATCCTTTTAATGATGCCTGTTTTGTCAACAATAGTCCAAAAAGGGGGAGATTGTAAGAGCAAAGTTTTGCCCTCATGTGTTTTGGATATTGTTGGACAAGACAGTAGAGGAACTAACAATGTTTTCTAGTGTAAACAGTTAATTAGGTTCCTGAAGGACAAGCTAGGTGATAAAGCTTCAAGGAAGGTTTTCAACTTGTCGAAGTATTAACCTTTGAGCGAAGCTTAATCATGAAGGATGGCCGCCAAAAATGAAAGTTTCCTGAAGCCCAACTCACTGAAGGAAATGAAGAAGATGGTGCAAGACTTAGATGTTTTTGGGTAGCTCTTTTCTGTTCTTTGAGTCATATGACAAACCATACTATTAAGAGGGGTTTTAGTTTGTGGACACGGAAGTTATTGTCAAAACTAAACCAAGTGAGAAGCCAGAGTGAAGAAATCTCATGTGCACTAAGTTAAGTTTCGGTAGCAAAGACTTTTTTCTTTGACTTCCGAAGCAGAACTAAGTCCGTGAGTCAGCTTTACTTGGTCCGCAAGGAAAGTTGCGCATTAATGACAAATCCGACCGTTGTGGACACGCGTCAAGCTGTCGCTTCTGCTCAAATCAGTCATTTCGCACCTCGGGATCGCCAACTATAAATACGCCGCTCCCGCTTCCATTTGTGGGTGGCTGCTCTGAGATTATTCCTAAGAGAGACTGAAGAGAGCATCCCAAGAACGCCACCGAAGCAAAACCCAAAAACGAGCCACCGAAACCTAAGTCCCATTGATCTGAGTAGATTCTCTATGACTTAGGTGAAAACTTGCTAGCCTTTTTATCTTGGAGAACTGCAATTCTCCTAGACGTTGTGTCGTCTTCAGAGAGCGAAGAGTAATTGTCGCCTCGAAGTTCAAGTTTTTCAAAGGTTTCGGAGATTCCCTTGATAATCTACCCCGACTCAAAACTCACCAAGATCAAGGAGATTGGTGAAGTGGAGGAACGGACGGAGAGAGTTTTGCTCGAGGTTCTCAATCACCAGTCCCTCCAACCAGACGTAGCGCTTTGCATAGCGTGAACTGCTCGAACAAACATCGCCGAGTCAAGCTTCATTTTACTTTAAGCATTTAGTTTCCGCCTTTCATTTGCTTCCAGTTAAGCTTCAACGTGTTTTTGATTCGCCGTGTTAGTTTGTCTAGTAGTTTTTCTTCCCAGTTACTTGTTTCTGCTATCCTTTTCTGGTGAGTTTATCCTTCACTTCATTGCTTCACTCAAAAATTTGATGTGATCATTCACCCCCTCCCCCTCTGATCACATACTTGGACTTTCAGGTTGAATTAGGAACTCTCTTGAGTTTTCATGCTTATCTTGTTTAGAGAGTGATCTTGTTGCACTGAGTTGTGTGTCTTGCATGAGTAGGTAATTAAGGTTGCTATTACAAGTGTAGTGGTAACTTGCAATAGTTTTGAGGTATTCATTTTAGTAATGTTTGGACTTTTGATGGCAAGAGCTTGAGCCTATTAGTGATAGCTGTCGTATTTTAGGCAACCCATGCTTATTTTTGAAAACTAAAAAAATTAGTTGAGAACTCTAGCTACTAGATGGATCGCTAACCTTTGGAGGGGTTGCAATATATAGAGTACCCTCACATACCATGGGTCGAGGATGCGCAAGGATAACCAAACCCTCATACACTCCTTCTCTGGGTACTTGTCTCTTTGTGAACCTCCTGATTAGATAGAGAGTTACCAATAATAAGTGCATGAGATCTTCGGACTAATGTGATTATTCGATTGTTGGCACTTCCACCTTCCATATTTTGCTAACCTCTTCGGTATCTTGCATTTCCATTTCTCATCTTGAGAGTTGGTGCATACTTCGCCGATGCATCCAAACCCTTGGCATGATACACTCTGTCATCATAAACCTCCTTATATCTTCCTCAAAATAACCACCATACCTACCTATCAAGGCATTTCCATAGCCTTTTCGAGATACATTGCCATGCGACATTGACCATCTCACTACTGGAATTCTCTTGTTTGCCGTCTGACACACCTTTAGCGGTCGGGAAAGAGTTTTCTCGTCTGCCCCCGGACGACACAACTCCTATCAACAGTTTCTTCGCCAAAGAGGTGCTTTGCCGTCTGCACATAATCGACAGACGGCAAAGCCCTTTGCCGAATGTATACTGGCAAGTAGACGGCAATGAGAGCCTGACGGCAAAAAGGTTACAAGCCCCTTCGTCAGGCCGTTAATAGCGACGTGTACCATCTACCGACAGACGGCAAAGAAATAGTGACGTCATCAAGATGTCACCTCTCGTCAGATCTTTGCCGTCTGCCGGGCAGACGGCATAGTAATGCTCTTTGTCGTCTGCCAGACATATGCAGACGGCATACGGATCAAATGGCACCCAGTCTGTTCCCAGATTGCACAGCTGGGTGCCACATGTCACCTTTGCCGACCTCCAGCAGACAGCAAAAAGCTATGCCGACCGCCAGCAGGCGGCAAAGAGCCTGGATAACCTCTGTTTTTTCTGTTTTCTTTTAAATCCCTGCATTTGACAAAAATATAGCAATATATAGACATATACATGTTCTCCAACAGCAGTATAAGAACCCACACATGTTGATTAACCGAAACTATGCATGTATGTTCATCAATCCCATACTCTCATATATAGTCTCAAACACACAGTTGATCAAACACATGTTCTCCAAACACAATATATACATAGTACATAGTAAACCAGCAACTATCAAACACACAAGTGACCAAAATAGTTTATAAAACTAAGCTACAAGTCCAAATGCAGCACTCCATCATAGCATGTACTACAAGAAATATACTAATACACGATGCTGTATTTTCGTTGCTACATCGTCACGGTTTTTAATTTACGACGGTCTTACGAGGCATCAAAAACTGACAGCAACGACGTTTTAGTCGAAATCGTCGTAACCTTTACGACGATTTTCGGATCGTCGTAACCTTTACGACGATCATAAATCGTCACTGACATTCTAGCTCAATCCTACGTGGCAGTCCTACGTGGCACAATTCACTACGAAATCAAAACGTCACAGCTGAAATCAGCCCAATCCATTTCAATTGATTACATGGGCTGATTTTAAATATTTGGGCTTTTCATATTGGACTTCTTTTCAGACCTTGGCCTATTTACAACCCATTATATAAAAAACCCAATTTCTTTTGATCATTATTATTTGGGCCCTGGCCTTTTAGTGCACTTTCAGCCTTTTCACTTTTTTTATTTCGGCCACATTTTTTTCTATTACCAACATTATCTTTTGAAACTGGTCCCACAAGTTAGATGAGTCCACTTGTCAAGTTCAGCCAATAAACTGGTCCCATACGTTAAAGATTAATATTTGCAAGATTATGTTATAAACAAACCAACTATTAAGGTTTTCATTTCACACTTTTTCAAATCACATACACAATCAATATTTCAAACAGGACAGAGTTAACGCATGAACTTCATCGAGAATAACAGTAAATTAGCCTATTACAATCTATAACCTATTACAACCCAGCAGCTCAACACACCCATAACATCTTTATGATCTATTACAATCCAGCATCTCACCACACCTAACACCTCCTACTCGCCACACACCTCTTTGGTCAGAAGCTTCAGGCTACAAGTTCACAAAAGAAAAGAACAAGGCTAAAGTTTGGCTATTTTAATTTGAGTTAATTTGTGGCCAGACAGAAAGAACAAGGCTGAAGCTACGACAGTATACTAAAATCTAAATTTGCTTCCATGTAATAATAGCCAATAATAAAAGCATATACTCGCATCGAACCCGGTTTGCTGTTAGTTTCTTGAAGAAGTTCACCATTTCCTTTACTGTGTTATAACCTACAGGTGAAGAGATAATTATTCTGTCAGAAAACAAATCAGATAAGAGCATAGAAACTTGGCAATGGAACAGTTCTTGAGCTCCAGTAGCATGCACTATCCAAACCAGTACAAGCACAAGCACAAACTACAGCCTGTACATGCCCTGTATATGCCCTATACATGTTGTGTATATGCAATGTACATGCCCTGTATATGCACAGTATATCCAAGTTGAATTAACTGAAGCAAAACTAGTTAACTAAAATATTCACAATTTAATTAAACTGTTCAATTTTAATTAAAAAGCAGTGTAAATCCTCTACTAACAAGCAATGCTACTCCAACTATTGTACTGCTACTGCATCTTTTGCGTCTTTAAAAGAGACAAGAAGAAAACTAGATAGTTGTTGGGAAGCGTAGTAGAAAACAAAAAATTTCGGCCTACGAATCAAGAACCCAAGATCATCCAAGAAGATTGCATACAAGGTTTTAGGTCATGGCTCACCAACCGATGTAGCGGAAGTAGAGTTGGTGAAGCTCGTGGACGTAGTGGAAGTAGATCTCGCAAGTTCTCCCACGAACAGTCCCTCGATCAATCCCACGAACAAGTCCCGCGATCTAGTCCCACGGACAAGTCCCATGAACAAGCTCCTCGAAGAAGGGTCGAAGGTACGACCCCTCCATTAGTATCCACACATCCCGTAGAAGTAATCCAGAAGCGCTCCGCCGTACAGAGATGAACGCCACCGAGAAAACTAGAGGGAGAAAACCCTAACGGATTCCGATCTAGAACAGCGTCTAAACCGGGGTCTAAAAGTGGAGCAACGGGGTTTAGAGGAGGGAGGGTGGCGCATAGGCCTTGGGGATTGATTGTGTGTCTTCCCCCCACCCTTGGCTCACCTTATATAGGTGGCCAAGGGGCCTAGGGCGCAGCTCAAGGAGGTTTGGGAGTCCAACTTGGACTCCCAAGCCTTCCAAACCTACACATACCTTCCCACCGGAAACCTTCCATAATGGTATTTGGAAATCCCACCTGGAGGATCTCCCACCCATTTTTGGTGCGCCCCCACCACCTGGCCGGCCAGGGCAGCCTAGGTGGCTTGCCCCCCAAGGCCAGGGGCGCAGGGCAGTGGGTGGTACTGCCCGGAACCTTCTAGAAGCTTCCAGGACCTTCCGGGACCTACCGGGACTGTTTCGGGACATTCCGGACACTTTTGGAGCACTTCCAATACCTTCCGGAACCTCTAACGAATGTTCCGGAGCCATCTAAATGGGTTTCGGAGCCATCCGGGCAATGGTTATTATGTCCGGTGAACACAACATATTGTTTAAGCTGTCCACCGATCACCGAAACTATTCCGGTTGATCGTAAACTTTCCCATTACCATTTTCATATGTTCCGGAACCACCTGGGACTACTCCAGAGAGATCCGAACATATCCTAAATACCCAGAACTACTTCTGGTGCCCTTATGAACTATTCCATAAATCTCCGGAACTACTTCCGGTACCCGTATGAACTATTCTGTTTTGCTTCCACTAAACCTTCTACCATACTAGTATTCTAACAGACTACTGCTCGTTAAGTGTGTGACCCAATAGGTTCGGTATAATGCGGACATGACTCAGAACATCTTCCGGACATAGGTCAACAGCCTTTCGTCAATAGCCAATAATCAATAGCGGAGCCATGGACACCCATGTTGACTCCCGCACATACACGAAGAAACTTCGAGTGAACCATTATGTTTATTCATGTACCATTCCCTTTGCTTCGTGATATATGACAAAGTTAGAGGAGAGATGTTTGGCACCCATGTGTAACAACTTCTTGAACACAAGCCACTCGTTATCCCCTTTGCTCGTTTGTCCATTTTCTCGTTATCGTATTCCGGTTTCCCCGTGACTGAATCACAATGCGTCTGGCCAGACTATAATGGATACCGTCATACCGAGTGGGCCCGAAGTGAATATCTTCTTCATCGTGAAGGAGCAAATCCCATTCTTGAACTATCACAGTCACTAGCCACACCATCTGACATACCCAGAACTTATTTTACTACTTCCCATTTACGGGAGGATTCATCTAAGAACCAAAGCATGTCTTCCTGTGTGAAGCAACTCGATACTTTCATGGTCTAAGGAATTACGTATATGATAACATTTCATGATATGACTTATAACGTAGTTACGATGTGATCTCTAAGTATATCATTCAATACTGGGGTCGGTTCAACATCATTGTTCTGCTAACAATATGTTCCCATTGCTACTGACATCCTTGTTACAAGAACAATGGCCATGATTAAGAAAACGTAATCATGAGTTAGCACATGAGCTGGTCTTAGAGGCTAAACCAGGAACTCTTGGTGTTTACATTTCCACACATGCAAGTGAGTTTTCTTCTGAATCTCATAGTCAGGGTCATTGCAATTATAGCACAGAAATATAAACATTAATTACGAACGTGGAAATATATATATAATAACATTTTATTATTGCCTCTAGGGCATATTTCCAACAGTCTCCCACTTGCACTAGAGTCAATAATATTATCAGTGCTTGAGCATTTTACACCTATGGCATACCGGTGTAATACATGCTTCATTTGTGGTATAGAATTCATCATCGGATCTGATGCTTCAGGCCCGTTTGTATCTTGCATATCTTCTCGTTTTTCACGCTATCATAAAATTTACTAATTTTATCAGTTTAGCTTTGTATATGTTTGAATCATTTGGCAGGACCTTGGTTCCTTCAGAATAAGTCATGAAATCATTCTTCAATGTTCCATGAGCTTCAAGCATCTAGGAAACCATACCATGTTCATAAATGAACTGATGACTCAAAATACCCTCCCTTGTTACTTCTTTAAGCAACAATATACTTAGCCTCTGTTGTAGAATTCTCCACAGTATCTAACTTAACACAGTTCCTTCATACTGTGCCACCCTTACGTGTGAAACACATAATCCCAATTAAAATCGAAAATCGGTTGGAGTAAGTATGAAGACTAAATTGGTGTAACTGTTTACATCAAAAATTCAGCTGGTGTAACTTGTTACAACGAGCTCTTCATTATCTCCATTTTCCGAGAAACATATCTTATCTATCATAAGTTTAACTTTTAACTGTTTGTCCAATGATCAACATATTGATCACTTTGGTATCTTGCTCACAACCTTTTGGAGCACTGGACATATCTGGTCGTTTAACATATTATGGTGTACATGATTAATCCAAACACATAGGTGAGTGAAATCCAATTCATGTGTTTTTCTTATCTGTGTTCATGAACACCGATTTCCGCAAACAACTTTTCACCATGACCTCGGCAAGAACATCCTTCTTGGCGTATTAATACTAAACTACTTTAGTATCATGTCAACATGTAATGTTGGCTTTAGCATGATCAGACACTTACTATCTACATAGATCATTGTGCTCAATACTAATGCTATATTAGCCCAAGTACTTCAACTGAAAACTATTTCCAATAAAGTCCTTATTCGTGTCAAGAAATTTATATCATTTCTAATCAACAATATGTCATCTACATAAGGTTTTAGAAATATTATTCAGCTCCCACTTACTTTCTTCAATATTCAAGCATCTTCGTTATTTCTGATGAAAACAAACTCTTTTCGCAATTTCATCACAACGAAAATTCCAACTCCATTATGCTAGCTTCAGTCCATCACTAGATATCCAAGGCTTGCATCTATTTTAGCATCCTTTGAATCGACAAAACATTCCGGTCGTATCACGTATACGTCCTTTGTTATATTTCCGTGTAGGAACTTTGTTTTTGACGTTCATTCTACCATATCCTATAAATGAGATATGTAGTAATTGCTAGTATAACCCGAACTGACTAAAGCATTTCTACGGTCGACATTATTTCGCCGTAGTCAACCTTTGAACTCGCTAGAAAGCAATTTTCCAACGAGTTGAGCTTTATGGATAAAACAATTTCATCCGAATCAATTATAGATCCATATATATATTCTTCAGACTTTTAGTCTTTCGGAGGGTCTACCAAGTTCAAAACTTGACTTACTTCCATGGATACTATCTCGGATTATTTGGCATTTAGCCAAATCCCGGAGTCAGGGCCCATCAACGCTTCTTTGTATATCACAGGTTTATCATTGTCGAACAACAATATCTCGTTTTACATATCATGAATGTTTGTACGAGTTTTGTCTAACCTGTGTGGTTCAGCTGCGCACTTCTCTGAAGATTCAACAATCTTTGACAAGTTGCACTGTCCTCCCACTCACTCTTTTGTAAGAAACTATTTTTCTTCAAAACACATTGTTCTTAATAGCAAACAGTTTTGCTTTTGTGTAGTGATAGAGGAATACCAAAACTTTTGGCATAACCTTAACAAAGTAGCACTTATCTGATTTGGGGTTTTGAGTATGTCAAACATATGCCTCATATACCCAAATTTTAAGAAAAGACAACATGGTTTTAACAGTCCATACCACATCTAATATGGTGTCATTTCAACAGATTTGATGATGCTCTTTTCAGTGTAAAAGCCGTAGTCACTAACGCATAACTTTAATAAGTATAATGGCAAATTGATAAACGTCATATTTGATCTTTACCGTGTCATACATGGCTTGATTACATCTCTCGAACACTTTACTCATAGTGATGTTCCGGGAGACGCAAGTTATGACAGTTCTTCACAACTCATCAGACGTTCACTAAACTTGTAACTAAAATATTACTTTCTACAATCTAATTTGCAGAAGCTTTATTGTCTTGTTACGACGAATTTCTATTTCACTCTAAAATTCCTTGAACATTTCAAAGATTTCAGACGTATGTCTGTATTGAACAGATATCCACATATCTACTTCAACTCATGAGTGAAGATAGGGAATCCACTGCACACAACTACACTTATTGGACTGCACACATCATCATGTATGATTACCAATGGTTTAGTTGCCCGTTCATGTATGGCCTATTAACGGTGTTTTAGTCACATTACTTCGAGACAAAGATCGCAAGCGTCAAGTGATTCATAATCATATGACTCGAAAATCCATCACTTATGGAAATTCTTCATGCATGTTATGTCACTTGTGATAAAGGGCAGTGCTACATCTATGTGGTATTTCTGTCAGTCTTGCGACGTTTAGCGTCAGTGTTATGGATGTTTAGTATTATTATCAAGATTCATAACATACACCCTATTCATAATGGAAGTATGGCCTTTACATTATTCATAGCTTTGAACAACTCTCTTGCAACAAACATGATTCAAAATGATGTTTTGCAACAAGGCTAAAGTGTAGTAACAATTTACTCAACTCTAAAATGAATTATGAAGATAATCATAGAGTCAACACACGGTATAGTAAACCTTTTACCGTGTTCCCGAGCGTGTCAAAACTCATCATTAACTACTCATAAAGGCCATAGTATTTCTTGCATCGAGTTGCAACAATATGCAATCGATGTGATATTCCGGTGATCAACAGTTTAATCACAATATACAGAATCCACAATTAACTGCTTAATCATGATTCCCAAGAATTACATCTCTTGACCAGCAATGAATTCATCTATAACTCCGTATGACTTTCATTTCTGAGCTGGTTATTCCAGTCTTCTTTCGTTTTGCCTTTATACGTATCATAGTTCTATTTCCAATGTCACTCCTACTCACAGAAGATCACACATGATCAAGGGTGGCGCATGCCATGGACTTTCCGGCATGTAAGTCTTACTAACACACTATGGAACTTCCTTTCCCTTAATCCTCATCATCATATGACCAGTGTTCTTCTGGATCCCACACTTATCCGTTTCGTTAAGAGCACAGTGAATATTTTCACTAATGCTTACAATCATACATTGTACTAGATATCTTATATCCAACATTAATTGTCTTACTACTGAAAACTATTTTTCAGTTCCATGAATATAACATAACTATCCCAAACTTTTCGAAGTTCGGGTTTCATGGTGGTGAAGACAATGCACTTAGCTGTGGTGGAATTCTAGTTTTTTGGATTATGGACATAAGTCACATCATCCATAGCATCAGCGGGAGAGCATCAAAAATTTGCGATAGGACATGGTCCTTCTCGGCACTATTGAGGATACTCCTCACAATACGGTACCAATCGTAAAGTTTTTACTAGATAATACAGTTAATCAAAATCAATTGGGAAGGTGGTAACGCGAGCCATTATTCTACAACGATAATGGAAATACTAAGACTTTGTTCATAATTAAGTTGCACTTGTGATTAATCAATTTAATTACTAAGTGCGCTCCCACTCAGATCAATATCTCTCGTAATTGATGCTGGAGTGATTCAAGATCCGACCCAATCGTCCGCCATTGATGTGACATCACTGATGACTTAGATTGGACCGGTAGGCCAACTTTCCAATCACAACACATGTGATTCTTGTTCATCTTTCGATGGGCGTGTTCCGGTAGCAAACTTTTATCCAAACCGTCAAGACAACCAAGTGTAATGCGCTGTGTGTACTTTTAACACACCCGCCTTTTATGCGTCACACACGTGTGCACCCATGTGACATGACCTGCTCCGATGTGAAACATAGTATAGACGGTGCTATAGTTGGAAGAACACTATCAACTTGATATTGTTTTGCGAGAGATCACCCTAATAAAACACGACTACCTCGCATCAAACAAGGGTGCATCAAAGGGATAAACATCACAGGCAGTTCATAAAATTATGTGATATGATATAGCCCTTTGCTTCGTGAAGTCTTCGTAGTCTTCACGCCGTCATGGTAGAAGTCACCGCGTCCACCAACTTTCTCCTTGGCACCGGGAACATCACCACGGCTTCCGGCATGTTCGTCGGGGTCCACCTCCGCATCGTAGATCATCACCTTGCATCTATCTATTGCTTTGCCTCGAGCTAATAAACAGTTCTGGCACGCAGGCCATAATTAAGTGACAATCATATGACTCCAGTCATCATGCCGTACCACGACACGCAGGTCGCGAATAAATATTACATAACATATAGCATCTCATACAAACACATTGCAAATCTTGAAGGCTATACCACATCACATGCATACTCTGCAAAAACGAGTTAGATCGCCATCTACACGGGTTGTTGCAACTTTTATCGTGGTTGTTAAGCAGGTTTACAAGGCAAACGAGAAACCCTAGACAAAACACAAACACGATACTTCATTTGTTGCTAGTTTAACATACGGGGTGCGTGCAGCAACTAATGCCACAAGCCAAACTTCGTTAAACGCGTGACCCCCGTGTGGATTTGAGTTCATAAAATCCAGAAGCCCCTCCATGTTAAATCTTCTATTGCGAGATTAAGATGAGATCCAAGGAGTTTGATGTAGACCATGATCAAGGCAACCAGCATACTGAAAGCAGCATAGAGGGATCGATGGAAAACTCAATCCTTGTAGCAAAACCTCAACTTGCCATCAAGAATAGAAAAAATCACATGACAGGGAAGCAACAAGAAAAATCAATGCCTCATATCTCAAATATGATCTAGACCTAAACATGCATCTAATCAAGGATCGCTCTGATACCACTGTTGGGAAACGTAGTAGAAAACAAAAAATTTCGGCCTACGAATCAAGAACCCAAGATCATCCAAGAAGATTGCATACAAGGTTTTAGGTCATGGCTAACCAACCGATGTAGCGGAAGTAGAGTTGGTGAAGCTCGTGGACGTAGTGGAAGTAGATCTCGCAAGTTCTCCCACGAACAGTCCCTCGATCAATCCCACGAACAAGTCCCGCGATCTAGTCCCACGGACAAGTCCCATGAACAAGCTCCTCGAAGAAGGGTCGAAGGTACGACCCCTCCATTAGTATCCACACATCCCATAGCAGCAATCCAGCAGCGCTCCGCCGTCCAGAGATGAACGCCGCCGAGAAAACTAGAGGGAGAAAACCCTAACGGATTCCGATCTAGAACAGCGTCTAAACCGAGGTCTAAAAGTGGAGGAACGGGGTTTAGAGGAGGGAGGGTGGCGCATAGGCCTTGGGGATTGATTGTGTGTCTTCCCCCCACCCTTGGCTCACCTTATATAGGTGTCCAAGGGGCCTAGGGCGCAGCTCAAGGAGGTTTGGGCGTCCAACTTGGACTCCCAAGCCTTCCAAACCTACACATACCTTCCCACCGGAAACCTTCCATAATGGTATTTGGAAATCCCACCTGGAAGATCTCCCACCCCTTTTTGGTGCGCCCCCACCACCTGGCCGGCCAGGTCATCCTAGGTGGCTTGCCCCCCAAGGCCAGGGGCGCAGGGCAGTGGGTGGTACTGCCCGGAACCTTCCGGAACCTTCTAGAAGCTTCCAGGACCTTCCGGGACCTACCAGGACTGTTTCGGGACATTCCGGACACTTTTGGAGCACTTCCAATACCTTCCGGAACCTCTAACGAATGTTCCGGAGCCATCTAAATGGGTTTCGGAGCCATCCGGGCAAAGGTTATCATGTCCGATGAACACAACATATTGTTTAAGTTGTCCACCGATCACCGAAACTATTCCGGTTGATCGTAAACTTTCCCATTACCATTTTCATATGTTCCGGAACCACCTGGGACTACTCCAGAGAGATCCGAACATATCCTAAATACCCAGAACTACTTCTGGTGCCCTTATGAACTATTCCATAAATCTCCGGAACTACTTCCGGTACCCGTATGAACTATTCTGCTTTGCTTCCACTAAACCTTCTACCATACTAGTATTCTAACAGACTACTGCTCGTTAAGTGTGTGACCCAGTAGGTTTGGTATAATGCGGACATGACTCAGAACATCTTCCGGACATAGGTCAACAGCCTTTCGTCAATAGCCAATAATCAACAGCGGAGCCATGGACACCCATGTTGACTCCCGCACATACACGAAGAAACTTCGAGTGAACCATTATGTTTATTCATGTACCATTCCCTTTGCTTCGTGATATATGACAAAGTTAGAGGAGAGATGTTTGGCACCCATGTGTAACAACTTCTTGAACACAAGCCACTCGTTATCCTCTTTGCTCGTTTGTCCATTTTCTCGTTATCGTATTCCGGTATCCCCGTGCCTGAATCACAATGCGTCTGGCCAGACTATAATGGATACCGTCATACCGAGTGGGCCCAAAGTGAATATCTTCTTCATCGTGAAGGAGAAAATCCCATTCTTGAACTATCACAGTCACTAGCCACACCATCTGACATACCCAGAACTTATTTTACTACTTCCCATTTACGGGAGGATTCATCTAAGAACCAAAGCATGTCTTCCTGTGTGAAGCAACTCGATACTCTCATGGTCTAAGGAATTACGTATATGATAACATTTCATGATATGACTTATAACGTAGTTACGATGTGATCTCTAAGTATATCATTCAATACTGGGGTCAGTTCAACATCATTGTTCTGCTAACAATATGTTCCCATTGCTACTGACATCCTTGTTACAAGAACAATGTCCATGATTAAGAAAACGTAATCATCAGTTAGCACATGAGCTGGTCTTAGAGGCTAAACCAGGAACTCTTGGTGTTTACATTTCCACACATGCAAATGAGTTTTCTTCTGAATCTCATAGTCAGGGTCATTGCAATTATAGCACAGAAATATAAACATTAATTACGAACGTGGAAATATATATATAATAACATTTTGCCTCTAGGGCATATTTCCAACAATAGTCTGCATTGGATGCATCACTGGATCATTAGTTGTACCTAAACTAATCCCACCGTACCCAAGTGGAAATTGAATAGCAAGCAAGAAGTCCACAAACCTACTAGTGCAGATGTTATTTCTGCAGTTTATTTGCACTTTTTTAATTTATATGGTCCAAGGATCATGGTCAAGCAGTAACAAATGTATGGAACATCACTAGGTATAAATTCACAATATAAACAAGCCAATTTATGAACTGAATGTGTACTGAATGTGCACTAAGAAGGATCAACAAAAAAATCAACCGGGGGCAGATTGTAAATAGCAATATATGTAAACAAAGGAAAGATTGTACAACAAGATGAACCAATAGAGATATATCTTATAGTATGAGAAGACAAACTGCAGTAAATCGGGCACATATGGTTCATTGAGCACACATTAAAAACATGAGATAGGGATTGGGGACCATATTTTTTTATTCCATTAGATTGGTCTTTGTTAAGCATATAAGCGCCCACACACACACACACACACACACAAACAATCAATCAAACAGAGCCACTCTTCAGAGGTATACAGCACACATAACATAAGTAATTTATACTTCAATAGTAATCAGACCTGATAAGTTACATGGCAATTGGGCATATATATTGTTGTTAATAAGGATGCTAGTTTTCTATACATGGCATCATGCGTAGAGAAGAATTATAGAAATAAAACATCAACTTATAAAGCTAAAGCATGCACATCCACTAGACATGTAATTTTGTGAAGAACGATGCTAATTTTCTGTACAGGGAATCACAAGAATTAATTTCTCTTGCCGGTTTCATGACCCAAAGAACCAGTGTGTGTCAACTTACAAAGCTAAAACATAGGTATCCACTGGACATACATAAGTTTCTTAAGAAGGACGCTAATTTTCTGTACATGACATCACAAAACTTCTCAGTTTCATGACCCAGGGAGAAAAGATATATAGTGATGCATTTAATTTCCAACCTACGAAGCTAAAACAGACATATCCATTGGGCGCATATAATTTTGTCAATAAGGATGCTAATTTGTTGTACATGGCATCATGAGCACAAAATAATCATGGAAATAAAACATCACCGCTGCTCAGTTCAGCGGTTCAAGAAATTGGATGTTGGCATACCTTGCGTGTGAGCTTCTCCAGCTTCTCTTGTTCCATTTTCTGCAAATATAGGTCATTGGGCCTGTTATTAAGTATTAACAAAGTATCAAGACATATACAAAAGACCACTTATTTATGTCAGCAGTATAGCTTATATCAAAGTCAAAAACAAGAAATAATAGTGATTCTGGAAGGCTTTGTAAAGCCCCAAGGGTAAAATTTACAATATCTGGACAACTGTCATTACAGGATATTCTGACTAATTCAAAACTTCAACACTTGCTGCGCGTCATTCGTCAATCAAAGACAGGATAAGAGGTCATGATACCATAAATAAAGTGGCATAGTAACTATATGGTATTAAATTAATACTGTCCAACCAATAATGATGCTGAGTCTAAACATTTTATTGTTCAAGACTTCAAACAAAAGAAGGTTACACAGATGTACTAAAGATGAAGAAATACTATACAGAGACAAGGATTAAACTATATAGAGGAATATGCTTCATCAATGCAACCAGTAATCTAGACACAGCAAGGATAGCTTTACCAGCAAGGATAATATTTCTCTCCAACTAAAATTTAAATAAAACAGGGGAAACAAAGGTATCAAGCTAGGAGCGAAAGACTATTTTGTTCAAGTAATCACATTTTGGTCATCTAAATATGCACTTGATATCATGTGTAAAGCATAATCAATAATGATGCCAATTAGTTGATCAAATTGTCATCACAGAACAATAGATGGCAGAGATTTTGAATTAAGGTTTTCAAACTTATCAAGTCCATGCATTATTCTTCTAGCATTCATCGAATTAAAATGTCAAACATTCATCATAATTTACTCCAACTACACATAAATATATATTTTGATGAGTTTATTCTCTGAACACGAATGACATACGGAGATTTATTTTAAGTTCACATGATTCACCATCCTCAAATCACCTAAAGATTTATTTTAAGTTGATCTAATAGTTACTTAAACTAACAAGGAGAGACCTGTGAAATAAGCATACATGTATAGCAATGTGAAGAGATTGCGGTCAGACTCCATTCCTAACACGGGCAATCGTCTTTGCCCTTGCCATTGCCATGCTCTTCTTCCCGAGCCTCGACGCTGACCATACCTTTGTTGTCCGCTTCCTTTCAGCCACCTGAATCCGTAGAAGTTGCAAGTGACAAAGAAGAATCAAGGCATTGTTGACAACATAATAAAAAAAGAACAGAAAGCACTACATTATGAAACTTGTATATACTAAAATATTTGTACAGCAGAGTGTGACTTTCATAACTTCACCACAAATTATCTACATTAGGTAATGTCTAGAATGACATACACAGAGCTGGCAACAATGAAAATTTAATCAGGTGTTCAAGGAAAAAATAAGTTATTGTCTAATTATATTTATTCAGGAGGGAAATGCGCACAGATTAACTAAGCGCCAATTTAAAAAATTGATTAACTTCACTTGCTACTCCACTGATTAACTAGTATCACCACTTGCTCTATTCACTGAAGACTAACTAGTATCTCTACTTGGTCTAGTTTTACTCATTACTCCACTAATTAACTAATATATACATTTTCTCTATCAACTACTGCATTAACTAAAGATGCAACAACAACATAACATCCAGCAGGAGCACATAGGGGTCGGTATTGATGCTTCCTGTGACCTAGGAGTCAGGGTTGGGGCTGGCGACCTCAGCACCTCCGGGAGTTATTGGGGCTGGCGACCTCATCACCTCCGCATGTTGCAACCAGGACTCTACGTTGATGCGTAAGTGCGCGTACACGATCCGTGCAGGGATCCAACCTCAGATCCGGGGTACCTGTAGAGAGAAAGAAACTGAGAGAGAAACCGAGAGGGGGATAAGGTAATAAAGAGGCGGCTAAGTGGGTAACGTCGTGGTACCTCGACCCCGCGCCCAGGTCCAGCGACCCCGAGGCCGCATCCAACGAGCCCGATGCCAGATCCGTCGGCCCCGTGGACTGATCCACAATAGGATCTCATGCGGAGGGTGGGTGGCGGCAGGAGGACGTGAGCGCGAGTTGGAGCTACGTCACCAGATCTGTCGACGCGGCGGCCGCCTTCTTATTCATCTTCTACGGCGTCGCGAACTGGTCGGTTGCCGACTTCTTCACCTTCCATGGCCTACTGTATCCTTGGATGGGGTGGTTGTGTCCATCGCGGTTAGGAGGTAGGTTTGGGTGTATGGGGATGGGGAGCGGGCGGGGGTTAAGATGGCTGAGAGGTGGTCGGCGCTGGGGCTGGGGTAGAGGAGTGCGGCGGCGGGTCTAGGGCAAAGGGTAACGGGAGATGAGGAGGAGAAGAAGGGGATGGGGCTGCGGCTATGGTTAGGTCCAGCGTGTGGGGGGAATAGCCAGGTAGGGATGGACTTAGCGAAATTTTGGGCCGTGAGGGAGGGACTTCGCGAAAATTTTGGGTAATGAGGGAGGGAAAGTTGTCGCGAGGGAGGGAAAGTGGTCGTGAGGGAGGGAAAGTGGTAAGAAAAAAATTGCGATGTTTTTTTGAGTTGAAAAAAAATTGTGATATTTTTTTGAGTTGAAAAAAGATTGTGATGACTAAGCATAACAAATTAAAATAAAAAGTGAACATAAATAAATTTGGTAATGAATAAGTAAGATACTATTTCATCATTTTAAAAAAATTCGAGTGTCAACAATTCATAATGAACAAGTTTTCCTATTCTTCGCATGAAAAAAACATTTTTCATTTTCTAAGTGTAAAAGATAGGTATTTTTTGTGAAGAATCTACAAATATTTGTTGCAAAATGAGAACAAATGATTTTTCAAAAATATTAAACCACATTTTAAGTACAATTAACCAAATATTTGCATGTCAATTGTTTTTCATACACCTCTCATCAAATTGACAAATTTCACCGATTCAGTTGAAACCAGGTCAAATTTTGAACTGGAGATTCTTAATAGTTTTCTCGTTTTTTCCAAAAAATTATTTCTAGGTACAAGACTACCTATTTCATTAGATATCTTACAAAAACTTTGAAAGGTTCCCACACCAATGAACGGACATACTCGTCGGTTTGATTGCATTTTGAAATCGGCATGATAAATTAAAAAAAATGCAAAACCTTCGTTTTGCTTCATCATTTGTGTCCTTGTGACCAGATGAAATAACAAACTTGGAATACAGCAAACATCTTAAAAATTGTTCTCAGAAAGGAGCTATCTTGTATGGAGATGCATGGTTGTCAAGCCAAATAATCAATGTTATGGTTACATTCGTGACATAGTTTGTTGAAATGATCCAATATTTTGCAAAAGTGTGTATATTGGAAAGGCAAAAAAATGTTTCTCAAGGAAGTTTTTCTTTTCTTCGCATAAAAAAATCATTTTTCATTTTAGAGTGCTAGAAATAGGGATATTTCTGAAGAATATACCAAATATTTATTGCGAAATAGGACCAAACCATTTTTAAGAAATATTAGACCATATTTTAAGTATAATTGACAAAATATTTGCATGTAAAATGTTTTTCATACATCTCTCATCAAATTCAGAAATTTCACCGATTCATCCGGAACCGGGTCAATTTTGAACTGCATGTGCTTAATAGTTTGCCCGTTGGTTTTTCAAAAAATTATTTCTGGATACAAAAGTACTTATTTAATAAGAGATCTTTCAATTTTTTTGCAATATTCCACCTACATTAATGAAAGGGCATGCCCATCTTTTGTTTGCATTTTGTAACATGCATGAAAAAATAAAAAAAATATTGAAAAATGCAAAACCATCGCATTGCATCATCATTTGTGTCCTTGTGACTTGATAAAATAACAAACTTGGAATATTCAAAACATCTTTAAAAAATGTTATAAAAAGGTGATATCTTGTATGGAGAAGCATGGTTTAAAGCCAAATAATGAATGTTATGAATAGATTCGTGACATAGTTCGGTCAAATGATTCAATATTTTGCAAAAGTGTGTATATTGGAATGGTAACCAATGTTGCTCAAGTAAGTTTTTCTTGTTTTTGCATGAAAAAAAATCATTTTACATTTTCTGATTGCTAAAAGTAATTTAGGAATTTTTTAATTAATGCTAAGTTTTAGTGGTGATCATTATTGGCTATTTTTTATGAAGAACATACCAAATAGTTTTTTTCAAATTGTACCAACCCATTTTACAAAAATATTAGATCACATTTTTTGTACAATTGACCAGATAGTTGCATGTAATATTTTTTTCATACATCTCTCATAAAAAATACAAAATTTCACCAATTCATGTTGGAACTGAGTCAAATTTAAACTATAGGTGCTAAATAGTTTGCTTTTTATTGTTTCCAAAAAACATTTATAGGAAAATAAGTAGCTATTTTATCATAGATCCACCAAAAGTTTGTCAAGAATAAATACCTAGCAATGAACGCCCAATAGATGGATGAGGTGGCATCGAATGGACCCCACGCGTGACATGTAAGCATAGTTAGAACAGGTTATGATGTTATTATAATCGTCGTAAATGTTATGACAATCTAAAAAAAGTCATAATCACCTAAAATAACATTGCAAGCAATGGGATCAGTTTACAACGATTTCATCTTATACGATTATGACCTTCTTGACTCACATCATCGTAATTTTATAGGGATTTGACCCCCCTCAGACGTTTTTGACCATCTTGTATGAAATCGTCATAGATTTATGACGAATTCATCCACGACCTATAAGAGAACGTCATGTATGAGCATATTTCTTGTAGTGATGACTCCCTTGAAGCAAATCTGCAAAATGAAGCTAATAAAGTTATAAGAAGAACAAGTAGAAGAAGAAGTAAAATTAGAAGAAGGAGAAGAAGAAGAAGAAGAAGAAGAAGAAGAAGAAGAAGAAGAAGAAGAGAAAGAAGGAGAATGAGAAGAAGAAAAGATCCTCTCCTTTTTCTTCTGCTTTCTTCTTCTTATTTTGAGCAAATAAAGCTAACATGAGCAATGGTGATCAAATTAAGCTAGATTTAGCATATTTTGAGGAAATTGAGCTAACTTCAGCATTTTTGAGCAACTAAGCAAACTTTAACAATTGTTGAGCCAATTTAAGGTAGCTTTGGCATTTTTTGACCCAATTAAGATAACTTTGAGATTTTGTGAGCAAACTAAGTTGACTATGTTAGTTTTGGAACTAACTAAGCTAAATATGTCCTTTCTGTGTAAAATAGGCAAAGTATGGCATTTTTCGAATAAATATAGGATTTCAGAAGCCAAATATGCAATTTAAAACTAACTAAGCATTTATAAAGAAAAATATAGAACATAAATTACTAGAGTGTAGCCCTCAAGGCTGAGGTGGCTGAGAAGCATCAGTCAGGTTGCCCGAGGTTAACGGGGGAGAAGGGTCATGGGATGCAGCCCGAGAGTCATGCTGCACGAAAATATCAACAAGCGGTTAGCACGACGCCACTCAATAAGGTATTGATGATCATTGAAAGATACTCACTGTCCCCACAAGAGAGATGATCGGCATCGGTGGAGCGGCCTGGCCAGTCTTCTCGCACATAGTCTACACATTTGTTTTCCACGAGTCAATCATATTAGTTCCTAATATAAACAAACATTATTACATGCATTCTTTGGATGAATATGAACAAGTGACTTACCACGATGAGCTCTTACAAGGCCCGGTTCGACGCATCGTGGCGTGCCGCGGCCTCCTCAGGAGCCTTCATTGTCCTCTCCTCCGCCAACCGCTCTCTCTCTGTTGCCTTCTCCTCCGCCAACCGCTCCTTCTCCTCGAGTAGTGTAACATCCCAAATTTTCCAAATTTTGGAATGTTAATAAATTAATTATAATAATGATTGTTTGCATGATATGATTGATTTTCAGTAGGATTTAAAACTTGTGGAGTTTCAATGAATATTAAAATGAGAGGGAATAAAATGACTTTCCCTAATATTCGTTGATTGGTGTTTTGGAATTTTATATTTAAAACAAATCCAATAAACTAACAATGAGAGAAGGTAATATGACTCCTTCATTATAAAAGAAAGTTGGAAATGTTTTAATATGATTTTATTTTAATTGGAATTATTTAAATAATTTTTCCATTCAAAAATAATAATAAATTGAGAGAAGATAAAATGACTTCTTCAGAAAAATTGAGTGGAAATTATTTATATAATTATTTGACATTTTTGTTGATTTTTCAAAATATTTTATAACTAAATAAACTCATTGAAAATGTCTTTATTTTCATTTAGCTTTTTGGAAAATATGTTCATTTAATAATTTTCTTTGAAATATTTTAACAATTTAGAAATTTAGTTCATATTTTTCTGATGAGTATTTATTCCTGTAAAATTGTTTCAAGTTTGAGTTTTAAAAAGAAAAAGAAAAATCTATAGCCGCCCGGCCCAGTAGCTTTTTTCCGCCCATGAGTACAATTAGAGCCCGACTCGGATAAAAAAAAGGAATTATTATTCTCTGCGTATAAATAATTTTTGACTTTTTTTTTATTTTTGCTTTTATTTTTGGAAACCCTATAAAAGAATTTAGAATTTTTTTTCTGCCCCGCGGGACCCGCCTCCGCGCCGCTGCCGGGGTCAGCCGCCGACAGCGCTGCCGACTTCGCCGGCAACCATCGCCGGCCGCCGCTGTGCCCCGCGCCGGAGCGCCACCGCGCCACTCGCACGTCGCTGCACCTCCCCGGCCGCTCCATTCATCGACCGGACTGCCCGCCACGACCTCCGCCGCCGGAGCCCCGACGAGCCGTCGTCCACGGACGCGCCGCCTACTGCCACCCCGCCCGCGCCAGCCCGTCCCTTGTACCGCTGCGCGCCGGAGCCTGAGCGCCGCCCGACCACCTCCGTTGGCGCCGCCTCGGCTGCTGCTCGCTAGAGCCGTAGCGCGCCGCCAAGCCGAGCCGCCTCGCCGGAGCCGCACCCCCACCTCGCCGGAGCTCCATCTCCGGTCAGATCCGGTCAACCGCTGCCAGGTACCCGATTGCTTTTTGCAAAAAATAATATTTGCGAACAGGCCCCTGTTGACAGAAAACTCCCTAACCTCGCAGCTGCAGTATCTCCTAATCCGTGTGTCGGAATCAGGTGAAAAAATTCCTATGCGCTCGTGTTGCTCTGTACTTTAGCATGGAATAAACTTTTCACACTTTGCACACTTTTGGATTTTTCAAATTAAAATTCAAATCCCGGAGTCCGTATCTTTTAAACTGTTGATCCAAACCGAGTGATTCTTTTTTGCGTTGAATCACTCGTTCCATATACTTTCTGTCTATAGCTTGTGTACAAAAAAATTCCAAAGTTTCTTGATCTGTTTAAAGTCAAATTAATTTCAAATTTGAACCGCTATGACCTGTGTTGTAGTATTCCGTTTCACGTGATTCTTTTTGCATATTGGATCACATGTAATATCCTATCGGCTATATCCACACACCTTTCATATTTCCATGATCTATAACTTTGAGTTAATAATGTCTCTTAGTCATAATCTTTTATATCAAATCCTTTATCTATTGACTCTCTCGAGTTCACCTTCCACCTGTCACCTTCGAGCACATCGACACTGGTGCCGTGTCAAGCCTTTTTGTTTTTGTTTTGTTAATCTTTTGGTTCCTTTTTGAGTGATTGTTTATGTGGTATCTTTTATTTACGATAGATTGCTCGGAGTGTGACGAGTAGAGTTATCTGGATCGTGAGAGCGAAGAACTTCATCGAATGTATAAGGCAAGTTACACTTTGACCATAACTTAACCTATATTTTTCATTGTGCATTTAGAAATCTATCACTCTATGCATGTGTAGGACTAGTATATATACTTATGCTGCAAACCTGGTAGGATAGCCATATGATCTGATCCTGTATTGTTTGTCGCCCTAGTTCGTGTTGGTTATATATTGCTATGCTTGTAGACGGGGATTGGTTTGAGAATACATTGAGTCGTGTGAGGATTTAATGACTTGACTAGTAACCTTAAATAGAATTCACCTCTGGACGGGCAGGGAGAGCATCCTGGGGCTCGTGCCTTATCTAAGGAGGGACCAGGGTTAAATTCTTGTCGGGACCCGCGGTTAGCGTATGCAAGTCCCGCTACGACATAGTCATATGGAGAGCCGAGAACCGTACCCACTTGTCTAAGCAGAAAAGGCCAAGCACAGAACGTTCTCGGAAAGCATCGTACGTGAGGGGTATCCCATCCAGGCCGGATGATCAACTGAGATGGGGCCTCATCGTCCGCACACAAGTCTAAATGATATGGGTGATGAACTCCCATATTCACAGACAAGTCGCCTCAACCATACTATCGACTATCTCATAACTCTTACATAGACTTACTCCAGCCCGATCACTTAGTCGGGGTCTAGGGCGGGCTCGATCATACATCAAAGTGTGCACGAGACAGAGTCTCAGACAATCACATCGCGATGCCCCAAGCTGCGCACATCTAAGGGCCACTTGGTGTATAAAAGACCGCCAGCCAGATCACAACTAAGGTCTCGAAAACCCATACAAAGACATGCATGTTATAAACATACACGCAGCACACATGCCTTGTATGAACAGCAGGTGTCATTGCAATTCTCTACAAAGTATACAACTTTATTGATAACTCTTACAGAGTGCACACAGAGATCACAAGTCTGTGATCCAACATTACATCAAACATGCGGAACCAAAGTAGGTTTGAGTACAGACAAGTTTAACAAATGGCTTAGGGAAGTCTTATCTATAAACAAGCCCTTCCACGAGGGAAACAGTCTGCTGACTGGGACTACACTAGCTTGGTCTTCAGTCGTCGAGCTTTAGGAAGAATCCACCTTCGGGGTCAGTGGGTTCATCTAAAACATATAATAAGCAAACGTGAGTACAAAGTCGTACTAAACAAGACTTACGTAGGAACTATACTACTCATGCACATGTATCAAGGTAAAGGGGAGGTGGGGTTCAAATGCAGAAGTGCCAGCTTTGACTTGGCTAGTCCTGAACTACGAGTACCAGACTTGAGGTAAGAAGCGTACACAAGTCCACTACATGTCTCCAATCAATTACACCACTATGGTCCCTTCCTCCACTTTCCCACGAGAAAGCACGCCATAGCACTCACGCTTATCTTGGTAAGTTTTATAAGTATCCAGTTCAAGTTGTCTAATAATCAAGCTAAGCTTTCCAAGCAGTCCTTAACCGCGGACGCGGCTATTCGAATAGTTTTTTTAAACCTGCAGGGGTGTACCTCTACACACACGTGTCATCAGTTACCGCCTTTTGCGTGTCACCGTTCAAGAGGTGACAGCAAGGATGCCACCACAACACTTCGCCCACAGCTCCGTTCTAGTCCAGAGAGTCTCCTATCTGAGGGGGATCCGTATGGAAGTCCGGCCGAGGTTCTAGTACAGCCTCAAACGATGTGTGCAGGGTCCCAAGCCGGTCTTGAAAAGCCGTTCATCCACTTCGCAAACCGTGCCACAGCCCTACCAGAACTCCGAACTACTGCGACTTCTGGGGTTCGAACGGGGTGAGGTACTAGGATGACAGGGGTCAGTGAGCCCAATGTGTGGTTGTACTCTTCTTCTTGGATCACCACACAAGAACTCGGACTTAAGGCGGTGTTCAACGAGACAACCCACTGTGTACTCCTACACAGCCTCTCATCGTTCACCTTGTATTAGGGTAGATTCACCAACACAGTTTCACTTTCATGAATACCATGTTCAGTATCATCCCGACTCACATCAAAAGCATCCTCATTGTAAACTCTAAGCATGCAATAAGCAGTAACAGTTGCAGGGGCCACATGATATCAATCTACTCCTATGTCAGCTAGGATTGTGGTTTGCTTACTACTGTGACAAGATGATAGGTCATGCATCGGATATGGGTTCAACTATGCGGTAGAATCGATACAAGGTGATCTCCTAAACATGCATAAGCGAGACTGAGAGGGAATTGGGATTTTATAGACATGATCAATGGGGGTTTGCTTGCCTTGCTGACGAGGTTCAGTCACGGGGTCTCTGATGTGGGGATGAAACCATTTAAAAGAAGTGTGTTGCAAAATCATTTGCAAATTCACTCCAAATTTGAATTCAAATTAAAGCCATATGGATGTTTGCCACTGTTCACCCAATCTAAATTGGTCAAACATGAAAACAAAGTCCATATTCAGAATCCTTGCATTTTTCTTATAATTTTAGACATATTATTTGTCCAATTTGGATTTAATATGAATTTTCTATGATTTATTGAAGTTTAAGCTATTTTCTGGAATTTTTCTGATTATTATTAAATCATTTATCGATTTACTGCGTCAGCACCACGTGAGCATGACGTGGGGGGGGGGCTGACCAGTCAACCCTGCCAGTGGGGCCCTCCTGTTATTGAGAGGGGGGTTAATTCATGTGGTTAGATTAGCACAGGGGTTAGTTTAGTGGGTTGGGCCCACTTTCATACGCTTTGGGGGGTGATGAGTGGGGGGTTAGGCTCGGGTTAGGGTTTAACGTCGCCGGCGATGTTACTGTTTGCCGGAGTTCGACGGAATGTCGATTTGGGGCACGGGGGGGAGGGGCTACGGCCACTTGGACGAAGCTGGGAACCTCGCGCGTGCGTTGGAGTAGTCAGGGGCCAAGGGGGGCTCTGTGGCGACCGTGGGTTCAACGGAGGCGACAGCCCGTGGCTCTGACCTCGCCGGAGTTGAGTTGCGGGGCACGGAAGGAGGCGGGGTTAGGGGAATTCGAACGAGTCGCTCACCGTGAGCGCGACGGTGGAGTCGGGGAGGCCGGGGAGGGCTTGACGGCGATTAATTTGAGCTCGAGATCGTCGGCGGCCGGGGGCGGAGAATTGAAATGGCGTTGGCTCCGGTGGCGCTGGACCTCAATTGACGCGGGGAAACGACGAGGATGTCGGCGGGGAATGCTCTGGACAAGGTGGCGCTCTTCGGGGACCTCAGTCGCCACTATGGCGCTCATCGGTGCTCCGGCTAGGGCTTCGGCCACGGTGTGGAACTCGCCCGAAAAGGAGAAAGGGGAGCCGAGGGTGAGGGGAAAGCGTGCGGGGGGTTCTGCGGGTGCGTGGTGTGCTCTGCGTGCAAAGAAGAGGCCTATAAGGCTCTCCTCGACGGTGGCCGTCGACGTGTGCCCCTGCCCTCCAGCGAACTGCTTGGAGGCGCGGGGGAGGAAGAAGACAAGCGCCCCGGGTGGGCTGGGCCGAGGCAGAGGGAAGGTGGGCCTCGCCCCTGGGCGTTAGTTAAGTGTCTCTGCTCTTTTTATTTTTTATTTTTTCTGCAATATGTTTGACCTAGCTAATAAAATAGCTAGGAATTTTTATAAATGCTGAAACTTTTTATATGGCCTCATATTATATTCGACTAGCCACTTATAAAGTTTGGACATTTTTAAAATTCAAATAATTTGAATTTTAAATCAAATAGGGGTTTAAATTTAAATCCATTCTCCTGTTTGAATATTTGAAAAATCTATGAGCATGGGTTTGAATATAAATCACTTTATATTTGATCACACTCATTTATAAGACTTTTCAAAAATGCAAAAGGAATTTTTGGAGCAACTTTTTATCTGGCCATTTGAATTAAATTAATCTGGGGGGTTTTTCACTCCCATTTCAATTTCTTTTGGAAATTTTTACATGATGCAAAGGCCTAAGCTTACCCTAGGACATACCTAACTTGGGGTTGTGACAACTCGCCCCCACTCAAAAGAATCTCGTCCCGAGATTCAGAAGTCTGCGGAGGGAAGGAGGGGTACTCAGCACGGAGACGGTCTTCTCTTTCCCACGTGGCTTCTCTCTCGGAGTGGTGTGACCATTGCACTTTCAGAAACTTGATCTTCTGACGGCGAGTGACACGCTCTGCTGAATCAAGAATACGAACGGGGTATTCTAGATAAGAAAAGTCATCTTAGAGATCAAGCGTTTCATGGTCGACTTCGCGGATGGGGTCCTTGAAGCAACGCCTGAGTTGTGACACATGGAATACATCATGTACTCGGGAAAGGTGCGGGGGTAGTTCAAGTTGGTAGGCAACCTCTCCACGTTTAGCAACTATGCGGAAAGGTCCAATGTAACGTGGGGCCAATTTTCCTTTGATACCGAATCGTTGGGTTCCCTTCAGAGGAGTAACCCGAAGGTAAGCCTTCTCATCCAGATTGTAGCTTTCTTGCCTATGATGACGATCATAGTAGCTTTTCTGACGAGACTGGGCTGCTTTCAATTGATCACGAACAATGCGAACTTTCTCTTATGTTTCCTTGATCATATCCGGTCCAAAGAATTGTCTTTCACCGGTTTCTGACCAGTTAAGGGGTGTTCGACATCGTCGTCCATAAAGGAGTTCAAAAGGAGCCATGTTCAGACCAGATTGGAAACTATTGTTATAAGCAAATTCGGCAAATGGAAGAAACTTCTCCCAATTCTTTCCGAATGAGATAACACAAGCTCTGAGCATGTCTTCAAGAATTTGGTTAACCCTTTCAACTTGACCGCTAGACTTAGGATGGAAAGTTGTGCTAAAGGAGAGATGAGTTCCCATAGCATTCTGAATGCTTCCCCAAAATCTAGAGGTGAAAAGGCTACCACGATCAGAATTTATTTCCAAAGGAACAGCATGAAGAGAGACATTTCTAGAGACGTACAAGTCCGCTAACTGGCTAGCAATTATAGACTCGCGAACGGGAAGGAAGTGAGCAACTTTGGAAAGCCTATCTATGACAACGAAGATGGCATCATTTCCTTTCTGGGTTTTGGAAAGCCGGTGATGAAGTCCATACCGACTTTGTCCCATTTCCACTCGGGAATAGGCAAAGGTTGAAGTGTACCAGCAGGTCTTTGGTGTTCTGCCTTAATGCAACGACAAACATCACATTCGACAACAAATCGAGCAATGTCTCTCTTCATCCTAGTCCACCAAAATCTCTGGAGTAGATCTCGGTACATTTTTGTGCTACCGGGATGAATCGAGAGGGGTGTGTCATGGGCTTCTTTGAGGATTAGTTGCCTTAGATCTCTATTCTTAGGTACTACCAAACAATTTCCAAAGAAAACCGTTCCTTTGCTATCTGTGGAGAAACATTTAGCAACTCCGCTAGCAATGTTCTCCTTGATCCGACGAACACCTCGTGCACGCTTTTGGGCAACTATGATTTGATCCTCAACAGTTGGTTTCGCCACCAAGTTGAAAAGAGATCCATGAGGAACAATCTCGAGATTGAGCTTTCGAAATTCCTCATGAAGAAGTGGTTGATACTGTTGTAACATGAGGTTGTTACAATACGACTTACGACTTAGTGCATCAGCCATTACATTGGCTTTGCCTGGGGTGTAGGAAATTCCTAAGTCATAATTGTTTATCAACTCAATCTAGCGTCCTTGCCTGAGATTAAGATCTGGCTGGGTGAATATGTATTTGAGGCTTTGGTGGTCGGAAAAGATCTCACAACGATTACCAAGGAGGTAATGTCGCCAAGTTGTCAGGGCATTAACTACGGCAGCGAGTTCAAGATCATGGGTAGGATAGTTCTCTTCATGTGGACGCAACTGGCGTGAAGTATAAGCTACCACATGTCTATCTTGCATAAGTATGCATCCTAACCCTTGCCGTGAGGCGTCACAAAAGATCTCGAAATCCTTTTTGGTGTCCGGAGGCGCAATTACGGGTGCAGAAGTCAATCTCCTTTTTAGCTCTTGAAAGCTTTCCTCACACTTGGGAGTCCATAGGAATTTCTTATCTTTCTTGAGGAGTTCAGTTAGAGGCTTTGCAACTTTAGAAAATTTCTCGACGAAGCGGCGGCAATAGCTGGCTAGGCCAAGAAAACTCCTAACTTGCTTAACCGATTCAGGTGGAGTCTAGTCAAGGACGGCCTGAACTCTCTCGGGATTCACAGCAATGCCTTTTGCAGAAATCACGTGGCCTAAGTAGGTCACTTCTGGCAGCCAAAATTCACACTTGGAGAATTTAGCATATAGACGATGCTCTCTAAGTTTCATCAATACCATCCTTAGGTGTTCGGCATGATCTTCTTCGTTCTTCGAGTAGATGAGAATGTCATCAAGATAAACTACAACAAATTTATCTAAGTACTCCATGAAGATCGAATTCATCATGCGTGAGAAAGTGGCGGGGGCATTGGTTAAACCAAAGGACATGACGGTGTACTCGTAAAGACCATAACGAGTAGTGAAAGCCGTTTTTGGAATGTCCTCGTTTCAGATTTTGATTTGATGATAACCTAATCTCAAATCCATCTTGGAGAAGACAGAGGATCCAGCAAGTTGATCATAAAGATCATTGATCCTGGGCAGTGGGTACTTGTTCTTTATCATCGCTAGATTTAGTGGGCGATAGTCTTCGCACATCCTTTCTGTTCCATCTTTCTTCGTTACGAACAGAACGGGGCAACCCCATGGCGATGAGCTAGGGCGGATGAAGCCTTTTGCCAACAAAGCTTCAAGTTGGATTTTAAGCTCGGCTTACTCACGTGGGGCCATTTTGTATGGGCATCAGAAAATTGGTGCGGTTCCTGGGGCAAGATCTACAATGAATTCTACACATCTATCAGGAGGCATTCCTGGCAGTTCTTCAGGAAAGACATCCGGGAAGTCATGAACCACCGGAATATCTTCAAGGTCGGGAAGGGGAAGCACATTCAAAGAATGAATCTGGGTTCTTGTTCTTGGTAAGGAATAATCTATTGTCTGGCCTGAAGGATGTGTAAGTCTAACTGACTTGGCTTTACAATCAAGAAAAGCATGTTGTCTTGATAACCAATCCATACCAAGGATGACATCAATGTCTGAAGACTTGAGGGCTATGAGTGAAGCAAGGAATACTAAACCCTCAATTGCAATTTGATTGCCATGGCTTACTCTATTAGTTTGCCACTTGGAACCAGGAGTTTCAATGATCATTGGGGTGAAAATTTCCTCAAAGGATACATCATGCCGAAGTGCATAACTCCCCGACATGAATGAGTGAGAAGCTCCTGGGTCGAAAAGGACAGAAGTGGGAACAAAATTGACTGGGAGCGTACCAAGAATGACGTCAGAAGTACCATCAGTTTCCTCAGCTGAGCTTTGGTTCACACGTCCAAGATTTGTGGAAGTGGAAGGCTTGGCGGTGGAAACCTTCGGGGGTGGCTTGGCACGAACATTGGGGTTCCCTTTGGCATGGTGTGGGGCATTCTGACTTATGGGACAAACATGAGAATAGTGTCCAGGCTGGCCCCATCTAAAGCAGACTCCAAAGATAGTGCGGGGAGCTGGGTTGTTTGGTGGAGCTGGTGGACGAGGCGGCACAAGGGATGGCCTCGGTGGGTTGTTTTGGTGGATCAAACTGTTAGGAATCCAGATCATGCGCTTCTGAGGGCGTGAACTGGAAGAAGGGGAAAGCTCAAGAGCATGCTTGCGAGACTTCTCGAAAACTTCATTGCCATGCTCAGCTCTGAAGGATATGTTGACTAAATCCTCAAAGGTGGCAAACTCAAGGAGGTTGAGATCATGACGAAGGATGGGGCTAAGTCCCTTGCGGAACCTTGCCTTCTTTCTGGCATCGGTGGTGATCTCATCTTGGGCATAACGAGCAAGACGGTTGAACTCCCTCACATACTCATGAATGGACATCTCTCCTTGATTCAGATTGCAGAACTCTTCCTTCTTGCGCTCCATCAACTCATCCAGAATGTGGTGCCCTCGAAAGGCAACACAGAACTCCCGCCAAGTCACTACGTGACCATCTGGCTTCATTGAAACATAGTTCTCCCACCACTGAAGAGCAGCACCTTCCAAGAAGTATACCGCGAAAATAACTCGGTCATCGGGAGCAACATGTGTTGTATCAAGCTTACGCTCGATGGAACGGAGCCAATCATACTCTTCGAGGAACTCAGAAGAACATCGGAATACCGGTGGCTTGAGGAAGATGAAGTCCTGAATGCTGACCACCACATTACGATGGTGGGCGGTATTCTTCTCGATGAGCTCCAGAAGGCTTGTTTGATCACGTCTATTCCGCTCAGCTTCCATCATGATTTCCGCCACAGAAGGCGGTGGTGGAGGTTCATCATCATTTCGATTCCGATCACTGTCTCGATTTCGAAGAACAGCACTACGAGTTACACCTGACATCCTCTATGATAAAAATCAACAATCAGAACAGGTTGTACGATGGAGGCAAGGATAAAAGGATACGATGAAGACGGAAAAGATAATAATGCGAAGGCAATGACTCAAAGAAACACGGAACAAATCCGGCAGCATAACGGCTATACTGGGATGGAAAATGAAACAACCTCGAAGAAATTGGACAGAACTTCTTCAAGGAACTCAAAACACGGAGACTCTGGACGACCACAACAATCCTACGGCTACAAGGAAGCAATCAACGAGATGTTCTAGTCAGACATAGATGAGCCTAGTCCTATCATCCCGTAGAAAAGATAAGGGTGACTCAGAACTCAAAAAGATGAGGGTAAGGAGAAAAAGAAGCCTTACGTTGTTCCCTTATATACCCAGAGTAACTATATAACTATAGAAGGCTAGACTCGACTTCGGCCAAGGCTGATAATCCTACAATCAGTCCTGCTCTGATACCAAGTCTGTCGGGACCCGGGGTTAGCGTATGCAAGTCCCGCTACGACATTGTCATATGGAGAGCCGAGAACCGTACCCACTTGTCTAAGCAGACAAGGCCAAGCACAGAACGTTCTCGGAAAGCATCGTACGTGAGGGGTATCCCATCCAGGACGGATGATCAACTGAGATGGGGCCTCATCGTCCGCACACAAGTCTAAATGATATGGGTGATGAACTCCCATATTCACAGACAAGTCGCCTCAACCATACTATCGACTATCTCATAACTCTTACATAGACTTACTCCAGCCCGATCACTTAGTCGGGGTCTAGGGCGGGCTCGATCATACATCAAAGTGTGCACGAGACAGAGTCTCGGATAATCGCATCGCGATGCCCCAAGCTGCGCACATCTAAGGGCCACTTGGTGTATAAAAGACCGCCAGCCAGATCACAACTAAGGTCTCGAAAACCCATACAAAGACATGCATGTTATAAACATACACGCAGCACACATGCCTTGTATGAACAGCAGGTATCATTGCAATTCTCTACAAAGTATACAACTTTATTGATAACTCTTACAAAGTGCACACAGAGATCACAAGTCTGTGATCCAACATTAAATCAAACATGCGGAAGCAAAGTAGGTCTGAGTACAGACAAGTTTAACAAATGGCTTAGGGAAGCCTTATCTATAAACAAGCCCTTCCACGAGGGAACCAGTCTGCTGACTGGGACTACACTAGCTTGGTCTTCAGTCGTCGAGCTTCAGGAAGAATCCACCTTCAGGGTCAGTGGGTTCATCTAAAACATAGAATAAGCAAACGTGAGTACAAATTCGTACTCAGCAAGACTTACGTAGGAACTATACTACTCATGCACATGTATCAAGGTAAAGGGGAGGTGGGGTTCAAATGCAAAAGTGCCAGCGTTGACTTGGCTAGTCCTCAACTACGAGTACCAGACTTGAGGTAAGAAGCGTACACGAGTCCACTACATGTCTCCAATCAATTACACCACTATGGTTCCTTCCTCGACTTCCCCACGAGAAAGCACGCCATAGCACTCACGCTTATCTTGGTAAGTTTTATAAGTATCCATTTCAAGTTGTCTAATAATCAAGCTAAGCTTTCTATGCAGTCCTTAACCGCGGACTCGGCTATTCGAATAGTTTTGTTAACCCTGCAGGGGTGTACCGCTACACACACGTGTCATCAGTTACCGCCTTTTGCGTGTCACCGTTCAAGAGATGACAGCGAGGATGCCACCACAACACTTCGCCCACAGCTCCGTTCTAGTCCAGAGAGTCGCCTATCTGAGGGGATTCGTATGGAAGTCCGGCCGAGGTTCCAGTACAGCCTCAAACAATGTGTGCAGGGTCCCAAGCCGGTCTTGAAAAGCCGTTCATCCACTTCGCAGACCGTGCCACAGCCCTACCAGAACTCCGAACTACTGCGACTTCTGGGGTTCGAACGGGGTGAGGTACTAGGATGAGAGGGGTCAGTGAGCCCAATGTGTGGTTGTACTCTTCTTCTTGGATCACCACACAAGAACTCGGACTTAAGGCGGTGTTCAACGAGACAACCCACTGTGTACTCCTACACAGCCTCTCATCGTTCACCTTGTATTAGGGTAGATTCACCACCACTGTTTCACTTTCATCAACACCATGTTCACTATCATCCTGACTCACATCAAAAGCATCCTTATTGTAAACTCTAAGCATGCAATAAGCAGTAACAGTTGCAGGGGCCACATGATATCCATCAACTCCTATGTCAGCTAGGGTTGTGGTTTGCTTACTACTCTGAAAAGATGATAGGTCATGCATCGGATATGGGTTCAACTATGTGGTAGAATCGATACAAGGTGATCTCCTAAACATGCATAAGCGAGACTGAGAGGGAATTGGGATTTTATAGACATGATCAATGGAGGTTTCCTTGCCTTGCTGACGAGGTTCAGTCAAGGGGTCTTCAACGAAGGGGGTGATCTCGGGTTCCGGCTCCACTTCTATCCGAGCAAACAAAGCATGAAGTAGCAATCAATATGAATGCAATTCTCAAGCACATGATCAAATGTTATAACATGGTGTAAGGGTTTGTATGTGTTGCCAATTCCATTTAAATGGAGTGTATTGCATTTGAGTTGCAAATTCAAACTCCATATGATTTATCGATGAATTTCAAATGCATTTGAATGCATGGAAGTTCATTTGAAAAGGTTGAGGATGAAGTGATGTGGTATAGTTGAGGTAATGTCTCTGATGTGGGGATGAAACCATTTAAAAGAAGTGTGTTGCAAAATCATTTGCAAATTCACTCCAAATTTGAATTCAAATTAAAGCCATATGCATGTTTGACACTGTTCAACCAATTTAAATTGGTCAAAAATGAAAACAAAGTCCATATTCAGAATCCTTGCATTTTTCTGATAATTTTAGACATATTATTTTTCCAATTTGGAGTTAATATGAATTTTCTATGATTTATTGAAGTTTAAGCTATTTTTTCGAATTTCTCTGATTATTATTAAATCATTTATCGATTTACTGCGTCAGCACCACGTCAGCATGACGTGGGGGGGCTGACCAGTCAACCCTCCCTATGGGGCCCTCCTGTCATTGAGAGGGGGGGTTAATTCCTGTGGTTAGATTAGCACAGGGGTTAGTTTGGTGGGCTGGGGCCCACTGTCATAGGCTGTGGGGGGGTGATTAGTGGGGGGTTAGGCTCGGGTTAGGGTTTAACGTCGCCGATGAGGTTACTGTTGGCCGTAGTTCGACGGAATGTCGATTTGGGGCACAGGGGGAGGGGCTACGGCTACTGGGACGAAGCTGGGAACCTCGCGCGTGCGTTGGAGTAGTCAGGGGCCAGGGGGGCTCTCTGGCGACCGTGGATTCAACTGAGGCGGCGGCCCGTGGCTCTGACCTCGCCGGAGTTGAGTTGCGGAGCACGAAAGGAGGCGGGGTTAGGGGCATTCGAACGAGTCGCTCACCGTGAGCGCGACGGTGGAGTCGGGGAGGCCGGGGAGGGCTTGACGGCGATTAATTTGAGCTCGAGCTCGTCGGCGGCCGGCGGCAGAGAATTGAAACGGGCGTTGGCTCCGGTGGCACTGGACCTCAATTGGCTCGGGGAAACGACGAGGACGTCGGCGGGGAATGCTCTGGACAAGGGGGCGCTCTTCGGGGACCTTAGTCGCCACGGTGGCGCTCGTTGGTGCTCCGGCTAGGGCTTCGGCCATGATGCGGAACTCACCGGGGAAGGAGAAAGGGGAGCCGAGGGCGAGGGGAAAGCGTGCGGGGGTGTTCTGCGGGTGCGTGGCGTGCGCTGCATGCAAAGGAGAGGCCTAGAAGGCTCTCCTCGACGGTGGCCGTCGACGCGTGCCCCTGCCCTCCAGCGACCTGCTTGGAGGCGTGGGGGATGAGGAAGACAAGCGCCCCGGGTGGGCTGGGCCGAGGCAGAGGGAAGGTGGGCCTCGACCCTGGGCGTTAGGTAAGTGTCTCTGCTCTTTTTATTTTTTATTTTTTCTGCAATATGTTTGACCTAGCTAATTAAATAGCTAGGCATTTTTATAAATGCTGAAACTTTTTATATGGCCTCATATTATATTAGACTAGCCACTTATAAAGTTTGACATTTTTAAAATTCAAATAATTTGAATTTTAAATCAAATAGGGGTTTAAATTTAAGTCCATGCTCCTGTTTGAATATTTGAAAAATCTATGAGCATGGGTTTGAATCCAAATCACTTTATATGTGATCACACTCATTTATAAGACTTTTCAAAAATGCAAAAGGAATTTTTGGAGCAACTTTTTATCTGGCCATTGGAATTAAATTCATCTGGGGGGTTTTTCTCTCCCATTTCAATTTCTTTTTGAAATTTTTACATGATGCAAAGTCCTAAGCTTACCCTAGCACATACCTAACTTGGGGTTGTGACAATGCTTCCCGAATGGTATGGTTTTGGTGGTCGACAGAACGTCATGGTATCTACCCTCTAAACGTAAGTGGGCGTCATCCAGGCTCAAAAAGATCAGACATACTTGGTGACTAGGAGCTTCCATGTACAGCCGTTGGCCATATGGGCTCTGGATTAGTTGAGTACGATGTAGGAAGCCTCTCCCGTGCAAAGCTAGCAGATGTAGATGTGATAGGTGGTACCGGCTTGCCGTTGGGTGTAGGTGACCTCTTCTGAAAGACTTCGTCTCAATCTTCGAGTTGAGTCCAGCGGGAAAAGTGCACTAACCTCTATAGAGTAAAAACTAATCATGATTAGTCATGTCCCCGGTTATGGACATCCTTGAGCTAATATACATTACTGTTACTGGAGGATCTTGACAGATGAATTACCATAATAAACTTAAGTGGGAAAGATTTAATAAAGGGTGTGGATTGGAACTGGTGTGCCCAGTTCAATTGTAAGTAGTAAGTTAAACTAAAATTTGACTAGGTAGATTGGGAAAAATCAGCTTTCTGTAAAATAAAACTATAAGCCTTTCCTTTGACTTATCCTTGCATGTAGATGTAGGTCTGTTATATCTTTTTCGTGTGACTTGCCTTACAAATCAGATGTACTGACCCGTTGTCGGGCTGTAACCTTCGGTGTTGCAGGATTGTATACGATGAGTAAGTGATGCGATGTAGGGTTACGATGTCTATACTCAACTTGTCGGCGGAGTTGATGGACGCCACGAAGCTTTTATTGTTTTTCCGCTGTATCCTATTTGTAAGCTAGCCTTGAGCTATGCAGGTATGCTTTATTGTAATACTGGATCTTCGATGTAATATTTACGACATGTGGTTTATTCTTGATATTACATCATGTACTGTGTGTGCTAGCTATTGATCCAGGTACTAGCACAGAATGCACAGAGACTTGGATTCTTAGTGAATCGGGTCGTTACAGATGGTATCAGAGCCCATGTTGACTGTAGGTTGTGACCCTAGAAAATGGATAGGAAAAGCCATAGGAAGAAAACTATTATTTCACTCTTTAGCTAATTACTCTTCTAACTAGTATCTCTCATCTATTGTTCATTTTCTAAACTCCTTGTCTTGTTTTAATGGAAAGACCTCTCTGAGTTGCTTATGCCCCCTAAGATATGATTTTTGAGAAGTAGATCATCAACATCGTGGATCAATTGAGGTTACCACTAGAAGAACTGGAGTATCCTATGGGGTTCAAGAAGTTTTGACAATGAGGATTTCAAGATCAGTTTAGCCGAGAAGGATGAAGCTTAGATTCAGACCACCAATTTTAGGTGAAGTTAGTTAAACGAATGGTGCGTAGTATGATGAGATCGTATGTCTTGCACATATGACCTTACTCTAGGAATTGTTTGTGTGGTTTGATTTTTGTGACTTGATTGATTGTTGTTATCTGTTGTTGTTTGCAAGTAGGTGTTTTGCCTTATTCTTGTTTGTGTGCATATACTTGGTGCTATCCTTAGATTGTTTTTTTGTCTGTATCCTAGTTGCCCCTAACCCTTGTCGTTTGGGCTCAATAGATGGAGTATGAAGTAGGAATCACCTTTTCTGGGGCGATGACTAGACTGAAGGTGGAGAAATGGATTCATAACATGGAGGAACACATGGAGCTTAACAAGGTTGGAAGTGAGGACATGGTCCACTATGCTGTCGAGTACTTTGTAGAAGAGGCTGCTACATGGTGGACAATGCACCAGGCGATTAAGGAATCAAGAAAGAAGATTACTTGGAAGGAATTTACAAATATTTTTTTGGGATCTCGCCTCGTCACCCCGATGCAAAGGACGGTAAACCTTAAGAGGGTCCGTGGCTGCACAATTTGCAGTGAAGAAGGACCTTAGCCAAGTTGAGTGTTATCGGTGCAGGAACAAGGGACACTACGCCAACATGTGTACAGGATTGAAGAGAAAGAAGATGTGAACGTGGGAGCAAAGATGTCGCCATATTGAAGCTTACGTTTTGCAATTGGAGAATAGAATATTTCGGATTTTATTTTTTTTCAAAAACCTAATTTTCTTTTCACGGGACCCGCACCCGAAATCCGCCGCGGCCGTCGTTCCGCGTCGCCACGCCGCCGGAGTCCCCGCCTCCTTGCCTCGAAGCGCAGCCGCCTCCTCACGCGAGGCCACTCACGCGCCTCGCGCGCAGCCGCCCCGCCACCGCCCGCCGGAGCCACCGGTTCGCCCGCGCCGCATCTCGGTCGTTGGATCTAAATCCAACGGTCTGTAACAGATCGGGCGGATCTAGATCCGGTTCTTTTCGGGTTTTTTAGGGTTAGGTTTTATTCCAGTTAACCACGGTTTCGCTATACAGTGAACGCTCGCCGGAGTGGACGCCATTTTCTCCATAGCCGAGGACCTGTTCGCGGCAGAGAAGTTATTTTGCGTTGCGACCGTCATGAAAAATCCTATCCAGTAGACCTATGTTTTCAAAAAAATTCAGTTTTCAAGTTTGAATTTTGTACAGATTTAAATTCAAACTTCCGGTGACAGTATATTTTATACGGTTTATCCGTTTTTGCCGATTCCAGTTGCGTTGGGATCGTGGTGACTTGTAGTTGTTGTTTAGCTACTATTTAGTTGGTTTTATTGCTGTTCATTTGGTTTTTTTTACTGTTGCATTGTTTATGTGTTGCATGTGTATTGAATGCATTATTGTTGGTCGTGTAGATTGTCTGGAGTGCATAAAGGATCAGAAATAAGTGTTAGAGTACTTCAACACCGTTCAAGGCAAGTTTCACTTTTGGTTATGCACATCTTATGTTTCTATGCATGTGAAATGTTACTACCTTATGCTGAAACCTGGTAGGATAGCCACATGTTTTGATTGATCATTATATCCAACGTTGTTATGTTTTATTATTTATTGTGCTATGTGATTATATGCTTACTATTGCAATGATAATCATGGGGGGGATTATTTTGTTATTCAAGTGTTTTGACAAAATTATTATTAGTAAAATAGTAACTTGCAATGGAGGTACTGTAGAGTGGTATTGCATCCTGAGGGCTCTGTAATATTCACGTACGCTCGTTTGTGTTGCATTGCACCCTGAGGGCTCTGCAATGTTCACTTGGTGTTTAGGTAGTGGCACTGTATCCTGAGGGCTCTACAGTGTTCACGATATGGTGATGTTGCATCCTGAGGGCTCTGTGTCAGTCACGAATGTGTTTGTGGTGGCATCGTATCCTGAGGGCTCTATGATGTCCACGAATAGGAGGTACGTGTGCAATTGTATCATGAGGGCTCTACAATACTCACGAAACCATGATCCCGAGGGCTCTCATAGCTGCCATTAGAAATCCTATGATCCTGAGGGCTCTCATAGGCGGTTAGTTAGATGTTGACCTTTGTGGGTTGATATTAACTTAGATGATAAATATGTTGAGTAGTAAGTAGAAGTAGGTGAATACCAACTTTATGTACAACAAACCAAGCTTGATTCATGTTCTTGATTTGAAATTAGTTGTAGGATTGCTTTATCACTTGTGTTACTTGCCGTACAAATCAGATGTACTGACCCGTGTTCGGGCTGTAACCTTTGTGTCGCAGGTTTCTCAGAAGATTAATATGTTATGATAGGGTTGCGAGTCTACACTCAGCATTGTCGCTTGTGGATGTTGATGGGACTCCTCGCTACTAGTTTTTCTTCCACTATAGTTATATTGAATAAGCTAGCCTTGAGCTATGCAAGTTGTTAATTGTTTTGAATTCTGGATCATACGAGGTAATAATGATGCACTTGTACTTTGATATTCATCCATTATACTGTGTGTGCTAGCGAGTTCGATCCAGGGACTAGCACTTGATCACAGAGACTTCAATTTTATGTGAATTGGGTCGTTAAAGATGGTATCAAAGCAGTGTGTTGACTGTAGGTCGTAGCCCTAGAAAATGGATTAGAAAAGTCGTAGGAGTGAAAATGCTACTTTGCAACTTTTGCCTACTTATTCGACCTTATTCTCGTATTCATATCTTCATTCATTGTTGACTATCTTCTCTTTTGAATTATAGATGACCCTTGTAGTCATATTAGTGTTATATGAGAAAGTTTAGTTGGCAGACCACCATTTTTTAGATAATTTATCGTTATGCGTCTAGTTGATATTATAATTGTTTGTGCTTGTGTGGCTTGTGTGTTTGCTGGAGCTTGATTGTTATTGTGTGCTTATGGGTAATGATTCCCATTAGACCTGTTTCTTTCTAAACCTTACCTCTGCTCACCCACTATATGTCGCCGAGATGTGATCCTATGGGAAATGGGAACAACAACAATGAAGTGCTAGCCTACATGCAACAGTTACTTCAAGGACAAGCCCAGTTGATCCAGTTGCTTACTCAGAATATGGGAAACAACAAACAAAATGCGCCACCCCCACCCCCACATGTGGACACGCTTGCTAGGTTCCTGAGGTTAAATCCTCAGAGGTTCTCTAGCACTCCTGAACCAATTGTGGCGGATGACTGGCCTCGTTAAGTGAGCCAGAACATGGAGACAGTTGGTTGTACTAAAGCAAAGAGAATGAGGTTTGCCTCACATTTGCTGGAGGGTCCTGCGGCAGCATGGTGGGACAACTACTTGGTGACTTATCCCATCGACACCGTGACTTGGGCATAGTTTCAGGCTGATTTTCGCGCCGCACATGTCTCTTCATGCGCCATGGCTTTGAAGAAGAAGGATTTCCGCAGTTTGCGCCAGGGAGGTTGCATAGTAGCGGAGTATGTGGAGTAATTCAACAAGCTCGCCCACTATGCTCCAAATGATGTCAACACTGATGCAACCAGGAAGGAGAAGTTCTTGGAGGGTCTCAACAATGAGTTGGGAGTTCAGTTGACTGTGGCCACCTTTGCAAATTTTCAGGAGCTTATTGATAGGGCTATTGTACTTGAGGGAAAGCACCACGCCATAGAAAATCGTAAAAGGAAATACAACAACAACAACAATGGCAGGTATAACTCAGGAGTTCCGCAGAAGCCTCGTACTACATCAACATACCCTGATGTGCATAATGAACAGGGTCAGCACAATGTCCATGGATATAACTCAATTGGAGGGGACGCCAATCAACCACACACCCCTTCGACGCACAGGAGGGATATGAGCAAAGTAGTCTATTTCAATTGTAAGAGGCCTGGACATTATGCAAGAGACTGCACTGAACTAGCTAGTGGGAATGGGTATTCTGGAGAAAAGAAGCCTGATATTTTTGAAAGAGAGCATGTGAATCATGTCAATGTGGGGAAATCTGGACAAAAGAGGTGTGATCATGTGGAGAGAGGTCATGTGAATTACGTCGATGTGGGAAGTTTCAATAAAGCATCAGACTTGAAATCCGGTAAGATTCTAATCAAGTCCCAGTATTGTGGTCATTCCTTACAGTAATGGTGCATCACATTTCTCATATCAAGTCGAAAGGAGGCATGGAATTGCCATAAGGGGTTGATTTTGGATTTCTCTAGATACCAATCTTTAACCATTGCTAGCCAACTCGAATCTCGAGGACGAGATTCATTTTAAGGGGGGTAGATTTGTAACATCCCATTTTTTGCAAATTTGGATGTTAATAGATCATCTTATGCATGTCATGCTGGAGTGTTGCATTATTTGGGTTTTCTAAATATTTTAAACATTTTTTGACTTAAGGCAATTTTATTGGAGAGGATATAACATGAATTATCTCCATTTTAAATAAAATTGAAAAGTGTTGAAAATATTTTTGGGTGTTTTTAAACTGTGTCATAGGAATTACAAATGACTCAAATTTATTTTTGGGATTTTTATAATTTTTATACGGAGTTTATTGCATAAAAGGTATTTATGAAAATTGCACAATAGCTGAAATAGTAATTTCGGCAAAAACAATTATTTTTATTATTTTATTTTGTTGTTGTGAAATTTTTTAAATTCATATTTTATTATTTAAAAATGTTCTGCGTAGTCGGTTGACCAAATACAAAAAAAAATTAAACGGGTTTTTGTTTTGGACGTTCCAGCGGCCCAGACGGCTATTTTCCCCCGCGTGCGTTCGGGTCCGATTCGGACTCAGGAAAAAAATATTTTCCTGGGGTTATAAATAAATTTCGTATTTTTCGGATTTTACTTTTTTCAAAACCCTAATTTTCTTTTCGCGGGACCCGTAGCCGAAATCCGCTGCCGCCGTCGTTCCGCGCCGCCACGCCGCCGCCCTGGCCAAGCACCGTCGCCGCCGGTATGCGCCACCCCTCGCTGCCCCGTCCTCCGCGCCTCGAAGCGCCGCCGCCTCCTCACGTGCGGCCACTTGCGCTCCTCGCGCGCAGCCGCGCCGCCGGGCTGCCACCGCCCGCCGCAGCCGCTGGTTCGCCCGCCCCGCATCTCGGCCGTTGGATCTAAATCCAACGGTGTGTAACAGATTGGGCGGATCTAGATCCGGTTCTTTTCGGGTTTTTTTAGGGTTAGGGTTTTATTCCGGTTAACCGCGGTTTTGCTATACAGTGAACGCTCGCCAGACCGTTCGCCGGAGTGGACGCCATTCGCTCCATAGCCGAGGACCTATTCGCGGCAAAGAAGTTATTTTAATAGCGATTAGGCCCTTTTACGATTTTTCCCCTAGAACGGTATTCGCTATATCTTTTAAACCATAGCTCCGTTTTAGTTAAAAAATTTTGCGTTGCGACCATTACGAAAAATCCTATCCAGTAGACCTATGTTTTCAAAAGTTTTCAGTTTTCAAATTTGAATTTTGTACAGATTTAAATTCAAACTTCCGGTGACCGTATCTTTTATACGGTGTATCCGTTTTCGCCGATTCCAGTTGCGTTGGGATCATGGTGACTTGTAGTTGTCGTTTAGCTACTATTTAGTTGGTTTTATTGCTATTCATTTGTTTTTTTTTACTGTTGCATTGTTTATGTGTATTGAATGCATTATTGTTGGTCGTGTAGATTATCTAGAGTGCAGAAAGGATCAGAAATAAGTGTTAGAGTACTTCAACACCGTTTAAGGCAAGTTTCACTTTTGGTTATGCACATCTTATGTTTCTATTCATGTGAAATATTACTACCTTATGCTGAAACCTGGTAGGATAGCCACGTGTTTTGATTGATCATTATATGCAACGTTGTTATGTTTTAGTATTTCTTGTGCTATGTGATTATATGCTTACTATTGCAATGATAATCATGGGGGGAATTATTGTGTTATTCAAGTGTTGTGACAACATTATTATTAGTAAAATAGTAACTTGCAATGGAGGTACTGTAGAGTGGTATTGCATCCTGAGGGCTCTGTAATATTCACATACGATTGTTTGTGTGGCATTGCACCCTGAGGGCTCTGCAATGTTCAATTGGTGTTTAGGTAGTGGAACTGTATCCTGAGGGCTCTACAGTGTTCACGATATGGTGATGTTGCATCCTGAGGGCTCTGTAACAGTCACGAATGTGTTTGCAGTGGCATCGTATCCTGAGGGCTCTATGATGTCCACGAATAGAAGGTATGTGTGCAATTGTATCCTGAGGGCTCTACAATACTCACGAAACCATGATCCCGAGGGCTCTCATGGCTTCCATTAGAAATCCTATGATCCTGAGGGCTCTCATAGGCGGTTAGTTAGATGTTGTCCTTTGTGGGTTGATATTAACTTAAGATGATAAATATGTTGAGTAGTAAGTAGAAGTAGGCGAATACCAACTTTATGTACAACAAACCAAGCTTGATTCATGTTCTTGATTTGAAATTAGTTGTAGGATTGCTTTATCAGTTGTGTTACTTGCCGTACAAATCAGATGTACTGACCCGTGTTCGGGCTGTAACCTTCGTGTTGCAGGTTTCTTAGAAGATTAGTGTGTTATGATAGGGTTGCGAGTCTACACTCAGCATTGTCGCTTGTGGATGTTGATGGGACTCCTTGCTACTAGTTTTGCTTCCGCTATAGTTATATTGAATATTGTTTTGAATTATGGATCATACGAGGTAATAATGATGCACTTGTACTTTTATATTCATCCATTATACTGTGTGTGCTAGCGAGTTCGATCCAGGGACTAGCACTTGATCACAGAGACTTCAATTCTATGTGAATTGGGTCGTTACACCGGGTGGGTACGCTAGGTTGTTTGCCGTCTGCCTATGGACGGCATAGGGACCTTTGTCGTCTGCATTGGCCAGCGCAGATGGTAAAGTAGTTATTTACCGTATGTTCGAGGTTTTCCGTCTGTATCTAGGGAAGCAGAAGGCATACCTCTACTTTGCCGTCTTCCCCGACAAAAAACAGACGGCAAAGACCCTGGCACATGGAAAACTTGTGAATTCCAGTAGTGTCTCATGACTTGATTTTCATGTCATACATGCTTTTGCTTGATCGAGGAGCCGCATGCTAGTTGGGATTTGCGCTACATGACGCGATAATATCATTGCATATCCTGCTACACTGGCATACATTTTCATACAACATGATAGTTTTCATCTTTCTTTATGTTGATTACTTCTTGTAAAGTGTAAAGATCTTCTATATTCTTGTAAAATATAGAGCGTTGCCCTTAAGTGAGCAAAATATCCCAAAAAGGACAAATTAAAATATCCCAAAGGGGACAAGTGAGAGATAAATAGAACGAGCCAAAGAGGCTACAAAAATAGAGAAAAATAGAAAAAGGGAAAAAGAAATAAAAAGAGAGAAGAGGCACAACCTAAACATGACATTCCACTAAGGGCCCCATGATGGTTAAAGCATTTGGTACTGTTCTACCCTAAATCATATTTTAGGTTGGTTAAAAACAGTAAACAATGGCATAAACACGAAGTACATGAAATTCTAACCGAGTTACATATAAAGAACACCCCAAACGGAGTTACGGTTAAAACGATACAAGCATCACAATTTACGGGTACATGCTGTTAACATCAGGGAACATACTTTAGAGCAATGAAACAATTAGTTAATGAATGCAAACATGCACCAAAATTATGTGGATCAACAGTATACAGGACAAGGAAGGCATGGCAAAAAAAATCATGTATATGAGCATCAGGAACAAGTAATTGTAACCCATGCAAAAAGCAAGAAAATACTACTAGTCTAGGGACTGTGAAAATCAAGGCATGTGACAGCAAACAGCAGGGTTGCACTTTAGGAGCTTGATAACTATTTGTACAGAAAAGATATCATGGCAAAGAAAATCATGGCATCAAATTACACATAACAAGGAGCAAATAATTACATTGGAGCTAATGCATATGATGCATGGATCACTAACTATAAGGCATCAAAGTATTAACTTTATATAAACAACATCACATGTTATCAGGGTCAGCTCTTTGGAGCAAGATATAAAATAGCTACAGAAGGCAAACATGACAAAGGAATGCATATAACTGGAGTTCACATGATGCTCAACACATAAAAGAAATAATCAATAGCATAGGCCTCATGGTTGTGAAACAATCATCAATCAAACATTGAATAAAATAACAACAGCAGCAGTAAATTATCTGGTGCCCACTTCAAAAGTGAGTTACAACATCTAGATGGTCTCAAATCAATTAACTTCCTAAAGACAAAAGTTAGATCACATCATCAGCAAAAAAATTCCTTTTGGGCGCCAAGTCATCCGGGCTACGGTTTAGTCGAAAACTACGTCGCAAAACAGTAACAACAGCAATATCAAAATGACTTAGCAGAAATTATAAAAAGGAAAAACAGAGAGATCAGGAAAAAAAGGGCACGGGCCTCACTTTGGGTCGGTCCAATTCGGCGGAGGTGGGCTTCGGTTAGGCGGCACTCAAACTGGGCGAGAGATAGTCGCGGGGGCTGCTGGGCCTGGGGCGCTGGGAGGCCCAGCTCGCGGTGGTTGGGCCCTGGCTGGACGGTGCGGCCACTCCTCGTCCCGACGAGGCCCGTAGGCGGTGGCGGCGGCGGCTGCTGGCCGGCCTCACCTCCGGCGACGGGAGACCTGGCGGTGAGGAGCCGCCGGGAACGGGGCAAGGCGGCGGCGGGGCCTCCACGGCGCGGTGGATGGCGACGAGGGAACACGAGGCGACGGCCATGACACGGATCTTGAGCTCGGGCCGGCAAGGTGCGGCGGCCATGGCGCTCACCGGCGGTGGTGCGCGGCCTGCGTTGGAGAGAGGGAGGTGAGGAGCGAGTAGGGAGGAAAGGAGAGGGGAGGAGGCGACCTGGGCACAATGGAGGCGATCGCCGGAGCGCAGCGTGGCGGCAACGCGATAGGGTGGCGCGGGCTTCCAAGCCCTGATCGGGGCTCTGCAGAGCCCAGCGGCACGGTGGGAGTTGCTGCGCGGCAGGGAGGGAGACGTGACGGCCTCTGGGCCATTGGATCTTCAGATTCGATGGTCCAGATCGCTGGGGGCTAGGGTTTCGAGATTTTTGGGGGAATTGGGAAGATTTGGGAATTCGAGGGGGGTTGCTGCAATTTTTAGAAGGGGGAAACCTAACAAGGGCTAGGGAGAGTGGTGGTCTTTATATAGGCTGGCCTAGATGGCAGGTTTATGCAAACACCCTCGGGTTTTCTCTCTCGCGTCCGGTACTCCACGATTCTGACCGCCGGGAGTCCATACGACCTCCGATTCGGACGAAATCCCGAACCACGTTCTCAGCGTGGCGAGCCCGTCAGTCGTACCTCACTTTGATACCATTTCGAGAATATTTTCCTGCGCCCAATAAAATAACCCATTTAATTATTAAATGGGATTTTTCGTTCTGATGGCGATGGCTGGTCTTGTTTCGGAAGTCGCGACGGTGCTCAGGTGAAACCCGGTGTCGCAAAGGTCGTGTGCCATGTTGGAATGGTTCATTCACGCATGCCGATACGAGAAAGAGGGGGAGAATATTCACGGATTAATAATTCAGTGAAGCACACACTTCGAACAATTCTAGCAATCAACAAATTAAAGCAACAAAGAAAAAATTTATTTAGGGTGGAATTTTTTGGGCTGGTACAATACAACACCACCAACAAGGGATCTCGTCCCGAGATCCTGGAAGATCCGGGGGAGAGGGGGGAGAGAAAAGAGAGTCGACGATCTTCAACACCACCAATAAGGGACTCTGCTCCATGTCGACAACGAACTTCCATCGAGAAACTTTCCACAGGGAGATGGCGACGTCGAAGAACGAAGCCATCAGGAGATCAAGAGGAAGAACGACAATTCAAAACGACGATCAAGGAAAGTACTCTCACTCAAATCGTGAGGATACTAGGCAAGAGGATTGAAGTCAACGGACGACCAAGATGTTTACCCAGACTAGGAAGAACTAACGGTACTGCAGGATTTCCCAAACCTGAGATCGGACTCGAGAGAATACGCTGCAAGGAAGGCATTGTAACTATTCCGAAACTCCACACCTTGAGATCCTAAAGTTTTAAGGGGTTAAGGCGAGACTTAAAACACTTACGACACTTGTCCTGACTAGAGCAAGGGTAAGGAGTAAAAAGATCCTACTCTCCGATTACTAACTTAGTAACTACAAAATAGTTTTTGTCTGTCAGACCCCTTTGTTAGGTAATGTGCTAGGATCAAAGTCACCTTGCATTCATCAAAGAAAATCAAGTGGAATTCAAAGTCAAACTCAAATGGGAGAAGGAACACCGCCCAGATGAATTTAATTCAAATGGCCAGAATAAAAGTTGCTCCAAAAATTCCTTTTGCATTTTTGAAAAGTCTTATAAATGAGTGTGATCACATATCAAGTAATGTGGGACCAACCCCATGCTCATGGATTTTTCAAAAATTCAAACAGGAGCATGGATTTAAATTTAAACCCCTATTTAAATTAAAGTTCAAATAATTTGAATTTTAAAAATGTTCAAACTTTACAAGTGGCTAGCCTATTATATTGTGAAGCCATATAAAAAGTTTCAACATTTTATAAAATGTCTAGCAATTTAATTTAGCTAAGACTAAACAAATACAGAAAAGAAATTAAAGAAAGGAAAGATTAAACAGACAGAAAATAGAAAAGAGAAAGGATCCCACTCACTTTGGGCCCCAGGCCCAACTTACCCCCTGCGCGGCCCAGGCCTGCTAGCCTCCTTGTCATCTTGCCCAGCGACGGCAAGCTCCTCGGTGGCGGGCATGCCACGACCGCCACGCCACCTGCTTGCCTGGAGGCCTCCCAGGCGTCCTTATCGCGCCAAGAGACGTCCGGTGGACGCCCGCCTCATTTCCCCTCCTATTCACTGCTCTCGCGATCTCCTTCGCTCGATTTCGTCGCCGACAGAAAGCTCACCGGAGCGCACTGCCGTGGACGACGTGGCCACCATGCCCTAGAGCTCAAGCTGTCGTGTCCCTCGTACTCGTTGTCATCGACTTCATCTCCCCGCAGAAGATGGCGCCGTGATTTGGACTCAAGCCGCTGCAATCGCCCTCGAGCTCTCGCCGAATCCGCGACTCGTCGTCGTCCAATACTCCGGCTACGCTCCCTCCCCGACTCTGACGCATGCTCCATCGTGTTCACTAGCGTCTGGTGAGCGTTTCCCCTCAAGCCGCGGCACCCTTCCCCTCCTCTAGCTCTATCTGGCATGGTCGCCGGAGTACAGAGCCGCCGTGTTCGTCGTCGACGAGCCTACACTAAGCAATCGTCCTCGCCACCTTGTCCTTTGTCACCACCGTGCTCCTCTGGTTCGATCCCGCCTAACCCTGCTCCAAGTAGCGCCTCCTAGCGAGATCCCGCTCGGAGTCGAGCCACTGCCGCCGCCAAACTCGTCGCCGGCATTCCTCCCAAGCACCCCAGCCATCCCAACTTGGCCCAATCGATGCGCGACGCCAAGAGCTGTGTCTCAGTGGTCGCAGCGCATCGTTTTGTTACCGGAAACGCCCTCCCCATGGACGCCGCCGTCTCGGGTGGTCGCCGGAGACACGCCGGCGGCGAGGTCCACGTGGGCAGGTGGTTTAGCCACTAATCCCCCCCCCCTGTCAGACTTACAGGTGGGCCACCAGGCCCTTAAACCTCTGGTTAAGCTTAAGTTAAAATTAAATGTTTCAATTAATTAAATCAGACACTTACATGTGGGCCCTAGGCCCTAATTAAGCTCTTGGTTAATTTAAATCTAATCTAAAATGTTTTAATTAAACAACAGTCACTTACATGTGGGACCCCCTGGTCAGTGGCCCCCTGACGCCAGCATGAGGTCATGCTGATGCCGTAAAAGATTTTCTATTTAAAAGAATTCCAGAAAAGTCAGAAAATTGATTAAACTTTGGAATTCATAACTAATTCATCCTAACTCCAAATATAGCAAATAATATGTCTAAAATTATCAGAAAAATTCAAGGATTCTGAATATGCAATTTGTTTTCATGTTTGAACAAGTTAACTTGGGTGAACAGAGAGAACAATGCATATGGAATTCATTTAAATTCAAATTGGAGTTTGAATTTGCAATTCACTTGCAATATACTCCATTTAAATGGAATTGCCTCACACATCAGAAGAATGTATACCAAGTTTCAACCTTCAAACATGTATTTTTGCATTGTACTAATGTTTCCCCCCCCCCCCTTGATTGTTGTTTGTCGATAGAAGTGGAACCGGAACAGGAGGCTGCCCCCTTCGTTGAAGACCCCGATACCGAACCTCGTCAGCAAGGCAAGCAAACCCCATTGATCATGTCGATTAAATCCCACTTCCCTCTCAATCTATCTTATGCATTGTTTAGTATGCTTACCATGCTACGTTTCTACCGCATAGATGAACCCATTCCTTTGCATGACCTATCATTTGTCACAGTAGTAAGCAAACCACAATCCTAGAAAATGTAGGAGTTGATTGATATCATGTGGCCCCTGCAATTGTTACTGCTTATTGCGTGCTTAGAGTGATACAATGTTGATACTGTTATGTGAGTCGGGATGGTAGCAATCATGATGATGATGGTGGAGATGTGTTGGTGAATCTACCCTAATACAAGGTGAACGATGAGAGGTCGTGTAGGAGTACACGGTGGGTTGTCTCGTTGAACACCGCCCTAAGTCCGAGTTCTTGTGTGGTGATCCAAGATGAAGAGTACAACCACACATTGGGCTCACTGACCCCTCTCAACCTACTAACTCATCCCTTTCGATGTCCACATGTCGCAGTAGTTCGGAGTTTGGTAGGTTTGTGGCCTGGCTGCTTATGCACCACGCACACATCATTTGGGTCCACTTCGGTAAACCGGTCGGGTTCACGATAGTGGTAGCCAAACCAGGTAGGCTGATTTCTTGGACTAGATCGTCTATGAGGTAACAGTTGTGGTGAACATCCTCGCCGACACCCCTTGAATGGTGTCGAGATCAAAGGCGGTAACTGATGGTCATGTGTGTGTAGTGGTACACCCCTGCAGGGTTAACAAAACTATTCGAATAGCCGCGTCCGCGTTAAGGGACTACTTGGAAAAGCTTAGCTTGATTATTAGACAACTTGAACTGGATACTTATAAAACTTGCCAAGATAAGCGTGAGTGCTATGGCGTGCTTTCTCGTGGGGAAGTCGAGGAAGGCACCATAGTGGTGTAATTGGTTGGAGACATGTAGTGGACTCGTGTACACTTCTTACCTCAAGTCTGGTACTCGTAGTTCAAGACAAGCTAAGTCAAAGCTGGCACTTCTGCTTATGAACCCCACCTCCCTTTACCTTGATACATGTGCATGAGTAGTATAGCTCCTACGTAAGTCTTGCTGAGTACGATTTTGTACTCACGTTTGGTTATTCTATGTTTTAGATGAACCCATTGACCCCGAAGGTGGATTCTTCCTCGAGCTCGACGACTGAAGATCAAGCTAGTGTAGTCCCAGTCAGCAGACTGGTTCCCTCGTGGAGGGCTTGTGTTTAAATAAGGCTTCTTAAGCCATTTGTTAAACTTGTCTGTACCCAGACATAATTTGCTCCCGCATGCTTGTTGTAATGTTGGATCACGGTCTCGTGATCTCTGTGTGCACTCTGTAAGAGTTATTAATAAAGTTGTATATTTTGTAGAGAATTGCAATGATACCTGATGTTCATACTAGACATGTGTGCTGCGTGTATGATTATATCATGCATGTCTTAGTACGGGTTTTCGAGACCTTAGTTGTGATCTGGCTGGTGGTCTTTTATAAACCAAGTGGCCCTTAGATGTGCGCAGCTTGGGGCATCGCGATGCGATTTGTTCGTGACTCCGTCACGTTCACACTTTGATGTATGATCGAGCCCGCCCTAGACCCCGACTAAGTGATCGGGCTGGAGTAAGTCTATGTAAGGGTTATAATACAATCGATAGTATGGTTGAGGCGACTTGTCTATGAGTATGGGAGTTCACCACCCATATCATTTAGACTTGTGTGCGGACGATGAGGACCCATCTCAGTTGATCATCCGGCCTGGATGGGATGCCCTCATGTTTGATGCTTCCCGAGAACATTCTGTGCTTGGCCTTGTCTGCTTAGACAAGTGGGTACGGTTCTCGGCTCTCCACATGATTGTGTTGTAGCGAGTCTTGCATACGCTAACCCCGGGTCCCGACAGACGTGGTATCAGAGCAGGATTGACTGTAGGATTATCAGCCTTGGCCGAAGTCGAGTCTAGCTTGCTATAGTTATATAGTTACTTTGGGTATATAAGGGAACAACATAAGGCTTCTTTTTCTCCTTACCCGCATCGTTCTGAGTTTTGAGTCACCCTCATCTTGTTCTACGGGAAGATAGGACTAGGCTCATCTATGTCTTACTAGAACATCTCGTTGATTGCCTCCTTGTAGCCGTAGGAGAGTTGTGTTCGGCTTGCTATAGTTGTTATGCTTCCTGATTTCTTACATCGTATGTAAGTGTTGTTTCCAGGTTGTAAGAAATTGTCTTTTCTTGCAAGTACAACCATTATGTTATCCAAGTCATTCCAAGTTTCTTCATAATCTGATGCATTTGAAAACTCCTTCTTTCTGTTTTAGATGGTGGATCTTCCCCCTCGGCAGATTGTTCGTTTGACTAGGTGCCTCGATGTGCGTGGACATCCAGCCATGCTCAACGAGATGATGTCCTTCATTGGCTATGGTTGGTATCCTGAGTACACAGTGGAGGAGCAGTTCCTTGACTTCAACCAGACTCAGTTCCACTGCACTGTCAGGATCTACCCACACCACATTGGAGTCTCTCAGCCTATCCTCTTTGGACATGGCATTGGTGTGACCGAGAACATGGCTGTGCAGGATGCTGCATACTCATGTATTACCCTGCTGAGAGAGGAGCATGCCCTGCTTGCAGGATCACCTTTCCGCTATATCCCTGCCGCACTTCCAGGAGAAGAGGGATATTACACCGGATTGTACACAGATCACTCCCTGGAGGATACGTTGCTTCAGATCACTGCTCGGCACGCTTGTGATAGAGATCATGATGCACGTGCCCTTCGCTTTGAGCTTCACGCCACCCGTGTTCGTCTGTATCGAGCACTTACACTCCTGGCTCCTTTTGTGAGTGTTGGATCAGTGGAGTATGATGATATCTACCCGGCCAGGACACAGATGCCTTCTTGAGTTGCTTGGCCGGAGATTGGAGGCATTTTTCCACCCCGTGGTCCTCTGCTTCCACCCTACACTGGACCTAGGCCCCATCCTTGCCCAAATGGATATCAGGGTCCACAGGCCTCCGTGTTTTCCAATGGTCACCTTCAGCTACCGGGTTACGCGGGTAACTTCTATGAGGATTACTATGGAGATGGAGATGAGTGAGACCGCCTGTGGTCTTACTTTAGTGAGGATCTAGTAGTATCTTAGTATATTGTACGCAAGGTGTTCTAAGTTCCAGAGGCTTAGATAAATAATGTATAGGAAGTTAGAGTGCCTCTGAAGGATGTATCATCTTCATCAAGTTTGTATTAGCTTGGAGCTTGTACTAAAACGTTGTATGGTTTGTATGACAGCTTGTGAATATATGGCTTGTATGCTTTTATCACCATGTTGTCAAGATGATTACTTCCTTTGCTCTGTGATTCTTCCAGTACCTTCAATACCTTGTTTGGACTCTTCCAATCAACTATGTTTGACTTTGGTTTTCCCCTTCAGGATGTCTCAAGGAACCCGTGGCTAGCTTGGTCGTGCCCATGGTCGTGGGAATGAACCAGAGGAAGGCAACCTTCCACCTCCACCCACGATGGCTTAGGTTCTGATGGAGGTTGAGAGGAACCGCCGAGACTCTCACTAGTTGTTGGAGGTCATTTCCCGCAACACCACTCAGCAGCGCAACGAGTTGGTGTCTTTGAATGACTGCATCCGGCTTCATCCCCCGGTTTTCAGCTACTCCACCGAGCCCCTTGACGCCGATGACTGGCTTCGCAGCATCGAGAGGAAGCTCCAGGCAGGCCATGTTGCAGATGGTGACAGGGTCAGCTATGCCACTTACCACCTCGAGGGTGCATCTAGCTCTTGGTGGGAGAATTTCCTGAACATGCGTCCCGTTGGACCGCCCACAACTTGGGATGAGTTCTGCACTTCATTCCGTGAACACCACATTCCAAAGGGTCTTATGGACCGCAAGCATGAGGAGTTCTGCAACCTCACCCAAGGTAGAAGTATTGTTGACGAGTTTAGTCGTGAGTTCAACCGACTTGCTCGTTATGCTGCTGAGGAGGTATCCACCAACGCCAAGAAGCAAGAGAGGTTCCGCCGTGGACTCAATTCTGGACTCCGTCGTGGGCTCAACCTGCATGACTTCACCACCTTCCAGGTCCTTGTCAACAAGGCCATCAAGGCGGAGGACATGAACACCAACAATGACTTCCGCAAGCACCCTAGAGATGATGGTTCATCCAGTTCAGGCTCTCAGAAGCGCAAGATCTGGATCCCCAACAGCATGTTTCGCCAGAACAACCCATCGAGGCCATCATATGTGGCGCCTCGTCCACCAGCTTCGTTCCACCCAGCTCCACCGAACAACCCAACTCCCCGCACTGTCTTTGGAGCCTGCTACAATTGTGGTCAGGCAGGCCACTACTCCCGCGAGTGTCCCCAGAACCAGCTCCAGAATCAGAATGCTCCACCTCGTGCCGGAGGTAACAACAATGGTCGTGGAAAGCCACCCCCGAAGGTCTACACCACCAAACCCGCTCCTCCCGCCACTCGTGGACGTGTGAACCAGATCTCATCTGAAGAGACTGACGACACTTCTGACGTCATTCTTGGTACGCTCCCAGTCAATTATGTTCCTACTTCCGTTCTTTTCGACCCAGGAGCATCTCATTCATTCATGTCAGAGAGTTATGCACTTCGTCATGAGTTATCCTTTGTTGAAATGTCCACCCCAATGATAATTCAAACTCCAGGGTCAAGATGGCAAACTAATAGAGTAAGCCATGGTAATCAAATTGCAATTGAGGGTTTAGTATTCCTTGCTTCACTCGTAGCCCTCAAGTCTTCAGACATTGATGTCATCCTTGGTATGGACTGGTTATCAAGACAAAATGCTTTTCTTGATTGTAAAGCCAAGTCAGTTAGACTTACACATCCTTCAGGCCAGACAATAGATTATTCCTCACCAAGATCGAGAACCCAGATGCATTCTTTGAATGTGCTTCCCCTTCCAAACCTTGAAGATATTCCGGTGGTTCGTGACTTCCCGGATGTCTTTCCTGAAGAGCTGTCGGGCATGCCACCCGACAGATGTGTAGAGTTCATAGTGGATCTTATGCCAGGAATCGCACCAATTTCCAGACGCCCATACAAAATGGCCCCACGTGAGTTAGCTGAGCTTAAAATCCAACATGAAGCTTTGTTGGCAAAAGGCTTCATCCGCCCCAGCTCATCGCCATGGGGTTGCCCCGTTCTGTTCGTAGCAAAGAAAGATGGAATAGAAAGGATGTGCGTAGACTATCGCCCGCTAAATCTAGCGACGATAAAGAACAATTACCCACTGCCCAGGATCAATGATCTTTATGATCAAATTGCTGGATCCTCTATCTTCTCCAAGATGGATTTGATATTAGGTTATCATCAAATCAAAATAAAAAACGAGGACATTCCCAAAACGGCTTTCACTACACGTTATGGTCTTTACGAGTACACCGTTATGTCCTTTGGTTTAACCAATGCCCCCGCCACTTTCTCGCGCATGATGAATTCGAAGTTCATGGAGTACCTAGATAAATTTGTTGTAGTTTATCTTGATGATATTCCCATCTACTCGAAGAACGAAGAAGAACATGCCGAACATCTCAGGCTGGTATTGATGAAACTTAGAGAGCATCGCCTGTATGCTAAATTATCCAAGTGTGAATTTTGGCTTCCATAAGTGACCTACTTAGGCCACGTGATTTCTGCAAAAGGCATTGCTGTGAATCCCGAGAGAGTTCAGGCCGTCCTTGACTGGACTCCACCTGAATCGGTTAAGCAAGTTAGGAGTTTTCTTGGCCTAGCCAGCTATTGTCGCCGCTTCGTTGAGAACTTCTCCAAAGTTGCAAAGCCTCTAACTGAACTCCTCAAGAAAGATAAGAAATTCCTATGGACTCCCAAGTGCGAGGAAAGATTTCAAGAGCTAAAAAGAAGATTGACTTCTGCACCCGTACTTGCGCCTCCAGACACCAAAAAGGATATCGTGATCTTTGGTGACGCCTCACGGCAAGGGTTAGGATGAATACTTATGCAAGATAGACATGTGGTAGCTTATGCTTCACGCCAGTTGCGTCCACATGAAGAGAACTATCCTACCCATGATCTTGAACTCGTTGCCGTAGTTCATGCCCTGACAACTTGGCGACATTACCTCCTTGCTAATCGTTGTGAGATCTATGCCAACCACCAAAGCCTCAAATACATTTTCACCCAGCCAGATCTTAATCTCAGGCAAAGACGCTGGATTGAGTTGATAAAATATTACGACGTAGGAATTTCTTACACCCCAGGCAAAGCCAATGTCATGGCTGATGCACTAAGTCGTAAGTCCTATTGTAACAACCTCATGTTACAACAGTGTCAACCACTTCTTCATGAGGAATTTCGCAAGCTCAATCTTGAGATTGTTCCTCATGGTTATCTTTCTACCATGGTGGCGAAACCAACTCTTGAGGATCAAATCATAGTTGCCCAAAGGCGTGCACGAGGTGTTCGCCGGATCAAGGAGAACATTGCTAGCGGAGTTGCTAAATGTTTCTCCACAGATAGTAAAGGAACGGTATTCTTTGGAAATCGTTTGGTAGTACCTAAGAATAGGGAACTAAGGCAACTCATCCTCAAAGATGCCCATGACACACCCCTCTCGATTCATCCCGGTAGCACGAAAATGTACCGAGATCTACGCCAGAGATTTTGGTGGACTAGGATGAAGAGAGACATTGCTCGATTTGTTGCCGAATGTGATGTTTGTCATCGCATTAAGCCAGGACATCAAAGACCTGCTGGTACACTTCAGCTTTGCCTATTCCAGAGTGGAAATGGGAAAAAGTCAGTACGGATTTCATCACTGGCATTCCAGAAACCCAGAAAGGAAAAGATTCCATCTTTGTTGTGGTGGATAGACTGTCCAAAGTTGCACACTTCCTTCCAGTTCGCGAGTCTATAACTGCTAGCCAGTTAGCAGACTTGTATGTCTCTAGAATTGTGTCTCTTCACGGTGTTCCTTTGGAAATCAATTCTGATCGTGGTAGCCATTTCACCTCTAGATTTTGGGGAAGCTTTCAGAATGCTATGGGAACTCATCTCTTCTTTAGTACATCTTTCCATCCTCAGTCTAGTGGTCAATTCGAAAGGGTTAACTAAATTCTCGAAGACATGCTCAGAGCTTGTGTTATCTCATTCGGAAAGAATTGGGAGAAGTCTCTTCCATTCGCCGAATTTGCTTATAACAATAGTTTCCAATCTAGTTTGAACATGGCTCCTTTTGAACTCCTCTATGGAGGACGATTTCGAACACCCCTAAACTGGTCAGAAACCGGTGAAAAACAATTATTTGGACCGGATATGATCATGGAAGCAGAATAGCAAGTTCGCATTGTTCGTGATCAATTGAAAGCAGCCCAGTCTTGTCAGAAAAGCTACTATGATCGTCATCATAGGCAAGAGAGCTACAATCTGGATGAGAAGGCGTACCTTCGGGTTACTCCTTTGAAGGGAACCCAACGATTCGGTATCAAAGGCAAGTTGGCCCCACGTTACATCGGACCTTTCCGCATTCTTGCTAAACGTGGAGAAGTTGCCTACCAACTTAAACTACCCCCGCACCTTTCCCGAGTACATGATGCATTCCATGTGTCACAACTCAGGCGTTGCTTCAAGGACCGCATCCGGGAAGTCGACCATGCAACGCTTGATCTCCAAGATGACCTTTCTTATCGAGAGTACCCCGTTCGTATTCTTGATTCCGCAGAGCGTGTCACTCGTCGTCAGAAGATTAAGTTTCTGAAAGTGCAATGGTCACACCACTCTGAGAGAGAAGCCACGTGGGAAAGAGAAGACCGTCTCTGTGCCGAGTACCCCTCCTTCCTCCCGCAGACTTCTGAATCACGGGACGAGATTCTTTTGAGTGGGGGCGAGTTGTCAGAACCCTCTGTTAGGTATGTGCTAGGATCAAGACTCAATTTGCATCATTTGGAAATTTTCAAAAAGAAATTGAAATGGGAGAGAGAACACCCCCCAGATGAATTTAATTCAAATGGCCAGAATAAAAGTTGCTCCAAAAATTCCTTTCGCATTTTTCAAAAGTCTCATAAATGAGTGTGATCACATATCAAGTGATGTGGGACCAACCCCATGCTCATGGATTTTTCAAATATTCAAACAGGAGCATGCATTTAAATTTAAACCCCTATTTGAATTAAAGTTCAGATAATTTGAATTTTAAAAATGTTCAAACTTTATAAGTGGCTAGCCTATTATATTGTGAAGCCATATAAAAAGTTTCAACATTTTATAAAATGTCTAGCTATTTAATTTAGCTAAGACAAAACAAATACAGAAAAGAAATTAAAGAAAGGAAAGATTAAACAGACAGAAAATAGAAAAGAGAAAGGAGCCCACTCAACTTGGGCCCCAGGCCCAACTTACCCCCTGCGCGGCCCAGGCCTGCTAGCCTCCTTGTCGTCTTTCCCAGCGACGACAAGCTCCTCGGTGGCGGGCATGCCACGGCCGCCGCGCCAGCTGCGTGCCTGGAGGCCTCCCAGGCGTCCTTATCGCGCCAGGAGACGTCCCGTGGACGCCTGCCTCACTTCCCCCTCCTCTCCACTGCTCTCGCGATCTCCTTCGATCGATTTCGTCGCCGACAGAAAGCTCACCGGAGCGCACCGCCGTGGACGATGTGGCCACCATGACCTAGAGCTCAAGATGTCGTGTCCCTCGTACTCGTCGTCGAGGACTTCATCTCCCCCCAGAAGATGGCGCCGTGATTTGGACTCAAGCCGCCGCAATCGCCCTCGAGCTCTCGCCGGATCCACGACTCGTCGTCGTCTAATATTCCGGCTACGCTCCCTCCCCGACTCCGATGCCTGCTCCATCGTGTTCACCAGCGTCTGGTGAGCGTTTCCCCTCAAGCCGCGGCACCCTTCCCCTCCTCTAGCTCGATCTGCCATGGTCGCCGGAGTACAGAGCCGCCGTACTCGTCGTCGACGAGCCTGCGCTAAGCAATCGTCCTCGCCACCTTGTCCTTTTTCACCTCCGTGCTCCTCTGGTTCGATCCCGCCTAACCCCGCTCCAAGTAGCGCCTCCTAGCGAGATCTCGCTCGCAGCCGAACCACTTCCGCCGCCAAACTCATCGCCGGCAAGCCTCCCGAGCACCCCAGCCACCCCAACTTGGCCTGATCGATGTGCGACGCCAAGAGCTGCGTCTCAGTGGTCACAGCGCATCGTTTGGTGCCCAGAAACGCCCTCCCCGTGGACGCCGCCGTCTCGGGTGGTCGCCGGAGACACGCCTGCGGCGAGGTCCACGTGGGCAGGTGGTTTAGACACTAACCCCCCCCCCTGTGAGACTTACAGGTGGGCCCCCAGGCCCTTAAACCTCTGGTTAAGCTTAGGTTAAAATAAAATGTTTCAATTAATTAAATAAGACACTGACATGTGGGCCCTAGGCCCTAGTTAACCTCTAGGTTAATTTAAATCTAATCTAAACTGTTTTAATTAAACAACAGTCACTTACATGTGGGACCCCCTGGTCAGTGGCCCCCTGACGCCAGCATGAGGTCATGATGATGCAGTAAAAGCTTTTCTATTTAAAAGAATTCCAGAAAAGTCAGAAAATTGATTAAACTTTGGAAATTCATAACTAATTCATCCTAACTCCAAATATAGCAAATAATATGTCTAAAATTATCACAAAATTCAAGGATTCTGAATTTGCAATTTGTTTTCATGTTTGAACAAGTTAACTTGGGTGAACAGAGAGAACAATGCATATGGAATTCTTTTAAATTCAAATTGGAGTTTGAATTTGCAATTCACTTGCAATATACTGCATTTAAATGGAATTGCCTCACACATCAGAAGCTTGTATACCAAGTTTCAACCTTCAACCATGTGTTTGTGCATTGTAATTATGTTGCCCCTCTTGATTGTTGTTTCTCGATAGAAGTGGAACGGGAACAGGAGGTTTCCCCCTTCGTTGAAGACCCCGATACCGAACCTCGTCAGCAAGGCAAGAAAACCCCATTGATCATGTCGATAAAATCCCACTTCCCTCTCAATCTCGCTTATGCATTGTTTAGGATGATTACCATGCGACGTTTCCACCGCATAGATGAACCCATTCCTTTGCATGACCTATAATTTGTCATAGTAGTAAGCAAACCACAATCCTAGCAAATGTAGGAGTTGATTGATATCATGTGGCCCTTGCAATTGTTACTGCTTATTGCATGCTTAGAGGGATACAATGTTGATACTATTATGTTAGTCGGGATGGTAGCAATCGTGATTATGATGGTGGAGATGTGTTTGTGAATCTACCCTAATACAAGGTGAACGATGAGAGGCCTTGTAGGAGTACACGGTGGGTTGTCTCGTTGAATACCGCCCTAAGTCCGAGTTCTTGTGTGGTGATCCAAGATGAAGAGTACAACCACACATTGGGCTCACTGACCCCTCTCAACCTACTAACTCATCCCTTTCGATGTCCAGATGTCGCAGTAGTTCGGAGTTCTGGTAGGTTTGTCGCCTGGCTGCTAAGTGAGAGAACGGCTCAGCCGAGACCGGCTTATGCACCATGCACACATCATCTGGGTCCACTTCGGTATACCGGCCGGGTTCACGATAGTGTTAGCCAACCCAGGTAGGCGGCTTTCTTGGACTAGATCGGCTATGAGGTAACAGTTGTGGTGAACATCCTCGCCGACACCCCTTGAATGGTGTCGAGATCAAAGGCGGTAACTGATGGTCATGTCTGTGTAGCGGTACACCCCTGCAGGGTTAACAAAACTATTCGAATAGCCGCGTCCGCGGTAAGGGACTACTTGGAAAGCTTAGCTTGATTATTAGACAACTTGAACTGGATACTTATAAAACTAGCCAAGACAAGTGTGAGTGTTATGGCGTGCTTTCTCGTGGGGAAGTCGAGGAAGGCACCATAGTGGTGTTATTGGTTGGAGACATGTAGTGGACTCGTGTACGCTTCTTACCTCAAGTCTGGTACTCGTAGTTCAGGACTAGCTAAGTCAAAGCTGGCACTTCTTCTTATGAACCCCACCTCCCTTTACCTTGATACATGTGCATGAGTAGTATAGCTCCTACGTAAGTCTTTCTGAGTACGACTTTGTACTCACGTTTGCTTATTCTATGTTTTAGGTGAACCCACTGACCCCGAAGGTGGATTCTTCCTCGAGCTCGACGACTGAAGACCAAGCTAGTGTAGTCCCAGTCAGCAGACTGGTTCCCTCGTGGAGGGCTTGTGTTTAAATAAGGCTTCTTAAGCCATTTGTTAAACTTGTCTTTACCCAGACATAATTTGCTTCCGCATGCGTGTTGTAATGTTGGATCACGGTCTCGTGATCTCTGTGTGCACTCTGTAAGAGTTATCAATAAAGTTGTTTATTTTGTAGAGAATTGCAATGATACCTGTTGTTCATACTAGACATGTTTGCTGCGTTTATGATTATATCATGCATGTCTTAGTATGGGTTTTCGAGACCTTAGTTGTGATCTGGCTGGCGGTCTTTTATACACCAAGTGGCCCTTAGATGTGCGCAGCTTGGGGCATCGTGATGCGTTTGTTCGTGAGTCCGTCATGTGCACACTTTGATGTATGATCGAGCCCGCCCTAGACCCCTACTAAGTGATCGGGCTGGAGTAAGTCTATGTAAGGGTTATAATACAATCGATAGTATGGTTGAGGCGACTTGTCTATGAGTATGGGAGTTCATCACCCATATCATTTAGACTTGTGTGCGGACGATGAGGACCCATCTCAGTTGATCATCCGGCCTCGATGGGATGCCCCTCATGTTCGATGCTTCCCGAGAACGTTCTGTGCTTGGCCTTGTTTGCTTAGACAAGTGGGTACGGTTCTCGACTCTCCATATGATTGTGTTGTAGCGAGTCTTGCATACGCTAACCCTGGGTCCCGACATAGCAACATGCAACATATGTATCCCAAACCTCATGCATCGGCAACCCCACAAATCCATATGCCGATGAGCAACAAGATGAGTTCGGTTAATAGAGTTGAAACACCTCATGTAGGATCTTCCAATAGTATACAACAAAGTGTTTCATCTTTTTATTCGCCGGCAACTAACTTGCAGTATATGAATCAAAACATGCCGGTGGATAGGGGAATTGGCCATGCTACTACAAGTTATTCGGCCAATTATCCTCAACCATCATATGCTACACCTTATGATACTAATTATTTGGCATCATATGCAACTATAGATATTCACATTTCGGCTCCGCACCTTCATACTTATAGCCAAATAAGTGGAAATCCTGCAGGAGCACATCTTCCTTTACCTAATATTGTAGCATATAATATTGCCCCTACACAATTGCATAATTTCGGCGACATCTCATTGCCGAAAGAGTCCAATAGAATTGGGGGGCAATCCAATGAAGATTGGGTTGAAGTTGGGCGAAAAAAGATTAAAGATGGCATAGCTGCAATATTTGCTGAGTTTAGACGAGAACAAGAAGCCTTGCGAATCAAAGAAAGAAATAATAATGATTCGGATAATATACGCAATTCGCTTATTGAAAAATTCGAATCAACTAGTGTGTGTTTCGAATCCATCAAATCCAAAGAAGCAAGTGCCATTAAGAAAGGGCATGACGAGCACATATCAACCATGCTTGATTTTTCTGAAACTAAGGGAACCTATTTCCTTCCCTATGAGTTACGTGCCACAGAAATTGATGAGCCTCAAGAACAAAGTGATATGGCCAAACAAAATTTGGCTAATGATGAACATAAAAAACACAAGCGTGCAGCTGAGCAAAGTTCACTTGATAATCATTCGAGCGATGAAGCACGGAACAAAGACAAAGATGAGGACAAGACGTTAGGGAGTCGTCCAAAATAGGAGCAAGCTATTGTTCATAACACACAATCATCGTGCTCTCCTAATATATTTGAAGAGGTATGTTTAGCAAGTGATTTACCTATTTTTCGATTTCGTCGCAACTTTATTGTTGATACATCTATTAGAAAAAATCTCATTAGCAATCTTGAAAGACCAATGAAGAAGGGTAATTTATTTTTTAATAATAAAATCGTTGCAAGGCATATCGGTCAACATGTTGTGCCATTTATAGAGACCGATAATGACTTACTGTTGCAGCCAAAGCTTTCCCCGTTTCTGTACTTAAAACATATATCTAAGTGGGTATCTTGGTTTGTTTCATACTTGGCTTACACTTGATCTCAATTGAGGCATCTGTGCTGTAACAATTTTCGTTTCAGAAATTTAAAGTCAAGTTGAATTCTTTTGGGAAAACCGATGCTATTTTAATATCTTATCCAAAGATATCGGAGATGGAGTGCAAACCACAATGCATAACCGAATGGGGAGATTCAAAATCTGAGCTATTCGTTTGCTTACATTCAAAGACGTCCTCACACAAAGATCGGCTAGAAAACAAACATATTACCTTTGATTCAAATATGTGTGGTCAGATCTTTGATTTGCTGCTAAAGGATGATTATATTAGAAATCTTGATCACCATCTCAAGCCATCAATCCATGGACGAATGTATTGTAAGTTTCATGGTTCGTTGGAGCATAATTTTGAGGACTGCAATCTGTTTCGTCAGATAGTTAAATCGGCCATTGATAGCGGATGATTGAAACTTGTTAAAACACCAAGGGATGATCATGCTATGCCTATTGGTCTAGATGGCAGATTTTTTTTGCATCGGCTGCTTCAAGCCAATCCATTTAAAGATAAGAAGGTAAAAACTGCAAGTGATGCGATCAAGCTTTCATGTACAGAGATTATTCATGAGCACAGTGATGATATTCTTGAAGGCGAAGGTTTTATTGAAGTTACGATGAAGACGCCAAGCACTGGGGGCAACAAGAAAATCCAATGATCGATGCTATCACAACCAAATAAATCAAAGGCCAAAGTAGATGGAAAGGTAAAAAGCCGAAAGTCACTTTTGTGCAGCTGTTGGAAAAATACCAAAAGATAAGTGAGGAGAAGATTGCTTATCGGCCAAGTAGTTCAAAAGCATTAAGATCACCCCCTAGGCGCAAAATTAAAGATCAGTATTCGCAAAAGGGAAATTTCAATGCTTCATATTCATATCCTTATTTTGGGCCGCCAATACCGACGTCATGGATACCTCCCTATGCTTATATGAATCAATATCCATCACGGGACAGGTATAATTCTAGAGCACATTATCCATCTTATTTTGAACCATCTCATCAATATTATGCAGCTCCAAGAAGGTCCACATTTTATGAACAATTGCATAAAAAGACCGTTTCAATCAAAAGAAATCGATCCGGAGCTCAAGAAAGAAGAAAGAGGTGGTCAAGCAAGTATATCGAGTTAAAAAAGATGGTCGCAAGTGTGCCACTTCAGATTTTCTTTCAAATGACAAAGAGCCAATTAAAGTGTTAAAATTGGCTACTAAAGGCAAAGAAGAGGAGAAAGCAAATCTTCAAAATCAAGATCCCAAATCCGAAGAGAAGAAGTTGAGAGTGCACAAGGGTAGAAAAGAATTGACATTGCTTGAAGAAGAATCACAACTGAACCACCCACTCGGCTTATCGTATTGGCAAAATAAGAAGTTGCAAAAGCTTAGTGCACAAGAACTTAAAAAGAGGAACATGGAATGGGTTCCCAAAGGAAGTACTTTAAATAGGAATAATGCGCAAGCTTCTATTGCAAAAAGTGCGGCAAAGATGAAGAGGGAAAAGAGTTTAAAGAATGAACAAACAAACTAAAGATTTCCAAATCATTCGTCCATAAATTATCCATATTCTTCAGATATGACATTGATGCCCATGCCAATGGATTCATCCTCAGGTATGATATGTTACCCTCCATGGGTTTATTTTAATCCATGGGTGCATTACAATTTGTCTCATCATGAAAGGGTTTACCGAATCACTACTCATTCGATTAGCTGAGATCTTGTTGCTAATCTAAATGGCCGATAAGTAATTGTCATCCTTAGAAAATTCATGGCCGATGGAGTGTTGACATAGTCCTTAGAATAAACATGGTGCAAATTATTTTTCGGCACGCAAGTTTTGCCCAAAAACAGGGGGGCATGTGTTGACACCAGTTTTTGGCACGACAATATTTGTATACAAAATGGCCTCAAATGAAGAAGTGCCCTACATGAAAAAATTGGGTATTGTCTAGGTGAACATCTTTGTAGTTCGAGCCATTGCCAACCGATTCCAGCTCGAAGGCCGAAACTATGTTTGAAGCAGTAATATCCTGGCATTCGAAGCACTATTTTGGCAATTAGGACTTCAATACATCATCAAATTTAAAAACCTTCTACATATAGCGGCTTGGTCTCGTCGAAGCGGTCGATTTTGATATTTGAAACGTCCAAATCCGAGTTCGTATGAAGAAGTTACAGCCAAAACAGTGCTGCAATGAAAAGTCTGTCCAGACCGTCCGGGATTAGACCTTAGACGTCCGAATAATTGCGACTCGAGGCGGTTTTTTATACGGACCGTTCGGCCTGGGGGGCGGATCGTCCGGGCCGAGGTCGGACCGTCCGGGCTAATGCCTGGATCGTCTGAATAAGTACAACTCGAGGCCAGTTTTGGCCATAATTATCCGGACCGTCCGGCCTATGGTCCGGACCGTCCGAGATTACCTCGAGGAGTCCGATTTTGCTCGGGATTTTGGTATATTCAACGCGAAAAGGACTCATTTTCTTGCAAGGGAAGCCCAACCCCCTCATATATAGATGAGGTGACGGCCGATTGAAACAACACACAATCGAACAAACACATCTACATCCTTTACCCTAATTTTATCTCTCTCCATTATATTTTTCTTCTCGTTCTTCGTTCGTTCTTGTTCTTGCAGGGTAGCGATCCACGAGTTCCTAGGGGTGATTAGGTCGACCTAGGGAAGCCCATAGTGTCAGAACCATCTGTTAGGTAATGTGCTAGGGTTAGTAAGTCAATTGCATCATGTTAAAATTTCAAAAAAATCTTTGAAATCAAATTCAAAAGCAAAAATGGGAGAAGGAACCCCCCAGATGAATTAATTCAAAAGGCTAGATAAAAATCTTCTCCAATAATTCATGTTAGATTTTTGAAAAGTCTTATAAATCAGTGTGATCACATTTCAAGTGATGTGGGACCCACCCCATGCTCATGGATTTTTCAAATATTCAAACAGTGCCTTGGAATTAATCAAATAACCCTATTTGAGTTAAAGTTCAAATTATTTGAATTTTAAAAATGTTCAAAATTTATAAGTGGCTAGTATATTATTATGAGGCCATATAAAAAATTTCAGAATTTAATAAAATGCCTAGCTATTTATTTGCTAAGCAAAACAAATTTACAGAAAAGAAAAAGAAAGCAGAAAAGGAAAAGGGGCTTACCTGCAAAGAAGCCCAACTCTCCCCCAGCCTGGCCCAGCCCAGCCCACGGGGGGCACATGCATCTTCAACCCCGGCCAGGCAGGCACCCAGGTCGCCGGCGAGCACCGTGGGCCCGCCAGGCAGCTGCCTGCCTGCCCAGGGCTTATCTCCTCGCCCGAAGACGTCTCGAAGACTCCCAGCTTCGTTCCCCTTCCTCCAGAGCCACCTCCCCCTCCTCCCTCGCCGTGTTCGTCGTCGACAGAAGGAACCGCCGGAGCGCGCCGCCGCAACCGCGTGGCCACCGGCCTCATCGAGCTGCCACGAGATGTCCAGGACGCGCGCCATGCTCGTCTTCGTCGTCGTGCAGGAGTAATCGAGCCAGGAAGCTTTGTAGCTGCCGCCCCCTTCATCGCCTTCGTCTCCGGCCGCCGCGCGTCGTCTTCAAATTCCGGCCAACTCCGAGCTTCCCCGAGCACGCGACCGCCTCTGTTGGATTCACGGTGAGCCTACGGTTCGCCCGGTGCTTTTCCTCGATCCCCTCCGTAGCTCTAGCCGAAAACGCCATGGACGCAGAGCTCCGCCGCCGCCTTGGTCGAAGTAGAGCTCGCTCCAGTGCCCTCCTTGTTGCCCCAGAGCACGCAAGTGACTCCTGGCACTGCCAGCTTTCGAACGCGCGCAAGGTTAGCCCAGGCCGTGCACGCTAGCCTTCCCCCCAACCTCGCCGTCGTTCTGTTTCCGCCCAGCACGTCGCCGTCGTCGCTCCCGACCTCCCCGTGACCCCCTGATGCTTCCTCTCGACGCGGACGACCTCTAGGAGCAGCTGATGACAGGTGGGGCCCTGGACCCCTTAAGCCCCTGTTAGTTTAAATCAAACGGGGATTAACCCAGACCCACTGACAGCCTTGGCCCACTCGTCAGCCCCCCCCCCCCTGACGCCAGCATGAAGTCATGCTGACGCAATAAAGACTTTTCCAGAAATTGAAATGTTTTAAAGAATTCCAGAAAATCCAGAAAATAGCCCAAACTTTGGAAATTCATAGAAAATTCATATCAACTCCAAATTGGACAAATAATATATGAAAAAAGATCAGGAGAAAATAAGCTATCCAAAAATCCAACTTTCAACTATGTTTGAGTTGATTTTAAAATGGGAACAGAAGCATATATCATTCGATTTATTTGGAATTTATTCAAATTCAATTCAAATGATTTTGCAACTTGGACCATGGAATTATGCTACTTTTCAACCACACTTCAAAGGCATATCATACACAATTCAAAATGTTTCAAATCGATCAAACAATGTCACATGTAACTTGGCTAAGTTTGAATTCAAATTGGAGTTTGAATTAGCAATTCAATTTGCAATATACTCCATTTAAATGGAATTGCCTCACACATCAAAACATATACATCAAGATTCAACCTTCCATCATGTGATTGGGCATTGTATTTACTTTGCTACCTTGTTTGTTGTTTGTCGAGTAGAGGTGGAACCGGAATAGGAGGTTGCCCCCTTCGTTGAAGACCCCGAACCCGAACCTCGTCAGCAAGGCAAGCAAACCCCCATTGATCATGTCGATAAAATCCCACTTCCCTCTCATGTCTCGCTTATGCATTGTTTAGGATGATTACCATGATGCGTTTCTACCGCATAGATGAACCCATTCCTTTGCATGACCTATCATTTTTGTCACAGTAGTAATCAAACCACAATCCTAGCAAATGTAGGAGTTGATTGATATCATGTGGCCCCTCCAATTGTTACTGCTTATTGCATGCTTAGAGTGATACCTTGATGATATTGTTATGTGAGTCGGAATGGTAGTGATCATGATGATGATGGTAGAAAAGTGTTGGTGAATCTACCCTAATACAAGGTGAACGATGAGAGGTTGTGTAGGAGTACACGATGGGTTGTCTCGTTGAACACCGCCCTAAGTCCGAGTTCTTGTGTGGTGATCCAAGATGAAGAGTACAACCGCACATTGGGCTCACTGACCCCTCTCAGCTTACTGACTCATCCCTTTTGATGTCCAGATGTCGCAATAGTTAGGAGTTCTGGTAGGTCTGTGGCCTGGATGCTAAGTGAGGGAACGGCTCATCCGAGACCGGCTTATGCACCACACACACATCACTTGGGTCCACTTCGGTAAACCGGCCGGGTTCACGATAATGGTAGCCAACCCAAGTAGGCGGCTTTCTCGAACTAGATTGGCTATGAGGTAACAGTTGTGGTGAGCATCCTCGCTGGCACCCCTTGAATGGTGTCGAGATCAAAGGTAGTAAATGATGATCATGTGTGTGTAGCGGTACACCCCTGCAGGGTTAAAAAAACTATTCGAATAGTCGCGTCCGCGGTTAAGGACTGCTTGGAAAGCTTAGCTTGATTATTAGACAACTTAAACTACATACTTCTAAAACACACCAAGATAAGTGTGAGTGCTATTGCGTGCTTTCTCGTGGGGAATTCGAGGAAGGCACCATAGTGGTGTAATTGGTTGGAGAAAGTAGTGGACTCGTGTACGCTTCTTACCTCAAAGTCTGGTACTCGTAGTTCAGGATTAGCCAAGTCAAAGATGGCACTTCTGCAAGTGAAACCCCACCTCCCTTTACCTTGATACATGTGCATGAGTAGTATAGTTCCTATGTAAGTCTTGCTGAGTACGACTTTGTACTCACGTTTGCTTAATCTATGTTTTAGATGAAACCACTAACCCCGAAGATGGCTTCTTCATCGAGCTGGACGAATGAAGATCAAGCTAGTCTAGTCCCAGTCAGACGACTGGTTCCCTCGTGGAGGGCCTGTGTTTAAATAAGGCTTCTTAAGCCATTTGTTAAACTTGTCTGTACTCAGACATACTTTGCTTCCGCTTGTGTTGTAATGTTGGATCACATGTTTGTGATCTCTTTGTGCACTCTATAAGAGTTATCAATAAAAATGTATATTTTGTAGAGAATTGCAATGATACCTACTGTTCATACAAGGCATGTGTGCTGCGTGTATGTTTATAACATGCATTTCTTTGTATGGGTTTTCGAGACCTTAGTTGTGATCTGGCTGGCGGTCTTTCATACACCAAGTGGCCCTTAGATGTGCGCAGCTTGGGGCATCGCGATGCGATTGCTCGAGACTCCGTCTCGTGCACACTTTGTGGTATGATCGAGCCCGCCCTAGACCCCGACTAAGTGACCGGGCTGCAGTAAGTCTATGTGAGAGTTATGAGATAGTCGATAGTATGGTTGAGGCGACTTGTCTTTGAATATGGGAGTTCACCACACATATCATTAGACTTGTGTGCCGACGATGAGGACCCATCTTAGTTGATCATCCGGCCTGGATGGGATGCCCCTCACGTACGATGCTTTCCGAGAATGTTCTGTGCTTGGCCTTGTCTGCTTAGACAAGTGGGTACGGTTCTCGGCTCTCCATATGACTATGTCTTAACTGTACTTGCATACGCTAACCCAGGGTCCCGACAGACTTGGTATCAGAGGAGGACTGACTGTAGGACTAGCAGCCTTGGCCGAAGTCGAGTCTAGCCTTCTATAGATATATAGTTACTCTGGGTATATAAGGGAACAACGTAAGGCTTCTTTTTTCTCCTTACCCCCTTCGTTCTGAGTTCTGAGTCACCCTCATCTTATTCTACGGGAAGATAGGACTAGGCTCTCCTCTGTCTGATTAGAACATCTCGTTGTTTGCTTGTAGCCGTAGGAAAGTGGTAATCGGTTTGTTAGAGTGGTTATGCTTCCTGATTTATTACATCGTATGTAAGTGATGTTTCCATGTTGTAAGAAATTGTCTTTTTCTTGCAATTACAGCCGTTATGCTGTCTGAGTCATTCCAGGCTTATCTGATAATCTGATGCATTTGCAAACTCCTTTCTGTTTCAGATGGCAGATCTTCCCCCTCGGCAGATTGTTCGTTTGACCAGGTGCCTCGGTGTGCGTGGCCATCCCGCCACGTTGATCGAGATGATGTCCTATGTGGGATATCGATGGTATCCTGAGTACACCGTTGAGGAGCAGTTCCTTGACTTCAACCAGACCCAGTTCCACTGCATTGTCAGGATCTATCCGCACCACGTTGGAGTCACTCAGCCTATCCACTTTGGACATGGCATTGGCATGACAGAGAACATGGCTGTGCAGGATGCTGCATACTCATGTATTACCCCGCTGAGAGAGGAGCACACTATGCTGAGAGAGACCTCTTTCCGCTATATCCCTGCTGCACTTCCAGGAGAAGAGGGATATTACACCGGACTCTACTCAGATCACTCTGCAGAAGATCCAGCACTTCAGATGACTGCTAGGTTTGCTAGTGATCGAGATCGTGATGCACGCGCTCTCCGTTTCGAGCTTCACGCCACCCGAGTTCGTCTGTATCGAGCACTGACCCTTTTGGCACCCTTCGTGAGCGTTGGATCAGTTGAGTATGATGCTATCTACCCAGTGAGGACTCAGATGCCTTCTCGAGTTGCTTGGCCCGAGATTGGAGGCATTTTTCCACCCCGTGGTCCTTTGCTTCCACCCTACGCTGGACCTAGGCCCCATCCTTGCCCAAATGGATATCAGGGTCCACAGGCCTCCGTGTTTTCCGATGGTCACCTTCAGCTACCGGGATACGCGGGTAACTTTTATGAGGACTACTATGGAGATGGAGATGAGTGAGACCGCCTGTGGTCTTACTTAGTGAGTATGTAGTAGTATCTTAGTATATTGTACGCAAGGTGTCTAAGTTCCAGAGGCTTAGATAAATAATGTATAGGAAGTCAAAGTGCCTCTGAAGGATGTATCATCTTCATCACGTTTGTATTAGCTTGGTGCTTGTACTAAAACGATGTATGGTTTGTATGACAGCTTGTGAATATATGGCTTGTATGCTTTATCACCATGTTGTCAAGATGATTACTTCCGTTGCTCTGTAATCCTTCCAGTACTTCAATACCTTGTTTAGACTCTGCAAATCAACTCTGTTTGACTTTGGTTTTCAACCTCCAGGATGTCTCAAGGAACCCGCGGCCATCTTGGTCGTAACCAGGGTCGTGGGAATGACCAGGAGGAAGGCAACCTTCCACCCCCACCCACGATGGCTCAGGTTCTGATGGAGGTTGAGAGGAACCGCCGAGACTCTCACCATCTGCTGGAAGTCATTGCCCGCAACACCACTCAGCAGCGCAACGAGTTGGTGTCCCTGAACGACTTCATCCGGCTTCATCCCCCGGTTTTCAGTTACTCCACCGAGCCCCTTGACGCCGATGACTGGCTTCGTAGCATCGAGAGGAAGCTCCAGGCAGGCCATGTTGCAAATGGCGACAAGGTCAGCTATGCCACCTATCACCTTGAAGGTGCAGCTAGCTCTTTGGTGGGAGAACTTCCTGAACATGCGTCCCATTGGACCGCCTGCATCTTGGGATGAATTCTGCACTTCCTTCCGTGAGCACCACATTCCCAAGGGTCTTATGGACCGCAAGCGTGAGGAGTTATGCAACCTCACTCAAGGCAGAAGGACTGTTGACGAGTTTAGTCGTGAGTTCAACCGACTTGCTCGTTATGCTACTGAAGAAGTCTCCACCGACGCAAAGAAGCAAGAGAGGTTCCGTCGCGGACTCAATTCTGGACTCTGTCGTGAGCTCAACCTACATGACTTTGCCACCTTCCAGGTCCTTGTCAACAAGGCCATCAAGGCAGAGGACATGAACACCCCCAACGACTTTCGCAAACACCCTAGAGATGATGGATCATCCAGTTCCGGCTCTCAGAAGCGCAAGATCTGGATCCCCAATAGTATGTTCCGCCAGAACAACCCACCGAGGCCATCCTATGTGGCGCCTCGTCCACCAACTCAGTTCCACCCAGCTCCACCAAACAACCCAGCTCCACGCACTATTTTTGGAGCCTGCTACAAGTGTGGTCAGGCAGGCCACTACTCTCGTGATTGTCCCCAGAACCAACTCCAGAATCAGAATGCTCCACCCCGTGCCGGAGGCAACAACAATGGTCATGGCAAGCCCCCCCAGAAGGTCTACACCGCCAAACCCGCTCCTCCCACCACTCGTGGACGTGTGAACCAGATTGCCGCCGAAGAGACTGACGACACCACTGACGTCATTCTTGGTACGCTCCCAGTCAATTATGTTCCTACTTCCGTTCTTTTTGACCCAGGAGCATCTCACTCATTCATGTCGGAAAGTTATGCACTTCTTCATGAGTTATCCTTTGTTGAATTGTCCACCCCCATTATTATTCAAACTCCAGGGTCAAGATGGCAAACTAATAGAGTAAGCCACGGTAATCAAATTGCAATTGAGGGTTTAGTATTCCTTGCTTCACTCATAGCCCTCAAGTCTTCAGATATTGATGTCATCCTTGGCATGGATTGGCTATCAAGACATAATGCCTAACTGGATTGCAAAGGCAAATCCGTGAAACTCACCCACCCTTCAGGCAAAACCGTCAACTATACCTCACCCAGAACAAGAACCCAAGTGCATTCCTTGAATGTACTTCCCCTTCCCGAACTTGAAGATATTCCGGTGGTTCGTGACTTCCCGGATGTCTTTCCTGAAGAGCTGCCGGGCATGCCACCCGACAGATGTGTAGAGTTTATAGTGGATCTTGCCCCAGGAACCGCACCAATTTCTAGACGCCCATACAAAATGGCCCCACGTGAGTTAGCTGAGCTTAAAACCCAACTGGAAGCTTTGTTGGAAAAAGGCTTCATCCGCCCTAGCTCATCGCCATGGGGTTTCCCCGTTCTGTTCGTAACGAAGAAAGATGGAACAGAAAGGATGTGCGTAGACTATCGCCCGCTAAATTTAGTGACAATAAAGAACAAGTACCCATTGCCCAGGATCAATGATCTTTATGGTCAACTTGCAGGATCCTCTGTCTTCTGCAAGATGGATTTGAGATTAGGTTATCATCAAATCAAAATCCGAAACGAGGACATTCCCAAAACGACTTTTACTACTCGTTATGGTCATTACGAGTACACCGTCATGTCCTTTGGTTTAACCAATGCCCCCGTCACTTTCTCACGCATGATGAATTCGATCTTCATGGAGTACTTAGATAAATTTGTTGTGGTTTATCTCGATGATATTCTCATCTACTCGAAGAACGAAGAAGAACATGCCGAACACCTAAGGCTGGTATTGATGAAACTTAGAGAGCATCGCCTGTATGCTAAATTATCCAAGTGTGAATTTTGGCTACCAGAAGTGACCTACTGAGGCCGCGTGATTTCTGCAAAAGGCATTGCTGTGAATCCCGAGAGAGTTCAGGCCGTCCTTGACTGGACTCCACCTGAATCGGTTAAGAAAGTTAGGAGTTTTCTTGGCCTAGCCAGCTATTGTCGTCGCTTCGTCGAGAACTTTTCTAAAGTTGCAAAGCTTCTAACTGAACTCCTCAAGAAAGATAAGAAATTCCTATGGACTCCCAAGTGCGAGGAAAGCTTTCAAGAGCTAAAAAGAAGGTTGACTTCTGCACCCGTACTTGCACCTCCAGACACCAAAAAGGATTTTGAAATCTATTGTGACGCATCACGGCAAGGGTTAGGATGCATACTTCTGCAAGATCGACATGTGGTAGCTTATGCTTCACGCCAGTTGCGGCCACATGAAGAGAACTATCCTACCCATGACCTTGAACTCGCTGCCGTAGTTCATGCCCTAACAACTTGGCGACATTACCTTCTTGGTTATCGTTGTGAGATCTATTCCAACCACCAAAGCCTCAAATACATTTTCACCCAGCCAGATCTTAATCTCAGGCAAAGACGCTAGATTGAGTTGATAAAAGATTACGACGTAGTAATTTCTTACACCCTAGGCAAAGCCAATGTCATGGCTGATGCACTAAGTCGTAAGTCGTATTGTAACAACCTCATGTTACAACAGTATCAACCACTTCTTCATGAGGAATTTCGCAAGCTCAATCTTGAGATTGTTCCTCACGGCTATCTTTCTACCTTGGTGGCGAAACCAACTCTTGAGGATCAAATCATAGTTGCCCAAAGGCGTGCACGAGGTGTTCGCCGGATCAAGGAGAACATTGCTAGCGGAGTTGCTAAATGTTTCTCCACAGATAGTAAAGGAACGGTATTCTTTGGAAATCGTTTGGTAATACCTAAGAATAGGGAACTAAGGCAACTCATCCTCAAAGAAGCCCATGACACACCCCTCTCGATTCATCCCGGTAGCACAAAAATGTACCGAGATCTACGCCAGAGATTTTGGTGGACTAGGATGAAGAGAGACATTGCTCAATTTTTTGCGGAATGTGATGTTTGTCGTCGCATTAAGGCAGAACATCAAAGACCTGCTGGTACACTTCAACCTTTGTCTATTCCCGAGTGGAAATGGGACAAAGTCGGTATGGACTTCATCACCGGCTATCAAAAAACCCAGAAAGGAAACAATGCCATCTTCGTTGTCATAGATAGGCTTTCCAAAGTTGCTCACTTCCTTCCAGTTCGCGAGTCTATAACTTCAAGCCAGTTAGCGGACTTGTACGTCTCCAGAATTGTATCCCTTCACGGTGTTCCTTTGGAAATCAATTCTGATCGCGGTAGCCTTTTCACCTTTAGATTTTGGGGAAGCTTTCAGAATGCTATGGGAACTCATCTCTCCTTTAGTACAACTTTCCATCCTCATTCTAGCGGTCAAGTCGAAAGGGTTAACCAAATTCTTGAAGACATGCTCAGAGCTTGTGTTATCTCATTCGGAAAGAATTGGGAGAAGTCTCTGCCATTCGCCGAATTTGCTTATAACAATAGTTTTCATTCTAGTCTGAACATGGCTCCTTTTGAACTCCTTTATGGACGACGATGTCGAACACCACTAAACTGGTCAGAGACCGGTGAAAGACAATTCTTTGGACCGGATACGATCAAGGAAGCAGAAGAGCAAGTTCGCGTTGTTCGTGATCAATTGAAAGCAGCCCAATCTCGACAGAAAAGCTACTATGATCGTCATCATAGGCAAGAGAGCTACAATCTGGATGAGAAGGCTTACCTTCAGGTTACTCCTCTGAAGGGAACCCAACGTTTTGGTATCAAAGGCAAGTTGGCCCCACGTTACATCGGACCTTTCCGCATTCTTGCTAAACGTGGAGAAGTTTCCTACCAACTTGAACTACCCCCGCACCTTTCCCGAGTACATGATGTATTCCATGTGTCCCAACTCAGGCGTTGCATCAAGAACCCCATCCGCGAAGTCGACCATGAAACGCTTGATCTCCAAGATGACCTTTCTTATCGAGAGTACCCCGTTCGTATTCTTGATTCCGCAGAGCGTGTCACTCGTCGTCAGAAGATTAGGTTTCTGAAAGTGCAATGGTCACACCACTCTGAGAGAGAATCTACGTGGGAAAGAGAAGACCGTCTCAGTGCCGAGTATCCCACCTTCCTCCCGCAGACTTCTGAATCTCAGGACGAGATTCTTTTGAGTGGGGGCGAGTTGTCAGAACCCTCTGTTAGGTAATGTGCTAGGGTTGGTAAGTCAATTGCATCATGTTAAAATTTCAAAAGAAATCTTTGAAATCAAATTCAAAAGAAAAAATGGGAGAAGGAACCCCCCCAGATGAATTAATTCAAAAGGCCAGATAAAAATCTTCTCCAAAAATTCATGTTAGATTTTTCAAAATTCTTATAAATAAGTGTGATCACATTTCAAGTGATGTGGGACCCACCCCATGCTCATGGATTTTTCAAATATTCAAACAGTGCCTTGGAATTAATCAAATAACCCTATTTGAGTTAAAGTTCAAATTATTTGAATTTTAAAAAATTTCAAAATTTATAAGTGGCTAGTATATTATTATGAGGCCATATAAAAAATTTCAGCATTTAATAAAATGCCTAGCTATTTATTTGCTAAGCAAAACAAATTTACAGAAAAGAAAAAGAAAGCAGAAAAGGAAAAGGGGCTTACCTGCAAAGAAGCCCAACTCTCCCCCAGCCTGGCCCAGCCCAGCCCACGGGGGGCACATGCATCTTCAACCCCGGCCAGGCAGGCACCCAGGTCGCCGGCGAGCACCGTGGGCGCGCCAGGCAGCTTCCTGCCTGCCCAGGGCTTATCTCCTCGCCCGGAGACGTCTCGAAGACTCCCAGCTTCGTTCCCCTTCCTCCAGAGCCACCTCCCCCTCCTCCCTCGCCGTGTTCGTCGTCGACAGAAGGAACCGCCGGAGCGCGCCGCCGCAACCGCGTGGCCACCGGCCTCATCGAGCTGCCACGAGATGTCCAGGACGCGCGCCATGCTCGTCTTCGTCGCCGAGCAGGAGTAATCGAGCCAGGAAGCTTTGTAGCCGCCACCCCCTTCATCGCCTTCGTCTCCGGCCGCCGCGCGTCGTCTTCAAATTCCGGCCAACTCCGAGCTTCCCCGAGCACGCGACCGCCTCCGTTGGATTCACGGTGAGCCTACGGTTCGCCCGGTGCTTTTCCTAGATCCCCTGCGTAGCTCTAGCCGAAAACGCCATGGACGCAGAGCTCCGCCGCCGCCTTGGTCGAACTAGAGCTCGCTCCAGTGCCCTCCTTGTTGCCCCAGAGCGCGCAGATGACTCCTGGCACTGCCAGCTTTCGAACGCGCGCAAGGTTAGCCCAGGACGTGCACGCTAGCCTTCCCCCCAACCTCGTCGTCGTTCTGTTTTCGCCCAGCACGTCGCCGTCGTCGCTCCCGACCTCCCCGTGACCCCCTGATGCTTCCTCTCGACGCGGACGACCTCCAGGAGCAAGCCAATGCCCTCCGTTTCCTCTACCGTGGCCTCTAGCCGATTCCGGCGAGACGCTTCCGTCCCCGTGGTCGCCGCCGGTTAACCGCCGGTGGGTTATCCATTAATCACCCCCTACTGACCCCCCACAGCCGATGACAGGTGGGGCTCTGGACCCCTTAACCCCCTGTTAGTTTAAATCAAACGGGGATTAACCCAGACCCACTGACAGCCTTGGCCCACTCGTCAGCCCCCCCCCCCTGACGCCAGCATGAAGTCATGCTAACGCAATAAAGACTTTTCCAGAAATTGAAATGATTTAAAGAATTCCAGAAAATCCAGAAAATAGCCCAAACTTTGGAAATTCATAGAAAATTCATATCAACTCCAAATTGGACAAATAATATATGAAAAATGATCAGGAGAAAATAAGCTATCCAAAAATCCAACTTTCAACTATGTTTGAGTTGATTTTAAAATGGGACCAGTAGCATATGTCATATGATTTATTTGGAATTTATTCAAATTCAATTCAAATGATTTTGCAACTTGGACCATGGAATTATGCTACTTTTCAACCACACTTCAAAGGCATATCATACACAATTCAAAAATATTTCGAATTGATCAAACAATGTCACATGTAACTTGGCTAAGTTTGAATTCAAATTGGAGTTCTAATTTGCAATTCAATTTGCAATATACTCCATTTAAATGGAATTGCCTCACACATCAAAGCATATACATCAAGATTCAACCTTCCATCATGTGATTGTGCATTGTATTTACTTTGCTACCTTGTTTGTTGTTTGTCGATTAGAGGTGGAACCGGAACAGGAGGCTGCCCCCTTCGTTGAAGACCCCGAACCCGAACCTCGTCAGCAAGGCAAGCAAACCCCCATTGATCATGTCGATAAAGTCCCACTTCCCTCTAATGTCTCGCTTATGCATTGTTTAGGATGATTACCATGATGCGTTTCTACCGCATAGATGAACCCATTCCTTTGCATGACCTATCATTTTTGTCACAGTAGTAAGCAAACCACAATCCTAGAAAATGTAGGAGTTGATTGATATCATGTGGCCCCTCCAATTGTTACTGCTTATTGCATGCTTAGAGTGATACCTTGATGATATTTTTATGTGAGTCGGGATGGTAGTGATCATGATGATGATGGTAAAAAAGTGTTGGTGAATCTACCCTAATACAAGGTGAACGATGAGAGGCTGTGTAGGAGTACACGGTGGGTTGTCTCGTTGAACACCGCCCTAAGTCCGAGTTCTTGTGTGGTGATCCAAGATGAAGAGTACAACCGCACATTGGGCTCACTGACCCCTCTCATCTTACTAACTCATCCCTTTTGATGTCCAGATGTCGCAATAGTTAGGAGTTCTGGTAGGTCTGTGGCTTGGATGCTAAGTGAGAGAACGGCTCATCCGAGACCGGCTTATGCACCACGCACACATCATTTGGGTCCACTTCGGTAAACCGGCCGGGTTCACGATAGTGCTAGCCAACCCAAGTAGGCGGCTTTCTCGGACTAGATCGGCTATGAGGTAATAGTTATGGTGAGCATCCTCGCTGGCACCCCTTGAATGGTGTCGAGATCAAAGGCGGTAAATGATGATCATGTGTGTGTAGCGGTACACCCCTGCAGGGTTAACAAAACTATTCGAATAGCCGCGTCCGCGGTTAAGGACTGCTTGGAAAGCTTAGCTTGATTATTAGACAACTTGAACTGGATACTTCTAAAACACACCAAGATAAGTGTGAGTGCTATGGCGTGCTTTCTCGTGGGGAAGTCGAGGAAGGCACCATAGTGGGTAATTGGTTGGAGAAAGTAGTGGACTCTTGTACGCTTCTTAACTCAAAGTCTGGTACTCGTAGTTCAGGATTAGCCAAGTCAAAGCTGGCACTTCTGCAAGTGAAACCCCACCTCCCTTTACCTTGATACATGTGCATGTGTAGTATAGTTCCTATGTAAGTCTTGTTGAGTACGACTTTGTACTCACGTTTGCTTAATCTATGTTTTAGATGAAACCACTGACCCCGAAGGTGGCTTCTTCATCGAGCTGGACGACTGAAGATCAAGCTAGTCTAGTCCCAGTCAGACGACTGGTTCCCTCGTGGAGGGCCTGTGTTTAAATAAGGCTTCTTAAGCCATTTGTTAAACTTGTCTGTACTCAGACATACTTTGCTTCCGCTTGTGTTGTAATGTTGGATCACATGTTTGTGATCTCTTTGTGCACTCTATAAGAGTTATCAATAAAAATGTATATTTTGTAGAGAATTGCAATGATACCTACTGTTCATACAAGGCATGTGTGCTGCGTGTATGGTTATAACATGCATGTCTTTGTATGGGTTTTCGAGACCTTAGTTGTGATCTGGTTGGCGGTCTTTCATACACCAAGTGGCCCTTAGATGTGCGCAGCTTGGGGCATCGCGATGCGATTGCTCGAGACTCCGTCTCGTGCACACTTTGTGGTATGATCGAGCCCGCCCTAGACCCCGACTAAGTGATCGGGCTGGAGTAAGTCTATGTAAGAGTTATGAGATAGTCGATAGTATGGTTGAGGCGACTTGTCTTTGAATATGGGAGTTCACCACCCATATCATTAGACTTGTGTGCGGACGATGAGGACCCATCTCAGTTGATCATCCGGCCTGGATGGGATGCCCCTCACGTACGATGCTTTCCGAGGACGTTCTGTGCTTGGCCTTGTCTGCTTAGACAAGTGGGTACGGTTCTCGGCTCTCGATATGATTATGTCTTAACTGTACTTGCATACGCTAACCCCGGGTCCCGACACATAGCCGCTGCGCTCCCTAACGGGGTCCCTCCCGGGAGTGTGGGGTTTCGGGTCTACAAAAGCACCCGTCGGATTGCTTGCGTATCGCGCTTTCGGTCGGGCCTCCTTCGACGTGAGTTGCGGTGTATCACCCCCAGCGTTGAGGGTACACGTGACGTGTTCGTGTGTCTACAATAACCGGTTCTCAAGACTACCGCCGCTTACCGGTCCAGAGTAACCGCGCGCGCGTAGCCTTCCCTCTTTCGTGATACGCATAAGAGAGCACGCCGATAGACCGAGCCAAGGCTTTCGCATAAAGGCGAGCGTGGCTGCACTGACAAGTTCGGTTCGGTCGCACCTGATCAACTCGGCTCGGAACACATTTCCAACAACAAGAACAAGTATCTGGTGCAACATGAGTATTAATAGCATATCAACATTCTTGTAACAACAAAGGTACGGTTATAGCCACATCACGATTCAACTCATATCTCAGTTGATTAACTTGGTCATGTTGAGATAATCAAGATCTTATCATGCAACATAGCAGTATCTAGCATGATACCATGAACACATGGGCAAACTTATCATGAACATAACCTGGCATATCATGCATCGAAGCCTATAGACATACGGGATCATGATATAGGCAAGCATGGCATGGTATAATCAAACATAATTTGGCATCATCAAAGTGGTCCAAGCATATGCGCATGACATGATCAACACATAGCATGAATATCACATCACCGGAAGTTATGGCAACTTTTAAAGCATGTCAAAGCTTTGCAAAAGTGCAACAGAAATTGTGGCTTGCCTTCACCAAAAAGGTGTAGTGGAAAGCTCCTGATCTTCAACAAGAAAACCTTGAAAAACATTTCGAGAATAAAGAGATGGGAAAAAGGGTCAAACATCACTTTGACTTGACCAGAAAATAACAACAGGGGAACATGGCATGACATCTACACCAGATTAAAGAGGAGCTCAAGACAAAATTAGTGCAAAAAGAATCAACTCAATTGGACTTATAGAATGGGAGATATGCATGGTCAAAGTTGGGTCAAATTAAATGATTTAAATCATTTTTCTCCGGATGATGAAGGTGGTGACGTCGAAGGCGTAAAGCTGGATTACACCTCCACTTATACCCCTTCGGGCAGGCTAGAGAGGCTGACGGTGGACCAGCCCTGTCAGGTCTGGAGAGAAAGGAGAGGGGGAACAGAGCAGGGGCTCACCGGCGGCGAGAGCTCCGGCGAGAGGGCACGACAGAGGCTGGGCTGGGCACAGCTGGCTCGGGGAGGTCGCGGCGCATCTCCATGTACCCGTGGCACACCGAGAGGTGCCCGGGCGACGACGCGAGGTTCTTCGCGGCGGGGCGAGCCACTGCTCCGACGAGGGCGAAGACGCCGTCGATGATACCGGTCGCAATCGATCCGGGGATGGGTCGGGGAAGCACCGGGAGGACTCTAGGAGGCGAATGGAGGTGGTGGCTAGGTCTGGGGGCTCTGGAGGAGACTGGCCACGGTGAGGCACTACGGCGGCAGTGGTGGCCGGATTTGGGGAAGAAAGCCCTCCTGGCTCGATTCCTTCTGCTAGCAGGCGACTGGGGTGATGGTGGAGGTGCTGGGATGCTGGGGAAGCAAGGGCATTGCCCTTTTATAGCGCGGCGATGATTCTGCAACCGGACGGCGACAAGCAGAGGAGTGCGGCGGCGAGGTGAGGTGGCGGGGCTCTGGCGTGCCCGCGTGGCTTCTGGAGGGGGCGAGGAGCATGCGGGGCAGAAGGCGTGTGTGAAGCACAGAGGGGGAGGAGCACGCGCGATGGCGACGTGACCTAGTCACTGTGCTCATCGGGATCTCTCTGGTGACAACCTATTGGCGGGATTCCGGCGTGGGTAAGGGGCTGGGGTGAGGGCGCGTGTAAAGGAGGCCTGTGCGGCGTGGGTTGACAACGGCTAGGTGACGGGAGCGCACTGGAGCGGGGCGTGGACGTGTCGGGGTGGCCTCGGGCGTGGCGAGAGCACGCCGACTGCATGCCAGGGCGTGGCCACCCTATGCTGGAGCATCCAGGGGAGTGTAACAGCCAAGATTTTGCAAAAATTAAAAAATTTGTTTTCGGAGTGAATTGTTTGATTGTATGATTTGTTTGCAGTGTTTGCATCCCCGATTTATCGATCGGCGATTATTTTTCCCCCTCTTAGCTCGTATCGGACGAAGACTGACCCTTGCCATCCTGACACTCGACCTTTGCGACACCAGGTTTCACCCGATCACCGTCGCGAAAACCGCACGATACCAGCCGCAACCAACGGAACGAAAAACCCCGTTTAATAATTAAACGGGTTATTTTTATAGCACGCCGGAGAGTTTTCTCGGAACGGTTCCAACGCGAGGTGAACGCCTCCGGCTCGACGCGCTGATCGCGCAGTTCGAAGTTTTACCCGAATCGGAGGTACTGCGGACCCCCGGCGGTCAGAAACGTGAGCACCGTGCGCGCGAGAGAAAAAACGGGGATGTTTTTGCAAACTGCCAGCCACCGGGGCTATATAAAGACCACCACACTCCCACCCCACTTAGGGTTTTCCCTAAGCACCTAGCCAGCCTCCCAGATCTGGAAATACCCCAATTTTCCCACATTTAACCCCAAATTTTAGCAAACCCTAGCCCCAAACACTCCTGACCGTCAGATCAACTGATCCAACGGCCAGGGTGTGCCCAGCCTCCACCAACCTCCAGCCGTGGGCTCTCCCACGCGCCGCCGCCCCCGCCCGTGAAGCCGCCGCCTCGCCTCCGGCCAGCACGCCGGCCAGCCGGGCCTCCGCCGCACCCCCTCCTCTCTACCTCGCGCCCTCCTCCTTCCCTCTTCCCCGTTCCTCCTATCCTCACCCCAACGCCTCTCCTCCCTGCAGAAACGACGCCACGCGCCATGGGCAGGAGCGGCCCGAGTCCACCTCGCTGCCCGACGGGAGCCCTCCTCCACGCCGTCCTCCCTCCGGCCACCGCGCGCGGCCCCCGCCGCCTCCGCCTCCTTGGCGCCCCCGCCTCGAGCCTCCTCGCTGGCCACCGGAGCCAGTCGGCCGAGGCCAGCCACCAGCGGCGCCGCCCGCACGCACGCCTGGGCGGTTGACCCAGCCGGCGCCCACGTGGGCCGCCCAGCCTGCCTGCCCCCAGCGAGGCCCATCCAGGACCCTCCCAGCCCAGCCGGCCTTATGGGCCAAGCCCATGGGTGGGAACCCGACCCTTTTTTTTCCTGTGTCTTTTTCCTTTTTCAGATTTTTTTGCCAAGTCTGCAAACTGTGTGCTGATCTGTTTTGCGATTAGATCTGCGATTAAACCGTATCCCGGATGAACTTGCCCCCAAAACGAAAGTTGCTCAGTTTTGCGTGCTCTAGCATTCGTATGTAGAAAGTTCTTCCGTTTGAGGTCGTCTTGATAGTGTAATTGTGTGCTGAAGTGGGCATCAGGCCGTTAAACTGCTACAAATTGCTATTATGTGCTGTTGTAATTATTTTGTTGCAACTTTGCATGATGATTGTGACTAATCCCTGAGGCCTATTGCATTGATTCTTTCTCCTATGTGTTAAGCATCATGTGTACTTCATTTCCATGCTTTAACTTGCCATGTTTGGGTGCTCTAGATATATTAAATCTTGCTCCAAAGTGGTGATCCTGATGTTAATGTGTTGTTGTGCTGAAAACTGTTATTTTGTTGCAACTTCAGTCGACGAGTGTGTCGCGACCGTTTATCAGAATTGAGTGATTCCAATTTCATATTAACATCAGCATCATGTCTACTTTCATTACATGTATTGCATCTTCATGTTAGCATTCCTGGTCATATAGATATTTAGCTCCAAAGTTGCTATGCTGCTGTTTTTGACAGCCACCTCTGTTTTTCACTAAGTCTGTTACTTTGCGATGCCATGTTGTTTGCTTAATATCTTTTGATCTATGATGCCTTTTTGCATGATTCTTTTTGCCATGCCTTCCTTGTCATGTCTAGTTTAATTTCATATCTTTTGTGAGCATGTTTGCATTGATTAACCTGTTTATGCATTGCTCTAAAGTGTGCTTCGTGATGTTGGAAGTTTGTGCCCGTAACTTCTTTTGCTTGTATCTTTTTTACCGTAACTCCGTTTGGGGTGTTCTTTATATGTAACTTGATTAGTCTTTCGTGTACTTTGTGTTTGAGCTATTGTTTGCTGTTGTTAACCAACCTAAAATATGGTTTAGGACATAACAGTACCAAATCCTTTAATTGTCGTGCGGCACTTAGTGTTATGCCATGTTTAGGTTGTGCCTCACTTAAATTGACTAGCATAGATAGTTTACTTTGTGCTTCACCTCTTGACCTGCTTGTGTGCTATACCATGCTTGCTTTTGTTGCCATGTTAATAACCGTTGGTTGAGCACCTGTAGCTAAGCAACTTGAACCACCGTAAACGTGCGGTATTCATCGTGTGTGACCGATACCCCACTTAAATTGTTAGTAACCGTTCTCGACGATAGATCCGTATCGCGTTGTCGTGCCTTGTATTGCCTCTTTGATCTTGTATTGCTCCGTAGTAATAGTGGTGCACCGTTGATTGCTTTCCAGTGTTTCCTTCTTGTGTGTTTCCGCGGGTACCTCTCGGAGACGATGCGAGTGTGCGATCAACTACACCTTCGGAACCCGACTTATCAACAGGCAAGGACTATACATTACTTATGATCCATTCTATTTCAACCAGCGGTTTGCATGCTAGTCTAGGTTAGGTTTGATGTTTGATCCTACCACATGTTTACAGCCTCTTTCAAACCGATACATCCATGTCCCTACCCAGTAAACCATGTACTGCTATGTTACTATTGCTCGTTGCTCAGCCCCTGCTTAGTATGCATGCTTAGGATGCTACGATGTTACCCTGTTACTCCTTAGGTTGGGATATCACATTGTTATTATTGTTGTTGATGATATGATTATTATAATGTTGACTATATTCGACGAAGGATGAAAGGTCTAGGCTATCCCGCCCCGACGCTTTGTTCCATTCGAGTCACCTAGGACCCGAGTTCCGGGTATTGGTTTTAAGACTAAGCGTGCCTAACCGCGTGTGGGATGCTATGGGGTCCCCTTTTCTTACCTACCTAGCTTCAAACATTTCTAGAGGTGGCCCAAGATGATTTACCATTTGAAACTGTGTGCGTAACTGGTCTGCAGCCAGTGGTTTTAAAACAACTCGGGCCAGCAGAGACAGAGTTCCTTTGTTGGTCCACACTGGTGAGCTAGGGAAGTCCCCTGTTATATAGGTGAGACTAGACCCGACCTTGGCCATACGGAAGAGTCCGATCCGAGAGCGTGGCTAGCTTTTGGATTGGGTGTCGACTCCCCGGGGGCCACCCGGATTTGTTCGTTGTTAGTTAGAGGGACCTGTCGTTTCGGATCTCTTGGAACTAAATCATAAAATGGTTGCCTGTGATGGGTAGCAACTGAGATTGATGGGCGTGCGTGCGGAGCCTCGTAATGGGCAGTTGGTACACCCCTGCAGGGTTAAATCTTTTCGAGAATTCGTGTCCACGGTTATGGACGACTTGAGACCTACTCCTTGTTCATAGACAACAACAACTGAGATAATCTTAATATAACCTGATCAACGTGTGTGTGCCTTGACTGCTTCTTCTTCGTCGGGATGCGAAGAGGAGGACAAGGATAGGATAGGTGTTATGTTTGCGTAGTAGGTGGCTAGCAGACTTGTTGGAGGCGATTTCCTCATCGAATGCTTGGCTTCTTATCTTACTCTCTAGATTGTTATCCACTTCATAAATGCTAGTGCGGCAGCAACCTCACCACTTACCCCCATCCTTACCGTAAACTACTAGTTTTCCTAGAATGACGAGTGATGAAGTCCTTGCTGGGTCAGATGACCACTACAGTTGGATGCTGAGTACCTCTGTACTCATGATACTACCCCCAAACTCTTTTCAGGATTCTTGATCGACAAGAGATATGGTGATCGACGTTTCACGTGGAGACTCGACGACGACTAGTTAGGCGGATCCCGGAGGAGGGCCTGGACCCGTGTGGTTATGGGATCGATGTTTTTCTCTTTGCCGGTAGGCATTTGATTGTAGTATGTACTCAGACATGTATCTTCCGTTGTTGTATTGTATTTAAGGCAGTTGTATGCCGATTGTATGAGATGTCGTATCCTGTATCTGTAATGTTGTGATATCATGTTGGAAATCCGGGGCATATAACTTCGTCATATGTCGCGGTGGGACCGATATGTGCTTCGTCCCCGGATATGGATGGAAACATCTAGATCTGTGTAAGGCCCGATATGCGGTGCTATTCCAGATCTAGGTGTTTCCACCCAGATCCGGGGACGAAGCACATATCGGTCCCACCGCGACATATGACAAAGTCATATGCCCCGGATTTCTAACATGATATCACAACCTTACAGATACAAGGATACAACATCTCGTACAATCGGCATACAACTGTCTTAATACAATACAACAGCGGAAGATACATGTCTGAGTACAGACTACAAGCAAATGCCTTGTGGAAAAGAGAAAAACATCGATTCCATAACCACACGGGTCCAGGCCCTCTGTCGGGATCCGCCTAACTAGTCGTCGTCGAGTCTCCACGTGAAACGTCGATCATCGTACCTGTGTTCGATCAAGAACCCTGAAAAGAGTTGGGGTAGTATCATGAGTACCGAGGTACTCAGCATCCAACTGTAGTGGTCATCTAACCCAGCAAGGACTTCATCCCTCGTTATTCTAGGACAACTAGTAGTTTACAGTAAGGATGGGGTAAGTGGTGAGGTTCCTGCCGCACTAGCATTTATGAAGTGGCTAACGATCTAGAGAGTAAGATAAGAAGCCAAGCATTCGATGAGTAATCGCCTCCAACAAGTATTGCTATCAACTACTTACGCAAGCATAACACCTATCCTATCCTTGTCCTCCTCTTCGCATCCCGACGAAGAAGAAGCAGTCAAGGCACACACATGCGTTGATCAGGTTATATTAAGATTATCTCAATTGTTGTTGTCTATGAACAAGGAGTAGGTCTCAAGTCGTCCATAACCGTGGACACGGCTTCTCGAAAAGATTTAACCCTGCAGGGGTGTACCAACTGCCCATTACAAGGCTCCGCACGCACGCCCATCTCTCTCTGTTGCTACCCATCACAGGAAACCATTTTATGATTTAGTTCCAAGAGATCCGGAACGACAGGTCCCTCTAACTAACAACGCACATATCCGGGTGGCCCCCGGTGAGTCGACATCCAACTCAAAAGTCGGCCGCGCTCTCGAATCGGCCTCTACCGTCTGGACGAGGTCGGGTTAGCTACCCAAACAGATGTGGGCAGCCCCCTAGCTTCCAGGTGTTGACCAACAAAGGAACTATGTCTCCGCTGGCCCGAGTTGTTTGAAAATCTGCGAGATCGACACTCGCACACACACGTTTCGCAAAAGGTAAAACCAGCTTTGGCCACCACTAGAAATGTTTGAAGTTAGATAGGTAAGAAGAGGGGACCCCATAAAATCCCACACGCGGTTAGGCACGCTCAGTCTTAAAACCAATACCCGGAACTCGGATCCTAGGTGACTCGAATGGAACAAAGCGTCGGGGCGGAATAGCCTAGACCTTCCATCCTTCGTCGAATATAGTCAACATTTATAATAATCATATCATCAACAACAATATAATAATGTGATATCCCAAACCAAGGAGCAACAGGGGGTAACATCGTAGCATCCTAAGCATGCATACTAAGAAGGGGATGAGCAACGAGCAATAGTAACGTAGCACTACAAGGTTTGCTGGGAAGGGACATGGCTGTGTCGGTTTGAAAGAGGTTGTAAACATGTGGTAGGATCAAACATCGAAGCTAACCTAGACTAGCATGCAAACCGCTGGTTGAAATAGAATGGATCATAAGTAATGTATAGTCCTTGCCTTTTGATAAGTTGGGTTCCGAAGGTGTAGCCGATCGCAAGCTCGCATCGTCTCCGAGAGGTACCCGCGGAAGCACACAAGAAGGGAACACTGGAAAGCAATCGAGGGTGCACCACTATTACTACGGAGCAATACAATATCAAAGAGACAACACAAGGCACGAGAACACGATACGGATCTATCGTCGGGAATGGTTACTAACAGTTTAAGTGGGGTATCGATCACACACGACGAATACCGCACGCTTACGGTGGTTCAAGTTGCTTAGCTACAGGTGATCAACCAACGGTTATTAACATGGCAACTCAAGCAAGCATAGCATAGCACACAAACATGGCAAGAGGTGTAGCACAAAGTAAACTATCTATGCTAGTCAATTTAAGTGAGGCACAACCTAAACATGGCATAACACTAAGTGCCGCATGATGATTAAAAGATTTGGTACTGTTCTGTCCTAAACCATATTTTAGTTTGGTCAACAATAGCAAACAATAGCATAAACACAAAGTACACGAAAAACTAATCAAGTTACATATAAAGAACACTCCAAACGGAGTTACGGTTAAAAAGATATAAGCAAAACAAGTTACGGGCACAAACTGCCAACATCACGAAGCACAAATTAGAGCAATGCACAAACAGGGTAATGAATGAAGACATGCTCAAAAATGACTTTCAATTAAAGTAGACATGACATGGAAGGCATGGCAAAAAGAATCATGCAAAAAGGCATCATAGATCAAAAGATATTAAGCAAACAACATGGCATCGCAAAGTAACAGACTTAGAGAAAAACAGAGGTGGTTGTCAAAAACAGCAGCATAGCAACTTTGGAGCTAAATATCCATATGACCAGGAAGAATATCATGGCAATGCAATACATATAATGAAAGTAGACATGATGCTTAACAATATGAAATTGGAATCACTCAATGTAATAGCCCAGATTTTGCAAAAATTAAAAATTTTGTTTTCGGTGTGAATTGTTTGATTGTCTGATTTGTTTGCGGTGTTTGCATCCCCGATTTATCGATCGGCAATTATTTCCCCTCTTATCTCGTACCGGACGGAGACCGACCCCTTCCCACCACGGAACACGACCTTGCGACACCGGGATTTCACCCGAGCACCGTCGCCACCGGCACAAGTCCAGCCATCGCCACCAGATCGAAAACCCTGTTTATTTAATAAACGGATTATTTTATGGGGCGCCGAAAAATGTTGTCGGAATGTCACCGCAGTGAGGTACGATCGACGGGCTCGACAAGCTGAGCGCGTGGTTCGAGATTTCGTCGGAATCGGAGTCCGTACGGAGTCTCGGCGGTCACGAACGCGATCGCCGGACGCGCGAGAGGGGTACCGGGGGCGTTTGCGTAAACTGGCCACCCAGCCCTTCCCTATATAAAGACCACCAGCCTCCCACACCCATTTTAGGGTTTCCCTTAACACAAATTGCAGCCACCCCCCTGAGAAATCCCAGATCTTCCTCCCAAATCCCCCTCTCCCCGAAACCCTAGCTCCTGGTCAGATCTGACCGTCGGATCTGCAGATCGACGGTCTGGGAGCGTGCCACGTCACCCCAGATCCAGCTCCAGCCTCCCACAGCCAGCACAGGGCATCCGGGCCGCGCGGGCCCGCCTTCGCCGCCGCCGGGCCGCACCGGGCCGTGGCCAGCCCGCGCCTCCGCCGCCACGCCCGAGCTCCTCCTGAGCCGCGCCATGGCCACCGCCACCGGCCAGCTCCGGCGAGCCGCCGCACCCCGCTCCTCCTCCCTCGCTCCCTCCTTCCCTCTCCTCTATTCTCCGCTCCTATCACCTTGGTCTCCTCCCTCTCTCCCGCAGGAACTCGAAGCCGCCGCCGCGCCATGGAGACGGCCCGAGCTCGAAGCTCGCCGCACCGCCCTCTGTCCCGGCCGGATCGAGGTGGTCCCCGCCGCCGCGGCCTCATCCCCGGGCTTACTCACCACCTAGCGCCGCCCCCAATACCCCTCGCCTCGCTGGATATCACTGGAGGCCAGCCGGCAGCCGCGGCCGCCGCCGCCGGCGTGCTCAGCCTCGATCCGGATGGGATCGGGCGAGCCAGGCCAGGCCGGCCACCAGCGCCCATGTGGGCCACGGCCCAACTCCAGCGCCAGGCCGAGCTGGCCTCCCCAGCCGCCGCCTTGGGCCGGCCCATGGGTGAGCCAGGCTCCCTTTTTTTATTTGTGTCTGTTATTTTTCTTTTTCCTATTTTGCTAAGTCTGGAGAAAAACTGTTGTTGTGATCTGTTTTGCGCGTAGTTTTACGGTAGATCTGTACCTCGGATGAACGTGCCCCCAAAACAAAAGTTGCTCAGTTTTGCGTGCTCTAGCATTCGTATGTACAAATTTTTTCTGTTTGAGCTCATCTTGATTGTGTAGTTGTGTGCTAAACAGGGCATCAGGCCGTTAAACTGCTACTTTTCCTGTTAGATGATGCTGTTATTATTTTGTTGCAACTTTGCATGATGATTGTGACTCATCCATGAGGCCTTTTGCATTGATTCTTTTTCCTATGTGTTAAGCATCATGTGTAATTAAAGTCCATGCTTTAAATTGCCATGTTTGGATGCTCTAGCTATATTAAATCTTGCTCCAAAGTGGTGATCCTGATGTTAATGTGCTGCTGTTGCTGAAACTGTTATTTTGTTGCAACTTCGGGCGACGGTTGCTTCGCAACCGTACGTCGGAATTGAGTGATTCCAATTGAATATTGTTAAGCATCATGTCTACTTTCATCCCATGTATTGCTATGTCATGTTGCTGCACTTTTGCATATAGATTTACCCCTGTTTATACAGCATGCATGCATAACTTGTTTTGCTTATATCTTTTTAACCGTAACTCCGTTTGGAGTGTTCTTTATATGTAACTTGATTAGTTTTTCGTGTACTTTGTGTCTATGCTATTGTTTGCTGTTGTTAACCAACCTAAAATATGGTTTAGGACAGAACAGTACCAAATCCTTTAATCATCGTGCGGCACTTAGTGTATGCCATGTTTAGGTTGTGCCTCACTTAAATTGACTAGCATAGATAGTTTACTTTGTGCGTCACCTCTTGACACGTTTGTGTGCTATGCCATGCTTGCTTGAGTTTCCATGTTAATAACCGTTGGTTGATCACCTGTAGCTAAGCAACTTGAACCACCATAAACGTGCGGTTTCGTCGTGTGTGACCGATACCCCACTTAAACTGTTAGTAACCGTTCTTGACATTAGATCCGTATCGCGTTGCCGTGTCGTGTGTTGTCTTCTTGATCTTGTGTTGCCTCATAGTAATATATGCTTGTTCGTTGATTGCTTTCCAGTGTTTATCGTCTTGTGTGCTTCCGCGGGTACCTCTCGGAGATGATGCGAGCTTGCGATCAACTACACCTTCGGAACCCGACTTATCAATAGGCAAGGACTATACATTACTTATGATCCATTCTATTTCAACCAGCGGTTTGCATGCTAGTCTAGGTTAGGTTCGATGTTTGATCCTACCACATGTTTACAGCCTCTTTCAAACCATACAGCCATGTCCCTTCCCAACAAACCTTGCACTGCTATGTTACTATTGCTCGTTGCTCAGCCCCTGCTTAGTATGCATGCTTAGGATGCTACGATGTTACCCTGTTACTCCTTGGTTTGGGATATCACCTTATTATATTGTTGTTGATGATATGATTATTATAATGTTCACTATATTCGACGAAGGATGGAAGGTCTAGGCTATCCCGCCCCGACACTTTGTTCCATTCGAGTCACCTAGGATCCGAGTTCCGGGTATTGGTTTTAAGACTGAGCGTGCCTAACCGCGTGTGGGATTTTATGGGGTCCCCTCTTCTTACCTATCTAACTTCAAACATTTCTAGTGGTGGCCCAAGCTGGTTTTACCTTTTGCGAAACGTGTGTGTGCGAGTGTCGACCTCGCAGATTTTCAAACAACTCGGGCCAGCGGAGACATAGTTCCTTTGTTGGTCCACACCTGGAAGCTAGGGGGCTGCCCACATCTGTTTGGGTAGCTAACCCGACCTCGTCCAGACGGTAGTGGCCGATTCGAGAGCGCGACCGGCTTTTGAGTTGGATGTCGACTCACCGGGGGCCACCCGGATATGTGCGTTGTTAGTTAGAGGGACCTGTCGTTCCGGATCTCTTGGACTAAATCATAAAATGGTTTCCTGTGATGGGTAGCAACTGAGAGAGATGGGCGTGCGTGCGGAGCCTTGTAATGGGCAGTTGGTACACCCCTGCAGGGTTAAATCTTTTCGAGAAGCCGTGTCCACGGTTATGGATGACTTGAGACCTACTCCTTGTTCATATACAATAACAACTGAGTTAATCTTAATTATAACTTGGTCAACGTGTGTGTGTGCATTGACTGCTTCTTCTTCGTCGGGATGCGAAGAGGGGGACAAGGATAGGATAGGTGTTATGTTTGCGTAGTAGTTGATAGCAAGACTTGTTGGAGGCGATTCCTCATCGAATGCTTGGCTTCTTATTTTACTCTCTAGATCGTTAGCCACTTCGTAAATGCTAGTGCGGCAGCAACCTCGCCACTTACCCCTTCCTTACCGTAAACTACTAGTTCTCCTAGAATGACGAGTGATGAAGTCCTTGCTGGGTCAGATGACCACTACAGTTGGATGCTGACTACCTCTTTACTCATGATACTACCCCCAAACTCTTTTCAGGGTTCTGATCGACAAAAGGTATGGTGATCGACGTTTCACGTGGAGACTCGATGACGACTAGTTAGGCGGATCCCGGCGGAGGGCCTGGACCCGTGTGGTTATGGGATCGATGTTTTACCTTTGCCACTAGGCATTTGATTGTAGTCTGTACTCAGACATGTATCTTCCGCTGTTGAATTGTATTAAGGCAGTTGTATGCCAATTGTATGAGATGTTGTATCCTTGTATCTGTCATGTTGTGATATGATGTTGGAAATCCGGGGCATATGGCTTTGTCATATGTCGCGGTGGGACTGATATGTGCTTCGTCCCGGGATCTGGGTGGAAACACCTAGATCTGGAACAGTACCGCATATCGGGCCTTACACTCAATTCCGATAAACGGTCGCGACACACTCGTCGACCGAAGTTGCAACAAAACAACAGTTTCAACAACAGCAGCACATTAACATCAGGATCACCACTTTGGAGCAAGATTTAATATAGCTAGAGCACCCAAACATGACATGTTAAAGCATGGAAATGAAGTACACATGATGCTTAACACATAGGAGAAAGAATCAATGCAATAGGCCTCATGGATGAGTCATAATCATCCTGCAAAGTTGCAACAAAATATAAACAACAGCACTTAACAGGAATTTGTAGCAGTTTAACGGCCTGATGCCCACTTTAGCACACAATTACACAATCAAGATGAGCTCAAATGCAAAAACTTTCTACATACGAATGCTAGAGCACGCAAAACTGAGCAACTTTCGTTTTGGGGGCACGTTCATCGGAGCTACGGTTTAACGGGAATTCGCATCGCAAAAACAGATCAGCACACAGTTTTACCAGGGACTTAGCCAAAATTGACAGACTTAGAAAAGAAAAAAAACGGAAAAAATATAAAAAAAGCTCACGTTGGGCCGGCCCATCTGGCCTGGAGGCTGGCGGCCTGGCTGAACTGGGCCAAGAGGGGGCGAGGTCGGCCCATGTGGCCATGGCGGCGGTTGGCAGCCGGGTCGGCTCCTCCCGAGCCCGCGCGGGGAGGCTGACGGCGCCAACGGAAGGCCTACTCCGGCGAGGTGGTGGCGCGACTTGGGAGGCCAGGGAAGGTGCGGCTGCTCGAGATCCGGCGGAGGGGCGTCGAGGGGTGCCGGCTCGGGGCGTCACGGTGAGGGCGGCGGTGCAAACAGAGGCAGCCGACGGCGGCTCGGCTCGACCCCGTCCATGGCTGCGGCACGGCCACCTGCGGTAGAGGGAAAGAGGGAGGTGAGAGGGGAGCCGAGGAAGGAGAGAAGGGGAGGCGCGGTGGAGAGGAGAGGGAGGCCGCGGACGGCTGCCGGCGTCGGGCGGCTCCGGCGAGCATGGCGGCCTGCCGGAGGCGGCTCCACGGGGCGCTCGGCCTAGATCTGGCCCCTGGCAGGCCTGGCAGTGGAGGAGCGGTCCCGGCGCGGCTGGAGGGGCTGGGGGCACGATCTGGCCGTCAGATCCAAGATCTGATGGCTGAGAACGCCCGGTGGCTAGGGTTTCGTGAAAACGGGGTCAGATCAGGCAAAAACTGGAAATTTGGAGGGGGTGGCTGCAAAATGTGGCTAGGGAAACCCTAGAAATGGGTGGGAGTGTGGTGGTCTTTATATAGCCCCGGTGGCCGGCAGTTTGCAAAAACATCCCCGGTTTTTCTCTCACGCGCGCGGTGCTCACATTTCTGACCGCCGGGGGTCCGCACTACCTCCGATTCGGGTAAAACTTCGAACTGCGCGATCAGCGCATCGAGCCGGCGGCGTCCACCTTGCGCTGGAACCGTTCTGAGAACACTTTCCGGTGCGCTATAAAAATATCCCGTTTAATTATTAAACGGGGTTTTTCGTTCCGTTGGCTGCGGCTCGTCTCGTGCGGTTTTCGCGACGGTGATCGGGTGAAACCCGGTGTCGCAAAGGTCGAGTGTCAGGGTGGAAAGGGTCGGTCTCCATCCGATACGAGATAAGAGGGGGGGAAATAATCGCCGATCAATAAATCGGGGTTGCAAACACCGCAAACAAATCAGACGATCAAACAATTCGCACCGAAAACAAAATTTTTAATTTTTGTGAAAACTGGGCTGTTACAATCTGGAACAGTACCGCATATCGGGCCTTACAGGGAGGTTCCTTCATCGCCAAAGGTGTTTGGGGTGGGGTTCTTCTAGTGCTGATTCATGTGGTGTAACTGGATGATCAAGGGGAACAATGAGGTAATCACAGCTTCAAACAGAAGTCTGATACAACAACCTTTGAGAACATGCTGGGGTCACATGGTGATTAAGGAGAGGGGGAGGTGTTGTCACATTACTGTAGGGTTCATAGGACTAGCATTCTTGAAAGTTACAACCTAAATGGACAAAGGAAAATATACTTCCTTTGTAAAGTGCCAAATGGACCAAAAACATGTTGATGAATCTAGCATCTCTTCTACTGGGTGTATTGGGCTAAAATTTGGTGTAGCTGGGTTATTTGGCATGGTGCACATGTGTGTAAAATTTCATGGCCATTAGACATACCTAGCTGGCACTTGCTTCACAAAGTGTGCCACTGACCAGAAACTTACAGTTGATGATGCACTCACATGGGTAGATGGATTTGTCTCAAATGTGGATTAGTGGAGTCATTTGGGTGTGGGAATAGGCACAAAAGCTTTCAAGGCAAATGGCTTCCCCCATCATGCACTTGCTTCACAATGCCCCCTTGCTGCATCCAAACTTTGGGAATTTATGGTGGGATTTTGGCTAAGCAATTGGTGGTGTAATTTGGTGTAGGATCATAATATTATCATATGAGATTGCACAAAATGTTTCACCAGCAATGGATCAAGAGAAGTGGCACTCCCTTCACAAAGCTCCAATCTGCCCCCACAGACAAATGAATTTTTCTAGAGGAAAAAATCACTTGGGCCATGCAATCTTTTTGGGTAATTTGTCAAGATATGGCATCAAGGATAGGTGGAAATTATTTGGGGATTTTTGGAGCAATATAAATATGGGTTTCTTCACAAACCTCAAATAATTGGAATATTCCATTTATTGGAAAAGGAATATATGGCTTGAATCAAAAGGTGGCTTGGATGAGGTGGATCAATGGGGTGGCATGGAAAAAGGTTTGGGATCAAGGGTCACTTGAGCATGGAAACTAAATATGCTCAAGTTCAAGTCCAAAGAATTTCTCAAAATCCGAACCAAATGGCAAATCCAGAAAATAAATCAGAAAACTTTTTGGAAAAAGAAAGTTCCAAAATCCAGGGTGTCACAGTAATTAAGGTGGTTATTCAATTATAGTAGTAACTTGCAATAGTTTGGAGGTATTGTTGTGAGTAATGGTTGAACTTTTGGTGTCAAGAGCTCTAGCCTATTAGTGATAGGTGTCGTATTTTGGGCAATCCGTGTTTATTTTCAAAAATCCTACAAAAACTAGTTGAGAACTCTAGCTACTAGATGGATCAATAATCTTTTTAGGGATCGAATATTAGAGTACACTCATGTACCATGAGTTGAGGATGCGCAAGGATAAACAAACCCCCATACACTCCTCCTCGGGGTACTAGTCTCTTTGTGAACCTCCTCATTAGATTCAGAGTTACCGATAATAAGTGCATGAGTTCGTCGGACTAATGTAAGTATTGAAAGTTGACACTTCCACCTCCTCATATTTGCTAGCCTCTTCGGTACCGTGCATTGCCCTCTTCTCACTCCGAGAGTTTGCATCCACCTCGCGGGTGCATCCAAACCCTTGGCATGATACGCTCTGTCATTATAAACCTCCCTATATCTTTCCTCAAAACAGCCACCATACCTACCTATCAAAGAATTTCCATAGCCTTTCCGAGATATATTGCCATGCAACATCGACCTCTTCATGACTTGATCTTCATGTCATACATGTTCCTGCTACACTGGCAGAGGCATACATTTGCATACATCATGATAGCTACATTTTCTTTATGTTGAGTACCTTGTAAAGTGTGAAGATCTTCTATACCTTCTTGTAAAATAGAGTGTTGCAGCCTCAGTTCCCAAGTACGGTTGCTTTTTAGTGCATAATGACGGCACCGTGTTCTTCCAGGAGCGAGTTGTTGTTCCCAAGGAGGGAGATCTCAGAGAGGTCATCATGAAGGAGGCCCATGATTCCAAGTTATCGATTCACCCTGGCAGTACAAAGATGTATCAAGATCTTAAGCAAACGTTTTTGTGGAATCATATGAAGCGTGATGTTACTCGCTTTGTCTCTCAGTGTGATGTGTGCAGTAGAGTGAAGGCAGAGCATCAGAGGCCTGCAGGCCTACTCGAACCACTAGCGGTACCAGAGTGGAAATGGGATCACATTGAGATGGACTTTGTCACCGGGTTTCCAAGGCCACAAAAGGGAAATAATCCAATATTCGTTGCCATTGATGTCCTCTCCAAGGTTGCCCACTTTCTGCCTGTCAAGGAGTCAATTTCAGCTATGCAGTTGGTAGAGTTATACACCGCGAGAATTTTTTCCTTGCACGACATTCCCAAGAAGATAAGCTCTGATCGTGGAAGCATTTTCACATCAAACTTCTGGAAGGCCTTCCAAGAGGCATTGGGTACAAAGATTGTCTTCAGTACCGCATATCACCCTCAGACCAGCGGGCAGATTGAGCGGGTGAATCAAATCCTCGAAGACATGCTTCGAGCGTGCGTCATTTCATTTGGCATGAACTGGGGGGAGTGCTTGTCGTATGCTGAGTTTTCTTACAACAATAGCTATCAGGAAAGTGTGCAGGCAGCACCCTTTGAGGTGTTATATGTCCGGAAGTGCAGGACACCTCTGAACTGGTCCGAGACAGGAGAAAGGCAATTTTTCGGTCTAGACGAGATCCAGGAGGCAGAGGATAAAGTGAAGATTGTCCGAGAGCACCTCAAGGCAGCACAGTCAAGGCAGAAGGCCTATTATGATAAAAATGCACCGAGGTGTAGCTTTCCAGATTGGCGATTGGGCATACCTGAGAGTGTCTCCATTGTGGGGAACTCACCCCTTTGGAATAAAAGGAAAGTTGGCTCCTAGATTCGTTGGCCCATTCTGTATCCTCGAGACTAGAGTACCTCTTGCCTTTCGCCTCGAGCTTCCCGAGAGTCTATCGATGGTGCACAATGTGTTTCACGTGTCCCAGCTGAAGCAGTGTTTCAAGCAGCCAGAGCAGGCCGTTGACTTGGACAACATCCAGCTGAGTGTGGACCTTTCCTACTCAGAGCGTCCAGTCCTTGTTATTGAGACTTCCGAGCGCAAGACGCGCAACAAGACTGTCAAGTTCATGAAGGTGCAGTGGTCACATCATTCAGAAAAAGAAGCAACTTGGGAGCGTGAAGATCATCTCTGTTCCGAGTATCCAGAGTTGTTTCATGCCTAGATCTCGGGACGAGATCCTGCGTTGGTAGGGGAGAACTGTAACAGCCCATAAGCAAATTTACTATTCATGTTGTATTTTTGCTTTGTCAATGGCTATCAAACTTGGTGAGATGTAAGAGTATGTAAAATGATGTGATGATATTAAATTCCATCCATGTTGGAGCTCATTTGAATTTGAATTCAAATCAAACTTTGTGATCAAATAAGGGTTTTGTGGCAATTGTTCCACTTGCATGTGTGCTATCCTAAGCTTCAACTTCGGCATAGCAAAATCCCTCCCCCTTCCAAGCTTTTTCAAACCCTTTCTTCCATTTTTAGCTCTCTGGAATTTTGACTTGCAGTTCAAATTGAATTTGGATTTCAGACAATTCCCAAGATTTTACTTGCTTCAAAATGGTTCAAACCAATTTTTTAAAATCACAAATATTCCACAGAGACCAAAACATATTTTTATGTGTTTTTCCCTTTTGTCTTTTGCTCTGGAATATTCTTGGATTTTTCTTTTATTTGTCTAATTGGAAAACCCCTTCTTGCTTGTTATTTTTCGGAGAAAGGTGAAACCAGGCCCAGCCTAGCTGTCCTGTCCCTCCTGGGCTTGATCCCGCCATCCGAAGAGGTACGCGGGGGCGTCGATGGCCGCTCGATCTTGATCCAGTGGATGCAATAGAACCCACGTGTCATGTAGCTTTCCCCCTCCTCCTTCACGCGCAACACGCCGGCGTCCAACTCCGGCTCACGTCGACGTGGACGGCTCAGGGGCCTCTCCTTTCCCCTATAAAGCCGCCAGGGCTCCTCCTGGAACCCTAGGTCTGCATTCCCCTCCTCAATTTTCGCCGCCGCCAGCGTTTCCTTGACCCCGAGCCCCCCTCTCCCCGCCATGGCCGCCGTCGTGTAGGGCTCAAATTCTCCATCGCCTGCAGTCGACTTCGACCAGGAGCTCATGGAGGTCTTCCTCCCCGTCGTCATCATCTTCCCCGACCCCCGCAGCCTCGCCATAGGAGCCGAGGAGTGGCGCGGTGCCTTCTTCTCCGTCGCGGGTCGTCTTCGTCTCCGACGTCGAGGAGGTTGGCTACCTCCACTCCGACCAAGCCTACGACGTTGATGCTGCATGCGAGCTCGTCCTCGAGCTCCCCTATGTGAGCATGCGCCTGTCCTTTCTATTCGTTCCGCGAGTGCATCCCCATCCCGAGTCGTGCTCTGTTTTCCTCCGCCGCACGTCGTCGCCATAGTGTAGTTCGGGGTCGACGTTCCCTTGACGTGAACCCTCAGTGTGAGCGCATGTGTGTGGTCGCGCAGAGCGCGCGTATGGCCGCCAAGCCATCGCCTTGGGCACGTTGTGCCCCTTCTCTATTTTTCCTCTACATCCTGAACCTGTGTGGAACAGGTGCGCCGTCCATTTTTCCAGAGAGGGTAGCGTCGCTGTCGACGAGCCCCTGTGGCAGCCAAGAGCAAAAATGGAACCTTGGGAGTTCCCTTTATGCGCAGCATCTCTCCGTAGAGTCGCCGGAGCATCACGGCCAACACAATCGTCGCCGGAAGTGGGCCTCATCGCTTTTGTGCCGTGGGTTCAGTTTCGTCAGAAACTGGACACTGTCGAATTCGATAGTGCAACAATTCGGTTAACCGGGCAGTGTTGTACTTGTAACCTACTACCTCTTGTTTGTTCGATTAACAGCGAGTGGTGTAGTGGCAACTGAGCGCAAGCAGCAGAAGTGGGGCGTGGGTTCGATCCCCGCCGGTGGCAATTTTCCCCAAACTTTTTGCGCTAGATGCGAGGCTAACAGCCAGGCCCCACTTGCCAGTGGCACATGGCCAGGGTGGGCTGCTGTCCAGGCCAGAGAGGCTGGTTTCGGACCAGTAGCAGAGAGGCCGAGCCTCCCCCCCCCCCTTTTTTTCCTTCTGCTAAATTCTTTTCCTTTTCCTTTCAGCAATTTTCAACCTTTTATTCTTTTGAATCCCAAATGAAATGCATACTTTTTGTATATGGATTTGGGGTAGAAAAATCCAAGGAGTATCATGGTGGCAACAATTTTGTGTTTTGGACAACATAAAATTTGGTGAGGTGATGGGTGCCCACATGTTGCCCTTTTGTTTCTTTTTCCTTTTCACATTCCTTGCACATGCCCATTGTGATCATGCAATTCATGAATTCTGGGCAGCAGGGTGAGAATAAGGTGTTGGTGCTTTTCATATTGTCATATGAGCAATGTACCTTTTTGAAGTGGCAAACCTCTTGCAACAGCTCACCTATGTGCACCCTTGTCATATCCTTTGCCCCAAAAACTTGTTCCGTGATTTTCATATTCATGTTATCCTTTCATGTGGACCTTGCTAAGTGGATAGCCCCTAACATATTGTCATATGGTAGGGCTGTTTTTCCTCCATCCTTCTTTCCAACCTTGATCTTTTGGTGTCAACCCTTGTCGACATCTTTCATCTCCGGAATCGATAGTTTACTTCAACGTTGTTATACACTCTTTTATTCCTTCATGCTTATGCCATGTCATGTTGCCATGTCACCTACACCAAATGCTAAGGCTATGACCAAAGCCATAATAACTTAACAAATGCATATGGAGTTGTTGACGTGTCGTAACCACCTTCATTTAAATTTGACTAGCTAGGGTCACACCATGATATAAACCTGGACATGCAACCATGCTTGTGCATTTTGATCCCAATTGCTTACTTGTGGTGTTTTCTTGGCTGGTACCGTACGTTAGAGCCTGAGCTTGCTGAGCAGACTTACGTGGAGATGTCCGACACCGAGCTCGAGGACCCTTCTAAGTCTGCTCTGTCGACTAATTACCTAGGCAAGGGGGTTTATATATCATTCCTTATAGCTTTCAGCTCGCTTGCCTAGCTGTATTTAGAACGATTGTTTGATCCTACCACCATATTCTTGTGCCACTCCATTTAACCCAAACAGCCATGCCCCCACATCCTAGCAAACCTTGTTTGGCTATGTACCTTGCTTGCCTAACCATTGCTTAGTATGTGTAGGCCCTTTACCTGCTGCTTATACCCATTGCTTCTTGGTGGATTATCATGCTATTATCAGAAATTGGTTGATATTTATTAATATGATGTTAACTTATATTTGACGAAGGATGAAAGACCGGGCTATTGCCGCCAGGTTTTTTGTTTCATTTGAGTCACCTAGGATCCAAGTTTCGGGTATTGGTTCTTTGATTGAGCGTGCCTAATCGTGTGTGGGATGCTATGGGGTCCCCTTGTCTTACCTACCTAGCTACAAACATTTCTAGTGGTGGCCCGAGCTGATTTTACCATTTGAAACTCGTGTGTGTGTCTGGTTAGCGCTCCAGCAGAATTTAAAACAACTTGGGCCAGCGAGGACAGAGTTCCCTTGTTGGTCCACCCTTGGAAGCTAGGGGGATGCCCACAGTGATGGGTTAGTTACCCCAACATCGTCCAGACGGTTGAGGCCGATTCAAGAGCGCGGCCGGCTTTTGAGTTGGATGTCGACTCACTGGGGGCCACCCCGTATTGTGCGTCGTTAGCTAAAGGGACTCTGACTTTCAGGCGCCTTCACCCGCCAAGAGGAAACCGGGCGTACACGCGAAGCTTATAATGGGCAGTTGGTACACCCCTGCAGGGTTAAATCTTGTCGAAAATCCATGTCAGCGGTTATGGATGACTCAGAACCTACGTCTTGTTCATAGAATAACATCAACATAATCATGCTTATAAAATTGCCAACGTGTGAGTTGCCTTGATTGCTCTTCTTCGTCCGGAGCGACAAAGAGGGGACAAGGTTGTGTTATGTTTTGCGTAAGTAGGTGGATAGAGACCTATTGATGCGATCATCAATGAGTTCTTGGATCTTCCCTTACCTAAATAGATCGTTAGCCACTCATATATGCTAGTGCGGTTGCAACCTCAACCACTATCCTTTCCTTACCGTGAGAAGTTAGTTATACTGCACTGATATATACTCACCCCTTGCATTTTCTTTCACGCTATGTACAACGTTTGGGCCCTCAGACTACTACTTCGACACGAGCACCGGCAAGTACTTCGTGGAGGTTCCGCCGAAGGACGACAACGACGACTTCATTCAGTAGACCTGCAGTTGGGTTTCGACGATCCGCGGGTGGACGCCATGTTTTGTGTGTATCCCTCTCTAGGGCCATTTGGATCTTGACCGTACCCGGTCGTGTGTGTCTTCTTCATGATGTTATAATGTACTGTTGGATCTTATGATCTCTGAGATGTTGTAATAAATACCAGTGGCGAGTGTATGCCCTAGACTTATATATTATGTGTCTTAGTTATTGTTCATGCTTCATTTACCTGTTGTCGAGAATCCGATAGCAATACGAGTGCGAGTATCATGCGTCGGTGGCCGCTTATGCGCTTCTATCTCAGGTCGGACGCGAAAGCGACTAACTCGAGATAGTACCGCATAGGGGGCCATACAACTTGGAATCAGAGCAGGACTGACTATAGGACCCCTTACTGGACGAAATCGAGTCTAGAAACTATTTTTTAGTTACTAAGGAAAAATCGGAGAGTAGGAACTCTTTCTTTTTTTTCTTACCCCACCCTCCCACCCCTTTTCCGTGAGGAAGTGATACGACTTTTTTTCTTTGCAACTCATCTTATTCAACAAAAACTAGGTTCTCGTTTACATGGGACGTCGATTCCTCTATAATTCTTTGCTAGCGACGAGAAGGGTTGGAGTACGTTGAGAACACTGAGCCGCAACTTGGGGTTGACAGCTCCACCTCGCTTACAGCGTACCTCAGGTGAAACTCCTATACAGGGATGGTTGGCATCCTCCGGATGTGGTTCCTCCCCCTATAGGAGACCGCTTCGGCGGGCCGCTCAGGGAAGATGTCTCAACGTTCAGGTCTTCAACCACTCATATATATTTTTGTGTGCTCGCTAGCAGATTATTATCTTGGATTCGGATGATCTCGGTTTGGGGATTCAAGTAGCACCTAGCTTTCGGACTTTCCGGGTTAACCTTGGTGGATATTCAGCTTCCGGCTTCCTCATACCTCGTGAGGAAGTTTTGTTGTCAATATTATTTTATCTTCTAGTTTCATCAATATTTCTGCCATGTTCTCATAAGTGTTCCTGTATACAGGATGCCGAGATGGAACATGCCGCCGCCGGAGAACCCTATCCTTGGGGAGGTTGTGGCCGCAGTGGCTCAGGGCACAACTGCGATCTTGCAGATACTCCAGAACCAGACCGCCCAGAGGAACGATCGACCACAGCACACGACCTTGCAGCAGTTCCTCGCTATCAACCCCCCCAGGTTCTCAGAGGCTCGAGACCCGCTAGAGGCAGATGATTGGTTGGCAGAGATCAAGAAGCACTTCAGCTTGAACACCGTCAGGCCAGTCGACTACGTCACCTTCGCCTCCTTCCAGCTTAAGGGTGCAGCAGGCAGCTGGTACACTACCTACAAGGCCAACATAGGTGATGTTGTGATCACTTGGGAGGACTTTGTCAAAGACTTCAGAGCGGCGCATATTCCGAGTGGCTTGATGGACAGGAAGCGAGAGGAGTTCCTGGCTCTGATACAGGGTGAGAGGTCAGTCCAGGAGTACAACCTGGCCTTCGTTAGGCTCGCCGGGTACGCTCCCGAGGAGGTCTCCATAGAGGCTAAGCGGATTTTCAGGTTCCGCGGGGGTCTGAGCACGGAGATCAAGTATGCGCTCACCCAGTGCAACCCTACGCTATTCTCACAGTTCGTGGATTCAGCTATCCGCCAGGAGACAGCCAAGGCCGAGTGGGACGTAGAGAGAAAGCGGCAAAGAGAGTACAGCTCCGCAGCAATGGCCCACAAGAAGGCGAAGACTTGGGCCATAGAAGCGCCACCACAGAGACATCAGTTCCAGCCGAGGGGGGCACTTTTCCGCACTTTTTCCCGCCCTTCCGTCCCAGTTCAGCAGGTCCCTCGCTCTACACAACCTCACGCGAGTCCACCCAGGCCGCAGTCCCAGCCCAAGACGGACGTGATCTGCTACAAGTGCCAACTGTCGACGAACTATTCCACCAAGTGCACCAATCCGCACTTTGCTCAGCTCCAACCGCCCCCACCTCGCTCTACTCCGAGCAATGCGATGGTGAGGGCACAACCACGTGCAGTTCGAGTTAACAACGTGATGATGACAGATGCACAACAGTCTTCAGAGATCGTGATTGGTAGGTTGCTTGTTAATTCTGTTAATGCGACTGTGTTGTTCGATTCCGGAGCTTCCCATTCCTTTGTATCTCAGAGATTCGCTGATGAGAAGGTCCTCACCTTGGAGGATTTTCCTAGCCCGTTGCCTATCGTTTCTCCTAGTTCCAAGTTTGGCTCTTCAGTCCGTGCTCCATTTGTGAGGATCAATATCCAGGGTTGCATGTTTCTCGCCTCTTTGATCTTGCTTCCCCGTTCCGATATTGATGTCATTTTGGGCATGGATTGGCTAGTGAAACACAAGGCCAACATCGATTGCCCTTATAGATCCGTGAGGCTGACACATGATTCAGGTGCAGAAATATGGTATACTTGTGGCTCAATGGCAGGAGCAGCACAGTTGTATGCCTTGAACGCAGGAGTCGCACCTTTGCTCGAAGAAGTCAAAGTTGTCTGTGAGTTTCCAGACGTCTTCCTAGAGGAGTGGCAAGGTATTCGCCCACTTCGAGCTATTGAGTTCGTTATTGAGCTAGAGCCTAGTACATAGCCGATTTCTTGGCATCCGTACAAGATGTGTTCAGAAGAGTTGATTGAGCTCAAGAAGCAATTGACAGAGTTGGAGGCGAGCGGTTTCATCCGTGCAAGCACTTCCCCTTAGGGTGCCCCAGCTAGACAACTACAACTGAGATAATCTTAATATAACTTGATCACCGTGTCTGTGTGCCTTGACTGCTTCTTCTTCGTCGGGATGCGAAGAGGAGGACAAGGATAGGATAGGTGTTATGCTTGCGTAAGTAGGTGGATAGCAGACTTGTTGGAGGTGATTCCTCATCTAATGCTTGGCTTCTTATCTTACTCTGTAGATCGTTAGCCACTTCATAAATGCTAGTGCGGCAGCAACCTCACCACTTACCCCATCCTTACTGTAAACTACAAGTTATCCTAGAATGACGAGTGATGAAGTCCTTGTTGGGTCAGTTGACCACTACAGTTGGATGTTGAGTACTTCTTTACTCATGATACTACCCCCAAACTCTTTTCGGGGTTCTTGATCGACAACAGGTATGGTGATCGACGTTTCACGTGGAGACTCGACGACGACTAGTTAGGCGGATCCCGGCGGAGGGCCTGGACCCGTGTGGTTATGGGGATCGATGATTTTCTTTTGCCGCTAGGCATTTGATTGTAATCTGTACTCAGACAATATCTTCCGTTGTTGTATTGTATTTAAGGCAGTTGTATGTCGATTGTATGAGATGTTGTATCCTTGTACCTGTAATGTTGTGATATCATGTTGGAAATTCGGGGCATATGACGTTGTCATATGTCGCGGTGGGACCGATATGTGCTTCGTCCCCGGATCTGGATGGAAACATCTATATCTGGAACAGTACCATATATCGGGCCTTACAGCACGCACCACAAGTCTCCGCCACCAGGAAGCCGCGATGCGTCAGAATCGTACCTTCCACTTCCATCCCATCTGCGCCGGCACCCCGCAACGAGTAAGATTTTCACGCTACATGATCGCCGAGTACGCCCTCATCGTCGAGCTGGTCCTCGATGCAAGGCATGTGAGAAGAGCTCTTGTTGTAGCTCTGGCTTTAGTAACCCCTCCGACAGCTCCCTCCGCATCCGGCGACCCGTCGATGGACCATAGCATCTAAATGTGCGTAGTTCATGTTGCATATTGCATGTTGCATACTGATTGATGATGTGCTAGCAGTAACATGTGATCTATTTACATGTAATCACGATACACTCTCGGTACTATGGATCTTTGCTTCGTTGAATTTCCTCGCCGATTCATCATTTGGTTCTTCGGTGTTTAACGAAGGGGTTTTGCAGGTAGCACATGACTCGGACGAACCTTTGCTTGCCTTTCCTTGTTGGTGGCACCACGCCTGGTTCTGAGCTAATTCATTTTCGGTCGTCCGGGTGGATGCCTATTTTACATTTCTCTTTTCAACAACCGACCCTTGTTCCGAGCCACTTTTCGGTCATCTCGGGCAGTTGTTGAGTTTCTCTTTGCAATGGAGACCCTATGTTTTGAGTTGTTTTCTCGGCCGTCGTAGGGGACCTTTGCATTCTTTTTATCGACGATGTCTCATGGTCTAAGCTGATTCTCGGTCGGCCATCTTGAGCACTGCTTGGGTTACGCCAGTAAACGTCCCAGATCAGGGTTGTAAAAATCGTTCTGATGGCCACTGGGTTAATCGCTGGTTTTTGAAAGGGATTCAAATGGTCAGCAACTACCGCTAAAGCTTTTGAAGTGATTCTTCTATCGATGTATGTCGAGCTTCGCCCCGTTGGATTTCTTCGATTGGTTTTCATTCGGTCTTCATTTGGTTCTTTGGTGTCGCCTTACCCACCCCGATGGAAAGTTTCTCATAACCCTGCATACCTCAAAGACTCTGTGACATATCGCAGAGCATCATGAAGTCACCAAGTCAAGAAGGATTCACGCAGAATGCATTGGCAATATTGGGCTCTAGTATGAGTTCTGCTTGAATGAATCATTTGGACCAAGCCTGCATCACTCCGGTAACCGTTACGACCGTGAAGCTCTCATCAGTAGAAGACCGCGAAGACTCGAGAACTCAGCAAGTCAAAAGAGCTCATACCTGTAACAGCCCAGTTTTCATTAAAAAAATTGTTTTATGCGTGAATTGTTTGATTGTCTGATTTGTTTGCGGTTTTTGCAACCCCGATTTATCGATCGTTGATTATTTTTCCCCCTCTTATCTCGTACCAGACAGAGACCGACCCTTACCACCCTGACACTCGACCTTCGCGACACCGGGTTTCACCCGATCACCGTCGCGAAAACCCGCACAAGACCAGCCACAGTCAACTGAACAAGAAACCCCGTTTTATAAGTAAATGGGATATTTTTATAGCGCGCCGGAAAGTGTTTTCGAAACGGTTCCAGCGTGAGGTGAACGCTGCCAGCTCGACGCGGTGGTCGCGCAGTTCGAAGTTTTACATGAATCGGAGGTCCTGCGGACCCCTGGCGGTCACGAACGTAAACACCGCGCGCGAGAGAGAAAAACCGGGGATGTTTTTTCAAACTGCCAGCCACCTGGGCTATATAAAGACCACCACTCTCCCACCCCTTTCTAGGGTTTCCCCTAAGCCAAAATTTCAGACACCCCCATCCAATTGCCCCAAAACTACCCCATTTTCGTCCAAAACCTAGCTCTAGATCTGATATTTTTCGTCCATGCGATCTGGACCGTCAGATCTCGCGATCCAACGGCCTAGATCTCACCCAGCCTAGCCTTCACCAACCGCTCCTCTCTACTCTCTCTCTCCAGCCGCAGCACCCCGCCGTCGCCACCTCCAACTCCGGCAACCGGAGCCGCGCCGCCCCGCGCCCTTCCTTCTCCTCCCTTCCGTCTCCTCTCCCTGATCTCTCCCTCACCGCGCCCTCTTCCTCTCGACTGCAGGTCGCCGTCCGGAGCCACCATGGGAGCAGCATCCCAAGCTCCTCGCCGCCGCCCGTCAGCGTCGCCGGCGGCCGGATCCCGCCGCGTCGCGCCCCGATCCGCCTCGCCCCGGCCTCCTCCGCCTGCTGCACTTCCCCAAGGCTCGCCAGAGCTGCACCCCTCGCCAGAGAGTCCGCCGGCCGCCGCGCGGTCGAGAACAGCTAGATTCGGCCTCCCGCCTCCTCCCGTGGGCCGGCTCCCTCCAGCGGCCACGTGGGCCAGCCATAGGCCCGAGCGGCCCAGCCAGCACAGCCGGCCCAGATCCAGCGTCAGGCCTATTTGGGCCGAGGCCCAGGGTGAGGCCCGTGCTATTTTTTTTCTTGCCCCTGTAATTTTTTCTTCTATGTCTAGAAACATTGTGTTGCTGATGTTGTCTTGCGAGTAGATTTGCGATTAAACGGTAGCTCAGATCGCGTTGCGCCCAAAAGGAAAATTGTTTAGAATTGTGTGTACTTTAATCCATCTTTTGTGAGCATTTTCATTTGAGGCCATCTTGATGTTGTTAATCACTGATGAAGTGGGCACCAGACTGTTAACTGCTGCTAATTTCTGGAAAGTGATGTTGTTGTTATTTTATTGCAAGTTTGATTGATGATTGTGACACATCCATGAGGCCTATTGCATTGATTCTTGTTTCATACTGTTAAGAATCATGTCTACTTCAATGATAAGCATTCACATGTCATATTTTCCTGCTGCATGATGTTTGTTTCGTCACCCAAAGTAGCTACCCTGCTGTTAGTGTGCTGCTGTTTATATAAAGTTGCTACTTTGCTGCCCTATATCTTTTTAACCATGCATCCTATTGAGCATTGCAATATGTCATTTTGATCTATGCCATGTCTACTTCCATTGTATGTATTGTATTGTCATGTTTACATTCCTGGTAATAATTATGTTTAGCTCCAAAGTTGCTATCCTGTTGTTTTTTACAGCCACCTCTGTTTTTCACTAAGTCTGTAACTTTCTGATGCCATGTTGCATGCTTAATATCTTTTGATATGTGATGCCTATGACCTTGATTCATGTTTGTACGTGATCATCATCATTCCTACTCCATGAGCATATATTTCTATGTCATGTTGCTGCACTTTTACATATAGCTTTACCCCTGTTTTTACAGCATGAAAATAACAGTTTCTGCCATGTTTCCTGATTTTTCACGAAGTCCTTGACCAGGAATGTTTTATAGCTTTTTGTGTTGCTTATAACTAGTGAATCATGATGCCTATTTGCATGACTCTTTTTGCCATGCCATGCCTGCCATGTCTACTTTAGTTGCATATCTTTTTTGTGCATGTTTACAACCTTTTGCTTGTTTATTTGTTGCTCTAAAGTGGTCTACCTGATGTTGGCAGATTCTTCCCGTAACTTGTTTTGCTTATATCTTTTTAACCGTAACTCCGTTTGGAGTGTTCTTTATATGTAACTTGATTATAATTTCATGTACTTTGTGTTTATGCTATTGTTTGATGATGTTAACCAACTTAAAATATGGTTTAGGGCAGAACATTATCAATTACTTAAATTGTCGTGGGGCACTTAGTGGTATGCCATGTTTAGGTTGTGCCCCACTCAAATTGACTAGCATAGATAGTTTACTTTATGCTTCACCTCTTGTCATGTTTGTGTGCTATGCCATGCTTGAGTGAGATGTCATGTTAACAACTTTTGCTCATGTTGTGTAGCTAAACAACTTGAACCATTCTAAATGGTCGGTATCGTCGTGTGTGACGAATACTCCACTTAACCTGTTAGTAACCGCTCTCGACGGTAGGTGTGATTTATCGTGTTGCCTTCTTGTTGATGCTTTCTCGTGTTTGCTTCGTAGTAATAGATGCTTGCTCATTGATTTCTTTCCAGTGTTTACCGTCTTGAGTGCTTCCGGGGTACCTTCGGAGACGATGCGAGCTTGCGATCAACTACACCTTCGGAACCCGACTTATCAACAGGCAAGGACTATACATTAATTATGATCCATTCTATTTCAACCAGCGGTTTGCATGCTAGTTTAGGATAGGTTCGATGTTTGATCCTACCACATGTTTACAGCCTCTTTCAAACCGATACAGCCATGTCCCCTCCCAGCAAACCATGTACTGCTATGTTACTATTGCTCGTTGCTCAGCCCCTGCTTAGTATGCATGCTTAGAATGCTACGAATGTTACCCCCTGTTACTCCTTGGTTTGGGCTATCACCATTATTATATTGATGTGAAGGATATAATTATTATAATGTTGACTATATTCGACGAAGGATGGAAGGTCTAGGCTATCCCGCCCCGACGCTTTGTTCCTTTCGAGTCACCTAGGATCCAAGTTTCGGGTATTGGTTTTAAGACTGAGCGTGCCTAACCGTGTGTGGGATACTGTGGGGTCCCCTTTTCTTACCTATCTAGCTTCAAACATTTCTAGAGGTGGCCCAAGCCGATTTACCATTTGAAAACCATGCATATATCTCTGTCGGGTCGCTCCTAGTAGACATCCTATAAAATAACCAGGGCCAACGGAGACATGGTTTCTCTGTTGGTCCACACTGGTGAGCTAGGGGGCTTCCCACATGTGAGGGGATCAGTTACCTCGATCTTGGCCAGGCGGAAGAGTCCAATCCGAGAGCGTGGCCAGCTTTTGGATTGGGTGTCGACTCCCCGGGGGCCACCCGGATTTGTTCGTTGTTAGCTAGAGGGGCCTGTCGTTTCGGATATCTTGGAACTAAATCATAAAATGGTTGCCTGTGATGGGTAGCAACTGAGAGAGATGGGCGTGCGTGCGGAGCCTTGTAATGGGCAGTTGGTACACCCCTGCACGGTTAAATCTTTTCGAGAAGCCGTGTCCACGGTTATGGACGACTTGAGACCTACTCCTTGTTCATAGACAACAACAACTGAGATAATCCTAATAATTTGATTCAAAGTGTGTGTGCCTTGACTGCTTCTTCTTCGTCCGGATGCGAAGAGGAGGACAAAGATAGGATAGGTGTTATGATTGCGTAAGTAGTTGATAGCAAGACTTGTTGGAGGCGATTCCTCGTCGAATGCTTTTTTCTCATCTTACTCTAAATTAGACCGTTAGCCACTCATATAATGCTAGTGCGTCTGCAACCTCACCACTACCCCCATCTTACCCGTGAGAAGTTAGTTACAAGGCTTTTGATATATTCTCACCCCTTGCTTTTCTTTTCCCTTTTATGTTCTGCCTGATCGGCCGCTGCAGTTGATTACTACCTCGACTCTTCTTCTTCTGGAAGCCTTCGTGGAGACTCGACGACGACTAGTTAGGCGGATAACGGCGAAGAGCCTGGACCCGTGTGGTTATGGGGATCGATGATTTTCTCTTTGCCACTAGGCAATTGATTGTAGTCTGTACTCAGACATGTATCTTCCGCTGATGTAATGTATTTAAGGCAGTTGTATGCCGATTCTATGAGATGTTGTATCCTTCTAGCTATAATGTTGCGATGTCATGTTGGAAATTCGGGGCATATGGAATTCTCATATGTCGCGGTGGGACCGATATGTGCTTCGTCCCCGAATCTGGATGGAAACATCTAGATCTGGAACAGTACCGCATATCGGGCCTTACAATACCCGATTGCATTGGAAGTATAAGGCTCATGTATGGAGGCTACCGAAGCTGTCATCTGAACCAAGTCAGCATTAACTACCACAGCCGCGAAGACTCAGGCAAAGGAAAAACATAATTTTTGACCCATGCACATATGCATCGAAGGAATAACATACACCAGCTATAATATTATCCCATGTAAGTTATTTTGGCATATTCCGAAAGATGGTTAGAACATATCCTAAAGCCAATATCCAGCAAAGGAATGATTGGCAGAATGTTTCCCTCTAACAAGCCAGCGGATAACTGCACAGCCGACATGTACCATGTATCAGGCTTCCTCAGTACGCCATCAGGATATCTTCCTGGCCAAGACATTCAACCTTCCACCACAAGCCGTCGAGTAAAGCTTACGATACAAGACACCCAGTCGTACTCAGTGCGGCCATGGATGGATTCCAGCACAAGCCACCCAGTCTACGTCGACACGTCAACATGCCTGCAACGGTACTATCATAACTCCAGTGATTCAAAATGCAGTAAAGGCTTCAGTATCGTCAGGACCCACACATTTTATGGGCATTCTCCTCAAGGATGCGAGCTACCGCAGTGTGGATACATCCATGCTTGTATTCAAGACAGAGTTATACACATGAGCAACAATGAGGAATCACAACCCTCAGGAAACAAGTCAACGGAAGAGTCAGATACACACCTCAGCCTGGAAGAAAGACGGACAAAGTCATGAAGCGACACTCTGAGGAAAGGAAGCCATGAAGCATTGGATCGTGCCCCAAGAACGAGGGTCAGCTCCTCATGTCCGACAAGGCCCCGAAGAAGGATAATCTTGAGACCCCATTTATTGCAACCAAGGCAATCATGGTGAGCCAAAAGATAAAAGGGTGAAGGTAACCCATTTGTCACAGAGGAAGATGCCGACAGAATAATAAGCCGTTATGCAAAAGTACAAAGGAAAGAATGTTGATTAAAGTAAATCCAGATGATGGCCACAATGGCAAGACCCAGGGCAGACAGGCATGGACCATGTCGAATCCAGCTGTAATGTATGCTACCAGGGTGAGTGTGCACCTCGACAGTTCTCAGAAGTATGTAACTCTTGTGGGCCCGACGAGTAAGGCAAACGGATGAACGGCATGGACCCCAGGGTAAAAATTTCCTCGATCATTGAAATTGTATGGACCACCATAGACACCTGCGACGGAGGAATCTCACCCTATGGGCAAAGGACCACGTACCCAACCCGTCTCCCCAAGCATTTACTCAAGTTCGGAATTGCCCGTCTTGCCGGGATACCCCAGTCTGCTTCGCCAAATATCACCTACCCATCTCAGCATTTCGACTATAAGGACCGCGTCAAAGCGTAACATGGTCAATCGTCACTCATGGATATGGCAGCACGACAAATAAGTCTCAGCATGAGTGAAGGTTCAGAGTTTGTGCCCCGGCCAAAATTCATGCTCAAGATGGACGGGCCGAAAGAAAAGCGATGCAGCCTCAGATATAAACATTCCAAGTCCCACACAATGAGACACCACGAAGGTAAGCGTTCTGAGATATTGACTACCCACGAAGGCCAAGCCTTTTCGCGAAGCGGCCAATACAAAGGATTCAAGACCGTGCCGCGGATGAAGCCCGAGAGACCCCGAGAATAGAATGGGTATTGACAGCCTTCAGCCTATGATAAGACATCTCGTTACCATACAAGTCAGCGGACAAGGGTATGAGTGTCAACAAGAAAGGCTCTGCTATACCAAGGAAGAATATTCAGTCAAAGGCACGGGTCGGGTGAAGTAAACCCCCTGAGCCAAATCCTATTGGATGCTACCACGAGAACACTATGCCATAAAAAGGGAATGCGAGAAGGAATAAGTTCCTAAGGGTGGTAAGTTTTTAATGGTTCCCTGAGCAACCAAATCTCGAGGACGAGATTTTTTAAGGGGGGTAGGTTTGTGACACCGTGGCTCTTGGAACTTTCTTCTTCCAATAACTTTTCTGTTTTATTTTCTGGATTTTCCATTTGGTTCGGATTTTGAGCAATTCTTTGGACTTGAACTTGAGCATATTTTCTTTCCATGCTCAAGTGACCCTTGATCCCAAACCTTTTTCCATGCCACCCCTGAGGAGGATCAGTCTCGGAAAATCCCATGGTCAGGGACCTTGGGTTAGATCGTAGAGAAGGAACAGGTTGGCGATACTCATCGGCTAACAGGAGAAGCACTTCCTGCTCAATTGTATTACTCGAGGGGGCGATTACAGTGGAAGTCTAGGCGAGTTCGCACAAGACCAAGGGTGATGATTATAGATTGGATGTCCTCAAGCGTCCCCCCTCCCAGCCTTAATATACTAGGCTGGGTCTCGGGGAGTCCGTCTCAGGTTATAGGGACGATTGCCTAATTCTAGATTTGCCTTGAACGCCAAGTCTTGACTTCCATATTGGTCGCGGACTCCTACGTCGGTGCCTAGAGTGGGCCAGTCGGGGGCCTGTCGAAGCTTCCAGAAGGCCTCTTGTCTTCGTATGCACCAGGTATCCTCACACGTAGGAGTCGTGGGGTTATCCCCTCGTCAGTAGCCCCCGAGTGCCTGGGGGACTCAAAGAGTCACGCAGGGACTCGAATTCATCATTGTTTACTTTCATATGCGCAGCGCGGCTGTGAGTCATTGCCGGCTTGTAACAGCCCAGTTTTCACAAAAATTATTTTTTTTGTTTTTGGCGTGAATTGTTTGATTGTCTGAATTGTTTGCGGTGTTTGCATCCCCGATTTATTGATCGGCGATTATTTTTCTCCCCCTTATTCTCGTATCGGATGCGTGACCGACCCCTTTTCCACCACGGCACACGACTTTGCGACACCGGGATTTCACCCGAGCACCGTCGCAACCGGCACAGTCCAGCCATCGCCACCGGAACGAAAACCCCGTTTATTTAATAAACGGATTTATTTTATGGGGCGCCAAAAAATGTTGTCCTAATGTCACTGCAGTGAGGTACGATCGACGGGCTCAACGTGCTGAGCGCGTGGTTCGAGATTTCGTCGGAATCGGAGTCCGTATGGAGTCTCGGCGGTCACGAACGCGATCACCGGACACGCGAGAGTGGTACCGAGGGCGTTTGCGTCAACTGGCCAGCCAACCTGCCTATATAATGACCCCCCCCCCCCACCTCCCAAACCAGCCAATTAGGGTTTCCCTAAGACATTATGCAGCCACCCCCCCAGAAAATCCACAAATTTTCCCCCACAGCCCCCTATCCCGAAACCCTAACCCCAGGGGCGTCCGGGACCGTCAGATCTGAGATCTGAGGGTCCCGAAGAGGCCACATCACCCAAACCGCAGCACAGGCCACGTCCGGGCCCCGCGGGCCCGAGCCGCCGCCGTCAGGGCCCGCCAAGCCCATCTAGCCGCCCGCTCGTCGTCGGCCATAGAGGAGCCGCGCCCGAGCCGCCGCTCGTCGCCGGCCACCGCCCCTCGCCGCGCTCCGGTGAGGAGCCCCACGCCGCGCCCTTCCTCCTCCTCCCCTGTCTCGCCTCACCTCTCCTATCCCACAGGCCGCCGCCGGCGAGCGCGCCACGGCCGAGCCGCCCGCGAAGCTCGCGTCGCCATGGACGCCCCGGGCTCGAGTCGCCGCCAGCCGGACCCAGGCCGGCAACCTCCCTCGACGGATCCGTCGGCCCCTCCTCTCAGCATGTGCCCGGCCACCGTCGTCCTCTCCACCCTCGCCGGAAGACGGCCGTGCATGCCGCCGCCAGCCGCCTCGCTCGGGAACGGCTGCCCGAGCCGATCCAGCCGCCTGGCTGGGCCGCCACCGCCACGTGGGTCGGCGCGTCGGCGAGGCCCAGTTCGGCAGAGTCCAAGCCAGCGCCTCCTCTGCCTGTTGGGCTCGGCCCAAGTGGGGGTGAGGCCTTTTTTTATTTATTTTCTGTTGTTTAGCCCCTATGAAGTTTTTTCTAACTCTGGTAAATTTTTGCTGCTGATTGCTTTTTGTACTGCGTGTAACGTCTAGATCCGTAGCTCCGATGAACGTGCCCCCAAAACGAAAGTTGCTCAGTTTTGCGTGCTCTAGCGTTCGTATGTAGAAAGTTTTTCTGTTTGAGGCCGTCTAGATAATTTATTTCTGCGTCGAAGTGGGTACCAGATCGTTAGCTGTGCTGTTTTGCTGAACTGTTATTTTTATTGCAACTTCGGGCGACGGTTGCTTCGCAACCGTTCGTCGGAATTGATTGATTCCTGTTGCATCCTGTTAAGCATTGCTCCTACTTCAGTTCCATGCCTTCACATGTCATGTTTGCTTGTTGCATGTTGATTGTATCTTGCTCCAAAGTAGCTACCCTGCTGTTAGTGTGCTGCTGTTTATATTTTGTTGCAACTTCGGTCGACGAGTGTGTCGCGACCGTTTATCGGAATTGAGTGATTCTTGTTGCATATTGTTAAGCATCAAGTCTAATTCATGCCCATGTATTGCTATGTCATGTTGCTGCACTTTTGCATATAGTTATACCCCTGTTTATACAGCATAAAAATAATAGTTTCTGCCATGTTGTTTGCTTAATATCTTTTGATCCGTGATGCCTTTTTGCATGATTCTTTTTGCCATGCCTTCCTTGTCATGTCTGGTTTAATTTCATATCATTTGTGAGCATGTTTGCATTGATTAACCTGTTTATGAAATGCTCTAAAGTGTGCTTCGTGATGTTGGCAGTTTGTGCCCGTAGCTTGTTTTGCTTGTATATTTTTAACCATAACTCCGTTTGAGGTGTTCTTTATATGTAACTTGATTAGTTTTTCGTGTACTTTGTGTTTATGCTATTGTTTGCTGCTGTTAACCAACCTAAAATATGGTTTAGGACAGAACAGTACCAAATTCAATTTTTATCGTGGGGTCCGCAATAGTTTGCATGTCTAGGATTTCACCCCACTTAAATTGACTAGCGTAGATAGTTTACTTTGTGCTTCACCTTTTTCCATGTTAGTGTGCTATGCCATGCTTCTGTGCTTGCCATGTTAACAACCGTTGGTTGATCACTTGTAGCTAAACAACTTGAACCGATTCTAAATGTGCGGTATCGTCGTGTGTGACGAGTACTCCACTTAAATTGTTAGTAACCGCTCTCGACGGTAGGTGCTATGTCTCGTGTTGCCTTCTTGTTGATGCTTGCTCGTGTTTGCTTCATAGTAATAGATGCTTGCTCGTTGATTGTTTTCCAGTGTTTACCGTCTTGTGTGCTTCCGCGGGTACCTTCGGAGACGATGCGAGCTTGCGATCAACTACACCTTCGGAACCCGACTTATCAACAGGCAAGGACTATACATTAATTATGATCCATTCTATTTCAACCAGCGGTTTGCATGCTAGTCTAGGTTAGGTTCGATGTTTGATCCTACCACATGTTTACAGCCTCTTTCAAACCGATACAGCCATGTCCCCTCCCAGCAAACCTTGTACTGCTATGTTACTATTGCTCGTTGCTCAGCCCCTGCTTAGTATGCATGCTTAGGATGCTACGATGTTACCCTGTTACTCCTTGGTTTGGGATATCACATTATTATTATTATTGTTATTGATGATATGATTATTATAATGTTGACTATAGTCGACGAAGGATGGAAGGTCTAGGCTATCCCGCCCCGACGCTTTGTTCCATCCGAGTCACCTAGGACCCGAGTTCCGGGTATTGGCTTTAATACTGAGCGTGCCTAACCGCGTGTGGGATTTTATGGGGTCCCCTTTTCTTACCTACCTAGCTTCAAACATTTCTAGAGGTGGCCCAAGCTGATTTACCATTTGAAACTGCATGCATAACTGGTCTGCAGCCAGTGGTTTTAAAACAACTCGGACCAGCAGAGACATAGTTCCTTTGTTGGTCCACACTGATGAGCTAGGGAAGTCCCCTGTTATATAGGCGAGACTAACCCCGACCTTAGCCATACGGAAGAGTCCGATCCGAGAGCGTGGCCAGCTTTTGGATTGGGTGTCGACTCCCCGGGGGCCACCCGGATTTGTTCGTTGTTAGTTAGAGGGACCTATCGTTTCGGATCTCTTGGGACTAAATCATAAAATTGTTGCCTATGATGGGTAGCAACTGAGAGAGATGGGCGTGCGTGCGGAGCCTTGTAATGGGCAGTTGGTACACCCCTGCAGGGTTAAATCTTTTCGAGAAGCCGTGTCCACGGTTATGGACGACTTGAGACCTACTCCTTGTTCATAGACAACAACAACTGAGATAATCTTAATATAACTTGCTCAACGTGTGTGTGCCTTGACTGCTTCTTCTTCATCGGGATGCGAAGAGGAGGACAAGGATAGGATAGGTGTTATGTTTGCGAAGTAGGTGGATAGCAGACTTGTTGGAGGCGATTCCTCATCGAATGCTTGGCTTCTTATCTTGCTCTCTAGATCGTTAGCCACTTCATAAATGCTAGTGCGGCAGCAACCTCACCACTTACCCCATCCTTACCGTAAACTACTAGTTGTCCTAGAATGACGAGTGATGAAGTCCTTGCTGGGTCAGATGACCACTACAGTTGGATGCTGAGTACCTCTGTACTCATGATACTACCCCCAAACTCTTTTCAGGGTTCTTGATCGACAACAGGTATGGTGATTGACGTTTCACGTGGAGACTCGACGACGACTAGTTAAGCGGATCCCGGCGGAGGGCCTGGACCCGTGTGGTTATGGGAATCGATGTTTTCTCTTTGCCACTAGGCATCTGATTGTAGTCTGTACTCAGACATGTATCTTCCGCTGTTGAATTGTTTTAAGGCAGTTGTATGCTGATTGTATGAGATGTTGTATCCTTGTATCTGTAATGTTGTGATATCATGTTGGAAATCCGGGGCATATGACTTCGTCATATGTCGCGGTGGGACCGATATGTGCTTCGTCCCCGGATTTGGATGGAAACATCTAGGTCTGGAACAGTACAGCATATCGGGCCTTACACAGCTTTAGCCATGACAATGTTTGTTTCGAGGGATGATAAACTGAAAGGGCCCAAGGTAGTCAACCGGTCGAGCCTTGGAGAATTGCGCTAGTGGAAAATACCTCAGTAGCCCAATCAAGCCCGTGTCCCTCGACACGAACTTGGAAACGACTGGTGTCTAGCAAAGTTCATGCCGCTGCAGGTCTTATAGGATCAATGTTGCCGTCCCCAGTAAATAGCCTTAACGCTTCCGTTATCGGCTCATATTTCTATCATACGAACGCATGGAAAACATCGGGAGTGAAGTCGCGCTGTGGAAAGTCCCGGCCCGACCGTCTGCGCAGCGGGGTCCTACCTACACGCTAAGCTTGCGTGGCATCTGGGTACAGCAAGTCGCAGCCCAGGCATTATTTTTTATAGAGGCACGGAGCCTAATTAGAGATGCACCCACTTGGAATAAACAATCAAGTGAGCTGTTAGTGGTCACTGACGGAGTTTATGCGAGCTCAGGCGAGGAATCAAGCAAGAAGGCACCCACTCGGAAAGTTGTCGAGTGCGCGAGTATATTGTATTATCGAATATTAGTTGAGCCTTGCGAGTAGCCACTCGAATGTTTTGCTGTTTTCAAGGTGAGGGAGCACCCGAACTCTGTAGATGCGTCGTTTCTGCTAGTGCGAGTGGTCACTCGAGTACATGTTCGCCTTCTGAGTGAGGGAGCACCTGAAACTCTATAGATGTCGTGATTACCGTTGGTGCGAGGGGTCACTCGAGCACTCCTTTGTCTTCTAGGTGAAGGAGCACCCGAACTCTCAGGCTTTTAGATCTTTCTTTGCTTTTTAATAAAGGTACTCCCGATGGGAGTAAAAGATTTTGGAATATGGTAAAAAAAATTGGAAAACAGAATGCTGACAGTGACGCGTAGTCAATACGCCTTGCTGAGATGTGTCGTTGCTGGGCCGCCTGGCAAGTTGGATGACTGTACCTTGTGAAAGGAAATGATGTGACGCCATGCTTCCCGGAAATTTCGCACTGTGTGATTATGGCCCTCGTTTTTCACGCGTGGTGGGCGGTATGGTTAGTGCGCCGGTTGGGGTTTCCATGCTTCACGGCTATCGTGGTATCATGCCACGTCTGCGGGGATCCAAGATTAACGGTGACTGGGCGTTCCACGGCTGTTGGTTAAATACCGGGGGGCTGGGTGGATTTATGTTTTACCTAGCCATTGCCTTCCTCTGCTTGTTCTTCTTCCTCTGCCTTCTTCTGTTCTGATGATATGTCACTTGTAGTACTGCTCCTGTTCCGGCTGCTTCCTCTACAAGTACTGCTGTTGTTGATCTTAGGTCAACTGACTCTGGCGTGGCGGCTGAGCGGCCAAGTGACTCTAATGTGGCGGCTGATCGGCCAGTTCCTTCGGCGACTCATGTAGCTTCAGGTGCAGGGACGACTCCTGCGACTGCTCCGTCCGGGGGATCTGCTGCGGCTACCGAAGGTATCTCTCCCCCAGACGCGAAACCTACGATTCCTGAGGAGCACTATTTGGAAAGGAGAGATCTCTTTGTTGAAGATAACGCCAAGTTTTTTTATCGCATAGCTGAGCAGGTATGGAATTCCTTGTTCTTCCGAACTGTATTGGAGCGCGGCAGCGCTCCCGATGGGAGTAGCCCCCGAGGCTGCGAGCAATCAGCTGTGATTGGTTGCAGTCGTAGATTTGGCTTTCTCTTTTATAGATCTTTTGTGCAACATTGGTGGCACGGCAGTGCTCCCGATGGGAGTAGCCCCCAGGGCTGCAAGAAATCACTTGTGATTGCTTGTAGTATTTGGACTTGATCTTCCTTTTTCTTGGCTTTCACTTGTGCATTTATGTCGGGACCCGGGGTTAGCGTATGTAATTCCAGTCACGATGCAATCACATGGAGAGACGAGAACCGTACCCACTTGTCTAAGCAGACAAGGCCAAGCACAGAACGTTCTCGGTAAGCATCGAACGTGAGGGGCATCCCATTCAGGCCGGATGATCAACTGAGATGGGTCCTCAACGTCCGCTCACAAGTCTAAATGCTTATGGGTGGTGAATCCCATACTCATAGACAAGTCGCCTCAACCATGTTATCGATTGGATCCTAACTCTTACATAAACTTACTCCAGCCCGATCACTTAGTCGGGGTCTAGGGCGGGCTCGATCATACAACAAAGTGTGCACGTGACATAGTCACGAACAATCGCATCGCGATGCCCCAAGCTGCGCACATCTAAGGGCCACTTGGTGTATAAAAGACCGCCAGCCAGATCACAACTAAGGTCTCGAAAACCCATACTAAGACATGCATGTTATAAACATACACGCAGCACACATGCCTAGTATGAACAGCAGGTATCATCACATAACTCTACAAAGTACTTCTTTATAGATATACACATAGAGTATACAAAGATCACATGTCTGTGATCAACATTACATCATACAACGGAAGCAGATTAGGTCTGAGTACAGACAAGTTTAACAAATGGCTTAGAGAAGCCTTGTACAACAAACATGCCCTTCCACGAGGGACCAGACTGCTGTCTGGGACTATACTAACTTAGTCAACGTCGAGCTTCACGAAGGTGACTCCATCGGGGTCCGGGTTCTCATCTAAAACATAGAATAAGCAAACGTGAGTACAAAGTCGTACTCAGCAAGACTTACATCAGATCTATACTACTCATGCTCAAGTATCAAGGTAAAGGAGGTGGGGTTCAACATGCAGAAGTGCCAGCTTTGACTTGGCTAATCCTGTACTACGAGTACCAGACTTGAGGTAAGAAGCGTACACGAGTCCACTACATCTCCAACCAATACACCACTATGGTTACTTCCTCGACTTCCCCACAAGGAGCACACCATAGCACTCACGCTTATCTTGCGAGTTTTATAAGTATCCATTCAAGTTGTCTAATAATCAGGTACAGGTTCCAAGTAGTCCTTAACCGCGGACGCGGCTATTCGAATAGTTTTGTTAACCTTGCAAGGGTGTAAACTACACACACATGACCATCGGTTACCGCCTTTTGCTCGCCACCGTTCAAGAGGTGACAGCGAGGATGTTCACCACGACACTTCGCTCACACCCGGTCTATTCCAGGAGTCGACTATCTGAGTTTGTCACCGCTCGAGAGTCCGGCCGGATCAACGAAACGGACCCAGACAATGTAGGCAACCGAGACGCCACCTCCGACAGATGGTTTCACTGTCTCACAGATCCACCCACATATCTAGGATGATGCAACATTTCCACTCACTCTTTTGCTATGCATATGTCAAATGGAAGGCCCGAACTAATGTGACTCCTGGACGTCGACACGGATCAAGGTACTAGGCCGAGAGGGGTCAGTGAGCCCAATGTGTGGTTGTACTCTTTGTCTTGGATTACCATACAAGAACTCGATGCTTAGGGCGGTGTTCAACGAGACAACCCACTGTGTACTCCTACACAGCCTCTCATCGTTCACCTTGTATTAGGGTGGATTCACCGACACAGTTTCACTTTCATCAACACCATGTTCACCATCATCCCGACTCACATCAAAAGCAACCTCATGTAACACTAAGCATGCAATAAGCTATAACAGTTGCAGGGGCTTCATGATATCAATCAACTCCTATGTCAGCTAGGATTGTGGTTTGCTTACTACTGTGATATGATGATAGGTCATGCATCGGATATGGGTTCAACTATGCGGTAGAATCGATACAAAGTGATCTCCTAAACATGCATAAGCGAGACTGAGAGGGAATTGGGATTTTATAGACATGATCAATGGGGTTTGCTTGCCTTGCTGACGAGGTTCGATATCGGGGTCTTCAACGAAGGGGGTGGCCTCCGGTTCCGGTTGCACATCTATCGAGCAAACAATTAAACAAGGTATAAATTTATTTGCAATGCTCAAACACATGATCAATATTGAAATGGTGATGTTCTTGGTCACAAGATGGGTACAATTCCATTTAAAAGAAGCCAAATGCAAAGTCCTTTGTAAATGTGCTTCAAAATTGAATTTGAAATAAAGCCATATGGATGTTTTGCACTGTTCACCCATTTTAAAATGGTCAAACATGAAAACAGAGCCCATATTCATAAACCTTGGATTTTTCTGATATTTTTAGACATATTATTTGTTATATTTGGAGTTAAAATGAATTAGTTATGAATTTCCAAAGTTTAAATGATTTTCTGGATTTTTCTGGATTATTTTAAATCTCTGGAAAAGGCTTTTCTGCATCAGCATTGTGTCATGCTGACGTCAGGGCTGCTGACTGGTCAACCTGACGCGTGGGACCCGCAGGTCAGTGAGCCTGGGTTAAAATCCGTTTAATTAGAGTTAATAGGGGTGCTAGGGGGGGTCTGGGGTCCACATGTCATTGGGCTAGGGGGGGATTAGCAGGGTCATTAGCCCTAATGGCCGACGGCTAACCGCCGGCGGCTGTGCACACGGCGGTGCCTCGCCGGAGAGGGCCTCCCGTCCACGGCTGGCCACGCCAAGAGCACCAGGAGCTAGCCCTCGCTCGTGCGGTTCTTCGGGAGCAGGCGGGCGACCTCGGGAGGCACCGGAGCGAGGCCGACATCGAGCTCCCGCGGCGGCCGTAGCGCTGCTCAACGGTCACGACGAGTCGGGCCACCGTTTCAAGCACGGGCAGAGGGGAAAAGGGCGCGAGCTCACCGTGATTCCAACGGAGTCGACGGCGAGGGCTTGGAGGGCGTGGCGACGACAAATTTGCCGACGAGGTCCACGGCGGCCGGCGGCTTGTCGGTGAAGATGGCGACGTCCTCGGTTCCTCTGGGCTCGAATTGATGGCTCACGATGATGGAGACGATGGCTGCGGTGACGATGGACATGAACACGCGGCTCCAGGAGCTTGCTGGCCATGCAGGCGCTCGTCGGCGGCGAGACCTAGTTCTCGGCCATGGCGAGTTCAGACGCGAGGAGAGAGGGAGAGTGAGCTGGAGGAGGGGGAAGGGTGTGGCGCTCTCTGGGCGTCTCCGTGGCGTCCTGGGGGAGAAGAGGGGGCCCTGGAAGCTCCTCGGTGGCCTGCGCGGCGGTGAGCGCGCCACCGAGCTGCTTCGGGCACCGGGGAGGAAGACGACACCGGGGCTGGTGGGCTGGGCCGCGGTTTGTTTAGTTGGGCCCGAGGCCTGTAGGGTGGGCTAGCTTTTGATTTTTCCTTTTCTCTGTGTTTTGCTTCTGTTTTCCATTTCTGTTGTTTGTTTTGCCCCAAAATAAAATAGCAGAGCAATTTTAAAAATCATGAAAACTTTTATGTGGACTTATAACATATATAGCTAGCCACTCATAAGTTTTGGTGATTTTTGAAAATCAAACAATTTGAATTTAAATTCAAATTGGAGTTTAATTTAATTTCCAAGCCCTATTTGGAATATTTGAAAAATCTTGGTGCATGCAGTGGGACCCACTTCACTTTAAATGTGATCATGCCTATTTATAAGACTTTTCAAAAATACCAGAGCAATTTTTGGAAGAAATTTTTTTACCTGTCCATTTTATTTAAATTTCTCAGGGCTTTTCTTTTCCCCACTTTTGAATTTCTTTTGAAATTTTTGCATGATGCAAAGGGATCAAACAACCCTAGCACTTAACCTAGTTGGGGTTCTGACAACTCGCCCCCACTCAAAAGAATCTCGTCCCGAGATTCAGAAGTCGTCGGGAGGAAGGTGGGGTACTCGGCACGGAGACGGTCTTCTCTTTCCCATGTTGCTTCTTTCTCGGAGTGATGTGACCATTGCACTTTGAGGAACTTGCTCTTCTGACGACGAGTGACACGTTCTGCTGAATCAAGAATACGAACAGGGTACTCTCGATAAGAAAGGTCATCTTGGAGATCAAGCGTTTCATGGTCGACTTCGCGGATGGGGTCCTTGAAGCAACGCCTGAGTTGTGACACATGGAATACATCATGTACTCGGGAAAGGTGAGGGGGTAGTTCAAGTTGGTAGGCAACTTCTCCACGTTTAGCAAGAATGCGGAAAGGTCCGATGTAACGTGGGGCCAACTTGCCTTTGATACCGATTCTTTGGGTTCCCTTCAGAGGAGTAACCCGAAGGTAAGCCTTCTCATCAATATTGTAGCTCTCCTCTCTATGATGACGATCATAGTAGCTTTTCTGACGAGATTGAGCGGCTTTCAATCGATCACGAACAATGCGAACTTGCTCTTCTGCTTCCTTGATCATATCCGGTCCAAAGAGTTGTCTTTCACCGGTTTCTGACCAGTTTAGGGGTGTTCGACATCGTCATCCGTAGAGGAGTTCAAAAGGAGCCATGTTCAGACTAGATTGAAAACTGTTGTTATAAGAAAATTCGGCAAATGGAAGAGATTTCTCCCAATTCTTTCCGAATGAGATAACACAAGCTCTGAGCATGTCTTCTAAGATTTGATTAACCCTTTCAACTTGACCGCTAGACTGAGGATGGAAAGTTGTACTAAAGGATAGATGAGTTCCCATAGCACTCTGAAAGCTTCCCCAGAATTTAGAGGTGAAAAAGCTACCACGATCAGAATTGATCACCAAAGGAACACCGTGAAGAGACACAATTCTAGAGATGTACAAGTCCGCTAACTGGCTAGCATTTATAGACTCGCGAACTGGAAGGAAGTGAGCAACTTTGGAAAGTCTATCAATGACCACGAAGATGGCATCATTTCCTTTCTGGGTTTTTGGAAAGCCGGTGATGAAGTCCATACCGACTTTGTCCCATTTCCACTCTGGAATAGGCAAAGGTTGAAGTGTACCAGCAGGTCTTTAGTGTTCTGCCTTAATGCGACGACAAACATCACATTCAGCAACAAATCGATCAATGCCTCTCTTCATCCGGGTCCACCAAAATCTCTGGCGTAGATCTCGGTACATTTTTGTGCTACCGGGATGAATTGAGAGGGGTGTGTCATGGGCTTCTTTGAGGATGAGTTGCCTTAGATCCTTATTCTTAGGTACTACCAAACGATTTTCAAAGAATATCGTTCCTTTACTATTTGTGGAGAAACATTTAGCAACTCCGCTAGCAATGTTCTCCTTGATCCGGCGAACACCTCGTGCACGCCTTTGGGCAACTATGATTTGATCCTCAAGGGTTGGTTTCGCCACCAAGTTGAAAAGAGATCCACGAGGAACAATCTCAAGATTGAGCTTTCGAAATTCCTCATGAAGAAGTGGTTGATACTGCTGCAACATGAGGTTGTTACAGTACGACTTACGACTTAGTGCATCGGCCATGACATTGGCTTTGCCTGGGGTGTAAGAAATTCCTAAGTCACAATCTTTTATCAACTCTATCCAGCGTCTTTGCCTGAGATTAAGATCTGGCTGGGTGAAAATATACTTGAGGCTTTGGTGGTCGGAATAGATCTCACAACGATTACCAAGGAGGTAATGTCGCCAAGTCTTCAGGGCATGACTACGGCAGCGAGTTCAAGATCATGGGTAGGATAGTTCTCTTCATGTGGCCGCAACTGGCGTGAAGCATAAGCTACCACATGTCGATCTTGCATAAGTATGCATCCTAACCCTTGCCGTGAAGCATCACAATAGATCTCGAAATCCCTTTTGGTGTCTGGAGGTGCAAGTACGGGTGCAGAAGTCAATCTTCTTTTCAGCTCTTCAAAGCTTTCCTCGCACTTGGGGGTCCATTGGAATTTCTTATCTTTCTTGAGGAGTTCAGTAAGAGGCTTTGCAACTTTGGAGAAGTTCTCAACGAAGCGGCGACAATAGCTTGCTAGGCCGAGAAAACTCCTAACTTGCTTAACCGATTCAGGTGGAGTCCAGTCAAGGACGGCCTGAACTCTCTCGGGATTGACTGCAACACCTTTCGCAGAAATCACGTGGCCTAAGTAGGTCACTTCTGGTAGCCAAAATTCACACTTGGAGAACTTGGCATAAAGGCGGTGCTCTCTAAGTTTCATCAATACCAACCTAAGATGTTCTGCGTTCTCTCCTTCGTTCTTCGAGTAGAGGAGAATGTCATCAAGATAAACCACAACAAATTTATCTAGGTACTCCATGAAGATCGAATTCATTAAGCGCGAGAATGTGGCGGGGGCATTGGTTAAACCAAAGGACATGACGGTGTACTCATAAAGACCATAACGAGTAGTAAAAGCCGTCTTGGGAATGTCCTTGTTTCGGATTTTGATTTGATGATAACCTAATCTCAAATCCATCTTGGAGAAGACAGAGGATCCTGCAAGTTGATCATAAAGATCATTGATCCTGGGCAGTGGGTACTTGTTCTTTATCGTCGCTAGATTTAGCGGACGATAGTCTACGCACATCCTTTCTGTTCCATCTTTCTTCGTTACGAACAGAACGGGGCAACCCCATGGCGATGAGCTAGGGCGGATGAAGCCTTTTGCCAACGAAGCATCAAGTTGGGTTTTTAGCTCAGCTAACTCATGTGGGGCCATTCTATATGGACGTCTGGAGATTGGGGTTGTGCCTGGTATAAGATCCACTATGAATTCTACACACCTGTCGGGTGGCATTCCCGGCAGCTCTTCAGGAAAGACGTCCGGAAAGTCACGAACCACCAGAACATCTTCAAGGTCTGGAAGGGGAAGCACATTCAAAGTATGCATCTGGATTCTAGAGCTGGGTGATGTGTAGTCAATGATCTGGCCTGAAGGATGGGTGAGTTTGACTGATTTGGCTTTACAATCAAGGAAAGCATTCTGCCTTGATAACCAATCCATTCCTAGGATGACATCAATGTCCGAAGACTTGAGGGCTATAAGTGAAGCAAGGAATACTAAACCCTCAATTGCAATTTGATTGCCATGGCTTACTCTATTAGTTTGCCATTTTGAACCAGGAGTTTGAATGATCATTGGGGAAAACATTTCTTCAAAAGAAAACTCATGACGAAGTGCATAACTCTCCGACATGAATGAATGAGAAGCTCCTGGATCGAAAAGAACGGAGGCGGGGACATGATTGACTGGGAGTGTACCAAGAATGACGTCAGAAGCAACAGTGGTTTCCTCAACTGAGATTTGGTTCACATAACCACTACTTGTGACCGAAAGCTTTGTTGGGATGGTTTTGGTGGTTGATTTCTTTGAAGGCTTATGACTAGGTCGACGGGGTGCCACAACCACTGTAGGGCATTGTCGGAAGTGATGGCCTGTCAGACCACACGTGAAACACACCCTGCCTGAATTGCTGGGGGTGGGGTTACTTGGTTGCACACCATCATTCCGGGGTGGAACAATGTGTTGAGGTGGATGGCATATATTCGGTGGTGGTCTCTGGAGAAGGTTTTGAGGTATGACACTGGTTGGAATCCAAATTCGGCGTTTCTAAGGGGCTGAACCGGAAGAAGAAGCAAGCTCAAGAGCATGCTTGCGGGACTCTTCAAACACTTCATTGCCATGCTCAGCTCTGAAGGATCTGTTGACTAAATCCTCAAAGGTGGAAAATTCGAGGAGGTTGAGATCATGACGAAGGATGGGGCTAAGTCCCTTACGGAACCTTGCCTGCTTTCTGGCATCGGTGGTGATCTCATCTTGGGCATACCGAGCAAGACGGTTGAACTCTCTCACATACTCATAAATGGACATCTCTCCTTGAGTCAGATTGCAGAACTCTTCATTCTTGCGCTCCATCAACTCATCCAGAATGTGGTACCCTCGAAAGGCAACACAGAACTCCTGCCAAGTCACTAGGTGACCATCTGGCTGCATCGCAACATAGTTCTCCCACCATTCAGCAGCAGCACCTTCCAGAAAGTATGCCGCGAATATAACTCGATCATCGGGAGCAACATGTGCAGTATCAAGCTTACGCTCGATGGAACGGAGCCAATCATCAGCTTCAAGGTGCTCAGAAGAACATCGGAATACCGGTGGCTTTAGGAGGATGAAGTCCTGAATGCTCACAACCACATTACGGTGACGTGAGGTATTCTGCTCGATGAGCTCCAGAAGGCGTGTTTGATCACGTTGATTCTTCTCAACTTCCATCATGATTTCCGCCGCAAAAGGCGGTGGTAGAGGTTCATCATCATTTCGATTCCGAACACGGTCTCGATTCCGACGAACAGCACTACGAGTTCCACCTGACATCCTGTGTGATAGAAATCAACAATCAGAACAGGTTGCATGATGGATTCAAGGATAACAAGACATGATGAAGGCGGAAAGGATTATAATGCGAAGGCAATGATCCACAGAAACTCGGAATAAATCCGGCAGCATAATGGCTACATCGGGATGGAAAATGAAACAACCTCGAGGAGATTGGACAGAACTTCCTCAAGGAACTCAACACACGGAGGCTCTGGACGACCACAACAATCCTACGGCTACAAGGAAGCACTCAGCGAGATGTTCTAGTAAGACATAGATGAGCCTAGTCCTATCATCCCGTAGAAAAGATAAGGGTGACTCAGAACTCAGATCGATGAGGGTAAGGAGAAAAAGAAGCCTTACGTTGTTCCCTTTATACCCAAGTAACTATATAACTATAAAATGCTAGACTCGACTTCGACCAAGGGTTTGATAAGCCTACAGACAGCCCTGCTCTGATACCAAGTCTGTCGGGACCCGGGGTTAGCGTATGTAATTCCAGTCACGATGCAATCACATGGAGAGCCGAGAACCGTACCCACTTGTCTAAGAAGACAAGGCCAAGCACAGAACGTTCTCGGTAAGCATCGAACGTGAGGGGCATCCCATTCAGGCCGGATGATCAACTGAGATGGGTCCTCAACGTCCGCTCACAAGTCTAAATGCTTATGGGTGGTGAATCCCATACTCATAGACAAGTCGCCTCAACCATGTTATCGATTGGATCCTAACTCTTACATAAACTTACTCCAGCCCGATCACTTAGTCGGGGTCTAGGGCGGGCTCGATCATACAACAAAGTGTGCACGTGACATAGTCACGAACAATCGCATCGCATGTTATAAACATACACGTAGCACACATGCCTAGTATGAACAGCAGGTATCATCACATAACTCTACAAAGTACTTCTTTATAGATATACACATAGAGTATACAAAGATCACATGGCTGTGATCAACATTACATCATACAACGGAAGCAGATTAGGTCTGAGTACAGACAAGTTTAACAAATGGCTTAGAGAAGCCTTGTACAACAAACATGCCCTTCCACGAGGGACCAGACTGCTGTCTGGGACTATACTAATTTAGTCAACGTCGAGCTTCACGAAGGTGACTCCATCGGGGTCCGAGTTCTCATCTAAAACATAGAATAAGCAAACGTGAGTACAAAGTCGTACTCATCAAGAATTATTTACATCAGATCTATACTACTCATGCTCAAGTATCAAGGTAAAGGAGGTGGGGTTCAACATGCAGAAGTGCCAGCTTTGACTTGGCTAATCCTGTACTACGAGTACCAGACTTGAGGTAAGAAGCGTACACGAGTCCACTACATCTCCAACCAATACACCACTATGGTTACTTCCTCGACTTCCCCACGAGGAGCACACCATAGCACTCACGCTTATCTTGCGAGTTTTATAAGTATCCATTCAAGTTGTCTAATAATCAGGTACAGGTTCCAAGTAGTCCTTAACCGCGGACGCGGCTATTCGAATAGTTTTGTTAACCTTGCAAGGGTGTAAACTACACACACATGACCATCGGTTACCGCCTTTTGATCGCCACCGTTCAAGAGGTGACAGCGAGGATGTTCACCACGACACTTCGCTCACAACCGATCTATTCCAGGAGTCGACTATCTGAGTTTGTCACCGCTCGAGAGTCCGGCCGGATCAACGAACCGGACTCAGACAATGTAGGCAACCGAGACGCCACCTCCGACAGATGGTTTCTCTGTCTCACAGATCCACCCACATATCTAGGATGATGCAACATTTCCACTCACTCTTTTGCTATGCATATGTCAAATGGAAGGCCCGAACTAATGTGACTCCTGGACGTCGACACGGATCAAGGTACTAGGCCGAGAGGGGTCAGTGAGCCCAATGTGTGGTTGTACTCTTTGTCTTGGATTACCATACAAGAACTCGATGCTTAGGGCGGTGTTCAACGAGACAACCCACTGTGTACTCCTACACAGCCTCTCATCGTTCACCTTGTATTAGGGTGGATTCACCGACACAGTTTCACTTTCATCAACACCATGTTCACCATCATCCCGACTCACATCAAAAGCAACCTCATGTAACACTAAGCATGCAATAAGCTATAACAGTTGCAGGGGCTTCATGATATCAATCAACTCCTATGTCAGCTAGGATTGTGATTTGCTTACTATTGTGACATGATGATAGGTCATGCATCGGATATGGGTTCAACTATGCGGTAGAATCGATACAAAGTGATCTCCTAAACATGCATAAGCGAGACTGAGATGGAATTGGGATTTTATAGACATGATCAATGGGGTTTGCTTTCCTTGCTGACGAGGTTCGATATCGGGGTCTTCAACGAAGGGGGTGGCCTCCGGTTCCGGTTGCACGTCTATCGAGCAAACAATCAAACAAGGTATAAATTTATTTGCAATGCTCAAACATGATCAATATTGAAATGGTGATGTTCTTGGTCACAAGATGGGTACAATTCCATTTAAAAGAAGCCAAATGCAAAGTCCTTTGCAAATGTGCTTCAAAATTGAATTTGAAATAAAGCCATATGGATGTTTTGCACTGTTCACCCATTTTAAAATGGTCAAACATGAAAACAGAGCCCATATTCATAAACCTTGGATTTTTCTGATATTTTTAGACATATTATTTGTTATATTTGGAGTTAAAATGAATTAGTTATGAATTTCCAAAGTTTAAATGATTTTCTGGATTTTTCTGGATTATTTTAAATCTCTGGAAAAGGCTTTTCTGCATCAGCATTGTGTCATGCTGACGTCAAGGCTGCGGACCGGTCAACCTGACGCGTGGGACCCGCAGGTCAGTGAGCCTGGGTTAAAATCCGTTTAATTAGAGTTAACAGGGGTGCTAGGGGGGGCCTGGGGTCCACATGCCATTGGGCTAGGGGGGATTAGCAGGGTCATTAGCCCTAATGGTCGGCGGCTAACCGCCGACGGCTGTGCACGCGGCGGTGCCTCGCCGGAGAGGGCCTCCCGGCCACGGCTGGCCACGCCAAGAGCACCAAGAGCTAGCCCTCGCTCGTGCGGTTCTTCGGGAGCAGGCGGGCGACCTCGGGAGGCACCGGAGCGAGGCCGACATCGAGCTCCCGCGGCGGCCGTAGCGCTGCTCAACGGTCACGATGAGTCGGGCCACCGTTTCGAGCACGGGCAGAGGGGAAAAGGGCGCGAGCTCACCGTGATTCCAACGGAGTCGACGGCGAGGGCTTGGAGGGCATGGCGACGACAAATTTGCCGACGAGGTCCACGGCGGCCGGCGGCTTGTCGGTGAAGATGGCGACGTCCTCGGTTCCTCTGGGCTCGAATTGATGGCTCACGATGATGGAGACGATGGCTGCGGTGACGATGGACATGAACACGCGGCTCCAGGAGCTTGCTGGCCATGCAGGCGCTCGTCGGCGGCGGGACCTAGTTCTCGGCCATGGCGAGTTCAGACGCGAGGAGAGAGGGAGAGTGAGCTGGAGGAGGGGGAAGGGTGTGGCGCTCTCTGGGCGTCACCGTGGCGTCCTGGGGGAGAAGAGGGGGCCCTGGAAGCTCCTCGGTGGCCTGCGCGGCGGTGAGCGCGCCACCGAGCTGCTTCGGGCGCCGGGGAGGAAGACGACACCGGGGCTGGTGGGCTGGGCCGCGGTTTGTTTAGTTGGGCCCGAGGCCTGTAGGGTGGGCTAGCTTTTGATTTTTCCTTTTCTCTGTGTTTTGCTTCTGTTTTCCATTTCTGTTGTTTGTTTTGCCCCAAAATAAAATAGCAGAGCAATTTTAAAAATCATGAAAACTTTTATGTGGGCTTATAACATATATAGCTAGCCACTCATAAGTTATGGTGATTTTTGAAAATCAAACAATTTGAATAAATTCAAATTGGAGTTTAATTTAATTTCCAAGCCCTATTTGGAATATTTGAAAAATCTTGGTGCATGCAGTGGGACCCACTTCACTTTAAATGTGATCATGCCTATTTATAAGACTTTTCAAAAATACCAGAGCAATTTTTGGAAGAAATTTTTTTTGTCTGTCCATTTGATTTAAATTTCTCAGGGCTTTTCTTTTCCCCACTTTTGAATTTCTTTTGAAATTTTTGCATGATGCAAAGGGATCAAACAACCTTAGCACTTACCCTAGTTGGGGTTCTGACAATTTATTTGATTTCATCCTTTGTTCCGGATGTGCGAGCGTGTGCTGACCGACATTGATCGGTGGCGACGTGCTCATGACTAGGCCCAGGGGAGCTTGACCACCATGAGGCGTAAGATTCTTTTTCCTCCTTTGGTTTTTGTTCGACTGTTGGTTGGTTACTTGACTGATACCCTCTCCTCAGGTCGCAAGAAGGGTGCTGAGAAGCGGGCTGAGGCTGCGGAAAAGGAACTCTCTGTGCTTCGGGCCACTTTGGAGTCCAAGGAAAAGGAACTGCAGGTGCGGCGTGGTGAGCTCGAACGGTTGCAGCGGGTGGAGGAGCGGTTCCTGCAGGTGGAAGGGGTTGAGTGCGAGCGCATGCGTAACTTGGCGAGTTCTTTGGCGGGTGAGGAGGTTGTTTCTTTTCTTTTCTTTTGGTGTTATTCTTCTCTTGAGTTTTTAAACACTGAATCTTCTCGCTTGGCACAGGCTCCGGGGGTGTTGAGGCGCTGGAGGGAGTTGCACCAGGATTGAGCACTCTTTGCGGCGCTGTGGATGCTGTGTCGGGTGCTGTTGGAGACGTGAGGGATGTCTGTGCTCGGGCTTTGACTCTTCTGAAGCTTCTTCATGAACATATGTTCCCAGATGAGGAGAAGAGGCCAGAGGTTCTCGACTTACAGGTTGCTGCATTCGAACCAAACGGCGACCAGTTAGAGGGCTTGGTTCGTGAGAACGTGGTGAGTGGGCTTGCCACGTCTTTTGTTGTTCTTCTGGGGCATGGTGTTCCTATAGAGGATTCCATGGTGGATAGCCTGCCTGATTATACAGATGAGCAGGGTGCTCGAGCCACTCGGCTTGCCCGCCAGCTACAGCTGGTTGTGGAGGCTGATGTTCGTAATTCTCAGGGCGGGGAGTAGGGGAAACTGTTTTTTGTGCTTTGTCTTGGAACTTGAGTTGTAATGTGCCTCCTGTTGGATGGTGGATCTTTTAATTGGTGAAACTGCTTTGTCCTTTTTGTACTGCTTGTTGTTCCTTTTTCTTTGACTTGTTCTCCTTTGCGGTAGGCCACCCGGGCGTTTTCTGGGCTTGGAATTTGCTGAAGGAGGATGCTCACGAGGGTGCCTATGAGTCTGTTTGTTTGAGGCTAAAAGGGGCCGAGCGTGAGATTGTTCATCTCAAGGGTGTTGTCGCGGTCCAGCGCTCCAAACGTGAACGTGCTGAAGATGTTGTGGATAGCCTGGCTGCTTGGGTGGCAAAGTTGTCTGATCTTCTGAAGGGTGACTTTGTCTTCCTTCAACTGCTCGACTGCACGAGGTCTTTTCCTTCTGCTTGCTATTGATCTTTGCTCTTCTTTACGAAGTGCTGGCTGGGCGATCTCGTGAAGAGGAGGAGGCCGTACAGTCGGAGTTGTTACGGTTGGATGACCCAGTCGTGCAGGCGAACAATCCCTTTTGGATGGATAGGGCACGTGCTCGAGTGTTCGCCGTTCTTCGGCTGCGGGTTGAAAGGGTGCCGCGAGCTCTTGAGTACTGTTGCAGGGTACTTGGCAGGATCTTCTCTGAATTTTATCCACTGAATCATGTTCCATCGTCGCTGGAGAGGCTTTACCGGGTGCTCTCTCAACCCGCAGAGCTTCGCCGCGTAGTAAATCACCAGATTCATGCAGGATCTCGCTGTGCTTTTGCCTTTGTCCATAGTCATTGGCCTGGGGTAGATATTATGCTGGAAGCTCAAGGTCCTCCTGTGGTCGAGGTCAGCCGATGGATGATCATTACGCCGTAGCGGACAAACCTGCGAGCCAGGTTGTGAAGTGGATTTGCGCGGAAAATGGCCGTCTTCTGGGTGCTCTGTGCAAGGTGAAGTCGGAGCCTGGAGATTAGGAATTGCTTGATTTTTGTAGATTCTCCCTTGTACAGCTGTAGTTGTGGTGTTGTCCTCTTTGAGTTTTCGTTGTATTGTTTTGCTGAGTCGTTGCTATGAATGGAGTCCCGAGTGTTTTGGAAACTGAGTCGTGTAGATGGGTATCGTCCTAAGGGGCCGCCGATGCGAGCGAGCCCCCGAGTGCCAGTTTTGCGGTCGCACGAGCGAGTAAAGCCTCGGGGGGTGGGTGTTACGAGTGAGCCCCCGAGTGCCAATTTTCAAGTCGTGTAAGCGAATAACGCCTCGGGGGTGGCTGCTGCGAGCGAGCCCCCGAGTGCGAATTTTCAAGTCGCGTAAGCGAATAACGCCTCGGGGGTGGCTGCTGCGAGCGAGCCCCCCGAGTGCCAATTTTCAAGTCGCGTAAGCGAATAACGCCTCGGGGGTGGCTGCTGCGAGCGAGCCCCGAGTGCCAATTTTCAAGTCGCGTAAGCGAATAGCGCCTCGGGGGATGGCTGCTGCGAGCGAGCCCCCGAGTGCCAATTTTCCAGTCGCGTAAGCGAATAACGCCTCGGGGGGTGGCTACTGCGAGTGAGCCCCCGAGTGCCAGTAAGCACATTTTTGGAAAAATATTTTCAGTATCTTTCCTATTGTTCTTATACAAGGGACTGTTGAAGACAACCTTTTATTTGGGTCGATGGCTTGACAGCCCTAGGAATTTAAAGTTGTTGCGAAGATAACTTGAGTCTTTGGTGTGTGATGCCGGCGTGTCCTCTAGTTGCGCCTTCGCTTCTAAGGGAGCGCTTCTTCTTCTTGTGCCCTGGCTCTGTCGGTTTAATGTGCTCCAAAGGTTTCTGATATCTTATAGAATTCTCTATCGCAGCGGTCGGATCTGATGAAGCTGTCGCTGACTGTGATGACTCCTTGTGGGCCTAGCATTTTTAGCTTGAGGTAAGCATAGTGCGGTACTGCCATGAAGCGTGCGAAGGCTGGTCGGTCGAGGATGGCATGATACTGTGATTTCCAGTCGACCACTTCGAAGTCTAGTGTTTCCTTGAGGAAGTTACTCGCGTTGCCGAAGACCACTTCCAGGCTTATTTTCCCGAGGGGGTAAACTGCTTTGCCTGACACGATTCCGTGGAAGGTTGTGCCTGAGGTTTTTAGTGTTGAATTTTGGATGAGCATTTCTTCCAGGGTTTGGTGAATATGATGTTGATTCCGCTGCCGCCATCCATGAAGACTCGCGACATGTCGTAATTTCCAATTCTTGCTTCAAGTACCAGCGCGGCGTGTCCTGGACGCGGGATGGCTGGCGGGTGATCTTCTCGGGAGAAGGTAATGTCAATATCATACCCGCGCAGGTATTCTGGGTTGGCAGGGTGCGAGGAGACTGCGAGGAAAACTTGTCTGGTGACCTGCTTTTGTTGCTTGTTTGATGGTCTTCCTTCTTGGGTCATATAGATTCGACCATGTGCTTCTGGGAATTTTTCTTCTTCGCCGGGTGTCGAGCACCGCTCCTGGATGGCTGCCACTTGTCTTGCTGGTGCGGCAGGTGCGGGTGGTGCATTGTGGGCGATTGTTTCAACTTCTACGCTTGCGAGAGGTTGTGATGTTGGTGCTGTGGACCGCCTTTTTTCTTCTGAGAGCTCGGTGAAACGCCTGCAGTTTCTTAGGGTGTGTCCTGATCTGAGTTCTCCGCGCTCGTTTTGGAACCCATGTAGTGTGCAGGGCCCATCGAGTTGTTCCTTGGCCGAGCGGTACGCTCGGGTGTCGTCTCGTGGCTTCCTTGATCTCCAGTCTCGTTTCTGGACTTGGGTGCTTTTTCTTGGTTGTCCCTCCGCTGTATTCTGCTGTCATCTCGATATCTGTCGTCTCTGTCGTCTGGAAAACCGGCCGCGACCATATCGGGTCCTCTGTCGTCGTAGAAGGTACGCCTGGGGTGCTTTCTTCTTCTGTCGTACCCTTTGTCTCCGGTTTAGTAGTCGTAGTCGCGTTCTGGGCGTGCTGACTGGATGTCTGGTTCGTTTCGTATGGAGTCTTCTCCGTCGGTCCAGTTGTTGGCTTGTTCTAGTAACCGCGCGAGTGTTCGGACCTTCATCTGCCCGAGTTGCTCTTTGAAGTCGATGCGTTGTAGGCCTCTTCTGAATGCGTCGATCGCACTTTCGTCTGATATGTCCTCAGCTGAGTTTTTGAGTATGGTCCACCGCTGGATGTACGCTCGCTGGGACTCTCTGGTTCCTTGCCTATAGGCTCTTAGCTCCTCGAGTGATGCTGGTCGTTTGTAGGTGGATTTGAAGTTCTCTATGAAGGTGCTGCGAAACTGCTTCCAGGAACTGATCGATCCTCGTGGTAGGTTCTTCAGCCAGTGTCGCACCGAGCCCTCGAGCATGAGTTGTACGTACTGCATTGCCGTGATATTGGTTCCTCGTTGGAATTTGATGGCTGTTAGGTAGTCATCGAGCCATGCCTCTGGCTCCTCCAGTCCGTCATATTTGTGCGTTGTGGAATTTAGTTTAAAACCTTTCGGCATCCGCGTCTCGCATATGGATCGTGTGAAGCATAGTGCGCCGCATGGTTCTATGTCTTCGTCGGATGCGTGCTCGTCTGAGTACTCTTCGCGGGCTGCGCGTCTGCGTCTTCCTCAGTTGACTTTGTTTTGTGTTATGTCGTCGCGTGCTTCTTGTTGATTGTTGCTACGTCGGTTGCCGTTGTCGTCCCTGTCATGGTCTTTGTTTCTGTCTGAGTTCTTGCGCCAGTCATCGTTGATGTCGTCTTCGTCATTGTCTGGTGAACTGGGGTCCATGTCCGGTGTCTATTCGCGAGGCACTCGCCTTGTGCCAGCTTTTTTGGGTGTCGAGGCAGCGATGGCGTCCTTCATTACCCTGAGTGCCATCGTCATATTGCGATCTACTGCACCCTTTCTACCCTTCTGATCACGAGAGAGATATGCCTGGGCAGTTATGAGAGCTTCTGCTGGTGTGAATTGTTCTTCTTCTTCGTCGTCCTCTTCGAGCCTGAAGTCGTCGTCTAGTTTAGGGGCAACTTTCTTCTTATCGGTACGTCTCCTGTTGCCGAATCTAGATTTGCCTCGGGCGGGGGAGCCGTAGTCGAAGGAGTCGCTTTCGGGCAGTGCTTTGCGGTTGGTCCTTGAGTCGATAGCGATTTTTCCTTGCTTCTCCAGTTATAGTTGCTGCTGTCTTGTTTTCTTGGTGATATCACTCGCCAGCTTGTTGTATGCTCTGAGCTCGTCGCGAGTTGCGTTCTCTGGGAGTAGTTTTCCACGCTTTACTGCGTCTTTTACTCAGGCGATTGCTTCTTTGGATAGGTAGATTTTCTCTATGGGTTGGTCCTTTTTTGCCGCTTTTGAGATCTGGCGCCTGCTGCTCTCCGGCTCGTCGTTCTTGCGATTGTTGTGCTCCTGTCTTTTAAATTCTTTTCTTGGTATGGTTCCTAGTTCTCCAAGGGTGACGGTAATCTGTCCAGTATTGTTAGGATCACTGCTTTTGTTGTTTGAGCGTGCGTCTCTATGACTGCTCGGGTCATCATCTTGGCCTTTGTAGTCTGAGGTTGGCTCGCTTGTGTCTGCCATGAACACCTAGAACGGTGCCCTGGTTGCTAGCCCGGTCGCGTTTGTGTTGTGTTTCTTCCATGTTGGCAATCCACTCGAGTAGTCGCGAGTGGTGCAGTGCTTTGTGTTGGGGTGGGAGTCGTGGCTGACACGCGGAGTTGCCGCGTAGGCGGGTGCTTCGTCTTCTACTGTTGTTGTCGTAACGATTGTTTCTGTGGGTGCTCGAGCGCGATCCGCGAGGCGGAGAGTGCCCCAATGGTTGATGTAGATCTGGTACCCACCGAAGGTCGGATCGATGCCAGTGCGCAGGTCGACGAAGGCTGGTCGCAGGGTCGGAAGGTGAGCCACGAAGCCGAGGGACCCGAACAGATCGGAATCTGCTCGAGTCATGGAGTCAACGAGTGCTAAAGGAGTCGTTGACTTGATGGGTGCTGATGAAGGGGCCGCCGAGATCGTGATTCCAACCTGCGAAGTTCCCACAGACGGCGACAATTGACGAGGATCGGCCTCGGCAAATCCCATGGTCAGGGACCCTGGGTTAGATCGTAGAGAAGGAACAGGTTGGCGATACTCGCCGGCTAATAGGAGAAGCACTTCCTTCTCAATTGTATTACGCGAGGGGGTGATTACAGTAGAAGTCTTGGCGAGTTCGCACAATACCAAGGGTGATGATTATAGATTGGATGTCCTCAGGCATTCCCCCTCCAAGCCTTTATATACTAGGCTGGGTCTCTGGGAATCCGTCCCAGGTTACAGGGACGATTGCCTAATTCTAGCTTTGCCTTGAACGCCAAGTCTCACTTCCATATTGGTCGCAGACTCCTACGTCGGTGCCTATAGCGAGCCAGTCGTGGGCCTATCGAAGCTTCCAGCGGGTCTCTTGTCTTCGTATGCACCAGGTATCCTCACACGCAGGAGACGTGGGGTCATCCCCTCGTCAACCCCATTGATCCAGCTCATCCAATCCACCTTTTGATTCAAACCATATATTCCTTTTCCAATACAAGGAATATTCCAATTATTTGAGGTTTGTGAAGAAACCCATATTTATATTGCTCCATAAATCCCCAAATAATTCCCACCTATCCTTGATGCCATATCTTGCCAAATTCTCCAAAAAGAGTGCATGTCCCAAGTGAATTTTTTCCCCTAGAAAAATTCATTTGTCTGTGGGGGCAGATTGGAGCTTTGTGAAGGGAGTGCCACTTCTCTTGATCCATTGCTGGTGAAACTTTTTGTGCAATCTCATATGATCATATCATGAGCCTACACCAAATTCCACCACCAACTGCTTAGCCAACCTCCCACCATAAATTCCCAAAGTTTGGATGCAGCAAGAGGGCATTGTGAAGCAAGTGCATGATGGGGGAACCCATTTACCTTGAGACTTTTTGTGCCTATTCCCACACCCCAAATGACTCCACTAAACCACATTTGAGCCAAATACAACTACCCATGTGAGTGCATCATCAAGTGTAAGTTTCTGGTCAATGGCACACTTTGTGAAGCAAGTTCCATCTAGGTATGTCCAATGGCCATGAAATTTTACACACATGTGCACTATGCCAAATAACCTAGCTACACCAAATTTTAGCCCAATACACCCAGGAGAAGAGATGCTAGCTTCATCAACATGTTTCTGGTCCATTTGGCACTTTACAAAGGAAGTATATCATTTGGGCTGTAACTTTCCGGAATGCTAGTCCTCTGAACCCTACAGTAATCTGACAGCACCTCCCCCCCCCTAATCACCATGTGACCCCAACATGTGCTCAAAGTTTGTTGTATCACACTTCTGTTTGAAGTTGTGATTACCTCATTGCTCCCCTTGATCATCCAATTACACCACATGAATCAGCACCAGAAGAACCCCACCCCAGACACCTTTGGCCACGAAGGAACCTCCCCTGGACGCCCCAGCATAGGGTGGCCATGCCCTGGCATGCAGTCGGCGTGCTCTCGCCACGCCCGAGGCCACCCCGACACGTCCACCTCCCGCTCCAGTGCGCTCTCGTCGCCTAGTCGTTGTCAACCCGCGCCGCACGGGCCTCCTTTACACGCGCCCTCACCCCAGCCCCTTACCCTCGCCGGAATCCCGCCGGCAGGTCGCCGCCAGAGAGATCCCGACGAGCACAGTGACGAGGTCACGTCGCCATCGCGGGTGCTCCTCCCCCTTTGCGCTTCGCACACGCCTGCTCCTCGCCCCCTCCATAAGCCACGCGGGCACGCCAGAGTCCCGCCACCTCACCTCGCCACCGCACTCCTCTGCTTGTCACCGCTCGGCTGCAGAATCATCGTCGCGCTATAAAATGGCAATGCCCTTGCTTCCCCAGCATCCCAGCACCTCCACCATCACCCCGATCGCCTCCTAGCAGAAGGAATCGAGCCAGGAGGGCTTTCTTCCCCAACTCCAGCCACCACTGCCGCCGCAGTGCCTCGCCGTGGCCAGCCTACTCCAGAGCACCCCAGACCTAGCCACCACCTCCATTCGCCTCCTAGAGTCCTCCCGGTGCTTCCCCGACCCATCCCCGGATCGATTGCGGCCGGAATCGTCGATGGCGTCTTCGCCCTCATCGGAGCAGTGGCTCGTGCCACCGCAAAGAACCTCGCGTCGTCGCCCGGGCACCTCCTAGTGTGCCTGGGTACAGGGATACACGTCGCGATCTCCCCGAGCCAGTTGTGCCCAGCCCATCCTCCGACGTGCCCTCTCTCCAGAGCTCTCGCCGCCGGTGAGCCCCTGCTCTGTTCCCCCTTTCCTTTCTCTCCAAACCTGACAGGGATGGCCCACTGTCAGCCTCTCTAGCCCGCCCGAAGGGGTATAAATGGAGGCGTAATCCAACTTTATGCCTTCGACGTCACCACCTTCATTATCCAGAGAAAATGATTTAAATCATTTAATTTGACCCAACTTTGACCATGCATATCTCCCATTCTATAAGTCCAATTGAGTTGATTCTTTTTGCACTAATTTTTTCTTGAGCTCCTCTTTAATCTGGTGTAGATGTCATGCCATGTTCCCCTGTTGTTATTTGCTGGTCAAGTCAAAGTGATGTTTGACCCTTTTTCCCATCTCTTTATTCTGGAAATGTTTTTCATGGTTTTCTTGTTGAAGATCAGGAGCTTTCCACTACACCTTGTTGGTAGAGGCAAGACACAATTTCTGTTGCAATTTTGCAAAGCATTGGCATGCTTTAGAAGTTGCCATAACTTCCGGTGATGTGATATTCATGCTATGCGTTGATCATGTCATGCTCATATGCTTGGACCACTTTGATGATGCCATATTATGTTTGATTATACCATGCCATGCTTGCCTATATCATGACCCCATATGTCTATATGCTTCGATGCATGATATGCCAGGTTATGTTCATGATAAGTTTGCCCATGTGTTCATGGTATCATGCTAGGTGCTGCTATGTTTCATGATAAGATCTTGATTATCACAACATGACCAAGTTAATCAACTCAGGTATGAGTTGAATCGTGATGTGGCTATAACCGTACCTTGGTTGTTCCAATAATGTTGATATGCTATTAATACTCATGTTGCACTTGATGCTTGTGCTTGTTGTTGGAAATGTGTTCCGAGCTGAGTTGATCAGGTGCCACCGAACCGAACTTGTCAGTGCAGCCACGCTCGCCTTTCTGGGAAGGCCTTGGCTCGGTCTATCGATGTGCTCTCTTATGCGTATCACCAAAGAGGGAAGGCTACCCGCGCACGGTTACCTTGGCCCGGTAAGCGGCAGTAATCTTGAGAGCCGGTTATGTTGTTGGGATCCCATCCCCGTTTGGGAATATTTTGCCACGATGGTGGCCGTTTGCCAAGGGATTTGGCAGGTGTGTCGGGAGGACACGGGGCTACCCAAGACGGGATGTCGGTGATACGTTAAGGGAGACACGCGGTAGGACGGTCTCGTTGGAGAAGTCCTAGTCCATTCCTACGATACGAGTTCCGAGGTTCCTGTGGGACAAGTTCCAAGGTACTGGATGGAGGAAGGGATCCATGGTGTGGGTAAAGTGCACAAACTCTGCAGAGTCACACAAATCTATTCGAATAGTCGAGTCCACGGTATTGGACATAGTTCGTACTAGGTCACACCAAGAAATCAACATGAGTTCGGTGGAATGATTGTGCCAAGTTGGTGGTGATGCGATGACCCGTTTGGTCATGCGATGATCAGATTGGTTGGGTGGAAACGCGATCACACTCAACCCGATGAATGGTCATGTGATGACCCGTTTGTTCACGCAGTGACCCGTAAAGGTGGATGGTCGTGTGACGATCCGTGCAGGTTGCTTGGTAATGAGGTGACCCGGTGCTTGAGTCGGTAAGGACTCCGAGGTAAGCCACATGATCATGTGATGATCATGTGGGGTCCATGTGACCTTAAACGATGATTGTTTGTGCATTAGTATTAATGCTGATAATATGCTTGATGATTATCTGTTCACGTGAAAAGGATGCTCATTAATATATTTTAGCCTGCTTGCCATGTTATTGTTTTGCCTTAGTGCTTTGGTTGTTGTGAGCTTGCAAGTACATTCGATGTACTGACCTGGCGTGTCATGCCAGATTTGCAGGCCATGCTTCGGATGCGTAGGATGACGTTCCTGGTGTTTGCGAGCTAGGAGGTGTCCCAGCTAGTGTCCCTGTGGAGTGGAGTTCATCACTGTCGCCGTTGTTCCGCTGTCGAGTTACATTACGCTTCTAGATAGTTAGTTTGCTGCTTGATGTAGATCCGTGGAAAGCTTGAGGAGCAAGCTTGGCCTTCGTCTCGCTCCGCCGATGTTGTAATAAACCCTTTGTACTCGTATTTTGGTACTAGAAAGTTGTTCAGTTCTATATCAAGCAGTGTCGTGTTCCAGAAGACTTGATCTCTGGGCTGGAGCCCGGGGCGTTCCGGTCCTCAGCCGGGGTGCCACAACGCTTGGTATCACAGCAGGACTAGCTGTAGGACACCCTAGTTCGCGCGATCATTAGAAGGACGTTTTATTAACGTTAGAGCTGGAGTTATAGCTTTCTTGTGTGATGCATTTGATTTGCTGCATTGTTTGTAGCATATAGATAGCCTTCTTTTCTCTAACAAGCCATGTGATGAGTGTAGATGGCATAGTACCCGGTGGGCTATGAGTCAGACCTTTCACCGGTCAGCTTTGCCTATCTTCTCGTCGACATTTCGTGTTGCCTCTACCTAGATGGAGGAATGCCGATGTACCAAGTTTCTTCTACCCCACTCGGAGGGAAGATACTTGAGTATCGCGCCAATGTCATTATGACGGTCCACCTCCCCATCGGCATGCGTACCTACAACTTCCAAGGCGCACCCGCCTCTACCCCAGACCGTGCTATCCAGCTTGCTGCTTTGGCAGGCACCACAGGTCTCTACCACCAGGAAGCCGCGATGCCTCAGAATCGTGCCTTCCACTTCTATCCCATATGGGACGCGCAACGAGTGAGATTTCCGCTTCCTTTCGCGAAAGCCGATGCAGCGGTAGTGGGCATGTCCCGCTACATGATCTCTGAGTACGCCCTCATCGTCGAGCTGGTCCGCGATGCAAGGCATGCGAGAAGAGCTCTTGTTGTAGCTGTTGGATATGTGCCCTAGAGACAAATTAATAAAGATATTTGTCACATATCCGTTTTGTTCATAATACGTTTTATACTGTGCTATAACTGTATTACTTGGAAATACTAATACAGATGTAGTATAAAACATGGTCCGTAGTTTAACTCGGGTAAACTATCTCATTGGGCAATTGATTGATCAAGATTTCCTGATCATGGCGACACTTAAGTCCATTGACAATGAGGTCATATCGTTAAGGGGAATGATGTGATGGACGTACACCCACCTAAAGTATTGCAATGTGATCGAGTCACATAGTTCAGCGTTGATATGACTTTGTAACGTATGGCTTAGTCCTTAGACCGTAACGATCATACGTAATTTTCATCTATGAGGAGACTTTGATTTGTATCCCACCGCCTGACTGGAATATGCTGGCTATAACGGTGCACTTTGGTTATTCCGAAATAGATGGTTGATGAGTATGTTAATAGATCAGAGCGGGATTTGTCAGTCCTTGTGACAGGACAGGTACTCTAGGCCCACTCGGTGATATTGCATCAACACCTTGCAAGGACGTGACTAGGCCACAAGAGATGCAATGATCATGGACGAGAGAAGTTGTTTATTGTGAACGAGATGTGAGCACGGTATGTAGGATACCGACGATCAAACCTCGGACAAACAAAGTACCGCAGCACAAAGGGATTACGTCGTATCGTTAACGGTTTCCAAAAGCGATCGAAGTTCATTCGATGGAAGCGCAGGGGCTGTCAAGGATTGTAACCAGGTCCAACTGACTAGTCATTGGTCAATGAGAAGAGTCTCGACCATGTCTGCTGTTTCCCGGACCGTTAGGGTGTTACACTTAAAGGCAATCGATGCATAGGACAGTTACGGGATCAATTAGTGAAATAGGAGGAATCACCGGAATAGTTCCGGAGGAGGACGGAATGGTTTCCGGACATTTTGAATAGTTCAAAATAAAGTTTAATTGTTTTAATAATGTTTTGTTATTTAATTATCTGAATTAAATATTTAAAACATATTAAATAAATTAAAAAATGGGGAAAAGGCTAAATGGGCCCATGGGGCCCATTAAGGGAGGAGGGGGTCTCCCCCCTTGGGCTTGGCGCCAAGGGTGGGGCCCACCACCCCCCTTGGCCGGCGCACTCCCCCCCTTGGGAGTTTAGTCCCACATGGGGGAGGGGAGGAGGATGGCACCCCCCCCCTTGGCCTATATAAGGAGGGGTAGACCCCCCCCTTTTTCCAACACACCAATATCTCCTTCTTCCTCCTTCTCCTTCCCGGAAGTGGACTCCCCTTGTTTGGAGTCTGCACCTGGATTGGAGTTCTCCACCATAAGGCAGGCCGTTGTTCTGCTGGAGTCGGGATCCATAGCCGTCTTTCTTCCGCTGCTCGCCTGGTTCGGGGCCCGGGAGGAACATCGATTGTACCGTACATGTATAATCTCTTCGAGGCACTACACATGTGGTGCTACTTCATCGCTGGAGGTTTACCGGGAGTCATCCTCGCCGGTGGTGGTCTTCTACACGACAGGGAGGTCGTAGTTCCGAGTCTACGCCAGCCACGTTCGCAAGAACGTTTCCCTCTTTCGGTCTTCAAAGGTATGAACACCTTCCCTCCGTTACTTTACATCGCCATAGCATAGATCTTAGGTTCGGGTATCGTAGGTATGAAAAATTTGTGTTTTCTGCCCCATATCCCAACAGTGGTATCAGAGCTAGCTATGCGTAGATGTATTGTACGGGTAGAACACATCTAGGATGTGGGCATCGAATCTTCATTCGTTACCCTCCCACGTGTACTCATTTAGCGTTGCAGCAATGTTTGATGAAGCGGGCCCCGACCGACCTTACGCGTTTACGCGAGACTGGTTCCACGCTTGACATATGGCTTGTACCATATAAAGTGGCTGGGGGTGTCTGTCTCTCTGCATTAGCGATGCGAAGATGTTTGCAACGGAGGGCCCCGGCAGGGGTGTAATAGAGACGGATGGGAGACGGTGTTGTGGCATGTTTTTCGTAGGATAGAAACGGTTCTCTCTCTCGAAACCCCTAGCAGCCACGTAAAACTTGCACAAGCTAAAGTAGAAAGGCGTTTAACTTTGCTTTGCATGAAGGGGGGTCATAGGTTGTATGATTTCCAGTTTTACTTCCTGTTTTATGCTAGTATGCTAGATATATCGACGGTAGCACGAAACAGGACCATCTCTCACAATACCAACATTGTGTTCTCCCTTGGTGGGCACCGCCTGGAAGGTTCTCCCATATGGCTTGATGCTCCGTACATACCGGAGTTGTCCTACATATTCAACGGAGTTCGCATGAGGTTGGGTTCGGCAAGCCTGGCATATGCAGATATGGCCTTGCTGAACAGCTAACATCAAGGTTCGATTGGCAGGCTTGACGTATGTAGATGCGGGCCTGGAACACAGGAGACAGAAAGGTCGAGCATGAGTCACATGCCTGATGTGATTGGCTTAGAGGCCTACCTGGTTCGCATGCTGATGGCCGTGACGATCGGGGGAGGTATGGGGCTGGGATTGTGTAATCACTTAGTTAAATTGAGAGGTGTTTATCTAAGTGGGAGCTTTCTAGAATTTTGAGATTAAATTGAAACTCCACATTATGAACAAAAGTCTAAATATGTATCCTTGTGAATCAACCTTATAGATGGCAGCACCTCGCCCCTCGTTCAACTTAGGATCATTCCTAGAGAAAGATAAGCTAAAAACAGATGGGACAAACTTCACCAACTGGTTCCGCACCTTGAGGATTCTCCTCGTTCCCCTCAAGATGGCATACGTACTAGAGGGCGTGTTAGGTGACACACCAGCAGATGATGCCAGTCAGGACGAGAAGAATGTCTATCTCTCCAGGACTGATGATTACAACCTTGTCCAGAGTGGCAAGCTCTACTCCATGGAGGCTGAGCTGCAGAAACGCTTTGAGAGGATGGGTGCATATGAGATTATCACCGACCTCAAGGCGGTCTTCGCACCTCAAGCCAGGGCTAAACGGTACGAGGCTTCTGAAGCCTTCTTCTCAGCAAAGATGGACGAGCACGGCAGCGTGAGTGAGCACGTAGTCAAAATGTCTGGCTACGTTCAGCGCTTGAATGCTCTGGAATGCCAGATTCCAGATGAACTTGCTGTTGATAGGGTGTTGCAGTCGCTTCCCCCTAGCTACAAAGGCTTTGTGCTGAACTACAACATGCAGGGGATCACCAAAACCCCTTCTGAGTTGTTCGCCATGCTGAAGAGCGCCGAGGTTGAGATCAAGAAGGAGCACGCCGTCTTCATGGTCAACAAGACCACTGACTTCAAGAAGTCAAGCAGGTGGGAGAAGGCCAAGAGAGGTGGCCCCAAGAGGGATGGCAAGTCAGTTGCCGCTCCTCCCAGGGCACCCAAGCCTAAACCCGGAGTGGAGTGCTTCTACTGCAAGGGTGAAGGTCACTGGAAACGCAACTTCCCCAAGTACCTAAAGGACAAGAAGGCTGGCAAGGTCGCCAAGAGAGACGAAGGTATATTTGATATACATATTGTTGATCTTCTCTTGACAAGCGCCAGGAACACATCCTGGATACTTGATACAGGATTTGTCGCTCATATTTCTAATTCCATTCAGGGACTAAGGAATAGGAGACGCTTGCTCAAGGATGAAGTGACGATGCGCGTGGGGAATGGCTGTCAAATTGAAGTCTTGGCGGTCGGCACGAAGCATCTTAGTCTCCCTTCGGGATTGGTTTTAGTTCTGAATAATTGCTACTATGTACCCGCGTTGAGTGTGAACATCGTTAGTGGCTCTTGCTTGAAGCGAGACCGCTATTCTTTTAAGTCTGATACAATTGGTGTTCGATTTATAAGGATGAAATGTTTTATGTTCACGCACCGGAGTTGCATGGTTTATTCGTACTTGATCTCGATGGTGACGTGTGTCACATTAACAATATTGAGGCCAAAAGATTGAAGAATGATGAAGATCACATGAAGATGTGGCATTGCCGACTTGGTCATATTGGTATAAAGCGCATGGAGAAGCTCCATAAGGATGGACTTCTTGAGTCATTGGATTTTGGATCCCTTGATACATCTGAACCATGCCTCATGGGCAAAATGACAAGGACTCCATTCAATGGGATAATGGAGCGTGCGGATGACTTATTGGGGACCATACACACGGATGTATGTGGACCCATGAACGTCCCCACTCGCAATGGTCTTCGTTACTTCGTGACCTTTACTGTTGACTTGAGCAGATATGGGTATATTTACTTGATGAAGCACAAGTCTAAAACCTTTGAAAAGTTCAAGGAATTTCAAAATGAGGTCGAAAATCAACTCGGAAAGAAAATCAAGCACCTTCGATCGGATCGAGGTGGCGAGTATTTGAGTCACGAGTTTGGGAATCATCTGAAGTCTTGTGGCATAGTACCACATCCTACGCCGGCAGGCACAACTCAGAGAAACGGTGTGGCTGAGCGACGTAATCGAACCCTATTGGATAGCGTACGATCGATGATGTCTCATACTGATTTGCCTGTGTCATTCTGGGGGTATGCATTAGAAACTGCCGCTTATATTCTTAATAGGGCACCATCCAAATCCGTAAAGACAACACCATTTGAAGAATGGCATGGCACGAAACCTAAGTTGTCTCACCTGAAGATTTGGGGTTGTGAGGCTTATGTTAGGAAACTACAGCCTGACAAACTTGAATCCAAGGCGGATAAGTGCATCTTTGTGGGCTATCCCAAGGAAACTTGTGGATACACCTTCTACAACAAGCCTGACAGAAAAACGTTTGTTGCCAAGACGGGACACTTTCTTGAGAAGGAGTTTCTCGCGAAAGAGTTGAGTGGGAGGAAAATGGACCTCGATGAAGTGACTGACCAATCACTCCAATTGGAAGAAACGGCTACGGAAATTGTTCTGGAACCATCTTCCACAATGGGAGCTGAAGAGAATGGATAGAACGACATTCATAACGATCATGACATTGATGATGATCATGATGAGAATGAAGAGGAACCTTTTATGCCCCATAGGTCATCAAGAGTCCGTCAACCTACTGAGTTTTACGGACAGCTTGTGAATGCAATCTCGGCTGATAAGTCGGATGAACCTACAAGTTACAAAGAAGCAATGGAGGGACCCGAGTCCGAGAAATGGCTTGAAGCCATGAAATCCGAAATAGACTCCATGTACACCAACAAAGTATGGACTTTGGTTGATATTCCCGAGGACCGCAAGGCCGTCGAGAATAAATGGATTTTCAAGAAAAAGACTGACGCAAACGGGAACGTATCTGTCTACAAAGCTCGACTTGTCGCGAAGGGGTTCCGACAAATTCAAGGAGTTGACTACGAGGAGACGTTCTCTCCTGTAGCGATGATAAAGTCTATTCGGATCCTACTAGCAATAGCTGCATATCATGATTACGAGATATGACAGATGGATGTGAAAACTGCATTCCTAAATGGCAACATTGAGGAAGAGTTGTATATGATGCAACCAGAGGGGTTTGTCGATCCAAGGAACGCTGGTAAGGTGTGCAAGCTTCAACGGTCCATCTATGGGTTGAAGCAAGCATCTCGGAGCTGGAATCTTCGATTTGATGAGGTCATTAAAGCTTTTGGATTTGTCCAAAACGTCGAAGAGTTCTGCGTCTATAAGAAACTGAGTGGGAGCTCTGTAGCATTCCTTGTGTTATATGTAGATGACATATTACTAATAGGGAACGATAAGAAATTCTTAGTGGAAGTGAAGGAATATCTGAATGGACAATTTTCCATGAAGGACCTAGGTGAAGCTGCGTACATATTGGGGACTAAGATCTATAGAGATAGACCTAATCGACCGTTGGCCTTGAGTCAGAGCACTTATATTGACAAGATATTGAAAAGGTTCAGTATGGGTAACTCCAAGAGAGGCCTCTTGCCAGTTATAAAAGGTGTCAAATTAAGCGTGACTCAATGCCCAACCACAGCAAAAGAGAAGGAGGAGATGTCCTCAAAGCCCTATGCCTCAGCCATAGGTTCTCTCATGTATGTTATGTTATGTACCAGACCGGATTTAGCGCTGGCCATTAGTATGACTAATCGCTACCAGAGTAACCCGGGAATGGCTCACTGGACAGCAGTAAAGAACATCCTTAAGTACTTGAGAAGAACCAAGGATCTCTTTCTCGTTTATGGAGGAGTTGATGAGGAGCTCACCATAAAGGGTTACGTTGACGCAAGCCTCGGCTCAGATCTAGATGACTTGAAATCCCAGACGGGATATGTTTTCATGTTGAACGGTGGCGCAGTTAGCTGGAGGAGCGGCAAACAGTCAGTCGTCGCCCAATCTACAATGGAGTCGGAGTATATTGCCGCTTGCGAAGCGTCTAACGAGGCGCTGTGGCTGAAGAAGTTCGTGATCGAGCTTGGCGTCTTTCCCAGCTGCACTGACCCCGTGGGAATCTTCTGCGACAACATGGGTGCCATTGCTAACGCGAAGGAGCCAAGAACTCACTCTACAGCCAAGCACATCCTCCGAAAGTTCCATGTGACGCGAGACTACGTCAGGGATGGACACACTAGGATTCACAAGATACATACGGATATGAACGCAGCAGACCCGATGACTAAACCTCTTCCACAGGGCAAGTTTGAAGAACACCGAGAGACCATTGGTGTTAGATACATACCTGATGTAAACTAGTGTAATTTGTACTCTAGTGCAAGTGGGAGACTGTTGGATATGTGCCCTAGAGACAAATTAATAAAGATATTTGTCACATATCCGTTTTGTTCATAATACGTTTTATACTGTGTTATAACTGTATTACTTGGAAATGCTAATACAGGTGTAGTATAAAACATGGTTTGTAGTTTAATTCGGGTAAACTATCTCATTGGGCAATTGATTGATCAAGCTTTCCTGATCATGGCGACACTTAAGTTCATTGACAATGAGGTCATATCGTTAAGGGGAATGATGTGATGGACGTACACCCACCTAAAGTATTGCAATGTGATCGAGTCACATAGTTCAGCGTTGCTATGACTTTGTAACGTATGGCTTAGTCCTTAGACCGTAACGATCATACGTAATTGTCATCTATGAGGAGACTTTGATTTGTATCCCACCGCCTGACTGAAATATGCTGGCTATAACGGTGCACTTTGGGTATTCCGAAATAGATGGTTTATGAGTATGTTAATAGATCAGAGCGGGATTTGTCAGCCCTTGTGACAGGACAGGTACTCTGGGCCCACTCGGTGATATTGCATCAACACCTTGCAAGGACGTGACTAGGTCACAAGAGATGCAATGATCATGGACGAGAGAAGTTGTTTGTTGTGAACGAGATGTGAACACGGTATGTAGGATACCGACGATCAAACCTCGGACAAACAAAGTACCGCAGCACAAAGGGGTTACGTCGTATCGTTAACGGTTTCCAAAAGCGATCGAAGTTCATTCAATGGAAGCGCAGGGGCTGTCAAGGATTGTAACCAGGTCCAACTGACTAGTCATTGGTCAATGAGAAGAGTCTCGACCATGTCTGTTGTTTCCCGGACCGTTAGGGTGTTACACTTAAAGGCAATCGATGCATAGGACAGTTACGGGATCAATCAGTGAAATAGGAGGAATCACCGGAATAGTTTCGGAGGAGGACGGAATGGTTTCCAGACATTTTGAACAGTTCAAAATAAAGTTTAATTGTTTTAATAATGTTTTGTTATTTAGTTATCTGAATTAAATATTTAAAACATATTAAATAAAATAAAAAATGGGGAAAAGGCTAAATGGGCCCATGGGGCCCATTAAGGGAGGAGGGGGTCTCCCCCCTTGGGCTTGGCGCCAAGGGTGGGGCCCACCACCCCCCTTGGCCGGCGCACTCCCCCCCCTTGGGAGTTTAGTCCCACATGGGGGAGGGGAGGAGGATGGCACCCCCCCCCTTGGCCTATATAAGGAGGGGTAGACCCCCCCCCCCTTTTTCCAACACACCAATATCTCCTTCTTCCTCCTTCTCCTTCCCGGAAGTGGACTCCCCTTGTTTGGAGTCTGCACCTGGATTGGAGTTCTCCACCATAAGGCAGGCCGTCGTTCTGCTGGAGTCGGGATCCATAGCCGTCTTTCTTCCGCTGCTCGCCTGGTTCGGGGCCCGGGAGGAACATCGATTGTACCGTACGTGTATAATCTCTTCGAGGCACTACACATGTGGTGCTACTTCGTCGCTGGAGGTTTACCGGGAGTCATCCTCGCCGGCGGTGGTCTTCTACACGACAGGGAGGTCGTAGTTCCGAGTCTACGCCAGCCACGTTCGCAAGAACGTTTCCCTCTTTCGGTGTTCAAAGGTATGAACACCGATTCCCTCCGTTACTTTACATCGCCATAGCATAGATCTTGGGTTCGGGTACCGTAGGTATGAAAAATTTGTGTTTTCTGCCCCGTATCCCAACAGTAGCTATGGCTTCATCAACCCCTCCGACAGCTCCCTCCGCATCCGACGACCCGTCGATGGACCATAGCGTCTAAATGTGCGTAGTTCATGTTGCATATTGCATGTTGCATACTGGTTGATGATGTGCGAGCAGTAACATGTGATCTATTTACATGTAATCCGATACACTCTCGGTACTATGGATCTTTGCTTCGTTGAATTTCCTCGCCGATTCATCATTTGGTTCTTCGGTGTTTAACGAAGGGGTTTTGCAGGTAGCACGTGACTCGGGCGAACCCTTGCTTGTCTTTCCTTGTTGGTGGCACCACGCCTGGTTCTGAGCTGATTCATTTTCGGTCGTCCGGGTGGATGCCTATTTTACATTTCTCTTTTCAACAACCGCCCCGTGTTACGAGCCGCTTTTCTTTTTGAAGTGGAGACCCTATGTTCTGAGTTGTTTTCTCGGCCGTCTTAGGGGACCTCAACATTCTTTTTATCAACGTTGTCTCATGCTCTAAGCTGATTCTCGGTCGGCCGTCTTAAGCACTGCTTGGGTTACGCCAGTAAACGTCCCAGATCAGGGTTGTAAAAACCATTCTAGTGGCCACTGGGTTAATCGCTGGTTTTTGCAAGGGATTCAGATGGTCACCAACTACCGCTAAAGCTTTCAAAGTGATTCTTCTATCGATGTCTGTCGAGCTTCGCCCCGTTGGATTTCTTTGATTGGTTTTCATTCGGTCTTCATTTGGTTCTTTGGTGTCGCCTTACCCACCCCGATGGAAAGTTGCTCATAACTCTGCATACCTCGAAGACTCAGTGACATATCGCAGAGCATCATGAAGTCACCAAGTCAAGAAGATTCACACAGAATACATTGGGAATATTGGGCTCTAGTATGAGTTCTGCTTAAATGAATCATTCGGACCAAGCCCGCATCACTCCAGTAACCGTTACGACCGTGAAGCCCTCATCAGTATAAGACGGCAAAGACTCGAGAAGTGAGTAAGTGAAAAGAGCTCATACCCGATTGCATTGGAAGTATAAGGCTCATGTATGGAGCCTACCGAAGTTGTCATCTGAACCAAGTCAACATTAACTACGACAGCCGCGAAGACTCAGGCAAAGGAAAAACATAAGTTTTGACCCATGCACATATGCATCGAAGGAATAACATACACCAGCTATAATATTATCCCATGCAAGTTATTTTGGCATATTCTGAAAGATGGTCAGAACATATCCTGAAGACAATATCCACCAAAGGAATGATTGGCAGAATGTTTCCCTCTAACAAGCCAGTGGATACCAACACAGCCGACATGTACCATGTAATAGGCTTCCTCAGTACGCCATCGGGATATCTTCCTGTCCAAGACATTCAACTTTCCACCACAAGCCGCCGAGTAAAGCTTACGGTACAAGACACCCAGTCGTACTCAGTGCGGCCATGGATGGATTCCAGCACAAGCCACCCAGTCTACGTCGACACGTCAACATGCCTGCAACGGTATTATCATAACTCCAGTGATTCAAAATGCAGTAAAGGCTTCAGTATCGTCAGGACCCACACATTTTATGGGCATTCTCCTCAAGGATGCGAGCTACCCCGGTGTGGATACAGCCATGCTTGTATTCAATATAGAGTTATACACATGAGCAACAATGAGGAATCACAACCCTCGGGAGACAAGTCAACGGAAGAGTCAGATACACACCTCAGCCTGGAAGAAAGACGGACAAAGTCATGAAGGGACACTCTGAGGAAAGGAATCCATGAAGCACTGGATCGTGCCCCAAGCACGAGGGTCACCTCCTCACGTCCGACAAGGCCCCGAAGAAGGATAATCTTGAGACCCCATTTATTGCAACCAAGGCGATCATGGTGAGACAAAAGATAAAAGGGTGAAGGTAACCCATCTATCGCAGAGGAAGATGCCGACAGAATAATAAGCCGTTATGCAAAAGTACAAAGGAAAGAATGTTGACGAAAGTAAAGCCAGACGATGGTCACAATGGCAAGACCCAGGGCAGACGGGCATGGCCCATGTCGAATTCAGCTGCAATGTATGCTACCAGGGTGAGCGTGCACCTCGACAGCTGTTAGAAGTATGTAACTCTTGTGGGCCCGACGAGTAAGGCAAACGGATGAATGGCATGGACCCCAGGGTCAAATTTTCCTCGATCATTGAAATTGTATGGACCACCATAGACACCTGCGACGGAGGAATCTCACCCTATGGGCAAAGGACCACGTACCCAACCCGTCAGCCCAAGCATTTACTCAAGTTCAGAATTGCCCGTCTTTCCGGGATACCCCAGTCTGCTTCGCTGAAAATCACCTACCCAGCTCAGCATTTCGACTATAAGGACCGCGTCGGAGCGTAACATGGTCAATCGTCACCCATGGATATGGCAGCACGACAAATAAATCTCAGCATGAGTGAAGGATCAGAGTTTTTGCCCCGGCCAAAATTCATGCTCAAGATGGACGGGCCGAAAGCAAAGCGATGCAGCCTCAGATATAAACATTCCAAGTCCCAAACAATGAGACACCACGACGGTAAGCGTTCTGAGATACTGACTACCCACGAAGGCCAAGCCTTTTATCGAAGCGGCCAATACAAAGGATTCAAGACTGTGCCGCGGATGAAGCCCGAGAGACCCCGAGAATAGCATGGGTATCGACAACCTTCAGCCTATGACAAGACATCTCGTTACCATACAAGTCAGCGGACACGAGTATGAATGTCAGCAAGAAAGGCTCTAATATATCAAGGAAGAATATTCAGTCAAAGGCACGAACCGGGTGAAGTAAACCCCGTGAGCCAAATCCTATTGGATGCTACCACGAGAACAGTATGCCGTAAAAAGGGAATCCGAGAAGCAATAAGTTCCTAAGGGCGGTAAGTTTATAATGGTTCCCTGAGCAACCAAATCTCGAGGACACGATTTTTTAAGGGGGGTAGGTTTGTGACACCCTGGATTTTGGAACTTTCTTTTTCCAAAATCTTTTCTGATTTATTTTCTGGATTTGCCAATTGGTTCGGATTTTGAGCAACTCTTTGGACTTGAACTTGAGCATATTTGCTTTCCATGCTCAAGTGACCCTTGATCCCAAACCTTTTTTCATGCCACCCCATTGATCCACCTCATCCAAGCCACCTTTTGATTCAAGCCATATATTCCTTTTCCAATAAAAGGAATATTCCAATTATTTGAGGTTTGTGAAGCAACCCATATTTATATTGCTCCATAAATCCCCAAATAACTCCCACCTATCCTTGATGCCATATCTTGCCAAATTCTTCAAAAAGAGTGCATGGCCCACGTGAATTTTTCCTCTAGAAAAATGCATTTGTCTGTGGGGGTAGATTGGAGCTTTGTGAAGGGAGTGCCACTTATCTTGATCCATTGCTGGTGAAACTTTTTGTGCAATCTCATATGATCATATCATGAGCCTACACCAAAGTCCACCACCAATTTCTTAGCCAAACTCCCACCATAATTTCCCAAAGTTTGGATGCAGCAAGGGGGCATTGTGAAGCAAGTGCATGATGGGGGAACCCATTTGCCTTGAAACTTTTTGTGCCTATTCCCACACCCAAATGACTCCACTAATCCACATTTGAAACAAATCCAACTACCCATGTCAGTGCATCATCAAGTGTAAGTTTCTGGTCAGTGGCACACTTTGTGAAGCAAGTGCCAGCTAGGTATGTCCAATAGCCATGAAATTTTACACACATGTGCACCATGCCAAATAATCCAGCTACACCAAATTTTAGCCCAATACATCTAGCAGAAGAGATGTTATCTTCATCAACATGTTTCTAGTCCATTTCGCACTTTACAAAGGAAGTATATTTTTCCTTTGGCCATTTGGGTTGTAACTTTCCAGAATGCTAGTCCTATGAACCCTACAGTAATGTGACAACACCTCCCCCTCCCCCTAATCACCATGTGACCCCAGCATGTGCTCAAAGGTTGTTGTATCAGACTTCTGTTTGAAGTTGTGATTACCTCATTGCTCCCCTTGATCATCCAGTTACACCACATGAATCAGCACCAGAAGAACGCCACCCCAGACACCTTTGGCCACGAAGGAGCCTCCCCTGGACGCCCTAGCATAGGGTGGCCACGCCCTGGCATGCAGTCGGCGTGCTCTCGTCGCGCCCGATGCCACCCCGACACGTCCACCTCCCGCTCCAGTGCGCTCCCGTCGCCTAGCCGTTGTCAACCCGCGCCGCACGGGCCTCCTTTACACGCGCCCTCACCCTAGCCCCTTACCCTCGCCGGAATCCCGCCGGCAGGCCGCCGCCAAAGAGATCCTGACGAGCACAGTGACTAGGTCACGTCGCCATCGCGCGTGCTCCTCCCCTCTGCGGTTCACAAGCGCCTGCTGCCTCGCGTGCTCCTTGCTCCGTCCAGAAGCCACGCGGGCACGCCAGAGCCCTGCCACCTCACCTCGCCGCCGCACTCCTCTGCTTGTCGCCGCCCGACTGCAGAATCATCGCCGCGCTATAAAAGGGCAATGCCCTTGCTTCCCAGCATCCTAGTACCTCCACCATCACCCCAATCGCCTCCTAGCAAAAGGAATCGAGCCAGGAGGGCTATCTTCCCCACACTACTGGAACCTGCTAATTTGCCATATGTCAGGTCATTTGCCGTCTATTTTTTATCGGGGCGGACGGCAAAGACGTGGTTTGCCATCTACTGACCTAAAAACAGACGGAAAAATTTAGGCTGTCGTATTTACATGCTTTGCTGTCTGCTTTATAAATGCGGACGACAAAAAGTAAAAAAAAACAGACTGTAAATATGGTTTTCCATCTACTTTTTTTATTATAGACGGCAAAAGATAAAATACAGACGGTAACGTAACCGCCGCTAAGAACACAGGACGAAGATTTTACCGTTTCACAATTCGCTGGCTTTGCTGTGAGCCCACATACGGCCAAGGCAAAAAAAAAACTAGCACGCGAAAGCCTGACCGCACCGCGCACACGATACCAAGTAGGTCCCTCTCGCTCTCTCTCATCTCTCTCTCTCCCCTCCCTCTCTTCTCTCCCAATCCCCTTTCCCTCCCCAGATCGGCGCCGCCACCACCGTTGACCGCCTCCGGCCTCCGCTCCCCCCACCGCCCTCACTCTCTTCTCATCCCCTCCCTTCCCCTCCCCTCATCAAAAGAGAAGGGGGGATCGAGCGGCGGCCATGGCGTGACCAGATCCATGTCCATGCCCAGATCCATCTTTTCCCTCGACGACTTTCGCCTGACTCTGCATCCATGTCCACGTAGTGGATCTGAATCTTTGTGCTCAAGAGGTCCTGCATCAGCGGGGCCAAGAGGGGCTGCCCCGACGTCGTGCCCGTGGAAACGGTCGCCAGCTCACTGGTCGCCATGGACGCCAGCGCGGTTCATGCGCCTCCGGCTGGTTATCCCTGGTGCCGTGTGTGTCGTCCTGCGGGCGTCTGCCTCCTATCATGTGGACTGCTTCCCCACATCTGCCGGCCAGTACATGAGGACGCCGTCGTTACAGCGAGAGGTACATTGTTGTGTCCTCGTTACGCATTCATTCACACAACGTATTAGCAGTACTAGTTAGATCTTAGATGATGCGCTGCTACCGAATAAAATTGCACACGTACTAGAATAGATGGCTTGAATGGGCACACGTACTAGACATGATGATCTGCTGCTATGGAATAAATGGCTTGATTGGGCATTAGAGGGGGAAAAAGAGAAACATGGCCTGAATATAAATTGCTACAGCTGATGAATTAGCTTTGTGTATCGTTTTGAATAGAAATTGCTACATCTGATGAATGAGTAGAAGCCATTTAATCAGATAGTAAAATGGAAATTGCAGGGTTTCTGAATTACTAGACACCAACAAAAACATGATAAACAAAGAAAGCGAGCCTTTCTATTCTCTATAAAATCTCAAGAAAACTGCACTACTAGCATTCAGAAATTGAATGAGAATGATGGGTAAACTCAAGTAAAAATAATAATTAGGGGCAACGAAGCAGAACAGTGACCGAGTTGGCGTAGGAGGGTTCTCTTCTCTCTTCTTCTCTTCCCTTGGAGTTGCGTTGGGTGTAAGTTCAGATATATTCATGCCTTCTTGTTCATCCATACATTCTATAAAATGGTGTTCATATAGTGATATGTTATGTATATCATTTTGATATGTTTGCCAAATGGCCTTCCCGGACACCACCTTTTTTTTAGATCGCGACGCCACTTTGGTGTTCCCCGATGTGGAGCGCCACCCACCCTCCCGTGTGTGCATGGTGGAAGGCTAATGGCCCATCTCGCCCGAGGGACTGCTCCACGACGCAACCATAAAGCTGAGTTTGGCATTGGCTACAACACTCCATAGTGAGTGCATCTCCTCTCTGTTGTGCCTCTGTTGGATCTGGAATTGTGGTTATTATGATGTGGTGTTATACTGTGTCCAGTGGCATAACATCCCGATGCTCAGAATGTTTAAGATTTTTTTTTTCCAAAAATGAGGGCCAGAAAATTTCATTTGTTTTATTGGTTAATAAAAGCTTAAATTGAATTTTTATAATCTAGAGGTCTTAATTTGATTAAATGCCAACTTATATTAAAATTTGAGTTCATATTCCCTATCGAGCTTTTATGGATTTTTTTAATCATTTGATTTATTTTTGTGGGTTTTCTTGTAGTTATGATTTTCTATTTCACAACTAAATCAATAGTCTTATTGATTTATTTATTTTCCTTTCTCACCTCTCATTGTTCCTTCACTTGGACCAATGAAATTTCTTAGGCCTCTCGTGTCTCACGCCACCATCATGTGCATGCACCTTTTCCATTCTTTTATTTTATTTCTTCTATGCTAGTTGGTCACGTTTCATCTCTTGAGTTTTGTCTCAACACCAAGTCTTGTACCGTATCCTTTTTATTTTACTTCTCTCTTTCTTTCTTTAGTCTGTCTATGTAGCGCCAGCACTGAACCAGCCCAAGGCCCATCCAGCGAGCTACCCAGGCCAGCGAGCGAGTCGTTCGCTCATCTTCTTCCTCACGACTGGAAATGTTACACAGAGACATGAACGCATGTCTGTCCTCATTCTCTCCTCTTATTCTTCCAAATTTAGTGACCGATTCATTCTGGCTTAAACACAAGAGTTATTCCCCTTAAACCAACGAACCCATTCAGATAGTTTTTTTTATGTATTATTGTCTTAATCTCGCAATAGAAACTAGTGCTCTGAATGCCAAGAGTTGGCATTGATCTCTTGATCTCCCTTTATAGACTATAAAAGGTGGAGCTGAGGTGAGCCTCGCGTGTCTCTCATTTTTCTCCTCCATTTTCATTCTAAAAGTTTCTCCAGAAAAACTCTGTGCTATTCGTGATCTTGCGCCAAGGCTACGCGTACAATTTTATTTTTTGTCGAGTTCACCGGATAGATTCTTCTAACTCGGTGAGCTTTAGATCAATTCCTCCTACCCACCAAATAAAATCACCTTAGCCTACCTCCAGGACAGCTTTTCTCGGTTGTTCATCGGCGTTGGTCATGCGCATAGGAGCAGCCACACCATCATCTCTCGGCTCTATGTGTGTAGTGCTCCGAGGGCATGCTCGTGAACTTAGACCGCGTCATCTTCTTCGCCTCGCACGAAGGAGCCGCCAACCCCTTTTTCCACATAGTTGATCGACCACACGTGAAGAATTTTGCATTTACACGTACACTAGTCGTCGAGTTTATCGTGTCGTTCCATCAAATTCGGTGAGCTTCTATCCATTTCCTTTTGCTCGTGCACTCCTATATTCAATCTTCCTCCTAGACATCATTGTTTGGTCAATTCCTTTAGTTGGTTCACACGCATCCAAATCGGTGACCATCGGATGACATCGTCATGTTTCCGTAGTTTTTGTCTCTCGAATGATCTTGAACCCAATAGATGAAATATTTATTGTTATCATAGAAACCCACCGACGAAATTAGATTGGTTGTTTGGTCATTAAAAATTTAGTGTAGATTTTATCTAGTCGTTCTTGATAATTAGAACAATAGATTTTTAATATAGTTTTGTATGGTTTCATGTAGATAATTTCATAGATCATGTAATATTGTGATATACCTTTTAATAGTTTTGTGAATTATTATTGTGTAGTTGTTCATCGATGAATTTTGTGTTAGCGTGTTATTTTATCATATGTTTGTGATATGCATAGGAGTCGTTGCTAATTGTTTCATAGTGCTAAGAGTGATATATGCTTTATTAGATTTATTAACTTTTATTTGAATTAATAAAAATAGTTGTGCCTATTGTTTCGGATCGATAATTTGTGCTACCATGTATAGTTGTGTTTTATGCTTGTGTGCGTATGTTTGTGAATTGTTTTCTTATTTAGTATTTGTATATTTAAACTAGAGTTTGATTGTGTTATTAAATTTATTTTGTGTGTTGTCTCATGTTGATAGTGTTAGATGCATTATATAGTCATTTCATGTGTATGCGTACACAATTTGGTGATGTTCGCCATGCATATAGTTTTATAAAATTATTCATAGCTTTGCTTGATTATTTCATGTCTTGATTATTTTTATTTTATTGTTTCGCATGACGATATTTTAGATTGGTTTACATATTTACTTATTTACATGTCACATGTTTCGTTTATAGATTTTAAATCATGCCATGTCTATGATAAACTTTTATATATTTTTGTTATGTGTTGTTGCATAATTTCTTTATGTTTATACTAGTAGTCAAATCAAATGCTTTTTTTGTTTCAGAATATATTCGTTGTGGTTTGTTGCACCTAATATTATTGGCTAGTTGTTTATCTTGTTTAGTAGGTGTTTGTATCCATGTTTCATAGTTGATATCTTTTATGTCATACTTAGCTGATTGCTACATTTAGTTTGTGATGTGACATAGAACTTAGTTTATACAATTTAATAATTATCATATATACTCATTTGTCCTAATTTATCTCCTTGTAATATTAGCTTTTTTTCAAAGTCAAATCCATATTTTGATTACATCTTCTTTTGTGTTATAATTTGCTACTTAGTATTATAAGCCCATAAATATGGTTAGTTTTGCTTGTTAGTTATACATGTTCGATCTCATCATGTTTATATAAGTATGTTTTTTTTAGATTGATAGCATGCTATGTTGTTGTGATTGTATGACTAGAGTATATTGCATGTGTGTAGCAACTCACATCTTGTTATCTATTTATTAAGTGTATGTCGTACTAGATAGAAATGTGTGTCATGATGTTTTCATGCTATTATATTACCTCTTGATTTCGTTGATGCCATTATTTAGTTGTTTAATTAGCTTCTACCATGGCATTGGTTTGTATGTTGCTACAATATTGGTTGCTAACAGTTGTAATGGTTGATGTTTGATTATGCTTGATTTTGACCATTATAGATATTTAGAATATATCTAAATATTTATTTGTGGTTAACTTTTATCTTCTTCATGCCATGTTGTGATTGTGTAGTTAAAATACATGGGATGATTTCATTCCATATGTTGATGCCTTACATTTGTTATATGGTAGTTTCTGATATAGTTAGTCATGATGCGTAGTACCATAGTTCTTATTAGAACGCTAGTCTTGATCGCCGAGCCTTCCTAAGCCATGTCTATCTAAACCTTGTCAACTCGTTGAATCCTCTATCTTACCTCTCTATCACACGATCTCATTTTGGAATCTCCATCTTGTTCAATATCTTGCTATCCATCCAACATATTATATTTTGGATGTTATTGGATTTACAATGGTTTTGGTATTTATTTGTTTTCATTTGCTATCGTCACGACGAGTAGGGAGTGACGATGTCGGACATGGACAAATTCAAGTTACCGAAGATGGACTCAACAACGAAGGCATGCCTCCCTCTTTGATCATGTTTATCCCATGTTTTACAAAATTGCATTGTATTTTATAACCATTATTGCATGCTATTTTATCTCGTAGCTAGTGTGTCGATTGATACATTACCTTGATCCGCTTCTCGCCTATTTACTTGACACCTGAATAGAACTATATATTAATCTAGTAGAGTAGAAATGCTTAGCCATGCTAATTATTCTATAGGTGCTTATCTGAATGATCTTTGAATTATTAACACTTGAAACTTGTTACTGAGCTTGCTAAGCTAGGCCGGTTGGCCATTGTTGACTTCCTCTACTCTTTTCTACTCTGGGTGAAACTTACCATCTAAATACTGGCGCGGGCGACAGTTGGATCAAGGATTGAAGGAGCGATTGGCTGCCCTTCACGAAGTGAAGGAGGCAATCCATCGTCCGTGCCGCATGAGGCCCAATAAGTCTTGGATTTGAAGATTGTGACAACAGTACAACCACATGTTATATGAGAACTGGCTTGGTTAATTAGTTAGTTCATCCTTATTATCGGCATTGTCGTACCGCAGATGGGATAGCTGCCTTGCGAGGAGTATCCTCGGCACAAAAGGGGGCAAGGACTGTGAACTGCGGTTACTACCTTGTGAAACCTAGTGGGCATGTCATAGTAAAGGTGGGTCTAATGAAAACCTCGTCACAATCTCCCTGCCGATATACAAAATAGTGTACTACACCAGCGACGGCTGATGGCAACAAGACGAGATTGTGTCGTGTAGGTAAAGGGTACAACCTCTGCATAGTGTAAAACTATTCGAATAGCCGTGTTCACGGTCATGGACGACACATGAATCTTTTTTGACATACGGGAACCTGTCTTGCTTATTCTCTTTTTGCCTCTATTCTTGGAACCTATGAAGGATGTGAGTGGATCGAGGATCCTCACCTTGATGAAAGTTATGATGGAAAATTCTTGTTTTCGTCTAAAACCGCTTATCAAACTATTATTTTTTTGAAAGAAAATTAGCTTTTATGCAAAAGAACCATACAACCTTCGTTTGAAGCCTCATGTAGTTACTAGGGCCTTTCCTGGGAGGCATGTTGAGTACGAAATGTACTCATGGCAATAATTTTGTTGAACAGAGTTCCATGAAGACGAAGGTGACGATTACGACTATTATGGCGATCCGTAGGAGTGAGGTCACGTGGACTACATCGACTGCCAGTGGCTCAGATGGAGTCGCTACGCATTTTACTTTCCGCTGTTTTCTGATTGTAACAAATGTCATGAGACATTTTATATGTATGCCTTATGGCAGATTATGGTACTTGTAAAAAAATTATGTATTCTGCAATGATACCATTTCGCTGTGTTGTCATAATGATCCTGGGATTGACGATTAAACACAGGAGGGTTTGGAAATTATTTCCGGGTTCTCACAAGTGGCATGATCTTGAGATCTTCAAAGGTGATCCTAAGTTTAGGAAAATATGCATTGTTGCTCCTATTTCAACTAATTGGCCACTATCCAGTAATCCTGCTATGTGTATGGATCTGTTCATGTGGAACTGATGTTGCTCTAGGTCTTTGATATATTTGTGGTCATGTTCTAATCCTGGGAAACCTTATCTTGCTAGTTGTTGCTACTGTACTATCTCTTTGCTACTAGTTATTGTACCTTTGGGCATTTCTACTATTCATTTGATCACTTTCACTCTTCCTTTTGGTTGGATGTTGCTAGTAATACCTTGGAAACTTCTCTGTTTGTGTAAATCTGAAATAGTTCCCAATTTTCCGATCTTGCTAGTTGTTGCTACTATACTATTTCTTTGCTACTAGTTATTGTACCTTTTGTCATTTTTACTATTCATTTGATCACTTCCACTATTCCTTTTGGTTGGTTGTTGCTAGTAATACCTTGGAAACTTCTCTGTTTGTGTAAATCTGAAAAAGTTCCCAATTTTCCGAAGTGCTAGCTAACTCATACATAGATGCATTTCCCTTTTGCGAATACAACAATTTAACCTTAACCCAAATTCTTGTCGTTGCGTTTGTTTTTCAGTTTTAAAAGAAGATGAAGATCAAGACTTTAGGATTTCTTTTATACCTTATGCAATTGGAGCACTTGTAACACTATTGAAGATTAGATTGTGATTTTTGTATTATTGCGAGGATTTCTTTTGACATTGCAGTTTTTTTGTGATGAATTTGTGTGTTATGGAATATTATGTGTTGATAATTGTGGAATATGTGATATGTGATGATAACATCTACATATTCCAGTGTATTTGAATTGCTAGAATAATAAAAAGCAAAAAAAATCATGTTGCCTTCTTTGACATCCTCAAGTGGACAATATACTTGAACATATATTGCTGTCATCTTTGCTTTCCGCTTGCGGACGGCAAAGCCTGCCGTTACCATCCCGTTAGGGTTATCTATTTTTTTTGCCGTCTAGCTTCTTTGATGTCTGCCAGTCCTAAAGAGCTGATGGCAAAGATCTTTGCCGTTTGTCGATTAAAAGCAGATGGCAAAGCGCCTCTTTACCGGATAAATGGATGATGAGTGATTTGCCGTCTACCGGCAGACGGCAAAGGAATTTTGTTGTCCGCTTTGCATATGTTTGCCGACAACCATGGCAGACGGCAAACTGCTGAATTCCAGTAGTGCCAACTCCGGCCACCACTGCCGCCGCAGTGCCTCGCCGTGTCCAGCCTCCTCTAGAGCCCCCCGACCTAGCCACTACCTCCATTCACCTCCTAGAGTCCTCCCGGTGCTTCCTCGACCCATCCCCGGATCGATTGCGGCCGGAATCGTCGTCGACGTCTTCGCCCTCGTCGGAGCAGTGGCTCGCGCCGCCGCGAAGAACCTTGCGTCGTCGCCCGGGCACCTCCCGATGTGCCACGGGTATAGGGAGACGCGCCGCGACCTCCCTGAGCCAGTTGTGCCCAGCCCAGCCTTCGCTGTGCCCTCTCGCCGGAGCTCTCGCCGTCGGTGAGCCCTTGCTTTGTTCCCCCTCTCCTTTCTCTCTAAACCTGACAGTACTGGCCCACTGTCAGCCTCTCTAGCCCACCCGAAGGGGCATAAGTGGAGGCGTAATCCAGATTTACGCCTTCGCCGTCACCACCTTCATTATCCAGAGAAAAATGATTTCAATCATTTTAAATCATTTAATTTGACCCAACTTTGACCATGCATATCTCCCATTCTGTAAGTCCAATTGAGTTGATTCTTTTTGCACTAAATTTATCTTGAGCTCCTCTTTAATCTGGTGTAGATGTCATGCCATGTTCCCTTGTTGTTATTTGCTGGTCAAGTCAAAGTGATGTTTGACCCTTTTTCCCATCTCTTTATTCTGGAAATGTTTTACAGGGTTTTCTTGTTGAAGATCAGGAGTTTTCCACTGCACCTTGTTGGTGAAGGAAAGCCACAATTTCTGTTGCACTTTTGCAAAGCTTTGACATGCTTTAAAAGTTGCCATAACTTCCGGTGATATGATATTCATGCTATGCGTTGATCATGTCATGCTCATATGCTTGGACCACTTTGATGATGTCATATTATGTCTGATTATACCATGCCATGCTTGCCTATATCATGATCCCATATGTCTATAGGCTTCGATGCATGATATGCCAGGTTATGTTCATGATAAGTTTGCCCATGTGTTCATGGTATCATGCTAGGTACTGCTATGTTGCATGATAAGATCTTGATTATCTCAACATGAACAAGTTAATTAACTGAGATATGAGTTGAATCGTGATGTGGCTATAACCGTACCTTCGTTGTTCCAATAATGTTGATATGTTATTAATACTCATGTTGCACCTGATGCTTGTGCTTGTTGTTGGAAATGTGTTCTGAGCCGAGTTGATCAGGTGCCACCGAACCGAACTTGTCAGTGCAGCCACGCTCGCCTTTATGGGAAGGCCTTGGCTCGGTCTATCGGTGTGCTCTCTTATGCGTATCAACGAAGAGGGAAGGCTACGCGCGCGCGGTTACCCTGGCCCGGTAAGCGACGGTAGTCTTGAGAGTCGGTTATGTTGTTGGGATCCCGTCCCCGTTTGGGACAGTTTTGCCACGACGTTGGCCGTTTTGCCACGAGGTGGCCGTTTGCTAAGGGATTTGGCAGGTGTGTCGGTAGGACACGGGACTACCCAAGACGGGATGTCGGTGATACGGTAAGGGAGGCACGCGGCAGAACGGTCTCGTTGGAGAAGTCCTAGTCCATTCCTACGGTACGAGTTCCGAGGTTCCTGTGGGACAAGTTCCAAGGTACTGGATGGAGGAAGAGCTCAATGGTGTGGGTAAAGTGCACAAACTCTGCAGAGTCACACAAATCTATTCGAATAGCCGATTCCACGGTATTGGACATAGTTCGTACTAGGTCACACCAGGAGATCAACATGAGTTCGGTGGAATGATTGTGCCAAGTTGGTGGTCATGCGATGATCATATTGGTTGGGTGGAAACGCGATCACACTCAACTCGATGAATGGTCATGTGATGACCCGTTTTGTCATGCAGTGACCCGTAAAGGTGGATGGTCGTGTGACGACCCGTGGAGGTTGCTTGGTCATGAGGTGACCCGGTGCTTGAGTTTGTAAGGACTCCGAGGTAAGCCACATGATCATGTGATGATCATGTGGGGTCCATGTGACCTTAAACGATGATTGTTTGTGCATTAGAATTAATGTTGATAATGTGCTTGATGATTATCTGTTCACATGAAAAGGATGCTCATTAATATAATTTAACCTGCTTGCCATGTTATTGTTTTGCCTTAGTGCTTTGGTTGTTGTGAGCTTGCAAGTACATTCGATGTACTGACCTGGCGTGTCATGCCAGATTTGCAGGCCATGCCTCGGATGCGTAGGATGACGTTCCTGGTGTTTGCGAGCTAGGAGGTGTCCCAGCCAGTGTCCCTGTGGAGTGGAGTTCGTCACCGTCGTCGTTGTTCCGCTGTCGAGTTACATTCCGCTGCTAGATAGTTAGTTTGCTGCTTGATGTAAATCCGTGGCAAGCTTGAGGAGCAAGCTTGGCCTTCGTCTCGCTCCGCCAGCGTTGTAATAAACCCTTTGTACTCGTATTTTGGTAATAGAAAGTTTTTCACTTCTATATCAAGCAGTGCCGTGTTCCAGAAGACTTGATCTCTGGGCTGGAGCACGGGGCATTCCAGTCCTCTGAGCCGGGGTGCCACAATTATCTACTTCAAGACAAGACACAACTCAGTGCAACAAGCAACTCTCTTAACAAGATAAACATGAAAACTAAAGAGAGTTCCAGCAAAAAAACTAAACAAAAGCCAAAGCTCTTGCAAAATACAAACTAAAACTAAAGCTAAACATGGTAATAGCTACGAAAAGATAAAGAACACACAACAGAGAAAGACAGGCATGAAAAATCCTATGATGTGTTCTAGATTGGAGTGGAGCGTGTTTCCCTCCCACACAAAGTAAGTTGGGGTCTAACTTGTTATGAACAACAAGCAAAGCTAAAGAAAACTAAAAAGTAAACCTAAGAGCGAGACGCTCCAAGCATAGCACATAACGCATGAAGTGATAAAAATATAGTGAGACGAAGGACGAACTGATGATTGTTGATCGAGAAGGGGATGCATGGGGGCATCCCCAAGCTTAGACGCTTGAGTCTCCTTGAATATTTATTGGGGATGCATGGGGGCATCCCCAAGGTTGAGCGTTTGACACTCCCAAATCTTCTTTCATCATCTTCCCTCGCACACTTGAAAACTCGCTTCATACATAACTCATCATAAGCTGATTAGAGAGGTTAGTGGCCTGAATAAAATATTTTTTCCCCACTGGATATAAAGATATTCTTGAAGAGCTACTGTTTCTCAAGATTACCAAAAAGTTTTTGCAAAGTAAAAGCAAGCTTAAGGTTTGCAAAAGTAAGGAAAGGAAAAACGTGGCAGAATCTGTGAAAAACAGAACAACACGGAGTAAATAGTTTTTTTGGGGTACTTCGGCAACTCAAATGAAAAAACTCACAACATACGAAAGTTTCACAATTGTATATAACATGTTTTATAAAACATTCAGCTCAAAAAGATGAACTTGTGTTTTGTTTCGATTTTTTCCGTCAAGCAGACAAAATCTGTTTTCTGGACACCATGTCACAACTTTTGCTTCCCTTATCATAAGGGGCTAAACTTGGCACAAAGCTTGAAAAATAAAGATACAATGATGTTGCTACAGTATTAAAAATCATCAAGACCACTAAAAACAAAAGTAAAAAACATCTTCGGTTGCCTCCCAACAAGCGCTTTGTTTTACGCCTTTAAGCTAGGCATAAAGAAAAAGAAGAATCAAGTTTTATCAACAGAGAGAGAATAGCTAGCCCGTGTAACGGACTCAAAAGGTAACTTGATTTTATTTCTAGGGAAGTGTTCCATCCCATTTTTGAGAGGGAATTGAAATTTTATATTCCCCTCTTTCATGTCAATAATAGCACCAACGGTGCGAAGAAAAGGATGTCCCAAAATAATTGGACATAAAGGTTCACACTCTATATCCATAATAATAAAATCAACGGGAACGTAATTGTCATTGACTATGATAAGAACATCGTCGATCTCCCCCAAAGGTTTCTTTACGGAAGAATCAACGAGACGAACACCAAAAGAACAAGAATCAAAAGGTTTCAATTCAAACATGTCATACATTCTTTTGGGCATAACGGAGGTACTAGCACCAACATCACATAAAGCATAGCAAGAGAAGTTATTAAATTTAATTTTAATCATAGGGTCGCAAACCATCATCTAGCTTCCTAGGTATGGAGGCTTCTATTCTAAGCTTCTCCTCCCTAGCTTTGATGAGAGCATTAGTGATATGCTCCGTGAAGGCAAGATTAAGTGTGCTAGTGTGGGGGGGGGGCTCTAGACATTTTTTGTAGCAAGCTAATAACTTCTGAGAGGGTACAATTATCAAAATCAATATCACTACTATCAAAGGTGGTAGTAGTGTCATCTAGGCTCACTTGTTTGAAACCCTCTATGTTCATAGGAGTTTCTTCTTCTACGGTTGAGGTATTAGCATCACCATTAATAGGTCCAATGGGACTAGGAGTGTGTTGGGTGCTAATAGTTTGGGTGTCCTCAACAGTTTGGATGGTAGCAACTATGTGGTGTGTAGGAAGGCTCTTAATTCTATCCTTTTCCTCTTTTTCTCTATACCATCTTTCTTTAAATTTAGCCATCATCCTAATATTTCTTTAATTTGTAATTGGATAGCATTAATAGGAGTGGCCTTCCTCTCCTCAATGGGAGAAATTATAATTTTAAGCATCTCAACATCAAGGGCTAAGCTATCTACCTTCAGAGAGAGATTATCTAATTTAGCTAATTTCTCTTCTACATTCTTGTTGAAGGCTTTTTGGGTAGTGATAAAGTCTCTAAGCATGTTTTCTAGTTCAGAAGTGGGGTTCTTGTTGCTAGGATAAGTGTTGTTGTTCCCATAGTTGGATGGAAATGGTCTAGGATTTCTAGCAAAATTGCCCCTATAAGCGTTGTTGTTGAAGTTGTTTCTAGCAATAAAGTTCACATCTACTTTTTCCTGAGCAACCAAAGAATATAAAGGAACATCATGAGGATCAATAGAGGGTTTCTTGGTAAGTAGAGACATAATCAAGTCAACCTTTTCATTTAGAGAGGTAATCTCCTCGACAGAGTTTACCTTCCTTCCTGCTGGAGCGCTTTCAGTGTGCCATTGGGAATAGTTGGTCATCATCTCATCTAGGAGTTTCGTGGAAGCACTAAGTGTAGTTGACATAAAGGTTCCTCCCGCGGCCAAATCTAACAGGTTCCGCGAGGTAAAGTTCAAGCCTGCATAAAAAGTCTGGATAACCATCCAAGTAGTCAAACCATGTGTAGGGCATTTCTTAACAAGAGATTTCATTCTTTCCCAAGCTTGGGCAACGTTCATTATCCAATTGCTTAAAATTCATAATGTTACTCCTCAATTGGATAATTTTAGCAGGTGGGTAATACTGTTGGGAAACGTAGTAGAAAACAAAACAAAATCGTGCCTACGAGTTAAGAACCCAAGATCATCCATGAAAGATTGCATACAAGGTTTAGGATAATGCTCACCAACAATTGCAGCGGAAGAAGAGTTGGTGATGCGGGTTGAAGAAGATCTCACGATCCTTCCCACGATCTCTCCCACGAACGGATCTCCTCGTTGATTCCCTCGAACAGTTCTCCGAGGAAGAAGAAGATGATCCTCGAAGTAAGATCAAAGCTATGATCTCTCCACCGGTATCCACACGTCTGGCACAGCAATCCGGCAGCGCTCCGCCGTTCAGAGAAGAACGCCTCCGAGAAAACTAGAGAGAGAAAACCCTAGCGAGTTCCGATCTAGATTAGAATCTAAACCGGGGTCTAAAAGTGGAGCAACTAGCAACTAGGGAAAAGGGGGGCGCAGGGGCTTGTGTATCTCCTCCCCCCTGGCTCACCTTATATAGGTGTCCAAGGGTCTTGGTGCGCCGGCCTAGGGGGTTGGGAGTCCAACTTGGACTCCAAATCTCCTAGGACTCCTTCCATAATAGGATTGGGGAATCCTACTCCAAGTAGGATTCCCCCGCCTTTGTTGCGCCCCCACCTCCTGGCCGGCCAGGGCGGCCTAGGTGGCTTTCCCCCCAAGATAAGGGGTGGGGCTAGTGGGTGGTACTGCACGAAACCTACCGGAACCTTCCGTGACCTTTAGAAGCTTCCAGGACCTTCCGGGACCTACCGAAACCGTTTCGGGATATTCCGGACACTTCTGGAACACTTCCAGGACCTTCCGGGACCTCTAACGAATGTTCCGGAGACATCTAAATAGGTCTCGGAACAATTCGGGCTAAGGTTAATATGTCTGGTGAACACAAAATATTGTTTAAGCTGTCCACCGATCACCGAAACTATTCCGGTTGATCGCAAACTTTCCCATTACCATTTTCATATGAACTAAAGTTATATGAAACAATTCCAAAGTATCTTAGCCATATTCTTTGCTATTTACTTGCTTCCACTAAACCTTCCATCATCCTAGTATTCTAACAGATTACTACACTTTAAGTGTGTGACCCAATAGGTTCGATATTATGTGGACATGACTCGGAACGCTTTCCAGACTTACAGTTATTCGTCAATAATCAACAGCGGAGCCATGGACACCCATGTTGACTCCCACACATACACGAAAAGACTTTGAGTGAACCTTTATGTTTATCGTATACTATTCCCTTTGCTTCGCGATATATGACAAAGTAAGAGGAGAGAAGTTTGGCACCCATGTGAAACAACTTCTTGATCACAAGCCATCAGTTATCCTCATTGCTCGTTTGTCTTCATTCCTCGTTACGTATACCGGTATCCCCGTGATTGAATCCCAAAGTGTCTGGCCAGACGAGAATGTATACCTTTATACCGAGTGGGCCCTGAGTCTATATCTCTTCATCGCGAAGGAGCAAATCCCAGTCTCGAACTATCACCGTTACTAGACACACTGTCCAATGTACCCAGAACTTATTTTACTACTTCCCATTTACGGGAAGATACATCTAAGAACCAAAGCACATCTTCTTGTGTGAAGCAACTTGACATTCTCATGGTCAAAGGAACTATGTATATAATAACATTTTATGATATGACTTACAACGTTGTTTTCGATGAGTTCTCTAAGTATATCATTTAACACTGGGGTCGGTTCAACATCATTGTTCTGCTAACAATATGCTCTCATTGCTATTGACATCCTTGTTACAAGAACAATGTCCATGATTAAGAAAACATAATCATCAATAAGCACATGGGCTGGTCTTAGAGGCAAAACCAGGAACTCTTGTTGTTTACATTTTCACACATGCATATGAGTTTTCTTCTGAATCTCATAGTCAGGATCATTGCAATTATAGCACAAAAATATAAACATTAATTATGAACATGAATATATAAATAATAACACACTTTATTATTGCCTCTAGGGCATATATCCAACAAATACTTCCCAATAAAAGCATATTTGCACTTATCCCAAGAATCTATGCTATTCCTAGGCAAAGATTGAAACCAGATTTTAGCTTCTCCCCTTAAAGAGAAAGGAAAAAGCTTGAGCTTAAAAACATCACCTTCTAATTCTTTATACTTTTGCATATCATATAAGTCAACAAAATTATTCAAGTGTAAAGCAGCATCATCATCATCTCCAGCACCAGAGAATTGATCTCTCATAACAAGGTTTAACAAAGCAGGTTTAATTTCATAAGAGGTAGCTGAAGTGGCAGGTGTGGCAATACGAGTGCAGATAAATTCTTTGTTGTTGTGACTAGTGAAGTCACACAACTTGGTGTTTTCAGTGGAACCCATAGTAGCAGCAAGTGTGGCAGATTTTTTTGTAATTTTTGATAAAGGACAGAAAGATAAAAATTGAAAGGTAAACTAACAAGACTAAAAATCAAAGGTAAAAGATAGTGTGCAACTCCCCTATCTTAGCACTCGGAGTCCCCGACAACGGCTCCAGAAATTTGCTTGATACTCTATCCTCGTTGGTTACCCCAAGTGGAAGGTTAGATGTAGTGTAGCGGCAAATTTCCCTCGATGAAGATACCGAGGTTGAGTTCAATCTAGTAGGACTCCAGCAATGATAAGTAGGTGGTGAAGCGAGCAATGCGCCATTTGAGATATTGCTCCCTTAACCTGAACCTGCACACACACAAGTAACTTTTCTTCCCAACACGTATAGAGAGGTTGTCAATCTCTCCGGCCTTGCTGTTCACAAAGGATCAATGCAACGGATAATAATGATAATGATAGCAGCTGGAAAGTAAAAGCAGGAAAATAAAAGAGCGTGTAAACAGTGATGAGAATATGGACCGGGGTCTCGTGATGTTCACTAGTGATGTCTCTCTCCCAAAAGACGATAAAACTTCTATGCGAGGTAAAGAAGTTACAGCTGGGCAATTGACAGGATTACAAACGCACCGCAATGCTAACTATGCTACAAAGAAAGGACGAGGCTCAAAAGCATGGGCGATACGCCAAAATAAGTAGACCGAAATCCAACTATATCTACTACTAATCATCCACCTTAAGATATCTATCCAGAACATCTCGCTGGTATTAAGTTGCGAGCCCCACCCAAAGTGTAAACCCAAAGCAACAAACAACTGCATTAAAAAGCACTTTGCGTAAAGTAAACAATCCTTGCAACGCAGTTACAAGCACCGTTGTTTTCCCCCTTGTGGCAACACCACATCCCCTAGACTCATGTTTCTGTCACTCAAGCGTGTCATCGGGGGCATGAACCCACAATCAAGCATAACGTTCCCTCTTGGAGTCACTACCTACTACTTGGCCAAAGCAATAAACAACAACGGAGAACATGAAAAAATTACTTAGGAACAAAAATATAAGAGATAAGAAACAAATATATTACTCAATCACAAACTGAACATAGTATCATAGTCCATCAGATCCCAGCAAACTCAACATAGCAACATCAGAAAATTACATATGTGTCTCGATCATGTAGGGAAGCTCACGAGGTCTAAACTGATAGAGACGGGGTGTCCCGATCTTTTGATGAGAGATAACTTTTGATTTGGAGGAGACGACTTTGACGATCCGACTACGAACGTGCAACAACGTCGCGCCTTAGAAATCGCTAAACCAATCTCTGGAGGTTATTGACCACGTCGGAGCACGATCAACCTGACCACGAAGGTCTAGTGCCTGCAAGCAATCGAATAACAAGCAAGAACTATGATAAAGCAATATGAATATTGGGAATATGTAGATTAAGTATGAATAAAGTTGGGATTCCGAAAGCAATCTTGATCTGGTCGTTGGACACAAACCGAGTACACGAAGATGCAGCAATTAGCTAAGCAGTCTTTTTAACTAAAAGAAATCCAAAGAAAACCCTAGGGGTTGATCTACTTATATAGGACTAAAGGGTGGAGGCCAAGGGGGTGGAAGGACGTCCCAAGGAGTCCTAAAACTAAACCTAGGTCTTACAAGGCACTTGGGCCCATGTGGAGGTGATGCAACACCTATTGAGTTAGACTTTGATTCGGATTCTGCTGCTGGGTCGCACCGTTTTCGCAATATCGTTACGCTCCGAAGGAACTTGAAGGTGAAACCAATTGAGTTGGAAACTAGACGAGATAAGCTATCACCAGAAAAAAGAATCACCCAATTTGGAGTTCGTATGTAGAAACGGCGGCTGTTTGAAGTTGGGTATATCTCTGCAGTCCGAATCTGAGTCCATGACGTGAAAGACTTGGTCTCTATCTTCTCTTGGGCCAAAAGTGACGTGAAATAACTTCTTGTACAACACACAATCATGCTCCTTTGTATTGACTTCATTTCTTGATCAAATATAGAGGAATTAATGGTCATATCTATAATAATTATGTCCTCATCATCTTCATGCTTTAACATGCTCCAATGCTCATCCTTCTTGTCTATGCTAGGTCCTTCATTTGTCAGCAACAGAAATATATCGACGTTAGGCAGCATCATATTCACATGAACATTAGAAACATTACCAAGAAGCGAAAGTACCTGATAATTTAATTGGTGTGCACGATCTCTCGTAATTGGTCCAGTAGGTATATTAGCAGGGGTTGTGGCTGTAACTATGGTAGTCATGTCCTCATCATCCTCCCCTTCTTGAAAATAAAGCCGTCCCCGACGTTTCTTAATCTGAAATGTGGCTAACAAAAGAGACAAGGTGTACATGTTGTATATATATATGTCATCCATTTTTACTTCCCTTAGTTTTGGACATGTAACACATGTATATATGAGTAACTTTCGTATGTCGTGAAATATAAACATATATGATCATCACAATACATAAACGACATGAAAGTATTGCAACTCAGTTTGCATATATAAGTGAAGCTCTTATTCATATCTAAAGATGTACAATTCTCATCATTAAACCATCCCAATACCGGTGAAGAAACGTTAATGTTTTTCGAAGGACATGCTACAACAGGCTTAACGAAGTAGTCATGCAACAAGTCATTCGACGCAGAATCATCACCAAGATTAGAGGTCATATCAAAATGATTAAGCATTGGCAGTTTCATAATAGTAACATGATTATCCAAAATAGATGGTGTGCTCAAATCAACAGGTAACTCAAGACATGATGTATTCAAGTCTATTAGGCAAGCAACATCTTCATGTGAAGTTATGACATTCTCGAAAATTGGTTGTGTGATGAAACTACTGGATAGCTCAACACATGTTTCTTTTAAATCAGCAAGGTTCTCATGTGGAGGGGGAAAATCCATATCTTTGTCATTACCTTTTTGTGATGATAGATCAGATATTGGAGGAGTGCTTACGACAATTGATGTGGTTATGGTAGTGCTCATAGTGGTTGAAGGAACAACCTTCTCAACTTGTGGTATTTGCACATTCCGCTTGTTCGTCTTCTGGGCAACACGTCTGTCGATTTCCTGTTCATCTTTACAAGCAAGACGAAACAAACGATCCATAGGATAACACTTTTCATGAATTAGGATATCTGAATGTCACGGTTTAAACCTTCCCAAAATATGTCCATGAAATATTCTTCACTTTCCTCTAAAAGAGAATGCAAGAATGTAGTTTCTAAAGCATCATAATATTTTGAAACAGTTTTAGTACCTTGTTTTAATTTTTTTAATTTCCTAACCTTGTCACGAGTATAATAAGAGGGAACGAATCTATATCGCATAGCAAGTTTGAGATCATTCCAAGTATTAGGTATATAATCAGGATATAAACTACAATATTCATTCCACCAAATAGAAGCAAAATCTTTGAAAACACTAATTGCAGTTTTTACTTTCTTATGCTCAAGAAAATTATGGGAAAAAAATATATCATTTATTTCAAACTCCCACTCAATGTATAAATCAGGTCTTAGACGTCCATGAAAGTGTGGTATAGAAACAATAACCTGATCACGTGCATGCTTATGTGTGTTTACCTTTGGCAGTGACTGTTGTGTAGTTGTAGGTGGTGGCAAATCTCCAACTATAGTTGCCGCCCAAGAAGATCTAACTCCAGAACCTGCCATGATTAGTAGAAAACAAGAAACAAATCACAAGTATATGTCCCTATGAATTACTAGGATGTGGTGGTAAAACGCTCACATGATAGCAAATATCAATGTCTTACTAGTTCTTACCATGCAGCAGGTGGTGATCGGCAACCAACGGTGTCAAAGAACTCCAAAGATTAAGTAGAGCGATTTCCAGGTGAACGCACGTATACACGATGTAGAAATATGTGGAGCTTGGAAGGCTTTAATATGGTGGCAAAAATCAATTCAGAGATGCAAAATTGAATTAACGCTCAACGACGATACTGTGCTGGTCCTAGTCTAGACCGGACTAGAGACGCGAGCTTAGAACACTAATGTGGTCACGACGTAGCACAACTAGCAGCAATGAATGATATGAAGTAGCTCTGGATAGCAAGATATAAGTGAAGATCATCAAGAGAGCAAAGATAATGGTGAAAATAGGCTCCAAATCAAGATACACCAATATTCTCGCTACAACTTTCCTCTGAAATATATTTTCTAATTTTTTGATATTTTTCCTCCAATAGGGCACTGACTTAAGGTTTCCGACGCAATAAGAATCACTCAATTTAGAGTTCGGATGAGGTGTCAAAAAAATTGAGAATCAGCCCAAAATCTGACAAAAACTATGTTCGGAAACTTTAGAGGTCAAAAAGTCCGTCTTAGAAGCCGATGTGGAGTTTCAAATAACACACTAACTCCAGAACTATTTAGAAGCGGCTCGGAAATATCTTTAATTTGAGTACTCGTGGAGCCAAAACGGACTTCGGATGACAAAGTTATGCCCGTTTTAGTGGACACTGCTCAAAACTGATTCCGACGAGATTTCAAATACGAGTTCTACTAGAGATAGATCCGAAATTTTTCTTCTTTTTTCTCTTTTTTCCTTTTTTCTTTCTTTTTTTCCTTTTTTTCTCTCTTTTTTCAACTCTTTTTCTCTCTTTTTCTATGGTGGATGGTAGAAGTAGGCAGCGGATGGGATGATGGTGCAGCGGCGGCGGTGACTAACGTGAACAGAACTCGAAACTCTAAAGGACTAGATACTAAGACCAGCAACTGAACACGACGATGCAACCGATAATTCAATAAAGCAAAGCACCAAAAATAAAATTGCGAAGTCTCAAATTGGTTTGGATATGATGATCTAATCCTATTTTTATGGCTTTTTGTGTGGATGATAGGTGATAAAAAAACAGATATAATATATGGATGTGGAATTCTCACCGAGCAACCTGAAAACTGATACCACTTGATAGAGACGGGGTGTCCCGATCTTTTGATGAGAGATAACTTTCGATTTGGTGGAGACGACTTTGACGATCCGACTACGAACGTGCAACAACGTCGCGCCTTAGCAATCGCTACACCAATCTCTGGAGGTTATTGACCACGCCGGAGCACGATCAACCTGACCACGAACGTCTAGTGCCTGCAAGCAATCGAATAACAAGCAAGAACTATGATAAAGCAATATGAATATTGGGAATATGTAGATTAAGTATGAATAAAGTTGGGATTCCGAAAGCGATCTTGATCTGGTCGTTGGACACAAACCGAGTACACGAAGATGCAGCAATTAGCTAAGCAGTCTTTTTAACTAAAAGAAATCCAAAGAAAACCCTAGGGGTTGATCTACTTATATAGGACTAAAGGGTGGAGGCCAAGGGGGTGGAAGGACGTCCCAAGGAGTCCTAAAACTAAACCTAGGTCGCACAAGGCACTTGGGCCCATGTGGAGGTGATGCAACACCTATTGAGTTAGACTTTGATTCGGATTCTGCTGCTGGGTTGCACCGTTTTCGCAATATCTCCACGCTCCGAAGGACTTTGAAGGTGAAACCAATTGCGTTGGAAACTAGACGAGATAAACTATCACCAGAAAAAGGAATCACCCAATTTGGAGTCGTATGTACAAACGGCGGCTGTTTGAAGTTGGATATATCTCTGCAGTCCGAATCTGAGTCCATGACGTGAAAGACTTGGTCTCTATCTCCTCTTGGGCCAAAAGTGACGTGAAATAACTTCTTGTACAACACACAATCATGCTTCGTTGTATTGACTTCATTTCTTGATCAAATATAGAGGAATTAATGGTCATATCCATGATAATTATGTCCTCATCATCTTCATGCTTGAACATGCTCCAATGCTCATCCTTCTTGTCTATGCTAGGTCCTTCATTTGTCAGCAACAGAAATATATCGACGTTAGGCAACATCATATTCACATGAACATTAGAAACATTAACAAGAAGCGAAAGTACCTGATAATTTAATTGGTGTGCACGATCTCTCGTAATTGGTCCAGTAGGTATATATTAGCAGGGGTTGTGGCTGTAACTATGGTAGTCATGTCCTCATCATAAACCATGAAGAACAAAGAGGGGAGGAGAACATCACATAGCTACTGATCACGGATCCATGGTCCAAGGGAAACTACTCATGGCACATCTGGGAAGCGTCCATGGTGGAGGGGAAGCTATCGGAGGTCAACCCTCCCTCCGGCAGGGTGCCGGGAAGAGGTCTGCTGGCGCTACCGATCTTGGAAGCGCGGCGGCGGCGGAACAGAGGCGAGATCACGAAAAAGGGTTCTGTCTTCGGAGGTTTCGCGTCACGGGAAATAAATAGGCGAAGGGGGCAGCCAGGGGGGGCACCAGGGGTCCAGACGCCACCCTGGCGCGGCCAGCCACCAGGGCGCCTTGGCCCCTGGTGGTGATCGTCTGGCCTCACCCAGGTGATTCCGGAAGGTTTCTTCACGCTAATTTTTTATCTGATTTTCCCGAATTTTTGAAGCACTTTTAATATGAGGGAAATCTGAAATAGAAAAACACCAGAAAACAGGAATTGGCACTGTGGTGCACTGAGTTAATAAGTTAGTCCAAATATGATCTAAAGTGTATGAAACTGTATCTAGATCATAGCAATATCACACAAAACATGCATGGAGCAAGCAGAAATTATAGATACGTTTGGGACGTATCACTCGCCGCCGTCGAGGCCTCAGCGCCGTTGAACCCCCTCGCCGGAGCAGTCGGGCCTCTGTTCCCTCTCCCTTTCACTTGAACCTGACAGGCTGGCCCCACCCGTCTGTCTCTCACTCCCCCTCCGAATAGTTTTCAAGTGGAAGCTCCCCTGAGGAATATGCCATCGACATAGCCTCTTTTGGATTTTCCACTAAAAATGATTTAAATCATTTTAAATCCAAATTTTGACCCATCTTTGATCACTGATATCTTTTAAACCACAAGGCCAAATGAGATGATTATTTTTGCTATGGTTTTGTCTTGAGCCCACCAGAATTTCCCACCGAAGGAACAAACTCATATCTATCAAATTTCCCCGGACAACAAAGCTTAATAAAATTTAAATCAAAAGATTCGCGCTTAGTTTCTTGCAAACACACGATCGAACAACCACTAAGACCGATAGCATTCCTGACAGCTAGTTTGTTTGAATCGGAGTTAATCCCACGGATATTCCAACACAAAATATTCCAGCATTTATTACTAGTCATAAGAAAATTTAAACTTCAGAAGAAGGCTTCGGACGAGCAGCCTACAACTTCTCAACACTGAGGTCATCAAGTGGGATCCCACAGAGTTGGGATCCGATAAGTTGAATGGTGCGCACCGGAGTGTGGGGTGTATCACCTTCAGAGTTCACCATGGCAATCTGCAAACCAATGGAGGGAGCAGTAGCTGTTGCAGTCTTGGACAGAGCCAACGGCTCCCGACAATGTTTAACCTTGGAGACCACTTTCTTGGTTTCAGCCACCACAGGAACTCTGAAACCCATCATACTTATTTGACCTAGAACTATGCCTGAGCTTGGATGTGTCCACGACATCGTTCTCATTCACTATCATCTGCTGGATCATTTCCCCAATAGGAGCCTTCCCAAGGATGTTATCTTCCTCGTGAGCAAGAAGAGCAGAGCAGAGACGGGATTCACACTGCCCGTATTCACTTCCTGGGCTTCAGAGCTAGGCCAAATGGGAGCTGATTCAGGGCTGCTGACTGATTCCAAAAGCGGCAGCTCAATGGGTGCAGAAAACAGGTTGCGGCTGGGGGAGTTGAAAGCCTGGAACATAGCAAATGTGGCCATACAGACAACTTCAAAGAGAGCTACAGGATTGACAGGTAAGTGTGTACCAATAGTGGGATCTTGCAGCACAGGAGGAGCCATGATACATCGGGTAAACTTCTTCATGTGCATGGACCAGACCCATTCCAGGAATTCCAGAGGGAGGGGCACATTGATGGCCACAGAATCACCACCAGCATGCACAAATGGCAGATCTTCAGAGATGGCACCATTGACCAGGGCATCAACAACCTCAGATATCTCAGAATAAACCGACTATTCATCATGAGGGTCATCAGAAACATTGCTCTCATGTGCCACTCCATCCATGAGTGAAGGACCTAAGTACTGCAGATACTCACGGAGATTTACTCCACGAAAGGTGGGGGGAGCGACGGGCCAAGCTCCCCATCCATCATTGTCAGCTTCATACACATTGTCAGCTAAACCTTGGTTCTAGGCCGCATCCACTTGCGCCTGATGGAGTCGTTGTTCCAGACGCCACTGTTGGGCAGCAGATAAGTAAGGCAGTTCAAAGGGGTGCAGGGAAGCATTCATAGGCGGGTCTTCCTCTGTACCAACCAGACATGGAGCAGTGTGACGTCCATTAAGGATGCACACAAGCACAGACCAAAGAGCGACCCATCCCTGGCAGCATGTTTCTTCTCCGAACAACCAGGCTACGCAGAACCAGAGCAATATCACCAATGATAACACGAATCAGAACTCTCTCTTTGTTATGCCCAGGCCTATGCCACATATCCATTTTTGCAAAACAAGAGATGGCCTTATTGATGTAGTGCTCTGTCTGATAATCCATAGAAAAAGAAAGGAAAAGAATCCATGCGACAAACTGAAAAGGACAGAGCCGCATATTGGGACCCTCATCATGTGGCACAAAGGAAAAGGTGGACTTATCATTATCCAATTCATGAGGGCTTTCCTGTATGTACTGGTCTCGGATCATGACATCCTCTAAAGCAACCATCCCCACACCCACTAGATAAACAAAAGAATCCGTAATAACCAGACCAAAATCTTGAGTGGCAATACAGACAACCTCATCCAGAACAAGACGCTTGTGATGATCAGGGATAGCTGGATGCACAGTGACCAAAGCATACCTTTCATGACTCAATGGCGGATCATCAACCACCACCGTGTAACGAGCAAGTCTGTCCTCAGGTCCTCTCTCATGTTCAAAGCCAATAGGGATGAACTCGAACGGCTGAACCGGGAAGTTTGACATGGCTGAGCATTGAGGAGCACAACGAGGCGGCGAGGTAAAAGGTATGGGGGGTGAAGGAGGCGTATTAATCAACCTTGACTTCTCGCTCGGGATCGATTTGGCAGATAACTTGCTTACTTTTGGCCGCCAAACGAGACGCTTCGAAGGAAGGCGTCGCTGGTAAGGTTGGGAATTACCTTGAGATTGAGCGTGGCTACTGACAAGAGGGGGTAGGACATTAGGAGAGATCTTGGGTTTCCAAAAATATCGTTGAATTCCTTTAGAACGACAGCCGAGGCTATTATGACCAAGATATCCACATCTTCTACACTTCCAACGAGTCAGGCAAAGTAAAGAATCGTGAGAATGGCTAAGACAGACTGAGCATAAAATCATAACAGATCTTTTTTCACAGAAGCAAGCACGTTGGAAATTTCCGCAGTCTCCACATAAGGTAGCATGACAATCAGTGGATAGATGATCCAAAGAATCACAATTAGAGCACCGCATAAGGAATTTATAGATTTCCTCATTATTTGGTATAGCCCGGATGTGTAGGGCTTGGCAAATACTGAGGCCGAGTAGCCAGCTTCCCGCCAGTCCAAAATTCTTTCCATGCCCAGAGGAGACATATTGGAAAATTGCGATAGCCTTAAAGACTTGCCCATAAATTTGGATTTAAAATGGGTGTCACGCGGGACCACCGAATCAAAGGTTCCAAATTTGAGGGAGCATGTTTCCTTGAGCAAGGAAGTATTGGACTGATTTTTACTTACCAAATTGTGATTCTTCGGGATAGGGACCACGGGATCCGAATAACGTTCATTCGCCAAATCATCAAAAAGACTTAGAAGATTGGTTTTTGGAGCGTCACAAAATCCAAATTTAGACAATTCCAGAGCAGATGATTGATCCTTACGAGCACTCTCTTTCAAGAAATCTAGATTGGAGCGAATACTGATAGGAGACCTGCTCGTAATTTCACCCATTTCACAATCGACAGACCACTTATATGGCATATGAAGTCCGGACAGATCCGATCCTTGAGATGATATATGAAATGACCCACTTGATTAGAGCCCACTGAGAACCAAAACTTCCGATTCCCCAAACAAAGAACATGGAAGCCAGAAGCTACCCCTCCAATACAACATTGGAGGGCAAGTGAAGCCGAAGAGCAAGAAAGAGAGAAAGAAGTAGAGGAGAAGGAAGCAACCAAGAAGAATTCCTTGGTGCCACCATTGGGAGAGAAATGGACAGTAGAGTGGAACCGGCGACGAACCTGACCCTCAACCGCAAGGCCAGGGTTGAAATCCCAATGAAGAAGACCCTCCATGTCACCTTAGGGGGAGCCATTGTCGGCGACAGAGAGAGCTTGGTGGATTTGGTTGGGGCTGGGTGGAGGAGGAGGAGGTGGTGGAGGGGGAGAGGGGCGCCATCCCTTTGTGTTGATTGTATGAGTGTGTGACGTGGCTTAGCTTCCATCCCATCACGAGGACATGTAGTGGGAGGTGAACCTCCGATAATGTACAACGACGGCTGCTTCGAGGGAGATAATTTTTTTTTGCTCAGAGACAGCGCCGCTGGCTGTTATGTTGAGTGTTCAACGAGAGCAACAATAACCTACTTGAATAGGGAAACGAAGCATCGGGTAAGAAGAGAAAATCAAATGAAATATCAGACCTTGATGAGCGAACTCACTATGGTAGGAGCAAGGGAAGCTCGATGGCGTTGGTGACGCGGAGTAGGCAGATGTCTCCTTAAGCGAACGATATGAAGTCCTATCCCAATGTGACCGCGACCGTGGAAGATCTGACCTCTACCATGGCCGGCGCCTGACCTGGTTGATCTCCGTCTTCTCTTCTCTTCACTTCAAATGAGGTGACGAGTAGAGGGTGGGAGACGTGGCCGTCGACTTAGGAAGGGGTGATAGGGCGGAATCCGGCGGCACGGTGGTGTGAGGGAGACGAAGTGGTTGCCGCCACCGATGCAGGAGCTACACGGGGGTGAGAGAGTTTCTTTAGCACACGGGCCAAGGCCGGGGGTGAGAGAGTTGAGAGGTGTGAGCGTTAACGGGCCAATGCGAGGCCTGATCAACCACATGCTTCCGTTTTTTCCACCGGAGTAGCGGTCCCTCGGACCCAGGCGCAAGAAAACAACAAATCATATGGCCATATATGTATAGCACATGAAATCAGACGACCAAAAATGCCTAATTCATGAGAGGGCATGGATTAGGTAACCTGCATGAACAGGGAAACGAAGCAGAGCAAATCAAATGAAATATCGGACCTTGACGAGCGAACTCACTATGGTGGGAGCAGGGGAAGCTCCATGGCGTTGGTGACGCAGAGCAGGCAGATGTCTCCTTACGCGAACGATATGAGGTCCTATCCCAGTGTGACCGCGACCGTGGTAGGTCTGACCTTTTCCATGGCCGGCGCCTGACCTGGTGGATCACCGTCTTCTCTTATCTTCTCTTCTCTTCACTTCAGATGAGGTGACGAGTAGAGGGTGGTAGACGTGGTCGTCGGCTTAGGGAGGGATGATAGGGCGGAATCCGACGACACGGTGGTGTGAGGGAGATGAAGTGGTTGGCGGAGCCGATGCAGGAGCGACACGGGGGTGAGAGAGTTTCTTTAGCACACGGGGCCGGGGCAGGCGGTGAGTGTTGCATATGTGCCCTAGAGGCAAATTAATAAAGATATTTGTCACATATCTGTTTGTTCATAATACGTTATATATTGTGCTAGAACTGTATTAAGCGGAAACATTAATACACGTGTGATATATAACAACCTGGTCCCTAGTTAAACTCAGGCATACTAGCTCATTGGGAAATTGATGATCAAGGTTTCCTGATCATGAGAACATAATAGTCTATTGACAATGAGGTCATATCATTAGGAGAATGATGTGATGGACACACACCCACCTTAAGCATTGCAGTGTGATCAAGTCACATAAGTTCAGCATTCCGATGACTTAATAACATAGTGACTGAATCCTTAGACCGTTATGATCATACATAATTGCTATCTATTAGGATGCTTTGAGTGCATTAACCGTTACACTGAAACATGGTAACTGAAAAGGTGTATCTTGGGTCTTACGAAGTAGATATGTTGAGGAGTATGAAATAGATCAGAGCGGGATTTGTCAATCCGAGTGACAGATAGCTACTCTGGGCCCACTCGATGGTGTTGCATCAATAGCTTGCAAGCAAGTGACTAGGTCACAAGAGATGTAATATTCACAGACGAGTAAACATGTTATGTCGGAGACGAGGAAGAACTAGGTATTGGATACCGACGATCATACCTCGGACAAACATAGTACCGAAGCACAAAGGGATCAAGTCATATTGTTAACGGTTCAACAACGATGAAGTTTATTCGATGGAAGCGTAGGGGCACATCAAGGATTGTAACCAGATCCCACATGATGGTCATTGGTCAAAGAGTGTCTCGATCATGTCTACCGTTTCCCGGACCGTAGGGTGCCACACTTAAGGGCAATCGATGCATTAAGGATTGATTCCGGATCATCGGTGAAAAGAGAGAAAACACCGGAAATGTACCGGGAGGTGCCGCAAGCTGTTCCGGATATTTTGAAAGGTTCAAAATAGTATATATTAATGTTTAAATATGTTTTATTATTTAATTGACAGAATTAAATATTAAAATTGATTTAAATAATTAATTAAAAAGGTGAAAAGGTATTTTGGCCTTAAAAGGCCCATGAGGGGAAGGGGAGCCTCCCCCCTTGGGCTTGGCGCCAAGGGAGGGGCCCATCCCCCCTCCTAGCCGCACCACTCCCCCCCCTTGGGGGTTTAGTCCCACATGGGGGAAGGGGAGGGGGTGGAGACCCTCCTTGGCCTATATAAGGAAGGGTGGGTGCCTTTTTCAACCTAACATTGAGTTTCTCTCTCTCTCTCTTTCTTTGACCTAGAGCGGACTCCCTTGGTTTGGAGTTTTGTAACAGCCCAGTTTTTGCAAAAATTAAAAAAATTGTTTTCGGTGTGAATTGCTGGATTGTTTGATTTTTTGCGGTGTTTGCATCCCTGATTTATCGATCGGCGATTATATTTTTTCCCTCTTATCTCGTACCGGACGGAGACCGACCCTTGCCACCCTGACACTCGAGCTTTGCGACACCGGGTTTCACCCGATCACCGTCGCGAAAACCGCACAAGACCAGCCGCAGCCAACGGAACGAAAAACCCCGTTTAATAACTAAACGGGATATTTTTATAGCGCGTCGGAAAGTGTTCTCAGAACGGTTCCAGCTCGAGGTGAACGCCTCCGGCTCGACGCACTGATCGCGCAGTTCGAAGTTTTACCCGAATCGGAGGTACTGCGGACCCCCGGCGGTCAGAAACGTGAGCACCGCGCGCGAGAGAAAAACCGGTGATGTTCTTGCAAACTGCCAGCCGCCTGGGCTATAAATAGACCACCCCACCACTTAGGGTTTCCCTAAGCCACTAACCAGCCCCCAGATCTGATATTTTAACCCCAATTTTCGCAGCAAACCCTAAATTTTCAGATCTGAGATCAGCCCAATCAATTTTGAACCGTCAGATCGACAGATCCGACGGCCCCGGAAGCCGCCACGTCACCCCTGGAGCTCCACCAACCTCCGTCTCCAACCGCCTCCCTCCTCCCGTGCCCGAGCCAGCACGCGCGCCGCCGGCTGCCGGCGAGCAGCCCGGCCACCCCCATCTCCTCCTCTCCCTCTCCTCCTGCCCACCTCCCTCTCACCTACCTCTTCTCGCGCAGGTCGCCGGAGGAAGCGCGCCGCCGCCATGGCCTGGAAGCTCGCGCCGCCGGCCGCCGTCCTCTGCGAGATCCCGCTCGGAGCCGCGCCTCCCGGCCGCCCCTCGCCTCCTGCAGCGTCGCGCCGCCTCGGCACCTCGCCGGAGTCCGGCTGCAGCCAGCCGCCGCCGCCACCAGTTCCGCTCGGGAACGAGCCGAGCGCTCCAACGCTGTGGACGCCCGCGTGGGCCGTGGCCCAGCTGGCCAGCGCGCCACTGCCAGCCCAGCGCCCCTCCAAGCCCAGCGGCCAGTTGGGCCAAGCCCAAACGTGAGAACCCTTTTTATTTTTTTCTTTTTCCCGTGCACCTGTGAAATTTTGCTAAGTGTTGGAACAACTGCTGCTGATTCGATTCCGCGTTGACGATAGCAAGCGATCCGTAGCCCGGATGACTTCGCGCCCAAAAGAATTGTGTGCTCTAGCTTTCATCTTTTGTGAGCATTTGCATTTGAGCTCATCTTGATTGTGTAATTGTATGCTGAACAGGGCATCAGGCCATTAAACTGCTACTTTTCCTGTTAAGTGTTGCTGTTATTATTTTTGTTGCAACTTTGCATGATGATTGTGACTCATCCATGAGGCCTATTGCATTGATTCTTTCTCCTATGTGTTAAGAATCATGTGTACTTCATTTCCATGATTTAACTTGATATATTTGGGTGCTTTAGCTATATTAAATCTTGCTCCAAAGTGGTGATCCTGATGTTATTGTGCTGCTGTGCTGAAAACTGTTATTTTGTTGCAACTTCGGTCGACGAGTGTGTCGCGACCGTTTATCGGAATTGAGTGATTCCAATTGCATATTGTTAAGCATCATGTCTACTTTCATCACATGTATTGCATCTTCATGTTATGCTTACTGGTCATATAGTTATTTAGCTCCAAAGTTGCTATGCTGCTGTTTTTGACAGTCACCTCTGTTTTTCTCAAACTCTGTTACTTTACGATGCCATGTTGTTTGCTTAATATCTTTTGATCTGTGATGCCTATTTGCATGATTATTTTTGCCATGCCTTCCATGTCATGTCTACTTTAATTGCAAGTCATTTGTGAGCATGTTTGCATTGATTAACCTGTTTATGCATTGCTCTAAAGTGTGCTTCGTGATGTTGGCAGTTTGTGCCCGTAACTTGTCTTGCTTATATCTTTTTAACCGTAACTCCGTTTGGAGTGTGTTTTATATGTAACTTGATTAGTTTTTCGTGTACTTTGTGTTTATGCTATTGTTTGCTATTGTTAACTAACCTAAAATATGGTTTAGGACAGAACAGTACAATTCCTTTAATCATCGTGCGACACTTAGTGTTATGCCATGTTTAGGTTGTGCCTCACTTAAATTGACTAGCATAGATAGTTTACTTTGTGCTTCACCTCTTGACATGTTTGTGTGCTATGCCATGATTTCTTGAGTTGCCATGTTAATAACCGTTGGTTGATCACCTGTAGCTAAACCACTTGAACCACCGTAAACGTGCGGTATTCGTCGTGTGTGACCGATACCCCACTTAAATCGTTAGTAACCGTTCTCGACGATAGATCCGTATCGCGTTGCTGTGTCGTGTGATGTCTTCTTGATCTTGTATTGCTCCGTAGTAATAGTGGTGCACCGTTGATTGCTTTCCAGTGTTTACTTCTTGTGTGCTCCCGCGGATACCTCTCGGAGACGACGCGAGTTTGCGATCGACTACACCTTCGGAACCCGACTTATCAACAGGCAAGGACTATACATTACTTATGATCCAGTCTATTTCAACCAGCGGTTTGCATGCTAGTCTAGGTTAAGTTCGATGTTTGATCCTACCACATGTTTACAGCCTCTTTCAAACCGATACAGCCATGTCCCCTCCCAGCAAACCATGTACTGCTATGATACTTTTGCTCGTTGCTCAGCCCCTGCTTAGTATGCATGCTTAGGATGCTACGATGTTACCTGTTACTCCTGGGTTTGGGATATCACATTATTATATTGTTGCTGATGATATGATTATTATAAATGTTGACTATATTCGACGAAGGATGGAAGGTCTAGGCTATCCCGCCCGACGCTTTGTTCCATTCGAGTCACCTAGGATCCGAGTTCCGGGTATTGGTTTTAAGACTGAGCGTGCCTAACCGCGTGTGGGATTTTATGGGGTCCCCTCTTCTTACCTATCTAGCTTCAAACATTTCTAGTGGTGGCCCAAGCTGATGTACCATTTGAAAATCGTGTGTGTGTCTGTTGGGTCGCTCCTGGCAGATATTATTTAAAACAACTTGGGCCAGCGGAGACATGGTTTATCTTGTTGGTCCACCCCAGGGAGCTAGGGGGTTGTCCACATCTGTTTGGGCAACCTATCCGACCTCATCCAGACGATAGAGGCCAATTCGAGAGCGCGGCCGGCTTTTGAGTTGGATGTCGACTCACCGGGGGCCACCCGGATTTGTGCGTTGTTAGTTAGAGGGACCTGTCGTTTCGGATCTCTTGGAACTAAATCATAAAATGGTTGCCTGTGATGGGTAGCAACTGAGAGAGATGGGCGTGCGTGCGGAGCCTCATAATGGGCAGTTGGTACACCCCTGCAGGGTTAAATCTTTTCGAAAAGCCGTGTCCACGGTTATGGACGACTTGAGACCTACTCCTTGTTCATAGACAACAACAACTGAGATAATCTTAATATAACTTGATCAACGTGTGTGTGTGCCTTGATTGCTTCTTCTTCGTCGGGATGCGAAGAGGAGGACAAGGATAGGATAGGTGTTATGTTTGCGTAGTAGTTGATAGCAAGACTTGTTGGAGGCGATTCCTCATCGAATGCTTGGCTTCTTATATTACTCTCTAGATCGTTAGCCACTTCATAAATGCTAGTGTGGCAGCAACCTCACCACTTATCCCTTCCTTACCGTAAACTACTAGTTGTCCTAGAATGACGAGTGATGAAGTCCTTGCTGGGTCAGATGACCACTACAGTTGGATGCTGAGTACCTCTGTACTCATGATACTACCCCCAAACTCTTTTCAGGGTTCTTGATCGACAACAGGTATGGTGATCGACGTTTCACGTGGAGACTCGACGATGACTAGTTAGGCGGATCCCGGCGGAGGGCCTGGACCCGTGTGGTTATGGGATCGATGCTTTTCTCTTTGCCAGTAGGCATTTGATTGTAGTCTGTATTCAGACATATATCTTCCGCTGTTGTATTGTATTAAGGCAGTTGTATGCCGATTGTATGAGATGTTGTATCCTATATCTGTAATGTTGTGATATCATGTTGGAAATCCGGGGCATATGGCTTTGTCATATGTCGCGGTGGGACCGATATGTGCTTCGTCCCCAGATCTGGATGGAAACATTTAGATCTGGAACAGTACCGCATATCGGGCCTTGCAAGTTTGCACCTGGTTGGGGGTTTCACCATCATCCGGATGTCGTCGCGCTGCCGGAATCGGGATCCGGATCAATCTTCTTTCCGCTGCTCTTCTGGTTCGGAGCCCGGAGGGACGTCGGTTGCACCGTACGTGTGTAATCCCGCGAGGCACTACACCTGTGGTGCTACTTCATCGTCGGAGGTTCTTCAACACGACAGGGAGGTCGTATGATCAGAGTCTACGCCAACCACGTTCGAGGAACGTTTCCCTCTTTCGGTCTTCAAAGGTATGAACACCGATTCCTTCCGTTACATACATCAACATAGCATAGATCTTGGGTTCGTGACTCGTAGGTAGGAAATTTTTTGTTTTCTGCGCCGATCCCCAACAGTGAGAGAGTTGAGAGGCATGAGCGTTAATGGGCCAATGCGAGGCCCGATCAACCACATGCTTCCGTTTTCTCCACTAGAGTAGCGGCCCCTCAGACCCAGGCGCAAGCAAACAACATATCAGACGACCAAAAATGTATAACACATGAAATCAGACGGCCAAAAATGCCTAATTCATGAGAGGGCATGGATTAGGTGCAGTTCTACTCTTTTAAATGTAAGATGGGATTCAACCGGAACCATCCTTTCTCTTTGTTTATTCTTTTCTTTTTCTCTCTCTCTCTTCATCTCTACTAATCACATGCATAACTAAACAATTTAAAAATAAAATAAAACACATGATTACATATATGCATAATTAAAGGATTGAGAAAACATATCCAAACCGGATACGATTGCGCATGTTTGTTTGAAGGAACAAATCTTTTAAATTACTAAAGCCCCTAGAGGTAAAAGGCTTGAGAGCAAATTGAGGCAGTTTATTTCCTGGCTGGCTTCAATTTTGACCCGGCCGCCGCTCGTGGTGGGGCCTTTGGATGATTCATTGGGATTGCATCACTTTGAGTGATCTACTGTTTGTGGCTCCACTCTTCAGCCATCCAATGTTGACCCCTTGCGGACGATTTACCGGCGTCCTTCCTCCCTCCCGTCTCTGGTCTCTCCTTTCTCTCTAAGAAAAAAGGAGGATTCACCGCTGTGGTCCAGGAGGTACGCCATCGTTGTTTGTTTGAACGTGGCTGCTAGGAGCAGAGGCATCTCGCGTTCGTATAAGAGGATGTCGAGGTTCTGGACAAGGTACACACAGACGTTCTCCTGCCCCTAATCGTGTCTTGCATGATGCACCGCTACATGTCCCAGGCTTCCTGTAACAGCCCACATGTAATGCACATATCATACACCATGTTTTTTACCTTGTCTGTTGAACTTGTAACTCCTCATGGTGGATGTTCATGACTTTGCATGTGATGATTTTGAATTAAATTGGGATTGGAGTTCTTTTGCTTTGTGGTCAAAGGTGATCAATGTAGTTCAAGTGACATGATCTTGAAATTGTTCTGATGGCATGTCACCTCCCCTCAACCTCATCTTTGGCCTAGCCAATTCTTTTGTCTTGCCAAGGATTCTTGCCTTTTCAAATCTCTTTTTACAACATTCAAAACAGTGGCCCCTAGTTCAAATGCTTTGAGTTTTTAAAAAAAGGAGCCACATTTTTGTTGTTGCCAAAATTGGTCAAACCAATTTTGAAAAATCCATAATAATGCAAGGTGTGAGATTCTTGAGCTCATGGATTTTTTACCCTTGTGTTTATTTCCATGGAATCCCAAATGCACCTTTTTCTATGGAAAAAGGCACTGTTTGGATGGTGGTGATTTTTCTCTGCATCCAAAAATTGCCCAACCAATTTTGGATGATGAAGCTTCTTCCAGAGATATTTAAAATATTGTGTTATATTTTTTATAATATCTTTTCCCTACTCTTTCCTTTTCTTTGTCTGCTGCGTTTTTTTTCAAAAATGCAGAGGGGCTTCTTCTCTTTTCTCTTCTGTGTCCAGAGTAGCCCAGCCCACCTGGGCCTGGCCGTTTCGGCCCAGCGGGAGGAGCTCCCCGCGCCTTCTTTTTTTTCCCTGACCGCCCGGGTCCGCTTGCCAGCGACCCCTTCTTCTCCTTTTCCCCACCTTTTCTCCCCGGCGACGAAAAGTAGAGACGGAGGAGAGCCGGCATGGAGCCCCCTCGCCAGCCTCTCCTCCTCGCCCCTTTATAGGCAGCGCCCCTCCTCGGGAACCCTAGGTTCCGTTTTCCCCCTCTCGTCCCCTCACCGCCGCCGCCATGGTCTTCCCGTCTCACCCCTGTTCTGCGTGACCGCCGGCCCAACTCCGGCGAATTTCTCCATCGTCCGGTAAGCTTTGCGACCGAGTGCTCGTCTGCGCGTTTGCTGCACCATGCCCTCACCCTCTCGTCCTTGCAGTCTCGTGCTGGGAACTCCGACGCCCTGAGTCCGTGGTGCTGCGGACGATCTCTTCGTCCCTGACGAGCGCTTCGAGCCCTCCTTCCTCTGCGACCGGCTCAAGGACGTCCCCTGCATCCCAAGGTGACCGCCGCAGTCCTTCTTTTTCCTGGTGAGCGTCCGTAGCCGGACAGCCTGCGAGCCGAGGATGTTCGTCCGTCTCTGTCATATCCAGCCGGCCGTCGCCGCCGTGAGTTGGTCGTCCAGCAAGGCGTCGCCTTTCGTGTCCGCCGCCGCTAGCTTTTCGCAAAACGGGATCCTGGATGTTCCAGGAGCACGTAGCACCTCTCCCTCGAGTTGGCGGGGCAGCGTAGCCACCATAGTGTTCGCCGGAGCTCCCCGGCGTGGTTGTGCCCTGAAGTTCGACCGAGGCTCGTAGTGCTGCCGCCGTGACCTTCCCGACCCGCCAGAGAGGTCGTCTTTGGATCTCCAGAGCCAAGCTTGGCATGTACGTGTAGCTGGATGTCCCCTCTAGACACTCCACCCCATAGACCGAGCTCGGGATGGGCGTATTCGTGGCCACGGTCGCCGGAAAGTGACCAGCTGCACTGGTCTGAATTTTTGTTCGTCAGGATTCAGAGAAGCCCCGCACTTTGTTTAGTTCCCGCATGTCTCCGTTTGTTCAGTTACCAAGTCCTGGCGCAGTGGTTAGGCAGGCACGATGGAGAGCTGCGCGTCGCGGGTTCGATCCCTGCCGGGCGCATGTGCCTTCTCATTTTTTTGGGTTGCCCAGTCCTTGGGGGGCTGACACCCCGGACCCGCGTGTCAGCGGCTGCCAGGCCAGCAAGCGCTGGTGGGCTGGCCCAGCCAGCCCCCCCACGCAAGGCTCCAGCCAGTTGGGCCAGTGGCGCCCGAGACTGGCCCAGGTGGCCTCCTCTCTCTTTTTTTTCTCCTCCTGCGTTATCTTTTCTTTTAAGTTAACTTCATCTTCTGGATTTTTTTTTCGGTTTGAATTCAAATGCTTTGGCACATGCCATATACCAAAATGGGGTAGCAAAAACCATTGAGCATGATGGTCACCTCTGATCTATGTTTTGAGCAAACATAATTTTCAAACTATGGAGGGAAGTTAAACCATGTGTGGCCATGCCATTTGGTGTTGCCCCATTTTTAAATGCTTGACCCTGCCACCGTTGTCTTGTTCGAATTCTTTGAGCCTCGCGTGTAGGGCCCCTCAAGTCTTCTGTTTATCCGTCCTCCATGTTCTCAAGTGTTTCCATCCTTGTTCCCTCTATACTTCCTTTGGTGTCACTTTCATCGACACCTTATCGTCTCCGGAATCGATGTTGATCATCCCACCCATGAATGTGCATTAGTTCTCGTTGCTTACTTGTGTGCCTTTCTTGCCGGTACCTTACGTTAGCACCTGAGACGGCCGAGGAGACTTACGTGGAGATTTCCGACACCGAGCCCGAGGACCCTGCTGCGTCTGCTTCGACGACCGATTACCCAGGCAAGGGGAAGATTTATTCCATTACTTGATACCTTTCTGCCTACCTGCCTAGCTGTAGCCTAGAACATTTGTTTGATCCTATCCACTCTGCTTATGCCACGTTCAAAACCAAACAACCATGATCCCCACATCCCAGCAAGACATTATATTGCTAGGTTACCGCTGCTCAGCCATTGCTTAGTATGAGTAGGAAAACTTGCTGCTTACCCTATGCTTTGGTTTGGGATATCATGTTATTTAAAGAAGTTGGTTGATATTTATTATTGATGATGTTAAAACTTATACTTGACGAAAGATGGGAGACCAGGCTGTTCCCGCCAGGTGTTTTGTTCCATTTGAGTCACCTAGGACCCGAGTTCTGGGTATTGTGTTTCTTGACGAGCGTGCCTAATCGTGTGTGGGATTCTATGGGGTCCCCTTGTCTTACCTACCTAGCCTCAAACAGTTCTAGTGGTGGCCCAAGCTGATTTACATTTTGCAAACGTGTGTGTGCTTGGTTGGTACCCCAGCAAGTTTCCGAAACAAACCGGGCCAGCGGAGACATGGTTTATCTTGTTGGTCCAAACCTGGAAGCTAGGGGGTTGTCCACATCTATTTGGGCAACTAACCCGACCTCGTCCAGACGGTAGAGACCGATTCGAGAGCACGACCGACTTTTGAGTTGGGTGTCGACTCACCGGGGGCCACCCGGAATTGTGCGTTGTTAGTTAGAGGGACTCTGACGTTCCGGAGTTTCAGGCGCTTACCTAGCCAAGTGGAAACCGGGCGTGCATGCGAAGCCTATGATGGGCAGTTGGTACACCCCTGCAGGGTTAAATCTTTTCGAAAAGCTGTGTCCGCGTTTATGGACGACTTGAGACCTACTCCTTGTTCATAGAATAACATCAATTTGAATCATAATTAAAACTTGCCTACTGTGTGAGTGCCTTGGTTGCTTTTCTTCGTCCAGGGGGACCGAGAGAAGATCCAGGTTGTGTTATGCTTGACGTAAGTAGGTGGTTAGCAGACTTATGACACGATGTCACGTGTATTTCTTGGATCTTACCCCTACTCTAATAGAACGATAGCCACCATATATGCTAGTGCGGTTGCAACCTTTACCTTTATCTTGTCTTACCGTAGGGAGTTAGTTATCCTGTAATGATATAATCTCACCCCTGTTTTCCTTTTGTGCTTTTACTGTTTTGCCTGATCGGCCGCTGCAGTGGAGTACTTTCTTGACCCGAGCACTGGACGATACTTCGTGGAGGTGCCCCCGGAGGATGACGATGAGGACGACCTCGTTCAGTAGATCCTACAGTTGGGCTTCGACGATCCGTGGGTGGACTCTTTATGTGCAGCCCTCTCTAGGGCAATTTGGCTTTTGACCGTACTCGGTCGTGTTTGTCTTCCGCTTGTCGCATGATGTACTGTTGGGTCCACGGACCTCTGAGATGATGTAACAATTATCCAGTGGCGATGTATGCCCTGGACTCTATATATTTATGTCTTAGTTAAAGTTCTTCGTTCTTATACTTGTTGTTGAGAATCCGGCAGCGACACGAGTGCGAGTGTCGTGAGTCGGTGGCTCTTTATGCGCTGCTAACTTGAGCAAGACGCGAAAGCAACTAACTCGAGTTAGCACCGCATCGGGGGCCTTACAACCTGGTATCAGAGCAGGACTGACTGTAGGACCCCTTACTGGCCGAAGTTGAGTCTAGAAACTATTTTGTAGTTACTAAGGAAAAATCGGAGAGTAGGAACTCTTTCTTTTTCTTCTTACCCCACCCTCCCACCCCTTTTTCTGTGAGGAAGTGAAACGTTTTTTTCTCTCTGCAACTTATCCCCTTTCAAAACAAATCTAGGTTCTCGTTTACATGAGGCTCCGATTCCTCTATAATTTTTTGCTAGCGACGAGATGTGTTGGCGTCTTTGAGACCACTGAGCCGCCACTTGGGGTTGACTGCTCTACCTCGCTTACGGCGTACCCCAGGTGAAACGTCCATACAGGATTGGCGGGCATCCTATGGTAATATGGATGTGGTGTCTTTTCCCCTATGGACGACCGTGATGGCGGGCCGCTCAGGGCAGATGTCTCATTGTTCAGGTTTCCAACCACTCGTATATATTGTTGTGTGCTCGCTAGCAGATTATTATCTTGGTTTCGGATGATCTCGGTTTGGGGATTCCAGTAGCACCTAGCTTTCGACTTTCCGGGTTAACCTTGGTGGAATTTCAGCCTTCGGCTTTCTCATACCTCGTGAGGAAGTTTTGTTGTCAATATTGATTTATCTTCTGGTTACGTCAATGTTTCGATCATGTTCTCATAAGTGTTCCTGTATACAGGATGCCAAGAGCGAACATGCCGCCGCCAGAGAACCCTATCCTTGGAGAGGCTGTGGCCGCAGTGGCTCAGGGCACATCTGCGATCTTACAGATGCTGCAGAACTAGACTGCCCAGAGGAATGATCGACCACAGTACACCACACTGCAGCAGTTCCTCGCGATCAACCCCCCCCCCAAGGTTCTCCGAGGCTCGAGACCCGCTGGAGGCGGATGACTAGATCGCAGAAATCAAGAAGCACTTCAATGCAAACACCGTCAGACCCGTCGACTACGTCACCTTCGCCTCCTTCCAGCTTCAGGGTGCAGCAGCCAGCTGGTACGATACCTACAAGGCCAACAAGGGCGATGCTATCATCACGTGGGCAGATTTCGTCGCAGACTTCAGAGCAGCGCATATTCCGAGTGGCCTGATGGACAGGAAGCATGAGGATTTCTTGTCTCTGAGACAAGGTGACAGGTCAGTTCAGGAGTACAACCTGTCCTTCGTCAGGCTCGCCAGGTACGCTCGAGAGGAGGTCATCACAGAGGCTAAGAAGATTGCGAGGTTCCGTGGAGGTCTCAGCACAGAGATCAAGTACGCGCTCACTCAGTGCAGTCCCACGCTGTTCTCACAGTTCGTGGATCAGGCTATCCGTCAGGAGTCAGCCAGAGCAGAGTGGGATGCAGACAGGAAGCGCCAGCGTGAGCACAGTTCCGCAGTGATGATCCACAAGAAGGCAAAGACTTGGGTTGCAGAGGCACCACCGCAGAGACAGTAGTACCAGCAGAGGGGGGCAGTTGTCTGCACTTTTGCCCGCCCTCCCGTCCCAGTTCAGCAGGGGCCTCGCTCTACACCACCACACGCGAGGCCACCCAGGCCGCAGCAGCAGCCCAGGCCGGGCGTGATCTGCTACAAGTGCAGAGAGCCAGGGCACACGTCTCCCAACTGCACCGATCCGCGCTTTGCTCGGATCCCACCACCTCCACCTCGCTCTACTCCGAGCACCGCGATGGTGAAGGCACAACCACGTGCACTTCGGGTGAACAACGTGATGCTCTCAGATGCTCAGCAGTCTTCAGAGATCGTTCTTGGTAGGTTGCTTGTATGTTCAGTTCCCGCGACAGTTCTGTTCGATTCCGGAGCTTCCCATTCTTTCGTCTCCCAGAGGTTCGCAGATGAGCAGGTCCTCACCTTGGAGGATTTGCCCAGTTCGTTGTCTATTGTTTCTCCCGGTTCCAAGATGGCTTCTTCTGTCCGTGCCCCGTTTGTAAAAATCGATATTCAGGGTCTCCTTTTCCCCGCTTCCTTGATTTTGCTTCCACGTTCCGACATTGATGTCATTTTGGGCATGGATTGGCTTGTGCAGTACAAGGCCAATATTGATTGTCCCACCAGATCAGTGAAGTTGACACATGATTCAGGTGCAGAAGTTTTGTACACTTGTGGCTCTATGGCAGGACCAGCACAGTTGTACGCTTTGAACGCAGGATTTGCGCCTTTGCTCGAAGAGGTCAGAGTTGTCTGTGAGTTTCCAGACGTCTTTCCGGAGGAGTTTCCAGGAATTCCCCCAGCCCGAGCTATTGAGTTCGTTATTGAGCTAGAGCCTGGTACCCAGCCGATTTTTCGGCATCCGTACAAGATGTGTTCGAAGGAGTTGATTGAGCTCAAGAAACAGTTGACAGAGTTGGAAGCAGGCGGTTTTATCCGCGCGAGCACTTCCCCTTGGGGTGCACCAGCTTTTTTGTCCAGAAGAAGGATGGGACTAGCCGCTTGGTCCAGGACTATCGCGGTATCAACAAGAAGATCATCAAGAACAAGTACCCTTTACCCCGCATCAATGATCTGTTCGAGCAGTTAAATGGGGCTAAGGTGTTTTCGAAGCTTGACTTGAGGAAGGGGTATCATCAAATCCGTGTTCGTGAAGAGGATATTCCCAAGACCGCGTTCAGCACACGTTATGGGCTGTACGAGTTCACAGTCATGACTTTTGGGTTCTCAAATGCCCCTCCGACATTCATGAGAGCTATGAACTATTTGTTCCAAGATTGGCTTGATGTGTTTGTGATCCTCTACCTCGACGACATTCTTGTCTATTCCAAGTCAGAGGCTGAACATGAGGAACATTTGCGCTTGGTACTGCAGAAGTTAAGAGAGCACCGGTATTATGCCAAGTTCTCCAAGTGTGAGTTTTGGCTGGACAAGGTCAATTTTCTGGGCCATGTCATCTCCGCTGAGGGAATTGCGGTTGACCCAGAGCGAGTCCGCACTATTCAAGAGTGGGCTCCGCCAAAGAACGTGAAGCAGCTAAGGAGTTTTCTCGGCCTCGCCAGTTATTGCAGGAGGTTTGTGCAAAACTTCTCCAAAATAGCGAAGCCAATGACTGAGTTGTTGTGCAAGGACAAGCGGTACACTTGGTCACCAGCTTGCCAGTCAGCCTTCGAGGAGTTGAAAGAGAAGCTGACCACAGCTCCAATTCTCACGCCGCCAGATGAGTCACAGCCTTTTCAGGTGTTTTGTGATGCTTCTTTGCAAGGTCTGGGCGGAGTTTTGATGCAAGGCAGGAATATTGTGGCTTATACCTCACGGCAGTTGAAGACAAGTGAGAAGAATTATCCCACGCACGACTTGGAGCTTGCAGCAGTTGTGCACGCTTTGGTCACTTGGCGACACCTCCTCTTAGGGAGGAAGGTGGATGTGTTCACGGACCACAAGAGTCTGAAGTACTTGTTCACTCAGCCAAATCTGAACTTGAGGCAAAGAAGATGGCTTGAAACCATTACTGAGTACACAGTTGATATTCAGTACACGCCTGGGAAGGCGAATGTCATAGCTGATGCGCTGAGCCGCAAGGGCGATTGCAATAATGTCCAGGTGCAGAAGATCCACCCTGATTTGTGTGAGTCCTTTCGAAGGCTCAATCTCGATCTAGTTCCAGCAGGCTATCTTGCCAACCTTGTGGTAGAGCCCACTATCCATGAGAAGATTCGTAAAGCTCAGTCTGGCAGCTCAATGATACAGAAGATCAAGCAGGGTATTGCCGCCTCAGTTCCTAAGTACGGTTGCTTTTCAGTGCATAATGACGGCACCGTGTTGTTCGAAGAGCGAGTTGTTGTTCCCAAGGAGGGAGATCTCAGAGAGGTCATCATGAAGGAAGCCCATGATTCCAAGCTGTCTATTCACCCTGGCAGTACGAAGATGTATCAAGATCTCAAGCAAAGCTTTTGGTGGACTCGTATGAAGCGGGATGTTGCCCGTTACGTGTCTCAGTGTGATGTGTGCAGGCGAGTGAAGGCACAACACCAGAAGCCTGCAGGGTTGCTTCAGCCACTTGAGATTCCGGAGTGGAAATGGGATCATATAGAGATGGATTTCATCACAGGCTTCCCCTTGTCGCAGAAGAAGAACAATGCCATCTTTGTTGTCATTGACAATCTGTCCAAAGTTGCCCACTTCTTTCCAGTGAAGGATTCCATTTCAGCAGCTCAGTTGGCGGATTTGTACACCGCAAGAGTTGTATCTTTGCATGGCATTCCCAAGAAGACCAGTTCTGATAGAGGCAGCCTTTTCACCTAAAAGTTCTGGCAGGCCTTTCAAAAGGCGATTGGTACGACAGTGTTGTTCAGTACCGCTTATCACCCTCAGACAAGTGGACAAGTCGAGCGCGTGAACCAAATCCTCGAGGACATGCTTCGGGCATGTGTCATCTCGTTTGGCATGAAGTGGGAAGAGTGCTTGTCGTATGCTGAGTTCTCTTACAACAACAGCTACCAGGCAAGTGTGCAGGCAGCGCCGTTTGAAGTCTTGTATGCCCGTAAGTGCAGGACACCTTTGAACTGGTCCGAGATAGGTGAGAGGCAACTGTTTGGTCCAGATGTGATCCAAGAGGCAGAGGACAGAGTGAAGATTTTCCGAGAGCACCTAAAGGCAGCAGAGTCTAGGCAGAAGGCCTATTATGACAAAAGGCACCGTGGTGTAGCGTTTCAGGTTGGTGATTGGGCGTACCTGAGAGTGTCTCCGTTAAGGGGAACTCACCGCTCTGGCATCAAAGGAAAGCTCGCTCCAAGATTTGTCGGACCTTTCCGCATCCTTGAGACTAGGGGACCTCTTGCCTTTCGGCTCGAGCTTCCAGAGAGTCTGTCCATGGTGCATGACGTGTTCCATGTGTCCCAGCTAAAGCAGTGCTTCAAGCAGCCAGAGCAGGCTGTTGACTTGGGCGAGATCCAGCTGAGTGCGGACCTTTCCTACTCAGAGCGTCCAGTCCGTGTTCTTGAGACGGCCGAGCGCAAGACTCGCAACAAGACCGTCAAGTTCATGAAAGTTCAGTGGGCACATCATTCGGAGAAGGAAGCAACGTGGGAGCGTGAAGATCATCTCCGTTCTGAGTGTCCTGAGTTGTTTCAGGCTTAGATCTCGGGACGAGATCCTGTGTTGGTGGGGGAGTGCTGTAACAACCCACATGTAATGCCCATATCATACACCATTTTTTGTACCTTGTCTGTTGAACTTGTAACTCCTCATGGTGGATGTTCATGACTTTGCATGTGATGATTTTGAATTACATTGGGATTGGAGTTCTTTTGCTTTGTGGTCAAAGGTGATCAATGTAGTTCAAGTGACATGATCTTGAAATTGTTTTGATGGCATGTCACCTCCCCTCAACCTCATCTTTGGCCTAGCCAATTCTTTTGTCTTGCCAAGGATTCTTGCCTTTTCAAATCTCTTTTTACAACATTCAAAACAGTGCCCCCTAGTTCAAATGCTTTGAGTTTAAAAAAAAAGGAGCCACATTTTTGTTGTTGCCAAAATTGGTCAAACCAATTTTGAAAAATCCATAATAATGCAAGGTGTGAGATTCTTGAGCTCATGGATTTTTTACCCTTGTGTTTATTTCCAAAGAATCCCAAATGCACCTTTTTCTATGGAAAAAGACACTGTTTGGATGGTGGTGATTTTTCTCTGCATCCAAAAATTGCCCAACCAATTTTGGATGATCAAGCTTCTTGCCAGAGATATTTAAAATATTGTGTTATATTTTTTATAATATCTTTTCCCTACTCTTTTCTTTTCTTTGTCTGCTGCGTTTTTTTTCAAAAATGCAGAGGGGCTTCTTCTCTTTTCTCTTCTGTGTCCAGAGTAGCCCAGCCCACCTGGGCCTGGCCGTTTCGGCCCAGCGGGAGGAGCTCCCCGCGCCTTCTTTTTTTTCCCTGACCGTCCGGGTCCGCTTGCCAGCGACCCCTTCTTCTCCTTTTCCCCACCTTTTCTCCTCGGCGACGAAAAGCAGAGACGGAGGAGAGCCGGCATGGAGCCCCCTTGCCAGCCTCTCCTCCTCGCCCCTTTATAGGCAGCGCCCCTCCTCGGGAACCCTAGGTTCCGTTTTCCCCCTCTCGTCCCCTCGCCGCCGCCGCCATGGTCTTCCCGTCTCACCCCTGTTCTGCTTGACCGCCAGCCCAACTCTGGCGAATTTCGCCATCGTCCGGTAAGCTCTGCGACCGAGTGCTCGTCTGCGCGTTTGCTGCACCATGCCCTCACCCTCTCGTCCCTGCAGTCTCGTGCTGGGAACTCCGACGCCCTGAGTCCGTGGTGCCGCGGACGATCTCTTCGTCCCCGACGAGCGCTTCGAGCCCTCCTTCCTCTGCGACCGGCTCAAGGACGTCCCCTGCATCCCAAGGTGACCGCCGCAGTCCTTCTTTTTCCTGGTGAGCATCCGTAGCCGGACAGCCTGCGAGCCGAGGATGTTCGTCCGTCTCTGTCATATCCAGCCGGCCGTCGCCGCCGTGAGTTGGTCGTCTAGCAAGGCGTCGCCTTTCGTGTCCGTCGCCGCTAGTTTTTCGCAAAACGGGATCCTGGATGTTCCAAGAGCACGTAGCACCTCTCCCTCGAGTTGGCGGGGCAGCGTAGCCACCGTAGTGTTCGCCGGAGCTCCCCGGCGTGGTTGTGACCTGAAGTTCGACCGAGGCCCGTAGTGCTGCCGCCGTGACCTTCCCGACCCGCCAGAGAGGTCGTCTTTGGATCTCCAGAGCCAAGCTTGGCATGTACGTGTAGCTGGATGTCCCCTCTAGACACTCCACCCCATAGACCGAGCTCGGGATGGGCGTATTCGTGGCCACGGTCGCCGGAAAGTGACCAGCTGCACTGGTCTGAATTTTTGTTCGTCAGGATTCAGAGAAGCCCCGCACTTTGTTTAGTTCCCGCATGTCTCCGTTTGTTCAGTTACCAAGTCCTGGCGCAGTGGTTAGGCAGGCACGGTGGAGAGCTGCGCGTCGCGGGTTCGATCCCCGCCGGGCGCATGTGCCTTCTCATTTTTTTGGGTTGCCCAGTCCTTGGGGGGCTGACACCCCGGACCCGCGTGTCAGCGGCTGCTAGGCCAGCAAGCGCTGGTGGGCTGGCCCAGCCAGCCCCCCCACGCAAGGCTCCAGCCAGTTGGGCCAGTGGCGCCCGAGACTGGCCCAGGTGGCCTCCTCTCTCTTTTTTTTTCTCCTCCTGCGTTATCTTTTCTTTTAAGTTAACTTCATCTTCTGGATTTTTGTTTCGGTTTGAATTCAAATGCTTTGGCACATGCCATATACCAAAATGGGGTAGCAAAAACCATTGAGCATGATGGTCACCTCTGATCTATGTTTTGAGCAAACAAAATTTTCAAACTATGGAGGGAAGTTAAACCATGTGTGGCCATGCCATTTGGTGTTGCCCCATTTTTAAATGCTTGACCCTGCCACCGTTGTCTTGTTCGAATTCTTTGAGCCTCGCGTGTAGGGCCCCTCAAGTCTTCTGTTTATCCGTCCTCCATGTTCTCAAGTGTTTCCATCCTTGTTCCCTCGATACTTCCTTTGGTGTCACTTTCATCGACACCTTATCGTCTCTGGAATCGATGTTTTAATTTCACGTTGTATTTTTTTCTGTTAATGGTTTATTGATCATGTCATGTTGCCATGTTACTTACACCAAAAATAAGGCTGAGACCAAGGCCATTTTACGTAAATAAGTTGCATATGAAGCGGATGACGTGTCGTCACCACATTCATTTAAACCGGAATAGATAGGGTCACATCATGTCGATTAAACTTGATCATCCCACCCATGAATGTGCATTAGTTCTCGTTGCTTACTTGTGTGCCTTTCTTGCCGGTACCTTACGTTAGCACCTGAGACGGCCGAGGAGACTTACGTGGAGATTTCCGACACCGAGCCCGAGGACCCTACTGCGTCTGCTTCGACGACCGATTACCCAGGCAAGGGGAAGATTTATACCATTACTTGATACCTTTCTGCCTACCTGCCTAGCTGTAGCCTAGAACGTTTGTTTGATCCTATCCACTCTGCTTATGCCACGTTCAAAACCAAACAACCATGATCCCCACATCCCAGCAAGACATTGTATTGCTAGGTTACCGCTGCTCAGCCATTGCTTAGTATGAGTAGGAAAACTTGCTGCTTACCCTATGCTTTGGTTTGGGATATCATGTTATTTAAAGAAGTTGGTTGATATTTATTATTGATGATGTTAAAACTTATACTTGATGAAAGATGGGAGACCAGGCTGTTCCCGCCAGGTGTTTTGTTCCATTTGAGTCACCTAGGACCCGAGTTCTGGGTATTGTGTTTCTTGACGAGCGTGCCTAATCGTGTGTGGGATTCTATGGGGTCCCCTTGTCTTACCTACCTAGCCTCAAACAGTTCTAGTGGTGGCCCAAGCTGATTTACATTTTGCAAACGTGTGTGTGCTTGGTTGGTACCCCAGCAAGTTTTCGAAACAAACCGGGCCAGCGGAGACATGGTTTATTTTATTGGTCCAAACCTGGAAGCTAGGGGGTTGTCCACATCTGTTTGGGCAACTAACCCGACCTCGTCCAGACGGTAGAGACCGATTCGAGAGCACGACCGACTTTTGAGTTGGGTGTCGACTCACCGGGGGCCACCCGGAATTGTGCGTTGTTAGTTAGAGGGACTCTGACGTTCCGGAGTTTCAGGCGCTTACCTAGCCAAGTGGAAACCGGGCGTGCATGCGAAGCCTATGATGGGCAGTTGGTACACCCCTGCAGGGTTAAATCTTTTCGAAAAGCTGTGTCCGCGTTTATGGACGACTTGAGACCTACTCCTTGTTCATAGAATAACATCAATTTGAATCATAATTAAAACTTGCCTACTGTGTGAGTGCCTTGGTTGCTTTTCTTCGTCCAGGGGGACCGAGAGAAGATCCAGGTTGTGTTATGCTTGACGTAAGTAGGTGGTTAGCAGACTTATGACACGATGTCACGTGTATTTCTTGGATCTTACCCCTACTCTAATAGAACGATAGCCACCATATATGCTAGTGCGGTTGCAACCTTTACCTTTATCTTGTCTTACCGTAGGGAGTTAGTTATCCTGTAATGATATAATCTCACCCCTGTTTTCCTTTTGTGCTTTTACTGTTTTGCCTGATCGGCCGCTGCAGTGGAGTACTTTCTTGACCCGAGCACTGGACGATACTTCGTGGAGGTGCCCCCGGAGGATGACGATGAGGACGACCTCGTTCAGTAGATCCTACAGTTGGGCTTCGACGATCCGTGGGTGGACTCTTTATGTGCAGCCCTCTCTAGGGCAATTTGGCTTTTGACCGTACTCGGTCGTGTTTGTCTTCCGCTTGTCGCATGATGTACTGTTGGGTCCACGGACCTCTGAGATGATGTAACAATTATCCAGTGGCGATGTATGCCCTGGACTCTATATATTTATGTCTTAGTTAAAGTTCTTCGTTCTTATACTTGTTGTTGAGAATCCGGCAGCGACACGAGTGCGAGTGTCGTGAGTCGGTGGCTCTTTATGCGCTGCTAACTTGAGCAAGACGCGAAAGCAACTAACTCGAGTTAGCACCGCATCGGGGGCCTTACAACCTGGTATCAGAGCAGGACTGACTGTAGGACCCCTTACTGGCCGAAGTTGAGTCTAGAAACTATTTTGTAGTTACTAAGGAAAAATCGGAGAGTAGGAACTCTTTCTTTTTCTTCTTACCCCACCCTCCCACCCCTTTTTCTGTGAGGAAGTGAAACGTTTTTTTCTCTCTGCAACTTATCCCCTTTCAAAACAAATCTAGGTTCTCGTTTACATGAGGCTCCGATTCCTCTATAATTTTTTGCTAGCGACGAGATGTGTTGGCGTCTTTGAGACCACTGAGCCGCCACTTGGGGTTGACTGCTCTACCTCGCTTACGGCGTACCCCAGGTGAAACGTCCATACAGGATTGGCGGGCATCCTATGGTAATATGGATGTGGTGTCTTTTCCCCTATGGACGACCGTGATGGCGGGCCGCTCAGGGCAGATGTCTCATTGTTCAGGTTTCCAACCACTCGTATATATTGTTGTGTGCTCGCTAGCAGATTATTATCTTGGTTTCGGATGATCTCGGTTTGGGGATTCCAGTAGCACCTAGCTTTCGACTTTCCGGGTTAACCTTGGTGGAATTTCAGCCTTCGGCTTTCTCATACCTCGTGAGGAAGTTTTGTTGTCAATATTGATTTATCTTCTGGTTACGTCAATGTTTCGATCATGTTCTCATAAGTGTTCCTGTATACAGGATGCCAAGAGCGAACATGCCGCCGCCAGAGAACCCTATCCTTGGAGAGGCTGTGGCCGCAGTGGCTCAGGGCACATCTGTGATCTTACAGATGCTGCAGAACTAGACTGCCCAGAGGAATGATCGACCACAGTACACCACACTGCAGCAGTTCCTCGCGATCAACACCCCCTCCCCAGGTTCTCCGAGGCTCGAGACCCGCTGGAGGCGGATGACTAGATCGCAGAAATCAAGAAGCACTTCAATGCAAACACCGTCAGACCCGTCGACTACGTCACCTTCGCCTCCTTCCAGCTTCAGGGTGCAGCAGCCAGCTGGTACGATACCTACAAGGCCAACAAGGGCGATGCTATCATCACGTGGGCAGATTTCGTCGCAGACTTCAGAGCAGCGCATATTCCGAGTGGCCTGATGGACAGGAAGCATGAGGAGTTCTTGTCTCTGAGACAAGGTGACAGGTCAGTTCAGGAGTACAACCTGTCCTTCGTCAGGCTCGCCAGGTACGCTCGAGAGGAGGTCATCATAGAGGCTAAGAAGATTGCGAGGTTCCGTGGAGGTCTCAGCACAGAGATCAAGTACGCGCTCACTCAGTGCAGTCCCACGCTGTTCTCACAGTTCGTGGATCAGGCTATCCGTCAGGAGTCAGCCAGAGCAGAGTGGGATGCAGACAGGAAGCGCCAGCGTGAGCACAGTTCCGCAGTGATGATCCACAAGAAGGCAAAGACTTGGGTTGCAGAGGCACCACCGCAGAGACAGTAGTACCAGCAGAGGGGGGCAGTTGTCTGCACTTTTGCCCGCCCTCCCGTCCCAGTTCAGCAGGGGCCTCGCTCTACACCACCACACGCGAGGCCACCCAGGCCGCAGCAGCAGCCCAGGCCGGGCGTGATCTTCTACAAGTGCAGAGAGCCAGGGCACACGTCTCCCAACTGCACCGATCCGCGCTTTGCTCGGATCCCACCACCTCCACCTCGCTCTACTCCGAGCACCGCGATGGTGAAGGCACAACCACGTGCACTTCGGGTGAACAACGTGATGCTCTTAGATGCTCAGCAGTCTTCAGAGATCGTTCTTGGTAGGTTGCTTGTATGTTCAGTTCCCGCGACAGTTCTGTTCGATTCCGGAGCTTCCCATTCTTTCGTCTCCCAGAGGTTCGCAGATGAGCAGGTTCTCACCTTGGAGGATTTGCCCAGTTCGTTGTCTATTGTTTCTCCCGGTTCCAAGATGGCTTCTTCTGTCCGTGCCCCGTTTGTAAAAATCGATATTCAGGGTCTCCTTTTCCCCGCTTCCTTGATTTTGCTTCCACGTTCCGACATTGATGTCATTTTGGGCATGGATTGGCTTGTGCAGTACAAGGCCAATATTGATTGTCCCACCAGATCAGTGAAGTTGACACATGATTCAGGTGCAGAAGTTTTGTACACTTGTGGCTCTATGGCAGGACCAGCACAGTTGTACGCTTTGAACGCAGGATTTGCGCCTTTGCTCGAAGAGGTCAGAGTTGTCTGTGAGTTTCCAGACGTCTTTCCGGAGGAGTTTCCAGGAATTCCCCCAGCCCGAGCTATTGAGTTCGTTATTGAGCTAGAGCCTAGTACCCAGCCGATTTTTCGGCATCCGTACAAGATGTGTTCGAAGGAGTTGATTGAGCTCAAGAAACAGTTGACAGAGTTGGAAGCAGGCGGTTTTATCCACGCGAGCACTTCCCCTTGGGGTGCACGAGCTTTTTTGTCCAGAAGAAGGATGGGACTAGCCGCTTGGTCCAGGACTATCGCGGTATCAACAAGAAGATCATCAAGAACAAGTACCCTTTACCCCGCATCAATGATCTGTTCGAGCAGTTAAATGGGGCTAAGGTGTTTTCGAAGCTTGACTTGAGGATGGGGTATCATCAAATCCGTGTTCGTGAAGAGGATATTCCCAAGACCGCGTTCAACACACGTTATGGGCTGTACGAGTTCACAGTCATGACTTTTGGGTTCTCAAATGCCCCTCCGACATTCATGAGAGCTATGAACTATTTGTTCCAAGATTGGCTTGATGTGTTTGTGATCCTCTACCTCGACGACATTCTTGTCTATTCCAAGTCAGAGGCTGAACATGAGGAACATTTGCGCTTGGTACTGCAGAAGTTAAGAGAGCACCGGTATTATGCCAAGTTCTCCAAGTGTGAGTTTTGGCTGGACAAGGTCAATTTTCTGGGCCATGTCATCTCCGCTGAGGGAATTGCGGTTGACCCAGAGCGAGTCCGCACTATTCAAGAGTGGGCTCCGCCAAAGAACGTGAAGCAGCTAAGGAGTTTTCTCGGCCTCGCCAGTTATTGCAGGAGGTTTGTGCAAAACTTCTCCAAAATAGCGAAGCCAATGACTGAGTTGTTGTGCAAGGACAAGCGGTACACTTGGTCACCAGCTTGCCAGTCAGCCTTCGAGGAGTTGAAAGAGAAGCTGACCACAGCTCCAATTCTCACGCCGCCAGATGAGTCACAGCCTTTTCAGGTGTTTTGTGATGCTTCTTTGCAAGGTCTGGGCGGAGTTTTGATGCAAGGCAGGAATATTGTGGCTTATACCTCACGGCAGTTGAAGACAAGTGAGAAGAATTATCCCACGCACGACTTGGAGCTTGCAGCAGTTGTGCACGCTTTGGTCACTTGGCGACACCTCCTCTTAGGGAGGAAGGTGGATGTGTTCACGGACCACAAGAGTCTGAAGTACTTGTTCACTCAGCCAAATCTGAACTTGAGGCAAAGAAGATGGCTTGAAACCATTACTGAGTACACAGTTGATATTCAGTACACGCCTGGGAAGGCGAATGTCATAGCTGATGCGCTGAGCCGCAAGGGCGATTGCAATAATGTCCAGGTGCAGAAGATCCACCCTGATTTGTGTGAGTCCTTTCGAAGGCTCAATCTCGATCTAGTTCCAGCAGGCTATCTTGCCAACCTTGTGGTAGAGCCCACTATCCATGAGAAGATTCGTAAAGCTCAGTCTGGCAGCTCAATGATACAGAAGATCAAGCAGGGTATTGCCGCCTCAGTTCCTAAGTACAGTTGCTTTTCAGTGCATAATGACGGCACCGTGTTGTTCGAAGAGCGAGTTGTTGTTCCCAAGGAGGGAGATCTCAGAGAGGTCATCATGAAGGAAGCCCATGATTCCAAGCTGTCTATTCACCCTGGCAGTACGAAGATGTATCAAGATCTCAAGCAAAGCTTTTGGTGGACTCGTATGAAGCGGGATGTTGCCCGTTACGTGTCTCAGTGTGATGTGTGCAGGCGAGTGAAGGCACAACACCAGAAGCCTGCAGGGTTGCTTCAGCCACTTGAGATTCCGGAGTGGAAATGGGATCATATAGAGATGGATTTCATCACAGGCTTCCCCTTGTCGCAGAAGAAGAACAATGCCATCTTTGTTGTCATTGACAATCTGTCCAAAGTTGCCCACTTCTTTCCAGTGAAGGATTCCATTTCAGCAGCTCAGTTGGCGGATTTGTACACCGCAAGAGTTGTATCTTTGCATGGCATTCCCAAGAAGACCAGTTCTGATAGAGGCAGCCTTTTCACCTAAAAGTTCTGGCAGGCCTTTCAAAAGGCGATTGGTACGACAGTGTTGTTCAGTACCGCTTATCACCCTCAGACAAGTGGACAAGTCGAGCGCGTGAACCAAATCCTCGAGGACATGCTTCGGGCATGTGTCATCTCGTTTGGCATGAAGTGGGAAGAGTGCTTGTCGTATGCTGAGTTCTCTTACAACAACAGCTACCAGGCAAGTGTGCAGGCAGCGCCGTTTGAAGTCTTGTATGCCCGTAAGTGCAGGACACCTTTGAACTGGTCCGAGATAGGTGAGAGGCAACTGTTTGGTCCAGATGTGATCCAAGAGGCAGAGGACAGAGTGAAGATTTTCCGAGAGCACCTAAAGGCAGCAGAGTCTAGGCAGAAGGCCTATTATGACAAAAGGCACCGTGGTGTAGCGTTTCAGGTTGGTGATTGGGCGTACCTGAGAGTGTCTCCGTTAAGGGGAACTCACCGCTCTGGCATCAAAGGAAAGCTCGCTCCAAGATTTGTCGGACCTTTCCGCATCCTTGAGACTAGGGGACCTCTTGCCTTTCGGCTCGAGCTTCCAGAGAGTCTGTCCATGGTGCATGACGTGTTCCATGTGTCCCAGCTAAAGCAGTGCTTCAAGCAGCCAGAGCAGGCTGTTGACTTGGGCGAGATCCAGCTGAGTGCGGACCTTTCCTACTCAGAGCGTCCAGTCCGTGTTCTTGAGACGGCCGAGCGCAAGACTCGCAACAAGACCGTCAAGTTCATGAAAGTTCAGTGGGCACATCATTCGGAGAAGGAAGCAACGTGGGAGCGTGAAGATCATCTCCGTTCTGAGTATCCTGAGTTGTTTCAGGCTTAGATCTCGGGACGAGATCCTGTGTTGGTGGGGGAGTGCTGTAACAACCCACATGTAATGCCCATATCATACACCATTTTTTGTACCTTGTCTGTTGAACTTGTAACTCCTCATGGTGGATGTTCATGACTTTGCATGTGATGATTTTGAATTACATTGGGATTGGAGTTCTTTTGCTTTGTGGTCAAAGGTGATCAATGTAGTTCAAGTGACATGATCTTGAAATTGTTTTGATGGCATGTCACCTCCCCTCAACCTCATCTTTGGCCTAGCCAATTCTTTTGTCTTGCCAAGGATTCTTGCCTTTTCAAATCTCTTTTTACAACATTCAAAACAGTGCCCCCTAGTTCAAATGCTTTGAGTTTAAAAAAAAAGGAGCCACATTTTTGTTGTTGCCAAAATTGGTCAAACCAATTTTGAAAAATCCATAATAATGCAAGGTGTGAGATTCTTGAGCTCATGGATTTTTTACCCTTGTGTTTATTTCCAAAGAATCCCAAATGCACCTTTTTCTATGGAAAAAGACACTGTTTGGATGGTGGTGATTTTTCTCTGCATCCAAAAATTGCCCAACCAATTTTGGATGATCAAGCTTCTTGCCAGAGATATTTAAAATATTGTGTTATATTTTTTATAATATCTTTTCCCTACTCTTTTCTTTTCTTTGTCTGCTGCGTTTTTTTTCAAAAATGCAGAGGGGCTTCTTCTCTTTTCTCTTCTGTGTCCAGAGTAGCCCAGCCCACCTGGGCCTGGCCGTTTCGGCCCAGCGGGAGGAGCTCCCCGCGCCTTCTTTTTTTTCCCTGACCGTCCGGGTCCGCTTGCCAGCGACCCCTTCTTCTCCTTTTCCCCACCTTTTCTCCTCGGCGACGAAAAGCAGAGACGGAGGAGAGCCGGCATGGAGCCCCCTTGCCAGCCTCTCCTCCTCGCCCCTTTATAGGCAGCGCCCCTCCTCGGGAACCCTAGGTTCCGTTTTCCCCCTCTCGTCCCCTCGCCGCCGCCGCCATGGTCTTCCCGTCTCACCCCTGTTCTGCTTGACCGCCAGCCCAACTCTGGCGAATTTCGCCATCGTCCGGTAAGCTCTGCGACCGAGTGCTCGTCTGCGCGTTTGCTGCACCATGCCCTCACCCTCTCGTCCCTGCAGTCTCGTGCTGGGAACTCCGACGCCCTGAGTCCGTGGTGCCGCGGACGATCTCTTCGTCCCCGACGAGCGCTTCGAGCCCTCCTTCCTCTGCGACCGGCTCAAGGACGTCCCCTGCATCCCAAGGTGACCGCCGCAGTCCTTCTTTTTCCTGGTGAGCATCCGTAGCCGGACAGCCTGCGAGCCGAGGATGTTCGTCCGTCTCTGTCATATCCAGCCGGCCGTCGCCGCCGTGAGTTGGTCGTCTAGCAAGGCGTCGCCTTTCGTGTCCGTCGCCGCTAGTTTTTCGCAAAACGGGATCCTGGATGTTCCAAGAGCACGTAGCACCTCTCCCTCGAGTTGGCGGGGCAGCGTAGCCACCGTAGTGTTCGCCGGAGCTCCCCGGCGTGGTTGTGACCTGAAGTTCGACCGAGGCCCGTAGTGCTGCCGCCGTGACCTTCCCGACCCGCCAGAGAGGTCGTCTTTGGATCTCCAGAGCCAAGCTTGGCATGTACGTGTAGCTGGATGTCCCCTCTAGACACTCCACCCCATAGACCGAGCTCGGGATGGGCGTATTCGTGGCCACGGTCGCCGGAAAGTGACCAGCTGCACTGGTCTGAATTTTTGTTCGTCAGGATTCAGAGAAGCCCCGCACTTTGTTTAGTTCCCGCATGTCTCCGTTTGTTCAGTTACCAAGTCCTGGCGCAGTGGTTAGGCAGGCACGGTGGAGAGCTGCGCGTCGCGGGTTCGATCCCCGCCGGGCGCATGTGCCTTCTCATTTTTTTGGGTTGCCCAGTCCTTGGGGGGCTGACACCCCGGACCCGCGTGTCAGCGGCTGCCAGGCCAGCAAGCGCTGGTGGGCTGGCCCAGCCAGCCCCCCCACGCAAGGCTCCAGCCAGTTGGGCCAGTGGCGCCCGAGACTGGCCCAGGTGGCCTCCTCTCTCTTTTTTTTTCTCCTCCTGCGTTATCTTTTCTTTTAAGTTAACTTCATCTTCTGGATTTTTGTTTCGGTTTGAATTCAAATGCTTTGGCACATGCCATATACCAAAATGGGGTAGCAAAAACCATTGAGCATGATGGTCACCTCTGATCTATGTTTTGAGCAAACAAAATTTTCAAACTATGGAGGGAAGTTAAACCATGTGTGGCCATGCCATTTGGTGTTGCCCCATTTTTAAATGCTTGACCCTGCCACCGTTGTCTTGTTCGAATTCTTTGAGCCTCGCGTGTAGGGCCCCTCAAGTCTTCTGTTTATCCGTCCTCCATGTTCTCAAGTGTTTCCATCCTTGTTCCCTCGATACTTCCTTTGGTGTCACTTTCATCGACACCTTATTGTCTCCGGAATCGATGTTTTAATTTCACGTTGTATTTTTTTCTGTTAATTGTTTATTGATCATGTCATGTTGCCATGTTACTTACACCAAAAATAAGGCTGAGACCAAGGCCATTTTACGTAAATAAGTTGCATATGAAGCGGATGACGTGTCGTCACCACCTTCATTTAAACCTGAATAGATAGGGTCACATCATGTCGATTAAACTTGATCATCCCACCCATGAATGTGCATTAGTTCTCGTTGCTTACTTGTGTGCCTTTCTTGCCGGTACCTTACGTTAGCACCTGAGACGGCCGAGGAGACTTACGTGGAGATTTCCGACACCGAGCCCGAGGACCCTACTGCGTCTGCTTCGACGACCGATTACCCAGGCAAGGGGAAGATTTATACCATTACTTGATACCTTTCTGCCTACCTGCCTAGCTGTAGCCTAGAACGTTTGTTTGATCCTATCCACTCTGCTTATGCCACGTTCAAAACCAAACAACCATGATCCCCACATCCCAGCAAGACATTGTATTGCTAGGTTACCGCTGCTCAGCCATTGCTTAGTATGAGTAGGAAAACTTGCTGCTTACCCTATGCTTTGGTTTGGGATATCATGTTATTTAAAGAAGTTGGTTGATATTTATTATTGATGATGTTAAAACTTATACTTGACGAAAGATGGGAGACCAGGCTGTTCCCGCCAGGTGTTTTGTTCCATTTGAGTAACCTAGGACCCGAGTTCTGGGTATTGTGTTTCTTGACGAGCGTGCCTAATCGTGTGTGGGATTCTATGGGGTCCCCTTGTCTTACCTACCTAGCCTCAAACAGTTCTAGTGGTGGCCCAAGCTGATTTACATTTTGCAAACGTGTGTGTGCTTGGTTGGTACCCCAGCAAGTTTTCGAAACAAACCGGGCCAACGGAGACATGGTTTATCTTGTTGGTCCAAACCTGGAAGCTAGGGGGTTGTCCACATCTGTTTGGGCAACTAACCCGACCTCGTCCAGACGGTAGAGACCGATTCGAGAGCACGACCGACTTTTGAGTTGGGTGTCGACTCACCGGGGGCCACCCGGAATTGTGCGTTGTTAGTTAGAGGGACTCTGACGTTCCGGAGTTTCAGGTGCTTACCTAGCCAAGTGGAAACCGGGCGTGCATGCGAAGCCTATGATGGGCAATTGGTACACCCCTGCAGGGTTAAATCTTTTCGAAAATCCGTGTCCGCGTTTATGGACGACTTGAGACCTACTCCTTGTTCATAGAATAACATCAATTTGAATCATAATTAAAACTTGCCTACTGTGTGAGTGCCTTGGTTGCTTTTCTTCGTCCAGGGGGACCGAGAGAAGATCCAGGTTGTGTTATGCTTGACGTAAGTAGGTGGTTAGCAGACTTATGACACGATGTCACGTGTATTTCTTGGATCTTACCCCTACTCTAATAGAACGATAGCCACCATATATGCTAGTGCGGTTGCAACCTTTACCTTTATCTTGTCTTACCGTAGGGAGTTAGTTATCCTGTAATGATATAATCTCACCCCTGTTTTCCTTTTGTGCTTTTACTGTTTTGCCTGATCGGCCGCTGCAGTGGAGTACTTTCTTGACCCGAGCACTGGACGATACTTTCGTGGAGGTGCCCCCGGAGGATGACGATAAGGACGACCTCGTTCAGTAGATCCTACAGTTGGGCTTCGATGATCCGTGGGTGGACTCTTTATGTGCAGCCCTCTCTAGGGCAATTTGGCTTTTGACCGTACTCGGTCGTGTTTGTCTTCCGCTTGTCGCATGATGTACTGTTGGGTCCACGGACCTCTGAGATGATGTAACAATTATCCAGTGGTGATGTATGCCCTGGACTCTATATATTTATGTCTTAGTTAAAGTTCTTCGTTCTTATACTTGTTGTTGAGAATCCGGCAACGACACGAGTGCGAGTGTCGTGAGTCGGTGGCTCTTTAAGCACTGCTAACTTGAGCGAGACGCGAAAGCGACTAACTCGAGTTAGCACCGCATCGGGGGCCTTACACTTCCCATGTTGGTCACTGCGGTGTTCAACAAGGTGGACAGCCTGGCCCACGTAAAGGCGGGCGTGGACGTGAACAGGTTCCGTCGTGAGGGTATGCTGCGGCGCCACTACTAACACAAGGGCCGCCGACTGCCTGAGGGACTTCATCTCGTGCGTCACGCCCAACGCCTTCGAGTGCTACATGCAGATTTTGAAGCAGCTGGAATTTCGGCCGGATAAGAAGACCATGAATGTGCTAACAATGCAGATGCTCATGGCCAAGGAGTGGAGCTCGCTGGAGCATGTCACGACCAATGGAGTGCTAAAAAATATGCGCGACTCATCGCGAGCTGCATCACCTTCAGGAAATTTGACCTCAATGACGTGGCGCTCGGGGTTCTCGAAGGCCCGTCATGTACTTCAGCTTGGCGATGCAACAGGACAAGCTACACATGTATCGGAGAACGGTGCTACAGTACTATACAAGCAAGGATGCCTGCATATGTTGGTGTTGGTGAACACCAACGCCTACCACGCTGTGATGGCAACGTTTGGGTCGCTCGACGACGCAGGAAGGAGAAGGGCACCTACGTGCGCGAGGCGGTGCAACGCAACCACCTATACCGGGTGTTCTGTGAAGGCACACGAGCGGCGGGAGGCGGTGCACCTCAGCCTGCTATATCGGGTGCTTCCGTGAAGGCACACGAGCGATGCGAGGCGGTGCACCGCAGCCTGCTATACCGAGTGCTTCTGTTAAAGCACACGAGCGGCGCGAGGCGGTGCACCTCAGCCTGCTATACTGGGTGCTTCCGTGAAGGCACACGAGCGACGCGAGGCGGTGCACCACAACCTGCTATACCTGGTGCTTCTGTTAAGGCACACGAGCGGCGCGAGGCGGTGCACCTCAACCTGCTATACCGGATGCTTTCGTGAAGGCACACGAGCGGCGCGAAGCGGTGCACCACAGCCTGTTATACCGGGTGCTTCTGTTAAGGCACGCGAGCGGCGCGAGCGGTGCACCTCAGCCTGCTATACCGGGTGCTTCTGTTAAGGCACACCAGCGGCACGAGGCGGTCCACCTCAGCCTGCTATACTGGGTGCTTCCGTGAAGGCACACGAGTGAAGCGAGGCGGTGCACCACAACCTGTTATACTGGGTGCTTCTATTAAGACACACGAGCGGTGCGAGGCGGTGCACCTCAGCCTGCTATATCGGATGCTTCCGTGAAGGCAGACGAGCGATGCGAGGCGGTGCACCGCAGCCTGCTATACCGGGTGCTTCCGTGAAGGCACACGAGCGGCGCTAGGCGGTGCACCTCAGCCTGCTATACCGGATGCTTCCGTGAAGGCACACGAGCAACGCGAGGCGGTGCACCTCAGCCTGCTATACCGGGTGCTTCCGTGAAGGCACACGAGGGGCGCGAGGCGGTGCACCTCAGCCTGCTATACCGGGTGGTTCCGTGAAGGCACACGAGTGGCGCGCGACGAGTTGAGCAGTTGCGAGAGTTGCTCGCCATCAGCGGTATTGCAATGCAGCCATGCCCTGGCGTCGCGCGTCTCGACATCGACCACAACTCGCGGCGGCCATTTTGTGTTGTAGTGGAGCCTGCTGTTGTGCACATGAGGTGTTCGATCAAATGGCTACAACTTAAAACAAACATATAGGGGAAAAAAGAGAGAAGAAAATAGCGTTGGATTGAAGGCTTGCACATCATCGTCGGCGTCCCGACGTTTTCATGGGTTAGCTGATCTCAACATGATTTATAAGAGGTGAAAGTTATCCTAATTCCTTTAAAAATATCTGACCTCTAATTTGATATATTTTTGCTTTATGCAATTATCTATTTTTGTTAAGAACCACAACTATCTATTATTGCTCCTGCTTTTATGCAAAGAATATTTTGAATGTTCATGATGTATTGGTAATTTTTCATTTTATTGTTTTCATGATGCCCAAAGATGGATAATAATTCTCATTTTATTGTTCTTTAAAAAAGATAATAACAAGTGATAGCAACGCGGCAAAGCGCCCATTTTCCTTCTAGTTTTATAGTAATTGTGAATTTGTGATTGTAGATGCCCTTAACTGCTATCGAGAACTACTGTCAAAAAAAAAAAAAACTACTATCTAGAACAATGCCCGCGTCACCGTCCAGTGAACTCCGCACCGCGTAGGCAGCGGGCTGCCATCTTCCTCCCCAGCGCCTAGAGTAGACTACAGTGAATTGGAAATCCAGCCGAACTTGGTTTCCATCGGAGCCGGGCTCGGCGAGGTCGAATGAGTTCGCCTTCGAAGACATCTCCGTCGGCGGCCGCGCCTAGCCGGCGTAAGGTAGCGCTCTGCCTGGCGCTCCTCACCCTGCAGTACGGCGCTCAGCCCCTAATCTCCAAGCGCTGCGTCGGGTACGCCACGCACCTTCATATCACCGCGCCCGTAAAGTTATTCTCCGATCTCTAGTGCTTGGCCACTCCGGCATCTATCGCTGTGCTGCTCCCGTTGGATTTGGAGGATGACAGTTGGGGAATTTTCCGTGCCGGTGTTTGGGAAAGTATACTAGGTTAACCGTGGCTAGCAGCGTTAGCTTGCACTACTAGTTTTTTTTTTGTTATTTGGCACCTGACAGAGTTTGGGTAAACGTACGTACAATGCTTTTTATAGGGATTGGGTAATACAGTATAATGCTAATTAACTTATAGTCCGATCTTGTTCATGAAACAGTGATGTATAAGCTTGTCTGGGAAATCATAAGCCTAGATGCAGAATTCATAAGTGCTTCAATAGGAAAATTTCTTCATCCTGGTGGCTACCTGGAAAAAGATTGCATGCCTGAAAAACTTAGAATTTCTTTGAATGCCTGAATTAAAACGGACAATTCCTGTCGGCAATTACCCATAAATCAATCAAAATTGAGAATTTTATGTTTAAAATTTGACAAAAAAGAACCTTTGAGAAGAAAGCTAGTTCCTTCTACTAACGAAATAGTCGAACAAAGTACTATCTGGATATGCTTAACCCATTTTGTTGCTTGTACTGCTGCAGGCAAGGAGTTATAGTGACTTCATTAGTTCTTGCAATTGAATTATTAAAGGTATGACAATAAATTATATAACCTAGATTGTTGTTTAATTTTTGTGTGATTCTGTATACATGCGTACAGGTTATATGTGCGGTCATTTTATTGGTGGCAGAGGGTAGTCTGAAGAGGCAATTCAGTAATTGGAGTCTTGTTGGATCACTGACTGCATCAGGACTTCCTGCTGCCATCTATGCACTTCAGAACAGCTTGTTGCAGATATCATACAAGAATTTGGATTCTCTGACCTTTTCGATCCTTAATCAGACCAAGCTATTATTCACAGCATTCTTCACATTTCTTATTTTGGGGTATGCTGAATACCTATTTGAATTACATTCTGTTGAGTCTTGACAAGTGACAATATTCAAGATCCTCTGATGCATTAACCATGAAAATGTGGGCATAGCAATACTTTGGACTTTCTGAATGAATAGTATTTGATTTGAAATGTCATCACTCTGCATGAACAAACACTTCTTGCTTATTTGGGTAAGGGCATCTCCAACGCCAACCCACAAACCTCCCGCATCCGTTCGGACCACTTTTGCCATCCAATGGGGCCATGCATATGTCCGTGGGCTGGTCCGCGTTTTCGCTTTCCTGCAAATCTGACCCAAACCCGGGGGAAGGGGGGGGGGACTTTGTGGGAGTCCGGACCACTGGAACGTCCTCATCCGACACCAAGGTCCCACCCAAAATCCCCCCGCACCAAAAATCTCTTTGTGCGCGAAGTGGTTGCCGTTCATTCATGGAGCTCGCTGGCATTGGATGCCCGCCAAGCGCATGCACGATCGGCCACTGCGGCCGGTATTAATGCCCAGCCAGATTCGACGCGACCGTTCATTGGAGAGATAGACGACATACCGTCCTAGAGCCCCGGTCTCCGCGCATGTTCAATGACGGAGAGACACGACGGTACGGCTACCCATCCGTCGCCTGACGGTATTAAACAAGCATGGCGTCTAAGAAACCCACTCCAACTCCCCACATTCAACCCGCCTGCTCCGTTCCCCTAACCGGCACCTGCTATTTATACGGACACTCGCAGGACCGTGGAGCACACAACACACTACCTGTTCCCCTTTCTTCTTCCTCCACCTCCGCCATGACGACAAGCTCTAGGTTCTCGTGGGATAGAGGCTGGTTCGCCAACTGAGCGATAACGATTGCAGACAACAGCTCCCCTCAACAAGCCGGGCGTAGCGGCGGCCCGTTACGGGAAGCAACTCTTCTCACCGGAGGGTTGCATGCCGGCTTTTATCCCATGAAGGCCACCACGTCTCCTCTCCCGTTGATGCCAAGCTTGGTGGGCTCATCGTAGGCCGATTAGCCGCTTGGTCGGGGAGGCGGTGGTGGTCTTCCCCTCCCGCTGAAGCATCACTGACCGACGCTTCGGTGAGCCACCTACATCATATAAGTAGGGGGATCTAGTGGAGCATGCTGCACCGGTCAGCAAGACATGGTGGATGAGCGCCGTTGGTGTAGACGATTGGTCGGCCGCGTCGGCCGTCTACTTCTTCGCCACCAGGAGTACCGGAGCTAGCGAAATGCAAGGACGGCCAATCACAGCCGCTGGCGTAGTTTTAGACTAGGTTAAACTCATGTATTTCGTCCCGGTTTTTATTAAAATCGTCCTGTTTTCATGAAATGTGTTTGGTTGAATTGCTGGCGGACATTTGCGACCAAGGTTGGATGGCCGGCTCCCGCATCAGTGTCTGCGGACGGCCCCCCCCGCGCCTCCCCCCTCCCCGGGTCCGCGGATTGATGCGCCCGTTTTAGGGGTCAGCGTTCGAGATGCCCTAACTGTAGCTCAATGCTATATTGCTATTAGGTTTCAGCACTGGGTAAGCCCTTATGGCTCAATGGAAAGCTAGGATAAGAAAATTTAATACGCTATACAGTTAAGCCTTCAAGCATTATTTTATGGTAGCAAATGAGGAAACTATGACCACTGCTTTAGGTATAGAATTTAAACTGGAACTTAGGTGATGACCTAGACACCTCTGTGAGCATTGGATATATTTGTGAATTGACCATGACGCTAATAATTCTATTTCTATTGACTTAGATTTTATATCCTTCCCTAGCATGTACATGTGTGTTTTAGTTCAATATATGAAATATCAATCCAGCAAAAAAGAAAGACATAAAAACATAAACACCTTCTGTCACGCCTGAAGAAATATTGGCCTTTAGCTGTAAATTATCTCAAGGATTTGACACTCTGCCTGTAATGGTGGTGGAGTTATAAACTGAAAATTTTCAGGGGTGTTTTATCCTGAACCCTGGGTAATATATGGTTAGTGCAGCAACCAATCCAAGTTATTTTATAGGACAACTGGTATTTGGGCTGATTTATTCATGCCCATTTCTGTGCTACTATTTTATAGTACTCCTTGAGAAAGGATGAAATAAGCAGAGTTGACCCCTCTCTGCTACTTGTCAGAATTCTGATTCGGCTGATTCATTACTGAATGTTGTGTGTGTGGATTTTATTATGTACCAGTTCATACATGGAAAATACGCATTTGCTTCATTGCTTGTGTTTCATACTGTCATTTAAGGAGTTGTGTCTTTCTTTATATAAATAAGTGTACTGTCTTTTGTGTTCCACATATCGCTTTGGTTTGATCCCTTCGGGGTAGAATAAATCTTGTCAATTTATTTTATGGGTGAAGAAACATGTGTAATTGTGTTCTCGTCTTAATAATATGTTGGGGGTGCTTAGTACCCTCAGTATCATTGTTCTTCTATTCACTCTGTGAATAGATATTCTATGTGGAGTGATTTCATACCTCATTTGGTTGATTTCTTTTGGGGTAATTTTTCAGGCAAAAGCAATCACCCAAACAGATTTTATCATTAACCCTCTTAATCACTGCGGCTGTCCTTTTAAGCATTGGGGAGAGTAGCAGGAAAGGTGTAAGTGGTGGTAGCTCTGATTATGTCTTACTCTATGGAATCATTCCTGTTACTGTTGCATCTGTGTTGTCTGGTTTGGCCTCTTCGTTGTGTCAGTGGGCTTCTCAGGTTAGACTTGTCATTTTACTTTCCAGGAAGGAGTTTATTGCCACCATTGACATTTTTTCAACAATTGCAGGTTAAAAAGCATACATCATATATAATGACTATAGAGATGTCATTTATTGGGAGTATGTGCTTGTTAGCAAGTACCTTTCAGTCACCAGACGGAGAAGCCCTGAGAAAGTATGGTTTTTTCCATGGATGGACTTTGTGGACAGTGGTGAGTACTCTGTTATTTTGTCATGCCTTGTTTCCTCTCGCTGTTAGGTCAATTCGGGCAAAAAAAAGTGTTACCATCCATAAGCAGTAATCATATTCATAGTCATAATCTAGTATTCTAGTTGTATAAAGTAAATCGGCATTGAGATGGCTAAGTAAAGTGCGACAGAACCTGATAATGTGACACCTGAACTAGTTGCTGCCTCCATTTTGATGATGCGATGAAGTTACGTCCTCCCAAAGTCTGTATTGAAATTCATAAGTTGCAACATGATCGTATTCTGACTTTGAAGGCCAGTCATGATTTTTTTTGAAAATAATCTGTTGCGGGATTGGCTAAGTGTCAAAAACTTCATCTGCAATTTATTTCCGCTTTGCACCCAAAGGGATTTCAGTCTCTGCTATTGTTTACGCTGGCGGAAGAATCTAGGTAACTATTGTCTTGGAAATGGCCAGATGGCATGAAATAAGGGATTGAGGAGTAGAACACATGTCAGTGAGAAAGGACATAAATTTTTTTGAGCAAACAGAAGGAGCGCTGCCTTTTCATTAAGAAGAGGGACATATTTACAAAGTGACATGTTTAAAAGAGGGGACATGCTGGGAACCCCGAGATCGGAATGATTACATGAACGCCCATGCTAACTGCTCATGAAGTTGGATCACTCTCGTCCGAAAGGCCAGATCACGTTGCATAATCTCCTCGAAAGTTAGATGGGCCACCTAAATGTATGTCATTCTTGTGCCGTTGAAGATGCGCCGGTCCCTCTCCTTCCAGACATTCCACATTATATAAATGAGGATGCCACTGTGGTGCCTCCTGAGAGGGTTGTCAGTAACCTTGAGGCCCTCATCCCACCAGGTGTCAGTAGAGGGGGAGGTAGCTATAGGGGCGAAATCCAGCGTCTCTCCCACCCAGGACAGCACCAGGCTATGGATGGCGGAAGTGAACGGACAATCCTTATAGAGATGGGTAGAGGTTTCAAAGGCACTGAGGCAAAGCTGGCAGACAGGGTCGTGCGGCCAGCCGAGCATGGCCAGCCGATCAGCTGTGAGGATCCTGTCGTGGAGGACGAGCCAGGAGAAATTTTTGCACTTCGGTTCCGCATGCGCTTTCCAGATCTTATCGCTCGAGAACCACTGGTAAGAGCCAATGAATTGGGCCCATAAGCCGAGCTGGCAGAGTACTCGCCGCTGGGGTGCCAAATCCAAGATATGGAGTCCTGTGTGTGTGTGTGGGGGGGGGGGGGGGGTCCAGTGTGGTCATGGTAATAGTAGAAGCCAGATCGATGAATTCCCACAGTTGGTCCGGCCTGTTTATCTTTGCCACGGAAGGAATCCAGGTATCGTTTCCGAGCTCGCCGTGCACAGATCTGTTCTTACGAGGTGCGATTGCGAAAAGACCGGGGCACCTGAGCCGCAATGTCCCTTTACTTGACCAGTTGTCATGCCAGAAGGAGGCCTTATGCCCATCTCTAATGGTGATGGTAGTGGAGGCCCTGAACAGGGCCAAATCAGAAGAATCACAAGGGAGCTGAGATCCCGGCCGTGGTCACTAGGGTCGTACCATTGCAGCCAGATCCAACGCAGTCTGAGCGCCCTCCCGAAGAGTTCCAGGTCTGTGATACCAAGCCCCCCAAGCTCCTTGGGGGGGCGGCATACCGTCTTCCAGTTAACCAGCCAATGTCCGCTGCCAGCAGTGTTGCTATCATCCCCGGCCTACACGAAATTGCGCATGATCTTGTCCTCCTTGGCACATGCCCACTTAGGTAGGGGGATGACCGTTGTGTGAAAGGTGGCGATTGAGGTGAAAGGACTTGCGAGAGTCATGCTACTCGCTCTGGTGATATTCTTTCATTTCCAGTCGGGCAGCCTGCCATGCATCTTGTCAATCAACAACCGTCGAAAGTGAAGACCAGGTATTTCCCCGGGAAGGATCCGATTTTTGCTGGGAAACTGTGAGGAGGTCGTGCAGGTCAATGTCCTCGCTGCGGATTGGGAAGACCTCGGTCTTTAGGATATTAGTTATCAACCCAGAAGCGTTTCTGAAACATTCAAGGATGGAGTTGATCACAAAGAGCTTGTCTTTGTTGGGGTTGGCGAAGATGCCCGCATCGTCAGCTTAAAGTGAAATCCGACAGTGTGTCGCTCTTGCCTGGACTGCAGGAGGACGCCGGTATCAGCCACAAGTCGGATCATATATATGGTGGAGAGGGTCGATGGCCATGATGTAACGGATCTCCTTGTCGAAGCCCACACCTGTGGGAAAAGGCAGGTCCTGGACAACCGTTGAGGACGCGTGGTGATGAAGAGCTTAGGGACATGCATATCCAATCACGCCAACGTTGACCGAAGCCCATATGGTCCAGCACCTCCAGACGGAAAGCCCAGTTGACAGAGTCGAAGGCCTTGGATATGTCCAGCTTAAGGAACAGATTGGGGGTCTTGGATTGGTGGAGATCCTTGATGAGGTTTTGCACTAGGAGGAAGTTATAGTGGATGCATCTCTTTTTAATGAAGGTGCTCTGACTTCTGGAAATAATTTCATCAAGGATGGGGGCAAGTCTGTTAGCCAGTAACTCGGAGAAAATCTTGGTTAGCCTGTGGATCAAGGTTGATGGGTCGGAAGTCATTAATACAGGAGGCATCCGCCTTCTTGGGGATAGGAATAATGTTAGCGGAGTTTATCAGGTCTGTGCAGTCCCCATTAAGGTCTGTGAGTTGAAGAATGGTGACTACAATGTCGTCCCTGATGATGTCCCAACATGACTTTAAAAAAAATCCCCCGATGAAGCCGCCGGGGCTGACCCACCCCCCCACCCCCCCCCCCCCCCCCCCAGTTGAGTTGAACAGGACGGTGTGACTTCGTTCCCATATGCCCAATAAGATGGGGGAGGAGCTCAAGTTCCTTGTCCTCTTGCGTGATGGCGACCCCGTTGCCAGCCTGAAGGGACTGGATGAAATTCTTCCTTCTGCGACCATTCGCTCTGATGTGGAAAAGCTTAGTGTTCGCATCCGCAACTCGAAATGTCATGAGCCTTGATAGATGTCTCATTTTGATTTTCTGGATCGAGAGGAAGCCCAGATAGCTGCTCTTGACATTGCGTCACATAGAACACTCGAGAGTGAGCAAGCAGGATTCGTCTGCCAGGTCAAGCTGCCAGGTAATCTCCTTGGAGATCGAGATCTGCATCTCAATGCCGCCCATTTTGTGGCGCTGCGGAGCCTTGAGTGTCTACCCGGGGATGGGGTTGTGGGCATTGACATGCTTGTGCCACACTTCAACGATTTTCTCCTTGAAGTCGTCATATTTGAGCCAGAATTCCTCGAACTTGAAGGAAGGCTTGTAGTGAGAGGCGGAAGGACCATTGACTTCCTTTTGTGGTACAAATTCATGCTATTTACTTGAGTTAACTAGGAAATCTTCGGACTGATTAAAATTGCATCTGTAATCTTTCCCTAATAATAAAGGGGAGGTGGGGTTCTCCCCTTTTTTCGTCCGTCATCTTATTTGTCCACAAAGTTAATAGAAATTACCATCAATGCCACTTATAAGTGAGAAAAACTCTTCGTTAAAAACCACTTCGTACCCTTTTTTCGCCCGTCATCTTATTTTCCCTTAAAGTTGATAGAAATTACCACCAATGCCACCTATAAGTGAGAAAAACTCTTCGTTAAAAAACACTTCGCATCAATCAAACTTTGTACGCTAACGGGCCTTCTCTCGTGGGCTCAAAGCCAATTAAAAAAAGATATTGCGTTGGATCGAACCCACGGTTTTCCTGAACGCTCCACCCAACCAAGTCAGCTAGCTTCTTAAGACCACTCTAGAACCAGGTGTTCTCGCGTTATTTAATAGTCTCACATTTGCGTTCCCGCGGATAGGAGTCGGACCACCCTTGAGGAGACCGAGCGGAGGAGCGCAAGCAGTGGCCGGGGCTCACAGACTTGCTCGATGTGACGTCGCGAAGCTCGACGATGCCATCTACGTGTACCCGCCGCCTCCACTGCCCCTGATGCCACCAGCGAGGCCGTGGTACGAGGATCTACCACCGGCCTCGCTGCCACCACGACCCATAGACAACCACAACATCCAGATCTGTGAGGTCATCCACGACCTCGTGAGGACTGTCTGAACCTTCGACGTGTCGCCGTGTGCGTTCTGGCCGCTGAACCATCGATGCCACCTTCGTCGCCACCTCTGCCCCCACCGCCGCCACCCCCTCAGGTCTACTGGACCCAAGGCGTGTTGTGGGCGCCGCATTCATCCACTTCATCGGCGACGATGACGGCGACATCGACGACGAGTTGAGGAGGGGAAGAGGATCAGAGGCGAATATTTGTGTATGGCTGTTATGTTTAGATATACGAAGATTTGTTTACCCCGTAGCAACGCACTAGTATATATCTAAATGTACATAGTTTCATTCCAGAAGATTCATGGAAAGTATGAAAAATGGCTTACGTGATATAAATCTGTAAACTTCAATAGTATCGATCATGAATCATCACTGATTTGCGGGCCTGTAATCTTCACTCGTTTCCTCAGATACCGGTGATAATGAATGCTGTGGGTGGGATTCTTGTTGGTCTTGTCACATCTTATGCAGGAGGTGTTAAAAAGGCAAGTGCTTGAACTGTGGAATACACTTTCCTTTCATTTGGACCAAAAAGTTGAACTATCCTGTTTGTTTTTTCTTATATCAGGGTTTTGTGATAGTCTCAGCTCTCCTCGTAACTGCATTACTACAGTTTATATTTGATGGGAAGCCTCCATCACTGCACTGCCTGGTGGCACTACCACTTGTCATGGCAAGCATATTCATTTACCAGAAGTATCCATATGTTGATAGAAAGAAGAAAGACTGATAAAAGAGAAAGATTTTACTTAGCATCAGCCCAACATAACCCGGATTTTATCCCATGAAAGTTGAAGTTTGCATTGAGAAATTGGGACCATATTTGACCTCGAAGAGTGTCTATTCATGGAGCTATGTATCAAACCATCTGTTGTCGATCAACAATATCAATTGAATTAGTAGCTTCACGAAACATGTAAATGCTTCAGGTTAATTTCATGTTGGTTGTATTCTCTTTATGTTTTTATTGGTATGTGGGCCAAACCTTCGTGAGTACAGTATTATATTTTGAAGAACTGACTGCATGTTCTTACGCTGTTCTGATTGTTTGAACTATGATCAAGAGGAGGGAACATCATCTTTCATACTGATTATAACCTAATACCAAATACTAACATGGGGCCCACAATCCTTTTTTTATACTCTTGCAGTGTAGGGTAATATTTCTTGCTGCAATTTAATGGTTTTATCATTGAATGCCGCATCCGATCAATTGAGTTTTTTTGTCTTCCATTTGATAAAAAAATGGATTGGGTTCCACTATCAAGTGATAATAGAAAAAGATACAGAAAACCAGTCTCCATGTTCACAAGTACTCCATATTCTCAAGTAGCAAACTGACAATCATATCAAATGAGTTGCTTGTCATTTTCATGCTAACGCCTCAATATGCCAGGACAAAGTAGCATATGTATCCAATAAGAGCACCTTGAACAGCATCCCTATTTTAGGGTATAACTGTTTTATAGAGCTTTTGAAGCTAAAAAACATTCTGCAACAGTTGTCCTGGATGATTTTTTGCCAAAACATTTTTAGGCAACCCAAAAAAGGGAAGGCGGTGGCTGGGTATTTGAGGAAAACGGTCTGCTGCTGCAAAACCAAAGGAAGCCGCTAGGGATCACACTACTGATCCCTTTGCTTTCCATCAGATCGGTCTATGGCCATACGATGAGAAATATGATGACGCACGCTTGATGGGTTGGATTGCTTCATTGAAGGATGCTTTCGTTAATTAGAGGATTTTTGAACTAATTGCGTCTAATAAGTTTCCTAATACTCCCACCGATTCATAATAAGTGTCGCTCATCTAGTACAAAGTTTGCACTAGCTTAATATAAAATGAGCGACATTTATTATGGATCGAAGGGAGTAACCATTTGAGGCTTGCTTTTTGTAGAGAATATGCGGGTGCATATGCACGTGTGTGTATATACTCCCTTCGTCCCATAATATAGCAACGTTTTGAAAACTAGGGAGTAGGTACAAAGAGAGTCCTCCTCAACTATACAAGGAAGGACGTCATGCCATATACAGTATATTCAACACACACACCACACCCCCGCGCGTGCAGTCGAAACGACAGTTTTAGGGCAACTCCAACGCGCCGACGTAAACGGACGCCGGATTTGTCCGGTTTTGTCCGGTTTGCGCGGGCGCGTCCGCTTAGCGCGTCCGTTTTTGTCCGCCGTTTTGCGCGGTCGCCCAACGCGCGGACGCAAACGCAAAATTTAAACTGAAATTTAACTAATTAAACACTGAAATTAACTAACTTAACCGTTCATTACAACTAATAAAATATTAATTTAAAAAACTTAAAAAAACGCGCCATTGCCGCCGCCCTGCGCGCCGTCGTCGCCGCCCTACGCGCCGTCGTCGCCGTCTTCCTCGTCGCTCGACAGCTCGACGATCGCAGGCGGCACCGGCAACCAGGGGTAGTCGCGCAGCGCTCCCCCATGGCCGCGCGCTCGGCCAGCCGCCGCGCCTTCTCCTCCCTCCGCGCCTCCCTGTCGATGCGCGGCGGCGCCGGCGGGTCGACGGCGGCACCGCGCGAGGCGGCGTACTCCGCGTTCATGATGCGGCCGGCCTCGGTGCGCTCGGCTGCAAGATGGCGCGTGTAGCCATCCTCCAGGATGCGCGCCTCCTCCTCGTCGGTGGCGTCCATCGGCACCGCGCCGGCCAACATTGTGGCGTACACGTAGAACGTGTTGACGCCCTCCCATTGGTAGCCCTCGCGCCACGGCTCCTCCTCCGACAGGTGTTGGCGCGGCGGCGAGTCCACACCGGGACCGTAGAGTGGCGCGGAGGCGGTGGGTAGGGCGTCCGAAATTCCGGCGCCCACCAATCCCATGGCGCAGGTGGGAGCGGCTTCTGGTCCACCGGAGGTGGCGGCGGCGGAGGTGGTGGCGGCGGCATGAGAGAGGATGGCGATGGCGGCGCCATCCTCACAGGTGGCGGTGGCGGCGGCATCATAGAGGATGCCGGCGCTGGTGGTGGTGGCGGCGCCTACGCTGGTGATGGGGGCGCGTCGTCAATGCGGATCCCTCCGGCGGCGCGTCGAGGAGGCGGGGTCGGGTTCAAGCTTTCCTGGATAACGATGCCCGGCCACATTGCCTTCTCCTCGGCCTCCGAGAGCGCGAGGGATTGCTGGAGCGCCGCCTCCTCCTCCGCGACGGCGGCCTGAAATGCCGCCTCCTCGGCCTCCTCTTCGGGCGCGGCGGCGGCCGGCGGGGGCACGAAGCGCCCGCCCCCAAGCTGCAACCCAGCCGGCTGTGGCCGCGCCACGTACCGGTCGCGCAGCGTTGCGGCCAGGTTGGGCGGCACGGGGACGCGGTCGCGGCTGAGGCGCCAGTCGCCCGGCAGCCCGACGTTGGTCCATGGCAGCGGGCACTTGTGATGCCAGTAGTTCCGACATTGGTGTGCCGGAAGATAGATCTTCCGGCGCGGAGGAGGAGGAGGAGGGGGAGGTGGTGGGGGAGGAGTTGGTCCGCGGCCGCGGCGGCGCCCGGAGCCGGAGCCGGAAGCCTCGTGGTCATGTTTGCCGGGGAGAAACCACCTGGACATGGCGGCGCTCTGGTGGTGCTCTGGTGGCGCTCTGGTCGCGGCTTGGGAGGCAGTTTGTGGGCGCGGGTGTGGGATAGCGACGGCCGCCGCGTCGTCGTCTTATAAAAAGACGCCACAGAGGCTGGCAAGTGGCCCCAGCGTGGACGCGAAACGTCGAGCGCGGACGCTCGCGGACGTTCAACGCGTCCGCTCGGTGTCCGCGCCAGCGCAAACTCGGCGCACTTTTGCGTGGGGTTTGCGTCTGTGCGGACACCGAGTGGACATGACCACACCAATAAATGCGTTTGCGGTTGAGCGTTGGGCGCGAATTTGACATGTTTGACGCAAATCCGGACGCGCGTGGACAAAATGCGTCAGCGCGTTAGAGTTTCCCTTAACCGACGCAAAGACTGGAGCGAAACTCCCTTGGTCATGATGCCCGTAGATTGTTGGGAGGTGGGTATGTGTAGCATACGAATACGCCCAAGAGCCACCTGCTCCCGAACAAAGTGTATATCAACCTCGATGATGAACCGGATTAGCGGAGAGGTAGACAGCAGAGACGTTGTCACAATATACGACAATGGCCTTGTCAACAGGACAAGAGAGCTCCTGGAGCAACTGTCGAAGCCATGAGCATTCAACAACTTCATGAGCCACACCACAATACTCTGCCTCGGCACTGGTACGAGAGACAGTGGGATGCCGCTTGGACGACCACGAGATGAGGGATGGGCCAAGATAAACGCAATATCCCGAAGTGGAACGACACGTGTCAGGACATCCAACCCAGTCTGCATCATTGTAGGTGACGAGGCTGGAACTCGACAAATCCCAAGGCTAGGTACCCTAGGTTAATTGAGAGGGGAAGGAGATTGCCCGTTGGTAGATTCGGACGATGGACAAGCAACACACGCGGAACAACTTACCCATCTTCGGCCCCCGGAGGAAAAACCCTACATGTTTCTTGTCTGATCTTGGATTGATGATGGTGTTACAGCAGGTCCCGGCGAGACACGGTCTCGCTAGGGTTTGGTGGAGAGGTTGCATGCCTAGTTGTATGCGTGGAGAGATCTTTCTAAAGGGTGCCCCTGCCTGGCTTTATATAGATAGCCCAATAGGGGTTTACATGAGTCCCAGTTGACTACGAATAGGAGTCCTTGTCTTGCGCCTCAAGTCTTGGGCTTTACGTCTTATTCTGTCATGTCTGTTCACCCGAGTGGGCTTCTGGTGGGACGCCGGTCTTGACACGCACTAGGTACCCTCATGTAGGGGACCCGCGGGGTCATCCCCTCATTAGTAGCCCCCGAGTGCCTGGGGGCGCGAAGAGTCGCGTTGGGACTCTAATCTGTTGTACCTGCAAGTGTGTGTCATCATACAGGCTTTATATGACCAAGAGTGTTCTTGTATCAATTCCACTCATATGATGATCTATGAGTCGTGGGGGATGTTCAACTAAAGGGCCTGAGGCACTCGACGGATCGAGCCCCAACGAATATCTCTAGTGGCAAATACCTCAATAATTCAATCAAGATCGAGTCCCCCGACTCGAACTTGGCGGGGCTGGGGTCAGTAGGATTCATGCCTCGGAGGGCTTACAGAATCAATACTTCCAGCGATGTATTTTTGATGGCCAACCGCGTCCGTCATGATTTTCTTCACACCTTGAGTATGGTATAAATGAGAGTGAAGTCGCGTTGTGGCAAGTCCCGGTCCGGACGACGAATCAGCGGGGTCTACCTACACATTCGCGGACGTGGCTTCCAAGGTGCTGCTACAAGCTAGGTCAGGGTTGAGGGCAAGTGTCGTAATTAAGTGTTCACTCGGAGAACTATCGAGTGATCGTTTTAGTTAATGGTCTTGTGATGAGGGATTTGCTCGAAGTAGTCGGGGGTGGGTACCCGAAGGATGTGGCGAGTGAATGCTCCAGTTTGTCTTCATGGTTCTTGTCGAGATATTGGCGAGTGAGCACTCGAGTCTTTGTCGAGCTATTGCAGCTTGAGTGAGTCGCGACGATGAGTAAGCACTCGAACCCCTGCGCAATGTCTTGTCATGTTAAGAGAAGTCAAAGAAGTAATGTGCTCCCGATGGGAGTTTATTTGATGGAGATCAAAGAGAAACTGGGTTAGAAAAAATAAAGGTGAAAAGATTGTCAATCGACAAGTATTTCTTCGACTGGGAACTGAGATGTCGTCATTGCTGATGCAAAGTTAGAGTCGATCTTGGTCGATGCTGATGCTGTGGTTGGTGTCGATCTTGGCCTTGCAGGTGGTGCGCCCGCGATGCCCTGCTGAGATGGGTCGTCATGTCTTCTTGTTCGATCTTGGAGGTGAAAAATGCGACGACTCTTAGAGGAGCACACGTGTTGAATCTCGATTGAAGCAACAGTCGACTCCCGTAGGAGGTAGTCGGTGTAACTTTTCTTTAATCTCTTGTGAAGCCAAACTTTAATAGCGAGCGGGAACTCATAAAGGAGCATCCGCGATGGAGCTCGTCGGGTGTGCTACAACGCTCCCGATAGGACTAGCTCCCGAGGCTATTTGTGACTTGTAGAGTCGGGCATAGGCTCAGGGTTTTCTGAAGGTAACCCCGGTGTGAATTGCTTGGCCTATGTGGCCCAGCCCCCGAGTATTGGGTGCAACTGTTGCGCGTTGTTTTATTAGGAATGAGTCAAAGAGTTGAACAGAGCTTACAGATGCGCCGGGCGGAGTCGGCTGGACGAAGTTGCGGCGTGTGGCCTAGAAGCAGTCGATGTGGCGATACCTTCTCGATGGAGCTCGGTACGGGATAGCCCGTACAAAGGAGCTCGGCGCAGGAGAATGTACGTGACGACCCCGTATTCTTCTCGAAGGGATATGGAGTCAGAATTTTTTAATGAACCGGAATCTCATGAAGGAGTTGGGATTTTATGAACCGGAATCTGAGCCGGGATTTTCAATGAACCAGAATCTGAGCCGGGATATTTTGTGTGTGTAATGAACCTGAATCCGAGCTGAGATTTTTCAATGAACCGGAATCTGAGCCGTGATTTTTCAATGAACCGGAATCTAAGCTTGGGATTTTGCAACGAACCAGAATCTGAGCCAGGATTTTGTAATAACTTTGAAGATTTGTTGACCTGTCTTCAATTTCCTACAAAATCAATGCGTATGTCGCCCCCGAGTCTTTAATTGACAAGGGTGGTCAGCTGTACTCTTTGCTGCAAGCAGATGTAAGCTAACTCATGGGTGTCGAGTGCAAACCGAGCCGGTTAGAAGTAAAAAGGAAAAAATCGACTCATAGTAGAGGTAGTTAGCGTTGTATAATCCCGCGTAGATGCGATGTGAGCGTAGTTATCGATTTTGAGTCGAATGACGAGGCAGAGTCAATATAGCGGTCGTAGTCGATGCAACATGCGGTCTTGATGCGAATGATGGACTTGACGCGGCGGACGAACTCGACGCTGCGGACGTAATCACCGCGGCGGAGTTTTGCTCGTTGTGGCGCTTGATGGAGGCAATGTAGTGGATGGGGTCGACATGGTGGCGACTGCAACGTTCAGCTCCCGAGTCCACCTTGCTGAGTGAGCAAACATGGCGAAGTTGACAACTGGACCAGAGTCGGCTGATTGGGTGCAATGATGAATTTGTTGTTTGGATGAAGCGCTAGCCCCCAAGTGTCGAGGCAGTGGGGTCGCGCGGCGTAGTTGACATGAAAGAGTTGTGTGGCTGATACGTCGAAAACGTATCTATAATTTCTGCTTGCTCCATGCCTCTTTTGATGAAATTCCATACACTTTTGATCATATTTGGACTAACCTATTAACTCAGTGCACCCCAGTGCCAGTTCCTGTTTTCTGCTGTTTTTGTATTTCAGGTTTTTCCCATTATTTAAAGTGCCAGAAAAATTCTGGGAAAAATATAGGAAAAATCAGCGTACGGGAACCTTCCAGAAGAGCCCAAGTGGGGTGGCCGCGCCAGGGGGGCGCATGGGGCCTCTGGTCCACCTTTGGCTGCCCCCCTATGCCTATTTATTCCCCGTGACGAGAAACCCTCGGGGACAGAACCCTTTTTCGCGATATCTCCTCTGTTCCGCCGCCGCCGCGCTTCCAAGATCGGGAGCACCAGGAGCCCTCTTCCCGGCACCCTGCCGGAGGGAGGAACCACCTCCGGGAGCTTCTCCACCACCATGGATGCTTCCCGGATGAACCGTGAGTAGTCCACCTTGGACCATGGGACCATGATCAGTAGCTATGTGATGTTTTCCTCCCCTCTTTGTTCTTCATGGTTTAGATCTCGTGAGCTGCCCTACATGATCGAGGCACATATGTAATCTTTCTGCTGTTGCTATGCTGAGTTTGCTGGGATCCGATGGATTATGAGCTATGTTCAGATTGTGTTTGAGTAATATATTTGATTCTCCTCTTATATATTTATGTTCTTGAGTAATTCTTGCATGTACTCCGTTGCTGTTTATTGCTTTGGCCAAGTAGTAGGTAGTGACTCCAAGAGGGAGCGTTATGCATGATTGTGGGTTCATGCCCCCCGATGACTAGCTTGAGTGACAGAAACAAGATTCTAGGGGATGTGCTGTTGCCACAAGGGAGAAAACAACGATGCTTGTACTTGCGGGTGCAAGTATTGTTTACTTTACGCAAAGTTCTTTAATGCAGTTGTCTGTTGCTTTGAGTTTACACTTTGGGTGGGATTCGCAACTTAATACCAGCGAGATGTTCGGGATAGATCTACATGTCATACATGCTTTTTCTTGATCGATGAGCCGCATGCTAGTTGGGCCTTTCCCTAATCATTGCTACATGATGTGCTAGTATCATTGCATATCCTGCTACACTGGCAGAGTCATACATTTGCATACTTCATGATAGTTTCATTTTCTTTATGTTGAGTACTTTTGTAAAGTGCGAAAGATATTCTATACTCCTTGTAACATATAGAGTGTCGCCCCTAAAGTGAGGAAAAGATCCCAAAGAGGACAAAATCAAAAGATCCCAAAGAGGACAAATGAGAGAAATAGAAAGAGCCATTGAGGCCACCAAAAAATACAAAATATAGAAAAAAGAGAAAAAGAAATAAAAAGAGAGAAGGGGGCACACTACTATTCCTTTTGAGAGATCCACACTCGTACTCCATCTTATATCTTGTACTCCATAGAGATTATCATTCATGCATGTAGCTATGTGGGGACCTTCACACTATAGAACTTGGCTTGTATATTCCAATGATGAGCCTCCTCAAATGAGCTCTAGGTATTCTTGAGCAAGCAAGTTGGATGCACCCCCACTAGTTCCATTGGAGAGCTTACCTTAGCTCATATGTGCATCCGTTACATGGAAATCCCTACTCCTCACATCTTATCTATCATTTGGCTTTCTCTCGCCTATGATTGTACTCATTGATGTGAGCCTTTCACACCTTTTTTTGTCTTCCTCCCCCATCATTTTTCTCTCTTTTCCATCCTAAGTGTCAACTTTATTGCTTACGCTCATCCATTGCTTGAGTGCTCAAAATATCGAAAGGGAGTGGATCATTTTGACTTGTACATGGCTAGTGGTCTGGGGATGAGTCAAGATAAGATTGCAAAGACTACGTTTTACTCTCTCGTATATCTCTATCCCCTTTGTTGCACGCAAACACCATTTGGAGACATTCGAGTCACGGACAACGAGAGCTCTTGCACCTTTATGTTCTTATGTTGCTTGTTTCAATGCTAATATAGACTCTTGCGTGTTATGACTTGAATTGAATTACATGCCTTGATTGCTTTACTTTAAAAGTTCTTATATGGTTGGTAGCATGTCACCATAGAAATTATGCTTGTTATCATTTACCTACTCGAGGACGAGCAGGAATTAAGCTTGGGGATGTTGATACGTCCAAAACGTATCTATCATTTCTGCTTGCTCCATGCATCTTTTGTGTGATATTGCTATGATATTGATGCACTTCCATACAATTTTGATCATATTTGGACTAACCTATTAACTCAGTGCACACCAGTGCCAGTTCCTGTTTTCTGCTGTTTTTGTATTTCAGGTTTTCCCATTACTTAAAGTGCCAGAAAAAATTCCGAGAAAAATATAGGAAAAATCAGCGTACAGGAAGCTTCGGGAAGAGCCCAAGTGGGGCCAGAGGGGAGGCAGGGGTGGCCTAGGCGGCCACCTGGCGCGGCCACCCCCTAGGCTGCGCCACGGGGGCGCCTGGGGCCCCTGGTCCACCTCTGGCTGCCCCCCTTCGCCTATATATCCCTCTCGTCCCGGAACCCTCGAGGACAGAACCCTTTTTCGTGATCTCTCCTCTGTTCCGCCGCCGCCGCGCTTCCAAGATCGGGAGCACCACGAGCCCTCTTCCCGGCACCCTACCGGATGGAGGAACCACCTCCGGGAGCTTCTCCACCACCATGGATGCTTCCCGGATGAACCGTGAGTAGTCCACCTTGGACCATGGGTCTATGATCAGTAGCTATGTGATGTTCTCCTCCCCTCTTTGTTCTTCATGGTTTAGACCTCGTGAGCTGCCGTACATGATCGAGGCACATATGTAATCGTTCTGCTGTTGCTATGCTGAGTTTGCCGGGATCTGATGGATTATGAGACTATGTTCAGATTGTGTTTGAGTAATATATTTGATTCTCCTCTTTTATATTTATGTTCTTGAGTAATTCTTGCATGTTCTCCGTTGTTGTTTATTGCTTTGGCCAAGTAGTAGGTAGTGACGCCAAGAGGGAGCGTTATGCATGATTGTGGGTTCATGCCCCCTGATGACTAGCTTGAGTGACAGAAACATGAGTCTAGGGGATGTGTTGTTGCCACAAGGGAGAAAAAAACGGTGCTTGTACTTGCGGGTGCAAGGATTGTTTACTTTACGCAAAGTTCTTTAATGCAGTTGTCTGTTGCTTTGAGTTTACACTTTGGGTGGGATTCGCAACTTAATACCAGTGAGATGTTCTGGATAGATATCTCAAGGTGGATGATTAGTAGGTAGATGCAGATGGATTTCAGTCTACTTTTCTTGGCGTACCGGCCATGCTTTTGAGCCTCTTCCTTTCTTTATAGCATAGTTAGTCAATTGCCCAGCTGTAATTTGTTTACCTCACATGGCTATTTTATCGTCTTTTGGGAGAGAGACATCACTAGTGAACATCATGGGACCCCGGTCCATATTTCCATCACCGTTTACACCCATTATTTATTTTCTGCTTTATTTCCTTTTCTGTTGCTATCACTATCATTATTATCCCGTGCGTTTGATCCTTTGTAAACAACAAGGCCGGAGGGATTGAAAACCTCTCTGAACTCGTTGGGAGAAAAGTTATTTGTTGTGTGTGCAGGTCCGCGTCTACCGCCTAATTGCTGGCGCCGTTGTCACCTTCCTGTCGTTTTCGGAGTCCTACTGGAGACAAACCTTGGTATTTTCATCGAGGAAAATTTGCTGTTGTCTACATCTCAACCTTCCACTTTGGGTAACCAACGAGGGGCGAGAAGCCATCAGCAGGTGAAACGGAAGATCGTGCCATGGGTGGAAAGGAGGATGCGGATGGCGAGGTTGTCGAACTCCGTCTTGTTGTCGATTTGAAGTGCGTAAATGGAACGACCAAATTGGGTGGAAAAGTAGGAGTAGAAGGCGATAAGTGTAGCATGTACATCAGATTTCCTATGAAGTGGAAAAGTCCACACAAAATGAGAGAATCATCCAGTATAACAAGATAATATAAGAAGCCAAAGTTACTAGATACCGGGGACGTCCATACATCACTATGAATCAACTCGAAAGGAAAAGACACAAATGTGGAGGAAGAACTAAAAGGTAGTCTAACATGTTTACCCAGTATACATGCTTGACAAGAGTGAGCATCCATTTTATAACATGAAAAAAAAGAGTTCTTCAAAATTTGACGAAGTGCGGTGGAGCTAGAATGACGGAGGCGGGCATGCCAAAGATCGACGTCGGCGGAGAGAGCGAAAGGTCTAACATGAGATGATGATGCATGCTGGACGGGGTACATGTCGCCGAGGGTATTACATCAGTGGAGAATGTAAGGCCCGATATGCGGTACTGTTCCAGATCTAGATGTTTCCATCTAGATCCGGGGATGAAGCACATATCGGTCCCACCGCGACATATGACCAATGCCATATGCCCCGTATTTCCAACAAGATATCACAACATTACAGCTACAAGGATACAACATCTCATACAATTGGCATACAATTGCCTTAAATACATTACATCAGCAGAAGATAAATGTCTGAGTACAGACTATAATCAAATGCCTAGTGGCAAAGGTAAAATACACCATTCCCGTAACCACACGGGTCTAGGCTCTCCGCCGCGATCCGCCTAACTAGTCGTTGTCGAGTCTCCGCGAAGGCGTCCAGAAGAAAGGTCATTGAGCTCCTCTGAAGTCCAACATCGTTTGCATAACGTGCGTAAAAGAGAAAAGAAGATGTGAGCTATATCAACAATTCTAGTAACTAACTTCTCACGGTAAGATGGGGGTACTGGTGAGGTTGCAGTCGCACTAGCAATATATGAGTGGCTAACAATCTATTTAGAGTGAGATAAGAACCAAGCAGTCGATGAGGAATCGCCTCCAACAAGTCTGCTATCAGCTACTTACGCAAACATAACACCTATCCTATCATTATCCTCCCCTTCACATTCCGATGAAGAAGAAGCAGTCAAGGCACTCACACATTGATCAAGTTATTAAGATTATCTCAGTTGTTGTTGTCTATGAATAAGGAGTAGGTCCCCGTTGGCCCTGGTTGGTTTAAAGGATGTCTGCTAGGAGCGACCCGACAGACATATATGCATGGTTTGCAAATGGTAAATCAGCTTGGGCCACCACTAGAAATGTTTGAAGCTAGGTAGGTAAGAAAAGGGGACCCCATAGTATCCACACACGGTTAGGCACGCGCGTCAAGAGACACAATACCCAGAACTCGATTCCTAGGTGACTCGAATGGAACAAAGCATCGGGGCGGGATAGCCTAGACCTTCCATCGTTCGTCGAGTATAGTCAACATTATAATAATCATATCATCCACAACAATATATAAATGTGATAGCCCAATCCAAGGAGTAACAGGATAACAGTTGATAGCATCCGAGCATGCATACTAAGCAGGGGCTGAGTAGCGAGCAATAGTAACATAGCCGAACAAGGTTTGCTGGGATGTGGAGGACATGGCTGTTTGGGTTTATTTGAGTGGCATGAATATGAAGTGGTAGGATCAAGCAATCGTTCTATCCTACACCTAGGCGTGAGTGAGATGAAAGTTATAAGCATGATACATGCCCCCCTTACCTGATGAGAAGACAAAGCCGAAGGTGTAGCCAATCGCAAGCTCGCATCGTCTTCGAGAGTACCCGCGGAAGCACACAAGAAGGAAACACTGGAAAGGAAATCGACGAGCAAGCATCTATTACTACGAAGCAATCACGAGCAAGCAACATCTAAAGGCAACACGAGGCAACGCACTTCGATCGCATCTATCATCGAGAGCGATTACTAACAGGTTAAGTGAAGTACTCGTCACACACGACGATACCGCACATTTATAATGGTTCAAGTTGTTTAGCTACACAACATGAGCATAGGTTATTAACATGGCATCTCATTCAAGCATGACATATCACACAATCATGGCAAGAAGTGAAGCATAAAGTAAACTATCTATGCAAGTCAAGTTAAGTGGGGAAAAAATCCTAAACATGGCATATCGCTAAATACCCCACGGCGATTATAGTTTGAGTAAGAGCAACATAAACACAATCTACACACAATTCTAGTCAAGTTACATAAAAGAAACATTTTAATCGGAGCAACGGTTAAAAAGTTATGGCAATTGCATTTTACAGTGGCAAGTAGTGGTAAATAGCAGGGAAACAACATGTAGACAAGTTCAAACATGGCAAAAGAGCACATTTTATTAATTTACGCAAAAAACTAAGCAAGTTTCATGTTTAATGCGTCGCGATCCGAGCTACCGTTAAAAAGATACGGGCAGCGCAAAAAATATAATACAATCTGCCTAATAGATATAAAAAAAGAACTAAACGACTATTGGGCCGAATCTAGTGCTACCGGGACTACACAGATGAGCGCTACGCAACTAAACTACACTCAGAGCGAAGGAATGCTCTCGGGCCGGCCCAACATGCAGAAAAAAATAAAAAAGGAAAAAAAAGGCTCCTCACCAGGTCGGGCCGAGCCCAGGAGGGGGTGGGCGCAGCTTAGCGACATCTCTCCTTGGGCGCTGCTGAGCGGGAAGCGGATCTGGGCCGCGCTAGGACCGACGGCCCACTCGTCGGGAGCAGCGTTGCTAGGCTAGGCTGCTGGCGCGCCGGCCCACGTGGGGCGAGCGGTTCGCTCCCACACGGGAAGGGTCGTGGCGGCGGATCTCCTGGCCGACGTTGAGCTTCGGCGTGGGGGAGGGGCGGCGCATGCAGGTTGCGGCCGGCGGGAAGGGGTCGCGGCGTGCTGCAGGTGGCCGGATCCGGCGACGGGGCGTGGTGGCGGCCGGATCCCGGCGAGGGGAGGTCGCCAACGTGGCTCCAAGGCGCGGCGGCGCAAGCTCGGACGGGGCGGCGTCCATGGCGGCTGCGGCTACACAGAGAGAGGAAGAGGGAGGAGGTGAGATGGCGGAGAAGAGGCGTGGGGGTGACGACAGCCTCACCGGAGCGCAGCGAGTTGCGACAGCCGACGGCTGCACGGGGGTGATGGGTGGCGCCATGGTGATCTCCACGACGGCGGAGGAGCTCGGCCCAGATCGAGGCCCGGGCGGGCCTGGCAGAGGATCTCGGGCCCTGCGGGGCCCGGAGAGGCTCGAGCTGCTGGTGGAAGGCTCGGGGGCGAGATCTGGGCCATTGATGGCCATATCCGACGGCTGAGATGTGCCTGGAGCTAGGGTTTCGGGGAAGAGAAGAAAAAATGGGGCAGATCTAAGTTTTGTGAGGGGGGTGGCTGCAATTTTGGTCTAGGGAAACCCTAGAAGGGCTACGGAGAGAGGTGGTATATATATAGGGGTGGTTGGCTGGCTGGTTTACGAAAATGCCCCCGGTCTCTCTCGCACGCGTCCGATACTCGACGTTTCCGACTGCCGGGAGTCCATACTACCTCCGATTCGGATGAAATCTCGGACCACACGCTCCGCGCATCGAGCCGGTTACTTCTACCTCACTCCGATACCGTTCCGAGAACATTTTCTGACGCCTAATAAAATAATCCGTTTATTAAATAAACGGGTTTTTTTTTCGTTCCGATGGCGAGGGCTGGTCTTGTGCCGGAAGTAGCGACGGTGAACGGGTGAAACCCGGTGTCGCAAAGGTCGTGTGTCGTGGTGGAAAAGGGTCAGTCACGCATCCGATATGAGAAGGAGGGGGAAATATTCACCAATTAATAATTCGACGAAGAAAAAACTTCAAACAATTCTAGCAATCAACAAAATAAAGCAATAAACATTTTTTTTAATTTGGGTGAAAATTCACGGGCTGTTACAGAGAACCATCCTAGTTTGGGAGTCCTTAACGGAAAAACCAACTTAATCAAATTCTAGAGTTAGAGAATTATCACGAGATCATAGACGACGAACGGAAACTAAATTCGGAATAACGGAGGGAGACAAAATAATATTATGAATAGACAGAGGGTGAGAGGAGGAGGGGAAACTAGTGGATCCAACATGAGTGATAGGTAGACCGACACCATTCCCGAAAATTATGCGAGAGGAAATGGTGACAGGAGAGGCAGATGCGAGGTTACCCGGGTGAGCGGCCATGTGAGAAGAGGCATCGGTGTCCATGAACCAATCACCGCCGCCGGTGTAGGAGTTGGGAGGGGGCATGTACTGAAACGTAGAAAGCATGGCCGGGTCGTTGGAGACCAGCGCAAGTGGTGGAGGCGGGTAGCCGGTGTAGCTCGTCGTCATGTCGCCAGGAGGAGGCCCACCAAAGCCGCCGAGGGGAGCGGGGGTGCTGAGGGAGCGGCCAAACCCATCGATTGAGCCTGTAAAGCGCTTGATGAGCCGGCGACCTTGGTCCGAGAAGACCAGGCGCGGGGGCACGCGACACATGAATGGTCTAGGCGTGGACGACTTCGGTCCAGGGGTTGTGGACGCCACTCCAAGGCGGTGGTGGCTGCTGTTGTCCGAGGGCCTGTTGGTGCCAGTTGTTGCCACCGTTGCCGCGGGGTTGACCACCACGGCCACGGCGGTGCTGCCGATTTCCGACTACCCGCTGCTTCTTTTGGGAAGGCGGGGGCGCCTGTGGCCGCGGCTGGTACGGGGCGCCGAAGGAGCTAGCCGGGGGCTGCGGAGGAGGCGCGCCGTAAGCGCCAGCGGGCGCCTTGGAAGGAGGCGGCGCAAAACCGCGTGAGTAGCCGGCGGCTAGTTCGCTGAGGACGACGCGAGTTCGCATGTTCTTCAGCTGTCGTTCCTCCAGCTTGAGATAGGTGACCGCCCGCTCGTAGGTAGTGTTAGCCATGAGGGTGAGGTTGGAGGCAGCGTTGCCAAGGTCCTCGTTGAGGCCGGCGGTGAGGGAGGAGAGTAGGAGTGCATCCTCAACCTTGAAGCTGAAGTCGTTCAATTCTTCGGAGAGGGTCTTGAGCCGCAGGTAGTAGGAATCAACGAAGGAGTCATTTTGATGATAACCGAATAATTCTTGTTGAAGAAAGACGATCCGTTGGAGCTTGTTGTCGATGAAGAGACCATTGATCCTGGTCCACACCGTGTAGGAATCATCACCATCGTGAACAACGATGTAGAAGATCTCCTTGGATATGGTGAGGAAGAACCACCGGATGATGGTGGCTTCGATGGCCATCCAATCCGTGTCGTGCCTCATGGCGAGGGGGTTGACGGTGCCGTCGATGTGTACCCATAGATTGAACTCACGGAAGAGGAGCCCGAAGTAGGTCTTCCACGCATAAAATTTTTCCTCGTTGGAGGAGAGCTTGACAGGGATGTGGTCGAAGATACGAACGTCGTGGGTGTAGCCATGGGTGGGGAGAGAGCCGTCGGCATAGGAGCCAAGGGGTTTGGTGCAGTTCGAGACGGAGGAGTCAGACATGGCGGCGAGGTGGAGGAGAAAAGGGAGGATGGAGCAGCGACAATGGTGGGGAAGCTGCATCGCAGCTAGGGTTTTGGAAGCGACGGCGACCATCGAGATGGTTGTGACGGTGACGTTGCTGGGGAGGAGTAGCATCGGCGCGGCTTGGGGAGGAGTAGAGGCGGTGGCGTCTTGGGAAAGCACGGCGGCGACGACGTGTCTAGGGTTAGGATCGAAGGGAGTCTGATACCACGTAGAGAATATACAAGTCACAATATATTGATCGAGTGCATATGCATGTATATATGTAGGTACAAAGGGATTCCTCCTTGACTGTACAAGGAAGGAGGAAGACTTGTGCTACAAGAAATACACATGCCATACACAATATATTCAACACTTCCAACAAACAAATGCATTTTATTTTTATAGATGCATTTTTATGCAAGGAAACATGTTTTTGTTGTTTTTTTCATGGAAAGTTTCCATAGAAGCATTACTTTTTTTTATCTTTTTACCTAATAAAAGGGAGGGTGATTTGTTAGCCCTTCTGGCGTTTTTGTAGAAAAGCCTCTCCCTTTTAGGCGAATCAACCTGCGGTCATGTGGTTTCAATCAAAAAACATTTCGCTGCTCTGTTTTTTTTGTTGGGCCACTTTCGCTTTTGGCATGGCCGCTGGGAAAAAAATATGAGCGAAACACGTATAGTCTTCGAAAATGACAAGGCAATACCTTCGCCCTCCCGACATATCATAGGATGGAGGCCCAAAAAGATCCAAGTGAAGGAGCTCAAGAGGCCTCGTCGTTGAGATAATATACTTTACCTTGTGTTGCTTCTCACGTAGTGTTCCTGCAATGCAAGCACTACAAATATGGTCTTTGGCAAAATATACATTTCTTAGTCCAAGAATGTGTTCCCCCTGTAGAAGGGATTATAAATTTATAAAACCAACATGGACTGGCCTACGATGCCATAGCCATCCCTCGTTGGCCTTGGCCATTAGGCATTTTGTAAGATGGGTGCTATTTTCAAGAAATCAACCATGTAAATATTGTCTTCAACATGCTCAACAAACACCGCTTTGAGAGTATCTCTTTTAAGGAATGTCACATGAAATTCACTAAAAAGCAAGTCAAAATTGGCACGTGCCAATTGGACAGTGAGAAGTAGATTGTAGTGAAGGGACTGAACAAGCATGGGATTATTTAGTGAGGCGTCACTTGAGATGAAAAACTTTCCCAATTACATCACCTTGCCTTTACTATTATCACTAGAGATGTCCGAGGATGACTTGAGTGAGTTAACGAGATCCACGAGAATATCCTTCTCTCCGGCGCAACCACTATCAATCATCCATTGGGTTCCACTTGAGGTATAGTCCTAAAAGAATCAAGCTTTGTTTTTAGGTCTCCATTTTCAACGGGTCCTAGAGAGTTTGCAACAAGGGTCTTAGGTAACCAAATAGGCCATGCATAATAATCATAGTCAGAGCCAACAAAATTAGCAAATGTATATCCATCATTTCCTATCATGAGAACATAAGATGGGTTGTTCTTGCCAGGAAACTCATCGGGAACAACAATGTCCCTAGCGACATTGCCATCCCCAACCTTCTTCTTTACCTTCTCCTTGTCCTTGTTTCCTTCTTGCACAAATACAACTTGTTGTTGATGAGGAGTTGCTTGGACCTTCTTCTTGTTCTTCTTCTTCTTGCTTGTTCTTCTTATTTTGGGAGGGATCAAAAGGAATGCCCTCCTTGGCAACACATCCCTTTTGATGCTCAAAAGATCATTCAAGTTATTTTCACCTTAAATACAAGTCACAAGACCTTTCTCAAGTTGATATTTCAAATTCTTATTCTCATCAAGAAGAGATGCATACTCATTGGGATTAGAAGCACATGCATCATCACTAGAGAAAGTAGCTAGATACTCAAGAGTATAAGCATTAATTTGATTGTAAGACTCAATAAAAGTTATAAAAAGCTCTCCCTTGATGAGCTTGTGGCTCTTTTCAAGAAGCTTATGCTCCTCACCGAGTTCACCATGAACAACTTGAAGCTTAGCAATTTTATCCAAGAGATCATGCTAAATTTCAAGAGAGAGTTCTAGAGCACAGTGGTGTTAAACAATTCTATATAATGGGAGGTGATAGGATCCTCAAGTGAGGCCATCATGGTTTCCACTTCATGGAGATTTTTCTCAAGAAGTCATTCCTCTCCTTTCCTCTATAAGGAGGTTTACCACATTATCAATGTAGTCACCGTGTTCGGCAAGTGCCTCCATTAGGTTGCGGAAACGAGCAATGGACTCTCCCATAAGTTTCCTCGTGAAGGTCAATGAGGCTTCCTCATCATAGTCAACATCGTCATCACACTCATCCTCCAACTCTTCACATGAGGAGTTGGGAATGGACGAAGGTGGCTTAAGGTGGTAGGCTTTGGTATTACCACTACTAGGAAAGGGCCTTATAGTGGCGTCCTTTTTTTTTTGCCTTTAGTGGCGCATTTCAAATGCGCCACTAAGGACAAGCCACTAATAAGGCCTTAATAGTGGCGCATTTCAAATGCGCCACCCCTAAAACTCTTATGCGTGGCGCATTTTCAGAATGCGCCACCCATTTTGAATTTTGAATCTGGAAAACATTTTTTTTCTTAATCTCAGGTTAGTATGCTTAATGCTCGGTCACTATGCTTAATCTCAAGTCAAACTTCCCCGAGGGTCACCCATCCTAGCACTACTTCAGCCCCAGCACGCTTAACTTCTCGGTTCTATTCAACTCCCACTCCAGCTCACCTAGCAGGCACTTGTTGATATATCTATCATATAAATCCTATTGAACCATGTTGATGTCTAGGACCTTGTTGATGTTCATGGGTGTGCTAAATTTTTCAATATTTTTTTCAAAATTCTCGATGGGACCATTAGCATATTTTGAACTTTTTTAAATTTTTTTGAAAACAAAATTTTTATTTTTTTAATGTTACTAGCTAAATTTTCAACTTTTTTTGAAACTTCCCGATCGGTCCTCTAGCCTATTTTGAATTTTATTTTTTTTAAAATATTTTTAAAAAAATCATTTTTTTTTCTGTTACTAGTGGTGCATTTCAAAAAAATGAAAAAAAAATTGAACTTAGTAGTGGCGCATTTCATACAAAATGCGCCACTACTAAGTTCAAATTTTTTTCATTTTTTGTCTCCAGATCTTCAAATGCCCTTAACTTTTTTTCTGTTAGGTTTTTGAGGATTCTAAAATTGTTCAACGGGTTCCACCTGATTGAATTTGGATATAACTTTTTGAGTAGATGATTTTTCATATAGAAAACTTTTCCATCGGAGGTCGTATGCAAAAGTTATGCCCATTTTACAAAATTCTCGAGAGATTTTGCAAAAAAAGTCGAAATTCATATTTGTAAATTTTCCTAACAACTAGACCACATATCATACGGGAAACTTATTTTCTTTTATTTTTTTGACATTTCTATCATTTGTTTTATTTTTTTTCAAATTGAAAAGGCGGTCCACAAGGGGGGTGTATTTTCCTCACAGTTTTTGCTTAGTAGTGGCGCATATGCAAGATGCGCCACTCCTAAGAGCTTATGGGTGGCGCATTCTGAATGCGCCACTAATAATTCCTTAGGGGTGGCGCATTTCCAGAATGCGCCACCCATAAGCTCTTAGGGGTGGCGCATTTCCAAAATGCGTCACCTATAAGGGTCTTAGGGGTGGCGCAATGCGCCACGTATAAGGGGATCCAGGGCTGGCCCACTCTTAGGGGTGGCACATTTTTAAACATGCGCCACCTATAAGAGCTTATGGGTGGCGCATTTTTTACCAGTGCACCACTCCTTACAACATAGTGGCGCATTACATATAAAATGCGCCACTATTAAGGTTTCCATGTATAGCTATTTCTCTATTAGTGTACCTCTCTAGCCATGAAGCAATGGTGAGTGATGAGCTTGTTCTCTTTGGGGGATTCAAATAAGGCTTGATGTGGATGAGGAGGACTTTGATTGCACAACTATGGTGGTAGTGCCCACTTTCTCATTGTCACCATCTCATCATCCCAAGACATGTATTCTTCACGAACAAGGGCCTTGTAACTTTGCCTCTTGTCAAACTTGGAGAACCTCTTCTTATTGGCCACAAGATTCTCGGAACTTTCTTCTCTTCTCTCATAAGAACAATCCATAAAAAAAATGTTTTGGACTATCACATTTGTACGTTAGTGATGGTATGCTTGAACGTCTCAGTTTGTAGGTTATTTTATGTTTTATTTTATTGCGAGATTTGAATGAAAGTAATGATTATGAAAATTTAAATTTGAATGCAAAATTAGATCTCATATAATTGATTAAAACAGAAGCCATAAATCTACCACACGAAGTCTAAGCAACATTACAAGAAAGATCCATGGGACATGAAAGCGCAAGAATGTGATCAGAGGGGGAGGGGGTGAATGATCACTTCAAAATTTCGTTGAAATCTTGAAGTGAAACTGAATGACAGCGGAAAACTACAAGCAACTAGGAAGAGAACTAACACAAAACAACGCATCGAAGCAGAACTGAACGAGACTTAATATGTCGAGGTAAAACATCAAGGCTAAACATGCAGGAATGTAAGTACATAAGTAATTGCAAGAAGGAAAATGAGCCATTGACGCAATGATGTTTGGTCGACCAGTTCACACTGTGCAAAGTGCTATGTCTGGTTGGAGGGACTTGTGATTGAACACATGGAGCAAAAGTCTCTCCGTCCTACTCTCCATTGAAACAAACTCCTCGAACTTGTACGGTTCTTACTCGGGGTAGATGATTTAGGACATCTCTGAAACCTTCACGGACTTTCTCTTTGTAGGGACAATTACTGTTTGACTGCTGAAGGAGACCTCTAATCATCTAGGGGACTTGAAGATCTCCAAGATAACAAGGTCAACTAATCTCAACCTAAGTCTCAGTGAATTTCTCAACTCAAAATGGACTTGGGTTTTTCTCTCGAGATCTTCCTTGGGATGCTCATGGAACTTGTGTCTGAGAATATTCAGTGGAGCAGCCAACCGCAAATGGCAGGTGGGTGCTGGGTATTTATTGGTGGCGATCCCAATGGTGAAATGACTGATGTGACCCGATGTGACAGCTTGACGCGTGTCCACAACGGTCCGATTCTCATCAATGCACCACTTTACTTGAGGAACAAGAAAGCTGACTCGCCGAGTGAGTTCTCTGTCGAAGGCACAAAGTGCGATGACTTTGCCTTCGGGCAATAATGGAAACTTAGTGAGATTTCTCTTCGTAGGCTAACTGTTTGGGTTTTGTGTTGAGTAGAGCAAGTTCATTTCGACTTAGATCTCAACTAACTAACCCCTCTTGATAGTACGATTTTCCCCACCACTCAAGAATATAAAAGAAATTAAGAAAAGGCTACGTCTTGATCCAGCTCCATCTTTCTCTTTGATGAGTTTCTATTCAAGAACAACTTCTTCTTTAAGGATATTTTTAGGGCTCGTCCTTCTTCAAAGGCTTCGGTGTCAAGGAGCATATTTTCTACCTTGAGTTGTCCGTCGACCTTCTACGCTTATCCTTCGAGCTTCAGGAGTCTAAATATAAGTTTACACTCGAAAACAACATTAATTCCTCTACTGCTTTGTCCAACAATGTCCAAAACCTAAGGGGAAAAACTTTTCTCTTACGATCTCCCCCCTTTTGGACGATTGTTGACAAAACAGGCCTAGATTAAGAATTGAAAGGTTTTGTTGCAATGAGTAAAACAAGATAAGATTAGTGGTATACTCCCCCTTAATGTACGCACCTAAGATAAATGATTCAGAAACGTACAAATTAAGTATTTTGAAGTTTGAGGTGAAACATCAATATCTTAGCGAGCGACATTGCAATCCGAAGATAAGTCCAGATAAAATATGAAATATCCTTGAATGACCTGTGAACTTAAGATAGATAACTTTCCTACAAAATAAATGTTGAGTTCACTCACAACTGATAGTTGACATACGACATAGGTAATCAGTTCACAGTCGAATTAGAGGTGGTTACAACCAGATCGAAAGAAATCAAATGTTTGTTGTAACCAATCGAACTCCAAAACCCTTAACCCCGATGGAAAACTACTCACATCGATGCAACTATGACTCCCCTTTTTGTCAATGATTGATCAAAGAGTTAGAGTATAGGGTCGACAGATAACCTAATCGCTCAAAGAACGGCGACAACGACGACGGAAAGACTCCACGCGCTAGGAAGAGTTGGGTCCTGTAATTGGTCGGCGACGACGTCGAGGGGAGATCTTCACTTGAAGTGTTCTTGCCGCGGAAGTAGTGTTGATCACTAGAAGTATCAATCCGCGAGGATTCTAGAGTGGCTGGGCTTCGAGGAAGCGGTGAGTAAGCTCTCAGCGCAGGACGTTCATTAGAACCTGAATAAGACGAAGCAACATCCAGAGAAATATGATAATAATCATCGACCCATAAAACATCTCTGTTCCCTTGAAGGAGGGTCAGTTTTGAGTTGGGCCGATCCTGGCGATCATCAATGGTCCAGTGTCGAGTCAAATGATGTAGACTTTCAGGGAAACCAGAATGCTGCAGTTGACCTATGGACTTCAAATTTCTCATAAACTTCCAAAGACAACGGGAATGCTCACGAAGGATTTGGTCATTGTTCATAGTAATGTTGCGGAGTAGATTCAACTTGCTGAGAATGGCCTGCTTATGAACTCTATCTTCAATAATGTAGTGTTGGAACATTTGTTGGGACTGAAGGTAAACTTCCATGTGATGAACTGGCTTGATAAACTTCTTTTGAATGTTGCGTTCATTTATATGAGCCCAAATTCCAATATGTTCAGCAAAGGGATCATTTGGCTTGGCAGTAATTTGAAGAACATTTCTTATAGGGGGAGGGTAGATAACATGAAATCTGGTTGCCGGGAAAGGCACCTCCCAAGAATGATTGCATACAACCATCAGCCATGGTGCATAAGGCTTCCGAGACGCAGGATCATCTGCACATGAGACCAAAGTCCGGATAAAGCAGTCCTAAAATTCGAAAGGATTCCATTGACAATCTTTACAATGGCATGCTGAACATATGCAAGAAATAGGATAGTCCTCGTGTACATCCAACATATGAATCAGTGACTTCGGCAAAATATATAACCATGTTTTTCCTTCGAACACCTAATGCTTGGGCATGGCAACTGCAGGATATTTATCTCCAATAACATTAGGATCCATGACGACAGAAAATTCAGCTTCAGTTAAGGGAGGCAAGGTATGAATCTTGTCGGAGACTCCTTCAAATCAAGGTAAATTCACAAGCGATAACAGTTCATCAACAGTCATATGAAAGTCTTGGCCTTAAATCATGGAGTCAAACTTCCAGGTTTCAGGGTTGGCGAGGGTGACCAGAGATATGTAGTGTGGCATAGAATCTCTTGATTAGCTCAAGGTTGAAAGCATCACTGATGGAAAACAAGCGATGAGCATGAAAGCCATCGATGATCGCAACCAAGTTCTGAAGGCAGGTGGTGGCATAGAACGAAGGCAGGTACTGGTGGGGTCAGTACAAAAGTACAATACTATTTTCTTTTTCTTTTTTAGTAAATTGGGTATTTTCTTCCAAAATTCCAATTATATTGATACTTTATTTAATTTACTCCTATTTATTACTCCTGGAATTATCTATTTATCGGGACAGATAATACCCCATTCTAGGAAGGGCTGAGTTGAGTATGATTAATTTAGAAGATATTCTCGCTTTCTTATTTACCGTCCTTAGTTTATGAAAGTGTAAAGTTTTTTCTTTTATTTTAGGAATTTTTGGAACATTTCAACAAAGGAAGTCTTTCACCAGTCAAACAAGACCTAAGACTTAATCTAAAAGAAATTACTACATTGCACTTATTTTTCAAAGAAGAATGATACGACAGCAGCAGGCTGGACTAGCCGAATTCTAGGAACACCCCAAAGAGCTCAACCACAACGGGCTATAGCACGTGTTTACCATCACTAATAGCAGCAAGGACAGAAAAACCCTGCAACGAGTCGATTCTCTCTCAGTTGCCATAGAGCCAGCATGGCCTAGATGGGTCAACTGGTCGGAACAGGCTATAACCTGGAGCCAGGCCGATCACCCCCACAGGTAGAGAACCCTGGAGCACTAGCCTTCGTCGTTGCGCCCACAAGTCTATAGGTACACTTTGGATAAGGTGCTCATGGACAGCGGAAGCAACATCAACATACTTTACTGTGACACCTTCAGCAGGATGGGCCTGACACACAAACAATTACAACCTTCCACTATAGTTTTCCACAACATTGTTCCTAGGTAGTCAGCACAACCCGTGGGCAGGATCTCCTTGGAAGTGCCTTTTGGGAACTATAAAAACTTTCGCTCAGAAATCCTCCCTTTCGAGGTCATCAAGTTTAAAAGCCCTAATCACGCCCTCCTTGGAAGACCGCTTACGCCAGATTCATGGCTCATCCCTGCTATATCTACCTCAAAATGAAGATGTTGGGTCCTCATGGTGTAATCACAGTGGACGGAAGCCACGACATCGCACTCGCTTGCGAGAAAGATGACGTCACCAATGGAGAATCCGCTTGTGTTGAATAAAGCTGAAAAACTCTCAAGACAGAGCATGAGTCGTTTTCTCTCATGATACTTAAAGGAATCGCTCTGGGGGCTACCGAGTTCTGGGACTAATCGTTTTAATCTCAAAAACAAATAACGGGTCCTGAACACCGGCCAACATACGAGAGCCGGCTACCATGTGCATAAGATCTTGAAAGCCGTGGGTTATTGCACAGCTTCGTTCCTTCCCAAGTAGACTAGTCATACTATCATGTACTTTCGGTCTACATATATTAATAAAGTATAAATCCGGCTACGAGGGCTCATCTCATAACTCGCATCTTTTGCACATTTCATCTTGACTGGTTTTTGCCACCTCCTATTATATATCCTATCAAGGCAAAATATTTTTGCATGTACATCCTGTTGCAAACACGCTTCAATATGACCTAAGTGTGCAATAATTAGATCAATAAAAAATGGCTCTATGAATTATTCTACATAGACACTGAATCTATTACAGGACAACACTAGAATAAGTCATGGCGACGCTGGTAAATAAGTCCTTTTCAGAAGTCAATGAGAAGCAAACCCTCCGGGAGGACTATTTTTTGCCATCTACTCCACTGTTTCATTGCCGTCGCGATTCCAAGATCAGGATCAGCAGATGTTCCTGTCCCGGCACCACCGAAAGGAGGATTGATCTCCGGAGGGACCTCCAACATCATGATTGCCTCCAAGATATTCCGTGAGTAGTCCTTCCTTGGACCATGGGTCCATGGCAGCAAGCTAGTTGATGTCTTGTCTCCAATCTTGTGCTTCATTATTTACACCTTGTGAGCTGCCTAACGTGATCAAGGCATATATGTTATTATTTCCATGCTGCTATGTTGTGTTTGCTGGGATCCGATGGATTATGATATTATGTTCAGTTTGTGGAAGTAATGTATTTAGTTGTCTTTTATGTTGTGTTATTGAGTAGCCATGCATGTTCTCCGTTATAGTTTGTTTCTTTGTCCAAGTAGTAAGTTGTAACTCCAAGAGGGAGCGTTATGCTAGATAATGGGTTCATGCCTCCTGATGTCCGGCTTGAACGACAAATACATCGGACTAGGGAATGTATTGTTTCCATTAGGGGTAAAATAGTGGTGCTTGTGAATGCGTGTTGCAAGGATAGCTTACATTACACATAGAGTGTTAATGCATTTATCAATTGCTTTGAGTTTGCAACATTAGTTGTGGCTCGCAACTTAATACCAACGAGATGTTCTGGATATATATCTCACGGTGGATGATTAGTATGTAGATGCTGATGAATAAACGATCTAATTGTTTCGATGTATTGCCCATACGATTGAGCCTTTTACTTTCTGTACCATAATTAGCATTGCAGTGCATTTATAATTCTGTCAATTGCCTAGCTGTAATTTGTTCACCCAGTATAGTTGTTTACCTTCTTTTGGAGAGATACATGTCGGGACCCAGGGTTAGCGTATGCAAGACTCACTATAACACAATCATATGGAGAGCCGAGAACCGTACCCACTTGTCTAAGCAGACAAGGCCAAGCACAGAACGTTCTCGGAAAGCATCGAACGTGATGGGCATCCCATCCAGGCCGGATGATCAACTGAAATGGGTCGTCATCGTCCGCACACAAGTCTAAATTATATGGGTGGTGAACTCCCATACTCATAGACAAGTCGCCTCAACCATACTATCGATTGTATTATAACCCTTACATAGACTTACTCCAGCCCGATCACTTAGTCGGGTTCTAGGGCGGGCTCGATCATACATCAAAGTGTGCACGAGACAGAGTCTCGAACAATCGCATCGCGATGCCCCAAGCTGCGCACATCTAACGGCCACTTGGTGTATAAAAGACCGCCAGCCAGATCACAACTAAGGTCTCGAAAACCCATACTAAGACATGCATGTTATAAACATACACGCAGCACACATGCCTTGTATGAACAGCAGGTATCATTGCAATTCTCTACAAAGTATATATCTTTATTAATAACTCTTACAGAGTGCACACAGAAATCACAAGCATGTGATCCAACATTACAACAAACAAGCGGAAGCAAAGTAGGTCTGAGTACAGACAAGTTTAACAAATGGCTTAGAGAAGCCTTATCTAAAAACAAGCCCTCCACGAGGGAACCAGTCGTCTGACTGGGACTACACTAGCTTGGTCTTGGTCTGAGTCTTCATTCTTCAAGCTTTGGTTAAAAGTCACCATCGGGGTCGGTGGGTTCATCTAAAACATAGATTAAGCAAACATGAGTACAAAATCGTACTCAGCAAGACTTACATAGGAGCTATACTACTCATGCATATGTATCAAGGTAAAGGGAGGTGGGGTTTCACTTGCAGAAGTGCCAGCTTTGACTTGGCTAATCCTGAACTACGAGTACCAGACTTGAGATAAGAAGCGTACACGAGTCCACTACATCTCTTCAACCAATTACACCACTATGGTTACTTCCTCGACTTCCCCACGAGAAGCACACCATAGCACTCACGCTTATCTTGCGAGTTTTAGAAGTATCCAGTTCAAGTTGTCTAATAATCAAGCTAAGCTTTCCAAGCAGTCCTTAACTGTGGACGCGGCTATTCAAATAGTTTTGTTAACCCTGCAGGGGTGTACCGCTACACACACACTCATCAGTTACCGCCTGGGAGTGGGACCCTTCAAGCGGGTACCGGCGAGGATGTTGCCACGACAATTCGCCCACAGCTCCGTTCTAGTCCAGAGAGTCGCCTATCTGAGGGGGATCCGTATGGAAGTCCGGCCGAGGTTCCAATACAGCCTCAAACGATGTGTGCAGGGTCCCAAGCCGGTCTTGAAAAGCCGTTCATCCACTTCGCAGACCGTGCCACAGCCCTACCAGAACTCCGAACTACTGCGACTTCTGGGTTTCGAACGGGGTGAGGTACTAGGTCGGGAGGGGTCAGTGAGCCCAATGTGTGGTTGTACTCTTCTTCTTGGATCACCACACAAGAACTCGGGCTTAAGGCGGTGTTCAACGAGACAACCCACTGTGTACTCCTACACAACCTCTCATCGTTCACCTTGTATTAGGGTAGATTCACCAACACGTTTCACTTTCATCAACACCATGTTTATCATCATCCCGACTCACATCAAAAGCAACCTCATTGTACCATTAAGCATGCAATAAGAAGTAACAGTTGCAGGGGCCACATGATATCAACCAACTCCTACATCTGCTAGGATTGTGGTTTGCTTACTACTGTGACAAGATGATAGGTCATGCAAAGGATATGGGTTCAACTATGCGGTAGAAACGTTATCATGGTGATCATCCTAAACAATGCATAAGCGAGACATGAGAGGGAAGTGGGATTTTATCGACATGATCAATGGGGGTTTGCTTGCCTTGCTGACGAGGTTCAGTCACGGGGTCTGCAACGAAGGGGTTGATCTCGAGTTCCAGCTCCACTTCTATCCGAGCAAACAATATAAACAAGCATAATTAATTTGCAATGCTCAAGCACATGATTATGTTGTCAAATGATGTGAATTGTATTGATGTGATCTAGGTTCCATTTGCAACAAGTTAATTGAAGTTGATTTGAAAGTAAATTCAAATTCAAACTCCAAATGTATTTAAATTGGTCCAAGTTGCATTTGCTAGTATTTGTATTTTGTAATCCAAATGATCATGTGTGTGATAAGCTTCTGAAGTGTAGGTGATCATATGTGCATTGCAAAGGTTCAAAGTGGAATTGCATTTGGATTAAATTTGAATTAATTCCATTTAAATCAAATAGCAAAAGCTACTGATCAGAATTTAAATCAACTCAAACAAAGTTGAAAGTTGCATATTTGGAAAGATAATTTTCTCCTGATCATTTTTCATATATTATTTGCTATATTTGGAGTTAGGATGAATTAATTATGAATTTCGAAAGTTTGGGGTATTTTCTAGAATTTCTCTGATTTATTAATTAACTGGAAAAACATTTATGGCGTCATGCTGACATCAGCATGACGTGGGGGGGGGGTCTGACGGCTGGGTCCACTCTGTCAGCCTCAGTGGGGTTAATCCCCTGTTAGTTTAGCACTAACAGTGTGATTAGGGGGCTGGGGCCCAGGGGTCAGTGGGGGTTAGGGGTGGGTTAGCTCCTAAGTGCCCGGCGGTTAGCCGCCGGTGACCTCGGGCACGGCGGTGGTCTCGCCGGACTGCGATTTAGGGCGCGCGGGGGGGGGGGGGGGGGGTTCTGGAGGCATGGCCGCGTAGCTCGTGAGCTTCCGCACGCGTTGGAGTAGGAGGGGGCCAAGGGAGGGCTCTGTGGCGACGGCTACAGCGACGGAGGCGGCGGCCGGAGACGGAGCACTATGGCGATGGCGAAGGAGGCCACGGGGAGGGGCACTGGACAGGGAAAAAATGGCGAGGAGCTCACCCCGAATCGAGCAGAGGAGACGGCAGGGTCGGAGGAAGTGCGCCGGCGACGAATTTGGAGAAGTCCGTTGCAGCGGCCGGCGGTGATCTCGCGAAGCAGGCGTCGTACTCGGGGCTCCCTGGCTCGACTCCGTGCGGGAGATGACGAAGACGACGGTGCAGGATGCACTGGACAACTCGGCTCGGCGAGGGGGGCACGGTGGCCACGTCGGGGCGTCGCCGCGCTCCGGCTGTGCTTCGGGGGTGCTCGGTTTTTCGTCGCCGGAGGGGAAGAGAGGGGCTAGGAGAGAGCTGGGGGTGCGGGGGGGCTTCTGCGCGATGCGAGATGCAAGAGAGAAGGAGGGAGAGGCCTAGAAGGGCCAGGGCGTCGCCGTGGCGTCGTCGCCGCGCTCTGCCTCTCCAGCGAGGTGCTAGGAGGCGGGGAGGAAGAAGACAACAGAGAAGGCTGCTGGGCCGTCTGCTGGGCCTCGCCTTGGGCGAGAGGTAAGCTTTCGCTGCCCTTTTCTTTTTATTTAATTCTGTTCTATTTGTTCTGCGTAGAAAAAAAAATACCTAGGCATTTTATTAAATGCCCCAAATTTTTTTGTGGCCTCATAAAATAGAGAGCTAGCCACTCATAACTTTTGGGCATTTTTGAAATTCAAATAATTTGAATTTCAAGTCAAATAGGGTTTTATTTAATTTCCAAAGCCACTGTTTGAATATTAGAAAATCCCATTAGCATGGGATTGCTCCCAAACCTATTTTAAAATGATCAGCACCATTTATAGGAATTTTCCAAAAACTCAATCTATTTTTGGAAAAAGATTTTTATCTGGCCATTTGATTTAAATTCTCAGGGCTTTTCTTTTCCCCATTTTTGATTTTCTTTTTGAGTTTTTCACATGATGCAAAGTAGCACTTGATCCTAGCACATTACCTAACAGAGGGTTCTGACAACTCGCCCCCACTCAACAGAATCTCGTCCCGAGATTCAGAAGTCTGCGGGAGGAAGGTGGGGTACTCGGCACTGAGACGGTCTTCTCTTTGCCACGTAGCTTCTCTTTCTGAGTGTTGTGACCATTGCACTTTCAGAAACCTAATCTTCTGACGACGAGTGACACGCTCTGCGGAATCAAGAATACGAACGGGGTATTCTCGATAAGAAAGGTCATCTTGTAGATCACGCGTTTCATGGTCGACTTCGCGGATAGGGTCCTTGAAGCAACGCCTGAGTTGGGACACATGGAATACATCGTGTACTCGGGAAAGGTGCGGGGGTAGTTCAAGTTGGTAGGCATCTTCTCCACGTTTAGCAATAATGCGGAAAGGTCCGATGTAACGTGGGGCCAACTTGCCTTTGATACCGAAACGTTGGGTTCCCTTCAGAGGAGTAACCCGAAGGTAAGCCTTCTCATCCAGATTGTAGCTCTCTTGCCTATGATGACGATCATAGTAGCTTTTCTGACGAGACTGGGCTGCTTTCAATTGATCACGAACAATGCGAACTTGCTCTTCTGCTTCCTTGATCATATCCGGTCCAAAGAATTGTCTTTCACCGGTTTCTGACCAGTTTAAAGGTGTTCGACATCGTCGTCCATATAGGAGTTCAAAAGGAGCCATGTTCAGACTAGATTGAAAACTATTGTTATATGAAAATTCGGCGAATGGCAGAGACTTCTCCCAATTCTTTCCGAATGATATAACACAAGCTCTAAGCATGTCTTCCAAAATTTGGTTAACCCTTTTGACTTGACCACTAGACTGAGGATGGAAAGTTGTACTAAAGGAGAGATGAGTTCCCATAGCACGTTGGAAGCTTCCCAAAAATCTAGAGGTGAAAAGGCTACCACGATCAGAATTGATTTCCAAAGGAACACCGTGAAAAGACACAATTCTAGAGACATACAAGTCCGCTAACTGGCTAGAAGTTATAGACTCGCGAACTAGAAGGAAGTGAGCAACTTTGGAAAGTCTATCTATGACAACGAAGATGGCATCGTTTCCTTTCTGGGTTTTTGGAAAGCCGGTGATGAAGTCCATACCGACTTTGTCCCATTTCCACTCGGGAATAGGCAAAGGTTGAAGAGTTCCAGCAGGTCTTTGATGTTCGGCCTTAATGCGACGACAAACATCATATTCGGCAACAAATTGAGCAATGTCTCTCTTCATCCTAGTCCACCAAAATCTCTGGCGTAGATCTCGGTACATTTTTGTGCTACCGGGATGAATTGAGAGGGGTGTGTCATGGGCTTCTTTGAGGATGAGTTGCCTTAGATCTCTATTCTTAGGTACTACCAAACGATTTCCAAAGAATACCGTTCCTTTGCTATCAGTGGAGAAACATTTAGCAACTCCGCTAGCAATGTTCTCCTTGATCCGGCGAACACCTCGTGCACGCCTTTGGGCAACTAAGATTTGATCCTCAAGGGTTGGTTTCGCCACCAAGTTGAAAAGAGATCCACGAGGAACAATCTCGAGATTAAGCTTTCGAAATTCCTCATGAAGAAGTGGTTGATACTGCTGTAACATGAGGTTGTTACCGTACGACTTACGACTTAGTGCATCAGCCATGACATTGGCTTTGCCTGGGGTGTAAGAAATTCCTAAGTCATAATCTTTTATCAACTCAATCCAGCGTCTTTTCCTGAGATTAAGATCTGGCTGGGTGAATATGTATTTGAGGCTTTGGTGGTCGGAATAAATCTCACAACGATTACCAAGGAGGTAATGTCGCCAAGTTGTTAGGGCATGAACTACGGCAGCGAGTTCAAGGTCATGGGTAGGATAGTTCTCTTCATGTGGCCGCAACTGTCGTGAAGCATAAGCTACCACATGTCGATCTTGCAGAAGTATGCATCCTAACCCTTGTCGTGATGCGTCACAATAGATCTCGAAATCCTTTTTGGTGTCTGGAGGTGCAAGTACAGGTGCAGAAGTCAATCTTCTTTTTAGCTCTTGAAAGCTTTCCTCGCACTTGGGAGTCCATAAGAATTTCTTATCTTTCTTGAGGAGTTCAGTAAGAGGCTTTGCAACTTTAGAGAAGTTCTCGACGAAGCGACGGCAATAGCTGGCTAGGCCAAGAAAACTCCTAACTTGCTTAACCGATTCAGGTGGAGTCCAGTCAAGGACGGCCTGAACTCTCTCGGGATTCACAGCAATGCCTTTTGCAGAAATCACGTGGCCCAAGTAGGTCACTTCTGGTAGCCAAAATTCACACTTGGAGAATTTAGCATACAGGCGATGCTCTCTAAGTTTCATCAATACCAGCCTTAGGTGTTCGACATGTTCTTCTTCGTTCTTCGAGTATATAAGGATGTCATCGAGGTAAACCACGACGAACTGGTCCAAATACTCCATGAAGATCGAGTTCATCATGCGTGAGAAAGTGGCGGGGGCATTGGTTAAACCAAAGGACATGACGGTGTACTCGTAAAGACCATAACGAGTAGTAAAAGCCGTTTTGGGAATGTCCTCGTTTCGGATTTTGATTTGATGATAACCTAATCTCAAATCCATCTTGGAGAAGACAGAGGATCCTGCAAGTTGATCATAAAGATCATTGATCCTGGGCAGTGGGTACTTGTTCTTTATCGTCGCTAAATTTAGCGGGCGATAGTCTACGCACATCATTTCTGTTCCATCTTTCTTTGTTACGAACAGAACGGGGCAACCCCATGGCGATGAGCTAGGGCGGATGAAGCCTTTTTCCAACAAAGCCTCCAGTTGGGTTTTAAGCTCAGCTAACTCACGTGGGGCCATTTTGTAAGGGCGTCTAGAAATTGGTGCGGTTCCTGGGGCAAGATCCACTATGAACTCTACACATCTGTCGGGTGGCATGCCCGGCAGCTCTTCAGGAAAGACATCCGGGAAGTCACGAACCACCGGAACATCTTCAAGGTCGGGAAGGGGAAGCACATTCAAAGATTGTACTTGGTTTCTTGTTCTGGGTGAGGTGTAATCTATTGTCTGGCCTGAAGGGTGTGTAAGTCTAACTGACTTGGCTTTACAATCAAGAAAAGCATGTTGTCTTGACAACCAATCCATACCAAGGATGACATCAATGTCTGAAGACTTGAGGGCTTTGAGTGAAGCAAGGAATACTAAACCCTCAATTGCAATTTGATTACCATGGCTTACTCTATTAGTTTGCCACTTGGAACCAGGAGTTTGAATGATCATAGGGGTGAACATTTCTTCAAAGGATACATCATGCCGAAGTGCATAACTCTCCGACATGAATGAGTGAGATGCTCCTGGATCGAAAAGGACAGAAGTGGGAACAAAATTGACTGGGAGCGTACCAAGAATGACGTCAGAAGTACTATCAGTTTCCTCAGCTGAGATTTGGTTCACACGTCCAAGATTTTCTGAGGTGGATGGCTTAGCGGTGGAAACCTTTGGAGGTGGTTTGGCACGAACAGTGGGTTTTCCTTTGGCATGGGGTGGAGCATTTTGGTTGACGGGGCACTCACGAGAGTTGTGACCAGGCTGGCCACATCTGAAACAGGCTCCAAAGATAGTGCGGGGAGCTGGGTGGTTTGGTGGAGCTGGAGGACGAGGCGGCACAAGGGATGGCCTCGGTGGGTTGTTTTGGTGGATCAAACTGTTAGGAATCCAGATCATGCGCTTCTGAGGGCGTGAACTGGAAGAAGGGGCAAGCTCAAGAGCATGCTTGCGAGACTTCTCGAAAACTTCATTGCCATGCTCAGCTCTGAAGGATCTGTTGACTAAATCCTCAAATGTGGCAAATTCGATGAGGTTGAGATCATGACGAAGGATGGGGCTAAGTCCCTTGCGGAACCTTGCCTGTTTTCTGGCATCGGTGGTGATCTCATCTTGGGCATACCGAGCAAGACGGTTGAATTCCCTCACATACTCATGAATGGACATCTCTCCTTGATTCAGATTGCAGAACTCTTCCTTCTTGCGCTCCATCAACTCATCCAGAATGTGGTATCCTCGAAAGGCAACACAGAACTCTTGCCAAGTCACTATGTGACCATCTGGCTGCATTGCAACATAGTTCTCCCACCACTGAAGAGCAGCACCTTCCAAGAAGTATACCGCGAAAACAACTCGGTCATCGGGAGCAACATGTGCTGTGTCAAGCTTACGCTCGATGGAACGGAGCCAATCATCAGCTTCAAGGGGCTCAGAAGAACATCGGAATACTGGTGGCTTGAGGAGGATGAAGTCCTGAATGCTGGCCACCACATTGCGATGGTGGGCGGTATTCTGCTCGATGAGCTCCAGAAGGCGTGTTTGATCACGTCTATTCCGCTCAGCTTCCATCATGATTTCTGCCGCAGAAGGCGGGGTTGGAGGTTCATCATCATTTCGATTCCGATCACGGTCTCGATTCCGAAGAACAGCACTATGAGTTCCACCTGACATCCTGTGTGATAAAAATCAACAATCAGAACAGGTTGTACAATGGAGGCAAGGATAAAAGGATATGATTTCAGAAGGAGAAGACTATAATGCAAAGGCAATGATTCAAAGAAATACGGAACAAATCAGGCAGCATATCGGCTACACCGGGATGGAAAATGAAACAACCTCGAAGAAATTGGACATAACTTCTTCAAGGAACTCAAAACACGGAGACTTTGGACAACCACAACCATCCTACGGCTATAAGGAGGCAATCAACGAGATGTTCTATTCAGACATAGATGAGCCTAGTCCTATCATCCCGTAGAAAAGATAAGGGTGACTCAGAACTCAGATTGATGAGGGTAAGGATAAAAAAGAAGCCTTACGTTGTTCCCTTATATACCCACAGTAACTATATAACTATAGAAGGCTAGACTCGACTTCGGCCAAGGCTGATAATCCTACAGTCAGTCCTGCTCTGATACCAAGTCTGTCGGGACCTGGGGTTAGTGTATGCAAGCCTCGCTATAACACAATCATATGGAGAGCCGAGAACCGTACCCACTTGTCTAAGCAGACAAGGCCAAGCACAGAACGTTCTCGGAAAGCATCGAACGTGAGGGGCATCCCATCCAGGCCGGATGATCAACTGAAATGGGTCCTCATCGTCCGCACACAAGTCTAAATTATATGGGTGGTGAACTCCCATACTCATAGACAAGTCGCCTCAACCATACTATCGATTGTATTATAACCCTTACATAGACTTACTCCAGCCCGATCACTTAGTCGGGTTCTACGGCGGGCTCGATCATACATCAAAGTGTGCACGAGACAGAGTCTCGAACAATCGCATCGCGATGCCCCAAGCTGCGCACATCTAACGGCCACTTGGTGTATAAAAGACCGCCAGCCAGATCACAACTAAGGTCTCGAAAACCCATACTAAGACATGCATGTTATAAACATACACGCAGCACACATGCCTTGTATGAACAGCAGGTATCATTGCAATTCTCTACAAAGTATATATCTTTATTAATAACTCTTACAGAGTGCACACAGAAATCACAAGCATGTGATCCAACATTACAACAAACAAGCGGAAGCAAAGTAGGTCTGAGTACAGACAAGTTTAACAAATGGCTTAGAGAAGCCTTATCTAAAAACAATCCCTCCACGAGGGAACCAGTCGTCTGACTGGGACTACACTAGCTTGGTCTTGGTCTGAGTCTTCATTCTTCAAGCTTTGGTTAAAAGTCACCATCGGGGTCGGTGGGTTCATCTAAAACATAGATTAAGCAAACATGAGTACAAAATCGTACTCAGCAAGACTTACATAGGAGCTATACTACTCATGCATATGTATCAAGGTAAAGGGAGGTGGGGTTTCACTTGCAGAAGTGCCAGCTTTGACTTGGCTAATCCTGAACTACGAGTACCAGACTTGAGATAAGAAGCGTACACGAGTCCACTACATCTCTTCAACCAATTACACCACTATGGTTACTTCCTCGACTTCCCCACGAGAAGCACACCATAGCACTCACGCTTATCTTGCGAATTTTAGAAGTATCCAGTTCAAGTTGTCTAATAATCAAGCTAAGCTTTCCAAGCAGTCCTTAACTGTGGACGCGGCTATTCAAATAGTTTTGTTAACCCTGTAGGGGTGTACCGCTACACACACACACATCAGTTACCGCCTGGGAGTGGGACCCTTCAAGCGGGTACCGGCGAGGATGTTGCCACGACACTTCGCCCACAGCTCCGTTCTAGTCCAGAGAGTCGCCTATCTGAGGGGGATCCGTATGGAAGTCCGGCCGAGGTTCCAATACAGCCTCAAACGATGTGTGCAGGGTCCCAAGCCGGTCTTGAAAAGCCGTTCATCCACTTCGCAGACCGTGCCACAGCCCTACCAGAACTCCGAACTACTGCGACTTCTGGGTTTCGAACGGGGTGAGGTACTAGGTCGGGAGGGGTCAGTGAGCCCAATGTGTGGTTGTACTCTTCTTCTTGGATCACCACACAAGAACTCGGGCTTAAGGCGGTGTTCAACGAGACAACCCACTGTGTACTCCTACACAACCTCTCATCGTTCACCTTGTATTAGGGTAGATTCACCAACACGTTTCACTTTCATCAACACCATGTTTATCATCATCCCGACTCACATCAAAAGCAACCTCATTGTACCATTAAGCATGCAATAAGCAGTAACAGTTGCAGGGGCCACATGATATCAACCAACTCCTACATCTGCTAGGATTGTGGTTTGCTTACAACTGTGACAAGATGATAGGTCATGCAAAGGATATGGGTTTAACTATGCGGTAGAAACGTTATCATGGTGATCATCCTAAACAATGCATAAGCGAGACATGAGACGGAAGTGGGATTTTATCGACATGATCAATGGGGGTTTGCTTTCCTTGCTGACGAGGTTCAGTCACGGGGTATTCAACGAAGGGGGTGATCTCGAGTTCCAGCTCCACTTCTATCCGAGCAAACAATATAAACAAGCATAATTAATTTGCAATGCTCAAGCACATGATTATGTTGTCAAATGATGTGAATTGTATTGATGTGATCTAGGTTCCATTTGCAACAAGTTAATTGAAGTTGATTTGAAAGTGAATTCAAATTCAAACTCCAAATGTATTTAAATTGGTCCAAGTTGCATTTGCTAGTATTTGTATTTTGTAATCCAAATGATCATGTGTGTGATAAGCTTCTGAAGTGTAGGTGATCATATGTGCATTGCAAAGGTTCAAAGTGGAATTGCATTTGGATTAAATTTGAATTAATTCCATTTAAATCAAATAGCAAAAGCTACTGATCAGAATTTAAATTCAACTCAAACAAAGTTGAAAGTTGCATATTTGGAAAGATAATTTTCTCCTGATCATTTTTCATATATTATTTGCTATATTTGGAGTTAGGATGAATTAATTATGAATTTCCAAAGTTTGGGGTATTTTCTGGAATTTCTCCGATTTATGAAAAACTGGAAAAACATTTATGGCGTCATGCTGACATCAGCATGACGTGGGGGGGGGGGGGTCTGACGGCTGGGTCCACTCTGTCAGCCTCAGTGGGGTTAATCCCCTGTTAGTTTAGCACTAACAGTGTGATTAGGGGGCTGGGGCCCAGGGGTTAGTGGGGGTTAGGGGTGATTAGGGGTGGGTTAGCTCCTAAGTGCCCGGCGGTTAGCCGCCGGTGACCTCGGGCACGGCGGCGCTCTCGCCGGACTGCGATTTAGGGCGCGGGGGGGGGGGGGGGGGGGTTCTGGAGGCACGGCCGCGTAGCTCGTGAGCTTCCGCACGCGTTGGAGTAGGAGGGGGCCAAGGGAGGGCTCTGTGGCGACGGCTACGACGACGGAGGCGGCGGCCGGAGACGGAGCACTACGGCGCTGGGGAAGGAGGCCAAGGGGAGGGGCACTGGACAGGGCAAAATGGCGAGGAGCTCACCCCGGATCGAGCAGAGGAGACGGCAGGGTCAGAGGAAGTGCGCCGGCGATGAATTTGGAGAAGTCCGTTGCGGCGGCCGGCGGTGATCTCGCGAAGCAGGCGTCGTACTCGGGGCTCCCTGGCTCGATTCCGTGCGGGAGATGACGAAGACGACGGCGGCGGATGCACTGGACAACTCGGCTCGGCGAGGGGGGCACGGTGGCCACGTCGGGGCGTCGCCGCGCTCCGGCTGTGCTTCGGGGGTGCTCGGTTTTTCGTCGCCGGAGGGGAAGAGAGGGGCTGGGAGAGAGCTGGGGGTGCGGGGGGGCTTCTGCGCGATGCGAGATGCAAGAGAGAAGGAGGGAGAGGCCTAGAAGGGCCAGGGCGTCGCCGTGGCGTCGTCGCCGCGCTCTGCCTCTCTAGCGAGGTGCTTGGAGGCGGGGAGGAAGAAGACAACGGAGAAGGCTGCTGGGCCGTCTGCTGGGCCTCGCCTTGGTGAGAGGTAAGCTTTCCCTGCCCTTTTCTTTTTATTTAATTCTGTTCTATTTTTTCTGCCTAGAAAAAAAAATACCTAGGCATTTTATTAAATGCCCCAAATTTTTATGTGGCCTCATAAAATAGAGAGCTAGCCACTCATAACTTTTGGGCATTTTTGAAATTCAAATAATTTGAATTTCAAGTCAAATAGGGTTTTATTTAATTTCCAAAGCCACTGTTTGAATATTAGAAAATCCCATGAGCATGGGATTGCTCCCAAACCATTTTTAAAATGATCAGCACCATTTATAGGAATTTTCCAAATACTCAATTGATTTTTGGAAAAATATTTTTATCTGGCCATTTGATTTAAATTCTCAGGGCTTTTCTTTTCCCCATTTTTGATTTTCTTTTTGAGTTTTTCACATGATGCAAAGTAGCACTTGATCCTAGCACATTACCTAACAGAGGGTTCTGACAACTCGCCCCCACTCAACAGAATCTCGTCCCGAGATTCAGAAGTCTGCGGGAGGAAGGTGGGGTACTCGGCACTGAGACGGTCTTCTCTTTCCCACGTAGCTTCTCTTTCTGAGTGGTGTGACCATTGCACTTTTAGAAACCTAATCTTCTGACGACGAGTGACACGCTCTGCGGAATCAAGAATACGAACGGGGTATTCTCGATAAGAAAGGTCATCTTGTAGATCAAGCGTTTCATGGTCGACTTCGCGGATAGGGTCCTTGAAGCAACGCCTGAGTTGGGACATTTGGAATACATCGTGTACTCGGGAAAGGTGCGGGGGTAGTTCAAGTTGGTAGGCATCTTCTCCACGTTTAGCAATAATGCGGAAAGGTCCGATGTAACGTGGGGCCAACTTGCCTTTGATACCGAAACGTTGGGTTCCCTTCAGAGGAGTAACCCGAAGGTAAGCCTTCTCATCCAGATTGTAGCTCTCTTGCCTATGATGACGATCATAGTAGCTTTTCTGACGAGACTGGGCTGCTTTCAATTGATCACGAACAATGCGAACTTGCTCTTCTGCTTCCTTGATCATATCCGGTCCAAAGAATTGTCTTTCACCGGTTTCTGACCAGTTTAAAGGTGTTCGACATCGTCGTCCATATAGGAGTTCAAAAGGAGCCATGTTCAGACTAGATTGAAAACTATTGTTATATGCAAATTCGGCGAATGGCAGAGACTTCTCCCAATTCTTTCCGAATGATATAACACAAGCTCTGAGCATGTCTTCCAAAATTTGGTTAACCCTTTTGACTTGACCACTAGACTGAGGATGGAAAGTTGTACTAAAGGAGAGATGAGTTCCCATAGCACGTTGGAAGCTTCCCAAAAATCTAGAGGTGAAAAGGCTACCACGATCAGAATTGATTTCCAAAGGAACACCGTGAAAAGACACAATTCTAGAGACATACAAGTCCGCTAACTGGCTAGAAGTTATAGACTCGCGAACTAGAAGGAAGTGAGCAACTTTGGAAAGTCTATCTATGACAACGAAGATGGCATCGTTTCCTTTCTGGGTTTTTGGAAAGCCGGTGATGAAGTCCATACCGACTTTGTCCCATTTCCACTCGGGAATAGGCAAAGGTTGAAGAGTGCCAGCAGGTCTTTGATGTTCGGCCTTAATTCGACGACAAACATCACATTCGGCAACAAATTGAGCAATGTCTCTCTTCATCCTAGTCCACCAAAATCTCTGGCGTAGATCTCGGTACATTTTTGTGTTACCGGGATGAATTGAGAGGGGTGTGTCATGGGCTTCTTTGAGGATGAGTTGCCTTAGATCTCCATTCTTAGGTACTACCAAACGATTTCCAAAGAATACCGTTCCTTTGCTATCAGTGGAGAAACATTTAGCAACTCCGCTAGCAATGTTCTCCTTGATCCGGCGAACACCTCGTGCACGCCTTTGGGGAACTAAGATTTGATCCTCAAGGGTTGGTTTCGCCACCAAGTTGAAAAGAGATCCACGAGGAACAATCTCGAGATTAAGCTTTCGAAATTCCTCATGAAGAAGTGGTTGATACTGCTGTAACATGAGGTTGTTACCGTACGACTTACGACTTAGTGCATCAGCCATGACATTGGCTTTGCCTGGGGTGTAAGAAATTCCTAAGTCATAATCTTTTATCAACTCAATCCAGCGTCTTTTCCTGAGATTAAGATCTGGCTGGGTGAATATGTATTTGAGGCTTTGGTGGTCGGAATAAATCTCACAACGATTACCAAGGAGGTAATGTCGCCAAGTTGTTAGGGCATGAACTACGGCAGCGAGTTCAAGGTCATGGGTAGGATAGTTCTCTTCATGTGGCCGCAACTGGCGTGAAGCATAAGCTACCACATGTCGATCTTGCAGAAGTATGCATCCTAACCCTTGTCGTGATGCGTCACAATAGATCTCGAAATCCTTTTTGGTGTCTGGAGGTGCAAGTACTGGTGCAGAAGTCAATCTTCTTTTTAGCTCTTGAAGGCTTTCCTCGCACTTGGGAGTCCATAAGAATTTCTTATCTTTCTTGAGGAGTTCAGTAAGAGGCTTTGCAACTTTAGAGAAGTTCTCGACGAAGCGACGGCAATAGCTGGCTAGGCCAAGAAAACTCCTAACTTGCTTAACCGATTCAGGTGGAGTCCAGTCATGGACGGCCTGAACTCTCTCGGGATTCACAGCAATGCCTTTTGCAGAAATCACGTGGCCCAAGTAGGTCACTTCTGGTAGCCAAAATTCACACTTGGAGAATTTAGCATACAGGCGATGCTCTCTAAGTTTCATCAATACCAGCCTTAGGTGTTCGACATGTTCTTCTTCGTTCTTCGAGTATATAAGGATGTCATCGAGGTAAACCACGACGAACTGGTCCAAATACTCCATGAAGATCGAGTTCATCATGCGTGAGAAAGTGGCGGGGGCATTGGTTAAACCAAAGGACATGACGGTGTACTCGTAAAGACCATAACAAGTAGTAAAAGCCGTTTTGGGAATGTCCTCGTTTCGGATTTTGATTTGATGATAACCTAATCTCAAATCCATCTTGGAGAAGACAGAGGATCCTGCAAGTTGATCATAAAGATCATTGATCCTGGGCAGTGGGTACTTGTTCTTTATCGTCGCTAAATTTAGCGGGCGATAGTCTACGCACATCATTTCTGTTCCATCTTTCTTTGTTACGAACAGAACGGGGCAACCCCATGGCGATGAGCTAGGGCGGATGAAGCCTTTTTCCAACAAAGCCTCCAGTTGGGTTTTAAGCTCAGCTAACTCACGTGGGGCCATTTTGTAAGGGCGTCTAGAAATTGGTGCGGTTCCTGGGGCAAGATCCACTATGAACTCTACACATCTGTCGGGTGGCATGCCCGGCAGCTCTTCAGGAAAGACATCCGGGAAGTCACGAACCACCGGAACATCTTCAAGGTCGGGAAGGGGAAGCACATTCAAAGATTGTACTTGGTTTCTCGTTCTGGGTGAGGTGTAATCTATTGTCTGGCCTGAAGGGTGTGTAAGTCTAACTGACTTGGCTTTACAATCAAGAAAAGCATGTTGTCTTGACAACCAATCCATACCAAGGATGACATCAATGTCTAAAGACTTGAGGGCTTTGAGTGAAGCAAGGAATACTAAACCCTCAATTGCAATTTGATTACCATGGCTTACTCTATTAGTTTGCCACTTGGAACCAGGAGTTTGAATGATCATAGGGGTGAACATTTCTTCAAAGGATACATCATGCCGAAGTGCATAACTCTCCGACATGAATGAGTGAGATGCTCCTGGATCGAAAAGGACAGAAGTGGGAACAAAATTGACTGGGAGCGTACCAAGAATGACGTCAGAAGTACTATCAGTTTCCTCAGCTGAGATTTGGTTCACACGTCCAAGATTTTTTGAGGTGGATGGCTTAGCGGTGGAAACCTTTGGAGGTGGTTTGGCACGAATAGTGGGTTTTCCTTTGGCATGGGGTGGAGCATTTTGGTTGACGGGGCACTCACGAGAGTAGTGACCAGGATGGCCACATCTGAAACAGGCTCCAAAGATAGTGCAGGGAGCTAGGTGGTTTGGTGGAGCTGGAGGACGAGGCGGCACAAGGGATGGCCTCGGTGGGTTGTTTTGGTGGATCAAACTGTTAGGAATCCAGATCATGCGCTTCTGAGGGCGTGAACTGGAAGAAGGGGCAAGCTCAAGAGCATGCTTGCGAGACTTCTCGAAAACTTCATTGCCATGCTCAGCTCTGAAGGATCTGTTGACTAAATCCTCAAATGTGGCAAATTCGATGAGGTTGAGATCATGACGAAGCATGGGGCTAAGTCCCTTGCGGAACCTTGCCTGTTTTCTGGTATCGGTGGTGATCTCATCTTGGGCATACCGAGCAAGACGGTTGAATTCCCTCACATACTCATGAATGGACATCTCTCCTTGATTCAGATTGCAGAACTCTTCCTTCTTGCGCTCCATCAACTCATCCAGAATGTGGTATCCTCGAAAGGCAACACAGAACTCTTGCCAAGTCACTATGTGACCATCTGGCTGCATTGCAACATAGTTCTCCCACCACTGAAGAGCAGCACCTTCCAAGAAGTATACCGCGAAAACAACTCGGTCATCGGGAGCAACATGTGCTGTGTCAAGCTTACGCTCGATGGAACGGAGCCAATCATCAGCTTCAAGGGGCTCAGAAGAACATCGGAATACCGGTGGCTTGAGGAGGATGAAGTCCTGAATGCTGGCCACCACATTACGATGGTGGGCGGTATTCTGCTCGATGAGCTCCAGAAGGCGTGTTTGATCACGTCTATTCCGCTCAGCTTCCATCATGATTTCTGCCGCAGAAGGCGGGGTTGGAGGTTCATCATCATTTCGATTCCGATCACGGTCTCGATTCCGAAGAACAGCACTATGAGTTCCACCTGACATCCTGTGTGATAAAAATCAACAATCAGAACATGTTGTACAATGGAGGCAAGGATAAAAGGATATGATTTCAGAAGGAGAAGACTATAATGCAAAGGCAATGATTCAAAGAAATACGGAACAAATCCGGCAGCATATCGGCTACACCGGGATGGAAAATGAAACAACCTCGAAGAAATTGGACATAACTTCTTCAAGGAACTCAAAACACGGAGACTTTGGACAACCACAACCATCCTACGGCTATAAGGAGGCAATCAACGAGATGTTCTATTCAGACATAGATGAGCCTAGTCCTATCATCCCGTAGAAAAGATAAGGGTGACTCAGAACTCAGATTGATGAGGGTAAGGAGAAAAAAGAAGCCTTACGTTGTTCCCTTATATACCCACAGTAACTATATAACTATAGAAGGCTAGACTCGACTTCGGCCAAGGCTGATAATCCTACAGTCAGTCCTGCTCTGATACCAATTCTGTCGGGACCCGGGGTTAGCGTATGCAAGCCTCGCTATAACACAATCATATGGAGAGCCGAGAACCGTACCCACTTGTCTAAGCAGACAAGGCCAAGCATAGAACGTTCTCGGAAAGCATCGAACGTGAGGGGCATCCCATCCAGGCCGGATGATCAACTGAAATGGGTCCTCATCGTCCGCACACAAGTCTAAATTATATGGGTGGTGAACTCCCATACTCATAGACAAGTCGCCTCAACCATACTATCGATTGTATTATAACCCTTACATAGACTTACTCCAACCCGATCACTTAGTCGGGTTCTAGGGCGGGCTCGATCATACATCAAAGTGTGCACGAGACAGAGTCTCGAACAATCGCATCGCGATGCCCCAAGATGCGCACATCTAACGGCCACTTGGTGTATAAAAGACCGCCAGCCAGATCACAACTAAGGTCTCGAAAACCCATACTAAGACATGCATGTTATAAACATACACGCAGCACACATGCCTTGTATGAACAGCAGGTATCATTGCAATTCTCTACAAAGTATATATCTTTATTAATAACTCTTATAGAGTGCACACAGAGATCACAAGCATGTGATCCAACATTACAACAAACAAGCGGAAGCAAAGTAGGTCTGAGTACAGACAAGTTCAACAAATGGCTTAGAGAAGCCTTATCTAAAAACCAGCCCTCCACGAGGGAACCAGTCGTCTGACTGGGACTACACTAGCTTGGTCTTGGTCTGAGTCTTCATTCTTCAAGCTTTGGTTAAAAGTCACCATCGGGGTCGGTGGGTTCATCTAAAACATAGATTAAGCAAACATGAGTACAAAATCGTACTCAGCAAGACTTACATAGGAGCTATACTACTCATGCATATGTATCAAGGTAAAGGGAGGTGGGGTTTCACTTGCAGAAGTGCCAGCTTTGACTTGGCTAATCCTGAACTACGAGTACCAGACTTGAGATAAGAAGCGTACACGAGTCCACTACATCTCTTCAACCAATTACACCACTATGGTTACTTCCTCGACTTCCCCATGAGAAGCACACCATAACACTCACGCTTATCTTGCGAGTTTTAGAAGTATCCAGTTCAAGTTGTCTAATAATCAAGCTAAGCTTTCCAAGCAGTCCTTAACTGCGGGCGCGGCTATTCGAATAGTTTTGTTAACCCCGCAGGGGTGTACCGCTACACACACACACTCATCAGTTAACGCCTGGGAGTGGGACCCTTCAAGCGGGTACCGACGAGGATGTTGCCACGACACTTCGCCCACAGCTCCGTTCTAGTCCAGAGAGTCGCTTATCTGAGGGGGATCCGTATGGAAGTCCGGCCGAGGTTCCAATACAGCCTCAAACGATGTGTGCAGGGTCCCAAGCCGGTCTTGAAAAGCCGTTCATCCACTTCGCAGACCGTGCCACAGCCCTACCAGAACTCCGAACTACTGCGACTTCTGGGTTTCGAACGGGGTGAGGTACTAGGTCGAGAGGGGTCAGTGAGCCCAATGTGTGGTTGTACTCTTCTTCTTGGATCACCACACAAGAACTCGGGCTTAAGGCGGTGTTCAACGAGAAAACCCACTGTGTACTCCTACACAGCCTCTCATCGTTCACCTTGTATTAGGGTAGATTCACCAACACGTTTCACTTTCATCAACACCATGTTTATCATCATCCCGACTCACATCAAAAGCAACGTCATTGTACCATTAAGCATGCAATAAGCAGTAACAGTTGCAGGGGCCACATGATACCAACCAACTCCTACATCTGCTAGGATTGTGGTTTGCTTACTACTGTGACAAGATGATAGGTCATGCAAAGGATATGGGTTCAACTATGCGGTAGAAACGTTATCATGGTGATCATCCTAAACAATGCATAAGCAAGACATGAGAGGGAAGTGGGATTTTATCGACATGATCAATGGGGGTTTGCTTGCCTTGCTGACGAGGTTCAGTCACGGGGTATTCAACGAAGGGGGTGATCTCGAGTTCCAGCTCCACTTCTATCCGAGCAAACAATATAAACAAGCATAATTAATTTGCAATGCTCAAGCACATGATTATGTTGTCAAATGATGTGAATTGTATTGATGTGATCTAGGTTCCATTTGCAACAAGTTAATTGAAGTTGATTTGAAAGTGAATTCAAATTCAAACTCCAAATGTATTTAAATTGGTCCAAGTTGCATTTGCTAGTATTTGTATTTTGTAATCCAAATGATCATGTGTGTGATAAGCTTCTGAAGGGTAGGTGATCATATGTGCATTGCAAAGGTTCAAAGTGGAATTGCATTTGGATTAAATTTGAATTAATTCCATTTAAATCAAATAGCAAAAGCTACTGATCATAATTTAAATTCAACTCAAACAAAGTTGAAAGTTGCATATTTGGAAAGATAATTTTCTCCTGATCATTTTTCATATATTATTTGCTATATTTGGAGTTAGGATGAATTAATTATGAATTTCCAAAGTTTGGGGTATTTTCTGGAATTTCTCTGATTTATTAATTAACTGGAAAAACATTTATGGCGTCATGCTGACATCAGCATGACGTGGGGGGGGGGGGTCTGACGGCTGGGTCCACTCTGTCAGCCTCAGTGGGGTTAATCCCCTGTTAGTTTAGCACTAACAGTGTGATTAGGGGGCTGGGGCCCAGGGGTCAGTGGGGGTTAGGGGTGATTAGGGGTGGGTTAGCTCCTAAGTGCCCGGCGGTTAGCCGCCGGTGACCTCGGGCACGGCGGCGCTCTCGCCGGACTGCGATTTAGGGCGCGGGGGGGGGGGGGGGTCTGGAGGCACGGGCGCGTAGCTCGTGAGCTTCCGCACGCGTTGGAGTAGGAGGGGGCCAAGGGAGGGCTCTGTGGCGATGGCTACGACGACGGAGGCGGCGGCCGGAGACGGAGCACTACGGCGATGGCGAAGGAGGCCACAGGGAGGGGCACTGGACAGGGAAAAATGGCGAGGAGCTCACCCCGAATCGAGCAGAGGAGACGGCAGGGTCGGAGGAAGTGCGCCGGCGACGAATTTGGAGAAGTCCGTTGCGGCGGCCGGCAGTGATCTCGCAAAGCAGGCGTCGTACTCGGGGCTCCCTGGCTCGATTCCGTGCGGGAGATGACGAAGACGACGGCGGCGGATGCACTGGACAGCTCGGCTCGGCGAGGGGGGCACGATGGCCACGTCGGGGCGTCGCCGCGCTCCGGCTGTGCTTCGGGGGTGCTCGGTTTTTTATCGCCGGAGGGGAAGAGAGGGGCTGGGAGAGAGCTGGGGGTGCGGGGGGGGGGGGGGGCTTCTGCGTGATGCGAGACGCAAGAGAGAAGGAGGGAGAGGCCTAGAAGGGCCAGGGCGTCGCCGTGGCGTCGTCGCCGCGCTCTGCCTCTCCAGCGAGGTGCTTGGAGGGGCGGGGAGGAAGAAGACAACGGAGAAGGCTGCTGGGCCGTCTGCTGGGCCTCGCCCTGGGCGAGAGGTAAGCTTTCCCTGCCCTTTTCTTTTTATTTAATTCTGTTCTATTTGTTCTGCCTAGAAAAAAAAATACCTAGGCATTTTATTAAATGCCCCAAATTTTTATGTGGCCTCATAAAATAGAGAGCTAGCCACTCATAACTTTTGGGCATTTTTGAAATTCAAATAATTTGAATTTCAAGTCAAATAGGGTTTTATTTAATTTCCAAAGCCACTGTTTGAATATTAGAAAATCCCATGGGCATGGGATTGCTCCCAAACCATTTTTAAAATGATCAGCACCATTTATAGGAATTTTCCAAATACTCAATTGATTTTTGGAAAAAGATTTTTATCTGGCCATTTGATTTAAATTCTTAGGGCTTTTCTTTTCCCCATTTTTGATTTTCTTTTTGAGTTTTTCACATGATGCAAAGTAGCACTTGATCCTAGCACATCACCTAACAGAGGGTTCTGACAAGACATCACTAGTGAGTGCCATCACACCATGGTCCATATTCTCATCATAGTTTACACCACTACTATTTACTGTTTTACTTTTCCTTTCCGTTGCATTATTATTTCCCCTTTGCATTTGACCTTTGAAAACAGCAAGGCCGGAGAGATTTAAAACCTCTCTGTACTCATTTGGATCAAAGCTACTTGTGTCTTCTGTGCAGGTCCAGGCAAACAACTTCTGGCGCCGTTGTTTTCCACCTACTTGTTATGTTCGTAATCCTACCGGAGACAAACCTTACGCTCTCACGTGTGAGGGTAATTACCGTTATCTGCATCATAACCTTCCACTTGGGGTAACCAATGAGGAGGTGTTATATACACCCATGAGTGAGTGGGAATGGCTGGTGTATATGTTTTTACGCATGTTTCCTGATACGTTTGAAACGTATCCATAATTTTTGCTTGATCAATGCTTCTTTTGGTGATATGCTATATGTTTTGATGCACTTTCATATCATTTACAACATATTTTGGACTAACCTACTAATTCAGTGCCCAGTGCAAGTTTCTATCTGTTTTTGTTCGTGCATTGAAAAAAGAGGTGAAAAATAAAAATGCTCGAAAAAATCCAGGAAATATCCCCGGAGGAAGACTCCAGAAGCCCAAAGGTAGCCCCGAGGGGGGCCACCCCCTGGCCAGGCACCTCCCTGGCGCGTCAAGGGGGTGGCCGCGCCACCTGCCCGCCTGGGCCAGGGGGCCACCCATCAGGCTCCCCTTCGGCATGTATTTAGCCCTCGCCCCAAAAACCTATAGAGAGCCCCCTGTCACGCGATTTCATCTACTGTTCCGCCGTCGTGGCAATTTCGATCTCAGGATCGCTAGAAGAACCTATACCGGCACACTGCCGGAGGGAGGATTGACCTCCAGAGGCTTCTCCATCACCATGATCGCCTCTGGGATTTGCTGTGAGTAGTCCCCCTTGGAACATGGGTCCATGATCAGTAGCTAGATAATTTCTTCTCTCCAATCTTGTGCTTCAATGTTTAGCCCTTGTGAGCTGCCTATCATGATCAAGGCACCTATTTATTAATTCCTCCTTTGCTATGTTGTGTTTGCTGGGATCCGATGGATCACGAGATTATGTTCAGTTTGCGTTGAGTAATATATTTGGTTTACCTTTATATTTTGTTCTTGAGTATTATTTCATGTTCCCCGTTGTGTTTGTTGATTTGTCCAAGTAGTAGATTGAAACTCCAAGAGGGACGTTATTCTTGATTGTGGGTTCATGCCCCCCGATGTCTAGCTTGTGTGAAAGAAACATGAGACTAGGGGATGTGTTGTTGCCACCAGGGGTAAAACAGTGGTGCTTGTGACTTCGTGTTGCAAGGATTGATTACATTATGCATAGAGTGTTAAGGCATTTGTACGTTGCTTTGAGCCTACAATTTGGTTGGGGTTCGCAACTTAATACCAGTGAGATGTTCTGGATAGATATCTCAAGGTGGATGATTAGTGAGTAGATGCTGATGAATAAATGGTCTACTTGTTTTGGTGTAATGCCCATACAATTGAGCCTCTTTAGTTTCCTGTAGCATAATTAGCGTCGCGGTGCGTGTATAATTCTGTCAATTTCCCAGCTGTAATTTGTTCACCCAACATAGTTGTTTACTGTATTTTTGGAGAGAGACATCACTAGTGAAAGTCATGACACCCCGGTCCATAGTTCCATCATAGTTTACACCACTCTCATTTACTGCTTTTATTTCCTTTCAGCCGCACCACTATTATTTCCCCTTTGTGTTTGCTCCTTTGTAAACAACAAGGCCAGAGATTGGCGACCTCTTTGTACTCGTTGGGAGAAAATTTATTTGTGTTTTGTGTGCAGGTCCACGTCTTCTGTAAGCACCAGAGCAGCAGACACCTTCTTGTTGACTTAGGAATCCTCCTGGTTCGATAAACCTTATTGTCCTTGTGTAAGGGAAATTTGCTGCTATCTACATCATAACCTTCCACTTGGGGTAACCAACAAGGATGTGTTATCTATACACCAAAGGGGATTGTCCATAATTTGAGGATTTCATGTATCCATTGAGTTTATTTTTTTGTTCCGGGGCTCTTTGACAGGAGCACCTTAATCTCCATAAGTTCCCTTTAGCCCCGTTCGTAGCGGGATGGTAGGACAAAAGATGTTGTGCAAGTTCTTATTGCAAGCACGCACAACTACCTACGGGATACATGCCTAATGTTTGATATTTGCCTAGCTGATCATTGTTTTTATATGTGCCTTGCCCCGTGTAGAATCTATTACATGCTCACTCTTATCCAAGCAACGCTCTACCATCCATCTCCCTAGCCTACAATGTTTTAATCCTGCTGGTTACTAGTTGTTGCTTTCACTGTTTTACTTTTGTTGTCGCCACTACCACTATCATACCACCGTTGCTATTAATATTTTGTTGCAAGCAAGTTTATTTCAGGTGCGGTTGAATTGAAAACTCAACTGTCAAAGCTTATAAATATTCTTTGGCTCCTCTTGTGTCGAATCAATAAATTGGGTTATCTTACCCATGAAGACTATCTCGATCCCCTACAGTTCCTGCGAGGAGAGGGAGGACGACGGTGAGGGGAGATGGAGATGAGGAGAAGGCCGCGGCGGCGGCTCACCGAAGCGGAGCGCGGACGACGGCGGCGGCTCGACTGCCGGCGGCAGCGGCGCGGCCAGAGGGCCTCTCGGACCGGGTCAGACCCGGGGCGGCATGGCTGCGGGATGGGAGGGCCCGGTGCTGGCCTGGAGGTGGGGGAGGCAACGTGGAGGCATTGGGAGCCCTCCGATCTGGATCCAACGGTCCAGATCGAGGTTTGGGGCTAGGGTTTTCAAGATCTGGGGGCTAGGGAGGCAGATCTGAAATTTCAGAGAGGGGTGGCTTCAAATTTTACATGGGGGAATCCCTAGAAGGGCCAGGGGAGAGTGGTGGTCTATTTATAGGCTAGCCTGGATGGCAAGTTTACGCAAACACCCTCGGCTTCTCTCTCGCGCGTCCGATACTCCATGTTTCTGACCGTCGGGAGTCCATACGACCTCCGATTTGGACGAAATCTTGAACCACGCGCTCAGCGCGGCGAGCCCGTCAGTTCTACCTCACTTCTATAGTGTCCCGAGAACATTTTCTGGCAGCCAATAAAATAATCCGTTTATTAAAGAAACGGGGTTTTCGTTCCGACGGCGATGGCTGGTCTTGTGCCGGAATTTGCGACGGTGCTCGGACGAAACCCGGTGTCGCAAAAGGGTCGTGTGCCATGGTGAAAAAGTTCGGTCACACAACCGATACGAGAAAGAGGGGAAAAATATAATCACCGACTAATAAATCGATGAAACAAATACTGCAAACAATTCTATCAAGCAACAAACAATTTTTTTAATTAGGGTGGAATTTCCGGGCAGTTACACATGGCAATCCCTACTCGTCACATCATAACTATCATTTGGATTTCTCTCGCCTACGATTGTCCTCATTGATGTGAGACTTTCACACCTTTTTGTCTTCCTTCCTAATCATTTCTCTCTTTTCCATCCTAAGTGCCAGCATATCTTTCTTGCGCTCATCCATTGCATGAGTGCTCATAGTCGAAAGGGAGATGATCAGTTTGACTTGTATCTGACTAGTGGTCTGCGGACGAGTCAAATTAAGATTCTGAAGGAGTTCAAGTGTGAATTTTTAGTAGATTGAGTTCTCGATTAAACTATATAGTATTTTATGCTCTAAACCCATCTCGCACTTCTTGCACGCAAACACTGTTTGGAGACATTCGAGTCATAGACAACGAGAGCTCTTACACCTTTATATTCATGCTTGGCTAGTTTCAATACTAGATATAGGCTCTTGGTTGTTATGACTTGACTTGAATTTCTTCAGCCCACCATTTGAGTGGAGTGTTGTACTCAACAAGCATCGTTCAAGCCATCTCGATGAGGTTTCTATTCTTTCTCTCAACAACACCATTTTGCTGAGGAGTGTAAGGTGATGAGAAATCATGAGTGATGCCCATCTCATCGAGGAATTTCTCCACGCCGATGTTCTTGAACTCGGTGTCGTTGTCGCTTCAAATGTTCTTGATCTTCATGTTCTAGTTGTTCGTGACTCGCTGGGCGAAGCGCTTGAATATAGCTGGGGTTTCTGACTTATAGAGAAGAAAATGCACCCAAGTGTATCACGAGAAGTCATCAACAATAACAAGACCATAGTACCTCCAAAGCATAAGTACTTTGGAGAACCAAATAACTTCATATGAAGCAGTTCTAGAGGTCTTGTCGTCTTCATGATGGTCTTGGCAGGATGCTTGGCCTTGGTGATCTTTCCAGCTTCACCGGCACCACGAGCCGGTCCTTGGTGAATTTGATTTCCTCAATCCCAAGGACATGTTTCTTCAGGGCCAGTTTTTGGAGATTCATCATTCCAGCATGCCTGAGTCTTCTATGACATAGCCAACACTCTATGGCTTGAGCCATGAGGCAGGTAGCGACCTGAGGACCTTCAAAAAAAGTACAATATACAGGTCACCTATCCTAACTCCTCGGAAATCGATGGAGTAATCACTAACCATTTGAACAACACATCCATATTTTCCGAAGAGAACAATGAGGTCACGATCACATAGCATAGACACAGACATCAGGTTTTACCCGAGGGATTCAACCAACATGAATTTGTCAATGTGTTGGTCTCGAGAGATAGCAACTCTGCCGAGGCACACTACCTTACTTTTACCTTTATCGGCGAAGGTGATGATTTTCTTCGAAGAGGGACTCAGAGATGATTCCATGAGAAGACTTCTATCACCAGTCATGTTATTTGTGCATCCACTACCCATTACCCATTCAGTCTTCCCCTGCAGAGGAATTAGTATCTCATACAACAGGTTATGAGCCAGTATCAGTTGAAGAACTTAAGATTCCTCAGGATTAATTCCTCAGAATCAGAGAGTTTGAAATTTCTTCAACCAGCTCAACCACTATCGTCCTGGGCATTAGATCTGCAAGAAGTTATGATTGCCTTAGGACGTATCCCTGCAAAGATGATTAGTTCTTCTTCACCACCCACATTCGAATGGGTGGCCTTGAAGCATATGAAGAACGACGAGGGAGATAGTGTCTAATGGGATGCTAGATAGTAGTATCATGATATAAAAATGAATAGGCATTCTTATGCAGAGCTTCCCTGTGAACAAAATGATTAGCGAAGACATAGTTATAATCATTGCCCTTTGAGGTAACGTCCTCAGATGATACCCTCAACTCATTTTCATATGCATTCACAGGCAGGTTATTGAATAGTTCCTTTCAAACCCAAATCTTCTTTACTGGAGCACCGTTCCTGCAGTTAGTCCCGATGTATCTGGCGAATAATTCACCATTGAAATCCTTAAACATTTTATAGTTTGAGTCAAAGGACTCAACCGTCACATCTGAGGAAGCATTGTCATACCCAGATAAAGTATAGGGATCAGGAGGAGGCATTTTGGCCAAAACCCAGGTAGTCTTTGGGTATTGTTCTGGTTTCCAGTAAGAGCCATCAGCATTGAGGTTTCTGGTGAAACCGACACCTTCTTTCCTCGGATTCCTATTAAGGATCTGTTTTCTGAGGACGTCACAAAGAATCTGATGCCCTTTCAGACTCTTGAACATTCCAGTTTCCAGGAGACTCTTCGACCTAGCATTTTCTTCAGCAATGTCTATGGTATCCTCAGATGAGGGGTTAGATACCACAGAAGCAGTTGATATAAAAGATTCTGAAGATATTGAAGAGCTAGGTAATGAAGTGATACGGTCATGTTCTATGCACTTTAAGCAAGGAGGGTCAAACCCTTCTTTAGGCATGATGATCTGTTGGGACAGGAGTGAGTCATTTTATTTCCTCGGATCATCATGAGACATCCTCACCCTCTCAAGTTCTTTCTTTCTCATGAGGAACTCATGAGCCAACTTCTCATGATAGTTGAGGAGTGCCTGATGACGACTGATCAAATCATCAAACTTTGACTGAAGAATTTTAGATCCATCAGTCAACTTTTGAGATTTCTTCATTTCCTCAACCAACATATCATCACTTTTAAATAGTGAGTTTTGAATTTTCTCAAGTGCACGTCGTTTCTTTGAAGCAAGTTTAGCAAGTTTAGCATAGTTTTCATCAGGTTCTTCATCAGTGGCATCATCATAGGAAGAGTGAGAAGATACCTTGGAGCTCTTGGCCATGAAGCAGAAGGAGGGAGTAGTGTCTTCAGCCTCGTCATCAATGTGGTTAGTGACTGATTCCTCAATGCTGAAGATTGACTTGCTGACCAAAGCTGTAGAAAGAGCAAGACCAGCCACGCCTTCAGATTCTTTAGACTCTTCTTCCTCATCTTCAGGATAAGAATCAGATTCTTCAGAATCCAATTCCTTGCCGAGATATGCGCGGGCCTTGCGGGAGCTGTTGTTCTTGTATCTAGCAGACTTTGAGGATCATGAGGATTTCTTCTTTGACATTTCATCAGAACTGTCATCTTTCCCTCTTTTCTTCTTCTTCTTCTTCTTCTTCTTCATCTTAGCTTCCTTTTCCCAGAGAGGACATTTAGCGATGTAATGGCCAGGTTTCTTGCATTTGTGGCATACTCTTTTTCTTGAGTCGACCGAGTCATCATCTCTGTTTCTTCTTGAGGACAATCTTGAGGAATTTCCGAATCAATTATTCTTTGTGAACTTTTGGAACTTTCTGGTGAGGAGAGCCAATTGCCGACTGAGAGTTTCAGGATCATCAGAGTTAGCTTCAGACTCTTCATCAGAGGACACCTTTCGTGCCTTAGCTTTTAGCGCGCGGACTTTTGGAGTGGATCCATACAGGTCTCGTTTCTTAGACAGCTTCAGTTCATGAGCATTGAGGCACTCGAGGATATCAACAGGGTCGAGGGTCTTGAAGTCAAGCCGTTCTTGAATCATCAGTGATAGAAACTCAAATGAGTCATCCAAATATCTCAGTAGTTTCTTCACGACTTCATGGTCAGTGATATCAGTGGCACCTAGTGCTTGAAGCTCATTTGATATATCAGTGAGCCTGTCAAAGGTTTGCTGCACATGTTCATTTTACAGCCTTTTGAACCTGTTGAAGAGACTGCGAAGAGTATCAACTCTAGAGTCTCTTTGTGTGGAAACTCCCTCATTTACTTTTGAAAGTCTCATCCACATCTTCTTTGCAGTATCCAGACCACTGAAACGATTGAACTGAGCTTTGTTGAGGTGGCAACCAATGATGCTTCGAGCTTTCGCATCGAGTTGTTAGTTTCTCTTGACAACATCAGGAGGAGTCATCAAGGTAGCTTCAGGAATGCCTTGTTCAACAATATCCCATAGATCTTTATCAATAGCTTCAAGATGCATCCTCATCTTATTCTAATAGTACGGGTAGTTCGTACCGTCGAAGCTGGGGCAGTTCGAAGCAACGTTCATTGTACCTGAGGTCGACATAACTAAAACTCCAGGTGGTTAAACCGAATCACACAGAACAAGGGATTACCTTGCTCTGATACCAATTGAAAGCGCAGTATATTGACCAGAGGGGGGTGAATGGGAGATTTTTAAATTTCTCGAGGAATTTCAATTTCCTCAGGACTGAGGCAATTCGGAATTGAGGAAACTCACAAAAATATGAAGCACAAAAACATTACAAAATGTAAACACGAGCACATATCATCATATTGCAACAGAAATAAATTCTAACGGAAGAGCAGAAGTGTAACTGATGCAATGCATGAGGAATCAGAATAGAGGGAACTCAGAGAGGAAGGCATCAGGACATGTCATCAGTGCAGAAACAGAAGAGTAAGGTTTGAAGAAATAGCACTAGGGCACAGATGGCAGCGATTTGATAGACCAGTTCAAGTTGCTGTGACAACTCTACATCTGGTTACAGAGGCTGAGATTGAACTCAGAAGACATAGTCTTCACCTTATTCTCCTTGAACTAAAGTCCTCAGACTTCTTCCAATCACTTAGGTGAGTCTTCAAGGTAGACTCCCGAAACCTTCACAAACTCCGTTCACTCAGGGAAGTCACAATTCCATGTTGACTTCCTCGGAACGATGACTCCTACACCGGCTGGAAGATCACAGTCTTCAAGAGTAAAAAGCTTCGGATCACTCGAACCGATTTCCTCAGAAATTCTCAACTACTCAGGCTGGTGGTTTTCCTCACTTACGTTCTTCAGGTTCCTCAGAGGTGGGTTGCTCCCAGATGACAAGTGTTAGTTTCTCTCTCGCAGTAGCCAACCCTCCAATGGGGCTGGGGGCGGCTATTTATAGTTGGGGAGCAACCCGAGGTGAAAGGACATAAATGCCCATGCATGAAATTACCATCGTGCCCACCCTTCGAACCGTTGCTAGACAGGTTCTAGCCTCTTACCACGCGACACGTGGAACGGTCCAAAATATTCTCTCTCTCTTCTTCAGGAAAACTGCACTGGCAGTTTCCTGACTCCTCAACCGAAGTTAGATTCCTCAGTGTCCTGAAGAACAAGGTCTCAGACACTCGAGGAACTGAACCTCTACTATAGGAGATTTCTCCGGGTTTTCTTCAGGATTTCTATTTGAGCACTTCCTCAGAATCACGTAACTCATTTTCCTCAACCCCTCCAACAGTGCGGTGTTTTCCTATGACTCAAGAAGTATAAAAGTCTTAATGAAGACTGCGCTTCAACTTTTGCTTCAGTGCGAGTTGCCTCAGGATGGTGCATGACTTCTTTAGCATCAACCGGATGCCTCAGGTTCCTGATTCTTCAGGATTTCGCGCCTCGGCATTCTTCAGGAAAAGCACCGGTTTCTTCAATGTTCCTCAACATTTGGGGGGGGGGGGGGCGTCGACAACTGTGGTTAACCACTTCTTCACGGACTGTTCTCCTGTGTATACTCACAAACACATCAGTCCCTTAACCGTTTTGTCATCAAATATTCCAAAACCTCAAAGGGGGCACTTGATGCACGTAGATGCATGAGCTAGTACGTGCTATGTGTTGCATACTAATGCACGCTAGTAGTTCTGATCCATTGGTATGACCGATGATGGCGTTCATGAATTTTCAAGCTCTATCTGAAACTCTGAATTTTCTAACATCAGGGGTCCTGAACACATCTGTGTGCAATCCGCCGGTCATGCATGCAGTTCATTTCCTCTCATCAATAATTTTCCTTGAACTGGATATATTTGATTTCATTTTTGTTCGGCTTCTACGAGTCCTGGAGCTGGCTGACAACGCGACAAGAAGGTGAAAACCTAGCCCCTCCGCCCGATGCTCCCAATTATTCCTCTCTGCCAACGAAGATCACGAGCAAGTATGTTTCTATTCATTATTGCTCGTGCGATTGAATGAGATTTTGCTACTCCAGTAAATTGCCATGGCTCTCATCGATGGATCTTTCGGCAACCAGGGCTCTCATATCCCGGCGGCCACCACCCTTCCTCGCCGCCGACTGGGATTTCTTGCATCTTCCACCGCCCCCAAAGCCGTTCCCACGTGCATCGCATCTTGGTCGGCCACTTCCCATCTACACTCCTTGCTCCTTTTATTTTCCTTTCCTCATGTTTTCGTTGTGAATTTTGACATGATTTTAGTCTGATGCTATTTTCCTGGTGGAACCTTGGATCCCGACCATGCACTGCCCCTGGTTGGCAGCTCTTACTGGATGGACAGAAGGATGCACTATTTTTTTTGTTTATTTTGTAGTTCTTTTTTGGGCTTGTATCGGGGAGAATTAGATGCAACATGGTTCACTTTGACTCTTTGTTGGCGGCCGTGCGTTGTGCAGTGCGGAGCAGGACATCACCACCATGTAGTTCACTCAACGCAGCCATGCGGTGTGCAGTACAGAGCAGGACATCACCACCATGTAGTTCACTCGACATTTTTTCTTGAATTTTGCAGATTTGTAGTACACATTTCGGTGTGTGCGGTTCTGTATGTGTGCCCTGATGATCTATCATTGTAGTAAAAAACATATGATATTGCAGTGCGATTACCTCGTCAAATACAGTCCACGAGGTAATAATTTGATCGGTAAAAAACAAAGAAATGCGTGCAATTCTCTCTGTCAATAAGTGCAACCGGTGTCTGTCGTATGTAGTTCACTGGGTCGACTTTGGGTCTGCGAAAAAACTCGTGCATTTCTGTTTGCCGATAATGCAGTGCGGTTGCCCGTCGGATGCAGTGGCATGCAGTTCACTTTGTCAATTTCGGATCCGTGAAAAAAATACGTGCATTTTTGTTTGTCGATAATGTAGTGCGGTTGTACGTCAGATGCAGTATGATGCAGTTCACTTCGTCGATTTCGGGTCCGCGAAATAACTGATTTCCGCAGTTTAGTAAATTCGACGTAGCTTTCAAATTGTAATATATTAGAGAGTGTGTTTTACATGATGTTTGTCGTCGCATTAAGGCCGAACACCAAAGAACTGCTGACACTCTTCAACCTTTGCCTATTCCAGAGTGGCAATGGGACAAAGTCAGTATGGATTTCATCACTGGCTTTCCAAAAACCCAGAAAGGATATGATGCCATCTTTGTTGTTTTGGATAGACTTTCCAAAGTTGCTCACTTCCTTCCAGTTCGCGAGTCTATAACTGCTAGCCAGTTAGCGTACTTGTATGTCTCTATAATTGTATCTCTTCATGGTGTTCCTTTGGAAATCAATTCTGATCGTGGTAGCCTTTTCACCTCTAGATTTTGGGGGAAGCTTTCAGAATGCTATGGGAACTCATCTCTCCTTTAGTACAACTTTCCATCCTCAGTCTAGTGGTCAAGTCGAAAGGGTTAACCAAATTCTTGAAGACATGCTCAGGGCTTGTGTTATCTCATTCGGAAAGAATTGGGAGAAGTCTCTGCCATTCGCCGAATTTGCTTATAACAATAGTTTCCAATCTAGTCTGAACATGGCTCCTTTTGAACTCCTCTATGGACGACGATGTCGAACACCCCTAAACTGGTCAGAAACCGGTGAAAGACAATTCTTTGGACCGGATATGATCAAGGAAGCAGAAGAGCAAGTTCGCATTGTTCGTGATCAATTGAAAGCAGCCCAGTCTCGTCAGAAAAGCTACTATGATCGTCATCATAGGCAAGAAAGCTACAATCTGGATGAGAAGGCTTACCTTCGGGTTACTCCTCTGAAGGGAACCCAACGATTCGGTATCAAAGGCAAAATGGCCCCACGTTACATTGGACCTTTCCGCATTCTTGCTAAATGTGGAGAAGTTGCCTACCAACTTGAACTACCCCCTCACCTTTCCCGAGTACATGATGTATTCCATGTGTCACAACTCAGGCGTTGCTTCAAGGACCCCATCCGCAAAGTCGACCATGAAACGCTTGATCTCCAAGATGACCTTTCTTATCGAGAGTACCCTGTTCGTATTCTTGATTCAGCAGAGCGTGTCACTCGTCGTCAGCAGATCAGGTTTCTCCAAGTGCAATGGTCACACCACTCCGAGAAAGAAGCTACGTGGGGAAGAGAAGACCATCTCAGTGCCGAGTACCCCACCTTCCTCCGGATGACTTCTGAATCTCGGGAAGAGATTCTTTTGAGTGGGGGCGAGTTGTCACAACCCCAAGTTAGGTATATGCTAGGGTTAGCAAGCAACTGTCAATCAGGTTAATGTTTTTTTCAAAAAGAAATTGAAATGGGAGAGAGAACACCCCCGAGATGAATTTAATTCAAATGGCCAGATAAAAAGTTGCTCCAAAAATTCCTTTTGCATTTTTGAAAAGTCCCATAAATGAGTGTGATCACATATAAAGTGATTTGGATTCAAACCCATGCTTATAGATTTTTCAAATATTCAAACAGGAGGATGGATTTAAGTTTAAACCTCTATTTGAATTAAAGTTCAAATAATTTGAATTTTAAAAATGTTCAAACTTTACAAGTGGCTAGCCTATTATATTGTGAGGCCATATAAAAAGTTTCAGCATTTAATAAAATTCCTAGCTATTTTTTTAGCAAGGCAAAACAAAATACAGAAAAGAAAAGGAAACAGAAAAAGGAAAAGGAAGCTTACCAGGAAACTGGCCCAACTCATCCCCCCACGGCCCAGGCCCGCTCCCCAGCCTTGTCATCTTCCCCCAGCGAGGCAAGATGCTCGCTGGAGGGCATGCCATCGTCGGCGGCCTCCTTCCTGCCTGCCTGGACCCTCCCAGGGCTCCAAAGCACGCCACGGAGACGGCCTTGAAGCCCCCTTTCACTTTCCCCTCGCAGAGACGAGCTCCCGTTCTTCCTCCTCGCCTTTTTCTCGCGCCGCAAACCCTAGCAGAGCGCGCCGCTTTGAACCACCGTGGCCACCATGGCCTAGAGCTCGCGAGACCTTGTCCGTTGAACTCCCCGTCCACGTCTCCATCAAGCTACCGTGTCGATTCAAGCCTAGCACCACTGGAGGAGACGTCCGCGTCAAGATTCTATCGCCGGCCGCCGAGCTCGTCCCCGACAAATTCCACCGCCACCTGCCTCCTCCGGCTACCCCGAGCTCACCGTCGCGTTCAGGGTAAGGAGCTCCCCATTTCCCCCCACTCCGCTGGCCTTTTCGCATCCCGTAGCTGGATTCCGGCGAGGTAGTGCTTCAGCCGCCACCATGGCCGTTGCTCCCGAGCTCTGGAGCACGCCAGTGACCCCCCAATGGGTCCACTGGACGCGCGGGAGCAAGGGCTTCGCAGTGGTGCCTCCCCCTTGGTCTCCCGTGCCCTACATCGAAATCCCGACGTAACTCCGGCGGCAACAGTAACTCCGGCGACGGCGACCCCTCCATTAGAGCTAACCCCCACGCTTAATCACACCCCTGGGCCACTGACCAGTGGGCCCAGGATGCTAACTAACTACTGGTTAGTTTTAAACCAACCGGGTTATTTAACCCTCTCACTGACAGAAGGGACCCACTGGCCAGAGCCCCCATGACGTTAGCCATGCGTAATGCTGATGCAGTAATTACATTTATGAATTAAAAAGAAATCAGAAAAACACAAAAAATCATTTAAACTTCAATAAATCATAGAAAATTCATATTAACTCCAAATTGGACAAATAATATGTTTACAATTATCAGAAAAATACAAGGATTCTGAATATGAACTTGTTTCTATGTTTAACCATTTTAAAATGGGTGAACAGTAGAAAACATGCATATGGCATTCTTTTGAATTCAAATTTGGAGTGATTTTTGCAAATGACTTTGCAACAAACTTCTTTTAAATGGTTTCATCCACACATCAGAGACTTTACCTCACCTTTATAACATCACTTCATGCTCAACCATTTCAAATGAACAGTCATTGTTTCAAATGCATTTGAATTTCATCGATAAATCAAATGGAGTTTGAATTTGCAATTCAATTGCAATATACTCCTTTTAAATGGAATTGCCAACACATTGTGACCATGAACATCACACTACAATATCGATCATGTGTTTGAGCATTGAAGTTATATTTATCCCTTGATTGCCTTGTTTGATCGATAGAAGTGGAGCCGAAACCGGAGGCCACCCCCTTCATTGAAGACATTGTGTTTGAACCTCGTCAGCAAGGCAAGGAAACCCCCATTGATCATGTCGATAAAATCCCAATTCCCTCTTAGTCTCGCTTATGCATTGCTTAGGATGATTACCATGAAGCGTTTCTACCGCATAGTTGAACCCATTACTTTGCATGACCTATCATTTTGTCACATTAGTAAGAAAACGACAATCCTAGCAAATGTAGGAGTTGATTGATATCATGTGGCCCCGGCAACTTTTACTGCTTATTGCATGCTTAGAGTGATACAATTAGGATACTCTGATCCATGAGTCGGGATGGTAGCAATCATGTTGAAGAAGGTGAAACTGTGTTGGTGAATCCACCCTAATACAAGGTGAATGATGAGAGGCTGTGTAGGAGTACATAGTGGGTTGTCTCGTTGAACACCGCCCTAAGCCCGAGTTCTTGTGTGGTGATCGAAGACGAAGAGTACTACCACATGTTGGGCACATGGACCCCCGCTCAACCTACTAACTCACCCCTTCTCAGTTCAATGAGTCGCAGTAGTTCGGATTTCTGGTAGGTCTGTGGCACGGTCTGCGAAGTGGAAGAACGACTAATCAGACCAGCTTGGGACCCTGCACACATCTTCTGGGACCACATCGGTAAACCGGCCGAGTTCACGATGTGGACTCCAGCCCAGATAGGCGTCTACATTCGATTTGAGTTGGCTGTGAGGTAAAAGTTGTGGAAATTTATCCTCGCCGACACCCGCTTGAAGGGTGACGAGATGTCACATCCCGACTTTTATTACCCTGTTATTAGAGTAGCAAAAATTAAGGGTAACAAAAACTTTCTAGAGTTGTGATGTGATGCAAACAAAATTGCCCTGTCATGCCTGCTTTATACTTTGTTGTTATGCCATGCTTGCCTTATGCTAATGTCATACTTGTTTCCCCTGGTCATGCCAAAAAGAATCAACCAATAAAAATAATTAGATCATACAACACAATCTGATCAACCAACTTATCACCACCATAACTTATTAGCATCACTAATGTTTTCACCAAATGAAGTTTTTCTTGCACATAAATTCACCATTTAAATAATGAAAAATACCTCTATAGCAGAAAGTATTTAATAAAAATATTTCGAAACTGCTAATTAATTTATCACTATTACTATAATAGTAATAATATTTTTTAACCCAATTAAAAATATCTTAAAAATTCTAAATAAATTAGAATATTACTCTTGGACCTTTTTAAATTATTTTGGAGGTTTACAATTTAAGATTTCGTTTCATATTTAAACCAAACCGAGGAGAAGTTTTCGCAAAACTGGTTTTGTTGGTACAAAAAAAAAGGGAAACCTACACTACCTGGGCCGCAACCCATCCCTCTGTTTCTCTCCAGACCGCATGAAAACCCACCCCTACGTCACCAGGAGCCCCCTGTGCTGACGCAAGCCAAATGACGGCAGCCCTCGCCACCGCCCTCGTCGGCCAGTAGACGAGGAGGCCGCCCTCTCCGCTCGCCTCTCTCGCTCCCGCACCCCTCCCTTGCCTCGCCTTAAAAGGGGAGCACCCTAGCCTCCCCAGCTCCTCACTCCACTCCACCCGAACACCACAGCCCGCTCCACCCCCAGCACTCATAGAAGGAGAAAAGAAGCAGAAGAAGGAAGAAGGGAGGAAGAAGAAGAAGGAAGAAGGGAGGAAGAAGAACGAGAGGAGGGAGAGGCCGGCGTGCCTCTCCACCTCCGCCCCACGCCGGAGCCACGCCGGCAAGGAGTCGCCGGCGAGGAGCGCCAGAGAAGCCCCTGCACGCCGTCGTCTACCCCGACCCGTGGTCAACCCCGTCGCCCCCGGCCGCCGTCTTCGTAAAAAACTGAGCCCCCTGCCTGTTCCGCACGTCCGCCGCCCTTCCCCGCTACCCGCCGCCGCTCCAAGCGCCCCCGGTGAGCAGCCGACCTCCCTCCTGTCCGTCGTGGGCGCAACCGTTTTCGGCGTTGCATGCCCCTTTTTTCGCAAAACTGGAACCCCCTAGGCCCCCCCTACCTCCGCCGCCCCATGCCGCCGGCCGCCGGCCACCGGAGGGCCGCCGGCGAGGCCATGCCGACCCTGTACGCCATGGGAGCTCTCCCGAGCTCCCAGTCCGCCCGAGCTGGAAGAAGGGCCCCTGACCGTCCGATCTTCCCAGATCTAACGGCCCAGGGAGCCCCATACCCCTTCGTTTAAAAAAAACTTACTGCTGCGCTGGGCTCGGCCCGTTAAAAAAAAGAATAAAGAAACAATGCCTATGTGCGCCAAATAGCCATGGGCCGGCTGTCATTTTTTTCTTTTTCTTAAACTGCAGCACTTAAATAATTATAAACAAATAACCGTAGCTCAGAAAATTATGAAATAAATTTTGTGTGGCTTAGAAAATTGTGTTTTATTTTTCTGTATGTTTAGAATAATTTTTATGCAGTACCAAATTAATTACTTTAGTTTAAACTAGTTAATTTTGCTTTTTAGCAGCTAAGAATAGTTTTAATCAATTCCCTGTAAACCCTAAAAATGAAATGTTGATTTGTATATACTCCTGTGAATATTCTTGATTTTTCTGTATGTGTAGAATATTATTTGGCTTAAGTAAAATTGTGACCCTTTTTATTATTATTATTATTATTATTACTAATATTGCTAGTTATTTCCTTTGTAACTTATGTTAGTACTATTTGGTTGTTAGTTTAATATTAAACTAGCATATGGTCAGTATGTTATTGCTATGAACTTGGTTATGGAAATAAAACAAGTTAATAAGTTCTTAGTGAATAACTTAACATAACTCAAGTTAAGAATTGCTTTAATATACTCTTGATGTGGTAATCCTATTAAATTTATTCCAATGCCTTGTTGTGGTATTCAACTCTGAAGTGTTGATTTAGTAATTCAATGCTAGTACAAATGGTTCTCTTAGTTACTGGTTGTTTGACAGTGAAGTTGAGTGTTGTGTGCCTTGTTTGTTTTTCCCGATTGTAATGGTGAATTTGTTTCTCCCGCAACGTGTAGACGATACGCCGTACGTTGCAGGTGAAGACTCCTCCCTTGCCACCGAAGAAGCCGATCCAGGGTACATCGCCGAGGAAGGCAAGCCACCATCAAAACTCAAACTCCGCTTTACCCATTTTTACTTTCTTTGTATCATTTATACTATATCATGCTAGTATTATATTCATATGGTTTGGGATTGTATTAGTTATATTCAAAAAACTCCACACCACCCCATAGCCTACCTATTTGGGAAAAAAATAAGTAGAACCCAGATGTTCCCGGCATTCTGTCGAGACCATCACTCAGCTCTAGTATTTAGCATTACAAAACAATTTGGGAAGTCATACTTCATCCTATTTGGTACGACATTCACCTAAGAAGGTGGTATAGCCGGGATTGTGGAACATCGTCGAACATGGACAAAGTCTGGAGGGACTCTCTATTTGTGCCGCCAAAATCTAGCATTACAGTACAACCACTATACTCTGGTATGGGACATGGCTAGCTGGAAGCTTGTTTGTATTAGTACGGGGGTCCTATAACTACACATGGATGCGTGATTCCACGAATCCGATAGCCCTCAAAGTCGATGGGTCAAATTCGCTAGGATTAGTGTCGGAAGGAACCTTGGTGCTCTTCGACTACGGTGCAGGCTTGGGTCCAAGAGGAGCATGACCTGTCACACGGAAAGTCCATGCAGTACGCAAGGGGTGGATTCACCTGTACTAGGGCAGTCAAGGGGAAAACTAAGGTCGATTATCCGAGACCCGCATACTGAAGTATGACGATCCGTGGAGACACACGGCAGATGTATCGAATGTGGTGGGTAAAGTGTACAACCTCTGCAGAGTGTAAATATATTCGAGTAGCCGGAGTCCACGGTCATGGACAGCTAGTGAGGCCACACTTTGTGGGGAATAGATGAGAAAGCCGGTACCGAGTTTATGGGTCGCGATGATGATGCTGTTATTGTTGGGAAAAGGTTGGACTTGACTTATCCAAATAGATTGTGGGAAATAAAATCTGCCAAGTGTTAAAATTTTGCCAACTTAATAATGATCTTGAGTAGATAGAAAATCCCTATGAAAAACTCCACCATATGGCCATCCTATTATTTTCGTATGCAAAACTTTGTTTCTTTCTTTAGGTGGTTTTCGAGTACTTTGTATGTACTCACGGCTTTGTCCCTGGTTATTCCATCGGCCAGGCTTGGAGGAGCAGGTATATGATGACGATGTTACCGGCGACTACTAGGACGTGTTATGCTCTGATCTACCCTGTGGATTGTGACGCCCTACCTTTGATGCTTTTGCTTTTCCGCTGCTATTTGAGCCCGATGAGGCCATGTAAGACTTTATTGTTTTATGACTTGTATTCGGTATTGTATGAACATTGAGACTATGATATCCATGTCGAGTTGTGTGTCATGCGAACTGATCATGGGAGCATGACTGTATACGCAACTGGTCGCTTCGGACATATAGTCCGGGGTGCCCACACGAGATCTCGGCGGTAACTGATCGTTTCATGTGTGTAGCAGTACACCCCTGCAGGGTTAATAAACTATTCGAATAGCCACGTCCGCGGTAAGGGACTACTTGGAAAGTTGTGCTCGATTATTAGACAACTTAAATGGATACTTATAAAACTTGCCAAGATAAGCGTGAGTGTTATGGCGTGCTTTCTCGTGGGAAGTCGAGGAAGGCAACATAGTGGTGTAATTGGTTGGAGACATGTAGTGGACTCATGTACGCTTTTTACCTCAAGTCTGGTACTCGTAGTTCAGGACTAGCTAAGTCAAAGCTGGCACTTCTGCTTATGAACCCCACATCCCCTTTACCTTGATACATGTGCATGAGTAGTATAGTTCCTACGTAAGTCTTGCTGAGTACGACTTTGTACTCACGTTTGCTTATTCTATGTTTTAGATGAACCCACTGACCCCGAAGGTGGATTCTTCCTGGAGCTCGACGACTGAAGCCAAGCTAGTGTAGTTCCAGTCAAACGACTGGTCCCTCGTGGAAGGGCTTGTTTATAGATAAGGCTTCTCTAATCCATTTGTTAAACTTGTCTGTACAAAGACGTACTTTGCTTCCGCATGCTTGATGTAATGTTGAATCACAGTCTTCTGATCTCTGTGTGCACTCTGTAAGAGTTATCAATAAAGTTGTATACTTTGTAGAGAATTGCAATGATACCTGCTGTTCATACTAGACATGTGTGCTGCGTGTATGATTATAACATGCATGTCTTGGTATGGGTTTTCGAGACCTTAGTTGTGATCTGGCTAGCGGTCTTTTATACACCAAGTGGCCCTTATATGTGCGCAGCTTGGGGCATCGCGATGCGATTGCTCGTGACTCTGTCACGTGGCACACTTTGTTGTATGATCGAGCCCTCCCTAGACCCCGACTAAGTGATCGGGCTGGAGTAAGTCTATGTAAGGGTTATGATACAATCGATAGTATGGTTGAGGCGACTTGTCTATGAGTATGGGAGTTCACCACCCATATCATTTAGACTTGTGTGCGTACGATGAGGACCCATCTCAGTTGATCATCCGACCTGGATGGAATGCCCCTCACGTTCGATGCTTTCCGAGAACATTCTGTGCTTGGCCTTGTCTTCTTAGACAAGTGGGTACGGTTCTCGGCTCTCCATATGATTGTGTTGTAGCGAGTCTTGCATTCGCTAACCCCGGGTCCCGACACTGCCTTACATGATCGAGGCACATATGTAATATTTCTGCTGTTGCTATGCTGAGTTTGCTGGGATCCGATGGATTATGAGATTATGTTCCGATTGTGTTTGAGTAATATATTTGATTCTCCTCTTTTATATTTATGTTCTTAAGTAATTCTTGCATGTTCTCCGTTGCTGTTTATTGCTTTGGCCAAGTAGTAGGTACTGACTCCAAGAGGGAGCGTTATGCATGATTGTGGGTTCATGCCCCCCGATGACTAGCTTGAGTGACAGAAACATGAGGCTATGGATGTGTTGTTGCCACAAGGGGGGAAACAACGGTGCTTGTACTTGCGGGTGCAAGGATTGTTAACTTTACGCAAAGTTCTTTAATGCAGTTGTTTGTTGCTTTGAGTTTACACTTTGGGTGGGATTCGCAACTTAATACCAGCGAGATGTTCTGGATAGATATCTCAAGGTGGATGATTAGTAGGTAGATGCAGATGGATTTCGGTCTACTTGTTTTGCCGTACCGTCCATGCTTTTGAGCCTCTTCCTTTCTTCATAGCATAATTAGCATTGGTTTGCACACATAATCCTGTCAATTTCCCAGCGGTAATTTGTGTACCTCGCATGGCTATTTTATCGTCTTTTGGGAGAGAGACATCATTAGTGAACATCATAGGACCCCGGTCCATATTTCCAATACTGTTTACGCCCACTATCAATTTACTGCTTTATTTACTTTTCCGTTGCTATCACTATCATTATTATCCCGTGCATTTTATCCTCTGTAAAAAATAAGGCCGGAGGAATTGACAACTCCACTATACTCGTTGGGAAGCAAAGTTATTTGCTGTGTGTGCAGGTCCAGGTGAAGTAAGCAACCCTGAGTTGTGAACGGCGCCATTGTTCACTTCACCACCTTCTTGTATCTGTTTGAGTCCTATTGGTTCGATACTAAACCTTAGCATCTTCGCTAAGGGAAACTTGCTGTTGTCTACATCTCAACCTTCCACTTTGGGTAACCAACGAGGGGGCATTAATTTGTACCATCAAGAAGTCCTAGTCCACTCCTATGGTAGGAGTTCCGAGGTTCATGTGGGACAAGTTCCAAGGTACTGGATGGAGGAAAAGATCCATAGTATGGGTAAAGTGCGCAAACTCTGCAGAGTATTAAAAATCTATTCGGATAGCCGAGTCCAAAGTATTGGACAAGTTCGTACTAGGTCACACTCGGGATCAACATGAGTTCGGTTGGATAATCGTGTTAAGTGGCTGGTCATGCGATGACCCGTTTGGCCATGCGATGGCCCGTGAAAGTATTGGTCATGCAATGACCCGTGTGGTCATGCAATGACCCGTGAAAGTGGATGGTCGTACGACGACCCGTGTAGTATGCTCGGTCATGAGATGACCCGATGCTTTAGTCCGAGGTAAGCCACATGATCCTGCGATGATCATGTGGGGTCCATATGACCTTAAACGATGGTTGTTTGTGCATTAGTATTGATGCTGATAATATACTTGATGATTATATGTTGTACCTTACTAGATTGCTCGATGTTGATGCTCATATGGTTAATTCATTAATATAATTTAAACTTCTTGCCATGTTATTGTTTTGCCTTGATGCATTCGTTGTTGTGAGTTTGCAAGTACATTCAATGTACTGACCTGGCGTGTCATGCCAGATTTGCAGGCAATGCTTTGGATGCGTAGGAGGACGTTCCTGGTGTTTGCGAGCTAGGAGGTGTCCCAGCCAGTGTCCCTGTGGAGTGGAGTTCATCACCATCGCCGTTGTTCCACTGCTAAGCTATATTCCGCTGCTAGAGAGTTAGTCTGCTGCTTGATGTAGATCCGTGGTGAGCTTGAGGAGCAAGCTTGTTCTTCGTCTCGCTCCGCCAATGTTTTAATAACCTCCTGTACCCATACCTTTGGTAAGAGAATGTTGTTTAGTTCTATACCAAGAAGTGCCGTGTTCCAGAAGACTTGATCTCTGGGCTGGAGCACAGGCATTTCGGTCCTCTGAGCCGGGGTACCACATATTAGTCCACTTGATTTGTTTTTCCAAGTGGGTGCACTTCTAATTAGGCTCCACGCCTCTATAAAAATGATGCCTCGGTGGCGACACAGTGCGTCCCACATGCCGTGCAAGCTTAGCGCGTAGGTAAGACCCCGATGCGCAGTCGTTCGGGCCGGGATTTGCCATAGCTGCGACTTCACTCTCGACGATTTCCATGCACAATGCATGAAGAAAGTTGAGCCAATAAGGCTATTTGCTGAGACCGGCAGCATTGATCCTATAAGACCTGCAGCGGCATGTACTTTGGTAGACCCCGGTTGTTTTCTAAGTTCGTGTCGAGGGACACAACTTGATTAGGGCTATTGCGGATTTTCCACTAGCTTAATTCACCAAGGCTAGATCACTCGACTAACTTGGGCCCTTTCAGCTTATCATCCCTCGAACAAACTATCTTTTGTGGCTAACGGCCGACGACTCGCATTAGCGCTGCATGCATGAAGACATGCGATTACGGATTCGAGTCCCTGCGCGACTCTTCGAGTCCCCGGGCACTCGGGGGCTACTGACGAGGGGTGACCCCACGACGCCTACAGATGAGGGTACCTGGTGCGTATCAAGATAGAAGGCCTGCCGTAAGCCTCGACCGACCTACACCTAGCCGACTCGAGGCACCGCCTTAGGAGTCCTCAACGATTGTGGAAGCTACGACTTGGCGTCCAAGACTAAAACTATATTAGGAAACTCTCTTTGTAAACCTAGATGGACTCCTTGCGACCCATCCTAGTATATAAAGGCTGGGAGAGGGGACGTCTAGGGCATCGAATATCCAAACAACAACACCAGTCCCAAGAGAACTCTCCTCGACCTCCACTATAATCGCCTCCATCATAATTAAATCGAGCAAGAAGTAGGGGTTTCACCAATCAAGGGCCCTGAACTTGGGTAAATCCCTGTTTCCTGTTAGCTGACGGGTATCGCCAACCCGCACATCTCCTCTACGATTTAACCCAGGGTTTCTAACCATGGCATATGCCGAGGTCAATTCTCGTCATGCTCCCTCCGTCCATGATTACTTTTTCCAGGGTGTACCCGTAAACCTGGGGTGCGACCACCAGGGCTAGGTACCTGGAGAGTACACACGTGAGGGATGATCATTCCTACTCCAGGTTATTATCTGTTCGGACCAGTTGAGCCATCTGGGTTAGCTTGTGCGGTGGAGACCGAGAGGGTTGTCTCACACTGCACACTCTTTTTGTCCCTGCGGCAGTTGCTGGTGGTGAAGACGTGGTATGAAACGGCGCAGGCGAGTTCCTTCGGATGCTCCTGGTAGCCGAGGTCGTTCGTTCCCCCACATGGACGGCTTGAGCGTATAATGATAAGGTCTTGGGGATCGGGTTTGTCTAAGATGTCGACGGGACCCAACAGCCCCGGAGACTCTTGGCCAAAACCAGTCAGGGCGTGCGTGATGTTGCTTGAGGTCTGGTGTCGTGGGAAAGTCACCACAGATGTTTGAAGAGTCGAACTTGATGTGGGACCTTTGTTGCGAGGTGGATATGAGGAGAGAGTCGACATGGACAAGAGACTCGGCGATTTACCCTGGTTTCATCCCCTCTTTGTCTCGAGGTAAAGGCCTACTCCTGCTTCTTATTATTGCGGGTTCCGACTCCTCGATTAGAAGAGTCGGTGGATCGATTATAGGTGAGCCGGATCACAACTTTAGTCTCGAGGAGATCTAGGTTGCGCAGAAAGTGTCTAGTCTTATCTTGGATTGAGATTCTTCTGAATCTGGATCCCGTGGACCTCGACTTATAAAGGCGCCGTGTCCCGGGCTTCCACGAGGTGGTGAAAGGATCGAGATAGACCTAGAGGTGGGTGGGGGGGTATATAGGTTAAATTACAAACACTACTTATCAATTTTAGGCAATAATGCGGACGATAAAGATGTGCCTAACAATTGCAAGGGTGACCTAGAGAAGATAAGATAAACAACAAGCACAATATAATAAAGCAAGTGAGAGATAAAAAATAAGGTAAACAACAAGGTAGGGTAAGTAAAAGGGGAAAGAGTAGGGATAACCGAATGACACGAAGACAACAATGTATCCCGATGTTCACTTCCTTGGAGGGAAGCTACTCACCGTTCGGTGAGAGTGGGTAAAACCACGAAGGTACACCAACGCCACGAAGGCTTACTCTATGCCCCTTGAGATATCACCACGAAGGTGATTCCCAACCACTACCGGTTGACCTTAAAGGTGGTCACCAAACCCTCACAAACTCAACGGGGGTAATCACAATGGTCGATTACTCTCCGAAGAACTCCTACCCGCCTAAGAGTCTCCAACCTCCAAGAGTAACAAGATCAGGAGTCTCCAACCTCCAAGAGTAACAAGATCAATGGGGAAAATCTTAATACTTTATCAAATCACGATTTTCTTTGGTTGGAAGATGGGGAAGGAACAGATCTATCACGGGGTGAAAGATCCGACAAGAACTCTCACAAATCTCTCGAGGATCTTGGATTTAGTGTAGGAGATAAGAGAGAGGGAGCACTTGGTGTTCTTGAGTGAAATAAATGAAGTGGTCCACCCTAACCCTAAGTGGGTAGGGGGTATATATAGGTGCTCAAGAAAACTAGCCGTTTGGTGCAGTCCTGTATGCTCCGGACATCTGGGATTTAAGTTGAGATCCGGATGGTCCAGATGGTCCAGGAGGTCCACAACAGGCTCTATATGTGTACACGGGACAACGATGTCGAACGGTCCGGGGAAACGGCCGGACGGTCCGGGCTGGGCCCGGACGGTCTATCCCGTGACCCGGACGGTCCGAATAAATGTGCAACCGAAGAAATCGGGAGCGTATTTATTCGGACGGTCCGAGCACTACAAGAAATATGCTAATACACGACGCCATATTTTTTTCATTATATCGTCACGGTTTTTAATTCATGATGATCTTACGACGAAAAACTGAGCGTAAAAAACGAGGCGTCAAAAACTGAAAGCAACGACGTTTTGTTCAAAATCGTTGTAACTTCTACGACGATTTCTGTATCGTCGTAACCTTTACGACGAACCCAAATCGTCACTCCTGGTCTAGCCCAATCCTACGTGGCATGTCCTACGTGGCAACATTACGACGAAATCAAATCATCATTAATGAAAATCAGCCCAATCCATTTTGCTCTTATTTATGGCCCAAGCCCAACAATTCTAGCCTTTTTCTTTTCTGATCCCTAACCTTTTCTGATCCATTTTTTTTGGGCCTAGGCCTTTTTATAGCCCTTTTCAGATTTGGGTTTTGTCTTCTTTTCTTCATCAAATTTCTATAGTTGCAGCCTTTTTCTAACATTACTTTGGCCGTGGCTTCTTTAAATCAAACTAATATTCAATCCAAGTCATGTAACCAAAGCTATAAGATCAAGCTCATTTCACCCATAACCAGTTCAAGTCAACCCAACAATATTTCGAATAATAAAACTTACACACCAACAAAATAGTCTAAACTCCAGCACCTCACAACCATAAAAAAACTTATAAAAGGCTAAGAAATAACACATCACAACCAGGTACGGTACGACCACATAACAGTTTTTGATACTAATTTCTATGTACTACGGTCAACTCTTCAGACTTGTCGACAGCTAATTCTTTGATAAGCTCGTTTACCCCAAACTTTAACTTGGCTGTGTATAAGCCTTCTCCTGCAAATTGATACAGCGCAAGTTAAATAAAAGAGAAGAAAAAGAAGATACAAGTAGAAGAAAATATAACGTTTCTATACTTTTCACAAGTAGGATTAGAACAAGTGTTGCATTAAGGAAAGAAGACACTGGATTTAATTTAGAGTAGGGTCTATTTTCATTGCACAAATAGTTTGAATATTGCATTGAAGAGATGAAAGCAAACACTCAATAACTAAGAGAAAAAAGTGCCATTATAGTGAAGTTAAGGCTGCAAACGCGATGCCATGTTGTACATTGAAGGAAACTTAACTATACTTTTCCAGTACCTCTTCCATGCTGGTCTAGCCCAATCCTACGTAGCCTATAACACCCCCTCGCCATCGTCCAGTGTCTCGCCCAGCGCGTCCAGCGCACAGGTGCCCAGGTACTCCTGTAGATATTCAAAAAAAATCAAAATTCAACTAGTTCAGTTCAAAATTGTTTATTTACCGAATTCAAATGAAGTAGTCAAAACTGTTTTCAAAATTGTTTAAAATTCAGTACGGTACTCAGCTTCAGCTAGCTCAATCAATTTAAATGCATCTAGCTCAATCAATTTAAATGCAGTACTCAGCTATAGCAATCACTTCCACTAAGGATTTGTTCGTTTCCAAATTGGAGCTAGTCAACTTGTTGCACACTCCAAAATGCTGCTGGCTCAATCCATTAAAATGTCGTACTGAGCTGTAGCACTCAATTACACTACTCGTGATGTATTACTACTCTCTTTTAAATTACTTGTGTTTGAAGAGTTATAGCAAATTATCTTTTCTGATATGTATTTCCATCAGTTCCATCACACAACTGAAATAGACCTGGGCATGCGACTCCACAATTGACTTAGTGTTCCAAGTTAACAAATAGGTCCACATTGCAAGCTATCTTAATTGTTTTTTAAACACTACTAATAACACTAGTAAAAGTGTGTCAAGCAGTAGCACAGAGAACATCAGATAGGACAATAATAGTACATGATACGAAAGTTTCTACAAGGACAATCAAATTCATCACACGTACTGCTCACATCAACACAATACTAGGATGAATAACCACTAAAGTACAAGTGCCCGGAAATGTAATCGGAAAAACTCCAGATTTTTGTTGCCTATCATATGAGGAACAAAAGAACATCCCAGATATGGAGATGAACGTGTTACCTGCTGCTGCGGTGGTGTGTCGTGGTGACCCTGGTTGAGCTCCTCCTCCTGATATTGCTCAATAACCTGCAGGACAAAGAAAGGCCACGGGAAAGATGCAACAAAGGAAGAGATAGGAAGGGAAGGGAAGGAGAAAAATCTGGAAGAAGAAAGGATCACATGCCACATCGTAAATAATCTAGAAATGCATGACAACTAAACACCACATGCCATGTTTACATGAGGTTACTACAAGGACTATATCTATTTATCAAACTAAAGCCATTAAGACAATTTAAAATAATCTATTCACTTGATCTGAGAGATGCAACCGCCCTAATACTTCATTCAAGATCTACTAGTACAACAACTACCCAAGACACATAAAGATGCACCATTTCATCTCCAGACACAGATCACAATGCTATGCATTTAGGCAAAGTTCATCTTGGGAGTGCAGGTATTATTCAAATATGATCCAACAAAGCAACACTAGCTTGCTAAATATGGAAACCAATCACTGGTGAGTTGCCATATACTATGCTGTTGCGAGTTAGTAAAACTTAACCCTTTGCAATGTTGAACAGAACAAAACACAAACAATAGAAAAGAATAGCAACATAGTCCTATGGCAGAAAAAGCAAGTGTAAATGAGATCTAAAAATTAGCTTTTAAAATTGGTAATGCAAATTAGCATGAAATCACCAAAAAAGAATCACTGTCTCCTATATCCAATGACACAAATTTCCTCCGTAGAATATTGTTAGCTGTAGGAAAACAGTAAGCCTATCACAACTTTTTTATGTAGTTTGGTGCATATTTCCCAGCCAAAAGATCGATGGGTTTGAATGGAAGAATCTGAATGTTGGTCCACCATAAGATCTGGAACTCTATTATGCTATCAATGCTGACCTAGATATTTGTGCATGGTGAGACAACTATATGTTCTGCAAAACATGGTTCTAAGAAAAATACACCATTTGTACACCCATCCAGCATATCTAACTTGATATATAGGAAAGAAAAATCCTTCATGGAAAATGATACTATCACCATTCACTAGTACATATTGTAATTAAATTAATGTTTTATGACTGAATCCACAACATACAACAAATAATTGAACTTAATGAGTCAAACACACACATTTTACTTCAACCAAAATTCTTACGAAGTCTGAATAGTTAGAAATTATGAATTAGCAAAACATCATATTTGCAGGAACATATGAACTGTGAGTAAGGAAAAACTACATACAGAAGTTAATGTGTTGAACATAGTGAACAGAAACAAACACATTGTGTGAATATTCTGTCTATCTATACAGGATTAGTTTTCCACTTGTGAAGCAAGCATCAAACAACACACGAAGAATAAAATTGCACATAGGACATTCAGTGATGTTGTCTGTTATTAGCAGATACGCAGGCATACACAGTATGAAAGATGATAATAACTTAATATTTCCTACTTGTAAAGGTTTGAGTTGGTGGTGAGTTAACATGTGGGACCATACAAATAAATAAATGCACTTCAACCCACACTCATATGTGGGGCTTCGTCTCTACATTTCTGGTTCTGTATGAGAAACTCGTTGACGCTTCGTCTCATATCCATTGAAGTTAGTTCCTGAGCTCCATCTAAAGCGCATAGGGAAGAAAACCATTAGATTCGTGAGCACTTGCTACTCCAAATATAGATATGAGTTTATGATAAAAATAATTCCATAATAAACTACCAGTCTGAATCTTGGTCCATATTAGTAGATACATCTAACATTTTGTTGATCATATACGTCCATAGCTCAAGTCTTAAACTATTACTGTAAGAAACTTTAAAAACACATATATAAACGGTTTATCATGATTTAAGCCCAACTATTACTGTCGGACACCGAAAAATGAAGAAATTGGGCCAATCATCACAGAAAACCGATGCCATGCACCACATAGTATGTTCAACAAACACTGTCTGCACCGTCTACATTGTAGATAACGGAATGAGAGACTGATATTTATTGAAATGCGCCGGAACCACCTGTATTCAGACACATACATTTTATTAAAAAACAGTGGGAAAAACATTTGTGGGAGTGCCAATAAACAATAAACATAGTGACAGTATAATTACTGATTTATCATCCAGATATTTGATTAGCTCATATGGAATGTAGGTCGTCTCGTAAAGATACACCATCTTTGCAGAACATGGCATAAGCTCTCCCACTGACTTGTTCCTATCTAGGGAAAGATGTGAGGAACGCTTCTGCTACCACTGCTTCAGGTCACTGTCCCTTAGATTGTAGAAAAAGGTGGTGCCAAAATAAGAAGAGACCGACAGGAGAGCGTCAATGTGTCAACTGTTGATCCCGTGTACATGGGCATGGTTGAGAGACGCCAGATCCGGCCACCGACGACCTCCAGTGGCGAGCAGATGGTTGAGCGGCGTGGATCTCCACGGTAGACGACCGACCATGGCTGTTGACCTGTGGAACAAGAGAAACAGAGATGAGAGAAACAGAGAGAACAGAGAGAGAGGATAGGAGAGGTTACCTGGGAAGCGACATCGGGCGCAAATTCGGCAAGGGAAATGCGGATCCAACTGCGTAGGGCGCGAATCCGGTAACGTGGGACGCGGATCCGACCACGTCTGGCTGCACGCCGCTCTCCTTCATTCTCGTTGAACAGCGCCAGGCCGTCCTGTCCACCGTCACCCACTGTCCCAGGGGGACGATGGCGGCGAGGAAGGAGGAGAAGGGCCTACCTAGGCAACACTGCTGCCAGATCCCTCTAGCTCCGGCCTCGCCATCGCCGGTTGTGGGGGATTTCTCTGAAGAATAGGGGAGGTTCCCGAAACCCTGGCCGCGGGTGAGGGCGCATGCCTTGAGGCTCGGATCTAGACGGAGGTAGTCGGTGGTGGGGAGAGGGAATCGGGAGAGAGGAGGAGAGCGGCGGCGCTCGCGGGGGTTCGTCCTTGTGGCTGGCGGAGGATTGGTTTGGACCTAGGGTTTGGACTTTGGGGAAGACGCGCGGGTGAGGCGGCACTTAGGAGAAATTTTTGGCTGGGAGGGAGGGAAAGTACCAAAATGGGAGGCGGGGGGAATTGGTGATGAATAAAGATAAAAAATAAAATAAAAATTAAATATAAATAAAATCAGTAATGAATAAGTAAGATGCTATTTCATCATTTTTTATTTTTCAAGTGTTAAAAATTGTAATGAATAAGTCACAAGCTATTTCATCATAGACCCCTTGGCGAGAATGGTGAGGATGGAAAATGGCACATGCAAACCACTTGGCGAGAAAGACATTTTTTATTTTCTCAGTATCGAAAACATGGGGTTTTTTGAAGAAACTATCAATTATATGTTAACAAATTTTAGCAAACTATTTTACAAAAATATTAGACCATACTTTATGTACAATTAATCAAATAGTTGCATGTAATTTTTTTTCATACACCTCTCGTAATCAAACAAATCTGTACCGATTCAGTTGGAACCGGGTCAAATTTGAACTATAGATGCGTCATAGTTTCCTCAAGATTTTTTTCCAACAATCTTTTTTAGGTACCCGAGTATCCATTTCATCAGAGATTCGCCAAGAGTTTCCCAAGATTCCACCCGTCGCTAAGAACATCCATGCCAAGCGTTTTGACAGTATTTTGAAACGAACATAAATAAAAATCAAAAAAATGGGAAACCTTCGCGTCGTGTCAATTTATGTGACTTAGAAAATGGAGAAAATAACAAACCTGGCATACATAACATTTCTTAAAAAATCATTCACAAAATGGGCTATCATGAACATAGAAGCTTGGCTTTCAAGACAAATGACCAATGTTATGGCCACACTCGTGGCATTGTTTATTTAAATGTGCCCATCATGTGCATAACTGTGAAGATTGGGATAGTGAACAATGTTGTTTAAGGAAGTTTTCATTTTCTTTTCATAAAAAATAATTTTTTTTGTAAGTATCAAAAACTGGGTTTTTTCTGAACAAACTACCAAATATATGTTATCAAATTGTAGCAAACTTTTTTACAAAAATATTAGACCATACTTTATTTACAATTAATCAAATAGTTGAATGTAAAATGTTTTCATACGCCTCTCATAAAAAAGACAAATATGTACTAATTCAGATGGAACCGGGTCAAATTTGAACAATAGATGCTTCATAGTTTCCTCAAGACTTTTTCCAAAAATCATTTTTAGATACCCGAGTATCCATTTCATCACAGATCCGCCAAGAGTTTACCAAGATTCCACCCGTAGCTAAGAACATCCATGCCCATCCTTAGGTTTTGTCCTTTTCTTCTGTTTTTAGTTATTTCTTCAAAACAATTGTGTTTTTAGATTAAACTTGAATTTAAAATTCAAACATAAACATAAAAATTAATTGAAAATATTATATAATTATAATAATAATTTGTTTGGGTTTTTATTTAAATTCTATTAGGTTAATGTTATTATTGCTATTATCTGAATAATAATTAATTAAATTTTCCCTTTTTAATATTTTAACAAAATACCTTCTACTATAGATGTGATTTTATTTATTTAAATAATAATTAATTATACAAGCAATAATATATTTAGGAAATGTTTAATTATTGCTAAGTTTTAGTGGTGATCATTATTGGTTATTTTTTATGAAGAACCTACCAAATATTTATTTCAAAATTATACCAAACCAATTTAGAAAAAGATTAGACCATTATTTATGTATAATTCATGAAATAATTGGATGTAATTTTTTTTCATACACCTCTTATAAATAAGACAAAATTCTGTAGATTCAGCTGGAACTGGGTCAAATTTTAACTACAGGTGCTAGATGGTTTGCTCTTTTTTAAGTTATTTTTGGGAAACTAAGTATTTATTTCATCATAGATCCACCAAAAGTTTATTGAAAATAAACACCTAGCTACGAACACCCAATAGATGGACGAGGTGGGACCGGATTGACCCCACGAGTGACATGTAAGCATAGTTAGAACAGGTTACGACGTTATTATAATCGTTGTAAATATTATGACAATCTAAATAGGTCGTAATCAACTGAAAATAACTCCGTAAGATGTGTGGCTCAGTTTATGATGATCTCATCTTATGCGGTTATGACCTTTTTGACTCACATTGTCGTAATTTATATACGTATTTGATCCCCTCAAATGGTTTATGACCATCTCAGGTGAAATCGTCATAGATTTATGAGAATTCAACCACGACCTTTTAAAGAATGTCATGTATGAGCATATTTCTTGTAGTGGAGGTCCATACCAGACGGTCCGGGCTGTGCCCGGACGGTCCGACCAGACATCCGGACGGTCCGATTAAGTATGCACCAGAGAGGTCTCGGGTGTGTAATTCTGCGGACGGTCCGGGTCGTGTCCGAACGGTCCGGCATATGCAGTGAGTGCTCAAATTGAAGTTTTATGAAAACCCTACACAACTACATTGATTTTTCATAGGTTGTGTGGAAGTGTATTTTACATGTTTGAGTTTTAATGATTTGAGCAAGACTTGAACTCAACCTTATGATCCCCTCTTAATAGTGCGGGGATCCCTATGAGTCAATATGTAATAGTAAAGAAGACTCAGCGTCATCTTCAGTCGTTATGTCGAATTCTTGAGTGCGGTCGAGATTCAACATATGACCCCTACACGATGATGTCAAGAGGACTAACAAAATTCCCGTGTATCACTTAACAAACATAATTAGTCCCCTATATTTATATTGTCATCAACAACAAAATATGCTTAAGGGAATGATTGCATTTTCAATCTCCCCCTTTTTGGTAGTTGATGACAATACACATATAGCTCTGAAAAGGAATGGCAATTAAGATTTGGAGAGCATTTTCATTTCAAAGAGGGAGACTCGCCTCAACATGTGCATGGTGGTTTTTAGGCATTTAAGCAAGGCACATGTTAGGACGACTCCCCCATGATCATATAACCAAGTAAATTTATATGAGAATGCATATTAGTTAGAAGACCCAATAATACATGAGGAATTAACACTTGAACGATATAGCATGCAAGGGTAGATAAACACTTAGTTTGATGCATATTGCATAGGTCTTAATACATATCCGCCACACAACATAAGTCATAACTAATACGAGCAACCCAGAACACAAATGAACTAGCAACTAGCACCTAGATAGAGTTCTCCCCTTTGTAATCACATAACAAAAAGGGGCACACGGAGCTACTCCTCATCATCTTTATGGGCACCACGTCCGGGAAGAAGTCATCATAGTCCTCCGCGGATGGGAATCCATAGTCCTGCATTTGAGGAGATGGTGGAGGCTGCTCATCATCACTGACAGGACTACCAGGGCGAGTCCAAAGATGGGCCTTGAGAGCATTGGCCTGCGTGATGCGCCGGGTCTCAAGCTGATGGATGGCCTTGGTGTTGGACTTGCACATATTAAAGATGGCCTTCTGAGATTTTCCCAAGAAGCGGACAATAATCTTGAAGGGCTCGGCCATCGTTGGCGCGGAGGTGGAGCCGTAGAGGTAGATGCACCCACAGCAGATGGATGCATAGGCCCACAAGTATCCATATATGATATCTTCTTTGGGATCCACTCTTGGTGAACGATGGGTTTTTGGATGGGAGTGGCAGCATATGCATCAATCACCCGGTGGATATACGGAGCAAGAGGAAAGTGGCCCTGCTTCTGAATGGAGAATAGCCACACCTCATGCCACAGAAAGTTAGCCACATCAACGGCAGTGATCTCTTGACCAAACTCAAAGCGGTTGTACACAAGAGTGGCGCGAGCCATGAGATTGATGGAGAATGAGCGAACCATGGCCTTTTCACCATGCTTGGGCACAATCGTTTGAAGGAGACACAGGTAGAGTTGTCGCTACCTCGGCAAAAAGATGGAGGAGTTGTTGGACTCCTGGTTGACCCCCTCGGGCATGTCACGAGGAGACATAAGGAAACCCATGCAATCCGAGATCGGCGCAGAGATAAACTCGGTATGCTCGCTGTGAATCTGAAAGAGTGCCTCAGACCGAGTAGACATCCCACGCGCTGCACACCACTGGCCATATGTAATGGTGATCATCTGGTGGTGAGTCTTCCAGGTGAGAGTGGCATAATTACCGGTAATGGCATCGCCAACAAAGAAGTAGGTAGCATAGAACTGGAGAATAGCAGCATGGCTCCAGTCGCACCTGAGAGTCAATGCGTGACGAAGTCCCATGGCATCCACGAGACGAATGAGATCAGAAAACGTGTTAGGTCGACGCTCAAAATAATCCATGTTGATGAGCTTCTGGGTTGTTGTGCGATTGATGTGCATACAGACAGTGGCATAGATGTCCTGTTGCACGAGAGTGTGGAACCGAGGATCCATGGCATTGTTGGCCAGAGAAAACTGATTTGTCCCACTGGGAAGATGATGGTAGAGCTTGGACTCTATGACAAAATAGTCATATTGAGCACTGTTGCACCGGTGAGGGGGCGCCTCTGAAATGGCCAAGCCCTGAAGTGGTTCCCGCCGCGCAGGAGGAAGGAGATGAGGAGCAGGTGAGTGGGTCTCTTTCTAACGATTGGGTAGATACTTCTTGCGGGTACCGGGCTTGGGGTGCTGAGGGACAAGTTCTTCTTCTTCATTTTCGTCCTCATAGTCATCGTCAAGGCCGTGGAACTCAACATTGCTGCTGCCCCGCCTTTCACCACCGCGAAGGCGACGACTTGGATGGAGGTCATCCTGAGAGTCGTCAGAGCCCTGGCGGCGAGATTCACTACGAGACCCCTGATCAGGCATGGGGGCAAGATCTGAGATGTAGTCCCTCCTCCAAGAGGGAACCTGCCCCAAATCGAAAAATGGGTTGGGTCAAAAGGTAGATCGGGAGGAGAGGAAGCACCAGATCCAAAAGGGGACTCACTGGAGGGAAGAATCGGCCGGGGATGGCCTGAATCAGGGCGGCGGCGGCGTAGGTAGGCCGATCAACCGACATGATATTTTAGAGGGGCACGAGTATGACATATGGTCGGACGACCGGGCTAGCGGCCGGATCGTCCGGGATTGACCCGGACCGTCCGAAGCACGGCTTGGACGTCCGACAGGGGTACAAGGGTCGCGCCTCTTCTCTCCCTCCTTTCTTCTCTCTGATCTCTCTCCTTGCAGCACGAGCCGACCCAAATGGACATGGAACTTCGAGCTCCCCAACCGCCGCTGGATCTTCGCACCACGTTACCAAGACCTCGCCGGTGACCTCCCTGCCCCGGATCCGCGTCTCCCTCGACCCTAAGCCTCTCCTCTGCCCTCGCTGGACCACCCTCGAGCCTTGCCGGAGCCTGCAGTTCGCCGCCGCCGTTGCCTGCAGCCAACAGGGACGAGGCGAGCCCCTCCTGTCTCGCACGCCCCTGCGGCCCACTCCAGCGACGCGGCCCACGCCTCTCCTCCGCGTTGGGCGAGGCCAGCGCTAACCGACGCCCGCCTGCCTCCTTGGGCCGAGCCCACGTGGTCAGGACGCCCTGTTTTCCTTTTTTCTATTTTTTTCTGATGTGCTAGTTGGGCTCAGCCCAATAACTGTGTAGCGCCCAGTGCGCAATTTAGTTATTTTGCGCTGCCCCCTGTTAGGCCCGTGTAGTGCTATTTCATCCCAAAACGATTAGTATTTTTTTTTCCTGCTATTTAATTTTGCAGATTGTATTAGTTTTTTTGCGGTGCCTGTAACTTTTTAACGGTAGCTCGGATCGCAACGCTTTAAACATGAAAGTTGCTTAGAATTTTGTGTAGATTATTAAAATGTGCCCCTTTGCCTTGTTTGACCTTTTTTACATGTTGTTTACCTGCTAATTACAACTCTTGCCACCGTAAACTGTTTCTTTAATAACTCTTTAACCGTTGCTCTGTTTAAAATATTTCTTATATGTAAATTGACTAGAATTGCATGTAGATTTTATTTATGCTGATCTTGCTTGTAAATAAAAATAATAAAATATTGTTTAGGGTAAAATAGTACCAAATTCAATTTTTTTCGTGGGGTCCGCAATAGTTTGCCATGTCTAGGATTTCACCCCACTTAAATTGACTAGATTAGGTGGTTTATTTATGCTTCACCTCTTGACATGTTGGTGTGCTATGACATGCTTGAGTGAGATGCCATGTTAACAAATTTTGTTGATAACCTGTAGCTAAACAACTTGAACCCTTGTAAACATGTGGTATCGTCGTGTGTGACGAATACTCCACTTAACCTGTTAATAACCGCTCTCGACGGTAGGTGCGATGTCTCGTGTTGCCTTCTTGTTGATGCTTGATCGTGATTGCTTCGTAGTAATAGATGCTTGCTCGTTGATTTCTTTCCAGTGTTTACCATCTTGTGTGCTTCCACGGGTAGCTTCGGAGACGATGCGAGCTTGCGATCAACTACACCTTCGGAACCCGACTTATCAAGAGGCAAGGACTATACATTACTTATGATCCATTATATTTCAACCAGCGGTTTGCATGCTAGTATAGGATAGGTTCGATGTTTGATCCTACCACATATTTACAACCTCTTTCAAACCAATACAGCCATGTCCCCTCCCAGCAAACCTTGTAATGCTATGTTACTATTGCTCGTTGCTCATCCCCTGCTTAGTATTCATGCTTAGGATGCTACGATGTTACCCTGTTACTCCTTGGTTTGGGCTATCACATTATTATATTGTTGTTGATGATATGATTATTATAATGTTGACTATATTCGACGAAGGATGGAAGATCTTGGCTATCCCGCCCCGACACTTTGTTCCATTCGAGTCACCTAGGATCCGAGTTCTGGGTATTGGTTTTAAGACTGAGCGTGCCTAACCGCGTGTGGGATTTTATGGGGTCCCCTTTTCTTACCTACCTAGCTTCAAACATTTCTAGTGGTGACCCAAGCTGATTTACAATTTGAAAACCATGCATATATGTCTGTCAGGTAGCTCCTGGCAGACATCCTTTAAAACAACCTGGACCAGTAAGGACATGGTTCCTTGCTGGCCCATCATGACCGGATAAGGACCCGGTCTCATGTGAGATTAACCGGCAATCCAAACCTGGAGTCATACGGTAGAGACCAGATCGAGAGAGCGGCCGGCTCCTGAGATGGATGTCGACTCACCGGGGGCCACCCGTATTTGTTCGTTGTTAGCTAGAGGGACCTGTCGTTTCGGATCTCTTGGAATTAAATCATAAAATGGTTGCCTGTGATGGGTAGCAACTGAGAGAGATGGGCGTGCAAGCGGAGCCTTGTAATGGGCAGTTGGTACACCCCTGCAGGGTTAAATATTTTCGAGAAGCCGTGTCCACGGTTATGGACGACTTGAGACCTACTCCTTGTTTATAGACAACATCAACTGAGATAATCTTAATATAACTTGATCAACGTGTGTGTGCCTTGACTGCTTCTTCTTCGTCGGGATGCGAAGAAGAGGAAAAGGATAGGATAGGTGTTATGCTTGCATTAGTAGGTGGATAGCAGACTTGTTGGAGGCGATTCCTCATCGAATGCTTGGCTTCTTACCTTAATTTCTAGATCGGTAGCCACTTCATAAATGATAGTGCGGCAGCAACCTCACCACTTACCCCATCCTGACCGTAAACTACTAGTTGTCCTAGAATGACGAGTGATGAAGTCCTTGCTGGGTTAGTTTACCACTACAGTTGGATACTGAGTACTTCTGTACTCATGATACTACCCCCAAACTCTTTTCAGGGTTGTTGATCGACAACAGGTATGGTGATCAACGTTTCACGTGGAGACTGGACGACGACTAGTTAGGCGGATCCCGGCGGAGGGCCTGGACCCGTGTGGTTATGGGGATTGATGATTTTCTCTTTGCCATTAGGCATTTGATTGTAGTCTGTACTCAGACATGTATCTTCCACTCTTTTATTGTATTAAGGAAGTTGTATGCCGATTGTATGAAATGTTGTATCCTTGTAGTTTTAATGTTGCGATATCATGTTGGAAATCCGGGGCATATGACATTGTCATATGTCGCGGTGGGACCGATATGGGCTTCGTCCCCGGATCTGGATGGAAACATCTAGATTTGGAACCGTACCGCATATCGGACCTTACAACTTGGTATCAAAGCCTTACCGACCGTAGGATCCCTTCTCAGGCCGAATTCGAGTCTAGAAGAAAAACTATTTTGTAGTTACTAAGTTAGTTATCGGAGAGTAGGATTCCTTTTACTCCTTACCCTTGCTCTGGCCAGGACAAGTGTCGTAAGTGTTTTTAACTCTCGCCTTATCCCCTTCAAAACATTAGGATCTCGAGAGTGTGGAGTTCGGAATAGTTACAATGCCCTTCTCGCGGTGTATTGTCTCGATTCCGATCTCAAGTTGGGAATTCCTGTAGTACCTTTAGTTTCTCCGATCTTGTATATTAGCTTGGTCACCCATTGCCATCCATCCTTTTGTCCGGTGTTTTCACGACTTACGTCGAAAAGCACTATCCTTTGATCCTGTTATCATTGTCGTTCCTCCTCTTGACACCGACGGTTTCGTATTTTGGACGATGTCGTCTCTCTGCGGAAATTTATCTCGACAGAAGTTCGACGTCGACATGGAGCAGAGTCCCTTTTTGGTGGTGTTGAAGATCGTCGTCTCTCTTTTCTCCCCTCCTCTCCCCCGGATCGTCCTGGATCTCGGGACGAGATCCCTTGTTGGTCGTGTTGTATTGTAACAACCCAGATTTCACAAAAAATAAAAATTTTGTTTTCGGTGTGAATTGTTTGATTGTCTGATTTGTTTGCGGTGTTTGCATCCCCGATTTATCAATCGGCGATTATCCCCCCCCTCTTATCTCGTACCAGACGGAGACCGACCCTTGCCACCCTGACACTATGACATGCTTGAGTGAGATGCCATGTTAACTACCTTTGTTGATAACCTATAGCTAAACAACTTGAACCCTTGTAAACGTGCGGTATCATCGTGTGTGACGAATACTCCACTTAACCTGTTAGTAACCGCTCTCGACGGTAGGTGCGATGTCTCGTATTTCCTTCTTGTTGATGCTTTCTCGTGATTGCTTCGTAGTAATAGATGCTTGCTCGTTGATTGCTTTCCAGTGTTTACCGTCTTGTGTGCTTCCGCGGGTACCTTCGGAGACGATGCGAGCTTGCGATCAACCACACCTTCGGAAACCGACTTATCAACAGGCAAGGACTATAAATTACTTATGATCCATTCTATTTCAACCAGCGGTTCGCATGATAGTATAGGATAGGTTCGATGTTTGATCCTATCACATGTTTACAACCTCTTTCAAACCAATACAGCCTTGTCCCCTCCTAGCAAACCTTTTACTGCTATGTTACTATTGCTCGTTGCTCAGCCCCTGCTTAGTATGCATGCTTAGGATGCTACGATGTTACCCTGTTACTCCTTGGTTTGGGCTATCACATTATTATATTGTTGTTGATGATATGATTATTATAATGTGGACTATATTCGACGAAGAATGGAAGGTCTAGGCTATCCCGCCCCGACACTTTGTTCCATTCGAGTCACCTAGGATCCGACTTCCGGGTAATGGTTTTAAGACTGAGCGTGCCTGACTGCATGTGGGATTTTATGGGGTCCCCTTTTCTTACCTACCTAGCTTCACACATTTATAGTGGTGGCCCAAGCTGATTTACCATTTGAAAACCATGCATATATGTCTGTCGGGTAGCTCCTGGGAGACATCCTTTAAAACAACCTGGACCAGTAAGGACATGGTTCCTTGCTGGCCCATCATGACCGGCTGAGGATCCGGTCTCATGTGAGATTAACCGGCAATCCAAACCTGGAGTCATACGGTAGAGACGAGATCGAGAGAGCGGCCGGCTCCTGAGCTCGATGTCTACTCACCGGGGGCCACCCGGATTTGTTCGTTGTTAGCTAGAGGGACCTGTTGTTTCGGATCTCTTGGAACTAAATCATAAAATGGTTGCATGTGATGGGTAGCAACTGAGAGAGATGGGCGTGCGTGCGGAGCCTTGTAATGGGCAGTTGGTACACCCCTGCAGGGTTAAATCTTTTCGAGAAGCCGTGTCCACGGTTATGGACGACTTGAGACCTACTCCTTGTTCATAGACAACATCAACTGAGATAATCTTAATATAACTTGATCAACGTGTGTGTGCCTTGACTGCTTCTTCTTCTTCGGGATGCGAAGAGGAGGACAAGGATAGGATAGGTGTTATGCTTGCGTTAGTAGGTGGATAGCAGACTTGTTGGAGGCGATTCCCCATCGAATGGTTGGCTTCTTACCTTACTCTCTAGATCGTTAGCCACTTCATAAATGCTAGTGCGGCAGCAACCTCACCACTTACCACATCCTTACCATAAACTACTAGTTGTCCTAGAATGACGAGTCATGAAATCCTTGCTGGGTCAGTTGACCACTATAGTTGGATGCTGAGTACTTCTGTACTCATGATACTGCCCCCAAACTCTTTTCAGGGTTCTTGATCGACAACAGGTATGGTGATCAACGTTTCACGTGGAGACTCAACGGCGACTAGTTAGGCGGATCCCGGCGGAGGGCCTGGATCCGTGTGGTTATGGGGATCGATGATTTTCTCTTTGCCATTAGGCATTTGATTGTAGTCTGTACTCAGACATGTATCTTCCGCTGTTGTATTGTATTAAGGCAGTTGTATGCCGATTGTATGAGATGTTGTATCCTTGTAGTTGTAATGTTGTGATATCATGTTGGAAATCTGGGGCATATGACATTGTCATATGTCGCGGTGGGACCGATATGTGCTTCGTCCCCGGGTCTGGATGGAAACATCTAGATTTGGAATAGTACCGCATATCGGGCCTTACATGCAATGGGTGCAAAGGTCTCATCAAAATCCAATCCTTCAAGTTGGGAGTACCCTTGAGCCACTAGCCTTGCCTTGTTGCGAATGATATTACCATATTCATCTTGCTTGTTCTTGAAGATCCACTTAGTTCCAATGATGTTATGATCTTGACCGGAAGGCCTCTCCACGAGAGACCTCACCTCATTCCAGGTGAAACTAGTGAGATCATCTTGCAGTGCAATGAGCCAATCCGCATCCTCAAGTTCTTATTCAAACCTATGTGGTTCAATGCTAGACACAAACGAGAAGTGAGCGCAAAAGTTCATAAGTTGGCGACGAGTAACTATACTTGCCCCAATTCCGTGAGGATTTTATCAACATCAACACGTCTAGCCACCAATGGCATGGTAGAAGTTGGAGTTTTAGTAGGCTCCACCCATTCGGGTTCATGATATACATTTGGTTCATCATGAAGGGTGGAGCCATCTTCAATAACATCATTTTCTCCAAAGCAAGTGCGGTCAAGCCGATCACGTGGATCAACCGCATCATAAACTTGTGGTTGAACAACCACATCAGATTGTGGAGGGGCTTGTTCTTGTTCTTGGATAATGGGCTCATCTTGCGTAATTGGATCTTGAGTGGTTGGAGGAGGTGCTGTGGTGGTGGAACACTTGGCCCATCACCAACCTCGTCATCTCTAGGTACTTGAGCAACGGTCACAAGATCTCTAATGCCCATAGCCAAAATGTCTTGAGAGGAATCTTCATTATTACCTACATCACTTAGATCAACTTGCTCCCCATGGGAGCCATTAAATTCATCAAACTCCACGTCACAAGTTTCCACAACACATCCGGTGGATTTGTTCTAGACCCTATAGACGTGAGAGTTTGAGGCATACCCAACAAATATACCCTCAATTGTTTTGGATTGAAACTTAGCTAACCGGTCTTTCGTATTGAGAAATAAACACTTACAACCGAATACTCGGAAGTATTTGACATTTGGCTTGTGACCGGTTAGAAGCTCATAGGGATTCTTCATCAAGATCTTGCGAAGGAAGAGCCGATTTGATGCATGGCATGCAGTGTTGATGGCTTCGTCCCAAAATCTATATGGTGACTTGTACTCATCCAACATGGACCGGGCCATCTCCACAAGAGTGCGGTTCTTCCTTTCGTCAACACCATTTTGTTGAGGGGTGTATGGTGCGGAATATTGATGCTCAATCCCCTCATCACTCGAGAATTCTTCCAAGGTGTAGTTCTTGAATTCGGTCCCATTATCACTTCGTATTGCCAAGATAGCCATGTTGTATTTCCTTTGGGCTTGCTTGGCAAAATCAATGAAGGTGGCCTTCGTCTCGTCCTTGGACTTGAGGAAGAACACCCACGTGTATTTTGAGTAATCATCAACAATGACAAGACCATATTTCTTCCCACCAAGACTATCCCATGATGGAGGCCGAAAGAGATCCACATGAAGGAGCTCCAAAGGCCTTGAAGTTGACACAATATTCTTGGGGGTATGCTTTGCTTGATGTTGCTTCCCGGCTATGCATGCACTACACACACGATCTTTCTTAAAAGACATGTTTGTTAGTCCAAGGATGTGTTCACCCTTTAGGAGATCTTTTAGATTTCTCATGCCAACATGGGCTAGCCGGCGATGCCATAGCCACCCCTTGTCGGCCTTGGCCATTAGACAAGTTGCATGGTAAGTACTCTCTTTCGAGAAATCAACCATGTAAAGGTTTCCATCCAACTCTCCAACAAAGGCCACTTCGAGAGTACCTCTACTAAAGAATTTCACACTTGTTAGGCCAAATTGTGTATCATAACCAACGGAAGCTAATTGACGAATGGAAAGCAAATTGTATTGAAGGGATTGGACAAGCATGGCATTTTCAAGAGACATGTAATTATTAATAGCCACCTTGCCCAACCCAAGTACCTTTCCCTTAGAACCACCACCAAAGATAATGCTCATATATGGTTGAATTTCATCCATGAAGTCCTTGAGAAAACGGATTTCTCCGGTCATATGATTGGTGCGTCCACTATCAATCACCCATTTGACTCCACCGGAGAGAGTGCCCTACACATAGATTTAGGCTTTGGTTGGAGGTGCCCATTTTGCAATGGGACCTCTAAGGTTAGTAACAAGGGTCTTTGGAACCCAAATAGCATAAAAACGAAAAGCATTACGGGCCCCAATGAATTTTGCAAACACATCTCCATGCTTTGCCTTACAGAGCACATAGGATGGAGGCATCTTCTCCTTCTTCTTGTTGGGAATGGACTTGCCCCTTGTGGCCTTGCCAATCCCAACACCAACCTCATCAACTTTTTTCTTAACTTTGTCCTTGTGCCCTTCACGAACAAAGATCACCTTTTGAGTAGTTGATCCCTTGCTAAGGGTGACATCCTTTGTCGCACTTATACTTGGATCAAACCCAAGTCCCTCCTTAGAAAAAGACTACTTGTGATGACTTAGTACATCATTTAGATTTTTCTCGCCTTGGGCACAATTCAAGAGGCCCTTCTTTAGTTGAGCATGAAGAGCTAGGTTCTCCTCAATGAGAGATGCTAGATCAAGAGTAGAGTTAGTAGCACAAGCATCAACATGTACAATAGTAGGAGGAGACATATTAGTAAGTATTTTTATGTGAGAAAGTTTTTGAGCCTCAAGATTCTTCTTAACGTTGGTGAGTTCATCATCTTTTGTCTTGAGAGACAAGGTGAGTACCTCAACATCCTTAGAAAGGTAGGTGTTTAGCTCAACAAGCTTGCTCATATCATTAGCAAGTTCCTTAAAAATTTCATTAGCCTTTTTCAAGGAGGCAACATGCTTGTCATTTAAGTTATTTGATGTGTGGACAACTTTGCAGAAGTTATCATTTCTAGCCTCCTCAAAGTCAAACTTTCGCTCAAGGATAGCATAGTTCTCCTTTTCCTCGGTGAGGAGGATTTCAAGATCCTTAATGGTTGTGGAGTGATTACCCACCACATACATAAGTAATTGAAACATTTTGAGCTTGTTGCCTTTGAGAGAGCTCATCATTTTGTTCACTTTAGCAAACAACAAGCCTTCACAAGTGGCATTTGCATAATCACCTTCCGCATCATGAAATTCATCATGAGGTTCGGAAGAGAACATGAAAGAATCATCAATGGGGGTTAACTTGATCTTGGCTGAGGAGGAGGGAGTGTCATCATCGAGCAACTTGGCCATGAGACAGTTGTGTGCATTTCCGGTGTAGTCACTCTTGTAGTTGTAGTTGACAACTTCACTTTCCTTGTTGAGAAGCTTCAAGTTCTTTTGTGTGTCTTGAGCAACTCCGGCCACACCACCACCATCTTCGGGATCGGACCCTTCTAGGGCCAACAAGGCTTTCTTCTTGAACTTGTTGTTGAGAGGATTTAGGAGCTTCTTTGCAACTTCCTTCCGAGGAGATCGAGGCTTGTACTCTCTCTTCTGATACGGACAATCCTCCGCAAAGTGTCCCGGTCTCTCACAGTTGTAGCAGTTTCTTGTCTTCTTCTTTTGGAATCTTCCCTTGAAGTCCCCTTTGTTGAAACTCTTCACAAAGAGAACCATATCATCATATGAGGGAGTATAATCGGAATTATCATAATCTTCATACTCATCTTTTTCCTCATCATCATCAAACTCCTCGAGCCTAGCCTTGAGGGCAAGGTTTGAGGATGGACCACCATATGTGGCAAGTAGTCTTTTGGACTCCTTAAGGTGCTCTTCATATTGCAAGAAGGTGGCAATCAAATCATGCGTTGTCATCTTGAAGAAGTCGGGCATACACCTCAATTCCCACAACATTTGATGTGAGTATACCATGACAGCATTCAACATCTTGTCCACAAGGTAATGGTTGGTGATTTGATATCCATCCAAGGATTTCTCACATGTGAATGATTGGACATGTGCAGAGATAACTTTGAGACGCATATGGAGTTTTTGGGACGTCTCATCTTTCTTCATGTGAAGGTTGTGCAATGAATTATTGGCGGTCTCATATCTTGTCATTTGAAGAGAACCGGTGCCGGACTTGGCAATGAGAAGAGTATCCCACATCTCCTTGGCATTTGTGATATGAAGAAATGGTGCTCGTGTCAACTTATCCATTCCTCTTTTCAAGAGCCCAATAGCAGCAAGGTTGAGATGTCTATCAAACACTTCACTTGGTGTAAGGTTGTTTGGATCAACGGGATAATAACCTTTCCCGGAGTCGATGAGGTTCCACATGGGTTCACACACAAACCTAAGATAATCTGCCATAAGACTTTTCCAATCCAAAAAGTTAGTGTTCTCGGTTAGTACCGGAGGATTGCCATTGAAATTATACTTAGGTTCCACAAGCTTAGGAGCAGGATATTCCCATTGGTAGGGACCACCTCTTTGCAAGGAAGCTTCAGAACCGGGGCACACAAAGGTCGCTTGTGGGGACCTTGGGGCCGTACCACTTGACGTTTGTGACTCCGATGCCGGAGCCTTCATCCTTGCAAAGGAGGCTACCATTTCCTTTCTTTGATTTTCTAAAGCCTTTTGCAAAGCCTTTTCCATATCACCGGAGGTGAACAACTTAGCATCCTCAATCACATAGGTAACATTCCCCGTGGATGGAGGCACCGCAACTTGTGTGGAGGCTCTTCGTTCGGCCGCCAATCTTTCGTCTTCCAAATGAGCGGCATCCGCAACAATTGCGACCTCCTCCACGCCGGCACCCGAACCTTCGGGAATGCCGTCCTTGGTCATCTCGCTCTAGGGATGTTAAGCCACGAGATTAGAGCACGAGGCTCTGATCTCAATTGAAAGAATCGAGATAGACCTAGAGGAGGGTGAATAGGTTATATTACAAATTTTAACACTACTTATCAATTTTAGGCAATAATGCGGAAGATAAAGATGTGCCTAACAATTGCAAGGGTGACCTAGAGAATATAAGATAAAAAAAATCACAATATAATAAAGCAAGTGAGAGATAAACAACAAGGTAGTGTAAGTAAAAGGGGAAAGAGTAGGGATAACCGAATGACGCGAAGACAAAAATGTATCTCGATGTTCACTTCCTTGGAGGGAAGCTACACACCGTTCGGAGAGAGTGGGTGAAACCACGAAGGCACACCAACTCCACAACGTCTCACCATATTCCCCTTGAGATATCACCACGAAGGCGATTCCCAACCACTACTAGTTGACCTTAAATGTGGTCACCAAACCCTCACAAACACAACGGGGGTAATCACAATGGTCGATTCCTCTCCGAAGAACTCCTACCCGCATAGGAGTCTCCAACCTCTAAGAGTAACAAGATCAATGGGGAAAAGCGCAATACTTTCTCAAATCACGATTTTCTTTTGTCAAGATGGGGAAGGAACGGATCTATCACGGGGTGAAAGATCCGACAAGAACTCTCACATATCTCTCCGAGATCTTGGATTTAGTGTAGGAGATAAGAGAGAGGGAGCACTTGGTGTTCTTGAGTGATATGAATGAAGTGGTCCACCCTAACCCTAAGTGGGTAGGGGGTATATATAGATTCTCAAGAAAACTAGCCGTTTGGTGCAGTCTTGTATGCTCCGGACGTCCGGGACTTAAGTCGAACGGTCTGGACTGTGCCCGGATGGTCTGACCTGAGATCTGGATGGTCCGGGAGGGCCACAACAGGCTCTATATGTGTCCAGGGGACAGTGCTATCGGTTGGTCTGGGGAAAAGGCCGGACGGTCCGCGCTGGGCTCGGACGGTCTGACCCGTGACCCGGACGGTCCGAATAAATGTGCAACCGAAGGCTCTCGGGAGCGTATTTATTCAGACGGTCCAGGGTCCAGACCGTACGGTCTGGGCTGTGCCCGGACGGTCCGACCAGACACCCGGACGGTCTGATTAAGTATGCACCAGAGAGGTCTCGGGTGTGTAATTCTTCGGACGGTCCGGGCTGCGCCCGGACGGTCCGGCATATGCAGTGAGTGCTCAAATTGAAGTGTTTTGAAAACCCTACACAACTAAATTGATTTTTCATAGGTTGTGTGGAAGTGTATTTTACATTTTGGAGTTTTAATGATTTGAGCAAGACTTGAACTCAACCTTATGATCCCCTCTTAATAGTGTGGGGATCCCTATGACTCAAGATGTAATAGTAAAGAAGACTTAGCGTCATCTTCAGTCGTTATGTCGAATTCTTGAGTGCTGTCGAGGTTCAGCATATGATCCCTACACGATGATGTCAAGAGGACTAATGAACTTCCTGTGTATCACTTAACAAACATAGTTAGTCCCCTATATGTATATTGTCATCAACAACAAAATATGCTCAAGGGCATGATTTCACTTTCAGGTGGAGTCCTATTCTACTTTACAAATATGCTACGTGATATACAAGGTAAGTCTAATTCTTTTTAAGGCTTAGATCTTCATGCTTGGCGCGGCCGGCTCGTGGCCAGGTCTTCTTTTGTGCGCCTTCCATAGGGGAGTCGGCCCTTAGATTGTAATGCCGGGTTATGGGCTTGGTCCATCCCCCGACATTAGCCCCCAAGATTGGTGTGATGTGTTAGTCTTCACAGTAATCTTCTTGATTCCATCGTGGTTTCCGATTCTATAATTGGTCAGACCGACTCTCGCACCTTTTTTTGATAGAAAGACTGTAAGGGAACCCCTCATAGTTTAATAGGTGCAACAAACCCCAAATTACAAGTATCATGCCTTGAACCTGGGTGGGTGGGAAGGCATCAACCCCTTCCCACCACTAGGCTATGCCTTGTTTATAAGGAGTCGGTGCTAATTCTGTTAGTATTTTCGTTTCTCCTTCCAACCAGAAGATTTCTTTCGACTTTTTAGTCAAAGATCCGTTACTGCATTTATGATTTTACTTCCCGAGGCACCACTGTTGAAGGCATTGATATCTTGGCGAGAGTCGAGGAGTCTTTCCATAAATGTCACCTACCATGGGTAGTTTTACCCATGCTTTTATGACATTTATTGATCATCTCTTTGTGTCTTATATAAATAGCCACCCGGTATTTCAATTTTCTGAGTGCTTGCATCTTCTCCTTATTGTCCTTCCTCTCCTTTTCTCGCAACTATCCATGGCTCCCAAGCTCGACACCCGAGCTCCTACGACCGCCGGCGATCCTGGTTCCAGTGCTGGTTCTCACAGTGGTCGAGGGCGTGGGCGAGGCCGTGGAAGAGGCCACGGAAGGGGCAGATGAAGGGGTGCCCGTACTGCTTCTGTTTCCGTAGATCCTGAATCTCCACCTTCTTCTCCCGAAAGGAGTGAGTTCTTCATAAAAGTTCAGAGGATCCGTCATTGGGTCAACCTTCCTGAATATTTTGCCCAGCTCATGATGGATTCTAAGCCTCCAGGTTTGTGGCTTCGCTCTGAGGGGTGCCCTCATGGACCCATGTGGGTGGCCACTAGTTTTTCTGGTCAGGACTCCATGTTCCTGGAGAAAGGTTGGAATTTTTTTTCTTCGCTCTAGGTGTTGGATATGTGCCCTAGAGGCAAATTAATAAAGATATTTTTCACATATATGTTTGTTCATAATCAGTTATATATTGTACTAGAACTGTATTAAGCGGAAACATTAATACACGTGTGATATATAACAACCTAGTCCCTAGTTAAACTCAGGCATACTAGCTCGTTGGGCAATTGATGATCAAGGTTTCCTGATCATGAGAACATAATAGTCTATTGACAATGAGGTCATATCATTAGGAGAATGATGTGATGGAGTCAGTACACATGATCAAGTCACATAAGTTCAGCATTGCGATGACTTAATAACATAGTGACTGAATCCTTAGACCGTGATGATCATACATAATTGCTATCTATTAGGATGCTTTGAGTGCATTAACCGTTACACTGAAACATGGTAACTGAAAAGGTGTATCTTGGGTATTCCAAAGTAGATATGTTGAGGAGTATGAAATAGATCAGAGCGGGATTTGTCAATCCGAGTGACGGATAGGTACTCTGGGCCCACTCGGTGGTGTTGCATCAATAGCTTGCAAGCAAGTGACTAGGCCACAAGAGATGTAATATTCACATACGAGTAAACATGTTATGTCGGAGACGAGGAAGAACTAGCTATTGGATACCGACGACCATACCTCGGACAAACATAGTACCGAAGCACAAAGGGATCAAGTCATATTGTTAACGGTTCAACAACGATGAACTTTATTTGATGGAAGCGTAGGGACACATCAAGGATTGTAACCAGATCCCACATGATGGTCATTGGTCAGAGAGTGTCTCGATCATGTGTACTGTTTCCCGGACCGTAGGGTGTCACGCTTAAGGGCAATCGATGCATTAAGCATTGATTCGGGATCATCGGTGAAAAGAGAGAAAACACTGGAAATGTAACGGGAGGTGCAGGAAGCTGTTCCGGATATTTTGAACGGTTCAAAATAATATATATTAATGTTTAAATATGTTTTATTATTTAATTGACAGAACTAAATATTAAAAATGATTTAAATAATTAATAAAAAAGGGGAAAAGGTATTTGGGCCTTAAAAGGCCCATGAGGGGAAGGGGGAGCCTCCCCCTTGGGCTTGGCGCCAAGGGAGGGGCCCATCCCCCCTCCTAGCCGCACCACTCCCCCCCTTGGGGGTTTAGTCCCACATGGGGGAAGGAGAGGGGGTGGAGCCCCTCCTTGGCCTATATAAGGAGGGGTGGGGGTGCCTTTTTCAACACAACATTGAGTTTCTCTCTCTCTCTTTCTCCGACCTAGAGCGGACTCCCCTGGTTTGGAGTTTGCACCTTGTTGGGGGTTTCACCATCATCCGGACGCCGTCGCGCTGCCGAAATCGGGATCCAGATCAATCTTCTTTCCGCTGCTCTTCTGGTTCGGAGCCCGGAGGGACGTCGGTTGCACCATACGTGGGTAATCCCGCGAGGCACTACACGTGTGGTGCTACTTCATCGTCGGAGGTTCTTCAACACGACAGGGAGGTCGTAGGTTCAGAGTCTACGCCAACCACGTTCGAGGAACGTTTCCCTCTTTCGGTCTTCAAAGGTATGAACACCGATTCCTTCCGTTACATACATCGGCATAGCATAGATCTTGGGTTCAGGACTCGTAGGTAGGAAATTTTTTGTTTTCTGCGCCGATCCCCAACAGTGGGATCATGAGCAAGGCTATGCGTAGATGTATTGTACGGGTAGAACACATCTAGGATGTGGGCATCAATTCTCCAATTGTTACCCTCCCACGTGTACTCGTTTAGCGTTGCGGCAATGTCCTGATGAAGCGGCCCCGACCGACCTTACGCGTTGACGCGAGTCTGGTTCCACACTTGTCATATGGCTTGTACCATATAAGTGCCTGGGGGGTGTCTGTCTCTCTAACATTAGCGACGCGAAGACGTTTGCAACGGAGGGCCCCGACATGGGTGTAATAGAGACGATTGCAGGATTGGTGTTGTGGCTTGTTTTCGAAGGATCGAAAGCGGTTCTCTCTCAAAACCCCTTAGCAGCCACGTAAAACTTGAAAAAGATAAAGTAGAAGGTTTTTTAACTTTAATTTGCATGTAAGGGGGGATCATAGCTTGTATGATTTACAGTTTTACTTCCTGTCTTGCTAATATGCTAGATATGCGACGGTAGCATGATAGGATAATCTCTCTCAATACCATGATTGTATTCTCCCTTAGTGGGCACCGCCTGGAAGGATCTCTTTATGATAGGCAGGCCGTGACGATCGGGTGTCATACATACATTAGCGATCGCATGAGGTTGGGTTTGGCAAGCCTAGCATATGCAGATATGGCCTTGCTGAACATCCATACACTAAGGTTCGACTGGCAGGCTTGACATATGTAGATATGAGCTTGGGATACGGATGACCGAAAGGTTAAGCATGAGTCATATAATGGATATGATTGGCATGATGGCCTACCTAGGGAGATGTGTCGTCGGCCGTGTGATATTCAAACTAGGATTATATTAATCACTTAGTAAATTTGGAGAGATGTTTAACTAAGTGGGAGTTTTAGAATTAATTATCATTGAACTCCAATTATGAACAAAGTTTAAATATGTGTTTTGCAAATAACCATTGTAGATGGCTGCACCTCGCCCCTCATTCAACTTAGGGTCATTCTTAGACAAAGACAAACTTAAAACCGATGGGTCAAACTTCACCAACCGGTTCCGCACTCTGAGGATTCTCCTCGTTCCCCTCAAGATGGCATACGTACTAGAGGCCGCGTTAGGTGACGAACCACCAGCAGACGCTAGTCAGGATGAGAAGAATGTCTACCTCTCCAAGATGGATGATTACAACCTTGTCCAGAGTGGAATGCTTTACTCCATGGAGACTGAGCTGCAGAAACGCTTTGAGAGGGTGGGTGCATATGAGATAATCACCGACCTCAAGGCCGTCTTTGCACCCCAAGCCAGGGCTGAATGTTATGAGGCTTCTGAAGCTTTCTTCTCAGCAAAGATGGATGAGCATAGCAGTGTTAGTGAGCACGTGGTCAAGATGTCTGGCTACGTCCAACGCTTGAATGCTCTGGAATGTCAGATTCCAGATGAACTTGCTGTTGATAGGGTGCTGCAGTCGCTGCCGGCTAGCTACAAAGGCTTTGTGTTGAACTACAACATGCAGGGGATGACTAAGACCCCTTCTGAGTTGTTCGCCATGCTGAAAACTGCTGAGGTTGTGATCAAGAAGGAGCATGCTGTATTCATGGTCAAAAAGACCGTTGAATTCAAGAAGTCTGGCAAGATGGAGAAGGGAAAGAAGGGAAGCCCGAAGAAGGGTGACAAGCCAGTTGTCACTCCTCGTAAGGCACCCAAACCTGGACCCAAGCCCGGTGTTGAGTGCTTCTACTGCAAGGGTGATGGTCACTGGAAACGCAACTGCCCCAAGTACCTAGAGGATAAGAAGGCTGACAAGATTGTCATAAGAGACAAAGGTATATTTGATATACACGTTATTGATATTTTCTTAACAAGCGCTGGGAACAAATCCTGGATATTTGATACATGATCTGTTGCTCATATTTCTAACTCCTCTCAGGGGCTACGGAATAGGCGACGCTTGATGAAAGATGAAGTGACGATGCGCGTGGGAAACGGCTGCCGGATTGAAGTGGTGGCGGTCGGCACGAAGCATCTTAGTCTCCCTTCGGGATTAGTTTTGATTTTGAATAAGTGCTACTATGTACCCGCATTGAGTGTGAACATCGTTAGTGGTTCTTGCTTGAAGCGAGACCACTATTATTTTAAGTCAGATACAATTGGTTGTGCAATTTATAAGGATGATGTGTTTATGTTCACGCACCGGAGAAAAATGGCTTATTCATTCTTAATCTCGATTGTGATATAATTCATATTGATAACGTAGAGGCCAAAAGATTAAAACCTAGTGGCGAAGAACACATGACGATGTGGCATTGTCGACTTGGTCATATTGGTGAAAAGCACATGAAGAAGCTTCATGATGATGGACTTCTGGAGTCATTGGATTTTGGATCCCTTGACACATGTGAACCATGCCTTTTGGGCAAGATGACAAGGACTCCATTCAATGGAACAATGGAGTGTGCGGAAGACTTGTTAGGGATCATACATTCAGATGTATGTGGACCTATGAACGTCCCCACACGCAATAGTCTTCGTTACTTCGTGACCTTCACAGATGACTGAAGCAGATATGGGTATATCTACTTAACGAAACATAAGTCTGAAACCTTTGAAAGGTTCAAGGAATTTCAGAGTGAGGTCGAGAATCAACTCGGGAAGAAAATCAAGCACCTTCGATCTGATCGAGGAGGCGAGTATTTAAGTCACGAGTTTGGCGATCATCTTAAGACTTGTGGTATCGTAGCACAACTTACACCGGCAGGAACACCTCAGCGTAACGGTGTTTCTGAGCGATGTAATCGAACTCTATTGGATAGCGTACGATCGACGATGTCTCATACCTACTGACCTGTGTCATTCTGGGGTATGCATTAGAAACTGCCGCTTACATTCTTAATAGGGCACCGTTCAAATCCGTAAAGACGACACCATTTGAGGAATGGCATGGCAAGAAACCAAAGTTGTCTCACTTAAAGATTTGGGGTTGTGAGGCTTATGTTAGGAAACTTCAGCCTGACAAACTCGAATCAAAAGGGGATAAGTGCATCTTTGTGGGTATCCAAGGGAAACCGTTGTATACACCTTCTACAACCAGTCTGAGTGAAAAACGTTTGTCGCCAAGACTGGATGCTTTCTTGAGAAAGAGTTTCTTTAGAAATAATTGAGTGGGAGGAAAATAGACCTCAACGAGATGATTGACCAATCACTCGAAGTGGAAGAAATGGACATGGAAGTTGTTCCGGAACCATCTTCCGTAGTGGGAGCTGAAGAGAACGGTCATCATGATATTCATAACGATCGTGACATACATGATAATCATGATCAAGATGAAGAGGATCCTATTGTATCCCGCGGGTCATCAAGAGCCTGAGTAAAAACTAAGTTTTATGGGAAACTTGTCAATGCACTCATGTTAAATGAACCTGACGAACCTGCGAACTACAAAGAAGCAATGGAGGGACCCGAGTCCGAGAAATGGCTGGAAGCAATGAAATCCGAGATAGACTCCATGTATTCCAACAAAGTATGGACTTTGGTGGATATTCCCGAGGACCGAAAGGCCGTCGAGAATAAGTGGATATTCAAGAAAAAGACTGATGCAGACGGAAACATATCTGTCTATAAAGCTCGACTTGTCGCAAAAGGTTTCCGACAAATTCAAGGAGTTGACTACGAAGAGACTTTCTCTCCCGTAGAGATGGTAAAGTCTATCCGGATATTGCTAGAAATTGCTGCCTATTACAATTACGAAATATGGCAGATGGATGTGAAAACCGCGTTCCTAAATGGCAACATTGAGGAAGAGTTGTATATGGTACAACCGGAAGGTTTTATTGATCCTAAGGACGTTGGTAAGGTATGCAAACTTCAAAAGGTCCATTTATGGGTTGAAGCAAGCATCTCGGAGCTGGAATCTTCGTTTTGATGAGGTGATCAAAGCTTTTGGATTTATCCAAAATGAAGAAGAATTCTGTGTTTATAAGAAATCGAGTGAGAGCTCTGTGGCATTCCTAGTACTATATGTGGATGACATATTATTGATAGGTAATGATGTGAAATTTCTAGAGGGGGTAAAGGAATATTTGAATGGACAATTTTCCATGAAGGACCTAGGTGAAGCTCCATACATATTAGGCATTAAAATCTATAGAGATAGATCAAGACGCCTATTAGCACTGAGTCAGAGAACTTACCTTGAGAAGATATTGAAGAGGTTCAATATGGATAACGCCAAGAGAGGCCTCTTGCCCGTTATGAAAGGAAGTAAATTGAGTGTGACTCAATGCCCAGCAACAACAAAAGAAAGGGAGGAAATGTCCTCAAAGCCCTATGCCTCATCCATAGGTTCTATCATGTATGCTATGCTGTGTACTCGACCAGATGTGGCCCTGGCGGTTAGTCTGACTAATCGTTTCCAAAGTAATCCTGGAATGGATCATTGGATTGCAGTGAAGAACGTCCTTAAGTACTTACGAAGAACTAAGGATCTGGTTCTTGTCTATGGAGGATGTGAAGAAGAGCTCGCCGTAACAGGTTACGTCGATGCCAGTCTTGGTACTGATCCTGATGACTCAAAATCCCAGACGGGATACGTGTTTATGTTGAATGGTGGTGCGATTAGCTGGAGGAGCGGCAAGCAGTCATTCGTCGCCCAATCTACGATGGAGTCGGAGTATATTGCCGCTTGCGAAGCGTCAAATGAAGCGCATTGGCTGAAGAAGTTCGTCATCGAGCTTGGCGTATTCCTTAGTTGCACTGACCCTGTTAGCATTTATTGCGACAATACGGGTGCCATTGCTAACGCAAGGGAGCCGAGGACGCACTCTACAGCCAAGCATATTCTCCGGTGTTTCCATGTGACGCTGGACTACGTCAAGGATGGTCATACTAGGATTTGCAAAATACATACGGACCTGAATCCGTCAGACCCAATGACTAAACCTCTTCCACAAGCCAAGTTTGAAGAACACTGAGAGACTATTGGTGTTAGATACATACCTGATGTAAACTAGTGTAATTTGTACTCTAGTGCAAGTGGGAGACTGTTGGATATGTGCCCTAGAGGAAAATTAATAAAGATATTTGTCACATATCTGTTTGTTCATAATACGTTATATGTTGTGCTAGAACTATATTAAGCGGAAACATTAATACACGTGTGATATATAACAACCTGGTCCCTAGTTAAACTCAGGCATACTAGCTAATTGGGCAAATGATGATCAAGGTTTCCTGATCATGAGAATATAATAGTCTATTGACAATGAGGTCATATCATTAGGAGAATGATGTGATGGACACACACCCACCTTAAGCATTGCAGTGTGATCAAGTCACATAAGTTCAGCATTGCGATGACTTCATAACATAGTGACTGAATCCTTAGACCGTGATGATCATACATAATTGCTATCTATTAGGATGCTTTGAGTGCATTAACCGTTACACTGAAACATGGTAACTGAAAAGGTGTATCTTGGGTATTCCAAAGTAGATATGTTGAGGAGTATGAAATAGATCAGAGCGGGATTTGTCAATCCGAGTGACGGATAGGTACTCTGGGCCCACTCGGTGGTGTTGCATCAATAGCTTGCAAGCAAGTGACTAGGCCACAAGAGATGTAATATTCACATACGAGTAAACATGTTATGTCGGAGACGAGGAAGAACTAGCTATTGGATACCGACGACCATACCTCGGACAAACATAGTACCGAAGCACAAAGGGATCAAGTCATATTGTTAACGGTTCAACAACGATGAACTTTATTTGATGGAAGCGTAGGGACACATCAAGGATTGTAACCAGATCCCACATGATGGTCATTGCTCAGAGAGTGTCTCGATCATTTGTAATGTTTCCCGGACCGTAGGGTGTCACACTTAAGGGCAATCGATGCATTAAGCATTGATTCGGGATCATCGGTGAAAAGAGAGAAAACACTGGAAATGTAACGGGAGGTGCAGGAAGCTGTTCCGGATATTTTGAACGGTTCAAAATAATATATATTAATGTTTAAATATGTTTTATTATTTAATTGACATAACTAAATATTAAAAATGATTTAAATAATTAATAAAAAAGGGGAAAAGGTATTTGGGCCTTAAAAGGCCCATGAGGGGAAGGGGGAGCCTCCCCCTTGGGCTTGGCGCCAAGGGAGGGGCCCATCCCCCCTCCTAGCCGCACCACTCCCCCCCTTGGGGGTTTAGTCCCACATGGGGGAAGGAGAGGGGGTGGAGCCCCTCCTTGGCCTATATAAGGAGGGGTGGGGGTGCCTTTTTCAACACAACATTGAGTTTCTCTCTCTCTCTTTCTCCGACCTAGAGCGGACTCCCCTGGTTTGGAGTTTGCACCTTGTTGGGGGTTTCACCATCATCCGGACGCCGTCGCGCTGCCGAAATCGGGATCCAGATCAATCTTCTTTCCGCTGCTCTTCTGGTTCGGAGCCCGGAGGGACGTCGGTTGCACCATACGTGGGTAATCCCGCGAGGCACTACACGTGTGGTGCTACTTCATCGTCGGAGGTTCTTCAACACGACAGGGAGGTCGTAGGTTCAGAGTCTACGCCAACCACGTTCGAGGAACGTTTCCCTCTTTCGGTCTTCAAAGGTATGAACACCGATTCCTTCCGTTACATACATCGGCATAGCATAGATCTTGGGTTCAGGACTCGTAGGTAGGAAATTTTTTGTTTTCTGCGCCGATCCCCAACAGTGGGAACATGAGCAAGGCTATGCGTAGATGTATTGTACGGGTAGAACACATCTAGGATGTGGGCATCAATTCTCCAATTGTTACCCTCCCACGTGTACTCGTTTAGCGTTGCGGCAATGTCCTGATGAAGCGGCCCCGACCGACCTTACGCGTTGACGCGAGTCTGGTTCCACACTTGTCATATGGCTTGTACCATATAAGTGCCTGGGGGGTGTCTGTCTCTCTAACATTAGCGACGCGAAGACGTTTGCAACGGAGGGCCCCGACATGGGTGTAATAGAGACGATTGCAGGATTGGTGTTGTGGCTTGTTTTCGAAGGATCGAAAGCGGTTCTCTCTCAAAACCCCTTAGCAGCCACGTAACACTTGCAAAAGATAAAGTAGAAGGTGTTTTAACTTTAATTTGCATGTAAGGGGGGATCATAGCTTGTATGATTTACAGTTTTACTTCCTGTCTTGCTAATATGCTAGATATGCGACGGTAGCATGATAGGATAATCTCTCTCAATACCATGATTGTATTCTCCCTTAGTGGGCACCGCCTGGAAGGATCTCTTTATGATAGGCAGGCCGTGACGATCGGGTGTCATACATACATTAGCGATCGCATGAGGTTGGGTTTGGCAAGCCTAGCATATGCAGATATGGCCTTGCTGAACATCCATACACTAAGGTTCGACTGGCAGGCTTGACATATGTAGATATGAGCTTGGGATATGGATGACCGAAAGGTTAAGCATGAGTCATATAATGGATATGATTGGCATGATGGCCTACCTAGGGAGATGTGTCGTCGGCCGTGTGATATTCAAACTAGGATTATATTAATCACTTAGTAAATTTGGAGAGATGTTTAACTAAGTGGGAGTTTTAGAATTAATTATCATTCAACTCCAATTATGAACAAAGTTTAAATATGTGTTTTGCAAATAACCATTGTAGATGGCTGCACCTCGCCCCTCATTCAACTTAGGGTCATTCTTAGACAAAGACAAACTGAAAACCGATGGGTCAAACTTCACCAACCGGTTCCGCACTCTGAGGATTCTCCTCGTTCCCCTCAAGATGGCATACGTACTAGAGGCCGCGTTAGGTGACGAACCACCAACAGACGCTAGTCAGGATGAGAAGAATGTCTACCTCTCCAAGATGGATGATTACAACCTTGTCCAGAGTGGAATGCTTTACTCCATGGAGACTGAGCTGCAGAAATGCTTTGAGAGGGTGGGTGCATATGAGATAATCACCGACCTCAAGGCCGTCTTTGCACCCCAAGCCAGGGCTGAATGTTATGAGGCTTCTGAAGCTTTCTTCTCAGCAAAGATGGATGAGCATAGCAGTGTTAGTGAGCACGTGGTCAAGATGTCTGGCTACGTTCAACGCTTCAATGCTCTGGAATGTCAGATTCCAGATGAACTTGTTGTTGATAGGGTGCTGCAGTCGCTGCCCGCTAGCTACAAAGGCTTTGTGTTGAACTACAACATGCAGGGGATGACTAAGACCCCTTCTGAGTTGTTCGCCATGCTGAAAACTGCTGAGGTTGTGATCAAGAAGGAGCATGTTGTATTCATGGTCAACAAGACCGTTGAATTCAAGAAGTCTGGCAAGATGGAGAAGGGAAAGAAGGGAAGCCCGAAGAAGGGTGACAAGCCAGTTGTCACTCCTCGTAAGGCACCCAAACCTGGACCCAAGCCCGGTGTTGAGTGCTTCTACTGCAAGGGTGATGGTCACTGGAAACGCAACTGCCCCAAGTACCTAGAGGATAAGAAGGCTGACAAGATTGTCATAAGAGACAAAGGTATATTTGATATACACGTTATTGATCTTTTCTTAACAAGCGCTGGGAACAAATCCTGGATATTTGATACATGATCTGTTGCTCATATTTCTAACTCCTCTCAGGGGCTACGGAATAGGCGACACTTGATGAAAGATGAAGTGACGATGCGTGTGGGAAACGGCTGCCGGATTGAAGTGGTGGCGGTCGGCACGAAGCATCTTAGTCTCCCTTCGGGATTAGTTTTGATTTTGAATAAGTGCTACTATGTACCCGCATTGAGTGTGAACATCGTTAGTGGTTCTTGCTTGAAGCGAGACCACTATTATTTTAAGTCAGATACAATTGGTTGTGCAATTTATAAGGATGATGTGTTTATGTTCACGCACCGGAGAAAAATGGCTTATTCATTCTTAATCTCGATTGTGATATAATTCATATTGATAACGTAGAGGCCAAAAGATTAAAACCTAGTGGCGAAGAACACATGACGATGTGGCATTGTCGACTTGGTCATATTGGTGAAAAGCACATGAAGAAGCTTCATGATGATGGACTTCTGGAGTCATTGGATTTTGGATCCCTTGACACATGTGAACCATGCCTTTTGGGCAAGATGACAAGGACTCCATTCAATGGAACAATGGAGTGTGCGGAAGACTTGTTAGGGATCATACATTCAGATGTATGTGGACCTATGAACGTCCCCACACGCAATAGTCTTCGTTACTTCGTGACCTTCACAGATGACTTAAGCAGATATGGGTATATCTACTTAACGAAACTTAAGTCTGAAACCTTTGAAAGGTTCAAGGAATTTCAGAGTGAGGTCGAGAATCAACTCAGGAAGAAAATCAAGCACCTTCGATCTGATCGAGGAGGCGAGTATTTAAGTCACGAGTTTGGCGATCATCTTAAGACTTGTGGTATCGTAGCACAACTTACACCGGCAGGAACACCTCAGCGTAACGGTGTTTCTGAGCGATGTAATCGAACTCTATTGGATAGCGTACGATCGACGATGTCTCATACCTACTGACCTGTGTCATTCTGGGGTATGCATTAGAAACTGCCGCTTACATTCTTAATAGGGCACCGTTCAAATCCGTAAAGACGACACCATTTGAGGAATGGCATGGCAAGAAACCAAAGTTGTCTCACTTAAAGATTTGGGGTTGTGAGGCTTATGTTAGGAAACTTCAGCCTGACAAACTCGAATCAAAAGGGGATAAGTGCATCTTTGTGGGTATCCAAGGGAAACCGTTGTATACACCTTCTACAACCAGTCTGAGTGAAAAACGTTTGTCGCCAAGACTGGATGCTTTCTTGAGAAAGAGTTTCTTTAGAAATAATTGAGTGGGAGGAAAATAGACCTCAACGAGATGATTGACCAATCACTCGAAGTGGAAGAAATGGACATGGAAGTTGTTCCGGAACCATCTTCCGTAGTGGGAGCTGAAGAGAACGGTCATCATGATATTCATAACGATCGTGACATACATGATAATCATGATCAAGATGAAGAGGATCCTATTGTATCCCGCGGGTCATCAAGAGCCTGAGTAAAAACTAAGTTTTATGGGAAACTTGTCAATGCACTCATGTTAAATGAACCTGACGAACCTGCGAACTACAAAGAAGCAATGGAGGGACCCGAGTCCGAGAAATGGCTGGAAGCAATGAAATCCGAGATAGACTCCATGTATTCCAACAAAGTATGGACTTTGGTGGATATTCCCGAGGACCGAAAGGCCGTCGAGAATAAGTGGATATTCAAGAAAAAGACTGATGCAGACGGAAACATATCTGTCTATAAAGCTCGACTTGTCGCAAAAGGTTTCCGACAAATTCAAGGAGTTGACTACGAAGAGACTTTCTCTCCCGTAGAGATGGTAAAGTCTATCCGGATATTGCTAGAAATTGCTGCCTATTACAATTACGAAATATGGCAGATGGATGTGAAAACCGCGTTCCTAAATGGCAACATTGAGGAAGAGTTGTATATGGTACAACCGGAAGGTTTTATTGATCCTAAGGACGTTGGTAAGGTATGCAAACTTCAAAAGGTCCATTTATGGGTTGAAGCAAGCATCTCGGAGCTGGAATCTTCGTTTTGATGAGGTGATCAAAGCTTTTGGATTTATCCAAAATGAAGAAGAATTCTGTGTTTATAAGAAATCGAGTGAGAGCTCTGTGGCATTCCTAGTACTATATGTGGATGACATATTATTGATAGGTAATGATGTGAAATTTCTAGAGGGGGTAAAGGAATATTTGAATGGACAATTTTCCATGAAGGACCTAGGTGAAGCTCCATACATATTAGGCATTAAAATCTATAGAGATAGATCAAGACGCCTATTAGCACTGAGTCAGAGAACTTACCTTGAGAAGATATTGAAGAGGTTCAATATGGATAACGCCAAGAGAGGCCTCTTGCCCGTTATGAAAGGAAGTAAATTGAGTGTGACTCAATGCCCAGCAACAACAAAAGAAAGGGAGGAAATGTCCTCAAAGCCCTATGCCTCATCCATAGGTTCTATCATGTATGCTATGCTGTGTACTCGACCAGATGTGGCCCTGGCGGTTAGTCTGACTAATCGTTTCCAAAGTAATCCTGGAATGGATCATTGGATTGCAGTGAAGAACGTCCTTAAGTACTTACGAAGAACTAAGGATCTGGTTCTTGTCTATGGAGGATGTGAAGAAGAGCTCGCCGTAACAGGTTACGTCGATGCCAGTCTTGGTACTGATCCTGATGACTCAAAATCCCAGACGGGATACGTGTTTATGTTGAATGGTGGTGCGATTAGCTGGAGGAGCGGCAAGCAGTCATTCGTCGCCCAATCTACGATGGAGTCTGAGTATATTGCCGCTTGCGAAGCGTCAAATGAAGCGCATTGGCTGAAGAAGTTCGTCATCGAGCTTGGCGTATTCCTTAGTTGCACTGACCCTGTTAGCATTTATTGCGACAATACGGGTGCCATTGCTAACGCAAGGGAGCCGAGGACGCACTCTACAGCCAAGCATATTCTCCGGTGTTTCCATGTGACGCTGGACTACGTCAAGGATGGTCATACTAGGATTTGCAAAATACATACGGACCTGAATCCGTCAGACCCAATGACTAAACCTCTTCCACAAGCCAAGTTTGAAGAACACTGAGAGACTATTGGTGTTAGATACATACCTGATGTAAACTAGTGTAATTTGTACTCTAGTGCAAGTGGGAGACTGTTGGATATGTGCCCTAGAGGAAAATTAATAAAGATATTTGTCACATATCTGTTTGTTCATAATACGTTATATGTTGTGCTAGAACTATATTAAGCGGAAACATTAATACACGTGTGATATATAACAACCTGGTCCCTAGTTAAACTCAGGCATACTAGCTAATTGGGCAAATGATGATCAAGGTTTCCTGATCATGAGAATATAATAGTCTATTGACAATGAGGTCATATCATTAGGAGAATGATGTGATGGACACACACCCACCTTAAGCATTGCAGTGTGATCAAGTCACATAAGTTCAGCATTGCGATGACTTCATAACATAGTGACTGAATCCTTAGACCGTGATGATCATACATAATTGCTATCTATTAGGATGCTTTGAGTGCATTAACCGTTACACTGAAACATGGTAACTGAAAAGGTGTATCTTGGGTATTCCAAAGTAGATATGTTGAGGAGTATGAAATAGATCAGAGCGGGATTTGTCAATCCGAGTGACGGATAGGTACTCTGGGCCCACTCGGTGGTGTTGCATCAATAGCTTGCAAGCAAGTGACTAGGCCACAAGAGATGTAATATTCACATACGAGTAAACATGTTATGTCGGAGACGAGGAAGAACTAGCTATTGGATACCGACGACCATACCTCGGACAAACATAGTACCGAAGCACAAAGGGATCAAGTCATATTGTTAACGGTTCAACAACGATGAACTTTATTTGATGGAAGCGTAGGGACACATCAAGGATTGTAACCAGATCCCACATGATGGTCATTGCTCAGAGAGTGTCTCGATCATTTGTAATGTTTCCCGGACCGTAGGGTGTCACACTTAAGGGCAATCGATGCATTAAGCATTGATTCGGGATCATCGGTGAAAAGAGAGAAAACACTGGAAATGTAACGGGAGGTGCAGGAAGCTGTTCCGGATATTTTGAACGGTTCAAAATAATATATATTAATGTTTAAATATGTTTTATTATTTAATTGACATAACTAAATATTAAAAATGATTTAAATAATTAATAAAAAAGGGGAAAAGGTATTTGGGCCTTAAAAGGCCCATGAGGGGAAGGGGGAGCCTCCCCCTTGGGCTTGGCGCCAAGGGAGGGGCCCATCCCCCCTCCTAGCCGCACCACTCCCCCCCTTGGGGGTTTAGTCCCACATGGGGGAAGGAGAGGGGGTGGAGCCCCTCCTTGGCCTATATAAGGAGGGGTGGGGGTGCCTTTTTCAACACAACATTGAGTTTCTCTCTCTCTCTTTCTCCGACCTAGAGCGGACTCCCCTGGTTTGGAGTTTGCACCTTGTTGGGGGTTTCACCATCATCCGGACGCCGTCGCGCTGCCGAAATCGGGATCCAGATCAATCTTCTTTCCGCTGCTCTTCTGGTTCGGAGCCCGGAGGGACGTCGGTTGCACCATACGTGGGTAATCCCGCGAGGCACTACACGTGTGGTGCTACTTCATCGTCGGAGGTTCTTCAACACGACAGGGAGGTCGTAGGTTCAGAGTCTACGCCAACCACGTTCGAGGAACGTTTCCCTCTTTCGGTCTTCAAAGGTATGAACACCGATTCCTTCCGTTACATACATCGGCATAGCATAGATCTTGGGTTCAGGACTCGTAGGTAGGAAATTTTTTGTTTTCTGCGCCGATCCCCAACAGTGGGAACATGAGCAAGGCTATGCGTAGATGTATTGTACGGGTAGAACACATCTAGGATGTGGGCATCAATTCTCCAATTGTTACCCTCCCACGTGTACTCGTTTAGCGTTGCGGAAATGTCCTGATGAAGCGGCCCCGACCGACCTTACGCGTTGACGCGAGTCTGGTTCCACACTTGTCATATGGCTTGTACCATATAAGTGCCTGGGGGGTGTCTGTCTCTCTAACATTAGCGACGCGAAGACGTTTGCAACGGAGGGCCCCGACATGGGTGTAATAGAGACGATTGCAGGATTGGTGTTGTGGCTTGTTTTCGAAGGATCGAAAGCGGTTCTCTCTCAAAACCCCTTAGCAGCCACGTAACACTTGCAAAAGATAAAGTAGAAGGTGTTTTAACTTTAATTTGCATGTAAGGGGGGATCATAGCTTGTATGATTTACAGTTTTACTTCCTGTCTTGCTAATATGCTAGATATGCGACGGTAGCATGATAGGATAATCTCTCTCAATACCATGATTGTATTCTCCCTTAGTGGGCACCGCCTGGAAGGATCTCTTTATGATAGGCAGGCCGTGACGATCGGGTGTCATACATACATTAGCGATCGCATGAGGTTGGGTTTGGCAAGCCTAGCATATGCAGATATGGCCTTGCTGAACATCCATACACTAAGGTTCGACTGGCAGGCTTGACATATGTAGATATGAGCTTGGGATATGGATGACCGAAAGGTTAAGCATGAGTCATATAATGGATATGATTGGCATGATGGCCTACCTAGGGAGATGTGTCGTCGGCCGTGTGATATTCAAACTAGGATTATATTAATCACTTAGTAAATTTGGAGAGATGTTTAACTAAGTGGGAGTTTTAGAATTAATTATCATTGAACTCCAATTATGAACAAAGTTTAAATATGTGTTTTGCAAATAACCATTGTAGATGGCTGCACCTCGCCCCTCATTCAACTTAGGGTCATTCTTAGACAAAGACAAACTGAAAACCGATGGGTCAAACTTCACCAACCGGTTCCGCACTCTGAGGATTCTCCTCGTTCCCCTCAAGATGGCATACGTACTAGAGGCCGCGTTAGGTGACGAACCACCAGCAGACGCTAGTCAGGATGAGAAGAATGTCTACCTCTCCAAGATGGATGATTACAACCTTGTCCAGAGTGGAATGCTTTACTCCATGGAGACTGAGCTGCAGAAATGCTTTGAGAGGGTGGGTGCATATGAGATAATCACCGACCTCAAGGACGTCTTTGCACCCCAAGCCAGGGCTGAATGTTATGAGGCTTCTGAAGCTTTCTTCTCAGCAAAGATGGATGAGCATAGCAGTGTTAGTGAGCACGTGGTCAAGATGTCTGGCTACGTTCAACGCTTCAATGCTCTGGAATGTCAGATTCCAGATGAACTTGTTGTTGATAGGGTGCTGCAGTCGCTGCCCGCTAGCTACAAAGGCTTTGTGTTGAACTACAACATGCAGGGGATGACTAAGACCCCTTCTGAGTTGTTCGCCATGCTGAAAACTGCTGAGGTTGTGATCAAGAAGGAGCATGTTGTATTCATGGTCAACAAGACCGTTGAATTCAAGAAGTCTGGCAAGATGGAGAAGGGAAAGAAGGGAAGCCCGAAGAAGGGTGACAAGCCAGTTGTCACTCCTCGTAAGGCACCCAAACCTGGACCCAAGCCCGGTGTTGAGTGCTTCTACTGCAAGGGTGATGGTCACTGGAAACGCAACTGCCCCAAGTACCTAGAGGATAAGAAGGCTGACAAGATTGTCATAAGAGACAAAGGTATATTTGATATACACGTTATTGATCTTTTCTTAACAAGCGCTGGGAACAAATCCTGGATATTTGATACATGATCTGTTGCTCATATTTCTAACTCCTCTCAGGGGCTACGGAATAGGCGACACTTGATGAAAGATGAAGTGACGATGCGTGTGGGAAACGGCTGCCGGATTGAAGTGGTGGCGGTCGGCACGAAGCATCTTAGTCTCCCTTCGGGATTAGTTTTGATTTTGAATAAGTGCTACTATGTACCCGCATTGAGTGTGAACATCGTTAGTGGTTCTTGCTTGAAGCGAGACCACTATTATTTTAAGTCAGATACAATTGGTTGTGCAATTTATAAGGATGATGTGTTTATGTTCACGCACCGGAGAAAAATGGCTTATTCATTCTTAATCTCGATTGTGATATAATTCATATTGATAACGTAGAGGCCAAAAGATTAAAACCTAGTGGCGAAGAACACATGACGATGTGGCATTGTCGACTTGGTCATATTGGTGAAAAGCACATGAAGAAGCTTCATGATGATGGACTTCTGGAGTCATTGGATTTTGGATCCCTTGACACATGTGAACCATGCCTTTTGGGCAAGATGACAAGGACTCCATTCAATGGAACAATGGAGTGTGCGGAAGACTTGTTAGGGATCATACATTCAGATGTATGTGGACCTATGAACGTCCCCACACGCAATAGTCTTCGTTACTTCGTGACCTTCACAGATGACTTAAGCAGATATGGGTATATCTACTTAACGAAACTTAAGTCTGAAACCTTTGAAAGGTTCAAGGAATTTCAGAGTGAGGTCGAGAATCAACTCGGGAAGAAAATCAAGCACCTTCGATCTGATCGAGGAGGCGAGTATTTAAGTCACGAGTTTGGCGATCATCTTAAGACTTGTGGTATCGTAGCACAACTTACACCGGCAGGAACACCTCAGCGTAACGGTGTTTCTGAGCGATGTAATCGAACTCTATTGGATAGCGTACGATCGACGATGTCTCATACCTACTGACCTGTGTCATTCTGGGGTATGCATTAGAAACTGCCGCTTACATTCTTAATAGGGCACCGTTCAAATCCGTAAAGACGACACCATTTGAGGAATGGCATGGCAAGAAACCAAAGTTGTCTCACTTAAAGATTTGGGGTTGTGAGGCTTATGTTAGGAAACTTCAGCCTGACAAACTCGAATCAAAAGCGGATAAGTGCATCTTTGTGGGTATCCAAGGGAAACCGTTGTATACACCTTCTACAACCAGTCTGAGTGAAAAACGTTTGTCGCCAAGACTGGATGCTTTCTTGAGAAAGAGTTTCTTTAGAAATAATTGAGTGGGAGGAAAATAGACCTCAACGAGATGATTGACCAATCACTCGAAGTGGAAGAAATGGAAATGGAAGTTGTTCCGGAACCATCTTCCGTAGTGGGAGCTGAAGAGAACGGTCATCATGATATTCATAAGGATCGTGACATACATGATAATCATGATCAAGATGAAGAGGATCCTATTGTATCCCGCGGGTCATCAAGAGCCTGAGTAAAAACTAAGTTTTATGGGAAACTTGTCAATGCACTCATGTTAAATGAACCTGACGAACCTGCGAACTACAAAGAAGCAATGGAGGGACCCGAGTCCGAGAAATGGCTGGAAGCAATGAAATCCGAGATAGACTCCATGTATTCCAACAAAGTATGGACTTTGGTGGATATTCCCGAGGACCGAATGGCCGTCGAGAATAAGTGGATATTCAAGAAAAAGACTGATGCAGACGGAAACATATCTGTCTATAAAGCTCGACTTGTCGCAAAAGGTTTCCGACAAATTCAAGGAGTTGACTACGAAGAGACTTTCTCTCCCGTAGAGATGGTAAAGTCTATCCGGATATTGCTAGAAATTTCTGCCTATTACAATTATGAAATATGGCAGATGGATGTGAAAACCGCGTTCCTAAATGGCAACATTGAGGATGAGTTGTATATGGTACAACCGGAAGGTTTTATTGATCCTAAGGACGTTGGTAAGGTATGCAAACTTCAAAAGGTCCATTTATGGGTTGAAGCAAGCATCTCGGAGCTGGAATCTTCGTTTTGATGAGGTGATCAAAGCATTTGGATTTATCCAAAATGAAGAAGAATTCTGTGTTTATAAGAAATCGAGTGAGAGCTCTGTGGCATTCCTAGTACTATATGTGGATGACATATTATTGATAGGTAATGATGTGAAATTTCTAGAGGGGGTAAAGGAATATTTGAATGGACAATTTTCCATGAAGGACCTAGGTGAAGCTCCATACATATTAGGCATTAAAATCTATAGAGATAGATCAAGACGCCTATTAGCACTGAGTCAGAGAACTTACCTTGAGAAGATATTGAAGAGGTTCAATATGGATAACGCCAAGAGAGGCCTCTTGCCCATTATGAAAGGAAGTAAATTGAGTGTGACTCAATGCCCAGCAACAACAAAAGAAAGGGAGGAAATGTCCTCAAAGCCCTATGCCTCATCCATAGGTTCTATCATGTATGCTATGCTGTGTACTCGACCAGATGTGGCCCTGGCGGTTAGTCTGACTAATCGTTTCCAAAGTAATCCTGGAATGGATCATTGGATTGAAGTGAAGAACGTCCTTAAGTACTTACGAAGAACTAAGGATCTGGTTCTTGTCTATGGAGGATGTGAAGAAGAGCTCGCCGTAACAGGTTACGTCGATGCCAGTCTTGGTACTGATCCTGATGACTCAAAATCCCAGACGGGATACGTGTTTATGTTGAATGGTGGTGCGATTAGCTGGAGGAGCGGCAAGCAGTCATTCGTCGCCCAATCTACGATGGAGTCGGAGTATATTGCCGCTTGCGAAGCGTCAAATGAAGCGCATTGGCTGAAGAAGTTCGTCATCGAGCTTGGCGTATTCCTTAGTTGCACTGACCCTGTTAGCATTTATTGCGACAATACGGGTGCCATTGCTAACGCAAGGGAGCCGAGGACGCACTCTACAGCCAAGCATATTCTCCAGTGTTTCCATGTGACGCGGGACTACGTCAAGGATGGTCATACTAGGATTTGCAAAATACATACGGACCTAAATCCGTCAGACCCAATGACTAAACCTCTTCCACAAGCCAAGTTTGAAGAACACCGAGAGACTATTGGTGTTAGATACATACCTGATGTAAACTAGTGTAATTTGTACTCTAGTGCAAGTGGGAGACTGTTGGATATGTGCCCTAGAGGAAAATTAATAAAGATATTTGTCACATATCTGTTTGTTCATAATACGTTATATGTTGTGCTAGAACTATATTAAGCGGAAACATTAGTACACGTGTGATATATAACAACCTAGTCCCTAGTTAAACTCAGGCATACTAGCTCATTGGGAAAATGATGATCAAGGTTTCCTGATCATGAGAACATAATAGTCTATTGACAATGAGGTCATATCATTAGGAGAATGATGTGATGGAAACACACCCACCTTAAGCATTGTAGTGTGATCAAGTCACATAAGTTCAGCATTGCGATGACTTAATAACATAGTGACTGAATCCTTAGACAGTGATGATCATACATAAATGCTATCTATTAGGATGATTTGAGTGCATTAACCGTTACACTGAAACATGGTAACTGAAAAGGTGTATCTTGGGTATTCCAAAGTAGATATGTTGAGGAGTATGAAATAGATCAGAGCGGGATTTGTCAATCCGAGTGACGGATATGTACTCTGGGCCCACTCGGTGGTGTTGCATCAATAGCTTGCAAGCAAGTGACTAGGTCACAAGAGATGTAATATTCACAGACGAGTAAACATGTTATGTCGAAGACGAGGCAGAACTAGGTATTGGATACCGACGATCATACCTCGGACAAACATAGTACCGAAGCACAAAGGGATCAAGTCATATTGTGAACGGTTCAACAGCGATGAAGTTTATTCGATGGAAGCATAGGGGCACATCAAGGATTGTAACCAGATCCCACATGATGGTCATTGGTCAGAGAGTGTCTCGATCATATCTACTGTTTCCCGGACCGTAGGGTGTCACAATTAAGGGCAATCGATGCATTAAGGATTGATTCGGGATCATCACTGAAAAGAGAGAAACACCAGAAATGTACCGGGAGGTGCCGGAAGTTGTTCCGGATATTTTGAAAGGTTCAAAACAATATATATTAATGTTTAAATATGTTTTATTATTTAATTGACAGAATTAAATATTAAAAATGATTTAAATAATTAATTAAAAAAGGGAAAAGGTATTTGGGCCTTAAAAGGCCCATGAGGGGAAGGGGGAGCCTCCCCCCTTGGGCGTGGCGCCAAGGTAGGGCCCATCCCCCCTCCTAGCCGCACCACTCCCCCCCCTTGGGGTTTTAGTCCCACATGGGGGAAGGGGAGGGGGTGGAGCCCCTCCTTGACCTATATATGGAGGGGTTGGGTGCCTTTTTCAACACAACATTGAGTTTCTCTCTATCTCTCTCTTTCTCCGACCTAGAGCGGACTCCCCTGGTTTGGAGTTTGCACCTGGTTCGGGGTTTCACCATCATCCGGACGCCGTCGTGCTGCCGGAATCGGGATCCGGATCAATCTTCTTTCCGCTGCTCTTCTGGTTCGGAGCCCGGAGGGACGTCGGTTGCACCGTACGTGTGTAATCCCGCGAGGCACTACACGTGTGGTGCTACTTCATCATCGGAGGTTCTTCAACACAACAGGGAGGTCGTAGGTTCAGAGTCTACGCCAACCAAGTTCGAGGAACGTTTCCCTCTTTCGGTCTTCAAAGGTATGAACACCGATTCCTTTCGTTACATACATCAGCATAGCATAGATCTTGGGTTCGGGACTCGTAGGTAGGAAATTTTTTTTCTGCGCCGATCCCCAACACTAGGAGCATTCAAAGGGGAGACACTATCGTCTTCAGATATGTTGGTGATGAGACCCTGCGGGCTAGGGTTTTCGACTCGGATGGCGATCGAGCCGGCTGCTCTATGGAAAGCTCCAGCAGTAGTGATGAAGAATTCTACAATAATGAAGAGGAGGACCGAGTCACTCCATCTGATGACAAAGCCGACTCTGAAGACGACCACTGAAGCTGTAGTTTTCATCTAGTAGTATTTGTCGACTTCGGTCTTGTTTGCTTTTGATGTAAGACTTGGCCACTGATGAATGAAGATTTTAATGCCCCATCAGATCTGTAAGTCGGTTGGATACGTGACTTTGAATATTTATGAATGAGAGCCGATGTTTCGATGATATCTGTATCTATAGCCCCCTGCGTCGATTCAAATGTGCTTGTACTTTTGTCAACTCATGAGTTAGATCAACTTGTAGCCCCCATGAGTTGGTATGTTCACCTTGTGTGCCGATCCAAGTCATGTAAATAAACTTTGAAGTGATACTCCCCAAGAGTCGGTGTATGCATCTGGGTGTTGTACCGAGACTTTTTGAGAAAAAACTTTGAAGTGTAATCCCCATGAGTCGGTATATGCATCTGGGTGCTGTGCCGAGTCACATAGGTCTAACTTTTATCTAAAAAGGAAAAATTGTTATGAATAACTGAGAATGTAGTATGATTTTTGTATGCAAAAAATAAACTCTAAAGGCTGATAGAAGCCGACTCATGCCTCATCTTCTCGCGTTGAGAGAGATTATTGGTTCAAGAGTCGAAACTTCTCTGCAGGCTGACACATATGACTAGCGTGCCCAGTTTCTAGGACTAAACTCGTTAGGCGTTTATGTAAGCCCCCAAAGTTTAGAATAATCGGGTTCGTGTTAGTCATATGAGCTTGAGCTGTACAGGACAAATTTTACGGCGTGGGTGGCCAATTCATGTATATGCCAGGCTTTCTTCGGTTAAGAGTCGATGGGTGCCATCGAGCTCCCCTACTTCCCCTGAATAAGTCATACACATGTGGAGTTTTACATATATATATGCCGGCTTCTCATATAAGAGTCGATGAATATCATCGAGCTCCCCGATTCTCCTGACTAAGAAATATACATGCTCAGAGCCGGTAAAGGGTTGATCAAGCCCCAAGGTTTCTAAGAAAAGATGTAAAAATATGCAATTTATGATGCAATATGAAAAATATGAAGATAATAAAGTAAAAAAATTTGGTATGACAGCTAGATTGGCGAGAGACGGTGCGATGAAAATCGACTTAGATATAAAATTTGGCGAAAGCCTAGTTGCGACGAAAGTCGACATTAGATTTAAATGTGGCGAAAGCCTAGTGCGTTGACAGTCGACTTATATATTATCTATGGATAAAGCCCAGTGCGATGAAAATCGACTTTTATGTTAAATATGACGAAAGCCTAATGCGATGAAAATTGACTTTTATGTTAAAACGGCAAAAGCCTAATGCGATGAAAATCGAGTTATACTTATTCATTATGTGGCGAGAGCCGGTGCGACGAGTGTCGACTTATATATATGCTATATGGCGAAAGACGGTGCGATGAATGTCGACTTATGTAGATGTACAATAGTGTTCCTGTTCTACTCAAGTATAACATGGACGGAGTTGTGCGATGTTCCACGGCATGGGAGTCTCCTCCATGGATGAGCGTGAATTTTCCTTCTCGCGTATATCAACCAGGTAGTAGGATCCATTGTACAGGTTCTTGCCGACCACAAACAGTCCTTCCCATGGAGAGGGTAACTTGTGCATTCCATCCTTTTTCTGTAATGTAAGGCCCGATATGCGGTACTGTTCCAGATCTAGATGTTTCCATCCAGATCCGGGGACGAAGCACATATCGGTCCCACCGCGACATATGACGAAGTCATATGCCCCGGATTTCCAACATGATATCACAACATTACAGATACAAGGATACAACATCTCATACAAGCGGCATACAACTGCCTTCATATAATATAACAGCGGAAGATATATGTCTGAGTACAGACTACAATCAAGTTCCTAGTGGCAAAGAGAAAAACATCGATCCCATAACCACACGGGTCCAGGCCCTCCGTCGGGATCCGCCTAACTAGTCGTCGTCGAGTCTCCACGTGAAACGTCGGTCACCATACCTGTTTTCGATCAAGAACCCTGAAAAGAGTTTGGGGGTAGTATCATGAGTACAGAGGTACTCAACATCCAACTGTAGTGGTCATCTGACCCAGCAAGGACTTCATCACTCGTCATTCTAGGACAACTAGTAGTTTACGGTAAGGATGGGGTAAGTGGTGAGGTTGCTGCCGCACTAGCATTTATGAAGTGGCTAACGATCTAGAGAGTAAGATAAGAAGCCAATCATTCGATGAGGAATCGCCTCCAACAAGTCTTGCTATCAACTACTTACGCAATCATAACACCTATCCTATCCTTGTCCTCCTCTTCGCATCCCGACGAAGAAGAAGCAGTCAAGGCACACACACGTTGATCAAGTTATAATAAGATTATCTTAGTTGTTGTTGTCTATGAACAAGGAGTAGGTCTCATGTCGTCCATAACCGTGGACGCGGCTTCTCGAAAAGATTTAACCCTGCAGGGGTGTACCAACTGCCCATTACAAGGCTCCGCACGCACGCCCATCTCTCTTAGTTGCTACCCATGATAGGCAACCATTTTATGGTTTAGTCCCAAGAGATCCGGAACGACAGGTCCCTCTAACTAAAAACGCACAAATCTGGGTGGCCCCCGGTGAGTCGACACCCAACTCAAAAGCCGGCCGCGCTCTCGAATCGTCCTCTACCGTCTGGACGAGGTCGGGTTAGTTGCCCAAACAGATGTGGACAACTCCCTAGCTCCCTGGGGTGGACCAACAAGAGAATCCATGACTCCGCAGGCCCAAGTTGTCTGAAATCTGCCGGCCGCGGACCAGTCACACACACGTTTCAAATAGTAAATCAGCTTGGGCCACCACTAGAAATGTTTGAAGCTAGGTAGGTAAGAAAAGGGGACCCGATAAAATCCCACACGCGGTTAGGCACGCTCAGTCTTAAAACCAATACCCGGAACTCGGATCCTAGGTGACTCGAATGGAACAAAGCGTCGGGGCGGGATAGCCTAGACATTCCATCCTTCGTCGAATATAGTCAACATTTATAATAATCATATCATCAACAACAATATAATAATGTGATATCCAAAACCCAGGAGTAACAGGGTAACATCGTAGCATCCTAAGCAAGCATACTAAGCAGGGGTTGAGCAACGAGCAATAGTAACATAGCAGTACAAGGTTTGCTGGGAGGGGACATGGCTGTCTCGGTTTGAAAGAGGCTGTAAACATGTGGTAGGATCAAACATTGAACCTAACCTAGAATAGCATGTAAACCGCTGGTTGAAATAGAATGGATCATAAGTAATGTATAGTCCTTGCCTGTTGATAAGCCGGGTTCCGAAGGTGTAGGTTGATCGCAAGCTCGCATCATCTCCGAGAGGTACCCGCGGGAGCACACAAGAGGGTAAACACTGGAAAGCAATCAACGAGCAAGCATCTATTACTACGAAGCAAACACGAGCAAGCATCAACAAGAAGGCAACACGAGACATTTCACCTACTGTCGAGAGCGGTTACTAATAGGTTAAGTGGGGTACTCGTCACACACGACGATACAGCACATTTAGAAGGGTTCAAGTTGTTTAGCTACAAGTGATCAATAAAGGTTGTTAACATGGCAACACACACAAGCATGGCAAAAGGTTTAGCATAAAGTAAACTACCTATACTAGTCAAGTTAAGTGAGGCAACACCCTAAACATGGCATATCACTAAGTGTCGCACAACAATTAAAGGATTTAGTACTGTTCTTTCCTAAACCATATTTTAGGTTGGCTAACAACAGCAAACAATAGCATAAACACAAAGTACACAAAAAAATTAATCAAGTTACATATAAAGAACACCCCAAACGGAGTTACGGTTAAAAAGATACAAGCAAAACAAGTTACGGGCATAAGCTGCCAACATCGGGAAGCACACTTTAGAGCATTGCATAAACAACATAATGAAAGCAAACATGCTCAAGAATGATATGAACTAAAGTAGACATGGCAGGGAAGGCATGGCAAAAAGAATCATGCAAAAAGGCATCATAGATCAAAAGATATTAAGCATGCAACATGGCATCGGAACGTCACAGACTTAGAGAAAACAGAGGTGGTTGTCAACAACAGCGGGATAGAAACTTTGGAGCTCAATAACTATATGACCAGCAAGCATATCATGACAACGCAATAAATATAATGTAAGTAGACATGATTCTTAACAATATGCAATTGGAATCACTCAATTCCGATAAACGGTTGCGACGCAACCGTCACCCGAAGTTGCAACAAAATAACAGTTTTCAGCACAGCAACACATTAACATCAGGGTCACCACTTTGGAGCAAGATTTAATATAGCTAAAGTACCCAAACATGACAAGTTAAAGCATGGAAATTAAGTACACATGATGCTTAACACATAGGAAAAAGAATCAATGCAATAGACCTCATGGATGTGTCAGAATCATCAATCAAAGTTGCAAAAAAATAATCAGCAGCACTTGACAGAATTTAGTAACAGTTAACAGTCTGGTGCCTACTTCAACACATAAATACATATTCAAGATGACCTCAAAATAAATAACTTCCTAAAGATGAATTCTAGAGCACACAAAGCACAACCAAACAAAAAAATAATCACTTCATTCGGAGCTACGAGTCAACGGGAATTAACGTTGCAAAACAGGACAACAGAAAAAAATAACAGAGGCATTAATAAAAAAAATAAGGGGGCGGCCTGGCTCACCATGGGCCAAGGCCCATCTGGCTGAAGTGGCGCGCGGGTCGCTGGTTGGGGTTGCTGGGCCACCTGGGGCGCCTGGCTGGCCGGCCCACCTCGCCGGTTGGAGATGCCGGAAGGCGGCGCCGTTGACGCCGGCGAGCAGGCGGCGGCGGGCACGCAGGCAAGGGGAGGCGGAGGGGGGCACCAGGAGTCCAAGCGCCCCCCCTGGCACGGCCAAGCCCTAGGCCGCGCCAGGTGGCCTCCTGGGCACCTGGTGGTGGCCCCACGGCCCTCCTTCGGGGTTCCGGAAGCTTCCGTTGCGCTGCTTTTTTATCCGATTTTCCCGAATTTTTGGAGCACTTTTAATATGGGGGAAATCTGGAGTAGGAAAATAGCAAAAAAACAAGTACTAGCACTATGGTGCACTGAGTTAATAAGTTAGTGCAAATATGATCAAAAGTGTATGAAAGTGTATCTAGATCATAGCAATGTGACAAAAAGTATGCATGGAGCAAGAAGAAATTATCGATACGTTTGGAACGTATCACATTGTTACTTTATGCTTTATATAAACTGTTGGCTGTTCTCTGCTTGTGCTGCAAGACTTGTCGGAAGATGCTAGTCTTCGATAGGACTAGCTTCTTATCCTTATTCTGATTTCTACCTGGCAGTCCACTTTATACAGCCTCCCATTTCCATTTGATACAAATGCATAAATGCTTACTAGCGAACGTAAGACTCGCGGGTATGCTAGATACTCACCCTTGCTTTATTTCCCTTTTTTTTGTTTTCCTGATCGGCCGTTGCAGTCGACGTTGGAGCCTTGAAGTCAAGGAGCAGGAGATCCCAGATACCGACCACCGCAACATGAAGATCCCCAATGCCTTCTACGACGTCGAGTTCCCTGTTGACCAGGAGTAGTTTGGAGGTTCCCAGGCAGGAGGCCTCGCCTTTTCGATAGTTGTTGTTTTTGTGCTAGCCTTCTTAAGGCAGATCATGGGTACCTTGTTTCTGTACTCAGATACTATTGCTTCCGCTAACTTTGTGCTCTCGAGCTGTTGTATTCGAGCCCTCGTGGCCCCTGTCTTGTATTAAATGGCTTTTATTATTTTATTTGTAGAGTTGTGTTGTGATATATTACCGTGAGTCCCTGATCTCGATCGTGTACCTTGCGTGTATGATTACTGTACACGGCTTGATTTGGGGGGCATCACAAGTTGGTATCAGAGCCGACTGCCTGTAGGACATCCCCTTCCAACTCCTTGGTCGAAGTCGAGTCTAGTCTTTGCAAAACTACTTTACCAACAGTGTCGTGTGGCTTATCGGCCCATGTCGCAAACTGGGTGGTATTAGGATCTTTTACTCCGTACCTTTACTCTGGGACTCTGATATCTCATATTTTCAGGTTAAATATTTGGGTAACTCTAACTCTAGGTTCTCGTGACTACTTCCTCCGGGAGATCCCTCATTGCAAATGGTCACCTGATTCACCTGAAGATTCTGAAGATACTCTGAGATAAATTCCAGAGACCCTATGTGCACATCACCCTTGCAATCTCCTGTCACCGATACGTCCGCATGGATAATTACATATACCTTCCGTTTGGCCATTCAATCCCAGTTTCTATTGTTAATACAAGATACCCCGTAATATTCTCCGTTGTTTCAAAAATCATGTGTTCCTACTTCCTTGCAGCTCCTTTCACCCTGCGGATAACACCTCACAATTATCGAGGATCCATTCATCCTCAGTTGTTTATGTGATTCCAAAAATACTTTGAAATACTATTCGATCTCGCGACAATCCTCGGCAGCCTACTGCTTTGGAGATTCTTCTTACCTCCTTGCACTATGATTAATCCCGTTTGTCTTGTAGTCTTTGGTGACCTCCCTTGGCATTGCCATTCTGATCTATTGAATCATCGTGTGTACTAGTGCACGCAATCATCAGTTGATCCGTGTAAATTCATTCTTCCGGCTCAGACGTCATTCCGGACATGAGCTGATTCTCTATAAATGAAACCTCGATTGATTGTCCGTCTAGTTCTGCTCAACTTATCCATCATTGGTCAGATCGTCTGCTTCTAATCCTTTGTTTTGCAAATCATAATCCCTTCTAACTTAAGTGTCATTATCATCTGATGCCTTTGCATCCCTTCATCTTATGGTTGAGTACCGTTTCTCACATCAGACTCTCTGTACGCCACCTGACCTTTTTGGTGGATTACTGCCTACCTTCCCCTTATGTCCTAAATCATTGACGAATTTTTCCCTAATATAAAATGCCCTTGGAAAATTGTATCATCTACTCCGTATCGTAAGCCTTCCGCTTTCAAACTTGTATCTCTTGTTCCTCTTGTTTGTCGTATAGATTCGTAAAATGTCCTTATCGGTTGTATCTATGTTTCATCCATCTGTGTGAACCCATGAACTTCTATGCTTCTTACTCTACTGGTGTTTTGCCAGATAGTTTTTTTGAATGCTACGAATTCATCGACGACGAGAAGTGAATGAAAGGCCGTGCATTGAAGAAGTGGGAGTCGATCCTGAACCTTTGTGTTCATGCCCATGGATACGATGTAGAACTGATCGTGAAAGCTTCTCGTAAAGATAATTAACCCCCTTGGTTTAAATTCTTCTGAACCTATGATCCTCCATTGAACCTTCGAGTTTTACCCCTGGTATCTAGAGGATATCTTGCCTTCGCAATACATCTTATGGATTGTGATGAAACAATGCCTATCCCTGTCATAGCCATTGCATGATTCTGGGTTGTCGTCAACCGGGAACACCAAATACTTTTGCTTCACCATTCCTTTTGCTTGATGCAGCCGTTTTTCGATTGTATTGTCTTGAAACCTTTTGACATGATGTGTCGTGGTCATCATCGATTTCTTAGCTTCTACCAAGTGTTACTTGAATTCATGGCGAAAAATACCATCCTTGCCCCTCGATGATTTATGTCATCATCGACAACATCCTTTGACTCCCTGCCAATACAAACTTGGTCATACATATATCTTGCTCTGCTTTCCTTTGGGAAAGGTATACACGTGATACTTTTGTATCATTGCATTTTCCCTTCCATTGGTCTGATTAATCGGATGATCACAACTTCCCTTTCATTGGATTGTTTAACCTTTCTTGTGATATGTATTGTCTGAGCAGTGATAATTCCCTGCTTATGTAGACACTTCGGCGTACTACTCTGTCCGTACCACCTGTTATGATTGTTGATGACTTTTCGGTGACCACCGATGGGCAAGAACTTTGCCAATTGGTCTGCCTCGTATTAACGAGCAGGAAAACGGTTCTCTTCGTCCCTCGCCCTTGGTACCGACGTAGTTGCCGACATAGTTAACAAGTTGTTCTCTCACTTACCTTGCAACTTGATCGCATTGTTTGTCACCACGCTTCTTATTCAATGTGGACCCATAACCCACAGTTCCACATGATCGAAATCTGACTCTCTTGTACCTTTCAGTTCTCGAGGTTATTTCCTCTTGCTTGACCTCGTAGGCAATTCACGAGTCCTCTACCTTGTGATATTCAGTTCGATATGAGACTCAGTGCTTATGCATCATGCTTTGGACCCCCTTTTCATCCTCCGTTATCATCATCGAATGCTTGCATATCCGCTTGAAAACTTCTCATGCCTTCTTTTGTTTCTCTCGATGTATCTCCCTGAGTTTAACTCGTGAGATACTTTGCACCCCATTCGCTTGGACCATCTCGGTTGATTAACCTTGTACCGATTCGACCCCCCTAGGTATGCCCCTCCTACCCTATCCGTAAGTACGATAAAGCCCCCGAAGGAAGGATGACCACTCAACGAGATGTACTGATGCAGAGAAATGAAGAAATCAACGAGAACGATTAACTGTTTCGAGAAGGGCAACAATACCAAGAAGACTCGTTAGAATACGAAACCGAAACTTTACCCCTTGAACTACCTTTTAGTTCTCGGGACGAGAATTCTTTGTAGTGGGGGAGATTTGTAACACCCTCAGTGTCAAGCATCAGTGATCACTTTTGTTAATGATAATTCCCCGTGATTAGCAAGTCATTGATCACCCTTGATCATGCCAAGTCAAATTCAAACCAAATTGAATTTCCAAAAACCATGGTGGAAATAAATCCTTGCCCAAAAATGATGCAACCAATTTTATTAAATGTCAATTAATCAGTAGGTCATGATAATATGGTAATGGATATTTATTAAATTATTTAAAAGAATTAAATAAATCAAAGCAGTAGAAAAACCACCATATTTAATCCTTTTTAAATAGAACAAAATCCAGATGATTTTTATTAGCAACCAAACTTTGTGTGGCATTCTTATTTTGTGCAACAGTAATATTGGAGCAAGTCCCACTTTTTATAAAAAATTATTTGATGTCCAAATATATATAAACATAATTGACAAAAAAAGAAAACAAGAAAGAAAACAAAATAGAAAAAAACTTATCTACCGCCCAGGGCGAAGCCCAACCCAGCCCAACCCCTCCCCTCCCCATTGTCTTCAAGCTCTCGCTACAGTGGGAGGCCAGGGAGCCGTGGAGGTCATCCCAGGATCATGGCCACATGCCGGCCATCCCGCCGTCTCCGGCGGGGATAAGGCCGCCACCCCTGCGCCCCTCCCTCCCTGTCAAACCATAGCACCCTTCCCCTCCTTCCCCTCGCGTCTCCATCTCTCTCTAGCGTGCTCGCCCGAGCCGCCATGGCCACGGGCTCACGAGCTCGCGCGGCCACCTTGCTACCCAGCCACAACCATGTTGTCCAGGAGTGCCGCCGTGTACCTCTCCGTCTTCCCGCGCGTTGAACTAGAGCCCCACGCCATCACGCAGTGAGAATCAAGCCTTTCTTCCACCTAGGACCTTCCGGCGATCTTCTTCGATTCCGGCTACTCCGCGCCTTCCCCGAGCCCATTGCCAACCTCTTCGTGTTCATGGTGAGCGCAGCTCCAATTCCCCCGACTCAGCGCTCGATTTGGTGTTGTAGAACGCCACCCCCCGCCTTCCCCGTCGTCTCCACTGTCCGCCCCCGCTCGCCCCTTATTCATCGAACGGTCCAGCGCGATGTGGCTGGTCGACTGAAACCACCCGCGTGCGTTTTGACCGGCTTGTGCGTACACAGTCGCCGTCGCCGGGCCATTGTGGTTGTCGCTGGCATGCACTGCCGCTGTGGTGTGCACTTGCGCTCGCCGCACTCCCCTCCCTGGGCTTGGCCACGCCCTCTTGCACACATGCGCGTGCGCGAGGCCGCACACACCCTGACATGGCCCCTGCTCCTCGCCGCCGGGCTCGGCTCGCTGCCGGTGTGGGCTGGCTCAAGCCACCGGACTAAACACCCCCTAACCCCCACTGGCTACTGGGCCTTAGACCGCTAACCCCACCTCCTAATTACTTGTTTATTAAAATGGACTAATCTCTCCACTAATAGCCAATGACAACTAGGACCTAGGCCTTTTGATTAAGTTTAACAATTGTTAATTGTCCTTGTTAGACTGACAGTTGGACCCCATCCCTGTTTAATTAATTAAAGGAATTTATAAAATCACCGTGTATGACATGTGGGCCCATGCCCTATTTAAATGAATAAAATGAATTTATAAATTACAAAGGCTGAGATGTGGGTCCCCCATTGTGGGCACCCCGGATTATATAACCGGAGCGGCCAGCTGCGCACCCGTCATGTTCCCATGATCAGTGATACATGACGCGCAACTCGACAGGTAATACAGATCACATGTTCATACAACATACCGAACAACATAGTCTTACACTGCCTCATCGGGCACAAATGCAGCGGAATTATCAAAATACTCCTAGCAAAGCAGCGGGGCATAACAAACAGGAAAGTACAGAGCATAGCACGTCCTAGTAATCGTCAGTCGCATCACTGTCAAATACCTGCTCCTTCAAGCCTGGCCATTTGAATAACCAGGGACAAAGCCGTGAGTACATAAAAAGTACTCGCAAACCACCTTGAAGAAAAGAACAAAAGTTTTACATAATAAAATAGTAGGAGAGCTTTACGGGTGGTTCATTTGGAGGAAAAACCTATCTACACCAAATTATTTACAGGTATAATGTTCACTTATCTTGACCAAGTTTTATCCATTAGTAAGTCAGGTTAGACCATCAACCCTTTTTATCCCTTACATATTCATCATTAACCATAACCAAAGTTTTCTCAAAGTTCAGGTCTTAGCTTGGTGTGGCCTCACTAGCTGTCCATTACCGTGGACTCCGGCTATTCAAATAGTTTTCACTCTACAGAGGTTGTACACTTTACCCACAACATTCAATACATCTGTCGTGAGTCCCACGGATCGTTATACCTCAGTATGTGGGTCTCAAATAATCGACCTTAGTCTTGCCTTTGTCTACCCTAGTACAGGTGATCTACCCAATGCACGCATCCTGAACGGTCCGCGTGCAAGGCCATGCTCCTCTTGGACCCACCCCTTCACCGTAGTCGAGGTGCAGCAAAGGTCCATGCCGACACTGAGAGCAGCGTATTTCACCCGCAGGATCCCGGTTTCTAGGACTCGAATGTACATTATGTAGTTATAAGATCCCCGTACTAAGGTAAACAAGATTCCAACTAGCCTTGTCCCAGACCAGGGTAATGTGGTTGTACTGTAGGGCTAGGTTTTAGCGGGACTTCATCCCTAGATATTACTTTGAGTCTTTGCTTATGTTGCCATGTTTTATTATCATCCTTAGCCATCACATCCCTTGGATGTATACCACAAATACATGTCGTGGCCATCACATCCCATGGATGTATGCCATCATCCTCAAGGAGTTGCATGATCACCATCTTAAGTTGTTAATTACTAACTTATATTGGCTAAGTAACAGTCTTGATGGCACATCAAGATCATTTGGTTTCTAATGTTGTCATGACACAAAGGTAGCTAGGTTGGAGGAGGGTGTGGTGGTTTCACCTATTACAACTACAACAGTTCCCACCCACATGACATAGATAACATAGTAATGATAGATATCATGATACAAAGAAAATAAATATTTAAAACATAGGAACAAGGTTGAGTTTTTGGAGATGGCTTGCCTTCCTCGGCGATGTCCACTGGTACGGCTTCTTCGATGGCTTGGGAGGAGTCTTTGCCTGCAACGTCAAGCGTCTCGTCTACGCGTTGCGCAAAAATAAACACACAATTACAATCAAAACACTCACAAACAAGGCATACAAGCAATAACACTCAATCTTACCCATAATATTAACATGTCATTAGCACGGTACTAACAAGGGAGTAGCTTATCATGTTGTTTAGTATGCATGGCATCATGAAAACAAGAGTAAAAACAAGATTAATATTAAAACATGGTATTTCGCTTACTAAGGTGTTAGCTACTCAAGATTTTTATGTTGCATTTTTAGAATTAGTTCATACCATTTTTATTTAAGTAGATAAGGGTCCTAAACAATTCTTTTTTATGATTTAATGAGTACTTTTGGTATATATATATATTTATAATTTATTTTTAATCATATAAGTTCACAATAAATAGCTACTAGTTAGAAACATTACTAAAAAAATACATCAAATTAATTACAGAAAATATGAAATTTACTAAAATTATTCCAAGAAATAATAAATACCAACTAATAATAAAAAGACCGGTATTTACATTTTTGCAAACAATCATTCTAATCATACAAATAATATAAGAATATTATTAGAACCACAAACAAAATTATTTTATAATTTTATGAGGTGTATTTATTTTTTTAAAGTATTTTAGTTCCTACTGTTTAATAAAAAGGAAAAAAAAAGAACAGGGGGGTTGGCCCAGGGCTATGTTTCGCCCGGGGGGAAATTTCTGTCTGTGGGTCGGGCTCGTGCAGTGCGATGGCTGGCGTTTTTTTGTTTGTTTTTTTTGTTGAAAGGGTACGGGGGCCTCTGGGCGTTGGATCTTGGCCGATCCAACGACCCAGGGCCATCTTCCTCGCGCCTAGACCAGGAGCTGGGGAACGCCCTAGCTATGGAAGCTGGAGGCCAGGGAGCTCACTGGAGGCGATTCTGGCCAGAGGAGTGGACGGGGAAGTCCAGCGGGGGTGCGGAAGGACAGGGGAAACCAAGTTTTAGGGTCCGGGCGGCGATGGTCGACAGTGCGGACGTGGTGGCGTCGGGGCGAAGCTTCGGTTCGAGGTGGCTGGGCCTTGCGGGCGCTGCACCGGGGCCGCTGGCGAGCGATGCAGAGGGCCACCGGGTCTCCGGCGAGGGGGAGGAGGAAAGGCGTGCTTTCCTGCCTCCCTCCTCCTGTCTACTCCTCCTCCTAACTTCTTCTCTGCTCCTCTCTTCCCTCCTTCTTTGTTTATTCCTTCCTTCTCTTCTACCTACGGCTACAGCGGGTGGCTACTAGAGGTTGGGTGGCTATTGTGGAGGTGTGGAGGGAAGGGGTGCTAGGGCCTCCTTATATAGGCACGCGGGAGGGGCTCTCGGCGGGAGAATGACGAGGGCGCGGGCAAGAGCTCGCCGGGCTGCGCCACATCTCTGGCGTTGGCTGGGCGAGAGGAGTTGCACGAGTGATGTCATCGTGCTGGCATCAGTGCTGACGTCGGGACAGTGGTGGGGGTCTGCCACGTGGGGTAGGCTTGCAGGGGGGGTGGGATAGGGATAGGAAGAGATGGGCTTCGGGCCCAGGTAGTCTAGTTTTTTTTTTCTACTGACAAAATTGTTTTGCCAAATATCTACTCCCCTCTTTGATTTAGATTTGACCAAGTTTATTAAACTTAAGTCTTCTAAATACTTTATAAACCTCCAGGATTATTTTCCTCATTTAATTTGAATTTTTAGGGAATTTTTAATGTGGTTAATAATATTATTGCTATTATATTAATAGCAATTACTCATTTAGAACTTTTTAAAAAAAATTTAATTCAATTCCTTCTTCTATATAGGTATTTTTATTTATTTAAGTATTGATTATCTACACAGGCAATAATTTATTTAGAAAAAAAATTATTGATGCTAATTTTCATATGGTGGTAAAATGTTGCTATTTTAATTAGAAGTGGTGTGAGCCTAATAATGTTATGCTTAACTCTTTAGAAAGGCAAGGAAACAAACATAGCATGCTATTGACATGAATCAAGACAAAAACAAGCATGACATCCTACTAGCATAGCAAGCAAAACAAGGCAAGACCAAAACAATCTTAGCAATCAAGACATGGCATATCAATTATGATCCTCATCACATCACAACTAAGCAAATTTTTTGTTGGCCCTAAAATTTGCTATTCTAATAAACGGAATAAAGTTGGGATGTGACCCCCATGTCAGTGGTACTGTTCTGGATAATCTTTTGGATAATGTTGATTTTATTAATAAAGAAATTCCAAAGTCATTTAAATATTACGAATTCAATATCTTTTAAACCGTAAGTCGGATCAAAAAACTTTATACATGAAAGATGATCAGAAAAATACGAAGAATAAGAGTACGCTACCCATAACCCCACAACAACCTTCTAACATACCGCACACGGGTCATTCCCCCTCCGATTGCATTGTCCGGTAATCACCCGGGGCCGGTAAAACTTTCCGGATGAAAATGATCTGTATACGAAAGTTATTGAGAATGGATCTGTGAGCACGGATACACTATCGACATGTCTGTCAGATGTCTCTAACACTGCAGACGTGGTGATGTCACGAGAGTTTACATCTCGCCCCTCGTTGGTTACCCAAAGTGGAAGGTTGAGATGTAGACAACAGCAAATTTCCCTCGGTGAAGATACCAAGGTTTGTTTACAGTAGGACTCTGATAACGACAAGAAGGTGACAACGGCGCCAGAGATTGGCGGTTGTCGTGGACCTGCACACACAACAGATAACTTTTCTCCCAACGAGTACTAAGGGGTTGTCAATCCCTCCGACCTTGTTTTTTACAAAGGGTAAAACGCATGGGATAATAATGATAGTGATAGCAACGGAAAAGTAAATAAAGCAGTAAATTGATAGTGGGTGTAAACAGTGTTGGAAATATGGACCGGGGTCCTATGATGTTCACTAGTGATGTCTCTCTCCCAAAAGACGATAAAATAGCCATGTGAGGTACACAAGTTACAGCTGGGCAATTGACAGAACTATGTGCGCAAACCAATGCTAATTATGCTATAAAGAAAGGAAGAGGCTCAAAAGCATGGGCGGTACGCCAAGACAAGTAGACCGAAATCCATCTGCATCTACCTACTAATCATCCACCTTGAGATATCTATCCAAAACATCTTGCTGGTATTAATTGCGAATCCCACCCAAAGTGTAAATTCAAAGCAACAGACAACTGCATTAAAGAACTTTGCATAAAGTACACAATCCTTGCACCCTCAAGTACAAGCACTGTTGTTTTCCCCCTTGTGGCAATAGCACATCCCCTAGTGTAACAGCCCAGATTTCACAAAAATTAAAAAAATTTGTTTTCAGTGTGAATTGTTTGATTGTCTGATTTGTTTGCGGTGTTTGCATCCCCGATTTATCGATCGGCGATTATTTTCCCCCTCTTATCTCGTACTGGACGGAGACCGATCCTTGCCACCCTGACACTGGACCTTTGCGACACCGGGTTTCGCCCGATCACCGTCGCAAAAAAACCGCACAAGACCAGCCGCAGCCAACGGAACGAAAACCCCATTTAATAACTAAACGAGATATTTTTATAGCGCGCCGGAAAGTGTTCTCGTAACGGTTCCAGCGCTAGGTGAACGCCGTCGGCTCAACGCGCTTATCGTGCAGATCGAAGTTTTACCCGAATCGGAGGTATCGCGGACCCCCGGCGGTCAGAAACGTAAACACCGCGCGCGCGAGAGAAAAACCGAGGATGTTTTTGCAAACTGCCAGCCACCAGGGCTATATAAAGACCACCACTCTCCCACCCCCACTTAGGGTTTCCCCTAAGCCAAAATTGTAGCCAGCCCCCTTACAATGTCCAGATTTGCCCCAAATTTCGCCCTCTAGCCCCCTTGGAACTGGACCGTTGGATCGGTAGATCCAACGGCTGAGAGCGCGTGGGATTTCTCTCGTGTTGCAGCCCCGTGGAGGAGCTCCTCTCCCGAGCGCGTGTCCCCGCCGCCACCACACTTCCGGCCGAGCCGCCGCAGCAAGTCGTCGGCGAGCACCGAGCCGTGCTACCCGTGCAGGTCGTCGGCCTCCACCCGCACCTTCTCTCCTCTCCCCTTTCCTCTCCCTCTCTTCTCCTCTCCCTCATATTTTTCTTCTTCCCAGGAAAACCCCAGCCGCCATGGACATGGAGCATGGAGCTCGAACCCTGCCGCCACAGTAGCCCGCCGGAAGCCGCAGCCGAGATGGATCCGGCGGATCCCAACCCTCCCCCGCGACCAGAACCGCCTCCGTTTCGTCCTGTCCCTGACCTACCCGTGGTGCACCGCCCTCGTCGGAGTTGAGGCCGCCGCTGCCAGGTCCCGTCCAGATCGGGACGAGAACGTGGACGAGCGTCCCGCTCGGTCCTCCCAGCTGGGCCGGCCACCCCTCCTGCGGCCCATCTCCCACACCAACGCCCCATCGGCCCAGCCTGCCACGGCCAGCCTAGCGCCATCTCGCGCCCAGGGGCGAGATCCCCTATCCCTCGCCCACCTCACCGATTGGGCCACAGCCCACCTGGTGAGCGCCCATTTTGTCTTTTTTTATTCTTTTTTTCTTTGCGTAGATGGTCCGAGGCCCACTAGCAGTAGCCTATTCAGCGCCCTGTGCGCCAGATAACTATCCAACGCCTGCCCCTGTTTAGGCCCAGTAGGGGCAGATTCGGCCCATTAGACTTTTCTTTTCTTTTCTGGGTTATTAAATTGGCAGATTGCGTTATTATTTTCTGAGGCCCGTATCTTTGCAACCGTAGCTCGGATCGCAACGCTTTATACATGAAAGTTGCTTAGAATTGGGTGTAGATTTATAAAATGTGCTCTTTTGCCATGTTTGACTTTGTTTACATGTTATTTGACTGCTAATTACAACGCATGCCACTGCAAATTGTATATTTAATAACTTTTTAACCGTTGCTCCGTTTAAATTTTTTCTTACATGTAACTTGGCTAGAATTTTGTGTAGATTGTGTTTATGCTGTTCTTACTTGCTAATAAAAATAATAAAATTGTGTTTAGAGTAGAACAGTACCAAATCCCATTTTTATCGTGGGGTTAGTAATAGTTTGCCATGTCTAGGATTTCACCCCACTTAAATTGACTAGCTTAGGTCGTTTATTTATGCTTCACCTCTTCCCATGATTGTGTGACATGCCATTCTTGAGTGAGATGCCATGTTAACAAATTTTGCTCATCTTGTGTAGCTAAACAACTTGAACCATCGAAAAAGTGCGGTATCGTCGTGTGTGACATGCCATTCTTGAGTGAAATGCCTGTTAGTAACCGCTATCGACGGTAGGTGCGGTGCCGTGCTTTGTCTCATGTTGCCTTCTTGTTGATGCTTGCTCGTGTTTTCCTCGTAGTAATAGAGGCTTGCTCGTCGATTGCCTTTTCCAGTGTTTACTTCTTGTGTGCTCCCGCGGATACTCTCGGAGACGGTGCGAGCTTGCGATCAACTACACCTTCGGAACCCGACTTATCAACAGGCAAGGACTATACATTACTTATGATCCATTCTATTTCAACCAGCAGTTTGCATGCTAGTCTAGTTTAGGTTCGATGTTTGATCCTACCACATGTTTACAACCTCTTTCAAACCGATACAGCCATGTCCCCTCCCAGCAAACCTTGTATTGTTATGTTACTATTGCTCATTGCTCAGCCCATGCTTAGTATGCATGCTTAGGATGCTACGATGTTACCCTGTTACTCCTTGGTTTGGGATATCACATTATTATTATTGTTGTTGATGATATGATTATTATAATGTTGACTATATTCGACGAAGGATGGAAGGTCTAGGCTATCCCGCCCCGACGCTTTGTTCCATTCGAATCACCTAGGATCCGAGTTCCGGGTATTGGTTTTAAGACTGATTGTGCCTAACCGCGTGTGGGATTTTATGGGGTCCCCTTTTCTTACCTACCTAGCTTCAAACATTTCTAGAGGTGGCCCAAGCTGATTTACCATTTGAAACCGTGTACGTAACTGGTCTGCAGCCAGTGGTTTTAAAACAACTCGGGCCAGCAGAGACAGAGTTCCTTTGTTGGTCCACACTGGTGAGCTAGGGAAGTCCCCTGTTATATAGGTGAGGCTAACCCTGACCTTGGCTATACGGAAGAGTCCGATTCGAGAGCGTGGCCGGCTTTTGGATTGGGTGTCGACTCCCCGGGGGCCACCCGGATTTGTTCGTTGTTAGTTAGAGGGACCTGTCGTTTCGGATCTCTTGGGACTAAATCATAAAATGGTAGCCTATCATGGGTAGAAACTGAGAGAGATGGGCGTGCGTGCGGAGCCTTGTAACGGGCAGTTGGTACACCCCTGCAGGGTTAAATCTTTTCGAGAAGCCGTGTCCACGGTTATGGACGACTTGAGACCTACTCCTTGTTCATAGACAACAACAATTGAGATTATCTTAAATAACTTGATCAACATGTGCGTGCCTTGACCGCTTCTTCTTCGTCGGGATGCGAAGAGGAGGACAAGGATAGGGTAGGTGTTATGTTTGCGTAAGAAGTTGATAACAAGACTTTTTGGAGGCGATTCCTCATCGAATGCTTGGCTTCTTACCTTACTCTCTAGATCGTTAGCCACTTCATAAATGCTTGTGCGGCAGCAACCTCACCACTTACCCCTTCCTTACTGTAAACTACTAGTTGTCCTAGAATGACGAGTGATGGAGTCCTTGCTGGGTCAGATGACCACTACAGATTGATGCTAAGTACTTCTGTACTCATGATACTACCCCCGACCTATTTTCAGGGTTCTCGATCGACACCAGGTACGGTGATCGACGTTTCATGTGGACTCGACGACGACTAGTTAGGCGGATCCCGGCGGAGGGCCTGGACCCGTGTGGTTATGGGAATCGATGATTTTCTTTTGCCACTAGGCATTTGATTGTTGTATGTACTCAGACAAGTATCTTCCGCTGATGTATTGTATTTAAGGCAGTTGTATGCCGATTATATGAGATGTTGTATCCTTGTAACTGTAATGTTGTGATATCATGTTGGAAATTCGGGGCGTATGACTTCGTCATATGTCGCGGTGGGACTGATATGGTCTTCGTCCCCGGATCTGGATGGAAACGTCTAGATCTGGAACAGTACCGCATATCGGGCCTTATAACTTGGTATCAGAGCCTTACCGACCGTAGGATCCCTTCTCTAGCCGAAGTCGAGTCTAGACAAAACTATTTTGTAGTTACTAAGATAGTTATCGGAGAGTAGGATTCTTTTTCCTCCTTACCCATGCTCTGGTCAGGACAAGTGTCGTAAGTGTTTTATCTTTGCCTTATCCCCTTCAAACTTTAGGATCTCGAGGTGTGGAGTTTCGGAACCGTTACAATGCCTTGCTTGCAGCGTGTTGTCTCGATTCCGATCTCAGGTTTGGGAAATCCTGTAGTACCTATAGTTTGTCTGACTCTGGTTTACATCTTGGTCGTCTGTTGACTACAGTCCTCTTGCGCAGTATCCTCACGATTTTAGTGAGAATGCTTCCCTTGATCGTCACTTTCAATTGTCGTTCTTCCTCTTGATTTCCTGATGGTTTCGTTTTCCGACGATGTCGTCTCTCTGTGGAAATTTGTCTCAACCGAAGTTCGACGTCGAAATGGAGCAGAGTCCCTTGTTGGTGGTGTTGAGAATCGTCGACTCTCTTTTCTCTCCCCCTTTCCCTCTCCCCCTTTCCCTCTCCCCCGGATCTTCTAGGATCTCGGGACGAGATCCCCTGTTGGTGGTGTTGTATTGTAACAGCCTAGATTTCACAAAAATTAAAAAAAATTGTTTTTCAGTGTGAATTGTTTGATTGTCTGATTTGTTTGCGGTGTTTGCATCCCCGATTTATCGATCGGCGATTATTTTCGCCCCTCTTATCTCGTACCGGACGGAGACCGATCCTTGCCACCCTGACACTAGACCTTTGCGACACCGGGTTTCGCCCGATCACCGTCGCAAAAAAACCGCACAAGACCAGCCACAGCCAACAGAACGAAAACCCCGTTTAATAACTAAACGGGATATTTTTATAGCGTGCCAGAAAGTGTTCTCGGAACGATTCCAGCGCTAGGTGAACGCCGTCGGCTCGACGCGGTGATCGCGCAGTTCAAAGTTTTACCCGAATTGGAGGTACTGCGGACCCCCGGCGGTCAGAAACGTAAACACTGCGCGCGCGAGAGAAAAACCGAGGATGTTTTTGCAAACTGACAGCCACCTAGGCTATATAAAGACCCCCACTCTCCCACCCCCACTTAGGGTTTCCCCTAAGCCAAAATTGCAGCCACCCCCCTTACAATGTCCAGATTTGCCCCAAATTTCGCCCTCTAGCCCCCTTGGAACTGGACCGTTGGATCGGCAGATCCAACGGCCAAGAGCGCGTGGGATTTCTCTCGTGTTGCAGCCCCGTGGAGGAGCTCCTCTCCCGACCGTGTGTCCCCGCCGCCACCACGCCTCCGGCCGAGCTGCCGCGTCAAGTCGCCGGCGAGCACCAAGCCGTGCTACCCGTGCAGGTCGTCGGCCTCCACCCGCGCCTTCTCTCCTCTCCCCTTTCCTCTCCCTCTCTTCTCCTCTCCCTGATCTTTTTCTTCTTCCCAGGAAAACCCCAGCCGCCATGGACATGGAGCATGGAGCTCGAACCCTGCCGCCACAGTAGCCCGCCGGCAGCCGCAGCCGGGATGGATCCGGCGGATCCCACTCCTCCCCCACGACCAGAACCGCCTCCGTTTCGTCCTGTCCCTGACCTACCCGTGGTGCGCCGCACTCGTCGGATTTGAGGCCGCCGCTGCCAGGTCCCGTCCAGATCGGGACGAGAACGTGGACGAGCGTCCCGCTCAGTCCTCCCAGCTGGGCCGGCCACCCCTCCTGTGGCCCATCTCCCACACCGGCGCCCCAGCGCCCCAGCCTGCCGCGGCCAGCCTAGCGCCATCTCGCGCCCAGGGGCGAGATCCCCTATCCCTCGCCCACCTCACCGACTGGGCCACAGCCCACCTGGTGAGCGCCCCTTCTGTCTTTTTTTTTCTTTGCGTAGATGGTCCGAGGCCCACTAGCAGTAGCCTATTCAGCGCCCTGTGTGCCAGATAACTATCCAGCGCCTGCCCCTGTTTAGGCCCAGTAGGGGCAGATTCGGCCCGTTAGACTTTTATTTCTAATCTGGGTTATTAAATTGGCAGATTGCGTTATTATTTTCCGAGGCCCGTATCTTTGCAACCGTAGCTCGGATCGCAACGCTTTATACATGAAAGTTGCTTAGAATTTTGTGTAGATTTATAAAATGTGCTCTTTTGCCATGTTTGACTTTGTTTACATGCTGTTTGACTGCTAATTACACCGCATGCCACTGCAAATTGTTAATTTAATAACTTTTTAACCATTGCTCCGTTTAAAATGTTTCTTACATGTAACTTGGCTATAATTTTGTGTAGATTGTGTTTATGCTTTTCTTGCTTGCTAATAAAAATAATAAAATTGTGTTTAGCGCAGAACAGTACCAAATCCTATTTTTATCGTGGGGCCCGTAATAGTTTGCCATGTCTAGGATTTCACCCCACTTAAATTGACTAGCTTAGGTAGTTTATTTATGTTTCACCTCTTGCCACGATTGTGTGATATGCCATGCTTGAGTGAGATGCCATGTTAACAACTTTTTCTCATCTTTCGTAGCTAAACAACTTGAACCACCATAAACGTGCGGTATCGTCGTGTGTGACGAGTACTACACTTAACCTGTTAGTAACCGCTCTCGACGGTAGGTGCGATGCCGTGCTTTGTCTCATGTTTCCTTCTTGTTGATGCTTGCTCTTGTTTTCCTCGTAGTAATAGAGTGCTTTCTCGTCGATTGCCTTTTCCAGTGTTTACTTCTTGTGTGCTCCCGCGGATACTCTCGGAGATGGTGCGAGCTTGCGATCAACTACACCTTCGGAACCCGACTTATCACCAGGCAAGGACTATACATTACTTATGATCCATTCTATTTCAACCAGTGGTTTGCATGCTAGTCTAGGTTAGGTTCGATGTTTGATCCTACCACATGTTTACAACCTCTTTCAAACCGATACAGCCATGTCCCCTCCCAGCAAACCTTGTACTGCTATGTTACTATTGCCCGTTGCTCAGCCCCTGCTTAGTATGCATGCTTAGGATGCTACGATGTTACCCTGTTACTCCTTGGTTTGGGATATCACATTATTATTATTGTTGTTGATGATATGATTATTATAATGTTGACTATATTCGACGAAGGATGGAAGGTCTAGGCTATCCCGCCCCAACGCTTTGTTCCATTCGAGTCACCTAGGATCCGAGTTCCGGGTATTGGTTTTAAGACTGAGCGTGCCTAAACGCGTGTGGGATTTTATGGGGTCCCCTTTTCTTACCTACCTAGCTTCAAACATTTCTAGAGGTGGCCCAAGCTGATTTACCATTTGAAACCGTGTACGTAACTGGTCTGCAGCCAGTGGTTTTAAAACAACTCGGGCCAGCAGAGACAGAGTTCCTTTGTTGGTCCACACTGGTGAGCTAGAAGTCCCCTATTATCTAGGTGAGGCTAACCCCGACCTTGGCCATAGGGAAGAGTCCGATTCGAGAGCGTGGCCGGCTTTTGGATTGGGTGTCGACTCCCCGGGGGCCACCCGGATTTGTTCGTTGTTAGTTAGAGGGACCTGTCGTTTCGGATCTCTCGGGACTAAATCATAAAATGGTTGCCTATCATGGGTAGCAACTGAGAGAGATGGGCGTGCGTGCGGAGCCTTGTAACGGGCAATTGGTACACCCCTGCAGGGTTAAATATTTTCGAGAAGCCGTGTCCACGGTTATGGATGACTTGAGACCTACTCCTTGTTCATACAAAACAACAATTGAGATGATCTTAAATAACTTGATCAACGTGTGCACGCCTTGACTGCTTCTTCAGTCGGGATACAAAGAGGAGTACAAGGATAGGATAGGTCTTATGTTTGCGTAAGTAGTTGATAGCAAGACTTGTTGGAGGCGATTCCTCATCGAATTCTTGGCTTCTTACCTTACTCTCTAGATCGTTAGCCACTTCATAAATGCTAGTGCGGCAGCAACCTCACCACTTACCCCTTCCTTACTGTAAACTACTAGTTGTCCTAGAATGACGAGTGATGGAGTCCTTGCTGGGTCAGATGACCACTACTGTTGGATGCTGAGTACTTCTGTACTCATGATACTACCCCCAAACTCTTTTCAGGGTTCTCGATCGACAACAGGTACGATGATTGACGTTTCACGTGGACTCCACAACGACTAGTTAGGCGGATCCCGGCAGAGGGCCTGGACCCGTGTGGTTATGGGAATCGATGATTTTCTTTTGCCACTAGGCATTTGATTGTAGTCTGTACTCAGACATGTATCTTCCGCTGATGTATTTTATTTAAGGCGGTTGTATGCCGATTGTATGAGATGTTGTATCCTTATATCTGTAATGTTGTGATATCATGTTGGAAGTCCGGGGCGTATGACTTCGTCATATGTCGCGGTGGGACCGATATGTGCTTCGTCCCCGGATCTGGATGGAAACATCTAGATGTGGAACAGTACCGCATATCGGGCCTTACACCTAGACTCATGTTTCTGTCACTCAAGCTAGTCATCGGGGGGCATGAACCCACAATCATGCATAACGCTCCCTGTTGGAGTCACTACCTACTACTTGGCCAAAGCAATAAACAGCAACGGAGAACATGCAAGAATTACTCAAGATCATAAATAGAAAAGAGGAGAATCAAATATATAACTCAAACAAAATCTGAACATAATCTCATAATCCATCGGATCCCAGCAAACTCAGCATAGCAACAGCAGAAATATTACATAAGTGCCTCGATCATGTAGGGCAACTCACGACGTCTAATCCATGAAGAACAAAGAGGGGAGGAGAACATCACATAGCTACTGATCATAGACCCATTGTCCAAGGTGGACTACTCACGGTTCATCCGGGAAACATCCATGGTGGTGGAGAAGCTCCCGGAGGTGATTCCTCCCTCCGGCATGGTGCCGGGAAGAGGTCTTCTGGTGCTCCCGATCTTGGAAGCGTAGCGGCGGCGGAACAAAGGAGAGATCACGAAAAAGGGTTCCCATCTCGGGGGTTTTGCGTCACGGGGAATAAATAGGCGAAGGGGGGCAGCCAGGGGGCCCACCAAGGGTCGTGGCGGCCCCCTAGCGCAGCCCCACCCTGGGGCACGCCGGGAGGGCGCCTGGGGCCCTGGTGGGTCCCCTCTGCCCCCCCACGGTGATTCCGGAAGCTTCCTGTACGCTGATTTTTTATTGGATTTTTCCCGAATTTTTGGAGCACTTTTAATATGGGGGAAACCTGAAATAGAAAACAGGAACTGGCACTGGTGTGCACTGAGTTAATACGTTGGTCCAAATAGGATCAAAAGTGTATGGAATTCATCAATATCATAGCAATATCACACCAAAGAGGCATGGAGAAAGCAGGAATTATAGATACGTTTTGGACGTATCAACATCCCCGAGCTTAATTCCTGCTCGTCCTCGACTAACTAAATGATAAAAGCATAATTTCTGTGGTGACATGCTAACAACCATATAAGAACTTTTAAGTAAAGCAATCAAGGCATGTAATTCAATTCAAGTCATAACAGGCAAGAGTCTATATTTAGTATTGAAACAAGCAACATAAGAACATAAAGGTGCAAGATCTCTCGCTGTCCGTGACTCGAATGTCTCCAAATGGTTTTTGCATGCAAGAAAGGGGATAGGGATATACGAGAGAAAAAGTATTTGTATGGTCTTCTTTGGGATCTTATCTTGACTCATCCCTAGACCACTAGCCAAGTACAAGTCAAAATGATCCGACATTTTGAGCACTCATTCAATGGATGAGCGTAAGCAAGAAAGTTGACAATTAGGATGGCAAAGAGAGAATATGGTGGAGGAGGAATACAAAAAGGTGTGAAAGGCTCACATCAATGAGGACAATCATAGGCGAGAGAAAGCCAAATGATAGATATGATGTGAGGAGTAGGGATTGCCATGCAACGGATGCACATATGAGCTAAGGTAAGCTCTCCAATGGAACTAGTGGGGGTGCATCCAACTTGCTTGCTCAAGAAGACCTAGAGCTCATTTGGGGAGGCTCATCATTGGAATATACAAGCCAAGTTCTATAGTGTGAAGGTCCCCACATAGCTATATGCATAAATGATAATCTCTATGGAGTACAAGATATAAGAGGGAGTACGAGTGTGTATCTCTCAAAAGGAATACTAGTGTGCCCCCTTCTCTCTTTTTATTTATTTTTTCTCTTTTTTCTATTTTTTGTATTTTTTTTGGCCTCAATGGCTCTTTCTATTCCTCTCTCATTTGTCCTCTTTGGGATCTTTTAATTTTTTCCACTTTGGGATCTTTTCCTTACTTTAGGGGCAACACTATATATATTACAAGAAGTATAGAAGATCTTTCACACTTTACAAAGTACTCAAATCATAAAGAAGATGTAACTATCATGAAGTATGAAAATGTATGGTTCTGCCAGTGTAGCAGGATATGCAATGATACTAGCGTGTCATGTAGCAATGATTAGGGCAAGGCCCAACAAGCACGCGGCTCATCGATCAAGAAAGTAGCATGTATGACATGAAGATCAAGTCATGAGAAGATGGATGTTGCATGAAAATATGTCTCAGAAAGGCTATGGAAATGCCTTGATAGGTAGGTATGGTGGCTGTTTTGAGGAAGGATATAAGGAGGTTTATGATGATAGAGCGTATCGTGCCAAGGGTTTGGATGTACCGGCGAAGGTGGACGCCAACTCTCGGAGTGAGAATAAAACAATGCACTGCACAAGAGAGGGTAGAAAAATATGGGAAGGTGGAAGTGTCAACTTTCGAATACTCACATTAGTCCGAAAAACTCATGCACTTATTATCGGTAACTCTCAATCTAATAAGGAGGTTTCACAAAGAGACAAGTACCCCGAGGAGGAGTGTATGGGGGTTTGGTTATCCTTGCGCATCCTCGAATCATGGTACGTGAGTGTACTCTAATATTCGACCCCTCAGAAGAGTAGTGATCCATCTAGTAGCTAAAGTTCTCAACTAATTTTGTAAGTTTTGAAAATAAACACGGATTGCCCAAAGTACGACATCTATCACTAATAGGCTAAAGCTCTTGACACCAAAAGTCCAAACATTACTCAAAACAATACCTCAAAACTATTGCAAGTTACTACTACAAAAGAATAGCAACCTCAATTACCTACTTCAAGTCAAGACACAAAACTCAGTGCAACAGGCAAACTCTCTAAACAAGATAAACATGAAAACTCAAGAGAGTTCCAGCAACGAACTAAAAAAAGCTCTTTAAAAAGATAAGCATGAAAACTAAGAGAAAAACATGACAGTAGCTATGAAAAGATAAAGAACACACACAACAATGATAAGCATGAAAAGTCCTATGTTGTGTTCTAGATTTTGGAAGTGGAGCGTGTTTCTCTCCCACACAAAGAAAGCTGGGTTCTAACTTGTTATGAATAGAAAGAAAAGCTAAAGAAAACTAAAAATAAAACCTAAGAGCGAGACTCTCCAAGCATAGCACATAATGCATGAAGTGATAAAAATATAGTGAAACGAGAGACGAACTGATAATTGTTGATGGAGAAGGGGATGCACGGAGGCATCCCCAAGCTTAGACACTTGAGTCTCCTTGAATATTTCTTGGGGATGCATGGGGGCATCCCCAAGCTTGAGCGCTTGACACTCCTGAATCTTCTTTCATCATCTTCCCTCGCACACTTGAAAACTGCCTTCATACATAACTCATCATAATCTGATTAGCGAGGTTAGTACCCATAATAAAATAATTTTTTTCTCTACTAGAAATAAAGATATTCTTGAAGACCTACTGTTTCTCAATATTTCTAATAAGTTTTTTCAAAGAAAAAGGAAGCTCAAGGTTTGCATAACGAAGAAAAGGTAAACCAGGACAGCATCTGTGAAAAACAGACCAGCAGGTAGTAAAGAATTTTTTAGGGATACTTCTGGAACTCAAATAAAAAAACTCAGAACAGACGAAAGTTTTGTAATTGTATAGAGCACGCTGTGTAAACAATTCAGCTCAAAAAGATGAACTGAGACTTTTCTCTGATTTTTCTAGTCACGAGGACAGAATCTGTTTTCTGGACAGCATGTGACAACTTTCACTTCCCTTGTCATATGAGGCTATAAATGGCACAAAGCTTGAAAAGTAAAGATACAATGATGTTGCTACAGTTGTAACAATCATCAAGACCACTAAAAACAGAAGAAAAACGAAAAGGAAATCCTAAATTCGTTGCGGGCTGCCTCCCGAAAGCGCTTCTTTAAAGCCATTAGCTAGGCTTAATGCAAATAGATCAAGTATTTTCAAGAAAATAACTAGCCCGTGTGACGGACTCAAAAGGCAACTTAATATTTTTCCTAGCGAAGTGTTCCATCCCTTTCTTGAGAGGGAATTGGAATTTTATAATCCCTTCTTTCATATCAATAATAGCACCCACGGTGTGAAGAAAGGGACGTCCCAAAATAATTGGACAAGAAGGTTCACATTCAATGTCCATAATAGTAAAATCAATGGTAACATAATTGTCATAGACAATGATAAGAACATCATCTATCTTCCCCAAAGGTTTCTTTACGGAAGAATCGACGAGACGAACACCAAAAGAACAAGCATCAAAAGGTTTCAATTCAAATATATCATACATTCTTTTGGGCATAACGGAGGTACTAGCTCCAACATCACATAAAGCATAGCAAGAAAAGTTATTCAACTTAATTTTAATCATAGGATCCCAACCATCTTCTAGCTTTCTGGGTATGGAGGCTTCTACCCTAAGCTTCTCCTCCCTATCTTTGATGAGAGCATTAGTGATATGCTCCGTGAAGGCAAGATTAAGTGTGCTATTGTGGGGGTCTTTAGACATCTTGTGAAGGAAACGAATAACTTCGGAAAGGGTGCAATTATTAAAATCAAGGTCACTACTATCAAGTAGAGTAGTAGTGGTGTCCTTCAGGCTCACTTGATTGGTAGCTTCTATAGTCATAGGAATTTCTTCTTCTACGGTTGAGGTCATAGCATCACCATTAATAGGTCCTATGGGACTAGAGGTGCATTGGGTGCTAAGAGTTTGGATATCCTCAACCACTTGGATAGTAGCAACAGTATGGTGTGTAGGAAGGCTCTTAATTCTATCTTTGTCCTCCTTTTCTCTAGCCCATCTCTCTTTAAGTTTAGCCATCATCCTAATGTTCTCATTAATTTTCAATTGGATAGCATTCATAGGAGTGACCTTCCTGTCCTCAAGAGGAGAAGTTCTAATTTTATGCAATTCTACTTCATGGGCTAAATTGTCTACCTTCGACGAGAGGTTATCTATTTTGTCTAGTTTTTCCTCTACAATCTTGTTGAAGGCTTTTTGGATAGTGATAAAGTCTTTAAGCATACTCTCTAATTCAGAAGTGGGGTTTTTGGTGCTAGGATAAGTGTTGTTGTTCCCATAGTTGTTGGAGGGGAACGGTCTAGGATTGCTACCAAAGTTCACATCTACTTGATCTTGAGCAATCAAAGAATTTAAAGGAACATCTTGAGGATCAATAGGATATTGCTTTGTAAGTAGAGACATAATCAAGTCAACTTTTTCATTTAGGGAGGAGATCTCCTCGACAGAGTTTACCTTCCTACCTGTTGGAGCTCTTTCGGTGTGCCATTGGGAATAGTTGGTCATCATCTCATCGAGAAGTTTTGTGGCAGCACCAAGTGTAGTTGACATAAAGGTTCCTCCCGCGGCCGAATCTAGCAAGTTCCACAAGGTAAAGTTCAAGCCTACATAAAGAGTTTGGATAACCATCCAAGTAGTCAAACCATGCGTAGGGCAATTCATAACAAGAGATTTCATGTGTTCCCAAGCCTGGGCAATGTGTTCATTATCCAATTGTTTCAAATTCATAATAAAGATCCTCAATTGGATAATCTTAGCACGGGGATAGTACGTCCCAATAAAAGCATCCTTTCACTTATCCCAAGAATCTAAGCTATTCCTCAGCAAGGATTGAAACCAGATTTTAGCTTCATCTCTCAAGGAGAAAGGAAAAAAGCTTAAGCTTAACAATATCACCATCTACTTCTTTGTACTTTTGCATATCACAAAGCTCAATAAAATTATTTAAGTGCAAAGCAGCATCATCTCTAGCACCAGAGAATTGATCTTTCATAACAAGGTTCAGCAGAGCAGGTTTAATCTCATAAGAAGGTGCTGAAGTAGGAGGTGTAGCAATAGGAGTGCAGATAAAGTCACTGTTGTTGTGACTAGTGAATTCACACAACTTGGTGTTTTCAGAGGAACCCATAGTAGCAGCAAGCAAGATAACTATTTTTGATTTTTGATAAAGGACACTAAAGCAAAAACTGAAAGGTAAACTAACAAGACTAAAAAGCAAATATAAAAGATAGTGTGCAACTCCCCTATCTTGAAGAACGGAGTCCCCGACAACGGAGCCAGAAATTGCTTTGATGTCACGAGAGTTTACTTCTCGCCCCTCGTTGGTTACCCAAAGTGGAAGGTTGAGATGTAGACAGCAGCAAATTTCCGTCGGTGAAGATACCAAGGTTTGTCTCCAGTAGGAATCCGGTAACGACAAGAAGGTGACAACGGCGCCAGAGATTGGAGGTTTTCGTGGACCTGCACACACAACAGATAACTTTTCTCCCAACGAGTACAAAGGGGTTGTCAATCCCTCTGGCCTTGTTGTTTACAAAGGATAAAACGCATGGGATAATAATGATCGTGATAGAAACGGAAAAGTAAATAAAGAAGTAAATTGATAGTGGGTGTAAACAGTGTTGGAAATATAGACCGGGGTCCTATGATGTTCACTAGTGATGTGTAATAGCCCATATTTCACAAAAATTAAAAATTTTGTTTTCGGTATGAATTGTTTGATTGTCTGATTTGTTTGCGGTGTTTGCATCCCCGATTTATCGATCGACGATTATTTTCCCCCCTCTTATCTCGTACCAGACGGAGACCGACACACCTTGACACTCGACCTTTGCGACGTCGGGTTTCACCGGATCACAGTCGTGAAAACCGCACGAGACCAGCCGCAGCCAATGGAACGAAAAACCCCGTTTAACAACTAAACGGGATATTTTTATAGCGCGCCGGAAAGTGTTCTCGGAATGGTTCCAGCGCGAGGTGAACGCCGCCGGCTCGACGCGCAGTTCGAAGTTTTACCCGAATCGGAGGTACTGCGGACCCCCGGTGGTCAGAAACGTGAGCACCGCGCGCGCGAGAGAAAAAACGGGGATGTTTTTGCAAACTACCAGCCACCGGGGCTATATAAAGACCACCACACTCCCACCCATTTCTAGGGTATCCCTAGCCACAAAATTGCAGCCACCCCCCTCCACTTTGCTAGATCTGCCCATTTTGACCCCAAATCCCGAAATTTTTCTCCCCTGCGATCTGGACCGTCAGATTTGGCGATCCGACGGCCCAGATCCACCAGCCTTTCTCTCTCTCTCCTACCTCTCCTCCCACCTCCTGCCCGTGGGCACGTCGCCGCCGTCGCCTCGTCTCGCCCAACTCCGGCGAGCCTCCTCCCGCTGCCGGCGCACCTCCCCTCCTTCCCTCTCACCTCTCCCCCCTTCTCCTCTTCTTTTCCCCTCACAGCACTCCCTCTCTCTCCTGCAGGGACGCTGCCAAGCACCATGGCCGGAGAGCCGAAGGTCACCGCGCTCGCCATGGCACCACCCGCGGCCTCCCTGGGTCCTCGTCGTCGCCAGGTCCGGTGGGATCTCTGTCGCCGGCCACGCCTGGTCCGCCTCCGCCATTCCCGCTCCCGTCCCCGCCTGGACGCGCATCTGCCGCCGGCCGGCGAGCCGAGCTCCAGCCACCGGTGCCCCCGTGCCCGCTCGGGCTCCAGCTGGTGCCCGATCCAGCCGACGTGGGCCGGCCTCACGCCTCCGCGGCCCACTCCAGCGACGCGGCCCACCGAGCAAGCCGGCCTGCCAGGCCAAGCTCTAGCCCAGCCACCAGATGGGCTCGGCCCATGGTGAGCCTGAGCCCAAGCCACCTTTTTTTCTGTTTCTATTGTTTTTCCAATTTTTGCTAAGTCCCTGGTAAATCTGCTACTGATTCAATTTCGTGTTGCGATTTCCCGTTGATCCGTAGCTCGTATGACGGTGCGCACAAAACGAAAGTTTCTCAGAATTGTGTGTACTTCAATTCATCTTTTGTGAGCATTTGCATTTGATGTCATCTTGAGTGTGTAATTTTGTGCTAAACAGGGCATCAGATCGTTAATTGCAATTGCTGCTGTTAAACTTGCTGAAACTGTTAATTTGTTCAAACTTCGGGCGACGGTTGCTTCGCAACCGTACGTCGGAACTGAGTGATTCCTTTTGCGTTGTCTTAAGAATTGTTTCTACTTCAGTTTCATGCATTCACATGCCATAATTGCTTGCTGCATCATGATTGTATCTTGCTCCAAAGTAGCTACCCTGCTGTTAGTGTGCTGCTGTTTATATTTTGTTGCAACTTCGGTCGACGAGTGTGTCGCGACCGTTTCTCTGATTTGAGTGATTCCAATTGCATATTGTTAAGCATCATGTCTACTTTCATTACATGTATTGCATCTTCATGTTAGCGTTGCTGGTCATATATATATTCTGCTCAAAAGTTGCTATGTTGCTGTTTCTCGGTTTTCACTAAGTCTGTTACTTTGCGATGCCATGTTGTTTGCTTAATATCTTTTGATCTATGATGCCTATTTGCATGATTTTTTTGCCATGCCTTCCCTGACATGTCTACTTTAGTTCAATATCATTTGTGAGCATGTTTGCATTGATTATCCTGTTTATGCATTGCTCTAAAGTGTGCTTCGTGATGTTGGCAGATTGTGCCCGTAACTTGTTTTGCTTATATCTTTTTAACCGTAACTCCGTTTGGGGTGTTCTTTATATGTAACTTGATTAGTTTTTCATGTAATCTGTGTTTATGCTATTGTTTGCTGTTGTTAACCAACCTAAAATATGCTTTAGGACAGACCAGTACAAAATCTTTTAATCATCGTGCGGCACTTAGTGTTATGCCATGTTTAGGTTGTGCCTCACTTAAATTGACTAGCATAGATAGTTTACTTTGTGCTTCACCTCTTCACATGTTTGTGTGCTATGCCATGCTTGCTTGAGTTTCCATGTTAATAACCGTTGGTTGATCACCTGTAGCTAAGCAACTTGAACCACCGTAAACGTGTGTTATTCGTCGTGTGTGATCGATACCCCACTTAAACTGTTAGTAACCGTTCTCGACGATAGATCCGTATCGCGTTGCCGGGTCGTGTGCTGTCTTCTTGATCTTGTGTTGCCTCGTAGTAATAGATGTATGCTCGTTGATTGCTTTCCAGTGTTTGTCGTCTTGTGTGCTTCCGCGGGTACCTTCGGAGACGATGCGAGCTTGCGATCCACTACACCTTCGGAACCCGACTTATCAACAGGAAAGGACTAGTACATTACTTATGATCCATTCTATTTCAACCAGCGGTTTGGATGTGTAAGGCCCGATATGCGGTACTGTTCCAGATCTAGATGTTTCCTTCCATATCCGGGGACGAAGCACATATCGGTCCCACCGGGACATATGACGAAGTCATATGCCCCGGATTTCCAACATGATATCACAACATTACAGATACAGGATACAACATCTCATACAATCGACTTACAACTGCCTTAATTACAATACAACAGCGGAAGATATATGTCTGGGTACAGACTACAAGCAAATGCCTAGTGGCAAAGGTAAAATCATCGATCCCCATAACCACACGGGTCCAGGCCCTCCGCCGGGATCCGTCTAACTAGTCGTCGTCGAGTCTCCACGTGAAACGTCGATCACCATACCTGTTGTCGATCAAGAACCCGGAAAAGAGTTTGGGGGTAGTATCATGAGTACAGAGGTACTCAGCATCCAACTGTAGTGGTCATCTGACCCAGCAAGGACTTCATCACTCGTCATTCTAGGACAACTAGTAGTTTACGGTAAGAAAGGGTTAAGTGGTGAGGTGGCTTCCGCACTAGTATTTATGAAGTGGCTAACGGTCTAGAGAGTAAGATAAGAAGCCAAGCATTCGATGAGGAATCGCCTCCAACAAGTCTTGCTATCAACTACTTACGAAAACATAACACCTATCCTATCCTTGTCCTCCTCTTCGCGTCCCGACGAAGAAGAAGCAGTCAAGGCACACACACACGTTGATCAAGTTATATTAAGATTTATCTCAGTTGTTGTTGTCTATGAACAAGGAGTAGGTCTCAAGTCGTCCATAACCGTGGACACGGCTTCTCGAAAAGATTTAACCCTGCAGGGGTGTACCAACTGCCCATTACGAGGCTCCGCACGCTCGCCCATCTCTCTCAGTTGCTACCCATCACAGGCAACCATTTTATGATTTAGTTCCAAGAGATCCGAAATGACAGGTCCCTCTAACTAACAACGAACAAATCCGGGTGGCCCCCGGGGAGTCGACAACCAATCCAAAAGCTGGCCACGCTCTCTGATCGGACTCTTCCGTCTCAACAGGGTTTGGGTTACCGAGACGCCTCACCTCGGGCCCTCGCCGGTCAAAGGTGGACCAACAGGGAAACCATGTCTCCGCTGGTCCGGGTTGGTTGGAAAACTACTGGCGTACGACTAGCACACACACGGTTTCAAAAGGTAAAATCAGCTTGGGCCACCACTAGAAATGCTTGAAGCTACGTAGGTAATAAAAGGGGACCCCATAAAATCCCACACGCGGTTAGGCACGCTCAGTCTTAAAACCAATACCCGGAACTCGGATCCTAGGTGACTCGAATGGAACAAAGCGTTGGGGCGGGATAGCCTAGACCTTCCATCCTTCGTCGAATATAGTCAACATTAATAATAATCATATCATCAACAACAATATAATAAGGTGATATCCCAAACCTAGGGGTAACAAGGTAACATCGTAGCATCCTAAGCATGCATACTAAGTAGGGGTTGAGCAACGAGCAATAGTAACATAGCAGTACAAGGTTTGCTGGGAAGGGACATGGCTGTATCTGTTTGAAAGAGGCTGTAAACATGTGGTAGGATCAAACATCGAAGCTAACCTAGACTAGCATGCAAACCGCTGGTTGAAATAGAATAGATCATAAGGAATGTATAGTCCTTGCCTGTTGATAAGTCGGGTTCCGAAGGTGTAGTTGATCGCAAGCTCGCATCGTCTCCGAGAGGTACCTGCGGAAGCACACAAGACGATAAACACTGGAAAGCAATCAACGGTGCACCACTATTACTACGGAGCAACACAAGATCAAGAAGACAGCACACGACACGGCAACGCGATACGGATCTATCGTCGAGAACGGTTACTAACAGTTTAAGTGGGGTATCGGTCACACACGACGAATACCGCACGTTTACGGAGGTTCAAGTTCCTTAGCTACAGGTGACCAACAACCGGTTATTAACATGGCAACTCAAGAAAGCATGGCATAGCACACAAACATGGAAAGAGGTGAAGCACAAAGAAAACTATCTATGCTAGTCAATTTAAGTGAGGCACAACCTAAACATGGCATAACACTAAGTGTCGCGGCATGATTAAAACATTTGGTACTGTTCTGTCAATTTTAGGTTGGTTAACAATAGCAAACAATAGCATAAACACAAAGTACACTAAAAACTAATCAAGTTACATATAAAGAACACCCCAAACGGAGTTACGGTTAAAAAGATATAAGCAAAACAAGTTACGGGCACAAGCTGTATAAACAGGGGTAAATCTATATGCAACAGTGCAGCAACACGACATAGCAATACATGGGATTAAAGTAGACATGATGCTTAACAATATGCAATTGGAATCACTCAATTCCGATAAACGGTCGCGACACACTCGTCGACCGAAGTTCCAACAAAATAACAGTTTCGGCAACAGCAGCACAATAACATCAGGATAGCTACTTTGGAGCAAGATTTAATCTATATGCAGCAAGCAAATATGGCATGTGAAGGCATGGAACTGAAGTAGAAACAATGCTTAACAGGATGCAACAGGAATCAATCAATTCCGACGAACGGTTGCGAAGCAATCGTCGCCCGAAGTTGTAATAAAATAACAGTTTTCAGCACAGCAGCACATTAACATCAGGATCACCACTTTGGAGCAAGATTTAATATAGCTAAAGCCATTAAACATGACATGTGAAAGCATGGAAATGAAGTACACATGATTCTTAACACATAGGAGAAAGAATCAATGCAATAGGCCTCATGGATGAGTCACAAACATCATGCAAAGTTGCAACAAAATAATAACAGCAGCATCTAACAGGAAAAGTAGCAGTTTAACGGCCTGATGCACACTTTAGCACACAATTACACAATCAAGACGACCTCAAACGGAAAAACTTTCTACATACGAAAGCTAGAGCACGCAAAACTGAGAAACTTTCGTTTTGGGGGCACGTTCATCCGGGCTACGGTTTAAGCGTTATTAACGGTTCAAAACAGATCACAGCAGCAATTTTCAGGGACTTAGAAAAAATTACAGGGGCTAAGGAAAAAAAACAGAGACAATAAAAAAAAAGGGGGGGGGGGGCGCCTGGCTCACCCATGGGCCGAGGCCCACTGGCCTGGAGGCGGCCAGGCGCTGGGCTGCTGGGGCCTGCTTGGGCTGCGGTTCCCGCCTGGACCTGGGCCGGCCAATCTGGCTGGGCCTGCTGGGAGGGCGCCGGCGTGGCCCCGAGCGTGCAGCCAGGCAGCGGCGCTCCTGGTGCCACCGGACGACGAGGTGGCACAGGAGGCGGGGACTCGAGGTGGCGCTGGGAGGAGGGGATCTGGAGGCGGGCGAGGTGGATCCGCAGGCGGCGGAGGTCGGGCCGTGGCCTGGCGGCGGCGAGGGAGCCCGAACTCGGGACCTCCCGATCCATGGCGGCCGGCGGCTGGCTTCCTGGTGGCGGCGGCGGCGGGCATCTGCAGGGGAAGGGAGGAGGTCAGGGGCAAGGGGGAAGAGGAGGTCGCACGCGGGGAAGAGGAGAGGAAGGGAGAGGGAGGGGGAGATGGTCGTCGAGGCAGCCATGGTCGCCGGCGGCGGCTGCGGCCGAGAGCTCCACGGCTGGAGGCGGAGGCGGGATCTAGATCGGGCCCGAAGCGGCCCGCGGCGGCATGAGGAGGGCTCGGCGGGGCCCGGACGGCTGGAGGCCACGATCTGGCCGTCAGATCCAAGATCTGATGGCTGAGAACGCCCGGTGGCTAGGGTTTCGCGAAAATGGGGTCAGATTGGGCAAAAACAGGAAATTTGGAGGGGGTGGCTGCAAATGTGCAAGGGGGAACACTAATTGGCTGGTTTGGGAGGTGGGGGTGATATATAGGGCAGGGTTGGCTGGTCTGTTTACGCAAATGCCCTCGGTACCCCCTCTCACGTGTCCGGTGATCGCGTTCGTGACAGCCGAAACTCCGTACGGACTCCTATTCGGACAAAATCACAAACCACGCGTTCAGCGCGTCGAGCCCGTCGATCGTACCTCACTGCGGTGACATTCTGACAACATTTTTTGGCGCCCCATAAAATAATCCGTTTATTAAATAAACGGGGTTTTCGATCCGCTGGCGATGGCTGGTCCTGTGCCGTTTGCGACGGTGCTCGGGTGAAACCCCGGTGTCGCAAAGTCGTGTGCCATTGGGGAAAAGGTCGGTCAGACATCCGATACGAGAATACGGGGGAGAAATATTCACCGATTATTATTTTGGTGAAGCAAACACCGCAAACAAATCAGACAATCAAACAATTCACACCGAAAACAAAACAAAATTAATTTTTCACAAAACAAAGCTTCAAGCATTTCTAGTGGTGGCCCAAGCTGATTTACCATTTGAAACCGTGTGTGTGCTGGTCAGCTGGCAGTAGTTTTTAAACCAACCCGGACCAGTGAGGACATAGTTCCCTTGCTGGCCCACTTTGTCCGGCTGAGGACCCGGATTCCCATGTGTGATTAACCGGCTATCCAAACCTGCGACAGACGGTAGAGACCAGATCAAGAGCGCGGCCGGCTCCTGAGCTGGATGTCGATCACCGGGGGCCACCCGGATTTGTTCGTTGTTATCTAGAGGGACCTGTCGTTTCGGATCTCTTGGAACTCAATCATAAAATGGTTACCTGTGATGGGTAGCAACTGAGAGAGATGGGTGTGCGTGCGGAGCCTTGTAATGGGCAGTTGGTACACCCCTACAGGGTTAAATCTTTTCGAGAAGCCGTGTCCATGGTTATGGACGACTTGAGACGTACTCCTTGTTCATAGACAACAACAACTGAGATAATCTTAATATAACTTGATCAACGTGTGTGTGTGCCTTGACTGCTTCTTCTTCGTCGGGATGCGAAGAGGAGGACAAGGATAGGATAGGTGTTATGTTTGCGTAATTAGTTGATAGCAAGACTTGTTGGAGGCGATTCCTCATCGAATGCTTGGCTTCTTATCTTAATCTCTAGATCGTTAGCCACTTCAGAAATGCTAGTGCGGCAGCAACCTCACCACTTACCACATCCTTACCGTAAACTACTAGTTGTCCTAGAATGACGAGTGATGAAGTCCTTGCTGGGTCAGATGACCACTACAGTTAGATGCTGATTACTTCTATACTCATGATACTACCCCCAAACTCTTTTCAGGGTTCTTGATCGACAACAGGTATGGTGATCCACGTTTCACGTGGAGACTCGACGATGACTAGTTAGGCGGATCCCGGCGGAGGGCCTGGACCCGTGTGGTTATGGGATCGATGTTTTTCTCTTTGCCACTAGGCATTTGCTTGTAGTCTATACCCAGATATGTATCTTCCGCTGTTTTATTGTATTTGAGGCAGTTGTATGCCGATTGTATGAGATGTTGTATCCTTGTATCTGTAATGTTGTGATATCATGTTGGAAATCCGGGGCATATGGCTTTGTCATATGTCGCGGTGGGACCGATATGTGCTTCGTCCCCGGATCTGGGTGGAAACACCTAGATCTGGAACAATACCGCATATCGGGCCTTACATGATGTCTCTCTCCCAAAAGACGATAAAATTGCCATGCGAGGTAATCAAATTACAGCTAGGAAATTGACATGATTATGTGCGCAAGCCAATGCTAATTATGCTATAAAGAAAGGAAGAGGATCAAAAGCACGGGCGGTACGCCAAGACAAGTAGTCCGAAATCAATATGCATCTACCTACTAATCATCCACCTTGAGATATCTATCCAGAACATCTCGCTGGTATTAAGTTGTGAATCCCACCCAAAGTGTAAACTCAAAGCGACAGACAACTACATTAAAGAACTTTGCGTAAACTAAACAATCCTTGCACCCACAAGTACAAGCATCGTTGTTTTCCCCCTTGTGGCAACAACACGTCTCCTAGTCTCATGTTTCTGTTACTCAAGCTAGTCATCGGGGGGCATGAACCCACAATCATGCATAATGCTCCCTCTTGGAGTCACTACCTACTACTTGGCCAAAGCAGTAAACACAACGGAGCACATGCAAGAATTATTCAAGAACATAAATATAAAAGAGGAGAATCAAATATATAACTCAAACACAATTTGAACATAATCTCATAATCCATTGGATCCCAGCAAACTCAGCATAGCAACAGCAGAAATATTACATAAGTGCCTCGATCATGTAGGGCAGCTCACGAGGTCTAATCCATGAAGAACAAAGAGGGGAGGAGAACATCACATAGCTACTAATCATAGACCCATGGTCCAAGGTGGAGTACTCACGGTTCATCCGGGAAGCATCCATGGTGGTGGAGAAGCTCCCGGAGGTGATTCCTCCCTCCGGCATGGTGCCGGGAAGAGTTCTTCTGATGCTCCCAATCTTAGAAGCGCAGCGACGGCGGAACAGAGGAGAGATCGCGAAAAAGGGTTCCCGTCTCAGTGTTTTTGCGTCACGGGGAATAAATAGGCGAAGGGGGGGCAGCCAGGGGTCCAGGCGGCCCCCTGGCGCGGCCCCACCCTGGGCGCGCCGGGAGAGCGCCTGGGGCCCTGGTGGGTCCCCTCTGGGCCCCCCTCGGTGATTCCGGAAGCTTCCTGTACGCTGATTTTTTATTGGATTTTTCCCGAATTTTTGGAGCACTTTTAATATGGGGGAAACCTGAAATAGAAAAATAGCATAAAACTGGAACTGGCACTGGGGTGCACTGAGTTAATAGGATAGACCAAATATGGTCAAAAGTGTATGAAATTTCACCAATATCATAGCAATATCACACAAAAGAGGCATGGGGCAAGCAGAAATTATAGATACGTTTTGGACGTATCACATGGAACCTTCCCCCTCCGGATCATCTGTTCGGTAATCAACCGATACTGATGAGTCAACCCTGGATAAATTCCTGCTCTGAGCAAATCACCGAGCACTGCGTTAGCGTCCCGTTGCTCTGTATCTGCTATGTCATACCTTTGTATTTCTATTATTGTTGTGTATTTACTGTATCTCCCCCCCCCTTATTCTCCGATAGACCTCGTTGCTGCCGCCGACGACACCGTTGCCGAGTACGACTACTTCGTCGACGTCCGTACCCCTACCGTCGAGCCATTTTCCATCCCCAGATATCACCTATCTTTTCTGTACTTTTCTTGCACTAGGAATTGCTACTGCTGCTTCTACGTTACAATCCTATTCTATTGCATAGCCTGTTTTTGTCGCCCCATGATGTGCCTTCCTTTATCCTATGGTGCCTATAATATATATTATATTCAGAACTGAGCCCTGCGCTTTGTTAGTCAACTAGATAGCCGGCCGTGATCACTTTGGGAGTGAACGCGGATACAGAATATATATAACTGCACAGGTACGGTACAATGCAGACACCGCCTAAGGTCCCTACCAAGGCTCTGTCGAGCCACATCAAGTGGAGCTACCGAGGAGCAATCCTCGTCCTCCACTCGTTGCTGACTCTGTATAGCCGTTCTAGGTACCTGAGCAACTGTTGTCCTTAAATGTAAGAATCGGGCGACCCAACGGTGCCCGCGAGCAATATTGCGTCGGGAACGAGAGGGAGGGTATGACCGATGTTACTGGCGTGCTTGGCGCCTGCTCGTATCTCGCGAGAGTTACCAAACCACGAAAAGTCTAGATCTACCAAGAGCACATGCGAGACAAGGTAAGGAGACGGTTCACCTTGTTGGTAACCACGTGCCTTGACGGGACGGCAGGGCAGGCCCCGACGTACTGGTGGTCCTTGTTGCTATTCGTTGTCCGTTGTGTTGTTAGTCAGACAGTGATAACAGTTGTCTGCGAGATAATCTTAAAATACTAAATGGTTCGGTGGATGACTTGAGAGGCCCGTTGGTCTGTACGCACTACCTTCACATGGGATAAGGAGTTATGGGCTCCCCTCCATCGTAGTTTGTCCGAAAGCTCTTCAGACGTCAGCAGTACCGTGGCCTGCGCCGGGAAGTGGTGTCTTCTTCATCCGGACGGTGTATTTGGATTTTCTTTTCCATCACCGGCCAGCCACGCACCGTGCAGGAGCATGAAGGGTGAGGGTCCTTTACCCCTGATCGCATAGGATATAGTCCGGCGGATGGCCTATCTGTTGAGCCAAGCATGCGCTGCGGCGTGTCGGATAGCCTCAGTGGGTCGTTCCCCAACAAGGTGCCCACCACCCTGGAGATCCGAGCGTGCAGGCTGAACAGTAGTGCACCCCTGCAGCGAGTTTAATCTATTCGAATAGCCGTGTCCACGGTAACAGGATGCTTTATGCTGAAGATGGATCTTACCACTACAAACTACTTCTATTAAACTGTATGGTTCTGCGTCTTCTTCCTCGCAGGGAAGTCGAGGAAGGGAATTCAGAGGCATTTATAATTGTTAATTATTTACAACTTACTATCATACAATGTTGCATCAACTTCTATTGCATTGTTGCTTTATGCTTTATATAAACTATTGGTTGTTCTCTTCTTGTGCTACAAGACTTGTCGGAAGATGGTAGTCTTCGATAGGCCTAGCTTCTTATCCTTATTCTTATTTCTACCTTGCAGTCCACTATATACAACCTCCCCTTCCCATTTGATACAAATGCATAAATGCTTAGTAGCGGACGTAAGACTCACGGGTATGGTAGACACTCACCCTTGCTTTATTTCCCCTTTTTTGTCCGATCAGCTGCTGCAGTCGACATTGGAGCCTTGGAGTCCAGGAGAAGGAGATCCCAGATGCCGACCTCCACAACATGAAGATCCCCGATGCCTTCTACGACGTCGAGTTCCCCGTTGACCAGGAGTAGTTTGGAGGTTCCCAGGTAGGAGCCTCGCCTTTTCGGTCGTTGTTATTTTTGTGCTAGCCTTCTTAAGGCAGATCATGTGTACCTTGTGTCTGTACTCACATACTATTGCTTTCTCTAACTTTGTGCTCTTGAGCTGTTGTATTCGAGCCCTCGTGGCCCCTGTCTTGTATTCAACAGCTTTTATTATTTTATTTGTAGAGTTGTGTTGTGATATCTTACCGTGAGTCCCTGATCTCGATCGTGTACCTTGCGTGTATGATTATTGTACACGGCTTGATTTTGGGGGCGTCACAACACCAGACACCGGTTACCTATGAATCTGCTGACGAACTCAGTATTTTGATCCTGCGAGGGAAATTGGACCGCCGACTCTATACGGCGGTTGGTGTTAGGAGACGGTAGGTCCATAAGTCTCAGTGTCCCCTGAGGGTTCGGAGGCGGTGGTGCTCCATGATGGTGATGGCTACTCGAGGCTGCAGGACCGGCGACTCTGCTTGCAGGCTCATACTTCGATATGGAGTCCCATGTATGCATGGGAACCCTTGTGAATATTGAGCTTGCTGTGTGATTGCAGTTTTGAGTAAGTCGATGGTTTCTCGAGCGGTGCGATCTGCTGGTGTGTCCCCCTGAATTTGCGCATTGGTGAGGAAGCGAGTTGCCGCCATGACATTAGCCATGGGGTTATTGAAGTGATGAGGAGGTGTACGGAAACGATCTGGGCGTGGCGGAGGAGTCGGCTTTCTAGGTGGCGTGAATCCTGGGGGAGATGACTGGTCAGGGCTGTGGAACAATGTTCGTCCTTGGTAGTCAGGGGGAGCGGACTCGCGTGTCCTCGTGGACGCGTATGGGCGAGGCTTAGTCGCTGGGCCTCTATCAGGTCCGAATCTTCCCGGAGGGGTGTGGATTATCGAACGTGCCAGGCTTCTCTCTCAGCCATTTGCTCCTTTTCGGTGTTGATTTCCCTCCGTATGCTTGCCACCCGTTCCTTGAGTTCGTTGACCCTTGTCCTCCAGGGCTCCTAGTTTTCCGTTGTCACTGTCATGGCATAGGCCTCGTCAAGAGAGTTCAAGGGTCTGTGAGGGCTTCTACTCCAGTGGGGTCTTGTTCCGATGAGAGGGCTGATGACTCCTTATCTGGATTAGGGGCCGCACTGGCAGCCGGCTTTGCGCCTTGATTTTGGGCTGCCTAACTCCCCTGTCCTCCAGTGTCAGCCATGAACACCGTGGCGCAGTATGGCGGCTCAAAGTGAGGATAATCCGGGTTGTATTCTGGCACACCAGTGCCGAGTCTGTTGATCCCCACGAATCGGATGGACCCCTCATCTAAGAATCATCTTTCACTAGCGAATGAGTCTGTATCTGTTAGATCTTCCGAGGTGTCGTGCATTCAGGACTCGACAGAGAGCTCCGGCTCTAGAGACTCATCAAAGAATCCGACGAAAGCATGTTTTTAGCTGGCATGTCGCCGACTTGAGGTTTCGATGGGGACTTCAGGATCTGGCTCTAGCTCAGATCCGTCCATCCTGCCAATGAATATGTGGATATTACCGATCGGGACCCGATATCCGGATTCGACCGAATCGGCTTGAGGGACCCAAGTTGAGTTGTTGAGCTTCCCGCGTCGTCTTCTAGTGATCCGTCCAGCGACGAATCCTTCCATGCCTTGAAGTGCTCCCTCCAAAATCTCAACACCTGCATGCGCAGGCCCCACGGTGGGTGCCAACTGTCGTGGAAAAGTCACGACATATTTTCGAAGAGTCGAACTTGACATGGTACCTTTGCTGCGAGGTGTATATGAGGAGAGAGTCGACATGGACAAGAGACTCGTCGATTTAGCCAGGTTTCAGCCCATCTTTGTCTCGAGGTAAAGGCCTACTTCTTCTTATTATTATTGAGGGTTCCGACTCCTTGATTAGAAGAGTCGGTGGATCGATTACAAGTGAGATGGATCGCAACCTTAGTCTCGAGGAGATCTAGGTTGTGCTGAAAGTTTCTAGTCCTATCTTGGATTGAGATTGTTCTAACTCTGGATCCCGTGGAGCTCGACATATAAAGGCGCCGGGTCCCGGGCTTCCGCGAGTCTGACTCCGACATGAGGTGGAGTCCTATTCTACTTTACAAATATGATGCGTTCTATACAAGGTAAGTCCAATTCCTTTTACGGCTTCGATATTGATGCTTGGCGCGGCCGGCTCGTTGCCGGGTCTTCTTTTGTGGGCCTTCCTTTACTTTTACCTCGTTGCTCGGATTGCGATAGTTCCAACATGAAACTTGCTTAGTTTTTCGCGTAGATTAATAAAATGTGCTCCTTTTCCATGTTTGCACTTGTCTGCATGTTTCTTAACTGCTATTTACATCGCATGCCACCGTAAACTATTTATTTAATAACTTTTTAACCGTAACTCCGTTTGGGGGTGTTCTTTATATGTAACATGACTAGAATTTCGTGTAGATTGTGTTTGTGCTATTTTTTTCTGTTGTTAACCAATCTAAAATATGGATTAGGGCAGAACAGTACCAAATGCAATAATTATCGTGGGGTCCGTAATAGTTGCCATGTATAGGTTTTATCCCCCACTTAAAGTGACTAGATTACATAGTTTATTTGTGCTTCACCTCTTGCCATGATTGTATGACATGACATGCTTGTGTGAGATGCCATGTTAACAACCTTTCCTCATGTTGTGTAGCTAAACAACTTGAACAATTCTAAATGTGCGGTATCGTCGTGTGTGAATTGATGTGAGCCTTTCACACCTTTTTGTCTTCCTCCTCCACCATTTCTCTCTTTTCCATCGTAAGTTTCAACTTCCTTGCTTACGCTCATCCATTGCATGAGTGCTCTAAAAGTCAAAAGGGAGTGGATCAGTTTGATTGTACCTGGCTAGTGGTCTAGGGACGAGTGAAGATAAGATTCAAAAGACTAAGTATGAAACTTTAGTAGATTGAGTTCTCAACCAAAAGAAATAGTATGTTTTTACTCTCTCCTATTCCCATCTCCCACTTCTTGCATGCAAAAAACCATTTGGAGACATTCGAGTCATGGACAGCGAGAGCTCTTACACCTTTCTGTTCTTATGTTGCTTGTTTCAATGCTAATATAGACTCTTGCTTTTTATGACTTGAATTGAATTACATGCCTTGCTTGCCTTACTTAAAAGTTCTTATATGGTTGGTAGCATGTCACCATAGAAATTAAGCTTGTTATCATTTACCTACTCGAGGACGAGCAGGAATTAAGCTTGGGAATGTTGATACGTCCCAAACGTATCTATAATTTCTGCTTGCTCCATGCATGTTTTGGGTGATATTGCTATACATTTGATGCACTTTCATACAATTCTGATCATATTTTGACTAACCTATTAACTCAGTGCAGCACAGTACCAGTTTTTGTTTTCTGCTATTTTTGTATTTAAGGTTTTCCCATTACTTAAATTGCCAGAAAAATTCCGGGGAAAATATATAAAAAATCAGCGACCCGGAAGCTTCCAGACGCCCGAAGGGGGGCCGGGGTGGGGGCCCACCAGGCGTCTAGTCGCCCTGGGGGCGCGGCCTAGGGTGGGGCCGCGCCGGGAGGTCGCCTAGACTCCCTGGTGGCCCCCTGGCTGCCCCCCTTCGCCTATATTTACCTCTCGTCCCGAAACCCCCAAAGACAGAACCCTTTTTTGCGATATCCCCTCTGTTCCGCCGCCGCTTAGCTTCCAAGATCGGGGTTGCCAGGAGACCGTGTTCGGGTACCCTGCCGGAGGGAGGATTGACCTCCGAGAGCTTCTCCACACCATGGACGCATCCCGGATGAGCCGTGACACTACAAGGAGAAAGGCTAGTGGTAGCGCCCCCCCCCGGTGCGCTATTGATAGCGCGCTACAGCTAACTCGTAGCAGCAGCGCGCATACGCACCCGCTACTATTACACAGGGTTAGCAGTAGCGCCCCCGGAGAGACCGCTACTACTAAAAGCGGCAGCAGCGCCCCCTGTACCAGGCGCTACTGGTATACGGACGCTACTTCTATGTCTAATAGGCGCTACTGGTATTTATTTTTCATTTTCTATTTCTTTTACCAGTGTATTTTCGCTATATTTTTACAGGTATTATACAATATAGTCTCATACACATACACAGGTTTTCGACAGAGTACAAATGTCATCATATCATACACATAAAATACTTTGATGATCATATATATATTATCATCATGATCTCATATCCAAAACAAATGATGTCTCTCATCATGTCATCTCTAAAATAGCGATAGAAGTTGTCACAATATCTTAAATACATGAAACTACAAGCAAGTTTCATCATCCATCTAAACTATGATATAGAATATAAGAGGCGTCACTATGAGGAAGAGTGGAATTATGTAGTAGCTCATTAAGTGTCGCCTCTGATCTTCATCTCGCACTAGCGTAAACCTCAAGTAACTAGCTTCCGCTTCCTCTCTGGTATTGAACCCTCTTTGGCTACCGCCTAGGAACCGCTGCACTTGGGCCTGACACTCTGGTCGCTGATCGTACACTCCTGGAATCTTCCCTATGTACACGACATAGCACTTCTTCGCCATCGATGATCTATGTACCTGCTAGAGATGCATATTCATCATGGCAATTCAACAAAAGTACACAGCAAAATATACTTGAGCAACACGAATAGAAAAAGTTAGTGAATAGATGCAACATAAAGTAACATACATAATATAATATACACACATAGTTCATCGTACCCCAACACTAATTCACTAGCTAGCTAGCGTTACACAAGTAGTTCAACAGGACCGTTAAATTACATCAAAAAGTTTTCATATTGCTTCCAAAAGTAAAAATTCAACCGAGACATCATCATCGGCGTAGTCAATACACTATAACTTCCATCCATCCATATCTGGGAGGAGGCACCCTAGTTTTTTGAATGGCGTAATGTAGAAAATCTGCAGTCCTACGCGAGTTTTAACATCAGCTTGTCATATTGGGTTGTGGTTGAACATCCCCTTCTCGTCGACGACTTCTTTCATGATGATGGTTGCAATATCCTTCAGGATGCGAAAGAAGTCATCTCTTACTTTATAATCCGGTTCGGCTAAGTTCTTTGCTCATTTCATGACATGATCGTCATCTTTGCTTGCCATGCGAAGAAGTTGTTGATCCTTTCTGAACTCCATCATGAGATGGATAACATAGTATCCATCATTTGTACTTCCTTCCGGTTGATGGATACTGCATAAGTTAGTTTTATGCGCGAAACACGGTGAACCCATCCTTCATGTCTTTTTATCGAGGAGACCACCATTCATGCCGAAGCCCTGGAGAGCGGAATCCAGAAGACTCATTACTTTGGTGTATTCCTTCCTTTTGAAGTTCCTAGACGAGTCGAAATACACGGCATGGGAGACTCGCGGGTAAAGAACGATAAGGACGACATGCCACTAATACGTCCAAAACGTATCTATAATTTCTGCTTGCTCCATGCCTCTTTTGTGTGATATTCCTATGATATTGATGAACTTCCATATACTTTTGATCATATTTGGACTAACCTATTAACTCAGTGCACCCCAGTGCCAGTTCCTGTTTTCTGATGTTTTTCTATTTCAGGTTTCCCCCATATTAAAAGTGCTCCAAAACTTCGGGAAAAATCCAATAAAAAATAAGCGTAGAAGAAGCTTCGGGAATCACCGAGGGGGGGCCAGAGGGGACCCACCAGGGCCCTAGGCGCCCTCCCGGTGCTCCCTGGGGTGGGGCTGCGCCAGGGGGCCACCTGGACCCCTGGTGGCCCCCCTGGCTGCCCCCCTTCGCCCATATAATCCTCGTGACGTGAAACCCCCGTGACGGTAAACCTTTTTCGCGATCTCTCCTCTGTTCCACCGCCGCCGCGCTTCCAAGATCGGGAGCACCAGAAGACCTCTTCCCGGCACCCTGCCGGAGGGGGGAACCACCTCCGGGAGCTTCTCCACCACCATGGATGCTTCCCGGATGAACCGTGAGTAGTCCAACTTGGACCATGGGTCTATGATCAGTAGCTATGTGATTTTCTCCTCCCCTCTTTGTTCTTCATGGATTAGACCTCGTGAGCTTCCCTACATGATCAAGGCACATATGTAATATTTCTGTTGTTGTTATGCTAAGTTTGCTGGGATCCGATGGATTATGAGATTATGTTCAGATTGTGTTTGAGTAATATATTTGATTCTCCTCTTTTATATTTATGTTCTAGAGTAATTCTTGCATGTTCTCTGTTGTTGTTTATTGCTTTGGCCAAGTAGTAGGTAGTGACTCCAAGAGGGAGCGTTATGCATGATTGTGGGTTCATGCCCCCCGATGACTAGCTTGAGTGACAGAAACATGAGTCTAGGGGATGTGATGTTACCACAATGGGGAAAACAACGGTGCTTGTACTTGCGGGTGCAAGGATTATTTACTTTACGCAAAGTTCTTTAATGCAGTTGTCCGTTGCTTTGAGTTTACACTTTGGGTGGGATTCGCAACTTGATACCAGCGAGATGTTCTGGATAGATATCTCAAGGTGGATGATTAGTAGGTATATGCAAATGGATTTAGGTCTACTTGTCTTGGCGTACCGCTCATGCTTTTGAGCCTCTTCCTTTCTTCATAGCATAATTAGCATTAGTTTGCGCACATAATCATGTCAATTGCCCAGCTGTAATTTGATTACCTCGCATGGTTATTTTATCGTCTTTTGGGAGAGAGACATCAGTAGTGAACATCATAGGACTCCGGTCCATATTTCCAATACTGTTTACACCCACTATCAATTTACTTCTTTATTTACTTTTCCATTGCTATCACTATCATTAGTATCCCGTGCGTTTTATCCTTTGTAAACAACAAGGCTGGAGGAATTGGTAACTCCTTTGTACTCGTTGGTAATCAAAGTTATTTGCTGTGTGTGCAGGTCCAGGTGAAGTTAGCAACCTTGAGTTGTGAACAACGCCATTGTTCACTTCACCACCTTCTTGTATCTGTTGGAGTCCTATTGGTTCGACATTCAACCTTAGCATATTTGCTAAGGGAAACTTGCTGATGTCTACATCTCAACCTTCCACTTTGGGTAACCAACGAGGGGGCGTTAATTCGTACCATCAAAAGTAATTTCTAGCACCGTTGCCGGGGACTACACTCTTCAAGATAGGGGAGTTGCACACTATCTTTTGTCTTTGCTTTTTAGTCTTGTTAGTTTATCTTTAAGTTTTTGCTTTAGTGTCCTTTATCAAAAAAAATAGTTACCTTGCTAGTAGTTGTAATTATGTCTAGTCCTTCTGCCTTTAGTGAAGCAGAAGTGCTCATCTTTAAACAAAGGGGTGGTGAAAGTCTGAAAGATGCGTGTTATAGAATTAATGATTCTCAAAAAAGAGCCACCAAGAAGCAATCCACTACTATCCTGCTTAGAAACTTCTATGTTGGAATTACTTCTTGGAATAGGTTTATTCTAGATACTACTATCAATGGGAATTTCCTAGAAGTCCCAGTTTGGGAAGCTCTTAATGTTATGGAAAATCTTGTTGGAAATCTCCCTGTTGCTAGCATTCAAGAGGACATTACCCTAGCTCACATTATGAAAAAACTTGAAAAGATAGAGCTAGAGATGCCAAGAATTAATAAGATAAGTAAGTTAGATCGTAAGGTTCAAGGGAATTTGAATAGACTCGATAGCTCCATGCATAAATTTTTCAAAACCTTGGAGACCATCAAATCCCATGACTTGGACCCTTCTAGGATTGATAATATTGAGGAAATCATTGACACTCTAGGAACTACTTTCTCCTTAATCAAAACCAAAAAGGTGGAAACTCCAGCAAAGAAGGAACATAGGTTCGTTTACGTTCCAAAGGTTCCTCGTTTCAAAAATGATCTATCTATTGCCAAAGGGGTTGAAACTGTGAAGACTTTGGAAGAGATACCTCTCTTTAATAGAATAAATGAGACTCCAATTGATCTTTCTCCTTTTGCTTTTATTCCTAGAAGTATCTTTATTAGGCCTTTATTTGAAACACATATTAAGAGTGGTTGTACTATTGAAGAGCTTTTTGATGATCTTGATGATGGTTCAATTGATACAACTTGATCTATTTGCATTAAGCCTAGCTAATGGATTTAAAGAAGCGCTTTCGGGAGGCAGCCCGCAACGAATTTAAGATTTCCTTTTTGTTTTTCTTATGTTTTTAGTGGTCTTGATGATTGTTACTATTGTAGCAACATCATTGTATCTTTATTTTTCAAGCTTTGTGCCATTTATAGCCTCATATGACAAGGGAAGTGAAAGTTGTGACATGCTATCCAGGAAACAGATTCTATCCTCGTGACAAGAAAAATCACAGAAAAATCCCAGTTCATATTTTTGAGCTGAAATTTTTAAACAGTGTGCTATATACAATTATGGAACTTTCGTATGTTCTGAGTTTTTTGATTTGAGTTGCAGAAGTATCCCTAAAAAAATCTTTACTACCTGCTGGTCTGTTGTTTTACAGATTTTGTCCTGTTTTGCCCTTTTCTTTGTTTGGCAAACCTTAAGCTTGCTTGCTCTTTGCAAAAACATTTTGGCAATCTTGAGAAACAGTAGCCATTCAAGAATATATTTATTCCAGTAGAGAAAAAATATTTTATTATGGGTACTAACCTCGCTAATCAGATTATGATAAGTTATGTATGAAGGGAGTTTTCAAGTGTGCGAGGGAAGATGATGAAAGAAGATTCAGGAGTGTCAAGCGCTCAAGCTTGGGGATGCCCCCATGCATCCCCAATAAATATTCAAGGAACCTCAAGCGTCTAAGCTTGGGGATGCCCCCGTGCATCCCCTTCTCCATCAACAATTATCAGTTCGTCTCTCGTTTCACTATATTTTTATCACTTCATGCGTTATGTGCTATGCTTGGAGCGTCTCGCTCTTAGGTTTTATTTTTTTAGTTTTCTTTAGCTTTGCTTGCTGTTCATAACAAGTTAGAACCCAGCTTTATTTGTGTGGAAGAGAAACATGCTCCACTTCCAAAATCTAGAATACAACATATGACTTTTCATGCTTATCTTTGTTGCGTGTGTTCTTTATCTTTTTCATAGCTACTGCCATGTTTAGCTCTTAATTTTCATGCTTATCTTTTAAAGAGCTTTTGTTTAGTTTGTTGCTAGAACTCTCTTGAGTTTTCATGTTTATCTTGTTTAGAGAGTTTGCCTGTTACACTGAGTTTTGTGTCTTGACTTGGAGTAGGTAACTGAGGTTGCTATTCAGTTCACTACAAGAAATATGCTCACACATGACGTTCTATAAGTGGTCGTGGATGAATTCGTCATTAATCTATGACGGTTTCATACGAGATGGTCGTAAAACGTTTGAGGGTGGTCAAATCCCCATAAAATTATGACGAAGTGAGTCAAGAACGTCACAATCTCATAAGCTGAAATCGTCGTAAACCGAGCCACCCAGCTTACGGGATTATTTTTAGTCGATTACGACCTATTTAGATTGTCATAACATTTACGACGATTATAATAACGCCGTAACATGTTCTAACTATGCTTACATGTCACTCACGAGGTCCATTCGATCCCACCTCACTACTAGGGAATAGACTTATGGTGGCGCACTGTTTTTGAGTTTAGTGGCGCATTAGGGATGCGCCACTAACTACAAGCCACTAATAAGGGCTTAGAGGTGGCGCATTCTGAAAATGCGCCACTATTAATTTTTTTAAATTTTGAATTTTGAATCTGGATCTGGAAAATAAATTTTTTATTTTTATTTTTTATTTTTTCTTAATCTCAAGTTAGTATGCTTAATGCCCGGTCAATATGCTTAATCTCAGGTCAAACTAACCTCCGTGGTCAAACTTCCCCGAGGGTCACCAATCCTAGCACTACTCTAGCCCCAGCACGCTTAACTTCTCGGTTCTATTCAACTCTCACTCCAGCTCACCTAGCAGGCACTTGTTGATATATCTAACATATAAATCGTATTAAACCATGTTGATGTCTAGGACCTTGTTAATGTCCATGGGTGTGCTAAAATTTTCAACATTTTTTTGAAACTTTCTCGATGGGACCATTAGCATATTTTGAACTTTTTAAAAAAAAATTGATTTTAAAAAAAATAATTAAATTACTATCTAAAATTTTCAACTTTTTTTAACTTCCCGATTTGTCCTCTAGCCTATTTTGAATTTGAAAAAAATTAAAAAAAATAAAAAAAAATCAATTTTTTTTTCTGTTACTAGTGGCGCATTTCATACAAAATGCGCCACTACTAAGTTAAAAAAAATTCAAATTTTTCTCTTTTTTTGGGCCTTCAGATCTTCAAACGCCCGTAACTTTTTTCTGTTTGGTTTTTGAGGATTCTAAAAATGTTCAACGGGTTACACCCGATTGAATTTGGATATAACTTTTCGAATAGATGATTTTTCATATAAAAAACTTTTTCATCGGAGGTCGTATGCAAAAGTTAAGCCCATTTTACGAAATTCTCGAGAGATTTTGCAATAAAAGTCAAAATTCATATTTGTAAATTTTTCTAACAACTAGACCACATATCATTTGGGAAACTTATTTTCTTTTATTTTTTGACATTTCTATCATTTTCTTTTATTTTTTTTCAAATTGAAAAGGCGGTCCACGGGGGGGGGGGGGGGGGGGGGTTGTATTTGGGAATTTTCCCGCACAGTTTTTTCTTATTAGTGGCGCATATGGGAAATGTGCCACCCCTAAGAGCTTATGGGTGGCGCATTCTGGATGCGCCACTAATAATTCCTTAGGGGTGACGCATTTCCAGAATGCGCCACCTCTAAGCTCTTAGGGGTGGCGCATTTCCAAAATGCGCCACCTATAAGGTTCTTAGGGGTGGCGCATTTCTCCAAATGCTGGCCCACTCTTAGGGGTGGCGCATTTTTAAAAATGCGCCACCTATAAGGGCTTATAGGTGGCGCATTTTTTACCAGTGCGCCACCCCTTACAACATAGTGGCGCATTACATATAAAATGCGCCACTAATAAGCTTTCCATGTATAGCTATTTCCCTAGTAGTGCCTCATTCATCTATTTGGTGTTCGTAGCTAGGTGTTTATTTTTTACAAACTTTTGGTAGATCTATGATGAAATAACTACGTGTTTTCCTAGAAATGTTTTTTTTTGATAAATAAATAGAAAATTATCAAACACGTGTAGTTTAAATTTGACCCAGTTCTAATTGAATTTGTAAAATTTTGTCTTTTTATGAGAGGTTCTTATGAAAAACATTTTACATCCAACTATTTGGTGAATAAGACATAAAATATGGTCTAATATTTGTATAAATTGGTTTGGTACAATTTTGCAATAAAGATTTGGTAGGTTCTTCATAAAAAATAGCCAATAATGATCATCACTAAAACTTAGCAATAATTAAATATTTCCTAAATGAATTATTGCTTGTGTAATTAATTATTATTTAAAAAATTAAAATTACCTCTATAGCAGAAGGTACTTTCTTAAAATATTAAAAAAAGAAAAGATAATTAATTGTTATTAAGATAATAGTAATAATGACATTAACCTAAATAAAAGTTAAATAAAAATCCCAACAGATTATTATAATAATTATATAATATTAAAATTTATTTGTATTGTTTAAATTTAAATATTTAACCTAGTATATACTTAAAACGATAGAAAACGAACGGTGAAGATTTATCTCTCTAAAGTTAAAACATATGAACGGCCCAAATTTTACATCGTATAAGCTAAAGTCCTTGGCACATGGGCGTAGTCTAACTTGCCTAAAAAAATCTATGCATATAAACCGATCGTATACAGCTTGGTATTACGGCAATCAATATCAATTCTAGACCCGGACTCTAAGAGGACAAGAAAAACTAATCCTCGTGTAGAAGAAGGACACCTCTAAACTTACCATGTCATCATGTATGTTGTATTTGGAAATAACTAGGACATATGCCCATGCGTTGCAACGGAAAAAGATATCGTATCGATAAAAACATTCATTATTATAGTACGACAACATTTGAAGCTACAAAAAGTGGGGGGTAAGATCAAAACAATTATATGTACAAATATTATAAATTAGTATGCTTACTTTTTCTTTTAAAAATCAGCTTATAAATTGCTTGGTGACGCACTTACTTTTTTAAACAAAAATATATATTAACAAAAAATCTAAAAGGAGGAAGGTGCACATCGCGGCCTAAGAAAAATTTATATCAACAAAAATTTGTTCGTTAGTGAGCTTGCTTTTTCTTAAAATTAATTTATAAATTGCTCAGTTGCGCTTGTAGCTAGAAAATAATTTAGTACTTTTTAAAAGAAGCAATAGATATTAAAGAGACAATCAAAAATATTAATTTATTGCATGCATCTATTCTCTTATATTTCCACAACCAATCACACATTGAAATCTTTTTCGATGATAATGTTCACGAAACATTCAAAAAATATTCCTAGCAAATCAAAAAATGTTCATTAAATTGAAAATTTTAAGTGTGTTTCAAAATATTTTCATTCTTTTCTTATTAAAAATATGTAATGTAAGAAAATTTATGTGTAGTTCAAAATATGTTTGTCACATATTAACAAGAATGTTCACAAATTTAAAATAAAAAGTTCATGACATTTTCAGAAAATATGTGATGTAAGAAACCTTCAAATAGATTTTAATATTTTATTCTTTTCAAAAATATTGAACATGCATTTGAATTTTTCTAATATTTATTCGAAAATATGTTTAAAAATATTTTGAAAAAGAAATTATACAATAACAAATGTTCAAGTAAATTAGAATAATGTTTCCTATCATTAAAAAAAATGATCCATGTGTTTTTCTTACATGTATCCAGAACAATATTCAAAATGTATATTTGAAAAATTATCATCATGTATTGTAAAAACAATAAAATTATGTAAAATAATATTCCTATCATTCAACGTGTATTGGAAAATATGGTCATCGTGCCCCTCGGCTTCCTTTTCTATGATATTTAATGGATCTGTCATCATTTGTCTGTTGATGCCTTGCCTATTAATTATCAGAATTCACAGGGTATATAAATAGATGTAATTTTGGTTACTTAATTTTTTAAATGTTCATTGCAAAATTAATAAACATTCAATCATACTCGAAAAAACATCTATCAGTACAAAAATAATGTTCACGAACCATTCAAAAAAAATCCTAGAAAATCAAAACAATGTTCATGACATTTACTCGCTAGTGCTGGTACATAATCCGCACTCTGGAATCTTTGGAAAAACTTGGAGAATCTCTGATGAAATGGCTACTCGGGTACCTAAAAATGATTTTTGGAATTTGTTTTGTGGAAACGATGAAGCATCTATAGTTCAAATTTGACACGGTTCCAGCTGAATCAGTACAGATTTGACTTTTTTAGAGGTGTATGAAAAACAATTTACATGCAAAAATTTGATTAATTATACATAAAATATGGTCTAATACTTTTTTTAAATGGTTTGCTACAATTTGTTAACATATATTTGATAGTTTCTTCACAAAAAACCTTTGTTTTCGATAATCAGAAAAAATGCCTTTTTTGTGCAAAGAAAATGAAATCTTCCTTAAACAACATTGTTCACCATACCAAGATTTACACTTGTGCACAATATAGACACATTTCAACAAACTATGGCACGAGTGTGGCCATAACATTGGTCATTTGGCTTGAAAGCCAAGCTTCTTTGTTCACGATAGCCCGTTTTTGTGAATGATTTTTGAAGAAATGTTATTTATTCCAGGTTTGTTATTTTCTCCAGATGCTAGGTCACATAAAATGACACAACGCAAAGGTTTCCTATTTTTTATTTTTATTTTATTTTCTTATGCACGTTTCAAAATACGGTCAAAACTGCGGGCATGGATGTTCTTACTTACGGGTGGAATCTTGGGAAACTCTTGGCGAATCTCTGATGAAATGGCTACTCGGATACCTAAAAATAATTTTTGAATTTTTTGAGGAAACGATTAAGCATCTATAGTTGAAATTTGACCCGATTCGAGCTGAATCGGTACATATTTGTCTTTTCTATGACAGGTGTATGCAAAAGATTTTACATGCAACTATTTGATTAATTGTACATAAAATATGGTCTAATATTTCTGTAAAATAGTTTGCTACAATTTGTTAAAATATATTTGGTAGTTTCTTCATAAAATTTTCCTTTTTTCGATACTTAGAAAATAAAAAATGATTATTATTTGTGTTAATATCATACAACAGTGAACAAAAATGGATCCATGTATCATATATAGGTTACTGAGTATATTCTAATGACTCACAAAGAATTTAACATAAATTTTGAGGATTTATGTGGAAAAAATCAACCACAAGCATGAACTTTACTGAATTTTTTAATTACAGAAATAATTTTCAACAATACTATTTTTTGATTGGTTGAATAGACCTCCCACGGATCAGGCAATGACCATCCTTCATCTTGTTTTGATCCAACGGCCCACGCCACGCCCGATACCTAACCCTAATCCACCCCACCTCTTCTCTCTCTCGCAGGTCGCAGCCTCCCCCACCTCTCGACCCTCTCCCTCAGCCACCTCCCACCTCTCCACTTCCGATCTCGATCCACCCCCCGCCCTCGCAGACATACCGCCACCTCTGTCAACTCTCGATCCATCCGGCGCACGCAGACAAGCCCCCGCGCCTCCACTCTCCACTTCTCCCCCGCAGCCGGCGACAGCGTCCTCCGCCTAACAACCACCATGGACGGGTGCGTCCTGAAGAGAGCGGAGGAAGGAGAAGAATGGTGGGGAGCGGCGGCGGCCACCGCAGGTAGGAGGACTACGACTACCAGTTCAAGGTGGTGCTGATCGGCGACTCAGGCGTGGGGAAATCCAACCTACTTTCTCGCTTCACCCACAACGAGTTATGCCTCGAGTCCATGTCCAGCATCGGCGTCGATCTCTTCTCAGCCCGTCAAGGTATCGTACGGCGACGGCGTCCGGGATCTAGATATCGAGAGCATGGTGACGGCGTCCGGTTCTACTTCTACACCTCTATAACGCCTTCCCGTAGGAACTGACGAGGTGGAGAATAAGGACCACCGGCTCTCCAAGCTCCCATGGAGTTCCAAATCCACGACAGCCGCACGGTACTCTGCCTCCGCCCAAGCTACAAATTTCCTCTGAAGTTTCAGGTTCTATCTGAAGTGTTTTTGTGCGTGGCGAGCTGCCGCGTGGGTTTTTGACTGATGAGATTTGGTGGTGGCGCTTCTTCTCTTTCTGCAGGAATGGCTGTGGAGGTGATTACTACAGTGGATGTTGAGAAGGAGGAGGGGGATACGGCTGTGACCGCACAAGCTGCAGAGAAGCCAGTTGAAGGTGAGGACATCGGCTTGCATGTGTCACATCAATATCGTATTTGTTCCATCAGACTGGAAAATGTGCTTTTTTCTCCATGGGTGTGTTTTCGTAAGCTGAATGAACAATGTGATGTATGCTCCTATATTTAACGTGCTCTTAGATTAGTGATGCCAGATGAATGTAAAACTAGTGATGTTCGATTGGCATTAAATTTGGCTGAAACTTGTCCCTGGATTTTCAGTTGGCTGGAGTATATCTTTGGTTTTTCTTGGCCCTTCCCATTGTATGCAAGTGCATTCTAGTTAGGCAGTCATCTACGTGATTTTTTACATGGTGAGTACTAGCAGAACAAGATGAACAAGCTTCATAGGAGTGAACAAGGTGAACAAGCTTCATAGGAGTGAACAAGGTGAACAAACTTCCTCCTTTGTTCTGGTTCAAGAAAAAGAAGCTTCTAGGACATGTTCTGAAAGTATATTCTAGTTAGCTAGTCATCTTCATTCTAGGGTATCAGCCTTTGATTTTCAGTTTCAGTACCAATGTTGCTTTGCTTTAGGACATTTTATTTTGTTAAATTAAATTGAACAAGGGAACAAGCTTCCTCCTTTGTACTTGTTCCCCATCAGTACTGTACTAGCATCTGAAAGTTCCAATTTGCAAATAATTTGGTTTTGCAAAACTGAATATAAACGCTGATTTTTATGTGTGATTAGAGTACCAACAAATGTGTGCATCATTTATCTTGATGACTGGAATTGCTTGATTATTAGGAGTGACTTAAATTATTAAGAGTATTAGTAGTGACTTAAATTATTTACTCCCAGCAAATAAAATCAAACTGTAGTATTTGTTCTTCCTTTTGTTTCTTTTGCGGCTATATATATTTTCTATCTAGATGGATGGATCTGTAGATGTATGCACAAACTAGAGTTTGCATGTACTCATATGAACCAGTATCTTATTTTAGCAGAACAAAACTTACATCTATGCTTTGGTATAGAATTGTTGTTTGATATATTGAGAGATAGATTCTTTTAGTTGCACTGAACATGTTCCATTTTCCGTTTCTCTACTGCAGAAGTGAATCCAAAATCAATGTTGAGGAGGCTAATATATATTACTAAGGATTCAAACCTTGCAGAAGCTCTTTGGCTGCCGAAAGATCAACAAGTGCCGCCTCCTGCTTAAGATGGTGAGTACGCAGATTCTTCCTTGTTTTTTCTTTATTCCTTGTGGGGCTCTTATTTTGGGTTTTAGATCGATTTCTATGTATTCATGTTTCATTCTCTTGGAAGAACAGTTGATTTAGTAGGGTTGTTTTTTATTTTTAGGGGAGGAAATGGAAATTCATTTGAAAGACATCTTGCTTGTAGAGCAAGTAGCCATTGGTTTTTTCATGTTCAGTTCATCCTTAGAATTTGGGTAATATGTTATGTTTCAGTGCATGTGATGGTAGTTCATGCAATTTTAATTGCCATGCATAGAATTTAGTTGGTACATACATAAGTTGCCTGTGTACTATAGATTGGTGGGTTGCTCTGTTATTAGGTATTCTATACAGACTAGGTATATCTGAATAGATGTGTCAAAGAGGCCTCCTACCTTCAATTGTGTTCTTTTCCTTGAAATAAATTAAAAAATGGAAAAGGATCTTATGCCTTGTATTTCTTGTTTGGAAAAACTTCACTGTTTTGATTAGTAAGCCAATCTCAGCACCAATCAAGCTTTGTAGAATCCATTCTTGTTTGGTCCAGTTGAGATTCATATGTTGGTAACTACATGTTAGGATTCAGTGTGTTAAAATGTTTGCTGTCGGCACTTAATTTTTGTTCATGCTCTTCTTATTAGTAAAATTCACATGTAAAAGAAGCAACTTGTGGAATAATTTGACTTCGGATGGTTGTTGTTGTGCAGGATGGATGGACAGCCTACAACAGAGGCTTTGGACTGGTGGTGGTTGGTAACCAGCTTCTGGGACGTGAGGCTTTTGGACTGGTGGTGGTTGGTAACCAGATGCTGGGAAGCGGTGCACTGGTTGTACACTTATTGTAATCTGAGTGTACACATATATTGTAACCTGGCTGTGCACTTGTTTTGTAATCCTGCTGTACACTTTGTACTATTTCATCAATGGCTGTGCACTTATATTGTAATCTTAATTTTATATTTTGGCTGTGAAGTTTTGTGCTGGTACTTGGCTGTTAAGTTTTCTTCTTTAAAGTTTTGTGTATGAGTTTTTAAGTTGTGTGGCCTGTCATTTGTAGTTCCAATAACAGCATAAAAAGGAAAAAAAGTGGCTAAATTAAGAAACAAATTATAAGTGGAAAAAAGTGGACTGGACCAAAAATTCCATGGTCCAAATTATATTAATACAAAATGTTAGAGTAAACTAAATTTTTTGGAATGGGATGTAAACAGGCTTGAAGAGAAGGAGAGCCTACTAAGAAAAGCCCAAGAGTTCAAAACCAGCCCATATGATCAATTGAACTGGGTTGGGCTGGTTTCAGCCACGACGTTTTGATTTTGTCGCAATTTTTCCACGTAGGACTGCCACATAGGAATGGGTTAGATTGCCAACGACGATTTAGGATCGTCGTAAAGGTTACGACGATTCAGAAATCTTCGTGAAAGTTACAACGATTTCAACCAAAACGTCGTTGCTTTTAGTTTTTGACGCCTCGTTTTCGACGCTTGGATTTCCGTCGTAAGATCTTCGTGAATTAAAAACCGTGACGATGTACCGACGAAAATATAGCGTCGTGTATTAGCATATTTCTTGTAGTGGTTGTAGTAGTAACTTGCAATAGTTTTGAGGTATTGTTTCGAGTAATGTTTGAACTTTTGGTGTCAAGAGCTTTTGCCTATTAGTGATAGATGTCGTATTTTGGGAAATCCGTGTTTATCTTCAAAACTTACAGATTAGTTGAGAACTTTAGCTACTAGATGGATCACTACTCTTCTGAAGGGTCGAATATTAGAGTTGTAAGAGCAAAGTTATGCCCTCAAGAGTTTTGGATATTGTTGGTCAAAACAGTAGAGGAACTAACAAGTTTTCTAGTGTGAAACAAATGGTTAGGTTCCTGAAGTTATAGGTTGGTGATAAAGCTTCAACGAAGATTTATACTTTTACCGAAGCACATCCTCTGGAGTGAAGCTCATCACGGATGTCGACCCCTAAAAGGATAAGGAATCCTGAAGCTCGTCTCATCGAAGAAGATGATCAAGATGGCGCAAGACTTAGTTGTTTTTGCGTAATTCCTTTTACTTCTTTGAGTCATAGGAAAAACCGTACTATCAAGAAGGGTTTAGTAAATGTACTCCGAAGGTTTTGATGAAAAGACTCAGATCGAATCTAAACCAGTGAGAAACCAGAGTTGAAGAAATCTCATGGGAGCTAGGTAATGCTTCACCAGCGAAGACTTTGTTCTTTCGGCTCCTGAAGCAGAACCAAGTCCGTCAGTCAGCTTTACTTGGACCGCAAGTAAAGTTGCGCTTTGATTGGAAATATGACCGTTGGGGACAGGTGTCAAGCTGTCACATCGGGTCACTTCAGTCATTTCGCACCTAGGGATTGCCACCTATAAATACGCCACCCCCGCCCTCATTGGCCGGTGGCTGCTCCAAGATTAATTCCTTACAGAGGAGAGAGAGAGAGAGCAACCCCACCGAAGCAAAACCAAAACCCTTCCACCGAAGCATAAGTCCTATTGATCTGAGTTGATTCATTATGACTTAGGAAGAAGTTTGCTAGCCTTTTTTTATCTTGGAGAACTGCAATTCTCCTAGACGGTTAGAGAGTTGTTCTTCAGAGAGCGAAGAGTTATTGTCGCCTCGAAGTCCAGTTTGTCAAAGGTTTCGGTGATTTCCTCAATAATCAACCACGAGTGAAGAACTGACCAAGCTCAAGGAGATTGGTGCAGTGGAGATACGGACGGAGAGAGGTTAGCTCCTGTGTTCAATCACAAGTCCCTCCAACCAGACGTAGCACTTTACAGAGTGTGAACTGGTCGATCAAACATCGCCGAGTCAAGAGTTCGTTTTACTTTCCGCACTTACATTCAGTTTATCAATTGCTTCCGTGATCTGCTTCAATGCAATTGATTCAATGCTTTTGATTCGCTATGTTATGCTTCAATCATGTTCTTCTTCGATGTTTACCTTTCTGTTGAAACTCTTCTGCTGTTAAGTTATGCTTCACTTCATAGTTTCATGCAAAAATTGAAAGTGATCATTCACCCCCTCCCCCTCTGATCACATACTTGAACTTGCAATTGGTATCAGAGCTAGGCACTCTTTATTTGGATTAACCTCCTGGAGTGTTTTCAAGTATGTCTTCTAGTATGTCTTTCGTAGCTATTCGCTCTGGCGAACCTATTCCTATTTTCAATGGGAAGGACTACCCGTACTGGAAGGACAAGATGAAAAGAAATATCATGGCTATCAACTCAACTGCCTGGCAAGTTGTCTTGTATGGAGTCACTGTTGCTGATGAGAAGGAGATCACCCCTGAAGAAGCTACACTGATTGATCTTGATTCTGTAGTTTGGGTTTTCATCACCAATCACTTGACACCTGAAAAGTATCATGAAGTGAAGAATATTCCAACTGCCAAAGGTGTCTGGGACTATCTTGAGAAGATTGGTGAAGGTGTTTCTACCCAGAAAGATGCCAGAATTGACACTCTCCGAAGCAAATTCTATCGCTTCAAGAGAAACGAGGGTGAAAAAGTCAGTTCTATTTACAGCAGACTCACAACTCTTGCCAATGAATTGATTTCCCTCGGTGCTGATGACATTACACCTCACTCTGTTGTGAGAACTCTGCTTCCCTCGTTAGATGACTCGTTTGATCACATTGTGCTGATGATCAAGGAAAGGACTGATTACAGACATCTTGTTGCTGCTGATGTTCTTGAGAGACTCACTACCTTTGAAATGGAAGAAGAAGAGAAACGTGACATAAATGGTTCTCGAAGGAGATCCCATGCCCTGAAAGCAAAAGCTTCGCGTCATTCTTCACCCGAAGTCAGTTCTGCTTCAGGTGTCGAATCAGATGATCCCTCAAGCATTGGAAAAGATTTAGCACTGATCATGAGACGCTTCAATCGCTTTCAAAGAAAAGGCTTTTCTTCACCCAAGAAGAGTTATCCTTCAAGAAGCTCAAGTCATTCTTCCTACCGTTCATCCTCTAGAAGCTCTCCATCAAAGGACAATTGCTGCTACAAGTGCAAGAAACCAGGTCACTACATTGCTGATTGCCCTATGTGGGAAGCTGAGAACAAATCGAAGCATTCACTCAGAGACTCTTCATCGAAGTCTTACAGATCCTCCAGAAGTCATGAGTCAAAGAGACATGATTCCAGTTCAAGAAGAGAAAAGAAGAAAGATTCTGATGATGATAAGAAGAGGAAGTATCATAAGAAGCATGAGAGTTCTTCATCGAAGAATTACTCGTCTCGTCGAAGCAGCTCTCACCGTGCCAAGGCCTATCTAGGAAAGGAGATGAACTCAGAAGATGAAGCCTCTGGTTCCGAAGCTGAACAAGACTCAAGGTCTGCTTCAGGGTCCGAATCAGATGGTGTTGCTGGTTTGGCCTTCGCTTCGGCAGATGCTTCAGTCAATGCTTCGAGCACATTCTTCACCAACAACAGTAGTGAAGATGAAACTCCTGCATATTGCTTCATGGCCAAGGCAAAGGTATCTTCATCCAAGTCAAACTATGATACTTCTGATTATTCCTCATGTGAATGTGACTCAAGGATAAGCTATGCTAAACTTGCTAAAATTGCTTCAATTCAACAAGATGAACTTGATTCACTAAGCAAAACCATTAAGAAGTCAGAAACGTTGTTGATCGATGAGATTGAGAAGAATCAAACTTTAACCAATGAGCATGCTGCTCTGAAGGAGAAGTTTGAAGAATTATCCTCTCGGCATGATCTTCTTTCAGTTGATTATGAGAAGCTTACCTATGAATTTCTTCAGAGGAAAGTGGCTCTCGAAAAACTGACAGAGGCTCATGAAGAATTGGAAAATGTTAATCTCTCTCTCATGGCTCAACAAGGTTCTGAAGCAAATCATAAAACTGAATCACCTTGTTTGGACTGCTTGGAACAAAGCAAAACTGATTCCAAAGGGAAAGCTCCTATTGTTATTGATGATACTAATGACTCCGATGAGGAAAATCCTGCTGTTACCGAGGAACTCCTCAGGTTGAAAAACTTATTTGAAACAGGCATGTTCAAAAGTGTGCAAGGACACCAATATCTCTGTGATATCCTGAGGAAGGCTCTCCTTCACAGGAATCCCAGGAATGAAGGTGTTGGTTTCGAGAGGAAGATAAATCCTGATGGCACATATTGGGAGCCTGAGCAGTATCCTAAGACTGTTTGGGTCCTAGCTAAGGAGAAACCCATTGATATTGCTAACCTTTCAGGTTTCGACTGCAAAATGAACAAAGTCATTGTGGATGAATCACTTGATTCAGACTACAAACTCATGAAAGATGAACAGGGAAAAGTTTCAGCTGAGTATGTAGGCACTCCACCAAAGAATGGATTCTATAAGAGGCAGATATGGGTGCAGAAAGCACTTGTGGAAAAACTGCCTGCCAACCATTCTATGCAGGGAAAGTCTTCGGTACCACCGAATCATTTCTACTCTCTTGAGACGAGAAATGATCCATTGGTGACCGAATCAAATGTTCCGCAGAAGCAATACTATCGTACTGGTCGCCACACGTATCGTCCTCATAATAATCATACTAAGATTGCATATGCTCATACTTATGCTAACCGTTCACAGAGGACTTACATTTATGGTGTGCTTGATGGTTCACCGAAGCAATGCACTCCTGTTCATTTTAATATTGCTTCGACCAGTGCTTCATCGTCTTCTCAGTCACCTGCTCGTTTGTGGGTGGTTAAGAAGAACTAATTCTTCTGCAGGGCTATGTCTCCAGTGGATCCGAATGGGTCATGGATAGTGGTTGTACCAATCATATGACCGGAGACAAGGAGTTGTTCACCGAAGAAAAACTATCTCAATCTTCTCTAAAGTACATTACCTTCGGTGATAACAACAAATGTAAAGTGTTAGGTTTGGGTAAGATTGCCATATCGAAGGATAAGCACATTGACAAGGTTATGCTAGTCCAATCTCTTGGATATAATCTTATGTCTATCTCAAATTTATGCGATATGGGTATGCTTGTGTTGTTTTCTGCTTCGCATTGTGTTGTCTTTTCACAGGATGACTATTCGTTTGTCTTCGAGGGTTACCGAAAGGGAGATCTATACATTGTTGACTTTTCTTCGGGCCCTGCTGTTTCCACTTGCTTAATGGCAAAAGCTTCATCTGGATGGCTATGGCATCGAAGACTTTGTCATGCAGGGATGAGAAATCTTCATAACTTAGTGAAGAAGAATCATGTTGTTGGTCTTAGCGAAGTAAAATTCGATAAGGATCGTCTCTGCAATGCTTGCGAAGCTGGTAAAATTACGAAGAAACATCATTCAGCGAAGACCATCATGACTACCACTCGTCCTCTTGAATTGCTTCATCTAGATCTTTTTGGTCCTCAAAATTATGCAAGCCTGGGAGGAAACAAATATGGTCTAGTTATTGTTGATGACTTTTCTCGTTATACTTGGGTTTTCTTTTTGGATGACAAGAGCAAAGTGGTTGAAATCTTCAAATCATTCGCAAAGAGAGCTCAAACAGAATATGAATTATCTCTGAAGCATATCCGAAGTGATAATGGAGCTGAGTTCAAAAATACTCATATTGAAGATTTTCTTGATGATCATGGTTTTACGCATGAGTTCTCTGCTGCCTATACACCTCAACATAATGGTGTAGTTGAAAGGAAGAATAGAACTCTCATTGAGATGGCCAGAACTATGCTTGCTGAATACAAGACTCCTATTAGGTTCTGGGCCGAAGCAATCAATACTGCATGTCACATCATCAACAAGGTTTACCTTCACAAATTCTTGAAGAAGACTTCACATGAGCTTATCACTGGTAACAAACCAAATGTCTCATATCTTAGGGTATTTGGTGCTCCATGCTTTATTAGAGATATGAATCATAGCTCCAAATTTTCCCCTAAGGCACATGAAGGTTTTCTTCTAGGTTATGGCTCAAACTCTCACACTTACAGAGTCTATAACTCTCACTTTGGGAAAGTTATGGAAACTGTAAATGTAAGGTTTGATGAAAATAATGGCTCTCAAAAGGAGCATTTGCCTCATGATCTAGATGAACCTCCTCTTGATGAAGTAATAAGGTCCATGGCTATTGGTGAGATTCGCCCTGTTGAAGCCAATCAACGTCAAGCTGTTAGGGATGATGATGGTCCAATGTTCCCACACATAGCCCGGGGCACTGGAAATCAACATCCTGAAGCAAATGATGAACAGGACGAAGAAGGTCAAGGGAACGAAGGAAATGCTAATCCTGAAGGAAATGCTGAAGCTGAAGGTGAAGCTGATCCCGAAGCTGATGCAGATCCTGAAGCAGAAGCTGAGCCTGAAGCAAATGATACTATGTTATCCCGAGTTTGAAGAAGAGTTGATGTGGATTCGATGCTCGAAGATATCAATCAACCAGGTCGTCCCACTACTCGATCTCGTACTCGTTTGGCTAACTTCTGTGGAAACTTTTCTTTTGTCTCCATGCTAGAGCCTTCAAAATATGATGAAGCCATGAAGGACCCTGATTGGTTATTAGCTATGATGGAAGAACTTCACCAATTCGAAAGGAATAAGGTCTGGTCACTTGTTGAAAGACCTGATCCCACGAAGCACAATGTAATTGGCACCAAGTGGATATTTCGCAACAAGCAAGATGAAGACGATATTGTGGTAAGAAATAAGGCTAGATTGGTAGCACAAGGTTACACCCAAATCGAAGGCATTGACTTTGGTGAAACCTATGCTCTAGTAGCCCGTCTCAAATCCATTCGTGTCATGCTTGCTTTTGCTAACCACAAAAATATATTGCTATATCAAATGGATGTCAAGAGTGCTTTTCTTAATGGTGAAATAGAAGAAGAAGTGTATGTTATGCAGCCTCCAGGTTTTGAAGACTCGAAGAATCCTGATATGGTGTACAGGCTTCACAAAGCTTTGTATGGGCTGAAGCAAGCACCTCGTGCTTGGTATGAAACATTGAAGGATTTCCTCCTAAAGAAAGGCTTCAAACCAGGAACAACTGACCCCACTCTTTTCACTCGATCATATAACAATGATCTTTTTGTGTGTCAGATTTATGTAGATGATATAATTTTTGGCTGTACTAACACTGAGATCAGCGAAGAATTTGCAAGGATGATGTCGAAGAAATATGAGATGTCAATGATGGGAGAATTGAAGTTTTTCCTTGGACTTCAGATTCGACAACAGAAGAATGGCACCTTTATTTCACAAGAGAAATACTTGAAGGATTGCCTAAAGAAGTTTGATCTTGCTGAATGCAAGACCATTAGAACTCCCATGCCTACTAATGGTTTTCTTGATGCAGATGAGAAAGGGAAACCCTTCGATCAGAAAAAGTTTCGGTCTATGATAGGTTCACTCTTATACTTATGTGCATCTAGACCTGACATCATGCTATCAGTTTGTATTTGTGCTCGTTTTCAAGCAAATCCGAAGGAATCGCATCATATAGCTGTGAAGCGAATTCTTCGATATCTAGCACATACTCCTTCTTTGGGACTTTGGTATCCCAAAGGTACTCAGTTTGATTTGATTGGATATTCTGATTTAGACTAGGCTGGTGATAGGGTTGACAGGAAATCTACCTCAGGCACTTGTCATTTTCTTGGTAGATATGTTGTATGTTGGGCTTCAAAGAAACAAAACTGTGTCTCAATATGTACTGCTGAAGCTGAATACATTGCTGCTGGCTCATGCTGCACTCAAATACTTTGGCTTAAGCAAACGCTGAAAGATTATGGTATTTATGTGAAGAAAATCCATCTGCTTTGTGACAATGAGAGTGCCATCAAGATTGCTCACAATCCTGTGCAACACTCTCGAACGAAGCATATTGATATTCGTCATCATTTTCTTCGAGATCATGTTCAGCGCGAAGACATTGAGATTAGCCATGTAAGAACTGAAGATCAATTGACGGATATATTCACGAAGCCATTGGACGAGAAAAGGTTTTGTGCATTGAGATGTGAGCTGAACATCTTAGACTCACACAATGTTCAGTAAGATCGAAACTTTTCACTGTATATTATCACCTTCGTTGTGCTTTATTTGTTTAGTTTCGCTTGAGTTTTTCTTCGTCCAAGTTTAGCTTCGTTTGCCATTTGCTTTCTGTTCTGTGTTTAGTTTGTCGTATTTATTCGTTTCCTTTGTCCCCTATGCTTATCACTTTTAGCTTCGATGTTGTTCTTCGAAGTGATAAGATTCGGACCCTACCCCTCCATTCTGTTTCGCTCCCAATCTTTTCTATCTTGAATGTTAAGCACAATTGAAACGGAAAGCATATTGCTTCGAACGTCATTGAGTTCCGAATCAAATGCTTCCAACTTTATCGAAGTTTTTGCTCTCGGTCAAGACTTATTCTTCGGCCGTTGAGTCCCCGTCCTTTTCGGATCGTTGAGATTCGCTCGCGATCCGCCACTTCATCTGAGCCGTTGAATCGGAAGAGTCAGTCGCTGGACACCGTTCGATTTGATCTGGTAACCGCTCCAGGTCAGGCCTATTTAAGGCGTTCCCCTCCACCGAAACGGTTCATCCCACGCTCATTCTCTCCGACTTCTCCGTCTTCTACCTCGAGCAACCGCAGAGCTCTCGTCCCCATCGTCGCCGTCGCCGCTTCACTACCGGAACGCCGCCGCCGTGGACCTTCCCCGTCGACGCAGAGCACTTCTCCGCCCTCCGTCGCCGTAGCTGCCTTGCGTCACCAAGTTAGGGTACGCAAAGCTCCTTGGATCCAATCTTGTTTCCCGTGTTCTTCATCTAGGGTTTGGATCTAAGTTCTGCTAGGGTTTTGATTTCTGTTTATAGGGCTGCTTGATCCGTGCTGTTTCTTGCTCCTTGGGAAAGCTGTTCTTAGAATCCAAAGTAATCCCATCTTCTCTCAGGTCAGTGCTTAAGACTCGATGTCGTCTGTGTTCTGGATTGGGTTAGGTCTTGTTCTCGAACTGGTTCTAGCCGAATCCATAACCAGAGTTGTATCCAATCTTAGATTGATCTGAGCTCCTGTCAAAATTGATTTTATTTTGGTCGAAACCTTTGCCTGTGCTTATTCATTCCCTCTCCCTATTTCCCTCTTGTCTATGATTCTGTTCACAGGATGTCTGACAAAGAGGCTGCAATGGGGAATGAGTCTCCGATTTTTGAAGGACTGGAAAATTACCTAGAGCCACCGAAGCAGAAGGGCAAAGGAGGCAAAACAAAGGAAGTGAATAATGCCCGAGGCATACCCGAAGCCATTCGCCTCAAGATGGGCTATGACACCCCGCCAGAAGAGACAGATCATGATAGGAAGATTCGACTGCAAAGGATTCGTCGATATTGGGCTATTCGGTGGTACAAGTTCAAAAGCATTCCATCTTGGAAGTGGGCAATGCAATTCGCCTTCAGCCCACCTTATCGGTACACCACCGCAATGTGCGCTCAGTACACTGCAGCAAACCGGAAGAAGTACTACCCGAAGCCTCCGGCTGTCCCGCACCCAAATTCACTCAAGACCCCGGATGATTACCCTGAAGAGCAAGAGAGGCTTGCTATTCTCGCTGAGAAGAAGAGGATCCAAGATGAGAAAAAGGCAAAAGCTCTTGCTGCTGCAGGGATTGATGAAGCCGATCCATCGAAGCCTAAGAAGAGGCGAAAGCTTCGGAAGCTGAGTGATTCACCCCCTCCTGCTTCAGAAGAGGAGGCTGAACACGAAGCAGATGACGAAGCTGAAGCAGCTGCTCCGCTTGAAGACTCGATCGATGAAGATCTTGCTGATGAAGCAGATGATGAGTCAGAGCACTCACCCATTCCCCCAAGTCCTAAGAAGAAACTGATTCGGATGCCTCTGAAGAAGAAGGCTGGAGCGAAGCCAACTGCTCCTAAAGGTGTTAAGTTTCAAGAACCATCAGAACCTCCTGCTCCCAAGAGGAACATATATTTGACGAACTTGGTGGTAGAGGCACCCCTGTCCTCTAAGCCTCCTCGCCGTCCAGTTCCAGCTGAGCAGAGGACCAAGGAACGGCATGACCCGAAGGCTAAGCCTGTGGCTAAGCCTACTGCTGTGCCCGAAGTCAAAGCTTCTGAGCATACTAAAGATCCGAAGCCAAAGGCAACTGTGGCTAAGCCTGGTCAGACTTATGCCCAGGTTGGCACAAAGAAGCTGTCAGAAGCTGAATTGCGGAAGAGAGACCGCGTCGAAGCTGAACGTTTGCATGCCGAAGCTCAAGCCAAAGCTAAGGCTGAGAAAGAAGCCAAAGAGAAAGAGAAAGCGGATAGAGAAGCAGCTGAGCTGGAGAAGCAAAGGAAGGAGCTGGCCGTGGCAAACCAGCAAGATGAAGCGAAGCGCAAGCTCGCTGAAGCTAAAGCTCAAGAGGCTAAGGCTGCCGCCGAAGCCAAACAGCTTAGCGAAGCTGAAGCTAAGCGTCAAGCTCAGCTTGATATTCTTCGCACGAAGAAAGCTGAGAAAGCTGCAAGGTCCGCTCAAAAGGAAGCCGCTGTGGACATGGCTCCGAAGGACCTTCCCCCGAAGCCAGTCGCAGCTCCTGTCCCCGAAGCCCATGATGAAGCAGAGCATAGTGAACACAATTTTCCAGATGCTAGAGAAGGTGAACTCTGGGACTGTTTAAGCCTGCATCAGGTATACTGTAAGCTTGCTGAAGCTGTAAATCCCCAGGCTGTGGATATTGGGAATATCTACATTTCACCAAATCTTTCAGCCATGGTCGAAACTTTGTACAATCAGCTGAGAGATTTGCATGCAAGAGATAGATCAGAAACTGCTAAGATTCAGAAATTCCAGAAGAAAGCAGATGAGGATTTCAAGAGCGAAGCTATAGGTGCTTTGAAGAAAATTGCTGCTGTGCATGAGCAAACAAAGCAGAATATTCAAGTGTATCAAGGCAAGATTAAGTCTGCCATTGAAGAATGCTGCAAGACTCACAATGCTTCAGTCATGGCTCTTGACTCAAAGAAGCGTGAAGCCATGCTCAAGCAATTAGCTTCACCACTTCCTATATTGCAACAAAGGAAGAGGCGTCTCATTGCAGACACTGAAGAAGCTGATGAGGTGAGCTCTCATCCGGCCAAGAAGGCCCCTAGAAAAGCATCGCCCCCTCGATGCAGAATCATCAAGCTTGGCAAACCCACATCGAAGCCATCCGCCCCCGAAGTCGTTCCACCCCGTGCTCAAACTCCTCCTCCACCTCAACCCGCTCCACAACCATCCGCTCAAGACAATTTTGCACCAGAACCTTCTCCACCCCCTGAAGTCATTCCTGAAAAGGATTACTCTTCAGCTCACTCTGCTGAGGAGTCTGAAGACAAACAAGGCAAAGCCCAAGATCAAGCTGTTAATGCTGAAGCCAATGCAGATGCAGAAGTCGAAGCTGAAGCCGAAGCAAATGAGTTGGCCATTGTAACTCAACCGCCAAGGCGAATCACAGATGCACGAAGGCATTGCATTCCTTCTCAAGACACACAGTTGGACTCCATCTATCCAAGAGAGACTTTTCCCATATTCCTGGGAGAAGGATCTTCTTCAAGACATGGTCCTGAATTTGACATTGAAATTCATCGCAAGAAGCTTCGATTCTTTGGCACTAGTCCATATGATTCCCCAAGAACTGCTGATGACCTTCGATTCTGGACTGCTGAACAACAAATCTTGTACACGAAGCTTTACTGCCAGAAAGGTGTTTTGTTCAGACACAAGTACTTGGACATGCACAGTCTTTCATCTGCAACGTGCTTCCAAAACATCATGGAAACTATCGAAGCACAGAATCTGACTGGATTGTTTGCTATGGAAACTCCCTTCAACTCAGAGCTAGTGAAGCAATTCTATGCCACACTATATGTCTCTGGAATCCCAGATGATACCAGCTCATGGATACTAGAATGGATGATTCAAGGGAAAGTACTCCGAATGCACTCAGATGAATTCATGGAAATAGTGAACATCCCAAGGCACACAGGAGAGATTGCAAAGGTTCACATGTTGCCGGATCCCACTGAAGCTGAATTTGCATCTCTATTGGATCCCGAAGTCACTAGAGATCACATGCCAGAAAACTTTCGCCCGAAGCATCTGGTATTCCTATTGAAGACTTGGTTCTATATCTTGTCAAACTCGCTGATGCCTCTCAGTTCTGCGAATGAAGAATCAAACATTCTCTATCCTACTCGTCATGCTCTATTGAAGCTCACCCATGGACATGTGTTTGACTTCGAGGATTGTTTTCTTTGGTACATGGTACAAGCTGCAGAATTGGTAAATCAACTGAAGCCAGATGCTCCTTGGCTGCAAGCCATTTGCAACCATGGACGCAACGAAGATTACACTGCGAAGCATCACCCGAAGCTGTTCTGTCCTCCGGTCCGCGATACCATGAATATCTTCAGGCGGCCAAATGATCCTTTTGCAACATATGTTGGAGTCAGACAGCACGTCAATGAACGCAATATGTCGAAGCGTTTCCAGAAAGAAGTGTACCACTTTGAAGTAGCAATTCGAAACCAACAACTTCTTGAAAACTTCATCGAAGGAAATCAGCGCCAGATGCAACATCTGTCTGATGAGATAAACAGAGTTGGTAACATTGCCTTGAACAACAACCAATACTTGAAGGTTTTGAAGCGTCATTCTTGGAAAGGCCTAAGGAAATTCAACTCAGTGAAGAAACTTGAAGCCGATCGCATATTCAAGGAGTACCCACATTTGCAGAGGCACTTCTCAAGAAATGACTCGATTGATCGCCCCAACCCCAAGGTTCCTTCTCTGGACAAGATTGATGAAGTTCCCTTTGTCAACCCTGCTAAACAGATTCGCCCTGATACCTTTTCGGATGAAGACTCTCATACATCGAAGCATGAAGACGATCCTCTCGACGACAGCGACCTTGAATTGCTTCAAGCGCCGATGGACTTCGACGAGGGAGAGTCACCTGCTTCGACCGAAGGAGAAACTTCAGGAGATGGATCCTCTTCAGGCGAAGACAATGTGCAGGGTCCCAGGGTTGCAGCTAATGCATAGATGCTCTTGATCTACCTATCAACCTTTTGTCCAATTATTGACAAAAAGGGGGAGAAAGTAGCATCGAGTTTAGATTCGCTGCGGGGTTTAGGGTTTTGATTCGATCTTTTGCATGTTAAGTTACGACAAACACTCCATTCTTCGATTGGGTTGTAACTTAAGTATTACTTCGGCTGTGAACTGTTTTATCATATATGTTAATAACCCCGTGCTTGCAAGTTGCTTTTCTACTTATTATTTTGCAGGTGGTTATTTTCCTTAAGTTCACAGGTTATTGGATGATTGCATATTCTTCAAGACCAATTATCTTTGTATGCAATTGATTCTCTAAGATATGTGTTAGGATTCCCATTGATGATATTCTTCAACAAGCATTTTCTTCGATTACATAAATCTTCGATGCTTGCATTCAGGGGGAGTCAAAAGCTTCATATCTTAGAGTTTGCTCTCAACCCAAATTCAAAATTCCATATCTTTTATTGATGCCTGTTTTGTCAACAATAGTCCAAAAAGGGGGAGATTGTAAGAGCAAAGTTATGCCCTCAAGAGTTTTGGATATTTTTGGTCAAAACAGTAGAGGAACTAACAAGTTTTCTAGTGTGAAACAAATGGTTAGGTTCCTGAAGTTATAGGTTGGTGATAAAGCTTCAACGAAGATTTATACTTTTACCGAAGCACATCCTCTGGAGTGAAGCTCATCACGGATGTCGACGCCTAAAAGGATAAGGAATCCTGAAGCTCGTCTCATCGAAGAAGATGATCAAGATGGCGCAAGACTTAGTTGTTTTTGCGTAATTCCTTTTACTTCTTTGAGTCATAGGAAAAACCGTACTATCAAGAGGGGTTTAGTAAATGTACTCCGAAGGTTTTGATGAAAAGACTCAGATCGAATCTAAACCAGTGAGAAACCAGAGTTGAAGAAATCTCATGTGAGATAGGTAATGCTTCACCAGCGAAGACTTTGTTCTTTCGGCTCCTGAAGCAGAACCAAGTCCGTGAGTCAGCTTTACTTGGACCGCAAGTAAAGTTGCGCTTTGATTGGAAATATGACCGTTGGGGACAGGTGTCAAGCTGTCACATCGGGTCACTTCAGTCATTTCGCACCTAGGGATTGCCACCTATAAATACGCCACCCCCGCCCTCATTGGCCGGTGGCTGCTCCAAGATTAATTCCTTACAGAGGAGAGAGAGAGAGCAACCCCACCGAAGCAAAACCAAAAACCTTCCATCGAAGCATAAGTCCTATTGATCTGAGTTGATTCATTATGACTTAGGAAGAAGTTTGCTAGCCTTTTTTATCTTGGAGAACTGCAATTCTCCTAGACGGTTAGAGAGTTGTTCTTCAGAGAGCGAAGAGTTATTGTCGCCTCGAAGTCCAGTTTGTCAAAGGTTTCAGTGATTTCCTCAATAATCAACCACGAGTGAAGAACTGACCAAGCTCAAGGAGATTGGTGCAGTGGAGATACGGACGGAGAGAGGTTAGCTCCTGTGTTCAATCACAAGTCCCTCCAACCAGACGTAGCACTTTGCAGAGTGTGAACTGGTCGATCAAACATCGCCGAGTCAAGAGTTCGTTTTACTTTCCGCACTTACATTCAGTTTATCAATTGCTTCAGTGATCTGCTTCAATGCAATTGATTCAATGCTTTTGATTCGCTATGTTATGCTTCAATCATGTTCTGCTTCGATGTTTACCTTTCTGTTGAAACTCTTCTGCTGTTAAGTTATGCTTCACTTCATAGTTTCATGCAAAAATTTAAAGTGATCATTCAACCCCTCCCCCTCTGATCACATACTTGAACTTACAAGAGTACACTCACGTACCATGAGTCGATGATGCGCAAGTATAACCAAACCCCCATACACTCCTCCTCGGGGTACTTGTCTCTTTGTGAACCTCCTTATTAGATTGAGAGTTACCGATAATAAGTTCATGAGTTCTTCGGACTAATGTAAGTATTCGAAAGTTGACACTTCCACCTTCCCATATTTTTCTAGCCTCTCCTGTGCCTTGCATTGCTTTCTTCTCACTCTGAGAGTTGGCGTCCACCTTCGCCGGTACATCCAAACCCTTGGCATGATACGCTCTCTCATCATAAACCTCCTTATATCCTTCCTCAAAACAGCCACCATACCTATCTACCAAGGCATTTCCATAGCCTTTCCGAGATATATTGCCATGCAACATCCATCATCTCATGACTTGATCTTCATGTCATACATGGTACTTGCTTGATCGATGAGCCGCATGCTTGTTGGGCTTTGACCTAATCATTGCTACATGACGCGCTAGTATCATTGCATATCCTGCTACACTGGCAGATGCATACATTTGCATACATCATGATAGTTGCATCTTCTTTATGATTTGAGTACTTTGTAAAGTGTGAAAGATCTTCTATACTCCTTGTAATATATAGAGTGTTGCCCTTAAAGTGAGGAAAAGATCCCAAAGAGGACAAATTAAAAGATCCCAAAGAGGACAAATTAAAAGATCCCAAAGAGGACAAATGAGAGAAATAGAAAGAGCCATTAAGGCCAACAAAAAATAGAAAAAAATATAGAAAAGGAAAAAAATAAATAAAAAGAGAGAAGGGGGTACACTACTATTCCTTTTGAGAGATCCACACTCGTACTACCTCTTATATCTTGTACTCCATAGAGATTATCATTCATGCACATAGGTATGTGGGAACCTTCACACTATAGAACTTGAATTGTATATTCCAATGATGAGCCTCCTCAAATGAGCTCTAGGTCTTCTTAAGAAAGAAAGTTGGATGCACCCCAACTAGTTCCATTGGAGAGCTTACCGTAGCTCATATGTGCATCCGTCGCATGGCAATCCCTACTCCTCACATCATATATATCATTTGGCTTTCTCTCGCCTATGATTGTCCTGACTGATGTGAGCCCTTCACACCTTTTTTTGTCTTCCTCCTCCACCATATTCTCTCTTTGCCATCCTAAGTGTCAACTTTCTTGCTTACGCTCATCCATTGCATGAGTGCTCAAAATGTCGAAAAGGAGTGGATCATTTTGACTTGTACCTGGCTAGTGGTCAGGGGATGAGTCAAGATAAGATTCCAAAGAAGACCAAGTGTGAAACTTTAGTAGATTGAGTTATCAACACAAAAATACTTTTCTCTCGTATATCCCTATCCCCTTTCTTGCACGCAAACACCATTTGGAGACATTCGAGTCACGGACAACGAGAGCTCTTGCACCTTTATGTTCTTATGTTGCTTGTTTCAATGCTAAATATAGACTCCTGCCTATTATGACTTTAATTGAATTACATTCCTTGATTGCTTTACTTCAAAGTTCTTATATGGTTGTTAGCATGTCACCACAGAAATTATGCTTTTATCATTTACCTACTCGAGGACGAGCAGGAATTAAGCTTGGGGATGTTGATACGTCCAAAACGTATCTATAATTTCTACTTGCTTCATGCCTCTTTTGTGTGATATTTCTATGATATTGATGAACTTACATACACTTTTGATCATATTTGGACTAACCTATTAACTCAGTGCACCTCAGTGCCAGTTCCTGTTTTCTGCTGTTTTTCTATTTCAGGTTTCCCCCATATTAAAAGTGCTCCAAATATTCGGGAAAAATCCAATAAAAAATCAGCGTAGAAGAAGCTTCGGGAATAACCGAGGGGGGGGGGGCAGAGGGGACCCACCAGGGCCCCAAGCGCCCTCTCGGTGCGCCCTAGGGTGGGGCCGCGCCAGGGGGACGCCTGGCCCCCTGGTGCCCCCCTGGCTGCACCCCTTCGCCCATATAATCCTCGTGACGTGAAACCCCCGTGACGGGAACCATTTTTCGCGATCTCTCCTCTGTTCCGCCGCCTCCGCGCTTCCATGATCGGGAGCACCAGAAGACCTCTTCCTGGCACCCTGTCGAAGGGAGGAACCACCTCCGGGAGCTTCTCCACCACCATCGATGCTTCCCGGATGAACCGTTAGTAGTCCACCTTGGACCATGGGTCTATGATCAATATCTATGTACTGTTCTCCTCCCTCTTTGTTCTTCATGGATTAGACCTCATGAGCTTCCCTACATGACCGAGGCACATATGTAATATTTCTGCTGTTGCTATGCTGAGTTTGCTGGGATCCGATGGATTATGAGATTATGTTCAGATTGTGTTTGAGTAATATATTTGATTCTCCTCTTTTATATTTATGTTCTATAGTAATTCTTGCATGTTCTCCGTTGCTGTTTATTGCTTTGGCCAAGTAGTAGGTAGTGGCTCCAAGAGGGAGCGTTATGCATGATTGTGGGTTCATGCCCCCCGATGAGTAGCTTGAGTGACAGAAACATGAGTCTAGGGGATGTGTTGTTGCCACAAGGGAGAAACCAACGGTGCTTGTACTTGCGGGTGCAAGGATTGTTTACTTTACGCAAAGCTCTTTAATGAAGTTGTCCGTTGCTTTGAGTTTACACTTTGGGTGGGATTCACAACTTAGTACCAGCGAGATGTTCTGGATAGATATCTCAAGGTGGATGATTAGTAGGTAGATGCAGATGGATTTCGGTCTACTTGTCTTGGCGTACTGCCCATGCTTTTGAGCCTCTTCGTTTCTTCATAGCATAATTAGCATTGGATTGCGCACATAATCCTTTCAATTGCCCAGCTGTAATTTCTTTACCTCGCATGGTTATTTTATCATCTTTTGGGAGAGATACATCACTAGTGAACATCATATGACCCCGGTCAATATTTCCAATACTGTTTATACCCACTATCAATTTACTGCTTTATTTACTTTTCCATTGCTATCACTATCATTATTATCCCGTGAGTTCTATCCTTTGTAAACAACAAGGCCGGAGGAATTGACAACTCCTCTGTACTCGTTGGGAAGCAAAGTTATTTGCTATGTGTGCAGGTCCAGGTGAAGTAGCAACCTTGAGTTGTGAACGGAGCCATTGTTCACTTCACCACCTTCTTGTATCAGTTGGAGTCCTATTGGTTTGATATTCAACCTTAGCATCTTTTCTAAGGGAAACTTGCTGCCGTCTACATCTCAACCTTCCACTTTGGATAACCAACAAGGGGGCGTTAATTCGTACCATCAGCCCCTCGCTGCGCAAAATAAATTCACCTCAAATTATCTAGCCTCCATATGAGCAAAGGAATGATTGAAATGTAAAGCCAATCGGGCAATGAATTACATTGTATGATAAGGCACGAGAACCAGTTCCTTCTCCTTATTCATCAGCATGAAATTTTCGATGTACTCCCCATCAGTTTTAAGTTCAGAGTCACTGAGCGACAAGAAGGACTCATGCATGTAGTATGGATCTCCTACCGCGATTTGAGAGATTTGCTCTCTGTTGATGACCAAGCTCATATGGAGAGAAAAAAGGCGGACGATCGTAAAATCCAGCCGCCTAGTGAGAAAAATCTCAAAGATGTGATCAAACCGCAGGAAGAACACTTCCGCAGGCATCGTGTCAACGTAGCCCTTGCCTGGAGGCACACGCACCGCATAAAGTGGATATCCTGGATCCTTCGAGGCGAGGAGGTTTTCTCTGTCGACAGTACATGGTCGTACTGTCTCCTGAGATCCCCTGATATGCTCTACAGTGGTTTCGGCGGTAGGATCGGCTCGCCCGCGATATGGATCAACGCCGTACCTTTCATCTGTACACGGTCTGCAAAAAATGTTGGGGGAACAGACTTGCTGCTAGAAGCTTTGGCGGCCTTTTTGGCAGCTAAGTCTTTCCTACCCGGTGTCTTCCTCACCTTCTTCTGGGGAAGAGGTTGTGATGAGCCTTTAATAGCGCCCTTGATAACCCCCAAGTGTTGACGGTCTGATGAACACCTTCTCACGTTGATCGTCGCCTTGTCCATGCTGGCTTGAGGCGGCATCTGGAGGCGTGTCCTGCAAGGGTTACACGAAGAGAGACTTTTTTCAATCAGACCTAGGATGCTCCTGCTCCGGCAGAATATCCATCTCCTCGTCCACATGCTCCTTATTGGCCGAGTCATATGGCTGACTCATCATTTCTACTTTATGAATGTAGGCGGTGTTGAGGAATTGCATAGGGTCACAATCATCGTCCATGTCATCATCCATTGCTTGCTGGAGCATGGGGGGGTTCAAGATCTACTCTGCTTGGACCCTCATCCTCGCGTCGCTCGCCGCTCTCACCCAGCATAGCATGCGGCGCTAATAATTGCAGAGGCGGGGTGGTGGTGTCCATACCTTCTTCGGGATGTGTTGTCATTGGTGTGGTCATCACGGCGGCCGACTCGACATGAAGAAGACCCTTCGGCCATAGGATGAAATGGCCATTGCAGTCTGCAAGCCCCTTAGTGGTCTTGTCTTCCTCTCCCCCGAGTTGTAGCGGAGGAGCCAAATCCTCGTTGCCCGGTTTGACACTCTCCAAGAAAACCTTGAAAGTGGTACTGGGCATCTGCATGGTGTAGATCATCCGATGCGTGGGAATTATTATCGTTGCCTTTCCCACATCCACCGTTTGACCATTGATCATGTATAGTAAGGTGCACGGGGTTCTCTCGGCCTATCAAAACATGTCTACAACGTCAGACATCCAAAAGGCAACAAAAAAGGAATATATTATAGATATGTTGGTGTGACATGTATTTACCGCGAGGGCGTCGACTCAGCCAAAGGCGAAGGTCCGCCTAGCATGCCAGAGACAGAGGACGGGCTGCTATGAGATGCTGATGGAGCATGTCCGGGTGCGAGACAAGGCGCCGCTGGTGCGATGTTCACTGAGTAGCTCCCGACGAAGCTAGGATGGGGAAAATCTGCTGCCATTTTGTCTGTATTTTGCTTTGTCCACTCGATAATAGCCAGGATCAAGGATGAAACCGAAGCTGCAAAATCATCTCTACAGGCAGCTAAAGTTGCATCGACTGCCTACTTGATCATCTCTTCTTTGGTCGCTTGTTCGCTCTCAGTTGCTTTTCTGTCAACCACAAGCTTCACTTTCTCGTCGATGTTGACCTGACTAAACTTCCTTCTTTGCCTTTTGTCCTCAGGGTCCTCGTGGTAGTAGTTCTTCCACTGGGCACTGTCTCCGACGCCGTACACACGTCCATGCTGTGGCCGAGTGTCCAAAGGGAGGCCCTTCTGTACGTTCAAGGCCCGGTTGATATGGGTGTCCCACTTGGGCCTCATCGTCGACTGAGACGATGAGTCGCTTTCGGCATCAAGCATGTGTTTCTCTTTCTGCGAAACATGGACCATTTACAAATGTTACTACAACGTGTATTTTATCTTGATGAGAAGGTAATCTAAGGTGTAAAAAATAATTATTACCAGTAATCTCATCAATTCCCTCATGGGCTCGTCTGTAGAAAAAACATTTTTCTTCGAGTCCCACTTGTAGCAGGCCCTGATGAAGTCATACTCTTGCGGGTTAGTGAACTCCGCCAAGGGGTCTGGGATCCTCGCGGCTTCACATTCCGCGTCCTCCTTGTCCCATATGGGCCTTTTTCTAATGTAACAATGGCTTCCGAGGCGGTGTTTCCCCGTGTTCCTTTTCTAAAGCCTCTTGAATTTCGCGGACCTAAGCTTGGCTTCCTCGGTAGCGCACGTGTCCTCGAATTTTATGAACTCAGCTTCCGTAAGCGATGGATTCTCCACAAAAATCTTGGACAAAGGTTTATTATTCTTGATCAATCGTTTCGCCCTCACTTTCCACGCAGACAATGTATTGCTGAACTAGACCATGGAGGCGGCGTTTATGTCAGTCATGGCATCATCCTCCCACGGAGTTTTGCTCTCATCCCGATGCGGGAACTTGAATCTGTTGTGCAGCTTCATAAGGAGTAAATGCTCCATATTTGGTATACTACTCAAGTCATATCCGTTGATGCTCGTGGATTCCCGTAGGATGCATCCGACTTGGTTGCTTTAGCACTTGCGAGATTCCGCCAGCGCTATTGGCTCGAATTTGCTAGGATCCAACTCTGTCACTAGCAGTTTCTTGCTGTCGATCTTGTTTGGTTTTCGTACCCTCTCCTTCTTCTTATTTGCAGCTGGTTCATTAGCGGCTTCGGCGGCGCCGGTGTTGGCGCCGCTGGTGTCAGTGCCATCGGTGCCATCAGCAATGCTATCAGACTCGATTTCGGCATCCGTCGCACTAGCGGCATTTGGACCTTCGTCTCCTTGCTGAGAACACATATGGTCAAGGAAGGCATGTTCATGCTCATGGTAGTCAAAATCTTCCCTATCTTCGTTGTTGGAAGACATGTTTTCTACGATATATTTAGTCTCCAGGTTTAATTCTCAAACTATAAAAAGAGGACTAAACACTTTGCTACCAAATACCGGGCACTCGATATGTCATACTTTGTAGCACAAGTCATGTCGAAATTCACGGTAAACTTCGGCATGACCTTTGCTAAAAAGTGGACATATTGGGAACCTAAAATTTGCCAGAATGGAAATAAATTAACATTCCGGAAAAACATAGGCCCCTCGGATCCCTGCATATGGAAAAGTTCATTTCATTTGCATTTTCAACTCCAAAACTTCATACAAACTCCTAAACAATATCAATTCAATTTCATTTTCAACTTCTAATGTTCCTAAACAACAAATAAGTACTGTGCTAATCTCCTAAACAATGCTCCTAAACAACAACAAAAATCTACACAACAAACCTGGCATAGGCATTTTCACAAATACCTACCGTGAAAGCAAAATTAAGGAAGAGGGAGGGGAGAGGAGGAGGGCGGAGGGAGAGGAGGAGGGGAGGGTACAACCTCGCTGCTCGACGGCGTTAGTGGCGAGGGAGGGAGAGGAGGGGCGGGGCAGTGTGGGACAAGGAGGAAGAGGCGTGGCAGCGGCGACGAGGGCGTGAGGTTGCGGAGGCACGGCGACGTCGACGGCGGAGAGGAGTTCGATAGAGAGGCATAGAGAGTGAATGAATAAGAAACCGCGCGCCCGGCCGGTTTAAGTGAAAAGTAGCAGTAGCGCGCGTCTAGGACACACGCTATAGCTAACTTAGTAGTAGCGGGTTCCCGGTCACCACGTTCTACTGCTAAGTTAACTATAGCGCATGTCTAGGACGCGCGCTACTGCTATTTCCGACATCTTTTTTTTATTTTCTTTTCCTTTTTAAGTTTTTTTCAATTTATATACAATTTATAATTTGACCCTTCGTGCAAGTACTTCTTTCCTTTTTATATAATTTATAATTTTACCCTTAGTGCAATTTATATACACGCGCTATATATACAATTTATATAATGTATATTTAACAGCGACAATTTATAATTTGACCGACATTTATTGCAAGTACAACAAATTGATACATATATATATTACACAAAATATATACATATATATATATATATATATATATATATTACAACAAACATTTAGTTTCTTAGCATCGACGACGTTTCTTAGTGACTAGCTTCTTTCCTTTTTGTTCGTTTCCGAATAATTTAGTCCCTCATTGTGACTTATCCTTTTCCATGGAGTATGATTTTTCATAGGTAATATAGACTTCATTCTTCTTTTGACATATGCTTCGTCATCATCGTCATCTTCCCTCATCGGGTTGCCATACTGGTCGAAGTCTTCTATGTTGGTGACTCCATCCATTCCGAAGATGTTTCTTTTGCCTCTCCTCACAACAACATGGCTGGGATTCCTCGGGTCGGTTATGTAGAAACATTGTGTCACGTGCTTAGCGTGTACCCATGGCTCATTTTTGGCGATGATGTTCACAGTAGCGCTCTTGGCATCGGGTATAGACATAGTAGTGAAATACTTCTTTTCTCTTTTGACATTCTTAGCCCATCTGACACGGAACATCGTCGCATTGTGTAGTCCAGAGTGGTTAAGCTCCCAGATCTCTTCGACCCTTCCGTAATATCTTTCAGTTGAGCCGTTGTCGTTAGTCATGCATTCTATTGTCACCCCCGAGTTCTGGAAATCACTTTTCATATCTCTGGACTCAGTATAGAACGTGTATCCGTTTATATCGTATGCCTGATAGGTGAGCAATTTGACAGCGGGCCATGTGCTAAGGTGTATATGAGCAATGCGTCTGTAGACCCCTCTTCCAGGGGATTAGAAAGAACATGCTCTTTGAACCAAGGCAAGGAAGTGGAGTTGTGCTCTCTAGTAACTTCGGCGTCTGTCTTGCATAGGCCCTGGTCATGGTACTTCTTTGTGATGGTTTCTTTGTGTAGTGTCCCGAAAGGGTCTACCACCTCAAGATGTTGTACCACTAATGAGTTTGCCCTGTCAAAGTCATTATGTCGATCCTAATGGTCAACAAGCAGTTCCCTCCGTCCGTTGGTGTGAACTTCTCGTCCGAGCCTCCCATGGTGTTTGTTAATGGGCAAACAAACAACAGGGGCGTCGTCGTCTCCGTTGCATAGATAATTCTCGTAGAAAGAGATGCACTCTTGTGTTAGATAGCCTTGTACTATGCTTCCATCACGTCGGGACATCATGTTGTGCAGGTATGATGGGATGAGGTCGATGATGTCGTCCACAATGTGGACACACAGATGCACCATGACGTCAAAGAACGCGGGCGGGAAGTACATCTCGAGCTCACATAGTTTGACAATGATCTCTTCATGTAGCCTTGTGAGTTGCTTCGAACTGATCGACTTTCAAGAGATAACATCAAAAAAATTACAGAAACAAGTAAGCGTGTCACGGACATGCTTGTTTATTATCCCTCTAAGGGCAACCGGTAGTATCAGCGTCATCAAGACGTGACAGTAATGAGACTTCATCCCGCTGAACCTTTTTTTCTGGATGTCTAGAAATCTGCTTATCATCCCATAGTAACCGAAACTAAATTTTATTCCGGTAAGACACTTGACAAATTGATCGATCTCCTTTGTATTGAAGGTGAAGCAAGAAGGGGGGCAATATTTCTCTTCCTTCTTTACTTTTTTGTCATGCCTGTTGTCCCCCGCCTCTGTCTCCGTCTCTGTCTCAGCCGTTTTATGGGGTATGTGGAGATCTGCCCTTATCTCCAAATCTTCCAAGTCTCTTCTTGCCTTTGGCACATCCTTGTTCTTCTCAGGCATGTTCATCAGCGTGCCAAGAAAAATCTCGAGAACATACTTCATGATATGCATTTGATCAAGACAATGAGGTGTATCGAGTTTTGGCCAGTACTCCAAGTCCCAGAAAACATACCTTGTTTTCCATACCTTCAGCAGCGGCTCTGGTTTTTTCATCTTTCCAGGCGGGGTGCACTATTTCCTATTTTTCAACAACTCATCAATTTCGGCGCTGCTCCTCTTACATGGAGATCCTCGATGCTCAGTCTCACCATTGAATAGATCTCCATGGTTTCTGCACGGGTCATTCTTCTTGATCCATATTCGATGCCCCATGTACATGATTTTCGCAGACCCACCACCTTTCGATAGTTGCTGGGACGTTGTATCATACATGCACCTTGTGCATCCACAATATTCATGGCACATCATGCCTGATACATATCCGTAACCGAGATAATCGTGCACCGTCGTCAGCACCACAACTTTCATATAGAAATATTCTTTTCCAAAAGCGTCCCATGTCTTGACTGGTGTTTTTCATAACATTTCTAGCTCCTCTTTCAATAGCTCAAGATATAGATTAATATTATTTCCTGGATGTTTCCCGGATTTAGTACCAACGAAGGTTCCTTCATATGCATGTCCGGATCTTCTCCATCATTACCATCTACGACCTCGTCACCGTCATTACCATGTTAGGTCTGTTCTTCTCCGCTATTACCAGGTGCGACCTCTTCTCCGTCGTCAATTCCAGTGCCCTCTTCGTCATCGGATACATCAATCATCTCTTTATCCGCTTCCATGTGTTCATTGGTTGCACCGTCAATATCGTCATCATCATCTTCAGTTATCCATCGAGTATAGCCATCCATGAAACCATATATAAGCAGGTGCGCCTTCAAATGTCCACCAATAAAGGGGTCTAGCCAGACGCCTTCTTTGCATTTTCGACACAGACATAAAACCTCCTCTCCGCTTTTTCATTCATGTCGTCCACCACGTCTCGCAAGTATCTATCCACCATCCTTCCAAATACCTTCATGGTCGCCTGCGAGTTATAAAAACAAAATATTATAACGACACATGCATATGCATATCAAAGTCATTCAATAATTCGGCATGACCTTTCCTAAAAATAGGATATATAGAGTTTGCCCGAAATTTCGCCGAAACGGAAATAAATAGACATTTAGGAAAAACATAGGAAAACTCTCATATCACACACCCATACACACGCACAAATCTTTTCATTGATGCAAAGCAGAATTTTTTACTCACATCTCATGCATTCTTCCACCTAGCTAGCTAGGTAGTAATTAATTAAGAGATATATATATATATATAGAGAGAGAGAGAAAGTATATACCTTTTGTTAAAATATCACACCTTTGGAGAAGCTTTTCACTAGCTAGTGAGGGGAAGGAGACAAAGGTGAGAAAGAGAGATAGCTAGATCCAATTATGGTGTGAAGCAAGTTAGATGAGGATGAGAGAGATAGTGCATATGCATGGTGGTGGTGGAGGAGGAAGCAAAGAAGGATTAAATAGAGAGATATTGCATTAATGGAGATGGTGTGTAGTGCATTAATGCAGGTGGTGTAGTGTATTAATGGAGATGGACAAGACGTAGGAGAAGGAATGAGGAAGAAGCAAGTGAGGGAGAGAGGAGGGGGGAGGGGGAGGGTTGGTAAAAGGTGGCTGCTATTCCTCAGCAGCAGTGCCTATACCGCGGCGGTGCTACTACTATTACTTTAGTATTAGCGCCTCGTACGGAAACGCGCTGCTGGTATTTGTTGGCCTCTGGGCTAAGTTGGGTCCACTTTTGTAGCAGCGCGCGAACCATAAGGGTGCTACTGCTAAGTCAATAGCAGTAGTGGGCTTTCCAAGGGGGCGCTACTACTATAACTTGTAAGCTGTGTTATGTGGGGACCACCTTTACCAGTAGCGGGTCACAGACGGAGGCGCTACTACTGATGGACTAGCGGTAGTGGGAGCAGTAGAGCCTCCTTTGTGGGGCCGCTATTGTTAAGCATCTACCTATAAGCTTTTTCCTAGTAGTGTGAGTAGTCCACCTTGGACCATGGGTCCATGATCAGTAGCTATGTGATGTCCTCTCCCCCTCTTTGTTCTTCATTGATTAGACCTTGTGAGCTGCCCTACATGATCAAGGAACATATGTAATTCTTCTGCTGTTGCTATGTTGAGTTTTCTGGGATCTGATGGATTATGAGATTATGTTCAGATTGTGATGTGTAATATATTTGGTTCTTCTCCTTTTATATTTATGTTCTTGAGTAATTATTGCATGTTCTCCGTTGTTGTTTATTGCTTTGGCCAAGTGGTAGATTGTAACTCCAAGAGGGAGCGTTATGCATGATTGTGGGTTCGTGCCCCCTGATGACTAGCTTGAGTGACAGAAACATGAGTCTACGGTATGTGTTGTTGCCAATAGGGGGAAAACAATGGTGCTTGTACTTGCCGGTGCAAGGATTGTTTATTTTACGCAAAGTTCTTTTAATGCAGTTGTCTGTAGCTTTGGGTTTACACTTTGGGTGGGGCTCGCGACTTAATACCAGCGAGATGTTCTGGTTAGATATCTTAAGGTGGATGTTTAGTGAGTAGATGCATATGGATTTTGGTCTACTTGTCTTGGCGTACTGCCCATGCTTTTGAGCCTCTTCCATTCTTTGGTAGCATAGTTAGCATTGCGGTGCCTTTTTACTCCTGTCAATTGCCCAGCTGTAATTTGTTCACCTCACATAGCTGTTTACACCCTCAATTTACTTCCTGTTTTACTTTCTATCGCAATTACTATTACCTTTATCTCTTGCGTTTGACCCTTTGTAAACGAAAAGGCCGGAGGGATTGACAACCCCTCTGAACTCGTTGAGAGCAAAGTTATTTGTATCTGTGTGCAGGTCCACGTCAACTCTCGTGCTATCAAGTTTCTAGCGCCGTTGTCACCTACTTGTCATCGTCGGAGTCCTACTGGAGATAAACCTCGGTATCTTCACCAAGGTAAATTACCTCTACGCTACATCTCAACCTTCCACTTGGGGTAGCCAAAGATGAGCACTACTTCAGTGCCATCACTTGTTTTCTAGCTCTTGTTCTTCATTTAGATCTTGTTTGAGAGCATTTTATTTCTTTTGTAGAAAGTTTTGAAACTCTCGTGCTTCACCTATATTTGTTTAGAGAGTTGTTTCTTTGCAATGGGTTATATTTCTCATGGTATGATTTATATGTGGTGTATAGGTAATGTAGATCACTATGTGTAGCTTTGGATATCTTGCAATAGTTTTGAGGTATTGATTCAGTACTGATGAATGTTTATGCAATTGAACTTTCTCCCATTAGTGATAGGTGTTGTGTCTTGGCTAAACATGCCTTATTTTTTAAAACTAAAAAAATAGTTGAGAACTCTAGCTACTAGTTGGATCGCTAACCTCTTGAAGGGGTTGGAAATATATATTACCCTCATGTCCCATGGGCCGATGGTATGCAAGGATAACGAAGCCCCCATACACTCCTCCTTGGGGTACTTGTCTCTTTGTGAATCTCCTGATTAGATCGAGAGTAACCGGTAATAAGTGCATGAGCTCTTGGACTAATGTGAGTATTCGATTGTTGGCACTTCCACCTTCCATATTTTTCTAGCCTATTCGGTAATGTGCATTGCCATTTCTCACCTTGAGAGTCGGTGCAAACTTTGCCGGCGCATCCAAAACCTTGGCACGATATGCTCTTTCATCATAAACCCCATTATATCTTCCTCAAAAAAGCCACCATAACTACCTATCATGGCATTGCCATAGCCATTCTGTAATATATTGTACTGCAACATCCATCGTTCTTCATGTTCAAATGACTTACCCTTCAATGTCATATTTCCTTGCATGATCTCATGGCCTGCATATAGTTCGTCTTTGCCCGCTATTCATATTTTTGATGCATGTTGCGCTTCACCATTCACATACTGCTACACTGGCAGAGGCATTCATATAGAGTCATTACTTTTTGATTCAGAGTTGTAAGTAAATAAAAGTGTGTTGCTGTTCTTATAAAGTGTTGTCCCTACAGTGAGGAAACGAATAAAAGATCTCAAAGTGGACAAAATAAAAAAAATATCCTAAAGGGGACGATAGAAATAAAAAAGAGAGAGAATAAAGAGCCATGGAGGACACCCAAAATAAAAAAAATAAAAAAGGTGAAAAAAAAGAATAACAGAGAGAGAGGGGGCAGCAGTACTATCCTTTATTCCACACTTGTGTTTCAAAGTAGCATCTTGTATTTCATAGAGAGTTTTCATATCATTCATGCATAACTATGTGGGGATGGTTACACTATAGAACTTGGCTTGCATATTCTAAGGATGAGCCTCCTCAAAAGAGCTCTAGGTCTTCATGATCAAGCCAGTTGGATGCAACCACACTAGTTCCATTGGAGGGCTTTCATACACTTATAGCTCTTTGGGCATCCGCATGTTGCATGGCAATCCCTACTCCTCACACCATATCTATTATTTGGCTTGCTCTCGCCTATGATTGTCCTCATTGGTGTGAGCCTTTCTCACCTTTTGACTACCTATCCCCCTCAGTATTCTATTTTGCCCTCCTAAGTGCCAACATATCTTGCTCGCGCTCATCCAATGCATGAGTGCTCAAAGTCGAAAGGGAGAGGATCAAATTGACTTGTACCTGGCTAGTGGTCTGGGGACGATTCAATATAACATTCCGAAGGAGACTAAGTGTGAAGTTTAGTTGATTGAGTTATCAACAACTATTTAGTATTTTTATGCTGTAAAACTTCCCCTCTCTTGGCACGGGAACTGCAACTGGAGACATTCAATTCAACGACAGCAAGAGCTCAATTGTCTATATGTTCTTTCATTGCTTCCTTTAATACCAATTATAGACTATTTCTTTATATCAATTTGTCTTTGACTTATGTATCTTCATTACACGGTTTAAAAGATACGACTATAACGGTTCTAGGGTGCAAACTATGAAAAAGGGCTTAACTGCGAATAAAAAAATTATTTGACCACGGATAGATCCTTGCTGCTATGGAGTGAACGACCTTCGCTTCGGTGAAATTACGCTGAATGTTCGCTGAATAATAAACCGGGCAACGGCGGTTAACGGGAGATAAATCGGGTCAACTCCGGTTAATCAAAAACCCTAGATCTGAGATATAAAACAACGAATCCCGGCCATTTGATGGCGATCCGACGGACGACGAGCCGCAACGGCTTACCGGCGACTAACGACGGCTGCGGCGCGCCGCGGTGGTACGACGAGCGGGTTGCGCTCGGGATGGCGCGGTCGCGCGGGCGGTGCTCGGCCGGCTCCGGCGAGTGGGTAGCCAGCGAGGCGCGGCTCCTGCGCGTTGGGTGTCCCCGGCGACGCGGCGAAGTGCGGGGCGAGGCGGAGTGGCGTGGTTAGGCGGCGACACGCGTGGCCGGCCGGGCTCTGGTGCGCGACGACGCGGTGGCGCTCGCCGGCGCGGTCTGCCGGCGATGGTGGCCGGCGCGGCTCCGGCGAGTCTATCGGCGGCGGCGGCTAGGGTTAGGAAACGAGGTCCACGTCAAAGAAAAAAGTGGAAAAAATAATTTTTTCGGAAACTATTTATAAGCCGACCATAAAATAAATATATTTTTAATTCAAAACAAAATTCTACATGGGAAAAAAAAACGGGCTGGTGGCAGCACTAAAACGCGCTCGCGGGCAAGGCTTAGCCGTGGGCCGGATGGGCCTACGGCGGCTGCTGGGTTTTTTTTTTCGTTTTTCTACACGACTTTAAGAAGATTTATAAAGTACAATATACCTCAAAAAAATACAAAATAAATTTCTAAATTCAGAAAATAATCTCAAGAAAAATATGCAATACATATATTGACCAAATTGGTAAATATAAATAATAAAAAAATTCGAAAGATTTTATTTGTTATAAAGAAAATTTAAATAAAAAATCTCAAATAATTTCCACTCTTTTTCTTTGAAGAATTCACTTTATGTTCTCTCAAGTTATTATTATTTTTGAATGTAAAATTATTTAAATAAACTCTAATTAAAGTAAAATCATACTTAAAAAATTTCAACTTTTTTTAAGGAGTCATATTACCTTCTCTCTTTTTAATTGTTGGATTTGTTTTAAATAATGAATGCCAAAACACGAACAATGAATAATAGGGAAAGTCCTTTTATTCCCTCTCATTTTATTATTCAATAAACTCCGAAAGTTTTAAGTCCTACTGAAAATCAACCATATCAAGCAAGCAATAATCAATATTTAATTTATTAACATTCTAAAATTTATATTTTTTTGATGTTACTACTTTACTCCTAAGTAGCATGAACCCACAACGAAGCATAACGCTCCCTCTTGGAGTTACTATCTACTACTTGGCCAAAACAATAAAAAAAATGGAGAACATGCAAGAATTACTCAAGAACAAAATATAAAAGGAGAACCAAATATGAACTATATGTTTTTCACGGTTAGTAAGAGCTCAATTGAATATATGTTCTTTCATTGCTTCCTTTAATATCAACTATAGACTATTGCTTTATATCACTTTATCTGTGACTTATGAATCTTCATTACATTAGATTGATTGCCTTTACGCCTAAGTACCATGTCACATCAAAAATTATCTTGTTATCATTTACCTACTCGAGGACGAGCAGGAACTAAGCTTGGGGATATTGATACGTCTCAAACGTATCCATAATTTTTTCTTGTTCCATGCTCATTTTTTGTCATTGCTACATCTGTTTGCCATGCATTGGAATCATTTATTGTACTAACCTACTAATATAGATCCCAGTGCCAGTTTCTGTGTGTTTTGTTGTTCCAATGCAGAAAAGGTCCAAAAATGAAGTTGCTCAGAAAATCCCAAAAAATTACTAAAAATATTTTACATCAGAAGAGTCCTCCAGTCGGAGGATGAGGTCAAGGGGTGGCCCACACCCACTAGGAGGCCTCTGGTTGCGGCCAGGGGGGACCCGCGCCACCTGGTCGCCTGGGTGACCTAGACACCCCCTCTGTCTCCCCTTTCACCCTATTTATTCCACCAACGCGAAAACCGAGATACCGAGTCATATTTTCCAGAAGCGACCCCGATCTCCGCCGCCATCGAAACCTTGCTTTGGGGGTTACCAGGATCCTTCTTCGACACCTTGCCGGAGAGGGCCTTGGCCCCCGGGGTCATCTTCACTGACCCCTCTTCGCTCGATGATGCTTCTTCAGTAGTTCCCCCTTGGACTATGGGTTCTTGGGAGTATCTATGTGGTATATTCTCCCCCTATATCTTCAATATAAAGTTCTCATGAGCTTCCCTACATGATTGAGATCCATATGATGTAATTGGTGTTGTGTTTGTTGGGATTCGATGAATTGTTACATTTTTATTCTATCCTAAGAAGTTTATGAATTATTGTTGCTGCAATTTATCTACTATAGTCCGGAACCGACGATCTCAATGGTGACATCTTGGGACAACAAAGGGGATATGATATAATTTGAGGATTACATTTGTTCATAGAGTGTTAATGCTTTGTTCCAGTGCTCTTTGATAGGAGCACCTTAATTTCCATAAGTTCGTTTTGGCCCCGTTGGTAGAGGGAAGATAGGAAAAAAGATGTTATGCAAAGTTCTTATTGCAAGCACGTGCAACTACATACGGAACACATGCCTATGTTTGGTTCTTAGACTAGGATGCACTAGTTTGTTCTTTGGCTAGAGTTAGTGCAATTTTGACAATTTCCCAACTGTAATTTGTGCACACCCAACACTTGTTCTTTTTCTTGGAGAGTTACCACTAGTGAAACCTTGAACCCCGGTCCATCTTTCATCTTCATTGCCTTTGCTGTTACTGTTGCTATTTTTCCTACTACTACATTGTTACTACTTTGTGGTGTTGGTGATTGGGGAAGTCTTAAAGGCTACACCTGTCAACACACCATTGCTACTTCTATCTTGTCTAGTGCCTTTTTAGGTATGGTTGAATTGACAACTCAATTGCTAAGGATTATAAGTATTCTTTGGATCCCCTTGTGTCGAATCAATAAATTGGGTTATACCTACCTCTGAAGACTGTTGGGATCCCCTACACTTGTGGTCCATCATCATGGTCCAAGTGGGACAACTCATGGCACATCCGGGAAACGGTCATGGTGGTGGAGAAGCTCGCAGAGATCAATCCTCCCTCCGGCAGGGTGTCGGGACGAGGTCTTCTGGCGATCCCGATCTCGGGATCGCGGCAGCGGCGGAACAAAGGAGAATTTCGCGATGCGGGTTCTTTTTTGGGGTTTCTGTCCCGAGGCTTAAATATAGGCCGAAGGGGGGGCACCAGGGGAGTTCCCTCCTTCCAGGAGGCCTCCTGGCGCGTCCAGGGGTGGGGCCGCGCCCACTGGACGCCTGGGAGGGGGTGGCCGCCCTCCAGCTCTCCTTTGGGCCTTCAGAGTCTTCTGAAACGTTGATTTTTTATATATTTTCCTGGTATTTTTCTGGCACTGAAAATATTGGTAAATAGCTGCAATGTACATACATCAACAGACATAAATTGGCATTGGGTGCACTGAGTTAGTAGGTTTGTCCAAATATGTGTTAAAAGGCATGAATGTGTAGCAAGACAAATAGCAATGTCACCCAAATAAGCATGGAACAAGCACAAATTATAGATACGTTTGGGACGTATCAGCTGGGATGTGGGGAACATGGATGTTTAGGTTTATTTGAGAGGCATGAATATGAGGTGGTAGGATAAACCAATCGTTCAATTCTATACCTAGGCAATGCAAGATGAAAGCTATAAAGCATGATATATGCCCCCCTTACCTGTTGAGAAGACGATTCCAAAGGTGTAGGCGATCGCAAGCTCAAGTCATCAACGAGAGTATCCAGAGGAGCACACAAGAAGGAAACACTGGAAAGCAATTCAACGAACATGCATCTATTACTACAATGCAATCACAAGAAAGCAAAGATCAAGAAGGCAACATGAGACAATGCACTACGATACCGCATCTACCGTCGAGAGCGGTTACTAACAGGTTACTCACATGACGATAATGCTTGTTTATAATGGTTCAAGTTGTTTAGCTACACAACATGAGCAAAGGTTGTTACCATGGCATATCACACAAGCATGTCAAGAGGGTGAAGCATAAGTAACTATCTATGATAGTCAATTTTAAGTGAGGTAGAATCCTAAACATGGCAAACTTCTAAATACCCTATAACATTTATTGCATTTATTTCTGTTATGCCCTACACCATATTTTATATTTGTTAACAACAACAAACAAATTCATAATCATAATCCACACGAAATTCTAGGCAAGTTACATATAAAGAACATTTTTATAAGAGTTACAGTGATTAAGTTATGGCCTATTACATTCAATAGTGGCATGGCATATAAATAGCAGTGAAAGAACATGTAAACAACTGTAAACATGGAAAAGGAGCATAGTTTATTATTTTACACAAAAAAACTAATCAAGTTACATGCAAAACTCATCACAATCCGAGCTACCTTTTAAAAGATTTTCGGATCACAAATTGAGATGAAATATTGTCATTTAATAGTCCACAAAATAGATAAAATCGTTACTGGGCCAAATTACTCAAGACGGTCCTAAGCAGAGGCAAGAGCTAGATACTAAACATTGCCCGGTGTGCACTATGACAAGAATAGAATGGGGCCAACCCATCCAGCGCACAAGGAAATAAAAGGATGGGTGGCTGCTCACCGCGCGGGCCTCAGCCTAAGAAGCCGTGGGTGACGGTTAGGCATGGCTCGCTCGGTGCGAGAAGAGCGCTGCGGGTCGGGGAAGTTGATTGGGACGCGTGGGGGCGTTGGGGATGGTCTCGCCGGTCGCTGGTGTTGGGCCATGCCTGGCCCACGACGATGACCGTGAGCAGGTCTCGGCTCGTGCTCCTCCTGAGCGAGCATGGCGGTGGCATCCCTTTCCGGTGAGCGGCGATGGTCCTCCGGCGAAGGGCAGAATCGGGGGAGGTACGAGGACGGGCAAATCTGGCCGGTACCTTCCGGGTCTGGCCGTCGTGATATCCATGACGGCGCGGCGAGCTCTTGCACGAGCGCCATGGCCATGGTGTTGGGGAACGAGGCAGAAAACAATAATTTTCCTACTAAGATTCCCAAACCCAAGATCTATGCTATGTTGATTTATGTAACGGAGGGAATTAGTGTAGACTGAAAAAGGGAAACGTTCCTCCAACGTGGTTAGCGTAGACTCTTAACCTAGGACCTCCTTGTCGTGTCGAAGACCTCCGGCGATGAAGTAGCACAACAAGTGTAGTGCCTCGTGGGATTACACACGAACGGTTCAATCGATGTCCCTCCGGACTCCAAACCAGAAGAACAGCGAAAAGAAGACGGATTCGGATCCCGATTCCAGCAGCACGACGACATGCGTATGGTGGAGAAACCCCAACCAAGTGCAAACTACAAACAAGGGGAGTCCGCTCAAGGAAGTAGAAAGAGATAGAGAGAAAGAATTCATTGGGATGGTCAAAAAGGGGCACCCTACCCCTCATTATATAAGCCATGGAGGGGTGGGAACCTCCTCCCTCCCCCAAGTGTGACTAAACCCTTGGGAGGTGGGGAGTGCGCCGTCCTAAGGGGGGGTGGGCCCCTCCCTTTGGCGCATGGCCCAAGGGGGGAGGCTCCCTCCTCCCCTAATGGGCCTCTTTTTGGAACATGTGCCTTTTAACCATTTTTAATTATATTTAAATATATTTAATATTTAATTCTGTTAATTAAATAATAAAACATTATTAAAAATTAATTTGAACCTTTCAAAATATCTGGAACAACTTCCGGCACCTCCCAGAACGATTCCCGTGTTCTCTCTTATTTCACCGATGATCCCGAATTTATCCTTAATGCATCGATTGCCCTTTAAGTTTGACACCCTACGGTTCGGGAAACAAGAGACATGATCGAGAAACTCTCTGACCAATGACCATCATGCGGGATCTGGTTACAATCCTTGATGCCTCCTGTGATTCCATCGAATAAACTTCATCGTTGTTGAATCGTTAAAAATAGGACTTGATCCCTTTGTGGTGCGGTACTTTTTTTGTCCGAAGTATGATCGTCGGTATCCTATACCTAGTTCTTCCTCGTCTCTGACAAACATGTTTACTCGTTTGTGCATATTACATCTCCTGTGACCTAGTCACTAGCTAGCTACTGATGCAATATCACCGAGTGGGCCTAGAGCACCTATCCGTCACTCGGATGGACAAATCCCGTTTTGATCTATTTGCATACTCATCAACATATCTACTTAAGAATACCCAAGATACACCATTATGGTTACCATGTTTCAGTGTAACGATTAATGTACTCAAAGCATCCTGATAGATAGAAATTATGTATGATCATCACGGTGTGACAAATATATTTATTAATTTGCCTCTAGGGCACATATCCAACAGTCTCCCATTTGCACTAGAGTACAAATTACACTAGTTTACATTAGGTATCTATGTAACACCAATAGTCTCTCGGTGTTGCTCAAACTTGCCCTGTGGAGGAGGTTTAGTCATTGGGTCTGACGGGTTTAGATCCGTATGTATTTTGCAAATCCTAGTATGACCATCCTTGTCGTAGTCTCACATCACATGGACACATCGGAGAATATGCTTGCCTGTAAAGTGAGTCCTGGGCTCCCTTGCGTTAGCAATAGCACCCGTATTGTCGCAATAAATGCTAACAGGGCCAGCGCAACTGGGGAATACACCAAGCTCGATGAAGAACTTCTTCATCCAATGTGCTTCATTTGACGCTTCGCAAGCGGAAATATACTACGACTCCATCATAGATTGGTAGACGACTGACTGCTTGCCTCTCCTCCAGCTAATCGCACCACCATTCAACATGAACACGTATCCCGTCTGAGATTTCGAGTCATCCGGATCAGTTCCAAGACTAGCATCGACGTAGCCCTTTACGGCGAGCTATCCTTCACATTATCCATAGACGAGAAACATGTCCTTAGTTCTTCATCGGTACTTAAGACATTCTTTACTACAATCGAAATATCCATTCCAGGATAACTTTGGAAACGATGAGTCGGACTAACCGCCAGGGCCACATCTGGTCGAGTACATAGCAAAGCATACATGATAGAACCTATGGCCAAAGCATAGGGCTTAGAGGACATTTCCTCCCTATCTTTTGATGTTTTTGGGAATTGAGTCACACTCAATTTACTTCCTTTCATAACAGGCAAGAAGCCTCTCTTGGTGTTATCCATATTGAACCTCTTCACCTAGGTCCTTCATGGAAAACTTTCCATTTAAATATTCCTTCATTCTATCTAGAAATGTTGCATCATTCCCTATCAATAATATGTCATCCACATATAGTACTAGGAATGCTACAGAGCTCCCACTCACTTTCTTATAAATGCAGAAATCTTCGACATTTTGGACAAATCCAAACGCTTTGATCACCTCATCAAACCGCAGATTCCAGCTCCGAGATGCTTGCTTCAATCCATAGATGGACTGTTGAAGTTTGCATACTTTACCAGCGTCCTTAGGATCAATAAAACATTTAGGTTGTACCATGTACAACTCTTCCTCAATGTTTCCATTAAGAAACACGGTTTTCACATCCATGTGCGATATTTCATAATCATGATAGGCAACAATTTCTAGTAATATCCGGATAGACTTCAACATCATTACAGGAGAGAAAGTCTCTCGTAGTGAACTCCTTGAATTTGTCGGAAACCTTTTGCGACACGTTGATGGCACTGAGTAGTTCTCCTCGTTGGTTACCCCAAGTGGAAGGTCGGATGTATCCTAGAAGAAAATTTCCGTTGGAAAAGATACCAAGAATTAAGATTGTCTCCCGTAGGACTCCGACGACGAAAAGTAGGTGGTTCGACAAGTGCTGCGACGTTGATGATAATCACTTGATTTTCCTGGACCTTTACACACAATAAATAGCATTGCTCCCAATGAGTACAGAGAGTTTGTCAATCTCTCCGGCCTTGCTGTTTACAAAGGATCAACGCAACAAATAATGATAGTGATAACTGCAACTAGAAAGTAAAACAAGATGTAGATTGAGGGTGTACACAGTGGTGGAAATATGGACCGGGGTCCCATGATGTTCACTAGTGATGTCTCTCTCCCAAAAGAAGATAAACAACTATGCGAGGTAAACAAATTACAGCTAGGCAATTGACAAGATTACGGACGCAAACCAATGCTAACTATGCTACAAAAGAAAGGAAGAGGCTCAAAAGCGTGGGCAGTACGCCAAAACAAGTAGACCAAATCCATCCGCATCTACTCAATAATCATCCACCTTGAGATATCTATCCCGAATATCTCCCTGGTATTAAGTTGTGAGCCCTACCCAAAGTGTAAACCCAAAGCAACGGACAACTCCATTAAAAGAACTTTGCGTAAAGTAAACAATCCTTGCAACCGCGGTTACAAGCACCGTTGTTTTCCCCCCTTGTTGCAACATCTCATCCCCTAGACTCATGTTTTTGTCACTCAAGCTAGTCAATGGGGGGCATGAACCCACAATCATGCATAACGCTCCCTCTTGGAGTTGGCCAAAGTAATAAAAAAAAACGGAGAACATGCAAGAATTACACAAGAACATAAATATAAAAGGAGAAGAACCAAATATATCACTCATCACAATCTGAACATAGTCTCATAATCCATCATATCCCAGCAAATTCAACATAGCAATAGTAGAAAGAATTACATATGTATCTTGATCATGTAGGGAAGCTCACAAGGTCTAATCCATGAAGAACACAAAGGGGGAGAGGACATCACAGAGCTACTGATCATGGACCCATGTTCCAAGGTGGACTACTCACGGTTCATCCGGGAAGCGTCCATGGTGGTGGAGAAGCTCCCGGAGGTCAATTCTACCTCCGGCAGGGTGCCGGGAAGAGGTCTTCTGGCGCTCCCGATCTAGGAAGAATGGCGACAGCGGAACATAGGCGAGATCGCGAAAGAGGGTTCTGTCCTCGGGAGTTTCGGGACGAGACGTAAATATAGGAGAAAGGGGGCAGCCAGGGGCCCCACCAGGAGTGCAGGCAGCCTCCCGGCGTGGCCCCACCCTTGGTCGCGCCCCATGGCCGCCTGAGCACCAGGCACGCTTCGGGCATCTTGAAGCTTCCGGTACGCTGATTTTTTATATATTTTTCCTGGATTTTTTCTGGAAATTTAAGTAATGGAAAAACCTGAAATAAAAAGACAGCAAAAAACAGAAACTGGCACTGGGGTGCACTGAGTTAATAGGTTAGTCCAAATATGATCAAAAGTTTATGAAAGTTTATCAAAAGCATAGAAATATCAAAAGCGTATCAAAATCCCCAAGGTTAATTCCTTCTCGTCCTTGAGTAATTAAATGATAACAAAAATAATTTCTGTGGTGACATGCTACCAAAATGATAAGAACTTTTAAGTAAACCAATCAAGGCATGTAGTTCAATTCAAGTCATAACAAGCAAGAGTGTATATTAGCATTGGAACAAGCAACATAAGAACATAAAGGTGCAAGAGCTCTCGCTGTCCGTGACTCGAATGTCTCCAAATGGTGTTTGCGTAGAAGAAGTGGGAGATGGGAATACGATAGAGAGAAAAACATAATATTTTTGTTGAGAACTCAATCTACTAAAGTTTCACACTTAGTCTTCTTTGGAATCTTATCTTGAATCGTCCCCAGACCACTAGCCAGGTATAAGTCAAACCGATCCACTCTCTTTCGATATTTTGAGCACTTGTGCAATGGATGAGCGTAAGTAAGAAAATTGACACTGAGGATGGAAAAGAGAGAGATGGTGGTGGAGGAAGACCACAAGGTGTGAAAGGCTCACATCAATGAGGACAATCATAGGCGAGAGAAAGCCAAATGAAAGATATGATGTGAGAGTAGGGATTGCCATGCAATGGATGCACAAATGAGCTAAGTTGATCTCTCCAAAGGAACTAGTGGGGGTGCATCCAACTTGCTTGCTCACGAAGACCTAGAGCTCATTTGAGGAGGCTCATCATTGGAATATACAAGACAAGTAAAGGTCCCCACATAGCTATATATATATATATATATGATCATCCCTATGTAGTACAAGATACAAGAGGAGTACGACTGTGGATCTCTCAAAAGGAATAGTAGTGTTGCCCCCTTCTCTCTTTTTATTTTCTTTTTCTATTTTTCTATTATTTTTTTGGATTTTTTGGTGGCCTCAATGGCTCTTTCTATTTAACTCTCATTTGTCCTCTTTGGGATCTTTTAATTTTTGTCTTCTTTGGGATCTTTTCCTCACTTAGGGGCAACACTCTATTTTACAAGAAGTATAGAAGATCTTTCACACTTTACAAAAGTACTCAACATAAAGAAGATGCAGCTATCATGATGTATGCAAATGTTTGCCTCTCCCAGTGTAGCAGGATATGCAATGATACTAGCGCGTCATGCAGAATTGATTAGGGAAAGGACGAACTAGCATGCGGCTCATCGATCAAGAAAAAGCATGTATGACATGAAGATCAAGTCATGAGAAGGTGGATGTTGCATGGCAATATATCTCGAAAAGGCTATGGAAATGCCTTGATAGGTAGGTATGGTGGATGTTTTGAGGAAGGATATAAGGAGGTTTATGATGACAGAGCATATCATGCCAAGGGTTTGGATGCACCGGCGAGGTAGGCGCCAATTCTTGGAGTGAGAAAAGGCCATGCACGTTACTGAAGAGGCTAGAAAATATGAGGAGGTGGAAGTGTCAACTTTCGAATACTTACATTATTCCGAAGAACTCATGCACTTATGTAACAGCCCATGTGCAATAAATAGAAATTACCATGAGATTGTACTTTGTCTATTGACTTCGTAACTTGGCATGATGCTAAGATTATAATTTCATGTGCTGATTTCAAATGGCATTGGGATTGGAGCTCATTTGATTTGCTTTGGAATTCAATCAAAATGGTTCAAGAAGGATGGTTGGTGAATTGTCCCACTTGCTTTTGAACTCCCCTTGCCCCCAAACTTGGCATAGCCTTTTCCTTCGCAAAGTCAAGGGTTTTAGAAACCTCAAGTCATTTTTGTCATCATGAAAATTGTGGCCTCTAGTTCAAAGTGTTTTGAATCTCAAAAGGAGCCCCACATTTTAGTTATTGCAAAAATGCTCAAACCATTTTTGGAAATTGAGGAATATTACAGGAAGTATTTTGCATATTTTTGTGCATTTAAACTCCTTGTAATTTGTGCTGGAAAATTCCCTAAACATTCCTGTTTTATTTAAATGGAAAATGGACAGAAGGGGGTTTCTTTTTTCCCATGTCAAACCAAGCCCAGCCCAACTGGGCTCTCCTCCCCGCAGCCCACCTGGCCCTGTCCAGCGAAGCGGTATGCAGGGGCTGTCCTGGCCGCTCGATCTCCATCGGACGCTCCCCTTCCATCACCTTTCCACGCTGGAGAGGTCCCCGTCGGAGCCCCTCTCACAGCCGGGCCGGAGCATTGACATCGACGCCGGCCGACGTGGCTCCAGCGCGTCCCCTTATAAGACGGAGCCCTCGCTGGCCATAGGAACCCTAGGCCACTCCGTTCCCCCTCTCAATTCGCCCCGCCGCCGCCCCATGGACGTCGGGTTCCTCCCCTGTTCCGCCTGACGCCGGTGAGGTTGACGACCAATTCGTCGTCGTTCTTCCTTCCTGTTGGCCGCGCGTTTGCGAGCGCGTCCCTGAGAGTGCTGCTGGCCCGCTTCCGTGTACAGGTCGACGGTAGCTGCTCGAGATTAATCCCTCTCCGTGGAAGCCGCCGCGGACCCCTTTCTCCATCGACGACGGCTATGATCGACTCCTTCCACTCCTGTTGCTCGAGGTCGTCTCCTGCGCGTCCTAGGTGAGCTACATCTCCGCCCCTTGCCCGTAGCTCGTCTCGTTTCGTCCCGTGCTGTAACACCGTAGGATCCCTACCGATGAGCCACCGTGTCGGGCAAGCCGTGACCGCCGTGTCCATGGCGCGCTCTAGGCTTGTTCGCGCGGGTTCTAGCCGTGCGCTAGACACGTTAGTGGCACCCAGGGTGTCCCCTTGCGTCCGTGCGGTATCGCTGTCACCGTTGTCTGAAGAAGTGCAGAACATGTCGCCGCCGTGACCTTCCCGGCGAGTAAAGGGCCCTCCTTGGGCGTTTTGGACCCAGATCCGGGCACCCACGTTGTCGTGGTAGTGCCCTGCGTCGTTTTGGAGCAATGGGTGGACGGCTGCCGTCGCAAGCTCGCCAGAGTTGTTGCCGGTTCAGAGGTGTGCGCACGGATGAAGATGCCTGAAGCAGTGGCCGCCGCCATGTTCAGAGGAGCATGGCAAGTGGAGCCGGGAGTCACAGTGAACGTGGGGAGCAACAATCCGTAGCTGGATGTGCTAGCTTTCGTTTCCCAGTGGCCGCGGAACTGCCGGAGTTGAAACGGCGAGGCCAGCTTCGCCGCAAGTCGTCGTCGTCGCCGGGTTTTCTGAAGCTCAGTGCAGCGGATGCTTACCTCTACTGTATACGGACCTGTATCGGTTCAGAAATCATGCAGTAGCGCAGTGGTAGCGAGTAGCAGCAGTGTGCGAGAGGTCGTGTGTTCGATCCCCACGGGAGGCCTTCGCCTCCCACCTTTTTCCCGTTTTTGTAAGCGGCTGACAGCCGGGTCCCACCTGGTAGTGGCGAGAGGCCTGGTGGGCTGGCCCAGCGAAAGAGGAGGAGAGATGGGCCGGTTAGCCGAATCCAGCCCACTAGGGCTGCAGCCCTCTCCTTTTCCTTTTCTTATTTTTTTCTCTTTTCTCTTTTCTTTTTTGTTTAAGTTAAATTTTGATTTGAATTCAAATTCAAATCTGAATTTAAACTTTGAACTCAACCTACCTCAAACATATAACCCAATATATGAATTTGAGGTAGAAATGCCCACTAATCACAGTGGTGATGTTCATTTTGCAGTTTTCCCCCTCTAATTTTTGGGAGTAGTGGAATTTTTTCAAAGAAGCCCCTCACTTCTTTTGTATTTGCAAAGTGTTTTGTAATATTCAAAGTGTGACATGCCATATATGGTTTTGGGGTAGAAAAATGCAGGGATTCCAATGGTGATGTCCATGTGATGCTTTCTGCAACTCAGGTGGACCTGGTGTGAAACTCCTAACCAAGTCAACCTGCCTTTCCTGTCCTTGCCTTCCTTCAACTTCAGTGCATGTTGAATCCCGATCGTCTTTTCATTCCAAGTCCCTTTTCATGTCGTCTTCAAATCTTTGCGTAATCAAACCAGCCCCTAGCATCTTGTCATATGCAATGTGGCGGGGTTCCTTTCTTTTGTTGCACCTTTCCGATGTCAAGTACATCGACATCTCCCCGTCTCCGGAATCGATGTTTTACTTTCACGTTGTAATTATTTCTGTCAATTGCTTTATTGATCATGTCATGATGCCATGGTATTTACACCAAAATTAAGGCTATGACCAAAGCCATAAAAACATAAGTAATTGCATATGAAGTTGTTGACGTGTCGTCACCACCTTCATTTAAACCAGACTAGATAGGGTCACATCATGTCTATTAAACTTGATCATACCATCTTTGCCGTGCATTGCATCCATTTCTTACTTGTGTGCCTTTTCCTTGCCGATACTTTACGTTAGCACCTGAGACTGTCGAGGAGGCTTACGTGGAGGTTTCCGACACCGAGCCCGAGGAACCTGCTACGTATGCTTCGACGACCGATTACCAAGGCAAGGGGAAGATTTATACCATTACTTGATACCTTTCTGCCTACCTGCCTAGCTGTAGTCCAGAACGTTTGTTTGTTCCTATTCACCTTGTTCATGCCATAATCAAACCAAACAACCATGATCCCCACATCCCAGCAAAACATTGTATTGCTAAGTTACCGCTGCTCAGCCATTGCTTAGTATGAGTAGGAAAACTTGCTGCTTACCCTATGCTATGGTTTGGGATATCATGTTATTTAAAGAAGTTGGTTGATATTTATTATTATTATGATGTTAATTATATACTTGAGGAATGATGGGAGACCAGGCTGTTCCCGCCAGGTGTTTTGTTCGATTTGAGTCACCTAGGTCCCGAGTTCCGGGTATTGTGTTTCATGACGAGCGTGCCTAATCATGTGTGGAATTCTATGGGGTTCCCTTGTCTTAACTACCTAGCTTCATATAATTCTAGTGGTGGCCCAAGCTGATTTACATTTGCAACGTGTGAGTGCTGGTGGTACCCTAGCTGTTTAGAAACCAACCTGGACCAGTGGGGACGTGGTTCCCTTATTGGTCCAAGACTGACCGGCGAGGGCCCGGTCCTCATGTGAGGCTTAACTGGTAACCCAAACCCTGTTGATACGGAAGAGGCCGATCTGAGAGCGTGGCCGGCTTTTGGATTGGATGTCGACTCCCCGGGGGCCACCCGGAATTGTGTGTTGTTAGTTAGAGGGACTCTGACGTTCTGGAGTTTCAGGCGCTTACCTAGCCAAGTGGAAATCTGGCGTACATGCGAAGCCTATGATGGGCAGTTGGTCCACCCCTGCAGGGTTAAATCTTTTCGAAAAGCCATGTCCGCGGTTATGGACGACTTGAGACCTACTCCTTGTTCATAGAATAATATCAAATTGAATCGTAATTAAAACTTGCCTACCGTGTGAGTGCCTTGGTTTCTTTTCTTCGTCCAGGGGGACCGAGAGAAGATCGAGGTTGTGTTATGTTTGGCGTAAGTAGGTGCATAGCAGTCTTATGACACGATGTCACGTGAATTCTTGGATCTTACCTCTACTCTAATAGAACGATAGCCACCATATATGCTAGTGAGGCTGCGACCTTTACCTTTTATCTTGTCTCACCTTAGGGAGTTGGTTATCCTGTAGTGATATAATCTCACCCCTGTTTTTCCTTTTGTGCTTTTACTGTTTTGCCTGATCGGCTGCTGCAGTGGACTACTACCTCGACCCGAGCACCGGACGATAGTTCGTGGAGGTGCCCCCGGAGGATGACGACGAGGATGACTTCGTTCAGTAGATCCTATAGTTGGGCTCCAAAGATCTGTGGGTGGACTATTTATGTGTAGCCCTCTCTAGGGCCATTTGGATTTTGACCGTACTCGGTCGTGATTGTCTTCCGCTTGTTGCATGATGTACTGTTGGGCCATGGACCTCTGAGATGATGAAATAAAGACCAGTGGCGATGTATGCCCTGAACTCTATCTATTTATGTCTTAGTACAAAGTTCATTGTTCTTATATCTATTGTCGAGAATCCGGCAGCAACACGAGTGCGAGTGTCATGAGTCGGTGGCCTTTTATGCGCTACTAACTTGAGCGGGACGCGAAAGCGACTAACTCGAGTTAGCACCGCATCGGGGGCCTTACAACTTATTAACGGTAAGTCTCAATCTAATCAGGAGGTTCACAACGAGACAAGTACCCCTAGGAGGAGTGTATGGGGGTTTGGTTATCCTTGCGCATCCTCGACTCATGTTACGTGAGTGTACTCTAATATCTGATCCTTCCAAAGATTAGTGATCCATCTAGTCGCTAGAATTCTCAACTCGTTTTTGTAGTTTTTGAAAATAAACATGTATTTCCCAAAATACGACATCTATCACTAATAGGCTAGAGCTCTTGACACCAAAAGTTCAAACATTACTCACAACAATACCTCAAAACTATTGCAAGTTACTACTACAATTGAATAGTAACTTCAATTACCTACTTCAAGTCAACACACACAACTCAGTGCAACAAGCCAACTCTCTAAACAAGATAAACATGAAAACTCAAGAGAGTTGGAGTAACAAACTAAACTAAAGCTCTTAAAAAGATAAGCATGAAAACTAAGAGCTAAACATGACAGCAACTACGAAAAGATAAAGAACACATCACAAAAGAAAGATAAGCATGAAAATCCTATGATGTATTCTAATTTAAAGTGGAGCGTGTTTCTCTCCCATAAAAAGAAAGCTGGATTCTAACTTGTTATGAACATCAAGCAAAGCTAAACAAAAGTAAAAAAGTAAAGAGGAAGACACTCCAAGCATAGCACATAACACATGAAGTGATAAAAATATCGTGCAACGAAGGACGAAATGATAATTCACTATTGCAGAATAGGTTACCAGTGACGGGCCCAAAAGGCTCACTAGTGACGGACAAAGCGTCCGTCACTGGTAACTCGTCACTGGTAATAGTTTACCAGTGACGGGTAGGCGCCCGTCACTAGTATCTGTTCACCGGTGACGGTCATTTAGTTGTGCCCGTCACTAGTAAATTTCCATGATAGTAGTTCCACGTTATTACCACCGACGGATAATTTAGTGGTTTGGTAGTTTGCCGTCACCAGTATACATTTTTTAAATAAATAATATATACTCCCTCCGATCCATAAAAAGTGTCGCTCATTTTGTACTAAGCTAGTACAAACTTTGTACTAGATGAGCGACACTTATTATGGATCGGAGGGAGTATATTACAAATAAAAAATATTACATTTGCACATCGATAATACAATATGATCACTAACACTCATAGGTAACAAATTAATCCATGTATTAGATCTCGAATTTGCTTACAAAATATCAACTGAACATAGCAGCTAGCACAACTTCAGTCCAGTCACCTAAAATCAGTATGTAGTATATGACTAAATATTCTAGTCCCTCCATCCCGTTCTATAAGACACATTTGCAGATTTCTGAGAGAATTTCAATTGAGAAAAGAAATTTGTATCCCCCGAGCTTCTTCCCGAACCTCAAATTCAAATTCTTTGTGATTCCTCGATGTGCTTCGTCCCTGCGCCTCACCGCATCTACTGCCAGCACCCAAGGCCCTCACCTTGACGCGCCTAGCAGCTCGAATTCTCTAGGCGCTCGTCGCCCAGCCGCTCAGGAGCTCGAAGTCCATGCGCTGCACGCCTAGGAAAATTGGTGCTGCACGTCAGTGAAAGAAAATGAGTTAGTTAGTTGATTTGAACATGGTGGATTGATCTACAATAACAAACATTAAATGTTTAAATTTAATAAATTCAGTAACAGAAGTGGAGCTACTGTTAATCTGAACTAATGTCAAATATATTAAATTCAGTAACATCAAAATTTGACCATGGTTACTGCTATTCCTGGGATGAATTGCAATGATGCTAACCAAGTTGATTTGAACATGATGGATTGATCTACAATAAAAAACATTAAACGTTTAAATTTAATAAATTCAGTAACAGAAGTGGAGCTACTGTTGAATTGAACTAATGTAAAATTTAGTAAATTCAGTAACATCAAAATTTGACCATGGTTACTACTATTCCTGGGATGAATTGGAATGATGCTAACCAAGTGGCAACAAAGGTGTGCGTATACACTTCCAATGATTCAGAAAAGTAAACACTATACTACTTCAAACTCTTCACGACTCTGAAAATTATACGGACAGATACTTGGCACCAGCATGTTTAGCAACGTGCAATTTGGAAAGTTCAGAGCTAAAAGTGATTTTGGTTCTTGGCTTTGCACGAAACCGTTTTTCACATCTAACATTTGTATTTTGGTGGTTCATCATATCGGTTCGATGACGTGTCAAGACAGACAGGGACACTGGGGAACCAACATATATACTAGTGCATCAGTAAACTCTCGAGAGCTTACTGCTCACCAACCTCCCAACCTACAAAAACAAACCTCTCAATCTACAAATATGTGATGATGCCACCGTGATCTGTGCTTAGTCCTCCCAATCTACAAATTCATACAAGATCAGGATTACAGATTTGTCCAAAACCTGAATATAGTTCATGTGTAGAAATATTATCCATTTAATTTGTTATTGTTGGAACCATAGTAAGTAAAATGGGCTAAATCAAATGGATTAGTCGCCAAACTACAAGAGTTCAAGAGTTGCAGACGACTACTTTTCCAAACTAGAACAATTTCAATAAACTGCATGGAGGATTCAGTTCAGGTTATTTTACAATAGTTGCAGGCAAGCTTCAGGAAACTGTTTCAAGCACAAGCATATTAACACCAAAATAAACCCCAAAAGATCATTGACATGCATCAAATATTATCTACACAGAAATCTGAAAATTTTGCATGACAAGTTGAATCAAAGACCACCAGTTTTCACTTGCTGACACCAGTAAATAACATCTCAGTTTGACCAAGTAATGTTTTTTAGAACAAGGAATAAACACATACATATCCTGATAACTAACTGTACTTTCTAACTTCCTCCAATAATGCTGATGGACATTCCCAAACAAAAACAATCCTGATGTAACAGATCGCTTAACACATGGATTGCTTAGAGAAGTGCATGATATTCTCTTCATAAGAAACTCATGTAAATGCTTTGGAGTTTATTCAGAAGGTACGACTGCATGGCACAAAACGATTTAATCCTAAAATAGGAGAGGAGTACTTAAAAATTAAGTTAAGTTTAACTTAAGTTGTACTTATAAATCTACTATGCAGAAGCAAGGCGCACAAGCAAACTGAAGATTTATTTAATGTTCAAGATAGGGACTATAAATTCAGTGAAGTATATGCATACGGGAGCATGATATAATTCTCACAGGAAGTACATTACCTAGTTTAACTTAAAAGAGAGAAAAGAGAGAGGAATGGAGTACATACTCCTGCAGCATCACTTAATTTACCTAGTTTAATTAGGAGTAAAAAGTTCAACTGAAGCTTTTAACTACAAATCTATCAAGCTATTAACTGAATTTTGTATCCAAATTTAATTAAAGTACATTAACCCAAATCTAAAAGTACAAGTCATTTGAGAAAATATATTCTAAAGCTACAAATCACTCTCAGATACCTCACAAAGAAATAGCTGCACATTGAACTTCTACTAACTGAAACAAAAGAGATGCGTAAGGAAAAATGTACTCTGAACTTTAAGTATTTGCAGCTCAGATTTTGTAATCTCACAGTCACCTAAAATGATAAATGGTAGAGTAGCCAGGAAACAAGGAATTGACACCTAAAGTATCATCATATGCATGGAGTTGGAGATAAGCCACAGAAAGGCAGAGTTGAGTGGAGTGGAGAAAATCAGAGCAAGGCAGGGGTGCCACACAATGAGACAAACCTCCACCCCACCATATCCCACCCTCCTGCCACAACTTCTCCCCTCTGATTCACCGCCACCACTTGCCGCCCACCATAACGAAGCACCATGGACGCCGACGTGGTGGCTCTCTCACCGGCATCCCGCCTCTCGTCCATCTCCTCCAGGCCCTCGTCCCGAGCCCATCGCGCCACCCACCCAGCCCTGTCACCACTGGCCCTCAGCATCTCCACGCTACACACGCGCCGCCAAGCGCTGCTGCTCGTCCAGCCCCGTGACACGGAGTAGCAAGTTCAGGTGAAGGATGAAGCGGATTCTCTTGTCGAGGAGGACGTGGGGAAGGAGGGCGGGCGCTCTGTCGCCGCCCGATCTCGTGAGCCAGCGAGCGAGCCATCCGCGATGGTGTGGTCCCTGGGCAGTCGGCGCCGCCTCACCAGCACCCGCGGCCACGCCACCATGAATGGGAAAGGTCGAGCTAGGGCTAGGGTTTGCGGTGGGGACGCAGAACAGATGTTCCACACCGCAGAATACGGAGAGAAGTAGGAGGGGGTGCTTAGGCGGTGGTCTGCAGCGCGAGCTATCGCCGGCGTTGACCGGGATCAGCCGGCAGCGGGCGCGGCTGCAAACAAGATCGGTTGTAGTAGGAGGCGTGGGTCGGGAACGAGAAAGAGAGAGAAAGAGAGGAGATTACGGAGTTTGCGCGGCCGCACGCAAAGAAAAAGGAATGAGTTTGCTCCTTGGGTTAAAATTTTGGCGCTTAGGTTTTCCTAATCACATGTACAGCTGTGATTATTATACCAGTGACAATTATATAAACAGCCTGTCACGAGTAATAATAACACTAATGACGGACAAATTTAGAGAGCCATCACTGGTATTATATAAAAATTACCAATGACGGGCATGGATAATCTACCATCATTAGTATATTCTATAGTTACCTGTCGAGTTTTACTAGTGAAAGACTTATTGCCGCCCGTCGCTGATACATGTTACCAGTGACGTGCATTTTTTTGTCCGTCACTAATGTGCTGGTGGCTATAAGCTATTCTGCAGTAGTGATTGTTGATGGAGAAGGGGATGAACGAGCGCATCCCCAAGCTTAGACGCTTGAGTCTCCTTGGATATTTCTTGGGGATGCATGGGGGCATCCCCAAGCTTGAGCGTTTGACACTCCCGGATCTTCTTTCATCATCTTCCTTCGAACACATGAAAACTCCCTTCATACATAAGTCATCATAACCTGATTAGAGAGGTTAGTAACCACAATACGACAATTTGCCTCTACTGGAAATAAAGATATTCTTGAAGGGATACTATTTCTCAAGACACCCAAAAAGTTTTTGCAAAGAAAAAGCTAGCGCAAGACTCGCAAAACTAGAAAAAGACAGAGCATGGAATAATCTGTGAAAAATAGACCAACAGGTAGTAAATAATTGTTTTGGGTTACTTCTGCTACTGAAAAAAAAACTCAGAACAGACGCTCGAAATATAATTGTATAGAGCATGCTGTCAAAACAATTCAGATAAAAAAGATGACCTGGTGATTTATCGTGAATTTTTCCGTCCAAGAACAGAATCTGTTTTCTGGACAGCATGTCACAACTTTTGAACTTTCTTGCAATCGAAGGCTAAACTTGTCACAAAGCTTGAAAATAAAGATACAATGATGTTGGTACAGTAGTAGAAATCATCAAGACCACTAAAAACAGAAGGAAAAACATCTTGGGTTGCCTCCCAACAAGCGCTTTCTTTTATGCCTTTAAGCTAGGAAAGAAGCAAAAAGAAGAATCAAGTTGTATCAATTGAACCATCATCAAGATCATCAAAAAGATCTTCAATTGTACAACTAGTTTTAAGAGGTCTTTCAAATAGAGGTCTAATGAAGATACTTCTAGGGATAAAAACAAAAGGCGGAAAATCAATTGGAGTTTCATTTAAAAATCTATACAAGAGAGGTATTTCTTCCAAAGTTTCACAGTTTCAACTCCCTTGGCAATAAGTGGATTGTTTTTGGGTCGAGGAAACATAGGGACGTAAGTGAACTTAGGTTCCTTCTTTGCCGGAGTTTCTACCTTTTTGGTTTTGATTGAGGAGAACGTAGTTCCTAAAGTGTCAATGATTTCCTCAATCTTATATATCCTAGAAGGATCCAAATCATGGGATTTGATGGTCTCCAAACTTTTGATAATTTTATGCATGGAGCTATGAAGTCTATTCAAATTCCCTTGAGTCATACGATCAAACTCATTTATCTTGTTGATGCTTGGTATTTCTAGCTCTATCTTTTCAAGTTTTTTCATAATGTTAGCTAGAGTGATATCCTCTTGAATGCTAGCAACAGAGAGATTTCCAAAAATATTTTCAATAACATTAAGAGATTCCGAAGTTGGGGCATCTAGGAAATTCCCATAGATAGCAGTATCTAGAACGAATCTATTCCAAGGAGTAATTCCAACATAAAAGTTTCCAAGCAGGATAGTAGTAGATTGCTTCTTGGTGGCTCTTTTTTGAGAATCATTAATTCTATACCAAGCATCTTTAAGACTTTCGCCACCTCTTTGTTTAAAGGTGAGAAATTCTGCCTCAACAAAGGAAAAAGGACTAGACATAATGACAACTACTAGCAAGGTAACTATTTTTTTGTGGTTTTTGATAAAGGACACAAAGATAAAAACTGAAAGGTAAACTAACAAGACTGACAAGAAAAGATAAAAGATAGTGTGCAACTCCTCTATCTTGAAGATTGGAGTCCCCGGCAACGGCGCCAGAAATTGGCTTGATGGCACTGAGTAGTGCTCCTTGTTGGTTACCCCAACTGAAGGTTGGATGTAGCCTAGCAGCAAATTTCCCTTCGCAAAGATACTAAGGTTTAAGATCGTCTCCGTAGGACTCCAACGACGACAATTAGGTGGTTCGGTAAGTGATGCGTCGTTGTTGATAATCACTTGCTTTTCCTGGACCTGCACACACAACTTTGCTTCCAACGAGTACAGAGAGGTTTTCAATCTCTCCGGCCTTGATGTTTACAAAGGATCAACGCAACAGATAGTGATAGTGATAACTACAACTAGAAAGTAAAACAGGAAGTAAATTGAGGGTGTAAACAGTGGTGAAAATATGGACCGGGGTCCCATGATGTTCACTAGTGATGTCTCTCTCCCAAAAGACAATAAATAGCTATGCGACGTAAACAAATTACAGCTGGGCAATAGACATGATTACGGATGCAAGCCAATGCTAACTATGCTACAAAAGAAAGGAAGAGGCTCAAAAGCATGGGCAGTATGCCAAAACAAGTAGACCGAAATCCATCTGCATCTAATCAATAATCATCCACCTTGAGGTATCTATACAAGACATCTCGCTGGTATTAAGTTGTGAGCCCCACCCAAATGTAAACCCAAAGCAACATACAAGTGCATTAAAAGAACTTTGCATACAGTAAACAATCCTTGCCACCGTGGTTACAGGCACCGTTGTTTTCCCCCTTGTGGAAACATCACATCCCATAGACTCATGTTTCTGTCACTCAATCTAGTCATCGGGGGGCATGAACCCACAATTATGCATAACGCTCCATCTTGGAGTTTCAATCTAACACTTGGCCAAAGTAATAAAAAGCAACAGAGAAGATGCAAGAATTAATCATGAACATAAATATAAAAGGAGAGGAACCAAATATATTACTCATCACAATCTGAACATAGTCTCATAATCCATCAAATCCCAGCAAACTCAACATAGCAACAGTAGAAAAAAATTACATATGTGCCTTGATCATGTAGGGCAGCTCACAAGGTCTAATCCATGAAGAACAAAGAGGGGGAGAGGACATCACATAGATACTGATCATGGACCCATGGTCCAAGGTGGACTACTCATGGTTCATCCGGGAAGCGTCCATAGTGGTGGAGAAGCTCCCGGAGGTAAATCCTCCCTCCGATAGGGTGCCAGGAAGAAGTCTTCTGGCGCTCCCGATCTTGGAAGCGCGGCGGCAGCGGAAAAAAGGCGAGATCGTGAAAAAGGTTTCTATCCTCGAGGGTTTCAAGATGAGAGGTAAATATAGGAGAAGGGGAGCAGCCAGGGGGGCCACCGGTAGTCCAGGCGGCCTCCAGATGCGCGAGAGATGATAATGGCTTCTCGCCCTTCGTTGGTTACCCCAAGTGGAAGGTGAGATGTAGGATAGCAGAAAATATCCCCTAACGTAGAGGATAGGGTTTATGTATCTAGTAGGACTCCAAGGTCGACAAGTAGGTGGTGAAGCGAGCAACCGCACCGAGGTTGCTTACTTTACCTGGACCTGCACACAAAATAAGTAACTTTGCTCCCAACGAAGTTCAGACAGGTTGTCAACCTCTCCGGCCTTGTCATTTACAAAGGATAAACGCAACAGATAAAGGATAATAGTGATGATAGCTGCAACTGGAAAGTAAAAGAAATAAGTAAATTGAGGGTGTGAACAGTTATGGAAATATGGACCGGGGTCCCATGATGTTCACTAGTGAGTTCTCTCTCCCAAAAGATGATAAAACTTCTATGCGAGGTAAACAAATCACAGCTGGGCAATTGACAGGATTACAGGCGCAAACAAATGCTAACTATGCTACAAAGAAAGGAAGAGGCTCAAAAGCATGGGCAGTACGAAAAAATAAGTAGACCGAAATCCATCTGCATCTATTACTAATCATCCACCTTGAGATATTTATCCAGAACATCTCGCTGGTATTAAGTTGCGAGCCCCACTCAAAGTGTAAACCCAATGCAACAGACAACTGCATTAAAAGAGCTTTGTGTAAAGTAAACAATCCTTGCAACCGCGGTTACAAGCACCTTTGTTTCCCCCCTTTTGGCAACAACACATCCCCTAGACTCATGTTTCTGTCACTCAAGCTAGTCATCAGGGACATGAACCCACAATCAAGGATAACGCTTCCTCTTGGAGTGTAAGGCCCGATATGCGGTACTGTTCCAGATCTAGATGTTTCCATCCAGATCCGGGGACGAACACATATCGGTCCCACCGCGACATATGACAATGCCATATGCCCCAGATTTCCAACATGATATCACAACATTACAGCTACAAGGATACAACAACTCATACAATCGACATACAACTGCCTCAATACATTTCATCAGCGGAAGATACATGTCTGGGTACAGAATACAATAAAATGCCTACTGGAAAAGGTAAAACACACCATTCCCGTAACCACACGGGTCCAGGCTCTCCGCCGGGATCCACCTAACTAGTCGTCGTCGAGTCTCCGCGAAGGCGTCCAGAAGAAGGGTCGTCGAGCTCCTCTGAAGTACAATATCGTTGCATAACGTGCGTAAAGAGAAAAGAAGTAGGAGAGCTATATCAAAACTCTTGTAACTAACTTCTCATGGGTAAGATGGGGGTAGTGGTGAGGTTGCAGACGCACTAGCAATATATGAGTGGATAACGGTCTATTTAAGAGTAAGATGAGAACCAAACATTCAATGAGGAATCACCTCCAACAAGTCTGGCTATCAGCTACTTACGCAAACATAACACATATCCTATCCTTGTCCTCCTCTTCCCATCGCGATGAAGAAGAAGTAGTCAAGTCACACACACATTGATAAGGTTTATTAAGATTATCTCATTTGTTGTTGTCTATGAACAAGGAGTAGGTCTCAAGTCATACATAACCATGGACACGGCTTATCGAAAAGATTTAACCCTGTAGGGGTGTACCAACTGCCCATTACAAGGCTCCGCACACATGCCCATCTCTCTCAGTTTCTACTCATCACAGGCAGCCATTTTATGATTTAGTCCCGAGAGATCCGAAACGACAGGTCCCTCTAACTAACAACGCACAAATCCGAGTGGCCCCTAGGGATTCGACACCCAATCCAACAGCCGGCCGCGCTCTCGGATCAGACTCTTCCGTCTGGACGAGGTCGGGGTGACTAACCCATCACCGTGGGAAGCCCCCTAGCTTCCAGGTGTGGACCAACAAAGGAACTCTGTCTCCGCTTGCCCGAGTTGTTTGAAATCTGCTGGGAGCTCACCAGTCACAAACAGGGTTTTCAAATGGTAAATCAGCTTGGGCCACCACTAGAAATGTTTGAAGCTAGGTAGGTAATAAAAGGGGACCCCATAGTATCCCACACGCGGTTAGGCACGCTCATCAAGAGACACAATACCCAGAACTCGGGTCCTAGGTGACTCGAATGGAACAAAGCGTCGGGGCGGGATAACCTAGACCTTCCATCCTTCGTCTAGTCAACATTTATATTAATCATATCATCCACAACAATATAATAATGTGATAGCCCAATCCAAAGAGTAACAGGATAACAGTTAATAACATCCTAGCATGCATACTAAGAAATGGCTGAGCAGCGAGCAATAGTAACATAGCCGAATAAGGTTTGCTGGGATGTGGAGGACATGGTTGTTTGGGTTTATTTGAGAGGCATAAATATGAAGTGGTAGGATCAAGCAATCGTTCTATCCTACACCTAGGCGCGAGTTAGCTGAAATTTATAAGCATGATATATGCTCCCCCTTACCTGACGAGAAGACAATGCCGAAGGTGTAGTCGATCGCAAACTCGCAATGTCTCCGAGAGGTACCCGCAGAAGCACACAAGAAGGAAACACTGGAAAAGGCAATCGACAAGAAAGCATATATTGCTAGGAAGCAACCACAAGCAAGCATCAACAAGAAGACAACATGAGACAACGCACTACGGCATCGCATCTATCGTCAAGAGCGTTTACTAACAGGTTAATTGAGGTACTCGTCACACACGATGATACCGCACATTTAGAAAGGATCAAGTTGTTTAGCTACACAACATGAGCAAAGGTTGTTAACATGGCATATCACCCAAGCATGGCATATCACACAAACATGAAAATAGGTGAAACATAAGGTAAACTATCTATGCTAGTCAATTTAAGTGAGGCACAACCTAAACATGGCATATCACTAAATACCCCACGACAATTTAAGAATTTGGTACTGTTCTGCATTAGACAATATTTTAGGTTGGTTAACAACAGCAAACAATAGCTTAAACACAAAGTACATAAAATTCTAATCAAGTTACATGCAAAGAACACTCCAAACGGAGTAACGATTAAAAAGATACACGCATCACAAGTTACGGGTACAATCTGCCAACATCAGGTAGCACACTTTAGAGCAACAATTAAACAAGCAAAAGGTTGTAAACATGCACAAAAATGATATGCAACTAAAGTAGACATGGCAGGCATGGCATGGAAAAAGGAAGCATGCAAATAGGCATCATGGTTCACTAGTTATAAGCAACACAAGAAACTATAAACATTACTGGTCAAGGACTTGGTGAAAATATGGAAAACAGGGCAGAAATTGTTATTTTCATGATGTATAAACAGGGTCAAAACTATATGCAAAAGTGCAGAAACATGACATAACAATATGTGGGCATGAAGTAGACATGATGGTGATCAGGTACAAACAAGAATCATGGTCATAGGCATCACAGATCAAAAGATATTAAGCGTGCAATATGGCTTCGGAAAGTTACAGACTTTGGAGCTCAAATATAACTATGACCAGGAATGCTAACATGACAATGCAATACATATAATGGAAGTAGACATGGCATACATCAAAATTAAATATTGCAATGCTCAATATGATGCACGGTTAAAAAGATATAGGGCAGCAAAGTAGCTACTTTATATAAACAGAAGCACATGTCATCAGGGTCACCACTTTGGAGCAAGAATTAATATAGCTACAACACGCAAACATGCCAAGTGATTGCATATGATTGAATTAGACATGATGCTTAACAGTATGCAACAAGAATTAATAGCATAGGCCTCATGGATGTGACACAATCATCAATCAAACTTGCAATAAAATAACAACAACATCACTGGAGAAAAAGTAGCAGCAGTTAACAGTCCAATGCCCACTTTAACAATGATTATCAACATATAGATGGCCTCAAATGATTAAACTCACTAAATACAAAAGTTAGAGCACATCTAGCAGAACAATTTTCATTTTGGGCGCAAGTTCATCCGGGCTACGATTCATTCGCAATCTTACGCACAAAATAGAATAAAATAGCGAAAATCCTGGGACTTAGCCAAAATTCGCAGAGGGAAAAAATAATAATAAAAAAGTGAAGCCCTCACTTGGGCCGGCCCATTTGGCCGAGGTGGCAGCGGCTGGGCCGTGACTGGCCTGGGCCGTGGGGTAGCTGGGCGGCCCACGTGGGTAGGCAGCCCACGGCAGTGTTCGCGGTTCCCGATCCAGATCGGGACCAGGACCGAGGTGGCGGCGACTGCCGGTAGGCACGCCAGCGAGGGGCGGCGCTGCGCTGGGCGACGCGACGATACAAGGAGGCGTCGGCGGCGAGCAAGGGCGGAGGAGGACGTGCGGCGGCCCTGGGCTCGATTTCGGGGCGGCGGAGCTCGGCCTTCGGGGCGGCCGCAGCCATGGCGCTCGGCGGTTCGGGCGGTCTACGAGGTAGAGGAAGGAGATCAGGGGAGAGAGGAGGAAGAGAGGGAGGTGGAGAGGCGACCTGGCGTGCGCGGCCGATGCGGCGGCCTCCGGCGGCTCGACGGCGCTCCAACGACGGCGAGGCGGCGTCCACGGGAGGAGGGTGGTCGGCTCGGGCGCCAGATGGGCTCGGGCGGGCCCTGGCGGCGGCGGAGCGGGCCCGCGGGGCCCGGATCGGCCCGGTGGTTGGAGGTTGGTAGAGGAGCTGGATGGGGGGCTGTGTGGCGCGATTTGAGCCACAAATCTCAGATCTGATGGCTGAAAATTTCCTGAGATTAGGGTTTCAGGGAGAGAAGGACTAGGGGTAATTTTGGAGGCAGATCTGAGGGGGAGGCTGCAATTTTCCAAGGGGAGGAACCCTAGAAGGCTAGGGGGAATTTTTGTCTTTATATAGGTGGTCTGGATGGCAGGTTTACGCAAAAGCCCTCGGGTTTTCTCCCTCGCGTCCGATACTCCACGTTTTTGACCGCCGAGAGTGCACATGACCTCTTATTCGAGCAAAATCTCGAACCACGCGCTCAGCGCATCGAGCCCGTCAATCGTACCTTACTTCGATACCGTTCTAAGAACATTTTACGACGTGCAATAAAAGAACCCATTTAATTATTAAATGGGGTTTTTCGTTCCGTTGGCTACGGCTGGTCTTGTGTGGGTTTTCGCGACGCTGATCGGGTGAAACCCGGTGTCGCAAAGGTCGAGTTTCAAGGTGGAAAGGGTCGATCTCCATCCGGTACGAGATAAGAGGGGGAAATAATCGCCGATCGATAAATCGGGGATGCAAACACCGCAAACAAAGCAGGCAATCAACCAATACACACCACCACCACCAACAACAACAACAACAAATCCTCTCAGTCCCAAACAAGTTGGGGTAGGCTAGAGCGGAAACCCAAAATATATCGTAACCAATACACACCAAAAACAAAAAATTTAATTTTTGTGAAATCTGGTATGTTACATGGAGTCACTACCTACTACTTGGACAAAGAAATAAACAACAACGGAGAACATGCAAGAATTACTCAAGAACAAAAATATAAAAGAGAAGAACCAAATATATTACTCAATCAAAATTGGAACATTGTCTGATAATCTATCAGATCCCAGCAAACTCAGCATAGTAACAGCAGAAAGAATTACATATGTGCCTTGATCATGTAGCGCAGCTCACAAGGTCTAATCCCTGAAGAACAAAGAGGGGAGGAGAACATGTCACAACCCCAAGTTAGGTATGTGCTAGGATCAAGTGCTCCTTTGCATTCATGTTAAAAATTTCAAAAGAAATTGAAATGGGAGAGAAAAACCCCACATGAATTTAATTCAAATGGCCAGATAAAAAGTTGCTCCAAAAATTCTTTTTTGCATTTTTGAAAAGTCTCATAAATGAGTGGGATCACATATCAAGTGATGTGGGACCAACCCCATGATCATGGATTTTTCAAAGATTCAAATAAGATCTTGGAATTAATCAAAAACCTCTAGTTGATTTAAAATTCAAATGTTTTGAATTTTAAAAATGTTCAAATTTTATAAGTGGCTAGCCTAATATATTGTGAGGCCACATAAAAATTTGTAGCATTTTAGAAAATTTCTAGCTATTTTTTTAGCAAGACAAAACAAAAGACAGAAAAAGAAACAGAAAAGAAAAGGAAAAAAAAGACTTACCTGGCATTCGGCCCAACTCATCCCCCCAGCCAGCCCAGCCCGCCAGCCCCCTCTGTCGTCTTCCTCAAGCAGCTCCGTGGCGAGCCAGGGTGCGCCGTGGACGCCACCTCGACGCTGAGGGCCTTCCAGGCGACCCCAAGGCTTATCCTCCAGCCGTGTAGACCGCCTAGGCGCCGTGCTTCCTTTCCCTCTCCTCGCAACCTCTTTCCCCCACTGCTCCATTCGGTTTCGCCGTCACCCGAGACCACGCCGGAGCGCCGGCAAGGAGAATGCGTGGCCAACGGCAGCCATCCGCCGCACGAGTTTTTCCAGTGGGATCCCCGCCTTCGTCTTCCCCAGCCTGCAATGGATCAAGAGCTAAATCGCCTTGTAGTCGCCGGATTCTTCACCGAGACGCCGCCGGACCCACAAGAACTCATCGTCGAATTCGTCGACGTCAAGCCCTCCCCGCCTCCATCGACTGCTCCGCTGCACTCACTGCGTCTGGGTGAGTGGTTCCCCTAACCTAGCCCGTCCCCTCTTGCCCTCTGTCGCCGTTTTCCATGGAAGCCGAGCAAGGTCGCCGCCAGGGCTGTTGGAGCTCTAGCCCCCGTGCGCTAGCCTCTCGCCCGACTAGCCCATCACCTTCCTAGTGCTCCCAGCAATCTGTTGCACAAGGCCACGGTAAAAACGGCGCTCGAGAGCGCGAGTTCGACGAAGCCCGAGCCTCTGCCTCTGCCGTCTTCGACGCCGGCGACGCTCCGGTGAACCCCGTGACCCCCTGATGCCTGTGCCCTCCGTTCCCCTCCCTGTGGCCCGTAGCCGATTTCGGCGAGGGCGCCGCCGTGGCCAGGCCACCGGTGTCAAGACGCGGTGGGTTAGCCTTAACCCCCGTGCTTAACCCCCCCACCAGAGGCTGACCAGTGGGCCCAGGGCTTAATTAACCCCTGTTTAATTTAAACAGAGAGGGAATTAAGTCCTAGGTCACTGACCAGTGGGGCCCTTCTATCAGTGGCCCCCTGACGTCAGCCTGGTGTCACAGTGACGTAATAAACCTTTTTCCAAATTAAAAGAAATCAGAAAATTACAGAAAATGCTTTAAACTTTGAAATTCAATAACTAATTCATATTAACTCCAAATTGGACAAATAATATGTCTAAAATTATCAGAAAAATACAAGGATTATGAATATGCAACTTGTTTCTATGTTGGATCATTTTAAAATGGGTGAACAGTAGCTAACATGCATATGGATCCTTTTCAAGTTCAAATTTGGAGTGAATTTGCAAATGACTTTGCAACACCCTTAATTCAAATGGATTCATCCACACATCAGAGGATTTACCTCACCTTTACAACATCACTTCATGATCAAGCTTTTCAAATGAACATTCATGCATTCAAATGCATTTGAAATTCATCGATAAATCAAATGGAGTTTGAATTTGCAACTCAAATGCAATATACTCCTTTTAAGTGGAATGCTCAACACATCAGTACCTTGAACATCACCATTACAATCTTATTCATGTGATTGTGCATTGTACATTATGTTGATCCTATGATTGTCATGTTGCTGATAGAAGTGGAGCCGGAACCCGAGATCACCCCCTTCGTTGAAGACCCGTGACTGAACCTCGTCAGCAAGGCAAGCAACCCCCCATTGATCATGTCTACAAAATCCCAATTCCCTCTCATTCTCGCTTATGCATGTTTAGGAGTTCACCTTGTATGGATTCTACCGCATAGTTGAACCCATATCCGATGCATGACCTATCATCTTGTCACAGTAGTAAGCAAACCACAATCCTAGCTGACATAGGAGTTGAGTGATGTCATGTGGCCCCTGCAACTGTTACTGCTTATTGCATGCTAAGAGTTTACAATGAGGATGTTTTTGATGTGAGTCGGGATGATAGTGAACATGGTGTAGATGAAAGTGAAACTGTGTTGGTGAATGTACCCTAACACAAGGTGAACGATGAGAGGCTGTGTAGGAGTACCCAGTGGGTTGTCTCGTTGAACACCGCCTTAAGCCCGAGTTCTTGTGTGGTGATCCAAGACGAAGAGTAGTACCACATGTTGGGCACATGGACCCCCGATCAACCTACTAACTCACCCCTTCTCAGTTCAATGAGTCGCATTAGTTCAGAGTTCTGGTAACTCTGTGGCACGGTCTGCGAAGTGGAAGAACGGCTATTCAGACCCGCTTGGGACCCTGCACACATCTTCTGGGACCACATCGGTAAACCCGCTGGGTTCACGATGTGGATTCCAGCCCAGATAGGCGTCTCCATTGAATTTGAGTTGGCTGTGAGGTAAAAGTGGTAGAAATTATCCTCGCCGACACCCACTTGAAGGGTGACGAGATACCGGCGGTAACTGATCGTTTAATGTGTGTAGCACTACACCCCTGCAGGGATAATAAACTATTCGAATAACCGCGTCCGTGGTAAGGGACTACTTGGAGAGCTGTGCTCGATTATTAGACAACTTGAACTGGATACTTCTAAAACTTGCAAGATAAGCGTGAGTGCTATGGTGTGCTCCTCGTGGGGAAGTCGAGGAAGTAACCATTGTGGTGTATTGGTTGGAGATGTTGTGGACTCGTGTACGCTTCTTACGTCAAGTCTGGTACTCATAGTTCAGGGCTAGCCAAGTCAAAGCTGGCACTTCTGCTTTTGAACCCCACCTCCCTTTACCTTGATACATGTGCATGAGTAGTATAGTTCCTACGTAAGTCTTGCTGAGTACGACTTTGTACTCACGTTTTCTTATTCTATGTTTTACATGAACCCACCGACCCCAATGGTGGCTTCTACCTGAAGCTCGAAGAATGAAGACTCAGACGAAGACCAAGCTAGTGTAGTCCCAGTCAGACGACTGTTCCCTCGTGGAAGGGCTTGTTTATAGATAAGGCTTTTCTAAGCCATTTGTTAAACTTGACTGTACTCAGACCTACTTTGCTTCCGCATGTTTGATGTAATGTTGGATCACAGACTTGTGATCTTTGTGTGCACTCTGTAAGAGTTATCAATAAAGTGGTATACTTTGTAGAGAATTGCAATGATACCTGCTGTTCATACAAGGCATGTGTGCTGCGTGTATGTTTATAACATGCATGTCTTTGTATGGGTTTTCGAGACCTTAGTTGTGATCTGGCTGGCAGTCTTTTATACACCAAGTGGCCCTTAGATGTGCGCAGCTTGGGGCATCGCGATGCGATTGTTCGAGACTCTGTCTCGTGCACACTTTGATGTATGATCGAGCCTGCCCTAGACCCCGACTAAGTGATCAGGCTGGAGTAAGTTTATGTAAGGATATAATACAATCAATAGTATGGTTGAGGCGACTTGTCTATGAGTATGGGAGTTCACCATCCATATCATTTAGACTTGTGTAGGGACGATGATGACCCATTTCAGTTGATCATCCAGTCTGGATGGGGTGCCCCTCACGTTCGATGCTTTCCGAGAACGTTCTGTGCTTGGCCTTGTCTGCTTAGACAAGTGGGTACGGTTCTCGGCTCTCCATATGATTGTGTTGTAGCGATTCTTGCATACGCTAACCCCGGGTCCCGACAGACTTGGTATCAGAGCAGGATTGACTCTAGGATTATGAGCCTTGGCCGAAGTCGAGTCTAGCTTGCTATAGTTATATAGTTACTCTGGGTATATAAGGGAACAACGTAAGGCTTATTTTTCTCCTTACCCTCATCGATCTGAGTTCTGAGTCACCCTTATCTTTTCTACGGGATGATAGGACTAGGCTCATCTATGTCTGACTAGAATATCTCGTTGTTTGCCTCCTTATAGCTGTAGGATTGTTGTGGTTGTCCAGAGTCTCTGTGTTTTGAGTTCCTTGAAGAAGTTCTGTCCAATTTCTTCGAGATTGTTTCATTTTCCATCCCAGTGTAGCCATTATGCTGCCGGATTTGTTCCGTGTTTCTTTGAGTCATTGCCTTCGCATTATTATCTTTTCCGCCTAAATCATATCCTTTTATCCTTGCCTCCATCGTACAACCTGTTTTGATTGTTGATTTATTATCACACAGGATGTCAGGTGGAACTCGTAGTGCTGTTCTTCGGAATCGAGACCGTGTTCGGAATCGAAATGATGATGAACCTCCACCACCGCCTTCTGCGGCGGAAATCATGATGGAAGCTGAGCGGAATAGACGTGATCAAACACGCCTTTTGGAGCTCATCGAGCAGAATACCGCCCACCATCGTAATGTGGTGGTCAGCATTCAGGACATCATCTTCCTCAAGCCACCGGTATTCCGATGTTCTTCTGAGCCCCTCGAAGATGATGATTGGCTCCGTTCCATCGAGCGTAAGCTTGATACAACACATTTTGCTCCCGATGACCGAGTTATTTTCGCGGTATACTTCTTGGAGGGTGCTTCTCTTCAGTGGTGGGAGAACTATGTTGCAATGCAGCCAGATGGTCACGTAGTGACTTGGCAGGAGTTCTGTGTTGCCATTCGAGGGTACCACATTCTGGATGAGTTGATGGAGCGCAAGAAGGAAGAGTTCTGCAATCTGAATCAAGGAGAGATGTCCATTCATGAGTATGTGAGGGAGTTTAACCGTCTTGCTCGTTATGCCCAAGATGAGATCACCACCGATGCCAGAAAACAGGCATGGTTCCGCAAGGGACTTAGCCCCATCCTTCGTCATGATCTCAACCTCCTTGAGTTTTCCACCTTTGAGGATTTAGTCAACAGATCCTTCAGAGCTGAGCATGGCAATGAAGTTTTTGAGAAGTCTCGCAAGCATGCTCTTGAGCTTGCCCCTTCTTCCAGTTCACGCCCTCAAAAGCGCATGATCTGGATTCCTAACAGTTTGATCCACCAAAACAACCCACCGAGGCCATCACTTGTTCCGCCTCGTCCACCAGCTCCACCAAACAACCCATCTCCCCGCATTATCTTTGGAGCCTACTTCAGATGTGGCCAGCCTGGTCACTATTCTCGTGAGTGCCCCATCAATCAGAATGCTCCACCCCATGCCAAAGGAAACCCCAATGTTCGTGCCAAGCCACCCTCGAAGGTTTCCACCGCCAAGCCTTCCACTTCCTCAAGTCTTGGACGTGTGAACCAAATCTCAGCTGAGGAAACTGATGATACTTCTGACGTCATTCTTGGTAAGCTCCAAGTCAATTTTGTTCCCACTTCTGTCCTTTTAGATCCAGGAGCATCTCACTCATTCATGTCGGAGAGTTATGCACTTCCGCATGAGATATCCTTTGATGAAATGTTCACCCCTATGATCATTCAAACTCCTGGTTCCAAGTGGCAAACTAGTAGAGTAAGCGATGACAATCAAATTGCAATTGAGGGTTTAGTATTCATTGCTTCACTCATAGCCCTCAAGTCTTCAGACATTGATGTCATCCTTGGTATGGATTGGTTATCAAGACAAAATGCTTTTCTTGATTGTAAATCCAAGTCAATTAGACTTACACATCCTTCAGGCCAGACAATAGATTACTCCTCACCAAGAACAAGAACCCAGGTGCATTCTTTGAATGTGCTTCCCCTTCCTGACCTTGAAGATGTTCCGGTGGTTCGCGACTTCCCGGATGTATTTCCTGAAGAGCTGACGGGAATGCCACCCGACAGATGTGTAGAGTTCATAGTAGATCTTATGCCAGGAACCGCACCAATTTCCAGACGCCCATACAAAATGGCCCCACGTGAGTTAGCTGAGCTTAAAATCCAACTTGAAGCTTTGTTGGAAAAAGGATTCATCCGCCCTAGATCATCGCCATGGGGTTGCCCCGTTCTGTTCGTAACGAAGAAAGATGGAACAAAAAGGATGTGCGTAGACTATCGCCCGCTAAATTTAGCGACGATAAAGAACAAGTACCCACTACCCAGGATCAATGATCTTTGTGATCAACTTGCTGGATCCTCTATCTTCTCCAAGATGGATTTGAGATTGGGTTATCATCAAATCAAAATCCGAAACGAGGACATTCCCAAAACGGCTTTCACTACTCGTTATGGTCTTTACGAGTACACCGTCATGTCCTTTGGTTTAACCAATGCCCCCGCCACTTTCTCGCGCATGATGAATTCGATCTTCATGTAGTACTTAGATAAATATGTTGTGGTTTATCTCGATGACATTCTCATCTACTCGAAGAACGAAGAAGAACGTGCCAAACACCTAAGGCTGGTATTGATGAAACTTAGAGAGCATCGCCTGTATGCTAAATTCTCCAAGTGTGAATTTTGGCTACCAGAAGTGACCTACATAGGCCACATGATTTCTGCAAAAGGCATTGCTGTGAATCCCGAGAGAGTTCAGGCCGTCCTTGACTGGAGTCAACCTGAATCGGTTAAGCAAGTTAGGAGTTTTCTTGGCCTAGCCAGCTATTGCCGCCGCTTCGTCGAGAACTTTTCTAAAGTTGCAAAGCCTCTAACTGAACTCCTCAAGAAAGATAAGAAATTCCTATGGACTCCCAAGTGCGAGGAAAGCTTTCAAGAGCTAAAAAGGACATTGACTTCTGCACCCGTACTTGAACCTCCAGACACCAAAAGGGATTTTGAGATCTTTTGTGACGCCTCACGACAAGGGTTAGGATGCATACTTATGCAAGATAGACATGTGGTAGCTTATGCTTCACGTCAGTTGCGTCCACATGAAGAGAACTATCCTACCCATGATCTTGAACTCGCTGCCATAGTTCATGCCCTGACAACTTGGCGACATTACCTCCTTGGTAATCGTTGTGAGATCTATTCCGACCACCAAAGCCTCAAATACATATTCACCCAGCCAGATCTTAATCTCAGGCAAAGACGCTGGATTGAGTTGATAAAATATTACGACGTAGGAATTTCTTACACCCCAGGCAAAGCCAACGTCATGGCTGATGCACTAAGTCATAAGTCGTATTGTAACAACCTCATGTTACAACAGTATCAACCACTTATTCATGAGGAATTTTGCAAGCTCAATCTTGAGATTGTTCCTCATGGCTATCTTTCTACCTTGGTGGCGAAACTAACCCTTGAGGATAAAATCATAGCCGCCCAGAAACGTGAGAGTGGTATTCGAGAGATCAAGAAGAACATTGCTAGCGGAGTTGCTAAATGTTTCTCCATAAATGATCATGGTGTTGTTTTCTTTGGCACTCGATTGGTTGTACCAAGAAAACACAATCTTAGGAGGCTAATCCTCAAATAAGCTCATGACACTCCCATTTCAATTCATCCTGGTAGCACAAAGATGTACCGAGACCTACGCCAGAGATTTTGGTTGACTAGGATGAAGATAGAAATTGCCAAGTTCATTGCCGAATGTGATGTTTGTCGTCGCATTAAGGCCGAACACCAAAGACCTGCTGGCACACTTCAACCATTGCCTATCCCTGAATGGAAATGGGATAAAGTCGATATGGATTTCATCACCGGCTTTCCAAAAACCCAGAAAGGAAATGATGCCATCTTCGTGGTCATTGACCGCCTTTCCAAAGTTTCACACTTCCTTCCAGTTCGCGAGTCTATAACTGCTAGCCAGTTAGCGGACTTGTACGTCTCTAGAATTGTATCCCTTCACGGTGTTCCTTTGGAAATCAATTCTGATCGTGGCAGCCTTTTGACCTCTAGATTTTGGGGAAGCTTCCAACATGCTATGGGAACTCATCTCTCCTTTAGTAAAGCTTTCCATCCTCAGTCTAGCGGTCAAGTCAAAAGGGTTAACCAAATTCTTGAAGACATGCTCAGAGCTTGTGTTATCTCATTCGGAAAGAATTGGGAGAAGTCTCTTCCATTCGCAGAATTTGCTTATAATAATAGTTTTCAATCTAGTCTGAACATGGCTCCTTTTGAACTCCTTTATGGACGACGATGTCGAACACCCCTAAACTGGTCAGAAACCGGTGAAAGACAATTCTTTGGACCGGACATGATCATGGAAGCATAAGAGCAAGTTCGCATTGTTCGTGATCAATTGAAAGCAGCCCAGTCTCGTCAGAAAAGCTACTATGATCATCATCATAGGAAAGAGAGCTACAATCTGGATGAGAAGGCTTACCTTCGGGTTACTCCTCTAAAGGGAACCCAACGATTCGGTATCAAAGGCAAGTTGGCCCCACGTTACGTTGGACCTTTCCGAATTCTTTCTAAACGTGGAGAAGTTGCCTACCAACTTGAACTACCCCCGCACCTTTCCCGAGTACATGATGTATTCCATGTGTCACAACTCAGGCGTTGCTTCAAGGACCCCATCCGCGAAGTCGACCATGAAATGCTTGATCTACAAGATGACCTTTCTTATCGAGAATACCCTGTTCGTGTTCTTGATTCAGCAGAGCGTGTCACTCGCCGTCAGAAGATCAAGTTTTCGAAAGTGCAATGGTCACACCACTCCGAGAAAGAATCCACGTGGGAAAGAGAAGACCGTCTCAGTGCCGAGTACCCCTCCTTCCTCACGCAGACTTCTGAATCTCGGGACGATATTCTTTTGAGTGAGGGCGAGTTGTCACAACCCCAAGTTAGGTATGTTCTAGGATCAAGTGCTCCTTTGCATTCATGTAAAAATTTCAAAAGAAATTGAAATGGGAGAGAAAAACTCACAGATGAATTTAATTCAAATGGCCAGATAAAAAGTTGCTCCAAAAATAATTTTTTGCATTTTTGAAAAGTCTCATAAATGAGTGGGATCACATATCAAGTGATGTGGGACCAACCCCATGCTCATGGATTTTTCAAATATTCAAATAAGACCTTGGAATTAATCAAAAACCTCTAGTTGATTTAAAATTCAAATGTTTTGAATTTTAAAAATGTTCAAATTTTATTAGTGGCTAGCCTAATATATTTTTAGGCGACATAAAAATTTGTAGCATTTTAGAAAATGTCTAGTTATTGTTTTAGAAAGACAAAACAAAAGACAGAAAAAGAAACAGAAAAGAAAAGGAAAAAAAAGACTTACCTGGCATTCGGCCCAACTCATCCCCCCAGCCAGCCCAGCCCGCCAGCCCCCTCTGTCGTCGTCCTCAAGCAGCTCCGTGGCGAGCCAGGGCGCTCCGTGGACGCCACCTCGACGCCGAGGGCCTTCCAGGCGACCCCGAGGCTTATCCTCCCGCCGTGGAGACCTCCTAGGCGCCGTGCTTCCTTTCCCTCTCCTCGCAACCTCTTTCCCCCAATGCTCCGTTCGTTTTCACCGTCACCCGAGACCACGCTCGAGCGCCGACGAGGAGAACGCGTGGCCAACGACAGCCATCCGCCGGACGAGTTTGTCAAGTGGGATCCCCGCCTTCGTCTTCCCCAGCCTGCAACGGATCAAGAGATGAATCGCCTTCTAGTCGCCGGATTCTTCACCGAGACGCCGCCGGACCCGCAAGAACTTGTCGTCGAATTCGTCGACTTCAAGCCCTCCCCGCCTCCATCGACTGCACCGCTGCACTCACTGCGTCTGGGTGAGTGGTTCCCCTAACCTAGCCTGTCCCCTCTTGCCATCTGTCGCAGTTTGCCATGGAAGCCGAGCAAGAACGCCGCCATGGCTGTTGGAGCTCTAGCCCCCGTGCGCTAGCCTCTCACCCGACTAGCCCATCACCCTCCTGGTGCTCCCAGCAATCTGTTGCACAAGGCCACGGTCAAAATGGCGCTCCAGAGCGAGAGTTCGACGAAGCCCGAGCCACTGCCTCCGTCGTCTTTGACGCCGGCGACGCTCCGGTGAACCCCGTGACCCCCTGATGCCACCATTCGACGCGGACGACCTCCAGGAGCACGCCCGTGCCCTCCGTTCCCCTCCCCGTGGCCCGTAGCCGATTACGGCGAGGGCGCCGCCGTGGCCAGGCCACCGGCGTCAAGACGCCGGTGGGTTAGCCTTAACCCCCGTGCTTAACCCCCCCCACAAGAGGCTGACCAATGGGCCCAGGGATTAATTAACCCCTGTTTAATTTAAACAGAGAGGGAATTAAGTCCTAGGTCACTGACCAGTGGGGCCCTTCTGTCAGTGGCACCCTGACGTCAGCCTGGTGTCACAGTGACGTAATAAACCTTTTTCCAAATTAAAAGAAATCAGAAAATTACAAAAAATGCTTTAAACTTTGAAATTCAATAACTAATTCATATTAACTCCAAATTGGACAAATAATATGTCTAAAATTATTAGAAAAATACAACGATTATGAATATGCAACTTGTTTCTATGTTGGACCATTTTAAAATGGGTGAATAGTAGCAAACATGCATATGGATCCTTTTCAAATTCAAATTTGGAGTGAATTTGCAAATGACTTTGCAACACCCTTAATTCAAATGGATTCATCCACACATCAGAGGATTTACCTCACCTTTACAACATCACTTCATGATCAACCTTTTCAAATGAACATTCATGCATTCAACTGCATTTGAAATTCATCGATAAATCAAATGGAGTTTGAATTTGCAACTCAAATGCAATATACTCCTTTTAAATGGAATGCTCAACACATTAGTACCATGAACATCACCATTACAATCTTATTCATGTGATTGTGCATTGTACATTATGTTGATCCTATGATTGTCATGTTGCTGATAGAAGTGGAGCCGGAACCCGAGATCACCCCCTTCGTTGAAGACCCCGTGACTGAACCTCATCAGCAAGGCAAGTAACCCCCCATTGATCATGTCTACAAAATCCCAATTCCCTCTCATTCTCGCTTATGCATGTTTAGGAGATCACCTTGTATCGATTCTACCGCATAGTTGAACCCATATCCGATGCATGACCTATCATCTTGTCACAGTAGTAAGAAAACCACAATCCTAGCTGACATAGGAGTTGACTGATGTCATCTGGCCCCTGCAACTGTTCCTGCTTATTGCATGCTTAGAGTTTACAATGAGGATATTTTTGATGTGAGTCGGGATGATAGTGAACATGGTGTTGATGAAAGTGAAAATGTGTTGGTGAATCAACCCTAATACAAGGTGAACGATGAGAGGCTGTGTAGGAGTACACAGTGGGTTGTCTCATTGAATACCGCCTTAAGCCCGAGTTCTTGTATGGTGATCCAAGACGAAGAGTACTACCACATGTTGGGCACATGGACCCCCGCTCAACCTACTAACTCACCCCTTCTCAGTTCAATGAGTCGCATTAGTTAGGAGTTTTGGTAGGTCTGTGGCACGGTCTGCGAAGTGGAAGAACGGCTATTCAGACCGGCTTGGGACCCTGCACACATCTTCTGGGACCACATCGGTAAACCGGCCGGGTTCACGATGTGGATTCCAGCCTAGATAGGCGTCTCCATTGAATTTGAGTTGGCTGTGAGGTAAAAGTTGTGGAAATTATCCTCGCCGACACCCGCTTGAAGGGTGACGAGATCCCGGCGGTAACTGATCGTTTCATGTGTGTAGCAGTACGCCCCTGCAGGGTTAATAAACTATTCGAATAGCCGCGTCCGCGGTCGGGGACTACTTGGAGAGCTGTGCTTGATTATTAGACAACTTGAACTGGATACTTCTAACAATCGCAAGATAAGCGTGAGTGCTATGGTGTGCTCCTCGTGGGGAAGTCGAGGAAGTAACCATAGTTGTGTATTGGTTGGAGATGTAGTGGACTCGTGTACGCTTCTTACCTCAAGTCTGGTACTCGTTGTTCAGGTCTAGCCAAGTCAAAGCTGGCACTTCTGCTTTTGAAGCCCACCTCCCTTTACCTTGATATATGTGCCTGAGTAGTATAGTTCCTACGTAAGTCTTGCTGAGTACGACTTTGTACTCACGTTTTCTTATTCTATGTTTTAGATGAACCCACCGACCCCGATGGTGGCTTCTACCTGAAGCTCGAAGAATGAAGAGTCAGACCAAGACCAAGCTAGTGTAGTCCCAGTCAGACGACTGTTCCCTCGTGGAAGGGCTTGTTTATAGATAAGGCTTCTCTAAGCCATTTGTTAAACTTGTCTTTACTCAGACCTACTTTGCTTCCGCATGTTTGATGTAATGTTGGATCACAAACTTGTGATCTCTGTGTGCACTCGGTAAGAGTTATCAATAAAGTGGTATACTTTGTAGAGAATTGCAATGATACCTGTTGTTCATACAAGGCATGTGTGCTGCGTGTATGTTTATAACATGCATGTCTTTGTATGGGTTTTTGAGACCTTAGTTGTGATCTGGCTGGCGGTCTTTTAGACACCAAGTGGCCCTTAGATGTGCGCAGCTTGGGGCATCGCGATGCGATTGTTCGAGACTCTGTCTCATGCACACTTTGATGTATGATCGAGCCCGCCCTAGACCCCGACTAAGTGATCGGGCTGGAGTAAGTTTATGTAAGGGTTATAATACAATCGATAGTATGGTTGAGGTGACTTGTCTATGAGTATGGTAGGTCACCACCCATATCATTTAGACTTGTGTGCGGACGATGAGGACCCATTTCAGTTGATCATCCGGTCTGGATGGGATGCCCCTCACGTTCGATGCTTTCCGAGAACGTTCCGTGCTTGGCCTTGTCTGCTTAGACAAGTGGGTACGGTTCTCGGCTCTCCATATGATTGTGTTGTAGCTATTCTTGCATACGCTAACCCCGGGTCCCGACAGAACATCACATAGCTACTGATCATGGACCCATGGTCCAAGGTGGACTAATCACGGATTATCCGGGAAGCGTCCATGGTGGTGGAGAAGCTCCCGGAGGTCAATCCTCCCTCCGGCAGGGTGCCGGGAAGAGGTCTTCTAGTGCTCCCGATCTTGGAAGCGTGGAGGCGGAGGAACAGAGGCGAGATCGCGAAAAAGGGTTCTGTCCTCGGAGGTTTCGGGGCGAAGGAAATATATAGGCAAAGGGGGGCATCCAGGGGGGCACCAGGGTTCCATGCGGCCTCCCGGCACGGCCCCACCCTAGGATGCGCCGCCTGGCCGCCTGGGCACCAGGTGGGGCCCCTCTGGCCCCCTTGGGGCTCTGGAGGCTTCCGTTGCGCTGAATTTTTATTGGATATTTCCGGAATTTTTCTGGCATTTTACGTAATGAAAAACATGGAATAAAAAGACAACAGAAAACAAATTCTGGCACTAGGGTGCACTTGGTTAATAGGTTAGTCCAAATATGATCAAAAGTGTATGAAAGTGTATCTAAAACATAGCAATATCACACAAAACATGCATGGAGCAAGCAGAAATTGTAGATACGTTTGGGACGTATCAACATCACCAAGCTTAATTCCTTCTCGTCCTCGAGTAGGTAAATGATAACAAGCATAATTTCTGTGGTGACATGCTGCCAAGCAATCAAGGTATGTAATTCAATTCAAGTCATAACAAGCAAAAGTCTATATTGCCATTGAAATAAGCAACATAAGAACATTAAGGTGCAAGAGCTCTCGCTGTCCATGACTCGAATGTCTCTAGATGGTGTTTGCGTGCAAGAAGTGGGAGATGGGAATACGAGAAAATTATTTATTTGTTGAGAACTCAATATACTAAAGTTTCACACTTAGTCTTCTTTGTAATCTTATCTTGACTCGTCCCCAGACCACTAGCCAGGTACAAGTCAATTTGATCCACTCCCTTTCAATATTTTGAGCACTCATGCAATGGATGAGCGTAAGCACGAGAGTTGACACTTAGGATGGCAAAGAGAGAGATGGTGGAGGAGGAAGACAAAAAAGGTGTGAAAGGCTCACATCAATGAGGACAATCATAGGCGAGAGAAGGCCAACTTATAGATATGATGTGAGGAGTAGGGATTGCCATGCAACGGATGCACATATGAGCTAAGAAATGCTCTCCAATGGAACTAGTGAGGGTGCATCCAACTTGATCTCTCAAGAAGACCTAGAGCTCGTTTGAGGAAGCTCATCATTGGAATATATAAGCAAAGATCTATAGTGTGAAGGTCCCCACATAGCTATATGCATATATAATCATCTCTATGGAGTACAAGATATAGAGGGAGTACAAGTGTGGATATTTCAAAAGGAATAGTACTGTTGCCCCCTTCTCTCTTTTTATTTTTTCTCTTTTTTCTCTTTTTTTGTATTTTTTGGTGGCCTCCATGGCTCTTTCTATTTAACTCACATTTGTCCTCTTTTGGATCTTTTAACTTTGTCCTATTTGGGATCTTTTTCCTCACTTAAGGGCAACACTCTATTTTACAAGAAGTATAGAAGATCTTTCACACTTTATAAAAGTACTCAACATAAAGAAGATGTAGCTATCATGATGTATGCAATTGTATGCCTCTGCCTATGTAGCAGGAACATGTATGACATGAAGATCAAGTCATAAGAAGGTGGATGTTGCATGACAATATATCTCGGAAAGGCTATGGAATTGCTTTGATAGGTTGGTATGGTGGCTGATTTGAGGAAAGATATAAGGAGGTTTATGATGACAGAGCATATCATGCCAAGGGTTTGGATGCACCGACGGATAAACGCCTACTCTAGGAATGAGAAGAGGGCAACGCACGGTACCGAAGAGGCTAGCAAATATGAGGAGGTGGAAGTGTCAACTTTCAATACTTAAATTAGTCCGAAGAACTCATGCACTTATTATCGGTAACTCTCAATCTAATAAGGAGGTTCACAATGAGACAAGTACCTCGAGGAGGAGTGTATGGGGTTTTGGTTATCCTTGCGCATCCTCGACTCATGGTAAATGAGTGTACTCTAATATCCGATCCCTCCAAAGATTAGTGGTTCATCTAGTAGCTAGATTTCTCAACTAGTTTTTGTAGTTTTTGAAAATAAGCACAGATTGCCCAAAATAAGACACCTATCACTAATAGGCTAGAGCTCTTGACACCAAAAGTTCAAACATTACTCACAACATGTAACATCCCAGATTTCACAAGAAAATTAAAATTTTTGTTTTCGGTGTGAATTGTTCGATTGTCTGATTTGTTTGCGGTGTTTGCATCCCCGATTTATCGATCGGCGATTATTTTTTCCCCTCTTATCTCGTACCTGACGGAGACCGACCCTTTCCACGCTGACACTCGACCTTTGCGACACCGGGTTTCACCCGATCACCGTCGCGAAAACCGCACCAGACCAGCCGCAACCAACGGAACGAAAACCCCATTTAATAAGTCAACGAGATATTTTATAGCGCGCCGGAAAGTGTTCTCGGAACAGTTCCAGCGCGAGGTGAACGCCGCCGTCTCGACGCGCTGATCGCGCAGTTCGAAATTTTACCCGAATCGGAGGTCCTGCGGACCCCCGGCGGTCAGAAACGTAAACATCGCGCGCGCGAGAGAAAAACCGGGGATGTTTTTGCAAACTGCCAGCCACCTGGGCTATGTAAAGACCACCACACTCCCACCTCTTTCTAGGGTTTCCCTAGCCACAAAATTGCTGCCACACCCCCAAATTTACCTCATTTTCGTAGCCCTAGCCCATCAGATCTATGAAATCATCGCCAGGCACTCTGGACCGTCAGATCTGGCGATCTGATGGCCCAGAGGCCGCCACGTTAGCACCCAGCCCCCACCTTCTCTCTCTTCCTCCTCCAGCCCGAGGGATCTCGTCGCCGCCGCCGCGCCCCGGTGAGCCGCCCTAGCCGCGATCTGCAGGTGTCTCCTCCCTCATGTCCCTCTCTCCTTTCCCTTCTCTTCCTCTCCCTCTCATCTCCTCATCTTCCTTCTTCCCGTGCAAGGAACCACCATGGCCATGGAGCCCGAAGAGCTCGAGTCCGGCCGCCTCGCCGTTCAATATCGCGACTCCCTGGACCACGCCGGCGCTCCGATTCGGCCAGCGGATCCGGCCTCCGCGCTCCTCCCCACGCCTCCTGGACCCCGTCCTCCCTCGCCTCCTGCCCCGCCGCCGGTGGCCGGCATCGGCCGCCGCTGCCAAGCCGCTCGGGAGGAGCCCCGAGCCGGTCAGCCTCCTCAACCGTCCATGTGGGCTGGCCCAGCGCCCAGCCGCGGCCCAGCCAGGCCTCTAGCCCAAGCCAGCCAGCGCCAGGCCGCCTCCTCGCCACTTGGGCCGAGCCCATTAGGGTGAGGCCCCTTTTTTTTCTTTTCTCGGTTGTTTTTTTTCTGCTAAGTCTATAGAAATTATTGTTGTGATCTGTTTTGCGCTGACGATTGCTAGATAACCGTAGCTCGGATGATTTTGCGCCCAAAAGACGAATTGTTTAGAATTGTGTGTACTTCAATCCATGTTTTGTGAGAATTTTGATTTGAGGCCATCTTGATGTTGATAATCTGTGTTGAAGTGGGCATCAAGCTGTTAATTGCTATTATTTCCTTTTAGTGTTCTCCTGCTGTTATTTTATTGCAACTTTGATTGATAATTGTGACACATCCATGAGGCCTATTGCATTGATTATTTTTGCATCCTGTTAAGCATCATGTCTACTTTCATTACATGTATTACATTGCCATGTTTGCATTCCTGGTCATAGTTATTTTTAGCTCTAAAGTTGCTATGCCACTGTTTTTGACAGCCACCTCTGTTTTTCTCTAAGTCTGTAATGTCCCGATGCCATGTTAAGAACATTTGTTGATCACCTGTAGCTAAACAACTTGAACCACCGTAAGCATGCGGTATCATCGTGTGTGACGAGTACTTCACTTAACCTGTTAGTAATCGCTCTCGACGGTAGGTCGTTGTCTCGTGTTGCCTTCTTTTTGATGCTTGCTCGTGTTTCCTTCGTAGTAATAGATGCTTGCTCGTTGATTGCTTTCTAGTGTTTACCGTCTTGTGTGCTTCCGCGGGTACCTCTCGGTGATGTTGCGAGCTTGCGATCAACTACAACTTCGGAACCCGACTTATCAATAGGCAAGGACTATGCATTACTTATGATCCATTCTATTTCAACCAACGGTTTGCAAGCTAGTCTAGGTTAGGTTCGATGTTTGATCCTACCACATGTTTACAACCTCTTTCAAACCGATATAGCCATGTCCCTTCCCAGCAAACCCTGTACTGCTATGTTACTATTGCTCGTTGCTCATCCCCTGCTTAGTATGCATGCTCAGGATGCTACGATGTTACCCTGTTACTCCTTGGTTTGGGCTATCACATTATTATATTGTTGTTGATGATATGATTATTATAATGTTGACTATATTCGACGAAGGATGGAAGGTCTAGGCTATCCCGCCCCGACGCTTTTTTCCATTCGAGTCACCTAGGATCCGAGTTCCGGGTATTGGTTTTAAGGCTGATCGTTCCTAACCGCGTGTGGGATTTTATGGGGTCCCCTTTTATTACCTATCTAGCTTCAAACATTTCTAGTGGTGGTCCGAGCTGATTTACCATTTGAAACATCGTGTGTGTGCTTGGTGGATCCCCTCGCAGTTTTTAAACAACCCGGACCAGCGGAGACATGGTTTCCCTGTTGGTCCACCTTTGACCGGCGAGGGCCCGAGGCCTCACGTGAGGCGTCTCGGTAACCCAAACCCTGTTGAGACGGAAGAGTCCGATCCGAGAGCGTGGCCAGCTTTTGGATTGGGTGTTGACTCCCCGGGGGCCACCCGGATTTGTTCGTTGTTAGTTAGAGGGACCTGTCGTTCCGGATCTCTCGGAACTAAATCATAAAATGGTTGCCTATGATGGGTAGCAACTGAGAGAGATGGGTGTGCGTGTGGAGCCTTGTAATGGGCAGTTGGTACAACCCTGCAGGGTTAAATATTTTTGAGAAGCCGTGTCCACGGTTATGGACGACATGAGACCTACTCCTTGTTCATAGACAACAACAACAACTGAGATAATCTTAATATAATTTGATCAATGTGTGTGTGCCTTGACTGCTTCTTCTTCGTCGGGATGTGAAGAGGAGGACAAGGATAGGATAGGTGTCATGTTTGCGTAGTAGGTGGATAGCGGACTTCTTGGAGGCGATTCCTCATCGAATGCTTGGTTCTTATCTTACTCTCTAGATGGTTAGCCGCTTCATAAATGCTAGGTGCGGCAGCAACCTCACCACTTACCCCATCCTTACCGTAAACTACTAGTTGCCCTAGAATGACGAGTGATGAAGTCCTTGCTAGGTCAGATCACCACTACAATTGGATGCTGAGTACTTCTGTACTCATGATACTACCCCAAACTCTTTTCAGGGTTCTTGATCGACAACAAATATGGTGATCGACGTTTCACGTGGAGACTCGACGACAACTTGTTAGGCGGATCCCGGTGGAGGGCCTGGCCCCGTGTGGTTATGGGTTCGATGTTTTTCTCTTTGCCAGTAGGCATTTGATTGTAGTCTGTACTCAGACATGTATCTTCCGCTGTTGTATTGTATTAAGGAAGTTGTATGCCGATTGTATGAGATGTTGTATCCTTGTATCTGTAATGTTGTGATATCATGCTGGAAATCCGGGGCATATGGCTATGTCATATGTCGCGGTGGGACCGATATGTGCTTTATCCTCGGATTTGGATGGAAACATCTAGATCTGGAACAGTACCGCATATCGGGCCTTACAACTTGGTACCAGAGCCTTACCGACCGTAGGATCCCTTTTCTGGCCGAAGTCGAGTCTAGACAAAAACTATTTTGTAGTTACTAAGTTAGTTATCGGAGATTAGGATTCTTTTTACTCCTTACGCATGCTCTGGTCAGAACAAGTGTCGTAAGTGTTTTGATCTCGTCTCATCCCCTTCAAACTTACGATCTCGCTGAGTGTGGAGTATCTGAACCGTTAAAATTCCTTGCTTGAAGCGTATTGTCTCGATTTCGAGCTCAGGTGGGAATTCCTGTAGTACCTTTAGCTTCTCCGGTTTCAGATATCATCTGGGTCATCCTTTGCACTCCCTCCTTTTGCCCGGTATTTTCACGACTTGTGTCAAAAAGCACTATCCTTTTGACCAGGTTTTAGCTGTCGTTCTTCCTCTTGACACTGACGGTTTCGTTTTTCCGACGATGTCGTCTCTCTGCGGAAAGAATCTCGACGGAGTTTGACGTTCGACATGCAGCAGAGTCCCTTGTTGGTGGTGTTGAAGATTGTCGACACTCTTCTTTCCCCCTTCCCTCTCCCCCAGATCGTCCAGGATCTCGGTACGAGATCCCTTGTTGGTGGTGTTGTATTGTAACAGCCCAGATTTCACAAAAATTAATTTTTTTGTTTTCGGTGTGAATTGTTCGATTGTCTGAATTTTTTGCGGTGTTTGCATCCCCGATTTATCGATCGGCGATTATTTTTTCCCCTCTTATCTCGTACCGGACGGAGACCGACCCTTTCCACGCTGACACTCAACCTTTGCGACACCGGGTTTCACCTGATCACCGTCGCGAAAACCGCACCAGACCTGCCGCAGCCAACAGAACGAAAACCCAGTTTAATAAGTAAACGGGATATTTTATAGCACGCCAGAAAGTGTTCTCGGAACGGTTCCAGCGCGAGGTGAACGCCGCCGGCTCGACGCGCTGATCGCGCAGTTCGAAATTTTACCCGAATCGGAGGTCCTGCGGACCCCCGGCGGTTGATAACCCTCAACTGTATGGGATTGAGATAGTCTTCGCGGGCAAGATAACCCAATTTATTGATTCGACACTTGGGGACACAAAGAATACGTACAAGCTTTGACAATTGAGTTGTCAATTCAACTGCACCTGAAATAAACACTTTCTTGCACAAAGGTATTAGTAGCAACTGTGATATGGGGGTGGTAGTGGTGATGATAATAGTGGTGATAGTGATAGTGGAACAACAAAGGTAAACAACTAGTAACCAGAAGAAGGAAAACACTGTAGGCTAGGGAGATGGATGGTTGGGCGCTGCTTGGATGAGAATGAACATTTAATAGATTCTAACTTGGGCAAGGCTCACAGAAAAAAAAGGATCATCTAGGAAAATATCAAATATCAGGCATGTATCCCAAGGTAGTTGTACATGCTTGCAATAAGAACTTTGCACAAAATCTTTTGTCCTACCCTCCCGCTACAAACGGGGAGAAATGGAACTTAGGGAGATTAAGGTACTCCTGTCAAAGAGCATCGGAAAAAAGCATTAACAATTCATGGATACACGGAATCCTCAAATTATAGTCCATCCCCTTTGGTGTCCCAAGCTGTCACCATTGGGATCGCCGGTTCCGGACTATAATAAGTGCATAAAACTCATAGATAGGATCAAGAACACCACAAACTCAAGAAACAAAAGGGTGATCAGATCTGAAATCATGGCACTCGGGCCCAAAGTGACAAGCATTAAAAGCAACAAGTTGTAACAGAGATGATAAACACTAAGTAGATGATAGGCAACATTCCCCCAACAATCTGATTGAACTATTACATGATCTAACTCATCCAATCCCTACCATCTCCTTTGCCTACAGCAGGGAATTACTCACACATGAGAGGAGAAGTCATGGAGGGGTGATGGAGAGGCGATGATGATGACGATGGTGATGATTTCCCCCTCACCGGAGGCCAATTCAGCCTCCAGATTAGCTCTCCGAGGAAGAACAGAGGGTTGCGGCGGCTCCGAGACATAGATTGGAAAAGAGACTTCTCCTTCGGGGTTTCCTCGATGGGGGAATAAATAGGGGCCAAGGTAGGTCACCAGGGGGAGTGGGACCCAGCCAGGAGGGCAGGTGGCGCGGCCAGGGGTTGGGCCACGCCAGGCTCCCTCCTGGCTGCCCCCTGGCTGCCCTGTGGCCCCCCTTTGGATCCTCTGAAGCTTCCAGAACGCTGATTTTTTATATATTTTTTTGGGATTGTTCCAGCGTACCTAAATATCCAGAAACCTGCACAAAAGAAAACATCACTGGTAGCTCTGCTGAAAACAACGTCAGTCCGGGTTAGTTTCGTTCAAATCATGCAAGAATGAAGGCAAAACAATAACAAAAGTGTTTGGAAAAGTAGATACGTTTAGGACGTATCAACTTTGACAAAGAAAAGAAATTCAGTTCAACGAACTAGACGCGACAAAGAAAACTTTGACAAACTCTTTTGCTTCATTAGATGTATATAAGCATGTACTACGAAAGAGTTTTAGCAAGTTTTGACACCATGCTACAAGGACAATGCACGAAGCAATCCTTCTTTCATGTAATCAGTCACAAACAAAAAAAAGTAAACAATATGCTGCTGAAAATCAATCTAAGATCACAATGCACATAGCATGAACATATCAGAGTGGTATCTCGCTAGCCTCCATGAGTGAAGCAAAACATAAATGCAGAAGCTCCTCCGGAGTTTTAAAGGAGACTAGAACTTAGAACTCAAAGTAAGAAACATCACAAGCATGCAGAAGACAATGTAGTACTTTGGGAAAATGCATGTTACACTAAGAATGACAATTATGCTCTCATAGTTGGTGCTTTGGAGAAAGGAAGGTGGAGACTCTCGAACCGTGGCTTTTGATGGCAAGGTTGAAAACCCTTGAAAGGAAGCAAAGACTAAACATGTGCCAGAGCTCTTGGTTTTGAAAACAGAGATAAAACTCTTTTGAGAGGTGCAACTTTCCAGTCAACGACGAACGGTAAAGGTCTCTCAATATCTCCCATGCCAACCATATTAATGCCTTTTTCTTACACATGTTCCCTTATCCATAAATCCTTTGATGGTCTACGGAACCTTTTATTTTGCCTCAAGGATGGAAGGAGGATACCGTTCCATCTATCATCAGCAGCATTTGGTCCATTTCACTCCATCATCAAGTATGGGGGAGGTGTAACTCTCATATATATATTTTTTATTGACTAGTTAAAACTTCCGTCAAAATATTTTTGGCATGAAAGATACCGATTTTCCCTCACCGCACCATGAGCTTGTACGGTTACAAAGGGGAAGCTTTTGAATAAATTTCGAGATGGCACAAGAAAGTCTAAGTTAGGAGTGGCCGGTAAATACCACATATAGGTAGGTATGGTGGACTCAAATGAAACAACTAGGTTTAGAAAGGTGATTGTGGAAGCACAAGCAGAATTCCGCTTGGTGCTGGAGGAAGGCTAGCAAAAGACGGGGAAGTGACCAACTAGAGCATAACAGTCATAATCATGCAGAGCGACAAAGCAACATTGAATCGGGCATGAAAGTGATATAACTCACCCTGAAGTAAAAAGATCATCAAGGCAGAACAGACTTTTTAGTCTTAACATGCGTGAACATGTGCCAAGTCAATCCAATAATCCCCCGGAGGGAAATACCACTTCAATATGCCACACCATGAACAATGCAATGCATGTCAATCATCTCAAGCAACACATTATAAACTCTAGCTATTTGAGACTAACCACAAAGAAAGCATGAACCACTGGGAAAGCATTGTAAACATAGCACTATGTCGCTACAAGCTGGTCTCTAATCATAAGTACAGGCATATGTACAAAAGTAGAAACAAAAAGAGTTCATACCGGCTTTCCTTGTTGCATCCCTTCCGTCGATCTTCGTCATTACTGCCTTGTCACTTCCATGATCGAACATAGGAAATTATAATCATCACGGACTCGATCTGAACTCTGAAAACAAAGCAAACTAAAGAGCAAAGTAAACATATTTGTGGGTTTTTTAAAGTTTAACAAAAGCAAAAGAAAGGAGAAATCTTTTTGGGTTTTTTGCAAACTAGAAGAACAAAGAAGAACAGGCAAAAACTTGCAAAAAGATAAAAGCGAAACAACGGTAGATACAAAGGAAAGGGGAGGAGAGCACGTACTCCCCCAAGCTTAGGCTTTTGGCCTAAGTTGGGTCTTCTACTGCGGTCCCGCGGAGCATCCTGCTCCGGCGTAATGGTAATCCCACGGGTTGTATGAGCCCTCCGGTGCGTACACTGAAGTCCTCGGATCCTCCCACGTGGAAGAGGAAGGTCCCGCCCCCCATCCAAAGGAAGACCCTTCACACCAGGGGGTGACGGTCTCCTCCTGAACTGGTGGATATACCACGTGCTCCTCCTCGTCTGGCTCGACCCCCTCTGTGGGGTCGTGAAACTGGTATCTCCCCGTGATCTCATCAAACTCGGCCACTGAAAAACGAAATCCATTCCAGCGAGAAAAAGCGAACACAAGTGGTGCAGGTAGACGGACAGCGCGTTCCACACCGTCTTTAAACCGCAAAACATAATCAAGTGCATAGAGGTCAGAGGCCTTAGTAACAAAGAAATTCCTCTTCATGGCAGCCAAGTCAAGGCAACAACAGGAAAGACTGTATCATCTGGGCGAGGTTCTCCTTGGAGAAACTGCAAAAGAAGTGTGGCATAGGCGCCACCAAAGAGGTCCCCCTTGTTACTATTAGTAGCAAGGTGTTTCACAATAAGCGAACCCACATGATACTCGCGCGTCCCTGATAGGGCATTCGCCATGATAGCAGTATCAGGCGTAGAAGTGCTGCTCGTGTTGTCTCGAGCCAACACTCCTCTAGCAATATAATAGGCGAAATACCGAAGGGGAGGGAACATAATGTTGGAAATCTTCTGACGGTTGGATGCCCTCACTTCAGTGTTACAGAACGAGTCGAGGAGGGTGTTGAGTGCAACAGTTTGGACATTTTTCCTCTTCTTCTTCTCGACTAAACCTGGCAAACCTAAAGCTTCACAAAATGTACTCATAGGCATGGTCAGCAACCTTTCATAAAGTCTAAACACCAAGTATCATTGTCAGGATAAAACCTGAAACTGTTAACAAAAATAGCGGTGAGTGTCTCGTACTGTGGTACACGGCTCGTAACAAGCCGTGTCAAACCTGCATGGGCACACAAAGCATAGAACTATTCTCGTATGCCGGCATCCTCCATGAAGTCTTCGCATGGAAATGCCATAGCTCTTGCGGGTGACGCGTCCAACATATCCATGGGTACGATATCTTCATTATAGCTCACCCTCGTGGCTGAAGGTGAAGCTGCGGAACGCGTATCACGGCTAGAGCGCTCGGGCTTCTTCTTCCCAAGCCACTTTCCTAGCCTGTCCATGTCTGAAATTTTTAACAATTCACAAGAACGAGGATTTAAGCAAAACTAGTTTGGGCAAAACATTCTACTTACTTTACCAAGGCTCAAACTAGCAACAAAACTTGAAAAATAAATTTCTACACAAACATTTAAGCTCAACTAAACAGCACCAAGAACCACTAAATACTCACTAATGAAGCCACCAACTAGAAAACTAATTGGAGGGTGAGGGAGTCACATACCAGAGAATATTTGTCCCAAATTTCAGCCCAAATGAGTGGTTGTAGAGGGAGATCGAAGTTCCGTGCTCAAGAACAGCAAGAACACGAAACCAGAGCAAGAACACGAGTTTTCGGGGTGAAAGAGAGAGAGTGGAAAAAGAGATGCCAGCAGGGGGTGCCTGTGGGCCCCAGGAGGGTGGGTTGCGCGGCCAGGAGCTGGGCCACGCCACCTGGCCTCCTGGGCCAGGGGTGGACCCCCCTGGTCAGCCACAGGTACTCCCCGATGGCTTTTTACCTGGAAATTTTTATTTTGAATATTCTGGAATTTTCTGGGCAACTTCACTGTAGAGAATTTTTCAAAGTTCAAAAAGCTGCAAAAACTTTCGTGAACTTGAGACAAAAGTTAGAACAAGTGAAGTTTTAAACGAAAACTTGGGTACAACAAGGAGAATAAAAGCTAAAGGAAATTAAAACATAACAAGCTCAACTTTTTACCTATATAAAACTTGCTAGTTAGCAAGGTTGATCAAGTCTTACCAACAGACCGGTGATATATAGCGCAGAAAGTCTCGCCTCTTATGAAGTGATCATTGCACTCTCACTTTAATGTACATGGTCCCCATCATAATTGTTTTGTATTTGTGGTATACATGTAGTGGATAATCCCATTCTCCAATCTTCACGGTCTCGATATTCTCAATGGAGTTAAGGCCATGCCTTTTGTCGATTTTCTTCGAAAAATACACCGTGTGTTCTTTATCATTTACGTTGAAGGTAACCTTCCCTTTATTGCAATCAATAACGGCACCTGCGGTGTTAAGAAAAGGTCTACCAAGGATAATGGACATGCTCCCATCCTCGGGCATGTCAAGCACAACAAAATCAGTAAGTATTAAGCAACTGGCAACTTCAACAGGAACATCCTCACAAATACCGATCGGGACGACCGTGGACTTGTCGGCCATCTGAAGAGAGATATCTGTAGGAATTAGTTTCTCTAAACAAAGCCTTTTGTAGAGAGATAAGGGCATAACACTCACTCCTGCACCAAGATCACATGAGGCAGTTCTAACATAATTATTATTTATGGAGCAAGGAATGGTGGGTATACCTGGATCACCGAGCTTCTCAGGAATCTTGCCACCGAAAGAGTAGTTAGCAAGCATAGTAGATATTGCCTCATTAGGGACTTTTATTTTATTAGTAACAATATCTTTCATATATTTTGAGTAAGGAGGTAATTTAATAGCATGAGTCAAAGGAATTTGAAGAAAAAGAGGTTTCATCCACTCACAAAACTTGTTGTAGTGCTCTTCTTCTTTGGATTTGACGGACTTGCTTGGGAAAGGCATGGGTCTCTGTACCCATGGTTCTCGTTCCTTCCCGTGTCTCCTTGCAAGGAGGTCTTCTCTAGTATACTTCTTGCGCTTATCGGGTGCTTCTTCTTCAAGAACCTCGGGTGGATCATTCTTTTCAGTATCTTTTTCAGGTTCAACACCGTCTTTAGTCTCAGCATCGGATGTAGATATGATGTTTGGATCCACAACTTGTTCTTCTTCTTCCATAGGATCATTGGAATTGTCAGCTTCCTTGTGTTTCTTTTTCTTCTTCTTCTTCTTTGGGGAGCTAACAATTTCTTCTTCCTGCACTTGAGAATCTTGCTCGATCCTCTTTGGATGCCCCTCTAGATAGAGAGGGTCCTGGGTGTGTGTTCCACCCCGGGTCATTATACCGTAAGCTTGTAAATTGTCCTGTTTGGCATTATTAGCAAGCAAATATTTTTGCACATTAGAAATTTGTTCAAGCTGAGTTTGAACCATATGAAAATGCTTCACAAGACATTTAACATCATTAACTGTTCTACCTAGAACATTAAGAAAACTTACGATAGCAAGAGTATTATCATGCAACTGACGTTGTATCTTCTTATTGAAGTGATTATTCTTCATAATAAAATTATCAAGGTCATCTAGACATTGGTCAGGAGGTTTACCTTTAGGGATGTCACTTGCATTGAAATCTAAAAGAGAGTGTACTTCTACCATAGGTGGGTGAGTGGTAGGCTCACACAGCTTCTCAATTGGAGGTAGATTCTTCACGTCGTTAGCTTTAATACCTTTCTCTCTTATGGACTTCTTTGCTTCTTGCATATTGTAACAACCCAGTTTTCACAAAAATTAAAAATTTAGTTTTCGGTGTGAATTGTTTGATTGTCTGATTTGGTTGCGGTGTTTGCATCCCCGATTTATCGATCGACGATTATTTTTCCCCCTCTTATCTCGTACCGGACGGAGACCGACCCTTTCCACCCTCACACACGACCTTGCGACACCGGGATTTCACCCGAGCACCGTCGCTACCGGCACAGGACCAGCAATCGCCACCGGAACGAAAACCCCGTTTATTTAATAAACGGATTATTTTATGGGGCGCCGAAAAACTTTGTCGGAATGTCACCGCAGTGAGGTACGATCGACGGGCTCGACGCGCTGAGCGCGTGGTTCGAGATATCGTCGGAATCGGAGTCCGTACGGAGCCTCGACGGTCACGAACGCGATCGCCAGACGCGCGAGAGGGGTACCGGGGGCGTTTACGTAAACTGGCCAGCCAACCTGCCTATATAATGACCGCCACCTCCCAAACCAGCCAATTAGGGTTTCCCCAAGACTATTTGCAGCCAACCCCCTCAATTTTTGCCCAATTTCGTCCAAAATCCTTCCCCTCTCCGGAAACCTTAGATCCAGATCGTTTTCAGCCCTTGGATCTCCAAATCAGGGGCTAGGAATCGTCCACGTCACCCCGGAGGAAAACTAGCAGCCTCCCACCTCCAGCTGCTCCGCCGGGCCCCGCCGGGCCGGATCTGGGCCCCGCGGGCCCGCCTCAGCCGCCGCCTACCCCGCCGCCTTGCGCTGCCGGCTGCCGGCGAGCAGCCCGGCCACCCCCATCTCCTCCTCTCCCTCTCCTCCTGCCCGCCTCCCTCTCACCTCCCTCTTCTCGCGTAGGTCGCCAGAGGAAGCGCACCGCCGCCATGGCCTGGAAGCTCGCGCTGCCGGCCGCCGTCCTCTGCGAGAGACGCCGCAGCGCGGTCCCGAGGACCTCACCCCGCATCGCCGCCGCTCGATCTGGCGAGGGGCCAGCTGGATCCGCACCGCTGCCACGCCGCCTCGTCCTCCTCCTCGCTGGAGCGCCGCTGGCCGCCGGTGTCGACCTCACGGCGAGATCGGGAGAGCCCCGAGCCGGTCAACCCGCACGCCCCCACGTGGGCCGGCCCAGCAGCAACCAGCCTGCCAGCGCAGCCCAGCTCCTCCAGGAAAGATGGGCCTCGGCCCAAGAGGTCTATTTTTTTCCGTAATTTTTTTTCCTTTCTCAATTTTGCTAAGTCTGCTATATTTACTGTTGTATTCTGTTTTGCGCTAGCGTTAACGAGTGAACCGTAGCCCGGATGAACGTGCGCCCAAAAGGAAGATTGCTCAGAATTGCGTGTACTTTAATTCATCTTTTTGGAGAATTTGCATTTGAGGTCATCTTGATTGTGTAATTGTGTGCTAAACAGGGCATCAGATCGTTAATTGCTACTGTTGCTGTTAAACTTGCTGAAACTGTTGCTTGATTGAAACTTCGGGCGACGGTTGCTTCGCAACCGTACGTCGGATTTGAGTGATTCCTTTTGCGTTGCGTTAAGCAATGTTTATACTTCAGTTTAATGCATTCACATGCCATAATTGCTTCCTGAATCATGATTGTATCTTGCTCCATAGTAGCTACCCTGCTGTTAGTGTGCTGCTATTTATATTTTGTTGCAACTTCGATCGACGAGTGTGTCGCGACCGTTTATCGGAATTGAGTGATTCCAATTGCATATTGTTAAGAATCATGTCTAATTTCATTACATGTATCACATCTTCATGTTAGAATTACTGGTCATATAGATATTTAGCTCCAAAGTTGCTATGCTGCTGTTTTTGACAGCCACCTCTGTTTTTCTCTAAGTCTGTTACTTTGCGATGCCATGTTGTTTGCTTAATATCTTTTGATCTATGATGCCTATTTGCATGATTCTTTTTTGCCATGCCTTCCCTGTCATGTCTACTTTAGTTCCATATCATTTGGGAGCATGTTTGCATTGATTATCCTGTTTGTGCATTGCTCTAAAGTGTGCTTCGTGATGTTGGAAGATTGTGCCCGTAACTTGTTTTGCTTATATCTTTTTAACCGTAACTCCGTTTGGGGTGTTCTTTATATGTAACTTGATTAGTTTTTCGTGTACTTTGTGTTTATGCTGTTGTTTTCTGCTGTTAACCCACCTAAAATATGGTTTAGGACAGAACAGTACCAAATCCTTTAATTGTCGTGCGGCACTTAGTGTTATGCCATGTTTAGGTTGTGCCTCACTTAAATTGACTAGCATAGATAGTTTACTTTGTGCTTCACCTCTTGACATGTTTGTGTGCTATGGCATGCTTGCTTGAGTTGCCATGTTAATAACCGTTCATTAATCACCTGTAGCTAGGCAACTTGAACCACCGTAAACGTGCGGTATTCGTCGTGTGTGACCGATACCCCACTTAAACTGTTAGTAACCGTTCTCGACGATAGATCCGTATCGCGTTGCCGTGTCGTGTGATGTCTTCTTGATTTTTTGTTGCCCCGTAGTAATAGAGTGCTTGCTCGTTGATTGCTTTCCAGTGTTTATCATCTTGTGTGCTTCCGCGGGTACCTTCGGAAATGATGCGAGCTTGCGATCAACTACACCTTCGGAACCCGACTTATCAACAGGCAAGGACTATACATTACTTATGATCCATTCTATTTCAACCAGCGGTTTGCATGCTAGTGTAGGTTAGGTTCGATGTTTGATCCTACCACATGTTTACAGCCTCTTTCAAACCGATACAGTCACGTCCCTTCCCAGCAAACCTTGTACTGCTATTTTACTATTGCTCGTTGCTCAGCCCCTGCTTAGTATGCATGCTTAGGATGCTACGATGTTACCCTGTTACTCCTTGGTTTGGGATATCACATTATTATATTATTGTTGATGATATGATTATTATAATGTTGACTATATTCGACGAAGGATGGAAGGTCTAGGCTATCCCGCCCCGACGCTTTGTTCCATTCGAGTCACCTAGGACCCGAGTTCCGGGTATTGGTTTTAAGACTAAGCGTGCCTAACCGCGTGTGGGATTTTATGGGGTCCCCTTTTCTTACCTATCTAGCGTCAAACATTTCTAGAGGTGGCCCAAGCTGATTTACCATTTGAAACCGTGTGTGTGCTGGTCAGCTGCCAGTAGTTTTCAAACCAACCTGGACACGTGAGGACATAGTTCCCTTGCTGGCCCACCTTGTTCGGCTGAGGACCCGGTTTCCCATGTGTGATTACCCGGCTATCCAAACCCAAGACAGACGGTAGAGACCAGATCGAGAGCGCGGCCGGCTCCTGAGCTGGATGTCGACTCACCGGGGGCCACCCGAATTTGTTCGTTGTTAGTTAGAGGGACCTGTCGTTTCGGATCTCTAGGAACTAAATCATAAAATGGATGCCTGTGATGGGTAGCAACTGAGAGATATGGGCGTGCGTGCGGAGCCTTGTAATGCACAGTTGGTACACCCCTGCAGGGTTAAATCTTTTCGAGAAGCCATGTCCACGGTTATGGACGACTTGAGACCTACTCCTTGTTCATAGACAACAACAACTGAGACAATCTTAATATAACTTGATCAATGTGTGTGTGCCTTGACTGCTTCTTCTTTGTCGGGATGCGAAGAGGAGGACAAGGATAGGATAGGTTTTATGTTTGCGTAAGTAGCTCATAGCAAGACTTGTTGGAGGCGATTCCTCATCGAATGCTTGGCTTCTTACCTTACTCTCTAGATCGTTAGCCACTTCATAAATGCTATTGCGGCAGTAAACCTCACCACTTACCCCTTCCTTACCGTAAACTACTAGTTGTCCTAGAATGACGAGTGATGAAGTCCTTGCTGGGTCAGATGACCACTACAGTTGGATGCTGAGTACCTCTGTACTCATGATACTACCCCCAAACTCTTTTCAGGGTTCTTGATCGACAACAGGTATGGTGGTCGACGTTTCATGTGGAGACTCGACGACGACTAGTTAGGCGGATCCCGGCGGAGGCCCTGGACCCGTGTGGTTATGGGATCGTTGATTTTCTTTTGCCACTAGGAATTTGATTGTAGTCTGTACTCAGACATGTATCTTCCACTGTTGTATTATATTTGAGGCAGTTGTATGCCGATTGTATGAGATGTTGTATCCTTGTATCTGTAATGTTGTGATATCATGTTGGAAATCCGGGGCATATGAATCCGTCATATGTCGCGGTGGGACCGATATGTGCTTCGTTCCCGGATCTGGATGGAAACATCTAGATCTGGAACAGTACGGCATATCGGGCCTTACACATATCTTCTGGGCTTAGGACTAGCATGCCCCTCTTCTTTGGTTGAGGAGGTAATTCAGGCACGGACCAATCTTTATGGTTCTTGGAAATTTTTCCCATCAATTCTTCCGCATCGTCCGGTGTTCTTTGCCTGAAAACACAACTAGCACAACTATCTAGGTATGATTTAGACCCATCGGTTAGACCAGCACAAAATATATCAAGTAATTCATTTTTAGGGATTTCATGTCCCGGTCTAGCCTTTAGCAAACTGCAAAATCTCCCCCAAGCTTTAGGGAGATGCTCATCCTGCAACTTTTTAAAGTTATAGATTCTTTGTAAAGCATCATGTTGCATCTGAGAAGGAAAATACTTATCAACGAAAGATATAGCCATATCTTGAGGACGCTGAATGGAACCACATGGTAGTGTATCGTACCATGCTCTAGCATCTCCTTTCAAGGAAAAAGGAAGAACCTTGGTCACATAAAAGTTCCGGATCCTTTCATCTGTGGTAAACAAGCCGCCTAACTCAGTGAGTTTGGTCAGGTGCCCGATAGCATCATCATTTTCTCTGCCATAAAATGGATCAGCTTCAACTGTGGATATAAGTGAAAGGTCAACAGAGAAATCATAATCAAGATCAGTGATGCGTATAGGAGACGTAGCAAAAGTAGGATCAGGAGTAAACTTGTTCTTCAGGGAGTGTTTTGCTAGCAACTTCTTTATAGTAGCAGGGTCGGAATCATCACATTCATTAAGTTCCCTGCAAAAATCATCATCAAGTGTAATATAATCATCCTCAAGGAGTTTCTCCTTAAGGTCAGCAAAGTTATGAGTTTTCCCAATAGGAGTTTGGATAACAGGAATTTCAACACCCGAGAGTCGGGCAGCAGCAGCAATCTGTTCTTCTATAAAAGAACCAAGTTGTAACAGCCCAGATTTCACAAAAATTTAAAAAATTGTTTTCGGTGTGAATTGTTTGATTGTCTGATTTGGTTGCGGTGTTTGCATCCCCGATTTATCGATCGACGATTATTCTCCCTCTCTTATCTCGTACCGAACGGAGATCGACCTTTTCCACCCTGACACTCGACCTTTGCGACACCGGGTTTCACCCGATCACTGTCGCGAAAACCGCACGACACCAGCCGACATCAACGGAACGAAAAACCCCGTTTAATAATTAAATGGGATATTTTTATAGCGCACCAGAAAGTGTTTTTGGAATGGTTCCAGCGCGAGTTCAACGCCTCCGGCTCGACGCGCTGATCGCCTAGTTCGAAGTTTTACACGAATCGGAGGTCCTGCGGACCCCCGGCGGTCAGAAACGTAAACACCGCGCGCGAGAGAGAAAAACCGGGGATGTTTTTGCAAACTGCCATCCACCTGGGCTATATAAAGACCACCACACTCCCACCTCTTTCTAGGGTTTACCCTAGCAAAAATTTCAGCCACCCCCCTCACAAAACTCAAATCTGCCCATTTTGCCCCAAAAATCCCGAAATCCTAACTCCGAGGCGATCTGGACCGTCGGATCGGCCGATCCAACGGCCCAGATGCGCCCTAGCCTCCCCACCAACCCGTGCTCCTCTCTGCTCCACCCGAGCCGCCTCCAGCCCGTGGACGTCGCTGGCGGCGGCCCGGGCAAGCCGCGCCGCCCCGCACGTCGCTCCTCGCCCCTCTACTCTCCTCCTTCCTCTTCCTCACCTCCGCCTCCCTCTTCTGCCCTCACAGGACACCGGTGCCGGGCACCATGGCCATGGAACTCGAGAAGCTTGGCCGCCGTCCATTGGAACTCCGTCGGTGAACAGCTCCGGTCAGATCCGTCCAGGGCCGACCCGATCTCCGCCGCCGCACCCCTCCTGAGACCTCTCCCGCCTCGCATGCGGCTCGCCGGCGCGCGCCTTCACCGGCCACCGGAACGGCCGCCGCCAACGGCAGCCCGGTCGGGATCGGGAGGATCCCGTGCCCGCTCGCCCGTGTTCATCGCCAGCTGGGACGGCCTCGCCCACGTAGGCCACGGCCTGGCTCCAGCGGCCCAGCCTGGCCGCCTTGGCCCAGGCGCCCCAGCCCAGCCTCCACTCCAGCAGCTGCCTTGGGCCGGCCCATGGTGAGCTCCTTTTTGTTTTTTTTCTTTTTTTTTATTTTTTTCCTGTTGCGAGTTGGGCCAAGCCAAGTAACAGTAGCTTTCGGCCCGTTTAGTTTTTTTCTGCTAGGTTTTTTTACTAATTGGCAGATTGTGTAGTTTATTTGCGGTGCCCGTAACTTTTCAACGGTAGCTCGGATTGCAAAGCGTAAAACATGAAACTTTCTTAGAATTTTGTGTAGATAAATAAAATGTGCTTCTTTGTTATGTTTGACTTTTTTTACTTGCTTTTTGACTGCTAATTACAACTGCTTGTCACTATAAACTATTATTGCAATAACTTTTTAACCGTACCTCTGATTTAAATGTTCTTTATATGTAACTTGACTAGAATTGCATATAGATTGTGTTTATGCTGCTCTTGCTTGCTAAAAATAACAATAATATATGTTTAGTGGAAAAACAATACCAAATGCAATAATTATCGTGGGGTCTGCAATAGTTGCCATGTATAGGTTTTACCCCTCACTTAAAGTGACTAGATTAGATAGTTTATTTATGCTTCACCTTTTGTTATGCTTGTGTGACATGCCATGCTTGAGTGAGATGCCATGTTAACAACTTTTGTTGATTACCTGTAGCTAAACAACTCGAACCACTTTAAACGTGCGGTATCGTCGTGTGTGACGAGTACTCCACTTAAATTGTTAGTAACCGATCTCGGCGGTAGGTGCGATGTCTCGTGTTGCTTCTTGTTGATGCTTGCTCGTGTTGGCCTCGTAGTAATAGATGCTTGCTCGTTGATTTGCTTTCCAGTGTTTACCGTCTTATGTTCTACCGCGGGTACCCCTCGGAGAAGATGCGAGCTTGCGATCAACTACACCTTCGGAACCCGACTTATCAACAGGAAAGGACTATGCATTACATATGATCCATTCTATTTCAACCAGCGGTTTGCATGCTAGTCTAGGTTAGGTTCGATGTTTGATCCTACCAAATTTTTACAGCCTCTTTCAAACCTATACAGCCATGTCCCCTCCCAGCAAAGCATGTACTGCTATGTTACTATTGCTCGTTGCTCTGCTTAGTATGCATGCTTAGGATGCTACGATGTTACCCTGTTACTCCTTGGTTTGGGATAACACATTATTATATTGTTGTGGATGATATGATTATTATAATGTTGACTATATTCGACGAAGGATGGAAGGTCTAGGCTATCCCGCCCCGACGCTTTGTTCCATTCGAGTCACCTAGGACCCGATGTGACATCCTGGCTTAATAGGAATGATAGCCTACTCATATCAACAAGGTGCACCTTCTTTTCCGGGAGCCCAGATCCAAAGAACTCCAAAGTTAAGCGTGCTTGGCTTGGAGCGATTTGAGGATGGGTGACCGACCGGGAAGTTGTTCCCGGGTGCGCATGAGTGAGGACAAAGTGCGTAGGAAAGACTAGTGTTGGTCTGTGGGGACAGTCTAGATCCCGCCAGGCGTACGCCAGGAACCGGTGGTTGTGGCCGGGGCGTTACAAATGGTATCAGAGCCGAACCTTGCGGTTATACGGGCGTGTGTGGGTCAGTGCGCGAACATGTGGGACATGTGTCGGCACTGGACGCACAGACGTGTGCCAAAAGGGAACGTTCCTGTGGGCCGATGAGGACATCGGTTACTTTGAGTGGGGGTGTATGTGACACCCTGGCTTAATAGGAATGATAGCCTACTCATATCAACAAGGTGCACCTTCTTTTCCGGGAGCCCAGATCCAAAGAACTCCAAAGTTAAGCGTGCTTGGCTTGGAGCGATTTGAGGATGGGTGACCGACCGGGAAGTTGTTCCCGGGTGCGCATGAGTGAGGACAAAGTGCGTAGGAAAGACTAGTGTTGGTCTGTGGGGACAGTCTAGATCCCGCCAGGCGTACGCCAGGAACCGGTGGGTGTGGCCGGGACGTTACACCCGAGTTCCGGGTATTGGTTTTAAGACTGAGCGTGCCTAACCGCGTGTGGGATTTTATGGGGTCCCCTTTTCTTACCTATCTAGCTTCAAACATTTCTAGTGGTGGCCCGAGCTGATTTACCATTTGAAACCCCGTGTGTGTGCTTGGTGGATCCCCTCGCAGTTTTTAAACAACCCGGACCAGCGGAGACGTGGTTTCCCTATTGGTCCACCTTTGACCGGCGAGGGCCCGAGGCCTCACGTGAGGTGTCTTGGTAACCCAAACCCTGTTGAGACGGAAGAGTCCGATCCGAGAGCGTGGCCAGCTTTTGGATTGGGTGTCGACTCCCCGGGGGCCACCCGGATTTGTTCGTTGTTAGTTAGAGGGACTTGTCGTTTCGGATCTCTTGGAACTAAATCCTAAAATGGTTGCCTGTGATGGGTAGCAACTGAGAGAGATGGGCGCGCGTGCGGAGCCTTGTAATGGGGAGTTGGTACACCCCTGCAGGGTTAAATCTTTTCGAGAAGCCGTGTCCACGGTTATGGACGACTTGAGACCTACTCCTTGTTCATAGACAACAACAACTGAGACAATCTTAATATAACTTGATCAATGTATCTGTGCCTTGACTGCTTCTTCGTCGGGATGCGAAGAGGAGTACAAGGATAGGATAGGTGTTATGTTTGCGTAGTAGGTGGATAGAAGACTTGTTGGAGGCGATTCCTCGTCGATTGCTTGGCTTCTTATCTTACTCTCTAGATCATTACCCACTTCATAAATGCTAGTGCGGCAGCAACCTCACCACTTACCCCATCCTTACCGTAAACTACTAGTTGTCCTAGAATGAAGAGTGATGAAGTCCTTGCTGGGTCAGTTGAACACTATAGTTGGATGTTGAGTACTTCTGTACTCATGATACTACCCCCAAACTCTTTTCAGGGTTCTTGATCGACAACAGGGACGGTGATCGACGTTTCACGTGGAGACTCGACGACGACTAGTTAGGCGGATCCCGGCGGAGGTCCTCGACCCGTGTGGTTATGGGGATCGATGTTTTTCTCTTTAACAGTAGGCTTTTGATTGTAGTCTGTACTCAGACATGTATCTTCCGCTGTTGTATTTTATTAAGGCAGTTGTATGCCGATTGTATGAGATGTTGTATCTGTGTATCTGTAATGTTGTGATATCATGTTGCAAATCTGGGGCATATGGCTATGTCATATGTCTTGGTGGGACCGATATGTGCTTCGTCCCCGGATCTGGATGGAAACATCTAGATCTGGAACAGTACCGCATATCGGGCCTTACACAAGTGAACTTGTAGTCTCAAAAGTAGTAGAAGCATCATCAAAAGTATCTGACATATTTCCAGACTCAGCAGAAGTACCATGTAACTGAGGTGAATCAAACTGGGTCATAACTGAAGGTGAATCAAGTTTAGCACTAGTGCTAAGAGCAGTACCTCGTCTCGTACGGGATGGTAAGATCGGAACTTTAGGGTCTCCCTTCTTACCCATAGTGGATAACGTGCAGCAGGTAGGGTATTTCGAGTAGACCTGTAAATAAAGCTATGATCCCCGTCAACGGCGCTAGAAAACAGTACTTGATAATCCTGAACTGTAGGGGATCGAGATATTCTTCGCGGGCAAGATAACCCAATTTATTGATTCGACACTTGGGGACACAAAGAATACGTACAGGATTTGACAATTGAGTTTTCAATTCAACCGCACCTGAAATAAACACTTGCTTGCACAAAGGTATTAGTAGCAATTGTGATATGGCGGTGGTACTGGTGATGATAATAGTGGTGATAGTGATAATGGAACAACAAAGTAAAAAACTAGTAACCAACAGAAGGAAAACACTATAGGCTAGGGAGATGGATGGTTGGGCGCTGCTTGGATGAGAACGAACATGTAACAGATTCTAACTTGGGCAAGGCTCACAGAAAACAAACGATCATCTAGGAAAATATCAAACATCTGGCATGTATCCCAAGGTAGTTGTACGTGCTTGCAATAAGAACTTTGCACAACATCTTTTGTCCTACCCTCCTGCTATAAACGGGGCCACAAGGAACTTAGGGAGATTAAGGTACTCCTGTCAAAGAGCACCGGAACAAAGCATTAACAATTCATGGATACACGGAATCCTCAAATTATAGTCCATCGCCTTTGGTGTCCCAAGCTGTCACCGTTGGGTTCGCCGGTTCCGGACTATGATAAGTGCATACAACTCATAGATAGGATCAAGAACACCACAAACTCAAGAAACAAATGGGTGATCAGATCTGAAATCATGGCACTCGGGCCCAAAGTGACAAGCATTAAGAGCAACAAGTTGTAACAGAGATGATAAATACCAAGTAGATGATAGGAAACATGCCCCCAACAATCTGATTGAACTATTGCATGATCTAACTCATCCAATCCCTACCATCCCCTTTGCCTAAAGCAGGGAATAACTCACACATGAGAGGAGAAGTCATGGAGGGGTGATGGAGAGGCAATTATGATGACGATGGCGATGATTTCCCCCTCACCGGAGGCCAATTCAGCCTCCAGATTAGATCTCCGAGGAAGAACAGAGGGTTGCAGCGGCTCCGCGACGTAGATTGGAAAAGCGACCTCTCCTTTGGGGTTTCCTCGACCGGGGAATAAATAGGGGCCAAGGTAGGTCACCAGGGGGTGTGGGACCCAGCCAGGAGGGCAGGTGGCGCGGCCAGGGGCTGGGCCGCGCCAGGAACCCTCCAGCCTGCCCCCTGGCTGCCCTGTGGCCCCCCTTTGGATCCTCGGAAGCTTCCGGAACGCTTATTTTTATATATTTTTTTGGGATTTTTCCAGCGTACCTAAATATCCAGCAACCTGCACAAAAGAAAAAAACACTGGTAGCTCTGCTGAAAACAGTGTTAGTCCGGGTTAGTTTTGTTCAAATCATGCAAGAATGACGGAAAAATAATAGCAAAAGTGTTTGGAAAAGTAGTTACGTTTAGGACGTATCAGCGGTCAGAAACGTAAACACCGCGCGCGCGAGAGAAAAACCGGGGATGTTTTTGCAAGGCCCGGTGGAGTTCTAATTCAGAGGTGGAGTTCTTTGTAAGGCCCGGTATGCGGTACTGTTCCAGATCTAGATGTTTGCAACCAGATCCGGGGACGAAGCACATATCGGTCCCACCGCGACATATGACAAAGCCATATGCCCCGGATTTACAACATGATATCACAACATTACAGATACAAGGATACAACATCTCATACAATCGACATACAACTGCCTCAAATACAATACAACAGCGGAAGGTAATGTCTGAGTACAGACTACAAGCAAATGCCTACTGGCAAAGAGAAAAACATCGATCCCATAACCACACGGGTCCAGCTCCTCCGCCGGGATCCGCCTAACTAGTCGTCGTCGAGTCTCCACGTGAAACATCGATCACCGTACCTGTTGTCGATCAAGAACCCTGAAAAGAGTTTGGGGGTAGTATCATGAGTACAGAAGTACTCAGCATCCAACTGTAGTGGTCATCTGACCCAGCAAGGACTTCATCACTCGTCATTCTAGGACAACTAGTAGTTTACGGTAAGGAAGAGGTAAGTGGTGAGGTTGCTGCCGCACTAGCATTTATGAAGTGGCTAACGATCTAGATAGTAAGATAAGAAGCCAAGCATTCGATGAGGAATCGCCTCCAACAAGTCTTGCTATCAACTACTTACGCAAACATAACACCTATCCTATCCTTGTCCTCCTCTTCGCATCCCGACGAAGAAGAAGCAGTCAAGGCACACACACGTTGATCAAGTTGTATTAAAATTATCTCAGTTGTTGTTGTCTATGAACAAGGAGTAGGTCTCAAGTCGTCCATAACCGTGGACACGGCTTCTCGAAAAGATTTAACCCTGCAGGGGTGTACCAACTGCCCATTACGAGGCTCCGCACGCATGTCCATCACTCTCAGTTGCTACCCATCACAGGCAACCATTTTATGATTTAGTTCCAAGAGATCCTAAACGACAGGTCCCTCTAGCTAACAACGAACAAATCCGGGTGGCCCCCGGTGAGTCGACATCCATCTCAGGAGCCTGCCGCGCTCTCGATCTGGTCTCAACCATCTGTCGCAGGTTTGGATAGCCGGTTAATCACACATGGGACATCGGGTCCTCAGCCGGACAAGGTGGGCCAGCAAGGGAACTAAGTCCTCACTGGTCCGGGTTAGTTTGTAAACAACTGGCGGCTGAACAACACACACACGGTTTCAAATGGTAAATCAGCTTGGGCCACCACTAGAAATGTTCGAAGCTCGGTAGGTAAGAAAAGGGGACCCCATAAAATCCTGCACGCGGTTAGTCACGCTCAGTCTTAAAACCAATACCCGGAACTCGGATCCTAGGTGACTTGAATGGAACAAAGCGTCGGGGCGGGATAGCCTAGACCCTCCATCCTTCGTCGAATATAGTCAACATTATAATAATCATATCATCAACAACAATATAATAATGTGATATCCCAAACCCAGGAGTAACAGGGTAACATCGTAGCATCCTAAGCATGCATACTAAGCAGGGGCTGAGCAACGAGCAAAAGTAACATAGCAGTACAAGGTTTGCTGGGAGGGGACATGGCTGTATCGGTTTGAAAGAGGCTGTAAACATGTGGTAGGATCAAACATCGAACCTAACCTAGACTAGCATGCAAACCACTGATTGAAATAGAATGGATCATAAGTAATGTATAGTCCTTGCCTGTTGATATGTCGGATTCCGAAGGTGTAGTTGAACGCAAGATCGCATCGTCTTCGAGAGGTACCCGCGGGAGCACACAAGAAGAAAATACTGGAAAGCAATCAACGGTGCACCACTATTACTACGGAGCAATACAAGATCAAAGAGACAACACAAGGCACGGCAACGCGATACGGATCTGTCGGCGAGAACGGTTACTAACGGTTTAAGTGGGGTATCGGTCACACACGACAAATACCGCATGTTTACAGTGGTTCAAGTTGCTTAGCTACAGGTGATCAACCAACGGTTATTAACATGGAAACTCAAGCAAGCATGGAAAAGCACAAAAACATGGTAAGAGGTGAAGCACAAAGTAAACTATCTATGCTAGTCAATTTAAGTGAGGCACAATCCTAAACATGGCATACACTAAGTGCCGCACGATGATTAAAACATTTGGTACTGTTCTGCCCTAAACCATATTTTAGGTAGGTTAACAACAGCAAACAATAGCATAAACACAAAGTACACGAAAAAATAATCAAGTTACATATAAGGCACACTCCAAACGGAGTTACGGTTAAAAAGATACAAGCAAAACAAGTTATGCACACATGCTGTATAAACAGGGGTAAATCTATATGACAAAGTGCAGCAACATGACATAGAAATATATGGAATGAAATTAGAAATGAGGCTTAACAATATTCAATTGGAATCACTTAATTCCGATAAACGTTCGCGACACACTCGTCGAGCGAAGTTGCAACAAAATAAAAGTTTCAGCAACAGCAACACAATAACATCAGGATAGCTACTTTGGAGCAAGATTTAATGTAGCTAAAGCACCCAAACTTGACAAGTTAAAGATGCAAATTAAGTACACATGATGCTTAACACATAGGAGAAATAATAAATGCAATAGGCCTGATGGATTTGTTACAATCATCATGCAAAGTTGCAACAAAATAATAACAGCAGCACTTAACAGGAAAAACTAGCAGTTTAACGGACTGATGCCCACTTTAGCACACAATTGCACAATCAAGATTAGCTCAAAACAGAATGCTCACAAAATATGGATTCTAGAGCACAGAGAGCACACCAAAACAAAAAAAGAATCACTTCGTTCCGACATACGAGTCAATGGGAAATCACATTACAAAACAGGTACTCGGAGTAGAAAATCTGGGACTTAGAATTTTACAGGGGGTGGGGGAGCTCGGGCTGCACGGGTTCATGGCGGGCTGGAGGTGGCTTCCGGCGGCTGTGGAGGGCTGGAGAGGGCACGGGGCGACTTGGGATGGCTGGGATCGGCGGAGGAGAGGTCGGGGCAGCCGGATCCGACCCGGATCTCGCCGGACCTCGCCGGTGGAGGGCGGGCACGAGCTCGAGCTCGGCTAGCCATGGCCATGGCGGGCTGCTGCAAGGAAGAAGAAGAGGGAGGGAGTTAGGGAGAGGAGGAGAAGGAGAAGGGCGCGGGGAGGAGGAGGAGACCGGGGCGGCGCGGCGGCTCGCCGTGGCCTCGCCGGAGCAGCGCGGGGAGCGGCAGTGGTCATGGCCGTGGGGAGGAGCTCGGGCTGGCCAGCCCAGATCGGACCCGGCGGCGGCGAAGCGGGCCCGCGCGGCCCGGGGCGCGGTGGAGGCTGGCTGGAGGTGGGAGAAGGCCACGTGGCGGCCTCCGGGGCCGTCGGATCTCAGATCTGACGGTCCTGGATGCCTGGGAGCTAGGGTTTCGGGATTTGGGGGATTTTGGACGAAATTTTGGACTAGATCTGGGGGTGTGGCTGCAATTTTGTGGCTAGGGAAACCCTAGAAAGAGGTGGGAGTGTGGTGGTCTTTATATAGCCCAGGTGGCTGGCAGTTTGCAAAAACATCACCGGTTTTTCTCTCGCGCGCACGGTGGTCACGTTTCTGAACGCCGGGGGTCCGCAGTACCTCCGATTCGGGTAAAACTTCGAACTGCGCGATCATCGTGTCGAGCCGGCGGCGTTCACCTCGCGCTGGAACCGTTCTGAAAACACTTTCCGGCGCGCTATAAAAATATCACGGTTAATTATTAAACGGGGTTTTTCGTTCCGTTGGCTGCGGCTGGTCTCATGCGGTTTTCGCGACGGTGATTGGGTGAAACCCGGTGTCGCAAAGGTCGAGTGTCAGGGTGGCAAGGGTTGGTCTCCGTCCGGTACGAGATAAGAGGGGGGAAAATAATCGCCGATCGATAAATCGGGGATGCAAACACCGCAAACAAATCAGACAATCAAACAATTCACACCGAAAACAAAATTTTTAATTTTTCTGAAACTGGGCTGTTACATTCTTGTTGCTAGGATAAGTGTTGTTGTTCCCATAGTTGTTGGATGGGAACGGTCTAGGATTGCTAGAAAAATTACTCCGATAAGCATTATTGTTGAAGCTTTTTCTAGAGATAAATTTCACATCTACTTGTTCTTGAGCAACCAAAGAATTTAAAGGGACATCATGAGGATAAATACGAGATTGGTTGGTAAGTAGAGACACAATCAAGTCAACTTTTTCATTTAGGGAGGAAATCTCCTCGAGAGAGTTTACCTTCCTACCTGTTGGAGCTCTTTCGGTGTGCCATTGGGAATAGTTGGTTATCATGGAATCTAGTAGTTCTGTGGCAGCACCAAGTGTTGTTGACACAAAGGTTCCTCCCGCGGCCGAATCTAACAGGTTCCGCGAGGTAAAGTTCAAGCCTGCATAAAAAGTCTGGATAACAATCCAAGTAGTCAAACCATGTGTAGGGCATTTCTTAACAAGAGATTTTATGCGTTCCCAAGATTGGGCAACGTGTTCATTATCCAATTTCTTAAAATTCATAATATTACTCCTCAATTGGATAATTTTAGCAGGTGGGTAATACTTCCAAATAAAAGAATCCTTGCACTTATCCCAAGAATCTATGATATTCCTAGGCAAGGATTGAAACCAGATTTTAGCTCCTTCCCTTAAGGAGAAAGGGAAAATCTTAAGCTTAAGAATATCACCTTCTACTTCTTTATACTTTTGCATATCACAGAGTTCAACAAAATTATTTAAATGTAAAGCAACATCATCGCCAACACCGGAGAATTGATCTCTCATAAGATGGTTCATCAAGGCAGGTTTAATTTCATAAGAGGTAGCGGAAGTAGCAGGTGTAGCAATAGGAGTGCAGATAAAATCATTGTTGTTGTGACTAGTGAAGTCACACAACTTGGTGTTTTAAGTGGTACCCATAGTAGCAGCATGTGGGACAAGTAATTTTTTTATGATTTTTGATAAAGGACACTAAAGCAAGAACTGAAAAGTAAACTAACGAGACTAAAAAGCAAAGGTAAAAGATAGTGTGCAACTCCCCTATCTTGAAGATTTGAGTCCCCGGCAACGGCGCCATAAATTTTCCAGCTGACGGGACCAATCTTTTGTTGCGCCTTGGAATCCCCGGCAACGGCGCCAGAAATTTTCTTGATGCACGAGAGATTATAATGGCTTCTCGCCCTTCGTTGGTTACCCCACATGGAAGGTGAGATGTAGGATAGTAGAAAATTTCCCCTAATGTAGAGGATAGGGTTTATGTCTCCAGTAGGACTCCAAGGTTGACAAGTAGGTGGTGAATCCAGAAACGGCTCCGAGGTTGCTTACTTTTCCTGGACCTGCACACGCAACAAGTAACTTTGCTCCCAAAGAAGTTCAGAGAGGTTGTCAATCTCTTCGGCCTTGTCATTTACAAAGGATCAATGCAACAGATAAAGGATAATAGTGATGATAACTGCAACTGGAAAGTAAAACCAATAAGTAAATGGAGGGTGTAAACAGTGGTGGAAATATGGATGGCGGTCCCATGATGTTCACTAGTGATGTCTCTCTCCCAAAAGACAATAAAACTGTTATGCGAGGTAAACAAATCATAGCTGGGCAATTGACATGATCACAGGCGCAAACCAATGCTAACTATGCTACAAAGAAAGGAAGAGGCCTTAAGTCATGGGCAGTACGCCAAACGAAGTACACCGAAATCCATCTTCATCTACTACTAATCATCCAACTTGAGATATCTTTCAAGAACATCTCGCTAGTATTAAGTAGCGAGCCCCACCCAAAGTGTAAACCCAAAGCAACAGACAACTGTATTAAAAGAATTACAGTTGTTTTCCCCCTTTTGGCAACAGAACATCCCCTAGACTCATGTTCCTGTCAGTCAAGCTAGTCATCAGGGGCATGAACCCACAATCAAGCATAACGCTCCCTCTTGGAGTCACTACCTACTACTTGGCCAAAGCAATAAACAACAACTGAGAACATGCAAGAATTACTCAAGAACAAAAATATAACAGAGAAGAACCAAATATATTACTCAATCACAATCTGAACATAGTCTCATAATCGATCAGATCACATCAAACTCACCATAGCAAAGAAGAAAGAATTACATATGTGCCTTGATCATGTAGGGCACCTCACAAGGTCTAATCCATGAAGAACAAAGAGGGGAGGAGAACATCACATAACTACTGATCATGGACCCATGGTCCAAGGTGTACTACTCACAGATCATCTAGGAAGTGTCTATGGTGGTGGAGAATCTCCCGGAGGTCAAATCCTTCCTCCGACAGGGTGCCGGGAAGAGGTCTTCTGGTGCTCCCGATCTTGGAAGCGCGGCGGCCGCAAAAGAGAGGCGAGATCATGAAAAAGGGTTCTGTCCTCGGAGATTTCGGGGCGAAGGAAATATATAGGAGAAGGTGGGTCCAGGAGGCCTCGTGGCGCGACCCCACCCTAGGCCATGCCACCTGGCCGCTTGGGCATTAGGTGGGGGCCCTCTAGCCCCCCTTCGGGGCACCAGAAGCTTCCGTTGCGCTGATTTTTTATTGGATTTTTCGAAATTTTTCTGGCATGTTATGTAATGGAAAACCTGGAATAAAAAGACAGCAGAAAACAGAAAGTGGCACTTGGGTGCACTGATTTAATAGGTTAGTCAAAATATGATCAAAAGTGTATGACACAGAACATGCATGGAGCAAGCAGAAATTATAGATACGTTTGGGACATATCACGTCCCAGCGTGGCTCCACCCTAAGACACGCCCCCTGGCCGCCAGGGCACAAGGAGGGCCCCCTCTGGCAACCCTTCAGGAATTTGGAAGCTTCCGTTACGCAGATTTTTGATATATTTTTCCCGTAATTTTTCTGGCAATTTAAGTAATGGAAAAACCCGAAATAAAAAGACAGCAGAAAACAGAAACTGGCACTGGGGTGCATTGAGTTAATAGGTTAGTCTGAATATGATCAAAAGTGTATCAAAAGCATAGCAATATCAGCCAAAACATGCATGGAGCAAGAAGAATTTATAGATACGTTTGGCACGTATCACACGTCGACCCTTATAGAAAGATACGTTTCCGTCTGCGTTAGTATTTTTCTTGAATATCCATTTATTCTCGGCTTTTCGGTCCTTGGGAATATCCACCAAAGTCCATACTTTGTTGGCATACATGGAGTCTATCTCAGATCTCATGGATTCTAGCCATTTCTCGGACTGGAGTCCTTCCATTGCTTCTTTCTAGTTCGCAGGTTCGTCGGGTTCATTTAACATGACTGCGTTAACAAGTTGTCCATAAAATTGGGTTTTATTTCGGGCTCTTTACGACCTACGAGGTATAATAGGATCCTCTTCATTTTCATCATGATCATCATGTATGTCACGATTGCTATGAATATCATGATGACCGGTATCTTAAGCTCCTACTACGAAAGGTGGTTCCGGAACAACTTCCGTTGCCATGTCTTCCACTTGGACTGATTGGTCAATCATATCATTGAGGTATATTTTCCTCCCACTCAATTCTTTCGAGATAAACTCTTTCTCAAGAAAGAATCCAGTCTTGGAAAAAATGTTTTGCCCTCAGTATTGTAGAAGGTGTATCCAAGAGTTTCCTTTGGACATCCTACAAAGATGCATTTGTCCGCCTTAGGTTCAAGTTTGTCAGGCTGAAGTTTCCTAATGTAAACCTCACAAACCCAAACTTTTTGTTAAGACAACATTGGTTTCTTCTCAAACCATTCTTGAAATGGTGTTGTCTTCACGGATTTGGACGGTACCCTATTAAGAACGTAAGCAGCATTTTCTAATGCATACCCCCATAATGATATAGGTAAGTCGGTATGAGACATCATTGACCGCACACTATCCAATAGTGTATGATTACATCGCTCAGACACACCGTTTAGCTGAGGTTTTCCTGCTGGCATAAGTTGTGGTACAGTGCCACAAGTCTTCAGATGAGTGCCAAACTCGTGACTTAAATACTCGCCACCTCGATCGGATCAAAGGTGCTTGATTTTCTTCCCGAGTAGATTCTCGATGTCACTCCAAAATTCCTTGAACCTTTCAAAGGTTTCACACTTATGTTTCATTAAGTAGATATACCCGTATCTACTCAAGTCATCCGTGAAGGTCACGAAGTAACAAAATCCATTGCATGTGGTGACATTCATTGGTCCAATACATCAGTATGTATTATTCCCAGTAAGTATGTCGCACACTCCATTATTCCATCGAATGGAATCCTTGTCATTTTACCCATGAGGCATGGCTCGCACATTTAACGAGATAAAAAATTTGATGATTTCAAAAGTTCATCAGAATAGAGCTTCTTCATGCACTTTATGCCAATATTACCAAGACGACAATGCCACATCGTCATGTGTTTTTCATTACTAGGATTTAATCTTTTGGCCTCTATGTTATTAATGTGGGAGTCATGATATTCGAGATCCATTAAGAATAAAGCATTCTGCACTGGTGCATGAACATAGAAGACATTATTCTTATAAATCGAACAACTAGTTGTCTCCGATTTAAAAGAATAATGGTCTTTCATTAAGCAATACCCACTCACAATGTTCATTGTCAATGTGGGTACATAATAGCAGTTATTCGAAACAATAATCAATCCCGAAGGGAGACTAAGACGAAGCCGTGCCAATGGACATTACTTCAACCTTGGAACCGTTTCCAACGCGCATCGTCACTTCATTCTTCAACAAGAGCCGATTATTCTACAGCCCCTCCTGGTAGTTACAGATGTGAGAAACTGATCCAATATCAAATATCCAGACGTTGTTATGAGGACTTGTCAGAAAAAAATCAATAACATGTATATCATATATATTAATGTCTCTTCTGGAAACCTTGAAGGCCTTCTTATCTTCTAAGTACTTGGTGCAGCTATGCTCCTTCTTGATTTCCATTTCAGCAATGTTTAGTATGGTGAGCCACTCAAAAAGAGTCTTGACCATTCCTCGCATGTTATATTTCAACACAAAACACTCGTAGCTAGGGGGCAGCGAACGCAACACCCTATCAATCACCATTTCATCCGGTATCTTAAATTTCATGTCATTTAGGCGTTGAACGTAGTCAGAAATTTTGTCTACGTACTCAGTCATAATGCTGTGCTCTTCCATCTTTGCTGAGAAGAAAGCTTCAGAAACATCGTTTATCTCAACCCTCGATTGAGATGAAAAGACGGTCTTGAGGACAGTGATTATCTCATAAGCACTGAGGCTCTCGAACCATTTCTGCAGTTCAGCTTCCATGTGTTGGGAATGTTCCCTAAAGGCAAATAAAATATGTTTATTGGCATATTCCATAAGTTCATAATAAGTTTCAAACTATGCTATAACTGTATTAAGCGGAAACATTAATAAACAAGTGATATAAAACAACCAGGTCCCTAGTTAACTCTAGTGTACTAGTCCATTGGAAAATCAGATGATCAAGGTTTCTTGATCATGAGGACATAATTAATAAACAAGCGAGATTTGTCCATCTGTGTGCCGGGCTTCATTCACCGACAACGTTCCGACGGGGATGTACTCCTGTCATCGGTCTACAAGGACCAGGTGGCTTCTCGAGTTGTCGAGGATCTCCGCCGCATCGAGGATCGACGTGAAGGCGTGAATCGACGAAGTGGTCCAATGGGGTTCTTCTGGACACGGCGGGGCGTCGAAAAGGAGTCGGTGTCCACGCGGCCTCACGTTGTCCGGCGATGATGAGCTACTGGCGGCTTCGATTTTGTGAAAGAGAGGGGGAGAGTGACCTCCGAGGGGGGGGAATAGATGGGGGTGTCCAGGCAGTTCTCCTGGACATGTTGTCGTCGACGGGGAAGCAGCTGCATGGCGTTGGCAGCCACAGGCGACGTCGGCATGCCGGCCACCGAGCTGCTTGCCGCCGTGGTGGAAGACGACAAGAGCCAGGTGGGCTTGTGCTGCGGTACAGCTGAGTTGGGCCCAAGGCCTAGGTAGGTGGGCTCACTTTCCTTTTTCTTTTTTCCTCTTTGTTTTGTTTCTGTTTTCTTTTTCTGTAATTTTTTGCCTTGAATAAAATAGCAAAGCAATTTATAAAATTCTCAAAACTTTTACGTGGCCTTATATGGCATATACCTAGCCACTGACCAGTTTTGGAGATTTTTGAAATTCATATAATTTGAATTTGAAATCAAATAGGGTTATTATTTAATTTCCAAGCCCTGTTTGGAATTTTTGAAAAATCTTGGTGCATGCAATGGGACCCACTTCACTTTATATGTGATCATGCATATTTGTAGGACTTTTCAAAAATACCAGAGGAATTTTTTAAAGAAAGTTTTATCTGGAAATTTGAATTAAATGCTTTAGGGCTTTTCTTTTTCCCCATTTGGATTTCTTTTGAAAATTTTCACATGATGGAAGTGTCAAGCTAACCCTAGCACATACCTAAAAGAGGGTTGTGACAACTCGCCCCCACTGAAAAGAATCTCGTCCCGAGATTCAGAATTTTTCGGGAGGAAGGTGGGGTACTCGGTATGGAGGTGGTCTTCTCTTTCCCATGTTGCTTCTTTCTCGGAGTGGTGTGACCATTACACTTTCAGAAACTTGATCTTCTGACGACGAGTGACATGCTCTGCTGAATCAAGAATATGAACAGGGTACTCTCGATAAGAAAGGTCATCTTGGAGATCAAGCGTTTCAGTGTCGACTTCGCGGATGGGGTCCTTGATGCAACGGCTGAGTTTTGACACACAGAATACATCATGTACTAGGGAAAGGTGCGGGGGTAGTTCAAGTCGGTAGGCAACTTCTCCATGTTTAGCAAGAATTGGGAAAGGTCCAATGTAACGTGGGGCCAATTTGCCTTTCATACCGAATCGTTGGGTACCCTTTGGAGGAGTAACCCGAAGGTAAGCCTTCTCATCCAGATTGTAGCTCTCTTTCCTATGATGACGATCATAGTAGCTTTTCTGACGAGACTGGGCGGCTTTCAATTGATCACGAACAATGCGAACTTGCTATTCTGCTTCCTTTATCATATCCGGTCCAAAGAATTGTCTTTCACCAGTTTCTGACCAATTAAGGGGTGTTCGACATCGTCTGTAAGGCCCGATATGCGGTACTATTCCAGATCTAGATGTTTCCATCTAGATCTGGGGACGACGCACATATCGGTCCCACCGCAACATATGATAGTGCCATATGCCCCGGATTTCCAACATGATATCACAACATTACAGCTACATTGATACAACATCTCATACAATAGGCATACAACTGCATTAATACAATACAACATCCGAAGATACATGTCTGAGTACAGACTACAATCAAATGCCTACTGCAAAGAGAAAAACATCGATCCCCATAACCACACGGGTCTAGGCCCTCCGCCGGGATCCGCCTAACTAGTCGTTGTCGAGACTCCACGTGAAACGGCGATCACCATACCTGTTGTCGACCAAGAACCCTAAAAAGAGTTTGGGGGTAGTATCATGAGAATAGAAGTAATCAGCATCCAACTGTAGTGGTCAACTGACCTAGCAAGGACTTCATCACTCGTCATTCTAAGACAACTAGTAGTTTACGGTAAGGATGGGGTAAGTGGTGAGGTTGTTGCCGCACTAGCATTTATGAAGTGGCTAACAATCAAGAGAGTAAGATAATAAGCCAAGCAGTCGATGAGGAATCGCCTCCAACAAGTCTTTCTATTAAACATGAAACATGGCATCGGAAAGTTACACACTTAGTGAAAAACAGAGGTGGCTGTCAAAAACAGCAGGATAGACACTTTGGAGCTAAACATAGCTATGACTAGGAATGTAAACATGACAAGTGATTGCATAGGATTGGATTGACATGATGCTTAGCATTATTCAACAAGAATCAATGCAATAGGCCTCATGGATGTGTCACAAACATCAAGAAAACTTGCAATAAAATAACAGCAGCAACACTTAACAGAAATTAGTAGCAGTAAACATTATGGTGCCCAATTCAACACATATTAACAACATCAAGATGGCCTCAAATCAAAATGCTCACAAAATATGGATTGAAGTACAAAAAATTCTAAGCAATTTTCCTTTTGGGTGCAACGTCATCAGGGCTACGACTTAGTCGCAAATCTACTCGCAAAACTGATTACAGCACACAGATTTTCCAGACTTGGCCAAAAAAATATAAAAACGAAAAAAATCATAATTGAGAAAAAAGGGGCCTCACCTTGTTGGCCGAGGCCCATCAGGCGGCGGCTGCCGGCTAGGATAGGAAGGCGCGGGAGGTGGGCGGCGACCGTGCTGTCCCGCGCTGGGGCAGGCCACTCGGGACGCTGGGCCGGCCCACCTGGCCGCGGTGGCTGCAACCGGCGTCTGGGTCCGGCCGGATCGACGCGGCGGCGTGGCTCGCCAGACGTGGCCGCTGTTGGAGAGGCACCTAGGCGGATAGGGAGGAGAGGGGCGGTCGGTGGAGTGCGATTCTGCCGGATCCTGGTGGCGTCTCGCCGGATCCGTGCTGGGAGGCCCCCGGCAGGGAGCTCGTGGCGGAGGCGGCACGGGACCGAGCTCGGGCTTGAGCTCGCCCTTGCATGGCGGCGGCGGACCTGCGTGGAGGTAAGGAGGAGGGTGAGAGGATGAGGAGGGGAATGGAGAAGGCAGCGGCTCATCGGAGGAAGCACGACGGCGACCGGAGTCAAGCTCGCGGAAACGCATGCGGCGCGAGGCGGTAGAGGCAACGGGCGGCGCGACTGCGGGCTAGCCGCGGCCTGCTTCGGGCCCGGCGGCGCTCTCTAGACCCTGCGGGGCTCAGATTCATTGGAGGAGGCCGGGATGAGGCTGGAGGGCCACATGGTTCCATCGGAGCCGCAGATCGGCCGATCCGACGACTGTGAGGGGCTAGGAGCTAAGTTTTCGAGGTGGGAGGCCCTATTGGGCAGATCTGGACAATTTTCAGGGGGGTGGCTGCAATTTTGTGTTAGGGGAAACCCTAGAAGGCTAGGGGAGAGTGGTGGTATTTATATAACCCAGGTGGCTGGCAGTTTGCAAAAAACATCCCCATTTTTCTCTCGCACGCGCGGTATTTACGTTTCTGACCGTCGGGGGTCCGCAGGACCTCCGATTCGGCTAAAACTTCGAACTTCATGATTAGCGCGTCGAGCCGGCGGCGTTCACACTTTACGGCGTGCTATAAAAATAACCCTTTTAATTATTAAACATGGTTTTTGTTCCGTTGGCTATGGCTGGTCTTGTGCGGGTTTTCGCGACGGTGATCGGGTGAAACCTGCTGTCGCAAAGGTCGAGTGTCAGGGTGTCAAGGGTCGGTCTCCGTCCGGTACGAGATAAGAGGGGGGGGGGAAATAATCGTCGATCGATAAATCGGGGATGCAAACACCGCAAACAAATCAGACAATCAAACAATACACACCGAAAACAAAATTTTTAATTTTTGTGAAATCTAAGCTGTTACAATACAACACCACCAACAAGGGATCTCGTCCCGAGATCCACGAGGATCCAGGGGAGAGGGGGAGAAAAAGAGAGTCGACAATCTTCAGCACCACCAACAAGGGACTTTGCTCCTTGTCGAACAAAGATCTTCTGTCGAGAAACTTCCCGCAGAGAGGACGATAACGTCGGAAAACGAAACCATCAGGTGTCAAAAGGAACGACGACAGTTAAAAGTGACGATCAAGGGAAGCATTCTCAATTAGATCGTGAGTATACTAGGCAAAAGGAATGAAGTGAACGGACGACCAAGATGTTTACCCAGAGTCGGAAGAGCTAAAGGTACTACAGGATTTCCCAAACCTGAGATCGGAATCGAGACAATACGCTGCAAGAAAGGCATTGTAACGATTTCGATACTCCACACTCTCGAGATCCTAAAGTTTTGAAGGGAATAAGGCGAAAATAAAACACTTACGACACTTGTCCTGACCAGAGCATGGGTGATGGGGATGTACCCCGGCAAATCCCATGGTCAGGGACCCTGGGTTAGTCATGAGAGGCACAGGTTGGACGATAGCTCGTCGGCTAACAGGAGGATACGTTCCTGCTCGATGTTATTGATTGGAGATGGCGATTACAGGGGAGCCAAGGCTAGTGCGCACAAGGCTAGGGTTACAGATTGTGTATTGCTTGATCTCGACGTCTCCCCTCCTAGCCCTTATATACTAGGCTAGGTCTCGGGGAGTCCGTCCGGGATTACAGATGAGGTTTCCTAACCCTGATCTTGTACCGTATCGCAGGTTTGCATCTTCCTTATGAGTCGCGGACTCCTACGTCGGTGCCACTAGTGGGCCAAGGCTGGGCCCAGGCGGCATCCTTGTGGGCCTTCTGTCTTTGGGTACACCGGGTAGGCCCATCCATAGGAGTCATGGGGTCACCCCCTCGTCAGTAGCCCCCGAGTGCCTGGGGGCTCGAAGAGTCGCGCAGGTACTCGAGTCCATACTTGCGTCGTTTTTATGTGTGCACGGTTCAACCGCGGGTCGCTGGCAGTCTGGGGCCATGATAAAACCTGTTTCGAGGGATTGATAAGATGAAAGGGCCCAAGGAATCTACTGGTCGAGCCTTGGTAAATTGCACTAGTGGAAAATACCGTAGTAGCCCAATCAAACTCACGTCCCTCGACATGAGCTTGGAACACCGGTGTCAAGAAAAAGTCATGCCGCTGCAGGTCTTACAGTGATCAATTGTCGTAAGTAAAGTTTGTTGCCTAGGAAAAAGTCATGCCCTGCTTTTTGTATCATGCAAGCGCATGGAAAAGGTTGGGAGTGAAATCACTCTGCGGCAAGTCTCAGCCTGGCCGATATGCGCAGCGGGGTCTTATCTACACACTAAGCTTGCGTGGCATCTGGGCACAGTGTATCGTGTTCCAAGAATATGTATTTTTATTGAGGCGCGGATCCTAGTAGATAATGCACCCACTTGGAATAAACAATCAAGTGAGCTGTTTTAGCGGTCACTCGCGGAGCTTTTGCCGAGCGCTCGGGCGAGGAGTAATGTAGAGGAGTACTTGCTCGGGAGGTCCTCGAGTGTTCGGGTACTTAGAGTTATGCGAGTAATCACTCGAGTATCGCCTTCGCTCTCGGGGTGAGGGAGCACCCGATACTCTGGGACCGTTCGATCTGGCGACTTCAAGTCTTCTTATCTTGTGTCGTGGTGAGGGAGCACCGAAACTCTCATGGGTGCGAGTAATCACTCGAGCACGTTTTTCCTTCTAGGTGAGGGAGCACCCGAGACTCTCATGGGTGCGAGTAATCACTCGAGCACGTTTTTCCTTCTAGGTGAGGGAGCACCCGAAACTCTCATGGGTGCGAGTAATCACTCGAGCACGTTTTTCCTTCTAGGTGAGGGAGCACCCGAGACTCTCATGGGGGGATAGGCTCCCGATGGGAGTTAAACTTATTTGAAAAATGTATTTGAGTCAGTAAAAACGGTGCTTGCAGGCTGTATTTTTGCGCTGCCATTTTAATTTACCTCTTCTTGGTAAGGATAACGATCTCTTTGCTGGAGGACCGTCAAAGATGCTCTGTCTGCGAACTGTCATGTCTTCATGACCGGTCATAATGATGGCTGTTGGTGGTGTGCTGCAGCCGCCTGTTCAGTTATCGATGCACTTATTGAAAATGCGCGAGATTTGACGCATCCAGCGCACAGTGCCGCCCATGTGAAGGCATCTATGTCTCGGAATTCGAATCGCCCGGTCATGCTTGGTCTTTGAATTAATTGCTGTCGTCGTCTGGGCTTCTGCGTGCCCTTGTGGTTGTGCTATAAATAGACCCCTTTTCTTCATCTGGCAGTAGTGTTCATCTTCTGCCTCTCTAGCTCCTCTTATTCATCTTCACATGGGGCCAAAACGAGGTGCAGGTATGACTATCCACGGCCAGGTTTGCCGTGGTCGCGGTGGTTGTACTCCGCGCTCTTTTCGCGGTGGCCGTCGTTGTGCACCGTCGACGCCTTCCTCTTCTTCGTCGGAGGAGGGTTTTGGCGCTATGATTTCCTCCTGCGCGTCCGTGGCCAGAACGCCGCTCGCATTCTGCTTCCTTCTACATTTTATGCCCTTGTTTCTGAGCGTAGTCTTGATGGCTTGCTGCTTTGTCTTCAAGGGTGCACTCGATCTCCTTCTTATGTTAAGTTGGAGATGGACAGTTCCCGCTTGATTTTTCTTGGCTTTGGCTGGAAGTCGTTTGCTCGACGCTTGAACTTGCGTGATGGTGATACCCTCTGTTGCCGCTTTTATGGCGAAGATACTCTTATCATCTGCGCCTTTGACTCAAGCGGCAACCGCATGGATCCGTACTGCCAGGAGACAAGCAGCGATGGTTCCGACAGGTCAAGGAGTCCTACGCCTATGTCTTCAACTGCTTCCTCCTCCGGCTCTGAAGAGGACCTCGACGTCAAGCCACCGATCAAGCGGGCGCGCCAGGCGACCTTGTAGGAATGGAGGCGGCGGCGTGATATTCGCCGACAACTCGGGTGGAGCTGGTGAAGAAGCTGGTGGAGCAGGAAAAGAAGCTGGTGAAGCATCGTCTTCGGTGCTCCGCAAATAAGTCGAGCTTCACCTTTTGTTATGTCATTGACATCATGAGCTGGCTTCTCCGACTCCTCCTTTGTCTGTGATGATGCTCGTTGTCTTCGTGCCAATCATCCTAGCATGGGGACACATGTAGAAGTCATAATTCCATGGATGATTGATGCTTTAGGCTTATCGGCTTCTTGTGTCTTTTGTAACTAGGTTAGTTCTCCATGTAATGAGGATTGCCTTCGAGTAATCAGAGCTGCCTTCTATCCAATGTACTTATAATATTTTTGTACTGAGAATGATCTTCGGGTCCTTGTAATGCGAACTGTGCTTGAGTCTTTGTAATGGAATCTGTCTTCGAGTCCGTCTAGTCCTTGTACTTTGGTTTTTATCGGGTGCGCGACAGCTCTCCCGATGGGAGTAGCCCCCGAGGCTACGTTCGAGTCGTAGGGTTGAACGTAGGCTGAAATTTGTTTCCTTTATCTTTCTTCCGTCAATTTCTGTCTTTTATCGGCGCTCCCGATGGGAGTAGCCCCTGAGTCTTTAGGTGAGTGTTGGCGATCAGGTGAAGACTAAAGGATTGTCTGTGTCCTGCGCTCCATCCATATTTCTCCAGAGTACTTGGTGTTTCATCGAGTTGGAACCGTGCCTTCCCTTTGATTCCGGACAGTTTTCAGCGGGTGACGCCTTTCCAGGATTTTTGCTTGGACCCTTTAGGTTTCGTGCTGCGGCGTCTCTCGGGGGGAGTTTTGTTCTCTAGCCCAGAGTGCTTTTAATTAAAGCTCGTGTGAGCGATGATAGTGTGTCGGGGGGAGTTTTGTACTCGATCCCCCGAGTGCTTTAAGTAAATATCGTGTGAGCGATGATAGCGTCTCTCGTGGGGAGTTTTGTACTCGAGCCCCCGAGTGCTTTAAGTAAAGATCGCGTGAGCGACGATAGCGTCTCTCGGGGGGAGTTTTGTACTCGAGCACCCGATTGCTTTATGTAAATATCGCGTGAGCGACGATAGCGTCTCTCGGGGGGAGTTTTGTACTCGAGCCCCCGAGTGCTTTAAGTAAAGATCGCGTGAGCAACGATAGCGTCTCTCGGGGGGAGTTTTGTACTCGAGCCCCCGAGTGCTTTAAGTAAAGATCGCGTGAGCGACGATAGCATCTCTCGGGGGGAGTTTTGTACTCGAGCCCCCGAGTGCTTTAAGTAAAGATCGCGTGAGCGACGATAGCGTCTCTCGGGGGGAGTTTTGTACTCGAGCCCCTGACTGCTTTTAAGTAAAGATCGTGTGAGCGACGATAGCGTCTCTCGGGGGAGTTTTGTACTCGAGCCCCCGAGTGCTTTGGGGTGGTAGTATTTGGGCAACATCATTTTATTGCGTCGAAGGGTTACATGAGCTGCCAGTTGAGCATGACTGGTGGAGACTATGGGTAGAACAGGCATAGGTTCGCTACGTTCCATGGATTCCCCACGTCCTCGTCAGTCTTAGGGTTCTTCAGTCTATAGGCGCCTCCTCCTATGACTTCTGAGATTATGAACGGTCCTTCCCATTGGGGGGCAAGCTTGTGGACTTTCTCTTGTATGAGTCGTAGGACAAGGTCGCCTTTGTTGAAGGTTCGGGTGCGCAGGCGGCTTCTTTGGTTAGTGCGCAGTTTGTCCTGATATCCGTCTGACCTTCCTAGGGATGTGTCCCTTGCTTTGTCTGCTTTGTCCTTTTCATCTTGCAGTGATTCTTCTGCTTCTTCTTCTTCGTATCCCGAGATCCGGGGTGCCCCGAATTTGAGTTCGTGTGGTAGCACTGCCTCCGACCCGTATACCATGAAGAAAGGTGTGTACTTGGTTGCGGTATTTGGGGTGGTGCGTAGGCTCCATAGTACTGCAGGAAGTTCTTCTACCCAGTTTCCCGCGGCCTGCTCGAGTGGTGCGAGGAGCCGTTTCTTCCGCAGACTAGGCCGTTTGCTTTTTCCACCTGGTCGTTGGATTGCGGGTGCGCGACTGATGCATAGTTGATTTTGATGCCCAGTTCTTCGCAGAAGTTCTGGAATTCTTCCGCTGCGAAGTTCGTACCGTTGTCCGTGATGATGTTGTGTGGCACCCCGAACCTGAAGATGATTGATTTGATAAAATTCACTGCCGTGAGGGCTGTGGAACTGGTGATGGGCACTGCTTCGATCCACTTGGTAAACTTGTTGACTGCTACCAGCAGGTGTGTTCTTCCTCCTTTTGATGATTTTTTGAGCAGGCCCACCATGTCGAGTCCCCAAGTGGCGAACGGCCATGATAGTGGTATGGTCTTCAGTTCTGAGGCTGGAGCGTGTGGTCTGCTGGCGAATTTTTGACAGGCAATGCAACGCCGCACGATGTCTTCTGCGTTTTTCATCACAGTTGGCCAATAGAACCCTGCTCGGAACGCTTTGGACACGAGCACTCGACTGTTCGCATGGTGCCCGCAGGTGCCCTCGTGGATTTCAAGCAGTAGGGCTTTGCCGTCTTCTTCGTCGATGCACTTCTGGAGTATCTGGGTGATGCTCCGCTTGTATAACTGTCTGTTGATCACTGTGAATGCCTTGGATCGACGACTGATGCGCCGAGCTTCTGAGACGCCTTGCGGTAGCGTGCCTTCGATTAGGAATCGTAGGAACGGTTTTGTCCACGCTGGTCCTTTGAGTGTTGTTTCATCCGTAGGTTCGACCGCTTGGTTGCTGCTGCCTTCAGATGGGCTCGCTGATTCCACCTGTGATGGCTCTGTGGTGTCGTCATCTACAGCTGCCTCTGGTGCTGCTGTTTTTTCCTTGATGGATCTCTGGCTGATGCTCTCGAGGAAGACGCTGGGTGGTACTGGTCCTCGAGTCGAGCTGATGTTTGCAAGTTCGTCGGCTTCTTTGTTGTTTGTTCTGGGGATATAATTGAGCTCGCAACCGTCAAAACTTCCTTCAAGCGTGTTGTAGAGCTTCTGATAGGCCGCCATATTGTCGGCTACTGCATTGCAGTCTTTCATCGCCTGCTGGACGAAGAGGTTGGAGTCTCCGTAGATTACGAGGCGAGTGGAACCTCATGTTTTGGCCATGCGCATGCCATAGAGCAGTGCCTCGTATTCGGCTTCGTTGTTGGAGGCATGGCTGAAGTTGATCTGGAGGACATATTTGAGTTTGGTTCCTTTGGGGGAGACCATAACGACTCCTGCTCTGAATCCTTGCTGTCTTTTTGACCCATCGAAGAACATTGTCCATGAGTTTGATAGGTCCGGGGGGCCTGGTGTCTAGACCTCCGTCCACTCGACCAGAAAGTCTGGGAGTACTTGGGCTTTGATTGTTGTTGGGTGCTTGAATTGCAGGTCCCGCGGGCCGAGCTCAATGTTCCACTCGACGACTCGCCCAGTCGCTCCGGGGTTGTGGAGGATGTCCGCGAGTGGCGCGCTGCTCACAATTGTGGTAGGGTGCTCGTCAAAGTAGTGCGACACCTTTCTTGAGGTCGTGATGATGGCTAGTAGTAGCTTCTGGTAGTGCGTGTACCGCTGCTGCGATTTTGTCAAGAGCATGCTGAGGTAGTAGATCGGCCTTTGTATGCTCTGGACCTTGCCTTCTTCTGTGCGCTGGACGACGAGTGTTGTGCTTACCACGCTGTTGCGTGCTGCCACGTAGAGGTACAGTTTTTCTTTTTCTTTGGGTACCGCCAAGATCGGTGGGGTCGAGTGTGTCTTCTTCAGGTCTGCGAATGCTTTGCGGGCTTCTTCGGTCCACTCGAATTTCTCTCCTTTTCTGAGAAACTGGTAGAATGGCAGTGTGCGATCTCCCAATCTGCTGATGAAACGACTCAAGGATGCGAGTTTTCCGGTGAGCTGCTGCACGCCTTTGATGTCAGTTGGCTCCTGCATCCTGGCGATTTCTTGAACTTTCTCGGGTTTCGCTTCGATTCCTCGGGCGGAGAACATGTACCCGAGAAACTTCCAGGCTGGGACGCCGAAGGCGCACTTCTTCGGGTTGAGCTTGATTCTGTATTTGTTGAGTGCTGTGAAGGTCTCGCGCAGGTCATCGAGTAGCGTGTTTGCACTGTAGGTTTTGATGACGATGTCGTCTACGTAGACCTGCACATTTCTTCCGATTTGCTCTTTTAGGCAGGCTTGCATCATCCGCTGGTATGTGGCGCCGGCATTCTTGAGTCCGAATGGCATTGTTCTATAGCAGAATACGCCGTAAGGGGTGATTAATGATGTATGCTCTTCGTCTTCTTCCTTCATCCTGATCTGATTGTATCCTGAGTAGGCGTCGAGGAACGATAGTAGATCGCATCCTGTTGTCGAGTCGATTATCTGATCGATTCTTGGCAAGGGAAAATGATCCTTTGGGCAGTGTTTGTTGACTGGCCCGTAGTCGACGCACATCCGCAACACGTCTGTGTCTTTCTTGGGGACCAACACAGGGTTGGCGATCCAAGTGGCTCTCTTCCTCTCTCTGATGAATTTGGCGTCGAGTAATCGGTTAACCTCCTCCCCGATTGCTCTGCGCTTGGGTTTTGAGAATCTCCGTAGCGCCTGCTTCACTGGCTTGGTGTTTGGCTTGATGCGCAGCGCGTGTTCCGCGAACTCGCGCGGTACTCCTGGCATGTCGGCTGGGCACCAGGCGAAGATTTCCCATTCTTCGCGGAGGAAAGCGATGAGGGCAACCGCTTGCTCTTCCGGGAGGTGGGCATACACGCGGACTATTTTTTCTGGGTCCGTCGGGTGCACCTGGTGGGTGACCGTGTCGCTGTCGATCCTGAAGTCTCGTCCATACTCTTTTGACTCGCTTCGGCTTGCTAGTGGAAAGATGCTTTTTTCTATGTCCATGGCTATTTCTATGAGTTCTTGCTCGGCTTGCGATACCCTGCCTTCTTGGATTGTGTACACCTGTTGGGCTTGCGATACCCTGCCTTCTTGGCTTATTGTTGTTTTTCCTCCTTGAGGATGTCGGCGAGTTCGTTGAACAGGCGGCAGTCTCCAAGGGTGTGGCTCGATCTGATGTGTCCCCGGTTGTCTTCGAAGCAGTGGATCGTGCAGGGTCCTTCTAGCTGTTCCCTGACCGTGAGTTTGCTGGATCCGGCGTGTCGTTTCTTCCTTGACATTCGGAAGAACAGCGCGTGATCCGCTGGGTGCTCGTGAGCTCGCGGGTCAATTTCGATCCCCTCGCTTAGATTATGGTTTCTTATGAGATTGGTGAATTTGTCTGGTCTTCGATCTGGGTCGTAGTATTGGTCGGTCTAAGTCTCGGAGTCGCTGTCCTAGCGGGTGACAACTGTCTGCACGGCGGCGGGTCGTCGAGTGGTCGGCGAGTGTGTGGCTGTATAGTTCGACTCGTTGGGTGGAGTCGCTTCGTAGAATGCTCGCGCCTGTCTTCTGGGTCGTCGATTTCTTCCTCGTTGGCGATTATCTTGAAGGTCGCTGATCTCGAGCTTGGAGTCGGTGTCTTGTTGTGCGGCGGGTGCCTGGGTGGCGGTGGGTCGTCGAGTGGTCGGCAGTTCCGCTGCTTCATGCTGTAGCTCATCATTCGGGATCTCCATGTGGAACCCTCGCGCCTTTATTTTGGGTCGTCGAGTTCTCCTTCGCTGGTGGTGGGCTTGGTTGCCGCCGTAGTATTGGTCTTAGCACGGCTACAGGCTGAGCGATCTCGCTAGGGCGGCACAGATGTTTTCCGTGATCTTGAATTCTTCGGGTGGATTGCATCTGGTTCTTGCTCTTGAGTTGTGGCTTGCTTAAGACGGAACCGCCGAGATCGTAATTCCAACCTGTGTAGTTCCCACAGACGGTGCCAATTGACGGGGATGTACCCCGGAAAATCCAGTCGTCTGGGACCCTGGGTTAGTCATGAGAGGCACAGGTTGGACGATAGCTCTTCGGCTAACAGGAGGATACGTTCCTGCTCGATGTTATTGATTGGATATGGCGATTACAGGGGAGCCAAGGCTAGTGGGCACAAGGCTAGGGTTACAGATTGTGCATTGCTTGATCTCAACGTGTCCCCTCCTAGCCCTTATATACTAGGCTAGGTCTCGGGGAGTCCGTCCGGGATTACAGATGAGGTTTCCTAACCCTAATCTTGTACCGTATCGCAGGTTTGCACCTTCCTTATGAGTCGCGGACTCCTATGTCGGTGCCACTAGTGGGCCAAGGCTGGGCCCAGGCGGCATCCCTGTGGTCCTTCTGTCTTCGGGTACACCAGGTAGGCCCATCCAGAGGAGTCGTGGGGTCACCCCCTCGTCAATGGGTAAGGAGGAAAAAGAATCCTACCCTCCGATAACTAACTTAGTAACTACAAAATTGTTTTTGTCTAGACTCGAATTCGGCCAGAGAAGGGATCCTACGGTCGGTAAGGCTCAGATACCATGTTGTAAGTCCCGATATGCGGTACTGTTCTAGATCTAGATGTTTCCATCCAGATCCGGGACGAAGCACATATCGGTCCCACCGCAACATATGACACTACCATATGCCCCAGATTTCCAACATGATATCAGAACATTACAGCTACATATATACAACATCTCATACAATCGGCATACAACTGCCTTAATACAATACAACAACGGAAGATACATGTCTGAATACATACTACAATCAAATGCCTACTGGCAAAGAGAAAAACATCGATCCCCATAACCACACGGGTCCAGGCCATCCACCGGGATCCGCCTAACTAGTCGTCGTCGAGACTCCACGTGAAACAGCGATCACCATTCCTGTTGTCGACCAAGAACCCTGAAAAGAGTTTGGGGGTAGTATCATGAGTACATAAGTACTCAGCATCCAACTGTAGTGGTCAACTGACCCAGCAAGGACTTCATCACTCGTCATTCTAGGACAACTACTAGTTTAAGGTAAGGATGGGGTAAGTGGTGAGGATGCTTCCGCACTAGCATTTATGAAGTGGCTAACGATCTAGAGAGTAAGATAAAAAGCCAAGAATTCGATGAGGAATCGCCTCCAACAAGTCTTGCTATCAACTACTTACGCAAGCATAACACCTATCCTATCCTTGTCCTCCTCTTCGCATCCCGACGAAGAAGAAGCAATCATGGCACACACAGGTTGATTATCTCAGGTGTTATTTTCTATGAACAAGGAGTAGGTCTCAACTCATCCATAACCGTGGACACGGCTTCTCGAAAAGATTTAATCCTGCAGGGGTGTACCAACTGCCCATTACAAGGCTCCGCACGCACGCCCATCTCTCTCAGTTTCTACCCATCACAGGCAGCCATTTTATGATTTAGTCCCGAGAGATCCGGAACAACAGGTCCCTCTAACTAACAACACACAAATCCGGGTGGCCCCCAGGGAGTTGACAGCCAATCCAAAAGCCAGCCGCGCTCTCGGATCAGACTCTTCCGCCTGGACGAGGTCGGGGTAACTAACCCATCACTGTGGGCAGCCCCCTAGCTTCCAGCTGTGGACCAACGAAGGAACTCTGTCTCTGCTGGCCCGAGTTATTTAAAATCTGCGAGGGGATCCAACCTTGCACACACACGGGGTTTAAAATGGTAAATCATCCTGGGCCACCACTAGAAATGTTTGAAGCTAGGTAGATAAGAAAAGGGGACCCCATAGCATCCCACACGCGGTTAGGCACGCTCTTCAAGCGACACAATACCCAGAACTCGGGTCCTAGGTGACTCAAATGGAACAAAGCGTCGGGGCGGGATAGCCTAGACCTTCCATCCTTCGTCGAGTATAGTCAACATTATAATAATCATATCAACCACAACAATATAATAATGTGATAGCCCAATCCAAGGAGTATCAAGATAACATCGTAGCATCCTAAGCATGCATACTAAGCAGGGGCTGAGCAATGAGCAATAGTAACATAGCAGTACAAGGTTTGCTGGGATGGGACATGGCTGTATCGGTTTGAAAGAGGCTGTAAACATGTGGTAGGATCAAACATCGAACCTATCCTATACTAGCATGCAAACCGCTGGTTGAAATAAAATGGATCATAAGTAATGTATAGTCCTTGCCTGTTGATAAGTCAGATTCCGAAGGTGTAGTTGATCGCAAGCTCGCATCGTCTCCTAAGGTAACCCCAGAAGCACTCAAGAAGGTAAACACTAGAAAGCAATCAACGAGCAATAATCAACAAGAAGTCAAGACGAGACATCTCACCTACTGTCGAGAGCGGTTACTAACAGGTTAAGTGGAGTACTCGTCACACGCGATGATACCGCACATTTAGAAAGGTTCAAGTTGTTTAACTACACAACATGAGCAAAGGTTGTTAACATGGCATCTCACTCAATAATGGCATAGCACACAAACATTTCAAGAGGTGAAGCATAATATAAACTATCTATGCTAGTCAATTTAAGTGAGGCACAACGTAAACATGGCATATCACTAAGTGCCCAACGACAATTTAGGCATTTCGTACTGTTCTTCTCTAAACCATATTTTAGGTTGGTAAACAACAGAAAACAATAGCATAAACACAAAGTACACGAAAAACTAATCAAGTTACATATAAAGCACACTCCAAACGGAGTTACGGTTAAAAAGATATAAGCAAACAACTTTGGAACACAATCTTCCAACATCAGGAAGCACACTTTAGAGCAATGCATAAACAGGATAATGAATGCAAACATGCTCACTAAAGTAGACATGGAAGGGAAGGCATGGCAAAATGAATCATGCAAATAGGCATCATGGTTCACTAGTTATAAGCAACACAAAAGGCTATAAAATATTCCTGGTCAAGGACTTAGTGAAAATCAGGAAAATAGGGCAGAGACTGTTATTGTCATGTTGTATAAACAGGGGCAAAACTATATGTAAATGTGCAGAAACATGACATAGCAATATATGAGCATGGAGTAGGCATGATGATAATCAGGTACAAACAAGAATCATGGTCATAGGCATAACAGATCAAAAGATATTAAACATGCAACATGGCATCGGAAAGTTACAGACTTAGTGAAAAACAGAGGTGGCTGTCAAAAACAGCAGGATAGCAACTTTGGAGGTAAACATAGCTATGACCAGGAATGTAAACATGACAAGTGATTGCATAGGATTGAAGTATACATGATGATTAACAGTATGCAACAATAATCAATGCAATAGGCGTCATGGATGTGTCACAAACATCAATCAAACATGCAATAAAATAACAGCAGCAACACTTAACAGAAATTAGTAGCAGTAAACATTCTGGTGCCCACTTCAACCCAGATTAACAACATCAAGATGGGTTCAAATAAAAATGCTCAAAAAAGATGGATTGAAGTACACACAATTCTAAGCAATTTTCCTTTTGGGAGCAACGTCATCTGGGCTACGGTTTACTATCAAATCTACTCGCAAAACTGATTACAGCACATAGATTCTCCAGACTTGGCAAAAAAGGATAAAAAGGAAAAAATCATAAAAGAGAAAAAAAGTGGGCCTCACCTAGTGGTCCGAGGCCCATCAGGCGGCGGCTGTCGGCTTGGCTAGGAAGGCGCGGGAGGTGGGCCGCGACCGTGTTGGCCCGCGCTGGGGCAGGCCGCTCGGGACGCTAGGCCGGCCCACATGGCCGCCGTGGCTGCAACCGCCGTCGGGGAGGTACCTAGGCGGAGCGGGAGGCGAGGGGCGATTGGTGGAGCGCGGTGATGATGGATCCGGGCGGCGGCTCGCCGGATCCGTGCTGGGAGGCCGCTGGCGGGGAGCTCGTGGTGGAGGCGGCGCGGGACCAAGCTCGGGCTTGAGATCGCCCTTGCATGGCGGCGGCGGACCTGCGTGGAGGTAAGGAGGAGGGCAAGAGGACGAGGAGGATATGGGAGAAGGCAACGGCTCACCGGAGGAAGCACGGCGGCCACCGGCGTCGAGCTCGCCGGAGCGCAGGCGGCAGCGGCAACGGGCAGCGCGGCTGCGGGCTAGCCGCGACCCGCTTCGGGCTGGCGGCGCTCTCCAGGCCCTGCGGGGCCCAGATTCGTTGGAGGAGGCTGGAGGGCCACGTGGCGATATGACGGCTGTGAGAGGCTAGGAGCTAGGGCTTCGGGGTGGGAGGCCCTATTGGGAAGATCTGGAAAATTTTCAGGGGGGTGGCTTCAATTTTGTGCTAGGGGAAACCCTAGAAGGCTAGGGGAGAGTGGTGGTCTTTATATAGCCCAGGTGGCTGGAAGTTTGCAAAAACATCCCTGGTTTTTCTCTCGTGAGCGCGGTATTTACATTTCTGACCGCCGGGGGTCCACAGGACCTCCGATTCGGGTAAAACTTCGAACTGCGCGATCAGCGCGTCGAGCCGGCGGCGTTCACCTCACGCTGGAACCTTTCCGAGAACACTTTCCGGCGCGCTATAAAAATAACCCGTTTGATTATTAAACAGGGTTTTTGTTCCGTTTGCTATGGCTGGTCTTATGCAGGTTTTCGTGACGGTGATCGGGTGAAATCCGGTGTCGCAAAGGTCGAATTTCAGGGTGGCAAGGGTCGGTCTCCGTCCGGTAAATCGGGGATCGATAAATCGGGGATGCAAACACCGCAAACAAATCAAATAATCAAACAATTCAAACCGAAAACAAAATTTTTAATTTTTTGAAATTTGGGTTGTTACATCGTCGTCCATATAGGAATTCAAAAGGAGCCATGTTCAAATTAGATTGGAAACTATTGTAATAAGAAAATTCGGCGAATGGAAGAGATTTCTCCCAATTCTTTCCAAAAGAGATAACACAAGCTCTGAGCATGTCTTCAAGAATTTTGTTAACCCCTTCAACTTGACCGTTAGACTAAGGATGGAAATTTGTGCTAAAGGAGAGATGAGTTCCCACAACATTCTGGAAGCTTTGCCAGAAGCTAGAGGTGAAATGGCAACCACGATCAGAATTGATTTCCAAAGGAACACCATGAAGAGACACAATTCTAGAGACATACAAGTCGGCTAACTGGCTAGCAGTTATAGACTCGCGAACGGCAAGGAAGTGAGGAACTTTGGAAAGACGATCAATGACCATGAAGATGGCATTGTTCCCCTATTTGAGACTTTGGAAAGCCAGTGATGAAATCTGTCCTGACTTTATCCCATTTCCACTCAGGGATAGGAAAAGGTTGAAGAGTACCAGCAGGTCTTTGGTGCTCTGCCTTAATGCGACGATAGACATCACATTCAGCAACAAATGGAGCGATTTCTCACTTTATACTGGTCGATCAAAACCTCTAGCGTAGATCTCGGTACATTTTCGTACTACCTGGATGAATCGAGAGAGGTGTGTCATGAGCTTCCTGAAGGATCAACTATTTTAGGCTGTTGTTTTCTGGCACTACGAAGCGATTCTCAAAGACTACCGTTCCTTGATCATTTACAAAGAAACATTTAGCTCTTTTGCTTGCAAGGTTCTCTTTGATCTCTTGGATACCACTATCATCTTTCTGGGCAGCTACGATTTGATCCTCATGAGTTGATTTCACAATCAAGGTGGAAAGGAATCCTTGAGGAACTATCTCCAGATTAAGCTTTCGAAATTCCTCATGGAGAAGTGGTTGATACTATTGTAACATGAGGTTGTTATAATACGACTTACGACTTAGTGCATCATCCATGACATTGGCTTTGCCTGGTGTGTAAAAAATTCCTAATTCGTAATCTTTAATAACTCTATCCAGCGTCCTTGCCTGAGATTAAGATCTGGTTGGGTGAATATGTATTTGAGGCTTTGGTGATCGGTATAGATTTCACAAAGATTACCAAGGAGGTAATGTCGCCAAGTCTTCAAGGCATGAACTACGACAGCGAGTTCAAGATCATGGGTAGGATAGTTCTCTTCATGTGGATGCAACTGCTGTGAAGCGTATGCTACCACATGTCGATGTTGCATAAGTATGCACCCTAACCCTTGCCGTGAAGAATCAAAATACATTTCGAAATCCCTTTTGGTGTCTGGAGGCGCAAGTACGGGTGCAGAAGTCAATCTTCTTTTCAGCTCTTTAAATCTTTCCTCGCACTTGAGGGTCCATTCGAATTTCTTATCTTTCTTGAGGAATTCAGTTAGAGGATTTGCAACTTTGGAGAAGTTCTCAACGAAGCGGCGAAAATAGCTTGCTAAGCCAAGAAAACTCCTAACTTGCTTAACCGATTTAGGTGGAGTCCAATCAAGGACGGCCTGAACTCTCTTTGGATTGAAAAAATGCCTTTTGCAGAAATCACGTGGCCTCGGTAGGTCACTTCTGGTAACCAGAATTCACACTTGGATAATTTGGCATATAGGCGATGCTCTCGAAGTTTCATCAATACCATCCTTAGATGCTCATCATGTTCTTCTTCGTTCTTCGAGTAAATAAGGATTTCATCGAGGTAAACCACAACGAACTTGTCCAAATACTCCATGAAGATCGAATTCATTAAGCGTGAAAAAGTGGCTGGGGCATTGGTTAAACCGAAGGACATGACGGTGTACTCATAAAGACCATAACGAGTAGTGAAAGCCGTTTTGGATATGTCCTCATTTGTGATTTTGATTTGATGATAACTTAATCTCAAATCCAGGTTGGAGAAAACAGAGGATCCAGCAAGTTGATCATGATCCTGGGAAGTGGGTACTTGTTCTTTCTCGTCGTTAGAGTTAACGGGCGATAGTCTACGCACATCCTTTCTGTTCCATCTTTCTTCGTTACGAATAGAAAGGGAAACCCCATGGCGATGAGCTAGGGGGATGAATCCTTTTGCCAACAAAGCTTCGAGTTGGATTTTAAGCTCAGCTAACTCATGTGGGGCCATTCTATATGGGCGTCTAGAAATTAGAGCGGTTCCTGGCATAAGGTCTACAATGAATTCTACACATCTGTCAGGTGGCTAGGTTTACGGAGTTGGGTTACTGGGTGGTTTCCTAGAGGATGCCCATGGCTTACTAGGGGCTACAACAGATATGTCAGATTAGCACAGTACCCTAACATGATGGTTAGTGTGGTTATTCTGGCTAGAATACTTCTAAACTGGGAGGAAGAACTGCAAATGCATCAATATAGGTTTCTAAAATAAAACCTACAACAAACTCTATGGAACTGTCGGGTATGCCACCTAGCAAATCTTCTGGAAAGACATCCAAAATAGAGAGAAGGATTTTGCAATTGCAACAGATTATGAAGAAACCTGTAATGACTCGGACAACATAACAGATGTAATTGCAAGAGGAATGGTAATGCTCACAACATTGGAATGGCAATTATACTAAGAAGTCCAAAACTGGAAGCACAAAGACTCTAGACATCCGAACACAACTTTCCTACGGCTACAAGGAAGCAATCAGCGAGATGTTCTAGTAAGACATAGATGAGCCTAGTCCTATTTTCCCATAGAAAAGATGAGGGTGACTCAGAACGATGAGGGTAAGGAGAAAAAAAGTCTTACGTTGTTCCCTTATATACCCAAGTAACTATATAACTATAGAAGGCTAGACTCGACTTCGACCAAGGGTTTGATAATCCTACAGACAGTCCTACTCTGATACCAAGTCTGTCGGGACCCGTAATATGCATATGTAATTCTAGCCACAATTCAATCATATGGAGAGCCGAGAGCCATACCCACTTGTCTAAGAAGACACGGCCAAGTACAAGACACTCTTGGAAAGCTCGAACGTGAGGGGCATCCCATCCAGGCCCGGATGATCAACTAAGATGGGTCCTCATTGCCCGCTCACAATTCTACTGCTTATGGGTGGTAAAATCCCACACTCATAGACAAGTCGCCTCAACCATATTGTCAATTTAATCATAACATTTACATAAAAAGACTCCAGCCCGATTTACTTAGTCGGGGTCTCAGGCGGGCTCGATCGTACAACGAAGTGTGCCACGTGACGGAGTCACCAGCAATCGCATCATGATGCCCCAAGCTGCGCACATCTCAGGGCCACTTGGTGTAAGAAAGACCGCCGACGAGAACAAAACTAAGCTATCGAACCCCACACTAAGACATGCACGATATAAACATACACGCACCATGCAGGCCAAGTGTATAACAACAGGTAACACAACATGAACTCTACAAACTCATATTTTTATTGCATCTGCTAAACTGAGCAGACATAGCAGTTGGATTACAAGAAGAGATCACATGACTGTGATCAAACATTACATCAAACAACAACGGAAGAAAATTATGTCTTAGTAAAGACAAGGATAACAAATGGCTTTAGAAGCCTGAAAGAAAATATAAGGACCCTCCAAAGGAACCAGGCTGTTGTCTAGGACTATACGACTTAGTCGGCGTCGAGCTCGAGGTAGAGGCCACCATCAGGGTCAGTGTTCTCATCTCTAAAACATAAAATAAGCAAACGTGAGTACAAAGGCGTACTCAGCAAGAGTTACATCAGAAGTACACTACTTATGCTCATGTGTCAAGGTAAAAGGTTGGTGGGGTTGTAATGCAGAAGTGCCATCTTTGACTTGGCTAACCTGAACTACGAATACCAGAATGAGGTAAGAAGCGCACACGAGTCCATCTAGTCTTGATCACCACATCAATACACTACCATGGATTCTTCCTTGACTTCCACAAGGAAGCAACCCAAAGCACTCACACTTATCTTGGCAGTTTTAGAGTATCTGTTCAAGTTGTCTAATAATCAAGCATAGGTCTCCAAGTAGTCGATGACCTGCAGGGGTGTACTTCTTCACATGCGTGTCATCACTTACCGCCCAGAAATTGTCATCCTTCAAGCGGATGTCAGATGAGAATAATCACCAAGGCACTTACCTCACATTACCTTCTCTAATCCAGGAGTCGACTATCTGAGTGGTTACCGCTCGAGAGTCCAGCCGGTTCACGATACGGACCAAGAAAATGCACGCAACCGAGACGCCACACTGGCAGATGGTTTTATTGTCTCACAGGTCCACCCACATATCTAAATGATGCCACCTTTCATTCATTCCTTTTCTATGCGTATGCCAAATGGAAAGTCCGAACTAGTGTGACTCCTGGACTTGATAGGGGGTGAGTTAATAGGCCAAAAGTGTTGGAAATATTCCCTAGAGGCAATAATAAAATGTTATTATATATATTTCCACGTTCGTAATTAATGTTTATATTTCTGTGCTATAATTGCAATGACCCTGACTATGAGATTCAGAAGAAAACTCACTTGCATGTGTGGAAATGTAAACACCAAGAGTTCCTGGTTTAGCCTCTAAGACCAGATCATGTGCTAACTGATGATTACGTTTTCTTAATCATGGACATTGTTCTTGTAACAAGGATGTCAGTAGCAATGGGAACATATTGTTAGCAGAACAATGATGTTGAACCGACCCCAGTATTGAATGATATAATTAGAGATCACATCGTAACTACGTTATAAGTCATATCATGAAATGTTATCATATACGTAATTCCTTAGACCATGAGAGTATCGAGTTGCTTCACACAGGAAGACATGCTTTGGTTCTTAGATGAATCCTCCAGTAAATGGGAAGTAGTAAAATAAGTTCTGGGTATGTCAGATGGTGTGGCTAGTGACTGTGATAGTTCATGAATGGGATTTTCTCCTTCACGATGAAGAGATATTGACTTTGGGCCCACTCGGTATGACGGTATCCATTATAGTCTGGCCAGACGCATTGTGATTTAGTCACGGGGATACCGGAATACGATAACGAAAAATGGACAAACGAGCAAAGAGGATAACGAGTGGCTTGTGTTCAAGAAGTTGTTACACATGGGTGCCAAACTTCTCTCCTCTAACTTTGTCATATATCACGAAGCAAAGGGAATGGTACATGACTAAACATAATGGTTCACTCGAAGTTTCTTCGTGTATGTGCGGGAGTCAACATCGGTGTCCATGGCTCCGCTGTTGATTATTGGCTATTGACAAAAGGTTGTTGAACTATGTCCGGAAGATGTTCTGAGTCATGTCCGCATTATACCGAACCTATTGGGTCACACACTTAACGAGTAGTAGTCTGTTAGAATACTAGTATGGTAGAAGGTTTAGTGGAAGCAAAGTAGAATAGTTCATACGGGTACCGGAAGTAGTTCCGGAGATTTATGGAATTGTTCATAAGGGCACCAGAAGTAGTTCTGGGTATTTAAGGATATGTCCGGATCACTCTGGAGTAGTCCTAGGTGGTTCTGGAACATATGAGAATGGTACTGGGGAAGTCCTGGATCAACCGGAATAGTTTCCGGATAATCGCTGGGCGTCCAGACAACCTTCGCGGTCATTGGGTGGCTTAAACTGTAACTCGGATGGTCTTGGAAACTATCCGGATGGCTCCAGAACGTCTGAGAACGGTCTCGGAAGGTCCTGGAAGTGCTCCAGAAGTGTCCGGAATGTCCCGAAACGGTCCCGGTATGTCCCGGAAGGTCCTGGAAGCTTCTAGAAGGTCATGGAAGGTTCCGGAAGGTTCCGGGCAGTACCACCCACTCCCCTGTGCCCCTAGCCTTGGGGGGCAAGCCACCTAGGCTGCTCTGGCCGGCCAAGGGGTGGGGGCGCACCAAGGGGAAGGAATCCTCCTACAGGTGGAAAGTCCAACTCTCCAATATGGCAGGTTTCCGGTGGGAAGGTATGGGAAGATTTGGGAGGTTTGGGAGTCCTAGTTGGACTCCCCACCCACCTTATTGCGCCCCAAGGGTCTCTTGGCCACCTATATAATGTGGGGGAGGGGTGGGGGCGCAAGACAACTTGTCCCAAGGCCTATGCGCCACCCTCCCTCCTCTAAACCCCGTTGCTCCACAATTAGACCCCGGTTTAGACGCTGTTCTAGATCGGAATCCGTTAGGGTTTTCTCCCTCTAGTTTTCTCGGTGGCGTTCATCTCTGGACGGCGGAGCGCTGCTGGATTGCTGCTACGGGATGTGTGGATACTAATGGAGGGGTCGTACCTTCGACCGTTCTTCGAGGAGCTTGTTCGTGGGACTTGTCCGTGGGACTAGATCGCGGGACGGTTCGAGGGATCGATATCCTCACGGTTGGGAGGTCATTGAAATTCCTAGCTGCGGGGATCTTCACAGACGTTCTTCACCAACTCTACTTCCGCTACATCGGTTGGTGAGCCATGACCTAAAACCTTGTATGCAATCTTCTTGGATGATCTTGGGGCTTGTTACGTAGGCACGACATTTTTGAATTCTACTACATTTCCCAATAGTGGTATCAGAGCGATCCTTGATTAGATGCATGTTTCGGTCTAGATCATATGTGTGATATGAGCATTGATTTTCTTGTTGCTTCCCTGTCTTGTGATTTTTTTCTATGCTTGATGGCAAGTTGAGATTTTTCTACAAGGATTGAGTTTTCCATCGATCCCTCTATGCTGCTTTCAGTATGCTGGTTGCCTTGATCATGGTCTAGATCAAACTCCTTGGATCTCATCTTAATCTCGCAATAGAAGATTTAACATGGAGGGGCTTGTGGATTTTATGAACTCAAATCCACACGGGGGTCACGCGTTGAACGAAGTTTGGCTTGTGGCATTAGTTGCTACACGCACCCCGAACGTTAAACTAGCAACAATGAAGTATCGTGTTTGGTTTGTATAGGGAACAACGTTTTCCTGTAACCTGCTAATCAACCACGATAAAAGTTGCAACAACCCATGTAGATGGCGATCTAACTCGTTTTTGCAGAATGTGCATGTGATGTGGTATAGCCTTCAAGATTTGCAATGTGTTTTTATGAGATGCTATATGTTATATAATATTTATTCGCGACCTGCGTGTCGTGGCACGGCATGATGACTGGAGTCATATGATTGTCACTTAATTATGGCCTGCGTGCCAGAACTATTTATTAGCTCGAGGCAAAGCAATAGATAGATGCAAAGTGATGATCTACGATGCGGAGGTGGACCCCGACGCACATGCCGGAAGCCGTGGTGATGTTCCCGGCGCCAAGGACAAAGTTGGTGGACACGGTGACTTCAACCACGACGACGTGAAGACAATGAAGACTTCACAAAGCAAAGGGCTATACTATATCACATAATTTTATGAACCGCATGTGATGTTTATCCCTTTGATGCACCCTTGTTTGATGCGCGGTAGTCGTATTTTATTAGGGTGATCTCTCGCAAAACAATATCAAGTTGATAGTGTTCTTCCAACTGTAGCACCATCTATACTATGTTTCACATCGGAGCAGGTCATGTCACATGGGTGCACACGGTGTGACGCATAAAAGGTGGGTGTGTTAAAAGAACACACAACGCATTACACTTGGTTGTCTTGACGATTTGGATAAAATTTTGCTACCGGAACACGCCCATCGAAAGATGAACAAGAATCACCTTTGGCGTGATTGGCAAGTTGGCCTACCGGTCCAGTCTAAGTCATCAGTGATGTCACATCAATGACGGACGATTGGGTGGGATCTTGAATCACTCCAGCGTCAATTACGAGAGATATTGATCTGAGTGGGAGCGCACTTAATAATTAAATTGATTAATCACAAGTGCAACTTAATTATGAACAAAGTCTTAGTATTTGCATTATCGTTGTAGAATAATGGCTCGCGTTACCACCTTCCCAATTGATTTTGATTAACTGTATTATCTGGTAAAAACTTAACGATTGGTACCGTATTGTGAGGACTATCCTCAATAGTGCCGAGAAGGACCATGTCCTATCGCAAATTTTTGATGCTCTCCCGCTGATGCTATGGATGATGTGACTTACGTCCATAATCCAAAATGCTAGAATTCCACCACAGCTAAGTGCATTGTCTTCACCACCATGAAGACCCGAACTTCGAAAAGTTTGGGATAATTATGTTATATTCATGGAACTGAAAAATTATTTTCAGTGGTAAGACAATTAATGTTGGATATAAGATATCTAGTACAATGTATGATTGTAAGCATTAGTGAAAATATTCACTGTGCTCTTAACGAAACTGGTAAGTGTGGGATCCAGAAGAACACTGATCATATGATGATGAGGATTAAGGGAAAGGAAGTTCCATAGGGTGTTAGTAAGACTTACACGCCGGAAAGTCCATGGCATGCGCCACCCTTGATCATGTGTGATCTCTGTGAGTAGGAGTGACATTGGAAATAGAACTATGATACGTATAAAGGCAAAACGAAAAGAAGACTGGAATATCCAGCTCAGAAATGAAAGTCATACGGAGTTATAGATGAATTAATGTTGGTCAATAGATGTAATTCTTGGGAATCATGATTAAGCAGTTAATTGTGGATTTTGTATATTGTGGTTAAACTGTTGATCACCGGAATATCACATCGATTTCATATTGTTGCAACTCGATGCAAGAAATACTATGGCCTTTATGACTAGCTAATGATGAGTTTTTGACACGCTCGGGAACACAGTAAAAGGTTTACTATACCGTGTGTTGACTCTATGATTATCTTCATAATTCATTTTAGAGTTGAGTAAATTGTTACTACACTTAGCCTTGTTGCAAAACATCATTTTGAATCATGTTTGTTGCAAGAGAGTTGTTCAAAGCTATGAATAACGTAAAGGCCATACTTCCATTATGAATAGGTTGTATGTTATGAATCTTGATAATAATACTAAACATCCATAACACTGACGCTAAACGTCGCAAGACTGACAGAAATACCACATAGATGTGGCACTGCCGTTTATCACAAGTGACATAACATGCATGAAGAATTTCCATAAGTGATGGACTTTCGAGTCATATGGTTAGGAATCACTTGACGCTTGCGATCTTTGTCTCGAAGTAATGTGACTAAAACACCGTTGATAGGACATACATGAACGGGCAACTAAACCATTGGTAATCATACATGATGATGTGTGTAGTCCAATAAGTGTAGTTGTGTGCAGTGGATTCCCTATCTTCACTCATAAGTTGAAGTAGATATGTGGATATCTGTTCAATAGAGACATACGTCTGAAATCTTTGAAATGTTCAAGGAATTTTAGAGTGAAATAGAAATTCATTGTAACGAGAAAATAAAGCTTCTGCAAATTAGATTGTAGAAAGTAATATTTGAGTTACAAGTTTTGCGAACGTCTGATGAGTTGTGAAGAAGTGTCATAACTTGCGTCTCCCGGAACACCACTATGAGTAAAATGTTCGAGAGATGTAATCAAGCCATGTATGACATGGTAAGATCAAATATGACGTTTATCAATTTTCTATTATACTTATTAATGTTATGCGTTAGAGACTACAGCTTTTACACTGAAAAGAGCACCATCAAATCTGTTGAAATGACACCATATTAGATATGATATGGAAATGATAAAACCATATTATCTTTTCTTAAAATTTTGGTGTATGAGACATATGTTTGACATACTCAAAACACCAAATCAGATAAGTGCTACTTTGTGAAGGTTATTCCAAAAGGTTTGGTATTCCTCTATCACTACACAAAAACAAAACTGTTTGCTGTTAAGAACAATGTGTTTTGAAGAAAATGGTTTCTTGCAAAATAGTGAGTGGGAGGACAGTGCAACTTGTTAAAGATTGTTGAATCTTGAAATAAGTGCGCTGCTGAACCACACAGGTTAGAGAAAACTCGTACAAACATTCATGATATGTAAAATGAGATATTGTTGTTCGACAATGATAAACCTGTGATATAAAAAGAAGCGTTGATGGGCCCTGACTCCGGGATTTGGCTAAATGCCAAATAATCCGAGATAGTATCCATGGAAGTAAGTCATGTTTTGAACTTGGTAGACCCTCTGAAAGACTAAAAGTCTGAAGAATATATATATATGGATCTATAATTGATTCAGATGAAATTGTTTTATCCATAAAGCTCAACTCATTGGAAAATTGTTTTCTAGCAAGTTCAAAGGTTGACTACGGTGAAATAGTTTCAACCGTAGAGATGCTTTAGTCAGTTCGGGTTATATTAGCAATTACTACATATCTCATTTATAGGATATGGTAGAATGAACGTCAAAACAACGTTCCTACACGGAAAAATAACAAAGGACGTATATGTGATACGACCGGAATGTTTTGTATATTCAAAGGATGCTAAAATAGATGCAAGCCTTGGATATCCAGTGATGGACTGAAGCTAGAAAAATGGAGTTGGAATTTTCGTTATGATGAAATTGCCAAAAGAGTTTGTTTTCATCAGGAATAAACGAAGATGCTTGAATGTTCAAGAAAGTAAGTGGGAGCTGAATGATATTTCTAAAACCTTATGTAGATGACATATTGTTGATTGGAAATGATATAAATTTCTTGACACGAATAAGTACTTCATTGGAAATAGTTTTCAGTTGAAGAACTTGGGCTAATATAGCATTAGTATTGAGCACAGTGATCTATTAAGATAGTAAGTGTCTGATCATGCTAAAGCCAACACTACATATTGACATGATACTAAAGTAGTTTAGTATGAAATGCCAAGAAACATGTTCTTGCCGAAGTCGTGGTGAAAAGTTGTTCGCAGAAATCAGTGTTGATGAACACAGATAAGCAAAAACACGTGAATTGAATTCCACTCACCTGTGTGTTTGGATTAATCATGTACACCATAATATGTAAAACGACCAGATATGTCCAACGCTCCAAAAGGTTGTGAGAAAGATACCAAAGTGATCAATATGTTGATCATTGGACAAACAGTGAAAAGTTAAACTTATGGTAGATAAGATATGTTTCTCGGAAAATGGAGATAATGAAGAGCTCGTTGTAACAAGTTACACAAGCTGAATTTTGATGTAAACAGTTACACCAATTCAGTCTTCATACTTACTCCGATCGATTTTCGATTTTAATTGGGATTATGTGTTTCACACGTAAGGGTGGCACAGTATGGAGGAACTATGTCAAGTTCAATACTGTGGCGAATTCTATAACAGAGGCTAAGTATATTGTTGCTTAAAGAAGTAACAAGGAGGGTATTTTGAATCATAAATTCATTTATGAACATGGTATGGTTTCCTAGATACTTGAAGCTCATGGAACATTGATGAATGATTTCATGACTTATTATAAAGGAACCAAGGTCCTACCAAATGATCCAAAACATATACAAAGCTAAACTGATAAAATTAGTGAATTTTATGATAGCGTGAAAACGTGAAGATATGCAAGATACAAACGGGCCTGAAACGTCAGATCCGATGATGAAGTCTATACCACAAATGAAGCATGTATTACACCGGTATGCCATAGGTGTAAAATGCTCAAGCACTGATAATATTATTGACTCTAGTGCAAGTGGGAGACTGTTGGAAATATGCCCTCGAGGCAATAATAAAATGTTATTATATATATTTCCACGTTCGTAATTAATGTTTATATTTCTGTGCTATAATTGCAATGACCCTGACTATGAGATTCAGAAGAAAACTCACTTGCATGTGTGGAAATGTAAACACCAAGAGTTCCTGGTTTAGCCTCTAAGACCAGCTCATGTGCTAACTGATGATTACATTTTCTTAATCATGGACATTGTTCTTGTAACAAGGATGTCAGTAGCAATGGGAACATATTGTTAGCAGAACAATGATGTTGAACCGACCCCAGTATTGAATGATATACTTAGAGATCACATCGTAACTACGTTATAATTCATATCATGAAATGTTATCATATACGTAATTCCTTAGACCATGAGAGTATCGAGTTGCTTCACACAGGAAGACATGCTTTGGTTCTTAGATGAATCCTCCCGTAAATAGGAAGTAGTAAAATAAGTTCTGGGTATGTCAGATGGTGTGGCTAGTGACTGTGATATTTCAAAATGGGATTTGCTCCTTCACGATGAAGAGATATTGACTTTGGGCCCACTCGGTATGACGGTATCCATTATAGTCTGGCCAGACGCATTGTGATTCAGTCACGGGGATACCGGAATACGATAACGAGAAAATGGACAAACGAGCAAAGAGGATAACGAGTGGCTTGTGTTCAAGAAGTTGTTACACATGGGTGCCAAACTTCTCTCCTCTAACTTTGTCATATATCACGAAGCAAAGGGAATGGTACATGACTAAACATAATGGTTCACTCGAAGTTTCTTCGTGTATGTGCGGGAGTCAACATGGGTGTCCATGGCTCCGCTGTTGATTATTGGCTATTGACAAAAGGCTGTTGACCTATGTCCGGAAGATGTTCTGAGTCATGTCCGCATTATACCGAACCTATTGGGTCACACACTTAACGAGCAGTAGTTTGTTAGAATACTAGTATGGTAGAAGGTTTAGTGGAAGCAAAGCAGAATAGTTCATACGGGTACCGGAAGTAGTTCCAGAGATTTATGGAATTGTTCATAAGGGCACCAGAAGTAGTTCTGGGTATTTAAGGATATGTCTGGATCACTCTGGAGTAGTCCTAGGTGGTTCTGGAACATATGAGAATGGTACTGGGGAAGTCCTGGATCAACCGGAATAGTTTCCGGATAATCGCTGGGCGTCCAGACAACCTTCATGGTCATTGGGTGGCTTAAACTGTAACTCGGATGGTCATGGAAACCGGATGGCTCCGGAACGTCTGAGAACGGTCTCGGAAGGTCCTGGAAGTGCTCCAGAAGTGTCCGGAATGTCCCGAAACGGTCCCGATATGTCCCGGAAGGTCCTGGAAGCTTCTAGAAGGTCATGGAAGGTTCCGGAAGGTTCCGGGCAGTACCACCCACTCCCCTGCGCCCCTAGCCTTGGGGGGCAAGCCACCTAGGCTGCCCTGGCCGGCCAAGGGGTGGGGGCGCACAAAGGGGAAGGAATCCTCCTACAGGTGGAAAGTCCAACTCTCCAATATGGCAGGTTTCCGGTGGGAAGGTATGGGAAGATTTGGGAGGTTTGGGAGTCCAAGTTGGACTCCCCACCCACCTTATTGCGCCCCAAGGGCCTCTTGGCCACCTATATAATGTGGGGGAGGGGTGGGGGGTGCAAGAAAACTTGTCCCAAGGCCTATGCGCCACCCTCCCACCTCTAAACCCCGTTGCTCCACAATTAGACCCCGGTTTAGACGCTGTTCTAGATCGGAATCCGTTAGGGTTTTCTCCCTCTAGTTTTCTCGGTGGCGTTCATCTCTGGATGGCGGAGCGCTTCTGGATTGCTGCTACGGGATGTGTGGATACTAATGGAGGGGTCGTACCTTCGACCCTTCTTCGAGGAGCTTGTTCGTGGGACTTGTCCGTGGGACTAGATCGCGGGACGGTTCGAGGGATCGATATCCTCGCGGTTGGGAGGTCATTGAAATTCCTAGCTGCGGGGATCTTCACCGACGTTCTTCACCAACTCTACTTCCGCTACATCGGTTGGTGAGCCATGACCTAAAACCTTGTATGCAATCTTCTTGGATGATCTTGGGGCTTGTTACGTAGGCACGAAATTTTTGAATTCTACTACGTTTCCCAACAAAAAGGGGCTCCCATAAACCCTACATGTGGTAGTAATGTTTGTCTTGGATCACAACACAAGAACTCAGGGCCTAGGGCATTGTTCAACGAGACAACCCGCTGTGTACTCCTAGACAACCTCTCATCGTTCACCTTGTTTAGGTCAAATTTACCAACACGTTACCATCATCGTCATCATGATCACTACCATCATAAATTCATCATCCAAGATGGACCAATGTTTCCATAACTCTAAGCATAGCATAAGCATAACATGTACGAATGGCCACATGATGATCACAAGCAATTCCTAGATCTGCTAGGTTGATATTTGCTTAATACTATGGAAGAAATGATAGGTCATGCAAAGGAATGGGTTCAACTAGCGGTAGAACGTATCATGGTGAACTCCTAAACATGCATAAGAGAGAATGAGAGGCAAATGGGCCATTATATACATGATCAATGGGTTTTTCTTGCCTTGCTGACGATACACGGGTTAACGATCTTGTGCCACGGGGACATAGTCCGGCTCAGAAACATTGTTATCGAATCAATCACCAACAAAGGAGAACACAATCAACGAATTTACAATGCTCAAGCACATGATATGGTTGTAATAACATGATGTACATGGTGTTGATGTGTTGACAATTCCATTTAATTGAAGTGTATTGCAACAGGTTTGCAAATTCAAACTCCAAATGTGATTTCAAAATATGCCATATACACATTTTCTACTGTTGCTCCATTTTAAAATGGTTGAACATGAAAAAAAATTGCATACACATATTCCTTGGATTTTTCTGATAATTTTCCATATATAAATCTTTCCATTTGGAGTTATGGTTTAAAAGTTATTCCATTTAAAAGATTTAGCTATTTTCTAGAATATTCTAATAAACAGATAAGGGATTTATTGTGCCAGCATGACATGATGCTGACATGGGGTGGCTGACCAGTCAAACTGACAAGTGGGGTCGTCTTGTTAGTGGCAGTGGGTGAATTCCCCGATTTAAATTAAAAAGAGAGGGGCGTTAATTAGAGGCTTGGGCCCACTGTTCGTGACTGTTTAGGGGGTTCACTTAGTGCTAATGGTGTCCACGTCGGCTGACCACGTCGGCGTGACATCGGCTCATCGCCGGAGACCAGAAAACACGGAAGCGTTCGATTCCGGCGAGGAGAATGACCAGGGAATGGTTCGTTCGACGGCTAGGGGTGTTGCGCGTCTTCTGGGCAAGGCTAGAGCGTCGATTGCGTTGTATACGCACGATGGCGAGAAACCTGGCGGCGCTGTGCTCCGGCAACAATGGCAAAACGCAAAGGAGGTCAGGATTGGATGCGTGGTAAAGGGTATTTTTCTCACCGAGATGCGGGGAGCTCGGTTGTGCAGTCGATGGAGGCAGGGAGACTCAGGCGGAGGCGAATCAGCAACGACAATGTTGTGGCTCCGGTGGCGCCTTGGGGTCGATTGCGTCGGCTCGGGTTCGATGAGGGTCTCGATATATTTCTCCAAGACGAAGACGACGTCATTGCGCGCACTAGAAAACCTCATTGGGGCTATAGAGCTGGTTGGCCGCACGTGCGCACGGCCGTGCTACGGCGAGCTCTCGGGCGGAGAAAAATTCCGGCGAGGGAAGAGGATATGATGACTAGGGAGAGTTGGAAATGGACCACGGCTTCGAGGCGGTCTCTGTGTCGCAGGGATAAGGTTCGGGGAGGGCCTAGGCGTGCCACGGTGCCGTATGTGGCGCCCTGCTCTCCAGCGAGCACCTTGGCTGCGCGGGGAAGAAGACGGCAAAGCCTGGAGGTGGGCCTGGGCCTGCTTTGACTAGTTGTGCCCGAGCCAGGTAAGTTTCTTCTCTTCTATCTTTTTTATTTTATTTGTTTTCTGTTATTAGTTTTGTTTTACAATAAATACAAAACATTTTTTAAAATTCCAAAACATTTATAGGGCCTTATGTGACATGTACTAAGTCACTCCCACTGTTTTGGTGATTTTTGGAATTCAAAATATTTGAATCCAATTCAAATATGGATCATATTTAATTTCCAATTTTATTTTAGAGTTTTGGAAAATTCCAAGAGCATGAGATGGAACCCACAACACATGAAATGTGATCATGCCCATTTATAGAGATGTTCAAAAAGTTTGGAAGATTTTTGGACAAATATTTTGTTTGGTAATTTAAATTAATTCATTTGCAGCCTTTTCATCTCCTAATTTAGATTTCTTGTTTGAAATTTTTAACATGATGAAAAATACTTGCTAACCCTCGCACATACCTAAATTTTGGGTTGTGACATCGTTTGACACTCCCGGATCTTCTTCCATCATCTTAAATAATTGTTTTGAGGTACTTCTGCAACTCAAATAAAAAAACTCAGAACAGATGCCAGAAACTAATATGTATAGAGCATGCTGTCAAAAAAACTCAGATCAAAAAGATGATCTGGTGATTTATGGTGAATTTTTCCATCCAAGGACAAAATCTTTTTTCTAGACAGCATGTCACAACTTTTTAAATTTCTTGCAATCGGCGGCTAAACTTGGCACAAACCTTGAAAACAAAGATACAATGATGTTACTAAAGTAGTAACAATCATCAAGACCACTAAAGCAGAAGTAAAATTATCTTGGGTTGCCTCCCAACAAGCTCTTTCTTTTACTCCTTTAAGCTAGGCCAAAAAGCAAAAAGATAAATCAAGTTGTATCAATTGAACCATCATCAAGATCATCAAAAAGATCTTCAATTGTAGAACTAGTTTTAAGAGGTCTTTCAAATAAAGGCCTAATGAAGATACTTCTAGGGATAAAAGAAAAAGGTGGAAAATCAATTGGAGTCTCATTTAAAAATTTATCTAAGAGAGGTATTTCTTCCAAAGTTTTCACAGTTTCAACTCTTTTGGCAATAAGTGGGTTGTTTTTGGGTCGACGAACCATAGGGATATAAGCGAACTTAGGTCCCTTCTTTGCCGGATTTTCTACCTTTTTGTTTTCGATTGAGGAGAAGGTAGTTCCTAAAGTTTCAATGATTTCCTCAATCTTATCTATCCTAGAAGGATCCAAATCATGGGATTTGATGGTCTCCAAAGTTTTGATATTTTTATGCATGGGGCTATCAAGTCTATTCAAAGTCCCTTGAATCTTACGATCCAAATCTTATTGATGCTTGGTATTTCTAACTCTACCTTTTCAAGTTTTTTCATAATGTGAACTAGAGTGATATCCTCTTTAATGCTAGCAACAAGGAGATTTCCAACAAGATTTTCAATAACATTAAGAGATTCACAAATTGGGGATTCTAGGAAATTCCCATTGATAGCAGTATCTAGAATGAACCTATTCCAAGGAGTAATTCCAACATAAAAAATTCTAAGCAGGATAGTAGTGGATTGCTTCTTGGTGGCTCTTTTTTGAGAATCATTAATTCTATACCAAGCATCTTTTAAACTTTCACCACCTCTTTTTTTAATGGTGAGCACTTCTGCCTCAACAAATGCAAAAGGACTAGACATAATGACCACTACTAGAAAGATAAATAATTTTTTGTGGTTTTTGATAAAGGACACAAAGATAAAAACTGAAAGGTAAACTAACAAGACTAAAAAGCAAAGATAAAATATAGCGTGCAACTCCCCTATCTTGAAGATTGGAGTTCCCGGCAACAGTGCCCGAAATTTGCTTGATGCGCGAGAGATGATAACGGCTTCTCGTCCTTCGTTGGTTAACCCAAGTGCAAGGTCAGATGTAGATAGCGGAAAATTTCCCTTGGTGAAGATACCAAGGTTTATGGCTCCCGTGGGACTCCGAAGACAAGTAGGTGGTTCAACAAGTGATGCGCCATCTGAAAAGAATCACTTTCTTAACCTAGACCTCCACACGGAAACAAATAACTTTACTCCCAACGAAGTACAGAGGGTTTGTCAATCTATCCGGCCTTGCCGCTTACAAAGGATGAAAGGCAACAGATAATGATAGTGATAACTGCGACTAGAAAATAAACAAGAAGTAAATTGAGGGTGTAAACAGTAATAGAAATATGGACCGGGGTCCCATGAAGTTCACTAGTGATGTCTCTCTCCCAAAACACGATAAACATCTATGCGAGGTAAACAAATTACAGCTGGGCAATTGACAGGATTACGAGCGCAGACCAATGCTAACTATGCTACAAAAGAAAGGAAGACGCTCAAAAGTATGGGCAGTACGCCAAGACAAGTAGACCGGAATCCATCTGCATCTACTACTAATCATCCACCTTGAGATATCTATCCAGAAAATTTCGCTGGTATTAAGTTGTGAGCCCCACCCAAAGTGTAAACCCAAAGCAACAGAAAACTTCATTAAAAGAACTTTACGTAAAGTAAACAATCCTTGCAACCGCGGTTACAAGCACCGTTGCTTTCCCCCTTGTGGCAACAACACATCCCCTAGACTCATGTTTTTGTCACTCAAGTTATTCATCAGGGGGCATGAACCCACAGTCATGCATAACGCTCCCTTTTGGAGTCACTACCTACTACTTGGCCAAATCAATAAACAACAACGGAGAACATGCTGTAGAACACAAATATAAGAGGAGAAGAACCAAATATATTACTCATCACAATATGAACATAGTCTGATAATCCATCAGATCCCAACAAAGTCAACATAGCTACAGTAGAAAGAATTACATATGTTCCTTCATCATGTAGGGTGGCTCACAAGGTCTAATCCATGAAGAACAAAGAGGGGGAGAGGACATCACATAGCTACTTATCATGGACCCATCGTCCAAGGTGGACTACTCACGGATCATCCGGGAAGCGTCCATGGTGGTGGAGAAGCTCCCGGATGTCAATCCTCCCTCCGGCAGGGTGCCGGGAAGAGGTCTTTTGGTGGTCTCGATCTTGGAAGCGCGGCGGCGGCAGAACAGAGGCGACATCGTGAAAAAGGGTTCTGTCTTCGGGGGATTCGTGACGAGAGAGAGATATAGGCGAAGGGGGGCAGCCAGGGGGCCACCAGGGTTCCAGGTGGCCACACCCTAGGCCGCGCCAACAGGGTACCTGGGGCCCTTGTAGGTCCCCTCCGGCCCCCTTTCCGACTCTGGAAGCTTCTGTTGCGCTGATTTTTTATATATTTTTCCCAAAAAAATTCTGGCATTTTACGTGATGGGAAAACCTGAAATAAAAAGACAGCAGAAAACAGAAACTGGCACTAGGGTGCACTGAGTTAATAGGTTAGTCCAAATATGATCAAAAGTGTATGAAAGTGTATCAAAAGCATAGCAATATCACCCAAAACATGCATGGAGCATGCAAAAATTATAGATACGTTTGGGATGTATTAATTGTCCGCGTGGAAAGTAAGGGTGAAACGATTGATTGAGAAGAATAAAACTTTGTCCAAGATTTTTGCGGAGAATCTATCACTTACGGAAGCTGAGTTCTTCAAATTCAAGGACACTTGCGCTGCCGACAGGGTACCATCACTTAGGTCTGAAAAATTCAAGGGGCTTCTGAAAAGGAACACGGGGAAACACCACCTCGTAAGCCCTGGTTACATTGGCAAAAGGCCCATATGGGACAAAGAGGACGCCGCACATGAAGCCACGGGGATCCCAGACCGCTTTGCGGAGTTCATTGACCCGCAAGAATATGAATTCATCAGGGGCCGCTACAAGTGGGACTATGTAAGACCCGATATGCGGTACTATTCCAGATCTAGATGTTTCCATCCAGATCCGGGGACGAAGCACATATCGTTCCCACCGCGACATATGACAAGGCCATAGGCCCCGGATTTCTAGCATGATATCACAACATTACAGCTACAAGGATACAACATCTCATACAATCGGCATACAGCTGCCTTAATACAATAAATCAGAGGAAGATACCTGTCTGAGTACAGACTACAATCAAAGGCCTAGTGGCAAAGGTAAAACACACCATTCCAACGTCCACACGGGTCCAGGATTTCCGCCGGGATCCACCTAACTAGTCGTCGTCGAGTCTCTGCGAAGGCGTCCAGAAGAAGGGTCGTCGAAATCCTCTGAAGTCCAAGATTGTTTGCATAACGTGCCTAAAAGAGAGAAGAAAGGGGTGAGCTATATCAACAAGTCTTGTAACTAACGTCTGAAGGTAATATGGGGGTAATGGTGAGGTTGCAGCCGCACTAGCAATATATGAGAGGCTAACGTTCTATTTAGAGTGAGATGAGAAACAAAGCATTCGATGAGGAATCTCCTCCAACAAGTCTGCTATCATCTACTTACGCAATCATAATACCTATCCTATCCTTGTCCTCCCCTTCATCACCCGATGAAGAGGAAGCAGTCAAGGCACACACATGTTGATCAAGTTATAGTTATGATTCAGTTCATGTTATCTATGAACAGGACGTAGGTTACAAGTCGTCCATAACCATGGACACGGCTTCTCGAAAAGATTTAACCTTGCAGGGATGTACCAACTGCCCATTACAAGGCTCTTCACGCACGCCCATCTCTCTTAGTTGCTACGCATCACAAGAAACTATTTTATTATTTAGTTCCGAGATAACTGGTACGAATGGTCCCTCTAACTAACAACGCACAAATTCGGGTGGCCCCCGGGGAGTCTACACCCAATGCAAAAGTCGGCCACACTCTCGGATAGGACTCTTCCGTCTGGACGAGGTCGGGGTAACTAACCCATCACTGTGGGCAGCCCCCTAGCTTCCATGTGTGGACCAATGAAGAAACTCTGTCTCCGCTGGCCCGAGTAGTTTAAAATCTGCTGGCCGCGGAACCAGACACACACACAGTTACAAATGGTAAAATCAGCTTAGGCCACCACTACAAATTTTTGGAGCTAGGTAGGTAAGAAAAGGGGGCCCCATAGTATCCCACACGCGGTTAGGCACGCTTAGTCTTAGAACAAATACCCGGAACTTGGATCCTAGGTGACTCGAATGGAACAAAGCATCGAGGCGGGATAGCCTACACCTTCGACCCTTTGTCGAATATAGTCAACATTATAATAATCATATCATCCACAACAATATAATAATGTGATAGCCCAATCCAAGGAGTAACAGGGGAACAGTTGTAGCATCCTAAGCATGCATAATAAGAAGTGGTTAAGCAAGCAAGGTACATAGCCAAACAAAGGTTTGCTAGGATGTGGAGGACATGGTTGTTTGGGTTTAAATATGGAGGCTTAAATGTAATGTGGTAGGATCTAGAAATCGCTCTATCCTATACCTAGGAATAGGTGAGTTGAAAGTTATAAGAATGATATATGCTACCCCTTACCTGATTGGAAGAAAAAACCGATGGTGTAGTCGATCGCAAGCTCGCATCGTCTCTGAGAGTAACCGCGGGAGCACACAAGAAGGAAACACTGGAAAAGGAAATCGTCGAGCAAGCATCTATTACTACGAAGAAATCACGAGCAAGCAACATCAAGAAGGCAACATGAGACAACGCACTACGGTATCGCATCTATCGTCGAGAGCGGTTACTAACAAGTTAAGTGGAGTATTCATCACACACGATATACAGCACATTTAGAATGGTTCAAGTTGTTTAGCTACACAACATGAGCAAAGGTTGTTAACATGGCATATCACTCAAGCATGGCATAGCACACAAACATGTCAAGAGGTGAAGCATAAAGTAAACTATCTATGCTAGTCAATTTAAACGAGGTAACACCCTAAACATGGCACATCACTAAGTACCCCATGACAATTAAAGCATTTGGTACTGTTCTGCCCTAAACCATATTTTAGGTTGGTTAACAACAGCAAATAATAACATAAACACAAAGTACATGAAATTCTAGTCAAGTTACATGTAAAGAACGCTCCAAACGGAGTTACGGTTAAAAATATACAAGCAAAACAAGTTATGAACACAAGCTTTTAGCATCAGGTAGCACACTTTAGAGCAATGAAACAACAAGCTACTGAATGCAAACATGCACCAAAATGATGTGGATCAACAGTAGACATGACAAGCATGACATGGCATCAAGGTTTCTTGTATAACAACATTAGGAACAAGTAATTGCAACCCATGCAAAAATCTAAATAATACTACTGGTCGAGGGCCTTTGTGAAAAACAGAGGCATGGCAAACTGTTATAAACATGCTATATATAACGTAGCAAAAGCAATATCAAAGAATCTCCAAAATGAGCATTCAATACATCTACAGCAAGCCTACATGATGCTCATGAGTTCATACATAGCACTTGGGGTCAAAGGACCCATGGATAAATAAGTATTAAGCATGCAATACATCTATATTATATTCCAGACTTAGTGCAATCTCAGGGTAGTTGACAGGAAATAGCAGAGTTGCACTTTGGGAGCTCAATAACTATATGAACAACAAGGATATCATGGCATAGCAATATATGGCATCAAAGTATACATGACAAGGAGAAATAAATTACATTGGAGCTAATGCATATGAGGCATCAAAGTAGCAACTTTATATAAACAGCAGCACATGTTAACAGGGTCACCACTTTGGAGCAAGATACAAAATAGCTACAGCAGGCAAACATGACAAAGGAATGCATCTAAATGAATTAGACATGATGCTTAACACATACAAGAAAGAATCAATAACATAGGCCTCATGGATGTGACACAATCATCAACCAAACTCGCGAGAAAATAACAGTCAGCAACATTTAACAACAGGTAGCAGTGTTTAACATGCATTTACACCAACTAGATGGCCTCAAATGAATTAACTCACTAAAGTAAAAAAAGTTAGAGCACACCACCAGCAACAAATTTCATTTTGGGCGCATCTCCATACAGGCTATAGATCTACCGCAAACTTCAACGTGAAACAACAAAAAATAACAAACTCAAGGGACTTAGAAGAAATTGACTAACAACAAACTAGGTGTTGGACAGTATACTACGCCTATGGGCGATAAATCGTATTGCGCCGAGCCCAATAGGATCAGCATCAATAATAAGAAAATAAATATTAAAAACAGAAAAGGGAGGGGGATCTCACCATGTACCTTGACCCAGGCTGGCGGTGGCGGCTGGGCCGGATCATGCGGCGGCGGTGGTTGGATCGGGACCCTCTTGATCCCGACCGGATGGGTGGCGGCACCGGCGGCCAACTCCGGCGAGGAGGGCCAAGGCGGCGCGAGGAAGAGGTGGCGGCGGCGTATCCCTGCGCGGTGGCGGCTGCTGGTGCTGCTGGATCCGGTGGCCGCTCGCCGGCGAGTGGCCGCGGTGGTGCAAGCTCGGGATGGTCGCGGCTCCTCCGACAATGGCGGCCGACGCGACCAATGGGAAGGGGGTGAGGGAGATAAGAGGAGAAGGGAGAGAGGGAGAGCGCACGTCGAGGAGAGTGAGGCTGCGGCGCGACAGCCGGAGAGTTCACCGGAGGTGACGGCCGACGCGACCCCATGCGGCTCTGATACGTCCCAAACGTATCTATAATTTCTCCTTGCTCCATGCATGTTTCGTGTGATATTGCTATGATCTAGATACACTTTCGTACACATTTGGTGATATTTGGACTAACTTATTAACTTAGTGCACCCAGTGCTAATTCCTGTTTTCTTCTGATTTTCTATTTTAGGTTTCCCCCATATTAAAAGTGCACCAAAAATTCGGGAAAATCATATAAAAAATCAGTGTAGAAGAACCTTCCGGAATCACCTGGGTGGGGCCAGAGGGCCACCACCAGGGGCCCAGGCGCCCTGGTGGCATGCCCTAGGGTCTGGACGTGCCAGGGGAGCGCCTGAACCCCTTGTAGCCCCCCTGGCTCCCCCCTTCTCCTATATATTCTCCGTGACGGGATTATTCCGAAGACAGAAAAACTTTTCGCGATCTCGCCTCTGTACCGCCGCCGCCGCGCTTCCAAGATCGGGAGCGCCAGCAGACCTCTTCCCGGCACGCTGCCGGAGGGAGGATTGACCTCCGGGAGCCTCTCCTCCACCGTGGAGGCTTGCCGGATGATCCGTGAGTAGTCTTCCTTGGACCATGGGGCCGTGACCAGTAGCTATGTGATGTTCTCCTCCCCTATTTGTTCTTCATGGATTAGACCTTATGATCTGCCCTACATGATCAAGGCACATATGTAATTCTTTCTGCTGTTGCTATGCTGAGTTTGCTGGGATGTCATGGATTATGACACTATATTCAGTTTGTGATTTATTAATACATTTGGTTCTTATCTTTTATATTTTTGTTCTTGAGTAATTCTTGCATGTTCTTCCTTGTTGTTTATTGCTTTGGCCAAGTAGTATGTAGTGACTACAAGAGGGAACGTTATGCTCGATTGTGGGGTCATGCCCCTTGATGGCTAGCTTGAGTGACAGAAACATGAGTTTAGGGGATGTGCTGTTGCCAGAAGGGGGAAAACAATGGTGCTTGTAACCGCGCTTGCAAGGATTGTTTACTTTACGCAAAGTTCTTTTAATGCAGTTATCTATTGCTTTGGGTTTACACTTTGGGTGGGGCTCACAACTTAATACCTGCGAGATGTTTTGAATAGATATCTCAAGGTGGATGATTAGTAGTAGATGCAGTTGGATTTCGGTCTACTTATTTTGGCGTACCGCCCATGCTTTTGAGCCTCGTCCTTTCTTTGTAGCATAGTTAGCATTGCGGTGAATTTTTAATCCTGTCAATTGCCAAGCTGTGATTTGATTACCTCGCAAAGAAGTTTTATCGTCTCTTGGGAGAGAGACATCAGTATTGAACATTACAGGACCCCGGTCCATATTCTCATCATTGTTTGCACGCTCAATTTATTTCCTTCTTTACTTTCTTGTTGCCATTACTAGTATCTTTTATCCCTTGCGTTTGATCCATTTAAAAAAAAACAAGGCCAGAGAGATTAACAACCTCTCTGAACTTCGTTGGGGGCAAAGTTATTATTATTGTGTGCAGGTCCACGTCAATTGGGCCGTTGAGACCTACTTCTCCTTTCTGGAATCTTACGGGAGACAAACCCTACATCTCACCTTCCACTTGGGGTAACCAACGAAGGGAGAGGAGCCATTATCCACTTCCACGCCATCAGGTTCGGGCGAGAGGACGCACACGGGAAGCGGCGGCGCCGTGGCTCGGATGGGCTGGGGCGGGCCCGCAGCAGCGGATCCATGGCCCTGCAGGGCCCTGTTCCCTGGTGGAGGCGGTTGGGGCTAGGTGGACGTCATCTGGGACGTCAGATCTTAGATCTGACGGCTGAGATCGAGGGAGAGCTAGGGTTTCGAGGTGGAGGGCTTTTGGGGGCAGATTTGGAAAATTTGAGGGGTTGGTTGCAATTTTTACAAGGGGGAAACCCTAGAAGGCTAGGAGAGAGTGGGGTCTATTTATAGGCTGGCCTGGATAGCAGGTTTACGAAAACGCCCCCGGTCTCTCTCTCTCGCGCGTCCGATGCTCCACGTTTCAGACCGCCGAGAGTCCATACAACCTCCGTTTTGGACGAAATCTCGAACCACGCACTCAGCGCGGTGAGACCGTCAGTTCTACGTCACTTCGATACCGTTCCGAGAACATTTTTCTGGCTCCCGATAAAATAAACGTTTATTAAATGGCTGCTCCTGTGCCGGAAGTTGCGACGGTGCTCGGGTGAACCCAGTGTTGCAAAGGTCGTGTGCCATGGTGGAAAGGGTCGGTCACGCATGCCGGTACGAGAAGGAGGGGGTGGGGAATATTCACCAGTTAATAAATCGGCGAAGAAAATACTACAAACAATTCTAGCAATCAACAGAATGAAGCAACAAACAATTTTTTTAATTTGGGTGAATATTCCTGGTTGTTACAGACTCGAAGAAAAAAAATTGGTCCAAAGACGAGCCCACAAGGGAATTGACGAGCTTACTCTTAATGATTATTTTTTCCACCTTATATTACCTTCTCATCAAGTCAAAATACACATTGTAGTAACAGTTGTAAATGGTCCACATTTCTTTCGCAGATAGAGTAACACAAGCTTGATGGCGAAAGCGACTCATGTCTCAGTCGACGATGAGGCCGAAGTGGGACACCCATCTCAACCGGGCCATGAACATACTGAATGGCCTCCCTTTGGACACTCGGCCGCAGCATGGACATGTGCACGGCGTCGGAAACGGTGCCCAGTGGAAGCACTACTACCACGAGGACCCTGAGGGCTAAAAGGAAAAGAAGGAAGTTTAGTCAGGTCAACATCGACGAGGAGCTGAAGCTTGCGGTTGGGAAAAAAGTAGCTGAGACCAAACAAGCGACCAAAGAAGAAATGATCTATTCAGCAGTCAATGCAGATTTAGCTTCCCATAGAGATGATTTCGCAGCTTCGATTTCAGATGCCTAGTACCAGACAAAAACGGCAGCGAATTTTCCCCGTCCTAGCTTCATCGGGAGCAACTCGGTGAACATCGCACCAGCGGCGCCTGACCTACACCAAGCAGATGCCTAGCACCACTTTCAAGGTTTTCGTGGCGAGTGTCAAACCGGGCCACGAGGATTTTTCTCCTCCGGTACAACTCGCGGGAGAGGAAGGGCTATTTCGTCCTATGGACGAAGGGTTTTCTTCGTGTCGAGTCGGCCGTCGTGATGTCCACACCAATGACAACACATCCCCAAGAAGGTATGAACACCACCACCCCGCCTCCGCATTTATTAGCGCCGCCTGTTATGCTGGGTGAGAGTGGCGAGCGACGCAAGGAAGGGGGTCCAAGAAAATTGGATAGGGATTTCTCCCCCGTGCTCCAGCAAGGAATGGATGATGACATGGAAGAGGATGACCCTATGCGGTTACTCAATACCGGCTACCTTCATGATGTATAAATGATGAGTCAGCCATATGACTCGGCCAATAAGGAGCATGTGGACAAGGTGATGGATATTCTTCCAGAGCAGGAGCATCGTAGGTCTCAGTGCAAAAAGTCTCTCTTCGTGCAACCCTTGCGGGACACGCCTCCAGATGCCGCCTCAAACCAGCATGGACAAGGTGACGGTCGACATGGAAAGGTGTTCATCAGCCCATCAACACTTTGGGATGATGATCAAGGGCGCTATGAAAGGCTCATCACAACCTCTTCCCCATAAGAAGGCGGGGAAGAGACCAGGTAGGAAACACTTAGATGCCAAAAAGGCTGCTAATGCTTCTAGAAGCAAGTCGGTTCCACCAACAGATTTTGCAGACCGTGTACCGATTAAACGTACGACATTGATCCATGTCGCGGGCGAGCCAATCCTACCGCCAAAACCGCTAGAGAACATATCAGGGGATCTCAGGAGACTGCACGACCATGTACTGTCGACAGAGAAAATCCTTCTCGCCTCGAAGGATCCAGGATATCCACTTTATGCGGTGCGTGTACCTCCGGGCAAGGGCTACGTCGACACGATGCCCGCGGAAGTGTTCTTCCTGCGGTTTGATCACATATTTGAGATGTTCCTCACTTGGCGGCTGGATTTTACGACCGTCCGCCTTTTCTCTCTCCATATGAGCTTTGTCATCAATAGAGATCAAATCTCGCAAATCGCGGTGGCAGATCCATACTACATGCATGAGTCCTTCTTGTCGCTCAGTGACTATGAACTTAAAGCTTCTACGGAGTACATCGAAAATTTCATGCTGATGAATAAGGAGAAGGAAATGGTTCTCGTGCCTTATCATCAAATGTAAGTCATTGCCCGATTGCCTTTAAATTTCAATCATTCCTTTGCTCATATGGAGGATAGCTAATTTTAGGTGCATTTATTTTGTGCAGCGAGGGGCACGCCGTCCTTATCGTTCTTTAGACGAGAGTCTCCCATGCCGTGTATTTCGACTCGTCTAGGAACTTCAAAAAGAAGGACTACACCAAAGTAATGGGTCATTTCGATTCCGCTCTCCAGGGCTTCGGCAGGAGGGGTGGCCACATAGATAAAAAGACACGAAAGAAGGGTGCGCCATGTTTCGCGCATAAAACCAACTTCTGCAGTATCCATCAACCGGAAGGAAGTACAAACAATGGATAGTATGTCATCCATTTCATAATGGAGTTCAGAAAGGATCAACAACTTCTTTGCATGTCAAGCAAAGATGATGGTCATATCATGAAATGGGCAGATAACTTAGACGAACCGGATTATAAAGTAAGAGATGTCTTCTTTTGCATCCTGAAGGATGTTGCGACCATCATCATGAAAGAAGTCGTCGACGAGAAGGGGATGTTCTACCACAGCCCAATATCGCGAGATGATGTTAAAACTCGCGTAGGAATGTAGCTTTTCGACATTACGCCGTTCAAGCAGCTAGGGTGCATCCTCCCATATATGGATGGATGGAAGTTTTAGTGTATTCACAATGTCGATGATGATGTCTCGGTTGAATTTGTACTTTTGGAAGTGACATGAAAAATTTGTGATGTAATTTAACGGTCCTGTTGAACTACCTGTGTAACACTAGCTAGCTAGTGAATTAGTTGGGGTACGATGAACTACGTGTGTATATTGTATTATGTATGTTACTTTATGTTGCATCTATTCACTAACTTTTTCTCTTCGTGTTGCTCAAGTATATTATGTTGTGTACTATTGTTGAATTCCCATGAGTAATATGCGTATCTAATGTCGTGTACATAGGAAAGGTTCTAGGAGTGTACGATGAGTGGCCAGAGTGTTAGGCCCAAGTGCACCGGTTCCTGGGCGGCAGCAAAAGAGAGTTCAATACAAGAGAGGAAGCGAAAGCTAGTTAATTGAGGTTTACGCTAGCGCGAGAGGAGTGAGAGGAAGATCAGAGGCGACGGTTCATGAGATACTACATAATTCCACTCTTCCTCATAGTGACCGCTCTTCTATTCTATATCATAGTTTGGATGGATGATGAAACTTGCTTGTTGTTGCATGTGTTTAAGATATTGTGACAACTTCTATCGCTATTTTAGAGATATGACATGATGAGAGACATCATTTGTGTTGGATATGAGATCATGATGATATATATATGATCATCAAATTATTGTATGTGTATGATATGATGAGATTTGTACTCTATAAAAAACCTATGTATGTGTATGAGACTATATTGTATAATACCTGCACAAATACAATAAAAATACGATGGGAAAAAGAAACAGAAAATAAAAAATAAATACCAGTAGCGCCTATTACATCTAGCAGTAGCACCTCGTACAGGCGGGTGCTACCACTATTAGTAGTAGAGGGCATTACGGTACGCGCTACAGCTAAACCTGTGTAGTAGTAGCGGGCGCGTATGCGGGCTGCTGCTACAAGTTAGCTCTAGCGTGCTATCAGTAGCGCGCCGGGGGGTGCTACTGATGATCCAAAAGGGGGTGCTATGTAAGGCCCGGTATGCGGTACTTTTCAAGATCTAGATGTTTCCATCCAGATCCGGGGACGAAGCACATATCGGTCCCACCATGACATATGTCAATGCCATATGTCCCGGATTTCCAACATGATATCACAACATTACAGCTACAAAGATACAACATCTCTACAATCGGCATACAACTGCCTTAATACATTTCATCAGTGGAAGATACATGTCTGAGTACAAACTACAATCAAATTCCTAGTGGCAAAGGTAAAACACACCATTGCCATAACCACACGGGTCCAGGCTCTCAGCCGGGATCTACCTAACTAGTCGTCGTCGATTCTCCTCGAAGACGTCCATAAGAAGGGTCGTCGAGCTCCTCTATAGTCCAATATCGTTTGAATAACGTGCGTAAAAAAGAAAAGAAGGGGTGAGCTATATCAACAAGTCTTGTAACTAACTTCTCACAGTAATATAGGGGTAGTGGTGAGGTTGCAGCCGCACAAGCAACATATGAGGTGGCTAACGATCTATTTAGAATAAGATGAGAAGCCATGCATTCGATGAGGAAACGCCTCCAACAAGTCTTACTATCAGCTACTTACGCAAACATAACACCTACCCTATCCTTGTCCTCCCCATCATCACCCGATGAAAAAGAAGTAGTCAAGGCACACACACGTTGATCAATTTTTAATATTAATTCAGTCGATGTCATCTATGAACAAGACGTAGGATCCAAGTCATCCATAAATGTGGACACGGCTTCTCCAAAAGATTTAACCCTGCAGGGGTGTACCAACTGCCCATTAAAACGCTCCGTACGCACGTCAAGCTCTCTCAGTCGGGCCCATTAAAGATACTCATTGAAGAGTTGTTGCGAGAGATCCGGACGTCACAGTCCCTCTAACTAAAACGCACAAATCCGGGTGGCCCCCGGTGAGGCGACATCCAACTCAAAAGCCGACCGCGCTCTCAAATCGGTGTCTACCGTCTGGATGAGGTCGGGATAACATACCCTCGCCCAGGCAGGCTTCCTAGCTTCCAGGTGTGGACCAACATGATATACCATCCCACTGGTCCGGTTTGTTTTAAATCCACTGGCTGCAGACCAGTTACGCACACGGTTTCTCAAATGGTAAAATCATCTTGGGCCACCACTAGAAATTTTTGCAGCTAGGTAGGTAATACATGGGGACCCCATAGTATCGCACACGTGGTTAGGCATGCTCAGTCTTAGAACAGATACCCGGAACTCGGATCCTAGGTGTCTCGAATGGAACAAAGCGTCGGGCGGGATAGCCTAGACCTTCCATCCTTCGTTGAATATAGTCAACATTATAATAATCATATCATCCACAACAATATAATAATGTGATAGGACAATCCAAGGAGTAACAGGATAACAGTTGATAAAATCCTAGCATGCATACTATGCAGTGGCTGAGCAGCGAGCAATAGTAACATAGCCGAACAGGGTTTGCTGGGATGTGGAGGACATGGTTGTTTGGGTTTATTTGAGAGGAATGCATATGAAGTGGTAGGATCAAGCAATCGTTCTATCCTACACCTACGCGCGAGTGAGCTTAAAGTTATAAGCATGATATATGCTCCCCCTTACCTGATGATAAGACGAAACCGAAGGTCTAGTCGATCGCAAGCTCGCAACGTCTCCGAGAGTAACCGTGGGAGAACACAAGAGGGAAACACTGGAAAGATAATCAATGGGTAAACTTCAGTTACTACGAAGCAGTCATGAGCAAGAAACAACAAGAAGGTAACACGGGGCAACACACTTCGATACGGATCTACCGTCGAGAGCGGTTACTAACAGGTTAAGTGGGGTATCCGTCACACTTGACGGTACTCCACATTTACTATTGGTTCAAGTTGTTTAGCTACACAACATGAGCAAAGGTTGTCAACATGGCATCTCACTCCAGCATGGCATAGCAAACAATCATGGCAAGAGGTGAAGCATAAAGTAAACTATATACGCTAGTCAATTTAAGTGGGGTAAAATTCCTAAGCATGGCATATCACTATTACCCTGCGATATTTAAATCATTGGTACTGTTTTTCCCTAACCATATTTTTTTATTAGCAAGCAAGAGAAGCATATTCAAGATCTACACGCAATTCTAGTAAAATTACATGTAAAGAATATTTTAAACGGAGCAACGGTTGAAAAGTAACGGCCTATTACATTTACGGTGGCATGCAATGTAAATAACAAGTAAACAACATGTAAACAATCTCAAACATGGCAAAGGGAGAAAATTAATTAATCTATGCACAAAACGGAGCAAGTTTCATGTTGAACTCGTCTCAATCCGACAAACGGTTAAAAAGATACGGTCGTCAAGAAAATATAATATAATTTGCCATATTTATTAAACCAGAAAAATAGTACTAAAGGTTCTTGGGCCGAATTTGCACTAGACACGGCCTAACAAGGCTGGGCGCAACTTAACTAAACAGTGCCATGAGCGCAACATAGCAGAAATGAAGCGGGCCAAGCCCACAACTACAAGGAAAAAAAATGAGTGAGGCTCCTCACCGAGCGGGCCATGGCCCATGTTGCGGAAAAGGTGAAGTCGATCGCAAGCTCTCATCGTCTCTGAGAGTAAGCGCGGGAGCACACAAGATGGAAAGTGTGGAAAGGAAATCGACGGTCAAACATCTATTACTACGAAGCAATCACAAGCAAGCAACAACAAGAAGGCAACACGAGGCAACGCACTACGATACGGATCTACCGTCAAGAGCGGTCACTAACAGGCTAAGTGAAGTATCGGTCACACACGACGATACCGCACATTAATGATGGTTCAAGTTTTTTAGTTACACAACCTGAGCAAATTTTGTTAACATGGCATCTCACTCAAGCATGACATGTCTTACAATCATGGCAAGACGTTAAGAAAAAGTAAACTATATATGCTAGTCAATTTAAGAGGGGTAAATTCCTAAACATGCATAACACTAAGTACCCCACAAAATTATAACTTTTGGAACTGTTTTTCCCGAAACGCATTTTATTATTTTTATTAGCAAGAAAAAGCAACATATTCACGATCTAAATGAAATTATAGTCAAGTTACATATAAAGAACAATTTTATCGGAGCAACACTTAAGAAGTTACGTCTTATTAAATTTTAAAGTGGCACGACTTGTAAATTACTTGTAAACAACATATAGACAAGTGCAAACATTGCAAAGGAGCATATTTATTTAATCTAAATAGAAAACTAAGAAAATTTCATGTAGAAGACACCGCGATCCGACCTACGTTAAAAAGATACGGGCATCGCCAAATTGCAACACAATCTGCCAAATATTATTAAACCAGAAAAAATAATACTAAGCCACTATGGGCCGGATCTGGTCTAACATGCCTCAATAGGTGAGCGTTCGAAAACTAATCAATTCCTATGGGAGTTACATAGCAGCCAACAGGATGGGCTTAGCCCAACAGGAACAAGAAAGAAAAAAAGAAAAAGGGAGCAGCTGGCTCACCTTGTGGGCCGAGCCCAAGAAGGCAGGGAGCGGAGGTTAGCCAACCTCGCCTTGGGCGAGGAGAACGCGTGGGCCGGCGGGGCGACCGTGGGCTGCTGGGCCACGATGGCGTTAGGCCACGAGAGGGAGGCGCGCTGTCCCACCTAGAGAACGGACGAGCGAGCTGGTCGCTCGTCCTCTCCAGGCAGATGCCGACCAGGACGGCGCCGACGGTTGGCTTCCGGTGAGGTGAAGGCAGTGTCGGGGTCACGGCGAGGTCGAGGGAAGGGCACAGAAACTGAGGTGGGGTGGCGATGGCTAGAGATTGGTAGGGTTTAGGGTAGGCTAGGGTTGTTCCAAATGGCAAGGGTTTGCCTTCCTTTTATAGAAGATGCTTGAGGAAGATTAAATGGGCTAAAATAGTCTATTTTGGGTTAGTATTTGGGTCAACTTTTCAGGTGGGCTAAGATTAGACGATAAGAGAGAATCTCGTTGGTTGGTTGGCTTTCCGCGTGACATGTTATAGATACGCCCTCGGAGATATACCGTATACTACGCCTGGCACCTCCGAACGTTCACCTACCCGATGAAGTCAGAATCGCACGAAATTCAAAACACCGCCTCAAAGCACCGAAGTGACGTCGTCTACAATGTTTAACGCCAAAAGTGAACGTCGAACACCTCTTGATAAAATAACCATTTAAATATAAATGGGGCTTCCGCACCGATGGTGATGAGGACATGACTACCATAGTTACAGCCACAACCCCTGCTAATATACCTACTGGACCAATTACTAGAGATTGTGCACAACAATTAAATTATCAGGTACTTTCGCTTCTTGGTAATGTTTCTAATGTTCATGTGAATATGATGCTTCCTAACGTCGATATATTTATGTTGCTGACAAATGAAGGACCTAGCATGGACAAGAAGGATGAGCATTGGAGCATGTTCAAGCATGAAGATGATGAGGACAGAATTATCATGGATATGACCATTAATTCCTCTATATTTGATCAAGAAATGAAGTCAATACAAAGGGGCATGATTATGTGCTGTACAAGAAGTTATTTCACGTCACTTTTGGCCCAAGAGAAGATAGAGACCAAGTCTTTCACGTCATGGACTCAGATTCGGACTGCAGAGATATACCCAACTTCAAACAGCCGCCGTTTCTACATACGAACCCCAAATTGGGTGATTCTTTTTTCTGGTGTTAGCTTATCTCGTCTAGTTTCCAACGCAATTGGTTTCACCTTCAAATTCCTTCGGAGCGTGGAGAAATTGCGAAAACGGTGCAACCCATCAGCAGAATCCGAATCAAAGTCCAACTCAATAGGTGTTGCATCACCTCCACATGGGCCCAAGTGCCTTGTACGACCTAGTTCTAGGACTCCTTGGGACGTCCTTCCACCCCCTTGGCCTCCACCCTTTAGTCCTATATAAGTAGATCAACCCCTAGGGTTTTTCTTTGGATTTCTTTTAGTTAAAAAGACTGCTTGGCTAATTGTTGCATCTTCGTGTAGTCGGTTTGTGTCCAACGACCAGATAAAGACCGCTTTCGGAATCCCAACTTTATTCATACCTCATCTACATATTCGCAATATTCAGATTGCTTTATCATAGTTCTTGCTGGTTCTTCGATTGCTTGCAGGCACTAGACCTTCGTGGTCAGGTTGATCGTGCTCCGGCGTGGTCAATAACCTTCAGAAGATTGGTTTAGCGATTGCTAAGGCGGAACGTCGTTGCACGTTTGTAGTCAGATCGTCAAAGTCAACTCCATCAAATCGTAGTTATCATCTCATCGAAAGATCGGGACACCCCGCCTTTATCAAGTGGTATCAGTTTTCAGGTTGCTCGATGAGAATTCCACATCCATATATTAGATCTGTTTTTTTATCACCTATCATCCACACAAAAAGCCATAAAAATAGGATTAGATCATCATATCCAAACCAATCTGAGACTTCGCAATTTTATTTTCGGTGCTTTGCTTTATTGAATTATCGGTTGCATCGTAGTGTTTAGTTGCTGGTCTTAGTATCTAGTCCTTTAGAGTTTCGAGTTCTGTTCACGTTAGTCACCGCCGCCGCTGCACCATCATCCCATCCGCTGCCTACTTCTACCATCCACCATAAAAAAAGAGAGAAAAAAGGAAAAAAGAGAAAAAAGAAGAAATTTTTTGGATCTATCTCTATTTGAACTCGTATTTGAAATCTCGTCGGAATCAGTTTTGAGCAGTGTCCACTAAAACGGGCATAACTTTGTCATCCGAAGTCCGTTTTGGCTCCACGAGTACTCAAATTAAAGATATATTTCCGAGCCTCTTCTAAATAATTCTGGAGCTAGTGTGTTATTTGAAACTCAAGATCGTCTTCTAAGACGAACTTTTTGACCTCTAAAGTTTCCGAACACAGTTTTTGTCAGATTTCGGGCTGATTCTCAATTTTTTTGACACCTCATCCGAACTCTAAATTGAGTGATTCTTATTGCGTCGGAAAGCTTAAGTCAGTGCCCTATTGGAGGAAAAATATCAAAAAAATAGCAAATATATTTCAGAGGAAACTTGTAGCGAGAATATGGGTGTATCTTGATTTGGAGCCTATTTTCACCATTATCTTTGCTCTGTTGATGATCTTCACTTATATCTTGCTATTCAGAGCTACTTCATATCATTCATTGCTGCTAGTTGTGCTACGGCGTGACCACATTAGTGTTCTAGGCTCGCGTCTCTAGTCCGGTCTAGACTAGGACCAGCACAGTATCGTCGTTGAGCGTTAATTCAATTTTGCATCTCTGAATTGATTATTGCTGATATTTTTGCCACCATATTAAAGCCTTCCAAGCTCCACATATTTCTACATCGTGTATACGTGCGTTCACCTGGCAATCGCTCTACTTAATCTTTGGAGTTCTTTGACACCGTTGGTTGCCGATCACCACCTACTGCATGGTAAGAACTAGTAAGACATTGATATTTGCTATCCTGTGAGCGTTTTACCACCACATCCTAGTAGTTCATAGGGACATATACTTGTGATTTGTTTCTTGTTTTCTACTAATCATGGCAGGTTCTGGAGTTAGATCTTCTTGGGTGGCAACTATAGTTGGAGATTTTCCACCACCTACAACTACACAACAGTCACTGCAAAAGGTAAACACACATAAGCATGCACATGATCAGGTTATTGTTTCTATACCACACTTTCATGGACGTCTAAGACCTGATTTATACATTGAGTGGGAGTTTGAAATAAATGATATATTTGTTTCCCATAATTTTCTTGAGCATAAGAAAGTAAAAAATGCAATTAGTGCTTTCAAAGATTTTGCTTCTATTTGGTGGAATGAATATTGTAGTTTATATCCTGATTATATACCTAATACTTGGAATGATCTCAAACTTGCTATGCGATATAGATTCGTTCCCTCTTATTATACTTGTGACAAGGTTAGGAAATTAAAAAATTTAAAACAAGGTACTAAAACTGTTTCAGAATATTATGATGCTTTAGAAACTACATTCTTGCATTCTCTTTTAGAGGAAAGTGAAGAATATTTCAGGGACATATTTTGGGAATATTCTAGTTATAGGACTCCTTGGGACGTCCTTCCACCCCCTTGGCCTCCACCCTTTAGTCCTATATAAGTAGATCAACCCCTAGGGTTTTTCTTTGGATTTCTTTTAGTTAAAAAGACTGCTTGGCTAATTGTTGCATCTTCGTGTACTCGGTTTGTGTCCAACGACCAGATCAAGACCGCTTTCGGAATCCCAACTTTATTCATACCTCATCTACATATTCGCAATATTCAGATTGCTTTATCATAGTTCTTGCTGGTTCTTCGATTGCTTGCAGGCACTAGACCTTCGTGGTCAGGTTGATCGTGCTCCGGCATGGTCAATAACCTTCAGAAGATTGGTTTAGCGATTGCTAAGGCGCAACGTCGTTGCACGTTTGTAGTCGGATCGTCAAAGTCGACTCCATCAAATCGTAGTTATCATCTCATCGAAAGATCGGGACACCCCGCCTCTATCAAATGGTGATGGTTGGTCCTATGGCGGAGGTTGCGACGGTTCTCGGGTGAAACCCGGTGTCGCAAAAGGTCGTCTGCCACGGTTGAAAGGTTCAGTCGCGCATTCCGGTACGATAAGAAGGGGAAATATAATGTGACGCCCCCAAAATCAGACCGTGTACAGTAATCATGCACGCAAGGTACACGATCGAGATTAGAGACTCTCGGTGAGATATCACAACGCAACTCTACAAATAAAATAATAAAAGCTGTTTAATACAAGTTAGGGTTCACGAGGGCTCGAATACAACAACTCGAGAGCACAAAGTTAGCGGAAGCACCAGTATCTGATTACGGACACAAGAATACAAGGTTGCCTTAAGAAGGCTAGCACATAAACAACAACGATCGAAAAGGCGAGGCCTCCTGCCTGGGAACCTCCAAACTACTCCTGGTCGACGAGGAACTCGACGTCGTAGCAGGCATCGGGGATCTTCATTTTGCGGTCGTCGGCATCAGGGATCTCTTGCTCCTGAACTCGAAGGCTCCAACGTCAACTGCAGTGGCCGATCAGGCAAAACAAAAGAGGGCAAATAAAGCAAGGGTGAGTATCTAGCATACCCGCGAGTCTTACGTCCCCGACTAAGCATTTATGCGTTTGTATCAAATGGAAAGGGGAGGCTGTATATAGTGGACTGCAAGGTAGTAATCATAATAATGGTAAGAAGCTAGGCCTATCGAAGACTAGCATCTTCCGACGAGTCTTGCAGCACAAGAAGAGAACAGCCAACAGTTTTTATAAAGGATAAAGTAACAATGAAGAAGAAGTTGTTGCATCATTTTATAATATAATTTGTAATAATTAATAATAATAATGCCTCCGAGTTCCCCTCCTCGAATTCCCTGCGAGGAAGAAAACCCGGAACCATACAGTTTAATAGTAGTAGTTTGTAGTGATAAGATCCAGCTTCAGCATAAAGCGTCATGTTACCATGGACACGGCTATTTGAATGGATTAAACTCCATGCAGGTGTGCACTACTGTTCAGCTTGCACGCTCGGATCTCTAGGGTGGCGGGAATCTTGCTAGGGAACGCTCCACCAAAGCTATCCGACACGGCGCAGCTCATCCTAGGCTCAACAGAGAGGCCATCTGCCGGGCTATATCCTATGCGATCAGGGGTCTAGGAACCCTCACCCTTCACGCTCCTGCACAGTGCGTGGATGGACGGTGAAGCAAAAGCAAATCCAAATACACACCGTCCGGACGAAGAAGACACCACTTTCCGATGCAGGCCGCGGTACTGCTGACGTCTGAAGAGCTTCCGGACAAACTACGACGCGGGGGAGCCCATAACTCCTTATCCCACGTGAAGGTAGTGCGTACAGACCAATGGGCCTCTCAAGTCATGCGCCGAACCATTTAGCATTTTAATTAACCTGCGTGACAACCTTATCGCTGCCTCGACTTAACTGACCCGCGGACAACGCCAGTAGTCAGGACCACCAGTACATCGGTGCATGCCCTGTCGTCGCACCAAGTCTCTGCGGTTACTAACAAGGTGAACCGACTCCTTACCTTATCTCGTCTGAGCTCTTGGTAGAGCTCGAATTTCGTGGTTTGTTAACTCTTGCGAGATACGAGCAGGGGCCAAGCACGCCAGTAACGTCGGTCGTACCCTCCCTGTCGTCCCCGACGCAATACCGCTCGCGGGCACCGTAGGGTCGCCCGACTTCTTACCTTAAGGAAAACTGGGGCTCAGGACCCTAGGGCGGCTATATAGAGTCAGCAAAGAGTGGAGTACGAGGATTAATCCTCGGTAGCTCCACTTGATGGTGGCTCGGCAGAACCGAGGTAAGGGCCTTAGGCGGTGTCTGCATTGTACCATACCTGTTGCAGTTATATATATTTTGTATCCGCGTCACTTCCCTGAGTGGTCATGGCGCGCTATCTAATCCTAGCTAACAATGCGCAGGGCTGACTGCTGAGTATAATATATATTTATAGCAGGCATCGTAGGATAAAGGAAGGTACATCAAGGGGCGACAAAAACAGGCTATGCAATTGAATAGGATTCTAATCGTAGCAGCAGTAACAATGCCTAGTGCAAGAAAAGTACGGAATAGATAGGCGATATCTGGGGAAGAGAATGGCTCTGCTTGCCTGGAAGCTCGCGGGAGGGGTACAGTCGTCGACGTAGTAGTCAAACACAGGGGCATCGGCAGCGGTCGTCGGGACTACCGAACAATAAGAGAGGGGGAACAAGAAATACACAACAATAATAGCAATACAAATACAAGACATGGCAAACAGAATGATAACGGTGTTCTAACGCAGTGCAACGTGTTTTTCTCGGAGCGGGAATTCATCCGGGGATGGAAAAGCCAGCTCCGGGTGATTATTGACAGACGACCCGGAGGGGGGATGTCGATGTTCGTTGTGTTAGAGGGGTGTGGTTGGTATACAGATAGCATATCTGTATTTTTTATACTTTTCTGATAAATTTTTATGTATAAAGTTTTTGAATCTGACTTATGGTTTAGAAGATATTGAATTTCCAAAAAAAATTCAATTTAAAGAATTTCTAGATTTCTTTTATTATTTAAATTCAGCATTATCCACAACCTTATCCAAAACAGTAAACTGACAGAGGGGGCCCACCTGTCATACAAAGGGGTGTTTGCCTGGTCAAACCTGACAAGTGGGTCCCACATGTGATATTAACATTTTATAAAAAGCATTTTATTTAATTAAACAACAATGGGGGTCCATCTGTCATACACACTGGGCTAATCATACATTAACTAATCATTTTATGAACTAAAACGGCTGGGCCCACATGTCATAGGCTCAATTTTTATTAGCAATTTTATTTATCTTAGTAAGGGGGTCGGGCCCCACTAATCAGTTGCACCCATGCTAATTAAGCGGGGGGTGGGGGGGTAGGCTTGATTTGGGATTAACGTTAACAGGGGGTTAGTCCCCGGCTAACTCACGGCGGCCCAAGAACATGCCGGCGGCGCAGCTCCGGCACGTCGGCGAGGTGGGCCGAGGAAGGGGTGCGAGGATGTCCAGTGCGGGGCTTATGGCGTGGCCAGGGCGGCGGGCTCGCGGCCGCACGCGGGAAGAGGCGCCGCGACCAAGGTGAGCACGTCGGGGCCGAAGCAGAGGCACGACGAGACCTGCCGGCGAGGTTCCGCGGTGAGGGGGAACGGGATCTCGGCCTCGAGCGCAAGCGCGCACACATGGGCCGGGCGCGAGCAGGGAATGGCTGGGCGCGGCCGGAGCATGAGGCATGGCGGCCACGGTAAGTTGCCGCGGCGGTCGGAGCATAGCGCAGCGCGGACAGCGACATAGGGCAAAAAACGGAGCGCAAGGAGGGGAAAACGGAGAAGAGCTCACCACGGTGGTGATGCCGGGCTCGAGGAGGGCGGAGGGGATCGAACGGCGACGCAATCCTCGACGAGGTCGCGGCGGACGTTGTTGGGGGAGTGCCCCGATTCGTGAGAAGCAGCGGCCGCCGGTCATGGCTCGTTGTTGGAGACGAGGTATAAGTCTTCGATGGAGCTCCAAGACAAGTTGTCCCACGTCGGGGAGATTGCTGGCCACGGCGGCCATGGAGGGGTGGCCATGGCGGGCTCGGGTGGTCACGGGAGAGGGAGAGGGGCGAGGGAGGGGTATGGGGGCGCTAGGGTTAGGGTTTCCAGGGAGGGGCTCAGGGTGCAGGGGACACTTGAGCTCAATGGCGGTCACCGGATGGTCGCCACGGCGATGGGGGGCGCGTGGTCGGCGTGGATGACTCCACGGGGTGGGGTGAGAAGTAAGAGGAGGAAGAAGGAGAGGGATTTTGTGGGATGGGCCAGGAGGAGGTGGGCTCGGCCCAATGGGAGGGTTTGCCGAGGCGGTAAATAGTTTTTCTATATGTTTTTCTTTTCTGTTATTCATTTGCATACAATTCTATTTTATTTTAGCTAGCTGTTGATTTTTGTAACAATTGAAACTAGTTCAAATATTAGTGTTACATGATATTACAATGCCACAAAAAGTTTGGTGGCATAATAAAATCATTTTGGTTTTTGTTTTATTTAAAAAGGATTAAAAGTGGATGGTTTAGACACTGTTTGTTTTCTTGGCAATATCTACACAATGTAAGAAAATACCATTGCTATTTTATTGTGACCTACTGATTTTATACATTTAATAAAACTGGTTGCAATATTTTTGGATCAAGTTTTATTTCCACTTGTATCTGGAATTTTTATTTGGTTTGAATTTGAACAAGCTTTGATCAAGGTGATTATCAGAAGTTAATCAAGGTGACTTGGCATTAGCACAAGGTGATTACTGTAGCGTGACACCCGAGGTGTTACATATAATCACCAATTAATAAATTGGCGAAACAATCACTACAAACAATTCTAACAAGCAAAAAAATAATGCATCACACAATTTTTTTAATAAGGGTGGAATTTCCGAGATGTTACAATACAACACCACCAACAAGGGATCTCGTCCTGAGATCCAGGACAATCCGAGGGAGAAGGGGGAGAGAAAAGAGAGACGAGGATCCTCAACACCACAAAAAAGGGACTCTGCTCCATGTCGATGACGAACTTCCGTTGAGAAAACTTTCCTCAGAGAGATGGCGACGTCGAAGAACGAAACCACCGGGAGATCAAGAGGAAGAACGATAGTTTAAAACTACGATCAAGGGAAGCATTCTCACTCAATCATGAGGATACTAGGCAAGAGGAATGAAGTCAGCAAACAACCAAGATGTTTACCCAGAGTCGGAAGAATTAAAGGGATTACAGGATTTCCCCAACCTGAGATCGGAATGGAGACAATATACTGCAAGAAAAGCATTGTAACGGTTCCGATACTCCACATAATCGAGATCCTAGAGTTTGAAGGGGATAAGACGAGAATTAAAACACTTACGGCACTTGTCCTGACCAGAGCGAAGGTAAGGAGTAAAAAGATTCCTACTCTCCGATAACTAACTTAGTAACTACAAAATAGTTTTTATCTAGACTCAACTTTGGCCAGAGAAGGGATCCTACGGTTGGTAAGGCTCTGATACCAAGTTGTGCAACCCGATATGCCGTACTGTTTCAGATTTGGATTTTTCCGACCAAACCCGAGGACAAAGCACATATCGGACCCACCGCGACATATGACGAAGCCACATGACTCAGATTTGAACATGATATCACAACATTACAGCTACAAGGATACAACATCACATACAATCGTATATAAGTGCCTTATTACAATACATCAGCAGAAGATATATGTCTAAGTATAGACTACAATCGAATGCCTAGTGGAAAAGGTAAAACACATTGATCCCCATAACCACACGGGTCCAGGCTCTCCGCCGGGATCCGCCTAACTAGTCGTCGTCGAGTCTCCACGTGAAATGTCGATCACCATACCTGTCGATCAAGAACCCTGAAAAGAGTTTGGGGTAGTATCATGAGTGCAGAAGTACTCAACATCCAACTGTAGTGGTCAACTGACCCAGCAAGGACTTCATCACTCGTCATTCTAGGAGAACTAGTAGTTTACGGTAAGGATAGGGTAGGTGGTGAGGTTGCTGCCGCACTAGAAGTTATGAAGTGGCTAACAATCTAAAGAGTAAGATAAGAAGTCAATCATCCGATGAGGAATCACCTCCAAAATGTATGCTATCATCTACTTACGCAAACAAAACACCTATCCTATCCTTGTCCTCCCCTTCATCACCAAATGAAGAAGAAGCGGTCAAGGCACACACAGGTTGATCAAGTTTTAATTATGATTCAGTTGACATTCTCTACGAACAAGATATAGGTTCCAAGTCGTCCATAACCGTGGACACGGCTTCTCGAAAAGATTTAACCCTGCAGGGGTGTACCAACTACCCATTATAGGCGTTGCATGTACGCCCGATTTCCTCTTGGCTGCATGATGACGCTTGAAACTCCGGAACGTCACAGCCGCTCTAACTAACCTCGCACAATTTCGGGTGGCCCCCGGTGAGTCGACATCCAACTCAAAATCCGGTCGCGCTCTCGAGTCGGTCTCTATCGTCTGTCGCAGGTTTGAATTGCTGGTAAATTCTCACATGTGGTTGGGTCCTCAACCGGACAGGTTGGACCAACAGGGAAACCATGTCCCCCACTGGCCCAGGTTGTTTTAAAGAATATCTGTTAGGAGCGACCCGACAAACATATGCATGGTTTGCAAATGGTAAATAAGCTTGGGCCACCACTAGAACCGTTTGGAGCTAGGTAGGTAAGACAAGGGGACCCCATAGAATCCCACACACGATTAGCCACGTTCAGTCTTAGAACAAATACCCGGAACTCAGATCCTAGGTGACTCAAAAGGAACAAAGCATCGAGGCGGGATAGCTTAGGCCTTCCATCCTTCGTCGAATATAGTCAACATTATAATAATCATATCATCCAAAACAAAATAATAATGTGATAGCCCAAACCAAGGAGTAACACTATAACATTTGTAGCATCATAAGCATGCATAATAAGCAGGGGATGAGTAACAAAAATAGCAACATAGAAGTACATGGTTTGCTGGGAGGGGACATGGATGTATAGGTTTAAAAGAGCTTGTAAACATGTGGTAGGATCAAACATTGAACCTAACCTCGATTACAAGCGAACCGCTGGTTATCATAGAATGGATCATAAGTAATGTATAGTCCTTTCCTATTGATAAGTCAGGTTCCGAAGGTGTAGTCAATTGCAGGCTCGCATTGTATCCGAGAGTAAGCGTGGGAGAACAGAAGAAGGAAACACGAGAAAGGCAATCGACGGGCAAACATCTATTACTACGAAGCACTCACGAGAAAGCAACAACAATAAGGCAACACGAGGCAACACACTATGTTATGGATCTCCCGTGAACAGCGGTTACTAACATGTTAAGTGAAGTATCGGTCACACACGACGATGCCGCACATTTACGATGGTTCAAGTTGTTTAGTCACACAACATGAGCAAAGGTTGCTAACATGGCATCTCACTCAAGCATGGCATGACACACAAGCATGGCAAGAGGTTAAGCAAAAGTAAACTATCTATGGTAATCAATTTAAGAGGGGTAAATTCCTAAACATGCATAACACTAAGTACCACACGAAAATTGAAACGTTTGGTACTATTTTTCCCTAAAAACATTTTATTATTTTTATTAGCAAGCAAGAGAGACGTATTCACGATCTACATGAATAACAGGTAAACAACATGTAGACAAGTGCAAATATGTCAAAGGAGCATAGTTTATTAATCTACACAGAAAACCAAGCAAGTTTCATGTAGAACACGTCGCGATCCGACCTACGGTTAAAAAGATACGGGCATCGCCAAATTGCAACACAATCTGCCAAATATTATTAAACCGGAAAAAAATAAGCCACTCTGGGCCCAATCTGATCTAACATGCCTAAACGGGGGAGCGCTAAAAAACTAATCAACGCCTACAGGCGTTACATAGCAGCCAGCAGGATGGGCTTAGCCGAACAAGAACAAGAAAAAAAAGGGAGCAGCTGGCTCACCTTGTCGGCCGAGCCCTAGAAGGCAGGGGGCGGAGGTTAGCCAACCTCGCCTAGGGCGAGGAGGACACGCGGGCCCGCGGGTCGACAGTGGGCCACAGGGCCACGGTGGCGTTGGGCCACGGGAGGGAGGCGCGCTGGCCCACCCAGCGAACGGACGAGTGAGCTGGTGGCTCATCCTCTCCAGGACAAGGAAGACCAGGATGGCTGACTTCCAGTGAGGTGAGGGCAGTGTCGGGGTCATGGCGAAGTCGAGGGAAGGGCGCGGGGGCAGCGGATCCGGGCTTAGGACGCCAGATCTGGCTACAATGTTTAACGCCAAAAGAGAACGTCGAACACCTCTCGATAAAATAACCAATTTAAGTATAAATGGGGGTTTCCAGGCCGATGGTGATGGTTGGTCCTGTGCCGGAGGTTGCGATGGTGCTCGGGTGAAACCCGGTGTCACAAAAGGTTGTGTGCCACGGAGGAAAGGTTTGGTCACGCATGCCGGTACGAGAAGGAGGGGGAAATATAATCACCAATTAATAAATTGGTGAAACAAACACTACAAAAAATTCTAACAAGTAAAAATATAATGCATGAAACAAAAAATTTAATTAGGGTGGAATTTCTGGGCTCTTACATTAAGTCACTATGTTATTAAGTCATCGCAGTGCTGAACTATGTGACTTGTTCACACTGCAATGCTATAGGTGGGTGGGTGTCCATCAGATCATTCTCGTAATGATATGACATCATTGTCAATAGACTATTATGTTCTCATGATCAGGAAACCTTGATCATCGATTGCCCAATGAGCTAGTATGCCTGAGTTAACTAGGGACCAGGTTGTTATATACTACACTTGTATTAATGTTTCCGCTAAATACAATTCTTGTATAGTATACAACGTATTATGAACAAATAGATATGTGAAAAATATATGTATTAATTTTCCTCTAGACCACATATCCAACAAATGGAAGACGATGACGCTGCGAGGGAAAGAGAGAGGAAGGTGAGACGAGGGTGAAGAAGGGAGGAGAGAAGGACGACGGGGGAGGAGGACAACCTGCTGGGTGGCGCGGCAGGTCACGGCGACGCACGTCGGCGACTGGCCGGGGCAACTCCAAGGACGGGTGGTGCGGAAGGAGCTCGAGCGTTCGAGGCGGCGCCCAGATGGGCTCGAGCAGGCCGCAGTGGCGGATCTCGGACCTCTGAGGCCCGGATCTGGATGGGGACTGGTGGAGGCGACGTGGATGCACTGAGAGCCATCGATATCGCAGATCAATGGCTCTGAGGGGCTAGGAGCTAGGATTTTGGGGATAGGAGGCTATTTTGGGGCATATCTGAGTTTCCACAAGGGGGTGGCTGCAATTTTTCAAGGGGAGGAACCCTAATTCCATGGGGTGAGGAGTGTGGGAAACTTATAGTCTGGGTGAGCTGGCAGATGATGAAAATACCCTCATTCTCTATCCCGCGTCTACATCTTGAGTTTTTGACCGTACCGGCTCCGTCTGACCTCCGATTCGGACGAAACCTTGAACCACGCGCTCCGCGCATTGATCCGATGACATCGACCACACTTCGTATCCATTTCTAGAAATTTTTCTGACGCCAATACAATAATCCATTTATTTAATAAATGGGATTTTCCATTCCGTTCGCGATGGTTGGTCTGTGCCGAAACTTGCGACAATGATCGGGTGAATACACGGTGCCTCAAAGGGTCGCATGCCGTTGTGGCAAAGTTCGGTCACGCATGCCCGTACGAGAAAAAGGGGGAAATATAAGTCACCAAGTATTAATTTGTCGAAAACAAATATTACAAGCAATGTGGCCAATCAACAAAATAAAATAACACGCAAAAATTTAAATTAGGATGAAATTCCGGGTTGTTACAATACAACACCACCAACAAGGGATCTCGTCTCGAGATCCAGGATGATTCGAGGGAGAGGTTGGAGAGAAAAGAGAAACGAAGCTCCTCAACACCACCAACAAGGGCTCTGCTCCATGTCGAACAATGACCATCCGTCGTGGTGATTTCCGCGGAGATATGGCGTCACCTAATAATGAAGCCATCAGATCAAGAGGAAGAACGTCCGTGAGAAATGACGATCAAGGGAAGTATTCTCACTTAAAACGTGAGGATACTAGGCAAGAGGAATGAAGGCAACGGACGACCATGATGTTAATCAGAGTCGAAGATCTAAAGGTACTACATGAATTCCCACACCTGAGATCGAAACCGAGATAATACACTACAAGCAAGGAATTATAACGATTCCGAAACTCCACTTACTTGAGAACCTAGAGTTTTGAAGAGGTTAAGGAAAGAGGTAAAACACTTACGTCACTTGCCCTGACCAGAGCAAGGGTAAGTAGTAAAAATGATTCCTACTCTCTAATAACTAACTTATTAACTACAAAATAGTTTTTTTTCTAGACTCGACTTCGATCAGAAAAGGGATCCTACGATCGGTAAGGCTCTGATACCAAGTTCTAAGACCCGATATGAGTACCGTTTCAGATCTGGACGTTTCCGTCCAAACCCGAGGACGAAGCACATATCAGACCCACCGCGACATATGACATAGCCATATGTATCGGATTTCAACATGATATCTCAACATTACAACTACAAGGATACATCATCTCATATAATCGGCATACAACTACCTTAATACAATACATTAGCGGAAGATATATGTCTGAGTGCAGACTACAATCAAATGCCTAATGGCAAAGGTAAAACACACCGATCCCATAACCACACGGGTCTAGGCTCTCCATCGGGATCCGCCTAACTAGTCGTCGTCGATTCTCCAGGAAGGCGTCCAGAAGAGGCGTCGTCGAACACCTATGTAGTCCAAGATTGTTCGTACAAGGTATATAAAAGAGAAAATAAGAAGGGCGTGAGCTATATAAAAATCAGTATAACTAACTTCTCACGGTAAGATGGGGGTAGTGGTTGAGGTTGCAACCGCACTAGCAATATATGTAGTGGCTAACGATCTATTTAGAGAAAGATGAGAAGCCAAGCATTCGATGAGGAATCGCCTCCAACAAGCCTGCTATCCATCTACTTACGCAAGCATAACACCTAACAAATCCTTGCTCTTATCTTTGTGTCCCGACAAAGAAGCAGTCAAGGTACACATACGTTGTTCAAGTTATTAAGATTATATATGTTGATGTTGTCTATGAACAAGTAGTAGTTCTCAAGTCTTCCATAAACATAGACACGGCTTCTCGAAAAGATTTAACCCTGCAGGGGTGTACCAACTCCCCATTATAAGCTTTGCACGCACGTCGTCTCTCTTAGTCGGGCTCGTTAAGTACACTCATTGAAGAGTTGTTCCGAGAGATCCGGACGTCATAGCCCCTCTAACTAAAAACGCACAATTCCGTGTGGCCCCCGGGGAGTCGACGCCCAATAAGAAAGTTGGCCGCGTTCTCGAATCGGACTCTTCCGTCTAAAGAGGTTTTGGGCTACCGGGGCACTTCACTGAGGCCCAGGCCCTCGCCGGCCAAGGTTGGACCAATAGGAAACACTGGCCCCACTAGCCCAGTTTGTTTAAAATGTGATGGGGGCCCAACCAAGCACATACGGTTTCAAATGGTAAATCATCTTGGGCCACCACTAGGATTGTTTGGAGCTAGGTAGGTAAGACAAGGGGAACCCATAGAATCCCACACGCGGTTAGGCTTGCTCGTCAAGAGACACAATACACTACTGGAATGCTCTTCTTTTCCGTCTGCCATGGCAGACGGCAAACACACCTTTAGCTGTCGGCAAAGCTCTTTGCCGTCTGCCCCCGGACATCACATCTCCTGTCAGCCGTTTCTTCGGCAAAGAGGTGCTTTGCCGTCTGCATATAATCGACGGACGGCAAAGACCTTTTCCGACCGTATACTGGAAAGTAGACGGCAACGAGAGCCTGACGGCAAAAAGATTACAATCCCCTCCGTCAAGCCGTTAACGGCGAGGTGTGTCGTCTACCGGCAGACGGCAAAGAAGGCATAGTGACGTCATCAGGTGTCACCTCTCGTCAGATCATTGCCATCTGTCGGACAGACGACATAGTGATGCTCTTTGCCGTCTGCCAGGGTTATCCAGACGACATACTGACCAAATGGCACCCAGTCTGTTGCCAGATTGCACAGCTGGGTGCCATGTGTCACCTTTGCCGACCACCAGCAGGCGGCAAAGACGTTTTCCGACTGCAAGCAGACGGCAAAGAGGCTGCATAACCACTATTTTTTTTGTTTTCTTATAATTCCCTGCATTTGACAAAACAAAATATATATACATATATACCAGCAGTACCAGAAGCACATATCATATCTCATCAAGTGATCCAAACACATAATAAACATCAAGTGATCTATATAGTCTCCAAATACATAATGAACATCTAGTGATCTATATAGTCAAACACATACATAACTCCATCAAACACAAGTCTCAAAATAAACAAGTATACTACAAGTGAAGAAGCACCACTCCATGAATGCATGACTCCCGTGAAGCTAATCTGCAAAATGAAAGAAAAGAAAGTTAGAAGAAGAAGAAGAAGAAAAGAAGGAGAGAAAGAAGAAAAAGAAAGAAGAGAACAAAGAAGGAGAGGAAGAATAAGAGAAGATGATGCATGGTGAAGAAGATGAAGAAATAGCCTCCATTTTGTAATGAGTCTTCTGGATTCCGCTCTCCAGGGCTTCGGCCTGAGGGGTGGCCACATCGAGAAAAATTCATGAAGGACGGGCGCGCTGTGTTTCTCGCATAAAACCAACTTCTGCAGTATCCATCAACCGGAAGGAAGTACAAACGATGCATACTATGTCATCCATCTCATGATGAAGTTCATAAAGGATCAGCAACTTCTTCGCATGACAATCATATGATGATATGGGCAAAAAACTTAGCCGAACCGTATTATAAAGTAAGAGATGACTTCTTTCGCATCCTGAAGGATATTGCAACCATCATCATGAAAGAAGTCGTCGACAAGAAAGGGATGTTCTACCACGGCCCAATATCGCGAGCTGATGTTAAAACTCGCGTAGGAATGCAACTTTTGGACATTACATCGTTTAATAAGCTAGGGTGCGTCCTCCTAGATATGGATGGATGGAAGTTCTAGTGTATTGACTATGCCGATGATGATGTCTCGGTTGAATTTATACTTTTGGAAGCAATATGAAACATTTGTGATGTAATTTAACGGTCTTGTTGAACTACTTGTTGAACTCAGTGGAGAATATGCAGTCCATCGACCCTAACCACCTATCATCGAAACCCATGGCTTTCATGATCTCAATCATCGGTTTATGCTTAATAGTATCAAATGCTTTGGAAAAATCCAGCTTGAGGACTACCACCTATTTTCCGGAGCACTGACACTGGTGGAGATATTCGAAAGCCCAGGCTAAGCAATCTTGGATAGACCTACCCCGTAGGAATCCATATTGGGTGTGATGTACGATGTTGAGTATGACCTTCTCCATCCTGTTCGCTAGAATTTTGGTGATCATCTTGAGGCAAAAGTTGAGCAACGTGATTGACCGAAAGTCATTAGCGGTTTCAGGAGAAGGGATCTTTGGCACCAACGTGATAAATCCATCATTTATGCTCTCGAGGTTGAGCCGCCCAGCATGGAATTCCTGGCACAATTTATAGAAGTCCCCTTTGATCACTTTCCAACAGGTTTTGAGGAATCCACCACTGAAGCCATCCGGGCCAGGGGCACGGTCATTGGGCATGTTCCTGACCGCTTCATCAGACTCCTTGGTGGTGAAAGGAGCCGATAGAGCCTCCAGACCCTCTACACGTTTAAGTATGTGCTGGAGATCCAGCACAATGTTGGTAGGATCGGATCGCCCATGGCGCTCTTTGTATGTCTGGAAGAGAATCGATTCCTTACCGAGGTGATCCCTGACAACAGTGTCATCCGGGAGCCGCAATGATGCAACTGCATTGTGCCGAAATCTTTCAGTGGCCACCTGATGGAAAAATTTGGTGTTCCCATCCCCAAATTTAAAGTAATGAATGGTGCATCATTTCTTCCAGTAAAGCTTCTTATGATTTAGCAGTGTCAGCAGGTGTTTCTTCAGAATATGTATGAAGTTAGCTTCCGTAACAGAGAGAGGCCTTTTATCCTCAAGGGAGTCCAATTCAGCCAGAGTATTGTTGGAGTTATCGATTAGGATCGTCAACCTAGATATGTTTTTACTCCATTTTTTCAACGCATAGTGCATGTTTTTTAGTTTCTTGCAGATCAGAGCAGCAGCATTTGGGGCATAGCATGGCTTGGTCCAGGCTGTCCGCACAACTTTAGAGAAATCGGTATGGGAGATCTAAAATTCCTCGAACCTAAAAATCTTAGAGCGAGGAATGCGCATTTGGATACTAACATAACACGGGATATGGTCAGACACCAGTTTCCCTAACGGCAACACCACTGTGTTGGGGTATTTAGCCGACTTGTTAACATATGTGAAGTGCCAGCCCAACTGTCCGAGCAGAGGATCCGTTTGCATATTACTCCAAGTATAAGTACGGTCCTTGATCGGGATTTCCACTAAATATTGACTGCGAATAAAATGAATGAAGGTCAACATATCCATAGCATTACCCCCTCCCCTGTTACGTTTATATGGTCCTCTGATGTAGTTAAAATCACCAACTAATAGCCAGTCCTCATTATAGGGGATATCAAGATATAAAAGGCAAGAATTATAGGTTACCCGATCAATACCAGAGCATGGGCCGTATATGTTAACTAGTGTCCAGGAATCATTGGACAATGCAGAGGAAAACCGGATCCCAAGAGCAAAGGGTTCAGAAATAACCGTAACCCCAGTAAAATCCGAGCTCATCAACATAGTGCATAAACCCCTAGAATTACCCACAGACGGAATATAAGAAAACATATCAAAAAAATCGGGTAGCAAAGTTTAAAAAAGTTTAAATCAAACGATTCAAGTTTGGTTTCTTGAAGACAGACTATCGAACAACCACTAATATCGATGGTGTTGCGGACTGCTACATGTTTCGCCGCGGAGTTGATCCCACGGACATTCCAGCATAGGACATTCCAGCATTTATTGGGCGACATCTAGAATAAACTTAAGCGTCTATCTGACTGGATGAAGCGCTCCCCACCAGAAGTTTTTCAGCACTGAGTTAATCAAGAGGGATCCCACACAGGCCAGCACCAACTTTCTGGAGAGTGCGGATTGGAGTCGGAGGGGGCGGTGGAGATCCATCGGAGGTTTCTCAAATAACAACTTGCACACAAGCATGAGCATGAGGAGCACTAGGGGCCAGATTAGAGACCCTAGTGGGCGCCTGCCGTGGCTTCACCTTGGAGGTAACAACTTTGGAATCAATAGGGGCCAGAACCCTAAAACCATCATAGCGGGTGGTACTAGAGCTACGATGCAGCTGAAAATTATCCACATGAAACTTCTCATTCAAGATCATCTTATGGATCCTTGGGTCAGTGGAAGGAGTAGGCATCTCTTGGGGCAAGGACGTATGGGCTGACGCAAGAGGTAGATCAAACTGACACTCCAGATGAACGTCACCCTCCGATTTCATGGACTCCTCAGTCACGTCCATGTGACCAGGCTGGGCCAATAGTGCAGATGAGATCACAAACATACCAGGCATATGCGGGAAGTAGGGCAGCAGGCTGACAGCAGTCCTGTCCGAGGCATAGACAGCCACAGCAATACCACAGAGAACTACATTGACAAACTGAAAAGGATTCACAGGAAACTGCATCTGTACAATCTCCTCACTTTCCTCACTCCAGAGGAGGGTTTTAACAAATTTACGACGGTGCATTATCCCCACCCATTCCAGGAAGGCTGTGGTGAGTACAATTTCAACTGATTGCACTGCATTACCTGCACGAATGAAGCGCAAAGGAGAGGTTGAAGTGCCATTAACCAAAAAATACGCAAAATCATTGACATGAGAGTAAACAGACCATTCATCTTGAGGATCATCAGAGATATTATCTGACTGTGCCACACCATCTAGCAAAAAGGGGCCATCATAATCTAGGTGTTGTCAGAGGTCCACCCCTTGAAACGGAGCGGCCACCACCGGCCACCCAGACCACCCGTTGTCTTGGAGCCTACCATGATCAGCAGCACCTTGGTTCCAGGCCGCGTTCACTTGAACTTGGAGCATCTGCTGTTGATCAAGCTTCCAATGCTGAGCAGCTGTTAGATATGGAAAATTAAGCGGATGGGGGGAAGTATTCATGGGAGGAGGGGGTTCTTCAGTGCCCATCAGAACAGGGATAGTGTGGACACCATTGAGGATATATACTGGAATCGAACATGAACGTCCCATCCCAGGCATAGTACCACACCGGCCCATCACCAAACTGTGGGGCACGCACGCAATGTCAATGATGAAGACACGCACCAGCACTCTCTCCATGTCACGATCGGGCCTATGCCAAAGATCCAGTTTTGCAAAACTAGAGACAGCCTCGTTCACATAGTGATCCGTCTGATAATCCATAGGGTAAGCCAAGAACAGGATCCAGGCCACATATTGAAACAGACAAAGGAGCATGTTCAAACCCGCATCATGGGGGATGAAAGTGAAGGTCATGTCATCATCATAGGTATCCAGTTGATGAGGCCTCTCCATGATGAAATTGATTGCGGAACAAGACATCCGCAAAAGCAACCATCCCAATCCCAATAGGGTAAACAAAAGAGTCAGGGACCTCAAGTTCAAAGTCCTCTCTCATGATTCTCACCACATCTTGGAGAACCATTCTTTTTTGATGACCAGGAACCTCATGATGGACAAAAACTAGCGCATACTTCTCAGGACTTAGCGCCGGATCATCCACCACAATTATGGTCCTAGCAATCCTGTTCTCTGGTCCTCGCTCCAGAACGGCTCCTGGGGGGATGAACTGAAACGGCCGAACGGGGAAGTTTGCCATGATCTCAGTCTGAGCGACGGCGAGAAGAGCTGAGCTAGGGGTGAACTGGGAGGGATAGGTACCAGAGAGTGAGATTGCTTGAAGGTGTTAATCTTAGGGTTCAAAATCTTGCGTGGCGGGAGGAAAGTTTCTATTACGCTCAAGCACCATAGGCAGGAAATATGGGGCTTCCAAAGACTGGGAGATATGCTTATGTTTCCATGTGTAACGCTCTTTCTTGTGGAGTTTACAGCCAGGACGCAGGTGGCCCAGGAACCCACATTTGTTACACCTCCAGCGGGCCGGGAAAATTCGAGAGATATGGGTCGCAGCAGAACAGATGTTACAAGCAGAAGATTTGGGCGACACGATACAATAACAGGCACACTCAAAATTATTCCACATCTGGCAAGTCAGAGCCCTGCATTCAGAGAAGTTATGATCCGTAGAAAAGTACCGATGGCAGCGCCAAGAGCCTCATTCATGGCCTCATCATCAGGGATCGCGGAAGCTCTGACACGCTGGCAGATGTCAGTCTCAGAATAACCCGCCTTCCTTAAATCCATGATAACTTCCAAAGTTGCGTTGGACAGATTACGCCAAGGTTGCCGGAAATTAGGACCCATGAAGGAAACTCCGGATCCAGAGGAGGACGACTTGTAATTGGAGGAAGATTACCAAAACGGATCAAAGGAGGAGAATGCAGAATCCCAGGTGGCCCATTAAGACTTACCAAGTTTTTAGTCCTACGAGAACATCCAAGGGAAGAAGCAACAACATCTTGATCCGCAGAAAGATCAAATTGAGACTGCAAATTCATTTGAACATTGCGGTGCAACCCAAATTTAGCCAGTTCAGGGGCTGAAGAACGATCCTTAGGAAGCACCGAATTCCAGAAACTTTAAGTTGGAACACAGAAGATTAGGCGAACGAGCATTGATGGCTTCCATTTCACAATCAGCAGACCAATGAGAAATCAAAGAATCCAAATAGCGTCCATGATGCTTGTAAAGATGAAAATGACAAATAAAGTCCGGCCAGATACGATCCCGAAGGTGATATATGAAATGCCCCACTTGATTAGAAGCAACCGAGAATCGGAAACTTCGATTTCCCAAACTGATGACATTGAAACCAGAAGCTATCCACCAATGCAGCACTGTAGGTAAAGCGCAACCGACGAACACGACAATGGGAAAGAGGCAGAAGAGAAGGAGAACACCAAGAAAATTTCCTTGTTTCCAAGGTGAGGAGAGAAATGAACCGTGTATCTGAAATGACGACGAACCTGGTTCTCCAGAGCAAGGCCGGGATTGAAGTCCCAGTGGAGGAGGCTATCCATGGATGGCAGCGGCTAGACGGAGACATGGCTGGCGGCGACATGGTTTGGTGGTGGGTTGTGTTGTTGGGAGAGGAGAGGAGAGGAGAGGAGAAAGCCATCATGATCGAGACTGTGCTTCGAATGTGTCGGAGACTTGGTGCTATGTTGTGTTTGCTGGGATCCGATGGATTATGAGATTATGTTCAGTTAGTAATGAGTTATATATTTGGTTCTCCTTTCATATTTTGTTATTGGGTACTTCTTGCATGTTCTCCGTTGCTTATTATTGCTTTAGCCAAGTAATAGATAGTAACTCCAAGAGGGGGCGTTATGCTTGATTGTGGGTTCATGCCCCCCAATGTCTAGCTTGAGTGACAGAAACAACACACTAGGGGATGTGTTTTTTCCACCAGGGAGAAAACAATGGTACTTGTAACCATGGTTGCAAGGATTGTTTATCTTATGAAAAGTTTATTAATGCAGTTGTCTGTTGCTTTGGGTTTATACTTTGGTTGGGGCACTCAACGTAATACCAACGATATGTTCTAGATAGATATCTCAAAGTGGATGATTAGTAAGTTGATGCTGATGGCTAAACGGTCTATTTGTCTTGGCGTACTGCCCATACTTTTGAGCCTCTAACTTTATTGTGGCATAATTACCACTGTGGTGCATTTATAATTCTGTCAATTGCCTAGCTGTAATTTGTTTACCCAGGTTAGCTATTTTATCGTCTTTTGGGAGAGAGACATCACTAATGAACATCAAGGGACCCCGGTCCATATTTCCAACACTATTTACACCTCACTTTATTTACTCCTTTATTTCCTTTCGTTGCAATCATCACTAGTATTTCCACCCTTGCGTTTGATCCTTTGTAAACAACAAGACCGGAGAGATTGATGACCTCTCTATGCTCATTGGGAGCAAAGTTATTTGTTTGTGTGTGCAGGTCCACGTCAACCTCATATTCATTCGGAAACTTATTTCTTGCGCTGTTGACACCTACTTGCACAATTCGGAGTTTGTCGGTTCAATAAACTTGGTATCTTCACCAGGGGAAACTTGTTGCTAGGCTACATCTCAACCTTCCACTTGGGGTAACAAACGAGGGGCTAGAAGCCACCAGGTGGGAGGCGCAGATGGCTCGAGGTGTCTCCGTGTGGGCGGGTGCCTTGTTCTTGTTCATTTTTGATGGCGTGGTTGGTGATGTAGGCGATCGGGCTCGATCCGTGAGATGGAGAGTACCTCATCGGTTGATATATATCTGATATCCGCCGAAGGTTAGGTCGACGCCTATGCGTAGACCTACGAAGGCTGACTGCAAGATCGGAAGGTGCGCGACGAAGCCGAGGGACCGGAACAGATCGTATTCTGCATGAGTCATGGACACGTCAGTGCTGATGAAGTCGACGAGTTGTCGATTGCTGCTGACGGAACCGCCGAGATCGTAATTCCAACCCGCGTCTTCCCCACGGTCGGCGCCAATTGATGAGGATCGGCCTTGGTAAATCCCATGGTTAAGAACCCTGGGTTTAGATCATAGAGAGAGAAGTGCATGTTGGTGATGCTCGTCGGCTAACAGGAGATAGGGATTCCTAGGTCCAGTGGCCTCGATCAGTAAAACCCCTACTTCCTTCTCGATGTATTATATGGTGGAGGCGATTACGGTGGATGTCTCGGCGAGAGAGCTCTCGTCGAGGGTGAAGCTATGCGAGATTGGATACTAGTAAAATGTTATGGATATATATTTCAAGGTGGATGATTAGTGAGTAGATGCAGATGGATTTGGGTCTACTTTTCTTGGCGTACTTCCCATACTTTTCGGCCTCTAGCTTTCCGGTAGCATAATTAGCATTGAGGTGCATTTATAATTATGTCAATTGCCCAACTGTAATTTTTTTACCCAGCTTAGCTATTTTATCGTCTTTTGGGAGAGAGACATCACTAGTGAACATCATGGGACCCCGGTCCATATTTTCACCATTGTTTACACATCCAATTTATTTTTTTCTTTTACTTTCAGTTGCTATCATCACTAGTATTATCCCATGCATTTGATCCTTTGTAAACGATAAGGCCGGAGTGATTGACAACCCCTCTGTACTCGCTGGGAGCAAAGTTACTTGTCATTTGTGCAAGTCCAGGTTAAGCAAGTGATATCGAGAAAAGGCGCGTCACTTACTTCACCACCAACTTATCGCGCTTGGAGTCCTCCTGGATTCGATAAACCTTACAGTCACCATGTAAGGGAAATTAGCCACTATCTACTTCTCAATCTTCCACTTGGGGTAACCAATGAGGGGCGAGAAGCCATCAGATGCTGATGGATAAATGGTCTACTTGTCTTGGCGTAGTTCCTATATTTTTGAGCCTGTAACTTTCTTGTGGCATAATTAGCATTGCGGTGCGTTCATCATTCTGTCAATTGCCCAGCTGTAATTTGTTCACCCAGCTTAGCTGTTTTATCGTCTTTTGGGAGAAAGACATCACTAGTGAACATCATGGGACCCCGGTCCATATTTCCACCACTGTTTACACCTCACTTTATTTACTGCTTTATTTTCTTTTGTTGCAATTATCACTACTATTTCCACCCTTGTGTTTGATCCTTTGTAAACAACAAGAACAGAGGGATTGAAAACCTCTCTGAACTCGTTGGGAGCAAAGTTATTTGTTGCGGTGTGAAGGTCCACGTCAACTCCTAGCTAGACAATTTCTAGCGCCGTTGCCACCTACTTGCAGAACTTGGAGCCCTACTGTAGACATAAACATTGGTATCTTCACCGAGGAAATTTACTGGTAGCTACATCTCAACCTTCCACTTGGGGTAACCAATGAGGAGCGAGAATCTATCAAGACAAATTCTGGCGTCGTTGCCGGGGACTCCAATCTTGAAGATAGGGGAGTTGCACGCTATCTTTTAGCTTCGCTTTTTAGTCTTGTTAGTTTACTTTCTAGTTTTTTCTATATAGTCTTCTACCAAAAACCACACAAAAATTAGTTGCTTTTCTCTTGCTTGTTGTTGTTACTATGGGTTCCACTAGAAACACTAAGTTGTGTGACTTCACTAGTCACAACAATAATGACTTTATTAACACTTCTAATGCTCCACCTGCCACTTCATCACCTTCTTACGAAATCAAACTTGCTTTGCTGAATCTTGTTATGAAAGAACAATTCTCCAGTGCTGGAGATGATGCTGCATTACACTTAAATAATTTTGTTGAGATTTGTGATATGCAAAAGTACAAAGAATTAGATGATGACATGGTTAAACTTAAGCTTTTTCCCTTCTATTTGAGATTAAGAGCTAAGGAGTGGCCCCAATCCTTGCCTAGGAATAGCATAGATTCTCGGTATAAGTGCAAGGATGCTTTTATTGCGAAGTACTACCCACCTGCTAAGATTATCCAGTTGAGACGTAACATTATGAATTTTAGACAACTGGATAATGAACACGTTGGCCAAGCTTGGGGACGTATGAAAACTCATGTTAAGAATTGCCCTACACATTTTTGACTAATTGGATGGTTATCCTACCTTTCTATGCAGCATTGAACTTTACCTTGCAGAATCTGTTGGACTCGGCCGCGGGAGGAACAGCCATGTCAACTACACTTGGTGCTTCCACGAAGATATTGGACGAGATGATGACAAAATATTCTCAATGGCACACCAAAATATCTCCAACAGGTAGGAAGGTAAACTCTGTTGAGGAGATCTCCTCTTTAAATGAAAAGGTTGATATGATCATGTCTTTACTTACTAAGCAAGCTCCTATTGATCTTCATGATGTTCCTTTGAATTATTTGGTTGCTCAAGAAAGAGAGCAAGTTGATGTTAATTATATTTCTAGGAACCACTTTAATAATGTCGGGACCTGGGGTTAGCGTATGTAATTCCAGTCACGATACAATCACATGGAGAGCCGAGAACCGTCCCCACTTGTCTAAGCAGACAAGGCCAAGCACAGAACATTCTCTGTAAGCATCGAACGTGAGGGGCATCCCATTTAGCCCGGATGATCAACTGAGATGGGTCCTCAACGTCCGCTCACAAGTCTAAATGTTTATGGGTGGTGAATCCCATACTCATAGACAAGTCGCCTCAACCATGTTATCGATTGGATCCTAACTCTTACATAGACTTACTCCAGCCCGATCACTTAGTTGGGGTCTAGGGAGGGCTCGATCGTACAACAAAGTGTGCACGTGACAGAGTCACGAGCAATCGCATCGCGATGCCCCAAGCTGCGCACATCTAAGGGCCACTTGGTGTATAAAAGACCGCCAGCCAGATCACAACTAAGGTCTCGAAAACCCATACTAAGACATGCATGTTACAAACATACAAGCAGCACACATGCCTAGTATGAACAGCAGGTATCATCACATAACTCTACGAAGTACTCTTTATTGATATACACATAGAGCATACAAAGATCACATGTCTGTGATCGCATTACATCATACAACGGAAGCAAATTAGGTCTGAGTACCGACAAGTTTAACAAATGGCTTAGAGAAGCCTTGTAAACAAACATGCCCTTCCACGAGGGACCAGACTGCTGTCTGGGACTATGCTAACTTAGTCAACGTCGAGCTTCAGGTCGGTGACTCCATCGGGGTCCGGGTTCTCATCTAAAACATAGAATAAGCAAACGTGAGTACAAAGTCGTACTCAGCAAGACTTACATCAGATCTATACCACTCATGCTCAAGTATCAAGGTAAAGGGAGGTGGGGTTTCATCATGCAGAAGTGCCAGCTTTGACTTGGCTATTCCTGAACTACGAATACCAGACTTGAGGTAAGAAGCGTACACGAGTCCACTACATCTCCAACCAATACACCACTATGGTTACTTCCTCGACTTCCCCACGAGGAGGCACACCATAGCACTCACGCTTATCTTGCAAGTTTTATAAGTATCCATTTAAGTTGTCTAATAATCAGGTACAGGTTCCAAGTACTCCTTAACCGCGGACGCGGCTATTCGAATAGTTTTGTTAACCTTGCAAGGGTGTAAACTACACACACATGACCATCGGTTACCGCCAGGTCTCTCCACCGTTCAGGAGGTGACAGCGATGATGTTCACCACGATACTTCGCTCACAACCGGTCTATTCCAGGAGTCGACTATCTGAGTTTGTCACCGCTCGAGAGTCCGGCCGGATCAACGAAACGGACCCAGACAATGTAGGCAACCGAGACGCCACCTCCGACAGATGGTTTCACTGTCTCACAGATCCACCCACATATCTAGGATGATGCAACATTTCCACTCACTCTTTTTCTATGCAGATGCCAAATGGAAAGCCCAAACTAATGTGACTCCTGGACGTCGACACGGATCAAGGTACTAGGCCGAGAGGGGTCAGTGAGCACAATGTGTGGTTGTACTCTTTGTCTTGGATGACCATACAAGAACTCGATGCTTAAGGCGGTGTTCAACGAGACAACCCACTGTGTACTCCTACACAGCCTCTCATCATTCACCTTGTATTAGGGTGGATTCACCAACATAGTTTCACTTTCATCAACACCATGTTCACCATCATCCCGACTCATATCAAAAGCAACCTCACTGTAACACTAAGCATGCAATAAGCAGTAACAGTTGTAGGGGCCTCAGGATATCAATCAACTCCTATGTCAGCTAGGATTGTGGTTTGCTTACTACTGTGACAAGATGATAGGTCATGCAAAGGATATGGGTTCAACTATGCGGTAGAATCGATACAAGATGATCTCCTAAACATGCATAAGCGAGACTGAGAGGGAATTGGGATTTTATAGACATGATCAATGGGGTTTGCTTGCCTTGCTGACGAGGTTCGATATCGGGGTCTTCAACGAAGGGTGTGGCCTCCGGTTCCGGTTGCACGTCTATCGAGCAAACAATCAAACAAGGTATAAATTTATTTGCAATGCTCAAACACATGATCAATATTGAAAAGGTGATGTTCTTGGTCACAATGTGGGTACAATTCCATTTAAAAGAAGTCAAATGCAAAGTCATTTGCAAATGTGCTTCAAATTTGAATTTGAAATAAAGCCATATGGATGTTTTGCACTGTTCACCCATTTTAAAATGGTCAAACATGATAACAGAGCACATATTCATAATCCTTGGATTTTCTGATAATTTTTCATATATTATATGTTTAATTTGGAGTTAATATGAATTAGTTATGATTTTCCAAAGTTTAAATGTTTTTGTGGAATTTACTTTAATTACTTTAATTCATTTCTATTTTCTGGAAAGTCTTTATTGCATCAGCATGATGCAATGCTGACATCAGGGGGGGTCTGACTGGTGGGGCCCCCATGTCAGTCTCTCAGTTGTTAATCCCTGTTAGTTTCATTTAAACTGAGGGGTTAGGGGGCTGTGGGTCCCACTGTCAGTGGGTGTGGGGTTAGATTAGGGGGGTCATTAGGGGTGGGGTTTGGTTAACTAGCCCAACTCGCCGGCGGCTCAATGCCGGCGACATCGAGCACTGCGGCGCGGCACTGGGTGGCGATTTTGGCCACCAAATCGTGCGCCGTTTGCACGAGAAGAAGCCTCGTGCTCCCGCGCGTCTAGAAAAGCATGCAAGGGGTCGCCAGGAGCACGGGAGTGACGCCAGCTTCAAAAGGCGCGGCGGCCGGAGCTCTGGAAGATCGACGACGGCGATGGAGGCTACGGGAGGAAGCGGGGTTTGGGGGGGGCGGAAATCGTGAGCTCACCAGCAGCTCAACGGAGCAGTCGAGGGGGCCGAAGACGCTCGGACGGCGATGAATTTGGGGTGAGGTCCGCGGCGGCCGGCGATGGAAACGACGACGATTGCGCGGCGTTGAAGGCGCCCGGCCTCTCGATCCTCTTCCGGGAGACGTAGTTGTCGTCTGCGAGCTCGAAGGACACGGTCGGCGAGGCGGAGGGGCTCGGTGGGCGCGTGCTTTCCACGGCGGTGAACTCCGGTTCCCGTCGGTGGCGGAGAAATCGCGAGAGGGAGAGGGGAAAACGACCGGGAGAGAGAGGGAAAGGAGATGGGGGCTGGTGGGCGTCTCCAGGGCGTGCAGAAGAGGCCAGGGGAGAGCCAGGCAGGCTGGTGGCGTGGCGTCGGCGGCCACCGCATGCTCTCGGAGTGACACCGAGCTGCTTGAGGAAGGAGACAACGGGGAGGTGGGCTGGGCCGTGCTAGATGGGCTGGGGGGTTTTAGTTGGGCCGAAGTCAGGGGAGGGTTCCTCTTTTCTATTTCTTTCTGTTTTTCCTTTTCTGTAAATATGTTTTTCCCTGAATAAAATAGCAAGGCATTTTATAAAATCATGAAAACTTTTATGTGGGCTTATAACATATATAGTTAGCCACTCCTAAGTTTTGGTGACTTTTGAAAATCAAACAATTTGAATTTAAATTCAAATTGGAGTTTAATTTAATTTCCAATGCACCTTTTGAATTTTTGAATATTCCATGGGCATGGGAAAATCCCCAAACCACTTTTGCAATGATCAACAACAATTCTAGGAATTTTCCAAACATTCAAATGATTTTTGGAAAAAGATTTTTATCTGGCCATTTGATTTAATTTCTCAGGGCTTTTCTTTTCCCCATTTTTGAATTTCTTTTGGAAATTTGGCATGATGCAAAGGTGAACTCAAACCCTAGCACTTACCCTAGTTGGGGTTCTGACAACTCGCCCCCACTCAAAAGAATCTCGTCCCGAGATTCAGAAGTCGTCGGGAGGAAGGTGGGGTACTCGGCACGGAGGCGGTCTTCTCTTTCCCATGTTGCTTCTTTCTCGGAGTGATGTGACCATTGAACTTTAAGGAACTTGATCTTCTGACGGCGAGTGACACGCTCTGCGGAATCAAGAATACGAACAGGGTATTCTCGATAAGAAAGGTCATCTTGGAGATCAAGCGTTTCATGGTCAACTTCGCGGATGGGGTCCTTGAAGCAACGCCTGAGTTGTGATACATGGAATACATCATGTACTCGGGAAAGGTGAGGGGGTAGTTCAAGTTGGTAGGAAACTTCTCCACGTTTAGCGAGAATGCGGAAAGGTCCGATGTAACGTGGGGCCAACTTTCCTTTGATACCGAATCTTTGGGTTCCCTTCAGAGGAGTAACCCGAAGGTAAGCCTTCTCATCAATATTGTAGCTCTCCTCTCTATGATGACGATCATAGTAGCTCTTTTGACGAGACTGAGCGGCTTTCAAATGATCACGAACAATGCGAACTTGCTCTTCTACTTCTTTGATCATATCCGGTCCAAAGAGTTTTCTTTCACCGGTTTCTGACTAGTTTAAGGGTGTTCGACATCGTAGTCCATAGAGGAGTTCAAAAGGAGCCATGTTCAGACTAGATTGAAAATTGTTGTTATAAGAAAATTCGGCGAAAGGAAGAGATTTCTTCCAATTCTTTCCGAAAGAGATAACACAAGCTCTGAGCATGTCTTCCAAAATTTGATTAACCCTTTCAACTTGACCGCTAGACTGAGGATGGAAAGCTGTACTAAAGGATAGATGAGTTCCCATAGCATTTTGAAAGCTTCCCCAGAATCGAGAGGTGAAAAGGCTACCACGATCAGAATTGATCACCAAAGGAACACCGTGAAGAGACACAATTCTAAAGATATACAAGTCCGCTAACTGGCTAGCAGTTATAGACTCGCGAACGGGAAGGAAGTGAGAAACTTTGGAAAGCCTATCTATGACAACGAAAATGGCATCATTTCCTATCTGGGTTTTTGGAAAGCCGGTGATGAAGTCCATACCGACTTTGTCCCATTTCCACTCGGGAATAGGCAAAGGTTGAAATGTACCAGCAGGTCTTTGGTGTTCTGCCTTAATGCGACGACAAACATCACATTCAGCAACAAATCGAGCAATGTCTCTCTTCATCCTGGTCCACCAAAATCTCTGGCGTAGATCTCGGTACATTTTTGTGCTACCGGGATGAATGGAGAGGAGTGTATCATGGGCTTCTTTGAGGATGAGTTGCCTTAGATCCCTATTCTTAGGTACTACCAAACGATTTTCAAAGAATACCGTTCCTTTACTATCTGTGGAGAAACATTTAGCAACTCCGCTAGCAATGTTCTCCTTGATCCGGCGAACACCTCGTGCACGCCTTTGAGCAACTATGATCTGATCCTCAAGGGTTGGTTTCGCCACCAAGTTGAAAAGAGATCCACGAGGAACAATCTCGAGATTGAGCTTTCGAAATTCCTCATGAAGAAGTGGTTGATACTGCCGTAACATGAGGTTGTTACAGTACGACTGACGACTTAGTGCATCAGCCATGACATTGGCCTTGCCTGGGGGTGTAAGAAATTCCTAAGTCATAATATTTTATCAACTCTATCCAGCGTCTTTGCCTGAGATTAAGATCTGGCTGGGTGAAAATATATTTGAGGCTTTGGTGGTCGGAATAGATCTCACAACGATTACCAAGCAGGTAATGTCGCCAAGTCTTCAGGGCATGAACTACGGCAACGAGTTCAAGATCATGGGTAGGATAGTTCTCTTCATGTGGCCGCAACTGGCGTGAAGCATAAGCTACCACATGTCGATCTTGCATAAGTATGCATCCTAACCCTTGCCGTGAAGCATCACAATAGATCTCAAAATCCCTTTTTGTGTCTGGAGGTGCAAGTACGGGTGCAGAATCAATCTTCTTTTTAGCTCTTGAAAGCTTTCCTCGCACTTGGGGGTCCATTTTGAATTTCTTATCTTGCTTGAGGAGTTCAGTAAGAGGCTTTGCAACTTTAGAAAAGTTCTCGACGAAGCGACGACAATAGCTTGCTAAGCCAAGAAAACTCCTAACTTGCTTAACCGATTCAGGTGGAGTCCAGTCAAGGACGGCCTGAACTCTCTCGGGATTGACTGCAACACCTTTCGCAGAAATCACGTGGCCTAAGTAGGTCACTTCTGGTAGCCAAAATTCACACTTGGAGAACTTGGCATAAAGGCAGTGCTCTCTAAGGTTCATCAATACCAACCTAAGATGTTTTGCGTGCTCTTCTTCGTTCTTCGAGTAGATGAGAATGTCATCAAGATAAACCACAACAAATTTATCTAGGTACTCCATGAAGATCGAATTCATTAAGCGCGAGAATGTGGCGGGGGCATTGGTTAAACCGAAGGACATGACGGTGTACTCGTAAAGACCATACCGAGTAGTGAAAGCCGTTTTTGGAATGTCTTCGTTTCAGATTTTTATTTGATGATAGCCTAATCTCAAATCCATCTTGGAGAAGACAGAGGATCCTGCAAGTTGATCATAAAGATCATTGATCCTGGGCAATGGGTACTTGTTCTTTATCGTCGCTAAATTTAGCGGGCGATAGTCTACGCACATCCTTTCTGTTCCATCTTTCTTCGTTACGAACAGAACGGGGCAACCCCATGGCGATGAGCTAGGGCGGATGAAGCCTTTTGCCAACGAAGCATCAAGTTGGGTTTTTAGCTCAGCTAACTCATGTGGGGCCATTCTATATGGACGTCTTGAGATTGGGGTTGTGCCTGGTATAAGATCCACTATGAATTCTACACACCTGTCGGGTGGCATTCCCGGCAGCTCTTCAGGAAAGACATCCGGGAAGTCACGAACCACCGGAATATCTTCAAGGTCAGGAAGTGGAAGTACATTCAAAGTCTGCACCTGGATCCTAGAGCTGGGTGATGTGTAGTCAATGGTCTGGCCTGAAGGATGGGTGAGTTTGACTGATTTGGTTTTACAATCAAGGAAAGCATTCTGCCTTGATAACCAATCCATTCCTAGGATGACATCAATGTCCGAAGACTTGAGGGCTATAAGAGAAGCAAGGAATACTAAACCCTCAATTGCAATTTGATTACCATGGCTTACTCTATTAGTTTGCCACTTTGAACCAGGAGTTTGAATGATCATTGGAGAAAACATTTCTTCAAAAGAAAATCCATGACGAAGTGCATAACTCTCCGACATGAATTAATGAGAAGCTCCTGGATCGAAAAGAACGGAGGCGGGAACATGATTGACTGGGAGTGTGCCAAGAATGACGTCAGAAGCAGCAGTAGTTTCCTCAACTGAGATTTGGTTCACATAACCACTACTTGTGACTGAAAGCTTTGCTGGGATGGTTTTGGTGGTTGATTTCTTTGAAGGCTTATGACTAGGTCGACGGGGTGCCACAAACACTGTAGGGCATTGTCGGAAGTGATGGCCTGTCAGACCACACGTGAAACACACCCTTCCTGAATTGTTGGGAGTGGGATTGCTTGGTTGCACACCATCATTCCGGGGTGGAACAATGTGTTGAGGTGGATGGTATATATTCGGTGGTGGTCTCTGGAGAAGGTTTTGAGGTATGACACTGGTTGGAATCCAAATTCGGCATTTCCGAGGGGCTGAACTTGAAGAAGGGGCAAGCTCAAGAGAATGCTTACGGGACTCCTCGAAAATTTCATTGCCATGCTCAGCTCTGAAGGATCTGTTGACTAAATCCTCAAAGGTGGAAAATTCGATGAGGTTGAGATCATGACGAAGGATGGGGATAAGTCCCTTGCGGAACCTTGCCTGCTTTCTGGCATCGGTGGTGATATCATCTTGGGCATAACGAGCAAGACGGTTGAACTCTCTCACATACTCATGCATGGACATCTCTCCTTGAGTCAGGTTGCCGAACTCTTCTTTCTTGCGCTCCATCGACTCATCCAGAAGGTGGTACCCTCGAAAGGCAACACAGAACTCCTGCCAATTCACTAGGTGACTATCTGGCTGCATAGCAACATAGTTCTCCCACCATTCAGCGGCAGCACCTTCCAGAAAGTATGCCGCGAATATAACTCGGTCGTCGGGAGCAACATGTGCAGTGTCAAGCTTACGCTTGATGGAACGGAGCCAATCATCAGCTTCAAGGGGCTCAGAAGAACATCGAAGTACCGGTGGCTTGAGGAGGATGAAGTCCTGAATGCTCACAACCACATTATGATGACGTGAGGTATTCTGCTCAATAAGCTCCAGAAGGCGTGTTTGATCACGTTGATTCTTCTCAGCTTCCATCATGATTTCCGCCGCAGAAGAGGGTGGTAGAGGTTCATCATCATTTCGATTCCGAACACGGTCTCGATTCCGACGAACAGCACTACGAGTTCCACCTGACATCCTGTGTGATAAAGATCAACAATCAGAACAGGTTGTACGATGGAATCAAAGACAAGAAGGACATGAAGAAGACAGAAAAGATTATAATGCGAAGGCAATGATCCATAGAAACACGGGATAAATCCGGCAGCATAACGGCTACACCGGGATGAAAAATGAAACAACCTCGAAGAAATTGGACAGAACTTCTTCAAGGAACTCAACAGAACGATGAGTCTGGACGACCACAACTGTCCTACGGCTACAAGGAAGCACTCAGCGAGATATTCTAGTAAGACATAGATGAGCCTAGTCCTATCATCCCGTAGAAAAGATAAGGGTGACTCAGAACTCAGATCGATGAGGTTAAGGAGAAAAAGAAGCCTTACGTTATTCCCTTATACCCAGAGTAACTTATATAACTATAGAATGCTAGACTCGACTTCGACCAAGGGTTTGATAAGCCTACAGACAGTCCTGCTCTGATACCAAGTCTGTCGGGACCCGGGGTTAGCGTATGTAATTCCAGTCACGATACAATCACTTGGAGAGCCGAGAACCGTACCCACTTGTCTAAGCAGACAAGGCCAAGCACAGAACATTCTCGGTAAGCATCGAACGTGAGGGGCATCCCATTCAGGCCGGATGATCAACTGAGATGGGTCCTCAACGTCCGCTCACAAGTCTAAATGTTTATGGGTGGTGAATCCCATACTCATAGACAAGTCACCTCAACCATGTTATCGATTGGATCCTAACTCTTACATAGACTTACTCCAGCCCGATCACTTAGTTGGGGTCTAGGGCGGGCTCGATCATACAACAAAGTGTGCACGTGACATAGTCACGAGCAATCGCATCGCGATGCCCCGAGCTGCACACATCTAAGGGCCACTTGGTGTATAAAAGACCGCCAGCCAGATCACAACTAAGGTCTCGAAAACCCATACTAAGATATGCATGTTATAAACATACACGCAGCACACATGCCTAGTATGAACAGCAGGTATCATCACATAACTCTACAAAGTATTCTTTATTGATATACACATAGAGCATACAAAGATCACATGTCTGTGATCGCATTACATCATACAACGGAAGCAAATTAGGTCTGAGTACAGACAAGTTTAACAAATGGCTTAGAGAAGCCTTGTAAACAAACATGCCCTTCCACAAGGGACCAGACTGCTGTCTGGGACTATGCTAACTTAGTCAACGTCGAGCTTCAGGTCGGTGAATCCATCGGGGTCCGGGTTCTCATCTAAAACATAGAATAAGCAAACGTGAGTACAAAGTCGTACTCAGCAAGACTTACATCGGTTCTATTCTACTCATGCTCAAGTATCAAGGTAAAGGGAGGTGGGGTTTCATCATGCAGAAGTGCCAGCTTTGACTTGGCTATTCCTGAACTACGAATACCAGACTTGAGGTAAGAAGCTTACACGAGTCCACTACATCTCCAACCAATACACCACTATGGTTACTTCCTCGACTTCCCCACGAGGAGGCACACCATAGCACTCATGCTTATCTTGCGAGTTTTATAAGTATCCATTTAAGTTGTCTAATAATCAAGTACAGGTTCCAAGTAGTCCTTAACCGCGGACGCGGCTATTCGAATAGTTTTGTTAACCTTGCAAGGGTGTAAACTACACACACATGACCATCGGTTACCGCCAGGGCTCGCCACCGTTCAAGAGGTGACAGCGATGATGTTCACCACGACACTTCGCTCACAACCGGTCTATTCCAGGAGTCGACTATCTGAGTTTGTCACCGCTCGAGAGTCCGGCCGGATCAACGAAACGGACCCAGACAATGCAGGCAACCGAGACGCCACCTCCGACAGATGGTTTCACTGTCTCACAGATCCACACACATATCTAGGATGATGCAACATTTCCACTCACTCTTTTGCTATGCAGATGCCAAATGGAAAGCCCGAACTAATGTGACTCCTTGACGTCGACACGGATCAAGGTACTAGGCCGAGAGGGGTCAGTGAGCCCAATGTGTGATTGTACTCTTTGTCTTGGATGACCATACAAGAACTCGATGCTTAAGGCGGTGTTCAACGAGACAACCCACTGTGTACTCCTACACAGCCTCTCATCATTCACCTTGTATTAGGGTGGATTCACCAACACAGTTTCACTTTCATCAACACCATGTTCACCATCATCCCGACTCACATCAAAAGCAACCTCACTGTAACACTAAGCATGCAATAAGCAGTAACAGTTGCAGGGGCCTCATGATATCAATCAACTCCTATGTCAGCTAGGATTGTGGTTTGCTTACTACTGTGACAAGATGATAGGTCATGCAAAGGATATGAGTTCAACTATGCGGTAGAATCGATACAAGATGATCTCCTAAACATGCATAAGCGAGACTGAGAGGGAATTGGGATTTTATAGACATGATCAATGGGGTTTGCTTGCCTTGCTGACGAGGTTCGATATCGGGGTCTTCAATGAAGGGGGTGGCCTCCGGTTCCGGTTGCACGTCTATCGAGCAAACAATCAAACAAGGTATAAATTTATTTGCAATGCTCAAACACATGATCAATATTGAAAATGTGATATTCTTGGTCACAATGTGGGTACAATTCCATTTAAAAGAAGTCAAATGCAAAGTCATTTGCAAATGTGCTTCAAATTTGAATTTGAAATAAAGCCATATGCATGTTTTGCACTGTTCACCCATTTTAAAATGGTCAAACATGAAAACAGAGCCCATATTCATAATCCTTGGATTTTTATGATAATTTTTCATATATTATATGTTTAATTTGGAGTTAATATGAATTAGTTATGATTTTCCAAAGTTTAAATGTTTTTCTCGAATTTACTGGAATTACTTTAATTCATTTCTATTTTCTGGAAAGTCTTTATTGCATCAGCATGATGCAATGCTGACATCAGGGGGGGTCTAACTGGTGGGGCCCCCATTTCAGTCTCTCAGGGGTTAATCCCTGTTAGTTTAATTTAAACTGAGGGGTTAGGGGGCTGTGGGTCCCACTGTCAGTGGGTGTGGGGTTAGATTAGGGGGGTCATTAGGGGTGGGGTTTGGTTAACTAGCCCAACTCGCCGGCGGCTTAACGCCAGCGACATCGAGCACGGCGGCGCGGCACTGGGTGGCGATTTTGGCCACCAAATCGTGCGCCGTTTGCACGAGAAGAAGCCTCGTGCTCCTGCGCGTCTAGCAGAGCATGCAGGGGGTCGCCAGGAGCACGGGGGCGACGCCAGCTTCAAAAGGCGCGGCGGCCAGAGCTCTGGAAGATCGAAGACGGCGATGGAGGCTACGGGAGGAAGCGGGGTTTGGGGGGAAAAACCGTGAGCTCACCAGCAGCTCAACGGAGCAGTCGAGGGGGCCGAAGACGCTCGGACGGCGATGTATTTGGGGTGAGGTCCGCGGCGGCCGGTGATGGAAACGACGACGATTGCGCGGCGTTGAAGGCGCCCGGGCTCTCGATCCGCTTCGGGGAGACGTAGTTGTCGTCTGCGAGCTCGAAGGACACGGTCGGCGAGGCGGAGGGGCTCGGTGGGCGCGTGCTTTCCACGGAGGTGAACTCCGGTTCCCGTCGGTGGCGGAGAAATCGCGAGTGGGAGAGGGGAAAACGACCGGGAGAGAGAGGGAAAGGATATGGGGGCTGGTGGGCGTCTCCAGGGCGTGCAGAAGAGGCCAGGGGAGAGCCAGGCAGGCTGGTGGCGTGGCGTCGGCGGCCACCGCGTGCTCTCGGGGTGACATCGAGATGCTTGAGGAAGGAGACAACGGGGAGGTGGGCTGGGCCATGCTAGATGGGCTGGGTGGTTTTAGTTGGGCCAAAGTCAGGGGAGGGTTCCTCTTTTCTATTTCTTTTTGTTTTTCCTTTTCTGTAAATATGTTTTTCCCTGAATAAAATAGCAAGGCATTTTATAAAATCATGAAAACTTTTATGTGGGCTTATAACATATATAGTTAGCCACTCATAAGTTTTGGTGACTTTTGAAAATCAAACTATTTGAATTTAAATTCAAATTGGAGTTTAATTTAATTTCCAATGCACCTTTTGAATTTTTGAATATTCCATGGGCATGGGAAAATCCCCAAACCACTTTTGCAATGATCAGCACAAATTCTAGGAATTTTCCAAACATTCAAATGATTTTTGGAAAAAGATTTTTATCTGGCCATTTGATTTAATTTCTCAGGGCTTTTCTTTTCCCCATTTTTGAATTTCTTTTGGAAATTTTGCATGATGCAAAGGTGAACTCAAACCCTAGCACTTACCCTAGTTTGGGTTCTGACAAATAATAATGCTTATAGGAGTAATTTTGGTAGCAACAATCCTAGACCGTTCCCATCCAACAACCATGGAACAACAACACTTATCCTAGCACCAAAAACTCCACTTCTGAATTAGAGAGCATGCTTAAGTACTTTATCACTTCTAAAAAGTCCTTCAATAAGAGTGTAAAAGAGAAATTGGAAAAATTAGATAGTCTCTCTTTGAAGGTAGACAATATAGCTCATGATGTAGAGATGCTTAAAATTAGAACTTCCCCTCTTGAGGAAAGGAAAACTACACCCATGAATGCTATACAAGTGCAAATTAATGAGAACATTAGAATGCTAGGAAAACTTAGGGATTTATTGGCTAGACAAAAGGAAGAGGAAGATATGATTAAAATCCTCCATACACACACTACTATTGCCACTATACAAGTTGAGGATCTCAAAACTTTTAGCGCCCAAAACATCCCTAGTCCCAATGGACCTATTAAGGGTGATGCTAATACCTCAACTTTAGGACAAGAAGGTCCTATGTATTTAGAGAATAGCAAGAGAATGAGCTTAGATGAATTCACCACCGCTTTAATTAATGGTAGTGATCTTGATTTTGATAATTTTAGTCTCTCTGAAGTTATCACTTTCTTGCAAGGAATGGCTAAAGACCCCCACACTAGTACACTTAATATTCCCTTCACCGAGCATATTAACAATGCTCTTATCAAAGCTAGGCAGAAGAAACTCAAGTTAGAGACTTCTATTCCTAGAAAACAAGAAGATGGGTGGGATCCTATGGTCAAAATTAAATTGAATAATTTCTCTTGCTTTGCTTTATGTGATGTTGGAGCTAGTACCTCCGTTTTTACCCAAAAGAATTTATGATATTCTTGAATTGAAACTGTTTGATCCTTTTTTTTGTGTTTTTCTTGTTGATTATTCCGTAAATAAAACTTTAGGGAGAATTGATGACGTTCTTATTGTTGTCAATGATAATTATCTTCCCGTTAGTTTTCTTGTCATGGACATTGAGTGTGATCCCTCATGTCCAATTATTTTGGGACGTCATTTTCTCCGCACCATTGGTGCTATCATTGACATGAAAGAAGGGAACATTAGATTCTAATTCCCCCTAAAAAATGGAATGGAACACTTCCCTCAAAAGAAGATTAAGTTACCTTATGAATTCGTTACACGGGCAAGTTATTCTTTTGGAGTTGGTAAAACATAATCTTTTTGCTTCATGCCTAGCTAAAAGGCATAAAAGAAAGCGCTTATTGGGAGGCAACCCAAAATATTTTTTACTTTCAGTTTTAGTGGTCTTGATGCTTGTTACTACTATAGCAACATCATTGTATCTTTATTTTCAACCTCTATGCCAAGTTTTTGCCTCCGATTGCAAGAAAGTTCAAAAGTTGTGACATGCTGTCCAGAAACAGATTCTATCTGCTTGACGGAAAAAATCATGATAAATCACTAGATCATATTTTTTATCTGAATTGTTTTGACAGTATGCTCCATACAATTAACTTTCTGGCGTCTGTTCTGAGTTTTTTTTATCTCAGAAGTATCCCAAAAAAGTTTTTACTACCTGTTGCTCTGTTCTTCATAGATTTTTCCACGTTTTGCGTCTTCATCGTTTTTCAAATTTTAAGCTTGCTTTTTGTTTGGAAATTTTTTTTGGAAATCTTGAGAAACAGTAGCTCTTCATGAAAATCTTTATTTCCAGTGGAGAAAAATTACTTATTTATGGGTACTAACCACTCTAATCAGCTTATGATGAGTTTCGCATGAAGGCAGTTTTCAAGTATGTGAAAAAAGATGATGAAAGAAGATCCGGGAGTGTCAAACGCTCAATCTTGGGGATGCCCCCATGCACCCCCAAGAAATATCCAAGGAGAATCAAGCGTCTAATCTTGGGGACGCCCTCGTGCATCCCTTTCTCCATCAAAAATCATCAGTTCGTCCTTCTCCATGATATATTTTTATTTTTTCATGTGTTATGTGCTATGCTTGGAGCGTCTTTCTCTTTAATTTTTAGTTTGTTTTAGTTTTGCTTGTTGTTCATAACAAGTTGGACCCTAGCCTTCATTGTTTAGGGGAGAAACATGGTCCACTTCACCCTAGAACACAACATAAGCTTTCATGCTTATCTTCCTTTTTGTGTGTTCTATATCTTTTCGTTTCTACTGTCATGCTTAGCTCTTGTTTTGATGATTATCTTTTTATGAGCTTTTATTTAGTTTGATTTTGGAACTCCTTGAGTTATCATGCTTATCTTGTTTAGAGAGTTGGTCTGTTGCACTGACTTGTGTGTCTTGCATGAGTAGGTAATTGAGGTTGCTATTATAAGTGTAGTAGTAACTTGCAATAGTTTTGAGGTATTGATTTGACTAATGTTTGGAGTTTTGGTGCCAAGAGATTGAGCCTATTAGTGATAGGTGTCGTATTTTGGGAATCCTACAAAAAATAATTAGTTGAGAACTCTAGCTACTAGATGAATCGCTAACCTCTGGAGGGGATGGTATATATAGTGTACCCTCACGTACCATGGGTCGAGGATGCTCAAGGATAACAAAACCCCCATACACTCCTCCTCGGGGTACTTGTCTCTTTATGAACCTCCTTATTAGATAGAGAGTTACGGATAATAAGTGCATGAGTTCTTCGGACTAATGAGAGTATTCGATACGCTCTGTCATCATAAACCTCCTTATATCTTCCTCAAAACATCCACCATACCTACCTATCAAGGCATTTACATAGCCTTTCCGAGATAAATTGCCATGCGACATCTATCATCTCATGACTTGATCTTCATGTCATACATGCTTTTTCTTGATCGAGGAGCCGCATGCTAGTTGGGCCAATCCCTTATCATTGCTACATGACGCACTAGTATCATTGCATCTCCTGCTACACCAGTAGAGGCATACATTTGCATACATCATGATAGCATTTCAATTTTCTTTACTAGTCATCAACCCATGCGCCTGCACAGGGAAGTTGTTTGGATAATACTAATACACACTCTTGGTTTTTTTTCCGAATATGTTCATTTACAAATAGATATACTTGGCACAGAAGTAAACATTCACAATTATTTTTACATGTGCCAAAATCACGTCCAAAAACTGAAATATTTCCTTCTACATGAGCCAAAAGTGTGAGGACCCGGAATATGCATATGTAATTCCAGCCACAATTCAATCACATGGAGAGCCGAGAGTCATACCCACTTGTCTAATCACACAAGGACAAGTACACGACACTCTCCGAAAGCTCGAACGGGAGGGGCATCCCATCCAGGCCCGGATGATCAACTGAGATGGGTCCTCATCGTCCGTTCACAAGTCTAAATGCTTATGGGTGGTGAAATCCCATACTCTTAGACAAGTCGCCTCAACCATGTTGTCGACTAAACCATAGAATTTACATAGACAACTCCGGCCCAATCACTTAGTCAGGGTCTCGGGCGGGCTCGATCGTACAACGAAGTGTGCCACATGACGGAGTCACGAGCAATCGCATCGCGATGCCCCAAGCTGCGCACATCTCACGACCACTTGGTGTAAGAATACCTCCGGCTAGAGAATAACTAAGCTATTGAACCCCACACTAAGACATGCATGTTATAACCATACACGCATCATATATTTCTAGTGTAAACAACAGGTACTCATCACATGAACTCTACAAAGTATACATCTTTATTGACTTATATATAGAGTACACAAAGAGATCGCATAACTGTGCTACAACATTCATACAAAAAATGGAAGCAAATTAGGTCTGAGTACAGACAAGTTTACCAAATCGCTTCGAGAATCCTTATTCAACATACATAGCCCTTCCACGAGGGACCAGACTGCTGTCTGGAACTATACTAGCTTAGTCCACATCGAGATCCACGAAGAAGCCTCCATCGGGGTCAGGGGGTTTCATCTAAAACATAAAATAAGCAAACGTGAGTACAAAGTCGTACTCAGCAAGACTTACATCATATCTATACTACTCATGCTCAAGCTTCAAGGAAAAGGAGGTGGGGTTGTAATGCAGAAGTGCCAGCTTTGATTGGATAATCCTGACTGCGATTACCAGAATGAGATAAGAGCATACTCGAGTCCATCTATCCAAGTCTCCCAAACAATACACCACTATGGATCCTTCCTCGACTTCCCATGATAAAGCAAACCATAACACTCACACTTATCTTTGCAAGTTTTAGAGTAACCATTGAAGTTGTCTAATAATCAAGCATAGGTCTCCAAGTAGTCCATGACCGCGGACGAGGCTATTCGAATAGTTTTATTAACCCTGAAGGGGTATAAACTACACACACATGACCATCAGTGACCTCCAAGTACTCTTCACCATTCAAGGGGTGTCGGCGATGATGTTCACCATGACACTTCGCTCACCACCGGTCTATTCCAGGAGTCGACTATCTGAGGTAGATCCCGCTCGAGAGTCCGGACGTATCAACGTTACGGACTAAGACAAGGTAGGCAACCGAGAAGCCGTCCGAGAATATGGTTTCACTGTCTCATAGATCCACCCACATATTTATATGATGCAACCTCATATAAAACCCGAACTAGTGTGACTCCTAGACGTCAACAAGGATTGAGGTAATAGGCTAAGAGGGGTCAGTGAGCCCAATGTGTGGTTGTACTCTTTGTCTTGGAGTACCATACAAGAATTCGGGCTTAAGGCGGTGTTCAACGAGACAACCCACTATGTACTCCTACACATCCTCTCATCGTTCACCTTGTTAAGTTCACCAAGACATTTCTACCATGATCACATGATCACCACCATCCCGACTCACATAAGAGTAACCTCATTGTAACAATAAGCATGCAATAAGCAGTAATAGTTGCAGGGGCCACATGATCAACAAAAAACTCCTAAATATGCTAGGATTATGGTTTTCTTACTACTGTGACAAAATGATAGGTCATGCAAAGGAATGGGTTCAACTATGCGGTAGAAACGTATTTTGGTAAACATCCTAAACAATGCATAAGCAAGAATGAGAGGTAAATGGGGTTTTATCGACATGATCAATGGGGGTTTGCTTGCCTTGTTGTCGGGGATTGTACTGACACTCTTCTTCTACTTCGGGGGTGACCTCCTGTTCCGGTTAAGTTGATATCGATAGAAAACTAAGCATAATGTAGCAATAAATATGAATGCAATGCTCAATCACATTATCAATTATGATATCATGATGTAAAGGGTGCTGACGTGTTGACAATTCCATTTAATCGAAGTGTATTGCAAAAGCTTTGCAAATTCAAACTCCAAATTTGAATTCAAAATATGCCATATACACATTTTCTATTGTTACCCCATTTTAGAATGGTTTAACGTGAAAACAATTTTCATATTCCTATTCCTTGCATTTTTCTGATAATTTATCGTATATTATTTATTTAATTTGGATTTATGGTTTCAAAGTTATTTATTTTCAAAGTTTAACCATATTTATGGAATTTCTGATAAATAGAAAATGTATTACTGCATCATCATGAGGTCATGCTAACGTGTGGGGGTCTGACTAGTGAGGCCGGCCTGTCATAGAAAGTGGGGTTAATCCCTATTTTATTTAAATCCATAGATTAGATTAGGCCACGGGGCCCACGCGTCATTGGCTTGGGGTGGTTTAGTGGATTGATTAGCCCTTAAGCTAATCCGCCCACCGGCTACCACGACCACCATTTGACATGTGGAGGCTACTAGAACGCACCTCTGGTACGCCCACATAACGTGAGCCACTCGGGTACACCGGCGATGTCGCACGCGACGGCGGCGAACAACGCGGCGGCGACCGGAGCTTGGGCCACGGCGACATGGCGACAGAGAGCATGGGGAGAAGCGCGGGGAGGGCCGAAACCACGAGGATCTCACCACAGAGCTGCTGGAGGGGACTGCGAGGTCGAAGGGGCTGCGGTGGCGGAGGAATCGCTTGCCGACGAGCGGTATCCAACGGGGAAGATGATGATGAGGGCGACGGCTCTGGGCTCCTCCGCTCAACTGGATGCACGGGAAGAAGGAGAATACATCGACCTCGCTTCTGGACAAGTCGACGCGGCGTCTTGTCGACGTTGCCCGCGGTTGTGCGCGGCGTAGTTCCGGCGAGCTTTGGGGCGGCGCGGGATTCCGTCTAGGAAGAGCAAGAGAGAGCGGCGAGAGGGGAAATGACGGGGGTGTGCTCCGGAAGCTTACAGCCGAAAGGACGTGTGCGGGGAGACATATGTGTGGCCTCGGCGGCCACGGTGATGGCGTGCATGTTGGCCACCGAGCTTCTTGCGGCCGTGAGAGGAAGACGACAAGAGGAGTGGGTGGGCTGCCCAGGGGTAAGTTGGGCCCTTTCTGTAATTAGTTTAGCTTTAATAAAATAAATACCAAAACTATTTTTAAATCCCAAAACTTCAATATGGCCTTATGTGACATAATAATAGCCACTCCTAAGTTTTGATGATTTTTGAAATTCAAATTATTTGAATTTCAAATCAAATAGGGTTTTGAATTAATTTCCAATCCCTTTCTGTATTTTTTTGAAAAATCTTGGAGCATCTAGTCGGACCCACTTCACTTTATATGTGATCATGCATATATATAAAACTTTTCAAAAAGTTCAGAGGATTTTTGGAAGAATTTTTTTAGGATGGCCATTTAAATTAAATTCATTGGGGATTTTCTTTTCCCCATTTCAATTTCTTGTTGAAATTTTTACATGATGCAAGGTGAGACTAAACCATAGCACATACCTAACTTGGGGTTCTGACGACTCACCCCCACTCAACAGAATCTCGTCCCGAGATTCAGAACTCATCGGGAGGAAGGTGGGGTATTTGGCACGGAGGCGGTCTTCTCTTTCCCATTTGGCTTCTTTATCAGAGTGGTGTGAGCATTTCTCTTTCAGAAACATGATCTTCTAACGACGTGTGCTACGCTCTACGGAATCAAGAATACGAACGGGGTACTCTCGATAAGAAAGGTCGTCTTGGAGATCAAGTGTTTCATGGTTGACTTCGCGGATGGGGTCCTTGAAGCAACGCCTGAGTTGTGACACATGGAATACATCATGTACTCGGGAAAGGTGCGGGGGTAGTTCAAGTTGGTAGGCAACTTCTCCACGTTTAGAAAGAATGCGGAAAGGTACAATGTAACATGGGGCCAACTTTCCTTTGATACCGTATCGTTGGGTTCCCTTCAGAGGAGTAACCCGAAGGTAAGACTTCTCATCCAGATTGTAGCTTTCTTGCCTATGATGACGACATAGTAGCTTTCTGACGAGACTGGGCTGCTTTCAGTTGATCACGAACAATGCAAACTGGCTCTTCTGCTTCCTTGATCTTATCCTTTCCAAAGAATCGTCTTTCACCGATTTTTGACCAGTTTAAAGGTGTTCGACATCTTTGTTCATAGAGGAATTTAAAAGAATCCATGTTCAGACTAGATTGGAAACTATTTTTATAATCAAATTCGGTGAATGGAAGAGATTTATCCCAATTATTTCCGAAAGAGATAACACAAGCTCTGAGCATGTCTTAGAAACTTTAGTTAACCCTTTCAACTTCACTGCTAGACTGAGGATGGAAAGCTATGCTAAAAGAGAGATGAGTTCCCATAGCATTCTGGAAGCTTTGCCAGAATCTAGAGGTGAAAAGCCTACCATGATCAGAATTGATTTCCAAAGGAACACCATCAAGAGACACAATTCTAGAGATATACAAGTCCGCTAAATGACTAGCAGTAATAGATTCGCGAATAGGAAGGAAGTGAGCAACTTTGGAAAGTCGATCAATGACAATGAAGATGTCATCATTTCCTTTCGAGGTTTTTCGAAAATCAGTGATGAAGTCCATACTGAATTTGTCCCATTTACACTCGAGAATAGGCAATGGTTTAAGAGTGCCAGCAGGTCTTTGATGTGCGGCCTTAATGCGACGACAAACATCACATTCAGCAACATATCGAGCAATGTCTCGCTTCATCCGAGTCCACCAAAATCTCTGGCGTAGATCTTGGTACATTTTTGTGCTGCCGGGATGAATTGAGAGGGGAGTGCCATGAGCTTCTTTGAGAATGAGTTGCCTTAGATCCCTATTCTTAGGTACTACCAAAAGATTTTCAAAGAATACCGTTCCTTTGCTATTTGTGGAGAAACATTTAGCAACTCCGCTAGCAATATTCTCCTTGATCCGGTGAACACCTCGTGCATGCCTTTGGGAAACTATGATTTGATCCTCAAGGGTTTGTTTCGCCACCAAGTGAAAATAGATCCTTGAGGAACAATCTCGAGGTTGAGCTTTCGAAATTCCTCATGAAGAAGTGGTTGGTACTGTTGTAGCATGAGGTTGTTATAGTACGACTTACGACTTAGTGCATTAGCCATGCCATTGGCTTTTCCTGGGGTGAAAGAAATTCCTAAGTCATAATATTTTATCAACTCTATCCAGCGTCTTTGCCTAAGATTAAGATCCGGCTGGGTGAATATGTATTTGAGGCTTTGGTGGTGGGAATAGATCTCACAAAGATTACCAAGGAGGTAATGTCGCCAAGTCTTCAAGGCATGAACTACGACAGCGAGTTCAAGATCATGGGTAGGATAGTTCTCTTCATGTGGACGCAACTGGCGTGAAGCGTATGCTACCACATGTCGATCTTTCATAACTATGCATCCTAACCCTTACCATGAAGCATCACAATAGATCTCGAAATCCTTTTTAGTGTCCGGAGGTGTAAGTACGGGTGCAAATTAATCTTCTCTTCAGCTCTCGAAAGCTATCCTCGCACTCAGGAGTCAATTCGACTTTCTTATCTTTCTTGAGGAGGTCAGTTAGAGGCTTTGCAACTTTGGAGAAGTTCTCAACGAAGCGGCGACAATAGCTTGCTAAGCTAAGAAAACTCCTGACTTGCTTAACCGATTCAGGTGGAGTCCAATCAAGGATTGCCTGAACTCTCTCGGGATTGACAGTAATGCCTTTGGAAGAAATCACGTGGGCTAAGTAGGTCACTTCTGGTAGCCAGAATTTTCATTTGGAAAACTTAGCATAAAGGCGATGCTCTCGAAGTTTCATCAACACCAGCCTAAGATGTTCTGCATGCTGTTCTTCGTTCTTTGAGTAGATGAGAATGTCATCATAATAAACTACAACAAATTTATCAGAGTTGTAGGGACCCGGAATATTCATATGTAATTCATGTTACAACACAATCATATGGAGAGCCGACAGCCGTACCCACTTGTCTAAGCAGACAATGCTAAGCACATAACACTTTCGGAAAGCATCAAACATGAGGGGCATCCCATTCAGGCCGGATGATCAAGTGAGATGGGACCTCATCGTCCGCTCACAACTCTAAATGATTATGGGTGGTGAAATCCCATACTCATAAACAATTCGCCTCAACCACATTATCGATTGCCTTATAACACTTACATAAAAAAATGAAAATTATAAAATGGTCAAACATGAAAACAAAGTGCATATTCAGAATCCTTGCATTTTTCTGATAATTCTTCATAGATTATATGTCCAATTTGGAGTTAATATGAATTAGTTATGAATTTCCAAAGTTTAATTCATTTTCTGGATTTTCTGACTTATTCTTTAAATAAAAATTCAGTTTATTGCGTCACAGTTAGGTCATGCTGTCGTCAGGGGGGCTCTGACGTGTGGGGCGAGCATATCAGTAGGGTTAGTTAACTGTCTCTGTTAATTTAAACTAAGGAGTGGTTAGTTAGTGGCTTGGGCCCATATAAGTGGCCGAGGGTTAGGTTAATTAGCGAGTTAACCATGCCGGACACTAGGGCTCGCCGGTGACGAGTCGCCGACGATGACCCGACGCAGCGGCGCTGCACATGATGGCGTCACCATGCACCATTCGGCACGCTGAAACCACGGAATCGTTGCTCGTGCTCTCGCACGTCATCTGGTGCACGCGGGCGACCACGGGGATGACCAGGGCGATGGCGGGGAGCTTCCCGGCGGCGGTCCGAAGCACGGAGAAGACGAAGGCTGTGCTGCAGTGGCTCTTTTTGAGCGTGCTCTAGTGGAACAGAAAGGTGGGACTAAAGGGAGTGCGACGGACTACTCCATGGACGCAGTGGTGCACCGGAGGGAGGACCTCATCGGACATGGCGGCGGTGATCTCCGGCGAGCATGGAAAATGGCGAAGGAGTTAGGCCTCGGGGTTTGAGGGGATTTGGCCGTGAGCTCACCAGAAACTCGACGGTGAAGTCGAACGGGATGGAGAGGGGTCAGTGTTACCGGAAGCGTCGCTGGAAGTTCTCGGTGGCCGGAGATCTTCGGGGTCGATGGTGTCGCGTACAACAACGCTCCTCTGGCTCGATTGGCTGTGCAGCTCGACGGAGAAGACGAAGGGGAAGAGGATGGACAAAGTGGCACGGCTCCTCGTGGCCGTTGGCCGCGACGGCGCGCGATGACGAGCGGCGGTTAATCTCGGGTGGTGCAGGATTCCGGCCAGAGAGAGGTGGGGAGCAAACCTGGAGGGGGGGAAAGTATCCACGGCCTCTCGGGCGTCTTCTTGGTGGAAGGGGAAGACCATGGCCAGGGGCACTTCGGCGGCCTCGACATGCACGACACACAGTTGTGTTTGCCCCTGCCTAGGGAAGACGACAGAAGGGGAAGTGGACATGGGCCAGGCTGGGCGATGAGTTGGGCCAGAAGAAGGTAGGCCTTCTTTCTATTTTTTTTTCTGTTTATTTTCTACTATTTGTTTTACCTTGGTAAATAAAATAGATATGCATTCTATTAAATGCTCAAAATTTATATATGTACTTACATGACCAGTAGATAGTCATTCCCAAGTTTTGAACATTTTTGAAATTCAAAATATTTGAATTCAAATTCAAATAGGGGTATTTCATTAATTCCAATGTCCTATTTGAATTTTTGAAAAATCTTTGAGCATGAGTTTGATTCCACATCACTTGATATGTGATTACACTCATTTATGGGACTTTTCAAGAATACCTGATGAATTTCTGGAGCAACTTTTAAAGTGGCCATTTGAATTAAATTTATCTGGGGGATGTTCCTTCTCCCATTACAATTTCTTTTGAAAATTTTGACATGATGCAAGGTTGTTCTTGATCCTAGCACATACCTAACAGAGGGTTCTCACAACTCGCCCCCGCTCAAAAGAATCTCGTCCCGAGATTCAGTAGTCATGGTAGGAAGGTGGGGTACTCGGCAGTGAGACGGTTTTCTCTTTCCCATGTGGCTTCTTTCTCGAAGTGGTGTGACCATTGCACTTTCAGAAACTTAATCTTCTGATGACGAGTGACACGCTCTGCTGAATCAAGAATACGAACGGGGTATTCTCGATATGAAACGTCAGCTTGGAGATCAAGCGTTTCATGGTCGACTTCGCGGATGGGGTCCTTGAAGCAACACCTGAGTTGTGACACATGGAATACATCATTTACTCGGGAAAGGTGCGGGGGTAGTTCAAGTTTGTACGCAACTTCTCCACGTTTAGAAGGAATGCGGAAAGGTCCGATGTAATGTGGGGCCAATTTTCCTTTAATACCGAAGCGTTAGATTCCCTTTAGAGGAGTAACCCGAAGGTAACCCTTCTCATCCAGATTGTAGCTTTCTTGCCTATGATGACGATCATAGTAGCTTTTCTGACGAGACTGGGATGCTTTCAATTTATCACGAACAATGCGAACTTTCTCTTCTGCTTACTTGATCATATCCGGTCAAAAGAGTTGTCTTTCACCGGTTTCTAACCAGTTAAGGGGTGTTCGACATCGTCGTCCATAGAGGAATTCAAAGGGAGCCATATTCAGACTAGATTGGAAACTATTGTTATAAGAAAATTTGGCAAATGGATAAGAATTCTCCCAATTCTTTCCGAATGAGATAACACAAGCTCTGAGCGTGTCTTCGAGAATTTGGTTAACCCTTTCAACTTGACCTCTAGACTGAGGATGGAAAGCTGTGCTAAAGGAGAGATGAGTTCCCATAGCATTCTGGAAGCTTTGCCAGAATCTAGAGGTGAAAAGGCTACCATGGTCAGAATTGATTTCCAAAGGAACAACATGAAGAGACACAATTCTAGAGACATAAAATTCCGCTAACTGGCTAGCAGTAATAGACTCGCATACGGGAAGGAAGTGAGCAACTTTGGAAAGTCTATCGGTGAAAACGAAGATGGCATCATTTCCTTTCTGGGTTTTTGGAATACCAGTGATGAAGTCCGTACTGAGTTTGTCCCATGTCCACTCGGGAATAGGCAATGGTTGAAGAGTACCAGTAGTTCTTTGGTGTTCGGACTTAATGCGACGACAAACATCATATTCGGCAACATATTGAGCAATGTCTCTGTTCATCCTAGTCCACCAAAATATCTGGCGTAGATCTAAGTACACTTTTGTGCTACCGGGATGAATCGAGAGGGAGTGTCATGTGCTTCTTTAAGGATGAGTTGCCTTAGATCCCTATTCTTAGGTAAAACCAAACGATTTTCAAACAATACCGTTCCTTTATTATCTGTGGAGAAACATTTAGCAACTCCGCTACCAATGTTCTCCTTGATCTGGCAATGGTTACCAAGGAGGTAATTTCGCCAAGTTTGTAAGGCATGAATTATGGCAGCGAGTTCAAGATCATGGGTAGGATAGTTCTCTTCATGTGGACGCAACTGTCGTGAAGCGTATGCTACCACATGTCGATCTTGCATAAATGCATCCTAACCCTTGCTGTGAGGTGTCACAATAGATCTCCAAATCCTTTTTGGTGTCTGGAGGCGCAAGTACGGGGGAAGAATTCAATCTTCCATTTAGCTCTCGAAAGCTTTCCTCGCACTTGGGAGTCCATTTGAATTTCTTATCTTTCTTGAGGATTTCAGTTAGAGGCTTTGCAACTTTGGTGAAGTTCTCAACGAAGCGGCGACAATAGCTTTCTAAGCCAAAGAGAACTCCTAACTTGCTTAACCGATTCAGGTGGAGTCCAGTCAAGGAAGGCCTGAACTCTCTCGGGATTCACAACAATGCCTTTTGCAGAAATCATGTAGCCTAAGTTGGTAACTTATGATAGCCAAAATTCGCACTTAGAGAACTTGGCATAAAGGAGATGCTCTTAAAGTTTCCTCAATACCAACCTAAGATGTTCTGTGTGCTCTTCTTCGTTCTTCGAGTCGATGAGAATGTCATCAAGATAAACTACAAAAAATTTATCTAGGTACTCCATGAAAATCGAATTCATCAAGCGCGAAAATGTGGCGGGAGCATTGGTGAAACCGAAGGACATGACGGTGAACTCATAAAGACCATATCGAGTAGTGAAAGCCGTCTTGGGAACGTCCTCGTTTTGGATTTTGATATTGAGATAGCCTAATCTCAAATCCATCTTGGAGAAGATAGAGGATCCAGCAAGTTAATCATAAAGATCATCGATAGTCTTCGCACATCCTTTCTGTTCCATTTTTCTTCGTTACGAACAGAATGTGGCATCCCCATGGTGTTGAGCTAGGGAGGATGAAGCGTTTTGCCAACAAAGCTTCAAGTTAGATTTTAACCTCAGCTAACTCATGTGGGGCCATTCTATATGGGCGTATGGAAATTGGGGTAGTTCCTGGCATAAGATCTACAATGAATTCTACACATCTTTTGGGTGGCATTCCTGGCAGCTCTTCAGGAAAGACATCCGGGAAGTCATGAACCACCGGAATATCTTCAAGGTCGGTAAGGGGAAGTACATTCAAAGAATGCATCTGGGTTCTCGATCTTGGTGAGGTGTAATCAATTGTCTGGCCGGAAGGATGGGTAAGTTTAACTAACTTGGCTTTACAATCAAGGACAACATTTCGTCTTGATAACCAATCCATACAAAGGATGGCATCAATGTCTGAAGACTTGATGGCTATAAGTGAAGCAAGGAATACTAAACCCTCAATTGCAATTTGATTACCATGGCTTACTCTATTAGTTTGTCATCTTGACCGTGGAGTTTGAGTTCTCATTGGGGTGGACACTTCAACAAAGGATAAATCATGACGACGTGCATAACTTTGCGACATGAATGAGTGAGATCCTCCTGTATCAAAAAGAACGGAAGTAGGAACATAATTAACTTGGAGTATACCAAGTATGACGTTAGAAGTGTCGTTAGTCTCTTCAGCTGAGATCTGGTTCACACGTCCACGAGTTGCGGAAGAAGATGGCTTGGTGGTGAAGACCTTTCGGGGTGGGTTGCCACAACCATTGGGGTTTCCTCCGGCACGGGGTGGAGCATTTTGATTCTGGGGACACTCATGAGAGTAGTGAACTTCCTGGCCACACTTGTAGCAGGCTCCAAAGACAGTGCGGGGAGCTGGGTTGCCAGGTGGAGCGGGGTGAAATTGAGATGGCGGGCGAGGCACCACAAAGGATGGCCTCGGGGAATTGTTCTGGCGGAACATACTGTTGGGGGTCCAGATCCTACGCTTGTGAGCTCCTGAACTGGATGAACCATCATCTCTAGGGTGCTTGCGTAAATCTCCTGGAGTGTTCATATCCTCCGCCTTGATGGCCTTGTTGACAAGGACCTGGAAGGTGGCGAACTCATGAAGATTGAGTTCACAACGGAGTCCAGAGTTAACTCCCCTACAGAACCTCTCTTGTTTCTTGGAGTCGGAGCAGACATCTTCAGTGGAAAAACGAGCAAGTCGGTTGAACTCGCGACTAAACTCGTCAACATACCTTCCTCCTTGGGTGAGGTTGCAGAACTCCTCACGCTTGCGGTCCATGAGTCCTTTTGGAATTTGGTGCTTGCGAAAAGAAGTGCAGAACTCATTCCAAGTAGTGGGCTGTCCAGTGGGATGCATGTTCAGAAAATATTCCCACCACGAGCTAGCTGCACCCTCGAGGTGGTAGGTGGCATAGTTGACTCTATCACCATCTGCAACATGTCCTGCTTGGAGCTTCCTCTCGATGCTGCGAAACCAGTCATCGGCATCAAGGGGCTCGACGGAGTAGCTGAAAACTTGGGGATGAAGTCGGATGAAGTCATTCAACGACACCAACTCGTTGCGCTGCTGAGTGGTGTTCCGAGCTATGACCTCCAGCAACTGGTGAGAGTCCCTTGGATTCCTTTCAATCTCCATCAGAACCTGAGCCATCGTGGGTGGCGGTGGAAGATTGCCTTCCTCCGGTTCATTCCCACGACCATGGGCATGACCAAGTTGGCCACGGGTTCCTTGAGACATCCTGAAGGATAAGATCAATGTCAAATGATGTTGAATGATTTTTCAAATGTATCATATTATGAAGAAACCTGGAATGACTCGGACAGCACAACGGTTGTAATTGCAAGATAAGTGAAAATTCTTAAAACATAACAACAACACTTACATAGGAAGTCTCAAAAATAGGAAGCACAACGACTCTAGTCAACCGAACACAACTTTCCTACGGCTACAACGAAGCAATCAATGATATGTTCTAGTAAGACATAGATGAGCCTAGTCCTATCTTCCCGTAGAAAATATGAGGGTGACTCAGAACTCAGAACGATGAGGGTAAGGAGGAAAAAAGAAGCGTTACGTTGTTCCCTTATATACCTAGTGTAACTATATAGCTATAGAATGCTAGACTCGACTTCGACCAAGGCTGATAATCCTACAGTCAATATTGCTCGATACCAAGTCTGTCTGGACCCAGAATATGCATATGTAATTCCTATTACAACACAATCATATGGTGAGCCAGGAGCCGTACCCACTTGTATAATCAGACAAAGCCAAGCACAGAACACTCTCACAAAGCATCGAACGTGAGGGGCATCCCATTCAGGACGGATAATCAACTGAGATGGATCCACATCGTCCGCTCGCAAGTCTAGATGATTATGGGTGATGAAATCCCATACTCATAGACAAGTCGCCTCAACCACATTATTGATTGAATTATAACACTCACATAAACAGACTCCAGCCCGATCACTTAGTCGGGGTCTCGGGCGGGCTCAATCATACAATAAAGTGTGCCACGTGACAGAGTCACGAGGAATCGCATCGCAATGCCCCAAGCTGCGCACATCTAAGGGCCACTTGGTGTATAAAATACCGCCAGCAAGAACACAACTAAGCTATCGAACCCCACACTAAGACATGCACGTTATAATCATACAGATAGCATACATGTCCAGTGTAAAAAGCAGGTACACATTGCATGAACTCTACTAAGTTTTCAACTTTATTGACTTATATATAGAGTACACACAGAGATCACAAGACTGTGATCCAACATTACATCATTCAAGCGGAAGAAAGTTAAGTATGAGTATTGACAAGTTTAACAAATGGCTTAGAGAATCCTTATCTATACACAAGCCCTTCCACAGGGGACCAGACCTCTGTCTGGGACTACACTAGCTTGATCAGTCGTCGAGCTCCAGGAAGAAGCCACCATCGGGGTTAGTGGTTTCAACTAAGAACATAAATAGGAAAACGTGAGTACAAAGTCGTACTCAGCAAGACTTACGTAGGAACTATACTACTCATTCTCAAGTCTCAAGGCAAAGTGAGGTGGGGTTTCAATGAAGAAGTTCCAGCTTTGACTTCGCTAGTCCTGTACTACGAATACCAGAATGAGGTAAGAAGTGTATACGAGTCCACTATCCAAGTCTCCCAATCAATACACCACTATGGATCCTTCCTCGACTTCCCACGAGAAAGCAAACCATAGCACTCACACTTATCTTGGCAAGTTTTGGAGTTTCCGTTGAAGTTATCTAATAATCAAGCACAGAGAACCAAGTAGTCCATAACCACGGACGCGGCTATTAGAATAGTTTTGTTACCCCTACAGAGGTGTACCGCTACACACACATGACCATCAGTTACCGCCATGTCTCGTCACCATTCAAGGGGTGCCGGCGAGGATTCTCACCACAAATGTTACCTCATAGCCGATCTAGTCCAAGAAAGCCGCCTACCTGGGTTGGTTTTCACTATTGTGAACCCGGCCGGTTTACCGAAGTGGACCCAGAAGATGTGTGCGTGGTGCAAAAGCCGGTCTCGGTTGAGCCGTTCTCTCACTTAGCAGCCAGGCCACAAACCTACCAGAACTCCGAACTACTGCGACATCTGGACATCGACACGGGATGAGTTAGTAGGTTGAGAGGGGTCAGTGAGCCCAATGTGTGGTTGTACTCTTTATCTTGAATCACCACACAAGAACTCGTACTTAGGGCAGTGTTCAATGAGACAACCCACTGTGTACTCCTACACAGCCTCTCATTGTTCACCTTGTTTAGGTCAAATTCACCAACACATTTCCACCATCATCATCATGATCACTACCATCCCGACTCACCTAACAGTATCCACATTGTATCACTCTAAGCATGCAATAAGCAGTAACAGTTGCAGGGGCCACATGATATCAATCAACTCCTACATCTGCTAGGATTATGGTTTGCTTACTACTGTGAAAATATGATAGGTCATGTAAAGGAATTGGTTCAACTATGCGGTAGAAACGTATCATGGTAATCATCCTAAACAATGCATAAGCGAGGCTGATATGGAAGTGGGATTTTATCGACATGATCAATGGGGATTTGCATGCCTTGCTGACTAGGGTCGTATGGGGTATCTTCAACGAAGGGGGTGATCTCGGATTCCGGCACCACCTCTATTCGATAGCAAACAATGCAAACAAAGAGATCAATATAAAGACAATGCACAATCACATGATCAATGGTATAAAATGATGTTCATGGTACTGATGTTTTGATTATTCCATTTAAAAGAAGTGCATTGCAAAGGAATTTGCAAAAAAACTCCAAATTTCAATTTAAAAAGGGTTCATATGCACATTTGCTTCTGTCCCACATTTTAAAATTGTCAAACATGAAAACAAAGTGCATATTCAGAATCTTTGCATTTTTTTGATATTTTTCATATATTATATGTCCAATTTGGAGTTAATATGAATTAGTTATGAGTTTCCAAAGTTTAATTCATTTTCTGGATTTTCTAACTTATTCTTTAAATAGAAATTCAGTTTATTGCGTCACAGTAAGGTCATGCTGGTGTCAGTGGGGTTAGTTAACTGTCTTTGTTAATTTAAACTAACCAAGGGTTAGATAGTGGCCTGGGCCCATATGTGAATGGCCTAGGGTTAGGTTAATTAGCAAGTTAAGCTCGCCTGACACGTGGGCTCATCGGCGACGACCCGACGCAGCGGCGCTGCACAGGATGGCGTTCTCGTGCACCATTCGGCGCGCTAAGACCACGGGAACATTGCCCGTTCTCTCGCACGTCATGTGGTGCACGCGGGCGACGACGGGGATGACCAAGGCGAGGGCGGCGAGCTCCCCGGCAGCGGTCCAAAGAACGGCAAAGATGAAGGCGGTGCTGTAGTGGCTCTTTTTGAGCGTGCTTTAGTGCAACAGAAAGCTGGGACCAACGGGAGTGCGATGGACTACTCCATGGACGCGGTTGTGCACCGGAGGGAGGACCTCATCGGCCATGGGGGCGGTGATCTCCGACGAGCATGGAAAACGACGAAGGAGAAGGACTTAGGCCTCGGGGTTTGAGGGGTTTCGGCTGTAAGCTCACCAGCAACTCGACGGTGAAGTCGATAGGGACGAGGAGGGGTCAGCGTTGCCAGAATCATCACCGGAAGTTCTCGGTGGGCGGATGTTTTCGGGGTTGATGGTGTCGCGTATAGTGTTCCTCTGGCTCAATTGGTTGCGCAGATCGACAAAGAAGACAAAGGCGAAGCGGATGGACACGATGGCGCGGCTCCTCGTGGTCGTTGGCCGCGACGGCAAGCGGCGGTTCTTCTTGGGTGGAGCGTGATTCCGGCGAGAGAGAGATGGGGAGCAAACCTGGTGGGGGGGAAAGGATCCACGGCCTCTCGGGCATCTCTGTGGTGCATGGGGAAGGCCAGGGAGGCAGCTACGTGGCCAGGGGCATGTCGACGGCGTCGGCATGCACGAGACGAAGTTGTGCGTGCCCCTGCCTGGGGAAGACGACAGAAGGGGAAGTGGGCCTGGGCCAGGCTGGGCGATGAGTTGGGCCAGAAGCAGGTAGGCCTTCTTTATATTTTTCTTTCTGTTTATTTTCTGCTATTTTTTTCCTTGCTAAATAAAATAGCTAGGCATTTTATTAAATACTCAAAATTTATACATCGACTTACATCACCAGTAATAGTCATTCCCAGTTTTGAACATTTTTGAAAATTAAAATGTTTGAATTGAAATTCAAATAGGGGTATTTGATTAATTCCAAGGTCCTGTTTGAATTTTTGAAAAATCTTTGAGCATGGGTTTGATATGTGATCACACTCATTTATGGGACTTTTCAAAAATACTAGAGGAATTTTTGAAGCAACTTTTAAAGTGGCCATTTGAATTAAATTCATCTGGGGGGTGTTCCTTCTCCCATTACAATTTCTTTTAAATTTTTTGACATGATGCAAGGTTGATCTTGATCCTAGCACATACCTTACAGAGGGTTCTGACACAAGTACTCCATGTCGATCGAATTCATCATGCGTGAGAAAGTGGCAGGGGCATTGGTTAAACCGAAGGACATGACGGTGTACTCGTAAAGACCATAGCGAGTAGTGAAAGCCGTTTTAGGAATGTCCTCGTTTCTTAATTTGATTTGATGCTAGCCTAATCTCAAATCCATTTTGGAGAAGACTGAGGATCCAACAAGTTGATCATAAAGATCATTGATCCTGGGAAGTGGGTACTTGTTCTTTATCGTCGCTAGATTAAGCGGGCGATAATCTACGCACATCCTTTTTGTTCCATCTTTCTTCGTTACGAACAGAACGGGGCAACCCCATGGCGATTAGCTAGGGCGGATGAAGCCTTTTTCCAACAAAGCTTTGAGTTGGATTTTAAGCTCAGCTAACTCATGAGGGGCCATTCTATATGGGCGTCTAGAAATTGGGGTGGTTCCTGGCATAAGATCTACAATGAATTCTAAACATCTGCAGGAGGTATCCCTGGCAGTTCTTCAGGAAAGACATCCGAGAAGTCACGAACTACCGGAATATCTTCAAGGTCATGAAGGGGAAGCACTTTCAACGTATGAATCTGGGTTCTAGAGATGGGTGAGGTGAAATTGATTATCTGGCCTGACTTGTGGTTAAGCTTAACTGTCTTGGTTTTACAATCAAGAACAACATTCTGTCTCGACAACCAATCCATTCCTCAAATGACATCATTGTCGGAAAACTTGAGGGCTATAAGAGAATCAAGGAATACTAAACCCTCAATTGCAATTTGATTGCCATGGCTTACTCTATTAGTTTGCCACTTTGAACCAGGAGTTTGGATTATCATTGGAGAAAACATTTCTTCAAAGGGGAACTCATGGAGAAGTTCATAACTCTCCGACTTGAATGAATGAGATGATCCTGGATCGAAAAGAACGGAGTCGGGAACATGATTGACTGGGAGTGTACCAAGGATGACGTCATAAGTATCAATAGCTTCCTCAACTGAGATTTAGTTCACACAACCACTACCAGTGGCTGAAGGCTTTGCTGGAAAGGTTTTTGAGGTTGATTTCCTTGAAGTCTTACGTCGAGAATGACGTGGTGCCATCAAAACCTGAGGGCATAGACGAAAGAAGTGGCCTTGCAGACAACACTTAAAACACATCCCGCCTGAATTGCTGGAAGCAGGATTACATGATTGAACACCATCATTCCTTGGAGGAACAATGTCTTGAGGTGGAGGACATATATTGGATGGTGGCCTCTGAAGAAGGTTTTGAGGTATGGCACTAGTTGGACTCCATATTCGGTGTTTCTGAGGGGCTGAAATTGAAGAAGGCGCAAACTCTCAAGCATGCTTGCGAGACTCTTCGAACAATTCATTGCCATGCTCAGCTCGGAAGGATCTGTTGACTAAATCCTCAAAGTTGATAAATTCAAGGAGGTTGAGATCATAACGAAGGATAGGGCTAAGTCCCTTACGGAACCTTGCCTACTTTCTAGCAGCGGTTGTGATCTCATCTTGGGCACAACGAGCATGACGGTTGAACTCTCTAACATACTCATGAATGGACATCTCTCCTTGAGAAAGATTGCAGAACTCTTCCTTCTTGCGCTCCATTAACCCATCTAGAAGGTGGTACCCTCGAAAAGCATCACGGAACTCCTTCCAATTCAATATGTGACCATCAGGCTGCATCGCAACATAGTTCTCCCACCATTCAGCAACATCATCTTCCAGAAAATATGTCGCGAATATAACTCGATCATTGGGGGAAACATGCGTCGTATCAAGCTTACGCTCGATGGAACGGAGCCAATCATCAGCTTCAAGGGGCTCGGAAGAACATCGAAATACCGGTGGTTTGAGGATGATGAAGTCCTGAATGCAAACAACCACACTACGCTGACGTGAGGTATTCTGCTCGATGAGCTCCAAAAGGCGTCTTTGATCTCGTCGATTCCTCTCAGCCTCCGTCATGATTTCCTCCGCAGAAGGCGGTGGTGGCGGTTCATCACCATTTCGATTCCGATCACGGTCTCGATTGCGACGAACAACACTACGAGTTCCACCTGACATCCTGTGTGATAACAATAAACAATCAGAACAAGATTTGCGATGGATTCAAAGAAAAGAGACATGATTTAGGCGGAAAGGATTATAATGCAACAACAATGATTCATTAGGACCACGGGATAACTCAGGCAGCATAACGGCTACACCTTGATGAAAAATTAGACAACCACCAAGATAACGGACATCACTTCCTATGAAACAATAGGGAATGATGACTCGGAAGACCACAACAGTCCTACGGCTACAAAGAAGCAATCAACGAGATGTTTTAGTAAAGACATAGATAAGCCTAGTCCTATCTTCCCGTAGAAAAGATGAGGGTGACTCAGAACTCAGATCGATGAGGGTAAGGAGAAAATAAGTCTTACGTTGTTCCCATATACCCAAGTAACTATATAACTATAGAATGCTAGACTCGACTTCGACCAAGGTTTGATAATCCTACAGACAGCCCTGGTCTGATAACAAGTCTGTCGGGACCCGGAATATGCATACGTAATTCCAGCCACAATTCAATCATATGGAGAGCCGAGAGTCATACCCACTTTTCTATGCAGACAAGGCCAAGTACAAGACACTCTTGGAAAGCTCGAACGTGAGGGCATCCCATCCAGGCCCAGATGATCAACTGAGATGGGTCCTCATCGTCCGCTCACAAGTCTAAATGCTTATGGCTGGTGATATCCCATACTTATAGGAAAGTCACCTCAACCATGTTGTCGATTGAACCATAGAATTTACATAGACAACTCCGGCCCGATCACTTATTCGGGGTCTCCGGAGGGCTCGATCGTACAACGAAGTGCGCCACTTGACGGACTCACGAGCAATCGCATCGCGATGCCCCAGGCTGCGCACATCTCAGGGCCACTTGGTGTAAGAAAGTGCTCCGGCGAGAGCACAACTAAGCTATCAAACCCCACACTAAGACATGCACATTATAACCATACACACAACATACATGTCTAGTGTAAACAGCAGGTAGTCATCACATGAACTTTAGAAAATATACATCTTTATTGACTTATGTATAGAGTACACAAAGAGATGACATAACTGTGATCCAACATTCATACAAACAACGGAAGAAAATTAGGTCTCAGTATAGACAAGTTTAACAAATGGCTTAGAGAAGCCTTATTCAACATACATAGACCTTCCACGAGGGACCAGATCGACTGCTGTCTGGAACTATACTAGCTTAGTCCACGTCGAGATCCACGAAGAAGCCTCCATCGGGGTCAGGGGGTTTCATCTAAAACATAAAATAAGAAAACGTGAGTACAAAGTCGTACTCAGCAAGACTTACATCGATCTATACTACTCATGCTAAAGTTTCAAAGAAAAGGGAGGTGGGGTTGTAATGCAGAAGTGCCAACTTTGTTTGGCTAATCCTGACTATGGTTACCAGAATGAGATAAGAGTGTACTCGAGTCCATGTATCCAAGTCTTCCAAACAATACACCACTATGGATCCTTCCTCGACTTCCCACGAGAAAGGAAACCATAGCACTCAAACTTATCTTCGCAAGTTTTAGAGTAACCGTTGAAGTTTTCTAATCAAGCACAGGTCTCCAAGTAGTGCATGACCGCGGACGCGGCTATTCGAATAGATTTCTTAACCCTGCAGGGGTGTAAACTACACACACATGACCATCAGTTACCGCCAAGTACTCGTCACCATTCAAGAGGTGTCGGCGAGGATGTTCACCACGATAATTCGCTCACAACCGGTGTATTCCAGGAGTCGACTATCTGAGGTAGATCCCGCTCGATAGTCCGGCCGGATCGATGTTACAGGCTCAGACAAGGTAGGCAACCAAGATGCCATCCGAGAAGATGGTTTCACTGTCTCACAGATCCACCCACATATCTATGTGATGCAACCTTTCATCCATTCTCTTTCTATGCATATGCCAAATGGAAAACCAGAACTAGTGTGACTCCTGGACGTCAACACGGATTGAGGTAATAGGCCGAGAGGGGTCAGTGAGCCCAATGTGTGGTTGTGCTCTTTGTCTTGGATTACCATACAAGAACTCGGGCTTAAGGCGGTGCTCAACGAGACTACCCACTATGTACTCCTACAAAGCCTCTTATCGTTCAAAACTTTTAGGTCAAGTTCACCAACACATTTCCACCATCATTACATGATCACTACCATCCCGACTCACATAAGAGTAACTTCATTGTAACACTAAGCATGCAATAAGCAGTAACAGTAGCAGGGTCCACATGATCAACAGACAACTCCTAAATCTGCTAGGATTATGGTTTGCTTACTACTATGACAAAATGATAGGTCGTGCAAAGGAATGGGTTCAACTATGCGGTAGAAGCGTATCATGTTAAACATCCTAAACAATCCATAGGAGAGAATGAGAGAGAAATGGGTTTTCATCGACATGATAAATGGGGTTTTGCTTTCCTTGCTGTCGGGGATCGTACTGACACTCTTCTTCTTCTTCGGGGGTGACCGCCGGAATACTAGAAAAAGGGATTTAATGGCGCATCTAATTTGGCTACTAATGGCGCACATAAGGTTCACTATTACTGGCACACCACTAGTAACTGATATTAATGGCGCACATTTGGTGCGCCATTACTATCCTGGATACTAATGGCGCACTAGGAGTGCGCCATTACTGAAGCCAGTGGTGCACTACTGATGTTAGTGCTACCACCACATGTGTGTCTTGTGCTTTGGGTCACTAAGGCACACTCTTAGGAAGTGCGCCATTGCTCTGTTTCTATACATGCGCCACTGATGTACGGTATGTGTGCCATTACTATGAATATTAGGTCTTTTTCTGTTGCTTTTCTGTATTTGCATAGGTTACAAAAAAATATAAACAGCAGATTTATAAACAACACAGATATAAACAACAGATTTATCGAATACAATAGAAGATTAGTCTCTGAATTCAAAAGAAGATTAGTGTTCGATTACAAATCATCATACTAGTCTCCTAATTCAAAATACCGAACAAAGTTAGAACATTACAAGTCTCGATTAGCGAGTTTGTCTTCACATTACAAGTCAATATCTAAACTACCATGACATTGAAGAAGAGGGTTGCGGTCACGATGAGCATCATCGTGACCAAAGTGATCTTCATCCGGTTTCTCCTCCGCTCCCTCTTCTCCCCTGCTAGATAGCGCGCGTATCTAGCTTCTGCCTCCGCCCTTGTGGGGTACACTTTGTAACTGTTACCTCTAAAACGGTGAACCTGTCTCCGACAATACTCCCAGCCGTCGTAGACTTCGGGAATCCTACCAATGTACACGACATACGACGGCATCTTCTTTATGCACTGGACAAACAAAATATTAAGAGTAACATACAGATAATATTTAAGCAGTACATACGTATACAACAAAATTAAGGACCAAAGGACGTGAAAACAACACACATTAATAGCACACGGTTCATGGTCCTAGTAATAAATAACATCGACTACATATAAGTTGAATGACGACTGTTTAAACTAAGGAGACATACGTACATACAAGTTCATAAAAGTTTATACAACACACGAGCTCTCGTCGATAGTCCAGAACTACATAGCTAGGCGCACGGGCATCAAGAATTTTGACTCCGCTCACAGGCCAGAACGTTGATGAAGCTGCCGTCTTTCGTGATGGTCATGAATGAGCGATCGCCATCAGCCTGCAATCTTAGAATTGTTTCTATTTCACGGTTGCACAGTTGATTGTTGAGGTAGAACTCGCCCGTGTTACGAAAGACATCTTCAAAGATTATTCCTGCCAACTCTGACTGGATGCGAAAGAATTCTTGTCTGAGGTCGGCGTCTTGGATTTCTGACATGCGTGCGGCCCAGTGCTTTAGATGAGCTGGCAGAGTAAGCTGCTGCTAGTCTCGTACGAACTCCCGCATGTGATGCAAGGCGTAGTAGGCATCCTTCTGACCTCCAGGCAGCTGTTTGACGCAGGCGAACTTTGTTACGTGAGTGAACACGTGCACGCTGTACCTAACAACTTCCTTCTTGAAGGTGACTCCAGATTTGGAGTAGCGCGAGAGAGCCTCATCGAGAACTTTCTTGATATTTTTGTAGTATTTTTTCGACTCATGGTCCGGGTCCAAATACGTGGCCATGGATCATTTCGGGCTTAGAGCGATGAGTGTGCACTTTGTTTCATCACTGCACACAACACGGATGTTAGGAGGAAAAGAACGACCGAAATCTATGCAACCTAATGTACGTGATGGGGACGTGAGGGGATGAATTACTCGGGAAAGTAAGGCACGAGGAAGTTGTCCTTATCCTTGTTCGCCAGAATGACGTCTTGGACGTCATCACTAGCGAGTCGCCGGTCCCCGGGGCTTCACAAGATCTTGGCACACATGTATAAGGGGTCGACTATAACGATGTCCGGGGTCTTGTCTCTAATGATCCGCATCTGCATACTCAGCGCAAATAGCGAAACGAATGTGTAGTGCAGCGGAAAAAGGTGAAACATAGCGAAGATGTCATCAAACCGCAGGAAGATCACACGTCCGATGTCGCAAGCACTTAAGCCCTTTCCCTCAGGCACCTTGGCAGTGAAAACCGGGTAAGACACATCATTCTCTCTGAGACGCCGCGTCTCTGTATTCAGAAACGGGCTGCAGCATCGAGCATTGCAGCAGATAGCATCAACCTACCTGCCACATGCACCCTCGACATGATTCCGTCGGGTCTTGGTGACCCGTCTTGAGCACGGATCGTCGGTGTCGGCTGGCTCGCAGTAGTGGGATCCTTCTTCCTTCTTGCCCGTCCCTTCTTCTTTGGCTTCTCATGTAATGGGACCTTTACCTGCTCAGAGACCGCCTTCCTGAGTTTGTTGGGGCTAATAATATTTCACGCCTCTGCCGTCTCAGCATCGGTGAAGGCAACAGCTGGAGTCGTCTCCTGAGAACAGTACAGTCAACGCTAATTGTTGAAATTCATCTCCGTGCTATGAGATGGGCCGTGAGAGTCTTTTGCACCACGGTTGGGTTCTTGAGAAGCAGGAGGGAAAATCTCGTCCTTCTCGCACCCACCATGTTCCTCAAAGAACTCATCGACACGGGAAAGTAGTGTGTTGGTGTTGGTGTTGCTCCGATCTTGTGCCACATCCATGTCCGTGGGGTGGTGGCCCGGATCAGCTGACGGCGTTGCAGCGGTCTTTCCATGGCTTGGCGCAGGCACGACTGGCGGTGGGGTGGAGTAGTTCCCCACCCCCAAACGAATCTGACACTTCGGCCAAAGAAAGTTCTAGCTCAAGCAGCCGCGGAGGTCCATCACTTCTTCGTCGTCGGCTCCAGGGGGTCGATAAGGAGGTAAAAATTCATCGTAGCCATCCAGCACCCGAACCAGTTGAACCCTATACAAGGTGGTTGGCATAGGATTACCATGGAACACACAGTTGCCCGGTTGAACGATTCTTCCCACGGCAACATCGACCAACTCCTCGTCCACGAATTGCAGAAGAGTGCATGGAACGTTGGCGGTGCCCTGCGACAACATGTAGGGCGTCAAGGATGTCCAGTCAAAGGCAAAAGAAGATGAAGTCATCGGCTGAGGCTTAGTTACCGTGATGGCGTTGAGCTCGGTAATGTCGATGGACCGCCAACGGACGGCGGTCATGTGACGGAGGGGGCGCTTACTCCTGAGGTGCCAGGCGTTGGTGTTTTACGCTCCAATACTGTCGTTGCCGCCGGGGTCACAAACGCATCCGCCGTCAGGGACACTAATGAGGCCGCAGCCGGGGACAACGTCGGGGCTGCCGTCGGGGTCAAAAACGCATCCGCCGCCGGGCACACCGCTGCGGACGCTGCCGGAGACACTGCTGCGTCTGTTGCCGTCGCGTTGTGAGAGTTGCTGCCCGTGAAGCTGGGAATCGGGGGCATCCCCTGTTGACCGCTCGCAAGCCAGTCTCACATGAACACAAACAAGTAAGGCATCATGTTGTTGAGCTCCTGTCCAACTTGTTCTTCGGCAATGCGTGTAATGTACTCCATTTTTTCCTGGAGTTCTGCCCCCGTCTGGTTAGCTGAGCCGCTAGTGCTTTTCTCCTTTCGCCTAGTGTCATAGTAGTCCGACCATTTTGTTGAACAGCCTTTGCCGGTCACACGACGAACTGACGAAGGATTACTAAACTTATCCTTTTTCTTGAGTGTGTTGACCGCCCTATTTAAAGAGTTGTCCGATGGGGCGATAGGCAGGGACCCCGTGCTGCTGCTTTCAGTTTCCTGCACAAGGAACGCGAGGACCATTCATAAATTTGGCTTCATTAATTTTCAAATGCATCCATATGAAGCTAATTAAAAAGGGGGGAGGTATTCTTTACCAGAAGACGCTCAAGCTCCTGCACCTTCGGATCCGTCGTAAGCTCCCCTGTTACCGGGTTCCTCTTGTACCGGACCCTGACATAGTTATCGGTAGGCTTATGTCCGTATTTTTTGAAGAGGGGCGGTAGGCCTTGCGCGGCACGCTCCTCGTCCTCCTTGTCCCATTTTGGTTCCGCCACTCTGTAACCGCCGGGACCGAGTTTGTGGACCCCTAAGTTCAATTCCCGCATACCTTTCCCCCACTGAGTCGATTCACTAGTTGAGGTGTCCTCGCACTTGAACTTGAACTCCTCGTAGTCAGTTTCACTGATCGAAGGATTTTCCTCCTTGATCTTCTCGTAACAAACACCCTTACTAATCATTTTCTTCACCTTGTTTCGCCAAGTAGACAGGGATGTGCTCATCTTCGTGAGGGTGACACTGTTCACTTTATTCCCTAAGAGGTTTGTGTTTGCGAATTGAGCGGGGAACTTGTGTTGGTTGTGCAGCTTCGTGAAGAGGAGGTTGCGCAAATTTGCTCGGTCGGGATGCCTTAGGTTCTCGGTGTTGATCGAGATGGTGCTCCGGAAAATGCACACGAGTTGTCCGGAGTACCCACGGACTAAACGTTCGGGCGTCGTTGGAAGCCCATTTCTAGCCACTTCGGTAAATTCCTCCTTGACGGTGCCTAGCTTGATCGAGCGCCTCTCCTTTTTTGCCTCTTCGGTTGGCTGCCATCTGTGGGTTGGCGGCCATCATCAGTGGCGGGATCGACCTGGACAGCACCACAATCATCCCCGCTAGCGGTTGTGTACTCATGATCGGTAGAGTCATCCCCGATGTCATCGTAGCAGGGTTGAGTTTGTGGATCATCGTCCATGGTCATCTCCCAATATTGCTTCTGGTGGTGCGAACCAGAGGCCTCATCGTTGTCGGCAATCCACACCCACTAATATAGGATAGGTAGGTTTAAAAAAAATTGTTTAAGTGAATGATGTGCAACCAGAAAATAACTAGTCAATTTAAATAACTAGAAAAAGAGCATGCAAAGCACCTTCTAGGTCAAGAAAATTAACAAAGGTCATGCATGAATCCACGGAAAAATTCGGCATGACCTTTGCTAATTTTCTTGAGCTAGGACCCCATTCTCAACCGAAACAGAAATTAATCGACATTTCGGGAGAATGGGGTCATTATTTTTACCTGCACAAAAAGGGCCTACATGTAGGCACAACCAGGTGCACAAAGGACAAGTGACAAAAGCATATATATTGAGCATGTTTCCATCATTTTCTGCATGTGCATCGATGTCCTGGAATCATATACCCTTTACAATAAAACTTACATAATTTGATAGGGAGGACAAGTCCAAAACTCAAGCTCAGATTTAAAAGTTGCAACTTGCAAATGATACTAACATATCTAATTCAATTTTACTACCACTGTTAATATTTTTGTTGCTCTGACTGTCAACCATGGAGGATACGACTAACACTGGATTCTCACACAAATAAACATCAGTTATCTACCTATCGAGATCGTAGTCCAACAATGTGAATCACATATCATAGAGGGAAGGAAGTTTAATACCACTTACTAGTATAGTGTACAATTCAGAACAATCCGTTGTGTGCAGTCATCTAATCTGAACAAAACGAGGTGAAAACATGGTACTTGCAGGAACTGTATCATCGTAATTCCACTTTGCTACATTCTTAGTACAAGGTTATAAAAACACATCACTCAGAAACCCAATACTCTGAATGTGTTCCACATTACCCGCAACTGTCAACTAAATGCAGGATTATGAACTGAATTCTAGCTACAATTTCAACAATATTTAGCAGGTTAACACCTTGAACTTGCAGCCACCAGAACCTTCAATCCAAAATCTGAACCCAGAGCAAATCTAAGACCTCGCCAAATCTTGCCCACGGAAGAACAATAAATACGAGCGCTAGTCTCCCCATTAAGCAATTACAGATTCAAACTATTTTTGCATATATTCAGATTTTGCTAGTCTCCCCAATCTGGGTAAACACAATTTGGTTAATAATAGGGTTTAAACTCAACAAATGAACCTGAAGCATTCAGGTTTAGCATATGAACCTGACGCATTCAGGATTTAAATTAAAGTTTAAATACGCCATGGCATAACTTCAATAATTCATCATCATGTCATTTATGAACTTATGCCATTCATAGCCATCAACAACAGATCATTCATGCATGTCATTAGTGCGGACAATAACATTTCGTTGCTATGATTTTCAAGTGGTGGAAATTACTCTCTAAAAGTATGCATGTAGTATGGTAAAGTCGACAGATTAGACATACAAATGCAACCAGTCAATGTTGCAAGTTCACAGGTTTATAAAAACACCACCTGCAATATGAATGTGCACTCCCAAACCATTGTAAATTTCACTGCTCTAAACTATATATTGACATGATTGCTATATTAGAGTATCTCACACATGCGGAGCTAGACAAATCACAAGTTTCATTTAGCACAACCACATTTGTTACAGATCTGGAGAACATAACTATATAACCTAATTCACACACATAATTCATCCATGGAAGGCTTTGGAACAGAAGCATCTGGAAAGGGGGTGGAACCTGGGGAGCGAGGAGCCGTCGGCGATGTGAGGAGGGGGCACAGCGATGGAAGGAGACGGCGGCGGTGTCGGAATGGAGCAGGCGACGGCCGTGAAAAAACCTGGCATGCGCCAGGCGCGACAGCGGCGGAGAGGATGGGGCTTGGACTTATCGTCTCTCGGTCGGCACCACGGAGGAGGTGGTAGGAGTTGAGGCCCCCAAAGCAGAGGAGGTCACCGAGGACGAGCGGCGGGGCGGGCGGTCACCGGGGACGAGCGTCGTGGCGGGGCGGGGCGGAGCGGGGCAACTGCGTGATCTAGGTTTTACGCGAGAGGTGGGGATGGGGATGTGTGTTGTGGTCGTTAGGTAGGCCGTTATGTCTGGTGGGAGATAGCAATGGCGCACATTTTAGTAGGTGCGCCATAACCATCGGGATAGCAATGGCGCACTTTTACGGGGTGCGCCATTAGTATTAATAGTAAGGTTAAAACAGTTGTGTGAGTGGTTATGGACAAAACCACTTAGATAGCCTAGCGGTTGGTCCCTTGATACACTAAGCGAGCCACCAGGTTCAAGTCCGGTCAACCCCACTTTTTGCACCTTTTTTAAATATTTATTTTAACCTTATGATAAACATCCAAACACTTTAAAATACTCTAGAACAAGCCCATGGCAATTTTAATTCCATGTAATAAGCACAAGTTAATTTTATACTAAGACGATAATTATAACTATGTAGTATATTTAAAATAATATAAAATATAAAAAAATCATAAAAAAATATAGTAATATATAATATCTCAAATATCTCAAAAAATATAGACATATCAATCTTCACAGAAAAATGATACAAATTTCCCACATGCACACACGCGCAGTATACACGTCGTGATTGGATCTTATTAGCTATCATCTTGTCACAATATTTTTGCCCTTATTTTTCGCGTTTGCATAATTTAGCCCCGTGTAAGGCCCGATATGCGGTACTGTTCCAGATCTAGGTGTTTCCACCCAGATCCGGGGACGAAGCACATATCGGTCCCACCGCGACATATGACAAAGCCATATGCCCCAGATTTCCAACATGATATCACCACATTACAGATACAAGGATACAACATCTCATACAATCGGCATACAACTGCCTCAAATACAATACATCAGCGGAAGGTACATGTCTGAGTACAGACTACACACAAATGCCTACTGGCAAAGAGAAAAGATCGATCCCATAACCACACGGGTCCAGGCCCTCCGCTGGGATCCGCCTAACTAGTCGTCGTCGAGTCTCCGCTTGAAACGTCGATCACCATACCTGTTGTCGATCAAGAACCCTGAAAAGAGTTTGGGGGTAGTATCATGAGTACAGAGGTACTCAGCATCCAACTGTAGTGGTCATCTGACCCAGCAAGGACTTCATCACTCGTCATTCTAGGACAACTAGTAGGTTACGGTAAGTAAGGGGTAAGTGGTGAGGTTTCTGCCGCACTAGCATTTATGAAGTGGCTAACGATCTAGAGAGTAAGATCAGAAGCCAAGCATTCGATGAGGAATCGCCGCCAACAAGTCTGCTATCCACCTACTATGCAAACATAACACCTATCCTATCCTTGTTCTCCTCTTCGCATCCCGACGAAGAAGAAGCAGTCAAGGCACACACACGTTGATCAAGTTATATTAAGATTAACTCAGCTGATGTTGTCTATGAACAAGGAGTAGGTCTCAAGTCGTCCATAACCGTGGACACGGCTTCTCGAAAAGATTTAACCCTGCAGGGGTGTACCAACTGCCCATTACAAGACTCCGCACGCACACCCATCTCTCTCAGTTGCTACCCATCATAGGCAACCATTTTATGATTTAGTTCCAAGAGATCCGAAAGGACAAGTCCCTCTAGCTAACAACGAACAAATCTGGGTGGCCCCCGGGGAGTCTACACCCAATCCAAAAGCTGGCCACGCTCTCGGATCGGATTCTTTCGTATGGCCAAGGTCGGGTTTAGTCTCACCTATATAATAGGGGACTTCCCTAGCTCACTAGTGTGGACCAACAAAGGAACTATGTCTCTGCTGGCCCGAGTTGTTTTAAAACCACTGGCTGCAGACCAGTTATGCATGCGCTTTCAAATGGTAAATCAGCTTGGGCCACCTCTAGAAATGTTTGAAGTTAGGTAGGTAAGAAAAGGGGACCCCATAAAATCCCACACGCGGTTAGGCACGCTCAGTCTTAAAACCAATACCCGGAACTCGGGTCCTAGGTGACTCGAATGGAACAAAGCGTCGGGGAGGGATAGCCTAGACCTTCCATCCTTCGTCGAATATAGTCAACATTATAATAATCATATCATCAATAACAATAATAATAATGTGATATCCCAAACCAGAAGTAACAGGGTAACATCGTAGCATCCTAAGCATGCATACTAAGCAGGGGCTGAGCAACGAGCAATAGTAACATAGCAGTACAAGGTTTGCTGGGAAGGGACATGGCTGTATCGGTTTAAAAGAGGCTGTAAACATGTGGTAGGATCAAACATCGAACCTAGCCTATACTAGCATGCAAACCGCTGGTTGAAATAGAATGGATCATAAGTAATGTATAGTCCTTGCCTGTTGAGGGTCGGGTTCTGAAGGTGTAGTCGATCGCAAGCTCGAATCGTCTCCGAGAGGTACCCGCGGGAGCACACAAGACGATAAACACTGGAAAGCAATCAACGGTGCACCACTATTACTACGGAGCAATACAAGATCAAAGAGACAACACAAGGCACGGAAACGCGATACGGATCTATCGTCGAGAACGGTTACTAACAGTTTAAGTGGGGTATTCGGTCACACATGACGAATACCGCACGTTTACGGTGGTTCAAATTGCTTTGCTACAAGTGATCAACCAACGGTTGTTATCATTGAAAGGCACCCAAGCATGGCATGTCACACAAACATGGCAAAAGGTGAAGCACAAAGTAAACTATCTACGCTAGTCAATTTTAGTGGGGTGAAATCCTAGACATGTAAACTATTGCGGACCCCACGATAAAAATGGAATTTGGTACTGTTCTGTCCTAAACCATATTTTAGGTTGGTTAACAGCAGCAAACAATAGCATAAACACAAAGTACACGAAAAACTAAACAAGTTACATATAAAGAACACCCCAAACGGAGTTACGGTTAAAAAGATACAAGCAAAACAAGTTACGGGCACAAACGGCCAACATCACGAAGCACACTTTAGAGCATTGCATAAACAGGGTAATGAGTGAAAACATTCTCACAAATGACATGGAACTAAAGTAGACATGACAGGGAAGGCATGGCAAAAAGAATCATGCAAAAAGACATCACGGATCAAAAGATATTAAGCAAACAACATGGCAGAAACTATTATTTTTATGCTGTATAATCAGGGGTATAACTATATGCAAAAGTGCAGCAACATGACATAGCAATACATAGGCATGAAGTAGACATGATGCTTAATAATATGCAATTCGAATCACTCCATTCCGATAAACGGTCGCGACACACTCGTCGACCGAAGTTGCAACAAAATATAAACAGCAGCATACTAACAACATGATAGCTACTTTGGAGCAAGAACCAATCAACATGCAGCAAGAAAATATGACATGTGAAGGCATGGAACTGAAATAGAAACAATGCTTAACAGGATGCAAAAGGAATCAATCAATTCCGACGAACGGTTGCGAAGCAATCGTCGCCCGAAGTTGCAACAAAATAACAGTTACAACAACTTAGCAGCGGTTAACAACAGGTAGCCCTGTTTGGACAGCAATAACTACATCTAAACAACCTCAAAACAATTAACTCACAAAAGATGAAAGCTAGATCACGCAATTCGAAACAATTCGTCTTTTAGGCGCGAAGTCATCCGGGCTACAGATCTACTGCAAAACGCATCGCGAAACTGAATACAGCAACAAAATAAAAGGACTTAGCAGATTTTCGCAGGGTTATACAACAGAAAAAAAAAGGTGAAGGCCTCACCCAATTGGGCTCGGCCCAACAGGCTGAGGAGGCGCTGACTTGGGCTCTGCCGAACTGGGCCTCGCCGGCGCACCGGCCCACGTGGCAGAGGCGGCCCAACCAGGCGGTTGGAGGCGGGCCACACGGGACGCTCGTCCCTGGCGGCGACGGCTTCTGCAGGTCGACTCCGGCGACAGGAGGGCGGCCTCCGGCGGCGCAAGTCACCGGGAAGGGCACGTGTTTCAGGGGAATGGGCAGACCCGGTGGCTGGCGGGGTCAGGGGCGGCGCGGCGGCATCTCTCGTAGAGGACGGCTTCCGGCGTGGAGTTTCTGGCCATGGCGGCCCGGCGGGTCCTGCGCAGAGGGGAGCGGGTGAGGACGAGAGAGGAGCAGGAGAAGAAGAGGCGCTTGAGAGGAGGGGAGGCGACCCGAGACGACGCGCGGCTCGCCGGAGAGGCGCCGGCTGCCGGAGTTGGAGAGGTGCGCGGCGGCGAGGTGCTCCACGGGCGGCAGCTGCACGAGGCGGGCTCCCCGGGTCCAGATCCAGCCCTGCGGGGCCCGGCGGCGCGGCTGGTGGCTGGGAGAAGGCTGGATCCCTCCAGAGGCGACGTGGCTCAGATCTGAGCCGTTGGATCTCAGATCTGACGGCTCAGATCTTAGGGGAGGCTAGGGTTTCAAAATTGGAGGTCTAGGGGGCAGATTTCAGGGATTTTCTGGCGGTGTGGCTGCAAAATGCCATAGGGGAACCCTAATTGGGTTGTGGGAGGCTGGTGGTCTTTATATAGGGCAGGTTGGGTGTCCAGGTTACGCAAACGCCCTCGGTACCCCTCTCGCATGTCCGGTGATCGCATTCGTGACCGCCGAGACTCCATACGGACTCCGATTCCGACGAAATCTCGAACCACGCGCTTAGCGCGTCGAGCCCGTCGATCGTACCTCACTGCGGTTACATTCTGACAATATTTTTCGGTGCCCCGTAAAATAATCCGTTTATTAAATAAACGGGGTTTTCGTTCCGGTGGCGATGGCTGGACTTGTGCGGTTGCGACGGTGCTCGGGTGAAATCCCAGTGTCGCAAAGTCGTGTGCCGTGGTGGAAAAGGGGTCGGTCACGCATCCGATACGAGAATAAGGGGGAGAAAAATAATTTCCGATCGATAAATCGGGGATGCAAACACCGCAAACAAATCAGACAATCAAACAATTCACACCGAAAACAAATTTTTTAATTTTTCCAAAAACTGGGTTGTTACAATACAACACCACCAACAAGGGATTTCGTCCCGAGATCCAGGACGATCCGGGGGAGATGGGAAGAGAAAAGAGAGACGACGATCTTCAACACCACCAACAAGGGACTCTGCTCCATGTCAACGTCGGACTTCTGTCGAGACAAATTTCCGCAGAGACACGACATCGTCGGAAGAACGAAACCGTCCGTGTATGGAGGAAGAACGACAGCTAAAACCTGGTCAAAGGGATAGTGATTTTCGACGCAAGTCGTGAAAGCAACGGGCAAAAGGAGGGAGGGCAAAGGACGACCCAGATGATATCCGAAATCAGAGAAGCTAAAGGTACTACAGGAATTCCCACCTGAGCTCGGAATCGAGACAATATGCTGCAAGCAAGGCATTGTAACTATTCCGAAACTCCACACTCATCGAGATCCTAAAGTTTGAAGGGGATAAGGCGAGAGTAAAACAATTACGGCACTTGTCCTGACCAGAGGAAGGGTAAGGAGTAAAAAGAATCCTACTCTCCGATAATTCAGTTAGTAACAACAAAATAGTTTTTCTCTAGACTCGAATTCGGCCAGAGAGGGGATCCTACAGTCGGTAAGGCTCTGATACCAAGTTGTAAGGCCCAATATGCGGTACTGTTCCAGATCTAGGTGTTTCCATTCAGATCCGGGGACGAAGCACATATCGGTCCCACCGCGACATATGACAAAGCCATATGCCCCGGATTTCCAACATGATATCACAACATTACAGATACAAGGATACAACATTTCATACAATCGGCATACAACTGCCTCAAATACAATACAACAGCGGAAGGTACATGTTTGAGTACAGACTACAAACAAATGCCTACTGGCAAAGAGAAAACATTGATCCCATAACCACACGGGTCCAGGCCCTCCGCCGGGATCTACCTAACTAGTCGTCGTCGAGTCTCCGCGTGAAACGTCGATCACCATACCTGTTGTCGATCAAGAACCCTGAAAAGAGTTTGGGGGTAGTATCATGAGTACAGAGGTACTCAGCATCCAACTGTAGTGGTCATCTGACCCAGCAAGGACTTCTTCACTCGTCTTTCGAGTACAACTAGTAGTTTACCGTAAGTAAGGGGTAAGTGGTGAGGTTTCTGCCGCACTAGCATTTATGAAGTGGCTAACGATCTAGAGAGTAAGATAAGAAGCCAAGCATTCGATGAGGAATCGCCTCCAACAAGTCTGCTATCCACCTACTACGCAAACATAACACCTATCCTATCCTTGTCCTCCTCTTCGCATCCCGACGAAGAAGAAGCAGTCAAGGCACACACACGTTGATCAAGTTATATTAAGATTAACTCAGCTGATGTTGTCTATGAACAAGGAGTAGGTCTCAAGTCGTCCATAACCGTGGACACGGCTTCTCGAAAAGATTTAACCCTGCAGGGGTGTACCAACTGCCCATTACAAGGCTCCGCACGCACACCCATCTCTCTCAGTTGCTACCCATCACAGGCAACCATTTTATGATTTAGTTCCAAGAGATCCGAAAGGACAAGTCCCTCTAGCTAACAACGAACAAATCCGGGTGGCCCCCGGGGAGTCGACACCCAATCCAAAAGCTGGCCACGCTCTCGGATCGGACTCTTCCGTATGGCCAAGGTCGGATTTAGTCTCACCTATATAACAGGGGACTTCCCTAGCTCACTAGTGTGGACCAACAAAGTAACTATGTCTCTGCTGGCCCGAGTTGTTTTAAAACCACTGGCTGCAGACCAGTTATGCATGCGGTTTCAAATGGTAAATCAGCTTGGGCCACCTCTAGAAATGTTTAAAGTTAGGTAGGTAAGAAAAAGGGACCCCATAAAATCCCACACGCGGTTAGGCACGCTCAATCTTAAAACCAATACCCGGAACTCGGGTCCTAGGTGACTCGAATGGAACAAAGCGTCGGGGCGGGATAGCCTAGACCTTCCATCCTTCGTCGAATATAGTCAACATTATAATAATCATATCATCAATAACAATAATAATAATGTGATATCCCAAACCAGAAGTAACAGGGTAACATCGTAGCATCCTAAGCATGCATACTAAGCAGGGGCTGAGCAACGAGCAATAGTAACATAGCAGTACAAGGTTTGCTGGGAAGGGACATGGTTGTATCGGTTTAAAAGAGGCTGGAAACATGTGGTAGGATCAAACATCGAACCTAACCTATACTAGCATGCAAACCGCTGGTTGAAATAGAATGGATCATAAGTAATGTATAGTCCTTGCCTGTTGAGGGTCGGGTTCCGAAGGTGTAGTCGATCGCAGGCTCGCATCGTCTCCGAGAGGTACCCGCGGGAGCACACATGATGATAAACACTGGAAAGCAATCAACGGTGCACCACTATTACTACGGATCAATACAAGATCAAAGAGAAAACACAAGGCACGGCAACGCGATACGGATCTATCGTCGAGAACGGTTACTAAATGTTTAAGTGGGGTATTCGGTCACACACGACGAATACCGCACGTTTACGGTGGTTCAAGTTGCTTAGCTACAAGTGATCAACCAACGGTTGTTATCATGGCAAGGCACCCAAGCATGGCATGTCACACAAACATTTCAAAAGGTGAAGCACAAAGTAAACTATCTACGATAGTCAATTTAAGTGGGGTGAAATCCTAGACATGTAAACTATTGCGGACCCCACGATAAAAATGGAATTTGGTACTGTTCTGTCCTAAACCATATTTTAGGTTGGTTAACAGCAGCAAAAAATAGAATAAACACAAAGTACACGAAAAACTAAACAAGTTACATATAAAGAACACCCCAAACGGAGTTACGGTTAAAAAGAAACAAGCAAAACAAGTTACGGGCACAAACGGCCAACATCACGAAGCACACTTTAGAGCATTGCATAAACAGGGTAATGAGTGCAAACATGCTCACAAATGACATGGAACTAAAGTAGACATGACAGGGAAGGCATGGCAAAAAGAATCATGCAAAAAGACATCACGGATCAAAAGATATTAAGCAAACAACATGGCAGAAACTATTAGTTTTATGCTGTATAAACAGGGGTATAACTATATGCAAAATTGCAGCAACATGACATAGCAATACATGGGCACGAAGTAGACATGATGCTTAAAAATATGCAATTGGAATCACTCCATTCCGATAAACGGTCGCGACACACTCGTCGACCGAAGTTGCAACAAAATATAAACAGCAGCACACTAACAACATGATAGCTACTTTCGAGCAAGAAACAATGAACATGCAGCAAGAAAATATGACATGTGAAGGCATGGAACTGAAGTAGAAACAATGCTTGACAGGATGCAAAAGGAATCAATCAATTCCGACGAACGGTTGCGAAGCAATCGTCGCCCGAAGTTGCAACAAAATAATAGTTACAACAACTTAGCAGCGGTTAACGACAGGTAGCCCTGTTTGGACAGCAATAAATACATCTAAACAACCTCAAAACAATTAACTCACAAAAGATGAAAGCTAGATCACGCAATTCGAAACAATTCGTCTTTTAGGCGCGAAGTCATCCGGGCTACAGATCTACCGCAAAACGCATCGCGAAACTGAATACAGAAGCAAAATAAAAGGACTTAGCAGATTTTCGCAGGGTTATACAACAGAAAAAAAACGGTGAAGGCCTCACCCAATTGGGCTCGGCCCTACAGGCTGAGGAGGCGATGGCTTGGGCTCTGCCGAACTGGGCCTCGCCGGCGCACCGGCCCACGTGGCAGAGGCGACCCAGCCAGGCGGTTGGAGGCGGGCAGCATGGGACGCTCGTCCCTGGCGGCGACGACTTCTGCAGGTCGACTCCGGCGATAGGAGGGCGGCCTCCGGCGGCGCAAGTCACAGGGGAGGGCACGAGCTTCAGGGGAACGGGCAGACCCGGTGGCTGGCGGGGTCAGGGGCGGCGCGGCGGCATCTCTCTCAGAGGACGGCGTCCGGCGTGGAGTTTTTGGCCATGGCGGCCCGGCGGGTTCTGCGCAGAGGGGAGCGGGTGAGGACGAGAGAGGACCAGGAGAAGAAGAGGCGCTTGAGAGGAGGGGAGGCGACCCGAGACGACGCACGGCTCGCCGGAGAGGCGCCGACTGCCGGAGTTGGAGAGGCGCGCGGCGGCGAGGTGCTCCACGGGCGGCAGCTGCACGAGGCGGGCTACCCGGGCCCAGATCCGGCCCTGCGGGGCCCGGCGGCGTGGCTGGTGGCTGGGAGGAGGCTGGATCCCTCCAGAGGCGACGTGGCTAAAATCTGAGCCGTTGGATCTCAGATCTGACGGCTCAGATCTTAGGGGACGCTAGGGTTTCAAAATTGGAGGTCTAGGGGGCAGATTTTGGGGATTTTCTGGGGGTGTGGCTGCAAAATGACATAGGGGAACCCTAATTGGGGTTTGGGAGGCTGGTGGTATTTATATAGGGCAGGTTGGGTGTCCAGGTTACGCAAACGCCCTCGGTACCCCTCTCGCACGTCCGGTGATCGCATTCGTGACCGCCGAGACTCCATACGGACTCCGATTCCGACGAAATCTCGAACCACGCGCTTAGCGCGTCGAGCCCGTCGATCGTACCTCACTGCGGTGACATTCTGACAACATTTTTCGGCGCCCCGTAAAATAATCCGTTTATTAAATAAACGGGGTTTTCGTTCCGGTGGCGATGGCTGGACTTGTGCGGTTGCGACGCTGCTCGGGTGAAATCCCGGTGTCGCAAAGTCGTGTGCCATGGTGGAAAAGGGGTCGGTCACGCATCCGATACGAGAATAAGGGGGAGAAAAATAATCGCCGATCGATAAATCGGGGATGCAAACACCGCAAACAAATCAAACAATCAAACAATTCACACCGAAAACAAAATTTTTAATTTTTGCAAAAACTGGGCTGTTACACCCCGGAACCCTGGATTTGTTCTCTTGAACGGGCGAATTCATTTAGGTAGGGTTATCCTGCTTCTTCTTGATTTGTATGGTACTGCATCATCTTCATCGTCATCTTCAATCTTCGGGTCGCCGTACTTGTCGAAGTCTTGCTCGTTGGCTGCTCCGTCCATTCCGATGATGTTCCTTTTTCCTCTCCGCACGACAACATGGCTAGGCTTTGACGGGTCGGTAATGAAGAAGCATTGGTCCACTTGGCTAGCCAGTACCCATGGCTCATTTTTCGCGGTGACGTTTGCGCCCGCGGTCTTGGATTAGTCTTCAGGTATAACCATGGTGGTGAAATACCGACTTTCTTTTACGATGCTCTTGGCCCATCTGACGCGGAACATCGGCACCTTCTCTCCAACGTAGCTGAGCTCCCAGATCTCCTCGATGCTTCCCTAGTATCGTTTCTTGACTTTACCGGTGTAGGCTTCCATCGTTACCCAGGAGTTCTGTTAATCGCTCTTCATGTCCTTTTCCTTGGTGTAGAATGTGTAGCCTTTGATATCGTACGCCTGATATGTCATCAGGTTGTGCTCGGCGCCCTGTGACAAGGAGAATATGAGTTTTTATTCCTCGGAAGAGTCCTCATGTGAAGGGTACGATAGGAGCTTGTCCTTGAACCAACGCGTGAAGCATGAGTTGTGCTTCTTGAGTACATCTCCATCCGTCCATCGTTGGCCTCGATCATTGTATGTCTTCTCAATTGAGGTTTTGTGCTGTACCACCAAAGGATCGACGAAGTCAATGTGTTGCAGTGCAACTACGTTTTCTCTTTCAAAGTCGGCGAGTCGATCCTGGAAGTTGACATGCATTTCGAGGAGACCCTCGCGGCGACCACATCCATCGAGCCTGCCGAGGTGCCTGTTGAGGGGTAAACCAACGGGGTTATCGATGCCTAGATAATTTGTGCAGAAGGAGATGCACTCCTCGGTCAGAAAGCCCTGTGCTATGCTTCCATCTAGACGAGCCCTGTTGCGAACGTATCCTTTGATCACACCATTCATCATTTCAAACGGTGTAACAGCCAGGGATTTTCACCCAAATTAGAAAATTTGTTTGTTGCATTATTTTTGTTGATTGCTAGAATTGTTTGCAGTATTTGCTTTGCCGATTTATTAATCGGTGAACATTCTCCCCCTCTTTCTAGTATCGGATGCGGGACCGAACCCTTTTCCCAACGGCACACGACCGTTGCGACACCGGGTTTCACCCGAGCACCGTCGCAACTTTCGGGACGAGACCAGCCATCGCCATCGGAACGAAAACCCCCATTTAATATTTAAATGGATTATTTTATTGGGAGCCGGAAAATATTCTCGGTACGGTATCGAAGTGAGTTAGGACTGACGGGCTCGCCGCGCTGAGCGTGTGATTCGAGATTTCTCCCGAATCAGAGGTCGTATGGACTCCCGGCGGTCAGAAACGTGAAGCACCGGATGCGCGCGAGAGAGACCGGGGGCATTTGTGTAAACCCGCCAGGCAGGCCATTCTATATAAAGAACACCACTCTCTCCTAGCCCCTCTAGGGTTTCCCCATGTATAAATTGCAGACACCCCCTCAAAATCCCCTCCAAATTTTTCCGCAACTCCTCCCAACTCCGAAACCCTAGCCACCCAACCATTCCCAGCCGTCAGATCTGGAAAAGAGGGCTCCCAACACGCCACGTTGCCCCCACCGGAGAAGCCAACCGCCACCGCGCCTCCGGGCCACGTCTGGTCCACGCGGGCCCGTCGTCGCAGCCGCCCGGGCCCGCTCTGGGCTGAGCCGCCGCTGCTCTCGCACCGCCCTCATCCCGTGGAGTCGCCGTCGGCCTCCGGCGCGCTCTGGGGAGCCACCGGCGCCGGCCACCGTCCTGCCCTACCGCGCCTCCTCCTCTGCTCCTTGTCGGCAGAGCCCCCATGGCCGATCTGCCATGGCCATGGCGAGCTCGAGCTCGGAGCTCGTGGCCCGGGCGCCACTGATGCCGCCGGCCCCGATCCGCCCCGGATCCGGCGAGATCCGGCCCTCCTCCGCCAAACCCGGCAGTCCCGACCCGTCCCGCGCCTTATTCCGGCCACCACGGACGCCGGAGGCCACCTCCTGTCCCTCCATGGACGAACACCCCCGAGCTCGACCCCCCCTCCACGTAATTTTCTCTAAGTCCCAGAATTTTTGTCTCAAGTGCCTTACTTGCAACGCGATTTCCCGTTAGCTCGTAGATCAGATTGGCATGATTGTTTTTTTGGATTGTTGTTCTCTCTGTGATCTACCAAAATGCTTTTGGAGTTTCTCCATTTGAGGCCATCTATATGTTCTAAATCAGTGTTGAAGTGGGTACCAGAATTTTTACTGCTGCTACTTTGTGTTAAATTGCTGCTACTTTGTGTTAAATTGTTGTTGCTGTTTTTTGCTTGCAACTTTGGTTGATGATTGTGTCACATTCATGAGGCCTATGCTATTGATTCTTTCTTGTATGTGTTAAGAATCATGTGTACTTCACTTCTATGTCTTCCCTTGTCATGTTTCCCTGTTGTAGCTATATTAATTTTGGTCCAAAGTGGTGACCTGGATAACTTGTGCTGTTGTTTATGTTTAGTTGCTATTTTGATGCCTTATAGTTACTTCATATGCTTTATCTCCAATGTAACTAATTGCTCCTTGTTATGTGTAATTTGATGCCATCCTATGATTTGCCATGATATGGTTGTTGTTCATATAGTTATCAAGCTCCCAAAGTGAAACCCTGCTGTTTGCTGTCACATGCCCTGATTTTCACAAAGTCCCTAGACAAGTAGTATTTTCTTGCATTTTTCATGAGTTACAATTACTTGTTCCTGATGCTCATATACATGAAACTTTGTTTCCATGACTTCCTTGTCATGTCTACCGTTGATTCACATCATTTTTGTGCATGTTTGCATTCATTAGCTAATTGTTTCATTGCTCTAAAGTATGCTCCCTGATGTTAACAGCATGTACCCATAACTTGTGATGCTTGTATCTTTTTAACCGTAACTACGTTTGGAGTGTTCTTTGTGTGTAACTTGACTAGAATTTCATGTACTTTGTGTTTATGCTATTTTTTTCTGTTGTTAACCAACTTAAAATATGGTTGTGGGGTAGTTAGTTATATGACATGCTTAGGATTCCCCCCCCACTTAACTTGACAAGCATAGATAGTTTACTTTCTGCTTCACCTCTTGCCATGATAGCGTGATATGCCATGCTTGAGTGAGATGCCATGTTAACAACATTTTCTCATGTTGTGTAGCTAAATAACTTGAACCATTCTAAATGTGCGGTATTGTCGTGTGTGACGAGTACTCCACTTAACCTATTAGTAACCACTCTCGACGATAGATACGATACTATGCGTTGTCTCGTGTTGCCTTCTTGATGATGTTTGTTGGTGACTGCTTCGTAGTAATAGATGGTTGCTCGTCTATTGTTTTCCAGTGTTTCCTTCTTGTGTGCTCTCACGGTTACTCCCGGAGACGATGCGAGCTTACGATCGGCTACACCTTCGACCTCGTCTTCTCATCAGGTAAGGGGGAGCATATATCATGCTTATAACTTTCAGCTCACTTGCGCCTAGGTGTAATATAGAACGATTGCTTAATCCTACCCATTTCATATACATGCCTCTCAAATAAACCCAAACAGCCATGTCCCCCACATCTCAGGAAACCAAGTTCGGCTATGTTACTATTACTCGCTGCTCAGCCACTTCTTAGTATGCATGCTAGGTTTATATCGACTCTTATTCTATTACTCCTTAGATTGGGCTATCACATTATTATATTATTGTGGATGATATGATTATTATAATGTTGACTATATTCGACGAAGGATGGAAGGTCTAGGCTATCCCGCCCCGATGCTTTGTTCCATTCAAGTAAACTAGGATCCGAGTTCCGGGTATTGGTTCTAAGACTGAGCGTGCCTAACCGTGTGTGGGATTTTATGGGGTCCCCTTTTCTTACCTACCTAGCTTCAAACATTTCTAGTGGTTTCCCAAGCTGAGTTACCATTTGAAACCCTGTGTGTGTCCTTGGTTAGATCCCCTCGCAGTTTTTAAATAACACGGGCCAGCGGAGACGGAGTTCCTTCGTTGGTCCACACTTGTGAGCTAGGCAAGCCCCTGAGTTCAGGTGAGGCTAACCCTGAACTTTGCCATACAGAAGTGTCCGATCCGAGATCACGGCCGGCATTTGGATTAGGTGTCGACTCCCCGGGGGACACCCGAATTTGTGCGTTGTTAGTTAGACGGACCTGTCGTTTCGGATCTCTCGGAACTAAATCATAAAATGGTTGCCTGTGATGGGTAGCAACTGAGAGAGATGGGCATGCGTGCGGAGCCTTGTAATGGGCATTTGGTACACCCCTGCAGGGTTAATCTTTTCGAGAAGCCGTGTCCACGGTTATGGACGACTTGAGACCTACTCCTTGTTCATAGACAACAACAACTAAGATAATCTTAATAACTTGATAATTGTGTGTGTGCCTTGACTTCCTTCCTCGTCGGGATGCGAAGGGGAGGACAAGGATAGGATCGGTGTTATGATTGCGTAAGTAGCTGATAGTAGACTTGTTGGAGGCGATTCCTCATCGAATGCTTGGTTCTCATCTTACTCTAAAAATAGATCGTTAGCCACTCATATATTGCTAGTGCGATTGCAGCCTCAACCACTACCCCATCTTACCGTGAGAAGTTAGTTACAAGACTTGGTGATATAGCTCACCCCTTCTTTTCTCTTTTGCGCATGTTATGCAAACAATATTGGATAACAGAGGAGCTTGGTGACCCTTCTTCTGGACGCCTTTGCGAAGACTCGACGACGACTAGTTCGGTGGATCCCGGCGGAGAGCCTGGACCAGTGTGGTTACGGGAAGTGTGTGTTTTACCTTTTCCACTAGGCATTTGATTGTACTCTGTAGTCAGACATGTGTCTACCGCTAATGTATTTTATTAAGGCAATTGTATGCCGATTTTATGAGATATTGTATCCATGTAACTGTAATGTTGTGATATCATGTTGGAAATCCGGGGCATATGGCAGTGTCATCTGTCGCGGTGGGACCGATATGTGCTTCGTCCCTGGATCTGGATGGAAATATCTAGATCTGGAACAGTACCGCATATCGGGCCTTACAAACGGCATCATGCTGTGAAGGAACATCGGCTCGAGTTGAATGATATCATCCACGATATGGACGAGGAGATGCACCATCACGTCAAAGAATGCGCGCGGGAAGTACATCTCGAGCTCGCATAGTATCACCACGATCTATTCTTGTAGCCTTCTGAGTTGCCTCACGTCAACCGATTTCTGAGAGATGACATCAAAAAAGTTGCATAGGCCAAATAGCGTTTCACGGACGTGGTCGTCCATGATTCTGCGGATTGCAACCGGAAGTAGCTGCGTCATCACCACATGACAGTCATGAGACTTCATCTCGCTGAACCTCTGCTTCGCTGATTCTAGGTATCTGCGGATTTTCCCCGGGAAACCGTAAGGAAGTTTTATCCCTAGGAGGCAGTTAATTAGCTGCTGGATCTCCTTCTGACTTAAAGTGAAGCACGCGGGGGGGGGGGGGAAGTAATGTTTGCTCTTCTTCTTGGCCTTTTTTCCTTTGCGACGAATTTTCGTGTCCTCCGGTGGCTCATCATCATCATCGTCGTCGTCGTCGTCATCATCATCATCATTAGGGAGGTTTGCGTGAAGCTCCTCCCTGATGCCCATTGATAGCAAGTCTGCCCTTGCTTTCGGCCCATCTTTAGTCTTTTCTGGCATGTTGAGCAGGGTAGAAAACAGACTCTCGCACACATTCATCAAGATATGCATGACATCAAGGCTATTCGGCACACCTAGGATGTTCCAGTACGGCAAGTCCCAAAAAACAGACCTCGTTTTCCATACCTTCAGCAGAGGCTCAGGCGCCTTTCTCTTAGAATTAATCTTTCCTGGCGGTGGGCACTCTTTCCAATTTTTCAACATCATGTCTATTTCGGTGCGGCTCCTCCTACGTAGGACCTTTCGGTGTTCAGCTATTCCATCGAAAAGATCCTTGCGTTTTCTCCATGGGTCACTGTGAGGAAGCCATCTTCAATGTCCCATGAACATGGTTTTTGAAGACCCAGGATCCTTAGGTAGCTGGTGATACGTTGTGTCGTCCATGCACCTAGCGCCTCCACAGTTTCCATGGACCACCTGTCCCACGACATATCCTAAACCGAAATAGTCGTGCACCGTCGTGAGCAGTGCGACTTTCATAGGGAAATATGTTTCCTCTACAGTGTCCCACGTATTGACTCATGTTCTCCATAGCGTATCTAGCTCCTCTTTCAGGAGCCCCAGATACATATTGAGGTCGTTTCCTGGTTGTTTCAGCCCTTCAATTAGCACACTCATGTGCATGTACTTCCTCTTCATGCACTCCCAGGGGGGGGGGGATGTTGTACATGCACACAAACACTGGCCAGGTGTTATGTGTGCTGGTCTGGTTTCCGAAAGGATTGACTCCATCGGTGCTCGCGACCAACACTACGTTCCTTGGATCCTTCCGAAAGTCCTCCTCGAAGTTCAACGCCTCCCACTGGATCGCATCAGAAGGGTGACTCAACATTTGTCTTTTTCTAGATCATTTTTTTCAGCTTCTACCTTTTGTTGCTTCCATTACGCATGCCAGCGCATGAGCTTAGCTTGCTTAGGGTCCGCGAAATAACGATGTAGACGAGGAATGATTGGAAAGTACCACACCATTTTTTGAGGAGCTTTCTTCTTTTTGTATCGACTAGCGCCACACTTCGGACATACGGTGGACTCCATGTACTCATGCCGATAAATGATGCAATCTTTAACACAGAAATGGTATCTAACATACGGTAAATCCAGAGGACACACAATTTTCTTCGCCTCATTGAAACTGGTCGGGCACGTGTTCCCCGTGGGAAGACGTTTTTGCCAGAATGAAATGTTTTCGTCGAAGAATGTGTCGGTCATTTTGTGTTTTACTTTCGTTTCCAGTGCCATTAGAGCTACTTTCAGGGGGGTATCCTCGGGATTGCATCCTTCATACAATGGAGTAACCACGTCCATCTCAAGTTGATTTAGCTTGGCTTTCTCTCGGGCAGCAGCTCTTGCGTTATTACTCACCTCATTCAGAAGCAACTCTTGAAGATGATGGTCCTGCACCAAGTCCATCGACGATGGTCCATCGTCGTCTTCTCCGGCATATTTATCTTCATGAAGATCATGCACTTCGTCTTGATCTTCCTCATGATCATGTCCGGCATTTTCTACATGATGATTGTGTTCTGCATCGTGATCATGTCCGGAAGATTATTCTTCTTCTCGCCCGCCCTCGGCGTTATTTCTTTTTACTGTTGCCCGGCCATCGTGGACGAATTCATAATCTTCTTCATCACCTTGCCACCGATAGTCATCCATGAAACCATGCGTGAGCAGGTGCCCCTTTATGGTTTTAAAATCCTGGTCCAAAAGGCACTTCATCTTGCATCTTCGACACGGACATCTCATCTCTGTCTCGTTCTTTTGAATCATCTCGACCTTCACGGAGCTGAAAAACCTATCCAGGATGACTACGGTCATCTTGCGAACCATGGTCGCCTGCGGGGCATAGGGAAAAAGATATTTTAGAACCAAACAAAAATTTGGCATGACCTTGCCTAATTATTAGGACAAAAAAGAATGCAAAGTGTGCCAAATTTTCGCCGAAACGGAAATGAATCAACATTCCGGCAAAATATTGGCAACTCACTACAAGAAATATGCTAACTTGTGACCCTACATATTGGTCATTGAAAGGTCACTGTTCTTCATTTGTGACCTTTTTTTGACCAAAATAAGTTGGTCAAAAGCTGAGGGTCGCAAAGCGGACACTTTGACCTTTTTTATGAAATGGTCATAGATGATTGTGACAAAACCAAAGGTCGTAGATGTTGTGACCAATTGGTTTGGTCGTTAGGTGCTGGCCAAGGCCACGTCGGATCCAACGTGGCAAGCTGACGTGGCAAATTTTGTGACCAAATGGAATGGTCTTAGATCAAAATCAGCCCGGTCCAATTTGGTGTCTATATGGGCCGAGCCCATTAATTCAGCCCATTTCTATATTATTTTCCTGCCAATTCTAGTCGGGTACATGGGCCTGGGCCAATAATTCAGCCTTTTATTTTCTGGGTCATGGCCTTTTACATGACATTTCATTTTTGGGCCTCGATCATTTTACAGTCCATTTTATTTTTAATTTTCAGCCTTTGTTCCCACAAATATATTTTGGGGCAAGGCCTTTTCAAAGCCCAAATAGATTTGGTCCGATAGACATTTCATCCACTTCTTGATTTGGGCTATGCCTCTTCATGTCAAATAATATTTACATCATAAATATACATTCAGCCCAGATTCAATGCCAATATATTTTCCAATCAAGAAATAAATTTCAAGTAAACATAGAGGCAAGCAACTATACACAAAATTCTCAGCAAAATCATCAGTACAAAAAAATCCCAGAAAAAACAGCATTACAACAAAGTGCTGCACCTCCCTAGCAAGGTTCGGAAGTAGGGATACTAGAGCATGCATGCATTGCTTCTTCCAACTTCATCCTGGAGCTCAGGACGAAACATGAATAGAGACCATCATCTACATGTTATAAAACAAAATGGTTAGGACCAAAATAAATTCGAACATGTTAACTTTTTGGCATAAATAACAATAGAACAATCAAAACGAGGCATAATTATCAGTGAATACTAGTGACTACCCATAATCAGTAAATATTATATTAGTGAGGAACAACATCATACAGATAACAGTGGGGATGCCACAACTAGATGAGCATGCTATTTTGTATTTGAGAAACTGAAAAAAATGCATCAACAATTTCTAAGAAGGTAATTGAACTTGTGTGCATACTTTTAGACAAAAATAAGAGCTTGCACTATACACATTAATTAGAACAGGATCGCAAGACACCTACACAAGCTAGAAGGACTCTCTTTCAATTTCATAAAAAATAGGACATTTGAAACTTTTAATAGGCGTAATCTTGAGTTTGACAAGTACACTAGCTCTGTTTTGGTTTGCATATTATACGAGTAGTTGTCCGCCTAAACAAACAGAAATGTGCAATGCTTGAGATACAGATATGCAGCAACAGCAGGCAATGCGATGGTAGTCTGAGAGCACTATAGATGTGGAAGTAAAAAGAACATAAATAATACGTACAACAATATCTGGAACACATAGGTAGTAACTAGTATGGTTGCTTGTTGTTCATGAGTGACAATCATTTGTGTGCGTCCATCAAAAGGAAAGAAGCAGGATTCAATTCGCCTTGCCCATATATTGCAACCAGCAGACATCTAATATCATTATATTACCGCAAAAGAAAACTCCATAATTCTAAGAAAATTCCAAATTCGCCTAAGTGAGATTAATAATGGATGTCACCTGCAAGCATTGGTATTTTCCATTTCAAGAAACTATCCGACTCTAAGTAGCATTGAATCTCACCCGCAAAAAATAAGTAGCATTTAATATGTCACCATTCTTAAGCAGGACAGCTAGACCCAGCGGCCAGTTAAACTTCGTTGACATCCTTGAATGCCCTACAAAGCAAAGATGAGAACATCAAGTGTCAAGTTAGGCAACATGATAGTCCTAAAGGACAAATGGTTAACATGTGTTTATAAATATTAGCTATAACTTGGCTCAATCCAGTCAATTGATAAAGTCTTTTTGTTTAGGTTATTTCTTATCGATTATTGTTCAGTTAACATATGACTGCATGTGTGACAGAAAGAAGAATGTTGTGAAAAAGCATCTACAATAGACTTCAACTAACTGCAAAAAATCTTCAAGTGGTGTACTTAAAAGCTTCAGTTCTGAATTTACTAAATTACCAAGGAATATGTGAAGGTTTGTGCATTTACTCATATCAAAATTTTGATAATTCTTCAGTTTGCAACAGAAAAAAAGAATCAAGACAAAGAGAATGTAGAATCGTTGCCTCGAGGAATCCGATTCCCTTATTGGTGCTCTCAGCTGTCACCCACATGATGTGTGCCTATGAAAAAAACAGGAGAAGCGTGGGTCAGAAACATAAGCTTCACACCCAGCAGCATGAACCACGGGAGGCATCTTCAGTCTAAGCACACAATTCAACAATCTAAGGCGTACAGTAAGGTAGGAAACCCATCGAGTCAGATAATTTCATACTTACGTTGCAACTCACGGCCTAACTAATAGAGAAAATGGATAAACGAAGCACAGAAGCAGGAGGCGTGTCCACTTATGTTCCCTCGACGCCACCGAGGTCGTTCGCGGAGATGCTGGCGAAGGGCCCCTCACAGATGGTGGAGCGGGCACCGTAGAGGGTGGAGGCGAAGCACGAGGCCCGCACGCCGCTGCTACCGGCGCTGATGGTGAAGAGGTCGTAGTCGTACTCCCTCATATAGGATCTGTTAGGCGAGGTGGAGGCGGGGCCGGTCTGGGAGCCGCGAGGAGGCGGTGGCGGTGGATGGTGGCCGGGATGCGTCTGGCGCTGACGCCGACACTGGCGGCATCGGGCGCGACGCACTGGCGGAGAGCGGCATGGAGTGCGCGCAGATCGGGGACCTTGCCGATGGCATCTTGGACCTCCTACCGGGTGGCCTGGAGCGGAATCCTGGACAGTGCCTCTAGTCCGAGGCCTCGGCCGCAGCTGCCACTGGAACGGGTGGGAGGACGGGCTTGAAGCCCTCGTTCCTCCTCCTCTCGGGAGAGAGCTCGATCGGATCGGCCGCATGAAGAAGGGGATCGGGGAGGCGACAGCGGCGTCCGGATTAGTAATGAAGCTGGAGTTGAGGCATGACTTCAAACCATAGACCGCTAGATCCATGGTGGGGGGACGTAGATCTGTGATGGAGGGGAGAAAGTACTTCGGTGGATGGACATCGAATGGGAGGCGGCGGCTGCGAACGAGGAACCTTAGTTGTGAGGCACGAGGGAAGGGGGTTGAGAGATTGAGAGGGTGAGGGAGATGCGGGAGGGCGGACGGATGGATGGACTGATGTTTGCCATGTCATCGATCCAAGCCACAAGTGATTCCACCAATCAGAATTAAGCATATGTAGATATTTTTTTTGTTTCTCTTATAAGCAAAATGGACAATGTTATATCAAAATCATGGAAAAGTTTGTTCAAATGATCTCACATTTTGCATACGGGTGCATCTTGGAATGGAAAACAATGTTGCTAAAGAAAGTTTTTATTTTCTTTGCATGAAAATTGCATTTTCCATTTTTCGAGTGCCCAAAATAAGTTTTTTTGTGAAGGTCCTACCATATATTTGTTGCAAAATATAACCAAGCCATTTTTCTAAAATATTTGGCCATATTTAATGTACGATTGACCAAATGATTGGGTGTCAAAAGCTTTTATCCACCTCTCCTGAAAAGACAAATTTGCGTTGATACATTTGGAAGTGGTCAAGTTTGAACTACACCTGCCTCATAGTTTGCTCATAATTTTTTACAAAAAACATTTTTATGTACAGAAATATCTATTTAATCAGAGAAACACCAAAAGTTTTCCAAGATTCAAGCCCTAGCTAGGAACGGTCATGCCCGCTGTTTTGATTAAATTTTCAAATGGGCATGAAAAAATCAAAAAATTGGAAAACCTTCGCATTGCATCCTTATTTATGTACTAATAACGATAAAAACCAACAAACTTGGAATAATGAAAATATCTTAAAAAAGTCTTCTCAAAATGAGCTATCGAGTATGAAGGTTCATGGATTTTAAGCCGAATGGTCGATGTTATGCTAATTTCAAAGGATAGTTCTCCCAAGTGATCTCATTTTTGTGCAAATGGGTGCATATTGGAATGGGCAACATGTTTTTCAAAGGAAGTTTTCATTTTCATTGTACGAAAAATCATTTTTCATTTTCCGAGTGCCAAAAGTAGGGTTGTTTTGTGAAGAAGCTACCAAGTATTTGGTGTGAATTTGAACCACTCAATTTTTTTAAATACTATACCATATTTTATTAACAATTGACAAAATGTTTGCATGATAAATGATTTTTATACACCTCTCCTGAAAAAGACAAATTTCCGCAGATTCAGTTGGAACGGGGTCAAGTTTGAATTACAGCTGCCTCATAGTTTGCTAGTGATTTTTTCCAAAAAACATTTTTAGGTACACAAGTAGTCATTTAATGATCCACCAAGTGTTTTGCAAGATTCCACCCCTAGCTATCGCCGGTCATGCCCCCCTCCCCCGTTTTGACCGCATTTTGAAACCGGCTTAAATAATTCAAAAAAAATCAAAAAAATGTAAAACCTTTGCGTTGCATCCTAATTTATGTACTAGTAATAAAAAAAACTAGCTAACTTCGAATAATGCAAATATCTTAAAAAAGTCTTCTCAAAATGAGCTATCGAGTATGAAGGTTCGTGACTTTTTTGACCGATGTTAGTGCTAGTTTCAAAGGATAGTTTTTCTAAATGATCTCATATTGTGCAAATGGGTGCATACTGGAATGGGCAACAAGTTTGCCAAAGGAAGTTTTTATTTTCTTTGTACGAAAAATCCATTTTCATTTTCCGAGTGCCAAAAGTAGGGTTGTTTTGTGAAGAAGCTACCTATATTTGAATCACTCCATTTTTGTAAAATACTAGACCATATTTTATGAACAATTTACCAAATGTTTGCATGATAAATGATTTTATACACCTCTCCTGCAAAAGACAAATTTCCGCAGATTCAGCTGGAACGGGGACAAATTTGAACTACATATGCTTGATAGTTTGCTCTTTATTTTTTCAAAAAATCATTTATAGGTACACAAGTAGTCATTTAATCAGATATCCACCAAAAATTTTACAAGATTCCACCCCTATCTATCACCGGTCATGACCCCCTCCCCCGTTTTGACCGCATTTTTAAACCGGCTTAAATAATAAAAAAAATAAAAAAAATGTAAAACGTTCGCATTGCATAATTTCTTCAAATGTCCCCATATTGTAAACAAACATGCGTCTTGCAACCACATACAATGTTGTACACTTTTCATTTTCCTTGCACGAAAAAAGCTTTTTCATTTTCGGAGTGCACAAAATGGGTTTTTTGTGAAGCACATACCACAAATATGTTGCAAAATTGAGGAGCTACATTTAAAAAAAATAGTAGACCATGTTATACTCGCAAATAACCAAATGGTTCCCCCGGATAAGATTTCTATCCACCTTTGTTGAAAAAGACAAAATCCCACCGATTTAGTTGGAAGCGACTCAAATTTAAACTACAGGTGCATTGTAGTTTGTTCATGATTTTTTGCAAAAATCATTTTTAGATGCTCAAATACCTATTTTATCAGATTTACTCAAGCCCAACTACGAACGGTCATGTCCGTTGTTTTGACCATGTGTTCAAATCGGCATACGAAATTAAAAAAAAAATCAAAACAATGCAAAAACTTTGCACTATGTCATCATATGGAAAACCAAATATTTTGAAGTGTATGTTTTCAGTTAAACATGGAATTATTTAAAAAATATGCATTTCGTTTATGGTTCATTTTAATGTAAATGAATAATCCAAAAAAGCAAATTATTCAAAAAACTATATAAAGAAATATTCATAAACTATTTAAAAATATGCATTTCGTTTGTTATATATTTAATTTTTATGAAAAACTGTTAATAATCTATAATAACCAAGTACATCCTTACATGTTTTCCAAATTTTATTTATTTGACATTGGAGTTCAAATTTAAAAGTTATAAAAGAAAATCTGAAATAGAAAAAAAAAGAGAACCAACCGAGCCGGCCCAGCCCATCTGCGTGGCCTAACCAGGCTGATCGCCACTTTGAGTAGTCCGCTCAAATAATAGAGGAAAAAAAAGACGTAGTGGCCTCGCCCATCAAGGCCCAATCCCACTCAGAATTATACAATAAAAGGATCGTGCGAGCAATTGTGTCAACAAGTAACCAGTGGCCTAGTGGTTAGGTTGGAACGATATATTCACGAGGTTGTGGGTTCGACTATATGTGGTTGGTTAAAATTGACACATAGGATTGTCAAAAAAGAAAAAAAAATTTAACACATAGGTATGCCACATAAGCGAAAATTGACACATGGATGTGACATATAGACGAAACATCTGAGGTGGCTGCCTCATCATTTCCACCTATGCCAAATAACTGTGTACGACCATTTAAATTGATCTAATCAGGCAAAAATAGGGAAGCAAATAAATGTTGTTTGCGTTATGACCAATTTGTGTAAGCAGAATGTGACCTTTTAAACCAATATGGTCGTTGTGTTTTCAAGTTTAGACCCTCCCAAATAGTCGGCGACCAATTGGTTCGAAATGCTCGCAAATTCATGACCAATTTTTCGAAGGTCATTGACAGAAGGTCACTAGTTGACATATTTCTTGTAGTGACTATCGCATATGTGAGGTACCTGCAAACAACTCGTACATACATGCATATCCCGTCATGATCATCACACACCCATACACATATACCCCATGATCATCACATCACACGTACATATATACCACATGATCATCACATCACACCACACATATACACAGACAAAAAGTGTGCTCGAGAGAGAACAAACTAGATCTACACAATAATAAAGAGATATACCTTACTTACAAATGAAAAAAGGAGATAAAACTACTTATTTTGGGTAGATCTATTGTGTAAATAAGGTGAGGAGAAGGAAGGAACCGAGAGAAGCTAGTTGGAGGTGGAGGTGGAGAAAGTGAGTGTGGTAGGGTGGCTGCCAAAACATCTAGCTGCTCCCAGACTTAGTAATGGCGCACCTTCACCAATATGCGCAATTACTAAGTATGGGACCTAATGGCGCACCAACCAGGGGTGCGCCATTACTAACTCTAGGAGAGGGGGACCAGTGCCAGAGAGGGGGGACCAGGACAGTAATGGCGCACCATGCAGAAGTGCGCCATTACTGTTCCATACTTAGTAATGGTGCACCTCCACGACATGCACTATTGCTGTGTCATCAAGTCTGGGCCCACCCCTCCCTTGACATAGCAATGGCGCACATCTAGGAAGTGTGCCATTAGCATTCCTGGTGGCTTATGGCGCACTTCCGAGAAGTGCGCCATTGCTAAGTCATGGGAGGGGGGTTGGTCCAGGAGCGAATGGGCGGTGGCGCACTGCTGTTCACGTGTGCCATTACTATCAAGGGCACTAATGGCACACCCGGACACGGTGCGCCATTGCTATTTAGTAATGGCGGAATGGACATGTGGTGCGCCATTAGTGCCCATATTATCTATAGCTGTTTTTCCATTAGTGTTGGTTCCGGTTCAGTTGCTATCGATAGCAAAGAAAGCATAATGTAGCAATCAATATGAATGCAATGCTCAATCACATGATCAAGTATGATATGATAATGTAAAGGGTGCTGATGTGTTGACAATTCCATTTAGTTGAAGTGTATTGCAAAAGGTTTGCAAATTCAAACTCCAAATTTGAATTCAAAATATGCCATATACACATTTGCTACTGTTACCCCATTTTAGAATGGTTGACCACGAAAATAATTCATATTCATATTCCTTGCATTTTTCTGATAATTTTTCAACTATTATTTATTTAATTTGGAGTTATGTATTAAAAGTCATTGATTTTCAAAGTTTAACCCATTTTTTGGAGTTTCTGATAAATAGGAAATGGTTTACTGCGTCATCATGAGGTCATGCTAACGTGGGGGGGGTCTGACCAGTTGGGCCGGCCGGTCATAGACAGTGGGGTTAATCCCTGTTTTATTTAAATCCCTGGATTGGATTAGGACACGGGGCCCACGTGACATTGGCTTGGGAGTGGTTTAGTGGGGTGATTAGCCCTTAAACTAATCCTCCTACCGGTGGTTAACCGCCGGTGACCATGGCGTGCGGCGGAAGCTCGCCAGAGTGGGCTTCCCGGCCACCATTTGGCATGGGGAGGCCATTGGAACGCTCCTCGAGTACGCCCACATCACCTGGGCCACTCGGGCGTCACCGGCGAGGTCGCACGCGACGCGGGCGAACAACGCGGCAGCGGACGGAGCTTGGGCCACGGAGACATGGCGACAGAGAGCACGGGGAGAAGCGCGGCGAGGAGCGAAACGACGAGGAGCTCACCCCGGGGCTGCTGGAGGGGACGGCGAGGTCGGAGGGCCTGCGGTGGCAGAGGAATCGCTCGCCGACGAGCGGCGGTCGTCGGGGAAGATGATGACGAGGGCGACGGCTTTAGGGCTCCTCCGCTCAACTGGATGCACAGGAAGACGGAGAAGAGAATGACCTCCCTTCTGGACAAGTCGACGCGGCGTCTTGTCGAAGTGGGCCGCGGTTTTTCACGGCGGCGTTCCGGTGAACTTTCGGGCGACACGGGATTCCGGCTAGGAAGAGCAAGAGAGAGAGAGTGGCGAGAGGGGGAAATGATGGGGGCGTTCTCCAGAAGCTTCCAGGCGCGAGGACGTAGGCGGGGAGGCAGCTGCGTGGCCTCAGTGGCCATGGCGGCGGCGTGCATGCCGGCCACCGAGCTGCTTGCGGCTGTTGGAGGAAGATGACAAGACGAGGGGTTGGGCTGGGCCGGCCTGGTGGGCTGCCCAGGGCTAAGTTGGGCCCTTTCCCTTCTCTGTCTTTAATTGTTTCTGTAATTTGTTTAGATTTACTAAAATAAATACCAAAACTATTTTTTTAAATCCCAAAACTTTAATATGGCCTTATGTGACATAATAATAGCCATTCCCAAGTTCTGATGATTTTTGAAATTCAAATTATTTGAATTTCAATTCAAATAGGGTTTTGAATTAATTTCCAAGCCCTTTCATGATTTTTTTGAAAAATCTTGGAGCATGCAGTGGGACCCACTTCACATTATATGTGATCATGCATATTTATAAGACTTTTCAAAAAGTTCAGAGTATTTTTGGAAGAAATTTTTAGGATGGCCATTTAAATTAAATTCATTTGGGGTTTTCTTTTCCCCAATTCAATTTCTTTTTGAAATTATTACATGATCCAAGGTGAGACTAAACCCTAGCACATAAAAGCATATGCTAAAATAAAAAATATTCAAGTTTCTTAAACCTTTTCAATTTGCTCCTGCATTTGTTCACTTTCCTTTTTTTTTGAGGGAAAATGTTCACTTTCCTAGTAGGTACATTAATTATATATGTAAGTTTTGAAGAGAATGAAACACTCATTTCTTAATTCCTATAATAATATTTTGGGAAACAAATAATCCCTCCTTCCCCACATATTAGGCTTTAACTTCACAGAAAAAATGCATATTTCATCATGGTTCTTCAATGTATATTTACTCATATATTTTTTGCTAAACTTTGCCAGACAGAAACATCTCTTAATCAGACAAAAAAACACCTATAGAAAGACATATTTTGCATAGCTATAATTACTGATAGTAGAAAAAACATACGTAAAACATGCCAACAAATGAAAAAAACGTAAGTTGCTGCCATGTTCAAATGTTGCGATATATATTATCCAAGTGTGGATGGATTTGCTGCGCGCTACTACACACCAAAAATCAGGAACATGATGAATCTCGCTTAACTGGACATTTTTTCTATGAAACTGAAACGGATATCAACATATTTAGTGGAAAATAGAAACTTAGGCAATTAATTGTCCGCCTCAAGTAACGTTGCCTCCTTCAGTCCATGAGCTACGCATTTCTCTGAACTCTGCAAAGGGGAAGTACTATTGAACGAATTTGAAAATATTTGCACCATATTTATTGGTTCTATCTTCGCTGCCAAAGTTGAAAAACAGATTTCTAATGGGATCATTTTCCATGTTATCATGAGATCCATAGCAGGAAAGAGAAATATAGAGAGGGCTAAGACTAATATAAGTTTTTCTTCAAGAATATATATACATGTCAGCTAAGAGCAATTTGAGATTCAGAAATCTTGGATGTATATTAAGAATTATGTTATATGAGTAGTGAAGATATATATCTTACCTCGCTTTGTAATTACAACCAATATTCAGTCCGAAGTAGACATCATAAAAGAGTACCAACGGGTACCTACTCCTAAATTAAACAATAAGAAAGAAAATAGGAGAAACTTCACTTTCAACATGCCATGGGCAGTATGGATAGACTACTGCAGGACTACACCTTGCAGATTCTTCTATAGAGAGTATTCATCGACAAGTTGCGCATGGGGAAGAAGATCCAAACAATGATTCCATGAATCGAGTACATGAAGCACCAATTTGTTGAATATCACCAACCAATTTATTTAATACGCAGAAAACAAAATAGGAGAGCAAAGGACTCGACCTCGGAGCTGAATTGAGGATGCATCACAAAATCTGCAATGGATTACTCTAAGATGTATGCATCAGGGATGGATCATAGTTCGGCATACTACACGGTACATATTGCTTTTCCTCGTGAAATTTAAAGATGCATTTATTTTTCCTTTCATGAAAAAGGAGACATAAATAAAATTTTCTTGTTCCTCACGCGCATGCGAGATGCTGATGTGGTATGCTACTTCATCCTATGGAAAAAATTAGATCTTGAATAGAATGGATGGAAAAATCTTCAAAACCTATAGAATCAACATGTAGTGTGTCCAACTAATTGGGTAAAAGTTTCAGAAAACACAACGTGCATGCATATATGAATCGGTACAATCTCCCACACCGTACTGCAAGCAAACAATGCTAATTGAGCATAGTATAAAATACATACTACAAATAAAAGATGATGAGGCAGAGCCAGTGCCGAATACACCTTTTTTGGATTATTAAGTCGACAAATAGAAGAATACCCCGCGACTACGCTTGCTGAAGTAATTTTCCACGCGTAGGAGAACAGGGCCATCCAGCAGATCGGCTCTTCCTCGCAGGGCACTTATGATGCGTTGGCCTGCTGCATGCCCACAACGCTATGTTCGTGGGCATTATATTGAAAGTTTTCAGGAGGAAGAGGGATGAGGAGCGGTCAATGTTGTATGTGAATACACATTTTCTTTCATTATTAGGTCGTTGATAGAAGAACGCTTGTTGAAGTAATTTTCGAGGCGTAGCCGCGTAGGAGGACGGGACCATCCACGCAGATTGGTTCCCCCTTGCACAATACTTATGATGCACTGGCCGTGCTGCATCAGGTTACGGATGGGCGGCGTTTATAGGCCTGTAGATTGAAAGCTTGCAATAGGTGTAGGGTGATGAGGAGCGGCCAATGCGTGAGGAGCGGCCAATGCGGTTTGTTGATGACAGATCAACTCTTCCTCAAGGTACGATCAATGGAGGAAGGGATTTGCGACAGTTAAGCAAGATATTTACATCATACCGCCAGCTGGCGTGGCCCCACTCCTAGTCATGCCAGCAGGGCGCTTGGGGGGAGGGACCACCCCCTGGTGCCCCCCTTTGGCCAATATTTACACCTCGTTCCATAAACCCTCGAGAGGAACCCCGCATCGCGATTTTCACCTCTATTACGCCGCCGCTGCGCTTTCAAGAACGGGAGCACCAGAAGACCTCTTCCCGGCACCCTGCCGGAGTGATGATTGACCTCCGGGAGCTTCTCGACCACCATGAGCTCTTCCCGGATATGCCATGAGTAGTCCCCGTTCGACCATGGGTCCATGAACAGTAGTTATGTGATCTCTTCTTTCCAATCTTGTGCTTCAATTCTTAGCCCTTGTGAGATGCCCTACATGATCCAGGCATCTATGCAATTTCCTACTGTTTCTATGATGTGTTTTCTAGGATCCGATGGATTATGAGATTATAGTCAATAAGTAATGAGTTATATATTTGGTTCTCCTTTTATATGTAGTTCTTGAGTAATTCTTGCATGTTCTTGGTTGCTTCTTATTGCTTTGGCCAAGTAGTAGATAGTAACTCCAAGAGGGGGAGTTATGCTTGATTGTGGGTTCATTCCCCCGATGTCTAGCTTGAGTGACAGAAACAACAGAATAGGGGATGTGCTGTTGCCACCAGGGGGAAACCAACGGTGCTTGTAACCATGGTTGCAAGGATTCTTTACCTTACGCAAAATTTGTTAATACAATTTGATGGTACAAATTATCTTCCCCTCGTTGGTTACCCAAAGTGGAAGGTTGAGATGTAGATAGCGGCAATTTCCCTTGGTGAAGATACCAAGGTTGAGGATCGACCAGTAGGACTCCAACAGATATAAGAAGGTGGTGAAGTGAACAATGGCGCCGTTCACAACACAAGGTTGTTAACTTCACCTGGACCTGCACACACAGCAAATAACTTTGCTTCCCAGCGAGTAAAAGGAGTTGTCAATTCCTCCGGCCTTGTAGTTTACAAAGGATAAAACGCACGGGATAATAATGATAGTGATAGCAACGGAAAAGTAAATAAAGCAGTAAATTGATAGTGGGTGTAAACAGTATTGGAAATATGGACCGGGGTCCTATGATGTTCACTAGTGATGTCTCTCTCCCAAAAGACGATAAAATAACCATGCGAGGTAAACAAATTACAGCTGGGCAATTGACAGGATTATGTGCGCAAACCAATGCTAATTATGCTATGAAGAAAGGAAGAGGCTCAAAAGCATGAGCGGTACGCCAAGAAAAGTAGACCGAAATCCATCAGCATCTACCTACTAATCATCCACCTTGCAATATTTATCCAGAACATCTCGCTGGTATTAAGTTGCGAATCCCACCCAAAGTGTAAACTCAAAGCAACGGACAACTGAATTAAAGAACTTTGCGTAAAGTAAACAATCCTTGCACCCGCAAGTACAAACACCGTTGCTTTCCCCCTTGTGGAAACAACACATCCCCTAGACTCATGTTTCTGTCACGCAAGCTAGTCATCGGGGGGCCTGAACCCATAATCATGCATAACGCTCCCTCTTGGAGTCACTACCTACTACTTGGCCAAAGCAATAAACAGCAACGGAGAACATGCAAGAATTACTCTAGAACATAAATATAAAAGAGGAGAATCAAATATATTACTCAAACATAATCTCATAATCCATCGGATCCCAGCAAACTCAGCATAACAACAAAAGAAATATTACATATGTGCCTCGATCATGTAGGGCAGCTCACGAGGTCTAATCCATGAAGAAAAAAGAGGGGAGGAGAACATCACATAGCTACTGATCATAGACCCATGGTCCAAGGTGGACTACTCACGGTTCATCCAGGAAGCATCCATGGTGGTGGAGAAGCTCCCGAAGGTGGTTCCTCCCTCCGTCAGGGTGCCGGGAAGAGGTCTTCTGGTGCTCCCGATCTTGGAAGCGCGGCGGCGGCGGAACAGAGGAGAGATCGCGAAAAAGGGTTCCCGTCACGTGGGTTTCACGTCACCAGGATTACATGGGCGAAGGGGGGCAGCCAGGGGGCCCACCAGGGGTCCAGGCGGCCCCTTGGCGCGACCCCACCCTGGTGGGTCCCCTCTGGCCCCCCCTCGGTGATTCCCGAAGCTTCTTCTACGCTGATTTTTTATTGGATTTTCCCGAATTTTTGGAGCACTTTTAATATGGGGAAACCTGAAATAGAAAAACAGCAGAAAACAGGAACTGGAATTGGGGTGCGCTGAGTTAATAGGTTAGTCCAAATATGATCAAAAGTGTATGGAAGTTCATCAATATCATAGCAATATCACACAAAAGAGGCATGGAGCAAAAAGAAATTATAGATACGTTTTGGACGTATCACAATTGTCTGTTGCTTTGGGTTTACACTTTGGGTGGGGCTCGCAACATAATACAGCGAGATGTTCTAGTTAGATATCTCAAACTAGATGATTAGTAAGTAGATGCTAATGGATAAACGGTCTACTTTTCTTGGTGTAATGCCAATACTTTTGAGCCTCTAACTTTCTTGTGGCATAATTAGCACTGCGGTGCGTTTATAATTCTGTCAGTTGCCGAGCTGTAATTTGTTCACCAGAAACCACATAAAAATTAGTTCCTTTGATCTTGCTTGTTTCTGTTACTATGGATTTCACTGAAAACACTAAGTTGTGTGACTTCACTAATCACAACAACAATGACATTATTAGCACTCCTAATGTTCCACCTGCCACTTCAGCACCTTCTTATGAAATAAAACCTTCTTTGTTGAATTTTTTTATTAAAGAACAATTCTCCGGTGTTGGAGTGTCACAACCCAAGTTTAGGTAAGTTCTAGGGTTTGATTGTGCCCTTTGCATCATGCAAAAATTGAAAAGAAATTCAAAAATGGGGAAAAGAAAAGCCCTGAGAAATTAAATCAAATGGCCAGATAAAAATCTTTTTCCAAAAATCATTTGAATATTTGGAAAATTCCTATAAATGATGGTGATCATTTTAAAAGTCGTTTGGGTTATATCCCATGCCCATGGAATATTCAAAAATTCAAAATGTGCCCTGGAAATTTAATTTGACCCCTATTTTATTTGAAATTCAATTGTTTTGAATTTTAAAAATGCTCAAATTCTACAATTGGATTGCTACTAGCCACCTAGGGTTTAAAAAAATATTTGGGCATTTTTATAAAATGCGATGGTATTTTTTTACCAGAGCAAAACAAAATAGCAGAAAAATAAAAGAAAGAGAATTAGAAAAGAGGGACACCCCTACCTTCGGCCCAACCAGTCTTTTCCCCCAGCCCACCTAACTTTACCCCGGCCCAGCCCACAACACACGTTGTCGTCTTCTACCCCTCGCCCCGAAGCTGCTCCGTGGCGGACGGGAGCACGCCGACGCCACGTCCCCGCCGTGAGGGCCTTCTATGCCTCCCCAGGCCCCCTGTGCACGCCACCGCGACGCCCAGAGGCCCCCGAACCCTTTCCCCCACCTCTCGCTCACCCAGCTCCTCTCTGCATCGTTTTTCCACGCGCCCCCGAGAGCATCCGCAGAGCACGGCCTTGGGTACTCGTGGCCAGCGAGCTTCCCCGCCTCTACAACCCTGTCAAGCATGCGCAGAAGCTTAGACCTCGTCCCCAAGTCGAAGATCAGGAGGCCGGAGCCACTGCAGCCGCCGTTTTCTTCAACGACTTCTCGCCGGAGCTGCGCGCACTCGCCGGGAATTTCATCGTCCATGGTGCCTCTCCGCCTCGTCCGTCAACACCTTCATATTCAGGGTGAGCCGCGCATCTTTTCGCCCCAAGCCTTGCCTCCTCTTGTGCCGCGTAGCCGGAACTCACCGTGGTCAGAGCCCGGCCGCCGCCATTGTTGTCGTAGCCATGGCCACGGGCCTCTCCTTGAACCCCGATTAGCCCCACTCGACGGGGAATCTCACGACGCACCCGCCCATGCTCTCCCCTCACTCTCCCGTGCCCTCTAGCCCGATTCCGGCGAAGTCCGGCGGCTATAGTGTCGACGCCGGCGAGCCCCGCCATTAGGACTAAGCTAAGCACCCACTAATCCACCCCATAGAGACAGACAAGTGGGGCCCCAGGCCCCCTAAACCTCTATTAGTTTTAATTAACAGAGGGTTTAACCCCAAGTGTCACTGACAGTGGTGGCCCACTGGTCAGTCCCCTGTGACATCAACATTGCATCATGCTGATGCAATAAATCAATTCCAGAAATTTAGAAATGATTTTAATAATTACAGAAAATCCATAAAAATAGCCAAACTTCAAAAATTCATAGAAAATTGATATTAACTCCAAATTAAACATAAAATATATGAAAAATTATCAGTAAAATACAAGGATTAAGAATATGCAGTTTTTTTATGTTTGACCATTTTAAAATGGGTGAACAGAAGCAAATGTGTATATGACTTAATTTGAATTCAAATTTGAAGTTTGAATTTGCATTTCAAATGCAATATACTTCAATTAAATTGAATATGCTACAAACTAGTACCATTCACATCATGGACAACCTTATCATGTGTATGTGCATTCTTACTTTCCAAGTTGTCCCCCCCCTTGTTGATGATTGCCTCCGATGACAGACATTCCGAGACGGTGATCACCCCGAAGAAGAAGAGCACCGTTAAGACCCGTGTACCGTCAGCAAGGCAAGCAAACCCCATTGATCATGTCTATAAAATCCTACTTCCCTCTCAGTCTCGCTTATGCATGTTTAGGAGATCACCGAGACACGTTCTTTCTCATAGTTGAACCCATTCCGATGCATGACCTATCATTTTGCCACTGTATTAAGCAAACCACAATCCTTGCAGATATAGGAGTTGAATGATGAGCATGTGGCCCCTGCAACTGTTACTGCTTTTGCTACTTAGTGATACAATGAGGATGTTATGTTTGTGAGTCGGGATGGAATGAACACAGTGATGCTGATGTTAACGTGTTGGTGAATCCACCGTAAACAAAGGTGAACGATGAGAGGATGTGTAGGAGTACACAGTGGGTTGTCTCGTTGAACACTGCCCTAGGCCCCGAGTTCCTGTTTTGTGATCTAAAGAGTATGACCACATGTAGGGTTTTATGGGAGCCCCGTTTGGCCTCTTTACGTACCCGATACGGTCCAGGAGTCACACTAGATTCGGGCTTTCCATTTGATTTATGTATAGATATGTGGGTGGACCTGTGAGGCAGTGAAACCATCTGTCAAAGGTGGCGTCTCGGTCCCTTACATTATCTGCGTCCGTTTCGTGGAATCGGCCGGACTCTCGAGCGGTGACAAACTCAGGTAGTCGACTCCTGGATTAGAGAAGGTGATGTGAGGGTAGTGCCTTGGTTTCATCCACGTCCGACACCCACTTGAAGGGTGACAAGAACGAGGCGATAAGTGATGACACGCGTGTGAAGATGTACACCCCTGCAGGGTTAATGAACTATTCGAATAGCCGTGTCCGCGGTTATGGACTACTTGGAAACCATTACTTGATCATAGACAACTTGAATGGATACTTATAAAACTCGCAAGATAAGCGTGAGTGCTATGGCGTGCTTCCTCGTGGGGAAGTCGAGGAAGTAACCATAGTGGTGTATTGGTTGGAGACTTGGTAGTGGACTCGTGTACGCTTCTTACCTCAAGTCTGGTACTCGTAGTACAGGACTAGCCAAGTCAAAGCTGGCACTTCTGCATGTTGAACCCCACTTCCTTTACCTTGATACTTGAGCATGAGTAGTGTAGTTCTGATGTAAGTCTTGCTTAGTACGACTTTGTACTCACGTTTGCTTATTCTATGTTTTAGATGAGAACCCGGACCCCGATGGAGTCACCGACCTGAAGTTCGACGTTGACTAAGTTAGCATAGTCCCAGACAGCAGTCTGGTCCCTCGTGGAAGGGAATTTTTGTTGTACAAGGCTTCTCTAAGCCATTTGTTAATCTTGTCTGTACTCAGACCTAATTTTCTTCCGTTGTATGATGTAATGTGATCACAAACATGTGATCTTTGTATGCTCTATGTGTATATCTATAAAGAGTACTTAGTAGAGTTATGTGATGATACCTGCTGTTCATACTAGGCATGTGTATTGCATGTATGTTTATAACATGCATGTCTTAGTATGGGTTTTCGAGACCTTGGTTGTGATCTGGCTGGCGGTCTTTTATACACCAAGTGGCCCTTAGATGTGCGCAGCTTGGGGCATCGCGATGCGATTGTTCGTGAATCTGTCACGTGCACACTTTGTTGTATGATCGAGCCCGCCCTAGACCCCGACTAAGTGATCGGGCTGGAGTAAGTCTATGTAAGAGTTAGGATTCAATCGATAACATGGGTGAGGCGACTTTTCTATGAGTATGGGATTTCACCACCCATAATCATTTAGACTTGTGAGCGGGCGATGAGGACCCATCTCAGTTGATCATCCGGCCTGGATGGGATGCCCCTCACGTTTGATGCTTTCCGAGAGTGTTCTATGCTTGGCCTTGTCTGCTTAGACAAGTGGGTACGGCTCTCGGCTCTCCATGTGATTGTATCGTGAATGGAATTACATACGCTAAGCCTGGGTCCCGACATGGAGATGTTGTTGCTTTGCACTTAAATAATTTTGTTGAGCTTTGTGATATGCAAAAGTACAAATAAGTTGATGGTGACATTATTAAACTTAAGGTTTTTCCCTTCTCCTTGAGATTAAGAGATAAGGAGTGGTTTGAATCCTTCCCTAGGCATAGCATAGATTCTTGGGGTAAGTGCACGGATGCTTTTATTGGGAAGTACTACCCACCTGCTAAGATTATCCAGTTGAGAAGTAACATTATGAATTTTAGACAATTGGATAATGAACACGTTTCCCCATCTTGGGAACGTATGAAAACTCTTGTTAAGAATTGACCTACACATGCTTTGACTACTTGGATGGTTATCCAGACTTTCTATTCAGGATTGAACTTTACCTTGCGGAATCTGTTGGACTCGGACGCGAGAAGCAACTCAGTTGATATGGTCATGTCTTTACTTACTAAGCAAGCTCCTATTGATCCTCATGATGTTCTTTGAATTCTTTGGGTTTGCTCAAGAAAGAGAGAAAGTTGATGTTACTTTCATTTCTAGGAACAATTTAATAATAATGCTTATAGGAGTAATTTTGGTAGCAACAATCCTAGACCGATCCCATCCAACAACTATTGGAACAACGACACTTATCCTAGCACCAACAACTTCACTTTCGAATTATGAGCATGCTTAAGGAATTTGTCACTTCTCAAAAGGCCTTCAATAAGAGTGTAGAAGAGAAATTTAAAAAATTAGATAGTCTCTCTTAGAAGGTAGACAATATAGCTCAGGATGTAGAGATGCTAAAAATTAGAACTTCTCCTCTCGAGGAAAGGAAAACTACAACCATGAATGCTACACAAGTGCAAATTAATGAGAACATTAGAATGCTAGGCAAACTTAAGGATAGATGGGCTAGAGAAAAGGAAGAGGAAGATATGATTAAAAGCCTTCCTACACACACTACTATTTACACTATATAAGTTGAGGATCTCAAAACTTTTAGCACCCATACAATCCCTAGTCACAATGGACCTATTACTGGTGGTCCTATGAGTTTAGAGACCACCAAGAGAATGAGCTTAGATGACATCACCACCACTTTAATTAATGGTAGTGATCTTTATTTTGATAATTGTAGTCTCTCTGAAGTTATCACTTTCTTGCAAAGAATGGCTAAGACTCCCACACTAGTACACTTAATATTCCCTTCACCGAGCATATTACCGATGTTCTTATCAAAGCTAGGGAGGAGAAACTCAAGTTAGAGACTTCTATTCCTAGAAAACTAGAAGATGGGTGGGATCTATGGTCAAAATTAAATTGAATAATTTCTCTTGCTTTCCTTTATGTGATGTTGGACCTAGTGCCTCTGTTTTACCCAATAGTTTGTTTAATATGCTTGAATTGAAACTTTTTGATCCATGTTTTTTTGGTGTTCGTCTTGTTGATTCTTCCGCGAAGAAACCTTTAGGGAGGATTGATGATGTTCTTATTGTTGTCAATGATAATTATGGTCCCATTGGTTTTCTTGTCATGGACATCGAGTGTGATACCTCATGTCCAATTATTTTGGCACGTCCTTTTCTCCGCACCGTTGGTGCTATCATTAACACGAAAGAAGGGACCATTACATTCCAATTCCCCCTGAAAAAGGGAATGGAACATTTCCCTCGAAAGAAGATTAAATTACCTTATGAGTCCATTACACGGGCAAGTTATTCTTCTGGAGTTGGTAAAACTTGATCTTTTTTCTTCATTTCTAGCTAAAAGGAATAAAAGAAATCGCTTATTGGGAGGCAACCCAAAATGTTTTTACTTTCAGTTCTAGTGGTCTTGATGCTTGTTACTACTATAGAAACATCATTGCATCTTTATTTTCAAGCTTGGTGCCAAGTTTTAGCCTACGATTGCAAGAAAGTTAAAAAGTTATGATATGTTGTCCAGAAACAGATTATGTCTGGTTGACGGAATAGTTCATGATAAATCACCAAATCATCTTTTTTATCTGAATTTTTTGACTGTATGCTCTATACAATTAGCTTTCTGGCGTATGTTTTGAGTTTTTTTATTTCAGAAGTATCCCAAGAACTTATTTACTACTTGCTGGTTTGTTTTTCACATATTCTTCCGCGTTTTGCGTTTTCATCGTTTTGCAAATCTTCAACTTGTTTGTTATTTTCAAAAACTTTTTGGCAATCTTGAGAAACAGCAGATCTTCATGAAAATCTTTATTTCCAGTGGAGAAAAATATTTATTTATGGGTACTAACCACTCTAACCATCTTATGATGAATTTTGTATGAAGGGAGTTTTGAAGTATGCGAAAGAAGATGATGAAAGAAGATCCGGGAGTGTGAAACGCTCAAGCTTGGGGATGCGCCCATGCACCCCAAGAAATATCCAAGGAGAATCAAGCGTCTAAGCTTGGGGACGCGCCCGTGCATCCCCTTCTCCATCAACAATCATCAGTTCGTCCTTCTCCATGGTATATTTTTGTATCTTCATGTGTTATGTGATATGCTTGGAACGTCTCGCTCATTACTTTTTAGTTTGTTTTAGTTTTGCTTGCTGTTCATAACAAGTTGGACCTTAGACTTCATTGTTTGGGAGAGAAACACGCTCCACTTCACCCTAGAAGGCAACATAGGCTTGCATGCTTATCGTTCTTTTTGTGTGTTCTTTATCTTTTCGTAGTTTTTGTCATGCTTAGCTCTTGTTTTCATGCTTATCTTTTTAAGAGATTTTATTTAGGTTGCTTTTGGAACTCTCTTGATTTATCATGCTTATCTTGTTTAGAGAATTGGTCTGTTACACTGAGTTGTGTGTCTTTCATGAGTAGGAAATTGAGGTTGCTATTATAAGTGTAGTAGTAACTTGCAATAGTTTTGAGGTATTGATTTGAGTAATGTTTGGACTTTTGTTGACAAGAGCTTGAGCCTATTAGTGATAGGTGTCCTATTTTGGGCATTCCGTGTTTATTTTCGATAACTACAAAAAATAAGTTGAGAACTCTAGCTAACCTCTGGAGGGCTTGGAATATATAAAGTACCACCACGTATCAGGGGTCGAGGATGCGCAAGGATAACTAAACCCCCATACGCTCCTCCTCGGGGTACTTATTGATACGTCCAAAATGCATCACTATTTATATGGTAATTCTTTCTTATTCATTGACATATTTCATGTTATGATGTTGTTCTTATGTTGTTTTGGCTTATTTTACACAGTTTGCAACTTTCCGATGTCGAAGCAGCAAACGCAGGATTCAACGGTAAAAAGTGGACGTTGAGCTATTGAAGAAGAATACCTCCTAATTACCTGATAATAGAAGGAGGGAATTTTTCAGAAGATTAACGAAGACACGCCGAAGAGGGGCCAGAGGGGGGCCACAGGGTCCCCAGGCGTCTACCCGGCGCGGCCCCACCCCTGGCCGCGCCGAGAGGGCGCTTGGACCCCTGGGCCACTCCCGACTCCCCCCCTTTGGCCTATATATCACACATATAACAAAAATCGTAAAACAGAGAGAGTTTCCGGAGTTCCACCACCGCTCCGTGGAGAAAACCTACAGAGAAGAAAAGACATCTCCAGCAGGAAGATTCCGCCGGGGAGACCACCTCACGGAAGGGGAGATCATCGCCATCGTCATCACCATCATCACGGGCATCATCGAGGTCATCATGAACATCATCCCCAACATCAGCACCATCTCCACCACCATCCAATCTCACCTCACAAGTTTATCTTGTGTTGTAATCCGTACTATCTATCCTCTATACTCTACTAGTGTTGATTACTACCGTGTGATGAATTCTATTGAGTTTTGTTGGAGAATTATCATTGTGTCCAGATTTTTTATCATATATTTATCCCCTCTGATCATGATCTATTTTATTTCTTGTGAGTAGTTACTAGTTCTTGAGAACATGGGAGAAGTCTAGTTGTTAGTAGTCGTATGATGTTGAAGTAATATGTGTTGTTTGATATTTAAGTTGTGTTGTTATTTTCCTAGTGGTGTTGTGTGAGTCGAACACTCAAAACTTCGCCTTATTAAGGACCTAGGGGAATACATTGTGTACAAAGGATGCTTACGGTGGGTTGTCGGAGTGACAGAAACCTGAACCCCAGTTTGCACTCTTTTGCACAAGGGAACAATGGACCACCGATCGTATTTCTATGGTTAGGATTTTTCCTTAATTACTATCTTGTATTTGCGGATGCTTGCAAGATGTTTAATCATAAGAGTGCACTTATATTAGTCTAGAGGGTGCACTAGCATAGATCCACCATCTCAACACTTATCAAGACGGCACATAGTACCGATACGGAATATAGAGAAAACACATGACTATTTATCCCGTGTGTCCTCAAGAACACTTTAGCCTTTATAAGTTCAGTTGCAAGGCCTATCCTTTGCTCAAAAGGATCGGGCCACTTGTTACTCTTCAGTGCTTTTTACTTTGCTAGCTTTTACCTTATTCGTTGCTTATACCGAAAACCCCTAAAAAGTTATCTTTCAGTTCCTGCAGCTATTTCTTTACCAAAGAAACTTACCAGTACCTTCTGCTCCTTGTTGGTTTTGACACTCTTATTTATCGAAAACGCTACAAACGATCCACTACAGTTGAGGGTCATCAAGTATTATTTTCTAGCGCCATTGTCGGGGAGCGTAGCGCTATTAATATGTGAAGCTGGTAAGGAAATCTTTGTATTTCAGTTTTTGTTTTTCCGTTGCTGCTTTTGTCCTTATGGACACTCTACTCTTGGTTCGTTGTTTATGGGGAAATGCCCCACGACTCTGGTGGTCACTCCTACCCCTACTGAAATTGTGCCTTACAAAATACCGTCTGGTATTATCGATCATGTCTTAGCTAATCGTTACGCAGGAGATAGACATCCAGGTGAACACTTGCTACATTTATCACAACTACGTTCATTATTCAAGCTTGCAGGTGTGTCACTGGAGTTCGTCATGAAGAAATTATTCTCCGTATCACTTATAAGTAAAGCTTCAGCTGTGTATAAGCTCCTTGATAACTCACATCTACTTAATTGGGAAGAACTTATGTCTCTCTTTTATACAAAGTTTTACCCTCTTCATGAAATTCATCGAGACAGGAACTACATCTACAACTTTTAGTCTCGTGACGGAGAGAGCATCGCTCAAGCTTGGGGAGACTTAAATCCCTAATGTTCAAATGTCCTATCCATGAACTCCCCAAAGAAATTATAATTACAATTTTATAAGCTAGGCTCTCTCGTCAGGATAAGGAGATGTTGGATGCCTCCTCTAGCGGGGTATTCCAAACAAAAAGCATTGAAGAAAAGTGGGAATCTCATCGAGAGGATCCAGAAGAATACTGAAGACTGGGAAATAAATAAAGGTATTGAACCCGCTATAAATTATGAGCATGATTACATTGAGAGATATGTGAAAACTGATTACTTTAATACCTTTTGTTCTAAGATTGGTCTTGATTCCCAATTTATGATTGATTTTTGTAAGAACTTTGGCTCTCACATTGACTCTTCGAAAGAAGAGAAGGCTCGGTACCATAAGCCTTTTAAAGAATTATCTGTTGATATTCATGTTGTTGAACCCTATTGTGCATGCAGTTTTCTATGAAAAGCCCCCTTTTCCTACAAGGATGAGGGAGAACTATTTTGTGACAGGAATAATGAATAAGAGTGAGAGAAGGACTGACGAACCTGAGGACCTGATCAAGGTCGATCCTCAAGTTGCGGTGATTAAAGATTTAGTCACTAATGATATTTCAGATTCCAAGATAAATTTTTGTGCTGTTTCAACTAACATTGTCACAGCCAAGAATAAGAGTCCAATTTCGGGTACACCAGTTGTATCTGTCAAGATAGGAGATCACAACTATTACGGGCTCTGTGATTTGGGATCCAGCGCTAGCGCTATTCCTTATTCAATCTATCAGGAGATCATGGGTGAGATTTCCCCCTGTGAAATTGAAGAGATCGATGCTACTATTTATCTAGCAAACAAATAAACTATATCTCCCATTGGAATTGTGAGAGATGTTGAAGTCCTATGTGGAAAGGTAAAGTATCCTACCGAATTTCTCATACTTGGTTCAGTGCAAGATAGTTTTTGCCCTATTATATTTGGTACACCTTTCCTCAACACTTGTGGTGCTGTTATAGATTGTAAGAAAGGTAAAGTCTCTGTTGAATTCAATGGTGAGCCATATGAATTTAACTTTTCTAAATTTTCCAAGCAACCTCGTGGTACTGATTTACTTAGTGATGATAAAATTATTGAAAATATTGCTTCTATTACTATTCCTCCTAATGATCCTTTGCAACAATATGTGGAAGACCACGAGAATGATATGCATATGCAGGAAAGAAATGAGTTGGAAGAAATATTCACAAGACAAACTGCTATCTTGAAGCACAACCTTCCAGTTCAGCCTTTAGGAATCCTAGCACAACCAAAAGAAGACCCGGTGTTTGACCTCAAACCATTGCCCGATACGCTCAAGTATGCTTATTTAGATGATAAGAAAATATATTCTTTCATTATCAATGCTAACCTTTCAGGATTTGAAGAAGAGCGATTATTGGAGACACTTCGCAGACACCGTGGTGCCTTGGGCTATACCCTTGATGACCTTAAGGGCATCAGTCCATCGATTTTCCAACACACTATCAATCTCGAGCCTGATGCTCAGCCAGTTGTTGATCATCAACGACGGCTGAACCCAAGGATGAAGGACGTGGTTAGGACAGAGATTCTCAAGCTTCTACACACATGTATCATCTACCCTATAGCTGATAGTAGGTGGGTAAGTCCAGTTCATTGTGTTCCTAAGAAAGGACGTATGACTGTTGTTCCTAATGATAAAATTGAACTAATACCTCAAAGAGTTGTTTTTGGATATAAAATGTGTATTGATTACAGGAAGTTGAACAAAGCGACCTGGAAGGGTCACTACCCGCTGCCCTTTATTGATCAGATGCTAGAGAGGTTGTATAAAAACACCCACTTTTGCTATCTTAATGGGTACTCTAGCTTCTCTCAAATTCATGTTAACACCGCCGATCAAGAGAAGACCACCTTCACGTGTCCCTACCGTACTTATGCCTACAGGCGAATGCCTTTTGGTTTATGCAATGCGCTTGTTACTTTTCATAGATGTATGTCTGCAATTTTTCATAGTTTCTGTGAGGAGATTGTGGAAGTCTTCATGGACGATTTCTCCGTCTATGGAACTTCCTTTGACCACTGTCCCCACAATCTTAATAAAGTTTTGCAGAGATGCTATGATACAAACTTAGTTCTAAATTGGGAAAATCCCACTTCATGGTTAACGAAGGGATCGTGCTTGGACACAAGATTTCCGAGAGGGGAGTTGAAGTGGACAAGGCGAAGATTGAGGCTATTGAAAGGATGCCCTATCCAAGGGACATTAAAGGTATTCGTAGTTTTCTCGGTCATGCTGGTTTCTATAGAAGATTTATCAAAGACTTTTCTAAGACCTCGAGACCCCTCACTAATCTTCTCTAGAAGGATGTTCCTTATATTGTTGATTCTTAAGTTATTATTCATACTGACCATGCTGCTATTAATTACCTTATGGCAAAGAAGGATGCCAAACCAAGACTCATCAGGTGGGTACTCCTTCTTCAAGAATTTGATTTAGAGATTGTTGATTGAAAAGGAGCAGACAATCCGGTGGCGAACAATCTTTCAAGGATGGAAGATATAACGCACGACCCCATCCCAGTGAACGACAGTTTTCGAGACGAACAACTTGCCGTTGTAAAAGTACAATCTCTCTCCGATCCTTGGTTTGTAGATTATGCTAATTTTATCTTCGCAAAGTATTTGCCTCCAGGTTTAACATTTCAGCAACGGAAGAAGTTCTTCCATGATTTGAGGCACTACTTTTGGGATGACCCTCATCTTATGAAAGAAGGTCCCGATGGGATCGTGAGAAGATGCATAACGGAACATGAGCAGAAGGACATTCTCAAGCAATGTCACGACAGTCCGTATGGAGGACATCACGCCGGTGAGAGGACCGCACATAAGGTTCTCCAATCAGGTTTTTATTGGCCCACTCTGTTTAAATATTCTAGAAATTATGTCTTATCTTGTGATAAGTGTCAGAGAGTTGGTAATATTAGTAGGAGGAACGAGATGCCTATGAATTACTCACTAGTGATTGAGCCTTTTGATTGTTGGGGTTTCGGTTTTATGGGTCCTTTCCCTCCTTCAAACAAGTACACTCACATCTTAGTAGCTATTGATTATGTGACAAAGTGGGTTGAAGCAATCCCCACTGAGAGTGTTGATCACAAAACATCTTTGAAAATGCTCAAAGATGTAATTTTCCCTAGGTTTGGTGTACCTTGGTATCTCAAGACAGATGGAGGATCACACTTCACGCATGGAGCTTTTAGAAAAGCTCTAATAAAGTACGATGTCAATCATAGGATTGCTTCACCATACCATCCTCAAACTAGTGGGAAAGTTGAGCTCACCAATGGAGAGATCAAGCTGATCTTGCAAAAGACAGTTAATAGTTCTAGGAAGGACTGGTCAAAGAAGTTGGGAGATGCTTTGTGGGCGTATAGAACTTCTTAAAAAAAACCCATGGGCATGTCCCCGTATAAGATGGTCTATGGCAAGGCTTGCCATTTTCCATTAGAATTAGAACACAAAGCTTTCTGGGCTGTTAGAGAGCTTAATGCTGACCCAAAGTTAGCCGGTGAAAAGCGTCTCATCAACTTGACTTCTCTAGATGAGTGGAGAAGTGAAGCTTACGAGAGCGCTACAATGTTTAAGGAAAAGGTAAAGAAGTGGCATGATAGAAGGATTCTGAAACGTGAATTTAATGTTGGTGATAAAGTTTTATTGTTTAGATCCCGTTTCAGGTTTTCTCCAGGTAAATTACTTTCCATATGGGAAGGGTCATTTCATATCGAAGAAGTTTACCAGTCAGGTGCAATTAAGATTAACAATTTTGATGGCACCAAACCTCAAGTTGTAAATGGGCAAAGACTCAAGAATTACATGGTGGGAGACCCCGTGAACATTGATGTAAATATAATACACACAACAACTCATGAAGAATATGATGTAGTCCCGTTTCAGACTCCACCAGAAGCATAATATGAAAAGGTATGTATTATGATAAGGAAACATCGCGAACTGCCCTAAAAGTTCCAGATTACGCGTTTTTGCAAAATATAGAAAATTCAGAGCCTAATTGGAGCCAGAGAGGAGCTCCAGGGGGCCCAGGCGCCCCCTGGCGCGGCCTACCTCCTGGCCGCGCTGGGAGGCTGCCTAGGCACCCCTGAGCCCGTCTCCGATTCCACTTTGGCTTGTTTCCTGCCATATGTTGCAGAATTTTTTGCTATATATTTGCGCGGATAGCCCTGGCACCGTATCTAGACCTTGGTGCCATGGCTTCCCCAAGTTCCCCCAAGGACAAGTACGTCGTCAACGTCATCAACACTTCCTCGCTCAGGTGAAGAACCATCCTCGAACCATCCAGTTGGAGGATGGTGACCTTCACCAAGAGGATCTGAAGGAACCTATCAAGGAGGGGAGCATCGAGGCCAGTCTAGAAGAGATGGAGTAAGAAGTCTTCAAGTACAAGAAGATGGTTGAGCGCGGTATTGAAGACAACTTCGACATCATCAACGAGCTGAAGATGTTCTACAAGAAGGAGATGAGGGGAATTTGGTCAAGCATCACTGCTGCACAAGAAAGAATTGATGATCTCCAAGGGAATATCTATGATTTGCACAACCAGAACTGTGAGTATGAATTAAAGTTTATGCGCATGGGTTTAGTTGCTGGAAGCAGGATCTTGGAGACCGAAACCGTTCATGGGACCGGGGAACCTCTACCATGGAAGTGCTTCGTCCATGACTACATCAACAACAACCACAACAAGAATGAGGAGTAAATCTCCTTGGGTAATGGCATCCCCTCAGCTTGTTCCAAGCTTGGGGGAGTGCCCATATCTTTAACTTTATCTTAGTCTTTTAGAGTCAAGTAGAGTCGTATCATGTCTAGGGAAGTTATTATATGAAATAGGTGTTTGCATTGAGGTCTACCACTCCTTCTGTGGAGAGTTTGTATCCGTGAGTGTGGAGTCATCTATATTGGAATATTAATGAGAAGTCTATTGGTTCCTTCGCTGCACTCGGTATTCTCTTCACGCAATCGACCTTATATGATGATTCTTATGGGGAGTATTGACCTTATGTCAGGTATGGCTTTGAAAACTTTATTTAATTTTGGCAAACATAACTTTGTTCTTGACAACATGCATGTTTTCCCAAGTAGCGACATAGCCAAAACCCTTATGTTATTATGCTTTAAGTGTTATTTTGACAAGGAAGAAAACTTGATGTGTTATGCTTACCTTAATGTTTATGCTATATATGTTTTGCATCTAAGTTAGCATAAATTTTCTCTTCTCTCAAAGCTTGTGCTAGCCAAACTCCTTGCCTAGCAGATTTCTGCTTGTGCATCCATACCCTGAAACCATTACCTGCCATATGAGTCCACCATACCTTCCTATTATTGGTATTCCCCTACCACACTTATAAGTATAGAATTTATGTGTTATCCTTAAATGTTCAAAATCTTCTGTTTTGTGCCTCTTGTTTAGCTCATGAGGAAGTAGTAGGTAATTCATGATCTTCTTAAATTGGACAAGTTTTACCCCGGGATTGCATGTCTAATCTGCAAACCCATAATTCGATGAGGAACTGACATGAGTGCGCCCAGCTCGAAAGATAATATAACAAACAAACCCTCGTTCACGCTTGGTCTATGAGAAATCAGAAACTTTGGCAGTGATAAACAAAGGATACTAAGGGGTTGTGATCGTCCCCACTTGGGAGCCGTTCCGCGAAACTTGTCCATCTTGAGAAGTAATTGAGCTATCCATCGTTGACAAACTATGCACCTCCAAAAATCTATTTTCATTATGTTTGATTTAAGGATAGCACATGAGTTTTCCCTTCTTTCCTTTAACAAGGACTTTCCTTTCCTTTTATGTTGAGTCAGTTGTCCTACTCCCTTCTTTTCCCAAAGAGAACGAACACTTGATGCCAATGAGGATTCATTCTTATAATGTTGCATTAAGTTTTTCCATGCCATATCATCGTTGACATTGTCTTTTGATAAGTATGTTGTTTGCGAAAGCCTTTGCCAAGCAAAAATCTTCTTTTGTGTTAGCATTTTCACTTCTAGACTAATAACATGTTCTTTCAAAAAGTTTCAATTTGTTTCATCATATTTAGAAAGAGCAAGAGTAAAAGTTATTTGTTGTCCTTTGACCAAGTATATGTTTTCCATAATTTGATGAGTTTTCTCAAACCTACTTTTGATTATGATTGTTATTACTTTCTCATAAGGACCTTATGAGCTAAGGTTGCTGTTGAGGATGCTTGAGTTTGGTGACGAAACTTTGATGCTTCTTGTCCGTATTCTATTTATCGAAACTTCACTCTCGAAACTTGTGGACAGGTTTACCGAGCTCGGCATTCGCTTGGGGACAAGCGAGGTCTAAGCTTGGGGGAGTTGATATGTCCAAAATGCATCACTATTTTATATAGTAATTCTTTCTTATTCATTGATATATTTCATGTTATGATGTTGTTCTTATGTTGTTTTGGCTTATTTTACGATGCCGAAGAAGCAGACGCATGATTCAGCGGTAAAAAGTGGACGTTGAGTTGCTGAAGAAGAATACCTCCAAATTACCTGAAAATCAACGGAGGGAATTTTTCAGAAGATTAACGAAGACACGCCGAAGAGGGGCCACAGGGTGCCCAGGCGGCCAGCTGGCGCGGCCCCACCCCTGGACGCGCCAGGAGGGCGCCTGGACCCCTGGGCCACTCCCGGCTCCCCCTTTTGCCTATATATCGCTCATATATAAAAAACCCTAAAATAGAGAGAGTTTCCGGAGTTCCGCCGCCGCTCCGTGGAGGAAACCTACAGAGAAGAAAAGACATCTCCGACGGGCAGATTCCGCTGGGGAGACCACCTCCCGGAAGGGGAGATCGTTGCCATCGTCATCACCATCGTCACGGGCATCATCAACATCATCCCCAACATCAACACCATCTCCACCACCATCCAATCCCACCTCAGAAGTTTATCTTGTGTTGTAATCTGTAATATCTATCCTCTCTACTCTACCGGTATTGATTAATACCGTGTGATGAATGTTATTGAGTTTTTTTGGAGAATTATCATTGTGTCCAGATTGTTTATCATCTATTTATCCCCTCTGATCATGATCTCTATTATGTCTTGTGAGTAGTTACTTTAGTTCTTGAGGACATGGGACAAGTCTAGTTGTTAGTAGTCATATGATGTTGAAGTAATATGTGTTGTTTGATATTTAAGTTGTGTTGTTATTTTCCTAGTGGTGTTGTGTGAGTCGAACACTCAACACTTCTCCATATTAAGGACCTAGGGGAATACATTGTGTACAAAGGATGCTTACGGTGGGTTGCCGGAGTGACAGAAACCTGAACCCCAGTTTGCACTCTTTTGCACAAGGAAACAATGGATCACCGATCGTATTGCTATGGTTAGGCCTTTGCCTTAATTACTATCTTGTATTTGCGGATGCTTGCAAGATGTTTAATCATAAGAGTGCAATTATCTTAGTCTAGAGGGTGCACTAGCATAGATCCACCCACTCAACACTTATCAACACGGCACATAGTACCGATACAGAATATGGCGAAAGCACATGACTATTTCTCCCGTGTGTCCTCAAGAACGCTTTAGCCTTTATAAGTTCAGATGCTAGGCCTATCATTTGCTCAAAAGGATCGGGCCACTTGTTACACTTCAGTGCCTTTTACTTTGCTAGCTTTTACCTTATTTGTTGCTTATACCGAAAACCCTAAAAAGTTATTTTTCAGTTCCTGTAGCTATTTCTTTACCAAAGTCACTTACCAATACCTTCTGCTCCTCGTTGGGTTCGACACTCTTATTTATCGAAAACACTACAAATGATCCCCTACAGTTGAGGGTCATCACTTGTCTCTTTTTAAACCTCCTGATTAGATTGAGAGTTACAGATAATAAGTGCATGAGTTCTTCGGACTAATGCGAGTATTCGATTGTTGGCACGTCCACCTTCTATATTTTGCTAGCCTCTTCGGTACCGTGCATTTCCCTTTCTGATCTTGAGAGTTGGTGCAAAAATCGTCGGTGCATCCAAACCCTTATATCTTCCTCAATACAACCACCATACCTACCTATCAAGGAAATTCCATTGCCTTTCCGAAATACATTGTCATGCAACATCCATCATCTCATGACTTGATCTTCATGTCATACATGTTTTTGCTTGATCGAGGAGCCACATGCTAGTTGGGCCTTGCCCTTATCATTGCTACATGACGCGCTAGTATCATTGCATATCCTGGTACACTGGCAGAGGCATACATTTGCATACATAATGATAGCATTTCAATTTTCTTTACTAGTCATCAACCTGTGCGCCTGCACTAGCAAGTTGTTTGGACAATATTAATACACACTCTTTGTTTTTTCTGAATATGTGCATTTAAAAATAGATATACTTGGCACGGAAGAAAACATTCACAATTTCTTCTACATGTGTCGAATTTTATTGACTTGTTATTAAAATGCTAAAAATTAGGGTAAACAAAAACTTTGCTAAACTGTGAAGTGATAGTACTAGTATTGCCATGCCATGCTTGCTTATGCAATTTTTTGATTGTTATGCCATGTCTTGTTTTCTAAATATATTATTATCTTGCTTTGTGTTAGTTGTTATGATTAACTTTCCTTCCCATGCTAAAGAAGTCACCCATAACAATATTACTATCACTCCACTAATATTCAAACCAACACATTTTGTCACCGACCATAATTAGTGACAATAAAATGACTCCAAAATAAATGTTTGTCTGTATGAAAATTCTATTTTATTAAAATATTTAAAAAAGTGCTATTTGAATAATTGTTGTTTATATAATAGTAATAATATTTCTAACCTTATTAAAAATCTTAAAAAACTAAGGAAAATAACCCTATATTTTTTTAAAATATATAGGGCATTTGAGTTTATTTATTAAAATCAAATCTAATCCTATCTATGATAAAAAATTGTGCACAAGTTGAAAAAAGTAAAAAATAAGAAGAAGAAGAAGAAGAGAAACCACTGGGCCGAAGCCCAACTCTCTCTCTCTCCCTATCCCACATCCCTCTCTCTCTCTAAGCCCCTTATAACCCGGGCCCACCTGTCACCGACTCACCCCCCTTGCCTGCGTCAGCCGCAGGACCAACTGGTGATGTCACCCAGCGCTCGCCCGCACCCTCCCGCACCCCCTCCTTGCATATATAAAAGGGACCCGAGCCCCTCCTTTCCTCACCACTGCACACCAGCACCACCCCTCCGCAACACCTCGCTCCACCCCACCACTATCCAAGCCGCCCCGAGAAGAAGAGAAGAGGAGATCAAAGGAGGAGGAAGGGAAGGAGGAGAGGAAGAAGAAGTAGGATGCGGGTATGCTGGCTGGAGAGCCCCACTCCGCCCCCACGTCGGAGTCACGCCGACGAGGAGCCGCCGCCCAGGAGGAGCGCTGGAAGAGTCGCAGTTGACCACGCCCGTCTACCCCACCGTCTACCTCGAGCCGTCGTCGTTCGTCGCCGCGAAATGCCCCTCTGACTCCAAAAACGGGACCGCGTCGGCTAGCCGCACCTCCGCCACCCATCCCTGATGTCCGCCGCCTATCGGAGCCACGCCGATGAGCATCCCATGCTCTCATCGCCCTCCATGGCCAGTGCATAGGCAAGGGCTTCTTGTTTTCATTGTGAGGAAGAAGACGCCCTCCAGTCCGTCGAATCTTATTAGATCCAACGGATCTGCTTGCCCCGTACCTCTTCGCCCAAAAAACACTAGAGCAGCGCCTGTGCAGAGGGCTGGCACACTGGAAAGAACTTCCCTTGGGCGCAGGATATCCCTAAGCCGACTGTGCAATTTTCTTTTCCTTTTTATTAAATATGCAGGACAGAAATACTTTCTAGAAAAATAAACATAAGTACAAAATTATGATACAAATTGTGTACTGTTACCAAACTTTTGCTCTATTTTTCTCCATGATTAGAATTTGGTTTTTCTTACATAAAATTGCAAAATTTTATTATTAATTTGCTTGTTAGTTTAGTTCCCATAATTTTTCTATTAGTGATATTAAATTGGTACTGCTTTATTTCAATTGCCTCTGGTCAGTAGCAATTTTTTTATGCATTTAGTTATGGAAATTAAATAAATTTAAAAAGAGTTAGTGAATAAATTGGGTGAAAAGCATTGCTTTTAGTTAAGATTTGATTAATTATTTTATCTTGTTAATAATAATTCCACCATAATTGTTCTAATGCCTTGTTATAGATTTTTAACTTGTTGTGGTGTTTTAGAAATTAAATGTAATAAAAATAAAACCTTGTAAGTTGTTTCTTCTATAGTTTCACGTTATTGTTTGTAAAAATTGATGATGAAATGTCGTGCTTGCTTTTGCCCTATTGTAATGGTGTGAATTTTTTTTGTTTCGCAACGTGTAGACGAGACGATTGACCCTGCAGGAGAAGACTACCTCCAAGCTTCCCCCGAGACTGACCAGGAGACTATCGCCGACGAAGGCAAGCCACCGTCAAAACTCAAACTCCGCATTACTATTTTTACTTTTCTTTGTATAATTTATATTGTATCATGCTATTATGTTCATATGGGTTGGGATTGTATTAGTTATTCTTGGAAAACTCCACACCACCCCATAGCCTACCTATTTGGGAGAACAAAAAAGAACCCCGGTGATTCCGACCTCCTGGCAAGAACATCATTTAGCTCTGGTAATTAGCACAACTTAATAACATCGAAAGTCATACTTCACCTTATATGTTACGGCATACACCTAAGATGGAGCTATGGACAGAATTGTGGAACATCGTCGGACATCGACAAACTCTGGAGGGACTCTCTATAAGTGCCGCCAAAACCTAGCCTTATAGTATGACCACTATACTCTGGTATGGGACAGGGCTAGTTGGAAGCTTGTGTATCTTAGTACGGGGATCTTCTAACTGCATAATACATAGAAGCCTGTAAGCCTACGGATGTGTCGGAGGTGAGGTCGCTGCCGAGGCAACAGTGGCACAGAACTTTTCCGCACCTCTACTTCGGTGAAGTCATGTGTCCAAGAGGAGCATGACCTTATACGCAGACAGTTCAGGATGTGGGAATCGGTTAGATCACCTGTACTAGGGTAGGCAAGGGGAAGACTATGGTCGATTATTCGATACCCGCATACTGAGGTATGACGATCCGTGGGGAAAAACGGCGGATGTATCGAATGTGGTGGGTAAAGTATACAACCTCTGCAGAGTTAAAACTATTTGAGTAGCCGGAGTCCACGTTCATGGACAGCTAGTGAGGCCACACTTTGTGGGGAATAGATGAGAAACCCCGTTACTGAATTTATGGTTCACGATGATGATGTTGATATTGTTCGAAAGGTTTGGACTTGACTTATCCAAATTTATTGTGGGAAATAAAAATTTCCAAGATTAAAACTTTGCCAACTTAATAATAATCTTGAGTAGATAGGAAATCCTTATTAAAAACTCTACCATATAGCCATCCCATTATTTTCATATGCAAAACTTTGTTTCTTTCTTTAGATGGTTTGTGAGTACTTTGTATGTACTCACGACTTTGTCCCTGGTTATTCAATCGTCCAGGCCTGGAGGAGCCGGTATTTGACGATGATGCTATTGATGGTTACTAGGACGTGCTATGCTCTGAGCTACCCCATGGACTATGCCGCTAGTACTATCCTTCTTTTGCTTATTCCGCTGCTATTTGAGCCCGATGAGGCCGTGTAAGACTCTATTGTTGTATGACTTTGTATTCGGTATTGTATGATCATTGTGACAATGATATCCATTGTTGAGTTCTGTGTCATGCGACACTGATCATGGGAGCATGACAGTATACACAGTTGGCCGCTTAGGACATATAGTCTGGGGTGCCAACAAACTTTGTATCAGAGCCTATGTTCAGATTGTAGCAGCCTAATTAGAATGGACGATAGGTAGAAATATTTTGGTAAAAATAAACTCTCTTATACCTCTTACCCCATTCAAAATGTTTTGATTCAAGCGAGACCAAAGATTAAGAAGGAATGGCGCCCCGAAACAGATGGTAACTACTGGAACTTTTTTTAGTGTCCTACCTGAATTCGTGATCTTATGCTTGTTTGATTTGTGTTGTTTAGTCTTAAGTTAGAGTGACCCTACACCCCCCACTTAGGAAAATCTAACCCGTGCACTCTTATCTTGCGCCACAACCTCAGGATGTCGAGGCACACCCACGCACAACCCAAGTGGATTCGGTGATGTGCCACCGCCACCACCCAAACAAAAACATGACGCAACTTCTGCGACTGCTGTTGGAGGAGTGCTAGGCTGCTCGTGACGAGCGCCAGGCGAACATGGCTGCACTCCAGCAGCTAGTCCAGGCCGCCACCAATGCCACCCAAGGGGGCAGAGGAGCTGGTGGGAATGAGGAGCCCAGGTCTCGGCTCCGAGACTTCCAGAACACCAACCCTCTGGTGTTTTCGCAGACGAAGGAGGCTCCGGATGCTGAGGACTGGCTCCGCACCATGGAGAACAATCTCGCTGTCGCCGCTGTTGGAAACAATGAGAAGGTCCTGTATACCACCCACTACCTCACTGACACCGCTAGGAGCTATTGGGAAGGAGTGCGCGCCCGTCTTCCTGACGGGCAATTACTCACTTGGGCTGAGTTCTCCGCGAAGTTCAAGAAGACGCACATCACCACCGTACTGATCAGGAGGATGAAGGATGAGTTCCGCCACCTAAAGCAAGGGGGTATTACTGTGGTTGGATATCTTGACCGTTCACTCAGCTGTCCAGTTATGCCCCGGAGTAGGTGGACACTGAGGAGAAGAGGAAGGACAGTTTCCTGCATGGTCTGCACGATGAGTTGAAGGTTGTTCTGGTGGCCATGCAGTTCCCTGATACGTCCAAAACGTATCTATAATTTCTGCTTGCTCCATGAATCTTTTGTGTGATATTTCTATGATATTGATGCACTTTCATACACTTTTGATCATATTTGGACTAACCTATTAACTCAGTGCACCCCAGTGCCAGTTCTTGTTTTCTGTTGTTTTTGTATTTCAGGTTTTCCCATTACTCAAAGTGCCAGAAAAAATCCGGGAAAATATAGGAAAAATAAGCATACAGGAAGCTTCGGGAAGATGCCAAGTGGGGCCAGAGGGGAGCCAGGGGTGGCCCAAGCGACCACCTGGCGCGGCCACCCCCTAGGTCGCGCCAGGGGGGCGCCTGGGGCCCCTGGTCCACCTCTGGCTGCCCCCCTTAGCCTCTATATCCCTCTCGTCCCGAAACCCTCGAGGACAGAACCCTTTTTAGCGATCTCTCCTCTGTTCCGCCGCCGCCGCGCTTCCAAGATTGGGAGCACTAGGAGACCTCTTACCGACACCCTTTCGGAGGGGGGAATCACCTCCGGGAGCTTCTCCACCACCATGGATGCTTCGCGGATGAACCGTGAGTAGTCCACCTTGGATCATGGGTCCATGATAAGGAGCTATGTGATGTTCTCCTCCCCTCTTTGTTCTTCATGTTTTAGACCTCGTGAGCTACCCTACATGATCGAGGCACATATGTAATCTTTCTGATGTTGCTATGCTGAGTTTGCTTGGATCTGATGGATTATGAGACTATGGTCAGATTGTGTATAAGTAATATATTTGATTCTCCTGTTTTGTATTTACGTTCTTGAGTAATTCTTGCATGTTCTCCGTTGCTGATTATTTCTTTGGCCAAGTAGTAGGTAGTGACTCCAAGAGGGAGCGTTATGCATGACTGTGGGATCATGCCCCCTGATGACTAGCTTGAGTGACAGAAACATGAGGCTAGGGAATGTGTTATTGCCACAACGGAGAAAACAACGGTGCTTGTACTTGCGGTTGCAAGGATTGTTTACTTTACGCAAAGTTCTTTAATGCAGTTGTCTGTTGCTTTGAGTTTACACTTTGGGTGGGATTCGCAACTTAATACCAGCGAGATGTTCTGGATATATATCTCAAGGTGGATGATTAGTAGGTAGATGCAGATGTATTTCGGTCTACTTGTCTTGGCGTACCGCCCATGCTTTTGAGCCTCTTCCTTTCTTTATAGCATAGTTAGCATTGGTTTGCGCACATAATCCTGTCAATTGCCCAGCTGTAATTTGTTTACCTCGCATGGCTATTTTATCGTCTTTTGGGAGAGAGACATCACTAGTGAACATCATGGGACCCCGGTCCATATTTCCACACTGTTTACACCCGTTATTTATTTTCTGCTTAATTTCCTTTTCTATCGCTATCATTATTATCCCGTGCGTTTGATCCTTTGTAAACAACAAGGCCGGAGGGATTAACTACCTTTCTGAACTCGTTGGGAGCAAACTTATCTGTTGTGTGCGCAGGTCCACGTCAACCGCCTAATTGTTGGCGCCGTTGTCACCTTCCTGTTGTAGTCGGATTCCTACCGTAGAAAAACCTTGGTATCTTCACCGAGGGAAACTTGATGCTGTCTACATCTCAACCTTCCACTTTGGGTAACCAACGAAGGGCGAGAATCCATCATTCCTTGATGTTGAGTCTCGTGCCGATGCTGCTATTATGATGGAGGTTAAGATCAAGATGGCCTCTGAGAACCTCAAGCACCACATGATGCAGCAGGGAGGATCTAGCAACCCCCGACTGCATCTGACACATCCACCAAGGCAAGCACCACAACCTCAGAGGAGCCCGTACCTGATGCCACGCCCAATGTTCCTGCTTGCCCTGTTGGAGTTCCTCGTCCAGCAAGCGGAGTACCCCGCAACCCTGGACTGATCTGTTTAGGATGTCGTCAGAAGGGCCACTATTCTAAAGAGTGCCCCGACAAGAAGAATGATGTCCCACACCCCAATGCTCCAGCACCAGCCAGAGGGAACCTCGGCCGGAACAATGCCCAGCGCGGTGCATCCCACGCTGCCAAGGGACGTCTGAATCATGAGCAAGCCAAGGAAGCTCAGGAGGAAGGAGACTTCATCTTGGGTCGGTGCATAGTTTGTCAACGAATGCTAATAGATAGCTCAATTACTTCTTAAGATGGACAAGTTTCGATGAACGGCTCCCAAGTGGGGACGATCACATCCCCTTAATCTCCTTTGTTTATCACTGCCAAAGTTTCTGATTTCTCATAGACCAAGCGTGAAGGAGGGTTTGTTTGTTATATTATCTTTCGAGCTGGGCGCACCCATGCCAGTTCCTCCTCGTATTCACTAGTAGAATTCACCTATTTTCGATCTGCCTCGGTGGACGGCAAACACCTATATGGCGGACGGCAATGTCCGTTGCAGTCTGCCCCCGCACGGCAAAGCACCCGTCAGCTATTTCTTCGGCAAAGAGGTGCTTTGTCGTTTGCAGGAAATCGACGGACGGCAAACCACCTTTGCCGTGCGCATTTGTGCAAGCAGAAGACAGAGCGGGCGTGACGGCGAACCTTTGCCAGCCGGCTCCGTCAGGCCATAAACGGCGGGGTTTGCCGTCTACTGACGGACGGCAAACTTTGTCGTCTGCCTCAGAACTAGCTGGCTGGCCGGCCGGCTCCGTCAGGCCATTAATGCCGTCTACTTACCGACGGCAAACCTCCCAACTTTGTCGTATATCTTGCCGGAGGCAGACGGTATAATGACCAAATGGTCAGCCAGCTGTTGCCAGATTGCACAGCTGGGCGCCACGTGTCCTCTTTGCCAACCGCAAGAAGACGGCAAAGGCCTTTGCCGACAGCCAGCAGACGGCAAAGTGGATGCATTCCTTCTGTTTTATTTGTTTTCTTTTAAATCCCTGCATTTTGAAAAATATATATATATATATAATCTCAATATATAGTATCCAACAAACATTATAGTGACCAACAAACAATAAATAGTCTCCAACAAGGTTTGCATACAAGATTCACATGTGAACAAGGTTCCAACAAGCATTTCATAGTTTCACATATATACATGGCAAATACAAAGCACATATTGACCAAAACAGTTTATGAAACTAAACTACAAGTCCAAATGCAGCACTCCATCATAGCATCACTCCCCTTGAAGAAAATCTGCAAAATGAAGCTAAGAAAATTATAAGAAGAACAAGTAGAAGAATAAGAAGAATGAGAAGAAGGAGAAGAAGAATAAGAAGAAGAAGAAGAAGGAGAAGAAAAAAAGATCCTCTCCTTCTTCTATTTTCTTCTTCTTTTGAGCAAACAAAGCTAACATAAGCAATGGTGATCAAATTAAGCTAGAGTTAGCATATTTTCAGGAAATTGAGCTAAATTTAGCATTTTTGAGCAACTAAGCAAACTTTAGCATTTTTGACCCAACTAAGCTAGCTTTAGCATTTTGTGAGAAAACTAAGTTGACTATGTCAGTTTTTGAACTAACTAAGTTAATTATGTATTTTTTGTGCAAAATATGCAAAGTATGACATTTTTCGATTAAATATAGGATTTCAGAAGCTAAATATGCATTTTCAAACTAACTAAGCATTTTCAAACTTACCGGAGTGTAGCCCTCAAGGCTGAGGTGGCTGAGAAGCATCCGTCGGGTTGGCCGATGTTGACGGTGGAGAAGGGTCATGGGACGCAGCCCGAGAGTTATGCTGCATGAAAATATCAACTAGAGGTTAGCACGACGCCACTCAATATGGTATTGATGGTCCTCGAAAGATACTCACCGTCCCCACAAGAGAAATAATCGGCATCGGTGGAGCGGCCTGACCAGTCTTCTCGCACATAGTCTGCACATTTGTTTTTCATGAGTCAATCATATTAGTTACTAATATAAAAAAAATTATAACATGCATTCTTTGGGTGAATATGAACAAGTGACTTACCACGAAGTGCTCATACAAGGCCCGGTTCGATGCATCGTGTCGTGCCGCGGCCTCCTCGAGAGCCTTCGTCGTCCTCTCCTCCGCCAGCCGCTCTCTCTCCGCTGCCTTCTCCTCTGCCAACCGCTCCTTCTCCTCCAGTAGCCGCTGGGTGTTCTGCCGCTCTTTCTCAAGAGCTTTCTGCAACCCCACTCCTCTAGTTAGCATTGTAATATTCGATGAGAGAAAACAAGAATGCAAGAGTCCTTATGGATAACCTGGATAGCGAGGTCGACTGGCCGCGGACGAGTCCTTGTAGCAGGAGAAGAACTCGTTTGGCGCGCCTTGATCTCAGGAAGAGTCTTATCGCACCTAATCAACTTATCTCCAATGGCCATGGCGCCATGGCGCCTTCCGCCACCAGAGATCATCACCAGCTCCGGGTCAATAGGCTTCCCAATCGGGGTGTAAGCCTCCCCGTGCTTCTCCTTCGCCACCTCAGTATAAGCCTTGAGCTAACTATACGTGGCAATGTTGGTGAAAGTCGAAGGAGTGGCGAGATCCGACTCTGAGAGCGCCTTGGCCTTCTTGTACGACGCTGTATGGGACATGCCATACATGTCGAACACCTGAGGCACCTCCGTTTTATTATGCTCCGCCTAAAAGACAAAGCAAAGAAGAATTTGCACATACCCATTTATGCCCGTAACCAGCTAAGTTACGGCTGCCTTGATGGTGTGGCACACCAACCATTTGGGCGCGCCGGTCCTTGGCATTGTTGTGGACGGCCAACCAGGCATCTGAGCACCAGTGGTCCAGAGTGACCTCCTAACAATCCATCTTGTCCGCACACCATCTCGGCGGCGCCTAAGTTAGTAAACAAGGAAACAATAAGTAGCCTAGATAGGAATCAAATCAAGCAAACTATTCAAGACTTAAGAAGGGTTACCATCATGTACTGGGCCCTGGTCAGAAACTTCTTGCGGCAGTCCTTCTTGCTACGCTTGCGCCCTTGCTTGGCGTAGTAGTCACGGACCGACTGCACTCGCATCTCGTGCGTTGTGTTCTGCAAGAGGCGCGTGGCCTCTGCAACTATCACGTCCTCCGCCTCCTGCTCCTTGGACTCATCGACCTTGTACTAGACCTGCAATAGCACGAGACAACACTGATGAGTATACCAACTAGCTATTGTCAAGATTTTATTGTGTGATACAGAAATTACCCAAAAGCCATTGATCACCATGTCGGCTCTTGTGTGGCATTCGACCCCGTTGATGGTCGTATCCGGCGGGGCCGGGGCAGCACAATAGTGCTCCCATTTGAGTCCAGGCTGCGGAACCTCATCAGGTCCGGGCAATTGAACCAGCCCCGGGAAGTTCTCCCTGACGAGCACACCAAGGATGGAGTTGGGATTGTGGACACCATTGCCGTATATCCAACCCCTGCATTATAAAAAGACAAAGTCATCAGATAGACATAAGTATAGAAGGTACCGGAAGAGAGTATAAGTGCACTTACGTCTCTCCATCAGGCGTAATCAACCACTTATGGGCGGGAGTCAGCGACACGGACGGGAGCCGTGTACGCCCACGCTGGTACACGGTGGTACCCTCAGCCACCTCCTCCTCATCCATAGTGTCCAGCTCGGCACCAGCCTCCCCCTCAGGCGTGTTCTGCTCCGGCTGGTCTGGGCAGGGACTCCAGGTCGTGCGGGTGGACGTAGCCTCGTCCTCCACCTCAGGCTGGTGGATCGGAGTGTCCGAGGAGGGATCCACCCTACAGTGCTCTGGTGAATCAGCCGGAGGTGGCGGCGAGGAAACAGCAGCAGGTGTCCGTCTCCCTTTCCCGTGACCACCACCTGCTTTGCCTCTCCCAGTCTTCTTCCGACCTCCTCTCCCCCTGGGCACCTCATCAGTAGAAGTAGGCGGCGAGGAAATACTCTCGAGCAAAGACCTCCGTAGAGCCAGAGGTGGGAGCGCATGACCCCTCCCTCGCGAGCCTGAGGTATCGCCCTCCATATCTGTCACGAACCTTGTCAGAACCCCAATTAGGGTAAGTGCTAGTGCTTGCTTGAGTCCTTTGCACCATCTGAAAAATTGAAAAGAAAATTCAAAACTGGGGAAAAGAAAAGCCCTGAGAAATTAAATAAAAGGCCAGAAAGAAATCTTTTTCCAAAATTCTTTTGGATATGTTGAAAAATCCTAAAAATGAGTGTGATCATTTTAAAAGTGATTTGGGATTTAACCCATGCTCATAGATTTTTCAAAAATCCAAACAGTAGCTTGGAAATTAAATCAATTGCATATTTGAATTGGAATTCAAATAATTTGAATTTCAAAAATTCCCAAAACTTGGGGTTGACTACTATAAGGTCACCTAGGTTTTATAAAAATAATTGGGGATTTTATTAAATGCTTTGGCTATATTTTTTCATGGGCAAAACAGATCAAACAGAAAAAAAAGAAGAAAAACAGAAGAAAGTGCTTACCTGTCGCCCAGGGCGAAGGCCCACTTCCTCTGTCCGGCCCAGCCCACCCGGCCACGTTGTCTTCTTCCTCCCCTCGCCTCCAAGCAGCTCGGTGGCGAGCCGAGCACCGTGGACGCCACCGAGGCTCGCCTAGACCAGCCCGAGGTTTCTCCTTGAGCCACGCAACGCCCAGAGACCCCCCAGCACCTTCTCCCTCCTCGAGCTCGCCCTCTTTCCTCCTCCCCATAGAGATCCCGCGGCCACCCGAACACTCAACCTCGCCGCGCCACCACACAGACGTGGCCAACGGCCCCCTCCTGCTAAGCCGTCGTGTCCACGAGGTCCCTCGCCGTCGACTTCATCTAGCAGGCCGCCGAATCGAGCTGAATCCCCACCGAAGATGACGCAAGCTTCAAGGTCTCGCCGCCGGGCACAGAGGACTCCGGCGAGGAATTCCCCAACGACCAGCCCTCCCCGGTCTCACAGCGATCACCTTCGAGCTCTGGTGAGCCTCGCGGTACTTTTCCCCCTTCCCCCGCTCTAATCCGCGCACGATTTCGTCGAGGTCGCCTTCACAGTGCTCCGGCCGTCGCCTCGGACGACGCCGACGTGCTCCAGAGCCTTCCCTTGACACTCCAGTGGCACGAATGGGTGCGCCAGCTCACGGGCTAAATGCCCATCCCCTCCAAGCCCCCTACCGTGCCAAACTCGCAAGTCCGGCAATGCTCCGGTGACATCCCGGCGAGCTCCACCATTAGAGGACCTAAATCCCCCACTAATCCTAACCCTAGTCACTGACAGTGGGCCCCAGGCCCTTACCTAACCACTGTTAGTTTATAACTAATAGGGGATTAACCCCAGAGCCTATGACAGAAGGGCTCCACCCGTCAGCCCCCCCTGTGACATCACCCCCACGCCACCCTGACGCAATAAAAAGAAAAGGTTTAAAAAGAATTAAAGAATTCAGTGAAAATCCAGAAAATGAATTAAACTTCCAAAAATAATAGAAAATTCATATGAACTCCAAATTGGACATATAATATATGAAAAAATATCAGAAAATGCAGGGATTAAGAATATGCAATTTGTTTTCATGTTTGACCATTTTAAAATGGGTGAACAGTAGAAAACATGCATATGGCATAATTTGAATTTGAATTTGGAGTTTGAATTTTAAAATCCTTTACAATACACTTCAATTAATATGAATATGCTACAAACCAGTACCATTCACATCATGGACAACCTTATCATGTGTTGTGCATTTTACTTCCGAAGTTGTCCCCCCTTGTTGATGATTGCCTCCGATGACAGACGTTCCGAGACGGTGATCACCCCCGAAGAAGAAGGCCACCGTTAAGACCCGTGTATCGTCAGCAAGGCAAGCAAACCCCATTGATCATGTCTATAAAATCCTACTTCCCTCTCAGTCTCGCTTATGCATGTTTAGGAGATCACCGAGACACGTTCTTTCGCATAGTTGAACCCATTCCGATGCATGACCTATCATTTTTTCAATGTATTAAGCAAACCACAATCCTAGCAGATTTAGGAGTTGAATGTTGAGCATGTGGCCCCTGCAACTGTTACTGCTTATTGCTGCTTAGTGATACAATGAGGATGTTATGATTGTGAGCCGGGATGGAATGAACACAGTGGTGCTGATGATAACGTGTTGGTGAATCCACCCTAAACAAAGGTGAACGATGAGAGGCTGTGTAGGCGTACACAGTGGGTTGTCTCGTTGAACACTGCCCTAGGCCCCGAGTTCCTGTTTTGTGATCCAAGACAAAGAGTATGACGACATGTAGGGTTTTATGGGAGCCCCATTTGGCCTCTTTACGTACCCGATCCGGTCCAGGAGTCACACTAGATTCGGGCTTTCCATTTGACTTATGCATAGATATGTGGGTGGACCTGTGAGGCAGTGAAACCATCTGTCAAAGGTGGCATCTCGGTCCCTTTCATTATCTAAGTCCGTTTCGTGGAACCGGCCGGACTCTCGAGCGGTGACAAACTCAGGTAGTCGACTCCTGGATTAGAGAAGGTGATGTGAGGGTAGTGCCTTGGTTTCATCCACGTCCGACACCCGCTTGAAGGGTGACAAGAACGAGGTGATAAGTGATGACACGCGTGTGAAGATGTACACCCCTGCAGGGTTAATGAACTATTCGAATAGCCGTGTCCGCGGTTATGGACTAATTGGAGACCTCTACTTGATCATAGACAACTTGAATGGATACTTATAAAACTCGCAAGATAAGCGTGAGTGCTATGGTGTGCTCCTCGTGGGGAAGTCGAGGAAGTAACCATAGTGGTGTATTGGTTGGAGACTTTGTAGTGGACTCGTGTACGCTTCTTACCTCAAAGTTTGGTACTCGTAGTACAGGACTAGCCAAGTCAAAGCTGGCACTTCTTCATGTTGAACCCCACCTCCTTTACCTTGATACTTGAGCATGAGTAGTATAGTTCTGATGTAAGTCTTGCTGAGTACGACTTTGTACTCACGTTTGCTTATTCTATGTTTTAGATGAGAACCCGGACCCCGATGGAGTCACCTTCCTGAAGCTCGACGTTGACTAAGCTAGTATAGTTCCAGACAGTAGTCTGGTCCCTCGTGGAAGGGCATGTAAGTTTATAAGGCTTCTCTAAGCCATTTGTTAAACTTGTTTGTACTCAGACCTAATTTTCTTTCGTTGTATGATGTAATGTTGATCACGGACATGTGATCTTTGTATACTCTATGTGTATGTCAATAAAGAAGTACTTTGTAGCGTTATGTGATGATACCTACTGTTCATACTAGACATGTGTGCTGCGTGTATGTTTATAACATGCATGTCTTAGTATGGGTTTTCGAGACCTTAGTTGTGATCTGGCTGGCGGTCTTTTATACACCAAGTAGCCCTTAGATGTGTGCAGCTTGGGGCATCGCGATGCGATTGCTCGTGACTCTGTTACGTGCACACTTTGTTGTATGATCGAGCCCGCCCAAGGACCCCGACTAAGTGATCGGGCTGGAGTAAGTCTATGTAAGAGTTAGGATTCACCACCCATAAGCATTACACTTGTGAGCGGACGATGAGGACCCATTTCAGTTGATCATCCGGCCTGGATGGGATGCCCCTCACGTTCGATGCTTTCCGAGAGTGTTCTGTCCTTGGCCTTGTCTGCTTAGAAAAGTGGGTACGGCTCTCGGCTCTCCATGTGATTGCATCGTGACTGGAATTACATACGCTAACCCCGGGTCCCGATAAACCTGCCAAGAATTAAAATAAAATAATTAGTACAATGAGAAAAATAATTAATAATACAAAAGTAATTACTGCAATAATGAGAATATATATATAATTAAAGTTGAGATGCATACAACTAACAATAGTCGGGATCATCGGTATCTTCTCCGCGATCAATTGAAGGATCGTCATCACTATCACGCGTGTCGTCGATAATGACGGCCTCATCAGGTTCAACAACACCAACATTTGGAAGGACTTTATGTAAACGGTCAAGCATGGATAGGTCATCTGGAGCAGTAACCTCTTCTTCTTCAGGCTCTTCAACATCGTCGTTAGCGGGTTCAGTCTCATTGTCTTCTTCCATGTTCTGGGGTTGCGTAGAGCGGTTTCGGAAACGTTTTTTTATCACGCGTGTTTCTTGGAAGAATTCTCCTTCATGTGTCTCTGGGTCAATGTGGGGTACATAATCCTCTTCATTGGGGGGAGGTGGTCTAATATGAGGTGGCACATCATAAACGACATCCCAACCTTTCAGGTTTTCAACCGTTTGGCAGGGGTAGGATAGATAGAAAACCTGGGTGGCCTGTTGAGCCGTAATATAGACATCGGGGACATTAAAATGGGTGTCTTGTCGAATTTCGACTAGACCTACATGTTCATGAGTTCGTCTAGTCCTCGACGGGAGAAACCAATGACATTTGAAGACAACGACGTTGGGAGGATTTTTACCATAGAATAGAAGTTCGTATAGTGCTTCAACTCTTCCATAATACTCAATACCTCCATCGCCGACAACAGAGACACCGAATTTGTACTTTTTCGATCGGCCATTTTTCGCTCTTTATCAACGGTACAAAAGCGATACCCGTTGATGTCGTATTTCTCAAATACACGAACCTTATTGTCAAAACCATTAGCGACTTGTCTCAATTCTGCGTCCATAGGCTCCTCATTTTCCTATAAGTTTTATAGGAAAGGATTGGTATATTAGTGAAAAATAGGTCGAACCAACAAATGAAACCCTATATATGAATGATAGTTACCGTTCGTTTGAACCAAGAGATGAAACCAGGATTGCCATCTCCTAGATTGGCAAGAAGCTCATACTCTACGATGGAATCACTTTCAATAACCACTCCATTCGAGAATTTAGCGACGTATCGACTGTATGAATTCATGGGAATTAATAAGAAACAAGAATTATTAGAAGTTGCGAAACAATGTACGTACCGAGCACTTACTCGATGTACGGTCGCACTTCTGTTAGGTTGGTGAAGATATACAGTGCAAGAGTCCGCCATTCTTTGATATCCAAAATCTTATTTCTCGAAGCACCAACAGGTCCGAGCTTCCCTTTGAATAGGCTGAGGTTGGATTGACGCCGTTGGGGGTCGCCAGTATTGTACCGAGGCTTTGGATTATGAAAATGGAGATTTTTGGCTTCATAATGTGCTGTCACGAAGTTTGCCGCCTCCTCAGTAATGAAAGCCTCGGCCATTGATGCTTCAATTCTACGTTTATTTTTAAATTTTGCTCAAAGCGTCTTCTGCATTCTCTCCGTTGAATAGCACCAACGATTTTGCACGGGGCCCCCTAATCTTGCCTCGGTCGGGAGATGCAATATCAAATGCTGCATCGGATTAAAAAAACCCGGTGGAAAGATCTTCTCTAACTTACAGAGAACTCCGGCGCCATATCTTCCATGTCTTCTAGCACGCCATCGGATAGTTCTTTAGCACAAAGAACACGAAAGAAATAGCTCAGTTCTGCCAGTACTAGCCACTCTTCCTCGGGGATATAGTCGCGCAACATCACCGGCATTACCCGCTCAAGCCATATGTGGCAATCATGACTCTTTAGCCCAAATATTTTATGTTTTTCAGGACTCGCTCCCCTCCTCAGATTCGCTGCATACCCATCGGGGAACATCAAACTGTTTTGCACCCACAAGAGAATTTCCCTGATATGCCCCCTTTCAAGATTGAACCAGGCCCTTGGCTTGGACCAATTCTTCTTTCCGTTCGGCTGTCGCATGTTCTGTGAGGGTCTATCACATAGAGTGTCCTGGTCAACTCTAGCTTTAGGATTATCCTTTGACTTCCCATCTATGCCGAAAAATGTACCAAACAGGCCCTCGCCGATATTTTTTTCAGTGTGCATCACGTCAATATTGTGTGGAAATTCGAGGTCTTGGAAGTTGGGGAGATCCCAGAAGCATGTCTTGTGAGTCCAGGCGTGTTCCGAATTATATCCCTTAAAATACCCGGGACGTTCTGGATCAGGCTCGAGAGAGTTCAAATGTGCCAAGACATGTTCGCCCGTCATCTAGGTGCTGCCAGGTTTTTGAAAACTTTCCCTTTGATGAAGTTCTTCTTGTATTTTCTAAAAGGATGCTTAGGAGGCAGAAACTGTCTATGCATGTCGAAGCAGGAATACTTTCCACCCGCCTTCAGCCAAAGAAACTGAAGAGCAGCCTTGCATGTTGGGCACCCAAACTTTACATGAACAAAGAAGCCAGCGAAAAGCGCATACGCCGGCAGGTCATGCATCGAGTACTGGTACCAAACATGCATTTTGAAGGTCTTTTTGCTAGCTGCATCGTATGTCTTGGACCCTTCGTCCCAAGCTTGTTGCAATTCCTCCTTAAGCGGTTTCATGTACACATCCATATTCTTCCCCGGATATTTGGGCCTTGGTATTATCAACGTCAGGAAAATGTTCTTCCTTTTCATAATCTCTGAGGGGGGAGATTGAGTGGCATGACAAATACAGGCCAACAACTGTATGAGGCTGCCATCAGACCGAAAGGATTGAACCCATCTGTGCCGACGGCGATTCGGCAATGCCTTGGCTCCTTATCTTTTTCCGAATGTTTTTCATCAAAGTGCTTCCATGCTGAACCATCCGATGGGTGAGTCAACATCGGCTTCCCATCTGCATCAAATTATGTTCTCTTCCCATGTTTGTTTCATGTCATCTGTCTGGCTGCCTCTTCCATCTTGTAAAGGCGTTGAATTCTTGGTATCACTGGAAGATACCGAAGAACATTTACGGGTATTTTGGTCTGCGTCTTCTCACCTTGACCATTGTCTACCACAACATACCTGGATGACTTCCATTTGGGACAATAGTCTTCGTCCGCATACTCTTTCCAAAATAAAGCACATCCATTTTCACAAGCATGTATCTGCTCATAGGGCATCTTAAATACCTTGAGGATTTTATCCGATTTGTACAGGTTTGCAAGCATAACATGATCTTTTGGTAGAAACCGCCCAATTAGGGTCGTGATCGCATTGTAGCAATCTGTGCCCAAGTTGAATTGTTCCTTCAAAGCCATCAACTGTGCGATGGCATCGAGCTGACAAAGCTCAGTGTGAGCGTGCAGCGGACGTTTCGAAGACTCCAACATCTCATAGAAGGCCTTCGCAGATTCCTCCATCTCATCGTCCTCATCCCGCGCATCGTCAAAGTCCTACACCATGTCTTCGATGCCGGTTCCGTACTCATCCATGCGCTGACGGACCACTTCCTCTCTCTGTCGTCCGCCAGACTCGCCATGGAAGCGCCACACCGTATAACCAGGCTTATAACCCCACTTCTGCAAGTGTTTACCAATATCCACCTCTGTAGCCTGTTTATAATTGTCTCACCTAACGCAGGGGCACCAGGTTTTTCTCTGCCCATTTGCAAACACCGCTCGCAGAAACTCCTCGGTTTTCATTGCCCATTCATTGCTGACCTCTTTCTGATTAGGGCGACCAGTGTACATCCACGCACGATCATCGCTCATCTTGTCGCTACAACTAGCTACTAAACAACAAATATACCATTTTATTACGTCCACTTTTTATTGCTTTTATCATACATAGCTACGGCATATGCAATTAACCTACACACTAATAGGTAAAGATAGGTCCTAATCCCACCCGAGTATGTATGTAGATTGGGTCGGTTTCCCATGCTTTGGTCCCGATCCGACGCGGTATTTCGGCAGCACCTCCCCGCTGTTCTCCTAATACACGTCTCGACAACAAGCCGAGAGGTTGTGTATCCGGAGAACAACAGGGAGGCGCTGATGAAATACCGCGTCGTATCGGGACCAAAGCATGGGAAACCGACCCAATCTACATACATACTCGGGTTTTCCATGGATAACGTTGGACAATTCAAAATAATCACTATTATAAATATGCAAATTAATGCATATTTATAACTATAACCCTTTTGAATGGGAGACGCATAATGGTTACGCGACTGACCTAGCTAGTGTGATCGGCACGAAGGCCGGAACAGAGCAAAAGGAAGGGGGGAGGAGGATATAGGACTTTTTTTACTCACCCTCGAACGCAGGAGAGGTCGTCGATCACGAGATCCTCGACGGCGGTACTCGAGGTGAAGGCGAAACAACTGCACATTAAAATTTAGAAAATCAACACAAACACTAGTACCGGTAATTAAGCTAAGTAATACTAACATCTAATTACTAACTACATTATCTACTTTCTTATTCTTCTTTTTCTTTTCTTTCCTTTTCTTCTTATTCTTATTCTTCTTCATTTTCTTATTTTTATTTTCTTCTTCTTTTATTCCTTATTCTTTGATCTTCTCTTTCTTTTTCTTCTTCTCTTTCTTTCTCTTCCTCTATTAAATTTATTTTCCCTATTCTTCTTTCTCCTCTTTTCTTCTTATTCTTCTTATGTTTCCTATTTTTCTTCTACTTCTTCTTTGTCCTCTTCTTCTTCTTCTTCTTCTTTTCTTCTTCTATTTATTTTCCTTCTTCTATTTCTTTTCCTTCTAAGTATAACTAATTAAAACTAAATCTAACTACTTAAAACAGAAATCAAATCCTAACTAATTATGCTAACCTACAATCTTACTAACTAAAAATACTAGCACTAATATTACATTAACTGAAAAAATTAAAAAATTCTAACACCAACACATAAATACTAACACCTAAGACATAATTACTAACTAGTAACATTGCAATTGAATTAACAGAAAAAAAACCTAAACTAACTAGAACTAATAAAACCTAAACTAACTACACTAATAAACCTAAACTAACTACACTAATAAACCTAAAATAACTACACTAATAAACCTAATCTAACCTAAACCTAAACTAACAACTCTAATTAACAGAAAAAAAGAAAAAAAAACAGTGGAGGAGGCTTACCAGGGGTGGGGGGAGGTGGCGGCGGTGGCGGGAGGTGGCGCCGGTGAGGAGCGTGGCGCCGGCGAGGAGGGTCGTCGGCGGCGAGACCTGCAGCGGCGCCGGTCAGAGGAGAGGAGAAGAGAGGAGGAGAGGGGAGGAGAGGAGAGGAGAGGGGAGGAGAGGAGGAGAGGAGGAGGGCCTCACCAGAGGTGAAGGCGGCAGCGCGCGGGACGGCGCAGGGAGGCGGGGCAGGGCGGCGGTGGCGGGGGGTCGGGAGAGAGAGGGGTTTGGGAGAGAGAGTGGAGAGAGAGAGAGAGGGACCGTGCGGGGGTGAACGGCCCACCGCTTTGCCGTCTGCCGATAGACGGCAACGGCACCTATGCCGTCCGCAGGCAGACGGCAAAGCGGTGGGCCGTTAGCTAGGCCGCGTGCCTCGCTTGGGTGGGCCCCAGCTGGAGGTTTGCCGTCGGTCGACAGACGACATAGGTGTCATTGTCGTCTGTCTGCGTCCACACAGACGGCAAACATGTGGTTTGCCGTGTGTCTACGTGTTACCGTCTATACTTAGGGCAGCGGACGGCATACCGCTTCTTTGTCGTCCGCCCCGACGAAATGCAGACGGCAAGGCCACTGGCCCATGGCAAACTTGTGACTTCCAGTAGTGATTATGGGTTTGCAGATTAGACATGCAATCCCGGTGTAAAACTTATCCATCTTTAGAAGATCATGAATTACCTACTACTTCCTCATGAGCTAAACAAGAGGCACAAAACAGAAGATTTTGAAAATTTAAGGATAACACATAAATTCTATACTTATAGGAGTGGTAGGGGAATACCACGAATAGGAAGATATGGTGGACTCATATGGAAGGTAATGGTTTCAGGGTATGGATGCACAAGCAGAAATCTACTTGGCAAAGAGTTTGGCTAGCAAAGTCTTTGAGAGAACAGACAATTGATGCTAATTTAGATGAAAAACATATAAAGCATAAACATTAAGGTAAGCATAACACATCAAGTTGTCTTCATTGTCAACATAACACTTCAAGCATAATAACATAAAGGTTTTGGCTATGTCGCTACTTTTGAAAACATGCATGTTGTCAAGACCAAAGCTATGTTTGCCAAAATTAAATAAAGTTTTCAAAGACATACCTGATATAAGGTCAATACTCCCCATAAGAATCGTCATATGAGGTCGATTGCGCGAAGAGAATACCGAGTGCAGCGAAGGAACCAATAGACTTCTCATTAATATTCCATTATAGACGACTCCATACTCACGGATACAATCTCTCCACAGACAGAGTGATAGACCTCGAAGCAAACACCTATTTCATATAATAAACTCCCTAGACATGATACGACTCTACTTGACTCTAAAAGACTAAGATAAAGATAAAGATACTCGGCACTCCCCCAAGCTTGGAACAAGCTGAGGGGATGCCATTACCCAAGGAGATTTACTCCTCATTCTTGTTGTTGTTGATTCTTCAAATGTTTGATGACACGGCGAAGGGTTTGGTTTTCCTCCTCCAAAATCTCGACTTGCACCTTTAGTACACGGAAATCTTCACACAGTTGATTGGTGATGCGGTAAGCTTCGGAGATGGTATAAATTGTACGTTGATCTTCAAGTGCAGGGGCCGTTCCTGAAAGGTTAGGAGAAAGATCATAATAAGGTTGGAAACTCCCCACCATGATGGGGTTGGTTGATCTTCCTCCTTGTGTTGATGGAACCCCTGGTTGCTGGGCGGTGATAATCTTGACTTCTTTTCTCACAGAACGCTCCATCTCCGCTAGCCTTGCAGCGATTTATTCTTCCGTGGCCCAATCTACGTATTTCCCCTGGTTGAGATCTTTCTGAACTTCACGTAGACGCCATCCCATGAATTCCTCTCCACTTGAGTCACAAGAAGACATCTCCAACAATAACTTTTACCCTGGCAGAAACAGATTGAAGAGAAAACACACGAAAACGCGAGATACGTTGCCGGAACGATCCGGGCAAATATATAGCAAAAATTTCTGCGACAAAAGGAAGGTAACGAGCCAAAGTGGGGTCGGAGACGGACTCCTGGGTGCCCAGGCGGCCTCCCGGCGCGGCCAGGAGGTAGGCCGCGCCAGGGGGGCGCCTGGGCCCCCTGGAGCTCCTCTCCGGCTCCACTTAGGCCTCGAATTTTCCTAATTTTGCAAAAACTCGTAATGTGGAACTTTTATGGCGGTTCGCGATGTTTCCTTACCTTTTCTTATTCTGCTTCTGTCGGTGTCTGAACTAGGGCTGCAACATGTTCTTCATGAGTTGTTGTGGGTATTATATTTACATCAACATTGACGGGATCTCCCGCTATGTAGTGCTTGAGTCTTTTCCCATTCACAACTTGAGGTTTGGTGCCTTCAAAATTGTTAATCTTGATTGCACCAGACCGGTAGACTTCTTCGATATGAAATGGCCCTTCCCACCTAGAAAGTAGTTTACCTAGAGAAAACCTGTAACGGGATCTAAACAATAAAACCTTATCACCAACATTAAATTCATGTTTCAGAATCCTCCTGTCATGCCACTTCTTTACCTTTTCTTTGAACATTTTAGCACTCTCGTAAGCTTCACTTCTCCACTCATCTAGAGAAGTCAAGTTCATGAGACGCTTTTCACCAGCCAACTTTGGGTCAGCATTAAGCTCTCTAACAGCCCAGAAAGCTTTGTGCTCTAACTCTAATGGAAAATGGAAAGCCTTGCCATACACCATTTTATAGGGAGACATGCCCATGGGTTTTTTTTAAGCAGTTCTATACGCCCACAAAGCATCTCCTAACTTATTTGACCAGTCCTTCCTATTTCTGTTAACTGTCTTTTGCAAGATCAACTTGATCTCTCTATTGGTGAGCTCAACTTGCCTACTAGTTTGAGGATGGTACGGTGAAGCAATTCTATGATTGACATTGTACTTGGCTAAAGCTTTTCTAAAAGCTCCATGTGTGAAGTGTGATCCTCCATCAGTCATGAGATACCTAGGTACACCAAACCTAGGGAAAATTACATCTTTGAGCATTTTCAAAGATGTTTTGTGATCAGCACTATCAGTGGGGATTGCTTCAACCCACTTGGTTACATAATCAACAGCAAATAAAATGTGAGTGTACTTGTGCGAAGAAGGAAAAGGACCCATAAAATTAAGGGTTAATTGGATCTATGCCATTGTGAATTTCATAACTTGGAGAAATGCCATTACAAAAACTGAACTTGGAAATATGCCACTCCAACTTTTCTATACCTCTATCTATGCCATTTTATGCACTTAAGAGAATAACGGTTCAAAGAATACATGTATTTCAGTGTATACTATTGTATTCCTCTAGCTGCTCTTTTTTTTGCGGGTATTCCTCCAGCTGCTCATGGGATTGGCCATGGCGGCTGTAGGCTGGGGCTGCTCCGGCGAGGACGGTGGGCACCAGCGAGGTCCAAGGGGCGCGGGGAAGGCCGGGGAAAGGCGCGGCAGCGGCGGCGGAGGTCGTCGGATCCGGGCGCACGTGAGGTCCATTCCGCGGCGGCGCGAGCTCCACGGCGCCATGGCCATGACGACCTGCGAGGGAGAGAGAAAAGGTGAGAGAGGGAGGAGAGGAGAGAAAGGAAAGGGGGCGCGGGGGCGACCTGGGCATGGAGCGGCTCTCCGGAGCTGGGCGGCGTGGAAACGGGAGCGGCTGGGAGGAGGAGGGCGCGGCGCCTCCTGCCGCGGGCGACTGCAGCCGCGGTGGCGTCCCTGCGGGTCCAGTCGTCGTGCGTGCGTTTTTTTTCTCCATATGTCTCTCTATACGTAAGTTTTGTACGTATAAAGTATACCTGAATGTGTATTGTTTGGAGTAATGGCCATAATGGCATAGATAGAGGTATAGAAAAGTTGGAGTGGCATATTTCCAAGTTCAGTCTTTGTAATGGCAATTCTCCAAGTGATGAAATTCACAATGGCATAGATCCAATTAACCCTAAAATTAAAACCCCAGAAATCAAAAGGCTCAATCACTAGTGAGTAATTCATAGGCATCTCATTCCTTCTACTAATATTACCAACTCTCTGACATTTATCACAGGCTAAAACATAATTTCTAGCATCTTTAAAGAGAGTAGGCCAATAAAAACCTGATTGGAGAACCTTATGTGCGGTTCTCTCACCGGCGTGATGTCCTCCATAGGGACTATCGTGACATTGCTTGAGAATGTCCTTCTGCTCGTGTTCCGGTATGCATCTTCTCACGATCCCGTCTGGACCTTCTTTGAAAAGATGTGGGTCATCGCAAAAGTAATGCCTCAAATCATGAAAGAACTTCTTCCTTTGCTGAAATGTTAAACCTGGAGGCAAATACTTTGCAACGATAAAATTAGCGTAATCTGCAAACCAAGGGTCGGAAAGAGATTGTACTTTAACAACGGCGAGTTGTTCGTCTAGAAAACTGTCGTTGACAGGAATGGGATCATGCGGTATATCTTCCATCCTTGAAAGATTGTCCGCTACAAGGTTGTCTGCTCCTTTCTATCAACAATCTGCAAATCAAATTCTTGAAGAAGGAATACCCATCTGATTATTTTTGGCTTGGCATCCTTCTTCGTCATAAGATACTTAATGGCTGCATGGTCAGTATGAATAATAACTTTAGAATAAACAATATACTGCCTAAACTTATCACAAGCAAACACTACTGCTAAGAATTCCTTCTCAGTAGTAGCATAATTCTTTTGAGCAATATCAAGGGTTTTACTAGCATAATAGATAACATTTAACTTTTTATCAACCCTTTGTCCTAAAACAGCTCCAACAGCAAAATCACTAGCATCACACATAATTTCAAAGGGCAAACTCCAGTCAGGCGGTTGTACTATAGGAGCGGTTATTAAAGCTTTCTTAAGAACTTCAAAAGCCTCCTTACAATCTTCATCAAATACAAAAGGAACATCCTTCTGGAGAAGATTAGTGAGGGGTCTCGAGGTCTTAGAAAAATCTTTAATAAATCTTCTATAGAAACCAGCATGACCGAGAAAACTACCAATACCTTTAATGTCCCTTGGATAGGGCATCCTTTCGATAGCTTCAATCTTCGCCTTGTCCACCTCAATTCCCCTCTCGGAAATCTTGTGACCAAGCACGATCCCTTCGTTAACCATGAAGTGGCACTTATCCCAGTTTAGAACTAAGTTTGTATCCTCGCATCTCTGCAAAAATTTATTAAGATTGTGGAGACAGTGGTCAAAGGAAGTTCCATACACGGAGAAATCGTCCATGAAGACTTCCACAACCTCCTCGCAGAAACCATGAAATATTGCAGACATACATCTCTGAAAAGTAGCAGGGGCATTGCATAAACCAAAAGGCATACGCCTATAAGAATAAGTACCATAAGGACAAGTGAAAGTGGTCTTCTCTTGATCGGTAGTGTTAACATGAATTTGAGAGAAGCCTGAATACCCGTCAAGATAGAAAAAGTGGGTGTTTTTGGACAGCCTCTCAAGCATCTGATCAATAAAGGGCAGCGGGTAGTGGCCCTTCCTGGTTGCCTTGTTCAACTTTCTGTAATCAATACACATTCTATATCCAATAATAATTCTCTGATGTATTAATTCATTCTTATCATTAGGGACTACAGTTGTCCCTCCTTTCTTAGGAACACAATGAACTGGACTTTCCCACTTACTATCGGCTATAGGGTAGATAATACCTGCGGCTAGAAGCTTGAGGATTTTTGTCCTCACAACATCCATCATCTTTGGGTTCAACCGTCGTTGATGGTCAACAACAGGTTTAGCAACGGGCTCGAGGTTGATGGTATGTTGACAGATAGATGGACTAATTCCCTTAAGGTCATCAAGAGTATAGCCAATTGCACCGCGGTGTTTATGAAGTATCTCCAATAATCGCTCTTCTTCATATCCTGAAAGGTTAGAGTTGATAATAACAGGATATACTTTCTTTTCATCTAAATAAGCATACTTGAGCGTATCAGAAAGAGGTTTGAGATCAAACACCGGGTCTTCTTTTGGTTTGGATAGAATTCCTAAAGGTTCAACCGGAAGGTTGTGCTTCAGGATAGCAGGTTGTTTCAAGAAGATTTCATCAATTTCATTTCTTTCCTGCATATGAGTATCATTCTCGTGGTCCTCCATGTATTGCTGCAAAGGATCATTAGGGGGAATAGAAATGGAAGAAATACTTTCAATAATTTTATCATCACTAGGTAATTCAGTACCACGAGGCTGTTTAGAGATATTATAAAAATTAAATTCATATGGATCACCATTGAATGCAACAGAAACTTTACCTTTCTTGCAATCTATAATAGCTCCACAAGTTCTGAGAAAAGGTCTACCAAAAATATTAGGACAAAAATTATCTTGCACTGAACCAAGTACGAGAAAGTCGGTAGGATACTTTACCATTCCGCATAGGACTTCAACATCTCTCACAATCCCAATAGGAGAGATAGGAGCTTTGTTTGCAAGATGAATAGTAACATCAATCTCTTCAAGTTCACAGGGTGAAATCTCACCCATGATCTCTGGATAAAGCGAATAAGGAATCGCGCTAGCACTTGATCCCAGATCGCATATCCCGTAATAATTGTGATCTCCTATTTTAACTGATACAACTGGTGTACCTGAAATTGGGCTTTTATTCTTGGCTGTGACAATGTTAGTTGAAACAGCACAAAAATTTATAATAGAATCTGAAACATCATTAGTAACTAAATCTTTAACCATAGTAACTTGAGGATTGACTCTGATCTGGTCATCAAGTTCGCCTGTTCTCCTCTCACTTTTATTTATTATGCCTGTCACAAAAGAGTGCTCCCTTATCCTTGAAGGGAAAGGGGGCTGTTCATATATAACTGCAGGCAAAATAGGATCAGCAACATGAATATCAATAGGTACTTCTTTGAAAGTCTTATGGTACTGATCCTTCTTCGTCTTAGAAGAATCAACATGAGAGGCAAAGTTCTTACAAAAATCAATCATTAGATGAGAATCCAGACCAATCTTAGAGCAAAAGGCATTAAAATAATCAGTTTTCACATAGCTCTCAATATAATCATGCTCATAATTTATAGCAGGTTCAATACCTTTATCGATTTACCAGTCTTCAGTATTCTTCTGGATCCTTTCGATGACATCCCATCTTTCTTCAACGCTCATTGTCTGAAATACCCCGATAGAGGAGGCATCCAGCATTTCCTTATCCTGACGAGAAAGCCTGGCATAAAAATTTGTAAGTATAATATCTTCGGGGAGTTTATGGATAGGACATTTGAAAATTAGGGATTTTAGCCTCCCCCAAGCTTGAGCGATGCTCTCTCCGTCGCGAGACCTAAAGTTATAGATGTAATTCCTGTCTCGATGAACTTCATGAAGAGGGTAAAACTTTGTATAAAAGAGAGACATAAGCTCTTCCCATTTAAGAGAATGTTAGTTATCGAGGAGCTTATACCAATCTGAAGCTTTGTCCATAAGCGATATGGATAATAATTTCTTCGTAACGAAATCCAGTGACACACCTGCAAGCTTGAATAATGAACATAGTTGTGATAAATATAGCAAGTGTTCACCTGGATGTCTTTCTCCTGCATAGAGATTAGCTAAGACATAATCGATAATACCAGATGGTATCTTATAAGGCACAATTTCAGCAGGGGCAGGACTGACTACCTTAGTTGTGGGGCGGTTCCCCAAGAACAACGATTCAAGAGTAGGGGTGTCCATAAGGACAAAAACATCAACAGCAAAACTAAAACAGAAATATAAAAACTTCCTTACCAACTTCACTTACTAGTAGCGCTACGCTCCCCGGAAACGGCGCCAGAAAACGTTACTTGTTGACCCACAACGTAAGGGATCGATTGCAGCGTTTTCGATAAGTAAGAGTGTCGAACCCAACGAGGAGCAGAAGGTAATAGCAAGTCACTTTGGCGAGGAGATAACTGCAAGCACTGAAAGATAACTTTTTAGGGGTTTTTCTTGGTATAAGCGACAGGAAAGGAAAAACGAGAAAAGTAAAAGGTACTGGAGAGTAACAAGTGGCCCAATCCTTTCTAAGCAAAGGAGAGGTCTAGCAATTGAACTTATGAATGCTAAAGTGTTCTTGAGGACACACGGGAGAGGTAGTCATGTGCTTTCGCCATATTCCATATCGGTACTATGTGTTGTGTTGATGAGTGTTGAGTGGGTGGATCTATGCTAGTGCACCCTCTAGACTAAGATAAGTTCACTCTTATGATTAAACACCTTGCAAGCATCCGAAAATACAAGATAGTAATTAAGGCTAAAGCCTAACCATAGCAATACGATCGGTGATCCATTGTTCCCTTGTGCAAAAGCGTGCAAACTGGGGTTTAGGTTTCTGTAACTCCGGCAACCCACCGTAAGCATTCTTTATACACAATGAATTCCCCTAGGTCCTTGATAAGGCGAAGTGTTGAGTGTTCGACTCACACAACACCACTAGGAAAATAACAACACAACTTAAGCATCAACCAACACATATTACTTCAACATCATATGACTACTAACAACTAGACTTCTCCCATGTCCTCAAGAACTAAAGTAACTACTCAGAAGACATAAAAGAGATCATGATCAGTGGGGTTAAATAGATGATAAACAATCTGGACACAATAATATTTCTCCAACAAAACTCAAAAGCATTCACAACAAAGTAGTAATCAACACTGATAGAGTAGAGAGGATAGATAGTACGGATTACAACATGAGTTTCAATTGTGAGATGATATTGGATGGAGGTGGAGATGATGTTGATGATGATCTCGATGATGACCGTGACGATGGTGATGACGATGGTGACGATCTCCCCTTCCGGGAGGTGATCTCCCCGGCGGAATCTGCCCGCCAGAGATGGCTTTTCTTCTCTGTAGGTTTCCTCCACGGAGCGACGGCGAAACTCCGGAACTCTCTCCTCTTTTAGGATTTTTGGATGACGAAGAGTATATATGCCAGAGGGGTGAGCCGGGAGTGGCCCGGGGGGTCCAGGCACCCTCCCGACGCGGCCAGGGGTGGGGCCACGCTAGGTGGCTGGTTGGGCACCCTGTGGCCCCCCTCTGGTCGCACTTTTGCGTGTCTTCGTGATTCTTCTGGAAAATAGCCTCCGTCGATTTTCAGGTAATTCGGAGGTATTCTTCTTCAGCAACTCTGCTTCCAATTTCTACCGCTGAATCTTGCGTCTGCTGCTTCGGCACCGGAAAGATGCAAACTGTGTAAAATAAGCCAAAACAACATAAGAATAGCATCATATCATGAAATATATCAATGAATAAGAAAGAATTACTCTATAAAATAGTGATGCATTTTGGACGTATCACTTGGGGCATCGTGACGCGATTGCTCGTGACTATGTCACATGGCACACTTTGTTGTATGATTGTGCCCGCCCGAGACCCCGACTAAGTGATCGGGCTGGAGTCTGTTTATGTAAGTGCTATGATTCAATCGATAATATGGTTGAGGCGACTTGTCTATGAGTATGTGATTTCACCACCCATAAGAATTTAGACTTGTGAGCGAATGATGAGGACCCATGTCAGATGATCATCCGGGCCTGGATGGGATGCCCCTCACGTTCGATGCTTTCGGAGAGTGTTCTGTGCTTGGCCTTGTCTTCTTAGACAAGTGGGTACGGCTCTCGTCTCTCCATATGATTGTGTTATAACCGGAATTTCATACGCATATTCCGGGTCCCGACAAATGTTTGAACTTTTGATGTCAAGAGATTTAGCCTATTAGTGATAGATGTCGTATTTTGGGCCATTCGTGTTTATTTTTGAAAAAACCTACAAAATTAGATGAGAACTTTAGCTACTAGATGGATCACTAATCTTTTGAGGGATCGAATATTAGAGTACACTCACGTACCATGAGTCGAGGATGCGCAAGGATAACCAAACCCCCATGGTCTCCTCCTAGTGGTACTTATCTCTTTGTGAACCTCCTAATTAGATTGAGAGTTACCAATAATAAGTGCATGAGTTCTTCGGACTAATGTGAGTATTCGAAAGTTGACACTTCCACCTACCCATATTTTTCTAGCCTCTTCAGTACCGTGCATTGCCCTTTCTCACCTCGAGAGTTGGCGCATACTTCGCCGGTGCATCGAAATCCTTGGCACAGTACGCTCTGTCATCATAAGCCTCATTATATCCTTCCTCAAAATAGCCACCATACCTACCTATCAAGGCATTTCCATAGCCTTTCCGAGATACATTGCCATGCAACATCCACCTTCTCATGACTTGACCTTCCAATCATACATGCTTTTGCTTGATCGATGAGCTGCATGCTAGTTGGGCCTTGGCCTAATCATTGCTACATGACGCGCTAGTATCATTGCATATCCTGCTACACTAGAAGAGGCATACATTTGCATACTTGATGATAGTTTCATTTTCTTTATGTTGAGTACTTTTGTAAAGTGTGAAAGATCTTCTATACTTCTTGTAATATATAGAGTGTTGCCCCTAAAGTGAGGAAAAGATCCCAAAGAGGACAAAATCAAAATATCCCAAAGAGGACAAAATCAAAAGATCCCAAAGAGGACAAATGAGAGTTAAATAGAAAGAGCCATTGAGGCCACCAAAAAATACAAAAAAATATAAAAAAGAGAAAAAGAAATAAAAAAGAGAAGGGGGCACACTACTATTCCTTTTGAGAGATCCACACTCGTACTCCATCTTATATCTTGTACTACATAGATATTATCATTCATGCATATAGCTATTTGGGGACCTTCACACTATAGAACTTGGCTTGTATATTCCAATGACGAGCCTCCTCAAATAAGCTCTAGGTCTTCTTGAGCAAGCAAGTTGGATGCACACCCACTAGTTCCATTGAAGAGATTTTATCTCACATGTGCATCCGTTGCATGGCAATCCCTACTCCTCACATCATATCTATCATTTGGCTTTCTCTCGCCTATGATTGTCCTCATTGATGTTTGCCTTTCACACCTTTTTTCTCTTCCTCCCCCATCATTTTTCTCTCTTTGCCATCCTAAGTGTCAACTTTCTTGCTTACGCTCATCCATTGCATGAGTGCTCAAAATATCGAAAGGGAGTGGATCATTTTGACTTGTACCTGACTAGTGGTCTGGGGATGAGTCAAGATAAGTTGCAAAGAAGACAAAGTGTGAAACTTTATTAGATTAAGTTCTCAACAATAAAAACTATGTTTTACTCTCTCATATATCCCTATCCCCTTTCTTGCACGCAAACACCATTTGCAGACATTCGAGTCACGGACAACGAGATCTCTTGCACCTTTATGTTCTTACGTTGCTTGTTTCAATTCTAATATAGACTCTTGCCTGTTATGAATTGAATTGAATTACATGCCTTGATTGCTTTACTTAAAAGTTCTTATATGGTTGGTAGCCTGTCACCACAGAAATTATGCTTGTTATCATTTACCTACTCAAGGACGAGCAGGAATTAAGCTTGGGGAGGTTGATACGTCCAAAACGTATATATAATTTATGCTTGCTCCATGCATCTTTTGTGTGATATGCTATGATATTGATGCACTTCAATACACTTTTGATCATATTTGGACTAACCTATTAACTCAGTGCACCCCAGTGCCAGTTCCTGTTTTCTGCTGTTTTTGTACTTCAAGTTTTCCCATTACTTAAAGTGACAGAAAAATTTCGGGAAAAAAAATAGGAAAAATCAGCGTACAGGAAGCTTCGGGAAGAGCCCAAGTGGGGCCAGAGGGGAGCCAGGGGTGGCCCATGCGGCTACCTGGCGCGGCCACCCCCTAGGTCGCGCCAGGGGGGCGCCTGGGGCCCCTGGTCCACCTCTGGCTGCCCCTCTTAGCCTCTATATCCCTCTCGTCCCGAAACCCTCGAGGACAGAACCCTTTTTCGCGATCTCTCCTCTGTTCCGCCGCCGCCGCGCTTCCAAGATCGGGAGCACTAGGAGCCCTCTTCCCGACACCCTGCCGGAGGGGGGAATCACCTCCGGGAGCTTCCCCACCACCATGGATGCTTCCCGGATGAACCGTGAGTAGTCCACCTTGGATCATGGGTCCATGATAAGTAGCTATGTGATGTTCTCCTCCCCTCTTTGTTCTTCATGTTTTAGACCTCGTGAGCTGCCCTACATGATCGAGGCACATATGTAATCTTTCTGCTGTTGCTATGCTGAGTTTTCTTGGATCTGATGGATTATGAGACTATGTTCAGATATTGTTTTGAGTAATATATTTGATTCTCCTCTTTTATATTTATGTTATTGAGTAATTCTTGCATGTTCTCCGTTGCTGTTTATTGCTTTGGCCAAGTAGTAGGTAGTGACTCCAAGAGGGAGCATTATGCATGATTGTGGGATCATGCCCCCTGATCACTAGCGTGAGTGACAGAAACATGAGGCTAGGGGATGTGTTGTTGCCACAAGGGAGAAAACAACGGTGCTTGTACTTGCGGTTGCAAGGGTTGTTTACTTTACGAAAAGTTCTTTAATGCAGTTGTCTGTTGCTTTGAGTTTACACTTTGGGTGGGATTCGCAACTTAATACCAGCGAGATGTTCTGGATAGATATCTCAAGGTGGATGATTAGTAGGTAGATGCAGATGTATTTCGGTCTACTTGTCTTGGCGTACCGCTCATGCTTTTGAGCCTCTTCCTTTCTTTATAGCATAGTTAGCATTGGTTTGCGCACATAATCCTGTCAATTGCCCAGCTGTAATTAGTTTACCTCGCATGGCTATTTTATCGTCTTTTGGGAGAGAGACATCACTAGTGAACATCATGGGACCCCGGTCCATATTTCCACACTGTTTACACCCGTTATTTATTTTCTGCTTAATTTCCTTTTCTATCGCTATCATTATTATCCCGTGCGTTTGATCCTTTTTAAACAACAAGGCCGGAGGGATTGACAACTTTCTTAACTCGTTGGGAGCAAAGTTATCTGTTGTGTGTGCAGGTCCACGTCAACCGCCTAATTGCTGGCGCCGTTGTCACCTTCCTGTCGTTGTCGGAGTCCTACTAGAGACAAACCTTGGTATCTTCACCGAGGGAAATTTTCTGCTGTCTACATCTCAACCTTCCACTTTGGGTAACCAACGAAGGGCGAGAAGCCATCATTCCTTGATGTTGAGTCTCGTGCCGATGCTGCTATTATGATGGAGGTTAAGCTCAAGATGGCCGCTGAGAACCGCAAGCACCACATGATGCAGCAGGGAGGATCTAGCAACCCCCGACTACATCTGACACAGCCACCAAGGCAAGCACCACAACCTCAGAGGAGCCCGTAACCGATGCCACGCCCAGTGTTCCTGCTTGCCCTGTTGTAGTTCCTCGTCCAGCAGGCGGAGTTCCCCGCAACCCTGGAGTGATCTGTTTAGGATGTCGTCAGAAGGGCCACTATTCTAAAGAGTTCCCCGACAAGAAGAATGATGCCCCACACCCCAATGCTCCAGCACCAGCCAGAGGGAACCCCGGCCGCAACAATGCCCAGCGCGGTGCGTCCCACGCCGCCAAGGGACGTCTGAATCATGTGCAAGCCAAGGAAGCTCAGGAGGCAGGAGACTTCATCTTGGGTACGTTCTCAGTAATTTCGTTACATGCCCAAGTTTTCCTTAATTCGGGTGCATCACACTCGTTTGTTACGGAGTCATTTGTGAATAGAAGTAGGATGCAGGCCGAGCTCTTGACACGGGTCATGTGTGTGCAAATTCCCGGATCTAGGGTAAGGGCACACCGCACCTGTTCGGATGTACCTATAGAAATTCGCGGAGTCATGTTTCCCGCAGAATTGATTGTGCTGGGAACAATAGGGATAGAGTGATATTTGGCATGAACTGCTTTTCCAGGTATCGAGGTCAGTTAGATTACAAAGAGAGGATAGTCCACCTCACAAGTGTCGAAGGAGTTCAGATACAGTACACCGACAAGGAAGACACTGCCCGAGCCTTTTTTCATCAGAGTGTCTTAGTGCCATCAATTAATGAGGTGAAGGTTGTATGTGAATTCCCAGATATCTTTCCGGAGGAGTTACCCGGTATCCGGCCTGATCGGGATATTGAGTTCATCATCGAGTTAGTGCCTAACACAGCTCCAATTGCACAGCGACCCTACCGAATGAATGCCGAAGAGCTAGTTTAGTTGAAGAAGAAGCTGAATGACATGCTCCAGAAGGGACTGATTCGACCCAGTACTTCACCCTTGGGTTCTCCAGTTCTGTTTGTGGACAAGAGAGACGGAACCATACGCATGTGTGTTGACAATCATAAGCTGAATGAAGTGACAACCAGGAACAAGTATCTGCTCCCTAAGATCGATGACCTGTTCGACCAGTTGAATGAAGCCCAAGTCTTCTCCAAGATCGATCTGAGGACCGGATACCACCAGATGAAGGTCCGTGAGTCGTACATCCCCAAGACAACCTTCACGACACGCTATGGTTTGTTCGAGTACACTAGGATGTCCTTCGGACTTACCAATGCCTCGACCTATTTCATGAACCTCATGAACAAGATCTTCATCAAGTACCTTGACAAGTTTGTGATGGTGTTCATTGATGACATCCTGATTTATTTCAAGACGGAAGAAGAGCATGCCGAACATCTGAGCTTAGTCCTTGAGACTTTGCGAGAGCACCATCTGTACGCCAAGTTCAGAAAGTGCGAATTCTGGCTCAAGGAAGTCGGATCGAAGGAGGAATATCCATTGACCCAGCCAAGATTCAGTCCATCATGGACTGGACATCCCCGACCAACCAGACCGAAGTCAGAGGATTCCTCGGATTAGCGGGATATTACCGAAAATTCGTGGAAGGCTTCTCCAGCATTGCCCGTCCGATGAGTCAACTGCTGAAGAAGGACCAAAAGTTTTTATGGACAGAGAAGTGTGAAGCCAGTTCCCAGGAGTTGAAGAGGAGATTAGTGTATGCTCAAGTTTTGACGATGCCTGACCTGAGCAAGAGCTTAGTTGTGTATTGTGACCCATCGAAGATTGGATTGGGTTGTGTTTCGATGCAAGTCGGCAAAATCATTGAGTACTTGTCCAGGCAGTTGAAGCCGCATGAGGTGATCTACCCTATGCACGACTTGGAGCTAGCCGCTGTTGTGCTTTCTTTCAAGAGATGGAGACACTATCAGATGGGTCACTGTTGCTACATATACACTGACCATAAGAGCCTGAGGTACATTTTATCTCAGAAGGAGTTGAACATGAGGTAGTGGAGATGGATTGTGTTGATTAAGGACTACGATCTAGAAATCCACTACCATCCTGGCAAGGCAAATGTGGTAGCCCATTCCCACAGCCGTAACCCCTGCACGCTTAATGAAATGATCAGAGAGAAGCATCCAGCTCTGTATGAGGAGTTCGAGAAGCTGGGTTTGGAGCTTGTTACACCCGGTTTTCTTGCTCACCTCGAGCTCACCCCGACTCAATTTGATCAGATCAAGGAGGCACAGAAGGGACACGACGATATCAACGGAATCAAGAATAAGATACCCCTCGGCAAATCCCCAAAGTTTGTGATAGATGATGAAGGAGTTCTCTGATTCGATGGCCGATTGTGTGTGCCCGATGTGAAGGAGTTGAAGCTCACTATCCCGAGGGAAGCTCATGATACACCTTATTCCATCTACCCCGGAGGGACTAAGATTTATCAAGACCTAAAGGACTTGTTCTGGTGGCATGGTATGAAGCGTGAGATTTCCTGCTATGTTGCCAAGTGCGACATCTATCAAAGGGTGAAAGCAGAACATGACAGACCTGCAGGATTGCTGCAACCGCTCCGAGTTCCCGAGTGAAAGTGGGAACAGATAGGCATGGACTTCAACACAGGACTACCGAGGTCGAGCAAGATTCATGACTCTATCTGGGTCATTGTCGACCGACTCACCAAGGTAGCACACTTCATTCCTATCCCAACCACCTATCAAGGTGATCAGCGGGCAGACTTGTACATGTCAAGGCTTGTATGTCTTCACGGAGTTCTGAAGGAGATTGTGTCGGACCGAGGTACCCCGTTTACCTCGAGATTCCGGAAGCAAGTCCAGGAGGCACTAGGCACCAAGCTCACATTCAGCACAGCCTAGCACCCGCAGACTGGAGGCCAGACTAAGAAAGTGAACCAGATATTGGAGGATATGCTCCACGCATGTGCTCTAGCATATGGGTCCAAGAGGAAGGACTTCTTGCCTTATGGAGAATTCTCCTACAACAACTCCTACCAGTCGAGTTTGCAGATGGCCCCATTTGAGGCTTTGTATGGGAGAAAGTGTCGCACGCCCATAAACTGGTCTCAGACCGGGGAAGGGAAGATTTTTGGACTGGATGTTTTGAAGGAGGCCAAAGAGCAAGTCCAGCTTATTCGTGAGCGTCTCAAGACCGCTCAATCTCGACAAAAGAGCTATGCCGACCCCAAGCGTCGAGAGGTGACTTTTGCAGTTGGAGACTTTGTCTATCTCCGAGTCACCACAGTGGAGGGAATGCAGCGATTCCATGTGAAGGGTAAGATAGCACCCCGTTACATCGGACCATTTGAGGTGAAACCCGGACGAATCCAAGTTGCCTATCAGTTCACACTCCTGATACGTCTCAAACGCATCTACTTTTCCAAAGACTTTTGCTATTGTTTTGTCCTCAGTCTTGCATGATTTGGAAGAAACTAACGCTGTTTTTAGCAGAGCTGCCTGTATTGTTTTATTGTGTGCAGGAAAATGGATTTTTAAGTATCTCAGAAAATTCCGGGAAAATTCACAGAAAATCCACGCACCAGAAGCTTCCACCAGCCAGAAGTGGGACCAGAGGGGAGTCCTGGGGGCCCCAGGCACCCCCCCTGGCGCAGCTCGGGGTGGGGCCGCGCCCTTTGGCCGCCTGGGCGCCTCCCCCCTCCTCTGGTGCCCTACCAATGCTCCTATTTATTCTCGTGACCGAAAAACCCCAGAAAGAGGGTCGCTTTTCCAGTTTCCGTCGCGGAGCCACCGCCACCCTCTGTTCTTCTTCGGGAGGGCTAATATGGAGGCTGATTTGGCCTCCGGAGAGGGGAGATTGTCGCCATCGTCATCACCATCACCAATCCATCCCTCCTCCATGACTTCTCTTCACATGTGTGAGTAATTCCCTGCAGTAGGCAAAGGGGATGGTAGGGATTGGATGAGTTAGATCATGTAATAGTTCGTCAGATTGTTGGGGGCATGTTGCCTATCATCTAGATTGGTGTTTATCTTCTTTGCTTCAACTTGTGGCTCTTAATGCTTGTCACTTTGGGCCCGAGTGCCATGCTTTCAGATCTGAACCCTATGTGTTTTCATGAATATATTTGTGTTCTTGATCCTATCTATGAGTTGTATGCACCTATTATGGTCCGGAACCGGAGATCCCAAAGGTGACAGCTTGGGACACCAAAGGAGATGGTCCATAATTTGAGGATTCCATGTATCCATTGAGTTTATTGCTTTGTTCCGGTGCTCTTTGATAGGAGCACCTTAATCTCCATGAGTTCCCTTTGGCCCCGTTCGTAGCGGGATGGTAGGACAAAAGGTGTTGTGCAAGTTCTTATTGCAAGCACGCACAACTACCTACGGGATACATGCCTAATGTTTGATATTTGCCTAGATGATCATTGCTTTTCTGTGTGCCTTGCCCCGTGTTAGAATCTATTACATGTTCAGTCTTATCCATGCAGCGCCCAACCATCCATCTCCCTAGCCTACCGTGTTTTCAATCCTGCTGGTCATTAGTTGTTACTTTTGCTGTTGCCACCATCAATATCATATTACCATTACCACTTATCTTTTGTTGCAAGCAAGTATATTTCAGGTGCGGTTGAATTGACAACTCAACTGTCAAAGCTTATAAATACTCTTTGGCTCCCCGTGTGTCGAATCAATAAATTGGGTTAACTTACCCGCGAAGACTATCTCGGTCCCTTACCTCTGTGGGGCATCAACTGCCAGCAGAGCTATCTGATGTGCATGACGTTTTCAATGTCTCACAGCTCCGGAAATGTCTCGAGGTGCCAGAAAAGCCTGATTTTTTCAAAAACATCGATCACCGCACGGTGGACATCAACTATGATCTTACATACCAAGAGACACCCCTTCGTATCCTGGAAGAAGCCACCCGAGTCACCCGTAAACGCGCGATCAAGTTCCACAAGGTCCAGTGGACAATCCACACAGAGGAAGAGGCCACCTGGGAACGGGAGGACTACCTCAAGCGTGAGTTCCCGCATCTCTTTACTAGTTTGTGAATCTCGCGGACGAGATTGTTTTTAAGGGGGGAAGTTCTGTCACATCCCAATTTTATTGCCTTGTTATTAAAATGCTAAAAATTAGGGTAAACAAAAACTTTCCTAAATTGTGATGTGATAGTACTAGTATTGCCATGCCATGCTTGCTTATGCATTGTTTTGTTTGTTATGCCATGTCTTGCTTTCTAAATATACTATTATCTTGCTTTGTTTTAGTTGTTATGATTAACTTTCCTTGCCATGCTAAAGAATTCACCCATAAGAATTACAATCACTCCACTAATATTCAAGCCACCACATTTAGTCACCCATAATAATTAGTGTCAATAAAATGACTCCCAAATAAATGTATGTCTGTATGAAAATTCATTATTTAAATAATTAAAAATACCTATATAGCAGAAGGTATTTTTTTAAAATATTTTTAAAAGTGCTATTTGAATAATTTTTTCTATATAATAGTAATAATATTGCTAACCTTATTAAAAATCCTAAACAACTAAGGAAAATAATCCTATATTTTTATAAAATATATAAGGCATTTGAGTTTATTAAGTAAACTCAAATCTAATCCTATCTATTATAAAAATTGTACACAAGTTGAAAACAGTAAAAAAAAGAAGAGAAACCCCTGGGCCGAAGCCCAACTCTCTCTCTCTCCCTATCCACGCCCCCCTCTCTCTCTCTCTCAGCCCATTACAACCCGGCCCCACCTTCCACCGACTCACCCCCTTGCGTACGTCAGCCGCGGGACCCACTCGTGATTTCACCCAGCGGACGTCACCAGGCTGCCGTCCTTCTCGCCCAACAGCGGGTGAAGCCACGGATCGCGGGACAAGATTGTGCGCTCTACCGCGCTCTCCCTCTCTCCTCTTCCCTCCCTTGCACCCCCTCTTCGCATCTATAAAATGGACCCAGAGCCCCTCTTTTCCTCACCACTCCACACCAGCACCACTCCTCCACACCACCTCGCTCCACCCAACCACTACCCAAGTTGTCCCAAGAAGAAGAGAAGGAGGAGAGGAAGAAGAAGGAGGATGCGGTAGGCCGGCTGGAGAGTCCCCTCTCCGACCCCACGCCAGAGTCACGCTGGCGAGGAGTCTCCGGCCTGGAGGAGCGCCAGAAGAGCCTCAGCCGACCACGCTCTTCTACCCCATCGTCTACCTCGAGCCTTTGTCGTTCGTCGCTGCGAAACTCCCCTCCGACGCCAAAAACGGGACCCTGCCGGCTAGCCACACCTCCGCCACCCATCCCCGACGCCCGCCGCCTACCGAAGCCACGCCGGTGAGCTTCCCATGCTCTCCTCGCCCGCCATGGCCACTTCCCAGGCAAGGGCTTCTTTTTTGCGTTGTGAGGAAGAAGACGCCCTCCAGGCCGTCGGGTCTTATTAGATCCAACGGATCTGCTTTCCCTGTACCCCGTCGCCAAAAAAAACTCTAGAGAAGGGCCAATGCAGATGTCCGGCCCACTGGAAAGAAATGCCCGTGGGAGCAGGATATTCCTAAGCCGGTTGTGCAATTTTATTTTCCTTTTTATTAAATCTGCAGGACATAAATACTTTTAGAAAAATAAACATTAGTCAAAAAATTATGATACAAATTGTGTGATGTTACCAAAATTGTGCTCTGTTTTTCTTAATTAAAATTGTACCCTTTTATTATTAATTTGCTTGTTAGTTTAGTTTCCATAATTTTTCTGTTAGTGATATTAAATTGGTACTACTTTATTAAAATTGCCTCTGGTGAGTAGATTTTTTATATGCATTTAGTTAAGGAAATTAAATAAATTTAAAAAGAGTTAGGGAATAAATTTGGTGAAAAGAATTGCTTTTAGTTAAGGTTTGATTAATTATTTTATCTTGTTGATAATAATTCCACCATAATTTTTCTAATGCCTTGTTATAGATTTTTATCTTGTTGTGGTGTTTAAAAAATGAAATGTAATAAAAATAAAACCTTTTAAATTTTTTCTTCGTTAGTTTCATGTTATTGTTTGTAAAAATTGAGTGATGAAATGTTGTGCTTGCTTTTGCCCTATTGTAATGGTGTGAATTTCTTTTTTTTTCACAACCTATAGACGAGATGATTGACCCTGCACGAGAAGACTACCTCCAAGCTATCCCCGAAACTGACCAGGAGACTATCGCCGACGAAGGTAAGCCACCGTCAAAACTCAAACTCCGCATTACCATTTTTACTTTTCTTTGTATCATTTATATTGTATCATGCTATTATGTTCATATGGATTGGGATTGTATTAGTTATTATAGTAAAACTCCACACCACCCCATATCCTACCTATTTGGGAGAACAAAATAGAACCCCGATGATCCCAACCTCCTGTCGAGACCATCATTTAGCTCTTGTAATTAGCATGACTTAATAACATGGAAATTCATATTTCACCTTATATGTTACGGCGTACACCTAAGATTGTGCTATGGACAGAATTTTGGAACATCGTCAGACATGGACAAAGTCTGGAGGGACTCTCTATATGTGCCGCCAACACCTAGCCTTACAGTACAACCACTATACTCTGGTATGGGACAGGGCTAGTTGGAAGCTTTCGTATCCTAGTACGGGGATCTTCTAACTACATAATACATAGAAGCCTGTAATCCTACCGATGTTTCGGAGGTGAGTTCGATGTCGAGGCAGCGGTGGCACGGAACTTTTCCGCACCTCTACTACGGTGAAGGCATGTGTCCAAGTGGAGCATGACCTTGCACATGGACAATTCAGGATGTGGGCATCAGGTAGATCACCTGTACTAGGGTAGGCAAGGGGAATACTATGGTCGATTATCATAGACCTGCATACTGAGGTATGACGATCCGTGGGGACACACGGCGGATGTATCGAATGTGGTGGGTAAAGTGTACAACCTCTGCAGAGTGAAAACTATTCGGGTAGCCTGAGTCCACGGGCATGGAAAACTAGTGAGTCCACACTTTGTGGGGAATAGATGAGAATGCCCGGTGTCGTGGGAAAGTCATGGCAGATGTCCTCATTAGAGAACTCAGTGTGGGACCTTTGTTGCGAGGAGGTGAGTCGGCGAGAACACAAGACGCAAGATTTACCCAGGTTTCGGCCCCTCGAAAGGAAAGACCTACTCCTGATTTTCTATTATGGGGTGTCGAATTATCGAAAACAAAGGTGCGAGATAGCTGCCTATGCCTCGAGAGAATCTAAGGTGAGTTGTCCTGTTTGGACCAAGTGGACCGGCTTATAAAGGTGTCGGGTCCCTTGAGTTACATGAAACCGAATCCGTTTAAGGATGGAGTCCTAATTCTACTTTACAAACATAGTTTCCTTATCGTACAAGGTATGTCTATTTCCTTCTACAATCTTCTGGCTTCGCGATGTCGTGACTCGGCCCAAGCCGAGTGTTTCTTCTGGGCCCTCATCCTTGAGACTCATGCTGGTCCTTTTGTAAACTGGGTCATGGCGTTGGGCCATCCCCCCGACATTAGCCCCCAAGATTGGCGCAACGCTTCAGCTTCATGACGATCTTTTTAGCTTTACTCATATGCCGATTTTCTGGAACTGACTATCGTTAAGCTCTTGCCAATACATTTATGGTAGCAAATCTTGTGTCATTCTTTTATTGCAGAGATTTAAAACCTATCCCAAGATCGCTTGCTTATATTCAACAAACATGCTCTTTTAATGCCGCGAGGATCTAGGAGATTTTCTGTTGGGCCGCGGTGCCTCGATTCTCGGCCGGTAGATTCCTTATATAGGGACCTTTCTGATTCCCCCTCTATTTATTCTATCCCAGCCGCAACCTCTTCGTCTTCCTCTTACTCTGACGCCGAGACAGTCGATCTCCTTCTCCATTACATCGCGACTCCTTAAACTCCGGCCATGTGGAACGGACGCAAAACCTCTCTAGTCTCATTCGTCTCGCGGGTAAACTTCTCTATGTCCCTCCTTTTCTTCATATTGAGATCTATTTTTTCTCGGTCGCCATTACCGTCCTTCGCTGGAGCTTGGAAAAATAATATGAACCAGTAGCAGCTTCTAATGATGATATAGGTCAGCTAGATCTTATTTCGTAGATCTCCCCTAGACTTTCTGCGTTTACCTTCTCTTAGTGTTATCTCAGATCTTTTTGGGATAAAAATCATCTCCGCCATTCACAGGTTTTGGGAGATATTCCCTATATTTTTTAGCTTTTTCTAGGTCTCATAGATCTAGTTGCTTCGTTATTTTGTATGAATCATTTTTGTGGCAATCCCGACTCTCGATATTTAAATCGCACCATTGATTTATTTATTCCTCAACTGACTCATCACATTTTATAAAGCAGATCTTTCTTTGTAATGATGGTAAAGAAGGCTGCCGGCGTCGGCCCTAGAAAGAGGAAAGAGGCACTCAAAAAACCAACTTCCAAGACATTGGAAGCTAATTGGGGTGGTTCTCACATGACCCAGTTAAAATTAATAAAGCTGGAGGAGCTTAGTTGGAAATCCAATGGGGTGCTATAGGAAAAGAGACTCGGCCCAAACCTCAGGAAGGTGAAGTGATTGTTTTTGCAGATCACATAACCCGGGGATTCTGTCCTCTCAGGTCCAGGTTTTTGAGGGAATTCCTGTTTTCCTACGACTTACAACCCCCAAGATCTTGCACCCAACTCCATCCTGAACATCTGTCATTTTCAAGTTTTTTGCGAAGTGTACATGCAGACCAAGCCGACTCTAGCACTATTTGTCGGGTTCTTTCATGGAAAAAAACAGACTAAGTTTAGCGGAGGTCCTCTCATAGAGTGTGGCGGAGTTGCCATTCAAAGGCGTCGGAGAAGTATATTCCCATCTTTGATGTTACCCACTCATGTGAAAGGATGGCAGAAGTCATTTTTCTATTGCACTGTCTAGATTCCAGAGGATGAATATCCACTTCCCTGCTTTCAGGATAGTCGGCTTGTTTATAGTGGGAGTTTGAATGCTTATCCAGAAGACAAGAAAAGGGAAGAACTTGCTCCCCTGCTCTTTCGAATGAAGGCTTTACTTGCCCAAGGACTTTTGGACAATGATTTGGTCCGGTGTTGGGTGGACTGGAAGATTCAACCTATCTGTCGGGACCCGTAATATGCGTATGTAATTCCAGTCACAACTCAATCATATGGAGAGCCGAGAGTCGTACCCACTTTTCTAAGCAGGCAAGGCCAAGCACAGAACACTCTCGGAAAGCATCGTACGTGAGGTGCATCCCATCCAGGACGCATGATCAACTGAGATGAGTCCTCATCGCCCGCTCACAAGTCTAAATGATTATGGGTGGTGAAATCTCATACTCATAGACAAGTCGCCTCAACCATATTATCGATTGAATTATAACACTTACATAAACAGACTCCAACCCGATCACTTAGTCGGGGTCTCGGGCGGGCTCAATCATATAACGAAGTGTGCCACGTGACAGAGTCATGAGAAATCGCATCGCGATGCCCCAAGCTGCGCACATCTAAGGGCCACTTTGTGTATAAAAGACCGCCAGCAAGATCACAACTAAGCTATCGAACCCCACACTAAGACATGCACGTTATAATCATACACGCAACATACATGTGTAGTGTGAACAACAGGTATCATCCCATTACTCTACCCAGTATATATTTATTGACTTACATAGAGTACAGAAAGAGATCACGAGTCTGTGATCCAATATTACATCAAACAACGGAAGAAAATTAGGTCTGAGTATAAACAAGATTAACAAATGGCTTACAGAAGCCTTGTTGAACATACATAGCCCTTCCACGAGGGACCACACTGCTGTCTGGAACTAAACTAACTTAGTCAACGTCGAGCATCAGGAAGGTGTCTCCATCAGGGGCTGGGTTCTCATCTAAAACATAGAATAAGCAAATGTGAGTAAAAAGTCGTACTCAGAAAAACTTACAACAGAACTACACTACTCATGCTCAACTTTCAAGGTAAAGGGAGGTGGGGTTTCAACATGCAGAAGTGCTAGCTTTGACTTGGCTAGTCCTATACTACAAGTACCAGACTTGAGGTAAGAAGCGTACACGAGTCCACTACCAAGTCTCCAACCAATACACCACTATGGTTAGTTCCTCGACTTCCCCACGAGGAAGCACGCCATAGCACTCACACGTATCTTGGCAAGGTTTAAGTATCCGTTCAAGTTGTCTAATAAGCAGGTACAGGTTCCAAGTAGTCCATAACCGCAGACGTGGCTATTCGAATAGTTTTGTTAACCTTTCAAGGGTGTAAGCTACACACACATGACCCTTGGTTACCACAAAGTACTCGTCACCATTCAAGGGGTGACGACGAGGATGTTCACCACGATACTTCGGTCACAACCGGTCTATTCCAGGAGTCGACTATCGAAGGTAGATCCCACTCGAGAGTCCGGCCGGATCAACGATACGGAATCAGACAATGTAGGCAACCGAGAAGCCATCCGATAAGATGGTTTCACTGCCTCACAGGTGCACCCACATATCTATATGATGCAACCTTTCATCCATTCTTTTTCTATGCATATGCCAAATAGAAAACCCGAACTACTGTGACTCCCGAATGTCAACACGAATTGAGGTAATAGGCCGAGAGGGGATAGTGAGCCCAATGTGTGGCTGTACTCTTTGTCTTGGATTACCATACAAGAACTCGGGCTTAAGGCGATGTTCAACGAGACAACCCACTGTGTACTCCTACACAACCTCTCATCGTTCACCTTGTTTAGGTCAAGTTCACCAACATGTTAACACCAGCATTAACATGATGACAACCATCCTGACTCAAATCAAAGTAACATCATTGTAACACTAAGAATGCAATAAGAAGTAACAGTTGCAGGGGACACATGATCAACATTCAACTCCTACATCTGCTAGGATTGTGGTTTTCTTAATACGGTGACAAAATTATAGGTCATGCATCAGAATGGGTTCAACTATGCGGTAGAACGTATCATGGTGATCTCCTAAACATGCATAAGAGAGACTGAGAGGGAACTGGGTTTTTATAGACATGATCAATGTGGTTTGCTTGCATCGCTGACGATACAAGGGTTTACCGTTCTTCTTCTTCGGGGGTGACCTTCGTCTCGAAAACACTGTTACCGGAACAATCATCAACAAAGGGGGGGAAACATCGAAAGTAAATGCACAAGCACATGATAAGTGGTGACATGATGTATAGGGTACTGGTTTGTGGAAAATTCAATTTAATTGAAGTGTACTGCAAAAGATTTTCAAATTTAAACTTCAAATTTTAATTCAAATTATGCTATATGCACCTTTGCTACTGTTGCCCCATTTTAAAATGGTCAAACATATAAAAAATTCCATATTCAAAATCCTTGCATTTTTTCTTATAATTTTTCATATATTATTTGTCCAATTTGGAGTTAGTATGAAATTTCTATGAATTTTTGAAGTTTAAATGATTTTCTACCATTTTATGTATTAAATTTAATCTGGACAGAGGCTTTATTGCGTCAGCATGACCTCATGCTGATGTGGGGGGACTCTGACAAGTGAGGCCCTGCTGTCAGTGGTAGAGGGTTTAATCCCGTTTTGTTTTAATTAAGCAGAGGGGTTAGGGGGGACCAGGGCCCAAATGGCAGTGGCTCTGGGTGGGGTTAGTGGTTAGCTAACCACGCCAAGTAGCCTCGCCGGCGGCAAGTCGCCGGCGACGTCCCGACACAACGGCTCCGTGCAGCAAAATGAGCGCCGCGACCACCAATCGATTGCTTGTGGACGCACGCGTCTTGGGGGCTAGTCGCGCGCCACCGGGGAGAACCACGGCGACCGCGGCCGAAGCTCTGCATCAACGAGATCAGCGCCTAGGGAACGGGGAGGGGCGTGCGATGGTGCAAAACAACGTCGGCTCACCCCGGTTGCGTTGGAGAGGACGGGGAGGCCGGAGGAGGGATGCCGGCGGCGCAATCAAAGATGAGCTTCACGGCGGCCGGCGGAAATTCGGTGGTATTGGCGTTGTCTCCAGGGCTTTCTTGGCTCGATTCGCACTACGTCTGGACACGTTGGGGCGGCGAGAAGAGGCCGTTGGCCACGTCGGGCACGGCGGCGTGCTCCGGCTAAGGCTCGGGTGGCGGAGGAAAACTGAGACGCAGGGGAGGGAGAGCGAGCTGGAGGAGGGGAAGAAGGTGCGAGGCATTTGGGCGTCTCCGTGGCGTGCCTAGATGGCTCGGGGAGGGTCGTAGACGGTCTGGCCGTCACGGTGGCGTCGGCGCTCTCCACCGAGCTACTTGGCTCGTCGGGGAGGAAGACTACAGGTGGCGGGGGTGGGCTGGGCTGGTGCTGGGCCAGGGGGTTGAGTTGGGCTAGTTTTCCTTTTCGCTTTTTTTCTTCTTTTTATTCTTTTTCTATCTTGTTTTTTGCTCTGAATAAAATAGAAAAGCATTTTAGTAAATGCCCAAAACTTTTATATGGTCCTAAGGGACATACTAATAGCCACTCCAAAGTTTTGGGAATTTTTGAAATTCATACTATTTGAATTTCAATTCAAATTGGGGTTTTATTTAATTTCCATGCCCTTTTTGGACTTTTTTGAAAAATCTTAGAGCATGCAGTAGGACCCACTTCACTTTATATGTGATCATGCATATTTGTAAGACTTTTCAAAAATACGAGAGGAATTTTTGGAAGAAATTTTTATCTGGCCATTTGAATTAAATTCTTTAGGGGGTTTTTTCCATTTGGATTTCTTTTGAAAATTTTGATCATGATGCAAAGTCAAGCTAACCCTAGAACATACCTAAAATTGGGTTGTGACAACTCGACCCACTCAAAATAATCTCGTCCCGAGATTCAGAAGTCGTCGGGAGGATGGTGGGGTACTTGTCATGAAGGCGGTCTTCTCTTTCCCATGTATCTTCTTTCTCGGAGTGGTGTGACCATTGCACTTTGAGGAACTTGATATTTTGACGACGAGTGACACGCTCTGCGAAATAAATAATACGAATGGGGTACTCTCGATAAGAATGTTCATCTTGGAGATCAAGCGTTTCATGGTCGACTTCGCGGATGGGGTCCTTGAAGCAACGCCTGAGTTGTGACACATGGAATACATCATGTACTCGGGAAAGGTGCGGGGTAGTTCAGGTTGGTAGGAAACTTCTCCACGTTTGGCAAGAATGCGGAACAGTCCAATGTAACGTGGGGATCATTTGCCTTTGATACCGAATCGTTGGGTTCCCTTCAAAGGAGTAACCCGAAGGTAAGCCTTCTCATCAATATTGTAGCTCTCTTCCCTATGATGAAGATCATAGTAGCTCTTCTGACGAGACTGGTCCAAATAATTGTCTGTCACCGGTTTTTGACAAGTTAAGGGGTGTTCTACATCGTCGTCCATATAGGAGTTCAAAAGGAGCCATGTTCAGACTAGATTGGACACTATTGTTATAAGAAAATTCGGCAAATGGAAGAGACTTCTCCCAATTTTTTTCGAAAGAGATAACACAAGCTCTGAGCATGTCTTCAAGAATTTGGTTAACCCTTTCAACTTGACCGCTAGACTGAGGATGGAAAGCTGTACTAAAGGAGAGATGAGTTCCCATAGCATTTTGAAAACTTTTCCAGGATCTAGAGGTGAAAATGCTACCACGATCAGAATTGATTTCCAAAGGAACACCATGAAGGGACACAATTCTTGAGACATACAAGTCCGCTAGCTGGCTAGTAGTTATAGGCTCGCGAACTGGAAGGAAGTGAGCAACTTTAGAAAGTCGATCAATGACAACGAAGATGGCATCATTTCCTTTTTGGGTTTTTGGAAAGCCAGTGATGATGTCCATAACGACTTTGTCCCATTTCCACTCGGGAATAGACAATGGTTGAAGAGTACAAGGAGGTATTTGATGTTCAGCCTTAATGCGGCGACAAACATCACATTCGGCAACAAACTGAGCAATGTATGTCTTCATCCTAGTCCACCAAAATCTCTGGCGTAGATCTCCGTACATTTTTGTGCTACTGGGATGAATTGAGAGGGGAGTGTCATGAGCTTCTTTAAGGATCAGCTGCCTTAGGTCTTTATTTTCAGGGACTACTAAATGATTTTCAAAGAATATCGTGCCTTTCCTATCTGTGGAGAAACATTTAGCAACTCCGCTAGCAATGTTCTCCTTGATCCCGCGAACACCTCATGCACGCCTTTGGGAAACTATGATTTGATCCTCAAGAGTTGGTTTCGCCACCAAGGTAGAAAGGAATCCATGAGGAACAATCTCACGATTGAGCTTTCGAAATTCCTCATGAAGAAGTGGTTGATACTGTTGCAACATGAGGTTTTTACAATACGACTTACGACTTAGTGCATCAGCCATGACATTGGTTTTGCCTGGAGTGAATGAAATTCCTAAGTCATAATCTTTTATCAACTCTATCCAGCGTCTTTGCATGAGATTAAGATCTGGCTGGGTGAATATGTATTTGAGGCTTTGGTGGTCAGAATAGATCTCACACCGATTACCGAGGAGGTAATGTCGCCAAGTCTTCAAGTCATGAACTACGACAGCGAGTTCAAGATCATGGGTAGGATAGTTCTCTTCATGTGGACACAACTGGCGTGAAGCGTAAGCTACCACATGTCGATCTTGCATAAGGATGCATCCTAACCCTTTCCGTGAAGCATCACAATAGATCTCGAAATCCTTTTTGGTGTCTGGAGGCGCAAGTACGGGTGCAGAAGTCAATCTTCTTTTTAGCTCTTGAAAGCTTTCCTCGCACTTGGGGGTCCATTCGAATTTCCTATCTTTATTGAGGAGTTTAGTTAGAGGCTTTGCAAATTTGGAGAAGTTCTCAACGAAGCGGTGAGAACATCTTGAAAGGCCAAGAAAACTCCTAACTTGCTTAACCAATTCAGGTGGAGTCCAATCAAGCGGCTAGAACTTAGTCTGGGACCTTTGTTGCGAGGTGGTTTCGAGGAGGTGAGTCGGCGAGAACACAAGACGCAAGATTTACCCAGGTTTCAGCCCCTCGAAAGGTAAATACCTAATCCTAATTTTCTATTATGGGGTGTCGACTTCTCGAATACAAAGGTGTGAGATCGCTGCCTATGCCTCGAGAGGATGTTAGTTGAGTTGCCTTGTTTGGACCAAGGGGATCGGCTTATAAAGGTATCGGGTCCCTTGAGTTACATGAAACCGACTCCGTTTAAGGATGGAGTCCTAATTCTACTTTAAAAACATAGTTTCCTTATCGTACAAGGTAAGTCTATTTGCTTCTACAATCCTCTAGCTTCGCGATGTCATGACTCGGCCCAAACCGAGTCTTTCTTCTGGGCCTTCATCTTTGAGAGTCGGCCCGGTCCTTCTGTATACCGGGTCATGGAGTTGGGCCATCCCCCCCGACACCCGGTAGTGAGTTTATGGTTCACGATGATGATGTTGATATTGTTGGAAAGGGTTGGACTTGACTTATCCAAATTAATTGTGGGAAATAAAACTTTCCAAGATTAAAACTTTGCCAACTTAATAATAATCTTGAGTAGATAGGAAATCCTTATGAAAAACTCCACCACATAGCTATCCCATTATTTTCTTTAGGTGCTTTGCGAGTACTTTGTACGTATTCACGGCTTTGTCCTTGGTTATTCAATCAGCCAGGCTTGGAGGAGCAAGTATTTGACGATGATGCTACCGACGATTACTAGGACGTGCTATGCTTTGAGCTACCATGTGGTTTGTTCCGCTACTACTATCCCCCTTTTGCTTATTCCGCTGCTATTTGAGCCCGATGAGGCCGTGTAAGACTCTATTGTTGTATGACTTTGTATTCTGTATTGTATGAACATTGTGACTATGATATCCATTATCGAGTTGTGTGTCATGCGACACTGATCATGGGATCTTGACAGTATACACAGCTGGCCGCTTCGGACTTATAGTCCGGGTTGCCCACAGGATTACTCTAAGATGTATGCATCAGGGATGATCATACTTCATCATACTACACGGTACATATTGCTTTTCCTCGTGAAATTTAGAGATGCATTTATTTTTCCTTTCATGAAAAAGGAGACATAAATAACATTTTCTTGTTCCTCACGCAGATATGAGATGATGATGTGGTTATGCTACTTCATCCTATGGCAAAAATTAGATCACGAATAGAATGGATGGTAAAATCTTCAAAACCTATAGATTCAACATGTAGTTTGTCCAATTAATTGGGTAAAAGTTTCATAAAACACAATGTGCACTTGTATAGTATGTAAAGCTATAGAAACACTACGTCTATGTATCTAAGTGCTGAACATGATTGATATAGTATGCTTTCATATATGAATAAGTACAATCTCCCACACCGTACTGCAAGCAAACAATGCTAATTTAGCACAGTATAAATACATACAACAAAGAAAAGTTGAGGAGGCAGAGGCAGTGCCGAATACACCTTGTTTGGATTATTTAGTCGACGAATAGAAGAATACCCTACGACTACGCTTGCTGAAGTAATTTTCCATGCGTAGGGGTGATGGCGCGAGAGTTGACGGGTGTAGTCTTCTCGCCCTTCATTGGTGAGCCCCTAGTGGAAGGCGTGGTGTAGCACAGCAGCAAATTTCCCTCAGTAAAGATACCAAGGTTTGTCTCCAGTAGGACTCCAGAGATGATAAGTAGGTGTCAACGGCGCAACTGACGCGGACCTGCAAAAAGACACAAATAACTTTGTTCCCAACGAAGTTCAGAGAGGTTGTCAATCTCTCCGGTCTTGTTGTTCACAAAGGATCAAACACAAGGGATAATGATAGCAACTGAAAGTAAAAGCAGAAAAGTAAATGAGCGTGGAAACAGTAATGAGGATATGACCGGGATACGTGATGTTCACTAGTGATGTATCTCTCCCAAAAGACGATAAAACTGCAATGCGAGGTAAACAAATTACAGAAGGGCAATTGACAGGATTATGAACGCACCGCAATGCTAACTATGCTACAAAAGAAAGGAAGAGGCTCAAAAGCACGGGTAGTACGCCAAAATAAGTAGACCGAAATCCAACTGCATCTACTACTAATCCTCCACCTTGAGATTTCTATCCAGAACATCTCGCTGGTATTAAGTTGCGAGCCCCACCCAAAGTGTAAACCACAAGCAACAGACAACTGCATTAAAATGAACTTTGCGTAAAGTAAACAATCCTTGCAACCACGGTTACAAGCACCGTTGTTTTCCCCCTTGTGGCAACAGCACATCCCCTAGACTCATGTTTCTGTCACTCAAGTGTGTCATCAGGGGGCATCAACCCACAATCGAGCATAACGTTCCCTCTTGGGATTACTACCTACTACTTGGCCAAAGCAATAAACAGCAACGGAAAAGATGCAAGAATTACTTAGGAACAAAAATATAAGAGATAAAAACCAAATATATTACTCAATCACAGTCTGAACATAATCTCATAATCCATCAGATCCCATCAAACTCAACATAGCAATAGCAGAAAGATTACGAAAGTGCCTCGATCATGTAGGGCAGCTCACGAGGCCTAGACCATGAAGAACAAAGAGGGCAGGAGAACATCACATAGCTACTGATCACGGACCCATGGTCCAAGGAAAACTACTCACAAGACATCCGGGGAGCATCCATGGTGGAGAAGAGACTCCCGGAGGTCGGCCCTCCCTCCGGTAGGGTGCAGGGAAGAGGTCTTCTGGTGCTCCCGATCTCGGAAGCGCGGCGGCGGCGGAACAGAGGAGAGATCGCGAAAAAGGGTTCTCTTTACTGAAGTTTCCCGTGACGGAGAATATATAGGCAAAGGGGGGCAGCCAGAGGTGCCCCAGGCGCCCCCCTGGCGCGGCCAGGGGTGGGGCCACGCCGGGTGGCCGCCTGTGCCACCCCTGGCTCCCCTCTGGCCCCACTCGGGCTCTTCGCGAAGCTTCCTGTACGCTGATTTTTCCTATATTTTTCCTGGAATTTTTCTGGCACTTTTTATATGGGGGAAAACTGAAATAGAAAAACAGCAGAAAACAGGAACTGGCACCGTGGTGCACTGAGTTAATAGGTTAGTCCAAATATGATCAAAAGTGTATGAAAGTGTATCTAGATCATAGCAATATCACACAAAACATGCATGGAGCAAGCAGAAATTATAGATACGTTTTGGACGTATCAAGGGGCACAGGGCCATCCAGCGGATCAGATCTTCCTGGTAAGGCACTTGTGATGCACTGGCCTGCGGCATGCCCACAACACCATGGTGTTGAACATTATATTGAAAGTTTTAAGGAGGAAGGGTGATGAGGAGCAATCAATGTTGTTTGCGAATACACATTTTCTTTCATTATTAGGTCGTTGATAGAAGAATACCTGGAGAGAATGCTTGTTGAAGTAATTTTCAAGGCGTAGCCGCATAGGAGGACGGGACCATCGCTGCAGATCAGTACCCCCTCGCAGAATACTTATGATGCGCTGCCCATGCTGCATCAGGTTACGTATGGGCGGCATTTATAGGCCTGTAGATTGAAATCATGCAAGAGGAGTAGGGTGATGAGGAGCGGCTAATGCTTTAGGAGCGGCCAATGCGGTCTGTTGATCGGCTCTTCCTCAAGGTACGATTAATGAAGGAAGGGATTTGCGAGAGTTAAGCAAGATGTTTACATCATACCGCCAACTGGCGCGGCCCCACTCTTGGTCGTGCCAGCAGGCCGCCTGGGGGGAGGGACCACCCCCTGGTGCCCCCCTTTGGCCTCTATTTACACCCCATTCCAGAAACCCTCGAGGGGAACCCAGCATCACAATTTTCACCTCTGTTTCGTCGCCGCCGCGCTTCCATGCCGGAGGGAGAATTGACCTCCGGGAGCTTCTCCACCACCATAAGCGCTTCCTGGATATGCCGTGAGTAGGTCCCGTTGGACCATGGGTCCATGACGAGTAGCTATGTCATGTCTTCTCTCCAATCTTGTGCTTCAATTCTTAGCCCTTGTGAGCTGCCCTACATGATCAAGGCATCGATGTAATTTTCCTGCTGTTGCTATGTTTTGTTTGCTGGGATCCGATGGATTATGAGATTATGTTCAGTTAGTAATGATTTATATATTTGGTTCTCCTTTTATATTTTGTTCATGAATAATTCTTCCATGTTCTCTGTTTCTTCTTATTGCTTTGGCCATGTAGTAGATAGTAACTCAATGAAGGGGCGCTATGCTGGATTGCGGGTTCATGTGTCACAACCCCAACTTGGGTAAGTGCTAGAATTTGAGTGCCCCTTTGCATCATGTGAAAATTTCAAAAGAAATTCCAAAATTTCTTCCAAAAATCCCTCTGGTATTTTTGAAAAGTCCCATAAATGAGTGTGATCACATATAAAGTGATGTGGTAGCAATCCCATGCTCATGGACTTTTCAAATATTCAAACAGGAACATGGAATTAAATAAATACCCTATTTGAATTTGTATTCAAATATTTTTGAATTTAAAAAAATGCTCAAGTCTTGGAAGTGACTAGGTACTGGTCACATAAAGCCATATAAAAAGTTTGGGCAATTATAAGAATACTTTGGTATTTATTTATCAGAGCAAACAAATGAAAGAAAAACAGAACAGAAAGAAAAATAGAAAGGGAAACTTACCTGGGCATCTGGCCCAACTCATCCCCCTGGCCCATTAGTCTGGCCCAGCCCAGCCACCCCTGTTGTCTGCTACCCCAAGCAGCTCGCTGTCGAGCATGCCGGGGGCGACGACCGCCACGGCGTGTGCCAGAGGCTTCCAGGGCCTCCCTCTCCTCCTAAGAGTGCCACGGAGACGCATCGAGTCCCCTTCCTCCTTCCCCTCACTCGCCGCTTGCCCTCTCCCTCTTTCTCTCGCGATTCCTGCGCCGCCCGAAGACCTCGTCGCCGACCACCGTGAGCAACCGTGGCCACGTGCCCTAGGGATCCGGCCACCTTGTCTAGCGACTCCGCAGCGCTCGACTCCATCGTCTAGTGCAGTTAATCGAGCCATGGATCCACTGCAGACGACGCCAGCTTCACCGAATTGAGCCGGCCACCCGTGAAGCTCCGGCAAGAAATACTCCGCCGCCTAGCCTCCTCCGGCTTACTCAAGCCCGTCAGTGCACCCAGGGTGAGCTTGCGCTCATTTCCCCTAAAACCCCGCTTTAATCCGTGCACAATTCGAGGTTCGCCGTGTTCCGATAACTCCGGCCGCCACGCACACCGACGCCGACATGCTCCCGGCCTCGCCTTTGACCCCAGCCTGCCCCACTTAAATCGCACGAACAAGGGGAACCTCCCAGTGCCTCCGTTGTTTTTCCTGTGGCCAGAATCGCCAAGTCCGTCGAAGCAGTGCCACTGCCGCCGCGGCCTCTCGTCGCCGGCGTTCTCTCCGGCTGTCCCAAGATCCCCGGTGTGCCCCACTGGATATGCACGCTCGAGGGCTTCTGGATGGTGCCCCAGGCGAGCCCCCTGGTGGCCTGGAGCATTGCTCCGGCAAGGCGCCGCCGTGGCCGTGGTCACCGGTGGTTAGCCGCCGGCCGGTTCGGCCATTAGAGCACTAACCACCTAGGTTAGTTTAACCCTAGGCCAATGACAGGTAGGCCCGGGGCCCCCCTAATTAAACCCCGATCTAATTTAAATAGGGTATTAAGCCCCACTGTAAATGACAGCCCTGGCCCACATTTCAGCCCCCCGTTGTATCAGCATGACACCAGCATGATGCAAAAAGTCCTTTCCTAATTAAATTTAAATCCAGAAAATTCCAGTAAATAGAATAAACTTTGGAAATTCATAACTAATTCATTTTAACTCCAAATTGGACATATAATATATGAAAAATTATCAGAAAAATGCAAGGATTATGAATATGCAACTTTTTTCTATGTTTGACCATTTTAAAATGGGTGAACAGGAGCAAATATTCATATGGAATAATTTGAATTTGAATTTGAAGTTTGAATTTGCATTCCAAATGCAATACACTTCAATTAAGATGAATTTGCCACAAACCAGTAGCATTCACATCATGGACAACTATATCATGTGCTTGTGCATTCTATTTCAATGTTGATCCCCCCCCCCGCCTCCACCGCCTATGTTGATGAAGGTTCCAGTAACAGACTTTCTGAGACGGTGATCACCCCCGAAGAAGAAGAAGTCCGTTAAACCCGTGTATCGTCAGCTAGGCAAGCAAACCCCATTGATCATGTCTATAAAATCCCACTTCCCTTTCAGTCTCGCTTATGCATTGATTAGGATGATCACCTTGTTATCGATTCTACCGCATAGTTGAACCCATATCCGATGCATGACCTATCATCTTGTCACAGTAGTAAGCAAACCACAATCCTAGCTGACATAGGAGTTGATTGATATCATGTGGCCCCTGCAACTGTTAAAGCTTATTGCATGCTTAGAGTTTACAATGAGGATAATTTTGATGTGAGTCGGGAAGGTAGTGATCATGGTGTTGATGAAGGTGAAACTGTGCTGGTGAATCTACCCTAATACAAGGTGAACGATGAGAGGCTGTGTAGGAGTACACAGTGGGTTGTCTCGTTGAACACCGCCTTAAGCCTGAGTTCTTGTATAGTAATCCAAGAAAAAGAGTACAACCACACATTGGGCTCACTGACCCCTCTTGGCCTAGTACCTTGATCCGTGTTGACGTCCAGGAGTCACATTAGTTCGGGCCTTCCATTTGGCATATGCATAGAAAAAGAGTGAGTGAAGTGTTGCATCATCTTAGATATGTGGGTGGATCTGTGAGGCAGTGAAACCATCTGTCAGAGGTGGCGTCTCGGTTGCCTACATTGCCTGAGTCTGTATCGTTGATCCGGCCGGATTCTCAAGCGGTGACAAACTCAGATAGTCGACTCCTGGAATAGACCGGTTGTGAGCGAAGTGTCGTGGTAAACATCCTCGCCGGTACCCCTTGACTGGTGACGTCACCTGGCGGTAACTGATGGTCATGTGTGTGTAGTTTACACCCCTGCAGGGTTAACAAAACTATTCGAATAGCCGCGTCCGCGGTCATGGACTACTTGGAACCTGTACCTGATTATTAGACAACTTGAATGGATACTCTAAAAGTCGCAAGATAAGCGTGAGTGCTATGGTGTGCTTCCTCGTGGGGAAGTCGAGGAAGTATCCATAGTGGTGTATTGGTTGGAGAATTGGTAGTGGACTCGTGTACGCTTCTTACCTCAAGTCTGGTACCCGTAGTACAGGACTAGCCAAGTCAAAGCTGGCACTTCTGCAGTTTTAAACCCCACCTCCCTTTACCTTGAAACTTGAGTATCATTAGTATAGTTCTAATGTAAGTCTTGCTGAGTACGACTTTGTACTCACGTTCGCTTATTCTATGTTTTAGATGAGAACCCAGCCCCCGATGGAGTCACCTTCCTGATGCTCGACGTTGACTAAGCTAGTATAGTTCCAGACATCAGTCTGGTCCCTCGTGGAAGGGCATGTATGTTTACAAGGATTCTCTAAGCCATTTGTTAAACTTGTCTGTACTCGGACCTAATTTGCTTCCGTTGTTTGATGTTATGTTGGATCACAGTCATGTGATCTCTTTGTGTAGTCTATGTAATTCAATAAAGATATACTTTGTAGAGTTCATGTGATGAATACCTGCTGTTTACACTAGACATGTATGCTGCGTGTATGGTTATAACGTGCATGTCTTAGTGTGGGGTTCGATAGCTTAGTTGTGTTCTTTCCGGCAGTCTTTTATACACCAAGTGGCCCTTAGATGTTCGCATCTTGGGGCATCGCGATGCGATTGCTCATGACTCTGTCACGTGGCACACTTTGTTGTATGATTGAGCCCGACCGAGACCCCGACTAACTGATCGGGCTGGAGTCTGTTTATGTAAGTGTTATAATTCAATCGATAATATGGTTGAGGCGACTTGTCTATGAGTATGGGATTTCACCACCCATAATAATTTAGACTTGTGAGCGGGCGATGAGGACCCATTTCAGTTGATCATCTGGCCTGGATGGGATGCCCCTCACGTACGATGCTTTCCGAGAGTGTTCTGTGCTTGGCCTTGTCTGCTTAGACAAGTGGGTACGACTCTCGGCTCTCCATATGATTGAGTTGTGACTGGAATTACATACGCAAATTCCGGGTCCCGACAGACTTGGTATCAGAGCAGGACTATCTGTAGGATTATCAAACCCTTGGTCGAAGTCGAGTCTAGCATTCTATAGTTATATAGTTACTTGGGTATAAAGGGAACAACGTAAGGCTTATTTTTTCTCCTTACCCTCATCGTTTTGAGTTCTGAGTCATCCTCATCTTGTTCTACGAGAAGATAGGACTAGGCTCATATATGTCTTACTAGAACATCTCGTTGATTGCTTCCTTCTAGCCGTAGAAAAGTTGTGTACGGTTGTCTAGAGTCGTTGTGCTTCCTATTTTGAGACTCGTTATGTAAGTGTTGTTGAAATGTTGTGAGGATTTCCATTTCTCTTGCAATTACTGCCGTTATGATGTCCGAGTCATTCCAGGTTTCTTGATAATCTGATGCATTTGCAAAATGCATCCCTCCATTTTGGTTGTCTTTCCATAAGAATTATTAGCTGGCATGCCCGACAGTTCCATAGTGTTTGTTGTAGGTTTTGTTCTAGAAACCTATAGTGATTCATTTGCAGTTCTTCCTCCCAGTTTCGATGTCTTCTAGCAAGAAGAACCACACTAACCATCGTGTTGCGGTACTTTGCTACTCTGACATATCTGTTGTAGCCCCTAGTAAACCTTGGTCATCCTGTAGGAAGCTATCCAGAGATCCAACCCCTTAAACTATGCCACCCGACAGATGTGTAGAATTCATAGTCTATCTTATAGCTATCCAGAGATCCAACCCTTTAAACCCCAATTTCCAAACGCCCATTAAAAATGGCCCCACGTGAGATAGCTGAGCTTAAAATTCAACTTGAAGCTTTGTTGGCAAAAGGCTTCATCCGCCCTAGCTCATCGCCATGGGGTTGCCCCATTCTGTTCTGTAACGAAGAAAGATGGAACAGAAAGGATATGCGTAGACCATCACCCGCTAAATCTAGCGACGATAAAGAACAAATACCCACTGCCCAGGATCAATGATCTTTATGATCAACTTGCTGGATCCTCGGTCTTCTCCAAGATGGATTTGAGATTAGACTATCATCAAATCAAAATCCGAAACGAGGACATTCCCAAGACGGCTTTCTCTACTTGATATGGTCTTTACGAGTACACCGTCATGTCCTTCGGTTGAACCAATGCCCCCGCCAGATTCTCGCGCTTAATGAATTCGATCTTCATGGAGTACCTAGATAAATATGTTGTGGTTTATCTTGATGACATTCTCATCTGCTCGAAGAACGAAGAAGAGCACGCAGAACATCTTAGGTTGGTATTGATGAAACTTCGAGAGCATCGCCTTTATGCCAAGTTCTCTAAGTGCGAATTTTGGCTACCAGAAGTGACCTACTTAGGCCACGTAATCTCTGCGAAAGGCATTGCTGTGAATCCCGAGAGAGTTCAGGACGTCCTTGACTGGACTCCACCTGAATCGGTTAAGCAAGTTAGGAGTTTTCTTGGCTTATAAACTATTGTCGCCGCTTCGTTGAGAACTTCTCCAAAGTTGCAAAGCCTCTAACTGAAGTCCTCAAGAAAGATAAGAAATTCGAATGGACCCCCAAGTGCGAGGAAAGCTTTCAAGAGCTAAAAAGAAGATTGACTTCTGCACCCGTAGTTGCGCCTCCAGACACCAAGAAGGATTTTGAGATCTATTGTGACGCTTCACGGCAAGGGTTAGGATGCATAGTTATGCAAGATCGACATGTGGTAGCATACGCTTCACGCCATGATCTTGAACTCGCTGTCAGAACCCTCTGTTAGGTAATGTGCTAGGATCAAAGTAACCTTGCATTCATCAAAGAAAATCAAATGGAATTCAAATTCAAACTCAAATGGGAGAAGGAACACCCCCCAGATGAATTTAATTCAAATGGCCAGAATAAAAGTTGCTCCAAAAATTCATTTTGCATTTTTGAAAAGTCTCATAAATGAGTGTGATCACATATCAAGTGATGTGGGACCAACCCCATGCTCATGGATTTTTCAAATATTCAAACAGGAGCATGGATTTAAATTTAAACCCCTATTTTAATTAAAGTTCAAATAAGTTGAGTTTTAAAAATGTTCAAACTTTACAAGTGGCTAGTCTAATATATTATGAGGGCATGAAAAAAGTTTTAGCATTTTATGAAATGGTTTGCTATTTATTTAGCAGTGCCAAAACAAATAGCAGAAGAAAAATAGAAAAGAAATAAAAACAGAAAAGCTCACCTGGCCATTTCGGCCCAACTCATCGCCCGCGGCCCACTAGCCTAGCCCAGCCCGCAGCCCCGCGTTGTCGTCTTCCCGCCGCGTCGACAAGCACCTCGGTGGAGGGCATGCCTACGCCGGAGAGCACCAGCCTGCCTGCCTGGCGCCCTCCCGAGCCTTCTAGCCGTGCTTGGAGACGCTCTGGAACCCGCCACGTTAATTACCCCTCCCTCCGGACTCTCTCTCGCCCCCTGTGCGATTTCCCCAAACCAACCGAGCGCCGCCGTAGCGTCGTCGACAGGAAACGCAGCCAACGCCGGAGACAAGCCAGGAGACCGTGTCCCCCTTGCGCAACGCCGCCGTCCACGCCAAGCTGGATAAGATGGTGACCTAATCGAGCATGGAGCCGTCGCAATCGTCGTATTCATGTCGCCGGAGCCGCCGCGCGATTTCTTCGATTCCGACCACCGTGAAGCATCTCCGACCACGCCACTGCCTCAGTTGAGTTCAGGGTGAGCTACTGCTTCTCCTGAGCTAGCCCATCGTCTCCTTCCTCCTCTCTGCCGTCTTTTGCCATGGACGCCGAAGCACCTTGCCGCCGTGCTGCTTGATGTTCGCCTTGCTCCGCTGCTCCGTTTGCACCTACGGCCGCTTCAAATGGCGCACCACAGCGAGCTTCACCTCGAGCCAGTGGCTTCTCCGCAGCTAGGGCTCGTCGCCGACGACGATGCCGTACCCCCCAGGGGCTGTTCTTGGTCCCATTCGATGCACATCACCAAGGGCTGCGTCCCAGTGGCTGCCGCGCTCGATTTGGACCACGGAATCAGCATCCCGAGCAGCGCCGCCGCGGGATTTGGTCACCGACGACTCGCCGCCGGCGAGATGACGTGGACGTCATTAACTTAGCGCTAACCCCCCCTCCTAATGACCCCTAACACCCACTAATAGTGGGCCCAGAACCCCTAATCTAATCGCAGTTTAATTTAACAGAGGGGATTAACCCCCCTAGCCACTGACCAGTGGGACCCCCCTGTCAGGGCTGCCCCCACGTCATGCTGACGCAGGCATGACGCAGTAAATTTCTAAATGATTTAATTTATTCCAGAAATTCTAGAAAATGAATTAAACTTTGGAAATTCATAACTAATTCATTTCAACTCCAAATTAAACATATAATATATGTAAAATTATCAGAAAAATGCAAGGATTCTGAATATGCACTTTTTTTTAATGTTTGACCATTTTAAAATGGGCGAACAGAGAGAACAATGCATATGGATTCCTTTTAAATTCAAAATGGAGTTTGAATTTGCAAAACCTTTGCAATACACTTCTTTTAAATAGAATTCCCTCACACATCAGAAGCATATACATAAAGTTTCAACCTTCAACCATGTGATTGTGCATTGTATTTATATTGCTTCCTTGTTTAGTGTTTGTCGAGTAGAAGTGGAACCAGAACAGGAGGCTGCCCCCTTCGTTGAAGACCCCGATACCGAACCTCGTCAGCAAGGCAAGCAAACCCCCATTGATCATGTCGATAAAATCCCACTTCCCTCTCAATCTCGCTTATGCATTGTTTAGGATGATTACCATGCTATGTTTCTACCGCATAGATGAACCCATTCCTTTGCATGACCTATCATTTGTCACAGTAGTAGGCAAACCACAATCCTAGCAAATGTAGGAGTTGATTGATATCTTGTGGCCCCTGCAATTGTTACTGCTTATTGCATGCTTAGAGTGATACCATGTTGATACTGTTATGTGAGTCAGGATGGTAGCAATCATGATGATGATGGTGGAAATGTGTTGGTGAATCTACCCTAATACAAGGTGAACGCTGAGAGGCTGTGTAGGAGTACACAATGGGTTGTCTCGTTGAACACCGCCCTAAGTCCGAGTTCTTGTGTGGTGATCCAAGATGAAGAGTACAACCACACATTGGGCTCACTGACCCCTCTCGACCTACTAACTCATCCCTTTCGATGTCCAGATGTCGCAGTAGTTCGGAGTTCTGGTAGGTTTGTGGCCTGGCTGCTAAATGAGAGAACGGCTCAACCGAGACTGGCTTATGCACCACGCACACATCATCTGAGTCCTATTCGGTAAACCGGCCGGGTTCACGATAGTGGTAGCCAACCCATGTAGGTGGCTTTCTTGGACTAGATCGGCTATGAGGTAACAGTTGTGGTGAGCATCCTCAATGATACCCCTTGAATGGTGTCGAGATCAAAGGCGGTAACTGATGGTCATGTGTGTGTAGCGGTACACCCCTGCAGGGTTAAAAAAACTATTCGAATAGCCTCGTCCTCGGTAAGGGACGTCTTGGAAAGCTTAGCTTATCTATTAGACAACTTGAACTGGATACTTATAAAACTTTCCAAGATAAGCGTGAGTGCTATGGCGTGCTTTCTCGTGGGGAAGTCGAGGAAGGCACCATAGTGGTGTATTTGGTTGGAGACATGTAGTGGACTCGTGTATGATTCTTACCTCAAGTCTGGTACTCGTAGTTCCGGACTAGCTAAGTCAAAGCTGGCACTTCTTCTTATGAACCCCACCTCCCTTTGCCTTGATACATGTGCATGAGTAGTATAGTTCCTACGTAAGTCTTGCTGAGTACGACTTTGTACTCACGTTTTCTTATTCTATGTTTTAGATGAACCCACTGACCCCGAAGGTGGATTATTCCTCGAGCTCGACGACTGACGACCAAGCTAGTGTTTAAATAAGGATTCTTAAGCCATTTGTTAAGTTTGTCTGTACTCAGACCTACTCTGCTTCCGTTGAATGTTGTAATGTTGGATCACATGATTGTGATCTCTGTGTGCACTCTGTGAGAGTTATCAATAAAATGTATACTTTGTAGAGAATTGTAATGATACCTGCTGTTCATAAAAGGCATGTGTGTTGCGTGTATGTTTATAACATGCATGTCTTTGTATGGGTTTTCGAGACCTTAGTTGTGATCTGGCTGGCGGTCTTTTATACACCAAGTGGTCCTGAGATGTGCGCAGCTTGGGGCATCGCGATGCGATTGCTCGTGACTCTGTCACGTGCACACTTTGATCTATGATCGAGCCCGCCCTAGACCCCGACTAAGTGATCGGGCTGGAGTAAGTCTATGTAAAAATTATAATACAATCGATAGTATGGTTGAGGCGACTTGTCTATGAGTATGGGAGTTCACCACCCATATCATTTAGACTTGTGTGCGGACGATGAGGACCCATTTCAGTTGATCATCCGGCCTGGATGGGATGCCCCTCACGTTCTATGCTTTCCGAGAACGTTCTGTGCTTGGCCTTGTCTTCTTAGACAAGTGGGTACGGTTCTCGGCTCTCCATATGATTGTGTTGTAGCGAGTCTTTCATACGCTAACCCCGGGTCCCGACACTCGCTGCCGTAGTTCATGCCCTGACAACTTGGCGACATTACCTCCTTGGTAATCATTGTGAGATCTATTCCGACCACCAAAGCCTCCAATACATATTCACTAGGCAGATCTTAATCTCAGGCAAAGACGCTGGATAGAGTTGATAAAAGACTATGACTTAGGAATTTCTTACACCCCAGGCAAAGCCAATGTCATGGCTGATGCACTAAGTCGTAAGTCATATTGTAACAACCTCATGTTACAATAGTATCAACCAATTCTTCATGAGGAATTTCGAAAGCTCAATCTCGAGATTATTCCTCATGGCTATCTTTCTACCTTGGTGGCGAAACCAACCCTTCAGGATCAAATCATAGTTGCCCAAAGGCGTGCACAAGGTGTTCGCCGGATCAAGGAGAACATTGCTAGCGGAGTTGCTAAATGTTTCTCCACAAATAGTAAAGGAACGGTATTCTTTGAAAATAATTTGGTAGTACCCAAGAATAGGGATCTAAGGCAACTCATCCTTAAAGAAGCCCATGACACACCCCTCTCGATTCATCCCGGTAGCACAAAAATGTACCGAGATCAATGACAGAGATTTTGGTGGACCAGGATGAAGAGAGACATTGCTCAATTTGTGGACGAGTGTGATGTTTGCCGTCGCATTAAGGTCGAACACCAAAGACCTGCTGGTACTCTTCAACCTTTTCCTATTCTCGAGTGGAAATGGGACTAAGTTAGTATGGATTTCATCACGGGATTTCCAAAAACTCAGAAAGGAAATGATGCCATCTTCGTTGTCGTTGATAGACTTTCCAAAGTTGCTCACTTCCTTCCAGTACGCGAGTCTATAACTGCTAGTCATTTAGCGGACTTGTATGTCTCTAGAATTGTGTCTCTTCACGATGTTCCTTTGGAAATCAATTCTGATCGTGGTAGCATTTTCACGTCTAGATTCTGGGGAAGTTTCCAAAATGCTATGGGAACTCATATCTCTTTTAGTACAACTTTCTATCCTCAGTCTAGCGGTCAAGTTGAAAGGGTTAACCAAATTCTCGAAGACATGCTCAGAGCTTGTGTTATCTCTTTCGGAAAGAATTGGGAGAAATCTCTTCCATTTGACGAATTTGCTTATAACAATAGTTTCCAATCTAGTCTGAACATGGCTCCTTTTGAACTCATCTTTGGACGACGATGTCGAACACCCTTGAACTGGTCAGAAACCGGTGAAAGATAATTCTTTGGACCGGATATGATCAAGGAGGCAGCATAGCAAGTTCGCATTGTTGGTGATCAATTGAAAGCCGCTCAGTCTCATCAGAAAAGCTACTATGATCGTCATCATAGGAAAGAAGCTACAATCTGGATGAGAAGGCTTACCTTCGGGTTACTCCTCTGAAGGGAAGCCGACGATTCGGTATCAAAGGCAAATTGGCCCCACATTACATCGGACCTTTCCACATTATTGCTAAACGTGCAGAAGTTTCCTACCAACATGAATTACCCCCGCACCTTTCCCGAGTACATGATTTATTCCATGTGTCACAACTCGGGCGTTGCTTCGAGGACCCCATCCGCGAAGTCGATCATGAAATGCTTGATCTCCAAGATGACCTTTCTTATAGAGAGTACGTTGTTCGTATCCTTGATTCAGCGGAGTGTGTCACTCGTCGTGAGAAGATCAAGTTTCTCAAAGTGCAATGGTCACACCACTCCGAGAAATAAGCTACATGGGAAAGAGAAGACCACCTCCGTGCTGAGTACCCCACCTTCCTCCCGACGACTTCTAAATCTCAGGACGAGATACTTTTGAGTGGGGACGAGTTTTCACAACCCCAACATGGGTAAGTGCTAGGATTTGAGTGCCCCTTTGCATCATGTGAAAATTTCAAAAAAAATTCAAAAATGGGGAAAAGAAAATCCCTAGAGAATTTAATTCAAATGGCTAGATAAAAATTTCTTCCAAAAATTCCTCTGGTATTTTTGAAAAGTCCCATAAATGAGTGTGATCACATATAAAGTGATGTGGTAGCAATCCCATGCTCATGGATTTTTCAAATATTCAAACAGGAGCATGGAATTAAGTAATTACCCTATTTGAATTTGAAATCAAATATTTTTGAATTTAAAAAAATGTTCAAGTCTTGGAAGTGACTAGGTACTGGTCACATAAAGCCATATAAAAAGTTTGGGCATTTATAAAAATACTTTGGTATTTATTTATCAGAGCAAACAAATGAAAGAAAAACAAAACAGAAAGAAAAATAGAAAGGGAAACTTACCTGGGCATCTGGCCCAACTCATCCCCCTGGCCCATTAGTCCGGCCCAGCCCAGCCACCCATGTTGTCGTCTACCCCAAGCAGCTCGCTGTCGAGCATGCCGGGGGCGACGACCACCACGGCGATGGCCAAAGGATTCCAGGGCATCCCCCTCCTCCTAAGCGTGCCACAGAGACTCCCCGAGTCCCCTGCCTCCTTCCCCTCACTCGCCGCTTGCCGTCTCCCTCTCTCTCTCGCGATTCCTGCGCCGCTCGAAGACCTCGCGGCCGACCACCGTGAGCAACCGTGGCCAACGTGCCCTAGGGATCCGGCCACCTTGTCCAGCGACTCCGCAGCGCTCGACTCCGTCGTCTGGTGCAGCTAATCGAGCCAAGGATCCACTGCAGACGACGCCAACTTCACCGAATTGCGCTGGCCACCCATGAAGCTCCGACGAGAAATACTCTGCCTCCTTGCTTCCTCCGGCTTCCTTGAGCCCGTCACTGCACCCAGGGTGAGCTTGCGCTCATTTCCCCTCAAAACCCCGCTTTAATCCGTGCACAATTCGAGGTTCGCCGTGTTCCACTAACTCCGGCCGCCGCGCACACCGACGCCGACGTGCTTCCGGCCTCGCCTTTGACCCCAGCCTTCCCCACTCGATTCGCACGAACGAGGGGAACCTCCCATTGCCTCCGTTGTTTTTCCCGTGGCCAGAATCGCCAAGTCCGTCGAAGAAGTGCCACTGCCGCCGCGGCCTCTCGTCGCCGGCGTGCTCTCTGGCCGTCCCAAGGTCCCCGGTGTGCCCCACTGGATGCGCACGCTCGAGGGCTTCCGGATGGTGCCCCTAGCGAGCCCCCTGGTGGCCTGGAGCGTTGCTCCGGCGAGGCACCGTCGTGGCCGTGGTCACCGGCGGTTAGCCGCCGGCCGGTTCGGCCATTAGAGCACTAACCACCTAGATTAGTTTAACCCTAGGTCAATGACAGGTGGGCCCGGGCCCCCCCTAATTAAACCTCGGTCTAATTTAAATAGGGGATTAACCGCCACTTTCAATGACAGCCTTGGCCCACATGTCAGCCCCCCCTTGCATCAGCATGACGCCAGCATGACGCAATAAGTCCTTTCCTAATTAAATTTAAATCCGGAAAATTCCAGAAAATAGAATAAACTATGGAAATTCATAACTAATTCATTTTAACTCCAAATTGGACATATAATATATGAACAATTGTCAGAAAAATGCAAGGATTATGAATATGCAACTTGTTTCTATGTTTGACCATTTTAAAATGGGTGAACAGTAGAAAACATGCATATGGCATCATTTGAATTTGAATTTGAAGTTTGAATTTGCATTCCAAATGCAATACACTTCAATTAAGATGAATTTGACACAAACCAGTAGCATTCACATCATTTAAAACTATATCATGTGCTTGTGCATTCGATTTCAATGTTGTTTCCCCCCTCCCTTTGTTGATGACTGTTCCGGTAACAGACTTTCCGAGACGGTGATCACCCCCGAAGAAGAAGAAGTCTATTAAACCCGTGTATCGTCAGCAAGGCAAGCAAACCCCATTGATCATGTCTATAAAATCCCACTTCTCTCTCAGTCTCGCTTATGCATTTATTAGGATGATCACCTTGTTATCGATTCTACCGCATAGCTGAACCCATATCCGATGCATGACCTATCATCTTGTCACAGTAGTAAGCAAACCACAATCCTAGCTGACATAGGAGTTGATTGATATCATGTGGCCCCTGCAACTATTAAATATTATTGCATTCTAAGAGTTTACAATGAGGATACTTTTGATGTGAGTCGGGATGGTAGTGATCATGGTGTTTATGAAGGTGAAACTGTGTTGGTGAATCTACCCTAATACAACGTGAACGATGAGAGGTTGTGTAGGAGTACATAGTGGGTTTTGTCATTGAACACCGCCTTAAGCTCGAGTACTTGTATGGTAATCCAAGACAAAGAGTATAACCACAAATTGGGCTCACTGACCCCTCTCGCCCTAGTACCTTGATCCATGTTGACGTCCAGGAGTCACATTAGTTCGGGCCTTCCATTTGGCATATGCATAGAAAAAGAGTGAGTGAAGTGTGGCATCATCTTAGATATGTGGGTGGATCTGTGAGGCAGTGAAACCAATTGTCAGAGGTGGTGTCTCGGTTGCCTACATTGTCTGAGTCTGTATCGTTTATCCGGCTGGACTCTCAAGCGGTGACAAACTCAGATAGTTGACTCCTGGAATAGACCGGTTGTGAGCGAAGTGTTGTGGTGAACATCCTCGCCGGCACCCCTTTAATGGTCACGAGACCTGGCGGTAACTGATTGTCATGTGTGTGTAGTTTACACCCCTACAGGGTTAACAAAACTATTCGAATAGCCGCGTCCGCGGTCATGGACTACTTGGAACCTATACCTGATTATTAGACAACTTGAATGGATACTCTAAAACTCGCAAGATAAGCGTGAGTGCTATGGTGTGCTTCCTCGTGGGGAAGTCGAGGAAGTATCCATAGTGGTGTATTGGTTGGAGAATTTGTAGTGGACTCGTGTACGCTTCTTACCTCAAGTCATGTACTCGTAGTACAGGACTAGCCAAGTCAAAGCTGGCACTTCTGCATTTTGAAACCCCACCTCCCTTTACCTTGAAACTTGATCATGAGTAGTATAGTTCTAATGTAAGTCTTGCTGAGTACGACTTTGTACTCACGTTCGCTTATTCTATGTTTTAGATGAGAACCCAGCCCCCGATGGAGTCACCTTCCTGAAGCTCGACATTGACTAAGCTAGTATAGTTCCAGTCAACAGTCTGGTCCCTCGTGGAAGGGCATGTATGTTTTCAAGGCTTCTCTAAGCCATTTGTTAAACTTGTCTGTACTCAAACCTAATTTGCTTCCGTTGTTCGATGTAATGTTGGATCACAGTCATGTGATCTCTTTGTGTACTCTATCTAAGTCAATAAAGATATACTTTTTAGAGTTCATGTGATGAATACCTGCTGTTTACACTAGAAATGTATGTTGCGTGTATGGTTATAACGTGCATGTCTTATTGTGGGGTTCGATAGCTTAGTTGTGTTCTTGCCGGCGGTCTTTTATACACCAAGTGGCCCTTAGATGTGCGCAGCTCGGGGCATCGCGATGCGATTGCTCGTGACTCTGTCACGTGGCACACTTTTTTGTATGATTGAGCCCGCCCGAGACCCCGACTAAGTGATCAGGCTGGAGTCTGTTTATGTAAGTGTTATACTTCAATCGATAATATGGTTGAGGCGACTTGTCTATGAGTATGGGATTTCACCACCCATAATCATTTAGACTTGTGAGCGGGCGATGAGGACCCATCTCATTTGATCATCTGGCCAGGATGGGATGCCCCTCACGTACGATGCTTTCGAAGAGTGTTCTGTGCTTGGCCTTGTTTGCTTAGACAAGTGGGTACGACTCTCGGATCTCCATATGATTGAGTTGTGACTGGAATTACATACGAAAATTCCGGATCCCGACATCATGCCGCCCGATGTCTCTCTTGAGTGACAGAAACATGAGACTAGGGGATGGGTTGTTGCCACCAGGGAGAAAACAACGGTGCTTGTAACCGCGGTTGCAAGGATTGTTTACCTTACGCAAATTTTGTTAATGTAGTTGTCTGTTGCTTTGGGTTTACACTTTGGGTGGGCGCGCAACTTAATACCAGCGAGATGTTCTGGATAGATATCTCAAGGTGCATGATTAGTAAGTAGATGCTGAAGGATAAATGGTCTAATTGTCTTGGCGTACTGCCCATACTTTTGAGCCTCTAACTTTCTTGTTGCATAATTAGCATTGCGATGCGTTTATAATTCTGTCAATTTCCCAGCTGTAATTTGTTCACCCAGCGTAGCTACTTTATTGTCTTTTGGGAGAGAGAAATCACAAGTGAACATCATGGGACCCCGGTTCATATTTCCACCATTGTTTACGCCTCAACTCTTTACTAATTTTATTCCCTTTTCGTTCCAATCACTACTACTGTTTCTCTCTTGTGTTTAATCATTTGTAAAGAACAAGACCGGAGAGATTGACAACCTCTCTGAACTCATTGGGAGCAAAGTATGTGTTGCTGTGTGCAGGTCTCGTCAACTCCTAGCTAGACAATTTCTAGCGTCGTTACCACCTACTTGCAGAACTTGGAGTCCTACTGGAGACATAAACCTTGGCATCTTCACCGAGAGAAATTTTCTGCTAGCTACATCTAAACCTTCCACTTGGGTTAATCAATGAGGAGCGAGAAGCTATCACCCCCCTTACCTGTTGAGAAGACGATTCCAAAGTTTTAGGCGGTCGCAAGCTCGCATCGTCACCAAGAGTATCCGCAGGAGCACAAAAGAAGGAAACACTAGAAACCAATTCAACAAACATTCATCTATTTCTACAATGCAATCGCAGGCAAGCAAAGATCAAGAAGGCAACACGAGACAACGCACTACGATATCGCATCTACCGGCGAGGGCGGTTACTAAGAGGTTAAATGAAGTATCGATCTCACATGACGATACTGCAGATTTATAATGGTTCAAGTTGTTTAGCTACACAACATGAGAAAAGGTTGTTAACATGACATCTCACACAAGCATGGAAAGAGTGTGAAGCATAAGTAAACTATCTATTCTAGTGAATTTTAAGTGAGGTAGAACCCTAAACATAGAAAACTGCTAAATACGCAATAACATTTATTGCATTTATTACTGTTATGATCTAAACATTATTTTATATTTATTAACAACAACAAACAAGAGCATAATCATAATCCACACGAAATTCTAGACAAGTTACATATAAAGAACATTTTTATCAGAGTTATAGTTTTTAAGTTATGACCTACTACATTTTATAGTGCCATGGCATGTAAATAGCAGTGAAACAACATGTAAACAATTGTAAACATGGAAAATGAGCACATGTTATTATTCTTCATGAAAACTAAAAAAGTTACATGTGGGACTCATCGCGATCCGAGATACCTTTTAAAAGATATTCGCGTCGCAAATCTCAATAAAATATTGTCATTTAATAGTCCAGAAAATGGATAAAATTGTTACTCGAGACGGGCCTAAACAGAGGAAAGAGCTAGAAACTAAACATCGCACGGTGTGCACTATAACAAGAATGGAACTGGGCCAAGCCCATCCAGCGCACAAGGAAAAAAGGACGGGTGGTTGTTCACCACGCAGGCCTCGGCCCAAGAAGCCGTGGGCGACTGTTAGGCATGGCTTGCTCGGGGTGAAAGGAGCGCTGCGGTGTTGGGCCATGCCTGGCCCACGACGACGACTGTGAGCACGTCTCGGCTAGTGCTCCTCCTAAGAGAGCATGGTGGAGGCAGTCGTTTCCGGCGAGGGGCGACGGCCCTCCGGAAAAGGGCATAACCGGGGGAGTGCGAGGATGGGTGGGTCTGGCCGTTGTGATATCCAGTATGGCGCGGCGAGCTCAATAAGAAGGGAGTAGAGAAGGGCGCAGGGGGAGGAGGACAACCTGCTGGGTGGCACGACTGGTCACGCCTACGCTCGTTGGCGAATGGCCGGGACAACTCTGGCGACGGCCTGTGGGGAAGGACCTCCGGCGTCCGGGTCGGTGGTCAGATTGGCTTAGGAGGGCCGCGGCGGCGGATCTCGGACCCGCGGGACATGGATCTGGCTGGGGGCTGGTGGAGACGACGTGGATGCGTTGAAAGCCTTTGATCTCGTAGAGCAACGGCTATGAGGGGCTAGGATCTAGGGTTTCGGGGAGAGGAGGCTATTTTGGGGCAGATATGAGTTTGCAGAAGGAGGTGGCTGCAATTTTCCAAGGGGAGGAACCCTAATTCCATGGGGTGAGGAGTGTGGGCTATTTATAGTCTGGGTGGGCTGGAAGATGAAGAAAATACCCTTAATTTTCTACATCATACGTATCTGCCCGTACCGGCTCGTTCAACCACTGATACGGACCGAAACCTCGAGCCACACGATCCGCACATCGTGCCGGTGACGTCGACCACATTTCATATCCATTCAGATAACGTTTTCTAGCGCCCAATAAAATAATCAATTTATTTAACAAATAGGGTTTTCCGTTCCCTTGGCGATGGTTGTTTTGTGTCGGAAGTGGCGACTGTGATCGGGTGAATACTCGGTGCCGCAAAAGGTCATGTGCCATGGTGGAAAACTTTGGTCACGCATGCCAGTACAAGAAAAAGGGGAAATATAATTCAACAATTATTAATTTTGCAAAAACAAATACTACAAACAATGCGGACAATCAACAAAATAAAATAAGAAGAAAAATCTAAATTAGGGTGAATGTATGGGCTGTTACAGCCTCACAGGCTTCCTCGGTGATGACTGAGAGGTTAGAAAGAAGTACCCCTCTAGTGTAGGTGGAGGTGGTACACTGGTGCTCGTCCTCCTGAACCTCTGCGTCCGTCGCAGGGGCATGAAACTTCTACTGTACTAGATACTAGTCTAGCTCAACCTCTGTGAATGACCATCCATTCCTAACATCATGATCAAACAACTCTGTGAGTGTCAAACTAGATAGAGGGGGTCCTGGATGAGTGTTCCACCCTGGGTCTTAATACCATAAGCATGTGTATCAACTCTTGGAGACATGTTAGCAATCCCTCAAAAAAAAATAGACATGTTAGCAAGAAAATCTTTTTGCACTTTAGAAATTTGTTCAAGTTGAGTTTGAACCATATGAAAATGCTTAACAAGTCCTTTAATATCATTAATATTCTTCGTACAACATTTAGCAAGTTTTTGATAACAAAATTATTATCATGCAATTGATTTTAAATTTTCATGTTAAATTGGCTTGCTTCATAATAAAATTATCAAGCTCATCTAGACGTTGATCAGGAGGCTTACCATAAGGAACATCACCTTCATTGAAATCTAAAAGAGAGTGTACCTCTACCATAGGAGGGTGACTGGTAGGCTCACATAATTTCCCAATAGGAGGTAAATTATTCACGTCTTCAATTTCAATACCTTTGTCTTCAATAGATTTCTTAGCTTCCTGCATATCTTTAAGGTTTAAATCAAGCATACCCCTCTTCTTTGGTGTTGGGGGAGATTCAGGGACGGACCAACCATCATGATTCTTGATTATCTTGCCCATTAATTCTTCGGCCTCATTAGGTGTTCTTTCCCTGAAAACACAATTACCACAACTATCTAGATATGATCTAGATTCATTAGTTAGTCCATTATAAAATATATGAATGAGCTCATTCTTAGTAATTCCATGTCGTCGTCTAGCCTTGAGTAAGGTGAAATATCTCCCCCGAGCTTTAAGTAGATGCTCATCCTGGAACTGTTCGAAGTTATAAATTCATTATAAAGCAACATGCTGCATATGAGTAGGAAAATATTTAGCAAGAAAAGATTGAGGTAAGTCCTTAGGACTCTAAATAGAACCATAGGGTAATTTATCATACCATTCTTTAGCACCCTCCTTTAAGGAAAAAGGAAATATTTTCACAACATGGTAATTTTGTAATTTTTCCACATTAGAAAATAATTCGCTCAACTCATTGAGTTTAGGGAGGTGTGCAATAGCATCATAATTTTCCCTGCCACAAAAGGAGTCAGCCTCAACCGTAGATATAAGTGATAGATCAACAGAGAAATCAAAATCAACATCTTTAATGCAACTAGGAGAAGTGGCAAACTCAGGATCGCGAACAAACTTGTTCTTCATAACATGTTTTTCAATTAGTTTCTTAATAGCATCAGGATCTCCAGAATCATTACACTCTGCATAGTCTCTAGAAAACTTGTCATCATGCTCTATATAATCATCATCAAAACATTTATCTTTGAATTTACTCAAGTCAGGATAAGCAGAGGATCTCTCAAAAGAATACCGGTTGACAAAAGGAAATTCAATATTAGCATGGGCACTACTAGGAAAGGGCCTTATAGTGGCGTCCTTTTTTTTTCCTTTAGTGGCGCATTTGAACGCGCCACTAAGGCCAAGCCACTAATAAGGCCTTAATAGTGGCGCATTTGATATGCGCCACCCCTAAAACTCTTATGCGTGGCGCATTTCGAAAATGCGCCACCCATAAGAGTCTTAGGGGTGGCGCATTCTGAAAATGCGCCACTAATAAAAAAATTTAAATTTTGAATTTTGAATCTGGATTTGGAAAACAATTTTTTTATTTCTTATTTTTTTTTCTTAGTCTCAGGATAGTATGCTTAATGCTCGGTCACTATGCTTAATCTAAGGTCAAACTAACTTCCATGGTCAAACTTCCCCCACGATCACCCATCCTAGCATTACTCCAGAACCAACACGCTTAACTTCTCGGTTCTATTCAACTGCCACTCCTGCTCACCTAGCAGGCACTTGTTGATATATCTATCATATAAATCCTATTGAACCATGTTGACGTCTAGGACCTTTTTGATGTTCATGGGTGTGCAAAAAATTTCAATATTTTTTCGAAACTTTCTCGATGGGACCATTAACATATTTTGAACTTTTAAAAAAAAATTGAAAATAAAAAATTTAGTTTTTTTTTAATTTTTTTAATGTTAATAGCTAAAATTTTCAACTTATTTTTGAAACTTCCCGATTGGTCCTCTAGCCTATTTTTAATTTAAAAAAAATAAAAAATTATTTAAAAAAAATTCAAATTTTTTTCTGTTACTAGTGGCGCATTTCATACAAAATGCGCCACTAGTAAGTTCACACGCCCGTAACTTTTTTTCTGTTAGGTTTTTGAGGATTCTCAAAAAGTTCAACGGGTTTCACCCCGTTGAATTTGGATATAACTTTTCGAGTAGATGATTTTTCATATAAAAAACTTTTTCATCAGAGGTCGTATGCAAAAGATAAGCCCATTTTACAAAATTCTCGAGAGATTTTGCAAAAAAAAGTCAAAATTCATATTTGTAAATTTTCCTAACAACTAGACCACATATCATATGGGAAAGTTATTTTCTTCTATTTTTTAGACATTTCTATCATTTTTTTTTCAAATTGAAAAGGCGGTCCACTTGGGGGGGGGTGTATTTGGGAATTTTCCCGCACAGTAGTGGCGCATATGCAAGATGCGCCACCCCTAAGAGCTTATGGGTGGCACATTCTGGATGCGCCATTAATAATTCCTTAGGGGTGGCGCATTTCCAAAATGCTCCACCCATAAGGTCTTAGGGGTGGCGCATTTCCAAAATGCGCCACCTATAAGGTTCTTAGGGGTGGCGCATTTCTCCAAATGCGCCACATATAAGGGGATCCAGGGCTGGCCCACTCTTAGGGGTGGAGCATTTTGGAAAATGAGCCACCTATAAGAGCTTATGGTGGGGGTGAAGAAAACTTACTTATAATAGAAGGTGAATCAAGTGCAACACTAGTACTAAGAACAGTACCTTTCCTTGTAGGGGATAGTAAAATCAGAGCCTTGGGGCCTCCTTTCTTACCCATAGCGAATAAATTGCAGCAAGAAGAATAACTCCAAAGCAGACATATAAAAAAAGCTATGCTCCTTAACAACGGCGCCGGAAAATAGTCTTGATGACCCACAAGCATAGGGATCACAACAGTCTTCGTGGGTAGTTATAACTGTCGGGGGTCGGATCCCCCCGGGGTGACATGATTCCGGGACGAGCATGCGAAACACAATGAGATCCATCGACACTGGGACACGCTGGGATTTACCCTGGTTCGGGCCGTCCAGATACTAAAAGCCCTAGTCCTTCTTGTCTGGATTGAGGCGAGGTTTGCTACAAGTGCGGAGAGCTCTTCTGAGATGGATACTAGCTCATTTGCGCGCCGCTGTAGAACGGGGGCGAAGGCGCCGCTGTAGCCGTGTCTCTCAGACCAGGGGGCGGTGCATTGAACTCCTTTCCGGCAATTGCTGTATGTGGTAGGACCACCCTGTCCCACCCCCCCTGCACCGCTTAAGGGAGAGAGCGGTACTGTTTCTTCTAGTATCCTGCTGCACGGAACTCCTTTCCGGCAATTGCTTGTCCATGCCAAGAGGTATTCTTCTTCACCAAGCTGGTGCAGGTTTCAGGGATGAGGGAGAAAATCCTGCTCCCCGACAGTAGCCCCCGGGCGTGGCTATGGCGTAGATACTTTGCACGAGAGCCATGCCAGGTATGATGATCCGGGAAGCTAAAATAATCCGGGATGTGGTCTTGGCAGTGTGAATGTGTGGGGTTCTGGGCCCTCCTGGCAGCGGAAACCGACACTGTTTCCAGCAGCCTGCGGGGCAGGCACTTGATGGTGGCCGCGGAGGCCAAGGGTCCCCACTCCAGAACACGATGTGGAGTAATTGGGGGTAGTTACAGCGTTCCGTTGGGGCAACGAGTACTTATTCCCATCCGCACGTGGGTGAATCGGGCACTCCATAGCAACTTCTTCCTTCGAATCAGCTTGCGGGCACGCCATGGCTCCTAAGCGTCGTGCTCCCTAGGAGTCTGAAGACGAAAGCCCCCGAGCTCCCCGCAGGGGCGGCACCGGCTGTAGGGGCTTCGATGGGGTCCTCGTTCCTGCCACGCGGGGGCGGAGGACCCGGGGGAGGACATGTCATAGACGCGGCATTGGAGGTCGCAGGGCGATGCCGACGGCCAGGATCCGCCACTCCCATGTTGAGCGCATCGGCTTCGAGTTCGGCGTCGAGCTGACGTCGGCTTCTTGCAGGTGGCTTCCTCTTCCAAAGTTGTTCCGCAACGCAAGGTGTAACAACCCATATTTCATAAAAATTAAAATTTTGTTTTCGGTGTGAATTGTTTGATTGTCTGATTTATCGATCGGCGATTCGTTTCCCCCCTTTTATCTCGTACCGGACGGATACTGACCCATGCCACCCTGACATTCGACCTTTGCGACACCAGGTTTCACCCGATCACCGTCGCGAAAACCCTCACAAGACCAGCCGTACCCAAAGGAACGAAAACTCCGTTTATTTAAACGAATTATTAAAATAGCGCACCAGAAAGAATTCTCGGAACGGTTCCCACGCAAGGTAAACGTTGCCGGCTCGACATGCTGATCGCACAGTTCAAAGTTTTACCCGAATCGAAGGTCCTGCGGACCCCTGGCGGTCAGGAACGTAAACATCGCGCGCCAGAGATAAAAACCGGGAATGTTTTTGTAAACTGCCAACCACCTGGGCTATATAAAGATCACCACTCTCCCCTAGCCCTTCTATGGTTTCCATAAACACAATTTGCAGACACCCCCTCAAAATCCCCTCCAAATTCTGCCCCAAGTCCCCCAAATCCCCAAAACCTAGATCCAGGGCATCCAGAGCCGTCGGATCCGAAGATCAGTGGCTCCCGTGGTGCCATGTCGCCTCCTGCCGCTCCACAGCCAGCCCCAGCCGCAACCGGGCCCCGCAGAGCTGAGACGGCGCCGCCACGGGCTCGCCAAGCCCATGTGGGTGCACCGCCGCCCACGTCGTGGAGGTTCCCGCCGCCGGCAGCCGCCGCTGCGCTCTGGCCAGGCCATGGCCGCCATGTCTCTCCTTCCGCCTCCCCTCTCCATGGCATCTCGGCCGAGCCCGAGCACAAGCTCGAGGCTGCCATCTGCGCGGCGTCGTAGAGCTACCGAAGACGATCCCGGACAGCCACGCGTTCTCCGCCACCACACAACGCCACCATGCCCCTTCCCGGCCTCTGCTCTGTGCCGCCTTGTCGCCCTCGCCGGAGATGGCCGGCGCCGCCGCGCCCAATGAGAAATCGGGTCGATCCCGATCCAGGCGACGACCAACCGACGCGCCCAGTTGGGCCGACCCGAAGCTTCTGGCCCAGCAGCGCCCCATCTCAGCTCGCCCCGGCCCAGCGCTATCTCTCGCCCATGGGCAAGCGCTGGCTAACCGTGGCCCCCTCACCGACCTGGGCTCGGCCCAGCAAGGTGAGCAGCCTCAACTCCTTTTTTTGTTTTTTTTTGTTTTTGGGCTCGGCCCAGTAGGCTTTCCACTATTAACCGCTCTAGGCGTTTGTTAGTAAGGCTGCGCCCTCTTTGAAAGCCCAGTAGCTCCAAATTCAGCCCGACAACCTGTAGTAGTTTTTTTTCTGGTTAAATAAATATGGCAGATTGTAATAGATTTTTGCGATGCCCGTATCTTTTTAACGGTAGCTCGGATTGCGACGCGTTAAACTTGAAACTTGCTTATAATTTTTTCTGGTTTAATAAAATGTTCTCTTTTTCCATGTTTGACTTTGTTTACCTGCTGTTTTACTGCTAATTACAACCTTGCCACTGTAAATTGTAAAATGCCATAACTTTTTAACCGTTGCTCCAATTAAAATGTTCTTTATATGTAACTTGACTAGAATTTCGTGTAGAATGTGAATATGCTTCTCTTTCTTGATAATAGAAAAATATTGTTTAGGGAAAAACAGTACCAAACGTTATAATTTTTGTGGGGTAAATAGTGATAAGCATGTTTAGGAGTTTGCCCCACTTAAACTGACTAGTTTAGATAGCTTACTTATGCTTCACCTCTTGCCATGTTTGTGTGATATGCCATGCTTGAGTGAGATGCCATGTTAGCAACCTTTGCTCATGTTCTGTAGGTAAACAACTTGAACCTTTCTAAATGTGCGGTATCGTCGAGTGTGATGAATGCTCCACTTAACCTGTTAGTAACCGTTCCCGACGATAGATACGATGTCGTGCGTTGTCTCGTGTTGCATTCTTGCTGATGATTGCTGGTGATTGCTTCGTAGTAATAGATGCTTTCTCGTCGATTTCCTTTTCCAGTGTTTACTTCTTGTGTGCTTCCGCGGGTACCTCTCGGAGACGATGCGAGCTTGCGATCGACTACACCTACGGTTTCGTTTTCTCATCAGGTAAGGGGGAGCATATATCATGCTTATAAATTTCAGCTCACTCGCGCCTAGGTGTAGGATAGAACGATTGCTTGATCCTACCACTGTATATTTAATGCCTCTCAAATAAACCCAAACATCCATGTCGTCCACATTCCATTAAACCTTGTTCGGCTATTTTACTATTGATCGCTGCTCAGCCACTGCTTAATATGCATTCTAGGATGTTATCAATTGTTATCCTGTTACTCCTTGGATTGGGCTATCACATTATTATATTGTTTTGGATTATATGATTATTATAAATGTTGACTATATTAGATGAAGGATGGAAGGTCTAGGCTATCCCTCTCTGACGCTTTGTTCCATTCGAGTTACCTAGGACCCGAGTTCCGGGTATTGTTTCTCTTGACGAGCCTTCCTAACCGCGTGTGGGATTTTATGGGGTCCCCTTTTCTTACCTACCTAGCTTCAAACATTTCTAGTGGTTCCTTGCTGGCCCATCATGACCGGCTGAGGACCCGGTCTCATGTCAGATTAACCGGCAATCCAAACCTGGAGTCATACAGTAGAGGCCAATTCGAGAGCGCGACCGGCTTTTGAGTTGGATGTCGACTCACCGGGGGCCACCCGGATTTGTTCGTTGTTAGTTAGAGGGACCTGTCGTTTCGTATATCTCGAAGCTGAATCATAAAATGGCTTCTTGTGATGGGTAGAAACTGAGAGAGATGGGCGTGCATGCGGAGCCTTGTAATGGGAAGTTGGTACACCCCTTCAGGGTTAAATCTTTTCGAGAAGCCATGTCCATGGATATGGACGACTTGAGACCTACTCCTTGTTCATAGACAACAACAACTGAGATAATCTTAATAACTTGATCAACGTGTGTGTTCCTTGACTGATTCTTCTTCGTCGGGATGCGAAGAGGAGTACGAGGATAGGATAGGTATTATGATTGCGTAAGTAGATAATAGCAAGACTTGTTGGAGGCGATTCCTCATCGAATGCTTGGTTCTCATCTTATTATAAAATAGACCGTTAGCCACTCATATATTGCTAGTGCGTCTGTAACCTCACCACTACCCCCCATCTTACCCGTGAGAAGTTAGTTACAAGACTTTGATATAGCTCACCTCTTTCTTTTCTCTTTTACGCACATTATGCAACGATCTTGGACTTCAGAGGATGCTCGACGACCCTTCTTCTGGACGCGTTCACGAAGACTCGACGACGACTAGTTAGGTGGATCCCAGCGGAGAGCCTGGACCCGTGTGGTTATGAGGATGGTGTGTTTTACCTTTGCCACTAGGCATTTGAATGTAGTCTGTACTCAGACATGTATCTTCCGCTGATGTATTGTATTAAGGCCATTGTATGTCGATTGTATGAGATGTTGTATCTTTGTAGCTGTAACGTTGTGATATCATGTTTGAAATCTGGGGCATATGGCATTGTCATATGTCGCGGTGGGACCGATATGTGCTTTGTCCTCGGATCTGGATGGAAACATCTCGATCTGGAACAGTACCGGATATCGGGCCTTACACAGTGAGGGACGCCAAAGCGCTGCACTTACATTTGCAGGTGGATGGATGTCCTCATGGAGAGGTGTAGGTGGAGACCCATAGTGCGACCACTGGTGATCTTCTCTTGTTGCACGGGTGGAAGGTTTTTGCCCGTGGTCGTAAGCTGGAGTTCGGGGACTTCATCATGTTCCTCTACGACGGCGAGGACCTCTTGACGTTGAAGTTCTTAGACATGCACGGAGGGCGGAAGGAGTGATGCCCTGAAAGCTCCAGCAGTGGCGTGACCTCATTCGGGGACGATGGTTATGACGCCACCTCCAAGAAGCGCAGGGGTGGAACACAAATCCAGCAGCGATGGCGACAAGGAGGTCCCGGAGGACATCAAGCCGGTGGTGTAGATCGACTGAGGCGCCCCTGCACTTTTCTTATTTTTCTTCTTTTATTTGTAATGGACCCGGGAAGCCAAGAGGCTCTGGTTTGTGAATCGTTCTTGAGACAACGAGCTTGGTTTCTTTTTCTATGTTTTTTTTCCTGCAAAAAATGCTTCACCACGTGGGTAAAGGCAAGAGAGAAGCAGTCGCCTTATACTACTTCCCGCCGTGCGGGCTATAGGCAAGGACTTGATCCGGCAGGATTTTGCGTGACGGTTAGGTCCCTTCCGAAAAGAACGCCGGATAGTAGGGTTAGCCTAAGCATCGTTAAATTAAATCGCGCTAACACACACCGATTTAGCCCCGGGGATTTTTTTGGGTTGCATCCATAAACATGGATCCGGAGATCACAACTTGCAAATGTGGCGCTGCCGAGAAACTGGTCATCCAGCAACTTTATACCCTCACGGATAGAACTTACGAAGATGGTACTTCCGGAGGTGCTCGATGTTCCACGAGTTTCTCATGGGGACTCCATCCTCGGTCTCCAGGCGGACCGATGCGGTCCGGGTGACTTGGACTACCCAATAAGGGCCTACCCACTTCGGCGACAACTGGTTTAGACCCCTCCCGGACTGTAGCCGATGGAGTAAAAGGTCGCCTTCCTCAAGTTCTTGGGAGTGGACATGGCGGCTGTGATAGCGAGCGTAGTCTTTGTTGGTACCGCGCAGCGCGAGTAGCAGCCCAAGTACGTACTTCATCGATAACAATGACATCTTCTTGTCGGAGTTGCTGCTGTTCGGCTTCATCGTAGGCGCGAACTCGAAGAGATCTGTATCTGACTTCTGTGGGGAGCACCGCCTCCGCTCCATAAACGAGAGCGAAGGTCGTCTCATTTGTGGATCGGTTAGGTGTGGTTCAGATTGACCATAGAACAACTGGGAGGTCATCCACCCACCGCTTTCCACACTTCTCGAGCCGCTGGAAGGTACAGGTCTGGAGACCTCGGAGTACTTCCGAATTGGCTCTCTCTGCCGGGCCGTTGATCCTCGGATGAGCCACTGAAGCGAAACACACTGCGGTGCCCATTAGCTTGCAGTACTCAACGAAGGCCTGGCTTGTAAACTGGGTGTCGTTGTGCTCCGGTTAGGGACTCCGAAGCGTCAAACCAGGGTTCTGATGAACTTTATGGCGGATTGCATAGTGACCTTACGGACTATCTCCACTTCTGGTCAATTGGTGAACTGGTCGATGGCGACGTAGAGTTACTTATAGCCCCCGATAGCACGGGGGAATTGGCCCAGGATTTCCAATCCCTAGACCGCGAAGGGCCATGACAGAGGGATGGTTTGGAGAGATTGTGTTGGTTGATTAACAGCCTTGGCGTGGAATTGGCAGGCGTCGCAGGTATTGACAAGCTCCACGGTATCGTTCAAGGTTGTTTTCCAATAGAACCCTTTCCCGAAAGCTTTACCAACCAGAGCTCGAGAGCCAATGTGGGCGACACATATTCCTTCGTGGATGTCTCAGAGTAGCTTCTTGCCTTCATCTGTGGGGATGTACAGTACCTTCATACCGTAGGGACGCCTGTGGTAAATGGCTCCATGGAGTAATAGATACATCGATGCTTGGAGAGCATCCCTTTCGGCATCCTTCCGGTTTCCTTGTAGCTCTCCGCTCTTCAGGCAGTCCAGAATGTCAGCGCCCTAACCCAGAGGTACAGGGCCAATAGTGAGGACTTGGTGCTTGCTAGGGATGGAGGAGGGAAGTTCTCTGGGAAATTTTCCCTTGTCCTCGATCTTTCTCTTCTTGGTCTTAGGTCACGTGGGGTCGACTGATGGTTTGAACAACCGTTCAACAAAAACCCCAGGCGGTACTTTCTCCTTCCGGGCGACGATTTTGGACAACTCGTCTGCAACGCAGTTTTTGGACCTTGGGATATACTCCATCCCTAGGCCATGGAAGTATTTCTCGAGCTTGCGGACTTCGTCAATGTATGCCTTCATCTGGGGCCATCCGAATCATCCTTGACCTGATTAACCACCAGCTGAGAGTCTCCTCTGACTATGAGTCTTTTGATTCCGAGACCCATGGCGGCCCTCATACCAGCGAGCTGCCCTTCGTACTTTGTTGTGTTGTTGGTGGAGGCCTCTCCCTCGAACAGAATCTGCACAAAATATTTCAAGACTTCTCCAGTTGGGAAACCAGGACGGCGCCGGTGCCGACTCCCTGCAAAGAGAAGGATCCGTCAAAGTATAGGGTCCACTCATTGTTGTCTTCAGCGCTGGGAAGCTAAGATGCTTCCCGGAGGTCTTCGTCATCTTCTGGAGTCGGAGTCCATTCAACAACGAAATCAGTCAGTACCTTTCTCTTGATGGTGGAGGAGTTGACGAACGTGAGGTCGAAGCCGAAAAGCTCCAACGCCCATTCCACGATCCGGCCAGTGGCTTCGCGGTTTCTCAGAATGCGCTCAATTAGGAAATTGGTCACCACTCGGATTGGACGTGCTTGAAAATAGTTCCTGAGCTTCCGTGAAGCTATGAGCACTCCGAGAAGGATCTTCTGGATCTGCGGGTACTAGCGCCTCGCTTCCCGGAGCACGGTGCTGATGAAGTAGACTGGCTTCTGAGTTGTCCTCCTCGCAGGAACCTTGGCCCCGTGGGCTCCGGCTGCAGGAGATGATTCTTCAGGATTGTTTGCTGCGGGTGAGGTCTCACCGCCTTCTTCTTCGAGGTCCCGTTCTACCACCAATACTCCGCTTAACACCTAAGATGTTTCCGAGATGTACAACAGCAGGGGTTCGTGTGGGCGAGGTGCCACTAAGGTTGGTGGTGACACGAGATACTTCTTGAGGTCTTGGAAAGCGGCTTCAGCTTTAGGGGTCCACTTGAGAGGATTGGATTTCTTAAGTAGCTTGAAGAACGGGAGTGATCTCTCCGCTAATCAGGAGATGAATCTCCCGAGTGCCATAATGCACCCGTTCAGTCTCTGGACATCCTTGATGCATTTCGGGGCCTGCATTTGCTTGGTCTCCTTGATCTTGTCGGGGTTGACTTTGATGCCACGATGGGACACCAAAAACCCGAGGAGCTTGCCGAAAGGCACGTCGAAAACACATTTCTCCGGCTTCAGCTTCAGTTGCATCTTGTCGAGATTGCGGAATGTCTTGTGTAGGTCCTCAACAAGATTTTCTTCTTCCTTGGTCTTGACCATGATGTCGTCCATATAGGCCTCAACATTGTGGTGTAGTTGCGGCCCGAGGCGGATGTGGATGGCTCACTGGAAAGTAGATCATGCATTATTCAACCCGAAAGGCATACATATGTAGCAATATGTGCCACAAGGGGTTATGAACGCGGTCTTCTCTGCGTCTTAGACTGCCATCTTGATCTGGTGGTATCCGGCGTATGCATCCAGGAAAGACAACAATGCACATTCCGCTGTTGAGTCCACGAGTTGATCAATGCGAGGGAGAGGGAAGGGATCTTTCGGGCAGGCGTCGTTGTCTCGCCGTAATCAATGCACAAAGTCTTGTTCCCATTCGCCTTGGGGACGACAATAGGTTTGGCAAGCCAGGTGGAGTGTCTGATTTCCCGGATGAACCCGACCTTGAGAAACTTCTGTATTTCTTCTGCTATGAACTCTTGCCGTTCTGGTGCTTGACGACGGACCTTCTGCTTCAAATGATTGGCGCCTGCCTTGACGGCTAGCTTGTGCTCGATCACCTCCGTGGGAACTCCGGGAAGATCGGAGGGCTCCCATGCGAAGACGTTGGCGTGTTCGCGATGAAGGCAACGAGCGCGGTTTCCTATTTGGGGGAGAGGTCAGCACCGATGGACACGGTGCGACTTCCATCCTCTGAGATAGGATCGAGCTGGCCGCACTTCAGTTTTTTGGTCAGTTGCCGGACGGGGTGCACAACGGGGCGTGGACGTCCTCCGAAATTCCTGTTTCCCGTTGGGGCGGTGGTAACCTGGGGTTTCATTCTTCTATCTTCGTCGGCAGGGCTTCCGAGAAGCGGGGTGTTACCCCCAAGAACTTGCACAACGCTCGGAAGCGGTTCCTTCTCCGCTGCCCTCGTGGAAGCAGCCTTCTTCGCTTCTCCTTGGACGCGGTGTAGGTCTTATCGCGTGTTGCCAGCTAACGTGATGACAACTCGGGGTCCCGGAATCTTGACGAGGTTGTATAGCCCGTGATGCACGGAAACGAACTTCCTGATGAACGGCTGCCCGAGCAGTCCGTTGTACAGAAGGGGAAAGTCCGTGACATCGAAGTCGAGCATTTCCATCCGTAAATTGGCGGGGTCCCTGAGGTGACGCGAAGCAAAATCTTCCCATGAGGCTGGACCTCCATCCCACTGACTCCGCGGAATGCAGCCGACGGGAGGAGGTGGCTTCTCAGAATCTACATCTTCTCGAAGGCGCGGGAGGATAGCAGGTTGATGTTGGACCTGGTGCCATACATCATCTTGCTAACCTTGATGTTGTTGATCATCAGGGAGAGGAGCATGGTGTTGCCGGAAGGGTAGTAGGGTGGTCGCCGATGTCTACCACCAGAGGGATGTTGGCCCAACGGGAAACCCAAGGGCCCTCCGGCGAGGACTGGACCGCGAGGACCTGTGTCACTGCCATGTGGTATTGGCGGTTGGAGGTGAGCGCGGACGCTCCCCCATGGATGTAACCGACAAAGTGCACAGCAGCCTGGAAGTCGTCACTTGCGTCACCTCCGGATTCCTCATGTCCGGAAACATCACCGCCGGGAGGCGGCCTCTTCAACTTTCCCTTGTTCTGGTAGCCGCCTCGGCCCCCACGATGGGAGCCCCCGTCTCGATAGACCTTCCTGTCGGCGTCCTTCTTGGCGTAGAAGGCCGCCATGTCTTCTTGGAGCTTGATTACGGAGCGGAACTCAGACATGTCATGATTGTCGATCTTGTGGATCTTGTTGTAGGGCGAGAGGATGGTGTCCGCGGCGGCAACCACGATGACGGTGCAGGGTGGTTGTGGAGCGGCCCCGTTTCCCTCCGTGGTGAACACGGCTTGGTTTACGCATTTGCGGGCTCGGACTTCCCGGAATGTTGATTCTTTCTGGAAGGAGCTCGGGCGTCTTATGGCATCTCGACTAAGAGGCAGGACCGCCTCTTCGATGCGGGTTACCTTGTCGGCCAGCTCGAACAGGGCGGTGATAGTCTTGATGGACCGGGTGCTCATCTTCTCGAGCATGCGCGGGTTCTTGAGGTTGGCATGAAAGGTGGCGATGATTGCGGCCTCATGCGCGGCGGGGTTGCAATTATGCATCTGAGTGAACCTCTGGACGAACTTCCGGAGAGGTTCGCTATCCTTTTTCACTACTCGCCACAAGTCACTGGTGGTTTTAGGAGGTTGGACCCCTCTGAAAAACGTGCCAACGAAGTTTTCGCAGAGTTCTGCCCATGAGCCGATGGAATTGGTCGGCAGATGCATCATCCACCGGCGGACATTGTCCTTGAGCTTCATGGTGAAATAGTTGGCGTTCCCCTTGTCATCTCCCCTCCGCGATCTCCTCAACAGTGTTGTACATGCGGATGAACTCGCGGAGGTCTTTCTTTCCGTCATACGGAAGTGGTCCATCTATCCGGAACTTCTTGGGCCACTTGACGCTGCGGAGATATTGGGTGAAGGCTACGCACACGGTGATGTAGTCGCTTTCACCGACAAGAATCCCCTCCCAGACAACCTCGAGAGGACGAACCCGGGCGTCAGAACATCGATGAGTTTCCTTCTGCCTGATGATGGTGGTACGAGCGTCTTCGTGGCGGTGATCATTTAGGCGAACACGTTGGTCCGGGGACCCACGGTTCCTGGAAGATGCCACAGAAGCTGCACCAGGAGATCCGGCCCTTCGATGAGTGGTCTGGCGTACAGCGGGGTCGCGGCAACGCTCATCTCGGGGCTGGTCTTGTTGAGGCCCGTGCTGGGGGTGAGTGCATAGTGGGCTCCTGCCCTCGGGTGAAAGCGTTAGGGAGCACGGTCGGCCCCGTGCATTGCCGCGATGGCACAGGGGCATGGCGGTCGAGCTCCTGGTGCTTCTGCAAACCCCACGTAGAGATTTGGGCGATGGTGAGCCTCCAGGTCTCTAGCTGAGAGCCCTGACATGTGGCAGCGCCTATGCGGGGGAACGTATTCCGTCTAGAGTGGGGATACGTGGAGTCCCACCGATCCGGTCAGAGGCCCGTCCCCGGCTCGTCTCCTTCAGCGCACCACCTGGGCGTGCGGGGGAGAGACGAGAGGGTCCGACACCGTTGGCTGATGGTTGGCCGTCGTGAGGCGTCGTTTCTTCAGGTGGTCCGTCAGGCTAGGTCGTGCGCTCCTCGGCAGGGGCCTGAGCGCGGCATGCTGATGGGTCTTCTGGAGGCGGTGGGGATGCCGCGGGGACGCCTTCTCCGTGTTCCTCACCATTGCGTTATGGGGGTGGAAGGCCACCGGCTGGCCGTCGTCCCTCCGAGGCAGTTTCGGCTCCTCTCCGGCCACGGGGTGAATGATCGCTCCGTGCTCATTGATGGGAGAGCATCTCCAAGGTGGAAATCCCCCCATCAATGTCATACTGAGGGTGAGCTTGTGTGTGTCGAGTGGTCGACGTCGCGGAGGCGGCTCGGTGACAAAGAACCTTAGATGACGTGCGTGCAGCGCCATCCTTCTAGCGCTAGATGTCGGGGGTCGGATTCCCCGGGGGTGATATGATTCCGGGACGCGCACGAGAAATACAATGAGATCCGTCGACACTGGGACGCGCTCTCAGAACCCCAACTAGGGTAAGTTCTAGGGTGGCTTGTGTCCTTTGCGTCATGTGAAAATTTCAAAAGAAATTCAAAAATGGGAAAATGAAAAGCCCTAGAGAATTTATTTCAAAAGGACAGATAAAAATTGCTTCCAAAAATTCCTCTGGTATTTTTGAAAATTCTTATAAATATGCATGATCACATATAAAGTGGAGTGGGTCCCACTGCATGCTCCAAGATTTGTCAAAAATTCCAAATAGGGCTTGGAAATTAATTAAATACGCTATCTGATTTGAAATTCAAATTATTTGAATTTCAAAAATCTCCAAAACTTTTGAGTGGCTAGTTATATATATTATAAGCCCACATAAATGTTTTGAAGATTTCATAAAATGTCTAGCTATTTTATTTAGCAGGGCAAACAAAGTACAGAAAAGAAAATTAGAAAGAAAAACAGAAAGCAGGTAGAGAAAAGAGGCCCACTTACCGTTCCCCACCTCCTGGCCCAGCCTAGCTCACCTGGGGAGGGCACATGCGTCTTCCTCCCCAGGACAGGCAGGCAGGAAGCACGCCGGCGACCGCCGTGCGCGTGCCAGGCAGCTAACTGCCTCCCTCTCTCTATCCCGTGGCGCCTGGAGACGCCTGGGGGCCATCCCGATCCATTACCCCTCTCCCTGCTCCCTCTAGCGCTCTCCCCTCGCCGGATTCTTCACCAGCCGAGCGTTTCCGCGGAGCACGTCGTCGCTCCTGCATGGACAACGGCCGTTCAAGGCCGAGCCGCCTTGTCCATCGACCTCGCCGACGTCTACTTCGTCACCGTGCCAAAGATTGGAAGCCGGGAGCCCCTGGAGCAAGCGAATCGAGTCGTCTTCTTCGACTACGTCCGCCGGAGCTCAACGACGAATTCGTGGCCTCCAGCCCTTCCTCAACCTCCCCATCGCGTCCGTTGCGTACCTGGTGAGCAGGCGGTCCGAACCCCTCTTATCCCTCCTCCTATCTCTGCCTATTTCACGATCTGCCATGGAAGCCGAGAGCCACCGCCGCCATTGCCGCCGACGAGCTAGCTCCCGTACCCTTCTGTCCATCCCGGCATGTCTATCGCGTTCCTGAAGCTTCCAGAAGCTAGTAGCACCAGTCCACGCGCAAGGAGGAGAAGCACAACGCCGACTACATCACCGCTGTGCAACGGCCGCCGCGAAAGGTTGTCGCCGACGAGGTTCCGGCGCCCCCAAGTATCCCTATGTGCAGCATGCGATGCGGGCCAGCCTGGGTAGAAGATCCCTGCCATCCCCGTGCCAAATGGTGGCCGGGAAGCCATTCCGGCGAGTCGCCGCCGTCTTCTGTGGTCGCCGCCGGTTAATCGCCGGTGGCAGAATAGCTTAGGGCTAATCACACCATTAGCCCCCCTAACCTCAATGACAAGTGGGGCCAGCCCCCTAATAAACCCCTCTGTTTAATTAAACAGAGGGAATTAACCCACTGTGGCTGACAAGCATGGCCCACATGCAGCCCCCTGGTGACGTCAGCATTGCATCAGCATGATGCAATAAATGGAATAAAAACATTAAAGAAAATCCAGAAATTATAGAAATTAGAATTAACTTTGAAAAATCATAGAAAATTCATATTAACTCTAATTTGGACAAATAATATATGAAAAATGATTAGCAGAAAATAATCTATCCAAATATACAACTTTCAGCTATGTTTGAGTTGAATTTAAAATGGGACCAGTAGCTTTTGCTATTTGGTTTAGATGGAATTAATTCAAATGCTTTTCCACTTTGAACCAGTGCAATGCAAATATGATCACTTGTACAGAAGAGGCATGTCACACCCATGATCACATGGTTTACAATGAACAAACATTAGCAAATGCAAGTTGACCAAATTTGAATACCATTTGGAGTTTGAATTTGAATTAACTTTTCAAATCAACTTCAATTAACATGTGACAAATTGAACATAGGTCACATCAATACCTTTCACATCACGTGACAACATAAACATGTGCTTGTGAATTTAAATTCAATGTTGGCCCCCTTTGTTGATGATTGTACCGGTAACAGTGCCTCGGAGACGGTGATCACCCCCAAAGAAGAAGACCACCGTTAAGACCCGTGTAACGTCAGCAAGGCAAGCAAACCCCATTGATCATGTCTATAAAATCCCAATTCCCTCTCAGTCTCTCTTATGCATGTTTAGGAGATCACCTTGTTATCGATTCTACCGCATAGTTGAACCCATATCCGATGCATGACCTATCATCTTGTCACAGTAGTAAGCAAACCACAATCCTAGCTGACATAGGAGTTGATTGATATCATGTGGCCCCTGCAACTGTTACTTCTTATTGCATGCTTAGAGTTTACCATGAGGATTCTTTTGATGTGGGTCGGGATGATACTGAACATGAAAGTGAAACTGTGTTGGTGAGTCTACCCTAATACAAGGTGAATGATGAGAGGCTGTGTAGGAGTAAACAGTGGGTTGTCTCGTTGAACACCGCCTTAAGCCCGAGTTCTTGTATGTTAATCCGAGACAAAGAGTACAACCACACATTGGGCTCACTGACCCCTATCGACCTAGTAACTCACCCCGATCCAAGTCCAGGAGTCACACCTAGTTCGGGATTTCCATTCGGCATATGCATAGAAAGATAAAGGAAATTAAATGTGGCATTCATGGTAGGGCTTGTAGAACATGCCTTGTCAAGAGGAGAACCATCCGTCGAGGTGGGCTTGTCAGTCGTACCTACATGGTTTGAGTCCTGACTGGAAGCTCGGCCGGAACTCCAGTTAGGTTTGGAACTCAGACAGTTGATTCCTTGGACTAGAACAGAGTTGTGGGCGAAGTGTTGTGGTGAACATCCTCGCCGACACCCCTTGAATGGTGCCGAGACCTGGCGGTAACTGATGGTCATGTGTGTGTAGCGGTACACCCCTGCAGGGTTAACAAAACTATTCGAACAGCCGCGTCCGCGGTAATGGACTACTTGGCAAACTTGTGCCTGATTATTAGACAACTTGAATGGATACTCTAAAACTCGCAAGATAAGCGTGAGTGCTATGGTGTGCTCCTCGTGGGGAAGTCGAGGAAGTATCCATAGTAGTGTATTGGTTGGAGACTTGGTAGTGGACTCGTGTGCGCTTCTTACCTCAAGTATGGTACTCGTAGTTCAGGACTAGCCAAGTCAAAGCTGACACTTTTGCATGTTGAACCCCACCTCCCTTTACCTTGATACATGTGCATGAGTAGTGTAGTTCTGATGTAAGTCTTGCTGAGTACGACTTTGTACTCACGTTTGCTTATTCTATGTTTTAGATGAGAACCCGGACCCCGATGGAGTCACCGACCTGAAGCTCGACGTTGACCTTGGTAGTATAGTTCCAGACAACAGTCTGGTCCCTCGTGGAAGGGAATGTTTGTTAAACAAGGCTTCTCTAAGCCATTTGTTAAACTTGTCTGTACTCAGACCTAATTTGCTTCCGTTGTATGATGTAATGTTGATCAAAGACATGTGATCTTTGTATGCTCTATGTGTAAGTCAATAAAGATACACTTTGTAGAGTTATGTGATGATACCTGCTGTTCATACTAGACATGTGTGCTGCGTGTATGATTAAAACATGCATGTATTATTATGGGTTTTCGAGACCTTAGTTGTGATCTGGCTGGCGGTCTTTTATACACCAAGTGGCCCTTAGATCTGCGCACCTTGGGGCATCGTGATGCGATTGCTCGTGACTCTGTCACGTGCACACTTTGTTGTATGATCGAGCCCGCCCTAGACCCCGACTAAGTGATCGGGCTGGAGTTTGTTTATGTAAGGGTTATGATTCAATCGACAACATGGTTGAGGCGATTTGTCTATGAGTATGGGATTTCACCACCCATAATCATTTAGACTTGTGAGCGGGCGATGAGGACCCATCTTAGTTGATCATCCGGCCTGGATGGGATGCCCCTCACGTACGATGCTTTCCGAGAGTGTTCTGTGCTTGGCCTTGTCTGATTAGACAAGTGGGTATGGCTCTCGGCTCTCCATGTGATTGAGTTGTGTCTGGAATTACATAAGCATATTCCGGGTCCCGACACACGCTGGGACGTACCCATGTTCGGGCCGTCCGGAGACTAAAAGCCCTACTCCTGCTTGTCTGGATCGATACGAGGTGTGCTACAAGTGCGGAGAGCTCTTCAAAAATGGATACTAGCTCCTTTGTGATAGAGGGGTGTTGGTGGTGAGTTGTCTTGTGTCTTTCTAGCAGCTCGGGCTTCCCTTTTATAGATTAAGGGGGTCACCACACATAGCCATGGACAGTGTCATTCTTCTTGAGCATGGAGTGACGGGTGTCACCGTAATGCTTCTTCCGGGAAGTGTGCATGGCGAGGTGTCGCCACTCCTCCTGAGTGGGCGTGCGGGACCTCATCACGTATGAGGAATTGAACGGGGGTGAAGGCGCCGTTGTAGCCCTGTCTCTTAGACCAGTGGGTGGTGCATTGAATGCCCTTGGAATGTTCTGCATGTGGTGGGACCGCCGTGTCCCCCCCCCGCACCGCTTAAGGGAGAGAGCGGCGTTGTTTCTTCCGGTATCCTGCTGCGCGGAATTCCTTTCCGGCAGCGTCTTGTCCATGCCAAGAGGTATTCTTCTTCAACAAGCTGGTGCACGTTTCCAGAATGAGGGAGCAAACTCCTGCTCCCCAAAAATAACCCAATTTATAAATTCGACACAAGGGAAGCCAAAGGTTATTTATAAGTTTTAATAGTTGAGTTTCAATCGCACTTGAGAGATATTTTCTTGGCGACAATTTATTAGTAGTAACAGTGTTATGCTGATTGAGGTAGTAATTGAAATAGTGACCGCAAAAAAACAACAGTAAAACAACAAAGTAAAGCAGCGAGTGACAAGTAGGATTAAAACATCGTAGGCTGAGGGATGGATTATTCGGCGTTGCATGGAGCAGATATATCATGTAGTATAATTAACATGGGGCAAGGTTCACAGAAAAGTAATGATCATCTAGGCATATACTGTCGGGACCCGGGGTTAGCGTATGCAAGTCTCGCTACGACATAGTCATATGGAGAGTCGAGAACCGTACCCACTTGTCTAAGCAGACAAGGCCAAGCACAGAATGTTCTCGGAAAGCATCGTACGTGAGGGGCATCCCATCCAGGCCAGATGATCAACTGAGATGGGTCCTCATCGTCCGCACACAAGTCTAAATGATATGGGTGATGAACTCCCATATTGTCGAGACCCGGAATATGCGTATGTAATTCCAGTCACAACTCAATCACATGGAGAGCCGAGAGTTGTACCCACTTGTCTAAGCAGACAAGGCCAAGCACAGAACACTCTCGGAAAGCATCGTATGTGAGGGCCATCCCATCCAGGACGGATGATCAACTGATATGGGCCCTCATCACCCGCTCACAAGTCTAAATGATTATGGGTGGTGAAATTCCATACTCATAGACAAGTCACCTCAACCATGTTATCGATTGAATAATAACCCTTACATAAACAAACTCCATCCCGATCACTTAGTCGGGGTCTAGGGCGGGCTCGATCATACAACAAAGTGTGCACGTGACAGAGTCACGAGAAATCGCATCGCGATGCCCCAAGCTGCACACATCTAAGGGCCACTTGGTGTATAAAAGACCGCCAGCCAGATCACAACTAAGGTCTCGAAAACCCATACTAAGACATGCATGTTATAATCATACACGCAGCACACATGTCTAGTATGAACAGCAGGTATCATCACATAACTCTACAAAGTGTATCTTTATTAACTTACACATAGAGCATAAAAAGATCACATGTTTGTGATCAACATTACATCATACAACGGAAGCAAATTAGGTCTGAGTACAGACAAGTTTAACAAATGGCTTAGAGAAGCCTTATAAACATACATGCCCTTCCACGAGGGACCAAACTGCTGTTTGGAACTATACTTCAAGGTCAAATTCGAGCTTCACGAAGGTGACTCCATCGGGGTCCGGGTTCTCATCTAAAACATAGAATAATCAAACGTGAGTACACAGTCGTACTCAGCAAGACTTACGTAGGAGCTATACTACTCATGCACATGTATCATGGTAAAGGGGAGGTGGGGTTCAATTGCAGAAGTGCCAGCTTTGACTTGGCTAGTCCTGAACTACGAGTACCGGACTTGAGGTAAGAAACGTACACGAGTCCACTACATGGCTCCAACCAATTACACCACTATGTTGCCTTCCTCGACTTCCCCCACGAGAAAGCATGCCATAGCACTCACGCTTATCTGGGCAAGTTTTATAAGTATCCAGTTAAAGTTGTCTAATAATCAAGCTAAGCATTCCAAGCAGTCCCTTACCACGGACGCGGCTATTCGAATAGTTTTGTTAACCCTGCAGCGGTGTACCGCTACACACACATGTCATCGCTTACCGCATTTTGCGTGTCACCATTCAAGAGGCGACAGCGAGGATGCCACCACAACTATTACCACATAGCCGATCTAGTCCAAGAAAGCCGCCTACCTGGGTTGGCTACCACTATCGTGAACCCGGCCGGTTTACCTAAGTGGACCCAGATGATGTGTGTGTGGTGCATAATCCGGTCTCGGCTGAGCCGTTCTCTCACTTAGCAGCCAAGCCACAAACCTACCAGAACTCCGAACTACTGCGACATCTGGACATCGAAAGGGATGAGTTAGTACGTTGAGAGGGGTCAGTGAGCCCAATGTGTGGTTGTACTCTTCATCTTCGATCACCACACAAGAACTCGGACTTAGGGCGGTGTTCAACGAGACAACCCACTGTGTACTCCTACACAACCTCTCATCGTTCACCTTGTATTAGGGTAGATTCAACAACACATTTCCACCATCATCATCATGATTTCTACCATCCCGACTCACATAACAGTATCAACATTGTACCACTCTAAGCATGCAATAAGCAGTAACAATTGCAGGGGCCACATGATATCAATCAACTCCTACATTTGCTAGGATTGTGGTTTGCTTACTACTATGACAAATGATAGGTCATGAAAATGAATGGGTTCATCTATGCGGTAGAAACGTAGCATGGTAATCATCCTAAACAATGCATAAGCGAGACTGAGAGGGAAATTGGTTTTTATCGACATGATCAATGGGGGGTTGCTTGCCTTGCTGACGAGGTTCGGTATCGGGGTCTTCAACGAAGGGGGCAGCCTCCTGTTTTGGTTCCACTTCTATCGACAAACAACAATCAAGGGGGGCAACATAAGTACAATGCACAAAAACATGGTTGAAGGTTGAAACTTGATGTACATGCTTCTGATGTGTGAGGGAATTCCATTTAAAAGGAGTGTATTGCAAAAGAATTGCAAATTCAAACTCCAATTTGAATTTAAATGAATTCCATATGCATGTTTGCTTCTGTTTCCCCATTTTAAAATGGTCAAACATGGAAACAAAGTGCATATTCAGCATCCTTGCATTTTTTTGATAATTTTACATATATTATTTGTCTAATTTGGAGTTAAAATTAATTAGTTATAAATTTCCAAAGTTTAATTCATTTTCTGGATTTTCTGGAATTGATTTAAATAGAAAAGCATTTACTGCATCAGCATGAGGTCATGTTGACGTCAGGGGGTCACTAACAGAAGGGACCCACATGTCATTCTCTGCTCTGTTAATTAAAACGTTTTAATTAAGTTTGAACTAATCCAGAGATTAGTCAGGGCCTCGGGTCCACATGTCAGCCTCACTAGGAGTGGGATTAGTGGTTAAACTCGCCGGACACGTCAGCCTCGCCGGCGGCTAGTCGCCGGCGACGTCCAGGGACGGCGGTGTCCGCGGAGACGGCGTTCCCGTGGCCCAAATCGAGCGCTGCAACCACTGAGACGTAGCTCTTGGTGCCGCGCGTCGAATGGGACCAAGAACAGGGGCTGGGGTGCCATCTAGGCTCACCGGCGATGAGCTTTGCGGCGACAGTGGTACGACTGCGAGGAAAAACTCGCTACAGTGCACTAAAAGGAGCGGGGCTAGGCAGGATCGAACTAGAGGAGCACGGAGGTGACAAAGGACAAGGTGGCAAGGACGATTGCTTAGCGCAAGCTCGTCGACGATGAGCACGGCGGCTCTGTATTCCGGCGACCATGGCAGATCGAGCTAGAGGAGGGGAAGGGTGTCGCGGCTTGAGGGGAAACGCTCACCAGACGCTGGTGAACACGATGGAGCAGGCTTCGGAGTCAGGGAGGGAGCGTAGACGGAGTATTGAACGGCGACGAGCGGTGGATCCGGCGAGCTCTCGGTGACGAATCCAACGACGAGTAGGGCTCCGGGATCTTGATTTCTTGCACAGAGACGAAGTCGAGGACGACGAAGAGGATGGACACGCTGCGGGGGACTAGATCGGGCTTGGGCTGCGAGTTTCCATGGCGGGTGCTCTCTGAGTTCTTCGCGGGAGAGCTGGAGAGGGGAGGATAGGCACTGGGAGGAGGGGGAATGGATCGGGGAGGCTTCGGGGCGTCTCCAGGACACGTAGAAGGCGGCGGGGAAGCAGCTGCGTGGCCAGGCCGTCGCGGTGGTGTCGGCGGCCTCGGCATGGGCGGCATGCAGCAGTGTGCCCGCTTGCCTGGGGAAGACGACAAGCTTGGGAGGTGGGCTTGGGCCCGGGGCAATGATTTGGGCCACTTCACAAGTAGGCCTTTTCCTCTTTTCCTTTTGTTTTTCTTTTCTTCTTTTTTGTTTTTCTATGCTAAATAAATATCTAGGCATTTTATTAAATGCTAAAACTTTTTATATGGCTTCACAATATAATAGGCTAGCCACTTGTAAAGTTTCAACATTTTTAAAATTAAAATTATTTGAACTTTAAATCAAATAGGGGTTTTTGATTAATTCCAAGGTCCTATTTGAATATTTGAAAAATCCATGAGCATGGGGTTGGTCCCACATCAGTTGATATGTGATCACACTCATTTATGAGAGTTTTCAAAAATACAAAAGGAATTTTTGGAGCAACTTTATTTCTGGCCATTTGAATTAATTCATCTCGGGGGTGTTCTCTCTCCCATTTGAGTTTGAATTTGAATTCCATTTGATTTTCTTTGATGAATGCAAGGTGACTTTGATCCTAGCACATACCTAACTTGGGGTTGTGACATATACTCCCTCCGTAAACTAATATAAGATGTTTTAGATAACTAGTTTTGTTATCTAAAATATCTTATATTAGGTCCAGAGGGAGTATCAAACATTAGGCATGTATCCCAAGGGTAGTTGTGCGTGCTTGCCAAAAGAACTTGCACAACATATTGTGTCCTACCATCCCGCCATCAACGGGGCCAAAAGGAACTTACGGAGATTAAGGTGCTCATGTCAAAGAGCACAAAAACAGAGCATTAATAATCTATGGATACATGTAATCCTCAAGTTATAGTCCATACCCTTTGGTTTCCCAAGCTATCACCATTGAGAACACCGGTTCTGGACTATAAACGGTGCATACAACTTGTAGATAGGACCAAGAACATGAACATACTCATGAAAATATAACAAGTTGAGATCTGAAATCATGGCACTTGGGCCCTAGAGTCAAACATTAAGAGCAACAAGAAGCAACAAATATGATAAACACCATAGTAGATGATAGGCAACACGCCACCAACAATCTGACGGACAATTACATGATAAATCTCATCCAATCTGTAACAGCCCATGAGCAATAATTAGAAATCAGCATGAGATTGTACTTTGTCTGTTGACTTTGTAACTTGGCATGATGATAAAGATTATAATTTCATGTGATGATTTAATTGCAACCAAGATTTTAGTTCATTTGATTTGCTTTTGAATTCAAACAAAGTGGTTCAAGAAGGATGTTTGAGGATTTTTCTATGTTGCATGCAGGCTCCCCTTGACCCCAAACTTGGCATAGCAAATTCTTTGCACTTCCCAAACTTTTCAAAATCCTTGCAACATTTTTTCCAACTCCAAAAATGTAGGCCACAGTTCAATGTGGTTTGAATTTTCAAAAATGCCCCCACATTTTAGTTGCTCAAAAATTGGTCAAACCAATTTTAGAAAATGGAGAATATTGCATGGATTCGAAAACATATTTTTGTATGATTTTCTCTTATGATTTTTGCTCTGGAAAAAACTCTTGGGACTTTCTGTTATATTTTGAATGGAAAAACCCCTCCCTTTTCTTTTTTTTCTCTCTGGAGGCAGACTAGCAGGCCCAACCCGCCTGGCCTTCTTCCTTTCTCCTTCTGGGCTCAAGCCCACTCCGCGAAGAGGTACGGGGAGGAGCTTCTCCACCGTTGATCCTCCATCGGAGGGCTCCCCGGCGTTTTCTTTCCAGCGTGGCCAGGTCACCCCCGGCGAGGCTCTCTCACGCCGGAGAGACACGGAGGCAGCCGACGTCGACGTGGCTAGCGAGCCCCCCCCCCTTTATAAGCAAGAGATCGCCCGAGACCCCTGGAACCCTAGGTCCCGTTTTCCACCTCTGTTTCCCTCGCCGCTGCCGTCATGGGTGCCGTGGACCTCCCCTGTTCTGCCTGGGTCCGACGAGCAATTCGCCGCCGTGCGCCGACGCCTTCGACCGAGGGCTTGCAGGGAGGAACTCCGACGCCGTCTCCGTCGACCCACGCAAGCAGGGAGCCCGAGGAGCAGCGCATCTTCCACGGTGCCTTCTTCCTCGCCGCAAACCCCCTTCTTCTCCGACGTCGGCTACTTCCACTCCAGCCGTCCTCCTCTGCGCTCGAACACGTCGCCGAGCACCCCTAGGTGACCGACGAATCCCCTCTCCTTCCTTGCCCGAGAGCGCTAGCCTTTTCCCCTCGAGTTGCCGTAGTCGCCGCCCTAGCTCGTCGCCGTCGTTCAATTCATAGTCACCGTGCCCGTGGCATGTCCTGGATGCACGCGCGCGTATGCGGGTCGCTTTCCAGACGCGCGGAGAGGGGCCAAGGAGCCACCTTGGACTCGTCGCCTCCTCGTGCGTTGTCTCTGTCAGTGCGAGTCGGCTGCAGCGGCGTTGCCATGATCTCGCTGGCATCCTAGGGTCCTGTAGTGGCCTCCTCGCGATCGAGTCTGGGCAGCCACGTCAGCGTGGGAGTGCCCCCTTTCCAATCAACGGTTGAATGAAGCCGGAGAGGCACCGTGGGCGACGTGTTCGTCGCTGGAACAGGCTGTGTCCGGCCGGTCCCTGAAGATGCAGAGCTGCGTGACCCGTGAATTTCCCGGCGAGGCAGGGCCGCCGTCGTGGGGTTTTCGGCACGACCTTAGGAAAAAATGGATACCTGGGTGTATCATCTACGCGCTGCAAGTCGCCGTCTAGCCGCCGGTGGGCTGTAGTGGACGTCACCGTCGCCGGAGTAGCCCTAGCTGCGGTGGACTGTCGGCTGCCTCCATGGTTCAGTTAACAGGAGGGGTACAACTAACGTTTGCTGCTGCCTTCTGTTGTTCAGAACTTGTATCGTAGCACAGTGGCAGGGGAGCACGGGATGCATTGGTGAGGCGCGGGTTCGAGTCCCGCTCGGGTCACCTTGCCCCCTTCTTTTTTCATTTCATCAGTATGGCTGACCTCTGGGCCAGCCTGGTCAGTGGCTCAGGCCACAGTGGCCTTGCTGGGCTTAGCCCAGTAGCCCCTTGTCAGCCACAACGGCTTGCTGGCCAGCACCAGCCGAGGCCAGCCCATTAGGGCCAGTGCCTTTTTCTTTTCCTTTTCCTTTTGTTTTTCCTTTTCAAAATCTTTTCAAATTCAATTTATTTTCTGAATTTGAATTTCAAATGCCCACTGCCCCAAACATGTGTTCCAATATATGAATTTGGGGTAGTTTTGCCCACTGGTCACAGTGGTGATGTTCATTTTTTAATTTTCCCACTCTACCTTTGGAGTGGTGGTAATTTTGCAAAGAAGCCCCTCATTTCTTTTGAATTTGCAGAGTGTTTTGCAAATTCAAAGTGTGACATGCCATATTGTCAGATCCCTCTGTTAGGTATGTGCTAGGGTTAGCTAGTGCCTTTGCATCATGTCAAAATTTCAAGAAGAAATCTTGGAAATCAAATTCAAAATCAAATGGGAGAAGGAACACCCCCCAGATGAATTAATTCAAAAGGCCATATAAAAATATTTTCCAAAAATTCATGTTAGAGTTTTGAAAAGTCTTATAAATGAGTGTGATCACATATCAAGTGATGTGGGACCCACCCCATGCTCATAGATTTTTCAAATATTCAAACAGTACCTTGGAATTAAAGAAATACCCCTTTTTGATTTAAAATTCAAATCATTTGAATTTTAAAAAATGTTGAAAGTTTATGAGTGGCTAGTTTATATTTTTATGAGGCCACATAAAAGTTTTCAGCATTTAATAAAATGTTTCGCTATTTATTTTAGCTAAACAGAACAAATTACAGAAAAACAGAAAGGAAAGATTAAACAGAAATCAGAAAGACCTACCTTGCGCCTCAAGCGAGGCCCACTTACCTTGGCATGGCCCAGCCCACCCCCGAGCCGTTGTCGTCTTCTTCCCCGCCGAGCCAAGCTGCTCGGTGGAGGCAGGACGTGGCTGCGGCGCCACCGCGACGCCTCGCGTCTTCCAGGGCCTCCCCCTCCTCCTAAGCGTGCCACGGAGACGCCAGAGCCCCGCAGCACTCCTTCCCCCTTCCCTGGTTCTTCCCCTCTCTCTCTCTCACGAGTTCCAGCACCAGCCGAGGACCCCCGACTCGCCGCCGTCCTGCGTCACCGTGGCCACCGTGCCTCCCCCGTGCCGCCGTGCTGTCCAGAAGACTCCCCGGAGACGACTCCTTCGACCTGCAGCGCCAATTCGAGCTCAGACGCACCCTAGACGCCGTCCCCTTCGTCGTTCTCACCGCCGGCCGCCGCGACGACGGCAGAAAATTCAGCCTCCTCCAGCTCTTCCCCAACCCCGTCGAGCTCACCGTCGCGTTTGGGTGAGCCTCCTTCCTCGATTGCCCCCTCTCATGGCTCCCCTCGTGCTCTCCCTCGCATTTTCGTCGTTGGCCGAGCCCAGCCGTCGCCCTTGTCGTCGCCTCCGAGCTCTAGAGCACGCCAGTGACCCCCCAATGGGTCTACTGGACGCGCGGGAGCACAAGCTACGCAACGGCGTCCTTCCCGTGGCTTCCCGTGCCCTGGAGCCCTTTCCCGGCGAACACCGTGCTCCGGCCGCCGCCGTTGTTGAATTTGCCGTGGCCAGAGGCCTCCCGGCGAGCCCCAGCTATCCCTAGCCGATGAGGACGAGCCCCAGCTACACAACCGTGCCAGCCAAACCCCAAACCGAGCCCGTTTTGCAACTCCGGCGAAACTCCGGCGGCCCCCTCCGGCGAGCTCCTCCATTAGACCTAACCCAACCCTAATCCTAACCCTAAGCACTCACTGACAGGTGGGGCCCTGTCCTAATTAACCCCTCGGGTTAATTTTAAACAGGGGATTAACCCCCCTGAGGCTGACAGCCCGGACCCACTGATCAGGCCCCCTGGTGACATCAGCACTGCATCATGCTGACGCAATAAAGGTTTTTCCAGAGATTTAAATTATGACAGAAATTCCAGAAAATACCCCAAACTTTGGAAATTCATAGAAAATTCATCTAAACTCCAAATTGGACAAATAATATATGAAAAATGATCAGGAGAAAATTATCTTTCCAAATATTCAACTTTCAACTCTGTTTGAGTTGAATTTAAAATGGGACCAGTAGCATATGTCATTTGGTTTATTTGAATTTATTTCAAATTCAAATCAATTGAGTTTGCAACTTGGACCATGGATTAAAGCTATACTTCAACCACACTTCAGAGGCATATCATACCCATTTGAAGTTGATTCAAAACGATCAAACTATATCACATATAACTTGGTTAATGTTGAATTCAAATGTGGAGTTTGAATTTGCATTTTAAAATGCAATATATTCCACTTAAATGGAATTGCCTCACACATCAAAACTTATACTTCAAGCTTTAACATTCAATCATGTGCTTGAGCATTGCATTCATATTGATTGCTACTTCGTGCTTTGTTTGTCGAGTAGAGGTGGAACCGGAGCAAGAGGTCACCCCCTTCGCTGAAGATCCAGAACCCGAACCTCGTCAGCAAGGCAAGCAAACCCCCATTGATCATGTCGATAAAATCCCACTTCCCTCTCATGTCTCGCGTATGCATTGTTTAGGATGATCACCATGTTACGATTCTACCGCATAGATGAACCCATTCCTTTGCATGACCTATATTTTGTCACAGTAGTAAGAAAACCACAATCCTAGCAACTGTAGGAGTTGTTTGATATCCTGTAACCCCTGCAAATGCTACTGCTTATTGCATGCTTAGTATGATACCATGATGTTACTATGATGTGAGTCGGGATGGTAGTGATCATGTTGATGATGGTAGAAAAGTGTTGGTGAATCGACCCTAATACAAGGTGAACGATGAGAGGCTGTGTAGGAGTACACAGTGGGTTGTCTCGTTGAACACCGCCCTAAGTCCGAGTTCTTGTGTGGTGATCCAAGATGAAGAGTACAACCACACATTGGGCTCACTGACCCCTCTCAACCTATTAACTCATCCCTTTCGATGTCCAGATGTCGCAGTAGTTCGGAGTTCTGGTAGGCTTGTGGCCTGGATGCTAAGTGAGAGAACGGCTCACCCGAGACCGGCTTATGCACCACGCACACATCGCTTGGGTCCACTTCGGTAAACCGGCCGGGTTCACGATTGTGGTAGCCAACCCAAGTAGGCGGCTTTCTTGGACTAGATAGGCTATGAGGTAACAGTTGTGGTGAGCATCCTCGCTGGCACCCCTTGAATGGTGTCGAGATCAAAGGCGGTAAATGATGATCATGTGTGTGTGGCGGTACACCCTTTCAAGGTTAACAAAACTATTCGAATTGCCGCGTCCGCGGTTATGGACTGCTTGGAAAGCTTAGCTTGATTATTAGATAACTTGAACCGGATACTTCTAAAACACACCAAGATAAGTGTGAGTGCTATGGCGTGCTTTCTCGTGGGGAAGTCGAGGAAGGCACCATAGTGGTGTAATTGGTTGGTGAAAGTAGTGGACTCGTGTACGCTTCTTACCTCAAAGTCTGGTACTCGTAGTTCAGGACTAGCCAAGTCAAAGCTGGCATTTCTGCAAGTGAACCCCACCTCCCTTTACCTTGATACATGTGCATGAGTAGTATAGCTCCTATGTAAGTCTTGCTGAGTACGCCTTTGTACTCACGTTTGGTTAATCTATGTTTTAGATGACGCCACTGACTCCGAAGGTGGCTTCTTCATCGAGCTGGACGACTGAAGTTAAGCTAGTCCAGTCCCAGTCAGCAGACTGGTTCCCTCGTGGAGGGCTTTATGTTGAATAAGGCTTCTTAAGCCAAGTTGTTAACCTTGTCTGTACTCAGACATAATTTTCTTCCGCTTTATGTTGTAATGTTGGATCACATGTATGTGATCTCTGTGTGTACTCTATAAGAGTTATAAATAAAATGTACACTTTGTAGAGAATTGCAATGGTACCTACTGTTCATACAAGGCATGTGTGCTGCGTGTATGGTTATAACATGCATGTCTTTGTATGGGTTTTCGAGACCTTAGTTGTGTTCTGGCTGGCGGTCTTTCATACACCAAGTGGCCCTTAGATGTGCGCAGCTTGGGGCATCGCGATGCGATTGCTCGAGACTCCGTCTCGTGCACACTTTGTGGTATGATCGAGCCCGCCCTAGACCCCGACTAAGTGATCGGGCTGGAGTAAGTCTATGTAAGAGTTTTGAGATAGTCGGTAGTATGGTTGAGGCGACTTGTCTTTGAATATGGGAGTTCACCACCCATATAATTGGACTTGTGTGCGGACGATGAGGACCCATCTCAGTTGATCATCCGGCCTGGATGGGATGCCCCTCACGTACGATGCTTTCCGAGAATGTTCAGTGCTTGGCCTTGTCTGCTTAGACAAGTGGGTGCGGTTCTCGGCTCTCCATATGACTATGTCTTAACTGTACTTGCATACGCTAACCCCGGGTCCCGATAGACTTGGTATCAGAGCAGGACTGACTGTAGGACTATTAGCCTTGGCCGAAGTTGAGTCTAGCTTGCTATAGTTATATAGTTACTCTGGGTATATAAGGGAATAACGTAAGGCTTCATTTTCTCCTTACCCCCTTCGTTCTGAGTCACCCTCATCTTGTTCTACGGGAAGATAGGACTAGGCTCTCCTCTGTCTGATTAGCACATCTCGTTGTCTGCTTCCTTATAGCCGTAGGAAAGTTGTGTCAGGTTTTCCTAGCATTGTTGTAATGCTGATTTCTTACATCGTATTATGTAAGTGCTGTTTTTCATGATTGAAAGAAATTGTCATTTCTTACAATTACAACCGTTATGCTGTCCGAGTCATTCCAGGTTTATCTTATAATCTGAAGCATTTGCAAACTCCTTTCTGTTTCAGATGGCAGATCTTCCCCCTCGGCAGATTGTTCGTTTGATCAGGTGCCTCGGTGTGCGTGGCCATCCCGCCACGTTGATCGAGATGATGTCCTACGTGGGATATCGATGGTACCCTGAGTACACCATCGAGGAGTAGTTCCACGACTTCAACCAGACGCAGTTCCACTGCATTGTCCGGATCTACCCACACCACGTTGGAGTCACCCAGCCTATCCACTTTGGACATGGCATCGGCGTTACCGAGAACATGGCTGTGCAGGATGCTGCATATTCATGTATTACCCTGCTGAGAGAGGAGCACACTTTGCTGAGAGAGACCTCTTTCCGCTATATCCCTGCTGCACTTCCAAGAGAAGAGGGATATTACACCGGACTCTACTCAGATCACTCTGCAGAGGATCCAGAACTCCAGGTGACTTCTAGGTTTGCTAGTGACAGAGATCGTGATGCACGCGCTCTCCGTTTTGAGCTCCACGCTACTCGTGTTCGTCTGTATCGAGCACTGACACTCTTGGCACCCTGTGTGAGCGTGGGATCAGTGGAGTACGATGCGATCTATCCAGTGAGGACCCAGATGCCTTCTCGAGTTGCTTGGCCCGAGATTGGAGGAATTTTTCCACCCCGTGGTCCTTTGCTTCCACCCTACACTGGACCTAGGCCCCATCCTTGCCCAAATGGATATCAGGGCCCACAAGCCTCCGTGTTTTCCGATGGTCACCTCCAGCTACCGGGATACGCGGGTAACTTTTACGAGGACTACTATGGAGATGGAGATGAGTGAGACCGCCTGTGGTCTTACTTAGTGAGGATGTAGTAGTATCCTAGTATATTGTAAGCAAGGTGTCTAAGTTCCAGAGGCTTATATAAATAATGTATAGGAAGTCAGAGTGCCTCTGAAGGATGTATCATCTTCATCACGTTTGTATTAGCTTAGTGCTTGTACTAAAACGATGTATGGTTTGTATGACAGCTTGTGAATATATGGCTTGTATGCTTTTATCACCATGTTGTCAAGATGAGTACTTCCTTTACTCTGTAATCCTTCCAGTACTTCAATACCTTGATTAGACTCTTCAATCAACTCTGTTTGACTTTGGTTTTTCACCTTCAGGATGTCTCAAGGAACACGTGGCCAGATTGGTCGTAACCAAGGTCGTGCGAACAACCAGGAGGAAGACAACCTTCCACCCCCACCCACGATGGCCCAAGTTCTGATGGAGGTCGAGAGGAACCGCCGTGACTCTCACCACCTGCTGGAAGTCATCGCACGCAACACCACTCAGCAGCGCAATGAGCTGGTGTCTCTGAACGACTTCATCCGGCTTCATCCCCCGGTTTTCAGTTACTCCACCGAGCCCCTTGACGCCGATGACTGGCTCCGCAGCATCGAGAGGAAGCTCCAAGCCGGTCATGTTGCAGATGGCGACAAGGTCAATTATGCCACCTATCACCTTGAAGGTGCAGCAAGCTCTTGGTGGGAGAATTTTCTGAATATGCGCCCAGTTGGACCACCAGCATCTTGGGAGGAATTCTGTACGTCCTTCCGCGAGCACCACATCCCCAAGGGTCTCATGGACCGCAAACGTGAGGAATTCTGTAACCTCACTCAAGGCAGAAGAACCGTGGACGAGTTCAGTCGTGAGTTCAACCGACTTGCTCGTTACGCAACTGAGGAAGTCTCCACCGACTCCAAGAAACAAGAGAGGTTCCGTCGTGGCCTCAACAGTGGACTCCGTCGTGAGCTCAACCTTCATGACTTTGCCACCTTCCAGGTCCTTGTCAACAAGGCCATCAAGGCAGAGGACATGAACACCCCCAATGATTTCCGCAAACATCCTAGAGATGACAGTTCATCCAGTTCTGGCTCCCAGAAGCGCAAGATCTGGATCCCCAATAGCATGTTCCGCCAAAACAACCCACCGAGGCCATCCTATGTGACGCCTCTTCCACCCACCCAGTTCCACCCAGCTCCACCAAACCACAAAGCTCCACGCACTGTTTTCGGAGCTTGCTACAAGTGTGGTCAGGCAGGCCACTATTCTCGCGAGTGCCCCCAAAACCAGCTCCAACACCAGAATGTTCCACCCCGTGCCGGAGGCAACAACAACAACAACAACAATGGTCGTGGCAAGCCACCCCAGAAGGTCTACACCGCCAAACCTGCTCCTCCCGTCACTCGTGGACGTTTGAACCAGGTTGCCGCTGAAGAGACTGACGACACCACTGACGTCATTCTTGGTACGCTCCCAGTCAATTTTGTTCCTACTTCCGTTCTTTTCGACCCATGAGCATCTCATTCATTCATGTCGGAAAGTTATGCACTTCGTCATGAGTTGCCCTTTGTTGAATTGTCCACCCCAATGGTTATTCAAACTCCAGGGTCAAGATGGCAAACTAGTAGAGTGAGCCATGGTAATCAAATAGCAATTGAGGGTTTAGTATTCCTTGCTTCACTCATAGCCCTCAAGTCTTCAGACATTTATGTCATCCTTGGCATGGATTGGCTATCAAGACAAAATGCCTATCTGGATTGCAAAGGCAAATCCGTGAAACTCACCCACCCTTCAGGCCAAACCATCAGCTATACCTCACCCAGAACAAGAACCCAAGTGCATTCCTTGAATGTACTTCCCCTTCCCGAACTTGAAGATATTCCGGTGGTTCGTGACTTCCCGGATGTCTTTCCTGAAGAGCTGCCGGGCATGCCACCCGACAGATGTGTAGAATTTATAGTGGATCTTGTTCCAGGAACCGCACCAATTTCCAAACGCCCATATAAAATGGCCCCACATGAGTTAGCTGAGCTAAAAACCCAACTGGATGCTTCGTTGGAAAAAGGCTTCATCCGCCCTAGCTCATCGCCATGGGGTTGCCCCGTTCTGTTCGTAAAGAAGAAAGATGGAACATAAAGGATGTGCGTAGATTATCGCCCGCTAAATTTAGCGACGATAAAGAACAAATACCCACTGCCCAGGATCAATGATCTTTATGATCAACTTGCAGGATCCGCTGTCTTTTCCAAGATGGATTTGAGATTAGGTTATCATCAGATCCGAATCCGAAATGAGGACATTCCCAAAACGGCTTTTACTACTCGTTATGGTCTTTACGAGTACACCGTCATGTCCTTTGGTTTAACCAATGCCCCCGCCACATTCTCACGCTTGATGAATTCGATCTTCATGGAGTACCTAGATAAATTTGTTGTAGTTTATCTCGATGATATTCTCATCTACTCGAAGAACGAAGAAGATCATGCCAAACACTTAAGGCTGGTATTGATGAAACTTAGAGAGCATCGCCTGTACGCTAAATTCTCCAAGTGTGAATTTTGGCTACCAGAAGTGACCTACTTAGGCCACGTGATTTCTGCAAAAGGCATTGCTGTGAATCCCGAGAGAGTTCATGCCGTCCTTGACTGGACTCCACCTGAATCGGTTAAGCAAGTTAGGAGTTTTCTTGGCCTTGCCAGCTATTGCCGTCGCTTCGTCGAGAACTTTTCTAAAGTTGCAAAGCCTCTAACTGAATTCCTCAAGAAAGATAAGAAATTCTTATGGACTTCCAAGTGCGAGGAAAGCTTTCAGGAGCTAAAACGAAGATTGACTTCCGCACCCGTACTTGCACCTCCAGACACCAAAAGGGATTTCGAGATCTATTGTGATGCATCACGGCAAGGGTTAGGATGCATACTTCTGCAAGATCTACATGTGGTAGCTTATGCTTCACGCCAGTTGCGGCCACATGAGGAAAACTATCCTATCCATGACCTTGAACTCGCTACCGTAGTTCATGCTCTAACAACTTGGCGACATTACCTCCTTGGTAATCGTTGTGAGATTTATTCCGACCACCAAAGCCTCAAATATATTTTCACCTAGCCAGATCTTAATCTCAAGCAAAGACGCTGGATTGAGTTGATAAAAGATTACGACGTAGCAATTTCTTACACCCCAGGAAAAGCCAATGTCATGGCTGATGCACTAAGTCGTAAGTCGTACTGTAACAACCTCATATTGCAGCAGTATCAACCACTTCTTCATGAGGACTTTCGCAAGCTCAACCTTGAAATTGTTCCTCATGGCTATCTTTCAACCTTGGTGGCGAAACCAACTCTTGAGGATCAAATTATAGCTGCCCAAAGGCGTGCACGAGGTGTTCGCCGGATAAGGGAGAACATTTCTAGCGGAGTTGCTAAATGTTTCTCCACAGATAGCAAAGGAACGGTATTCTTTGAAAATCGTTTAGTAGTACCTAAGAATAGGGAACTAAGGCAACTCATCCTCAAAGAAGCCCATGACACACCCCTCTCAATTCATCCCGGTAGCACGAAAATGTACCGAGATCTACGCCAGAGATTTTGGTGGACTAGGATGAAGAGAGATATTGCTCAATTTGTTGCCGAATGTGATGTTTGTCGTCGCATTAAGGAAGAACATCAAAGACCTGCTGGTACACTTCAACCTTTGTCTATTCCCGAGTGGAAATGGGACAAAGTCGGTATGGACTTCATCACCGGCTTTCCAAGAACCCAGAAAGGAAACAATGCCATCTTCGTTGTCATAGATAGGCTTTCCAAAGTTGCTCACTTCCTTCCGGTTCGCGAGTCGATAACTGCTAGCCAGTTAGCAGACTTGTACATCTCCAGAATTGTATCCCTTCACGGTGTTCCTTTGGAAATCAATTCTGATCGTGGTAGCCTTTTCACCTCTAGATTTTGGGGAAGCTTCCAACGTGCTATGGGAACTCACCTCTCCTTTAGTACGGCTTTCCATCCTCAGTCTAGCGGTCAAGTCGAAAGGGTTAACCAAATTCTTGAAGACATGCTCAGAGCTTGTGTTATCTCATTCGGAAAGAATTGGGAGAATTCTCTTCCATATGCCGAATTTTCTTATAACAATAGTTTTCAATCTAGTCTGAACATGGCTCCTTTTGAACTCCTGTATGGCCGACGATGTCGAACACCACTAAACTGGTCTGAAACCGGTGAAAGACAATTCTTTGGACCGGATATGATCAAGGAAGTAGAAGAGCAAGTTCGCATTGTTCATGATCAATTGAAAGCAGCCCAGTCTCGTCAGAAAAGCTACTATGATCGTCATCATAGGCAAGAGAGCTACAATCTAGATGAGAAGGCTTATCTTCGGGTTACTCCTCTGAAGGGAACCCAACATTTCGGTATCAAAGGCAAGTTGGCCCCACGTTACATCGGACCTTTCCGCATTATTGCTAAACGTGGAGAAGTTGCCTACCAACTTGAACTACCTCCGCACCTTTCCCGAGTACACGATGTATTCCATGTATCCCAACTCAGGCGTTGCTTCAAGGACCCCATCCGCGAAGTCGACCATGAAACGTTTGATCTCCAAGATGACCTTTCTTATCAAGAATACCCCGTTCGTATTCTTGATTCAGCAGAGCGTGTCACTCGTCGTCAGAAGATTAGGTTTCTGAAAGTGCAATGGTCACACCACTCTCAAAGAGAAGCCACGTGGGAAAGAGAAGACCGTCTCAGTGCCGAGTACCCCACCTTGCTCCCGCAGACTTCTGAATCTCGGGACGAGATTCTTTTGAGTGGGGGCGAGTTGTCAGATCCCTCTGTTAGGTATGTGCTAGGGTTAGCTAGTGCCTTTGCATCATGTCAAAATTTCAAGAAGAAATCTTGGAAATCAAATTCAAAATCAAATGGGAGAAGGAACACCCCCCAGATGAATTAATTCAAAAGGCCAGATAAAAATATTTTCCAAAAATTCATGTTAGAGTTTTGAAAAGTCTTATAAATGAGTGTGATCACATATCAAGTGATGTGGGACCCACCCCATGCTCATAGATTTTTCAAATATTCAAACAGTACCTTGGAATTAAAGAAATACCCCTTTTTGATTAAAAATTCAAAACATTTGAATTTTAAAAAATGTTGAAAGTTTATGAGTGGCTAGTTTATATTTTTATGAGGCCACATAAAAGTTTTCATCATTTAATAAAATGTTTAGCTATTTATTTTAGCTAAACAGAACAAATTACAGAAAAACAGAAAGGAAAGATTAAACAGAAATCAGAAAGACCTACCTTGCGCCTCAAGCGAGGCCCACTTACCTTGGCCTGGCCCAGCCCACCCCCGAGCCGTTGTCGTCTTCTTCCCCGCCGAGCCAAGCTGCTCGGTGGAGGCAGGACGTGGCCGCGGCGCCACCGCGACGCCTCGCGGCTTCCAGGGCCTCCCCCTCCTCCTAAGCATGCCACGGAGACGCCAGAGCCTCGCAGCACTCCTTCCCCCTTCCCTGGTTCTTCCCCTCTCTCTCTCTCGCGAGTTCCAGCACCAGCCGAGGACCCCCGACTCGCCGCCGTCCTGCGTCACCGTGACCACCGTGCCTCCCCCGTGCCGCCGTGCTGTCCAGAAGACTCCCCGGAGACGACTCCTTCGACCTGCAGCGCCAATTCAAGCTCAGCCGCACCCTAGACGCCGTCCCCTTCGTCGTTCTCACCGCCGGCCACCGCGACATCGGCAGCAAATTCAGCCTCCTCCAGCTCTTCCCCAACCCCGTCGAGCTCACCGTCGCGTTTGGGTGAGCCTCCTTCCTCGATTGCCCCCTCTCATGGCTCCCCTCGTGCTCTCCCTCGCATTTTCGTCGTTGGCCGAGCCCAGCCGTCGCCATTGTCGTCGCCTCCGAGCTCTGGAGCACGCCAGTGACCCCCCAATGGGTCTACTGGACGCGCGGGAGCACAAGCTACGCAACGGCGTCCTTCCCGTGGCTTCCCGTGCCCTGGAGCCCTTTCCCGGCGAACACCGTGCTCCGGCCGCCGCCGTTGTTGAATTTGCCGTGGCCAGAGGCCTCCCGGCGAGCCCCAGCTAGCCCTAGCCGATAAGGACGAGCCCCAGCTACACAATCGTGCCAGCCAAACCCCAAACCGAGCCCGTTTTGCAACTCCGGCGAAACTCCGGCGGCCCCCTCCGGCGAGCTCCTCTATTAGAGCTAACCCAACCCTAATCCTAACCCTAAGCACTCACTGACAGGTGGGGCCCTGTCCTAATTAATCCCTCGGGTTAATTTTAAACAGGGGATTAACCCCCCTGAGGCTGACAGCCCAGACCCACTGATCAGGCCCCCTGGTGACATCAGCACTGCATCATGCTGACGCAATAAAGGTTTTTCCAGAGATTTAAATTATGACAGAAATTCCAGAAAATACCCCAAACTTTGGAAATTCATAGAAAATTCATATTAACTCCAAATTGGACAAATAATATATGAAAAATGATCAGGAGAAAATTATCTTTCCAAATATGCAACTTTCAACTCTGTTTGAGTTGAATTTAAAATGGGACCAGTAGCATATGTCATTTGGTTTATTTGAATTTATTTCAAATTCAAATCAATTGAGTTTGCAACTTGGACCATGGATTTAAGCTATACTTCAACCACACTTCAGAGGCATATCATACCCATTTGAAGTTGATTCAAAATGATCAAACTATATCACATATAACTTGGTTAATGTTGAATTCAAATGTGGAGTTTGAATTTGCATTTTAAAATGCAATATATTCCACTTAAATGGAATTGCCTCACACATCAAAACTTATACTTCAGGCTTTAACATTCAATCATGTGATTGAGCATTGCATTCATATTGATTGCTACTTCGTGCTTTGTTTGTCGAGTAGACGTGGAACCGGAGCAAGAGGTCACCCCCTTCGCTGAAGATCCAGAACCCGAACCTCGTCAGCAAGGCAAGCAAACCCCCATTGATCATGTCGATAAAATCCCACTTCCCTCTCATGTCTCGCGTATGCATTGTTTAGGATGATCACCATGTTACGATTCTACCGCATAGATGGACCCATTCCTTTGCATGACCTATCTTTTGTCACAGTAGTAAGCAAACCACAATCCTAGCAACTGTAGGAGTTGTTTGATATCATGTAACCCCTGCAAATGCTACTGCTTATTGCATGCTTAGTATGATACCATGATGTTACTATGATGTGAGTCGGGATGGTAGTGATCATGTTGATGATGGTAGAAAAGTGTTGGTGAATCGACCCTAATACAAGGTGAACGATGAGAGGCTGTGTAGGAGTACACAGTGGGTTGTCTCGTTGAACACCGCCCTAAGTCCGAGTTCTTGTGTGGTGATCCAAGATGAAGAGTACAACCACACATTGGGCTCACTGACCCCTCTCAACCTATTAACTCATCCCTTTCGATGTCCAGATGTCGCAGTAGTTCGGAGTTCTGGTAGGCTTGTGGCCTGGATGCTAAGTGAGAGAACGGCTCACCCGAGACCGGCTTATGCACCACGCACACATCGCTTGGGTCCACTTCGGTAAACCGGCCGGGTTCACGATTGTGGTAGCCAACCAAAGTAGGCGGCTTTCTTGGACTAGATAGGCTATGAGGTAACAGTTGTGGTGAGCATCCTCGCTGGCACCCCTTGAATGGTGTCGAGATCAAAGGCGGTAAATGATGATCATGTGTGTGTAGCGGTACACCCTTGCAAGGTTAACAAAACTATTCGAATAGCCGCGTCCGCGGTTATGGACTGCTTGGAAAGCTTAGCTTGATTATTAGATAACTTGAACCGGATACTTCTAAAACACACCAACATAAGTGTGAGTGCTATGGCGTGCTTTCTCGTGGGGAAGTCGAGGAAGGCACCATAGTGGTGTAATTGGTTGGTGAAAGTAGTGGACTCGTGTACGCTTCTTACCTCAAAGTCTGGTACTCGTAGTTCAGGACCAGCCAAGTCAAAGCTGGCATTTCTGCAAGTGAACCCCACCTCCCTTTACCTTGATACATGTGCATGAGTAGTATAGCTCCTATGTAAGTCTTGCTGAGTATGCCTTTGTACTCACGTTTGCTTAATCTATGTTTTAGATGACGCCACTGACTCCGAAGGTGGCTTCTTCATCGAGCTGGACGACTGAAGTTAAGCTAGTCTAGTCCCAGTCAGCAGACTGGTTCCCTCGTGGAGGGCTTTATGTTGAATAAGGCTTCTTAAGCCAAGTTGTTAACCTTGTTTGTACTCAGACATAATTTGCTTCCGCTTTAGATTGTAATGTTGGATCACATGTATGTGATCTCTGTGTGTACTCTATAAGAGTTATAAATAAAATGTACACTTTGTAGAGAATTGCAATGGTACCTACTGTTCATACAAGGCATGTGTGCTGCGTGTATGGTTATAACATGCATGTCTTTGTATGGGTTTTCGAGACCTTAGTTGTGTTCTGGCTGGCGGTCTTTCATACACCAAGTGGCCCTTAGATGTGCGCAGCTTGGGGCATCGCGATGCGATTGCTCGAGACTCCGTCTCGTGCACACTTTGTGGTATGATCGAGCCCGCCCTAGACCCCGACTAAGTGATCGGGCTGGAGTAAGTCTATGTAAGAGTTTTGAGATAGTCGGTAGTATGGTTGAGGCGACTTGTCTTTGAATATGGGAGTTCACCACCCATATCATTTGACTTGTGTGCGGACGATGAGGACCCATCTCAGTTGATCATCCGGACTGGATGGGATGCCCCTCACGTACGATGCTTTCCGAGAATGTTCAGTGCTTGGCCTTGTCTGCTTAGACAAGTGGGTGCGGTTCTCGGCTCTCCATATGACTATGTCTTAACTGTACTTGCATACGCTAACCCCGGGTCCCGACACATATATGGTTTTGGGGTAAAAAAAATGCAAGGATTCAAATGGTGATGTCCATTTGATGGTTAGTGCAACTCAATGGACATGGTGTGATCACCTAAACCATTTCAAAACATTGCCTTCCTTCTTGCATTCTTTTCAACTTCAGTGCATGTTGAATCTCTTTCAGTTGATCATTCAAGTTCTGTTCCATGTCGTCTTCATTTTCTTTGCAACCTCAAACCAGCCCCTAGCATATTTTCATATGCAATGTGGTTGGATCCTTTCTTCTGTTTTACCTTCCGGTATCAACTTCACCGACACCTTTTTCTCCATCTCCGGAAACATTAGTTTAATTTCACGATGCTTTACTTGCATAACTTGTTTTATTGTTCATGTCATGCCATATTGCTATGATATTTACACCAAATTTAAGGCTATGACCAATGCCATAAAAATATAAGTAATTGCATATGAAGTTATGGACGTGTCGTCCACACCTCCATTTAAATTTAAATAGATAGGGTCACACCAGGTCTATTAAACTTGATCATCTCATCCATGCTTGAGCATTGTTGATCCCGATGTTTACTTGTGTGCTTTTCTTGCTGGTACCTTACGTTAGCACCTGAGACTGCCGAGAAGACTTACGTGGAGATTTCCGACACCGAACCTGAGGACCCTGCTACGTTTGATCCGTCGACCTATTACCCAGGCAAGGGGAAGATTTATACCATTACTTTATAATTCTCTTCTACCTACCTAGTTGTAGTCTAGAATGATTTTTTGATCCTATCAACCTTGTTTATGCCATAATCAAAACCAGACAGCCATGATCCCCACATCCCAGCAAAACATTGTATTGCTAAGTTACCGCTGCTCAGCCAATGCTTAGTATGAGTAGGAAAACTTGCTGCTTACCCTATGCAATGGTTGGGATATCATGTTACTAAAGAAGTTGGTTGATATTTATTATAATGATGTTAATTATATTTGATGAATGATGGGAGGTTGGGCTATTTCCCGCCTGGTGCTTTGTTCCATTTGAGTCACCTAGGATCCGAGTTCCGGGTATTTTTTTTAGCGTGCCTTATCGTGTGTGGGGTTCTATGGGCCCCCCTTGTCTTAGCTACTGTAAGGCCCCCGATGCGGTGCTAACTCGAGTTAGTCGCTTTCGCGACCCACTCAAGTTAGTAGCGCATAAAAGGCCACCGACTCACGACACTCACACTCGTGTCGCTGCCGGATTCTCGACAACAGATATAAGAACAATGAACTTCATACTAGGACATAAATATATAGAGTTCAGGGCATACATTGCCGCTGGAAATTTATTACATCATCTCAGAGGTCCATGGACCCAACAGTACATCATGCAACAAGCGGAAGACAATCATGACCGAGTACGGTCAAAATCCAAATTTCCCAAGAGAGGGCTGCACATAAATAGCCCACCCACGGATCGTCGGAACCCAACTATAGGATCTACTGAACGAAGTCATCCTCATCGTCGTCCTCCGGGGGCACCTCCACGAAGTATCGTCTAGTGCTCAGGTTGAGGTAGTAGTCAACTGCAGCGGCCGATCAGGCAAAACAGTAAAAGCACAAAAGGAAAACAGGGGTGAGATTATATCATTACAGGATAACTAACTCCCGACGGTAAGACAAGATAAAGGTAAAGGTTGCAGCCGCACTAGCATGTATGGTGGCTATCGTTCTATTAGAATAGAGGTAAGATCCAAGAATGCACGTGACATCGTATCATAAGTCGGCTATTCACCTACTTACGTCAAACATAACACAACCTGGATCTTCTCTCGGTCCCCCCTGGACGAAGAAAAGCAACCAAGGCACTCACACGGTAGGAAAGTTGTAATTATGATTCAAGTTGATGTTATTCTATGAAAAAGGAGTAGGTCTCAAGTCGTCCATAACCGCGGACACGGCTTTTCGAAAATCTTTAACCCTGCAGAGGTGTACCAACTGCCCATCATAGGCTTCACATGTACGTCCGATCGTCAGAGTGCCTCTAGCTAACAACGCACAACTCCGGGTGGCCCCCGGTGAGTCGACACCCAACTCAAAAGCTGGCCACGCTCTCGAATCGGTCTCTACCGTATGACTCGGGTGTGGATAGCCGGTTAAATTCTCATATGAGACCGGGTCCTCAGCCGGTCAAGTTGGGCCAGCCAAGGAACATGTCCTCTTGGCCCGGGGTGGTTTGTAAACAACTGGGGTACCACCAGCACACACACACATTGCCGAAGAGGATTCCAGGCTCGTCTGAATCCCACGGCGGCCTGACTTTCAGACACGCGCAGCTTCAAACACGGGCGCCGCGCTACCCACGCGGGCAAAAGGGGCAGCCTTGGGTGCCATACGCACGCCCTGGGAGACTTTGGAGCACTTGGGAGGACGTCGTTGACGCCCCGCGGCATGGCGAGCACGCGCTGCGCGGCGGCGCTGCGAAGCACGGCGGCACTACGATCCTACGTCTAAACGCTACACGCGGCAGAGGCAAGGGGAAAAGGACGGTTGAGGCACGCCTAGGTGTTGCTGGAGGCGACCCTGAGCTCGACATGGAGGAAGCAGATGACGCAGCCGTCGTCGGGGAAGACGAGGTCCCGCAGCAAGTGGTCGACGTCGCGGGCCGGATTCGTGGTGTTTCGCTCCCCCTGCACGACGGGAACGGAGCGGTGTGATGTTGGAGACGACGCGGAAGGATGCATGGACACGAACGAGGGAAGACAGCGGCGAATTCGAATCCTCACCGGCGCAACAGGGGAGGTCCCTGAGGACGAACCAGGCGGCGGCGGCGGAAATTGGAGGGAGGAAGGGGAACCTAGGGTTCCAGGAGGGGCCTGGGACCTCAGCTTATAAAGGGGGGAGGCTCCCGGCCACGTCGGCCGCATCGACGTCGACGTCTCCCGCCGGCTGTGAGAGAGAGAGGGAGGGGACCCTGGACACGTTGTAAAGACGATGACCAAGGGCCACCCGATCTCAATCCAGCGGCCAACGTTGCCCCCGCGTAACGCTTCGGTGGCACGGGACGGGCGGGCTGCGAAGAGGTGGGGCGAGGCCTGGTGGGCTAGGCCTGGCATGTCCTCTGCCTCCAGAAAAGGAATTTTCCATTTGATAAAAACAGAAAAGTCCAAGAGTTTCTGAGCAAAAAAAAAGGGATAAAAACATATGAAAAATTTGTTTTGGAACCCTTGCAATATTCTCCAATTTATAAAATTGGTTTGACCATTTTTGGAGCAACTAAAATGTGGGGACATTTTTGGAAATTCAAATCACATTGAACTTTGGCCCACATTTTTGAAGTTGGAAAAAATGTTGCAACGTTTTTAAAAAGCTTGGGAAGGGCAAGGAATTGGCTATGCCAAGTTTGGGGTCAAGGAGAGCATGCATGCAACATTGAAAATTCTTCAAACACCCTTCTTGAACCATTTTTGATGCAACAACAAACAAACCAAATGGGCTCCAATCCCAATGCAAATTTAAATCACCACATGAAATGTCAAACTCTAGCATCATGCCAAGTTACAAAGTAATCAGACAAGGTACAATATCATGTTGATTTCTTATTATTGCAAATGGGCTGTTACAACACTCCCCCACCAACACAGGATTTCGTCCCGAGATCTAAGCCTGAAACAACTCAGGATACTCAGAACGGAGATGATCTTCACGCTCCCACGTTGCTTCCTTCTCCGAATGATGTGCCCACTGAACCTTCATGAACTTGACGGTCTTGTTGCGAGTCTTGTGCTCTGACGTCTCAGGAACACGGACTGGACGCTCTGAGTAGGAAAGGTCCGCACTCAGCTGTATGTCGCCCAGGTCAACAGCCTGCTCTGGCTGCTTGAAGCACTGCTTTAGCTGGGACACATGGAACACGTCAGCACCATGGACAGACTCTCTGGAAGCTCTAGCAGAAAAGCAAGTGGTCCTCCAATCTCAAAGATGCGGAAAGGTCCGACAAATCTTGGAGCGAGCTTTCCTTTGATACCAAAGAGGTGAGTTCCCCTCAATGGAGGAACTCTCAGGTACGCCCAATCACCAACCTGAAACGCTACACCATGGTGCCTTTTGTCATAATATGCCTTCTGCCTAGACTATGATTCCTTTAGGTCCTCTCGGACAATCTTCAGTCTGTCCTCTGTTTCTTGGATCACATCTGGACCGAACAGCTGCCTCTCACCTGTCTCAGACCAGGTCAAAGGTGTCCTGCACTTGCGGCCATACAAGACTTCAAATGGCGCTGCCTGCAGACTTTCCTGATAGCTGTTGTTGTAAGAGAAGTCAACATATGGCAAGCATTCTTCCCACTTCATGCCAAAGGAGACGACACATGCTCGAAGCATGTCCTTGAGGATTTGGTTCACGCGCTCGACTTGCCCACTTGTCTGAGGGTGATAAGCGGTACTGAACAACACTGTCGTACCAATCGCCTTTTGAAAGGCCTGCCAGAACTTAGAGCTGAAAAGGCTGCCTCTATCGGAACTGATCTTCTTTGGAATGCCATGCAAAGAAACAACTCTTGCGGTGTACAAATCCGCCAACTGAGCTGCAGAAATGGAGTCCTTCACTGGAAAGAAGTGGGCAACTTTGGAAAGATTGTCAATGAAAAAAAAGATGGCATTGTTCTTCTTCTGCGACAAGGGGAAGCCTGTGATGAAATCCATCTCTATGTGATCCCATTTCCACTTCGGAATCTCAAGTGGATGGAGCAACCCTGCAGGCTTCTGGTGTTGTGCCTTCACTCTCCTGCACACATCACACTGAGACACGTAACGGGCAACATCCCGCTTGATACGAGTCCACCAAAATCTTTGCTTGAGATCTTGATACATCTTTGTACTGCCAGGGTGAATCATAGCTTGGAATCATGGGCTTCCTTCATGATGACCTCTCTTAGATATCCCTCCTTGGGAACAACAACTCGCTCTTCAAACAACATGATGCCTTCATTATGCACTGAAAAGCAACCGTACTTTGGAACCGAGGCGGCAATACCCTGCTTGATCTTTTGTATCATTGAGCTGCCAAACTGAGCTTCACGAATCTTCTCATGTATAGTGGGCTCTACCACAAGGTTGGCAAGGTAACATGCTGGAACTAGCTCGAGATTGAGCCTTCGAAAGGACTCACACAAGTCAGGGTGGATCTTCTGCACCTGGATATTATTGCAACCGCCCTTGCGGCTCAGAGCATCAGCTATGACATTTGCCTTCCCAGGCGTGTACTGAATATCAACTGTGTACTCAGTAATGGTCTCAAGCCATCTTCTTTGCCTCAAGATCAGATTTGGCTGAGTGAACAAGTACTTCAGACTCTTGTGATCGGTGAACGCATCCACCTTCCTCCCTAGGAGGAGGTGTCGCCAAGTGATCAAAGCGTGCACAACTGCTGCAACCTCCAAGTCGTGCGTGGGATAATTCCTCTCACTTGTCTTCAACTGCCGCGATGTATAAGCCACGATATTCCTGCCTTGCATCAAAACTCCTCCTAGACCTTGCAATGAGGCATCACAAAACACCTAAAAAGGCTGTGACTCATCTGGCGGTGTTAGAATTGGAGCTGTGGTCAACTTCTCTTTCAAACGCTCGAAAGCCGACTGGCAAGCTGGTGACCAAGTGTACCGTTTTCCTTTGCACAACAACTCAGTCATTGGCTTTTCTATTTTGGAGAAATTCTGCACAAACCTCCTGCAATAACTGGCGAAGCCGAGAAAACTCCTTAGATTCTTCACATTCTTCGGCGGAGCCCACTCTTGAATAGTGCGGACTCGCTCTGGATCAACCGCAATTCCTTCAGCGGAAATAACATGGCCCAGAAAATTGACCTTGTCCAGCCAAAACTCACAATTGGAGAACTTGGCATAGTAACGGTGCTCTCTCAACTTCTGCAACACCAGGCGTAGATGTTCCGCATGTTCAGCCTCTGACTTGGAATAGACAAGAATGTCGTCGAGGTAGAGGATCACAAACACATCAAGCCATTCTTGGAACAAATAGTTCATAGCTCTCATGAATGTCAGAGGGGCTTTTGATAACCCAAAAGTCATGACTGCGAACTCATACATCCCATAACGTGTGCTGAACACGGTCTTGGGAATTTCCTCTTCACGAACACGGATTTGATGATACCCCATCCTCAAGTCAAGCTTGGAAAACAACTTAGCCCCATTCAACTGTTCGAATAGATAATTGATGCGGGGTAAAGGGTATTTGTTCTTGATGGTCTTCTTGTTGATACCGCGATAGTCCTGGACCAAGCGGCTAGCGCCATACTTCTTCTGGAAAAACGAAGCTGGTGCGCCCCAAGGGAAGTGCTCGCGCGGATAAAACCGCCTGCCTCCAACTCTGTCAACTGCTTCTTGAGTTCAATCAACTCCTTGGAACACATCTTATACGGATGCCGAGAAATTGGCTGGGTACCAGGCTCTAGCTCAATAACGAACTCAATAGCTTGAACTGGTGGAATTCCTGGAAACTCCTCCGGAAAGACGTCTAGGAACTCACAGACAACTTTGACTTCTTCGATCAAAGGTGCAACTCCTGCGTTCAAAGCGTACAACTGTGCTGATCCTGTCATAGATCCACAAGTGTACAAGACTTCTACACCTGAATCATGTGTCAACTTCACTGATCTGGTTGGACAATCAATATTGGCCCTTTACTTAACAAGCCAATCCATACCCAGAATGACATTAATGTCGGAACGAGGCAAGACAACCAGGGACGAACAAAAGATAACACCCTGGATACAAATCTCCACAACTGGGATACTGCCTGAGGACTGCATCCTCGATCCTGGAGAAGCAATAGCTAGAGGTGTAGCAAAGGCATCGGACATGAAGGAATGGGAAGCTCCGGAATCGCACAAAATAGTCGCTGGAACCGAACACACAAGTAACCTACCAATCACGATCTCTGAAGACTGCTGAGCATCTGAGAGCATCACGTTGTTCACCCGAAATGCACGTGGCTGTGCCTTCACCATCGCGGTGCTCGGAGTAGATCGAGGTGGAGGCGGTGGGAGCCGAGCAAAGCGCAGATCATAGCAGTTGGGAGACATGTGCCCCGGCTCTCTGCACTTGTAGCAGATCACGCCTGGCCTGGGCTGCTGCTGCGGCCTGGGTGGCCTCGCGTGTGGTGGTGTAGAGCGAGGCCCCTGCTGAACTGGGACGGGAGAGCGGGCAAAAGTGCGGACAATTTCCCGATGATACGTCTCAAACGTATCTACTTTTCCAAACACTTTTGCTATTGTTTTGACCTCATTCTTGCATGATTTGGACGAAACTAACCCAGACTAACGCTGTTTTCAGCAGAGCTGCCTGTATGGTTTTATTGTGTGCAGGAAAATGGATTTTTAGACATCCCAGAAAATTCCCAAAAAATTACCAGAAAATCCATGCACCCGATGGAGCCAGGAGCCAGAAGTGGGACCAGAGGGGAGCCCTGTGGGCCCCAGGCGCCCCCCTAGCGCAGCCAGGGGTGGGGCCGCGCCCTCAGGCCGCCTGGGCTGCTCCCCCCTCCTCTGGTTCCCTACCGAGACTCCTATTTATCCCTGTGACGAGAAAACCCCAGAACAGAAGTCGTTTTCCCAGTTTCCGTCGCTGATTTTTCTTCTGCAGGGCTAATCTGGAGGATGATTTGGCCTCCGGAGAGGGGAGATCGTCGTCATCGTCATCACCATCACCACTCCATCCATCCTCCATGACTTCTTTTCACATGTGTGAGTAATTCCCTGCTGTAGGCAAAGGGGATGGTAGGGATTGGATGAGTTTAATCATGTGATAGTTCGTCAGATTGTTGGGGGCATGTTGCCTATCATCTAGATTGGTGTTTATCTTCTTTGCTACAACTTGTTGTTCTTAATGCTTGTCACTTTGGGCCCGAGTGCCATGTTTTCAGATCTGAACCCTATGTGTTTTCATGAATATATTTGTGTTCTAGATCCTATCTATGGGTTGTATGCACCTATTATGGTCCGGAACCGGCGATCCCAAAGGTGACAGCTTGGGACACCAAAGGGGATGGTCCATGATTTGAGGATTCCATGTATCCATTGAGTTTATTGCTTTGTTCCGGTGCTCTTTGATAGGAGTACCTTAATCTCCACAAGTTCCTTTGGGCCCCGTTCGTAGCGGGATGGTAGGACAAAAGATGTTGTGCAAGTTCTTATTGCAAGAACGCACAACTACCTACGGGATACATGCCTAATGTTTGATAGTTTCCTAGATGATCTTTGCTTTTCTGAGTGCCTTGCCCCGTGTTAGAATCTATTATATGTTTACTCTCATCCATGCAGCGCCCGACCATCCATCTCCCTAGCCTACAGTGTTTTCAATCCTGCTGGTTATTAGTTGTTACTTTTTGCTATTTACATTTTCTGTTGCTATCATCACTATCATATCCCGAACAATGAACTTCATACTAGGACAAAAATATATAGAGTCCAGGGAATACATCGCCGCTGGAAATTTATTACATCATCTCAGAGGTCCATGGACCCAACAGTACATCATGCAACAAGCGGAAGACAATCACGACCAAGTACGATCAAAATCCAAATTACCCTAGAGAGGGCTGCACATAAATAGTCCACCCACGGATCGTCGGAACCCAACTATAGGATCTACTGAACGAAGTCATTCTCATGATCATCCTCCGGGGGCACCTCCACGAAGTATCGTCCAGTGCTCGGGTCGAGGTAGTAGTCAACTGCAGCGGCCGATCAGGCAAAACAGTAAAAGCACAAAAGGAAAACAGGGCTGAGATTATATCATTACAGGATAACTAACTCCCTACGGTAAGACAAGATAAAGGTAAAGGTTGCAGCCGCACTAGCATGTATGGTGGCTAGCGTTCTATTAGAGTAGAGGTAAGATCCAAGAATGCATGTGACATCGTGTCATAAGTCTGCTATTCACCTACTTACGTCAACCTGGACCTTCTCTCGGTCCCCCCTGGACGAAGAAAAGCAACCAAGGCACTCACACGGTAGGCAAGTTTTAATTATGATTCAATTTTATGTTATTCTATGAACAAGGAGTAGGTCTCAAGTCGTCCATAACCGCGGACACGGCTTTTCGAAAAGATTTAACCCTGCAGGGGTGTACCAACTGCCCATCATAGGCTTCGCATGTACGCCCGGTTTCAGCTTGGCTGGGTAAGCGCATGAAACTCCGGATCGTCAGAGTCCCTATAGCTAACAACGCACAACTCCGGGTGGCCCCCGGTGAGTCGACACCCAACTCAAAAGCTGGCCACGCTCTCGAATCGGTATCTACCGTATGACTTGAGTTTGGATAGCCGGTTAAATTCTCATATGAGACCGGGTACTCAGCCGGTCAAGTTGGGCCAGCCAAGGAACATGTCCTCCTGGCCCGGGGTGGTTTGTAAACAACTGGGGTACCACCAGTACATACACATTGCAAATGTAAATCGGCTCGGGCCACCACTAGAATTGTACGAAGCTAGGTAGGTAAGACAAGGGGACCCCATAGAATCCCACACACGATTAGGCACGGTCGTCAAGAAACACAATACCCGGAACTTGGGGCCTAGGTGACTCAAATGGAACAAAACACCTGGCGGGAACAGCCTGGTCTCCCATCATTCGTCAAGTATATATTTAACATCATAATAATAATAAAAATCAACCAACTTCTTTAAATAACATGATATCCCAAACCATAGTCTAGGGTAAGCAGCAAGTTTTCCTACTCATACTAAGCAATGGCTGAGCAGCGGTAACTTAGCAATACAATGTTTCGCTGGGATGTGGGGATCATGGCTGGTTGGTTTGATTATGGCCTGAACAAGGTGGATAGGATCAAACAACGTTCTAGACTACAGCTAGCCAGGTAGGCAAAAAGGTATCAGGTAATGGTATAAATCTTCCCCTTGCCTGGGTAATCGGTCGTCGAAGCAGACGTAGCAGGGTCCTCGGGCTCGGTGTCGGAAACCTCCACGTAAGTCTCCTCGGCAGCCTCAGGTGCTAACGTAAAGTACCGGCAAGGAAAAGGCACACAAGTAAGCAACGGTTGCAATGCACAGGCAAAGATGGTATGATCAAGTTTAACAGACATGATGTGACCCTATCTAGTCAATTTAAATGAAGGTGGTGACGACACGTCAACGACTTCATATGCAATTTATTTACGTAAAATGGCTTTGGTTTAGCCTTAATTTGGTGTAAGTAACATGGCAACATGACATGATCAACAATGCAATTAACAGAAATAATTACAACGTGAAAGGTAAAACATCGATTCCGGAGACGGAGAGATGTCTATGAACTTGACACCGGAAAGGTGCAACAAAAGAAAGGAACCCAGCCACATTGCATATGACAACATGCTAGAGGCTGGTTTTAGATGCAAGGATTTGAAGATGACATGAAAAGAGACTTGGAATGAAAAGATGATCAGGTGCAACATGCAGTGAAGTTGAAAGAAACAAAGAAGAGAAAGGCAAGGTTGGATATGGTTAGGTGATCACACCATGTCCATTGAGTTTCACAAAACATCAGATGGACATCACTACTTTAACCCTTGTATTTTCCTACCCCAAAACCATATAAGGTATGGCTCCATTTGAATTTGCAAAGCACAGTTGCAAATTCAAATGAACTCAGGGGCCTGAGTGCAAAGCTGCACTACTTGCATTTCAGGAAAAATTCAAATGGCAAAACCACTGTCACCATGTTGATCCTTGGGGAAAACTACCCAAAAGTCATATATGGGCTGCCACATTTTGAGTTTTGGGAAGTGGTTGCAAAAACAAAAAAAAAGAGGGGCCTATCTGCATAATTGCCACCATCCCAAAAATTTGAGGGGGAAAATTGCAAAATGAATAGCACCACTGTGATCAGTGGGCAATTCTACCCCAAAAACATATATGGGATGCCACACTTGAGGTGAAAGATCTCCAAGGTTCAAATTCATTTTGAGTTTGGATTCAAACCCAAATTGAATTTAAACAGAAAAGAAAAAGAAAAGCAAAAGGAAAAAGAAAGGGGCTCCGCCCCACTGGGCTGAATTCGGGCGATAGGCCCACCTTTCTTCTCTGCAGGCCCACTGGGCAAAGGCCCATGCCAAAGCAAAATGGCAGAAAAAAAAGGGGGGTGCCTCGGCTGGGATTCGAACCCACGCCGAGTCCTTCTTCCACTGCAACCCAACCACTGCGCCACTCGACGAATTCTGATACAAAGCGCGGTGCGGAGAGGATAAGCTAACGTTGCAGGTTAACTGAACCCTAAACTACACTGACAGCTATCCCCACAGCCCAAACACGGTGAGCACCACGTCGTGCTCCGGCCACCTTCCGGCGAGCCACCACGGGGGAACCCGAGAGGGGACATCGGGCTACAGGGGGGCGCACACTTCTGTCACCAACTCCTCGCCACCTCGCCAGATTCTTCACGGGAACAGAGCGGCGATGAACTTTTCTGAAGATTCAGTACAACCCGGCGGCACGGCCAACTTCAGGCGTCCCGTGCGTCGAGCACACGACGTCTGCGGCCCCGGCAACACTTGCAACGTCGAGAGGGCAGCACCACGATCACGCGGGTCCCCTGGCCCTGATCTAGACCTCACCAGAGAGGATGCCAGGCTCGTCTGAATCTCACGGCGGCCTGACTGTCAGACACGCGCATCTTCAGACACGGGCGCCGCCCTACCCACGCGGGCAAAAGGGGCAGCCTTGGGTGCCATACGCACGCCCTGCGAGACTTTGGAGCACGCGGGAGGACGTCGTCGACGCCCCGCGGCATGGCGAGCACGCACTGCGCGGCGGCGCTGCGAAGTACGGCGGCACTGCGATCCTACGGCTAAACGCTACACGCGGCAGAGGCGAGGGGAAAAGGATGGGTGCGGCTCACCTAGGGGTTGCTGGAGGCGACCCTGAGCTCGGCGTGGAGGAAGCAGAGGACGCAACCGTCGTCGGGGAAGACGAGGTCCCGCAGCAAGTGGTCGACATCGCGGGCCCGATTCGTGGAGTGTCGCTCCCCCTGCATGACGGGAACGGAGCGGTGAGATGTTGGAGACGACGCGGAAGGACGCACGGACACAAACGAGGGAAGACGGCGGCGAATTCGAATCCTCACCGGCGGAACAGGGGAGGTCCCTGAGGGCGAACCAGGCGGTGGAGGCGGAAATTGGAGGGAGGAAGGGGAACATAGGGTTCCAGGAGGGGCCCAGGACCTCAGCTTATAAACGGGGGAGGCTCCCGGCCACGTCGGCCGCATCAACGTAGACGCCTCCCGCCGGCTGTTACAGAGAGAGGGAGGGGACCCTGGACACGCTGTAAAGACGATGACCCAGGGCCAGCCGATCCAAATCCAGCGGCCAACGTTGCCCCCGCGTAACGCTTCGGTGGCACGGGTCAGGCGGGCTGCGAAGAGGTGGGGTGAGGCCTGATGGGCTGGGCCTGGCAGGTCCTCTACCTCCAGAAAAGGAATTTTGCATTTGTTAAAAACAGAAAAGTCCAAGAGTTTTCTGAGCAAAACAAAAGGGAGAAAAACATATGAAAAATATGTTTTGGAACCCCTGCAATATTCTCCAATTTTTAAAATTGGTTTGACCATTTTTGGAGCAACTAAAATGTGGGGCCATTTTTGGAAATTCAAATCACATTGAATTGTGGTCCACATTTTTGGAGTTGGAAAAAATGTTGCAAGGTTTTTAAAAAGCTTGGGAAGGGCAAGGAATTGGCTATGCCAAGTTTAAGGTCCAGGAGAACATGCATGCAAAATTGAAAAATCTTCAAACACCCTTCTTGAACCATTTTGGATGCAACAACAAACAAACCAAATGGGCTCCAATCCTAATGAAAATTTAAATCACCACATGAAATGTCAAACTCTAGCATCATGCCAAGTTACAAAGTCATTAGACAAGGTACAATATCATGTTGATTTCTTATTATTGCAAATGGGTTGTTACACCTACCTAGCTTCATACAATTCTAGTGGTGGCCTGAGCTGATTTACATTTGCAACGTGTGTGTGTGCTGGTGGTACCCCAGTTGTTTACCAACCAACCCGAACCAGTGAGGACATAGTTCCCTTGCTGGCCCACCTTGTTCAGCTGAGGACCCGGTTTCCCATGTGAGATTAACCGGCTATCCAAACCTGCGACAAACGGTAGAGACCGATTCGAGAGCGCGTCCGGCTTTTGAGTTGGGTGTCGACTCACCGGGGGTCACCCGGAATTGTGCATTGTTAGTTAGAGGGACTCCGACGTTCCGGAGTTTCAGGCGCTTACCTAGCCAAGTGGAAACCGGGCGTACATGCGAAGCCTGTGATGGGCAGTTGGTACACCCCTGCAGGGTTAAATTTTTTGAAAAGCCGTGCTCACGGTTATGGAAGACTCATAGCCTACGTCTTGTTCATAGAAGAACATCAAATTGGATCAAAATTAAAACTTGCCTACCGAGTGTGTGCCTTGGCTGCTTTTCTTCGTCCAGGGGTACCGAGAGAAGAACAAGGTTGTGTTATGTTTGCCGTAAGTAGGTCGATAGCAGACTTATGACACGATGTCACGTGCATTCTTGGATCTTACCTCTACTCTAATAGAACGATAGCCACCATATATGCTAGTGCGGCTGCAAACTTTACAAATACTTGTCTTACCGTAGGAAGTTAGTTATCCTGTAATGATATAATCTCACCCCTGGTTTCCTTCTGTGCTTCTACTGTTTTGCCTGATCGGCCGCTGTAGTTGACTACTACCTCGACCCGAGCACCGAACGATACTTCGTGGAGGTGCCCCCGGAGGACGAAGATGAGGATGACTTCGCTCAGTAGATCCTATAGTTGGGTTCCGACGATCCGTGGGTGGACTTGCTAATGTGTAGCCCTCTCTAGGGCCAATTGGATTTTGACCGTAATCGGTTGTGATTGTCTTCCGCTTGTTGCATGATGTACTGTTGGGTCTACGGACCTCTGAGATGATGTAATAAATACCAGTGGCAATGTATGCCCTAGACTCTATATATTTATGTCTTAGTATAAAGTTCATTGTTCTTATGTCTGTTGTTGAGAATCCGGCGTGACACGAGTGCGAGTATCATGAGTCGGTGGCCTTTTATGCGCTACTAACTTGAGCGGGACGGGAAAGCGACTAACTTGAGTTAGCAACGCATCGGGGGCCTTCCACTTGGTATCAGAGCAGGACTGACTGTAGGACCCCTTACTGGCCGAAGTTGAGTCTAGAAACTATTTGTTAGTTATTAAGGAAAAATCGGAGAGTAGGAACTCTTTCTTTTTCTTCTTACCCCACCCTCCCACCCATTTTTCCATGAGTAAGTGAAACACTGTTTACTCTCTGCAACTTATCCCCTTTCAAAACAAATCTAGGTTCTCGTTTACATGAGGCTCCGATTCCTCTATAATTTTTTTCTAGCGACGAGAAGGGTTGGCGTACGTTGAGAACACTGAGCCGCCAATTGGGGTTGAGATCTCCACCTCGCTTACGGCGTACCTCAGGTGAAACTCCTATACAGGGTTGGTTGGCATCCTCCGGATGTGGTTCCTCCCCCTATAGGAGACCGCTTCGGCGGGCCACTCATGGCAGATGTCTCAACGTTCAGGTCTTCAACCACTCGCATATATATTGTTGTGTACTCGCTAGCAGATTATTATCTTGGATTCGGATGATCTCGGTTTGGGGATTCAAGTAGCACCTAGCTTTCGAATTTCCGGGTAACCTTGGTGGATTTTCAGCCGTCGGCTTCCTCATACCTCGTGAGGAAGTTTTGTTGTCAATATTGCTTTATCTTCTGGTTTCGTCAATGTTTCTACCATGTTCTCATAAGTGTTCATGTATACAGGATGCCAAGAGCGAACATGCCGCCGCCAGAGAACCCTCTCCTTGGGGAGGTTGTGACCGCAGTGGCTCGGGGAACAGCTGCAATCTTAGAGATGTTGCAGAATCAGACTGCCCAAAGGAGTGATCGACCATAGTACACGATTTTGCAGCAGTTCCTTGCTATTAACCCCCCAGGTTCTCCGAGGCTCGAGACCCGCTGGAAGCGGATGATTGGATCGCAGAGATCAAGAAGCACTTCAATGCAAACACCGTCAGACCAGTCGACTACGTCACCTTCGCCTCCTTCCAGCTTCAGGGTGCAGCAGCCAGCTGGTACGATACTTACAAGGCCAACAAGGGCGATGCTATCATTACGTGGGGAGACTTCGTCCCAGACTTCAGAGCAGCACATATTCTGAGTGGCTTGATGGACAGGAAGCGAGAGGAGTTCTTGGCTCTGAGACAGGGTGAGAGGTCAGTTCAGGAGTACAACCTGGCCTTCGTCAGGCTCGCCAAGTACGCTCCGGAAGAGGTCAGCAGAGAGGCCAAGCGGATTGCCAGATTCCGTAGGGGTCTCAGCATAGAGATCAAGTACGCACTCACCCAGTGCAACCCTACATTGTTCTCACAGTTCGTGGATCAGGCTATCCGCCAGGAGTCAGCCAGACCAGAGTGGGACGCAGACAGGAAGCGCCAGAGAGAGCACAGCTCCGCGGTGATGGTCCGCAAGAAGGCAAAGACTTGGGTCACAGAGGCACCACCACAAAGGCAGTAGTTCCAGTAGAGGGGGACATTTGTCAGCAGGGGCCTCGCTCTACACCACCACACTAATGGCGCGAGAGTTGACGGGTGTAGTCTTCTCGCCCTTCGTTGGTGAGCCCCAAGTGGAAGGCTTGATGTAGCACAGCAGCAAACTTCCCTCAGTAAAGATACCAAGGTTTGTCTCCAGTAGGACTCCAGAGATGATAAGTAGGTGTCAGCGGCGCAACTGACGCGGACTTGCACACAGACATAAATAACTTTGTTCCCAACGAAGTTCAGAGTGGTTGTCAATCTCTCCGGTCTTGTTGTTCAGAAAGGATCAAACACAAGGGATAATGATAGCAACTGAAAGTAAAAGAAGAAAAGTAAATGAGCGTGGAAACAGTAATGAGGATATGGACCGGGATACGTGATGTTCACTAGTGATGTCTCTCTCCCAAATGACGATAAAACTGCTATGCGAGGTAAACAAATTACAGAAGGGAAATTGACAGGATTATGAACGCACCGCAATGCTAACTATGCTACAAAAGAAAGGAAGAGGCTCAAAGCACGGGCAGTACGCCAAAATAAGTAGAACGAAATCCAACTGCATCTACTACTAATCATCCACCTTGAGATATCTATCCAGAACATCTCGCTGGTATTAAGTTGCGAGCCCCACCCAAAGTGTAAACCCAAAGCAACAGACAACTGCATTAAAAAGCACTTTGCGTAAAGTAAACATTCCTTGCAACCGCGGTTATAAGCACCGTTGTTTTCCCCCTTGTGGCAACAACACATCCCCTAGACTCATGTTTATGTCACTCATGCGTGTCATCGGGGGGCATGAACCCACAATCGAGCATAACGTTCCCTCTTGGGGTTACTACCTACTACTTGGCCAAAGCAATAAACAACAACGGACAACATGAAAGAATTACTTAGGAAGAAAAATATTAGAGATAAAAACCAAATATATTACTCAATCACAATCTGAACATAATCTAATAATCCATCAGATCCCATCAAACTCAGCATAGCAACAGCAGAAAGATTACAAAATGTAGGGCAGCTAACAAGGTCTAAACCATAAAGAACAAAGAGGGGAGGAGAACATCACATATCTACTGATCACGGACCCATGGTCCAAGGAAAACTACTCAATAGACATCCGGGCAACATCCATGGTGGAGAGGAGACTCCCGGAGGTCGGCCCTCCCTCCGGCAGAGTGCCGGGAAGAGGTCTTCTAGTGCTCCTGATCTCGGAAGCGCGGCGGCGGCGGAACAGAGGAGAGATGGCGAAAAAGGGTTCTCTTTTCTGAAGTTTCCCGTGACAGAGAATATATAGGCGAAGGGGGGCAGCCAGAGGTGGACTAGGGGCCCCAGGCGCCCCCCTGGCGCGGCCAGGGGTGGTGCCGCGCCGGGTGGCCTCCTGGGCCACCCCTGGCTCCCCTCTGGCCCCACTCGGGCTCTTCGCGAAGCTTCTTGTACGCTGATTTTACCTATATTTTCCCCGGAATTTTTCTGGCACTTTTTATATGGGGGAAAACTGAAATAGAAAAATTGCAGAAAATAGGAACTGGCACTGTAGTGCACTGAGTTAATAGGTTAGTCCAAATATGATCAAAAGTGTATGAAAGTGTATCTAGATCATAGCAATATCACACAAAACATGCATGGAGCAAGCAGAAATTATAGATACGTTTTGGACGTATCAACATCCCCAAGCTTAACGGCATAATTTCTGTGGTGACATGCTAGCAACCATATAAGAACTTTGAAAAGTAAAGCAATCAAGGTTAGAAACTCAATTCAAGTCATAACAAGCAAGAGTCTATATTAGCATTGAAACAAGTAACAAAAGAACATTAGGTGCAGGAGCTCTCGCTGTCCGTGACTCGAATGTCTCCAAATGGTGTTTGCGTGCAAGAAGGGGGATAGGGAATACGAGAAAAACAATTTATTTGTTGAGAACTCAATCTACTAAAGTTTCACACTCGGTCTTTTTCTGGAATCTTATCTTGACTCGTCCCCAGACCACTAGCCAGGTACAAGTCAATTTGATCCACTCCTTTTTCAATATTTTGAGCACTCATGCAATGGATGAGCGTAAGCACGAGAGTTGACACTTAGGATGGCAAAGAGAGAAGTGCGGAGGAGGAAGACAAAAAGGATGACAAAGGCTCACATCAATGAGGACAATCATAGGCAAGAGATGTCAAATGATAGATGTGATGTGAGGAGTAGGGATTGCCATGCAACGGATGCACATACGAGCTAGGAAGCTCTCCAATGGAACTAGTGGGGGTGCATCTAACCTGCTCGCTCATGAAGACCTAGAGCTCGTTTGAGGAGGCTCATCCTTTGAATATGCAAGGCAAGTTCTATAGTGTGAAGGTCCCCACATAGCTATATGCATAATGATCATCTCTATGGAGTACAAGGATATAAAGGGAGTACTAGTGTGGATTTCTCAAAAGGATAGTAGTGTTGCCCCTTTCTCTCTTTTTATTTCTTGTTCTCTTTTTTCTATTTTTTTGTGGCCTCAATGGCTCTTTCTATTTAACTCTTATTTGTCCTCTTTGGGATCTTTTATTGTGTCCACTTTGGGATCTTTTCCTCACTTAAGGGAAACACTCTATTTTACAAGAAGGTAAAGGAGATCTTTCACACTTTACAAGGTACTAAAAATCATAAAGAAGATGTAACTATCATGATGTATGCAATGGATGTCGCTGCTAGTGTTGCAGGAACATGTATGACATGAAGATCAAGTCATGAAGAGATGGATGTTGCATGGCAATATATCTCGGAAAGGCTATGGAAATGCCTTGATAGGTAGGTATGGTGGCTGTTTTGAGGAAAGATATAAGGAGGTTTATGATGACAGAGTGTATCATGCCAAGGGTTTGGATGTACCGGCGAAGGTGTACACCAACTCTCGGAGTGAGAAGAAGGCAATGCACGGCACGGGAGAGGCTAGAAAAATATGGGAAGGTAGAAGTGTCAACTTTCAATACTTACATAAGTCCGAAGAACTCATGCACTGATTATCGGTAACTCTCAATCTAAAAAGGAGGTTCACAAAGAGACAAGTACCCCGAGGAGGAGTCACTACTGGAATTCACCAGTTTGCCATGGGCCAGTGGCTTTGCCGTCTGCATTTCGTCGGGGCGGACGGCAAAGCAGCGGTATGCCGTCCGCTGCCCTAAGTACAGACGGTAACACGTAGACATACGGCAAACCACATATTTGCCGTCTGCGTGGACGCAGGCAGACGGCAACGAGACCTATGACGTCCGTTGACAGACGGGAAACCTCCAGCTGGGCCCACCCAAGCGAGGCACGCGGCCTGGCTAACGACCCACCGCTTTGTCGTCTGCCTACGGACGGCATACGTGCCGTTGCCGTCTGTCGGCAGACGGCAAAGCGGTGGGCCGTTAACCCCCCGCACGGTCCCTCTCCCACTCCCACTCCCACTCCTCCTCGCAACCGTGCTCTCTCCCCACGCCGCCGCCAAACCCCAAACATCGCCGCCGCCTCTCCATCCCGCCCCTGCCGGATCTCTCCCCGTCCTCCACCTCCCCGCCCCCACCCTCCTCCGCCCCGCCCTCCGCTGCCTGCGGCCGCATCTCACCGGATCCCAACGCCGACGCTGCTGCCCTCCTCTGCCACTCGCCGTTGCGCAGCCGCCCACCTCCCGGCCTCCTCCTCTGGCCCCCTACTCTGGTGAGCCCTCTCCTCCTCTATTTTTTTTATTTTTTCTCTGTAATTTCTATAGTTATAGGATTTTAGTTAGTGATTAGTTAGTGTTAGGATTTTAGTTAGTAATTAGTTAGTGTTAGGATTTAGTTAGTAATTGTAGATATTAGGTTTTAGGTCCTAGATTTTTAGTACGATTTATTTTTATTTTTTCTGTTAATTACAATATGCAGAAAATTTAAATGATAAGATGCATAATTACAATATTCAGAAAATTTAAATGATAATAAAGAGTAATTGTAAATAAAAGAAGAAGTGTAAAGGAAAAAAGAAATAATATGTAAAATAAGAAGAAAGAGGAGGAGAGAAGGTGGAAGCCGGAGGAGGAGGCCGGGAGAAGAGAAGGTGGAGGCCGAAGGAGGAGGCTGGGAGGAGAGAAGGTGGAGGCCGGAGGTGGAGGCCAGGAGGAGAGAAGGTGGAGGTCAGAGGAGGAGAAGAGTAGAAAGTAGAAGAAGGAGGATGAGAAATGGAGAAGGATGAGTCTGGAGGAGGAGATGAGTAGAAAGTAGAAGAAGGAGGAGTACAAATGAATCTTGACCGAAGAGCATCTCTAGCATAACCTGAAACCAAAAAATATCTCTAGCACACCGCAGAATAGCTTATTGGTTTTTAATGTGCAGTTGTTCCCCCTTCACCTCGAGCCGTCGCAAGTCTAGTGTTCGACGACCTCTCCCTGTGTTCGACGATCTCCCCTGCACTCGAGGGTATGGAAAACACGTCTGATCCTCCTGACCCCCCTTCCTTTTCTCTGTTTCGTCCTTTGTGCCGATGACACTAGCTAGCAATATAGTTTCAATATGCAGTCGCGTAACCAGTATGTGTCTCCCGTCCGAAAGGGTTACAGTTATAAATATGCATTCATTTGCATATTTATAATAGTGATTCTTTCGAATTGTCCAACGTTATCCATGGACAGCCCGAGTATGTGTAGATTGAGTCGGTTTCCCATGCTTTGGTCCCGATCCGACGCGGTATTTCGTCAGCGCCTCCCTGTTGTTCTCCGGATACACAACCTTTCGGCTTGTTGTCGAGACGTGTATTAGGAGAACAGCAGGGAGATGCTACCGAAATACCGCGTCGGATCAGGACCAAAGCACGGGAAACCGACCCAATCTACACATACTCGGGTGGGATTAGGACCTATCTTTACCTATTAGTGTGTAGGTTAATTGCATATGCCGTAGTTATGTATGATAAAAGCAATAAAAAGTGGACGTAATAAAATTGACAAACTGGTATATTTGTTGTTTAGTAGCGACAAGATGAGCGATGATCGTGCGTGGATGTACACTGGTCGCCCTAATCATAAAGAGATCATCAATGAATGGGCAATGAAAACCAAGGAGTTTCTGAGAGCGGCGTTTGCAAATGGGTAGAGAAAAACCTGGTGCCCCTGTGTTAGGTGCGACAATTATAAACAGGCGACAGAGGTGGATATGGGTAAACACTTGCAGAAGTGGGGTTATAAGCCTGGTTATACGGTGTGGAGCTTCCATGGCGTGTCTGGCGGACGACGGAGAGAGGAGGTGGTCCGTCAGCGCACGGATGCGTACGGAACCGGGATCGAAGACATGGTGCAGGACTTTGACGATGCGCGGGATGAGGACGATGAGATGGAGGAATCTGCGAAGGCCTTCTATGAGATGTTGGAGTCTTCGAAACGTCCGCTGCACGCTCACACTGAGCTTTGTCAGCTCGATGCCATCGCACAGTTGATGGCTTTGAAGGCACAATTCAACTTGGGCACAAATTGCTACAATGCGATCACTACCCTAATTGGGCGGTTTCTACCAAAAGATCATGTTATGCCTGCAAACCTGTACCAATCGGATAAAATCCTCAAGGTACTTAAGATGCCCTATGAGCAGATACATGCTTGTGAAAATGGAAGTGCTTTATTTAGGAAAGAGTATGCGGACGAAGACTATTGTCCCAAATGCAAGTCATCCAGGTATGTTGTGGTAGACAATGGTCAAGGTGAGAAGACGCAGACCAAAATACCCATAAATGTTCTTCAGTATCTTCTAGTGATACCAAGAATTCAACGCCTTTACATGATGGAAGAGACAGCCAGACATATGACATGGCACAAACATGGGAAGAGAACAGAATTTGATGCAGATGGGAAGCCGATGTTGACTCACCCATCGGATGGTTCAGTATGGAAGCACTTTGATGAAAAACATTCGGAAAAAGCTAAGGAGCCAAGGCATTGCCGAATCGCCGTCGGCACAGATGGGTTCAATCCTTTCGGTCTGATGGAAGCCTCATACAGTTGTTGGCCTGTATTTGTCATGCCACTCAATCTCCCCCCCTCAGAGATTATGAAAAGGAAGAACATTTTCCTGACGTTGATAATACCAGGGCCCAAATATCCGGGGAAGAATATGGATGTGTACATGCAACCGCTTAAGGAGGAATTGCAACAAGCTTGGGACGAAGGGTTCAAGACATACGATGCAGCTAGCAAAAAGACCTTCAAAATGCATGTTTGGTACCAGTACTCGATGCATGACTTGCCGGCGTATGTGCTTTTCGCTGGCTTCTGTGTTCATGGAAAGTTCGGGTGCCCAACATGCAAGGCTGCTCTTAAGTTTCATTGGCAGAAGGCGGGTGGCAAGTATTCCTGCTTCGACTTGCATAGACAGTTTCTCCCTCCTAAGCATCCTTTTAGAAAAGACAAGAAGAACTTCATCAAAGCAAAAGTTGTCAAAAACTTGGCAGCACCTACGATGACGGGCGAACATGTCTTGGCTCAGTTGAACTCTGTCGAGCCTGATCCAGAATGTCCCGGGTATTTTAAGGGATATAATTCGGAACACGCCTGGACTCACAAGACATGCTTCTGGGATCTCCCCTACTTCCAAGACCTCGAACTTCCACACAATATTGACGTGATGCACACTGAAAAAAATATTGGTGAGGCCCTGTTTGGTACATTTTTCGGCATAGATGGGAAGTCAAAGGATATTCCTAAAGCTAGAGTCGACCAGGAGACTCTATGTGATAGACCCTCACAGAACATGCGACATCTGAAAGGAAAGAAGAATTGGTCCAAGCCAAGGGCCTGGTTCAATCTTGAAAGGGGGCATATCAGGGAAATTCTCTTGTGGGTGCAAAACAGTTTGATGTTCCCCGATGGGTATGCAGCGAATCTGAGGAGGGGAGCGAGTCCTGAAAAACATAAAATATTTGGGCTGAAGAGTCATGATTGGCACATATGGCTTGAGCGGGTAATGCCGGTCTTGTTGCGCGGCTATATCCCCGAGGAAGAGTGGCTAGTACTGGCAGAACTGAGCTATTTCTTTCGTGTTCTTTGTGCTAAAGAACTATCCGATGGCGTGCTAGAAGACATGGAAGATATGGCGCCGGAGTTAATCTTCAAGTTAGAGAAGATCTTTCCACCGGGTTTTTTTAATCCGATGTAGCATTTGATATTGCATCTCCCGACCGAGGCAAGATTAGGGGGCCCTGTGCAAAATCGTTGGTGCTATTCAACGGAGAGAATGCAGAAGACGCTTCGAGCAAAATGTAAAAATAAACGTAGAATTGAAGCATCGATGGCCAAGGCTTTCATTACCGAGGAGGCGGCAAACTTTGTGACAGCACATTATGAAGCCAAAAATCGCCATTTGCATAATCCAAAGCCTCGATACAATACTGCTGACCCCCAACGGCGTCAATCCAACCTCAGCCTATTCAAATGGAAGCTCGGACCTGTTGGTGCTTCGAGAAATAAGATTTTGGATATCAAAGAATGGCGGAATCTTACACTGTATATCTTCACCAACCTAACAGAAGTGCGACCGTACATCGAGTAAGTGCTCGGTACGTACATTGTTTCGCAAGTTCTAATAATTCTTGTTTCTTATTAATTCCCCTGAATTCATACAGTCGATACGTCGCCAAATTCTTGAATGGAGTGGTTATTGAAAGTGATTCCATCGCAGAGTATGAGCTTCTTTCCAATCAAGGAGACGGCAATCCAGGTTTCATCTCTTGGTTCAAACGAACGGTAACTATCATTCATATATAGGGTTTCATTTGTTGGTTCGACCTATTTTTCACTAATATAACAATCCTTTCCTATAAAACTTATAGGCAAATGAGGAGCCTATGGACGCCGAATTGAGACAAGTCGCTAATGGTTTTGACAATAAGGTCCGTGTATTTGAGAAATACGACATCAACGGGTATCGCTTTCGTACCGTTGATAAAGAGCGAAAAATGGCCGATCGAAAAAGTACAAATTCGGGTGTCTCTGCTGTCGGCGACGGAGGTATTGAGTATTATGGAAGAGTTGAAGCAATATACGAACTTCTATTCTATGGTGAAAATCCTCCCAACGTCGTTGTTTTCAAATGTCATTGGTTTCTCCCGTCGAGGACTAGACGAAATCATGAACATTTAGGTCTAGTAGAAATTCGACAAGACACCCATTTTAATGTCCCCGATGTCTATATTACGGCTCAACAGGCCACCCAGGTTTTCTATCTATCCTACCCCTGCCAAACGGTTGAAAACCTGAAAGGTTGGGATGTCGTTTATGATGTGCCACCTCATATTAGACCACCTCCCCCAAATGAAGAGGATTATGTACCCCACATTGACCCAGAGACATATGAAGGAGAATTCTTCCAAGAAACACGCGTGATAAAAAAATGTTTCCGAAACCGCTCTACGCAACCCCAGAACATGGAAGAAGACAATGAGAGTGAACCCGCTAACGACGATGTTGAAGAGCCTGAAGAAGAAGAGGTTACTGCTCCAGATGACCTGTCCATGCTTGACCGTTTACATAAAGGCCTTCCAAATGTTGGTGTTGTTGAACCTGATGAGGCCATCATTATCGACGACACGCGTGATAGTGATGACGATCCTTCAATTGATCGCAGAGAAGATACCGATGATCCCGACTATTGTTAGTTGTATGCATCTCAACTTTAATTATATATATATATATATTCTCCTTATTGCAGTAATTACTTTTGTATTATTAATTCTTTTTCTCATTGTACTAATTATTTTATTTTAATTCTTGGCAGGTTTGTGACAGATATGGAGGGCGAGACCTCGGGCTCGCGAGGGAGGGGTCATGCACTCCCACCTCTGGCTCTACGAAGGCTTTGCTCGAGAGTATTTCCTCGCCTCCTCCTTCTATTGATGAGGTGCCCAGGGGGAGAGGTCGGAAGAAGACCGGGAGAGGCAAAGCAGGTGGTGGTCGCGGGAAAGGGAGACAGACACCTGATGCTGCTTCCTCTCCGCCACCTCCGGCTGATTCAGCAGAGCACTGCAGGGTGGATCCCTCCTCGGACACTCCGATCCACCAGCCTGAGGTGGAGGAGGAGGCTACGTCCAACCGCACGACCTGGAGTCCCTGGCTGGACCAGCCGGAGCAGCACACGCCTGAGGGGGAGGCTGGTGCCGAGCTGGACACTACGGATGAGGAGGAGGTGGCTGAGGGTACAACCGTGTACCAGCGTGGGGGTACACGGCTCCCGTCCGTGCCGGTGACTCCCGCCCATAAGTGGTTGATTACGCCTGATGAAGAGACGTAAGTGCATTTATACTCTCTTCCGGTACCTTCTATACTTATGTCTATCTGATGGCTTTGTCTTTTTATACTGCAGGGGTTGGATATACGGCAATGGTCTCCGAAATCCCAACTCCATCCTTGGTGTGCTCGTCAGGGAGAACTTCTCGGGGCTGGTTCAATTGCCCGGACCTGATGAGGTTCCGCAGCCTGGACTCAAATGGGAGCACTATTGTGCTGCCCCGGCCCCGCCGGATACGACCATCAACGGGGTCGAATGCCACACCAGAGCCGACATGGTGATCAACGGCTTTTGGGTAATTTCTGTTTCACACAATAAAATCTTGACAATAGCTAGTTGGTGCACTCATCAGTGTTGTCTCGTGCTATTGCAGGTCTACTACAAGGTCGATTAGTCCAAGGAGCAGGAGGCGGAGGACGTGATAGTTGCAGAGGCCACACGCCTCTTGCAGAACACAAGGCACGAGATGCGAGTGCAGGCGTTCCGTGACTACTACGCCAAGCAAGGGCGCAAGCGTAGCAAGAAGGACTGCCGCAAGAAGTTTCTGACCAGGGCCCAGTACATGATGGTAACCCTTCTTAAGTCTTGAATAGTTTGCTTGATTTGATTCCTATCTAGGCTACTTATTAGTTTCCTTGTTTACTAACTTAGGCGCCGCCGAGATGGTGTGCGGACAAGATGGATTGTTGGGAGGTCATTGTGGACCACTGGTGCTCAGATGCCTGGTTGGCCGTCCACAACAATGCCAAGGACCGGCGCTCCCAAATGGTTGGTGTGCCACACCATCAAGGCAGTCGTAACTTAGCTGGTTACGGGCATAAATGGGTATGTGCAAATTCTTCTTTGCTTTGTCTTTTAGGCACCCACTTACTAATATCATGCTTTGCTTTGTCTTTTAGGCGGAGCATAATAAAACGGAGGTGCCTCAGGTGTTCGACATGTATGGCATGTCCCATACAGCGTCGTACAAGAAGGCCAAGGCGCCCTCAGAGTCGGATCTCGCCACTTCTTCGACTTTCACCAACATTGCCGCCTATAGTAAGCTCAAGGCTTATACTGAGGTGGCGAAGGAGAAGCACGGAGAGGCTTACACCCCGATTGGGAAGCCTATTGACCCGGAGCTGGTGATGATCTCTGGTGGCGGAAGGCGCCATGGCGCCATGGCCATGGGAGATAAGTTGATTAGGTGTGATAAGACTCTTCCTGAGATCAAGGCGCGCCAAACGAGTTCTTCTCCTGCTATAAGGACTCTTGCATTCTTGTTTTCTCTCATCGAATATTACAATGCTAAATAGAGGAGTGGGGTTGCAGGAAGCTCTTGAGAAAGAGCGACAGAACACCCAGCGGCTACTGGAGGAGAAGGAGCGGTTGGCAGAGGAGAAGGCAGCGGAGAGAGAGCGGCTGGTGGAGGAGAGGACGGCGAAGGCTCTCGAGGAGGCCGCGCCACGACACGATGCATCGAACCGGGCCTTGTATGAGCTCTTCGTGGTAAGTCACTTGTTCATATTCACCCAAAGAATGCATGTTATAATTTTTGTTTATATTACTAACTAATATGATTGACTCATGAAAAACAAATGTGCAGACTATGTGCGAGAAGACTGGTCAGGCCGCTCCACCGATGCCGATCATTTCTCCTGTGGGGACGGTGAGTATCTTTTGATGATCATCAATACCATATTGAGTGGCGTCGTGCTAACCTCTAGTTGATCTTGTCGTGCAGCATAACTCTTGGGCTGCGTCCCATGACCCTTCTCCACCGTCAACATCGGCCAACCCGTCGGATGCTTCTCAGCCACCTCAGCCTTGAGGGCTACACTCCGGTAAGTTGTGTTGTATATTTTGCTTTATAAATCTTAGTTAGTTTGAAAATGCATATTTAGCTTCTAAAATATTATGAAATTCTTAAATATAGCTAAGTTAGCCTAATAATAGCATGATTAGCCAGATTTGCTCACAATATGATGAAGTTAGCTTGATTTGCTCACAAAATGCTAAAGTTACCTTAATTGGCTAAAAAAATGCTTAAGTTAGCTTCATTTGTTCAAAGTTGCCAAAGTTAGCTTAATTTTCTCACAAAATGGTAAAGTTAGCTTGATTAGCTCACAAGATGCTAAAGTTAGCTTGAATCGCTCACAAAATGCTAAAGTTAGCTTGATTCACTTAAAAAATTCTAAAGTTAGCTAAAGTGGCTCACAAAATGCTAAAGCTAGCTTAATTGGCTCACAATATGCTAAAGTCAGCTTAATTCCTCAAAACACGCTAAAGTTTCTTAAATTGCTCACAATATGCTAAAGTTAGTTTCATTGGCTCAAAATATGCTAATGTTTTCTTAATTGCTCACAAATGCTAAAGGTTAGTTTAATTTCTCAAAATATGCTCACAAATGCTCAAGGTTAGCTTAATTGCTCACAAATGCTAAAGAAAACAGAAGAAGAAGAAGAAGAACAAGGAGAGGAGAGAAGAAAACCAAGGAGAAGATAGAAAAGAACTCTTCTCTGTTCTTCTTCTCTCCTCCTTGTTCTTCTTCTCTTTTCTTCTTCTTCCCTTCCTTCTCCTTCTCTTATTACTTATTCTTCTTGTCCTCCTTCTTCCGCTAACTTTCTTATTTTGATTTTGCAGATTTGCTTTATGAGGGTCGTGCATCGATGGAGTTGTTGTATTTTCACTTTCAATATAGCTTAGAAACAGTTTATTGTTGTTATGAACAGTTTGGAGACTTTGTGTAATGAACTATGTATATATTGTTGTTATCCTTGTTTGGAAACAATGTGTTATCCTTGTTGGAGATTCATATGTTGTTTGATATGATGTGATGTGGTGTTAAAATGTGCTTCTGATTCTGCTGCTATATATATATATATTGTTTTTTTGTCAAATGCAGGGATTAAAAGAAAAACCGAAAAAACAGAGACAATATAGGCTCTTTGCCGTCCGCAGGCAGTCGGCAAAGATGTTTGCCGTCTGCTTGCAGTTGGCAAAGAGGACACGTGGCGCCCAGCTGTGCAATCTGGCAACAGATGGGTGACCATTTGGTCATTATGCCGTCTGCCTTAGGCAAGGAAGACGACAAAGCTGGTTTGCCGTCTGTCAGTAGACGACATTAACGGCCTGACGGAGCCGGCCGGCCGGTCATGATACGGTCTGCCTCCGGCAAGGCAGACGACAAAGTTGGGAGGTTTTCCGTCTGTCTGTAGACGGCAAATCCCGCCGTTAACGGCCTGACGGAGCCGGCTGGCAAAGGTTCGCCGTCACGCCCGCTATGCCGCCTTCTTGCACAAAAGCGCACGACAAAGGTAATTTGCCGTCCGTCGATTTCCGGCAGACGGCAAAGCACCCCTTTGCCGAAGAAATAGCTGACGGGTGCTTTGTCGTGCGTGGGCAGATGGCAAAGTCCTTTGCCGTCCGCCATATAGGTGTTTGCCGTCCGCCGAGGAAGACGGCAAATAGGTGAATTCCAGTAGTGAGTGTATGGGGGTTTGGTTATCCTTGCGCATCCTCGACTCATGGTACGTGAGTGTTCTCTAATATTCGATCCCTCCAAAGATTAGTGATCCATCTAGTAGCTAGAGTTCTCAACTAGTTTTGTAGGTTTTGAAAATACGACACCTATCACTAATAGGCTAGAGCTCTTGAAACCAAAAGTTCAAACATTACTCACAACAATACTTCAAAATTATTGCAAGTTACTACAAGAATTTAATAGCAACCTCAATTACCTACTTTCAAGACAAGACACAACTCAGTGCAACAACCAACTCTCTTTAACAAGATAAACATGAAAACTAAAAAGAGTTCCAGCAAAAAACTAAACAAAAGCCAAGGCTCTTGCTAAAGACAAACTAAGACTAAGAATAAACAGGGCAGGAGCTATGAAAAGATAAAGAACACACAACAGCAAAAAGATAAGCAGGAAAAATCCTATGATGTGTTCTAGATATTGAAAGTGGAGCGTGTTTCTCTCCCACACAAAGTAAGACGGGGTCCAACTTGTTATGAACAGCAAGCAAAGCTAAAGAAAACTAAAAATAAAACTTAAGAGCGAGACGCTCCAAGCATAGCACATAACGCATGAAGTGATAAAAATATAGTGAGACGAAGGATGAACTGATGATTGTTGATGGAGAAGGGGATGCACAGGGGCATCCCCAAGCTTAGACACTTGAGTCTCCTTGAATATTTATTGGTGATGCATGGGGGCATCCCCAAGCTTGAGCGCTTGACACTCCTGGATCTTCTTTCATCATCTTCCATCGCACAGTTGAAAACTCCCTTCATACATAACTCATCATAAGCTGATTAGAGAGGTTAGTACCCTTAATAAAATAATTTTTACCCACTGGATATAAAGATATTCTTGAAGAGCTACTGTTTCTCAAGAGTTCCAAGAAGTTTTTGCAAAGAAAAAGCAATCTTAAGGTTTGCAAAAGTTAGGAGAGACAAAACGTGGCAGAATCTGTGAAAAAAAGAACAGCAGGTAGTAAAGAATTCTTTAGGGGCACTTCTGCAACTCAAATAAAAAAACTCAGAACATACGGAAGTTTAACACTTGTATAGATCACGCTGTCAAAAAAATTCAGATCAAAAATATGATCTGGTGATTTGATTCAAATTTTTCTGTCAAGGGACAGAATCTGTTTTCTGGACAGCACGTCACAACTTTTGCTTCCCTTATCATAAGAGGCTATAACTTGGCACAAAGCTGGAAAATAAGGATACAATGATGTAGCTACAGTAGTAACAAACATCAATACACAACAAAAATCAAAAATCAAAACCTAAATTCGTTGCGGGCTGCCTCCCGAAAGCGCTTTCTTTTATGCCTTTAAGCTAGTCATAATGCAAAAGAAGAATCAAGTTTTATCAAGAGAAAGAGAATAACTAGCTCGTGTAACAGACTCAAAAGGTAACTTGATTTTGTTTCTAGGGAAGTGTTCCATCCCCTTTTTGAATGTGAATTGGAATTTTATATTCCCCTCTTTCATGTCAATAACCGCACCAACGGTGCGAAGAAAAGGACGTCCCAAAATAATTGGACACAAAGGTTCACACTCTTTATCCATAACAATAAAATCAACGGGAACATAGTTGTCATTTACAATGATAAGAACATTGTCGATCCTCCCCAAAGGTTTCTTTACGGAAGGATCAACAAGAAGAACACCAAAAGAACAAGGCTCAAAGGGCTTCAATTCAAACATATCACATATTCTTTTGGGCATAACGGAGGTACTAGCTCCAACATCACATAAGGCATAGCAAGAGAAGTTATTTAATTTAATTTTGATCATAGGGTCCCAACCATCATCTAGCTTCCTAGGTATGGAGGCTTCTACTCTAAGCTTCTCCTCCCTAGCTTTGATGAGAGCATTTGTGATATGCTCCGTGAAGGCAAGATTAAGTGTGCTAGTGTGGGGGTCTCTAGACATTTTGTGTAGCAAGCTAATAACTTCTAAGAGGGTGCAACTATCAAAATCAATATCACTACTATCAAAGGTGGTAGTAGTGTCGTCTAGGCTCACTTGTTTGAAAACCTCTATGTTCATAGGAGTTTCTTCATCTTTGGTTGAGGTATTAGCATCACCATTAATAGGTCCAACGGGACTAGGAGTGCATTGGGTGCTAATAGTTTGGGTGTCCTCAACAATTTGGATAGTGGAAACTGTGTGGTGTGTAGGAAGGATCTTAATTCTATCCTCTTCCTCTTTTTCTCTAGCCCGCCTTTCTTTAAGTTTAGCCATCATCCTCATATTTTCATTAATTTGTAATTGGATAGCATTAATAGGAGTGGCCTTATTCTCCTCAAGGGGAGAGGTTCTAATTTTAAGCATTTCAATATCAAGGGCTAAGATTTCTACCTTCAAAGAGAGATTATCTAATTTAGCTAGTTTTTCTTCCACATTCTTGTTGAAGGCTTTTTGGGCAGTGTTAAAATCTCTAAGCATGTTTTCTAATTCAGAAGAGGGGTTCTTGTTGCTAGGGTAGGTGTTGTTGTTCCCATAGTTGGATGGAAACGGTCTAGGATTGCTAGCAAAATTACCCCTATAAGCATTGTTGTTGAAGTTGTTTCTAGCAATAAAGTTCACATCTACTTGTTCTTAGGCAACCAAAGAATTTAAAGGGACATCATGAGGATCAATAGAGGGTTGCTTGGTAAGTAGAGACATAATTAAGTCAACTTTTTCATTTAGGGAGGTAACTTCCTCGACAGAGTTTACCTTCCTACCTGTTGGAGCACGTTCGATGTGCCATTGGGAATAATTGGTCATCATCTCATCGGGAAGCTTCATGGCAGCACCAAGTGTAGTTGACATAAAGGTTCCTCCCGCGTCCGAATCTAACAGGTTCCGCGAGGTAAAGTTCAAGCCTGCATAAAAATTCTGGATAACCATCCAGGTAGTCAAACCATGTGTAGGGCATTTCTTAACAAGAGATTTCATTCGTTCCCAAGCTTGGGCAACGTGTTCATTATCCAATTGCTTAAAATTCATAATGTTACTCCTTAATTGGATAATTTTAGCAGGTGGGTAGTACTTCCCTATAAAAGCATCTTTGCACTTATCCCAAGAATCTATGCTATTCCTAGGCAAAGATTGAAACAAAATTTTAGCGTCCCCCCTTAAAGAGAAAGGAAAGAGCTTGAGCTGAACAATATCACCTTCTACTTCTTTATACTTTTGCATATCACATAATTCAACAAAATTGTTCAAGTGTAAAGCAGCATCATCTCCAGCACCAGAGAATTGATCTCTCATAACAAGATTTAGCAAGGCAGGTTTAATTTCGTAAGAGGTAGCTGAAGTGGCAGGTGTGGCAATGGGGGTGCAGATAAAGTCTTGGTTGTTGTGACTAGTGAAGTCACACAACTTGGTGTTTTCAGTGGAACCCATAGCAGCAGCAAGTGTGGAAGATTTTTTTTTGTGATTTTTGATATAAGACACAAAGATAAAAACTGAAAGGTAAACTAACAAGACTAAAAAAACAAAGGTAAAGGGTAGTGTGCAACTCCCCTATCTTAGCACTCGGAGCCCCGGGCAACGGCGCCAGAATTTTCTTGATGGCGCGAGAGTTGACGGGTGTAGTCTTCTCGCCCTTCGTTGGTGAGCCCCAAGTGGAAGGCGTGATGTAGCACAGCAGCAAATTTCCCTCAGTAAAGATACCAAGGTTTGTCTCCGGTAGGACTCCCGAGATGATAAGTAGGTGTCAGCGGCGCAACTGACGCGGACCTACACACAGACACAAATAACTTTGTTCCCAACGAAGTTCAGAGAGGTTGTCAATCTCTCTGGTCTTGTTGTTCACAAAGGATCAAACACAAGGGATAATGATAGCAACTGAAAGTAAAAGCAGAAAAGTAAATGAGCGTGGAAACAGTAATGAGGATATGGACAGGGATACGTCATGTTCACTAGTGATGTCTCTCTCCCAAAAGACGATAAAACTGCTATGCGAGGTAAACAAATTACAGAAGGGCAATTGACAGGATTATGAACGCACCGCAATGCTAACTATGATACAAAAGAAAGGAAGAGGCTCAAAAGAATGGGCAGTACGCCAAAATAAGTAGACCGAAATCCAACTGCATCTACTACTAATCATCCACCTTGAGATATCTATCCAGAACATCTCGCTGGTATTAAGTTGCCAGCCCCACCCAAAGTGTAAACCCAAAGCAACAGACAACTGCATTAAAAAGCACTTTGCGTAAAGTAAACAATCCTTGCAACCGCGGTTACAAGCACCGTTGTTTTCCCCCTTGTGGCAACAGCATATCCCCTAGACTCATGTTTCTGTCACTCAAGCGTGTCATCGGGGGGCATGAACCCACAATCAAGCATAACGTTCCCTCTTGGGGTTACTACCTACTACTAGGCCAAAGCAATAAACGGCAACGGAGAACATGCAAGAATTACTTAGGAACAAAAATATAAGAGATAAAAACCAAATATATTACTCAATCACAATCTGAACATAGTCTCATAATCCATCAGATCCCATCAAACTCAGCATAGCAACAGCAGAAAGATTACAAAAGTGCCTCGATCATGTAGGGCAGCTCACGAGGTCTAAACCATGAAGAACAAAGAGGGGAGGAGAACATCGCATAGCTACTGATCACAGAACCATGGTCCAAGGAAAACTACTCACGAGACATCCGGGGAGCATCCATGGTGGAGAGGAGACTCCAGGAGGACGGCCCTCCCTCCGGCAGGGTGCCGGGAATAGGTCTTCTGGTGCTCCCGATCTCGGAAGCGTGGCGGCGGAGGAACAGAGGAGAGATTGCGAAAAAGGGTTCTCTTTTCTGAAGTTTCCCGTGACGGAGAATATATAGGCGAAGGGGGCAGCCAGATGTGGACCAGGGGCCCCAGGCGCCCCCCTGGCGCGGCCAGGGGTGGGGCCGCGCCGGGTGGCCGCTTGGGCCACCCCTGGCTCCCCTCTGGCCCCACTCGGGCTCTTCGCGAAGCTTCCTATACGCTGGTTTTCCTATATTTTTCCCGCAATTTTTCTGGCACTTTTTATATGGGGGAAAACTGAAATAGAAAAACAACAGAAAACAGGAACTGGCACTGTAGTGCACTAAGTTAATAGGTTAGTCCAAATATGATCAAAAGTGTATGAAAGTGTCTCTAGATCATAGCAATATCACACAAAATATGCATGGAGCAAGCAGAAATTATAGATACGTTTTAGACGTATCACACACGCGAGGCCACCCAGGCCGTAGTCCCAGCCCAGGTCAGCCCAGGTCAGTTGGGTTAGTTTCGTCCAAATCATGCAAGAATGAGGTCAAAACAATAGCAAAAGTGTTTGGAAAAGTAGATACGTTTGAGACGTATCAGGGGGCAATTGTCCGCACTTTTGCCCGCCCTCCCGTCCAAGTTCAGCAGGGTCCTCGCTCTACACCACCACACGCGAGGCCACCCAGGCCGCAGCAGCAGCCCAGGCCAGGCGTGATCGGCTACAAGTGTAGAGAGCCGGGGCACACGTCTCCCAACTGCACCGATCCGCGCTTTGCTCGGCTCCCATCGCCTCCACCTCAATCTACTCCGAGCACCACGATGGTGAAGGCACAACCACGTGCAGTTCGGGTGAACAACGTGATGCTCACAGATGCGCAGCAGTCTTCAGAGATCGTTCTTGGTAGGTTGCTTGTGCGTTCAGTTCCCGCGACAGTTCTGTTCGATTCCGGAGCTTCCCATTCATTCATATCCGAGTCTTTTGCGTTGAGAGTTGATCTTCCACGTGAACAGCTTGCGAGCAAGCTCTCAGTCGTCACTCCAGGTTCATGGTTCACTTCTTCCTGGAAAGTTCCAGATGTAGAGATCAGTATCCAGGGCGTTATCTTCTCAGCGTCCCTGATTGTCTTGCCTCGTTCCGACATCGATGTCATTTTGGGCATGAATTGTCCAACCAGATCCGTGAAGTTGACACATGATTCAGGCGCAGAAGTCTTGTACACTTGTGGCTCCATGGAAGCAGCAGCACAGTTGTACGCCTTGAACGTAGGAGTTGCACCTTTTCTCGAAGAAGTCAAAGTTGTCTGCGAGTTCCCAAACGTCTTTCCGGAGGAGTTGCCAAGAATTCCCCCAGTTCGAGCTATTGAGTTCGTTATTGAGCTAGAGCCTGGTACCCAGCCAATTTCTCGGCATCCGTACAAGATGTGTTCGAAGGAGTTGATTGAGCTCAAGAAGCAGTTGACAGAGTTGGAGGCAGGTGGTTTTATCCGCGCGAGCACTTCCCCTTGGGGTGCACCATCTTTGTTTGTCCAGAAGAAGGATGGGACTAGCCGCTTGGTCCAGGACTATCGCGGTATCAACAAGAAGACCATCAAGAACAAATACCCTTTACCCCGCATCAATGATCTGTTCGAATAGTTGAATGGGGCAAAGGTGTTTTCCAAGCTTGACTTGAGGATGGGGTATCATCAAATCCGTGTTAGTGAAGAGGACATTCCCAAGACCGCGTTCAGCACACGTTATGGGCTGTATGAGTTCACATTCATGATTTTCGGGTTCTCAAACGCCCCTCCAACATTCTTGAGAGCTTTGAACTATTTGTTCCAAGAATGGCTTGACGTGTTTGTGATCCTCTACCTCCATGACATTCTTGTCTATACCAAGTCAGAGGCTGAACATGAGGAACATCTGCGCCTAGTGCTGCAGAAGCTGAGAGAGCACTGTTACTACGCAAAATTATCCAAGTGTGAGTTTTGGCTGGACAAGGTCAATTTTCTGGGCCATGTTATTTCCGTTGAGGGAATCGCGGTTGATCCAGAGCGAGTCCGCACTATTCAAGAGTGGGATCCACCGAAGAATGTGAAGAAGCTAAGGAGTTTTCTTGGCATCGCCAGTTATTGCAGGAGGTTTGTGCAGAATTTCTCCAAAATAGCAAAGCCAATGACTGAATTATTGTGCAAGGGAAAACGGTACACTTGGTCACCAGCTTGCCAGTCAGCCTTCGAGGAGTTGAAAGAGAAGTTGACCACAGCTCCAATTCTCACACCTCCAGATGAGTCACAACCTTTTCAGGTGTTTTGTGATGCCTCCTTGCAAGGTCTAGGCGGAGTTTTGATGCAAGGCAGAAATATTGTGGCTTATACCTCACGGAAGTTGAAGACGAGTGAGAGGAATTATCTCACGCACGACTTGGAGCTTGCAGCAGTTGTGCACGCTTTGATCACTTGGCGACACCTCCTCTTAGGGAGGAAGGTGGATGTGTTCACCGACCACAAGAGTCTGAAGTACTTGTTCACTCATCCAAATCTGAACTTGAGGCAAAGAAGATGGCTTGAAACTATTACTGAGTACACAGTTGATATTTAGTACACGCCTGAGAAGGCAAATGTCATAGCTGATGCGCTGAGCCGCAAGGGCAATTGCAATAATATCCAGGTGCAGAAGATCCACCCTGATTTGTGTGAGTCCTTTCAAAGGCTCAACCTCGAGCTAGTTCCAGCATGCTACCTTGCCAACCTTGTGGTAGAGCCCACCATCCATGAGAAGATCCGTGAAGCTCAGTCTGGCAGCTCAATGATACAAAAGATCAAACAGGGTATTGCCACCTCAGTTCCAAAGTACGGTTTCTTTTCAGTGCATAATGACGGCACCGTGTTGTTCGAAGAGCGAGTTGTTTGCCCCAAGGAGGGATATCTCAGAGTGGTCATCATGAACGAAGCCAATGATTCCAAGCTGTCTATTCACCCTGTCAGTACAAAGATGTATCAAGATCTCAAGCAAAGATTTTTTTGGACTCGTATGAAGCGGGATGTTGCCCGTTACGTGTCTCAGTGTGATGTGTGCAGGAGAGTGAAGGCAAAACACCAGAAGCCTGCAGGGTTGCTTCAGCCACTTGACGTTCCGGAGTGGAAGTGGGATCACATCGAAATTGGACTTTGTCACCGGGTTTCCGAGGTCGCAAAAGGGAAATAATGCAATCTTCCTTGTCATTGATAACTTGTCCAAAGTTGCCCATTTTATTCGTGTCAAAGAAACTATCTCGGCTGGACAGTTGGCGGAGTTGTACACCGCGAGAATTGTTTCACTGCACGACATTCCCAAGAAGATAAGTTCTGATCGTGGAAGCATTTTCACCTCAACTTCTGGAAGGCATTTCAAGAGGCATTGGGTACAAAGATTGTCTTCAGTACCGCATATCACCCTCAGACCAGTGGCCAGGTCGAGCGCGTGAACCAAATCCTCGAGGACATGCTTCGAGCATGTGTCATCTCCTTTGGCATGAAGTGGGAGGAATGCTTGCGGTATGCTGAGTTATCTTACAACAGCAACTATCAGGCCAGTCTGCAGGCAGCACCGTTTGAAGTCTTGTATGGCCGGAAGTGCAGGACACCTTTGAACTGGTCCGAGACAGTTGAAAGGAAGTTGTTCGGCCCAGATTTGATCCAGGAGGCAGAGGACAGAGTGAAGATTGTCCGAGAGCACCTTAAGGCAGCAGAGTCAAGGCAGAAGGCCTATTATGACAAAATACACCATGGTGTAGCTTTCCAAGTTGGTGAATGGGCATACCTCAAAGTGTCTCCATTGAGGGGTACTCACAGCTTTGGTATCCAAGGAAAGCTCGCTCCAAGATTTGTCGGACCTTTCCGCATCCTTGAGACTAGAGGACCTCTTTCCTTTCGGCTCGAGCTTCTAGAGAGTCTGTCCTTGGTGCACGATGTGTTCCATGTGTCCCAGCTAAAGCAGTGCTTCAAACAACCAGAGCAGGACGTTGACTTGGGCGAGATCCAGCTGAGTGCAGACGTTTCCTACTCAGAGTGTCCAGTCCGTGTTCTTGAGACGTCCGAGTGCAAGACTCGGAACAAGACCGTCAATTTCATGAAGGTTCAGTGGGCACATCATTCGGAGAAGGAAGCAACGTGGGAGCGTGAAGATCATCTCCGTTCTGAGTATCCTGAGTTGTTTCAGGCTTAGTTCTCGGGACGACATCCTGTGTTGGTGGGGGAGTGCTGTAACAATCCATGAGCAATAATTAGAAATCAGCATGAGTTGGACTTTGTTTGTTGACTTTGTAGATTGGCATGATGCTAAAGATTATAATTTCAAGTGATGATTTAATTTCCAACAAGATTTGAGTTCATTTTATTTTCTTTTGAATTCAAACAAAGTGGTTCACGAATGGTGTTTGAGGATTTTTCTATGTTGCATGTATGCTCCCCTTGACCCGAAACTTGGCATAGCCAATTCTTTTCCCTTCCCAAGCTTTTCAAAACCCTTGCAACATTTTTGCCAACTCCAAAAATGTGGGCCACAGTTCAATGTGGTTTGAATTTTTAAAAATTCCCCCACATTTAAGTTGCTAAAAAATTGGTCAAACCAATTTTAGAAAATGGATAATATTGCATGGATTCCAAAACATATTTTCGTATGTTTTTCTCTTTTGATTTTTGCTCTGGAAAACTCTTGGGACTTTCTGTTATATTTTTAATGGAAAAACCCCTCCTTTTTCTTTGTTTTCTCTCTGGAGGAAGACCAGCAGGCCCAGCCCGCCTGGCCTTCTTCCTTTCTCCTTCTGTGCTCAATCCCACTCCGCGAAGCAGTACGGGGAGGAGCTTCTCCATTGCTGATCCTCCATCGGAGGGCTCCCCGACGTCTTCTTTCCAGCGTGGACAGGTCCCCCCGGCAAGGCTCTCTCACGCCGGAGAGCCAGGGCGGCAGCCGGCGTCGATGTGGCTAGCGAGCCACCCCCTTTATAAGCAGGAGCTCGCCAGAGACCCCTGGATCCCTAGGGCCTGTTTTCCCCCTCTTTTTCCCTCGCCGCAGCCGCCATGGGTACCGTGGACCTCCCCTGTTCTCCCTGAGTCCGACGAGCAATTAGCCGCCGTGCGCCGACGCCTTCGACCGAGGGCTTGCAGGGAGGAACTCCGACGCCGTCTCCGTCAACCCGCGCAAGGAAGGAGCCCGAAGAGCAGTGCCTCGTCCCCGGCGCCTTCTTCGTCGCTGCGAACCCCCTTCTTCCCCGACGTCGGCTACTTCCACTCCAGCCGTCCTCCTCTGCGCTCGAACACGTCGCCGACCACCCCTAGGTGACCGACGAATCCCCTCTCCTTCCTTGTGCGAGAGCGCTAGCCTTTTCCCCTCAAGTTGCCGTAGTCGTTGCCGTAGCTCGTCGTCGTCGTTCAATTCATAGTCGCTGTGCCCGTGACATGTCCCGGATGCACGCGCACGTATGCGGGTCTCGTTCCGGACGCACGGAGAGTGGCCAAGTGTAAAGCCCCTGATGCGGTACTAACTCTAACTAGTCGCTTTCGCGTCCGGTCGGAGTTAGAAGCGCATCAAACGCCACCGACGCACGATACTCGCACTCGTGTCGCTGCCGGATTCTCGACAACAGGTATATAAGCATAACTCTATAAGAAAGGGAAATACATATGGATAGATAAATAGAGCAGGGCATACAACGCCACTGTCTAATAATACAACACTATCAGAGTACATATCATCAATACATCGATACATCAAGCGGAAGCATAGTAGGGACCGAGTACGGTCAAGATCCAAATTGCCCTAGAGAGGGCTACACATAAATATCCACCCACGGGAACGTCTGAGCCCAACTAAAGGATCCTACTGGTCGAGGTACTCGTACTCGTCGTCGTCCTCCGGTGGTACCTCCACGAAGTAACGTCCGGTGCTGGGGTCGAGGTAGTATTCCACTGCAGCGGCCGATCAGGCAAAGCGGTAAAGACAGAAATGTAAACGGGGGTGAGAACATGTCATTACGGAATAACTAACACTACAGGTAAGGTAAAGACATAGACAGGTTGCAGCCGTACTAGCATATATGGTGGCTACACGTTCTATCAGGATAGAGATGAGATCCAAGAAGTTACGTTGACAACGTGTCATAAGTCGGCTATTCACCTACTTACGCAAGCATAACACAACCTCGTTTCTCTCTCGGTCCCCCTGGACGAAGAAAGACAACCAAGGCACGCACACGGTTTGTCAAGTTTTATAGCATGATTACAGTTGATGTTATTCTATGAACAAGGAGTAGGTCTCAAGTAGTCCATAACCGCGGACACGGCTTTTCGAAAAGATTTACCCTGCAGGGGTGTACCAACTGTCCATTATAGACGTCGCATGTACGCCCGGTTTCCACTTGGCTGGTAAGCGCCTGAAACTCCGGAACGTCAGAGTCCCTCTAACTAACAATGCACAACTCCGGGTGGCCCCCGGTGAGTCGACACCCAACTCAAAACCTGGCCACGCTCTCGAATCGGTCTCTACCATCTGTCACAGGTTTGGACAACCGGTTAGTTCTCTTATGAGACCGGGTCCTCAGCCGGACAAAGTGGGCCAGCCAAGAAACTATGTCCTCCTGGCCCTGGTTTGGTTTGGAAACAACTGGGGATCCAACCAGCACACACACATTGCAAAAGTAAATCAGCTCGGGCCACCACTAGAATGTACGAGGCTAGGTAGGTAAGACAAGGGGGTCCCATAAAACCCCACACACGATTAGGCACGCTCGTCAAGAAACACAATACCCGGAACTCGGGTCCTAGATGACTCAAATGGAACAAAGCACCAGACGGGAATAGTCCAGCCTTCCACCTTTTGTCAAATATAAAATTAACGTCATTTAACAATAATAAATATCAACCAACTTCTTTTATAGCATGATATCCCAACCATAAATATACAAGGTAAGCAGCAAGTTTTCTATCCAAACTAAGCAATGGTTGAGCAGCAGTAACCTAGCAGTACAAGGGTTTGCTGGGATGTGGGGACCATGGCTGTATAGTTTAAACATGGCATATAAGGTAGATAGGATCAAGCAACAACGTTCTAGATCTACAGCTAGGCATGAGCAGAAAGTTATAAAGTAATGACACAGATCTCCCCCTTGCCTGGTAAGGTAGTCGAAGCAGCACTCACGGTACCCTCGTGCTCGGTGTCGGACAGCTCCACGTAAGTCTCCTCGTCAGTCTCGGGTGCTAACGTAAGATACCGGCAAGGAAAACACACAAGTAAGCAACGAATGCAAACTCAAACAAGGATGGCATGTTCAAGTTTTATTTACATGATGTGACCCTGTCTAGTCAACTTTAAATGAAGGTGGTGACGACAAGTCATCAACTTCATGTGCATTTATTTACATTGTAATGGCTTTGGTCTAAGCCTTAATTTAGGTGCAAGTAGCATGATAGCATGACATGAACAACAAAGCATTACAAGAATTTAAATAACATGAAAGTAGAACAATGATTCCGAAGACGGAGTAGTGTCGGTGAAATTGACACACAGGAAGGAGCAACAAAGGTTTGAGGCCAGCCACTGTGCATATGACAATATGCTAGGGGCTGACTTGAAGATAGAAGATGACTTGGAACAGACTTGAAAAGATCAGATGAACAACATTTCAAATGCACTGAAGTTGAAATGTTGCAGGTAGACAGATCTGAAAGCTTCTGAACCAGGTGATCACACCATATCTCAAAAGTTGCACAACACATCATGAAAACATCACTGCTGAAATCCTTGCAGAGAAGAACCCCAAAAACATATATGATATGTCTCAGTTTGAATTTGCAAGGGCAGTTGCAAATTCAACTAAAGTTCAGGGGGCTAAGTGCAAAATTGCACCACTTGAATTTTGAAAAAGGTTTAGATGATGAAATCATCATCACCATGCTACTCCTTGTGCAAAACTACCCTAAAACCATATATGGCATGGGCAATTTAGAATTTGAACCAATTTACAAAAACAAAGAAAAGAAAGAGGGGCTTATTTGCAAAATGACCACACTTCAATTTTTAGAAGGGGCCAGATGCAAAAATGGACCTCACCATGGGGTTCAGTAGCTCAAGCTACCCCAAAAACATATAAGGCATGCCCACGAATGCATAAGTTGTTCAAAACAGATTTGAATTTGGATGCAAATTCAAATTTGAATTTAAACAAAAAAGAAATCAAAGAAAAAAAAAGAAAAAAAAAGAAAAAAAAAGAAAAGGAGTCAGCCTCCATGGGCTGCTCTCGGGCGAAACAAGCCCACATCGCCTCCCTGGCCCTTACTGGGCTCAGCCCACGCGCCCTGGGTCGCTGGCAAGCGGGTCCCAGGCGTCAGCCACACAAATAAATCAAAAAAATGGGGGGGGCGACTGGGACTCGAACCCACGACGTAGCGCTCGTCTCCACAGCTCGCTACCATTACGCCACGACTCGATTGCTGAAGAACAACGCGGCAGCAGCAAGGTAAGTTAACCCAGGTGGTTAACTGAACTTCGAGCACCCCTGACAAACACATGCGACAGGGAATGACGGCGAGGCTCTCGTCGCCGTCGAGGCGTCTCCGGCAGATCTACCTAGCGCAACGGAGAGAGGGCACCACCACGAACACGTGGGTGTCTCGGGGGTGAACGAAACCCAACGGAGAGGATGCTAGGTTCCTCTGAAGACGACGGCGTGTCACTGCACTTCTGATAGAAGGTTCAGACGGCGGCGACAGGCCAGGTTCCGGCGAAGCTAGCCACGGCACAGGGCTCCTCCGGTGGCATGGCGAGCAGCTACAGCCTCCTGGCACATCCTTCGACCACCCCACACCTCGAGCTCACGCCAGAGCACACGGGAGCAGACCCCAGCCTCACAGGAACATCTCACGGCTGCGGACCTGAACCCATGTTCAGAGCACCTACGCGCAGGCGTCCAAAGGCTAGTCCTTTGAGGCCATGAGCGCGACCTGGACGTGTCAAGAGCGCGTATAAACACGCCTCGGCGATGCCTTGTCCACAGTGACCACGGACTCTGCACCGGCGACGAGCCGAGCGGCAGGCCACCTACTGCTAACGCCGACGAGTAACTACACGCATCTACGGGAAAAGATGCGGGCTTGAGCTCACCTCGTGGGTCACGTAGTGTGCCCCCGCCCCACTGCAGAGGAAGAAGATGTCGTCGTCGGCGTCGAGGAAGAAGACGGCCCGCGGCGGGGATCCACGGCGCGGGGACGTCCTGCTCCTCCTGGCACGCTCCTGAAGGGAAGAACGCACACACAAGGTCACCACGACGGCGTGAAGCCAAGGAATTGGAGAAAGACCACGAGGCGGCGGCGAATTGGTCGGAACCTCACCGGAACAGAGCGGAAACAGGACGGAAGGGGAAACCTCTCCCGGCGGCGGCGAGGGGGAAATCGCTGGGGGAACGGAACCCTAGGGGGTTCGTGCGGCTCCAGGAGGCTGCTTATATGGAGGGGCGGTCTCCAGCCACGTCGGCAGGCGTCGACATCGATGCCCGCCCGCCGGTGTGAGAGAAGAGGGGGAGGGGACCTCTCCACGGTGGAAAGGCGACGAGTCCCCTCCCTTGGATCTTGATCGGGCGACCAGGAAGCCTTCCGCGTACCGCTTCGCTGGTGGAGGCCCAGGTGGGCTGCGGAGCTGCGGGTTGCTGGGCTGGGCCCCCAGCAAGGCTTGGAGAAAAGAGGGAAAAGGGGCTGCTGGGTCCTTTTTCCATTTACAAAAAACAGAAAAAGGAAAAGGGTTAATTCTGGATTAAATACAAGTGCAAAATTCACATAAAAATATGTAGAATTATCCTTGCATTATTCGTGAATTTCTAAAAATGGTTTGGGCATTTTTGGCAACAACAAAAGTGTGAGCTCATTTTGAATTTCAAATCCACTTTGAACTAGAGCTTCTGTTTTTGATGAAGTCAAAAATACTTTGAGGGTTTTAAAACCCTTGCAAAGGCAAAAGAAATGGCTTGGCCAAAATTGGGATCAAGAGGAGTGAGCATGTGGCAAGGAAAATTCCATGACTGCCCTTCTTGAACCACTTTGGATGCAAAAGAAAAAAACCAAACATGACTCCAATCTCAATGCCAATTTAAATCATCACATGAAATGACATAGACATTCACCATGCCAAGTTACAAGTCCAACAGAGGAATTAAATTACATGGTGTTTGCTAGCTTGCTACATGTGGGTTGTTACACCAAGGAGCCACCTTGGACTCGTCGCCTCCTCGCGCGTTGTCTCTGTCAGTGCGAGTCGGCTGCAGCGGCGTCGCCATGATCTCGCCGTCCTCCTAGGGTCCTGCAGTGGCCTCCTCGCAATCGCGATTGGGCAGCCACGTCTGCGTGGGTGTTCCCTCTTTCCAATACACGGTTGAGTGAAGCCGAAGAGGCACCGTGGGCGACGTATTTGTCGCTGGAACAGGCTGCGGCCGGCCGGTCCCTGAAGATGCAGAGCTGCGTGCCCCGTGAAGTTCCCGGCGAGGCAGGGCCGCCGTCCTGGGGTTTTGGGCACGGCCTTAGGCAAAAATGGATACCTGGGTGTATCATCTACGCGCTGCAAGTCGCCGTCTAGCCGCCGGTGGGCTGTAGTGGACGTCACCGTCGCCGGAGTAGACCTGGCTGCGGTGGACTGTCGGTTGCCTCCATGGTTCAGTTAACAGGGGGGTACAACTTACGTTTGTTGCTGCCTTCTGTTGTTCAGAACTTGTATCGTAGCACAGTGGAAGGGGAGCGCGGGATGCATTGGTGAGGCGCGGGTTCGAGTCCCGCTCGGGGCACCTTGCCCCCTTCTTTTTTCGTTTTATCAAGATGGCTGACCTCTGGGCCAGTCTGGTCAGTGGCTCAGGCCACAGTGGCCTTGCTCGGCTCAGCCCAACAGCCCCTTGTCAGCCGCAACGGCTTGCTGGGCTAGCACCATCCAAGGCCAGCCCATTTTGGCCAGTGCCTTTTTCTTTTTATTTTTCTTTTGTTCTTCTTTTTCAAAATCTTTTCAAATTCAATTTCTTTCCTGAATTTGAATTTCAAATGGTCACTGCCCAAACATGTGTTCCAATATATGAATTTGGGGTAGTTTTGCCCACTGGTTAGAGTGGTGATGTTCATTTTTTCATTTTGGCCCCCTCTAACTTTGGAGTGGTGGTAATTTTTCAAAGAAGCCCCTCATTTCTTTTGAATTTGCAGAGTGTTTTGCAAATTCAAAGTGTGAAATGCCATATATGGTTTTGGGGTAGAAAAAATGCTAGGATTCAAATGGTGATGTCCATTTGATGTTTAGTGCAACTCAATGGACATGGTGTGATCACCTAAACCATTTCTTCCGTTGTACCTTCCGGTGTCAACTTTACCAACACCTTTTTCTCTGTCTCCGGAATCGTTAGTTTAATTTCACGATGCTTTACTTTGATAACTTGTTTTATTTTTCATGTCATGCCATATTTCTATGATATTTACACCAAATTTCAGGCTATGATCAAAGCCATAAAAATATAAGTAATTGCACATGAAGTTGTTGACGTGTCGTCCACACCTCCATTTAAATTTGACTAGATAGGGTCACACCATGTCTATTAAACTTGATCATCTCATCCATGCTTGAGCATTGTTGATCCCGATGTTTACTTGTGTGCTTTTCTTTCCGGTTCCTTACGTTAGCACCTGAGACTGCCGAGGAGACTTACGTGGAGATTTCTGACACCGAGCCCGAGGTCCCTGCTACGTCTGCTCCGTCGATCGATTACCCAGGCAAGGGGAAGATTCATACCATTACTTTATAACTCTCTGCCTACCTGCCTAGATGTAGTCTAGAACGATTGTTTGATCCTATCCACCTTGTTTATGCCATAATCAAAACCAGACAACCATGATCCCCACATCCCCGTAAAACATTGTATTGCTAAGTTACCGCTGCTCAGCCAATTCTTAGTATGAGTAGGAAAACTTGCTGCTTACCCTATGCTATGGTTGGGATATCATGTTACTAAAGAAGTTGGTTGATATTTATTATTATGATGTTAATTATATTTGACGAATGATGGGAGGCTGGGCTATTTCCCGCCTGGTGCTTTGTTCCATTTGAGTCACCTAGGATCCGAGTTCCGGGTATTGGTTCTTTGTTTGAGCGTGCCTAATCGTGTGTGGGGTTCTATGGGGCCCCCTTGTCTTACCTACCTAGCTTCATACAATTCTAGTGGTGGCCCGAGCTGATTTCCATTTGCAACGTGTGTGTGCTGGTGGTATCCCAGTTGTTTACCAACCAACCCGGACCAATGAGGACATAGTTCTCTTGCTGGCCCACCTTGTTCAGCTGAGGACCCGTTTCCCATGTGAGATTAACCGGCTATCCAAACCTGCGACAGACGGTAGAGACCGATTCGAGAGCGCGACCGGCTTTTGAGTTGGGTGTCGACTCACCGGGGGCCACCCGTAATTGTGCGTTGTTAGTTAGAGGAACTCTGACGTTCCGGAGTTTCAGGCGCTTACCTAGCCAAGTGGAAACCGGGCGTACATGCGAAGCCTATGATGGGCATTTGGTACACCCCTGCAGGGTTAAATCTTTTTGAAAAGTCGTGTCCACGGTTATGGACGGCTCAGAGCGTACTTCTTGTTCATAGAATAACATCAAATTGGATCAAAATTAAAACTTTCCTATCGAGTGTGTGCCTTGGGTTCTTTTCTTCGTCCAGGGGGACCGAGAGAAGAACAAGGTTGTGTTATGTTTTTCGTAAGTAGGTGGATAGCAACTTATGACACGATGTCACGTGCATTCTTTGATCTTACCTCTACTCTAATAGAACGATAGCCACCATATATGCTAGTGCGGGTGCAAACTTTACAAATACTTGCCTTACCGTAGGAAGTTAGTTATCCTGTAATGATATAATCTCACCCCTGGATTCCTTTTGTGCTTCTACTATTTTTCTTGATTGGCCGCTGTAGTTGACTACTACCTCGACCCGAGCACCGGACGATACTTCGTGGAGGTGCCCCCGGAGGACGACGATGAGGATGACTTCGCTCAGTAGATCCTATAGTTGGGGGCCTTACACAAGACGTACCATACCCTTTTCCTACAGCAGGTAATTACTCATACATGGATGGGGGAAACATGGAGGGATGATGGAGGGGTGGTGATGATGATGGCGACGAATTCCCCTCACCGAAGGCCAAAAAAACCTCTAGATTAGCTCTCCCGAAGAAGAATAGAGGTGGTGGCGGATCCACGGTGGAAAACTGGATTATGTGCGTCTAATTCAGGGTTTCCTCTTCGGGAGTAAAAATAAGAACCAAAGGGGGCCCCTGGGGGAGGTCCCACCTGGCCAGGAGACTAGGTGACGTGGACAGGCCCTGGTCATGCCCCTTTGGCGCCTAGACTAGGGGTGGGCCCCCTCCAAGTGGCCTTCTAGCTCCAAGAGTTTACAAGGATCGGCCTCGGCAAATCCCATGGTTAGGAACCCTGGGTTTAGATCGTAGAGAGAAAGGTGTGGGTTGGGTATGCTCGTCGGCTAAAAGGAGACAGGGATTACCCAGGTTCAGGGCCATCAATCGGAAAAAATCCCTACTTCTTGCTCGATGTATAATATGGTGGAGGCGATTAAAGTGGAGGTCTCGGCGAGAGTGCTCCCGTCGAGGGTGAAGCTATGCAAGATTGGATGCCCGAGATGTCCCCTCTCCCAGCCTTTATATACTAGGCTTGGTCTCGAGGAGTCCGTCTAGGTTTACAAAGATGATTGCCTAATCTAGCTAGTCTTGGCAGACACACCTTGGACTCTGATCCACCTTGGACTCCATGTAGGCGCAGCCGTCGGTGCTTCGGGTGGGCTGATCTGGGGTCAAACGAAGCTTCTAGTGGGCCTTTTGTCTTGACACACACCAGGTACCCTTATGTTGAGGATTCGTTTGGGTATCCCCTCATTAGGAGCCCCCGAGTGCATTGGGGACTCGAAGAGTCGCGCAGGGGCTCGAAACTTCAGTAGACGTAATAGTGTGTGTCGTTTTGCGAGCTGCAAATCACATGTTTTATTCGAAAGGAATAGTTTGACAGGGATGCTAAGCTTAAAGGGACCAAGGTACTCGACAGGTCGAGCCTCAGTGAATTGCACTAGTGTCAAATACCACAGTAGCCCAATCAAGCTCGTGCCGCCCACGTCCGGATTCGGCCGCCCACGTCCCGCCGTGCCCCTCTAGCCCCCGCGCCGCCTTGCCACCTCTCCGGAGAGCGCCAGTCGCCGGCGCCGCCCCTGGTTGTGCCTTGTCCAGGAAGGACGAACCGGTCGACCCAGGCCAGCCCCGCCGCGTGGGCCCAGCGGCCTCCAGTGGCCCGATATGGCCCAGCCCGCGAAGCCAGGCCGACCCCGTCCCCTCTCCAGCGGCCTGTTGGGCTGAGGCCCACTAGGTGAGCCAGCCCGAGCCTCCTCTTTTTTTTCATGTGTTGTTCTTTTCTATTTTTTCTAAGTCTGAGAATAAACTGCTGCTGATGCTGTTTTGCGTTGAAGTTTGCGAGTAAACCATAGCTCGGATCGCGTTGCTCCCAAAAGGAAATTTGTTTAGAATTGTGTGTACTTCAGTTCATCTTTTGTGAGAATTTTCATTTGAGGCCATGTTGATGTTGTTAATCACTGTTGAAGTGGGCATCAGACTGTTAACTGCTACTAATTTTTGTCATGTGCTGCTGCTGTTATTTTATTGCAAGTTTGCATGATGATTGTGACACATCCATGAGGCCTATTGCATTGATTCTTGTTGCATACTGTTAAGCATCATGTATATTTTCATTATATGTATTGCATTGTCATGTTTACATTTCTGGTCATAGATATGTTTAGCTCCAAAGTTGCAGATTTTGTTCCAAACTTGTTTTGCTTATATCTTTTTAACCGTAACTCCGTTTGGAGTGTTCTTTATATGTAACTTGATTAGTTTTTAGTGTACTTTGTATTTATGCCATTGTTTGCTGTTGTTAACCAACCTAAAATATGGTTTAGGATAGAACAGTACCAAATCCTTTAATTGTCATGGGGTACTTAGTGATATGCCATGTTTAAGATTGTGCCTCACTTAAATTGACTAGCATAGATAGTTTACTTTGTGCTTCACCTCTTGTCATGTTTGTGTGCCATGCCATGCCATGCTTGATTGATATGCCATGTTAACAACCTTTGTTGATCACCTGTAGCTAAACTACTTGAACCATCGTAAACGTGCGGTATCGTCATGTGTGGCGAATACTCCACTTAACATGTTTGTAACCGCTCTCGACGGTAGGTGCGATGTCTCGTGTTGCCTTCTTGTTGAGGTTTGCTCGTGTTTGCTTCGTAGTAATAGATATTGATTTCCAGTGTTTCCTCCCTGTGTGCTCCCGCGGTTACTCTCGGAGACGATACGAGCTTGCGATCAACTACACCTTCGGAACCCGACTTATCAATAGGCAAGGACTATACATTACTTATGATACATTCTATTTCAATCAGCGGTTTGCATGCTAGTCCAGGTTAGGTTCGATGTTTGATCCTACCATATGTTTACAGCCTCTTTCAAACCGATACAACCATGTCCCCTCCCAGCAAACCTTGTACTGCTATGTTACTATTGCTCGTTGCTCAGCCCCTTCTAAGTATGCATGCTTAGGATGCTACGATGTTACCCTGTTACTCCTTGGTTTGGGCTATCACATTATTATATTGTTGTTGATGATATGATTACTATAATGTTGACTATACTCGACGAAGGATGGAAGGTCTAGGCTATCCCGCGACGCTTTGTTCCATTTGAGCCACCTAGGATCCGAGTTCCGGGTATTGGTTTTAAGACTGAGCGTGCCTAACCGCATGTGGGATACTATGGGGTCCCCTTTTCTTACCTACTGAAAGTGCAATATATCGACCAGAGGGGGGGTGGATGGGAGATTTTCAAATATCTCGAGGAATTTCTATTTCCTCAGGACTGAGGCAATACGAAGTTGAGGAAGTTGAAACCCGAGGAAGAACAAATGAAGTACAAAAGAAATGGCGTGAATGGAAAACAACCTATCGCATAGCTAAGGTAAGATTGAGGTACGAACTGAGGAATCAGTGCAGAGTGAACTCAGAAAGTAAAGCATCAGGATAAGTCATCAGTGCATAAACGTAATAACTGAGGTTGAAGAAATAGCACCAGGGCACTAAAGAGGAAGACTTGATGAACCAGTTCGAGTTGCTGTGACAACTCTACGTCTGGTTGGAGAGGCTGAGATTGAACTCAGAAGACATAGTCTTCACCTTATTCTCCTTGAACTAAAGTCCTCAGACTCCGTCCAATAACTCAGGTTAGTCTTCAACGTAGACTCCCGAAACCTTCACAGACTCAGTCACTCAGGGAAGTCACAATTGCATCTTGACTTCCTCAGACTGAAGACTTCTACACCGGCTGGAAGATCACAGTCTTCAAGAGTAAAAAGCGTCGGATCACTCGAACCTACTTCCTCAGAAGTGCTCAACTACTAAGGCTGGTGGTTTTCCTCACTTAGGTTCTACAGTTTCTTCAATGAGGTGGGTTGCTCTCAGATGACAAGTGTCAGTTTTTCTGTCGGAGCAGCCAACCCACAAATGGGGCTGGGGGTGGATATTTATAGCCGCCGAGCAACCCCAGGTGAAAGGACATAAATGCCCATGCATGAAATTACTTCCATGCCCACCCTTCGGACCGTTGGCTGCATCAGTACCAGCACTCACCACGTGACACGTGGCACGGTCGGAATCTCACTCTCTCTTTCTTCAGGCGAACTACACTGGAAGTTTCCTCACTCCTCAACCGAAGACAAACTCCTCAGTGTCCTGAAGAACATCGTCTCAGACACCCAAGGAATTGAACTTCTACTGCGGGAGATTTCTCTCGGTTTTCTTCAGGATTTCTAATTGAGCACTTCCTCAGAAATACAGAACTCATTTTCCTCAACCCCTCCAAAAGTGCGGTGTTTTCCTACGACTCAAGAAGTATAAAAAGTCTTAGCGAAGACTATGCTTCAACTTCTTCTTTAGCGCGAACGTCCTCAGTATCGTCCTCAGGATATGGTGTAGCTTTAGCTTCAGCCGAACGTTTCAGGATCCTGATTCCTTAGGATTTTGCGCAACTTCAGTCTTCAGGAAACACACCGATTTCTCCCATGTGCCTCAACATTTTGGGGGGTGGACAACGGTGGTCAACCTCATCCTCAGGGACTGTTTCCTGTGTATACTCACAAACACATCAGTCCCTTAACCGTTTTGTCATCAAATACTCCAAAATCTCAACGGGGGCACTAGATGCACTTACAATCTCCCCGTTTTTGGTGATTTGATGACAATCAGGTTAAAGCTTCAACGGGATAAAATAAATAGTTTTGAGGAAAGACTTGAAGAAAACAATTCATTGTTTCCGGATATAGATATGCTCCCCCTGAGGATATGCATGTTTTGAAGACTTGATATAATTTTTGAGAAACATGATGAGCTCCCCCTATATCCCAGATTGTTTGAAACAGTGCATCATATGGAGTAATTTGAGGAATCAAACATAGCACTAAGTAATGTGGTTGCTGAGGAATAACATGAGTAATAGATAAACTTGAAGAATAGCATGAGGTAACTTAAGAGTATCATAAACCACACACAATATCAGTGTACAACTCAATACAAAAATGATCGGAAGAACGAGAGTTGTAACTGAGGAACCCATAAGAACCCGCTTGAAGAAAACTAAATTTCTCCCCCTTTGTCATTAAATGAACAAAAAGGAGAGACTACAGCTAACATTCCAAAGAAGTGCCTCAGCATTGAGCATCAGGAAGGAGGCACGCCGTGGCAGTGTGAGGACAAGCCGCAGTGTCTTGAACTTATTCAAGAGATAATTCTTGCGCTGAAGAAAAGGAGTTCATCGCCAGAGGTGGTGTCTTGCTTTTGGTGCACTGACATGGAGGCCGAATCTCAGGAAGTGGAGGTTGTCTGAGGCCAAGCTTGGCGAGATCTTCAGGAGTGATCACCTCAGTCAAAAGAGCATCAAGCCGCTGATACGCATGATGAGCATACTGATGAACTTTCTTCTGAGTTGTGTGCATATGTGCCATATACCTGAGGATTTCTCCGATCTGACGCTTCGTCCAGTCATGATTCCGATCCACCTTCTGATGCAGACTGATGAGGAGATCGCGATCAGTCATCAGGCGAGCTTGAGTTGTTTCCTCAGTCGAGGCATGGGTGCGTTCCTCATGAGTGGTGCGAGACTGAGGCTGACGAATGTTTCCATCGAGCGAGTCCATATGAAGTACTACCTCATAAAAAGGCTCTTTGCCCTTGGCATTAGCGTCTAGAGTGTGTTGAAGCACTTCAATCGGAGGAACGTATGGGCGATGATTATCCCGGTCAGGCTTGAAGTCGATGCCAGTTTTGGTGTAGATGAGCTTCATAATCCATGGAGCATATGGCTTCAGAATATGAGGATTCTGAGTAGCATCCACCAACGTCCTGAAGAAGAAGTCTGAGAAATTAATTGGAGCCGACATGCATAGGATATATAGAATGTTCTTCATGATGCCCACGACTTCCTCAGCAGTTGATTCATATCCCTTGATGTGGCAGAAGGACTTAGTGCTGGGAAGATGCTGAAGCTCAGAAACGAGGAACTTAGTCCGGGGTGGAGCTTCAGGGGCTTGCGGCTTCATCAGGTCATCCCGAAGAAGTGGAGCACCGTATGTGCTGGGAACTGAGGCATCAGAGGGAGGGAGCTGAAGAATCGCCATAATCTCTGGTACTGAGGCAGTGTAGTGCTGATACTGATTCATCCACTCAAGCACCCAAGTATTGATGTCTTTGGGGTCCCCTGAGACATATAGTGTTGCATAGAACTGAAGCACAAGTTCATCATTCCAATGGATGCACTCGAAGAAGAACTGAAGCAGCTTGGCATGACACAAATCTTGCAGCACATTGTTGAAGCAAGGGATGTCCTCCATATCCAAATGAGGAATATGTTTATGAGGAAACACCTTTTGTGCCATGTAGAGGACTGAGGCATAATTGTTCTTCTGTGTAGCCGTCCAGAACCTCAGGAGCTTGCTGGGCGGAGGAGAATGGTACGGGTTCTGGATCCCAGCCTAAAAGAAGCTCATAGCGTTGAAGAATGCATCGGTGTTGAAGTTTGGACGTGCATCAGCTTCAAGATTGCGATAGAATGGCTTCTTCTGCTTCGGGCACAGAGAAATGGCTGAGGCAGTCTCCTGATGAGCCGGTGAGGATGAAGCAGAGGGTGGCGGCTGTGGAGAGGCATGGTCTTCAGCATGCGACTCAAGGACAGTTTTTGGCGAAGTTGCAGGTGTTGAGGGAGATGTAACTTGGCGATCCTCAGCGCGATCTGGTGCAGCCTCAGCGTCAACATTGGTGTTGTGCTCGACTTCAGCTTCAGCTACGGGGGGATCAGTCTCAGGTTCAGCAGTAGTTGTCGCCGCAGCATCAGTATCAGCAGCAGAATTGGCGGGTGCACTTGAGGCTTCAGGTTCATCAGCATCAGAAGCTAAGGACGATGCACCAATAGATTCTTCAGACCGCAGAGAGGTATCAGGAAGCACCTCAGTCACAGTGGGGGAGTGTGGCTCTGGGGAGAAGAATGTATGAGTGGGGGAGTTAATAACCTCAAATTCCTCATCATGGACACGCGGAGTACCATGATCCATAATATCAACATCCATGTCTTCAATCTCAGTGATGATTGGTGGAGGTGGACACTGAGGTGTTGGAAGGTTGGGTGTAGCCGCAGTTGGTTGGGTGAAGACGATGATGCTGCGCTGAGTATTTTTAGGTGGAGTGGAAACAGAAGTGGATTGAGCTGTGGTATCAGCAACCCTAGATGCCAGAGGAGCTGAGGAGAGTGGGGTAGCATCAAGTGGCTCCTCAATTGTGGGCTCCAGTGTGGGCTTCTTTAAAATAGGTGGAGTTGAGGGTTGAGCCTCGGGAAACCGCTTGAGGCCTTGAGGGGCTGAGGCAGCAGGGGCTGCTGAGGCAGCGGGCTGTCGAAGCTTCATCAGTTTGGACATGTGCTGAGACATCCGCTCCTTGGATTTGCCGATAGAGGAAAGGTTGGCGGCACACTCAGTGTTCAGACATTGAACTTCACATTGATTCTCTATGAACTCATGAGGAGTAACATCAGTGACAGGTTTCTTCTTGAAGTCACTGAGGACTTTCTTCAGCCGAGCCTTCAGTTCTTTCTGAAGATCACGTTGATGTATCTCATTGATGAGGAACTGTTGAACATAGAACTTGATGTCTTTAGGTATGTCTAAGTCGTCAAGAGGAGTATCAGGCTTGACATAGAAAATGTCAATATACTCCAAGATCTTCTTGGGATCAAGGAGAAGTGGAATTTCAGAACCAGTTGCTTCAGCTTTGCGCCTGGCTGCAGCACGAATCCGGCCAAATCTTCAAATTCATCTTCATCATCAGAACTCAGTGTATCATGATGAATGGCGCCACGCATAGCAGTTTTCTTGGGTGAGTGTCGTGGGCCGTGTTGAAGAACTGTTTTGGTCTTCAGCTGAGGCTGAGGCATTGTGGTTGAGGCCTCAGGAGCACTGCCAGACTCATCAGTGTGAAGTCGTGAGGCAGGGGCAGCACCGTCTGTTTGTTGACATGAGGAACTTGGATCATGAGGTTGTGCTGAGGACTTCTGTGAGGTATTGATGCCAGGTGCCTTTCTACGATGCTGAGGGGGAGGTTGTGGCCTGGGCTGAGGCTGAGCCTGAGGTGGAATCTGCACTGAGGCAGTCAAGTCACGGACCAGACTCTTTACGCGGCTATGACTACGCTTGAGGTATTGTTGATAGGCATCAGGGAAGTCCTCAGGAGTTCGCATTGTTGTGGGATCAGGAGTGACCCCAGGTTCAGGAGGAGGTCGAGCCTTGATACCCAAGGTCTTCAGTGGCGGATTGACAACAAACATTTCCTCGTGCTGAGGATTAACCCATTGATATGCAACCCATCGCTTGGCCCATTCCCGCGTGCTCTTCTGGACCCTTTTCTTTCGATCACTCACGGTTTCACGTTCGGGAGTCTTCAGCTTCTCATAGAGCTCAGGAGGCAGGTCTTTAGTAGTATCAGTGAGCTTACGCCGAGGAGCCATTTTCTTTAGTGGTGGAGACTGAGGAATGGTACGTTCAAGTCGAGCTGCAAATGAAGTGAGACTATGAGAACCATATGATTCCTCACCAGACATGTACCTATGACAGAATTAAGTTGCGAGGGAAGTGGGGTACGGTTATATGCGTTCATGAGGAATAGGCTAAGGAAATCAAAATAATGAAGCAAAGGTTTTAGGTCTCAGAAAGCTAGCAATACTGTTGAGGAATGTAGTGGCATGAGGAAACGGGAAGGTTCTTGAAGACACAACAATACTGAGGAATAAGCGACTGAGGCATAAGCGTACCATAACTGAGGCAAAGGCTGAGGAACCACGAGTTAGTCTTCCCCATCGATGGCGAACTCTGGCGACGGTAGCACGAGAGCTTGAGGAGCTCAAGGGCGGCGACGCGAGAGTGAGAGGAGAGGTGGGGGGTGAATGACCGTGGGGTGGATGAGTACTTATAGAGGGGTGAAAGGTGAGGGGTTGCGATATTTATGGACAAGATTTCCCCTGATGGTTGGCATCCTTAGTGGTTATCATAATGGTGGAAAAGCACGACATGCGGTAAAATCGCAACAGAATAAAGAATATCGTAACTGATAATCCTCAATTTTGGGAACCTGAGGACAAAAGCTGAGGATGAAGACAAATGGTCTCAGGCTGAGGAATACATGATTTCCAAACGAACGCATATGAGATAGACAGAATGGATAAGTGAGCATAGAGGGACGGGTCCGATTACGTTCACCTAGATGAAGAAGCAAATGCTGAGGAACAATAACTATAGGTGAACGCTATTAAGGACAAACACGTTAATCATCAGCGATGAAGACTTCAACTGAGGAAACTGAGGAACATTAGATCCAGAGGAATTTGGGCGGTGGCGCTACCCACCTTATAGGGAATGAGACACTTGATACCATACAATTGTCGTATGGATCTTGAGTCAATTCCACGTTAATTTCTTCACACTTAGCAATGTAGTTCCTCATGATTTGAGGAGTACGACGCAACGTGTGTTGTACGTCAGGATTCTTCAATATTGTTTAAGCATTAGGATGTGTGTCCATTCACTGGACGTTTGAGGAATATAAGATATTTAGCTCACACCTCACAGTGCTAAATCGCTTCTCATCCAAAGTCTTAGTGAATATATCAGCAAGTTGGTCTTCAGTCTTCACGTGGCTGATGACTATGTCTTCCTTCAATACATGATCCCAAAGAAAGTGATACCGAATCTCAATGTGCTTCGTCCTCGAGTGTTGTACTGGGTTCTGAGAGATCTTGATGGCGCTCTCATTGTCACATAGTAGTGGTACTTTCTTCAGGTTGATGTCGTAGTCCTTCAGAGTTTGCTTCATCCAAAGAAGCTGTGAGCAGCTAGCACCACTAGCAATGTATTCAGCTTCAGCAGTGGAGAGGGAGACGCAGTTCTTCTTCTTCGATGACCAGCACACCAGAGAACATCCGAGGAAATGACATGTTCCTGAGGTAGACTTCCGATCCACTCGATCTCCAGCATAATCTGAGTTTGAGTACCCAACGAGATCCAGTTGTGTGCCTTTTGGATACCATAAGCCTAGCGACGGGGTGTGAGCCAAACATCGAAGAATTCGTTTCACCGCTTGGTGATGCGATTCCTTAGGTGCCGCTTGGAATCGGGCACACATTGAAACGCTCAACATTATATGAGGCCTAGATGCACATTAATATAGTAGAGAACCTATCATGGAACAGTATACCTTTTGATCGTAGTCCTTGCCATTTTCATCAGGGCCTAGTTGCCCATTTGTAGGCATCGGTGTCTTGATACCCTTGCAGTCTTGCATCCCGAATTTCTTCAGGCACTCCTTGAGGTACTTCTCCTGAGAGATGAAGATGCCGTTGCGTTGTTGATGAATTTGAAGCCCTAAGAAGAACTTCGGTTCTCCCATCATGGACATCTGATACTGTTCACTCATCAAGAATGAAAATTCTTCACTGTATTTCTTGTTAGTGCATCCAAATATAATGTCATCAACATAGATTTGACATATGAATAATGCATCATCATATTGTTTTGTGAAAAGAGTTGGATCGAGGGAACCAAATTTGAAGCCCTTGCTGATGAGGAAATCCCTTAGTGTGTCATACCAATCCCGAGGGGCTTGCTTCAGTCCATATAGGGATTTCTTCAATCTGTACACCATATTAGGTTTCTTTGCATCTTCAAAACTTGGGGGTTGAGCAACATATACTTCTTTATCGATATTACCATTGAGGAATGAACTTTTCACATCCATTGATATAACATGATATTATGATGGTTTGCGAATGCAAGCATAATACGAATGGACTCAAGTCTAGCAACAGGAGTGAAGGTTTCACCGAAGTCAATCCTCTCGACTTGTGTGTATCCTTGTGCTACGAGAAGAGCTTTGTTTCTGATGACTTGTCCATCTTCATCGAGTTCGCTGCGATAGATCCACTTCGTGCCGATGACATTGTGAATCGAGGATCAGGACGTTTGACTAATTCCCAAACATCATTCAGTTTGAACTGAAGAAGTTCGTCTTGCATCGCCCGAATCCATTCCGCTTCTCAGAATGCCTCAGTGACTTTGGTGGGCTCTGAAATTGATACAAACGAGAAATGCCCACAAAAGTTAGCTATACGATTAGCTCTTGCACGAGTGAGATTACCTGGTAGATTGACGTCGGCGAGGATTTTGTCCACTTGAACTTCATTCGCTACGCGAGGAAGACGAGGAAGATGATCTTGAGGCGCTTCTTCGTCACTGTTATCAGATTCATTTGCATCTGCTTCTGGTGCTTCGGGAGCTTCAGGGGTCTCAGGAGCCTCGGGATCAGGATCATCATCAGGATTATTTTCATCAGGATTTGGATGTTCTTCAGGAGCAGGAGGTATGTGCGTTTCTTCAGGATGATCCACATGAATGATATCACCAGCACCCATTTTCTTGATCTGTTCTTCAGGTGGGGCTTCATCTAGATCAGGTGGCAAGTGCTCTCTTTGCGAGCCGTCAGATTCATCAAATCGCACATCTACAGTCTCAACAATCTTATGATGACTGATATTGTAGACTCTGTAACTATGCGAGTTGATACCATAACAAAGCATGAAACCCTCACATGCTTTGGGTGCAAATTTGGATTGGTGATGAGGATCACGAATCCAGCAAGGTGCACCGAATACTTTGAAGTAACTCACATTGGGTTTCTTACCGACCATTAGCTCATATGATGTTTTGTTGAAGAACTTGTGGAGATACACTAGATTGACGATGTGGCATGCAGTGTTGATTGCTTCAGCCCACCACATGAGTGGTGTGTTGTACTCAGCTAGCATCGTGCGAGCAATCTCGAGGAGGGTTCGGTTCTTCCTCTCAACAACTCCATTTTGCTGAGGAGTGTAAGGCGTAGAGAATTCATGAGTGATTCCCAAGTCGTCGAGGAATTCTTCCACACCGATGTTCTTGAACTCAGTGTCGTTCTCGCTTCGAATGTGCTTGATCTTCAGGTTGTAGTTGTTCATGACTCGCTGGGCGAAGCGCTTGAAGATTTCTGGGGTTTCTGACTTACAGAGAAGAAAATGCACCCTAGTGTATCGTGAGAAATCATCAACAATAACAAGACCATACATACTACCTCCAAAGCTTGAATACTTTGGAGGGCCGAATAGATCCATGTGAAGCAACTCCAGCGGTCTTGTAGTTGTCATGATGGTCTTCGCTGGATGCTTGGACTTGGTCATCTTTCCAACTTCGCAAGCACCACACAGCCAGTCCTTTGAGAATCTGATTTCCTCAATCCCGAGGACATGTTTCTTCAGTACCAGCTTCTGTAGATTCCTCATTCCGGTGTGACCGAGTCTTCGATGCCATAGCCATCATTCTGAGGCTCGATCCATGAGGCATGTAGCAACCTGAGGACCTTCAGAGAAATCTACAATATACAGATCACCTTTCCTAACTCCACTGAGGACAAGGGAGTTATCGCTAGACATATAGACAGCACAACCATATTTTCCGAAGAGAACAACGAGATCAAGATCACATAGAATAGAGACAGACATCAAGTTGTATCCAAGGGATTCAACAAGCAGGACTTTGTCAATGTGTTGGTCTCGAGAGATGGCCACTCTGCCGAGACCCAATACCTTAATTTTACCTTTATCGACGAAGGTGATGGTTTTCTTTGAAGAAGGACTCAGAGATGATTCCATAAGAAGGCTTCTGTCACCAGTCATGTGATTTGTGCATCCACTGTCCATCACCCATTCAGTCTTTCCCTGCAAAGGAATTAGTATCTCATACAGCAAGTTATGAGCCAGTCTCAGTTTGAAGAATTTATGGTTCCTCAGAATTAATTCCTCAGGACATTCCTCAGGATTGACTCGATGAAACCAAACAATATAAATGTCCTTCAACTGACTCAAATGATGTTGTCCTGGGCATATGATCTGCAGAATTTATGATTGCCTCAGGACATGACCCTGCAAAGATGATCAATTCTTCTTTACCACCCACATCTTAATGGGTGGTTTTGAGGTATATGAGGACTGATGAGAGCGATGAGACGTAATGGGACGTGAGATGGTGGAATCAGGATAAACAAATGAATAAGCATTCTTCTGAGGGGCTTCGCTGTGAACAAAATGGTTAGCTGATACATGATGATAACCATTTCCATTTGAGGTATCGTCCTCAGATGATACCCTCAGCTCATTTGCATCTGCATTCACAGGAAGGTTAGTGATGAGGTCCTTCTGAACTGAGATCTTCTTGACTGGAGGACCGTTCCTATAGTTAGTTCAGATGTATCTGGCGAATACCTGACCATTAACATCCTTAAAGATTTTATAGTTTGAGTCAAAAGACTCAATCACCACATCTGAGGAAACAACATCATAACCAGATAAAGTGTAGGGATCAGGAGGAGGCATCTTTGCCCGAACCCAAGTGGTCTCTGAATATTTCTCAGGTTTCCAGTAAGAGCCATCAGGGTTGTGTATCCGAGTGAATGCGACATCTTCTTTCCTCGGGTTCCTGTTGAGAATCTGTTTCTTGAGGATGTCAGAAAGTATCTGATGTCCTTTCAGACTCTTGAACATGTCGGTTTCCAATAGACTCTTCAACCTAGCATTTTCTTCAATAATGTCTAAGGTATCCTCAGCTGAAGGGTTAGATACCACAGAAGCAATAGAAATAATAGAGTCTAAAGACATTGAAGAACTAGGCACAGAGGTAATACGGTCATGTTCAATGCATTTCAAACAGGGAGGATTAAGTCCTTCTTGTGGCATGATGATCTATTGGGAGAGGATTGAATCATTTTCTTTCCTTAGATCGTCATGAGACATCCTCACGCGTTCAAGTTCTTGCTTCCTCATGAGGAACTCATGATCCAGCTTCTCATGATCGGTGAGGAGTTCCTCATGACGACTGGACAAGTCATCAAACTTTGACTGAAGAATTTTTGATTCATCAGTCATTTTTTGAGTCTTCGTCATTTCCTCTACCAACATATCATCACTCTTGTTTAGTGAGATCTGAATCTTTTCAAGGGCACGTTGTTGCTTAGATGCAAGTTTAGCAAGTTTAGCATAGTTTTCATCAGGTTCTTCATCAGAGGGATTATCCGATGATGAGTAAGTAGATACATTGGAGGACTTGGCCATGAAGCAGAAGACAGGGGTTGTGTCTTCAGCTTCATCATCAATATGTGATGGATCAGATTCCTCAGTGCTGAAGATTGACTTGGAGCCAAGCGACGTGGCAAGAGCCAGACTAGCCACACCCTTAGATTCTTCAGATTATTCCTCAGCACCAGGGTCGGAACCAGATTCTTCAAAGTCCAATTCTTTGCCGAGATATGCGCGAGCCTTATGGGAGTTTCTATTCCTGTATCCAGCATACTTTGAGGATCTTGAGGATTTCTTCTTTGTCTTTTCATCAGAACTGTCATCTTTCCCTTTCTTCTTCTTCGTCTTCTTCAGTATAGCTTCCTTTTCCCATAGAGGACACTCAGCGATGTAATGCCGAGGTTTCTTGCATTTGTGGCAGACTCTTTCTTGTTTCAACAGAGTCATCATCTTTTCTTTTTCTTGAGGATGATCTTGAGGAATTTCCGAAACGATTCTTCTTCATGAATCTTTGGAACTTTCTGGTGAGGAGAGCAAGTTCCCGGCTGAGGGTTTCAGGATCATCAGTATCAGCCTTAGACTCTTCATCAGAGGACACTCTTCGTGCTCTAGCTTTTAGCGCGCGGACTTTAGGCGTGGAGCTGTACAAGTCTCGTTTTTCAGAGAGCTTCAGTTCATGAGCATTGAGGCGCTCGAGAATGTCAGTAGGATCCAGAGTCTTGAAGTCAGGCCTTTCTTGAATCATCAGCGATAGGAACTCAAACGAGTCATCCAAAGACCTCAGTAGTTTCTTCACCACCTCATGATCTGTGATATCAGCGGCACCCAGTGTTTGAAGTTCATTGGATATGTCAGTGAGTCTTTCAAAGGTTTGCTGCACGGGCTCGTTGTACAGCCTCTTGAACCTGTTGAAGAGACTGTGAAGTGTATCAACTCGTGAGTCTCATTGAGCAGAGACTCCTTCATTGACTTTTGACAGTCTTTTCCATGTCTTCTTTGCAGTATCCAGACCACTGATACGGTTGATTTGAGCCTTCTTGAGATGACCACCAATAATGCTTCGAGCTTTTGCATCAAGCTGCCAGTTCTTCTTGACAACTTCAGGAGCAGTCATCAGAGTTGCTTCAGGAATGCCTTGATCAACAATATCCCACAGATCCTTTTCAATGGCTTCAGGATGCATCCTCATCTTGTTCTTCCAGTACGGGTAGTCTGTGCCGTCGAACATGGGGCAGTTTGAGGCAACTCTAATGTACCTGAGTTTGACATAACTAAAACTCCAGGTGGTTAAACCGAATCACACAGAACAAGGGAGTACCTTGCTCTGATACCAATTTAAAGTGCAATATATCGACCATAGGGGGGTGAATGGGAGATTTTCAAATATCTCGAGGAATTTCTATTTCCTCAGGACTGAGGCAATACGAAATTGAGGAAGTTGAAACCCGAGGAAGAACAAATGAAGTACAAAAGCAATGGAGTGAATGGAAAACAACCTATCGCATAGCTAAGGTAATATTGAGGTACGAACTGAGGAATCAGTGCAGAGTGAACTCAGAAAGTAAAGCATCAGGATAAGTCATCAGTGCATAAACGTAATAACTGAGGTTGAAGAAATATTACCACGGCACTAAATACGAAGACTTGATGAACCAGTTCGAGTTGCTGTGACAACTCTACGTCTGGTGGGAGAGGCTGAGATTGAACTCAGAAGACATAGTCTTCAGCTTATTCTCCTTGAACTAAAGTCCTCAGACTCCGTCCAATAACTCAGGTGGGTCTTCAAGGTAGAGTCCTGATACGTCTCAAACGTATCTACTTTTCCAAACACTTTTGCTATTGTTTTTCCCTCATTCTTGCATGATTTGGACGAAACTAACCCGGACTAACGTTGTTTTCAGCAGAGCTGCCTGTATGGTTTTATTGTGTGCAGGAAAATGGATTTTTAGGTATCTCAGAAAATTCTGGGAAAATTCACAGAAAATCCACGCACCAGAAGCTTCCACCAGCCAGAAGTGGGGCCAAAGGGGGGCCACAGGAGACCTCCACCTCCTCTCGTGCCCTACCTCGACTCCTATTTATTCTCATGATGGGAAAATCCCAGAACAGGAGTCGCTTTTTCAGTTTCCGTCGCGGAGCCGCCGCCACCCTCTGTTCTTCTTCGGGAGGGCTAATCTAGAGGCTGATTTGGCCTCCGGAGAGGAGAGATTGTCGCCATCGTCATCACCATCACCAATCCACCCCTCCTCCATGACTTCTCTTCACATGTGTGAGTAATTCCCTGTTGTAGGCAAAGGGGATGGTAGGGATTGGATGAGTTTGATCATGTAATAGTTCGTCAGATTGTTAGGGGCATGTTGCCTATCATCTACTTTGGTGTTTATCTTCTTTGATTCAACTTTTTGCTCTTAATGCTTGTCACTTTGGGCCCGAGTGCCATGTTTTCAGATCTGAACCCTATGTGTTTTCATGAATATATTTGTGTTCTTGATCCTATCTATGAGTTTTATGCACCTATTATGGTCCGGAACCGACGATCCCAAAGGTGACATCTTGGGACACCAAAGGGGATGGTCCATGATTTGAGAATTCCATGTATCCATTGAGTTTATTGCTTTGTTCCGATGCTCTTTGACAAGAGCACCTTAATCTCCATAAGTTCCCTTTGGCCCCGTTCGTAGCGGGATGGTAGGACAAAAGATGTTGTGCAAGTTATTATTGCAAGCACGCACAACTACCTACGGGATACATGCCTAATGTTTGATATTTGCCTAGATGATCATTGATTTTCTGTGTTCCTTGCCCCGTGTTAGAATCTATTACATGTTTACTCTCATCTATGCAGCGCCCAACCATCCGTCTCCCTAGCCTATAGTGTTTTCAATCCTGCTGGTCATTAGTTGTTACTTTTGTTGTTTATTTTTGCTGTCGCCACCATCACTATCACATTACCATTACCACTTATCTTTTGTTGCAAGCAAGTATATTTCAGGTGGGGTTGAATTGAAAACTCAACTGTCAAAGCTTATAAATACTCTTTGGCTCCCCGTGTGTCGAATCAATAAATTAGGTTAACTTACCCGCGAAGACTATCTCGATCCCTTACGGTTATGGGTCATCAAGTACCGTTTTCTGGCGCCGTTGCCGGGGAGCATAGCAATATTTACAAGTCTACTTGAAGTATCCTTCCTTCTGCACATCATACGCTATGGGTAAGAAAGGAGACCCCAAGGTTCCGATCTTACCATCCCGTACAAGAAAAGTTACTGTTCTGAACACTAGTGCTACACTTGATTCACCTTCTGTTATGAGTAAGTTTTCTTCACCACCACCACATGATGCTTCTACTGAGTCTCTCACTATGTCCGATGCTTTTGATGATGCTTCCACTACTCTTGATGATACTACTTTTCTTGGCTACTATATTGAAACTCAGACTGCTAAGACTGCAGCAGAATCCAAGACCAAGACCCCTGCTACCTATTTTCCTACCTGCAAAACCTTTGGTTACCCGTGCTTAGATGAACTCAAGGAGAGAATCCTTGATGATGATTATGTTACTCTTGATGATGATTTTTGCAGGGAACTCAGAGAGTGTGTCGACTCTGACCCTGGTGCTATTAAGGAGTTGCTCAAAAAGCACTCCATGAAGAACAAAGTTATTCCTGATCCTAAATTTTCCACATCCCCTATATGCATCATTGATCCTGATTATGATTTCTCTGTTGATCTTTCACTTATATCTACAGTCGAGGCTGACCCCTTTCATGGCAGAAAAAATTATGATGCTATAGCACACTTGACCAAACTCGCTGAGCTAGGTAACCTATTCACTACTGATGAGAAGATACGAAACTTCTATGTGGCCAAGCTTTTTCCTTTTTCTTTCAAGGAAGACGCTAAATCATGGTACGATGCACTACTCTATGGTTCCATTAAGAGTCCTCAGGACTTAGTCCAATTCTTTGTTGATAAATATTTCCCAGCACATATGCAACATGCTGCTTTGCAAAGAATCTATAACTTTAAACAATTGCAGGATGAACACCTCCCTAAAGCTTGGGGGAGGTTTTGTGATTTACTTAAGGTTATGCCGGGACATGGAGTCCCCTAGAATGAACTGCTTGATAGATTTTATGCTGGTTTAACCGATGAATCCAGATCCTACCTGGATAGTTGTGCTAGTTGTGTTTTCAGGGAAAGAACACCGGACGATGCAGAAGAATTAATGTGCAAAATTGCCAAGAACTATGAAGATTGGTCCGTTCCTGAACCACTTCTACCACCGAGGGGCATGCTAGTTCTGAGCCCGAAAGATATGCAAGAGGAAAAGAGGTCTATAAAGGAGAAAGGTATTAAAGCCGAAGACGTGAAGAATTTACCGCCTATTGAGAAGTTGTGTGAGCCTACTACTCGCCCTCCCTTGGTAGAGGTACACTCTCTATTAGACTTTACTAAAAGTGACATCCCTAAAGGTAAGCCTCCCGACCAATGCTTAGATGAGCTTGATAATTTTATTGTTAAGCAAGACCATTTTAATAGGAGGATACAAAGTCAATTGCATGATAACTCTGTTGCTATCAAAAGTTTGTGTGGTGTTCTAGAAAGAACAGTTAATGATGTTAAGTGTCTTGTTAAGCATTTTCATATGGTTCAAACTCAGCTTGAACAAATTTCTAATGTGCAAAAAGATTTGCTTGCTAATAATGCCAAACAGGGCATACAAGCTTATGGCATCAAAACTAGGGGTGGAACACACACGCAGGACCCACGCTATCATGAGGGGCATCCAAAGAGGATCGAGAAAGATTCTCAAGTACAAGAAAAGGACACTGAAAAGAATGATTCTCCCGAGGTTAGAGAAGAAGAAACACCTGATAAACGCAAGAAGTAATCTAGAGAAGACTTCATCGCAAGAAGACATGGTAAGGAAAGAGAACCATGGATACAGAAACCCATGCCCTTTCCAGGTAAGTCCGTCAAATCTAAAGAAGAAGAGCATTACAATAAGTTTTGTGAATGGATGAAACCTCTTTTTCTTCAAATCCCTTTGACTGATGCTATTAAGTTACCTCCATATTCGAAATATATGAAAGATATTGTCACAAATAAAAGAAAAGTTCCTAATGAGGCAATATCTACTATGCTTGCTAACTACTCTTTCAGTGGCAAGATTCCTGAGAAGCTTGGTGATCCAGGTATACCCACCATTCCTTGCTCCATAAAGAATAATTACGTCAGAACTGCTTTATGCGATCTTTGTGCAGGAGTGAGTGTTACGCCTTTCTCTCTTTACAAGAGGCTTTGTTTAGAGAAACTAATCCCTACAGATATCTCTCTTCAGATGGCTGAAAAATCAACAGCTGTCCCCACTGGTATTTGTGAGGATGTTCCCGTTGAAGTTGCTAACTGTTTGATCCTTACAGATTTTGTTGTGGTTGACATGCCCGAGGATGGGAGCATGTCCATTATTCTTGGTAGACCTTTTCTTAACACCGTAGGTGCTATTATTGATTGCAATAAAGGAAAGTTCACTTTCAACATTGATGATAAAGAACACACGGTGTATTTTCCAAAGAGATCGACAAGAGGCATGGCCTTAACTCTATAGAGAATGTTGAGACCGTGTAGATTGGAGAATGGGACTGACCACTACATGTGCACCACAAATACAAAACCATTATGGTGGGGACAATGTCCAATAAAGTAAAGATGCAATGATCACTTCATAAGAGGTGAGACTTCTTGTTCTATATATCGCCGGTTTGTTGGTAAGACTTGATAAACCTTACTAGTGAGCTTGTTTTATATAGGTAAAAAGTTAAGCTTGTTATGTTTTCATTTGATTTAGCTTTTATTCTCTTTGCTCTACCAAGTTTTTGTGTTTTTGAAGCTTCACAATACTAATCACCGCTTTAAGTTTTCAGAAAGTTTTGCGGCTTTTTGAACTCCGAGAAATTTTCAACAGTGAAGTTTTCAGAAAAAATCCAGAAAAATAAAGATAAAAATTTCCATGCCAGGAGTGACCTTGAGGCACCTGGGGCTGACCAGGGGGGGTCCACCAGTGGCCCAGGCAGCCAGCTGGCGCGGCCTGCCCTCTGGCCGCTCCTATAGGGCGCCTTGGGACCACAGGTCCCACCTCCAGACGAGTTCTGTCCCTGGAACTTTCGTTCTTGCTGTTCGCGGAGGTGATTTTCGATCTCTCTCCACAACCCATCATTTGAGCTGAGATTTTGAGAAAATACTCACTGGTATGTAACTCCTCCACTCCTCCAAATAGATTTTTGGTTGGTGGCTTCATTTGTGATTATTTATTAGTTCTTGGTGCTGTTTGGATGAGCTTGCTTGCATGTGTAGAAGTTTATTTTCCAAGTTTTGATGCAAGTTTTTGCCTTAGTTAAGTGGGTTGAGTAGTTTGCCTTAACTCGCTTTGTTTAAATCCTTGTTTTTGTAATTTGTCAAAAATTTCAGAAATGAGTTTGCTAGGAAGAGCAAAGGGGTGGCTTTGGAAGAAAAGGCCCGAGCGCTCCGATCGAGTTACAAGAGCTGCAGCTTCACCCTCGACTGCTAGGGTGAGATACAACGAAGATCATGTGCCCTTAGAGTTGTTGGAGGACACAAATCCAACACGTGCAATGACTTTCCCGTGCAACGAATTCCTTGAAGCTGCAGGAATTAAGGAGGAGTTCTATAATCTTTGTGCTAATGCAGGTCTGACGCGGCTCGCAACGTGCCGTGTTGCTCAGTATCAAAAACTCACCTCCTATTTCATTAATAGTTTTAGATATAACCTTGATACTGGTTCTGTTGAGTTTAAAATTTACAATAATCTTTTGACCATGCCTTTGGAAAAGTTTTGTGAAATAATAGGTGTGCCGAACGTTGGACTGACGGCGAAGATAAGCTCTCAGCCCTCCGAGCTAAGAACCGTCTTCAACTCTCTCCGTAGCATGGATACGAGGGATATTCACCGGTCAAAAATCTCCAGCATCTTATTCCCACACCTCAGGTATTTTGCGTATTATATTGCTAGAGGGGTGTTAGCTCGTGACAACACGAGCAACATTTCTGCGCCGGATATTTCTATCCTGGCAACCGCCCTCGCAGGGAGGTTTGATTATAATGTGGGTGCCTTAATTGCTCGATGCCTTGCTATGAACGGTAAAAAGGGAGATTTATTTGGTGGCATTTACGCCACACTTATCCTAGAGTCTCTTAATGGCACCCCACACCCTGACGATAAGCCTTTTACTTATTTGGGTTTTGATCTTGCTGCTATGAAAAGGCATAAGTTTGTTACCATGACTTCCGAGTTTGGTAACCTTGATTATATCTTGCGTTTCGAAGCCACCACGGAACGCAAGATCCGTCTACCTGCACCTCTTTTGTTCGATTTTTCTTGCAGGAAAGGATGGTCCTTTAATGTTATCCAGTTCGATGAGTTCGTGGTCCAGCATCAGTTTCATAACCCCATGGAGGGGGTTGTGCCCGACGAGGAGGAGCATGGTGAGTTACCACCTTTCCAGGGGGAGACCGTCACCCAGTTTGGTGAAGGGTATTCCTCTGCTTGGAGCGCGGATCCTTCTTCGTGGGAGGATCCGAGGACTTCGGTGTACGCGCCGAAAGCCTCATACGACCCTTGGACTCACCAGTACCACCCTGGAGCAGGAGGCTCCTGGGGACATTAGCTACTACCAACTTAGGCCAAAAGCCAAAGCTTGGGGGAGTACGTGCCCTTCTCACTTTTCCATTGTATTATCCGTTTTATTTTTGTTCGCTTTGATCTTTTCGAAGTTTTTGCCCGTTGTTCTTTCTTTCTTTCTTTGCAAAAACAAAAAAAATCTCTTTTCTTTTGTTCTCGTTTAAACCTTTAAAAAACCCAAAAAGATTTCCTTTCAATCTTTAGTTTGCTTTGTTTTCACAGTTCAGCTCGAGTCCGTGATGGCATTTGATAATATTTCCCACGTTCGATCGTGCAAGTGACAAGGCAGTAATGACGAAGATCGACGGAAGGGAAGCAACAAGGAAAACCGGTATGAACTTTTCTTGTTTCTACTTTTGTACATATTCCTGTACTTATGATCTAGAGACCAGCTTGTAGCGACATAGTGCTATGTTTACAATGCTTTCCCAGTGTTCATGCTTTCCTTGTGGCTAATCTCAAATAGCTAGAGTACATAATGTGTTCTTGAAATGATTTACATGCATTGCATTGTTCATGGTTTGGCATACTAAAGTGGTATTTCCCTTCGGAGAATTTTTGGATTGACTTGGCACATGTTCACACATGTTTATGACTAAAAAGTCTATTATGCCTTGATGATCTTTTTGTTTCAGAATAGTTATATCACTTTCATGCCCGATTCAATGTTGATTTGTCGCTCTGCATGATTATGGCAGTTATTGCTCTCTAGTTGGTTGCTTCCCAGTCTTTTGCTAGCCTTCGCTCGCACTAAGCGGAATTCTGCTTGTGCATCCAAAATCCTTGAAACCAGTTATTCCATATGAGTCCACCATACCTTCCTATATGTGGTATTTACCGGCCAACCCTAACTCAGACTTTCTTGTGCCATCTCGAAATTTATTCAAAAGCTTCCCTTTTGTAACCGTACAAGCTCATGGTGCGGTGAGGGAAAATCAGTATCTATCATGCCAAAAATATTGACGGAAGTTTTAACTAGTCATTTATAAAAAAAGGGAAAGTTACACCTCCCCCATACTTGATGATGGAATGAAATGGACCAAGTGGTGCTAATGATAGATGGAACGAGCTTCCTTCCAGACTTGAGGCAAAATAAGGTTCCATAGACTGTCAAATGATAGATGGATAAGGGAATATGTGTAAGCAAAAAAATTATTACTATAGTTGGCATGGGAGATATTGAGAGACCTTTACCGTTCACCGTTGACTGGAAAGTTGCACTTCTCAAAAATGTTTTTGTCTCTGTTTTCAAAACCAAGAGCTCTGGCACATGTTTAGTCTTTGCTTCCAACCACGGGTTTTCAACCTTGCCACCAAAAGCCACGGTTCGAGAGTCTCCTCTTCTTTCTTCAAAGCACCAACTATGAGAGGATAATTTTCATTCTTAGGGTAATATGCATTGTCCCAAAGTATTACATTGTCTTCTGCATGCTTGTGTTATTGCTAGTCTGAAATACTGAGTTCTAGTCACCTTTAAAACTCCGGAGGAGTTTCTGCATTTATGTTTTGCTTCACTCATGGAGGCTAGCGAAATGTCACTCAAGTATGTTCACGCTATGTGCATTGTGATCTTGTCTTGATTTTCAGTAGCATATTATTTACTTTTAGTTGTTTGTGTTTGATCACATGAAAGAAGAATTGCTTCGTGCATTGTCCTTATAGGATTGTTTCAATACTTGCTAAAATCTTTTCGTAGTACATGCTTATATACATCTAATGAAGCAAAAGAGTTTGTCAAAGTTTTCTTTGTCGCGTCCAGTTCGTTGAACTGAATTGCTTGAGGACAAGCAATATGCTAAGCTTGGGGGAGTTGATATGTCTAAAACGTATCTACTTTTCCAAACACTTTTGCTATTGTTTTTCCCTCATTCTTGCATGATTTGGACGAAATTAACCCGGACTAACGATGTTTTCAGCTGAGCTGCCTGTATGGTTTTATTGTGTGCAGGAAAATGGATTTTTAGGTATCTCAGAAAATTCCAGGAAAATTCACAGAAAATCCACGCACCAGAAGCTTCCACCAGACAGAAGTGGGGCCAGAGGGGGGCCATAGGGGCCCCAGGCGCCTGGCTGGTGCGGCCCCACCCCTGGCCGCGTCGGGGGGCCGCCTGGGATGCCTCCACCTCCTCTCGTGCCCTACCTCGACTCCTATTTATTCTCGTGACGGGAAAACCCCAGAACAGGAGTCGCTTTTCAGGTTTCCGTCGCGAATCCGCCGCAACCATCTGTTCTTCTTCGGGAGGGCTAATCTGGAGGCTAATTTGGCCTCCGGATAGGGGAGATCGTTGCCGTCGTCATCACCATCACCAATCCACCCCTCCTCCATGACTTCTCTTCACATGTGTGAGTAATTCCCTGTTGTAGGCAAAGGGGATGGTAGGTATTGGATGATTTTGATCATGTAATAGTTCTTCAGATTGTTAGGGGCATGTTGCCTATCATCTACTTTGGTGTTTATCTTCTTTGCTTCAACTTGTTGCTCTTAATGCTTGTCACTTTGGGCCCGAGTGCCATGTTTTCAGATCTGAACCCTATGTGTTTTCATGAATATATTTGTGTTCTTGATCCTATCTATGAATTGTATGCACCTATTATGGTCCGGAACCGGCGACCCCAAAGGTGACAGCTTGGGACACCAAAGGGGATGGTCCATGATTTGAGGATTCCATGTATCCATTGAGTTTATTGCTTTGTTCCGGTGCTCTTTGACAGGAGGACCTTAATCCCCATAAGTTCCCTTTAGCCCCGTTCGTAGCGGGATGGTAGAACAAAAGATGTTGTGCAAGTTCTTATTGCAAGAACGCACAACTACCTACGGGATACATGCCTAATGTTTGATATTTGCCTAGATGATCATTGCTTTTCTGTGTGCCTCGGCCCGTGTTGGAATCTATTACATGTTTACTCTCATCTATGCAGCGCCCAACCATCTGTCTCCCTAGCCTACAGTGTTTTCAATCCTGCTGGTCATTAGTTGTTACTTTTGCTGTTTACTTTTGCTGTCGCCACCATCACTATCACATTACCATTACCACTTATCTTTTGTTGCAAGCAAGTATATTTCAGGTGTGGTGGAATTGACAACTCAACTGTCAAAGCTTATAAATACTCTTTGGTTCCCCGTGTGTAGAATCAATAAATTGGGTTAACTTACCCGCGAAGACTATCTCGATCCCTTACGGTTGTGGGTCATCAAGTCCCGAAACCTTCACAGACTCAGTCACTCAGGGAAGTCACAATTGCATCTTGACTTCCTCATACTGAAGACTTCTACACTTGCTGGAAGATCACAGTCTTCAAGAGTAGAAAGCTTCGGATCACTCGAACCTACTTCCTCAGATGAGGTGGGTTTCTCTCAGATGTGAAGTGTCAGTTTTTCTCTCGGAGCAGCCAACCCACAAATGGGGCTGGGGGTGGCTATTTATAGCCGTGGAGCAACCCCAGGTGAATGGACATAAATGCCCTTGCATGAAATTACTTCCATGCCCACCCTTAGGACCGTTGGCTGGATCGGTACCAGCACTCACCACGTGACACGTGGCACGGTCGGAATCTCACTCTCTCTTTCTTCAGGCGAACTGCATTGGCAGTTTCCTGACTCCTCAACCGAACACAAACTCCTCAGTGTCCTGAAGAACATCGTCTCAGACACCCGAGGAATTGAACTTCTACTGCGGGAGATTTCTCTGGGTTTTCTTCAGGATTTCTAATTGAGCACTTCCTCAGAAATACATAACTCATTTTCCTCAACCCCTCCAACAGTGCGGTGTTTTCCTAAGACTCAAGAAGTATATAAAGTCTTATCAAAGACTACGCTTCAACTTCGTCTTCAGCGCAAACGTCCTCAGGATTGTCCTCAGGATCTGGTACAGCTTCAGCTTCAGTCGAACGATTTAGGATCCTGATTCCTCAGGATTTCGCGCAACTTCAGTCTTCAGGAAACACACCGATTTCTTCCATGTTCCTCAACATTTTTGGGGGTCGACAACGGTAGTTAACGTCATCCTCAGGGACTGTTTCCTATGTATACTCACAAACACATCAGTCCCTTAACCGTTTTGTCATCAAATACTCCAAAATCTCAACGGGGGCACTAGATGCACTTACACCTACCTAGCTTCAAACATTTCTAGAGGTGGCCCAAGCTGATTTACAATTTCAAACCATTCATATATATCTGTCGGGTCGCTCCTAGCAGATATCCTTTAAAACAATCCGGACCAGCGGAGACATGGTTTCCCTGTTGGTCCACCTTTGACCGGCGAGGGCCCGGGACCTCACGTGATGTGTCCCGGTAACCCAAACCCTGATGAGACGGAAGAGGCCGATCCGAGCGCGCGACCGGCTTTTGGATTGGGTCTCGACTCCCTGGGGGCCACCCGGATTTGTTCGTTGTTAGCTAGAGGGACCCGTCGTTTTGGATCTCTTGGAACTAAATCATAAAATGGTTGCCTGTGATGGATAGCAACTGAGAGAGATGGGCGTGCGTGCGGAGCCTTGTAATGGGCAGTTGGTACACCCCTGCAGGGTTAAATCTTTTCGAGAAGCCGTGTCCACGGTTATGGACGACTTGAAACCTACTCCTTATCCATAGACAATAACAACTAAGATAATCTTAATATAACTTGATCAATGTGTGTGTGCCTTGACTGCTTCTTCTTCGTCGGGATGCGAAGAGGAGGGCAAGGATAGGATAGGTGTTATGCTTGCGTAAGTAGGTGGATAGCAGACTTGTTGGAGGTGATTCCTCATCGAATGTTTGGCTTCTTACCTTACTCTCTAGATCGTTAGCCACTTCATAAATGCTAGTGCGGCAGCAACCTCACCACTTACCCCATCCTTACCGTAAACTACTAGTTGTCCTAGAATGACGAGTGATGAAGTCCTTGTTGGGTCAGTTGACCACTACAGTTGGATGCTGAGTACTTCTGTACTGATGATACTACCCCAAACTCTTTTCAGGGTTCTTGATCGACAACAGGTACAATGATCGACGTTTCACGTGGAGGATAGACAACGACCAGTATGGCGGATCCCGTCGGAGGGCGTGGACCCATGTGGTTCTGGGATCGATGTTTTTCTCTTTGCTAGTAGGCATTTGATTGTAGTCTATACTCAGACATGTATCTTCCACTGATGTATTGTATTAAGGCAGTTGTATGCCAATTGTATGAGATGTTGTATCCTTGTAGTTGTAATGTTGTGATATCACGTTGGAAATACGGGGCATATGACATTGCATATGTCGCGGTGGTAACAATATGTGCTTCGTCCCCGGATTTGGATGGAAACATCTAGATCTGGAACAGTACCGCATATCGGGCCTTACAACTTGGTATCAGAGCCTTACCGACCATAGGATCCCTTCTCTAGGCGGATCCCGGCGGAGGGCCTGGACCCGTGTGGTTCTGGGGATCGATGATTTTCTCTTTGCCACTAGGAAATTGCTTGTAGTCTGTACTCAGACATGTATCTTCCGCTAATGTATTGTATTTAAGGCAGTTGTATGCGGATTTTATGAGACGTTGTATCCTGTATATGTAATGTTGTGATATCATGTTGGAAATCCGGGGCATATGGCTTCGTCATATGTCGCCGTGGGACCGATATGCGCTTCGTCCCCGGATCCTGATGGAAACATCTAGATCTGGAACAGTACCGCATATCGGGCCTTACAACTTGCTATCAGAGCCTTACCGACCATAGGATCCCTTCTCTGGCCGAAGTCGAGTCTAGACAAAAACTATTTTGTAGTTACTAAGTTAGTTATCGGAGAGTAGGAATATTTTTACTCCTTACCCTTGCTCTGGTCAGGACAAGTGTTGTAAGTGTTTTAATTCTCGCCTTATGCCCTTTCAAACTTTAGGATCTCGAGCGTGTGGAGTTTCGGAACCGTTACAGTGCCTTGCTTGCAGCGTATTGTCTCGATTCCGATCTCAGGTTTGGGAAATACTATAGTACCTTTAGCTCTTCCGACTCTGGGAAAACATCTTGGTCGTCTGTTGACTTCATTCCTCTTGCCCAGTATTCTCGCTATCGGAGTAAGAATGCTTCCCTTGATCTTTTCTTTCAACTGTCGTTCTTCCTCTTGACACCTGATGGTTTCTTTTTCCGACGTTGCCATCCTCTCTGCGGAAAGTTTCTCGAGAGTAGTTCGACGTAGACATGGAGCAGAGTCCCTTGTTGGTGGTGTTGAAGATCTTCGACTCTCTTTTCTCTCCCCCCTCTCCCCGGGATCGTCTTGGATCTCGGGACGAGATCCCTTGTTGGTGGTGTTGTATTGTAACAACCCATATTTCAAAAAAATTAAAAAAATTGTTTTCGGTGTGAATTGTTTGATTGTCTGATTTGTTTGCGGTGTTTGCATCCCTCATTTATCGATCGGCGATTATTTCCCCCCCCCCTCTTATCTCGTACCGGACGGAAACCGACCCTTGCCACCCTGACACTCGACCTTTGCGACACCGGGTTTCGCCCGATCACCGACGCGAAAACCGCACGAGACCAGCCGCAGCCAATGAAACGAAAAACCCCGTTTAATAATTAAACGGGTTATTTTTATAGCGCACCGGAAAGTGTTCTCGGAATGGTTCCAGCGCGAGATGAACACCGTCGGCTCGACGCGCTGACCGCGCTGTTCGAAATTTTACCCGAATCGGAGGTCCTGCGGACCCCGTGCGGTCAGAAACGTAAACGTCGCGCGCGCGAGAGAAAAACCAGGGATGTTTTTGCAAACTGCCAGCCACCTGGGCTGTATAAAGACCACCACTCTCCCACCTCTTTCTAGGGTTTTCCCTAGCCAAAAATTGCAGCCACTCCCCTGGAAAAACCTCAGATCTGCCCAATCTGCCCAAAATTTGCCCCAAATCCCGAAACCCTAGCTTCCAGCCTCTCTGGACCATCAGATCCGGCGATCCGACGGCCCACGTTGCGCCACGTCGCCCCCACCTCTGCTCCACCTCCTCTCTCCTCCGCGCCGCCACCTCTGGCCGAGCCTGCCGCCGGCCACCTCCTCTACCCACTCCCGCCAGGACGCCGCCGGAGCCGTGCCTCCTCTCCTCCTTCTCTTCCCCTCTCTCTCCTCCCGCTGACCCCCTGCTCTCTTCCCGCAGGTCGACGCGGCGCCAACCGGAGCGCCATGGTGGCGAGCTCCTCGCGCGTTGGGCTCGCGCCACCCCGTGCTCAGAGCACCACCCCGCATGCCTCGGGTCTCCCCGCCACCGCCTGCCGACGCCGGATCCGGCCGCCCACGTCCCGCCGCGCCCCTCTAGCCCCCTCGCCGCCTAGCCCCCTCGCCGGAGCGTGCCATTCGCCGGCGCCGCCCCTGGTCGTGCCTCGTCTAGGCGGGACAAACCGGTCGACCCAGGCCAGCCCCGCCGCCGTGGGCCCAGCGGCCCGATATGGCCAAGCGCGAGAAGCCAGGCCGACCCCGTCCCCTCTCCAGCGGCCTGTTGGGCCGACGCCCACTGGGTGAGCCAGCCCGAGCCGCCTCTATTTTTTTCATGTGTTGTTCTTTTCTATTTTTGCGAAGTCTGAGAATAAACTGTTGCTGATGTTGTTTTGCGTTGAAGTTTGCGAGTAAACCGTAGCTCGGATCGCATTCCTCCCAAAAGGAAATTTGTTTAGAATTGTGTGTACTTCAGTTCATCTTTTGTGAGAATTTTCATTTGAGGCCATTTTGATGTTGTTAATCACTGTTGAAGTGGGCATCAGACTGTTAACTGCTACTAATTTCTGTCATGTGTTGCTGCTGTTATTTTATTGCAAGTTTGCATGATGATTGTGACACATCCATGAGGCCTATTGCATTGATTCTTGTTGCATACTGTTAAGCATCATGTCTATTTTCATTATATGTATTGCATTGTCATGTTTACATTTCTGGTCATAGATATGCTTAGCGCCAAAGTTTCTATGCCACTGTTTTTGATAGCCACCTCTGTTTTTCTCTAAGTCTGTAACTTTCTGATGCCATGTTGCATGCTTAATATCTTTTGATCTGTGATGCCTATGACCTTGATTCTTGTTTGTACCTGATCATCATCATGCCTACTCCATGCTCATATATTGCTATGTCATGTTGCGGACCTTTTGCATATAGTTTTGCTCATGTTTTTACATCATGAAAATAACAATTTCTGCCTTGTTTTCCTGATTTCCACTAATTTGTTGACCAGTAATGTTTTATAGCCTTTTGTGTTGCTTATAACTAGTGCACCATGATGCCTTTTTCCATGATTCCTTTTGCCATGTCTTCCCTGCCATGTATACTTTCGTTGCATATCATTTGTGAGCATGTTTGCATTCATTCTGTTTATGCATTGCTCTAAAGTGTGCTTCCTAATGTTGGCAAATTTTGTTCCAAACTTGTTTTGCTTCTTTCTAACCATAACTCCGTTTGGAGTGTTCTTTATATGTAACTTGATTAGTTTTTCGTGTACTTTGTGTTTAGGCCATTGTTTGCTGTTGTTAACCAACTTAAAATATGGTTTAGGATAGAAACTACCAAATCCTGTAATTGTCATGGGGTACTTAGTGATATGCCATGTTTAGGATTGTGCCTCACGTAAATTGACTAGCATAGATAGTTTACTTTATGCTTCACCTCTTGTCATGTTCGTGTGCCATGCCATGCTTGATTGATATGCCATGTTAACAACCTTTGTTGATCACATGTAGCTAAGCAACTTGAACCATCATAAACGTGCGGTATCGTCATGTGTGGCGAATACTCCACTTAACCTGTTAGTAACCGCTCTCGACGGTAGGTGCGATGTCTCGTGTTGCCTTCTTGTTGAGGCTTGCTCGTGTTTGCTTTGTAGTAATAGATATTGATTTCCAGTGTTTCCTCCCTATGTGCTCCCGCGGTTACTCTCGGAGACGATGCGAGCTTGCGATCAACTACACCTTCGGAACCCAACTTATCAACAGGCAAGGACTATACATTAATTATTATCCATTCTATTTCAACCAGCGGTTTTCATGCTAGTCTAGGTTAGGTTCGATGTTATATCCTACCATATGTTTACAACATCTTTCAAACCGATACAACCATGTACCCTCCCAGCAAACCTTGTACTTCTATGTTACTATTGCTCGTTGCTCAACCCCTGCTTAGTATGCATGCTTAGGATGCTACGATGTTACCCTCTTACTCCTTGGTTTGGGCTATCACATTATTATATTGTTGTTGATGATATGATTATTATAATGTTGACTATACTCGACAAAGGATGGAAGGTCTAGGCTATCCCGCCCCGACGCTTTGTTCCATTCGAGTCACCTAGGATCCGAGTTCAAGGTATTGGTTTTAAGACTGAGCGTGCCTAACCGCGTGTGGGATTCTATGGGGTCCCCTTTTCATACCTACCTAGCTTCAAAAAATTTTAGAGGTGGCCCAAGCTGATTTATCATTCTAAACCATGCATGTATATCTATCGGGTCGCTCCTAGCAGATATCCTTTAAAACAATCCGGACCAGCGGAGACATGGTTTCCCTGTTGGTCCACCTTTGACCGGCGAGGGCCCGGGACCTCACGTGATGTGTCCCGGTAACCCAAACCCTGATGAGACGGAAGAGGCCGATCCGAGCGCGCGACCGGCTTTTGGATTGGGTGTCGACTCCCTGGGGGCCACCCGGATTTGTTCGTTGTTAGCTAGAGGGACCCGTCGTTTTGGATCTCTTGGAACTAAATCATAAAATGGTTGCCTGTGATGGATAGCAACTGAGAGAGATGGGCGTGCGTGCGGAGCCTTGTAATGGGCAGTTGGTACACCCCTGCAGGGTTAACTCTTTTCGAGAAGCCGTGTCCACGGTTATGGACGACTTGAGACCTACTCCTTGTTCATAGACAACAACAACTAAGATAATCTTAATATAACTTGATCAATGTGTGTGTGCCTTGACTGCTTCTTCTTCGTCGGGATGCGAAGAGGAACGCAAGGATAGGATAGGTGTTATGCTTGCATAAGTAGGTGGATAGCAGACTTGTTGGAGGCGATTCCTCATCGAATACTTGGCTTCTTACCTTACTCTCTAGATCGTTAGCCACTTCAGAAATGCTAGTGCTGCAGCAACCTCACCACTTAACTCACCCTTACCGTAAACTACTAGTTGTCCTAGAATGACGAGTGATGAAGTCCTTGCTGGGTCAGTTGACCACTACAGTTGGATGTTGAGTACTTCTGTGCTCATGATACTACCCCCAAACTCTTTTCAGGGTTCTTGATCGACAATAATTACGGTGATCGACGATTCACGTGGAGACTCGACGACGACTAGTTAGGCGGATCCCGGCGGAGGGCCTGAACCCGTGTGGTTATGGGATCGATCTTTTTCTCTTTGCCAGTAGGCATTTGATTGTAGTCTGTACTCAGACATGTATCTTCCGCTGATGTATTGTATTAAGGCAGTTGTATGCCGATTGTATGAGATATTGTATCCTTGTATTTGTAATGTTGTGATATCATGTTGGAAATCCGGGGCATATGACATTGTCATATGTCGCGGTGGGACCGATATGTGCTTAGTCCCCAGATTTGGATGGAAACATCTAGATCTGGAACAGTACTACATATCGGACCTTACATGGGTCCAGTTTGGTAGACCGGTCGGGTTCACGATAGTGGAAACCAACCCAGGTAGGCGGCTTTCATGGACTAGATCATCTATGAGGTAACAGTTGTGGTGAGCATCCTCGCCGGCACCCCTTGAATGGCGACGAGACATGGCGGTAACTGATGGTCATGTGTGTGTAGTGGTACATCCCTGCAGGGTTAATAAAACTATTCGAATATCCGCGTCCGCGGTTATGGACTACTTGGTTATCTGTGCTTGATTATTAGACAACTTCAACGGAAACTCTAAAACTTGCCCAGATAAGTGTGAGTGCTATGGTTTGCTTTCTCGTGGAAAGTCGAGGAAGGATCCATAGTGTTGTATTGTTTGGGATACTTGGATAGATGTACTCGTGTACGCTTCATACCTCATTCTGGTATTCATAGTACAGGACTAGCCAAGTCAAAGCTGGCACTTCTGCATCAAAACACCACCTCCCTTGGCCTTGATACTTGAGCATGAGTAGTATAGTTCCTATGTAAGTCTTGCTGAGTAAGACTTTGTACTCACATTTGCTTATTTATGTTTTTAGATGATTCCACTGACCTAGATGGTGGCTTCTTCTTGGAGCTCGACGACTGATCAAGCTAGTGTAGTCCCAAACAGATTTATGGTTCCCTCGTGGAAGGGCTTGTTTATAAATAAGGCTTCTCTAAGCCATTTGTTAAACTTGTCTGTACCCAGACATAATTGGCTTCCGCATGCTTGTTGTAATGTTGGATCACAGTCTTGTGGTCTCTTTGTGCACTCTATGAGAGTTAAATAAAGTTGTAAACTTTGTAGAGTAATGTGATGATACCTGTTGTTCACACTGGACATGTATGCTGCGTGTATATCTTAGTGTGGGTTTTCGAGAGCTTGGTTGTGATCTTGCTGGCGGTCTTTTATACACCAAGTGGCCCTTAGATGTGTGTAGCTTGGGGCATTGCGATGTGATTGCTCGTGACTCTGTCACGTGGCACACTTTGATGCATGATTGAGCCCGCCCGAGACCCCGACTAAGTGATCGGGCTGGAGTCTGTTTATGTAAGTGTTATTATTCAATCGATAATGTGGTTGAGGCGACTTGTCTATGTGTATGTGATTTCACCACCCATAATCATCTAGACTTGTGAGCGGACGATGACACTATAGGGAATACCCTTTTAGTGGCGTCCTTTTTAGAGCTTTAGTGGCGCATTAGGGATGCGCCACTAAAGTCAAGCCACTAATAAGGGCTTAGAGGTGGCGCATTCTGGATGCCCCACCCCTAAGGTCCTTAGGTGTGGCGCATTTCAGAATGCGCCAACTATAAGCTCTTAGGGGTGGCGCATTCTGAAATGCGCCACACCTAAGTGTTCTTAGGGGTGGCGCATTCCTACTGCGCCACTAAAGCCAGACATAATGCGCCACTAAATGGGTTACCGAAAAAAAAGAACTACAAAAAAGAATAAAACAGTACATAATTACAAAAATTACAGATATTTTTATCATATTACAGAAATTCAAAAGACAATATAATAATTGATACAAAAGAATTGCGTTATAATTCCTATTACAAAGATTTACAAGATTACATCCATCATCGTCTAAGGTTTAGAGGCCAACAAGATTCACAAGATTTCATCCATCACAATATTACAATGAGCCCAACAATTATTGCAAACAGAACACTACTTTCTTCATCATCTCTTGTTTGCTCTTCAACCTGCACAAAACAAAGATTTAGAGGTCACATCCATATGAATTCATAGTAAAGGACAATGATGGTACGATTTCTCGCCCCCTCGTTGGTTACCCAAAGTGGAAGGTTGAGATGTAGATAGCAGCAATTTCCCTTGGTGAAGGTACCAAGGTTGAGGATCGACCAGTAGGACTCCAAGATCGACAAGTAGGTGGCAAGGAAACAATGGCACCGTTTATAAGACAAAAGTTTCTTCCTTGACCTGGACCTGCACACACAACAGATAGCTTCGCTCCCAACGAGTTCAGAGAGGTTGTCAATATCTTCGGCCTTGTTGTTCACAAAGGATCAAATGCACGGGATAATAATGATAGTGATAGCAACGGAAAAGGAAATAAAGCAGGAAATAAATAGCGGGTGTAAACAGTATTGGAAATATGGACCGGGATCCCATGATGGTCACTAGTGATGTCTCTCTCCAAAAAGACGATAAAACAGCCATGCGAGGTACACAAATTACAGTTGGGCAATTGACAGGATTATGTGCGCAAACCAATGCTAACTATGCTATAGAGAAAGGAAGAGGCTCAAAAGCATGGGCGGTACGCCAAGACAAGTAGACCGAAATCCATCTGCATCTACCTACTAATCATCCACCTTGAGATATCTATCCAGAACATCTAGCTGGTATTAAGTTGCGAATCCCACCCAAAGTGTAAACTCAAAGTAACAGAAAACTGCATGAAAGAACTTTGGTAAAGTAAACAATCCTTACACCCGCAACTACAAGCATCTTCATTTTCTCCCTTGTGGCAACAGCACATCCCCTAGACTCATGTTTCTATCACTCAAGCTAGTCATCGGGGGGCATGAACCCACAATCATGCATAACGCTCCCTCTTGGAGTCACTACCTACTACTTGGCCAAATCAATAAACAGCAACGGAGAACATGCGAGAATTACTCAAGAACATAAATATAAAATGGGAGAATCAAATATATTACTCAAACACAATCTGAACATAGTCTCATAATCCATCGGATCCCAGCAAACTCAGCATAGCAATAGCAGAAAGATTACATATGTGCCTCGATCATGTAGGGCAGCTCACGAGGTCTAATCCATGAAGAACAAAGAGGGGAGGAGAACATCACATAGCTACTGATCATAGACCCATGGTCCAAGGTGGACTACTCACGGTTCATCCGGGAAGCATCCATGGTGGTGGAGAAGCTCCCGGAGGTGGTTCCTCCCTCCGATAGGGTGCCGGGAAGAGGTCTCGTGGTGCTCCCGTTCTTGGAAGCGCAGCGGCGGCGGAACAAAGGAGAGATCACGAAAAATGGTTCCGTCCCCGATGGTTTCTCGTCAAGGGGAATAAATAGGCGAAGGGGGTAGCCAGGGGGGCCACCAGGGGTCCAGGCAGCCTCCCGGCGTGGCCCCACCCTAGGCCGCACCACCTGGCCTCTTGGAGCCCATGTGGGTCCCCTCTGGCTCCCCTTCGGGACTCCGGAAGCTTCCTGTACGCTGATTTTTCCTATATTTTTCCCGTAATTTTTCTGGCCATTTAAATAATGGGAAAACCTGAAATACAAAAACAGCAGAAAATAGGAACTGGCACTAGGGTGCACTGAGTTAATAGGTTAGTCCAAATATGATCAAAAGTGTATGGAAGTTCATCAAAATCATAGCAATATCACACAAAAGAGGCATGGAGCATGCATAAATTATAGATACGTTTTGGACGTATCAACATCCCCAAGCTTAATTCCTGCTCGTCCTCGAGTAGGTAAATGATAACAAGCATAATTTCTGTGGTGACATGCTAACAACCATATAAGAACTTTTAAGTAAAGCAATCAAGGCATGTAATTCAATTCAAGTCATAACAGGCAAGAGTCTATATTAGCATTGAAACAAGCAACATAAGAACATAAAGGTGCAAGAGCTCTCGCTGTCCGTGACTTGAATGTCTCCAAATGGTGTTTGCGTTCAAGAAAGGGGATAGGGATATACGAGAAAAAGTATTTTTGTGTTGAGAACTCAATCTACAAAGTTTCACACTTGGTCTTCTTTGGAATTTTATCTTGACTCATCCCCAGACCACTAGCCAGGTACAAGTTAAAATGATCCACTCCTTTTCGACATTTTGAGCACTCATGCAATTGATGAGCGTAAGCAAGAAAGTTGAAACTTAGGATGGAAAAGAGAGAATATGGTGGAGGAGGAGGTCAAAAGGTGAGAAAGGCTCACATCAACGAGGACAATCATAGGCGAGAAGGCCAAATGATAGATATGATGTGAGGAGTAGGGATTTCCATGCAACGGATGCACATATGAGCTAAGGTAAGCTCTCCAATGGAACTAGTGGGGGTGCATCCAACTTGCTTGCTCAAGAAGACCTAGAGCTCATTTGAGGAGGCTCATCATTGGAATATACAAGCCAAGTTCTATAGTGTGAAGGTCCCCACATAGCTATATAAATGAAGTATAATCTCTATGGAGTACAAGATATAAGAGGGATTACGGGTGTGGATCTCTCAAAAGGAATAGTAGTGTGCCCCTTCTCTCTTTTTATTTCTTTTTCTCTTTTTCTATTTTTTTGTATTTTTTGGTGGCCTCAATGGCTCTTTCTATGTCTATCATTTGTCCTCTTTGGGATCTTTTAATTTTATCCTCTTTGGTATCTTTTCCTCACTTTTGGGGCAACACTCTATAAATTACAAGAAGTATAGAAGATCTTTCACACTTTACAAAGGTACTCAAATCATAAAGAAAATGTAACTATCATGAAGTATGCAAATGTATGCCTCTGCCAGTGTAGCAGGATATGCAATGATACTAGCGCGTCATGTAGCAATGATTAGGGCAAGGCCCAACTAGCATGCGGCTCATCGATCAAGCAAAAGCATGTATGACATGAAGATGAAGTCATGATAAGGTGGATGTTGCATGGCAATGTATCTCGGAAAGGCTATGGAAATGCCTTGATAGGTAGGTATGGTGGATATTTTGAGGAAGGATATAAGGGGGTTTATGATGACAGAGCGTATCATGCCAAGGGTTTGGATGTACCGGCGAAGGTGGACGCCAACTCTCGGAGTGAGAAGGAGGCAATGCACGGCACATGAGAGGCTAGAAAAATATGGGAAGGTGGAAGTGTCAACTTTCGAATACTCACATTAGTGCGAAGAACTCATGCACTTATTATCGGTAACTCTCAATCTAATAAGGAGGTTTCACAAAGAGACAAGTACCCCGAGGAGGAGCGTATGGGGGTTTGGTTATCCTTGCGCATCCTCGACTCATGGTACGTGAGTGTACTCTAATATTCGATCCCTCCAAAAAGTAGTCATCCATCTAGTAGCTATAGTTCTCAACTGATTTTGTAGGTTTTCGCAAATAAACACGGATTTCCCAAAATATGACATCTATCACTAATAGGCTAAAGCTCTTGACACCAAAAGTCCAAACATTACTCATAGCAATACCTCAAAAGTATTGCAAGTTACTACTACAAAATAATAGCAACCTAAATTACCTACTTCAAGTCAAGAAAAACAACTCAATGCAACAGGCAAAACTCTCTAACCAAGATAAACATTAAACCTCAAGAGATTTCTAGCAACAAACTAAACAAAATCTCTTTAAAAATATAAGCATGAAAACTGAGAGCTAAACATGACAGTAGCTATGAAAAAGATAAAGAACACACACATCAAAGATAAGCATGAAAAATCCTATGTTGTGTTCTACATTATGAAAGTGGAGCGTGTTTCTCTCCCACACAAAGAAATATGGGTTCTAACTTGTTATTAACAGCAAGAAAATCTAAAGAAAATTAAAAAAAAATCTAAGAGCGAGACGCTCCAAGCATAGCAGATAACGCATGAAGTGATAAAAATATAGTGAAACGAAATACGAACTGATAATTGTTGATGGAGAAGGGGATGCACGGGGGCATCCCCAAGCTTAGACGCTTGACTCTCCTTGAATATTTCTTGGGGATGCATGGGGGAATCCCCAAGCTTGAGCGCTTGACACCCCTAAATCTTCTTTCATCATCTTCCCTCGCACACTTGAAAACTCCCTTCATACATAACTCACCATAATCTGATTAGCGAGGTTAGTACCCATAATAAAGTAATTTTTCCTCTACTAGAAATAAGGATATTCTTGCATATCTACTTATTCTCAAGATTTCCAAAAAGTTTTTTTCAAAGAAAAAACAAGCTTAAGGTTTGCAAAATGAAGAAAAAGCAAAACAGGACATAATCTGTGAAAAACAGACCAGCAGGTAATAAAGAATTTTTTAGGGATACTTATGCAACTCAAATAAAAAAACTCAGAACATACAAAAGTTTTGTAATTGTATAGAGCATGCTGTGTAAAAATTTCATCTCAAAAAGATGAACTGGGATTTTTCTGTGATTTTTCCCGTCAAGAGGACAGAATCTGTTTTCTGGACAGCATGTCACAACTTTCAGTTCCCTTATCATATGAGGCTATAAATGGCACAAATCTTGAAAAGTAAAGATACAATGATGTTGCTACAGTAGTAACAATCATCAAGACCACTAAAAACAGAATAAAAACAAAAAGGAAAACCTAAATTCGTTGCGGGCTGCCTACCGAAAGCGCTTCTTTAAAGCCATTAGCTAGGCTTAATGCAAATAGATCAAGTCTTATCAAGAAAATAACTAGATCGTGAGACGGATTCAAAAGGAAACTTAATCTTTTTTCTAGGTAAATTTTCCATCCCTTTATTGAGAGGGAATTGGAATTTGATAATCCCTTCTTTCATATCAATAACAGCACCCACGGTGCAAAGAAAAGTACCTCCCAAAATAATTGGACAAGATTTCTAGGTAAACTTTGTTCACATTCAATGTCCATAATAGTAAAATCAATGGGAACATAATTGTCATTGACAATGATAAGAACATCATCGATCTTACCCAAATGTTTCTTTACAGAAGCATCGACAAGACGAACACCAAAAGAACAAGGATCAAAAGGTTTCAATTCAAATATATCATACATTCTTTTGGGCATAACGGAGGTACTAGCTCCAACATCTCATAAAGCATAGCAAAAGAAATTATTCAACTTAATTTAATCATAGGATCCCAACCATCTTCTAGCTTTCTAGGTATGGAGGATTCTACCCTAAGCTTCTCCTCCCTAGCTTTAATGAGAGCATTAGTGATATGCTCCGTGAAGGAAAGATTTTTTTTGATAGAAAGACTGTAAGGGAACCCCTCACAGTTTAATAGGTGCAACAAATCCCAAATTGCATGTACCGTGCCTTGAACCTGGGTGGGTGGGAAGGCATCAGCCCCTTCCCACCACTAGGCTATGCCTTAGTCTGCGTGAAGGAAAGATTAAGTGTGCTAGTGTGGGAGTCTCTAGACATCTTGTGAAGGAACGAATAACTTCAGAAAGGGTGCAATTATGAAAATCAAGGTCACTACTATCAAGTAAAGTGGTAGTGGTGTCCTTTAGGCTCACTTGTTTGGTAGGTTCTATAGTCATAGGAGTTTCTTCTTCTACGGTTGAGGTCATAGCATCACCATTAATAGGTCCTATGGGACTAGGGGTGCATTGGGTGCTAAGAGTTTTGATATCCTCAACAACTTGGATAGTAGCAATGGTATGGTGTGTAGGAAGGCTCTTAATTCTATCTTCTTCCTCCTTTTCTCTAGCCGGTCTCTCTTTAAGTTTAGCCATCATCCTAATGTTTTCATTAATTTGCACTGGAATAGCATTCATAGGAGTGACCTTCCTCTCCTCAAGAGGAGAAGTTCTCATTTTATGAAATTCTACTTCATGGGCTAAATTGTCTAACTTCGACGAGAGATTATCTAAGTTGTCTAGATTTTCCTCTACACTCTTGTTGAAGGCTTTTTGGGTAGTGATGAAGTCTTTAAGCATACTCTCTAATTCTGAAGTGGAGTTCTTGGTGCTAGGATAAGTGTTGTTGTTCCCATAGTTGTTGGAGGGGAACGGTCTAGGATTGCTACCAAAATTACTCCTATAAGCATTGTTATTGAAGTTGTTTCTAGAGATAAAGTTCACATCTACTTGATCTTGAGCAATCAAAGTATTTAAAGGAACATCATGAGGATCAATAGGAGATTTCTTGGTAAATAGAGACATAATCAAGTCAACTTTTTCATTTAGGGAGGAGATCTCCTCGACAGAGTTTACCTTCCTACCTGTTGGAGCTCTTTCGGTGTGCCATTGGGAATAGTTGGTCATCATCTCATCGAGTAGTTTTGTGGCGGCACCAAGCGTTATTGACATAAAGGTTCCTCCCGCGGCTGAATCTAGCAAGTTCCGCGAGGTAAAGTTCAAGCCTGCATAAAAAGTCTGGATAACCATCCACGTAGTCAAACCATGCATAGGGCAATTATTAGCAAGAGATGGCATGCTTCCCAAGCTTGGGCTACGTGTTAATTATCCAATTTCTTAAAATTCATAATATTGCTCCTCAATTGGATAATCTTAGAAGGGGGATAGTACTTCCGAATAAAAGCATCCTTGCATTTATCCCAAGAATCTATGCTATTCTAGGCAAGGATTGAAACCAGATTTTAGCTCCTCCTCTCAAGGAGAAAGGATAAAAGCTTAAGCGTAACAATATGACCATCTACTTCTTTGTACTCTTGCATATCATAGAGCTCAATAAAATTATTTAAGTTCAAAGCAGCATCATCTCCAGCACCGGAGAATTGATCTTTCATAACAAGGTTCACCAAAGCAGGTTTAATCTCATAAGAAGGTGCTGAAGTGGCAGGTGTAGCAATAGGAGTGCAGATAAAGTCACTGTTGTTATGACTAGTGAAGTCACACAACTTGGTGTTCTCGGAGGAACCCATAGCAGCAGCAAGAAAGATAACTATTTTTCTTTGATAAAGGACACTGAAGCAAAAACGGAAAGGTAACTAACAAGACTAAAAAGCGAAGATAAAAGATAGTGTGCAACTCCCCTATCTTGAAGAGTGGAGTCCCCGGCAACGGCGCCAGAAATTGCTTTTGATGGTATGATTTCTCGCCCACTCGTTGGTTACCAAAGTGGAAGCTTGAGATGTAGATAGTAGCAATTTCCCTTGGTGAAGGTACCAAGGTTGAGGATCAACCAGTAGGACTCCAATGTAGATAGTAGCAATTTCCCTTGGTGAAGGTAACAAGATTCACAAGATTTCATCCATCACAATATTACAATGAGCCCAACAATTATTGCAAACAGAACACTACTTTCTTCATCATCTCTTGTTTGCTCTTCAACCTGCACAAAACAAAGATTTAGAGGTCACATCCATATGAATTCATAGTAAAGGACAATGATGGTACGATTTCTCGCCCCCTCGTTGGTTACCCAAAGTGGAAGGTTGAGATGTAGATAGCAGCAATTTCCCTTGGTGAAGGTACCAAGGTTGAGGATCAACCAGTAGGACTCCAAGATCGACAAGTAGGTGGCAAGGAAACAATGGCACCATTTTTAAGACAAAAGTTGTTTCCTTGACCTGGACCTGCACACACAACAGATAGCTTCGCTCCCAACAAGTTCAGAGAGGTTGTCAATCTCTCCGGCCTTGTTGTTCACGAAGGATCTAACGCACGGGATAATAATGATAGTGATAGCAACGGAAAAGGAAATAAAGCAGGAAATAAATAGCGGGTGTAAACAGTATTGGAAATATGGACAGGGGTCCCATGATGTTCACTAGTGATGTCTCTCTCCGAAAAGACGATAAAATAGCCATGCGAGGTAAACAAATTACAGCTGGGCAATTGACATGATTATGTGCGCAAACCAATGCTAACTATGCTATAAAGAAAGGAAGAGGCTCAAAAGAATGGGAGGTAAGCCAAGACAAGTAGACCGAAATCCATCTGCATCTACCTACTAATCATCCACCTTGAGATATCTATGCAGAACATCTCACTGGTACTAAGTTGCGAATCCCACCCAAAGTGTAAACTCAAAGAAACAGACAACTGCATTAAAGAACTTTGCGTAAAGTAAACAATCCTTGCGCTCGCAAGTACAAGCACCGTTGTTTTCTCCCTAGACTCATGTTTCTTTCACTCAAGCTAGTCATCGGGGGGCATCAACCCACAATCATGCATAACGCTACCTCTTGGAGTAACTACCTACTACTTGGCCAAAGCAATAAACAGAAACGGAGAACATGCAAGAATTACTCAAGAACATAAATATAAAAGAGGAGAATCAAATATATTACTCAAACACAATCTGAACATAGTCTCATAATCCATCGGATCCCTGCAAACTCAGCATAGAAACAGCAGAAAGATTACATAAGTGCCTCGATCATGTAGGGAAGCTCACGAGGTCTAATCCATGAAGAACAAAGAGGGGAGGAGAACATCACATAGCTACTGATCATAGACCCATGGTCCAAGGTGGACTACTCACGGTTCATCCGGGAAGCATCCATGGTGGTGGAGAAGCTCCCGGAGGTGGTTCCTCCCTCCGGCAGGGTGCCGGGAAGAGGTCTCCTGGTGCTCCCGATCTTTGAAGCGTGGCGGCGGCGGAACAGAGGAGAGATCACGAAAAAGGGTTCCGTCCCCGAGGGTTTGTTGTCATGGGGAATAAAAAGGAGAAGGGGGGCAGCCAGGGGGGCCACCAGGGGTCCAGGCGGCCTCCCGGCATGGCCCCACCCTAGGCCGCGCCACCTCGCCGCCTGGAGCCCAGGTGGGTCCCCTCTAGCCCCCCTTCAGGACTCCGGAAGCTTCATGTACGCTGACTTTTCCTATATTTTTGCCGGATTTTTTCTGGCACTTAAATAATGGGAAAACATGAAATACAAAAACAGCAGAAAACAGGAACTGGCACTGGGGTGCACTGAGTTAATAGGTTAGTCCAAATATGATCAAAAGTGTATGGAAGTTCATCAATATCATGGAAATATCACACAAAAGAGGCATGGAGCAAGCAAAAATTATAGATACGTTTTGGAAGTATCAGACAACAACACAATATAGCATCTATTCTTATCAACAACATAAAGCAAGTCGATCAATGCCCAGGAGCATGCACATATGCATAAAAATGCATATGCAGTGACCTTTATTCACAAAGAGAACCAAGAGTATTTTACACTACCATCTACTACACAAAGAGTACATCCAAATTACAAGTAGGGCGCACATTCGTCAAACGACTGCCATATATAACATAAATTGCTCACTTGTTCTGACTCGGCTCGGGGAATGGGCGGCATCCTTCTTTCGTCATGAAAGGCCTTGTGTCACGCAAGACCTTTAGGCGGACTTCTATCTCCCCCATTGGATGGCGCAATGTTGCAGTGGAAGATCAACCCCCTCATTTGTACTTCAAGACGGGTGATAGTCGCCATCTGCGCTTGGATGTGAAAGAACTCCTCCTTAAAATTTGCATTGGCGATTTCCGCCTTCCTTTCGGCCCACGCTTTGAGATGACTGGCAGCGTAAGTGACGAGAATGAGCCTCGGAATATCCCATGGTCGGGGACCCTCGGTTAGATTGTAGAGAGAACAGGTTGGCGATACTCGTCGGCTACCAGAATAAGTACTTCCTTCTCGATAATATTATGCGAGGGAGCAATTACGGTGGGAGTCTAGGCGAGTCCGCGCAAGACTAGAGGTGGTGATTGTAGATTGGATGTCCTGAGACATCCCCTCTCCCAGCATTTATATACTAGGCTAGGTCTCGGAGAGTCCGTCTCAGGTTACAGAGATAATTTACTAAACTAGCTTAGGTTTGGACGCCAAGTCTTGACTTCCTTGTTGGTCGCGAACTCCTACGTCGGTTCTCTGGGTGGTCCAGTCGTAGGCCTGTCGAAGCTTCCAGCGGGCCTCCCGTCCTTGTATGCACCAGGTATCCTCGCATGCAGGAGTCGTAGGGTCACCCCCTCGTCAGTAGCCCCCGAGTGCCTGGGGGTCTCGAAGATTCACGCATTGGCTCGAATTCATCCTTGTTCGCTTTGCGCATCGCGGCTGCGAGTCGCTGGTAGCTTTACCCATGAAAAATGTTTAATTCGACGGATGCTAAGCTGAAAGGGCCCAAGGTAGTCGACTGGTCGAGCCTTGGTGAATTGCGCTAGTGGAAAATACTTCAATAGCCCAATCAAGCCCGTGTCCCTCGACACGAACTTGGCAATGACCGGTGTCTAGAAAAGTTCATGCCGCTGCACGTCTTATAGGATCAATGCCGCCGTTCCCAGTAAATAGCCTTAACGTGTCCGTTCTCAGCTCATCTCTAAATCATACGAGCGCATGGAAAATATCGGGAATGAAGTCGTGCTGTGGCAAGTCCCGGCCCGGCCGTCTACGCAACGGGGTCTTACCTACACGCTAAGCTTGCGTGGCATCTGGGTACAACAAGTCGCAGCCCAGGCATTATTGTTTGTAGAGCCGCAGAGCCTAAATAGAGATGCACCCACTTGGAATGAACAATCAAGTGAGCTATTAGTGGTTACTCGCAGAAATTTTGCGAGCTCAGACGAGGAAAATGAGAAAGCGCCCACTCGGAAAGTCATCGAGTGCGCGAGTAGATCATAGTTTCAAATATTTTTTGGAGTCTTTGCCAGTAGTCACTCGAGTGCTTTACTGTCGTTAGGGTGAGGGAGCACCCGAATTCTGAAAGTACGTTTATTTCTGCTAGTGCGAGTGATCACTCGAGCACATGTCTGCCTTTTTGGTGATGGAGCACCCGAACTCGAATAAAGGTACTCCCGATGGGAGTAAAAGATTTTGAAATCGGAAATTTTGGCACCGAGAGATGGGTAATCTCTACCAGTCTTTGGTTTGCTCCAAATTTTTTATCTTGATCCGTCCTTCTTGGGTTATCACATTGATAGGTGTTGACATGATGATGCTTGGTATTCGATCCATTGCGTCTTCTGGCCAGTCATAATGACGGCTTGGACGCCGTGTTGCCCGGTGCCTGTTGGATTTCCAAGGCGTGTATGGGAAACAGACGAGATTTGACGCGTCCTTTAAATATTGCTGGCCGTGTGAAGGCATCTTTTGTCTTGGAATTCGTAACACCTAGTATGGTTGGTCTTTGATTTAATGATGACGCCTCCTGGGCTTCTGCGTGTTTTCCAGGTTTGCACCTTAGTTGTGCTATAAGTATCTGTTACTTTGGGCTTGGTCATCCATTCTTCTCCCCATCTTCTTCTTCTTACTATGGCTCCCAAGAGTGGTGATGGTGCTTCTGGCCGAGGTCGTGGTCGGCATGGTCGTGGTGGCCGTACCCCTCGCTCTTGTCGTGGTGGGCGCCGTGGAGCTGCCGCGACGCCCTCTTCATCTTGTGTGGATGAGGGTGTCTGGCGCTATGACTACGTTCTTCGCATTCTTAGTTGCACTTCTACTCGGATCCCTCTTCCATTCACTTTTGCCTCCATGATTTCCGAGCTTAATCTAAGGGGTTTGTGGCTTCGACTTCAAGGGTGCACTCGGTCTCCTGCTTGGGTTGAGCTTTCTGTTGATGGCTCCTTCTTGATTTTTCTTGATGCTGACTGGAGGTCGTTTTCACGACGGCTAAACTTGCGATATGGGGATAGTCTTTGTTGTCGTTTTGATGGTGAGGATACCCTCATTGTTCGTGCGTTTGATGCTGGTGGCAGTCGTCTGGATCCGTACTAGAATGAAACAAGCAGTGACAGTTCTGATGAGTCGAGGGTGGTTTTCCTGCTTCTCCTGTGACTTTGTCTTCTTCTGACTCCTCGTCTGGTGGTTCTTGCTCTTCTAGTTCTAAGGATGAACTCGACGTCAAGCCGGTCGTCAAACGGGTGCGTCAGTAAGCGGGGCACCTTGTAGAACTGGAGGGCGGCGACTTGCTTCTTCGCAGGCTTAGTTGCTACTTTGTCTGTGCTGATGCTCGTCAGTTTGTGGGACGAAAGTACCAATTATCTCAGCATGAGCGCACATGTAGAAGTCATAATTCTCTGTGATAACTAATATTGTAACCCGTCTAGTAGCTGCTCGAGTCCTTTTGTAAAAAAACTATCCTTGACTTCTTTGTAATAGAGAGTCGTCTTCGACTCCTTTGTAATGGAAAATTGTCTTCGACTCCTTTGTAATGGAAAATTGTCTTCGAGTCCTTTGTAATGGAAAATTGTCTTTGACTCCTTTGTAATGGAAAATTGACTTTGACTCCTTTGTAATGAAAAATTGTCTTCGACTCCGTTGTAATGGAAAATTGTCTTCGACTCCTTTGTAATGAAAAATTGTATTTGACTCCTTTGTAATGGAAAATTTTCTTCGACTCCTTTGTAATGGAAAATAGTCTTTGACTCCTTTGTTATGGAAAAATGTCTTTGACTCCTTTGTATAGTTTTTATCGGGTGCGCGGCAGCGCTCCCGATGGGAGTAGCCCACGAGGCTACGTTTGATTTGTAGAATCAAGCGTAGGCTGCGAGATTTTGTCTACCTGGGTTGTCCTTTCTTGTGGCTGCTTAGTTGTTCCATCCTATTTATCGGGTGCGCAGTAGCGCTCCCGATGGGAGTAGCCCCTGAGTCTTTAGGTCATCGTTTTTTGATCAGGTGAAGACTAAGGAACTTTTCTGTCCTGCTTGGTACTTATCTTTAAAGCGTGCCTGAATTAATTTTTGTGGCCGTGTAAGCAGAAAATGTTGACCGTCGAAGGGAGTGCGTTCTAGCCTCCGAGCACTTTTCTGTGTCGTCACGTGAGCAAAGGTAACGTATCTCGAGGGGGAGTTTGTGCTCAAGCCCCCAAGTGCTTTTAGATAGCGCCGCGTAAGCGAAGATAGAGTCTCTCGGGGGGAGTTTGTGCTCGAGCCCCCGAGTGCTTTTAGATAGTGTCGTGTAAGCGAAGATAGCGTCTCTCGGGGGGAGTTTGTGCTCGAGCCCCCGAGTGCTTTTTAGATAGAGTCACGTAAGTGAAGATAGCGTCTCTCGGGGGGAGTTTGTGCTCGATCCCCCGAGGGCTTTCTAGATAGTGTCGCGTAAGCAAAGATAGCGTCTCTCGGGGGGAGTTTGTGCTCGATCCCCCGAGTGCTTTTTAGATAGCGTCGCGTAAACGAAGATAGCGTCTCTCGGGGGGAGTTTATGCTCGAGCCCCCGGGTGCCTTTAGATAGCTTCGCGTAAGACAAGATTGTGTCTCTCGGGGGGAGTTTATGCTCGATCCCCCGAGTGCATTTAGGTGGTATTATTTGGGTAACACCTCTTATTGCTTGTGAGTTTTTACAGGAACTGCCAATCGGTGTTGCTCCTGGTACTCCTGCTAGGGCTTATGAGTAGAATATGGGTAGAACAGGCGCAAGTTTTCCACGTTCCACGGGTTTCGCATGTCTTCGTCAGTCTTCGGATTCTTCAGCCTTTATGCGCCTCCTCCTATGACCTCGGAGATTATGAAGGGTCCTTCCCACTTTGGGGCAAGTTTGTATTCTTCGCAAGACGAGATCTCCTTTGCGGAAGGTTCTTGTCCGCAGGCGACTGCTTTGGTATGTGCATAGTTTGTCCTGGTATCCTTCTGACCTTGCTATGGCTGTGTCCCTTGCTTCGTCTGCGGTTTCTTTATCATCCTGGAGTGCTTCTTCTGCCTTTTCTTCCTCGTATCCCGAGATTCGGGGAGCTCCAAACTTTAGGTCGTGTGGTAGTACCGCTTCTGCGCCGTACACCATGAAGAAAGGTGTGTACTGGGTTGAGGTGTTCGGGGTAGTGCCAAAACTCCACAGGACTACAGGGAGTTCTTCTACCCAGTTGCTTGCAGCTTGTTCGAGTGGTGCTAGGAGCCGCTTTATTCCTCCGCACACTAAACTGTTTGCTTTCTCCACTTGGCCGTTGGATTGTGGGTGCGCGACTGACGCGTAGTTGATTTTGATGCCCAGGTCTTGGAAGAAGTTCTGAAATTTTGTTGCTGTGAAGTTTGTGCCGTTGTCTATGATGATGTTGTGGGGTATGCCGAATCTGAAGATGATGGACTTGATGAAGTTAACTACTGTGAGGGTTGTTGAGCTGGTGATTGGCGCCGCCTTTATCCACTTAGTGAACTTGTCTACTACTACTAGTAGATGTGTTCGGTCTCCTTTTGAAGATTTCTTGAGTGGCCCTACCATATCGAGTCCCTAGGTGGCGAACGAACATGACAGTGGTATGGTTTTGAGTGCTGATGGTGGGGCGTGCGGCCTGATGGCGAATTTTTGGCAGGTGATGCAACGTCGTACGATGTCTTCCGCATTTTTCATTGTGATTGGCCAGTAAAACCCTGCGCGGAAGGATTTGGCGACGAGTGCGCGACTTCTCGCGTGGTGCCCGTAGGTGCCTTCGTGGATCTCGAGCAATACGGCCTTGTCTTCTTCCTCCTCGATGCACTTTTGTAGTACCTGAGAGATGCTATGCTTGTAGAGCTGCCCGTTGATTACTGTGAATTCCTTGGATCGTCGGCCGATGCATCGGGCTTCTGCGATGTCTTGTGTTAAGGTTCCCTCGATTAAGAATCGAAAGAATGGCGGTGTCCAAGCTGGGCCTTCGGCTGCGGCTGGTTCTGCTTCTTCGGCTGCTTCGTTGTCTGCATTATCTGTTGGGTTCGCCGCAACTACTTGTGCTGGGTCGTTTGCGTCGTCGTCCTCTGCAACTGCCTCTGGTGCGGGTGCAATTATTTTTATTGACCTCTGTCTGATGCTTTCTATGGAAACGCCTAGAGGGAAGGGTCCTCTGGTTGATCCAATGTTTGCGAGCTCGTCTGCTTTAGTGTTATTTGCTCTGGGGATATAGTTTAGCTCGCAGCCGTCAAATCCTCCTTCCAGGGTGTTGTAGACTTTTTGGTAAGCCATCATGTTTTCTACGACTGCTTCGCAGTCTTTCATTGCCTGTTGGATGACTAGGTTGGAGTCTCCGTAAATGGAGAGCCGAGTGGCACCGCAGGCTTTCGCCATACGCATGCCATGGAGTAGTGCCTCGTATTCTGCTTCGTTATTTGAGGCATTGCTGAAATTGATCTGAAGTATGTATCTGAGTTAGGCTTCTTTTGGGGAGATTAGGACGACGCCTGATCCAACTCCTTGGTGTCTTTTTGACCCGTCGAAGAACATTTTCCATGAGTTGGACAGGTCTGGGGGCCTGGTATCTGTACTTCTTCCCTTTCGACCAGGAAGTTTGGGAGTACTTGGGCTTTGATTGCCGTTGGGTGCTTGAATTGTAGATCGCGGGGACTGAGCTCGATGTTCCATTCGGCAACTCTGCCGGTTGCTCCGGGATTTTTGAGGATGTCGGTGAGTGGTGCGCTTCTCACGATCGTGATGCGGTGCTCGTCAAAGTAATGTGTTACTTTCCTTGAAGTCATGATGATGGCGTATACGAGTTTCTGGTAGTGCGGGTACCGCTGTTGAGATTTTGTGAGGAGCATACTTAGGTAGTAGATTGGCCTTTGGATGCTCTGGATTTTGCCTTCTTCCATGCGCTCGACGACGAGCGCCGTGCTTACTACGCTGCTGCGTGCTGCTATGTAGAGGTAGAGTGGTTCTGGCTCCTTGGGCACCGCTAGGATTGGTGGTGTCGAGAGGGTCTTCTTTAGGTCTGGGAATGCGTTGCGGGCTTCCTCAGTCCACTCGGATTTTTGTCCTTTTTTCAGCAGCTGGTAGAATGGTAGTGTCCTTTCTCACAGCCTTCTGATGAAGCGGCTCAGTGCTGCGAGTTTTCCTGTGAGTTGTTGTACGCCCCGGATGTTAACTGGTTCTTGCATCTTGGCGATTGCTTGTACTTTTTCAGGGTTTACTTCGACTCCTTGAGCGGAGACCATGCACCCGAGTAATTTTCCGGCTGGGACGCCGAACACGCTTTTCTTTGGGTTGAGCTTGATAATGTATTTGTTGAGCGCGGCGAAGGTTTCACGGAGGTCGTCGAGTAGTGTTCAAAGTTTCAATGATTTTTCTATGATTTTTCAAAGTTTCAGCCATTTTCTGCCTTTTCTGGAATTTCTGTAATTCTTTTTAATCTGTTTTTCTGTTTACTGCGTCATCATGAGGTCAGCATGACGCAAGGGGGGGCTGGCAACAGGGGCCCACCTGTAAGTGGGTCTGGGGTTAATCCCCGTTTAATTAAAATTAAACAGAGGATTAAAAGGGTTGGGACCCACCTGTAATTGGCTAAAGAGGGGGATTAACTGGCTAAACTAAACACGCCCACCGGCGGTTAACCGGCGGCGGCCACTGTACACGGCGGCGACACGCCGGGGTGGCCTTCCGGCCACGGTTTGGCACGGGAAAAGCACGGGGAGGCACCCCTTGCTCGCCTGCATCAAGCCATGGGCTCGGGGCAGGCTGGGAGTGGCCGGAACCTCGCCGGCGTTGAGGAACGCGGCGGCAGGGGTACTGCACATGCGGGCTCGTCGATTCCGACCACGGGGAGGTGCGCAGGAGGGGGCAAAAGGAAGAGGGGCTCACCCTGGTGTCCAAGGTGATGACGGCTACGGCGGGGAGGTCGCGGGGACGACGTAATTGACGACGAGCTCGTGCGGGCCGGCGGTGAAGACGACGAAGGGCGCGGCGTCTGTGGAGCATGCCGGCTCGATTACTCGCTCGTGAAGACGAAGGCGTCGTCGAGGAGTCTCCTGGACATCATGGTGCAGCTCGAGGAGGACGACGGCCACGCAGGTTCGACGGCGGTGCTCCGGCGTGCGCTCAGGTGGCGAACAAAACGGCAAAGGGAGAGGGGGGGATGATCCAGAAGAGGGGGAAATGAAAGGGGGCTTCGAGGCGGCCTCCCAGGCGAGGAGATGAGGTCCAGGGGGGCTGGAAGCCTCTCGGCGTCGAGGTGGCGCTGTGGCCACGCTCTGCCTCCACCGAGCAGCTTGGAGCTGCGGGGAGGTAGACGACAAGGCCTCTGGGGGTAGGCTGGGCCGGCTAGGGGAGTTGGGCCTTCGCCTGGGCGCAAGGTAAGCCTACCCTTCTCTGTTTTTCCTTTTTCTTTTTATTTCTTCTGTTTCTTTTGTTTTGCTCTAGTAAAAATACCAAGGCATTTTATAAAATGCCCCAAATTTTTATGTGGCCTCATAAAATATAGAGCTAGCCACTCATAAATTTTGAGCACTTTTAAAATTCAAATAATTTGAATCTTAATTCAAATAGGGTATTTATTTAATTTCCAAGGCATTGTTTGAAAATTAGAAAATTCCATGAGCATGGGATTGTTCCCAAACCACTTTTAAAATGATCAGCATCATTTATAGGAATTTTCAAAATGTTCAAATGATTTTTGGAAAAAGATTTTTATCTGGCCATTTGAATTAATTTCTCAGGGCTTTCTGCTTCCCCATTTTTGAATTTTATTTTGAATTTTTGCATGATGCAAAGGCACAATAAAACCCTAGCACTTACCTAACTTGGGGTTGTGACACGATCCAGCTTCAAACCAGGATGATACGTCTTGACAAGCTCCAAGCCACGCATCACTCCCATGCAGCAAGCCGACCGCTTCCCCAGCTTCACCCACTCAGGTATAACTGAGAGAGGACCCATCATATCAGTTATTCTCTTCATGCTTGGGGGCTTGGGCTGAGTTTCATAAACCGCCTTACATGCACCTTCAAACAATTGCTTGCCCAAGGCAAAAGTGCAAGTCAGCTTCATCGCAGGCGTCTCACCCAGAATATCATGATCTTTGCCTATTGACAAAGACAAATTAGAAAAACAAAAGTTAACAAGCAAAACAAAGGAAATCAGAACACTCGGAGTTAAAACAAAAATGGTTTAGTCGACTCTCCAAAGATGGCTGATACAAGCCGGTGGATACTATCCTTGAGTGTATCCAGCTTCTTTTGTGCCGACTTTAATTTCCGTTCAGTTGTATCACGCTGAGCCGTTCTATCATTTATAGCTTTTGACAGAACACTCGCGGCTTCAGACATCTCGGATCTGATGGCTTCCAGCTCTTTGTCCTTCTTCACCAACTCCTCACGGATTCGGCCAATTTCTTCTTCAGCCCATTTAAGATTCTCCGACTCTGCGGCGAGCCATTCCTCCATTTGACGCTTGGATTGCCCAGCGTCCATGGCGACAGCCTACAGGTAACAAAATATTACTAAGTGTTCACTTAGACCTATTCCCAAAACAAAGTTGCTTGGGGGCTAAAGTTACAAATAAAGAAACATGACCCGACAGAAATGTAATCACATTCTGCCGGCTCATGGGGGCTACAGCTCACAAAACTATGATGACTAGACATACCACAAAAATTGGTATATCGATCCATGGGGGCTACAGTTCAAACTCACTATAATTTAGCATGCTGACTCATGGCTCATACAGCTTATCTATTATAACCCAGCATGGCAATCCATCACCAAGCCGGCTTATGGGGGCTACAGATATATAGCACCAAGGACAAGGGCTAGCAAATACATAGCTCATAACGCCCCCGAAATTGGATGAATATATTTTGCTGTTCCCAAGAACAAGCCAAAGACCGCTCGAATAAATCTTCAAGAAACGCCCTCTCAGATACTGACTCGGTAGATTGATTTATCACTTGACTCTTGTCATCCAAAACCTTCATTATGGTTGTGCTAGCAGGTGGGTCACCCTTCTTTAGCAACCGCTTTGTCCTTAGAAGGAGCCGGCACACAACTTGGTGCAACCATGACTTTTTCAGAAAGAACCGCTGGCTTATCAAGGTCGGCTTCAGGAGATTTATCGTTGTATATATCTGATGGGCTCGACTCATCTAAACCAGCTTTCTTCAAAGCTTCAGAAACCTCTGGCAATTTCTCAGATATAACCGACTCTTTAGCAAAAGAAGAGTCGGCTAGGTCCTTGGGTTCAATTTGAGCACTGCTCCAACATAAAATTAGAATGTGTTAACAAAACACACAAAGAACAAATTTATTATCCTAAGGAAAGAAACACTTACCCACGATTGACTGGGGAAACTGACATCTGGACAGAGGAGCTTTCAGAAGAAGGAGTACCGGTTCCAGAGTCGCCACCTTGATGTTGTCCCTTAGAAACCCCTGCCGACTGACGAGAAGGAGCGATGACTAAAGTCGACTTCTGTCGCACTTTTCGACGTTCATCTTCTAAAACCATAAGAGGGGCCGCCGAGTGGGAACTACGGGTATGCCTCTTGCAATTTTGTGCCTATAAAAAAAGAAACATAAGACACGAGCTTGTCTCAAATCATCGTAAGAAGCCGGAAAAGATATTACCGGTGGGTCGACGGCCTTGCCCTCCTTGCGAGAGTCGGCCCTAACTGGAGGAACTTCCTCTTGTTCTTCTTCATCTTTCATCGTCTCCCTCCGACTCATCCTACAGGAACCAAAAGGGTAAGAGAAAAAAGACGTCACAAAGTGATATATCAAGTGAAACTTACCGAATGACTCGGACTTTTAGCATCGACTCCTTCCATAGGGAGGTCGTGCCCTACATTCCACCATGGATCATCTTCCTGAAAGAAAGAAGTGGAAGGTCAAAAATCTCTGGATTAATATTATGAGTAGGAAAGAATAACAAAGGAAAAACATACCGGAAGAGCCGGATTGGGTTCATAGAACGGGGGGAGCCCGACTTTCTTGATGTCCTCTATACGCTCAGCAAGGAATTTCTTGCTAGTCGTCACCAGAGCCCCTCACGTAATCTCTTTCTTTGCAAAACACATGGGGTCATTCGGCCTCGAGTACTCACACATGAGTCGGTATCTCAAGCTAAGAGGTTGGATTTGTCAACCTATCCAACATTTGATCAAATCTGTTCTGGAAGGCCATGAGCTAACAAAGCCTTTATCCGGGCCATAATCGGCTCATTATTTTTATCATGAGCATCCGAAGGAAACAAGTTCAAGCCGTCATGAAATTCAAGCCGACTTTCATGAAAGCCAGATAAAGGATCCTCCTTCTCAGGAGTCACAACGGTGCAGTAAAAGAAAGATTTTTGCCATGTTTTCACATGGGAACTCAACTTAAGTGAAGGATAAATCAACTTGGCGCGCTTTTGAATAGTGACTCCGCCACATTCCAAGGCCGGACCTCCACTATATTCGGTTTGTCTATTGCAATAATAGAATGCGGCAAAGAAAGCCAAAGTCGGCCTCATCTGCAGATAAACCTCACAGAACACTTGGAAATGGCAGATATTGAGTATCGAATTGGCGCTCAGATCCTGAGGATGCAGTTTGTAGCAATCCAGCACCTTTCTGAAAAACTTAGAGCCAGGAGGACGGAAACCTCTCGTGATGTGATCAGCAAAGACGACGACTTCATCTGCCTGAGGCTGAGGCTGGGTCTCCTTTCTAGGAGCCCGCCACTTAATTTCATCATGGGGAGGAAAAATCCCCTCTGCCTCCATCTCCTTCAAGAAGGCATCAGTAACCCAGCTTTTTGACCAGTTAGCTTCTAAAGTCGGCCATGGAGCAGGAGGTGTGGCCCTGGCAACTGGCTTCTTACTTTTTTCCGTGGCAACTTTGCTCTTAACGGGAGCAACCTTTCGACCCATGGTATAGGAGTCGGGTCTAGTAAAATGAAAAACTGGAGTCAGTCATAACCCGACTTACAAGGAAACTACACAAACAGTTTTCGCAAAAAACAGTGGGGCGATTGGATCTAACCAACCCGAGAAATAGGCGAAAAATGATGAACAAGATCTACGACTTGCGAAAAACTAGGAACGAAGGAAAGATGAAAATGAATCTGTAAACTACGGTTGTGAAACCAAGGAAACACTACTGAAGCTATCCATTATCAATCCTATCCAATCTGCTAACATGCACGGTGTGTCTCCAGTAAAGACATATTGATCTACTAAATACAATAGAGCTTGAAGCTCGCAACAATGGAGATGAGAGAGAGAACTACAGTTCCATAGAGTTGAAGGGAAACTTACCTAAACGATGCGTGAGAATGCCACGGACCCAGGCCGTCTTGCGTAGACAACGAGGGAGAAACGGCGCAGAACGGAGGTGGAGAGAAGAGCTACTTGTTCTCCGGTGCGCAAGGAAGAAGAAGGGAAGATGTGGATGGGGTAAAGAGAATGGGTGCGAGCGGGGGTACCTTTATGTAAGGACCTCTGCTCAAGACCCGAGGCGTCGCTAACCGCCAGCCTAAAAGGCAGGAGATCCCTCGATTTTCGTGAAAAATCTAGGCGGCATTAACTTCGCCGTCAAAATCGAGACAGATCGTTTAAGAAATCCCTTCGAGGAAACGTTGAAGGATCAGATTCGTTGTCTTCGAAATAAAATTTGGCTCTGGAAAATATTGGTCGACTCAACTAGAAGAACCGAACCAATGGAGATCAAGGAATTGAAGAAAGATTGAAGAGAAACGAATCCGACTACTAATTAATGCTAAGCATAAGAGTCGGCCATTGATCCATGAAGAGTCGGCAGCAATGAAGAAGATAAAGAAGATTGTTGTGAAGACTAAAGCATCACAACAATCCTGGGGGCTAATGTCGGGGGAATGGATCAATCCCATAGACCCGGCATTAGGAACCTCTGGGCCGGCTTATATATGAAGGCCCACAAAGAAGACCCGACGTGCCAAGCGTGAAGATTGAAGCCCTAGAAGGAATTCGACTTACCTTGTATAGCACGTAGGAAACTTGTAAAGTAGAATAGAACTCCACATCGTGTAGGAATCGGATTCTAGGAATCCCGGGACCCGGCACCTTTATAAGCCGAGGACCACGGGAGCCAGGGCCAGAACTTACATCAAGCCAGGTTTAGACAACTCGCTTCAGAGCCTAGATCTCCACGAGACTAGGCCGGCGAAACATCACCACTGTAATTGATACGATCGGCTCTTCCTAGTGAGGAGTCGATCACAATATATTCATAAAGCAGGAGTACGTCTTTACCGCACCGTCGGGGCCGAACCTGGGTAACTCGCCGAGTCTTGTGCCAATGTCGACTCCCTCTTTGAATTCGCCTCGCATCAAAGGTCCCGCAATAAGTCCGACTCTACGGACATCTGTCGTGACTTTCCCACGACAAGCGTACCAAGAATGACGTCAGAAGTGTCGTCAGTCTCTTCAGCTGAGATCTGGTTCACACGTCCACGAGTGGCGGGAGGAGCGGGTTTGGTGGTGAAGACCTTCGGGGGTGGCTTGCCACGACCATTGTTGTTACCTGCGGCACGGGGTGGGGCATTCGGATTCTGGATCTGGTTCTGGGGACACTCGCGGGAGTAGTGACCTGCCTCGCCACACTTGTAGCAGGCTCCAAAGACAGTGCGGGGAGCTGGGTTGTTAGGTGGAGCTGGGTGGAACGAAGATGGTGGACGAGGCGCCACAAAGGATGGCCTCGGTGGGTTGTTCTAGCGGAACATGCTGTTGGGGATCCATATCTTGCGCTTCTGAGAGCCTGAGCTGGATGAACCATCGTCTCTAGGGTGCTTGCGGAAATCATTGGGGTGTTCATGTCCTCCGCCTTGATGGCCTTGTTGACAAGGACCTGGAAGGTGGCGAAGTCATGTAGGTTGAGCTCACGACGGAGTCCAGAATTAAGTCCACAGCGGTACCTCTCTTTCTTCTTGGCGTCGGTGGAGATCTCTTCAGTATCATAACGAGCCAGTCGGTTGAACTCACGACTAAACTCGTCAACAATCCTCCTGCCTTGGGTGAGGTTGCAGAACTCCTCACGTTTGCGGTCCATAAGACCCTTTGGAATGTGGTGCTCACGGAAGGCATTGCAGAACTCATCCCAAGTGGTGGACGGTCCAGCGGGACGCATGTTCAGGAAATTCTCCCACCAAGAGCTAGCTGCAACCTCGAGGTGGTAGGTGGCATAGTTGACCCTGTCACCATCTGCAACATGGGCTTCCTGGAGCTTCCTCTCGATGCTGCGAAACCAGTCATCGGCGTCAAGGGTCTCAGTGGAGTAGCTGAAAACCGGGGGATGAAGCCGGATGAAGTCATTCAAAGACACCAACTCATTGCGCTGCTGAGTGGTGTTGCGGGAATGAACTACAACAAGTGATGAGAGTCTCTATGGTTCCTCTCAACCTCCATCAGAACCTGAGCCATCGTGGGTGGCGGTGGAAGATTGCCTTCCTCCGGATCATTCCCACGAGCATGGGCACGACCAAGTTGTCCACAGGTTCCCTGAGACATCCAGAAGGTTAAAACCAAAGTCAAACAGAGTTGATTGGAAGAGTCTAAACAAGGTATTGAAGGTACTGGAAGAATCACAGAGCAAAGGAAGTAATCATCTTGACATCATGGTGATAAAATCATACAAGCCATATATGCACAAGCTGTCATACAGACCATACATCGTTTTAGTACAAGCTCCAAGCTAATACAAACGTGATGAAGATGATACATCCTTTAGAGGCAGTCTGACTTCCTATACATTATTTATCTAAGCCTCTGGAACTTAGAACACCATGCATACAACATACTAAAGATACTACTACATCCTCACTAGAGAAAGACCACAGGCGGTCACACTCATCTCCATCTGCATAGTAATCCTCACAGAAGTTACCCATGTAACCCGGTAGCTGAAGGTGACCATCAGAAAACACGGAGGCCTGCAGACCCTGATATCCATTTGGGCAAGGATGGGGACTAGGTCCATCGTAGGGTGGAAGCAGAGGACCACGGGGTGGAAAAATGCCTCCAATCTCTGTCCAAGCAACTCGAGAAGGCATCTGTGTCCTGACTGGGTAGATAGCATCATACTCCACTGATCCAACACTCACAAAAGGAGACAGGAGTGTAAGTTCTCGATACAAACGGACACGGGTGGCGTGAAGCTCAAAACGAAGGGCACGTGCAATTCGATCCCTATCACAAGCGTGCCGAGAAGTGATCTGAAGAAAAGGATCCTCCAAGGAGTGACATAGCAATATATGGGAATGAACTAGGCATGATTTTGATCAGGTACAAACAAGAATCAAGGTCATAGGCATAACAGATCAAAATATATTAAGCATGCAACATGGCATCGGAAAGTTACAGACTTAGAGAAAAACAGAGGTGGCTGTCACAAACAGGGCATAGCAACTTTGGAGCTAAGAATATCTATGACCAGAAATGCAAACATGACAATGCAATACATATAATTAAAGTAGACATGATTCTTAACAGTATGCAACAAGAATCAATGCAATAGGCCTCATGGATGTGTCACAATCATCAACCAAAGTTGCAATAAAATAACAACAGCAGCACTTGACAGAAATTAGCAGCAGTTAACAGTCTGGTGCCCACTTCAACAGTGATTAACAAAATCAATATGGCCTCAAATCAAAATGCTCACAAAAGATGAACTGAAGTACACAAAATTCTAAACAATTTTCCTTTTGGGCGCAACGCGATCCGAACTACGGTTTACTCGCAATACTACTCGCAAAATCGAATCAGCAACAATAATAATAAATACTTAGCAGAAATTGACAGCCAGGGAAAAAATAAAAACAACTAAAAATAGAAAAATGCCTCACCCATGGGCCAAGCCCAGGCCTTCTTGGGTGGCTGGGCCATGTTGGATGTGACGCCCCCAAAATCAGACCGTGTATAGTAATCATACACGCAAGGTACACGATCGAGATCAGGGACTCACGGTGAGATATCACAACACAACTCTACAAATAAAATAATACAAGCTGTATAATACAAGCCAGGGGCCACGAGGGCTCGAATACAATAGCTCGAGAGCACAAAGTCAGCGGAAGCAATAGTATCTGAGTACAGACACAAGGATACATGGTTGCCTTAAGAAGGCTAGCACAAAATCAACACGATCGAAAAGGCGAGGCCTCCTGCCTGGGAACCTCCAAACTACTCCTGGTCAAAGGGGAACTCGACGTCGTAGAAGGCATCGGGGATCTTCACGTTGCGGTGGTCGACTGCAGCGGCCGATCAGGCAAAACAGTAAAGGAAATAAAGCAGATGAGTATCTAGTATACCCGCGAGTCTTACGTCCTCTACTAAGCATTTATGCATTTGTATCAACGGAAAGAAGAGGCTGTATATAGTGGACTGCAAAGTAGAAATCAGAATAGGGGTAAGAAGCTAGGCCTATCGAAGACTAGCATCTTCCGACGAGTCTTGCAGCATGAGGTAAGAATCAGCCAACAGTTTATAAGCATGAATTTAATAACAATGCAGCAGAAGTTGCTGCAGCATTGTATAATAGTAAGTTGTATAGATAACAATTATATATGCCTCCGAGATCCCCTCCTCGAATTCCCTGCGAGGAAGAGAAACCGGAACCAACAGTTTAATAGTAGTAGTTTGTAGTAGTAGGCTCTGGCTTCAGCATAAAGCATCCTGTTACCGTGGACACGGCTATCCGAATAGATTATCATCCCTGCAGGGGCTGCACTACTGTTACCCTACACGCTCGGATCTCCAGGGTGGCGTACACCTTGTTAGGGAATGCCCCACCGAGGCTATCCGACACGCCGAGGCCCATCCTACGGCTCATCAGAGAGGTCCCCGCCGGTCTACAGCCCTAAGGGCAAGGGGGTCATGGGCCTATCACCCCTCGCTCTCCGGGTCGTTGTGCGCCAAGTGGATCTAGTGCCGCAGCACGATCCGACCCAACCACAATGCTGAACTGGACGTCTTTCAAAGCTTTCGAACGAGACCACAACGCGAAGGGCCCACACCGTAATCCCACGTGGAGGTAGTGCGTATAGGGCACGTCGACCCACTCAAGTCATCCACCTGAACCGTTAAGTCATTTTATTATTATCTGCCGGGACAACCGTTATCGTTGCCCCTTTCTCGGTGAGTCGCGGACAACGACAGCAGCTAGGACCACCAGTAACGTCGGTGCCTGCCCTGACGTCCCACCAACTCGTGCGGTTACCAACAAGGTGAACCATCTCCTTACCTTGTCTCGCGTTTGCTCCGAAGAGCTCGACTTTCGTACAACAGGAAATCCTTCGGCCACGAACAGTACCAGGCCCGCCGCACACCGGTGGAATACACCTGACCTGTCGTTCCGCTAAGATACCCTGCGCGGGCACCGTTGGGTCACCCGACTCCTTACCTGTAAGGACACCAGTTGATTCGAGTGCCTACCATCAAGTGAAACCAGGAGGAATCACCCTCGATGGTACACTTGAAGAGGTTCGACAAAGACATCAGCGGAATGAACTAAAGAGGAATATTCTCGTATCACCCCGGTGGTGCCGAGACACCAGCGGAATAAACTAAAGAGGAATACCCTCGTATCATCCCAGTGATGCTACGCTACTGAGCCGACGAGGGTGAAATACGAGTCCGTCCGCTCATAAGTCAAATTCGAAGCGACTCGGCAGGGTCTCGCCGTTGTAGGTTCCTTAGGGCGTCTGCATTGATCCGTACCTGTTGCAGTTATAATATTTTGTAATCCGCGTTCACTCACCAGAGTGATCACGGCCCTCTATTCTAAACCTAGCTAACAATGCGCAGGGTTTACTGCTGAATATTATATATATTTATAAGGAAGCATAGGATATAGGAAGGTACATCAAGGGGCGACAAAAACATGCTATGCAATTGAATAGGATTGTAACGTAGCAGCAGCAGTAACCATGCCTAGTGCAAGAAATGTATGGAAAGATAGGAAATATCTGGGGAAGGAAAATGGCTCTGCTTGCCTGTAAGCTCGACGGTAGAGGTACGGTCGTCAACGAAGTAGTCGATCACAGGGGCATCAGCAGCGGACATCGAGACTACCGGACAATAAGAGAGGGGGAAGAAACAATAAATACATGGCAATAATAGCAATACAAATACAAGACATGGGACACGTTAAGCTAGAGGTGAACTAACGCAGTACGATGCACGATGCACGGAGCGGGAATTCATCCGGGGATGAAGTACCGGCCCCGGGTGATTACCGGACAGGGTGTCCGGAGGGGGAAGGGATCATGCCGGAGGTGTCATGGACATCCGACAAACAGGTGAAGGGTGTATCCGTGTTAGTTGATCCATTTTGAACAACTTTCGTGTTCGGAATAAATTCATCCGGAGAGTTTTACGGTATCGGGCAATTATCGGACATTGCAATCATAGGGGAAATGTCTCGTGTGCGGTATGTTAGAGGGGTGTGGTGGGTATACGAATGATGTATTCTTATTCGTTATAGTTTTTGATCACCTTTGATGTATAAAGTTTTTCCATCGGAGTTACAGATTAAAAGATATTAATTTCTTAAGTTTAAATAAATTTAAAAGCATTTTTGAATTTATTTTATTATTTAAATACAACATTATTCGGAATAGTGGTTTGACTAGGTCAACTGACAGAGGGGACCCACATGTCATACTCTGGCATTTAAATAAATCCTTATATTTATTTAATAGTAAGGGGGGTCAACTTGTCATTGTCTCATTTGGATTCCACCGAAATTTAATAAGTCTCGAATTTTGCGGTGTTAAGCATTCATTAGCACATTCGGAAGGCTACGGTTTAGGGTTCCACTCCTCCTATGAATTTGTGTTGTATACCAATCTTTATCAGTTGTCAGTGATCTCGAATACGATACGGATGGCATTTTTAGTAAAGCACATTTACTTAGTTAAAACTCGGTCCAAAAAGTGCTACTCGAGGTTAATTCCAGATATTGTTAAAATGTGCAAAGTTTGCTAGATAATTACGATTGATCCACGGCTCAAATGGAGATGTTTCCAACACAGGTTTTGCTCTATATTATGGGCACTTTCATGCAAACCTGCCTGTTGCCATGGCAAAGGCATGTAGCATGTATATTACTCGTTCTATCTTAGCAATGGTGGTGTATGTATTTTTCTGTCCATAGAAATCCGCTTTTTGTGATTTTCATAGCATTAAATCCTTGCATCATCTGAACTTGGTCCAATGGAACAATTTGGAGCTGGTTAAGAGTACTCCCTGCATATATTAACTTTGGCTAAATTAGGACTAGTCTGTTGCCGGTTTTGCTGATGTTTTGAGGGCCAGTTTCAAGGAGGAGCACGAAGTAACAGAACAACATTTAGTGTAGTGGCAGTACGGCAGCTGCAAGTAGCAACTTGAGCAGCACAAAGCAGTGCATCAGGGTTTCCCTGTTGTGCCCACGACGGCGGCTAATGGCGGAGGCGGTGAGCAGTAGTTGGCGTAGCCTCGCTAAGCAGCACACACCACACGTACACACATTTTACACACACGTCATGCACGGCCGTGGCCATTGCCAGGGAAGCTCACAGGGGAGGGGGGGCGTCGCGGCTGGGTGGCGGGGTGGAGCAGGCGTAGCACGACTAGGAGGTGCAGGGCACCATGCCGGGAGCCACCTCGTCGGGGTTGCTCCATGGGAGCCGTCCCACCGGTGGACTTGGCGCGGGCATCGGGGACGTGAGCACCAGGGGGCGTCAACCAGGAGGAGGTGCAGAGAGGCGAGGCCACACGAAGGCACGCCGAGGCATCAAAGGGTGGCCGAGAGGCGGCCGGAGGTCGCGGCGGCGTCCATGGCGGCCCCGAGCACCGGAGGCGACGAGGACGACGGCTAGGGTTCGGCCGCCGGGGAGGGCCAGGTGCAGCACGACGTGGAGGAGTAAGGCTCCAGGGGGCAGCGGAGAGTCTTGGAGGCCTGCGGGGGGTCGCCGGAGGTAGGGTGGGGGGCGAGCTCGAGGGAGTTGACGGCAGCTCGATGGAGCGGGCGGCGAGACGGTGGGGTGGAAGGGTGCGGCGTCGCGGGGGGTGGGCAAGGTGGTGCAGCGCGGAGGACGAGGCGGCCTGGGCGGCCGGCGCTCGCCGGAGTTGGTGGCGGCGGCGTCTAGGAGGGAGGGGGATCGGGAGGGATCGGGGTGGGGAGGAGGAGCCGAGCGAGAGAGGGAGTTGACGGGGGGGCGGCTCGGGCCGGTCGTTTAGGTCTAGGGGCAAGGTGGGCTGGGGCGGCCTGGCAGGCCGGCCTGGGCTGGCTGGGCACTAGGCCCAGTTGGCTTGGGCCGCTTTTTTTTCTTATTTATTTTTTTATCACTTACTTTTAGTTAATTCTTTTAGCTAGCATTATAATTTTATAAAATATAGGACTGGCTCCAATATTAGTGTTAGGTAGTATACAGTGGCTACTTAAAGTTTGAACTGTAAATAAAATCATTCATCATTTTATTAAATAATAATTATTTAATTTGGACTTTTTAATCTACTATTTTATTTGTTTGCATTATTTTATAGCACAATAAATAACAACAACAATACCAACATGGTCCAGAGATTATTAGTGAATTTATAAAAGTGATTGAGCAATTTTTGGACAAACTTTAATTGTCACCTAGGTTTTAATATTGCACCCAAGGCATTTCAAGATTTGATTTGAATTCAAATGAAAAGGGTTGATCTTTTTATTGATTCATGATGAGCAAGGTCCATGATCACATTGCTTTTGAATATCACCCAACATGATTATTGAAAGGATCAATGCAAAGGTGATCAAAGTGAAATTAGCAACAATGATTTGACTGTAGCAAAAGGATTACTGTTCCAACAACAGTGATTACTGTTGGGTTTCTGTAGCGTGACACCCGGGGTGTTACATTGGACGAGCTGGGTCGGCCCACTTGCGGCGGAGGCGGGCCGACTCGGTCCTGACCAGACCGAGGTCGCGGTGGCGGCGGCCACCGGCCGACACAGCTAGCGGGGCTGGCTGGAGAGAACCGGAAGGAGGCGGCGGCAGTAGATCCCGGCGCGGCGTCGCCGGATCCGTGCGGGGCCGTGAGCAGGCGGAGGTGGCGGGGTGCTTGGGCTCGGCTGGCCCCTCGCCATGGAGTCCGGCGGCGCTACCGCAACCTGCACAGAGAGGGGGAGTGGGTGAGGCACGGGGAGGAGAGAAGGGGGGGAAGGTGAGGGAGATGAGATGCAGCAGGGAGGAGGAGGCGCGGCCATGGCGCGGCTCACCGACGGCCACCCGGGCGCGCGGCGGCGACGTACTCCACAGGCGGCGGCCTGGATGGGCCCGAGGTGGGCTGCGGCGGCTGATCCAGGGGCCGGCGGCGCTGGGGCTGGCTGCAGTCGGATCTGAGGTGCGATATGAGCCCTAGATCTTGCAGATCGACGGCTGAGAGTGATTCGGGTTAGGGTTTCGTGGAGAGGAGGACTAGGGGGCTGATCTGGGCAATTTTTCAGGGGGGTGGCTGCAATTTTGGCTAGGGGAAACCCTAGAGAGGGGTCGGAGAGTGGTGGTCTTTATATAGCCCAGGTGGCTGGCAATTTGCAAAAACATCTGTGGGTTTTCTCTCGCGCGTGGTGTTTACGTTTCTGACCGTCGGGGGTCCGCAGGACCTCCGATTCGGGTTAAATCTCAAACTGCGCGATCAGCGCGTCGAGCCGGCGGCGTTCACCTTGCGTTGGAACCGTTTTCGGCGCGCTATAAAAATATCCCGTTTACTTATTAAACGGGGTTTACGTTCCGTTGGCTGCGGCTGGTCTCGTGCGGTTTTCGCGACGGTGATCGGGTAAAACCCGGTGTCGCAAAGGTCCAGTGTCAGGGTAAACCCCGGGGGAGTGGGTGAGGCACGGGGAGGAGAGAATGGGAGGGAAGGTGAGGCAGTCGTCCATAACCGTGGACACGGCTTCTTGAAAAGATTTAACCCTGCAGGGGTGTACCAACTGCCCATTACAAGGCGTCGCACGCACTCCCATCTCTCTAAGTTGCTACCCATCAGAGGAAACCATTTTATGATTTAGTTCCAAGAGATCCGAATCGACAGTTCCCTCTAGCTAACAACGAACAAATCCGGGTGGCCCCTGGTGAGTCGACATCCAACTCAAAAGCCGGTCGTGCTCTCAAATTGGCCTCTACAGTCTGGACGAGGTCGGGTTAGCTACCCAAACTAATGTGGGCAGCCCCCTAGCTCCCTGGGGTGGACCTACAAGAGGAACCATGTCTCCGCTGGCCCAAGTTATTTTAAAGGATATCTTCTAGGAGCGACCTGACAGACATATATGCATGGTTTTCAAATGGTAAATCAGCTTGGGCCACCACTAGAAATGTTTGAAGCTAGGTAGGTAAGAAAAGGGGACCCCATAAAATCCCACACGTGGTTAGGCACGCTCAGTCTTAAAACCAATACCCGGAACTCGGATCCTAGGTGACTCGAATGGAACAAAGCGTCGGGGCTGGATAGCCTAGACCTTCCATCCTTCGTCGAATATAGTCAACATTATAATAATCATATCATCGACAACAATATGATAATGTAATAACCCAAACCAAGGAGTAACATGGTAACAGTGTAGCATCCTAAGCATGCATACTAAGCAGGGGCTGAGCAACGAGCAATAGTAACATTGCAGTACAAGGTTTGCTGGGAGGAGACATGGCTGTATCGGTTTGAAAGAGGCTGTAAACATGTGGTAGGATCAAACATCGAACCTAACCTAGACTAGCATGCAAACCGCTGGTTGAAATAGAATGGATCATAAGTAATGTATAGTCCTTGCCTATTGATATTTCGAGTTCCGAAGGTGTAGTTGATCGCAAGCTCGCATCGTCTCTGAAGATACCCGCGGGAGCACACAAGACGGAAACACTGGAAAAGACAATCGACGAGCAAGCATATATTACTACGAAGCAAACATGAGCACGCATCAACAAAAAGGAAACACGAGACATCGCACCTACCGTCGAGAGCGGTTACTAACAAATTAAGTGGAGTACGCGTCACACACGACGATACTGCACATTTAGAATCGGTTCAAGTTGTTTAGCTACAGGTGATCAAAAAAAATTTAACATGGCAAAGCACAGAAGCATGGCATAGCACACAAACATGAAAAGAGGTGAAGCACAAAATAAACTATCTATGCTAGTCAATTTAAGTGAGGCACAACCTAAACATGGCATTCCACTAAGTGCTCCACGATAATTTATTAAATTGGTACTGTTCTGCCCTAAACCATATTTTAGGTTGGTTAACAACATCAAACAATATCATAAACACAAAGTACACGAAAAACTAATCAAGTTACATGTAAAGAACACTCCAAACGGAGTTACGGTTAAAAAGATACAAGCAATACAAGTTATGCACATAAGTTGTTAACATCAGGTAGCACACTTTAGAGCAATGCATAAACATGATAATGAATGCAAACATGCTCACAAATGATATGCAACCAAAGTAGACATGGCAGGGAAGGCATGGCAAACGGAATCATGCAAATAGGCATCATGAATAACTAGTTATAGCCCATGCAAAAAGCAATAAAACATTACTGGTCTAGGACTTAGTGAAAATCATAGAAACACGACAGAAACTGTTATTTTCATATTGTATAAACAGGGGCAAAACTATATGCAAAAGTGCAGCAACATAACATAGCAATATATGGGCATGAACTAGGCATGATGTTGATCAGGTACAAACAAGAATCAAGGTCATAGGCATAACAGATCAAAAGATATTAAGCATGCAACATGGCATCGGAAAGTTACAGACTATGAGAAAAACATAGGTGGCTGTCAAAAAAAGGGGCATAGCAACTTTGGAGCTAAGAATATCTATGACCAGAAATGCAAACATGACAATGCAATACATATAATGAAAGTAGACATGATGCTTAACAGTATGCAACAAGAATCAATGCAATAGGCCTCATGGATGTCTCACAATCATCAACCAAAGTTGCAATAAAATAGCAACAGCAACACTTGACAGAAATTAGCAGCAGTTAACTGTCTGGTGCCCACTTCAATAGTGATTAACAACATCAAGATGGCCTCAAATCAAAATGCTCACAAAAGATGAACTGAAGTACACACAATTCTATACAATTTTTCTTTTGGGTGCAACGCGATCCGAACTACGGTTTACTCGCAAAATCGAATCAGCAGCAATAATAATAAAGACTTAGAAGAAATTAACAGCCAGGGAAAAAAATAAAACAACTAAAAAAAGAAAAATGCCTCACCCATGGGCCAAGCCCATCAGGCGGCCTGGGAGGCTGGACTGGGTCTGCTCGGGTGGCTGGGCCACGTTGGATGAGCTGGGCCGGCCCACTTGCGGCGGAGGCGGGCCGGCTCGGTCCTGACCAGACCGAGGTCGCGGCGGCGGTGGCCACCGGCTGGCGACGGGAAGCGCAGCTAGCGGGGCTGGCCGGAGAGAACCGAAAGGAGGCGGCGGCAGCAGATCCCGGCGCGGCGTCGCCGGATCCGTGCGGGGCCGTGAGCAGGCGGCGGCGGCGGGTGCTCAGGATCGGCTAGCCCCTCGCCATGGAGTCCTGCGGCACGTCCGAAACCTTCACAAAGAGGGGGAGTGAGTGAGGCACGGGGAGGAGAGAATGGGAGGGAAGGTGAGGAAGATGAGATGCAGCAGGGAGGAGGAGGCGCGTCCATGGCGCGGCTCACCGGTGGCGACCCGGGCGCGCGGCGGCGGCGTACTCCACAGGCGGCGTCCTGGATGGGCCCGAGGCGGGCTGCGGCGGTTCATCCACCCTGACACTGACCCGAGAACAGTTTCCAGCACGCTATAAAAATATCCTGTTTACTTATTAAATGGGGTTTCGTTCCGTTGGATGTGGCTGGTCTCGTGCGGTTTTCGCGACGGTGATCGGGTGAAACCCGGTGTCGCAAAGGTCCAGTGTCAGGGTGTCAAGGGTCGGTCTCCATCCGGTACGAGATAAGAGGGGGGAAAATAATCGCCAATCGATAAATCGGGGATGCAAACACTGCAAACAAATCATACAATCAAACAATTCACACCGAAAACAAAAATGTTAGTTTTTGTGAAATCTGGGCTGTTACAATATCCCTCTTCTCCTGGAAATGCAGCAGGGATATAGCGGAATGGTGACCCACCAAGCAGTGCATGCTCCTCTCTCAGTAGGGTAATACATGAGTATGCAACATCCTGCACAGCCATGTTCTCATTCACACCAATGCCATGTCCAAAGAGGATAGGCTGAGTGACTCCAATGTGGTGCGGGTTGATCCTGACTGTAACAACCCAGATTTCACAAAAATTAAAATTTTTGTTTCGGTGTGAAGTGTTTGATTGCCTGCTTTGTTTGCGGTGTTTGCATCCCCGATTTATTGATCGGCGATTATTTTTCCCTCTTATCTCAAACCGGACGGAGACCGACCCTTGCCACCCTGACACTCGACCTTGCGACACCGGGTTTTACCCGATCACTGTCGCGAAAACCGCCTGAGACCCGCCACAGCCAACAGAATGAAAACCCCGTTTAGTAATTAAACGGGATATTTTTATAGCGCAGTTCGAAGTTTTACCCGAATCGGAGGTCCTGCAGACCCCCGGCGGTCAGAAACGTAAACACCGCGCGCGCGAGAGAAAAACCGGGGATGTTTTTGCAAAATGCCAGGCACCTGGGCTATATAAAGACCACCACACTCCCACCCCTTTCTAGGGTATCCCTAGCAGCCAAATTTCAGCCACCCCCTCCAAATTGCTCAGATCTCCCCCAATTTTTTCCTCCAATTTCGAAACCCTAGCCCTGGACACTCCGAGAGTCGTCGGATCGTAGATCAGGCGGCTCCCAGGCCGCCACGTCACCCCAGCCAACCGTGGGCAGCTCCTCCCTGGACGCCCGCACAACCGAGCCACCGCCTTCGCCCGAGCTCCCGTGGAAGTCGCCGCCACCCCAACTCTGGCGAGCCGTCCCAGGTCACGCGCGCGTCGATCCTTGTACTTTGAGGCCACGAGGGGTCACCGGAGCGTCACCGGTGACGTGCTCGGGCGGCGGCCGTGGCTCGGTTTGAAGCAGTCGATGCCACAGTGCATGGAAAGGGGCGTGGCATAGCGCGTTGTGAATCTAGGACGACGAGGAACACGGTGTGCGCCATAGATGGGACGAAGGAGCATAGGGGAGAGCTCAAGCTCATCCATGGCGGAGGCTGGCTCGGCTCCCATGGCGGTTTGAGGTAGAGGACGAGCGAGGCATGGCGGGGTTAGGGGAAGTGACTAGAAGCTCACCACGAAGCTACGGGTGCAGACGGCGGGCTCGGGGAGGCTTCAACGGCGGCGAATCGACGGCGGCGGGCTTGCGGGTCCGGCGAGGTCTTGGCGGCGATTCCGGCTTCTATGGGGGCTCCGGGCTCGATTCCTTTGGCATGTAGAAGAAGACGACAATGACAAAGCTTCTAGACAAGGTTGCGCGGCTTGAGGAGATCGTTGGCAGCGTGTGCGCACGGTGGTGATCTGCGACGAGCTTCTGTCGGTGACGGAGACGAAGAACCAGAGCGGGAGGAAAAAGCTGCGAGAGGGGGAAAGTGACCAGGGCGTCTCCAGGCGTCGGCATGGCAAGGATAGAGAGGCAGGGGAGCAGCTGTGTGGCCAGGCCGTCGGCAGCGGCCTCGGCATGGCCGACGCAGCTGTGCGTGCCCCTGCCTGGGGTAGACGACAAGGAGGGGAGTGGTCTTGGGCCGGTGTGCGATGATTTGGGACTAATGCCAGGTAAGCCTTTCTTCCTTTTTCTTCTGTTTTTCTTTTCTGTATTTGTTTGTTCTTCCCTGGATAAAATACCTAGGCATTTTATAAAATGCCCCAATTTTTGATATGGACTTCTAATGCATATTGCTAGCCACTTATAAAGTTTGGGCATTTTTAAAATTCAAATAATTTGAACTTTAATTCAAATAGGGATTTTGAATTAATTCCAAGGTCCTGTTTGAATATTTGAAAAATCCATGAGCTTGGGTTTTGTCCCACATCACTTGATATGTGATCACACTCATTTATGGTAGTTTTCAAAAATGCAAAAGGAATTTTTGGAGCAAATTTTATTGTGGCCATTTGAATTAAATTCATATGGGGGGTTTCTTCTCCCATTTCAATTTCTTTTTGAAATTTTTAACATGATGCAATGTGAGACTTGATCCTAGCACATACCTAACAGAGGGTTCTGACATACGTGGTCCTTTGGGCAATGTTTGTTGAGGGGCCCGTAGTCGACGCACATCCGTAGTACGTCAATGTCCTTTTTGGGTACCAAGATTGGGTTTGCGATCCAGGTGGCCTTCTTCTTCTCTCGAATGAATTGAGCGTCGAGTAGTCGGTTAATCTCTCCTCCAATGGCTCTGCGCTTGGGTTCTGAGAATCGACGCAACGCCTGCTTTACTGGTTTGGTGTTTGGACGTATATGCAGCGTGTGTTCTTCAAACTCTCGTGGTATTCCGGGCATGTCAGCCGTGCACCAGGCGAAAATTTCCCACTCTTGGCGGAGGAAAACCATCAGGGCAGCTGCTTGTTCTTCTGGGAGGTGCGCGTAGATTCGAACCGTCTTGTCCTGGTCCGTTTGGTGAACTTGGTGGGTGACTGTGTCGCTGTCGACGCTGAAGTCGCGCTTGAATTATTTTAACTCACTTATGCTTGCTAGTGGAAATATGCTTCTGTCTGTTGCCATGGCTATCTGTTCGAGCTGTAGCTGGGCTCCAAACGTGTCAGAAACTTCCTGAAAGTCGCGGTCGCACTGGTCTGATTTGATGAGGCTTCCATTGACTGTGATGACCCCTGAGGGGTCTGGCATCTTGAGCTTGAGGTATGCGTAATGCGGGACCGCCATGAATTGTGCGAATGCGGGTCGTCCTAGTATGGTGTGGTATTGTGACTGCCAGTCGAGTACTTCTAACTCAAGTACTTTTCTTGTGAAGTTGCCCTTGTTGCCGAATATAACATCGAGCTCGATTGCTCCGAGGGAGGTGGCTGCTTCTCCTGGGACTACACCGTAGATTGAGACGCCCGATTTCTTCCAGACTGATCGTGGGATCGGCATCTTGTGCACGGTGCTGGTGAAGATTATGTTTAAGCTGTTGCCTCCGTCCATGAAGATTCTGTCCATGTCGTAGCCACCGATCTGAGCGTTGAGTACCAGTGGTGCGTGTCCTGGTCTTGGAATTGCGGTTGGGTGATCACTTTGCGAGAAGGTGATGCTGGTTTCTGCGCCATATGACTGGTAGATTTATGCTGTTAGCAAGCTATCGGCTTCTTGGTTCTGCAGTGTATGGGCGTCCTGTTTTGCTTTGGAGGGTTGTCCTTCTTGGATCATGCAGACTCGTCCGTGGGACGCGGGATATTTCTCTTCCGTATTTGGTGCTGGCGACTGCTCGGTTCTTCGGGTCCGTTTGGCTTCGCGTCGCTTCTCCTCCTTAAGACTGCTAGATAGTTCGGTGAATAGACGACATTCTCTTAGGGTGTGGCTTGCTCGAAGGCGTCCCCAGTCATCATCGAAACAATGGAATGTAGACGGTCCGTCCAGTTGATCTTTGGCTGAGAGCTTTCTTGGACTGGCGTGCCTTCTTCTTCGCATGACTTGGAACGACTGCGAGAGGTCTTCTAACCGGGAGTGGAACCTTGGGTCGAGTTCTATTCCGTCGTTGAACGAGTGGTTCCGGATGAATTTTCCGAATTCGTCTTGTCTTCGATCTGGATCGTAGTATTTGCTGGTCTGGGTTTCGGAGTCACTGTCTTGTCCCGCGGCGGGTGTCTGGGTGGCGGCGGGTCTTCGAGTGGCTCGCGGGGCTTGTGTCACATGTTGCGACTTCTCGAGTAGTGTTCAGTGCAGAGTTCTTGTGCTTGTTCCAGCGTCCTTATTGGCTTTGCGGTCGTGGTTTGTGCTCGACTTCTGGATCGCCGAGTTCTTTTCCGTCGATGACGACTTTGGCAATAGACGAAACCGTGGACTTGGTTCAACTGCGGGCCGAGCGATCCTGGTGGAGCGATGGAGAGGTTTGCGATGAATTTGAATTCCTCGAGCAGGCTGGATCTTGTTCGGGTCCTTGAGTTGCGACTTGCTGGAGATGGGACCGCCGAGATAGTGATTCCAACTTGTGTAGTCCCCACGGTCGGTGCCAATTGACGAGGATCAGCCTCGGAAAATCCCATGGTTAGGGACCCTGGGTTAGATCGTAGAGAGAACAGGTTGGCAATACTCGTCGGCTAACAGGAGAAGTACTTCCTTCTTGATAATATTATGCGAGGGAGCAATTACAGTGGGAGTCTAGGCGAGTCCGTGCAAGACTAGAGGTGGTGATTGTAGAATTGATGTCCTGATACGTTACCCCTCCCAGCCTTTATTTACTAGGCTAGGTCTCAAAGAGTCCGTCTCAGGTTACAGAGATAATTTCCTAAACTAGCTTCGGCTTGGACGCCAAGTCTTGACTTCCTTGTTGGTCGCGGACTCCTACGGCGGTGCTCTGAGTGGGCCAGTCGTGGGCCTGTCAAAGCTTCCAGCGGGCCTCCCATCCTTGTATGCACCAGGTATCCTCGCATGCAGGAGTAATGGGGTCACCCCCTCGTCAGTAAGGTTGTGTTGTTCCTGTAAAATCTCCCTCATGTGATGGAGAGCGTAGTACACATCCCTCACACTGCCAGCCGGCTGCTTGACGCATGGGAGCTGCGTTACATGCTTGAACACGCTCACGCCAGGCTGATTCTTCCTGAACTTGTTCTTCACGATCTTTCCTCCGTCTTTTTTGTAGCCGACGAGAGCGTCATCCTAAACTCTCATCATATACTTGTAATCTTTCTTCTTAACACTTCCCGAGTCTAAATACACGGCATGTGAGTGTTGCGGTGAAAAGCAGATGAGCACGCAGTCTTGATCCTCGCTGCATAATGAAAACAATCCAAAAGGAATGTTGGAAGAGGACAATGGAAAGCTAAGAAAGCATATATGATACGGCGGCGAGCGAATGACTTACTTGGGAGAGTAAGTCATAAGAAATGAATCCTTGTCGGCGTTCTCTAGCATGAAGTCTCTGATGTACCCCGCTGCGAGAGCCGCGTCCCCGTCGTCCATCAAGATGATTTCACGCATGTAGAAGGGGTCCAATATCGCCACGCTCGGGGTCTTATCTCTCCTGATACTCATAGAAAGGCTGAGCGAGAACAGATGGATAAGGCTAAGGTCCAGCCGCTTGAGATGGTACAAATTGAAGATCTCTGAAAACCGTAGGATTATCATATCCGCGGGGATAGTGTTGATGAAGCCCTTGTTGAGTGGCACATTGGCCAGGAAAACCGGGTACGAGGGTTTCTGTTCTCGAAGAAGAATGTTCTCTAATGCCATAATACTGTGGTGCACACTCTGCATATCCGAAGTTGCAAGGTCAAGCATGTCCTTAGGTAGCATCACCCTACCCACCACATGGATTTCAAAAAAGAGATCCTTGGGTCTTGGTGGCCCGTCCTGAGCCCGGATTGGCATCGAAGGTTGGCTGCTCGAAGTGATGCTCTTCTTTCTTTTCCGTCCCTTCTTCTTTTCTGATTTCGAGCAGTCACCGGCCTTTATCTGCTCAGTGGCTGCTTTATGGAGTGTGGACGGCCTGAGAATAGATCTCCTTGTGGCATCTGCTTGAGGCTCGGTGAAGGCGCAAGCTGCTGGAGACATCTCCTAAGAAGCAGCAAAGAGACACGTGGAGCAAGAAGGTTTCGCCGGAGCATCAGCTAGACCGCGAGCTTCTTCGTCATGCTGGTAAGTTCCTTGAACAGGAGGAATGAATAAGTCATCACCTTCAAACGAAGTGTTGATGAACTAGTCGGCGTTGATATCATCATCAAGATCATCGTCTTCTTGTTGTGCGCCGATTGGATCATGTGGCGCCAGCACGATGACTACCAGTGTTGTCCTAGGTGTGGTGCCCCTTTCCCCCGTCACTATACGCATTTGGGTCTTCGGCCATAGGCATATTTGGCCGAAACAATCACTGAGGAATGCCGGCTCGTCCTCATCGTATCGGGGGGGGGGGGGTTGAATGTGATGTTCAACTCTCTCGTAGCCCGAAATAACGAGAGAGATTTGAACCCTATGCATCTCTGGTTCCATCGGCATATTGTGCATGATTCGATTTTGTGGTTGAAGGATTTTACCTTTCGCAATATCCTTCAACTCCCCGTCCACGACTTGTAATAGAATGCATGGAGTGTCCTCCTGCGAAAGATATATATGCATGTAGGGCATCAGAGAGATTACACTAAAAAAGGCAAAGAGATGAAGTCCTCGTTTGAGTTGCAGACGCATATAGTTACCTTGAGGGCGTCGAGGTCGGCCAATGTAGAGACACCGCTGATGACGGCAGGCATGCAAGAGCCGGAGGGCGCGCTGCCTCCCGTGGCGTCGGTCGCCCTATTTTCACTGCGGCCGGGTGCATTATTGGTATGCCCAAGTTGCTCGATCGTGGCTGGAGGAGTTACCATCACGTCCGGCGCCGCCGCCCCGGTGTTGGTGGCCGGAGTCACCAATAAGTCGGGAGTCGGTGCGGGAGCCACCAATACGACGGGAGTCGGGACTGCAGGCGCCGCGGTGCCCGAGTTGCTGCCTACCATGCTGGGAACCGGTATGGGCCCTTGTCCACCACACGCTTGCCAATTCGCGAGTGACTGCATCATATTTGGAAGGAGGGTGTTCATCGTCTTCGGCACTTCGTCCTGGACAAGCTGCGGAAGCATGTTCACCTTCTCCTCCAATCCACGAACATAAGCGGCATATTCTTCGGTCCTTCTCGCCTTGCGCCCCCTCGAACCCGACTGTTCCACCGGTTTTCCATAATATTCGGACCAATTAAGGTCTGCACCAAAGCCGACCACACGGCCGGCTGACGATGGCTTCGCCGCCACGTCGTCAACCTTCTTGACCTTGTTCAACGCCCTATTAAAGGCGGTGTCCCACGGGCCGGCCGTCTTAACCGACGACTCCTGCGATGAGGCGATTTTCATTTCCGCTTGCTGTGGAAAGAATGTGAAACATTAAGAAATTATGAACTTCACTAGATAATTCAATCGACAAGGTCGTGTGGTAAACTACTTACCACAGCAGTCGTAAACTCCTGAATCTTAGGATCGACAACTATTTTCGAGGTTGCTTTGTCCTTATAGCTCCGGGCCCTCACAAAGAATTCGGTCTGCGGATCACATTTGTATTGCTCGAAGGGGTTAGGTATGCCCGTAGCGGCATACTCGGCGTCCTCCTTGTCCCATTTAGGCTTGGAACTTCTGTGACCATCGGCTCCGAGACGGTGGTTACCTATGACCTGCGACCGCATGCCTTTCCCTTTACACTCGCGACCTTGGCTGGCTCGGTGATGAGGACATCTCTACTAATGTTACACCCACATCTTCACAAACTACACATAATGGACCAGTTACTAGAGCACGCGCACGTCAATTAAATTATCAGGTACTTTCGTTTCTTGCGAATCCTTCTAATATTCAAGAACATATGATGCTGCCTAAATTAGATACTTTTGTTTGTCTTATGAATGAAGGACCTAGCATGGACAAGAAGGATGGTCATTGGAGCGGGATCAAGCATGGAGAAGAAGGTGCGCGCGCGGGAAAGGACAGCGGAGCTTCCCGTGGTGATTATCGCACTTTGAAGCCACCATAAGGCGCGCATGAAGACTTGGACGAGAGACACAAGATGCCACATTAATATTTTCGTCCAAGAGTTATTATAGGTGCTGCGTCACCTTATTATTGGGCCAGGCCCATGTAATTTCGAAATACACTTAATAGGCTATTTTTTAGAGTCCGTATGTGTGGGGAAACCGAGTTAGGGTTGTTTTCGGACCCCTCCTCCAAGGGGCCATGAAATTCCCCTCTGTTCCCCCATATATACAGCCCTTAGGGCATCGTTTAGACTTGGGTTTTAATTAGATTTAAGTTAGCCATAGCCGCAACTTCGAGCTCTTCGTTTGTGTCATCCGACCAGGCCAAGACCTCATTGGAACCCCAACTTTCGTAATCTTTCATCTTATATTCGCAATATCCAGATTGCAATTCTTAGTTCTTGCTTGTTCTTCGATTGCTTGCAGGAATTAGACCTTCGTGGTCAGGTTGATCGTGCATCCGCGGGATCAATAACCTCTCGGAGTTGGTTTAGCGATCGCTAAGGCGCAACGTCTTCGCACGTTCGTAGTCGGGTCGTGAAAGTCTACTCCACCATAATCGATCTCCACCATCTCATCGAAACATCGGGACACCTTCGCCTCTATCAAGTGGTATCAGATTTCCAGGTTGCTCGGTGAGATTTACCAGTTTTTCATAGTCTAGATTGGTTCTGTTCTTCATACCTACAGTCCACGAAAAAGCCAAAAAAAAAATTAGGGTTAGATCATCACGTCCCAAGACAGTCCTAGCCATTGTCCAGTTTTCTTTTCAGTACTTGCTTTGTTGAATTTACGGTTGCATCGTTGTGTCAAGTTGCTGATCTTAGCGTCTAGTTTCCTTAGAGTTTCGAGTTCTGATCACAGTTTGCCACGTCGCCACCGCACAGTAGTAATCCGAGTCCAGATACACCACGTTCCGCCAATCCGAGTCCATATACACCACCACGAGCTACACGAGTCCGAGTTGAGTTCCACCATCAGTACGGTTTGTGATCTCTCCGTAGCCAGAATAGTTTGAGTTGCTTAGAGTCGGATTTCACCAAACTTTTGTCGTACGTAGAAGGGAGGTGATTTCCAAAAAAAAAAAAAAAAAAAAAAAAAAAGTCTGGCACGCTTTCCAGAGCAGTTTTTAGGCCAAAAATTTCAGGGGTAAAAAAATTTTGTGCCCATACGTTCCTTAGGTCCAGAAACTCATTTTAAGACATTCGCCACCATAGTGACTTTTTCGCACTTTTTCAGCCACCGCAGTCCCGCATCGCAAAAAAAAAAAAAAAAAAAAAAAAAAAAAAAAAAAAGAGAAAAAAAAAATTCAGAGTATGCGTCTCAGTTGATTACGTGCCGCGCCGTGCTTTCGTTGGTGTTTTAGGCTCGCGTCTCTAGTACGGTCTAGCCTAGGATCAGCACAGTACCCACGTTGAGCGTTTATTCAGCTTTGCATCTCTGTTTTGATTACTGTTGAGTTTTTTTCTACCATACTTGTCAGCCTTCCTACAGCTCCACATATATTCTACATCGTGCGTTTGACACCTCCTGGCCATCGCTCTACCATATCTCTGAGAGTTTTGACCCGTTGGTTGTACATCACCACCTGCTGCTAGGTAAGAATCGGTAAGAACGAAAGAAAAGCTTGACGGATTTGTGCTTTCCACCACACCACATCCCATTAGTAGAAGTAGGATCATATTACTGTGTGTTTTCTATTTCTGCTAACCATGAAAGGATCACATGATGAAGTGGCGCGGGATGCACCCGATTGGGAGAACATGACAAACAAGGAGCTACATGATAAATTTGCACGTATGATGTCTGAACAGGTGCAGGACATCCATAACAGATTTACAGAGGCGATTGATGGCGTGGAAAAGATGATCGACACCAAGCTAGACGCCAAGTTTACTGAGTTGATCGCACGCCTACCTTCAGCACAGCCACAGCCACCGCCACTACCACGTGCACGACGTATTCTGTTGCCGCGAGGACAAGCTGCTGGTATTGGTGCTCCTCCTGCTACTGCAGTTGCTGCTACTGCTGCTGCTGCTTCTGACGTCGGCCAGGACGACTACTACGAGGGTGATTACGAGGAGGAGGTGGAACAGGAAGCGGTCTATGAGCAGCCAGCTGGACGTCCACGTCCCAACTTTCGCCACGGTCGACACCAACCACCCCCTCAGGTACGCGATGATGAACATGTGCCTAAACTTAAATTGAATCTTAAGCCATTTGAGGGTAGATATATTCCTGATGTTTATCTTACTTGGGAGTTAGAAACTGAACAACGCTTTACATGTTTACAATATCCTGAGAATAGACGTGTTACTGCTGCTGTTTGTGAATTCACGGGATTTGCATCTATTTGGTGGTCCGAACATTGTAGATTGTATGCTAATAATATTCCAACTACTTGGGCTGCTTTAAAAGATGCTATGCGTACTCGCTGGGTTCCTCCTTATTATCAACGTGACTTGTTACAAAAATTACAGCGTTTGAGACAAGGAAAAAATTCTGTAGAGGAATATTATCAGGAATTACAAACTGGATTGATTAGATGCGGCCTAGTAGAGGATAATGAAGCTATGCTTGCACGTTTTATGGGTGGCTTAAACAGGGAGATACAAACTATTCTAGAATACAAGGACTTTACTACTATCACTCGTTTGTTTCATCTTGCTTGTAAAGCTGAACGTGAAGTGCAGGATCGACAGGCCGCTACGAGACCTAACTTTTCTGCAGGACGAAATACATCATGGACATCGCGTGGAGCTTCTACATCCACACGTCCTGCTGCACCACCATCTACTTCAGCCGCTCATTCTTACAGGGAGCCACCGACACAGCCAGCGCCACCATTCAAGGGTGCACAGAGTGGTCCCGCAGCGAGTTCTTCTTCATCCATGGCGTCCACGGGGCAAGCACGAGATCGTGATATTAAATGTCGCAGGTGCCAAGGTGGAGGTCACTTCGCAAAAGACTGTCCCTCCAAGCGTGTGATGATTATTACGGCGGATGGTGGGTATGAGTCAGCGAGTGACTATGATGAGGAGACTTTAGTTCTCATTGCTCATGAGGATCAGGGTGCCCATGATGATGCTCGTGATATAGAGTATATGGCTCCTGATGATGCAGATAAATATGCTAGTTTGGTTGCTCAACGTGTGTTAAGTGTGCAGGTATCGAAGGACGAGCAAAACCAGAGGCATAATTTGTTCCACACAAAGGGAGTGGTGAAAGAACGTTCGGTTCGCATCATCATTGACGGAGGGAGTTGCAACAACTTGGCGAGCATGGAGTTGGTGGAGAAGCTATCTCTCACCACAAGACCACACCCCCATCCGTACTATATTCAGTGGTTTAACAATAGTGGTAAGATTAAGGTAACGCGTTCTGTTCGTGTGCACTTTAGCATTGCCGCATATGCTGATTATGTTGATTGTGATGTGGTACCCATGCAAGCATGCTCTCTTTTACTTGGTAGACCATGGCAATTTGATAGGAATGTTGTACACCATGGTAGGACAAATCAGTTTACTCTGGTTCATCAGGATAAAACTATTGCTTTACTTCCTATGTCTCCTGAACAAATTGTGCAAGATGATCTTGCTAGAGCTAGTAAAGCTAAACAGGAGAAAAATAAGAGTGAAAATGAGATAGCAGCTAAAGAATTTGAGCAACAACATAAGACCAATAGCAAATCTTCTTCCGCTGTTTCTAATGAAATTAAATTGACTAGTCCAACTTTGCTTGCTACTAAGGTTGATATTTCGGATTTGGATGTTAGTCAATATGTGTGCTATGCTTTTGTGTGCAAAGAAGCTTTGTTTTCATTTGAGGAATTGCCTCCTTCTTTGCCTCCTGTTGTCACTGACCTTTTGCAGGAGTTTATTGACGTCTTTCCACAAGACGTGCCACCGGGATTACCACCTATTCGAGGGATTGAGCATCAGATTGACTTAATTCCCGGTGCTTCGCTGCCTAACCGTGCGCCATACCGTACCAATCCGGAGGAGACGAAGGAGATTCAGCGTCAAGTACAAGAGCTACTCGACAAAGGTTACATACGTGAATCCCTTAGTCCTTGTGCTGTTCCTGTTATATTAGTGCCTAAAAAGGATGGAACATGGCGTATGTGTGTTGATTGTCGAGCCATTAATAATATTACTATTCGTTATCGTCATCCTATTCCTAGGTTAGATGATAAGCTTGATGAATTAAGTGGCTCTACCATGTTTTCCAAAGTTGATTTGCGTAGTGGATACCATCAAATTCGCATGAAATTAGGAGATGAATGGAAAACGGCATTTAAAACTAAGTTTGGATTATATGAGTGGTTAGTCATGCCTTTTGGGTTAACTAATGCACCTAGCACTTTCATGAGATTAATGAACGAGGTTTTACGTGCTTTCATTGGACGATTTGTGGTAGTCTATTTTGATGATATACTGATTTATAGCAAATCTTTGGAGGAACATTTGGATCATTTACGTGTTGTTTTTATTGCTCTACGTAATGCACGTTTGTTTGGTAACCTTGGGAAGTGCACCTTTTGCACCGACCGAGTATCGTTTCTTGGCTATGTTGTTACTCCGCAGGGAATTGAAGTTGATAAAGCCAAGATCGAGGCGATTGAGAGTTGGCCGCAGCCCAAAACGGTCACACAAGTGAGGAGTTTTCTTGGCCTCGCTGGATTCTATAGGCGTTTTGTGAGAGATTTCAGCACCATTGCTGCACCTCTCAATGAGCTTACACGCAAGGATGTGCCTTTTACTTGGGGTACCGCACAGGAAGAAGCCTTCACCGTATTGAAAGATAAGTTAACACATGCTCCTTTGCTCCAACTTCCTGATTTTAATAAGACTTTTGAGCTTGAATGCGATGCTAGTGGGATTGGTTTGGGAGGTGTGTTATTACAAGATGCTAAACCTGTTGCTTACTTTTCTGAAAAATTGAGTGGGCCTAGTCTGAACTATTCTACTTATGATAAGGAATTATATGCTCTTGTTCGGACATTAGAAACTTGGCAACATTATTTATGGCCCAAAGAATTTGTTATACATTCTGATCATGAATCTTTGAAACACATAAGAAGTCAAGCAAAACTTAATCGTAGACATGCTAAGTGGGTTGAATTTATTGAGACTTTCCCTTATGTCATTAAACACAAGAAGGGGAAAGATAATATTATTGCTGATGCTTTGTCTCGTCGTTATACTATGCTTTCACAACTTGACTTCAAGATATTCGGTTTAGAGACAATCAAAGAACAATATGCAAATGATGCGGAATTTAAAGATGTATTGCAGAATTGTAGAGAGGGTAGAACATGGAACAAGTTTGTGCTTAATGATGGATTTGTGTTCCGTTCTAACAAGCTATGCATTCCAGCTAGCTCTATTCGTCTTTTGTTGTTGCAGGAGGCGCATGGAGGAGGATTAATGGGACACTTTGGCGTGAAGAAGACGGAGGACGTACTTGCTACACATTTCTTTTGGCCAAAGATGAGACGGGATGTTGAGCGTTTTGTTGCTCGCTGCACTACATGTCAAAAAGCTAAGTCACGACTCAATCCTCATGGTTTATACATGCCTTTACCTGTCCCTAGTGTTCCGTGGGAGGACATATCCATGGACTTTGTTTTAGGCTTGCCTCGAACAAAGAATGGGAGGGATAGCATATTTGTTGTCGTGGATAGATTTTCTAAAATGGCACATTTTATACCATGTCATAAAAGCGATGATGCTGCTAATGTTGCTGATTTATTCTTTCGTGAGATTATTCGCTTACATGGTGTGCCCAATACTATTGTCTCGGATCGTGATACTAAGTTTCTTAGCCATTTTTGGAGATGCTTATGGGCTAAGTTGGGGACTAAACTACTTTTTAGTACTACATGTCATCCCCAAACTGATGGACAAACTGAAGTGGTCAATAGGACTTTGTCTACTATGCTTAGGGCTGTTTTAAAGAGTAACTTGAAACAGTGGGAAGAATGTTTACCTCATATTGAATTTGCTTATAATCGTTCATTGCATTCTACCACTAAAATGTGCCCTTTTGAGATTGTTTATGGTTTTCTACCTCGTGCACCTATTGATTTGCTGCCTCTTCCATCTTCGGAGAAGGTTAATTTTGATGCTAAGCAACGTGCTGAATTGATATTAAAAATGCATGAGTTAACTAAAGAAAACATTGAGCGCATGAATGCTAGATACAAGCTTGCTGGTGATAGGGGTCGAAAGCATGTTGTGTTTGAACCCGGAGATCTTGTTTGGTTACATCTACGTAAAGATAGGTTTCCTGATTTGCGCAAGTCTAAGTTAATGCCTCGAGCTGATGGTCCCTTTAAGGTTTTGCAGAAAATTAATGATAATGCATATAAACTTGAGCTACCTGCAGCCTTTGGGGTTAGTCCCACATTTAATATTGCAGATTTGAAGCCTTATTTGGAAGAAGATGATGAGCTTCCGTCGAGGACGACTTCAATTCAAGAAGGGGAGGATGATGAGGACATCTCTACTAATGTTACACCCACATCTTCACAAACTACACATAATGGACCAGTTACTAGAGCACGCGCACGTCAATTAAATTATCAGGTACTTTCGTTTCTTGCGAATCCTTCTAATATTCAAGAACATATGATGCTGCCTAAATTAGATACTTTTGTTTGTCTTATGAATGAAGGACCTAGCATGGACAAGAAGGATGGTCATTGGAGCGGGATCAAGCATGGAGAAGAAGGTGCGCGCGCGGGAAAGGACAGCGGAGCTTCCCGTGGTGATTATCGCACTTTGAAGCCACCATAAGGCGCGCATGAAGACTTGGACGAGAGACACAAGATGCCACATTAATATTTTCGTCCAAGAGTTATTATAGGTGCTGCGTCACCTTATTATTGGGCCAGGCCCATGTAATTTCGAAATACACTTAATAGGCTATTTTTTAGAGTCCGTATGTGTGGGGAAACCGAGTTAGGGTTGTTTTCGGACCCCTCCTCCAAGGGGCCACGAAATTCCCCTCTGTTCCCCCATATATACAGCCCTTAGGGCATCGTTTAGACTTGGGTTTTAATTAGATTTAAGTTAGCCATAGCCGCAACTTCGAGCTCTTCGTTTGTGTCATCCGACCAGGCCAAGACCTCATTGGAACCCCAACTTTCGTAATCTTTCATCTTATATTCGCAATATCCAGATTGCAATTCTTAGTTCTTGCTTGTTCTTCGATTGCTTGCAGGAATTAGACCTTCGTGGTCAGGTTGATCGTGCATCCGCGGGATCAATAACCTCTCGGAGTTGGTTTAGCGATCGCTAAGGCGCAACGTCTTCGCACGTTCGTAGTCGGGTCGTGAAAGTCTACTCCACCATAATCGATCTCCACCATCTCATCGAAACATCGGGACACCTTCGCCTCTATCACTCGGACTCGCACCTATCCTTGAAAAGGTTGTAGGTAGCTTCGTCGATCAACGTTTCTTTCTCCTTGAGCCCCTCCCAGGTTTTGTTCTTTTCAATAATTGCCTCCTTCACCCTGGTTTTCCAACTGGACAAGGCCTTGCTCATCTTCTTGAGGGTCCATGTGTTTAATTTGTTCCCTTTGAGTTTGGTGTTATTGTACGGCTCCGGGAACTTGTATCTTCCGTGCAGCTTGTTGATAAGAAGCTGGCAATAATGACTATTCTCACGACTCTTGTGGTTAATCGTGGTGATCGGCACGGTGTTCCAGAGGATCTCCGCGACTTGACGGCCGTACCCTCCCAAAAAACGTTCGGGCTGTTTAGGAATCTCAACGGAGGTCACGGCAGTAAACTCTTGCCTGATACTGCCGACCTTGGTCGGTTTCTGATTCCGCTTCTTCGACTGGGTACCATCTGTGTTGGAGCCACCGGTCGCATCATCCTCGCCGGTGTCCCTCTCGCCATTTGTCGTACCGGCCTCCTCCTCCATGTCATCATCCGATGAGTCGGACTCCGACTCTAGCTCCTCCTCATACTCCTCCTCGCCCAGACGTACTTCCTCTTCTCTGTTCTCATCGACCTCCTCCTGGGTGAATTCCCAAAATTGCTTCCTTTTTTTCCCGGCTGAGAAGGACCGGCGTCGGCTCCGGTCGACATATTTGCACTAGTACAATATTAAGAAATGCGACTACTTAATTAATTAGCTCAATAAATAAATGCAACTACTCTCATGCTAAGAAAAATAGCAAAGGTCATGCACGAATTCACGGAAAAATTCGGCATGACCATTGCTATTTTTCTTAACATGAGAGTTCCCCATTCTCAACCGAACCGGAAGATAATCAACATTTCCGGAGAAAGGGGATAATGAGAGTCCCTGCACAACATATATATAGGCTAGAAAAATTGATGAAAAATATAAAATAACATGTATGTGATAATAACCAGCAAGCAGTGGCAGCAAGCAACAAAAATATTTAATAAGAACATATGCTATGCTTGCTAAGCAATGGAAGCAAGCAACATATATATGAAATTGCATCACACAAGTACCCACTTGATACAAATATTCTTATCAAATTCTAAATATTCTTATCTCTCTATATATCTATCTATCTATCTATATATCTATTTATCTATCTTTCTTAAAACAGTGACCCTAGGCATTCTTATCAAATTATTAAAAAAATCCTAGCAGTTCTTATCAAATTATCTATATCTCCCACTCTATAGCTCTCTCTCTATATATTTTTTTTAAACAGTGGCCTAGGCCAAAAAACTTGTGTTCCATTGTAAACACCTTGCCACACCCATTACCACACAAAACATTTATCTGTCTTTGCTTGATCATTGCTTCCATCCTGGGTGAACCAATAACAAGTTTCGAAACCATTAACAAGGGTAGGTTAGGTCTTTGTAGGAGTTTGTAGGCTACTTTCATCAGGAGACAATTATTTTGTGTGCTCAGATTTTTAATGCCTAAACCACCGGAGTCTTTTGGTAAGTGCACTTGCCCATCATTTTAATTTTTGCTACACATAGTCATCAGGAAACGGGATACACATGTGTTTTGAAATGTAAATCATTTTAATTTCAAATTTCCATCTCAGCATTGTAAATGTAAATCAATTTAACAATTCAGTACTTGCACTTCCATGGATCAGAAAAAAATAGAGTTGCAACTACACATGTAAGTGCACTTGCCCATCAATCATGCACTAGTCCTAGGCCTTCTGTTGAAACTACACATGTAAGTGCAAGCAATTAAAGAATGAAATTCAGTAATCCACATGTAAGTGCAAGCACTAGCACAATCAGGCTCAATATGAACTTGCGAAGTGCAACCCGAGACATGGATCATACGAGGGAGTAGGGGGTGGATGGAGAAGGATGGAGATGTCCGGAAATGGAGCTCACCTCGGGGGCGTCAGGGTGGCGGCTCCGGTGGCGTCTAGGGGGGTTCCGAGGTGGCGGCTCCGGTGGGCGTCAGGGGCGGGGGGGCTCCGGGGTGGCGGCTCCGGTGGGCGTCATGGGGTGGGGGCTCTGGTGGCCGTCGGGCGGGCGTCGGGGTGGCAGCGGCTCCGGCGTCGAGGGGCTCTAGTGCGTCGAGGGACACCGACGTCAAGGGGCTCATCATCAACATCTTCCCCAACATGAGCACCATCTCCACCATCATCCAATCTCATCCCACAAGTTCAACTTGTGTTGTAATCCGTACTATCTATCCTCCCTACTCTACCGGTGTTGATTACTGTCGTGTGATGAATGCTATTGAGTTTTGTTGGAGAAATATCATTGTGTACATGTTGATTATCATCTATTTATGCCCACTGATCATGATCTCTTTTATGTCTTGTGAGTAGTTACTTTAGTTCTTGAGGACATGGGAGAAGTCTAGATGTTAGTAGTCATATAATGTTAAGTAACATGTGTTGTTTGATATTAAAGTGGTATTGTTATTTTCCTAGTGGTGTTGTGTGAGTCGAACACTCAACACTTCGCCTTATTAGGGACCTAGGGGAATGCATTGTGTATAAGGAATTCTTACGGTGGGTTGCCGGAGTGACAGAAACCTGAACCCAAGTTCGCACGCTTTTAAACAAGGGAACAATGGATTATCGATCGTATTGTTATGGGCCTTTTCCTTAATTACTATCTTGTATTTGCGGATTCTTGCAAGATGTGTAATCATAAGAGTGCACTCATCTTAGTCTAGAGGGTGTACTAGCATAGATCCACCCACTCAGCACTTATCAACACAGCACATAGTACCGATGCAGAATATGGCGAAAGGACGTGGCTATTTCTCCCGTGTGTCCTCAAGAACGTTTTAGCCTTTATAAGTTCAGTTGCTAGGACTATCCTTTGATCAAAAGGATTGGCCCACTTGTTACTCCTCAGTGCTTTCACTTTTCTCGATTTTACCTTTTTGTTGCTTAAATCGAAAAACCCCTAAAAAGCTATCTTTCAGTTCATGCAACCATTTCTTTACCAAAGTCACTTACCAATACCTTCTGCTCCTCGTTGCGTTCGACACTCTTATTTATCGAAAACGCTACAAATGATCCCCTACAGCTTAGGGTCGTCAAGGTTGTGATGAACATATCCTTTAGGGTCCTGGTGAATATGATGTTGATGTCGCTGCCTCCGTCCATGAACACTCGCGACATATCATAGTTTCTGATTCTTGCTTCGAGCACTAGTTCAGCGTGTCCTGGTCGTGTCCTGGTCGAGGGATAGTTGGTGTGTGATCCTCTCGAGAGAAAGTGATGTCTATTTCTAAACCACGAAGAAATTCTGGTACTGCTGGATATGAAGTGGCTGCCAATAAAACTTGTCGGGAGACTTGCTTCTGCTGCCTGTTTGATGGCCTTCCTTCATGGATCATGCAGATCCGTCCATGTGGGGTTGGGTATTCGTCCTCTTCGACGGGTGTTGCGCGCCTTTGCTGGATGGTGGCGGCTTTTCATGGTGGCATGGCAGGAGCCAGCGGGGCATCGTGTGTGATCTTCCCAGGAACTATATTTGTGACTTGTTGGGGGCCGGGGTGTGTTCCGGCTTTTCTCTTCTAAGAGTTCATTGAAGCGCCTGCAATTTCTTAGTGTGTTCCCGGATTTGTACTCTCCGTGCTCGTCCTTGAATCCATAGAGCATGAAGGGTCCATCGAGCAGTTATTTTACCGAGCGGAGCGCTCGGGTTTCATCGCTCGGTTGTCGTGGTCACCAATCGCGTTTTTTGGTTGTGTATCGGGTCATCCTGGTGTAACATGTCGATGCTCGGAATGTTTAAGAAAAAGTTTTCCAAAAATCGGGACCAAAAAAATTTGTTTGTTTTATTCGGTTAATAAAAGATTAAATTATTTCTTTATAATTTGGAGTATTTAATTTGAACTAATGCCAACTTAAATTAAATTTTGGGTTTTATTGTTATCTTTTCGCCGAATATTTTTCTCTTGTCTTTGGCATGTTAAATAATGCGTATTAGTATTTTTGGAACATTATTTGATTTAATTTGACCTTCATTATTTTTAGATTTTCCCTTTTAGGAAAATGCAATTATTTTTCTCTCTCAAACTCTAGCCATAATTCCCAAGCATAATATCTCTTATTTTTCTTTCATATGTGAAGCGCTTTTCATTCTTTTCTCTTTCCTACCCGATTGGGTTTTCCCAATCTGTTTTTTGTTCTTCCTTCCTTTCTCTCCATTTTCTTTCCCACCTGGGCCTTAGCCCATTTCCTTCACCAGGAGGCCGAAACATGCACACTGATCTCCTCTTTGAGTTCCACCATTTTTCCTGCCCTCTCCCTTCCTCCTCTCTTCAAGAACACTCCATGAACTTTTGAAGCTTCATTGACACCGATGCTTGATCCCGATGATAGAGGCAATCCCCATCAATTCCTTTGCGCCAGATGGTTCTGATTCGTGGTGTGAATCCATTCAAAGAAGAAGTAAATCGATTCATTGAACACACGTGAAGAATTTTACATGTACGTGTACACTGTTCATCGAGTTCATCGCATCGATTCGTCGCTAACAGTGAGTTTCTGTCCAATTCGTTTTTCACATACACTCAAACATGTTCAACCTATCTCCTAGACATTATAGTTTTTTCTATTTCTCTAGTTGACCGCGCGCACCCAAATCGTGACCATCCGATGGCATCACCTAGTTTCCATAGTTTTTGTTTCTCGGATGAGCTCGTGCCCATTATATGAAATGCTTCCTTTGATCATAGAAACCCATCGGTGAATTTAGATTACTTATTTTTTCAATAGAAATTTTGTGTAGATTTTATTTAGTCGTTTTTGGTAATTATTAAAATAGATTTTAATATAATTTTGTGTGATGGCATGTAGATAATTTCGTAGATCATGTAATAGTGTGATATATCTTAGCGTTACATCTTGTGAATAATTTTAATGTATGGTAGTTGATCAATAAACTTTGTGTTTGTATGAACTTTTTCCACATGTTCGTGATATGCCTCGGAGTCGTTTGTAATTATTTCATAATCCTTGAAATTATGTATTATTTACTAGATTTATTTTATTTTCTTTTAATTGTAAATATAGTTGTATGTATGTTTCAGATCAATAATTTGTGTTATCTCGTATTCTTGTGTTTATGATTGTGTATTGATTTTAATGAATGGATATCATGTTTAATATTTTGTATATTTGGTCTTGATTTGGTTTGTGCTATTAAATATAGTTTATGTGTTCTTGTATGTTGATAATATTAGATACATCTTGTAGTCCTTGCTTGCGCATGTATAAAATTAATAAATGTTTATCATGCTTATAATTTCATAGAATTACTACGAACTTTGCTTGATTTATTTAAATATGATTTACATGTTCATTTCCATCATGACGCATGTTAGCTTTCTTAATTTCAAGTCATGTCATGCTCTATGTTGTTGTCCTTTGAAATTAAATGTCACAGCTAGTTTCTTTTTACTAGGTGCCATGAATTAGTATATGTTGTTTTAGAACTTAGTCATGCTTGCGGAAAATTTCTTGTTGTAAGCCTATTATTAGCATTTATATTATTTGTCGCACCATGATTCAAAATCACTTTCTTACTTTTCTAAATTGTGTGGCATGATATGTTTTGTGTGATATTGCAAGTTTGAGTAGTTGTTAACCATATTTTATAGATGATTGTAATCCAAGATTACATATTGAATACTTGTATGCCATGATATTATTTTCATGGCTTTATAAAGTTATTACTATGGCATAGAACATACTTTATTACATCTTGATAATTATCATGTGTGTTTATCTATCTTAATTTATTTCCATGCCATGTTAACACTTTCACAAAGTATAATTCATGTTTTAATTGTATCTTCCTTTGAGTTACAAATTGCTATCTAGTTCGTATTATTAGTGCATGGTTATGATTAGCCTTTCTTGGTAGATATGCATGTTCGATCTCATGTTTAATGTAAGTAATATTTCTTTTGCTTGATCAATACCATGTCATGTTGTTGTGATTCTATCCCTCGAATGAATTACATGTGTGTATCAACTCATGTCTTGTATGATGTCTAATTTTTTACCTATTTCTTAAGTGTAGGTCGTACTAGATAGAAACTATTAAGCTTGCACGTGCAACGCACGCTTTAAACATTGATCAGCTGAGACTTTCAAAGAAAATTGATGCTCCAAAAATATTGTACAATGTTGTACTGTATTATAAACAAATCTAAACACCAGAGTTTCTTCTTAAAGCAAAGGATGTTTGTTACAACTACTATCACTAATAAAAATAAATATCATTAATATTAGTTGGAATTCATGCCAACGAACAAAATCAGAAATCAAGGCCATCCATATGATTATGTGTATTAAGGCCATTCATATGATTGCATGTCGCAGGTACAGAAGTTTTGCATGAAATTTCTTATTATTCAAGAAATAAATATAACAGCTTGTAAAATAATTGAATATACATAAAAAAGAAAATATGATCAAATTAAAATATGCAATATTTTGTGAAGCTTACAAAATTCCATCTTGAAGTACCAATTAATTATTATTTTTGATTCGAGCTCACCTTTTGAGAGTGGTTGAATATTTTAGATGTCATTTTGTTGGAAATTGTAGATCACAGCTTCATAGCATCTCACTCACCAAATTCTACATGTCATGGCAGCACAAACAATAAAAATTTGCCAATATATAAAAACAATTACATGAAAGAGCTTACTTCTTCTCATGCATGATTCTTCTTGACCAAATATGAACAAAAAAAGAACTTTGTATCCAATGAAAATTACCTAGTGCATGCATATAGATAATGCCATATTACTTCCAACTCTTTAAATGCCTCATAATACATGGTACTACAAACATGTTTACAATAGAACTGAAGGTTACGGGAATGTCATGTCAAGATTTATTTTTCTTGAGTGGTGATCTTTCAACAGAAATGGTCATTCTAAGCAAATGAATCCTATGATACATCATATATTGTTACTTAAATCTTTTATAGTACAAGAGAGCCTCACATGAAAGTAGTTGCAAAATATAATATCAATCCTTGTCTAAAATACAAGAAAGCTCTTATTTTTTCGTCTTGAAAATATTCAACTTCTTTAAGAAGGCCATTCTCTGTTAAAAAATCATAAGGGCTTAATGAATACAAGTTTTACGATGATTGACGATTTTAGGAGCCATTCATCCACCTCAATCCGACGGTGAGAAAATAAGAGTTACGAGAAGTTACACGAATGAATGTACTGGAAATTACTAATAACGGTGGGATGACTCTTGAGTTTTCCAGATCTAACGACCAGAATAAATCAGAGTTGGAGTTACAATTTGTAACTCGCCAATCACCATAAACCATACTATTAGAATGAGATCTTGAGGTTCTTTCGATGGCCTTTTCAAAAACGTGTAGATTATTAACCATTCTAGGATTGAGAAATTAATCTGTACACAAACAGTACCTCATTGCAAATGATTTATGAGGAAACATTGTATTAAAAGAAACTTATGTTAGCCAAGAATAATTTGATGAACTAAAAGTTATATTTAGATGAACATTATAACCTAGCCATGTGTAGCCTCTTCTCAAATATAATTTGGATACAAGTTCTTAACATTGTATGAAATCACATGATATAAGAAACTAAAAACAAAACTATGACGTAATGCAGACATGAACAAAGAAGAGATGCCAAATTGAATCAATTTCCTCCAGTCCCTTTCTCCATTGGGGAAGTAAGAGAAAAGTCATTGGTGGTGCCACGACAAGTTGTGTAGGCGCAATCTGGGCATTGCCATCTGTGGGACAGGACACAAAGTTCATGTGTATGTAGGAACGCATCCTGCATATGTATTTTATGGCTCAAAAGGAAAGAAAAACAAACGGAAGAATAGAGTTTACAGATATGCCAAAGACACTGCACTACTACAACGCTACATAAAAACAGAGCTCTTGAAGTGACGGTGGACGATCTTTGTGGGAGAAATTAAGCGGTCGATTGATGAATGAGAGCAGAGCAGCGGTGTACGTACTGGTCATGCACCCGGCAAGGAAGATGGCCTGGACGAGCCCGACCTTATAGCGGTCGCCGCAGACAAAGACTCACTCGGCCACCGTGTAGATGATATTGTTTCACCGTGCATCGGGATTCACATAGATGATTGTCAAGTGTGGCACCATGAAAGTCATCTCCACAGACAAAGCCCCCCATACAATCAATTGTGCATCTTCCAAACTATCTACTGTGCATATGCAAACTATTGGTTTTACGACCAAGTGAATAATCCAATTAAACCTATAAATATGTACTCCAACTTAAATTTTCTTAATTAAAAAATTAGCACTTCAATTAACAATAGGAAACAGTAAATAGAAGTGATTAGTCCTGGAATTTCTGTAAATGCAAAGATGATACTATCATATCAATAATCACATCATGAATTTATGCCATAATAGCAGAGTGTTTTGATGTTCTTCTCAAAAATTCTCATAGGCATTTCATCAAGTACCTTGTGCCCAGAAGTATTGGAAATGCATGTATAATCCATGACTTCAATATTTAGCAAGGACATAAATACTATCACCAACAGTGGAGAAGATAGCTGGTAGTCATCACCAGTACACACGGAGGTATAGGCTCCAAGGAGCTGCACAAGAACGTGGGATGAGGGGAAGCCAAGTATGTAAGAAATCATGCATCCATTGATATTTGGACAGCAATCATGCATCCATCTACTACTCGGAAGGAGTCCAAACTAAGAATTTATTAGGAAGAAATTCAGAGTGGGAGGGGATTTGATCAGTAGGGAGCACACATACCTGATGAAGGCATCGGGGTCGTGGCGTACTCGTGGATTGAGTCCAAGGAGTATAACTTGGTAACAGCGGCGGCGGGGTGGACAGACGGCGAGTGGGCGCAAGGGAGGTGGAGTCGACGGGAGGGCGCCACAAGAGACGCGGCCGCCGGCCGGTCGGCCCGATAGCGAGCGATGCAATGGAGGTGGCGCCGGCAACGGCTGACAGCGAGCAGTGGAAGGGAGGTGTCGCACAATCCAGAGGCACAACAGCGGGAGATCAAGCACGTCGTGCGGCCAAGGGGAGGGGGTTGAGTCGGCGGGGATGGGCGGCGGAGGAGCGGCGGCGGGGCAATGTTGGGGAAGGGGCGGCCGGGGAGTGCTGGGGATGGGGCGGCGGGGGACTCACGGCGGGGTTGGCACGGGGCGGTGTCATGGGAGTTTTGTCGAGGGGAGGAATTAGATTAGTCACCGAACCGTTTTGTTTTGGGGAATAAGGCTTTGTTTGGATTGTCGTTTTTCTTCAGTACACCTGTAAGAATAATACGGACCTTTGCTGGTCGTTTTGTTTTCACGCGGAAATTGAAAGGTGGCCAGCAAATTACATTTGGAAATAAAACATCCCCGTAATAGTTACAGCCCTTCCAATCGCGGCCTAAGGGTGTTTAGATGTGTTGTGCCATACAACATGGGAGTAATCTAATCCATTAGATGAATGGCATTGGACGTACGAGATCAAATGGTCCAGCCCCTCTGGTGCTTTTTATATTAGTAGTAGATGCATGTCATAATGTTCTACATGCTATTATAATACATGTTGATTTCTTTGATGCCATGATATAGTTATTTACTTGCCTACATGATCATTATGATTTCTTAATGTGCTTATATGTTACAACTAGCATGATAGTGTTGTCTAATAATGTCATGCTTCTGTCTTTCATGTCTTATGTTGTGCTATGTGTTATAGTTTCCTGGTTTAGGTATTGCTTACATGCATATGCTTGACTTGTCTCATGTTAGTATTATGTGCATTTAATCTTTATTGCAATAGTTCATCACATGCTTAATATAGTTCTCTTCAATGTTAGTTGAGTTGTGCCATTCACATATGGTTTTGTGTGAATAGTTTTCTTTGTTGTTTAAGCATGTGGGTGTAATCCTATAGCTAATTATATTGTTATTGGATATTGTTATTTCTTGTTAAACAGCATGTCCTAGTTATTTTTTATTATAATCACTCATATGTTTGATGCTTGTGTTATTAGATAAGACATCTATATGATTCATTGTTCACATGCCTTGTATGGTACATGTCTTAGTATTTAGTTGTTTAATTACTTTTCACCATAGTGTTGGTTTGATCTTGTAATAGAAATGTAGCAAATAGTTGTTATGGTTACTATATAACTTTTGATTGTTGCTAACCATTATATATATTTAGAACTATCAAAATATTTATTTGTGGTTAATTGTTATTCTTTAGGATGACATGTTTTTGCTTCTTGTAGGACAATGTTACATTAGCATGTATTGCCATGTTATTAATAGGGATATTGTTATTTATTCGATGTAATGTTTAACTTGTTTATATTAGTTGACTTATGTTTAGTTTGTGATACTGGAGCTATATGGTGTACTATTGCTTTAGGAGCCAACATGGATCCAACTCAATCCATGTTGTTGAATGATGTCTCATTGCTTAACTAGTTTGGTTTATACTAATGGTTTGGTTGTCTTAGAAAATACATGCTTTTTATTATTATATTTGATTTAAATGTTTGGATGCTTTTGACCATTATAAATGTTTAGATTCTATCTAAATATTTATTTGTGGTTAACTATTACATTCGACATGCTATGTTTTGATTGTGTATTTAAAATTCATAGGATGGTTTCATTCCATGTGTGTTGATGTCCTTGTGTTTATCTTATGGTAGTTTTTTATATATTTAGTCGAGATGTGTAGTCGGCACTACTAGTGGTTAGTATCATAGTTCTTATTAGAACGTCAGTCTTGATCGTTGAGCCTTCCTTAGCCATGTCAATCAAATCTCTGAATATTCATTGAATCATGTCATGTTATCTCCCTATTGTTTTATCTCATTCGAAATCTCCATCTTGATCAATATCTTGCTATCTATCCAACCTTGATCTATTTGGAATGTTATTTGGATTTACTTTTGCTTTGGGATTTATTTGTTTTCATTTGCTATCATTACGACGAGTAGGGAGTGACGATCTTGGACATGGAAAGAATCAATTTACCGAAGATGGACTCAACTATGAAGGCATGCCTCCTTGTTTGATCATGTTTATCCTATGTTTTATAAAATTGCATTGTATTTTATAACCACTATTGCATTCTATTTTATCTCGTAGCTAGCATGTCGATTGACACATTACCCCTATCTGCTTGTCGCCTATTCAATTGACACCTGAGTAGAATTATATAGTATGTTCTAGAGTAGAAATGCTTAGCCATGCTCATTATTATATAGGTGCTTATCTGAATAATCTTCAGATCATTAACACTTGAAACTTGTTACTGAGCTCACTGAGCTATGCTAGTTGGATGTTTTGACTTCCTCTACTCTCTTCTACTTTGGGTGAAACTTACCATCTAAATACTGGTGCAGGCGATAGCTGGATCAAGGATTGAAGGAGCGATTGGCTGCCCTTCACAAGGTCAAGGGGGCAATCCGTCGTCCGTGCCGCATGAGGCCCAATAAGTCTTGGATTTGAAGATTGTGATAACAGTACAACCACATGCTATATGGGAACTGGCTTGGTTAATTAGTTAGTTCATCCTTATTATTTTCATCGCCGTACCGTAGATGGGATAGCTGCCTTGCGAGGAGAACCTCGGCACAAAAGGGGGCAAGGACTATGAACTGCGGTTACTACCTTGTGGAACCTAGTGGGCATGTCATAATAAGGGTGAGTCTAATGAAATACCTCCTCACAATCTCCCTGTCGGTATACAAAATAATGTACTACGCCAGCGGCCACTGGTGGCAACAAGACGAGATTGTGTCGTGTGGATAAAGGGTACAACCTTTGCAGAGTGTAAAACTATTCGAATAGCCGTGTCCACGGTCATGGACGACACATGAATCTTTCTTGACATAGGGGAACCTATCTTTCTTATTCCCTCTTTGCCCCTATTCTTGGAAACTATGAAGGATGTGAGTGGATCGAGGATGCTCACCTTGTTGAAAGTTATGATGGAGAAAATGTTGTTTTCATCTAAAACCGCTTTATCAAACTATTATGATTTAAAAAAAATTAGCTTTTATGCAAAAGAGCCATACAACCTTCCTTTGAAGCCTCATGTAGTTACTAGTTCCTTTCCTGGGAGGCATGTTGAGTAAGAAATGTACTCATGGCAATAATTTTTTTGAAACAGGGTTCCATGAACACAAAGCTGATTATTATGACTACTATGGCGATCCGTAGGAGTGAGGTCATGTGGACTACATCGACTGCCTATGGCTGTATTTCGTTGTGTTGTCAACAATGATCCTGGGGTTGACAATTAAACACAGGAGAGTTTGTAAATTCTTTTTGGGTTCTCACACCTGGTTGTCCCTTCTTGGTTGTATGTTGTCCTCACGGCGACTGTCGTCTCTGTCACCTGGGAAACCAGTCGCGACCATGTCGGGTCCTTTGTCGTCGTAGAAGTTGCGTCTGGGTCATTTCCGTCTTCGGTCGAAGCCTCTTTCTCCGCCATAGTAGTCATAGTCGCGGCCATCACAAGTGGACGCGATGTCTACCTCGTTGGGTATGGAGTCTTCTCAGTCGGCCCAGTTGTTGGCGTTTTCGAGTAGATCTACGAGCATCCGGTCCTTAAGTTGTCCTAGCTGCTCTTTGAAATTGATGTGTTGGAGTCCTCGTCTGAATGCATCGATGGCGCTTTCGTCTGATATATCCTGTGCTTACTTTTTCATTATGGTCCACTGCTGGATGTAGCTCCTTAATGATTCTCGGGTTCCTTGTTTGCACGCTCTTAGCTCTTCGAGTGAGGCTGGCCGCTTGTATGTGGATTCGAAGTTTTCGATGAACAGGCACGAAACCGCCTCCATTAGGCTATGGATCCGCGTTGTAAGTTTTTCACCCAATGTATAGCTGATCCTTCTAGCATGAGTTGTACTTACTGCATGGCGGTTGTGTTTGTGCCGCGCTGAAATTTTACTGCTATTAGGTAGTTGTCTAGCCAACCCTCTGGTTCTTTGAGTTCGATGTACTTCTGGGTTGTTGAGGTTAACTTGATTCATCAGGGCATCCGAGGCTCCCATATTGCTCAAGTGAAACAGAGTGCTCCGCATGATTCAGTGGCTCTATCTGATTCTGATGCCTCCGAGTCATCTCGTCGGGCTGCGCCCCTGCGGCGTCCTTGGTTCACTTTGTTTTGGGTGATGTCGTCTCGGGCATCGCGTCGTTCATCTTCGCTCTTCGGTCCATGCAATTGGCCCGATCACGGTCCGAGTTGCGATTAGGTTGGTTGCGGTGGTCGTCGTTGTCATCATCGTCGTCGTCAGATGAGCTTGGGACCCCTCCTATTGATTTCTCTCGGTTTCTTCCCCTTGCAGGTTCTTTTTTAGACACTCATGCGGCTAGTGCGTCGCTCATGAGTTCAAAAGCTCTTGAGGTGTTGCCTTGTGCTTCTTCTTTGTCTTCGGTTTGTGCGCATCGGAGGTATGTCTTTCGGTGATGAGTGCTTCGGCTCGGGTTAGTTGTTCGTCGCTTTCGGAATCGTCTTCGTCGAGTCAAAAGGTGTCGTCCAGGTTGCGGGTGATTGTATCCTTATCTTTTCGCTGCATGTTGTCGGTTCTGGATTTGCGCCGATGAGGAGACCCGTAGTCTGAGGAGTCATCTGAAAGTGCTTGGCACGTGGCACTTGACTCGTCTGTGGCTCGTCATTGTTCTTCGAGTTCCAATCGTATCATCTTGTTTTCTTTCGCGATGTCTCTTGATAACTGGTGGTTGATGGCACTAAAGTAGTGCTCCTCGTTGGTTACCCTAAGTAGAAGGTATGGATGTAGTAGCAGCAAATTTCCCTTACACGAGGACTGTAAGGTTAATCGAATCCAGGAGGACTCCAAAGATCATTAAGAAGGTGGTCAAACGAGCAAGGCGCCATATGAGATAAGTTACTCACTTGACCTTAACTTGCACACGACACAAGTAACTTTGCTCCCAACGAGTACAAAGAGGTTGTCAATCTCTTCGGCCTTGTTATTTACAAAGGATCAAACACACGATGGAAATAGTGATGTTGATTGCAACTGAAAGGAAATAAAATAAGCAAACAGTTGAGGTGTAAAAAATGGTGGAAATATGGAACGGGGTCCCATGATGTTCACTAGTGATCTCACTCTCCCAAAAGACGATAAAACAGCTAAGATGGGTGAACAAATTACAGTTGGGCAATTGACAGAATTATAAACGCACCGCAATGCTAATTATGCCACAAGAAAGTTAGCCGCCAAAATAAGTAGACCGCTTATTCATCAGCATCTACTTACTAATCATTGACCTTAAGCTATCTATCCATAACATGTCACTGGTATTTAGTTATGAGCCCCACCCAATGTGTAAACCCAAAGCAACAGACAACTGCATTAACAAACTTTGCGTAAGGTAAACAATCCTTGCAACCGCGGTTATGAGCACCGTTGTTTTCTCCCTGGTGGCAATAGCACATCCCCTAGTCTCATGTTTCTGTCACTCAGGCTAGACATCGGGGGGGGGGGGCATGAACCCACAATCGAGCATAAACGCTTCCTCTTAGACTTAATATCTACTACTTGGCCGAAGCAATAAAAAGCGACGGAGAACATGCAAGAATTACTCAAGAACAAAATATAAAACGAGAACCAAATATATAACTCATCACGATCTGAACATATTCTCATAATCCATCGGATCCCAACAAACACAGCATAGCAACAACAGAAAGATTACATAAGTTCCTTGATCATGTAGGGCATCTCAGAAGTTCTAAGAATTAAAGCACAAGATTGTGGAGAATACATCACATAGCTACTGTTCATGGACCCATGGTTCAAGAAGGAATACTCACGGCACATCCGGGAAGCTCTCATGGTGGTGGAGACTCTCCCGGTCAATCCTCCATCCGGAAGGGTGCTGGGACGAGGTCTTCTAGTAATCCCGATCTCGGGGTCACGGCAGCAGCAGAACATAGGGAAAATTGCGATGCGGGGTCTATTTCCAGGGTTTCTACATCGAGGAGGTAATATAGGCAGAAGGGGGCACCAGGGGAGGGCCCCACCTCTTTTTGGTGTTCTGGAAGCTTCCGTTAAGCTGATTTTTTATATATATTTCTTGGAATTTATTGGGCACTGTAATTATGGGTGAAAATCAGTAATTCACAGACATCAGCAGACAGAAACTGGCACGCGGGGCACTGAGTTAGTAGGTTAGTCCAAATATGTGTAAAAAGGTATAAAAGTGTAGCAAAACACATAGCAATGTCACCCAAATAAGCATGGAGCTATCAGAAATTATAGATACGTTTGGGACGTATCAACATCCCCAAGCTTAATTCCAGCTTGTGCTCGAGTAGGTAAATGATAACACGGATAATTTATGTGGTGACATGCGAACACACATATAAGAACTTCAAAGTAAAGCAAGTAAGATATGCAATTCAAGTCAAGACAATAACAAGCAAGAGTCTATATCTAGTATTGAAACTAGCAAAGTAAGAACATAAAGGTGCCAGAGCTCTCGCTGTCCGTGACTCGAATGTCTCCAAATGGTGTTTGCGTGCAAGAAGTGGGAGATGGGTTTAGAGCATAAAAATACTATATCATTTAATTGAGAACTCAATCTACTAAAAGTTCATACTTGGTCTCCTTCAGAATCTTATTTTGACTCGTCCCCAAACCACTAGACAGGCACAAGTCAAACTGATCCTCTCCATTTCCGCTTTGAGCAGTCGTGCAATGGATGAGCGCGAGCAAGATATGTTGGCACTTAGGATGGCAAAGAGAAAAATGATGAGGAAGTAAGACAAGAAGGTGTGATAGGATCACATCAATGAGGACAATCATAGGCGAGAGAAAGCCAAATGATAGATATGATGTAAGGAGTAGGGATTGCCAACGGATGCTAAGGTAACCTCTCCAAAGGAACTAGTGGGGGTGCATCCAAATTTCTTGCTCATGAAGACCAACAACTCATTTGAGAAGGTTCATCCTTGGAATATGCAATCCAAGTTCTATAGTGTAAGGATCCCCACATCGTTATGCATGAATGATATGAAAATCTCTACGGAGTCAAATATGACTATGGACTACGAGTGTGGATTTTTTCAAAAGGAATAGTAGCGTTTCCCCCTTCTTTCTTTTTTTTCTTTTTTTCTTTTTCTGTTTATTTTTATTTTTGTGGCCTCATTGCTCTTTCTATTTATCTCTCGTTTGTCCTCTTTGGGATCTTTTCATTTGTCCTCTTTGGGATCTTTTATTTTGTCCTCTTTGGGGTCTTTTCCTCACTTAAGGGCAACACTCTATATTTAACTAGAATATAGAATATCTCACACTTTACAAGAAGTACTCAACATAAAGAAAACTGAAAAACTATCATAATGTATGCAAATTTATGCATCTGTGAGTGTAGCAGGATATGCAATGGTACTAGCGCGTCATGCAGCAATGATAAGGGCAATGCCCAACAAGAATGCGTCTCTACGATCAAGCAAAAGCATGTATGAAATGAAGATCAAGTCATGAGATGGTGGATGTTGCATGGCAATGTATCTCGGAAAGGCTATGGAAATGCCTTGATAGGTAGGTATGGTGGCTGTTTTGAGGAAGATATAAGGTGGTTTATGATGGCAGAGCATATCATGCCGAGGGTTTGGATGCACCGGCGAAGTTTTCACCAACTCTCAAGATGAGAAAGGGCAATGAACGGTACCGAAGAGGCTGGCAAAATATGGAAGGTGGAAGTGCCAACAATCGAATAATCGCATTAGTTCAAAGAACTCATGCACTTATTATCGGTAACTCTCTATCTAATCAGGAGGTTCACAAAGAGATAAGTACCCCGAGGAGGAGTGTATGGGGGTTTTGTTATCCTTGCGCATCCTCGACCCATAGTACGTAAGGGTACTCTAAATATTCCAAACCCTCTAGAGGTTAGCGATCCATCTAGTGGCTAGAGTTCTCAACTAATTTTTTTGTAGTTTTCGAAAATAAGCACGGATTTCCCAAAATACGACACCTATCACTAATAGGCTTAAGGTCTTGGCACCAAAAGTCCAAACATTACTCAAATCAATACCTCAAAACTATTGCAAGTTACTACTACACTTATAATAGCAACATCAATTACCTACTCATGCAAGACACACAACTCAGTGCAACAGACCAACTCTCTAAACAAGATAAGCATGATAACTCAAGAGAGTTCCAAAAGAAACAACCTAAATAAAGATATTTAAACAGATAAGCATGAAAACAAGAGCTAAGCATGACAATACCTACGGAAAGATAAAGAACACACACAATCAAAGCTAAGCAAGCAAACCTATGTTGCGTTCTAGGGTGGAGTGGATCGTGTTTATCTCCCAAAAAATGTAGTCTAGGGTCCAAATTGTTATGAACAGAAAAAAAACTAAAACAAACTAAAAATTAAAGAGCGAGATGATCCAAGCATAGCACATAACACATGAAGTGATAAAAATATAGCATGGAGAAGGACCAACTGATGATTGATGATGGAGAAGGGGATGCACGGGGGCATCCCTAAGCTTAGACGCTTGAGTCTCCTTGGATATTTCTTGGGGGTGCATGGGGGCATCCCCAAGCTTGAGCTCTTGACACTCGCGGACCTTCTTTCATCATCTTCCTTAGCATACTCGAAAACTCCCTTCATACGAAACTCATCATAAGCTGATTAGAGTTGTTAGTACCTTTAAATAAATAATTTCCCTCTACTGGAAATAAAGATTTTCATGAAGATCTACTGTTTCTCAAGATTTCCAAAAACTTTTTGCAGACAAAAAACAATCTTAAGATTTGCAAACGGTGAAAACGCAAAACATGGAAGAATCTGTGAAAAACATACCAGCAGGTAGTAACTACTTTTTCGGGGTACTTCTGCAACTCAAATCAAAAAATCGGAACGGAAGCTCGAAAGCCAATTGTATAGAGCATACTGTCAAAAAAATCATATCAAAAAGATGATCTGGTGATTTATGGTGAATTTTTCCGTCATGAAGACAGAATCTGTTTCTGGACAGCATGTCACAACTTTTGAATTTTCTTGCAATCGGAGGATAAAACCTTGCACAAATCTTGAAAATACGGATACAATGATGTTTCTACAGTAGTAACAAACAACAAGACCACTAAAACTGAAAGTAAAATTATTTTGGATTGCCTCCCAATAAGCACTTTCTTTTATGACTTTTAGCTAGGCATGATGCAAAAAGATCAAGTTTTATCAACTCCAAAAGAATAACTTGCCGGTGTAGCGGACTCATAAGGTAACTTAATATTTTTTCGAGGGAAGTGTTACATTCCCTTATTGAGGGGGAATTGGAATATAATGTTCCCTTCTTTCATGTCAATGATAGCACCAACAGTGCGGAGAGAAGGACGCCCCAAAAATAATTGGACATGAGGGATCACACTCAATGTCCATAACAAGAAAATCTACGGGAACATAATTATAATTGAAAACAATAAAAACATCATCCATCCTTCCTAAATGTTTCTTTACGGAAGAATCAACAAGACGAACACCAAAAGAACATGGATCGAAAGATTTCAATTCAAGCATATCATACATTCTTTTGGGTAAAACGGAGGCACTAACTGCAACATCACATAAGGCAAAGCAATGGAAATTATTCAATTTAATTTTGACCATAGGATACCAAATATCTTCTAGCTTTATAGGAATAGAAGTTTCTAACTTGAGCTTCTCCTCCCTAGCTTCGATAAGAGCATTGGTAATATGCTTGGTGAAGGCAATGTTAAGTGAACTAATGTGGGGGTCTTTGGCTATTCTTTGCAAAAAAGTGATAACTTCAGAGAGACTACAATTATCAAAATAAAGATCACTACCATTAATTAAACTGTTGGTGATGTCATCTAAGCTCATTCTCTTGGTAGTCTCTAAATTCATGGGACCTTCTTATCCTAAAGTTGAGGTGTTAGCATCACCATTGATAGGTCCATTAGGTGGACTAGGGATGTGATGGTGATACGTCCAAAATGAATCACTATTTTATATTGTAATTTACCCCTATTCATAGATATATTCCACTTTAAAGTATTGTTCTTATGTTGTTTTGGCTTGTTTTACACAGTTTGCAACTTTCCGGTACCGAAGCAGTAGAAGAAGAATTCAGCGGTGAAAAGTGGACATCAAGTTGCCGAATCAGATAAACTCCAAATTTGACGAAATTTGACGGAGATTGTTTTTATGAAGATTAACTGGAGTTCACCGAAGAGGGACCCGAGGGGACCCAACAGGCAACAGGAAGGGTCCCTGGCGCGCCCACCCCTAGGGCACGCCAGGCACCATCCTGGATGCGTGGTGGCCCACCTCGGTGCCCCCTCTGGCCTGTATTATCCAACTGGGGTAAAAACCCTAGAACAAGAGGAGTTTGGGAGTTTCTCCGCCGCCTCGTGACGGAAACCTGCAAAGAATAAAAAACCATCTCCGGCGGGCAGATTCCGCAGGGGAGATCATCGCCATCGTCATCATCATCGTCACGGGCATCATCGAGATCATCATCAACACCATCCCCAACATCAGCACCATTTCCGCCTCCATCCAATCTCACCTCACAAGTTCATCTTGTGTTGTAATTCATACAATCTATCCTCTCTAATCTACCAACGTTAATTACTACCGTGTGATGAATGCTATTGAGTTTTGTTGGAGAATTATCCTTGTGTCCAGATTGTTTACCATCTATTTATCCCCTCTGATCATGATCTCTTTTATGTCTTGTGAGTAGTTACTTTAGTTCTTGAGGACATGGGAGAAATCTAGTTGTTAGTAGTCATATGAAGTTGAAGTATTATGTGTTGTTTGATATTTATGTTGTGTTATTATTTTACTAGTGGTGTTGTGTGAGTGGAACACCCAACACTTCGCCTTATTAAGGACCTAGGGGATTACATTGTGTACAAAGTATTCTTATGGTGGGTTGCCGGAGTGACAGAAACCTGAACCCAAGTTCGCACACTTTTGCACAAGGGAGCTATGGATCCTCGATCGTAATGATGTGGTTAGGCTTATGCCTTAATTACTACCTTGTATTTGCGGATGCTTGCAAGGTGTGTAATCATAAGAGTGCACTTATCTTAGTCTAGAAGGTGTACTAGCATTGATCCACCCACCGACACTTATCGACACAATACATACTACTTGGCAGAATATGGTGAAAGTAACTTGACTATCTCTCCCGTGTGCCCTCGAGAACGCTTTAGCTTTTATAAGTTCAGTTCCTAGGCTTATCCTTGTGAAGGGATTGAGCCACTTGCTACTCCTCAGTTACCCTGTTTACTTTGCTTGTCTTTTACCTTTCTGTTGCTTAAACCAAAATCCCCTAAATATTTACTTTTCAGTGTGTGCAGCCTTTTCCTTATCTAGAGTCACTTTTCAATACCTTCTGCTCCTCGTGGGATCGACATCCTTATTTATCAAAAAGCTACAATTGATCCCCTGGACTTGTGGGTCATCAAGAACAATTTATTGGCGCGGCTGACAGGGGAGGCATCCCAACTAAACCTATCAACTTCTCCGCCATCAGATGGGTGCTAAAAGTTTTGAGATCCTCAACTACCTGTATAGTAGCAATAGTAGTGTGTGTAGGAAGGCTCTTAATTGTATGTTCCTCTTCTTTATCGATGTCTTTTGATAACTGGTTGTTGATGGTACTGAAGTAGTGCTCCTCGTTGGTTACCCAAGTGGAATGTGTGGATGTAGTAGCACCAAATTTCCCTTACACGAGGAATGTATAGTTAATCGAATCCAGGAGGACTGCATATGAAGTAATGATTGGAGTACGGGATGGATTGACCCCCATACCGGAGACTCTTATTATATGCTTTCGTATGTTGGGTTGGTAAATCAGAGTGCCCAAAAACATAGAGAGTATTGATGCAACAAGCCTAAATCCATAGAATGGTAAACTACATTACCCTTACCAATTGGCAATCGTGCCTAACGTAGGTTGTGCGGTAAGGAAGAAATAAGTGGATCTCTCAAGAGTTCCATCAGAAGCTATTTCATTGAACACCATGAGTGTCTCGATTGGTAGCTCTAAGACTTATTGATTTTGGGGAAGAAGCATCTTCATCCTAGCACCATCTTCATCCTATCTCACTTTACCATTGCAATCTGTGGTGTACCTTGCACTATTCATCCCCTCTACTTTACTGGTGTTGATTATTCTTTTGTGGTGAATGCTATTAAGTTTTGTTGAGAATTATTGTTATGACCAGATTGTTCATCATATATCCATCACCCCTGATCATGAGGACATGGGAGAAGTCTAGTTGTTAGTAGTCATATGAAGTTGAAGTGTTATGTGTTGTTTGATATTTATGTTGTGTTGTTATTTTCCTAGTGGTGTTGTGTGAGTCGAACACCCAACACTTCGCCTTATTAAGGAACAAGGGGGTTACATTTTGTACAAAGTATGCTTATGGTGAGTTGCCGGAGTGACAGAAACCTGAACCCCAGTTCGCAAACTTTTCAACAAGGGAGTTATGGATCCTCGATCGTAATGTTGTGGTTAGGCTTATGCCTTAATTACTACCTTGTATTTGCGGATGCTTGCAAGGTGTGTAATCATAAGAGTGCACTTATCTTAGTCTAGAAGGTGTACTAGCATTGATCCACCCACCGACACTTATCGACACAATACATACTACTTGGCGGAATATGGTGAAAGTAACTTGACTATCTCTCCCGTGTGCCCTCGAGAACTCTTTAGCTTTTATAAGTTCAGTTCCTAGGCTTATCCTTGTGAAAGGATTGGGCCACTTGCTACTTCTCAGTTACCCTGTTTACTTTGCTTGTCTTTTACCTTTCTGTTGCTTAAACCAAAAACCCCTAAATATTTACCTTTCAGTGTTTGCAGCCTTTTCCTTATCTAGAGTCACTTGTCAATACCTTCTGCTCCTCGTGGGATCGACATCCTTATTTATCGAAAAGCTACAATTGATCCCCTAGACTTGTGGGTCATCAAGAATCGTTTATTAGTGCGGTTGACAGGGGAGGCATCCCAACTAAACCTATCAACTTCTCCGCCATCAACGAGCTTTTCGGGCGCCGTTGCCGGGGAGATTTGCGCTATTGGTAAGTGAATCCGGTAAGGAAACCTTTACTTTGAGTTGCTGGTTTTTTTTGCTATTGCTACCCTCAGTCCTTATGGACCCCTCTACTGTTGGTTCGTTGCTGGTGAGGAGCCGCCCCACGACTGTGGTGGTCACTCCTACCCCTACTGAAATTGTGCCCTATAAAATACCAACTGGTATTATTGATTATGTCTTGGCTAATCGTTATACAGGAGAAGGACATCCGGGAGAACACCTGCTATATTTTTCACAATTATGTTCTTTATTTAAGCTTGTAGGTGTAATGGTGGAGTTCGTAATGAAGAAATTATTCTCCGTATCACTTAAAGATAAAGCTTCAGATTGGTATAAGCTACTCGATAACTCTGATTTGCTTGAATGGCAAGAGCTTATGTGTCTCTTTTATGCAAAGTTTTATCCTCTTCGTGAAATTCACCAAGACAGGAACTACATCTACAAATTTTGGTCTCGCGACGGAGAGAGCATCGCTCAAGCTCGGGGGAGACTGAAGTCCCTGATGCTCAAATGTCCCAACCATGAGCTCCCCAAGGAAATTATACTTACAAATTTTTATGCCAGGCTTTCTCGTCAGGACAAGGAGATGTTGGATGCCTCCTCTAGCGGGGTATTCCAGACCAGAAGTATAGAAGAAAAATGGGATCTTATTGAAAGGATCCAAAAGAATACTGAAGACTGGGAAATTGATGAAGGTATTGAACCCGCTATAAACTAATGAGCATGACTACATTGAGAGTTATGTGAAGACTGATTACTTTAATACCTTTTGCTCTAAAATTGGTCTTGATTCCCAGCTAATGATTGACTTTTCCAAGGACTTTGCTTATCATGTTGATTCTTCTAAGAAGAAGGAGAGTCAACATCATAAACCTTTCAAGGAGTCACCTATTGAGATTAATGTTACTGATCCTGTTTTACCTGCAGTTGTGTATGAACAGCCTCCTTATCCCTCAAGGATAAAGGAGCACTCTTTTGTTATAGGTATTCTAAGAAAAAATGGAAGGACCACTGATGAACCTGAGGACATGATCAAGGTCAAGCCGCAAGTTGCAATGGTTAAGGATCTGGTAACTAGTGATATTGAAGAATCTACTATTAGTTTTTGTGTTGTTTCCACTAACATTGTCACAGCCAAGAACAAAGGCCCAATTTCAGGTACACCTGTTTGTATCTGTAAAAATAGGAGAACATAACTGCTATGGGATATGTGATTTGGGATCTAGTATCAGCTCTATTCCTTTCACACTTTATCAAGAGATCATGCACGAGATTCAGCCGTGTGAGATCGAAGACATAGATGTCACGATTCATCTTGCAAATAAATAGACAATCTCTCCAGTTGGGATTGTAAGAGACGTTCAAGTTCTCTGCGGGAAGGTAAAATATCCTACTAACTTTCTTGTACTTGGTTCAGTGCAAGATAGCTTTTGCCCTATTATCTTTTGTAGGCCCTTCCTCGGCATTTGTGGAGCTATAATAGATTGCAAGAAAGGTAAAGTTTCTGTTGAATTCAATGGTGAGCCGTATGAATTTAACTTCTCTAAGTTTTCTAAGCAGCCTCGTGGTACTGATTTGTCTAGTAATTAAAAAATGATTGAAGAAATTTCCTCTGTTGCTATTCCTCCTAACGACACTTTGCAGAAATTTATGGAAGACCATGAGAATGACCTGCGTATGGAGGAGAGGAATGAGCTAGAAGACATATTTTTAAGACAAAATCCTATCCTCAAGCACAACTTCCCGGTTGAACCTTTAGGAATCCTCTCGCAACCAAAAGAAGACCCGGTGTTCGATCTCAAACCACATCCCGATACGCTCAAGTACGGTTATTTAGATGAAAAGAAAGTATATCCTATTATTATCAATTCTAACCTTTCAGGGTATGAAGAAGAGGGATTATTGGAGACACTCCACAGACACCGAGGTGCTATTGGATATACTCTTGATGATCTGAAGGGTATCCGTCCATCCATTTTCCAACATACTATCAATCTCGAGCCCGATGTTAAACTGGTTGTTGATCATCAACAATGATTGAACCCAAAGATGAAGGACGTGGTTAGGACGGAGGTTCTCAAACTTCTAGCCGCATGTATCATCTATCCTATAGCTGATAGTAAGTGGGTAAGTCCAGTTCATTGTGTTCCTAAGAAAGGAGGTATGACTGTTGTTCCTAATGATAAAAATGAACTAATACCTCAACGGACTATTATTGGATATAGAATGTGTATTGATTTCAGGTAGTTAAACAAGGCCACCCGGAAGGACCACTATCCTCTGCCCTTTATTGATCAGATGCTTGAGAGGCTGTCTAAAAACACCCACTTTTGCTATCTTGATGGGTACTCTGGCTTCTCTCAGATTCATGTTAACACCGCGGATCAGGAGAAGACCACTTTCATCTGCACCTCCTACTTTTCAGAGGTGTATGTCTGCTACATTTCATGGTTTCTGTGAGGAGATTATGGAGGTCTTCATGGATGACTTTTTCGTCTATGGAACCTCCTTTGACCACTGTCTCCACAATCTTAATAAAGTTTTGCAGAGATGTGAAGAAACAAATTTGGTGCTTAATTGGGAGAAGTGCCACTTCATGGTTAAGGAAGGTATAGTTCTTGGTCACAAGATTTCCAAACGGGGAATTGAAGTGGACAAGGCAAAGATTGAAGCTATTGAATGGATGCCCTATCCAAGGGACATCAAAGGTATTCGTAGTTTTCTCGGTCATGTAGGTTTCTATAGAAGATTTATCAAGGACTTTTCTAAGACCTCGAGACCCCTCACCAATCTTCTCCAGAAGGACGTTCCTTTTGTATTTGATGAAGATTGTAAGGAAGCCTTCGAAGTTCTTAAGAAAGCTTTGATAACCGCTCCTATAGTACAACCACCTGACTGGAATTTTCCATTTGAAATTATGTGTGATGCTAGTGATTTTGCTGTTGGAGCTGTTTTAGGACAAAGGGTTCATAAGAAGTTGAATTTTATACACTATGCTAGAAAAACCCTTGATAGTGCTCAAAAGAATTATGCTACTACCGAGAAGGAATTCTTGGCAGTGGTGTTTGCTTGTGATAAGTTTAGGCAGTATATTGTTGATTCTAAGGTTATTATTCATAATGACCATGCTTCCATTAAGTATCTTATGCAGAAAAAGGATCCCAAACCAAGACTCATAAGATGGGTACTCCTTCTTCAACAATTTGATTTGCAGATTGTCGATAGAAAAGGAGAAGACAATCCGGTGGCGGACAACCTTTCAAGGTTGGAAGATATTCCGCACGATCCTATTCCAGTCAACGATAGTTTTCCAGATGAACAGCTTGCTGTTGTAAGAGTACAATCTCATTCCGATCTTGGTTTACATATTATGCTAATTTTATCATTGCAAAGTTTTTGCCTCCAGGTTTTAGATTTCATCAGAGGAAGAAATTCTTTACGGATTTGCGGTATTACTTTTGGGATGACCCACATCTTTATAATGAAGGTGCGGATGGGATCGTAAGAAGGTGTATACCGGAGCAAGAGTAGAAAGACATTCTTCGACAATGTCACGATAGTCCCTATGGAGGACATCATGCCGGTGAAAGGACCACACATAAAGTTCTACAATTAGGTTTTTATTGGCCTACTCTTTTTAAGGACGCCAGAAGGTACGTTCTATCTTGTGATAAGTGTCAGAGAGTTGGTAACATTAGCAGGAGAAATGAGATGGCTATGAATTAGTCACTAGTAATCGAACATTTCGATTGTTGGGGTTTTGATTTATGGGTCCTTTTCCTCCTTCACACAAGTACACACACATCTTAGTTGTTGTTGATTATGTAACCAAGTGGGTTGAAGAAATCCCCACTGAGAATGCTGATCACAAGACATCTTTGAAAATGCTCAAGGATGTAATTTTTCCCAGGTTTGGTGTACCAAGGTACCTCATGACAGATGGAGGGTTACACTTCACGCATGGAGCTTTTAGGAAAGCTCTAGCCAAGTACGATGTCAATCATAGAATTGCATCACCGTACCACCCTCAAACTAGTGGGCAAGTTGTGCTCACCAATAGAGAGATCAAGTTGATCTTAAAAAAAACAGTAAACAGTTCTAGAAAGGACTGGTCAAAGAAGTTAGGATATCCTCTGTGGGCGTATAGAACTGCTTACAAAAACCCCATGGGTATGTCTCCGTATAAGATGGTCTATGGAAAAGCTTGCCATTTTACATTAGAGTTAGAGCACAAAGCTTTCTGGGCTGTCAGAGAGCTAAATGCTGACCCAAAGTTAGCTGGTGAAAAGCGTCTCATGAAATTGACTTCTCTAGATGAGTGGATAAGTGAAGCTTACGAGAGCGCTAAAATGTTCAAAGAAAAGGTAAAGAAGTGGCACGATAAAAAGATTCTAAAACGTGAATTTAATGTTGGTGATAAATTTTTGTTGTTTAGATCTCATTTAAGGTTTTCTCCAGGTAAACTACTTTCCAGATGGGAAGGACCTTTTCATATCGAAGAAGTATATCGGTCCGGTGCAATCAAGATTAACAATTTTGAAGGCACCAAACCTCAAGCTGTGAATGATCGCCTCGATCTTGGCTTTATCAACTTCAATTCCCTGCGGAGTAACAACATAGCCAAGAAACGATACTCGGTCGGTGCAAAAGGTGCACTTCCCAAGGTTACCAAACAAACGTGCATTACGTAGAGCAATAAAGACAGCACGTAAATGATCCAAATGTTCCTCCAAAGATTTGCTATAAATCAGTATATCATCAAAATAGACTACCACAAATCGTCCAATGAAAGCACGTAAAACCTCGTTCATTAATCTCATGAAAGTGCTAGGTGCATTAGTTAACCCAAAAGGCATGACTAACCACTCATATAATCCAAACTTAGTTTTAAATGCCGGTTTCCATTCATCCCCTAATTTCATGCGAATTTGATGGTATCCACTACGCAAACCAACTTGGAAAACATGGTAGAGCCACTTAATTCATCAAGCATATCATCTAGCCTAGGAATAGGATGACGATAACGAATAGTAATATTATTAATGGCTCGACAATCAACACACATACGCCATGTTCCATCCTTTTTAGGCACTAATATAACAGGAACAGCACAAGGACTAAGGGATTCACGTATGTAACCTTTGTCGAGTAGCTCTTGTACTTGACGCTGAATCTCCTTCGTCTCCTCCGGATTGGTACGGTATGGCGCACGGTTGGGCAGTGAAGCACCGGGAATTAAGTCAATCTGATGCTCAATCCCTCGAATAGGTGGTAATCCCGGTGGTACGTCTTGTGGAAAGACGTCAATAAACTCCTGCAAAAGGTCAGTGACAACAGGAGGCAAAGAAGGAGGCAATTCCTCAAATGAAAACAAGGCTTCTTTGCACACAAAAGCATAGCACACATATTGACTAACATCCAAATCCGAAATATCAACCTTAGTAGCAAGCAAAGTTGGACTAGTCAATTTAATGTCATTAGAAACAACAGAAGAAGATTTGCTATTAGTCTTATGTTGTTGCTCAAATTCTTTAGCTGCTATCTCATTTTCACTCTTATTTTTCTCCTGTTTAGCTTTACTAGCTCTAGCAAGATCATCTTTCACAATTTGTTCAGGAGACATAGGAAGTAAAGCAATATTTTTATCCTGATGAACTAGAGTAAACTGATTTGTCCTACCATGGTGTACAACATTCCTATCAAATTGCCATGGTCTACCAAGTAAAAGAGAGCATGCTTGCATGGGTACCACATCACAATCAACATAATCAGCATATGCAGCAATGCTAAAGTGCACACGAACAGAACGCGTTACCTTAATCTTACCACTATTGTTAAACCACTGAATATAGTACGGATGGGGGTGTGGTCTTGTGGTGAGAGATAGCTTCTCCACCAACTCCATGCTAGCCAAGTTGTTGCAACTCCCTCCGTCAATGATGATGCGAACCGAACGTTCTTTCACCACTCCCTTTGTGTGGAACAAATTATGCCTCTGGTTTTTCTCGGCCTTCGTTACCTGCACACTTAATACACGTTGAGCAACCAAACTAGCATATTTATCTGCATCATCAGGAGTCATATACTCTATATCATGAGCATCATCATGGGCACCCTGTTCCTCATGAGCAATGAGAACTAGAGTCTCCTCATCATAGTCACTCGCTGACTCATACCCACCATCCGCCGTAATAGTCATCACACGCTTGGAGGGACATTCTTTTGCGAAGTGACCTCCACCTTGGCACCTGCGACATTTAATATCACGATCTCGTGCTTGCCCTGTGGACGCCATGGATGAAGAAGAACTCGCCGCTGGACCACTCTGTGCACCCTTGAATGGTGGCGCTGGCTGTTTTGGTGGCTCCCTGTAAGAATGAGCGGCTGAAGTAGATGGTGGCGCAGCAGGACGTGTGGATGTAGAAGGTCCACGCGATGTCCATGATGTATTTCGTCCTGCAGAAAAGTTAGGTCTCGTAGCGGCCTGTCGATCCTGCACTTCACGTTCAGCTTTACAAGCAAGATGAAACAAACGAGTGATAGTAGCAAAGTCCTTGTATTCTAGAATAGTTTGTACCTCCCTGTTTAAGCCACCCATAAAACGTGCAAGCATAGCTTCATTATCCTCTACTAGGCCACATCTAATCAATCCAGTTTGTAATTCTTGATAATATTCCTCTACAGAATTTTTTCCTTGTCTCAAACGCTATAATTTTTGTAACAATTCACGTTGATAATAAGGGGGAACCCAGCGAGTACGCATAGCATCTTTTAAAGCAGCCCAAGTAGTTGGAATATTATTAGCATGCAATCTACAATGTTCAGACCACCAAATAGATGCAAAGCCCGTGAATTCACAAACAGCAGCAGTAACACGTCTATTCTCAGGATATTGTAAACATGTAAAACGTTGTTCAGTTTCTAACTCCCAAGTAAGATAAGCATCAGGAATATATCTACCCTCAAACGGCTTAAGATTCAATTTAAGTTTAGGCACATGTTCATCATCGCGTAACTGAGGGGGTGGTTGGTGTCGACCGTGGCGAATGTTGGGACGTGGACGTCCAGCTGGCTGCTCATAGGCCGCTTCCTGTTCCACCTCCTCCTCGTAATCACCCTCGTAGTTGTCATCCTGGCCGACGTCAGAAGCAGCAGCAGCAGCAGTAGCAGCAACTGCAGCAGCAGGAGGAGCACCAATACCAGCAGCTTGTCCTCGCGGAAACAGAATACGTCGTGCACGTGGTAGTGGCGGTGGATGTGGCTGTGCTGAAGGTAGGCGTGCGATCAACTCAGTAAACTTGGCGTCGAGCTTGGTGTCGATCATCTTCTCCACGCCATCAATCGCCTCTGTAAATCTGGTCTCGATGTCCTGCACCTGTTGAGACATCATACGTGCAAATTTATCATGTAGCTCCTTGTTTGTCATGTTCTCCCAATCGGGTGCATCCCGCGCCACTTCATCATGTGATCCTGGCATGGTTAGCAGAAATAGAAAACACACAGGAATATGATCCTACTGCTACTAATGGGATGGATGTGGGGTGGTGGAAAGCACAAATCCGTCAAGCTTTTCTTACGTTCTTACCGATTCTTACCTAGCAGCAGGTGGTGATGTACAACCAACGGGTCAAAACTCTCAGAGATATGGTAGAGCGATGGCCAGGAGGTGTCAAAACGCACGATGTAGAATATATGTGGAGCTGTAGGAAGGCTGGCAAGTATGGTAGGAAAAACTCAACAGTAATCAAAACAGAGATGCAAAGCTGAATAAACACTCAATGTCGGTACTGTGCTGATCCTAGGATAGACCGTACTAGAGACGCGAGCCTAAAACACCAACGAAAGCACGGCGCGGCACGTAACAACTGTGAAGCACACTCTGAATTTTTTTTTCTCTTTTTTTTTTTGGAAATCACCCTCTTCTACGTACGACAAAAGATTGGTGAAATCCGACTCTAATCAACTCAAAACTATTCTGGCTACGGAGATATCACAAACCGAACGGGTGATGGAACTCAACTCGGATCGGTAGGTTGTGGTGGTGTGTATGGACTCTGCTTGGCGGAACTTGGTGGTGTATCTGGACTCGGATTGGCGGAACGTGGTGGTGTACTACTGTGCGGCGGCGGCGTGACAAACTGTGATCAGAACTCGAAACTCTAAGGTAACTAGACGCTAAGATCAACAACTCGACACAACGATGCAACCGCAAATTCAACAATGCAAACTACTGTAAAGAAAACTGGACAAAGGCTCGGACTGTTTTGGGACGTGATGATCTAACCCTAATTTTTTTTGTTGGCTTTGTCGTGGACTGTGGGTATGAAGAACAGAACCAATCTAGACTACGAAAACTGGTAAATCTCACCGAGCAACCTGGAAATCTGATACCACTTGATAGAGGCGAAGGTGTCCCGATGTTTCGATGAGATGGTGTAGATCGATTCTGGTGGAGACGACTTTCACGATCCGACTACGAACGTGCGAAGACGTTGCGCCTTAGCGATCGCTAAACCAACTCCGAGAGGTTATTGATCCCGCGGATGCACGATCAACCTGACCACGAAGGTCTAATTCCTGCAAGCAATCGAAGAACAGGCAAGAACTAAGAATTGCAATCTGGATATTGCGAATATAAGATGAATGATTACGAAAGTTGGGGTTCCAATGAGGTCTTGGCCTGGTCGGATGACACAAACGAAGAGCTCGAAGTTGCGGCTATGGCTAACTTAAATCTAATTAAAACCCAAGTCTAAACGACGCCCTAAGGGCTGTATATATGGGGGAATAGAGGGGATTTTCGTGACCCCTTGGAGGTGGGGTCCGAAAACAACCCTAACTCGGTTTCCCCACACATACGGACTCTAAAAACAGCCTATAATGTGGTATTTCGAAATTACATGGGCCCAGCCCAATATTAAGGTGACGCAGCACCTATAATTGCTCTTGGACGAAAATAATGAAGTGGCATCTTGTGTATTTCGTCCAAGCCTTCATGCATGCCTTATGGTGGCTTCAAAGTGCGAAAATCCCCACTGGAAGCTCCATTGTTCTTCCCCACGTGCGCACCTTCTTCTCCATGCTTGATCCCGCTCCAATGACCGTCCTTCTTGTCCATGCTAGGTCCTTCATTCATAAGCAAAAGAAAAGTATCTAATTTAGGCAGCATCATTTGTTCATGAACATTAGAAGGATTCGCAAGAAACGAAAGTACCTGATAATTTAGTTGACGTGCACGTGCTCTAGTAACTGGTCCAGTATGTGTAGTTGGTGAAGATGTGGGTGTAACATTAGTAGGGATGTCCTCATCATGAGGAAGCACCCCCAGATCCTTCGTGTGGAGGATGGGGTCCTCCACAAGGAAGATCTGAAGGGACCAGTCAAGGGAGGGAGCACAGAGGAGCGGATGAAGGAGATGGAACATGAGGTCTTCAATTTCAAGAAGATGGTGGAGCATGGTGTTGAAGCTAACTTCGACATCATGAACGAGATAGAGGCTTCCCACAAGAAGGAGATGAAGGAGATGTGGTCAAGTTTGGCCGCACTAGAAGAAAAAGTTTATGAGCTTCAAGCACAGATCTATGATCTGCAGAACCAGAACTGTGAGTATGAACTTATGTTCTTACGCATAGGTTTGGGTGCTGAGTGCAGGATCCTGGAGACGGGAATGTCCTTCGAGACTGGAGAACCTTTGCCTTGGAAGCGCTTCGCCAAGGATTACGTGATCAACAAGAACAAGGATGAGGAGTAAATCTCCTCGGGTAATGGCACCCCTCAGCTTGTTCCAAGCTTGGGGGAGTGCCCGGTATCTTTATCTTTATCTTTGTATTTAGGAGTCAAGTAGATTCGTATCATGTCTAGGGAAGTTACTTTATGAAATGGGTGTTGCATTGAGGTCTATCACTCCTTTTGTGGAGAGTGTTTTATCCGTGAGTGTGGAGTCGTCTATGAAGGAATATTAATGAGAAGTCTATTGGTTTCTTCGCTGCACTCGGTATTCTCTTCACGCAATCGACATTATGATCTGATTCTTATGGGGAGTATTGACCTTATATCAGGTATGGCTTCGAAAGGTTTATTTAATCTTGGCAAGTATAGATTTGGTCATAACAACAAGCATGTTTTTCTCAAAGTAGTGACGTAGCCAAAACCTTTGTGTTATTATGCTTGAAATGTTATGTTGACAAGGAAGACAACTTGATGTGCCATGCTAGTTTTAATGTTTATGCTTTATATTGATTGCATCAAAGTCATCATCAATTGTCTAGTCTCACAAAGCCTTGCTAGCCAAAACTCTGTACTAAGCAGAATTCTGCTTGTACTTCCATACCCTGAAACCAACATCTTCCACTTGAGTCCACCATACCTTCCTACTCGTTGTATTCCACTACCACTCCTAAATTATATAATTTATGTGCTATCTTTAGATGTTCAAAATGTTCTGTTTTGTGCCTCTGATTCAACTCATGAGGAAGTGGTGGGTAACCCATGATCTTCTTAATTTGGACAAGTTTTATCTTGGGATTGCATGTCTAATCTGCAAACCCCTAATACGAGAAGGGACTGGCATGAGTGCCCAGCTCGTAAAAGATAATACTAACACACAAGTTCCTTCGCCAATTTATGAGTGATAAACAAAGGAATTCAAGAGGATGTGATCGTCCCCACATGGGAGCCGTTCCTCGAAACTTGTCTAAATCATGAAGTGTGTGAGTTATCTATCAGCAGTCGTTGACGGATCATGCACCTCCCAAAGTCTGTTTTTATTCTGTTTGATCTAGAGATAGCACATGAGTTTTCCCTGCTTACCCTTTTGCATGGGGTTTATCCTTTATTTTGTGACGAGTCAGTCCTTCCTACTTCCTTCCTACCTGAGAGAGAACAGACAATTGATGTTGATAAAGATTCTTTCATATAAAGCTGCATTGAGAGTTAGCATGTTAAATCTTTGTTGACATTATCTTTCTTGATTAATAACATGTTCTTTCAAAAGCTCCATTATAAGTGAAAGAGCAAAAGTAAAAGTTATTAGTTTTTCCTTGACCAAGGCTATGTTTGCTATTATTTGATGAGTTTTCTTGGTCCTACTTTGTTATAATTTTTACTACTTTCTCATAAGGACCTTATGAGTTGACGTTGCTGTTGAGGATGCTTCAGTTCGGTGAGAAATCTTGATGCTTCTTGAAAGTATTCTTTTATCGACACTTCACTCTCTAAACTTGTGAACAGGTTTGCCGAGGTTAGTAATCGCTTGGGGACAAGCGAGGTCTAAGCTTGGGGGAGTTGATACGTCCAAAATGCATCACTATTTTATATTGTAATTTAGCCCTATTCATTGATATATTCCACTTTAAAGTATTGTTCTTACGTTGTTTTGGCTTGTTTTACACAGTTTGCAACGTCGGTGCCGAAGCAGCAGAAGCAGAATTCAGCGGTGACAAGTGGACATCAAGTTGCTGAATCAGATCAACTCTAAATTCGATGAAATTTGACGGAGATTGTTTTTATGAAGATTAACTGGAGTTCACCGAAGAGGGACCAGAGGGGACCCACAAGGCAACCAGAAGGGTCCCTAGCCCCCCCTAGGGCGCGCCAGGCACCCTCCTGGATGCCTGGTGGCCCACCTCGGTGACCCCTCTGGCCTATATTATCCCCCTGGGGTAAAAACACTAGAACAAGAGGAGTTTCGAAGTTTCGCCGCCGCCTCGTGGCAGAAACCTACAGAGAAGAAAAAGCCATCTCCGGCAGGCAGATTCAGCCGGGGAGATCACCTCCCAGAAGGGGAGATCATCGCCATCGTCATCATCATCGTCACGGGCATCATCGAGATCATCATCAACATCATCCCCAACATCATCACCATCTCCGCCTCCATCCAATCTCACCTCACAAGTTTATCTTGTGTTGTAATCCGTACTATCTATCCTCTCTACTCTATCGGTGTTGATTACTACCGTGTGATGAAAGCTATTGAGTTTTGTTGGAGAATTATCATTGTGTCCAGATTGTTTACCATCTATTTATCCCCTCTGATCATGGTCTCTTTTATGTCTTTTGAGTAGTTACTTTAGTTCTTGAGGACATGGGAGAAGTCTAGGTTTTAGTAGTCATTGAAGTTGAAGTATTATGTGTTGTTTGATATTTAAGTTGTGTTGTTATTTTCTTAGTGGTGTTGTGTGAGTCAAACACCCAACACTTCGCCTTATTAAGGACCTAGGGGATTACATTGTGTACAAAGTATGCTTATGGTGGGTTGCCGGAGTGACAGAAACCTGAACCCCAGTTCGCACACTTTTGCACAAGGGAGTTATGGATCCTCGATCGTAATGATGTGGTTAGGCTTATGCCTTAATTACTACCTTGTATTTGCGGATGCTTGCAAGGTGTGTAATCATAAGAGTGCACTTATCTTAGTCTAGAAGGTGTACTAGAATTGATCCACCCACCGACTCTTATCGACACAATACATACTACTTGGCGGAATATGGTGAAAGTAACTTGACTTTCTCTCCCGTGTGCCCTCGAGAACGCTTTAGCTTTTATAAGTTCAGTTCCTAGGCTTATCCTTGTGAAAGGATTGGGCCACTTGCTACTCCTCGGTTACCCTGTTTACTTTCCTTGTCTTTTACCTTTCTATTGCTTAAACCAGAAACCCCTAATTATTTACTTTTCAGTGTGTCCAGCCTTTTCCTTATCTAGAGTCACTTGTCAATACCTTATGCTCCTCATGGGATCGACATCCTTATTTATCGAAAAGCTAAAATTGATCCCCTAGACTTGTGGGTCATCAAGAATCATTTATTGGCGCGATTGACAGGGGAGGCATCCCAACTAAACCTATCAACTTCTCCGCCATCAGATGGGTGCTAAAAGTTTTGAGATCCTCAACAACCTGTATAGTAGCAATAGTAGTGTGTGTAGGAAGGCTCTTAATTTTATCTTCCTCTTATTTCTCAGTGTCTTTTGATAACTGGTTGTTGATGGCACTGAAGTAGTGCTCCTCGTTGGTTACCCAAGTGGAATGTGTGGATGTAGTAGCACCAAATTTCCCTTACACGAGGAATGTATGGTTAATCGAATCCAGGAGGACTCCAAAGATCAACAAGAGGGTGGTCAAACGAGCAAGGCGCCGCTTGAGATAAGTTACTCACTTGAACTAGACCTGCAGACGACACAAGTAACTTTGCTCCCAATGACTACAGAGAGGTTGCAAATCTCTCCGGCCTTGTCTTTTACAAAGGATCAAACACACGGTGGAAATAGTGATGGTGATCGCAACTGAAAGGATATAAAAGCAGTAAAGAGTTGAGGTGTAAACAATGGTGGAAATATGGACCGGGGTCCCTGATAATCCTCAACTATAGGGGATCGAGATAGTCTTTGCGGGTAAGATAACCTAATTTATTGATTCGACACAATGGTTGCCAAAGAATATTTATAAGCTTTAACAGTTGAGTTATTAATTCAACCGCACCTGAAATACACTGCTTGCAACGAAATATTAAAGGCAACGATGATATGGAAGTGATGGTGAAAACGGAGATAGTGGTGGTGAAACAGGGAAAGTAAAACAGCAAAAGTAAACTACTAGTAACCAGCAAGATTAAAAAACTGTAGGCTAGGGAGATGGACGGTTGGGAGCTGCTTGGATGAGAGTGAACATGTAATAGATTCTAACACGGGGCAAGTCACACAGAAAAGCAAGGATCATCTATGAAATATCAAACATTAGTCATGCATCCCGCAGGTAGTTATACGTTCTTGAAATAAGAACTGTAACAACATCTTTTGTCCTACCATCCCGATACGAACGGGGCCAAAAGGAACTTATGGAGATTAAGGTGCTCTTGTCAAAGACCACCGGAACAAAGCATTAACACTCAATGGATACATGAAATCCTCAAATTATAGTCCATCCCCTTTGGTTTCCCAAGCCGTCTCCTTTGGGATCGCCGGTTCCGGACCATAATAGGTGCATACAACTCATAGATAGGATCAAGAAAAAAAATAAACTCATGAAAACACAAGTGGTTCAGATATGAAAACATGGCACTCGGGCCCAAAGTGTCAAGCATTAAGACCAACAAGTTGTAGCAAAGATGATAAACACCAAAGTAGATGATAGGCAACATGCCCCAAAATTTTTGACGCACTATTACATGATCTAACTCATCCAATCCCTACCATCACCTTTGCCTACATCAAGGAATTACTCACACATGAAAGGAGAAGTCATGGAGGGATGATGGAGTGGTGATGATGATGACGATGGCGATGATCTCCCCTCACCGGAGGCCAAAACAACCTCCAGATTAGCCCTCCCGAAGAAGAATAGAGGGTGCTGGCGGCTCTGCGACGATAATTGGAAAAGCGACTTCTTTTCTGGGGTTTCCTCATGACGGGTAAAAATAGGGTCCAAGGTAGGTCACCAGAGGGGGTGGGACCCACCGAGGCGGCCTCCCAGCGCGGCCAAGGGAGTGGCCGCGCTAGCAGGGCCCCTAGGGCCCCTCTGGCTGCCCTCTGCCCCCCCTTCTGGTTCTGGGTCCCTCCGGGTGCGTGGATTTTCCGTGATTTTTCCTAGAATTTTCTGAGACACCTAAAAATCCATATTCCTGCATACAAGAAAACCATACAGGCAGCTCTGCTGAAAACAGTGTCAGTCCGGGTTAGTTTCGTTCAAATCATGCAAGAATGAGGCCAACACAATAGCAAAAGTTCTTGGAAAAGTAGATACATTTGAGACGTATCAACTCCGCCAAGCTTATCATATTGCTTGTCCTCAAGAAATTCAGTTCAACGAACTAGATGCGACAAAGAAAACTTTGACAAACTCTTTTGCTTCATTAGATGTATATAAGCATGCACTATGAAAAAAGTTTAGCAAATATTGAAACAATGCTGTAAGGACAATGCACAAAGCAATCCTTCTTTCAAGGTATCAATCACAAATAACCAAAAGTAAATAATATGCTGCTGAAAATCAAGACAAGATCACAATGCACATAGCTTGAACATACTAGAGTGGTATCTTGCTAGCCTCCATGAGTGAAGCAAAACATAAATGCAGAAACTCCGCCGGAGTTTTAAAGAAAACTAGAACTAAGAATTTCGGAATAGGTAATATCAGTGGCCGTTTTAAAGTAGACCGTTTATTCATCAGCATCTACTTACTAATCATCCACCTTGAGATATCTATCCAGAACACCTCGCTGGTATTAAGTTGCGATCCCCACCCAAAGTGTAAACCCAAAGCAACAGACAACTGGGTTAACAAACTTTGCGTAAGGTAAACAATCCTTGCAACCACGGTTACAAGCACCATTGTTTTCTCCCTGGTGGCAACAACTCATTCCCTGGTCTCATGTTTCTGTCACTCAAGCTAGACATCGGGGGGCATGAACCCATAATCGAGCATAAATTCTCCCTCTTGGAGTTACTATCTACTACTTGGCCAAAGCAATAAAAATCAACGGAGAACATGCAAGAATTACTCAAGAACAAATTATGAAAGGAGAACCAAATATATATCTCATCACGATCTGAACATAATCTCATAATCCATCGGATCCCAGCAAACACATCATAGCAATAGCAGAAAGATTACATAAGTTCCTTCATCATGTAGGGCAGCTCAGAAGGTCTAAGAATTGAAGCACAAGATTGGAGAGAAGACATCACATAGCTACTGGTCATGGACCCATGGTCCAATGAGTACTACTCACGGCACATCCGGGAAGCGCTCATGGTGGTATATAATCTCCCGAAGATCAATCTTCCCTCAGGCAGTGTGCCGGGACGAGGTCTCCTGGTGATCCCGATCTCGGGATCGCGGCGGCGGCGGAACAGAGGTGAAAATCGCGATGCGGGATCTCTTTTTAGGGTTTCCCCATCGAGGAGGTAATATAGGCCGAAGGGGGGCACCAGGGGAGGGCCCCACCTCTCATGCGGCCTTGGGGCACGCCCCCCCTTCTAGTCGCGCCAGGTGGCCTCCTGGGAGGGGGGAGTCCCCTCTCCGGCTGCCCTTCAGTGTTTTGGAAACTTCCATTATGCTGAATTTTTACATATTTTTCTTGGAATTTTTTGGTCACTGTAAATATGGGTAAAAACCTGCAATTCACAGACATCAGCAGACAAAAACTGGCACCGGGTGCACTAAGTTAGTAGGTTAGTCCAAATATTTGTAAAAGCTATAAATGTGTAGCAAAACACATAGCAATGTCACCCAAATAAGCATGGAGCAAGAAAAAATTATAGATATGTTTGGGACGTATCAGTTGTATACCGTGAGCTCGTCGCGAGAGGCATCTTGTGGTAGGAGCTTGCCGCCGTTTACTGCGTTTTGCGCCCTGTCCATTGATTTTCTTGTTAGGGTGATTGTTTCCCTGGATGTCTTTCCTTTTCCCGCGCGTTTGTTGCTCTCAGGTTGGTCATTCGCCTGATTACTTATTCCCACATTGCTTCTGGGTGGAGCGCTTGCGGGGTTGCTCCCTACATGCCTTAAGGTCTTTTCTGGTATAGATCCGGGGGCTCCCAGCGTAACTGTGGGTAGGGTGTCGCTGGCGCGATCATTATTCCTTTCGACTGCGTTGTTTCTGCCATGATTGTTGGGCTCGACCGATTTGCCTCTGTCGACGGAGGCTGGTTTGCCGTGGTTCGTCATGTACACTAGAAATGGTGTTTTCCTTCTCGTCTGCGTCACGTTGCTGATGTAGTTGTCACAGTCGAGTGCTTCGCCTTGACTGTTGCGAGTATTGTGGAAGATCGGGCTGAGGTGGTGATACGTCACAAACGTATCTATAATTTCTGCTTGGTCCATGCTCTTTTAGGTGACATTGCTATGTGTTTTGCTACACTTTTATATATTTTTACACATATTTGGACTAACCTACTAAATCAGTGCACCAAGTGCCAGTTTCTGTCTACTGATGTCTGTAAGTTGCAGGTTTTTACCCATATTTACAGAGCTCCAAAATTTCCGGCAAAATCATAAAAAAAATCAGCGTACAGGAAGCTTCCAGATCACCGAAGGAGTGCTGGAATGAGACTAGGGCCCACCCAGGAAGCCACCTGGCGCGGCCCCCTCCTGGCCGCGCCACCAGGGCGCCTGGGAGGGGGTGGCCCTCCTTGTGCCTATATTTACCTCCCATCCAGAAAACCCTCGGATAGATCCCCGCATCGCGAATTTCCTCTCTGTTCCACTGCCACCGCGCTTTGAAGATCGGGAGCACCAGGAGACCTTTTCTCGGCACCCTGCCGGAGGGAGGATTGACCTCTGGGAGCTTCTCCACCACCATGGACGCTTCCCGGATGTGCCGTGATTAGTCCTCCTTAGACCATGGGTCCATGACCAGTAGCTATGTGATGTCTTCTCTCCAATCTTGTGCTTCAATTATTAGCCCTTGTGAGCTTCCCTACATGATCGAGGCATCTATGTAATTTTCCTACTGTTGCTATGATGTGTATGCTGGGATTCGATGGATTATGAGATTATGTTCAGATTGTGATGCATTATATATTTGGTTTACCTTTTATATTTTGTTCTTGAGTAATTCTTGCATGTTCTCCATTAATTTTTATTGTTTTGGCCAAGTAGTAGATTTTAACTCCAAGAGGGTCTGTTTATGCATGATTGTGGGTTCATGCCCCCCCCGGATGTCTAGCTTGAGTGACAGAAAACAATGGTGCTTGTAACCACGGTTGCAAGGATTGTTTACATTACGCAAAGTGTGTTAATGCATTTGTCTGTTGCTTTGAGTTTACTAGCGAGATGTTCTAGATAGATATCTCAAGATGGATGATTAGGGAGTAGATGCAGATGGATTTCGGTCTACTTGTCTTGGTGTACTGCCCATACTTTTGATCCTCTAGCTTTCCATTAGCATTATTAGCATTGCGGTGTGTTTATAATTCCATTCCCAGCTGTCACAACCCCAAGTTAGGTATGTGCTAGGTTAAGCATAGGCCTTTGCATCATGATAAAAATTTAAAAAGAAATCAAAATGGGAGAGAGAACACCCCAGATGAATTTAATTCAAATGGCCAGATAAAAAGTTGCTCCAAAAATTCCTTTTGCATTTTTGAAAAGTCCCATAAATGAGTGGGATCACATATAAAGTGATGTGGTAGCAATCCCATGCACATGGATTTTTCAAATATTCAAAACAGGAGCTTGGAATTAATTTAAAACCCTATTTGAATTAAAGTTCAAATAATTTGAATTTTAAAAATGTCCAAACTTTATAAGTGGCTAGCTATATATATTGTGAAGCCACATAAAAATTTGTGGCATTTAAAAAAATGCCTAGCTAATTATTTTAGCATGGCCAACATATTACAGAAAAGAAAACAGAAGAGAAATAAGAAAAGGGAAAACTTACCTGGAAGCAGCCCAACTAACCCCCCCCCCCCCCCGCAGCCCAGCAGCCGGCCCAGCCCGCCAAGTCCCCTGTCGTCTACCCCAAGCAGCTCGCTGTCGAGCATGCCGGGGGCAGCGACTGCCACCGCGACGCCGACGACATTCCACGCCTCCCCGAGCCTCCAAGACGTGCCACGGAGACGCCCAGGACACGCTGCATCCACTCCCCCCCTCTCCTGTTCGTCTCCCCCTCGCCCCGCTTGAGTTCGTCGACGCCCGAGGAGATCAGCAGCGCGGCCGCCATGGAAACTCGTGGCCGAAGCCCGAGCTAGTCCTCAAAAGCATGTCCTTCGTCTTCACCGTCGTCGTCTACGCTGAGGAGCAGAAGGAATCGAACAGGGGTGCTCTAGGATCGCCACCCCCTTCTTCGTCTTCACCTCCGGCCGCCGTGAAGCCTCCCCGAGCGCGCCACTGACTCCGTTGAGTTCACGGTGAGCTTACGGTTCTCCCGAACTACTCCATCGTCCCCCTCCTCAACTCTAGCAGGATCCGCCATGAACGCAGGAGCACCTCACCGCCGGGATGCTCGTCGTCGTGCAGCCTTGAACCCTAGAACCCCGAGGCCATGTCTAACTTGCTCCCTGTGCTCCTCTGCTTCGATTGCAACCACGAACGTTTCAAATGGCGCTTCACAGTTAGTTCCACCTCGGTCCAGTAGCTCCTCCGCCGCTAGGGCTCGTCGCCGACGACGATGCTGTGCCCCCTAGATGTGCGCAGCTTGGGGCATCGCGATGCGATTGCTCGAGACTCCGTCTCGTGCACACTTTGATGTATGATCGAGCCCGCCCTAGATCCCGACTAAGTGATCGGGCTGGAGTAAGTCTATGTAAGGGTTATAATACAATCGATAGTATGGTTGAAGCGACTTGTCTATGAGTATGGGAGTTCACCACCCATATCATTTAGACTTGTGTGCGGACGATGAGGACCCATTTCAGTTGATCATCCGGCCTGGATGGGATGCCCCTCACGTTCGATGCTTTCCGAGAACGTTCTGTGCTTGGCCTTGTCTGCTTAGACAAGTGGGTACGGTTCTCGGCTCTCCATATGATTGTGTTGCAGCGAGGCTTGCATACGCTAACCCCGGGTTCCGACACCAGCTGTGATTTGTTTACCCAGCTTAGCTATTTTATCGTCTTTTGGGAGAGATACAACACTAGTGAACATCATGGGACCGCGGTCCATATTTCCACCACTGTTTACACCTCATTTTATTTAGTGCTTTATTTCCTTTCGTTGCAATCATCACTACTATTTTCACCCTTGCAAACAACAAGACCGGAGAGTTTGACAACCTCTCTGTACTCGTTGGGAGCAAAGTTATTTGTTTGTTCGTGCCAGTCCACGTCAACCTCATCTCCATCCGGCAACTTAATTTCTGGCGCCGTTGACACCTACTTGCATAATTCGGAGTCCGCCGGTTCGATAACCTTGGTATCTTCACCGAGGGAAACTTATTGCTAGGCTACATCTCAACCTTCCACTTGGGGTTACCAACGAGGGGCTAGAAGCCATCAACCTAATTTCTGGTGCCGTTGCCAGGGAGTCCAATCTTCAAGATAGGGGAGTTGCACACTATCTTTTATCTTTGATTTTTAGTCTTGTTAGTTTACCTTTTAGTTTTTATCTTAGTGTCTTTTATCAAAAATCACAAAAAAAATTACCTTGCTTTTAGTTGTCCTTTCTGTTTAGTCAAGCATGTTGGGACTTGGTGCTTTGAGGGAATCGGATGCTCTAGATTTCCATCAAAAGAATGGAGAAAATATGTAGAAGACTTGGGACAGAATTTCTGATGCACATAGAAGGATTATGCCTTGGATACCTATAAAATTTGTGCTTAGAAATTTTACCATGGTCTTTTTAGATGGTGCAAACACTCTCTTGATATTATAGATGAAGGATATTTCTTAGAGTGTGATGAAGCTAGAGCTCTTGATATTATACATGGTCTATCTAGTTACTTTGTTTATGATCATAGTTTCGATACTGTTATAGATAGACTTTCTACTATTGAAAAAAGAATGGATGCTCTAGACTTGAGGAAAAAAGAGAAACCCAAGCCCAATAAGAAAGATATTTTGGAGATAGATAATATTGGTAGCCTTTTGTTAAGATTAACATCTCTAACCAAGAACATGCTAATGGAGATGTTTCTGAGACCCAGGGAAAAGTAAAAATGTCCAAGTTACATTCTTTAAAAGGAGTGCAACGGTTGATTTCTTCATCATGGAGCCAAACCAAGGAAAAATAGTGCTTGGAAGGGACTTCCTCCGAGCCGTAAAAGGCTTCATTGATATAGGTAAAGGACACATACGCTTACGCGGAAGGCGAAAGGTACGTACCCCTTCCCTAAAAGAAATAAGGATGTACTTCTTGAGGAACCATTTGAAGGTTTTTATAATTCCGATTACTATGATAACTTGTGATTCCTCTTTTTGCATCATGCCTAGCTAAAAGGCATAAAAGAAAGCGCTTGTTGGGAGGCAACCCAAGATGTTTTTACTTTAAGTTTTAGTGGTCTTGATGCTTTTTACTACTGTAGAAAAATCATTGTATCTTTATTTTCAATATTTGTGCCAAGTTTTAGCCTCCCATTGCAAGAAAGTTGAAAAGTTGTGATATGTTGTCCAGAAACAGATTATGTCCCCTTGATGGAAAATTTATCCAAAAATCACCAGATCATCTTTTTTATCTGAAGTTTTTTGATAGTATGCTCAATACAATTATCTTTCATGCGTCTGTTCTGAGTTTTTTTAATTGAGTTACAGAAGTACCCCAAAACAATTATTTACTACATGTTGGTCTGTTTTTCACAGATTCTGCCATGTTGGCATTTTCATCATTCTGCAAATCTTAAGCTTTCTTTTTCTTTGCAAAAACTCTTTGGAACTCTTGAGAAACAGTAGCTCTTCATGAAAATCTTTATTTCCAGTGGAGAAAAATTATTTTATTGTGTGTACTAACCACTGTAATCAGCTTATGATGAGTTTCGTATGAAGGGAGTTTTCAAGTATGCGAAGGAAGATGATGAAAGAAGATTTGGGAGTCTCAAGCGCTCAAGCTTGGGGAAGCCCCCATGCACCCCAAGAAATATCCAAGGATATTCAAGCATCTAAGCTTGGGAATCCCCCCGTGCATCTCCTTCTTCATCAAAAATCATCATTTCGTCCTTCTCCATGCTATATTTTTATCACTTCATATGTTATGTGCTAAACTTCGAGTGTCCCGCTCTTTAATTTTTAGTTTTTTTAGTTTTTCTTGCTGTTCATAACAAGTTGGATCCTAGCCTTCATTGTTTGGGAGAGAAATACGCTCCAATCTATCTTAGAACACAACATAGGCCTGCTTGCTTATCTTTCTCATTTTGTTTGTTCTTTCTCTTTTCATAGCTGCTGTCATGCTTAGCTCTGAGTTTTCATGCTTATCTTTTTAAGAGCATTTATTTCGGTTGACTTGGGAAATCTCTTGAGTTTTCATGCTTATCTTGTTTATAGAGTGGTTTTGTTGCACTGAGTTGTGTGTCTTGCATGAGTAGGTAACTAAGGTTGCTATTACAAGTGTAGTGGTAACTTGCAATAGTTTTGAGGTATTGATTTGAGTAATGTTTAGAATTTTGGTGCCAAGATCTTGAGCCAATTAGTGATAGGTGTCGTATTTTGGGAAATCTGTGCTTATTTTCGAAAACTACAAAAAATTAGTTGAGAAATCTAGCTACAAGATGGATCTCTAACCTCTCGAGGGGTTGGAATATATAGAGTACCCTCATGTACCATGGGTCGAGGATGCGCAAGGATAACCAAACCCCCATATACTCCTCCTCAGGGTACTTGTCTCTTTGTGAACCTACTGATTAGATAGAGAGTTACCGAAAATAAGTGCATGAGTTCTTCGAATTAATGCGAGTATTTGATTGTTGGCACTTCCACCTTCCATATTTTTCTAGTCTCTTCGGTACCGTGCATTGACCTGTCTCATCTTGAGAGTTTGTGCATACTTCGCCGGTGCATCCAAACCCTTGTCACGATACGCTCTACCATCATAAACCTCCTTATATCTTCCTCAAAACAGCCACCATACCAACCTATCAAGGAATTTCCTGTAAGGCCCGATATGCGGTACTGTTCCAGATCTAGATGTTTCCATCCAGATCCGGGGACGAAGCACATATCGGTCCCACCGCGACATATGACAAAGCCATATGCCCCGGATTTCCAACATGATATCACAACATTACAGATACAAGGATACAACATCTCATACGATCGGCATACAACTGCCTCAAATACAATACAACAGCGGAAGGTAAATGTCTGAGTAAAGACTACAATCAAATGCCTACTGGCAAAGATAAAAACATCGATCCCATAACCACACGGGTCCAGGTCCTCCACCGGGATCCGCCTAACTAGTCGTCGTCGAGTCCCCACATAAAACATCGACCACCATACCTATTTTCGATCAACAACCCTGAAAAGAGTTTGGGGGTAGTATCATGAGTACAGAGGTACTCAGCATCCAACTGTAGTGGTCATCTGACCCAGCAAGGACTTCATCACTCGTCATTCTAGGACAACTAGTAGTTTACGGTAAGGATGGGTAAGTGGTGAGGTTGCTGCCGCACTAGCATTTATGAAGTGGCTAACGATCTAGAGAGTAAGATAAGAAGCCAAGCATTCGATGAGGAATCGCCTCCAACAAGTCTTGCTATCAACTACTTACGCAAACATAACACCTATCCTATCCTTGTCCTCCTCTTCACATCCCGACGAAGAAGAAGCAGTCAAGGCACACACACACGTTGATCAAGTTACATTAAGATTATCTCAGTTGTTGTTGTCTATGAACAAGGAGTAGGTCTCAAGTCGTCCATAACCGTGGACACGGCTTCTCGAAAAGATTTAACCCTGCAGGGGTGTACCAACTGCCCATTACAAGGCTCCGCACGCACGTCCATCTCTCTTAGTTGCTACCCATCACAGGCAACCATTTTATGATTTAGTTCCAAGAGATCCGAAACGACAGGTCCCTCTAGCTAACAACAAACAAATCCGGGTGGCCCCCGGTGAGTCGACATCCATCTCAAGAGCCGGCCGCGCTCTCGATCTGGTCTCTACCGTCTGTCGCAGGTTTGGATAGCTGATTAATCACACATGGGAAACCGGGTCCTTAGCCAGACAAAGTGGGCCAGCAAGGGAACTACCTCATTGGTCCGGGTTGGTTTGTAGACAACTCGCAGCTGACCAGCACACACACGGTTTCAAATGGTAAATCATCTTGAGCCACCACTAGAAATGTTTGAAGCTAGGTAGGTAAGAAAAGGGGACCCCATAAAATCCCACACGTGGTTAGGAACGCTCAGTCTTAACACCAATACCCGGAACTCGGGTCCTAGGTGACTCGAATGGAACAAAGCGTCGGGGCGGGATAGCCTAGACCTTCCATCCTTCGTCGAATATAGTCAACATTATAATAATCATATCATCAACAACAATATAATAATGTGATAGCCCAAACCAAGGAGTAACAGGGTAACATCGTAGCATCCTAATAATGCATACTAAGCAGGGGCTGAGCAACGAGCAATAGTAACATAGCAGTACAAGGTTTGCTGGGAAGGGACATGGCTGTATCGGTTTGAAAGAGGCTGTAAACATGTGGTCGGATCAAACATCGAACCTAACCTAGACTAGCATGAAAACCACTAGTTGAAATAGAATGGACCATAAGTAATGTATATTCCTTGCCTGTTGATAAGTCGGGTTTCGAAGGTGTAGTGGATCGCAAGCTTGCATCGTCTCCGAAGGTACCCGCGGAAGCACACAAGACGATAAACACTTGAAGGCAATCAACGAGCTTGCACTCTATTACTACGGGGCAACACAATATCAAGAAGACATCACACGACACGGCAACGCGATACGGATCTATCGTCGAGAACGGTTGCTAACAGTTTAAGCGGGGTATCGATCACACACGACGAATACCGCACGTTTCCGGTGGTTCAAGTTGCTTAGCTACAGGTGATCAACAAAGGTTGTTAACATGGAAACTCAATCAAGCATGGCATAGCACACAAACATGGCAACATGTGTAGCACAAAGTAAACTATCTATGCTAGTCAATTTAAGTGAGGCACAACCTAAACATGGCATAACACTAAGTGTCGCACGATGATTAAAACATTTGGTACAGTTCTGTCCTAAACCATATTTTAAGTTGGTTAACAACATCAAACAATAGCAAATACACAAAGTACACGAAAAACTAATCAAATTACATATAAAGAACACCCCAAACGGAGTTACGGTTAAAAAGATACAACCAAAACAAGTTACGGGCACAATCTGCCAACATCAGGAAGCACACTTTAGAGCAATGCATAAACAGGATAATCATTGCAAACATGCTCAAAATGATATGAAACTAATGTAGACATGACAGGGAAGGCATGGAAAAAATAATCATGCAAATAGGCATCATAGATCAAAAGATATTAAGCAAACAACATGGCATCGGAACGTTACAGACTTAGAGAAAAACCGATGTGGCTGTCAACAACAGCAATATAGCAACTTTGGAGCTAAATATCCATATGACCAGGAATGCTAACATGAAGATGCAATACATGTAATGAAAGTAGACATGATGCTTAACAATAGGCAATTGGAATCACTCAATTCCGATAAACGGTCGCGACACACTCGTCGACCGAAGTTGCAACAAAATATAAACAGCAGCACATTAACAGCAGGATAGCTACTTTGGAGCAAGATATAATCATGATGCAGCAAGCAATTATGGCATGTGAATGCATAAAACTGAAGGAGAAATAATGCTTAATGCAATGCAAAAGGAATCAATCAATTCCGATGAACGGTTGCGAAGCAATCGTCACCCGAAGTTGCAATAAAATAACAGTTACAACAACTTAGGAGCAGTTAACGACAGGTAGCCCTGTTTAGCACACAATTACACAATCAAGATGACCTCAAATGCAAATGCTCACAAAAGATGAATTAAATGCACACAATTCTAAGCAAAATTCATTTTGGGGGCACGTTCATCGGAGCTACGGATCAACGCGAAATTACATCGCAAAAACAGATCAGCACACAGTTTACTCCAGACTTAGTGAAAAACTACATAGGCTCAGAGAGAAAAAAAAGGTCGGGCCCAAAAGCTCACCATTGGCCTCGGGGCCCATCTCAGCCTGGGAGAGGTGGATCTGGCCTGGCTTGGGCTGGGGGCTTGCTGGGCTGCCAGGCCGGCCCAGCTCGGCGGCGGTTGGTGGCCTGGCCCACCTGGCCGGTGAGGGGCGACGCCGGCCCGATCCCGACCTGGATCGGGTCACGATGGCGGCGGCGGCGCTCCTGGCCGGCGTTGAGCGGGGGCGCGGCGAAGGGGGCGAGGCACGCAGCGTGGGGCGCTGGAGGAGGCCGGAGGGGGCGTGCGGGCGAGCTCCTCTCGCCGGAGAGCCGAGGCGCAGCGGCCGTCGGGAACGCGGGCGAGCTCCGGCTCGGGCCTCCATGGCGGCGGCCGGTACCTGCGAGGGAGAGACGAGGGCGTGAGGGGAAGAAAGAAAGGGGAGGAGGAGGAGAGAGAGGAGGGAATGGGAGGCCGGCTGCTCCCTGCTGCTGCCGGCTGCTCGGGCCGGAGGAGGGCGGCGGCGTGACTCCATGGTGCAGGCGGCGCAGTGGGAGAAGAGGGAGAGGAGAGAGAAAGGGTGGTGCTTGGTGGGGAGTCTCCTGGGCCGTCGGATCGCGAGATCTGACGGTCCAGGATTGATCTGGCTAGGTTTTGCTACAAAAATGGGCAAAATGCGAAAATGGGGGCTATTGTGAGGGGGGTGGCTGCAATTTTTGGCTCAGGGAAACCCTACAAAGGGGTTGGAGTGTGGTGGTCTTTATATAGCCCTGGTGGCTGGCAGTTTGCAAAAACATCCCCGGTTTTTCTCTCGCACGTGCGATGCTCACGTTTCTGACCGTCGGGGGTCCGCAGTAGCTCCGATTCTGGTAAAACTTCGAACTGCGTGATCAGCGCGTCGAGCCGGAGGAGTTCACCTTGCGCTAGAACCGTTCCGAGAACATTTTCCGGCGCGCTATAAAAATAACTCGTTTAATTATTAAACGGGGTTTTTCGTTCCGTTGGCTGCGGCTGGTCTCGTGCGGTTTTCGCGACGGTGATCGGGCGAAACCCGGTGTCGCAAAGGTCGAGTGTCAGGGTGGCAAGGGTCGGTCTCCATCCGGTACGAGATAAAAGGGGGAAAAATAATCACCGGTCGATAAATCGGGGATGCAAACACCGCAAAAAATTCAGACAATCAAACAATTCACACCGAAAACGAATTTTTCTAATTTTGGTGAAATCTGGGCTGTTACAATACAACACCACCAACAAGGGATCTCGTCCCGAGATCCAGGACGATCCGGGGGAGAGGGGGAGAGAAAAAGAAAGTCGACAATCTTCAAAACCACCAACAAGGGACTCTGCTCCATGTCGACGTCGAACTTCTGTCGAGATAAATTTCTGCATCGAGATGGTAACGTCGGAAACGAAATCATCGGGAGATCAAGAGGATGAACGACAACGATAAACGGTTCAAAGGATAGTGTTTTCGACGCAAGTCGTGAAAACACCGGGCAAAGAGGATGGACGGCAATGGATGACCCAGACGATATCCGAAACCGGAGAAGCTAAAGGTACTATAGGAATTCCCACCTGAGCTCGGAATCGAGACAATACGCTGTAAGCAAGGAATTGTAACGGTTCCGATACTCCACACACTCGAGATCCTAAAGTTTGAAAGGGGATAAGTCGAGATTAAAACACTTACGACACTTTTCCTGACCAGAGCAAGGGTAAGGAGTAAAAATATTCCTACTCTCCGATAACTAACTTATTAACTACAAAATAGTTTTTTTGTCTAGACCCGACTTCGGCCAGAGAAGGGATCCTACGGTCGGTAAGGCTCTGATACCAAGTTGTAAGGCCCGATATGCGGTACTGTTCCAGATGTAGATGTTTCCATCCAGATCCGGGGACGAAGCACATATCGGTCCCACCGCGACATATGAAAAAGCCATATGCCCCGGATTTCCAACATGATATCACAACATTACAGATACAAGGATACAACATCTCATACAATCGGCATACAACTGCCTCAAATACAATACAACAGCGGAAGGTAATTGTCTGAGTACAGACTACAATCAAATGCCTACTGGAAAAGAGAAAAACATCGATCCCATAACCACACGGGTCCAGGCCCTCCGCCGGGATCCGCCTAACTAGTCGTCGTCGAGTCTCCACGTGAAACATCGACCACCATACATGTTGTCGATCAAGAACCCTGAAAAGAGTTTGGGGGTAGTATCATGAGTACAGAGGTACTCAGCATCCAACTGTAGTGGTCATCTGACCCAGCAAAGACTTCATCACTCGTCATTCTAGGACAACTAGTAGTTTACGGTAAGGATGGGGTAAGTGGTGAGGTTGCTGCCGCACTAGCATTTATGAAGTGGCTAACGATCTAGAGAGTAAGATAAGAAGCCAAGCATTCGATGAGAAATCGCCTCCAACAAGTCTTTCTATCAACTACTTACGCAAACATAACACCTATCCTATCCTTGTCCTCCTCTTCGCATCCCGACGAAGAAGAAGCAGTCAAGGCACACACACACGTTGATCAATTTATATTAAGATTATCTCAGTTGTCGTTGTCTATGAACAAGGGTAGGTCTCAAGTCGTCCATAACCGTGGACACGGCTTCTCGAAAAGATTTAACCCTACGGGGGTGTACCAACTGCCCATTACAAGGCTCCGCACGCACGTCCATCTCTCTCAGTTGCTACCCATCACAGGCAACCATTTTATGATTTAGTTCCAAGAGATCCGAAATGACAGGTCCCTCTAGCTAACAACAAACAAATCCGGGTGGCCCCCGGTGAGTCGACATCCATCTCAAGAGCCGGCCGCGCTCTCGATCTGGTCTCTACCGTCTGTCGCAGGTTTGGATAGCCGGTTAATCACACATGGGCAACCGGGTCCTTAGCCGGACAAAGTGGGCCAGCAAGGGAACTATGTCCTCACTGGTCCGGGTTGGTTTGTAAACAACTGGCAGCTGACCAGCACACACACGGTTTCAAATGGTAAATCAGCTTGGGCCACCACTAGAAATGTTTGAATCTAGGTAGGTAAGAAAAGGGGACCCCATAAAATCCCACATGCGTATAGGCACGCTCAGTCTTAAAACCAATACCCGGAACTCGGGTCCTAAGTGACTCGAATGGAACAAAGCGTCGGGGCGTGATAGCCTAGACCTTCCATCCTTCGTCGAATATAGTCAACATTATAATAATCATATCATCAACAACAATATAATAATGTGATAGCCCAAACCAAGGAGTAACAGGGTAACATCGTAGCATCCTAAGCATGCATACTAAGCAGGGGCTGAGCAACGAGCAATAGTAACATAGCAGTACAAGGTTTGCTGGGAAGGGACATGGCTGTATCGGTTTGAAAGAGGCTGTAAACATGTGGTAGGATCAAACATCAAACCTAACCTAAAATAGCATGCAAACCGCTGGTTGAAATAGAATGGATCATAAGTAATGTATAGTCCTTGCCTGTTGATAAGTCGGGTTACGAAGGTGTAGTGGATCGCAAGCTCGCATCGTCTCCGAAGGTACCCGCGGAAGCACACAAGACGATAAACACTTGAAGGCAATCAACGAGCAGGCACTCTATTACTACGGGGCAACACAATATCAAGAAGACATCACACGACACGGCAACGCGATACGGATCTATCGTCGAGAACGGTTGCTAACAGTTTAAGCGGGGTATCGATCACACACGACGAATACCGCACGTTTACGGTGGTTCAAGTTGCTTAGCTACAGGTGATCAACAAAGGTTGTTAACATGGAAACTCAATCAAGCATGGCATAGCACACAAACATGGCAACATGTGTAGCACAAAGTAAACTATCTATGCTAGTCAATTTAAGTGAGGCACAACCTAAACATGGCATAACACTAAGTGTCGCACGATGATTAAAACATTTGGTACTGTTCTGTCCTAAACCATATTTTAAGTTGGTTAACAACATCAAACAATAGCAAATACACAAAGTACACGAAAAACTAATCAAATTACATATAAATAACACCCCAAACGGAGTTACGGTTAAAAAGATACAAGCAAAACAAGTTACGGGCACAATCTGCCAACATCAGGAAGCACACTTTAGAGCAATGCATAAACAGGATAATCGTTGAAAACATGCTCACAAATGATATGAAACTAATGTATACATGACATGGAAGGCATGGCAAAAAGAATCATGCAAATAGGCGTCATAGATCAGAAGATATTAAGCAAACAACATTGCATCGGAACGTTACAGACTTAGAGACTGTCAACAACAGCAGCATAGCAACTTTGGAGCTAAATATCTATATGACCAGGAATGCTAACATGAATATGCAATACATGTAATGAAAGTAGACATGATGCTTAACAATATGCAATTGGAATCACTCAATTCCGATAAACGGTCGCGACACACTCGTCGACCGAAGTTGCAACAAAATATAAACAGCAGAACATTAACAGCAGGTTAGCTACTTTGGAGCAAGATATAATCATGATGCAGAAAGAAATTATGTCATGTGAATGCATTAAACTGAAGTACAAACAATGCTTAACGCAACGCAAAAGGAATCAATCAATTCCGATGAACGGTTGCGAAGAAATCGTCACCCGAAGTTGCAATAACATAACAGTTACAGCAACTTAGCAGCAGTTAACGACAGGTATCCCTGTTTAGCACACAATTACACAATCAAGATGACCTCAAATTCAAATGCTCACAAAATATGAATGAAAGTGCACACAATTCTAAGTATTACTCATTTTGGGGGCACGTTCATCGGAGCTACGGATCAACGGGAAATTACATCGCGAAAACAGATCAGCACACAGTTTACTCCAGACTTAGTGAAAAACTACACAGGCTCAGAGAGAAAAAAAAGGTCGGGCCCAAAATCTCACCATGGGCCTCGGGGCCCATCTCGGCCTGGGAGAGGTGGATCCGGCCTGGCTTGGGCTGGGGGCTTGTAGGGCTGCCAGGCCGGCCCAGCTCGGCGGCGGTTGGTGGCCTGGCCCACCTGGCCGGTGAGGGGCGACGCCGGCCCGATCCCGACCTGGATTGGGTCACGACGGCGGCGGCGGCGCTTCTGGCCGGCGTTGAGCTGGGGCGCGGCGGAGGGGGCGAAGCACGCGGCGTGGGGCGCTGGAGGAGGCCGGAGGGGGCGTGCGGGCGAGCTCCTCTCGCCGGAGAGCCGAGGTGCGGCGGCCGTCGGGAACGCGGGCGAGCTCCGGCTCGGGATTCCATGGCGGCGGCCAGTACCTGCGAGGTAGAGACGCGGGTGTGAGGGGAAGAAAGAAAGGGGAGGAGGAGGAGAGACAGGAGGGAAGGGGAGGCCGGCGGCTCCCTGCTGCTGCCGGCTGCTCCGGCCGGAGGAGGGCGGCGGCGTGGCTCCATGGTGCAGGCGGCGCGGTGGGAGAAGAGGGAGAGGAGAGAAAAAGGGAGGTGGTTGGTGGGGAGTCTCCTGGTCTGTCGGATCCCGAGATCTGACGGTCCAGGATTGATCTGGCTAGGTTTTGCTACAAAAATGGGCAAAATGCGAAAATGGGGGCTATTGTGAGGGGGGTGGATGCAATTTTTGGCTCAGAGAAACCCTACAAAGGGGTGGGAGTGTGGTGGTCTTTATATAGCCCAGGTGGCTGGCAGTTTGCAAAAACATCCCCGGGTTTTCTCTCTCGCGCGCGATGCTCACGTTTCTGACCGTCGGGGGTCCGCAGTACTTCCGATTCGGGTAAAACTTCGAACTGCGCGATCAGCGCGTCGAGCCGGAGGCGTTCACCTTGCGCTGGAACCGTTCCGAGAACATTTTCCGGCGCACTATAAAAATAACCCGTTTAATTATTAAACGGGGTTTTTCGTTCCGTTGGCTGCGGCTGGTCTCGTGCGGTTTTCGCGACGGTGATCGGGCGAAACCCGGTGTCGAAAAGGTCGAGTGTCAGGGTGGCAAGGGTCGGTCTCCGTCCGGTACGAGATAAGAGGGGGGAAAAATAATTGCCGATAGATAAATCGGGGATGCAAACACCGCAAACAAATCAGACAATCAAACAAGTCACACCGAAAACAATTTTTTTTAATTTTTGTGAAATCTGGGCTGTTACATTTCCATAGCCTTTCGGAGATACATTGCCATGCAACATCCACCATCTCATGACTTGATCTTCATATCATACATTCTTTTGCTTGATCGGGGAGCCGCATGCTAGTTGGGCTTTGCCCTTATTATTGCTACATGACGCGCTAGTATCATTGCATATCCTGCTACACTGGAAGAGGCATACATTTGCATAGATCATGATAGTTTTCATCTTTATTTATGTTGAGTACTTCTTGTATAGTGTGAAGATCTTATTTATATTCTTGTAAAATACAGAGTGTTGCCCTTAAGTCAGGAAAAGATCCCCAAGAGTACAAATTAAAAGATCCCAAAGAGGACAAATGAGAGATAAATATAAAGAGCCAATGAGGCCACAAACATACAAAAAAGAGAAAAATAAATAAAAAGAGAGAATGGGGAAACACTGCTATTCCTTTTGAAAGATCCACACTTGTACTTCATTATCATATTTGTATGCCATAGAGATTATTATTCATGCATAACTATGTGGGGACCCTTACAATATAGAACTTGGCTTGCATATTCTAAGGATGAGCCTCCTCAAAAGAGCTCTATGTCTTCATGAGAAAGCAAGTTGGATGCACCCCCACTAGTTCCATTGGAGAGCTTACCTTAGCTCATATTTGCATATGTTGCATGGCAATCCCTACTCCTCACATCATATCTATCGTTTGGCTTTCTCTCGCTTATGATTGTCATCATTGATGTGAGACTTTCACACCTTTTTTTCTTCCTTCCCCATCATTTCCCTCTTTGCCATCCTAAGTTCCAACATATCTTGCTCACGCTCATACATTGCATGAGTGCTCAAAGTCGAAGGGGAGAGGATCAGTTTGACTTGTACCTGACTAGTGGTCTGGGATGAGTAAAAAAAAGATCCCGAAGGAGACCAAGTGAGAAAATTTAGTGGATTGAGTTCTCAATTAAACTATATAGTATTTTTTATTCTCTAAACCCATCTCCCACTTCTTGCATGCAAACAACATTTGGAGAAATTTGAGTCACGGACAGCGAGAGCTCTTGCACCTTTATGTTCATACTTTGCTAGTTTCAATACTAGATATAGACTCTTGCTTGTTATTGTCTTGACTTTAATTGCACATCTTACTTTATTTACTTTGAAGTTCTTTTGTGTGTGTTAGCATGTCACCACAAAATTTATCTGTGTTATCATTTACCTACTCGAGGACGAGCAAGGGATGTTGATACGTCCCAAACGTATCTATAATTTCTTCTTCTTCCATACTCTTTTAGGTGACATTGTTATGTGTTTTGGTACACTTTTATATCTTTTTACACATATTTGGACTAACCTACTAACTCAATGCACCCAGTGCCAGTTTATGTCAGATGATGTTTGTAAGTTGCATGTTTTTACCCATATTTACAGAGCTCCAAAAATTCCAGAAAAATCTTATAAAAATCAGCGTACAGGAAGCTTCCGGATCACCTAAGGAGTGCCGGAGGGAGACCAGGACCCACCCAGGCGGCCACCTGGCTCGGCCCCCGTCCTAGCCGCGCCACCGGGGCGCCTGGGAGGGTGGTGTCCCCCCTCTTGCCCCCTTTGGCCTATATTTACCTCCCGTCCAAAAAACCCTCGAAGAGACCAATGCATCGCGAATTTCCTGTATGTTCCCCCACCGCAGCGCTTCCAAGATCGGGAGCACCAGGAGACCTCTTCCCGGCACCCTGTTGGAGGAAGGGTTGACCTCCGGGAGCTTCTCCACCACCATGGACGCTTCCTGGATGTGCCGTGAGTAGTCCTCCTTGGACCATGGGTCCATGAGCAGTAGCTATGTGATGTCTTCTCTCCAATCTTGTGCTTCAATTCTTAGCCCTTGTGAGCTTCCCTACATGATCAAAGCATCTATGTAATTTTCCTGTTGTTTCTATGATGTGTTTGCTGGGATCCGACGGATTATGAGATTATGTTCAAATTGTGATGAGTTATATATTTGGTTACCTTTTATATTTTGTTCTTGAGTAATTATTGCATGTTCTTCGTTACTTTTTATTGCTTTGGCCAAGTAGTAGATAGTAACTCCAAGAGGGAGCATTTATGCATGATTGTGGGTTCATGACCCTCGATGTCTTGCTTGAGTGACAAAAACATTAGACTAGGGGATGTGATTTTGCCACCAGGGAAAAAACAACGGTGCTTGTAACCGCGGTTGCAAGGATTTTTTACCTTACGCAAAGTTTGTTAATTCAGTTGGATGTTGCTTTGAGTTTAGACTTTGGGTGTGGCTCGCAAATTAATACCAGCGAGATGTTATGGATAGATATCTCAAGGTGGATGATTAGTGAGTAGATGTAGATGGATTTTGATCTACTTGTCTTGCTGTACTGCCCATACTTATGAGCCTCTAGCTTTTCAGTAGCATAATTAGCATTGCGGTGCGTTTATAATTTAGTCAATTGCCCAACAGTAATTTTTTTACCCAGCTTAGCTATTGTATCTTCTTTTGGGAGAGAGACATCACTAGTGAACATCATGGGACCCCCGTCCATATTTCGACCACTGTTTACACCTCACTTTATTTACTGCTTTATTTCCTTTCGTTGCTATCATCACTACTATTTCCACCCTTGATTTTGATCCTTTGTAAACAACAAGACCGGAGAGATTTACAACCTCTTTGTACTCGTTGGGAGCAAAGTTATTTGTTTGTGTTTGCAGGTCCAGGTCAACCTCATCTCCATTCGACAACTTAATTTCTGGCGCAGTCGACACCTACTTGAAGAATTCGCAGTTTGTCGGTTCGATAACCTTGGTACCTTCACTGAGGGAAACTTGCTACTAGGATACATCTCAACCTTCCACTTGGGGTAACCAACAAGGGGCGAGAAGCCATCAGGTGGGAGGCGCGGACGGCTCGAGGATCGCCGTGCGGGCGGGTGCCTTGTTCTTGTTCATTTTTTATTGCGTGGTTGGTGATGTAGGCGATCGGGCTCGATCCGTGAGATGTAGAGTACCCCATTGGTTGACATAGATCTGATATCCACCGAAGCTTAGGTCGACGCATGTGCGTAGACCTGCGAAGGCTGACTGCAAGATCGGAACGTGTGCGACGAAGCCGAGGGACCCCGAACATATCAGATTCTGCACGAGTCATGGATGCGTCGAGTGCTGATGAAGTCGACGAGTTGTCGATTGCTGCTGACGGAACCGCTGAGATATTCATTCCAACCTTCTTCTTACCCACGGCCGACGCCAATTGATGAGGATCGGCCTCGGCAAATCCCATGGGTAGGAACCCTGGGTTTAGATCGTAGAGAGAGAGGTGCAGGTTCGCGATGCTCGTTGGCTAACAGGAGACAGGGATTATCCAAGTTTAGTGTCCTCGATCGGTAAAACACCTACTTCTTTCTCGATATATTATATGGTGGAGGAGATTATAGTGGAGGTCTCGGCGAGAGTTCTCTCGTCGAGGGTGAAGCTATGCGAGATTGGATGCCCTAGACGTCCCCTCTCCTAGACTTTATATACTAGCTAGGTCTCGAGGAGTCCGTCTAGTTTCACAAAGACTATTGCCTAATCTAGCTAGTCTTGGCGGACACGCATTGCACTCCATGTAGGCGAAGCCGTCAGTGCTTCGGGTGGTCTGATCTTGGGGCAGCCGAAGCTTCTAGTGGGCCATCTGTCTTGACACGCACCATGTACCCTCATGCTGAGGAGTCCTGGGGGTATCCCCTCGTTAATAGTCTTCTAGAAACTTGGAATTTCCAGAATTTTCTTAGATACTTCATTTTGCACCTTTATTGCACAAAAAACGGACATACACGCAACTATGCTGAAAACAACGTCAATCCGGGGTAGTTCTATTCAAAATTCTGCAAGAATGAGGTCAAAACAATAGCAAAGGTGTTTGGAAAAGTAGATACGTTTGGGACGTATCAGTAGTATAGAAGCCGAGGGGTTGGGCTCTTAGATTTTACAAATACAATAATCTCTCGATACTTTGTACTTTGCACACACCCCAAAATAATAAATCTCAAGCATGAAGTAGGGTTTTATCTCCATGGAGAACATAAATATGGGTAAATTATGTTTTGTTGTTACCATCCCTCCAAGACACCTATCTCGGGATACCATAGCAAGGAATCGAGTGGAATGAGCTCCAGGACCGTCTCTCTCATGAATTCTACCTAGCCCCCTAGCTTAGAGCATCTCTAGCCGGGACAACTCAATCGGGGCTAAAGGTCCCGATTATTAGTCACGGCTGGATTAAAAACCGGGTCAAAAGTGGCTCCACGTGGATTCTGTGGGGAGGCCGGGCACAAGGACCTTTAGTCCCGGTTCGTAACACCGACCGAGACTAAAAACTTATCCACGCGTCAGCTCCTGCAGCTACTGGGTTTTTTTAAAGGAGGGGTTTAGATGTTTCGTATTGTGTCACTTCTAGGAAACATGCTTTTAGTGGCACCTTTTTTTTTCCTTTAGTGGCGCGTTATGGGTGCCCATTAATTCATAGCAAATTATAATACATAGCACAAAGGTTTATTCTAATTTAACTTCGATAATATCCAACACAAATGTCGATTTTTCATAGTTTAACTTCAATAATATCCAACACAAGTACGACTCCTCCAACAACATAATGTTTAACAACAACTACGAACCAACCTACTTCTCATCACCACCACAAGGTGAAATGAAAAAAAAGGCACCCCACATTCCATTATGTAATATGGCTTGTCTCCAGCTTTTATATTCTTCTGATGCCTCTATCAAGTGATGTGCGAGATGATGATAACGGTTTCTCGCCCTTCGTTGGTTACCCCAAGTGGAAGGTGAGATGTAGGACAGCAGCAAATGTCCCCTATCTAGAGAATAGGGTTTGTCTCCTGTAGGAATCCGATAGTGATAAGTAGGTGGCAAGGAAACAATGGCACCGAATAAGACAAAAGTTGCTTCCTTGACCTAGACCTGCACACAACACAAATAACTTTTCTACCAACGAAGTTCAGAGAGGTTGTTAATCTCTCCGGTCTTGTTGTTCACAAAGGATCGAAACACAAGGGATAATGATAATGGTGATAGCAACTAGAAACTAAAAGACGATGAAACTGCTATGCGAGCTAAACAATGATGAGAACATGGACCGAGGTCCCGTGATGTTCACTAGTGATGTCTCTCTCCCAAAAGACGATAAAACTGCTATGCGAGGTAAACAAATTATAGCTGGGCAATTGACAGGATTAAAAACGCACCACAATGCTAACTATGCTACAAAGAAAGGACGAGGCTCAAAAGCATGGGCGGTATGCCAAAATAAGTAGACCGAAATCCAAGTGCATCTACTACTAATCATCCAGCTTGAGATGTCTATCCACAACATCTCGCTGGTATTAAGTTGCGAGCCCCACCCGAAGTGTAAACCCAAAGCAACAGACAGCTGCATTAAAAAGCACTTTGCGTAAATTAAACAATCCTTGCAACCGCGGTTACAAGCACCGTTGTTTCCCCCCTTGTGGCAATAGCACATCCCCTAGACTCATGTTTGTGTCACTCAAGCGTGTCATCGGGGGGCATGAACCCACAATCGAGCATAATGTTCCCTCTTGGAGTCACTACTACTTGGCCAAAGCAATAAACAGCAACGGAGAACATGCAATAATTACTTAGGGAAAAAAATATAAAAGATAAGAACCAAATATATTACTCAATCACAATCTGAACATAATTTCATAATCCATCAGATCCCAGCAAACTCAGCATAGCAAGGGCAGAAAATTACATATGTGCCTCGATCATGTAGGGCAACTCACGAGGACTAAACCATGAAGAACAAAGAGGGGAGGAGAACATCACATAGCTACTGATCAAGGACTAATGGTCCAAGGAAACTACTCACGACACATCCGGGAAGCTTCCATGCTGGAGGGGAAGCTCCCGGATGTCAATCCTCCCTCCGGTAAGGTGCCGGGAAGAAGTTTCATGGCGCTCCCGACCTTGGAAGCGCGGCGGCGGCGGAACAGAGGCGAGATCGCGAAAAAGGGTTCTGTCCTCGGGGGTTTCGCATCACGGAGATTAAATAGGCGAAGGGGGGAAGCCAGGGGGGGCACCATGGGTCCAGGCGCCCCCCCCCCTCGGCGTGGCAAGACCCTAGGCCGCGCCAGGTGGCCGCCTGGGTACCTGGTGGTGGCCCTCGGGCCCCACCCAGGTGATTCCGGAAGGTTCCCGTACGCTGATTTTTTATCTGATTTTTCCTGAATTTTTTGAGCAGTTTTAATATGGGAGAAACCTGAAATAGAAAAATAGCAGAAAACAGGAACTGGCACTATGGTGAAGTGATTTAATAAGTTAGACCAAATATGACCAAAAGTGTATGAAAGTGTATCCAGATCATAGAATTATCACACAAATCATGCATGGAGCAAGCAGAAATTATAGATACGTTTGGGACGTATCATCAAGCATCGGCCATCTAGGCGTGCATAGTTTCGGGATCCTCTATCAAAAACATATTAGTAAAATGGTTAGTAATGCAGTATACTTAATTTTAGGTTAAAAGATTTCTGAAAATGATGGACTAGTGACATAGTAAAAAATCTTACCATTTTAAAACTTTTTATATGTTTCGAAGACAACTTGAGAACAAATGGCACATATGGTGTATAAGGTTCGTTAACATTATTAAAGTTGACAAATGAAGGAACACCTTTAAGAAAATCGATGAAATCATCTTGTTCGTCCATTGTTAGATCAAAGCCACGATTATAAAAAGTATCATCAAACATCTTCCGTATTTCCTTCGGAGCATGGAGATAAACTGGAAATTGTAAATAAGTTGTCAACTTGCAGCAAGTAAATAAGTAAGGAAACAAGTCAAAAAAAATTAAGAAACTCACGTGGAGATAGAACCAGCTTCATGTCATCCACTAGCATCCAAATGTACTTATTTCGAAATCTTATACCATCTTGACGACGGGTCCAAGATGAAATGTTATTTGCATATCATCCTCTAATGCATATGCCTTGCATAGTGTATACCAATTTGGACAATCAAAATTTGTGTTGTTTTATTCATTAAAGACCTCGAACTTTAAAGTTATACCATGTTTCGTCTTAAGTTTGACATCTTTTTTTACATTCTCGCGCAAATCATTGATTTTGACAAAGTCGCAGACGTGGGGTCTTGCATAGCAGGGGATGTGCTAGTTGATTATAAAAAAATTACACGCGAAAACTAAAACTAAGTGAAGCATGCTTTAATAAGAAGATGTCGCAGAAGTTGTATACCGTATCAAATTCGAAGCCCTCCCTAAGCGTGATGGAGAAGTATCATTCTTCGTCTCCATGCAACTTCGGATACTTGTCGCACCGACCCGAGTCATCGCCACAATAGTCACACTCGGGGATTCTATCATCGTTATCAACCATTTTCTGTGTTCATAATTCAAAGGATTATTTGAAAATCAACAAACAATCATGAAAAGTATGAAAGTAATATGATTTGTTTCTCATACACTTAGATTGGACATATACACAAGCAATTACAGGGATGGAGAGAGAGAATACAGTGCACTAATACATAATAAAATTGCAACAATAATATTTTATCATATAATATCACTAATACATCTCAAATAATCCAGTGAATAAAATAATATATCACATAATACATCTCAAATAATCCAGTGAATACAATAATAATATCACATAATATATCACTAATACATTAAACGACGTCAGCTCCTGGTCCCTGAACCGTGAGCGGTGAACACCCAAAGATAAGGAACCGGTACAAAGTCATAGCCCGGTTGAGGTCCCTGAAGAACCTGCGAGGTATTGGAGAACCTGATGTCCAACGCGATCATGTACCAGCAGAAGTGCACGTCCTCCTCCCTGACACGTCGGCGTACCACTTTGACGAGGGGGTGTCCCCACGACTCCTACGGATGAGGGTACCTGGTGCACATCAAGACAGAAGGCCCTCTGAAAGCTTCGATAGGCCCACGACTGGCCCACTCAAGGCACCGATGTAGGAGCCCTCGAAGAATATGGAAGTTGTGACTTGGCATCCAAGAATAAAACTAGATTAGGAAACTGTCTTTGTAAACCTAGACGGACTTCTCGGGACCTAGCCTAGTATATAAAGGCTAGGAGAGGGACGTCTAGGGCATCCAATCTCATAGCAACACTCCGGTCCCGAGCGAACTCGCCTCGACTGCCACTGTAATCACCTCCATTATAATACAAAAGAGCAGGAAGTAGGGGTTTCACCGATCGAGGGCCCTGGACCTGGGTATATCCATGTCTCCTGTTAGCCGACGAGTATCGCCAACCTGCACCTTCTCTTTACGAACTAACCCTGTGTTCCTAACCATGGGATTTGCCGAGGTCAATCCTCGTCAATTGGCGCCGACCGTGGGGAAGACGCAGGTTGGAATCACGATTTTGGCGGTCTCGTCATCAGCAACCAGAAAATCAGTAAATAGAGCAAGATCCAACCCACTTGAAGAGCTCAAGTTCATCGCAAGCCTCTCCGTCGTGCCACCAATTTCGCTCGGCCAACAACTGGCCCAAGATCAATTTTTCAGCGATTACCAAAGTCGCACCCGGCGAAAAAGGACTCGACGACCCAGAAGACGAACACAAGCCGCAATCATGAGGTCAGCTACAGCGCCAGATCTGATACAAGAAATACACATGGACATCTCTCTCAAGCAACCACCAATTGCTGCAGCAATTCCAGTCGCCACTCGAGCACCTACCGCCATCCGGACACCCGCCGCAACCAGCGACGGGGACTCTGAAACTCAATCCAGTGAATACTATGACCCCGACCGAAGACCGGATGAGTTCACCAAGATGATCCGGAACTACTCAACCAATGAAGAAATCGTGCTCGACCCAAGGTTTCACTCCCGTACCGAAGATCACTCGCAGTCGATCCACATCACAAGAAGAACAAGACACGCTGGCTCGAGCAGTCTCAGACCCAAAGAGCAGATGAACGGGCCCTAAACAATCCACTTCTTCGAAGACGATTGGGGACGCCTTAGAGCAGGCCACACCCTGAGGAGCTATCGCTTGTTTACCGAACTCTCCGACAGGCTAAAAGAAGAGAAACAACACAAAGCCAAGCGGGCTCGAGGAGCAGCGCAGCCATCAGCAACTGACACAGAAGATCAATACCTGTCGTCGTACGGGCGAGTCTGCATGATCCAAGAAGGACGACCCTCAAAGGAAAAGCAGGAGTTAAACACCCTGCAAGCCCGAGCAGACGAGGACTTGTTGATAGAAGAAATCTATCACTTATACGGTTCAGAAACCAACATCACTTTCTCGCAAGACGATCAACCACCCGAAGTTCCAAGGCCAGAGCACACACCGTAGTTCCTCAAAGCTCAGATCGGCGGATACGACATGGACCGAGTATTCATGGATGGGGGCGGTAGCTTGAACATCATCTTCACCGGCACTTTTCTCAAGATGTTGATCCCACGATCAGTCTGGAAGAACTCAGGTGTCACGCTCTACGGCACAGTACCAGGAGAAGCAGCCTCCTCCCTAGGAACAATCGAGCTCGATGTCGTTTTTGGAAGCAAAGGCAACTTCGCAAGAAAAACCCTTGAGTTCGAAGTACTCGACTTGCAGTCCCAATACCACGCCATACTCGGCCGAACAACATTTGCGCAATTCATGGCAGTCCCACACTACGCATATCTCCAGCTCAAGATGCCAGGGGCCATAGGGGTCATCACATTCAACGGAAGCTTCACCAAATCAGATCAATGCGACCGAGATTTTCATCAAGTCTCCAACACATTCAGAGCGCAACAGCAGCTCGAAGAAATAGCTATGGTGATAGACAGGTGCGTCTTTCCGCTAGCCAGCAGAAGTGAATTAAATAAAATCACTCGCGACTTCAGCGTCGACAGCGACACTTTCACCCACCAGGTGTACCCAACCGACCCAGACAAGAGGGTCTGAATCTACAATCGTCTTCCAGAAGAACAAGAAACATATATTTTGACTTTCATCCGTGAGGAGTGGAAAATTTTCTCCCAGTGCCCGGCCAACATGCCCGGAATACCACGAGAGTTCCCAGAGCGCGCACTTCAAATCTATCCAAACACCAAACTAGTAAAGCAAGCACTACACGGATTCTCCGAAGCCAAGAGCAAAGCAATCGGAGAAGAAGTCAAGCGATTACTTGATGCACAATTCATCTGGGAGACTAAGAAAGACACCTAGGTCGCAAACCCAGTATTGGTGCCCAAAAAAGACACCGGCGCACTACGCATGTGCGTCGACTATGGACCAGTCAACAAGCACTGCCCAAAGGACCACTTCCCTCTCCCAAGGATCAAACAAATAATCGACTCCATCGCAGGATGCGACCTCCTGTCTTTTCTCGACGCCTACTCAGGATACAACCAAATCAGTATGAAGGAAGAGGACGAGGAGCACACCTCCTTCATCACCCCATGTCACAACCCCAAGTTAGGTATGTGCTAGGTTAGCAAGTAACTTTGCATCATGATAAAAAATTCAAAAGAAATTGAAATGGGAGAGAAAAACCCCCCAGATGAATATAATTCAAATGGCCAGATAATAAGTTGCTCCAAAAATTCCTTTTGCATATTTGAAAAGTCTTATAAATGAGTGTGATCACATATAAAGTGATTTGGATTCAAACCCATCCGACATCCGAGCTGGGGTGCGGGAGAACGAGCTATCCTCCCGTGGCCTTAGCACGGCAAATGGACGACGGGAGCATCGTCCCATGTGTGCGCCGCCGCGTTGGGTGCCACCGGCGGCTAACCGCCGGCGTGGCCCGGGTTAATTAACCCTCTAACCACCCACTAACCCCCCCCCCCCTGAGACTGATAGTGGGCCCTAGCCCACTAATTAACCCGTGGGTTAATTTAAATAGAGGGGTTTAACCCCCTGAGACGCTGACAGGCCGACCCCACACGTCAGACCCCCCCCACGTCATCTTGATGTCATGCTGATGCAGTAAAGCAATTAAATGAATTAATCTAATTCCAAAGAATCCAGAAAATATCCAAATCTTTAGAAAATCATAAGTAATTCATTTTAACTCCAAATTGGACAAATAATATGTCTAAAATTATCAGAAATATCCAAGTAATGTGAATATGGACTTTGTTTGTATGTTTGACCAATTTAAATTGGGGTAACAGTGGAAAATATCCATATGGCTTTAGTTTGAATTCAAATTTGAGGTGCATTTGCAAATGACTTTGCAATTGGCTTCTTTTAAATGGAATTGTACCAACATTGTGACCATGAACATCACATTACAATATTGATCATGTGCTTGAGCATTACAAGTATATTTATTCCTTGTTTGATTGTTTGCTCAATAGACGTGCAACTAGAATCGGAGGCCACCCCCTTCGTTGAAGACGCTGTTACCAAATCTCGTCAGCAAGGCAAGCAAAACCCCATTGATCATGTCGATAAAATCCCAATTCCCTCTCAGTCTCGCTTATGCATTGTATAGGATGATTACCATGATAACGTTTCTACCGCATAGTTGAACCCATATCCTTTGCATGACCTATCATCTTTTCACAGTAGTAAGCAAACCACAATCCTAGCAGATGTAGGAGTTGGTTGATATCATGTAGCCCCTGCAACTGTTACTGCTTATTGCATGCTTAGAGTGTTACAATGTTGGTACTATGATGTGAGTCGTGATGGTAGTGATCATGTTGATGATGGTGGAAATGTGGTTGTGAATCTACCCTAATACAAGGTGAACGATGAGAGGCTGTGTAGGAGTACACAGTGGGTTGTCTCGTTGAACACCGCCTTAAGTCCGAGTTCTTGTGTGGTAATCCAAGAAGAAGAGTGCAATCACACATTGGGCTCACTGACCCCTCTCATCCTAGTACCTCACCCCGTTCGAACCCCAGAAGTCGCAATAGTTCGGAGTTCTGGTAGGGCTTTGGCACGGTCTGCGAAGTGGATGAATGGCTTTTCAAGACCGGCTTGAGACCCTGCACACATCGTTTGAGGCTGTACTGGAACCTCGTCCGGACTTCCATACGGATCCCCCTCAGATAGGCGACTCTCTGGACTAGAACGGAGCTGTGGTTGAAGTGTTGTGGTGGCATCCTCACTGTCACCTCTTGAACGGTGCCACGCAAAAGGCGGTAAGTGATTACACGTGTGTCTGTAGTAGTACACCCCTGCAGGGTCCACAAAACCATTCGAATATCCGCGCCCGCGGTTAAGGACTGCTTGGAAACCTTAGCTTGATTATTAGACAACTTGAACTGGATACTTATAAAAATTTCCAAGATAAGCGTGATTGCTATGGTGTGATTTATCGTGGGGAAGTCGAGGAAGGAACCATAGTGGTGTAATTGGTTGGAGACATGTAGTGGACTCGTGTACGCTTCTTACCTCAAGTCTGGTACTCGTAGTTCAGGACTAGCTAAGTCAAAGCTGGCACTTCTGCTTATGAACCCCACCTCCCTTTACCTTGATACATGTGCATGAGTAGTATAGTTCCTACGTAAGTCTTGTTGAGTACGACTTTGTACTCACGTTTGCTTATTCTATGTTTTAGATGAACCCACTGACCTCGAAGGTGGATTCTTTCTGGAGCTCGACGACCGATCAAGCTAGTGTAGTCCCAGTCAGACGACTGGTCCCTCGTGGAAGGGCTTGTTTATAGATAAGGCTTCTCTAAGCCATTTGTTAAACCTGTCTGTACTCAGACCTACTTTGCTTCCGCATGCTTGTTGTAATGTTGGATCATGGTCTCGTGATCTCTGTGTGCACTCTGTAAGAGTTATCAATAAATTTGTAAACTTTGTAGAGAATTGCAATGATACCTGCTGTTCATACTAGACATGTGTGCTGCGTGTATGATTGTAACATGCATGTCTTAGTATGGGTTTTCGAGACCTTAGTTGTGATCTGGCTGGCGGTCTTTTATACACCAAGTGGCCCTTAGATGTGCGCAGCTTGGGGCATCGCGATGCGATTGCTCGTGACTCCGTCACGTGCACACTTTGATGTATGATCGAGCCCGCCCTAGACCCCGACTAAGTGATCGGGCTGGAGTAAGTCTATGCAAGGGTTATGATACAATCGATAGTATGGTTGAGGCGACTTGTCTAGGAGTATGGGAGTTCACCACCCATATCACTTAGACTTGTCTGCGTAAGATGAGGACCCATCTCAGTTGATCAACCGGCCTGGATGGGATGCCCCTCACGGTCGATGCTTTCCGAGAATGTTATGTGCTTGGACTTGTCTGCTTAGACAAGTGGGTACGGTTCTCGGCTCTCCATATGATTGTGTTGTAGCGAGTCTTGCATACGCTAACCCCGGGTCCTAACACCCCCTACGGCGTATTCTGCTGCAGGACAATGCCATTTGGGCTAAAAATGCTAGAGCCACATACCAGCGGATGATGCAAGCATGCCTAAGGGATCAAATTAGCAGAAACGTCCAAGTCTACGTAGACGACATCATCGTCAAAACATACAACGCGGTCACACTACTCGACGACCTCCGAGAGACTTTCGCAGCACTCAACCGATACAGAATCAAGCTCAATCCAAAAAAGTGCATGTTCGGCGTCCCAGCCTGAAAAATTCAAGGGTACATGGTCTTTGCCCGAGGAGTCGAAGCTAACCCAGTACATGGTCCAAGCACTCGCCAGGATGCAACAACCGTTTGACATCAAGGGCGTACAGCAACTCACCGGAAGACTCGCAGCCTTGAGACGCTTCATCGGTAGGCTAGGAGAAAGGACTCTACCATTCTACCAACTACTCAGGAAAGGAGGAAATTTCGATGGGACTGAAGAGGCCCGAGATGCATTCACAGACCTAAAAAATACCCTTTAGACCCCGTCAATCCTAGCAGTACCAAAGGAATGAGAACCCCTCTACCTCTATAAGCAGCACGGAGCAACGTGGTCAGCACCGTGCTCGTCGTAGAGCGTGCAGAAGAAGGAAAAGTACAAAGTATTCAAAGGACAATCTACTACCTTAGTGAGGTCCTAACAAAATAACAGCAGCGGTACCCGCACTACTACAAGCTTATGTATTCCATTGTCATGACATCACGAAAAGTAACGCATTACTTCAAGGAGTACTCAATCACGATGGTGAGCAATGCGCCATTCTCGGCTATCCTCAACAAACCAGGAGCAATGGGTCGAGTCGCTGAGTGGAACATCGAGCTCATCCCTCGCAACCTGCAATTCAGGCACCCAACGGCGATCAAAGCTCAAGTTCTCCCAGATTTTCTGGTCGAGTGGATGGAGGTACAAACACCCGGCCCTCCAAACCTCTCCAATTCATTGAAGATGTTCTTCGACAGATCAAAAAGGCATCACGGAGCTGGAGAAGGCGTCGTACTAATCTCACCCAAAGGAGATATGCTCAGATACGTGCTCCAGATCAACTTCGACAAGGCATCAAATAACAAAGCAGAATATGAGGTATTCCTCCTTGCATGCATATGGAAAAAGCTTGCGGCGCCACCCGCCTCATAATCTATGGCTACTCCAATATCGTTGTTCAACAAGAAATGAGGGATTGCGAAGCAATCGCAGATAACATGTTAGCATACCAGAAGCTCTACAACACCCTAGAAGGGGAGTTCGATGGATGGAGCTTAACTACGTCGCCAGGGCGAATAACACAGAAGCAGACGAGCTTGAACAATGAATCAACACGATGAACAGTTCCCCTAGGCGTCTTCCTCGAGATTATCATCCAGAGATCAATCAAAACCAAGGCACTTGCGCCAGGAGTAGCTGCCAAAGCCGGCAACGCAACCCAGCCGCTAACGAAGAAGGCAACAACGCAACCGAGGAAGAAGAGCCAGCGGATCCCGAAGGCCCAACCTGGACAAAACCTTTCCTCAGATATCTGATACAAGGTACCCTGCCGTAATACGTCACGTAAGCTCGACGCATCAGCCGACGATCCAAGGCATTCACCATAGTCTATGGACACTTTACAAGCGCAACATTTCTCAAGTGCTCCAAAAGTGCATCGAGGAAGAGTACGGCAAGACACTATTACTCAAGATCCAAGAAGGCACATGCGGACACCACGCGAGCAGCCGCACTCTAGTGGCCAAAGCTTTTCGATCAGTTTTCTACTGGCAAACCGCGATGCGAAACACAGAAGACCTCGTGCGACGACGCATCGCCTATCAAAAATTCACCAGCAGGCCCCACGCGTCAGCATCAGAACTCAAAACCATATCACTATCCTGGCCCTTTGCAACATGGGGACTCGACATGGTTGGTCCACTCAAGAAATCCTCAAAAGGCGGCCGAACACATCTCCTACTAGCAGTCGACAAATTCACCAAGTGGATTGAAGCAGTGCCAATCACCAGCTCAACAACCCTCATGGTAGTCAATTTCATCAAGTCAATCATCTTTTGATCCGGGGTACCACACAACATCATCACTAATAACAATACAAACTTCACAGCAGCCGAATTCCAAAACTTCTGCCAGGAACTAGGCATCAAGATCAATTACGCCTCAGTTGCGCACCCGCAGTCCAACAGACAAGTGGAGAAAGCAAACGGCCTAGTATGCGGCGGAATCAAAAATCGGCTCCTCGCACAACTCGAGCAGGCCGCAGGTAACTGGATAGAAGAACTACCCGCCATCCTCTGGAGCCTGTGCACCACTCCGAACGCCTCAACCCAATACACGACATTCTTCATGGTGTACGTAGAGGAGGTTGTACTACCACACGACCTCAAATTTGGAGCTCCACGAATCACGGGGTACGAAGAAGAAGAAGAAGAAGAATACACACTCGCAGACAACAAAGACATCGCAGATGAGGCAAGGGACACAACCCTAGCAAGATCAGAAGGGTACCAAGAGAACCTACGCACATACCAAAGCAGCCCCTGTGAACAAAAACCTTCCGCGAAGGAGATCTCGTCCTACGGGTAATACAAGAAAAGTTTCACAAGCTCGCCCCGCAGTGGGAAGGACAATTCATAGTCTCAGTAGTAATAGGAGGAGGTGCGTACAGAATGAAGAACCCGAAGACCGCCAAAATCTATGGAACGTGGCAAATTCGCGCCTCTTCTATCCATAGACTACCCACTAGCACTCTCGCACAGCAGCTCGATATCGATAGCAACACCGATAGGCAACTCATGTAAAAACTTGAAGCAATAAAAGATGTGTTTCCCAAATCACACTACCCTAGCACTCGGGGGCTCGAGCACAGACTCCCCCCTAAAGGCGCTTTTCTCTTACGCGACGACAAATAACCTAGCACTCGGGGACTCGAGCACAGACTCCCCCATCGAGGCGCTTTTCTCTTACGTGATGACAATAACCTAGCACTCGGGGGCTTGAGCGCAGACTCCCCCCTCGAGGCGCTTTTCTCTTATGCGACGACAATAACCTAGCACTCGGGGGCTCGAACGCAGACTCTCCCCTCGAGGTGCTTTTCGCTTACGCGACGACACTTCCCTTAGCACTCGGGGGCTCGAGTGCAGACTCCCCCTCGAGGCGCTTTTCTCTTACGCGACGACACTTCCCTTAGCACACTGGGGCTCGAGCACAGACTCCCCCCTCGAGGCGCTTTTTCGCTTACGTGACAACACAACTATAGCACTTGGGGCCTGGAATGCAGACCTCCCCCCAGAGGCGTTTTTTCGTTCTCATGACGACAACACCTTTTCAGCTCGGAGGCAGGCTCGCCCTGCTCCGTGAAGAATCTCTCACCTACCAAACAATGCTTTTTTTTGACACACGGGGGCTCAGGAATTAAAACTTCCTTTCTACTCAAGAAGTTCTCCCCGTCCCTCGACAGCCTTGCATCAGCGAAGCTCGTACCAAAACTCAGGAGAAGCACATAGCACAAAAGGAAAAAGGGGCCCCTCTTTCGGAAACACCAGAACCCCTAGAAAAGAACAACACTGCCAATGCAACAATGGTCAAGGCAGTTTCCAGTATTCACCCGATCGCAAGCGATCGACCAAAGACTTGGGGGCTACTCCCATTGGGAGCGCTTCCGCGCACCCAACGAGTTTAGAAATACGGCGCAAACAAGCGGAAGGGGACCAATTCAGCACAATAATTTTAGGCTACGCTCGACTCCATGAGTCGAACATAGCCTCGGGGGCTACTCCAATCGGGAGCGCTGCCGCGCACCCGATAGTATCGAAGGGATACAAGGTCAAGCACTCCAAGACATTTTCCATTACATATCAACGGGATACAAGGTCAAGAACTCGAAGACATTTTCCCTTACTTATCAAAGGGACACAAGGTCAAGTACTCGAGGGCAAACTTCTATTTTACAAGGAGCAACCGTCCAAGCATTACAAGGAATCATGACTTTTACATGTGTGCTCATGCTGAGATAATTGGCACTTACGCCACATCTTCACGAGCATCATCACAGACAAAGCAAGGTGTCTACCCTAAGTCTGCACGCTTCAAGCCCGCCTCCTTCCTGAGCCTGTTGACCTTGATCTACGGGCGCACCCACTTGGCTGGCGGCTTGATGTCCGAGTCCTCCTTAGAATTAGAAGAGAAAGCACCACCAGTCGAGGAGTCGACAGAAGATGAAGCCACAGGTGAACCACCGGGAGAAGAAGGAAGAGAAGCCGAAGTACCCCTCGATCACCCAGAACTGTTGCTGCTCGAGTCCTCCCAGTACGGGTCCAGATGATTACCGCCAGCATAAAAATCATGAACGGTGAGAGTATCTTCACCATCAAAACGACAGCAAAGACTATCACCGTCACGCAAATTCAGCCGGCGAGAAAACAATCTCCAACCAGACCCCAAGAAAATCAATAACAAGCTATCAACTTCAAGCTCTATCCATAAAGGAGATCGAGCGCATCCTTGAAGTTGAAGCCAGAGACCTTTCAAACCGAGCTCAGAAACAATGGAGAAAAAGAAAAAGGAAGAAGGATCCCGTTTGTAGTCCGGCTCAGAATCCACAAAAGGATGTCATAGTGATAGATGCCCTCCTCCACAGCAGCAGGGCCAAGCACCATTGCAGCAGCACCACGCCCAAGAGAAAGACGAGGAGCACGGGCACCACGACCACGGCGGCCTCGGCCAACCATGCCACGAGAAGAGCTGGAAGAAGAAATACGACCACCACGCATTGGTGCCATATCAAGCAAACAGAGGAGAAGGATATGGAAGAATTACTACAACACAATGCAGAGATAGCATTTATATAGGCAGAAACAAGGGCAAAAAGGATAGCCAAGACCGGTGCACGCAATGCTACGAATTCCAAGACAGGATGCCATTTCACATCAAGAAAAAATAAAAACGTGGCATCAAATCTCGCGTGTTCCCACTCACGCCTCGGAAACCCGATAGACAGCAGCAGCGCAAGGTTGCAACGCAGTATACAAGACGTCATTATGACCACATAGAAGACGCGACGGTTCACAAACCATCCACCGTCATCAAGCACGTCACCAAGTATACAACCCCTGACAAGATGAAAACACAGAAAGGATTCTTGGTCGGCTGTCCGGGGTGGATGCCTGTTTTACCTTTCTCTTTTCAACAACATTCCCGTGTTCTGAGCTGCTTTTCGGCCTTCTCGGGTAATTGTTGAGTTTCTTTTCGCAGTGGAGACCCTATGTTCTGAGCTGTATTCTCGGTCGTTTTAGGGGACCTCTGCCTTCTTCTTATCACCGTTGATCTAAGTTCTGAGCTATCGTGTTCGGCCATCCTGAGAAGTGGTTGAGTTATTCCAGTAATACCCCAGATCCGAGTTGTCAAGACCGTTATGATGGCCGCTGGTTTATTCGCTTGTCTTTCGCAAGGGTTCGGATGGTCATCAACTACCGCTTTCTGGTGATTCGAGTTTCTTTTCGCCTTGCTGTGTCAAAACCATCTGTTAGGTAATATGCTAGGATCAAAGTCACCTTGCATTCATCAAAGAAAATCAAATGAAATTAAAATTCAAACTCAAATGGGAGAAGGAACACCCCCCAGATGAATTAATTCAAAAGGCCAGAAATAAATCTTCTCCAAAAATTCATGTTTGATTTTTGAAAAGTATTATAAATGAGTGTGATCACATATCAAGTGATGTGGGACCCACCCCATGCTCATGGATTTTTCAAATATTCAAACAGGACCTTGGAATTATTCAAAAAACCCTATTTGATTTAAGATTCAAATAATTTGAATTTTAAAAAGTGCCAAACTTTGCAAATGGCTAGTATATATTATTATGGGGCCATATAAAAAGTTTTAGCATTTTACAAAATGGTTTTGTATTTTATTTATCAAAATAAAAAAGACAGAAAAGAAATTAGAAAAGAAAAACAGAAAGGAGAGAAAAAGGCTTACCTGTCGCCTAGGCGAAGGCAGCCCAGCCAGCCCACCCGGCCAAAGGGGCAAGGGGGTCTTCTTCCCCGACCCCGCGCCTCCAAGCTGCTCGGTGGAATGCCACCGAGCTAGCCGAGCACGTCACCGCTCTCCCAGCCGCCACCTTCCCCTCTGGAGCCTTCTAACCGCGCCACGCCACGCCTGGACGAGCAGTGCGTCCATTCCCCCCCTCCAGGATAGCTCTCGCTCTCTCTCTCTCGCCAAGTTCGACGACGACCCGAGGGCCGCCGTCGCCATGGATTGAAGCCCGCGTGGCCACCGTCGTACCCGAGCCGCGCCGTGGTGTCCATCGTCTTCGTCATCGTCGACTAAGTCTCCGTGCAGAAGGTATCGAGCTCGGACGTCCTGGAGCCGCTGAATCGAGTCGTCGTCTTCGTCTACGACCGTCGTGCGCCATCGTCGATTGCGTCCCCGGCAAGCCACCTCCGCCCTCGCCACCAACTCCATTGAGTTCCTGGTGAGCCATAGCTCAAAACCTCTCTAGCTACGCCCTCGATTGCTTCCTCGGTGCCGTTCCGCCATGAGAGCTGAAGCTCCTCGCTGCCGGGAACCATGGCGACGGGCCTCTGCTACGCTAACGTCGCCATCTTCATGTCCATCGTCTCCGCCTTGCTCCTGTGCGTCGAATTCGTGCATCGCTGGCTCAAGCGGAACACCACGGCGAGCTTTGCCTCGAGCCCGTGCCTCTGCCGCCGCTAGGGCACGTCGTCGTCGCCATTGCAGGGACTCCCAGCCTTCCCCTCCACTCCAGTTCGACGCGGCGCACTCCCAGCTCGCGAACGGTGCCAGCAGCGCGTCAAACGCTGCGCGAACCCGAGCAACTCCGGCGGGGTACAGTGCTCCCCGCCGACGAGCTCGTCATTGGAGCTTAACCCCCCAAGTTAATTAACCCCTAATCCATCCCCTGTGACACTGACAAGTGGGCCCAAGGCCACTTAATCCCTAGATTAATTTAAATCACTGGATTAATTAAACAGAGACACTGACAGAGAGGCCCCACATGTCAGCACCCCCCCACGTCACCTTGACGTCATGCTGGCGCAATAAAGGTTTTTCTATTTAAAATAAAATCAGAAATTCCAGAAAATGAATTAAACTTTGGAAATTCATAACTAATTCATTTTAACTCCAAATTTAGCATATAATATATGAAAAATGATCAGGAGAAAATAATCTATCCAAATATACAACTTTCAACTATGTTTGAGTTGAATTTAAAATGGGACCAGTAGCATTTGCTATTTGGTTTAATTGGAATTTAATCAAATTGAATTCAAATGCTTTTGCAATTTGAACCTTAGCAACATGCCACTTTTCACTTGAACATCACAGGCATATCATACACATTTCAAGATGAGTTACATTGATCAAACAATAGCATTTGCAACTTGGCTAAATTGAATTCAAATTGGAGTTTGAATTTGCAATTCATTTGCAATATACTCCATTTAAATGGAATTGCCTCACACATCAGAAGCATGCAAACCAAGTTTCAACCTTCAACCATGTGCTTGTGCATTGTATTTACTTTGCTACCTTGTTTGTTGTTTGTCGAGTAGAAGTTGAACCGGAACAGGAGGCTGCCCCCTTCGTTGAAGATCCCGAGAATGAACCTCGTCAGCAAGGCAAGCAAACCCCCATTGATCATGTCGATAAAATCCCAATTCCTTCTCAGTCTCGCTTATGCATTGTTTAGGATGATTACCATGATGCGTTTCTACCGCATAGTTGAACCCATTCCTTTGCATGACCTATCATTTTGTCACAGTAGTAAGCAAACCACAATCCTAGAAAATGTAGGAGTTGGTTGATATCATGTGACCCCTACAACTGTTACTGCTTATTGCATGCTTAGAATTACAATGAGGTTACTCTTTTGTGAGTCGGGATGATAGTGATCATGATGATGATGGTGGAAACGTGTTGGTGAATCTATCCTAATACAAGGTACACGATGAGAGGCTGTGTAGGAGTACACAGTGGGTTGTCTCGTTGAACACCGCCCTAAGCCCGAGTTTTGTGTGATGATCCAAGCTGAAGAGTACTACCACATGTTGGGCACATGGACCCCCGCTCAACCTACTAACTCCCCCCTTCTCAGTTCAATGAGTCGCAATAGTTCGGAGTTCTGGTAGGTGTGTGGCACGGTCTGCGAAGTGGAAGAACGGTTATTCAGACCGGCTTGGGACCCGGCACACATCTTCTGGGACCACATTGGTAAACCGGCCGGGTTCACGATTTGGACTCCAGCCCAGATAGGCGTCTCAATTGTACTTGAGTTGGCTGTGAGGTAAAAGTTGTGGAAATTATCCTCGCCGACACCCGCTTGAAGGGTGACGAGATCCCGACGGTAACTTATCGTTTCATGTGTGTAGCAGTACACCCCTGCAGGGTTAATAAACTATTCGAATAGCCACGTCCGTGGTAATGGACTACTTGGAAAGCTGTGCTCGATTATTAGACAACTTGAACTGCATACTTATAAAACTTGCCAAGATAAGCGTGAGTGCTATGGCGTGCTTTCTCGTGGGGAATTCGAGGAATGAACCATAGTGGTGTAATTGGTTGGAGATGTAGTGGACTCGTGTACGCTTCTTACCTCAAGTCTGGTACTCGTACTTCAGGACTATCCAAGTCAAAGCTGGCACTTCTGCAATTGAACCCCACCTCCCTTTACCTTGATACATGTGCATGAGTAGTATAGCTCCTACGTAAGTCTTGCTGAGTACGATCTTGTACTCACGTTTGCTTATTCTATGTATTAGATGAACCCCCCCTGACCCCGAAGGTGGATTCTTCCTGGAGCTCGACGACTGATCAAGCTAGTGTAGTCCCAGTCAGACGACTGGTCCCTCGTGGAAAGGCTTGTTTATAGATAAGGCTTCTCTAAGCCATTTGTTAAACCTGTCTGTACTCAGACCTACTTTGCTTCCGCATGTTTGATGTAATGTTGGATCACAGACTTGTGATCTATGTGTGTACTCTGTAAGAGTTATCAATAAAGTTGTATACTTTGTAGAGAATTGCAATGATACCTGTTGTTCATACTGGACATGTGTGCTGCGTGTATGATTATAACATGCATGTCTTAGTATGGGTTTTCGAGACCTTAGTTGTGATCTGGCTGGCGGTCTTTTATACACCAAGTGGCCCTTAGATGTGCGCAGCTTGGGGCATCGCGATGCGATTGCTCGTGACTCTGTCACGTGCACACTTTGTTGTATGATCGAGCCTTCCCTAGACCCCGACTAAGTCTATGAGTATGAGAGTTCATCACCCATATCATTTAGACTTGTGTGCGGACGATGAGGACCCATCTCAGTTGATCATACGGCATTAATGGGATGCCCCTCACGTTCGATGCCTTCCGAGAACGTTCTGTGCTTGGACTTGTCTGCTTAGACAAGTGGGTACGGTTCTCGGCTCTCCAAATGATTGTGTTGTAGCGAGTCTTGCATACGCTAACCCCGGGTCCCGACATGATGTCGCTTTACTTATTTCCCCTATGGTGGTTTCTCATTATATTGGTGCTTTATATTGGGAACGGATATAGGATGAGGCGAGGTGAAGGCAGTAACTCCGGTAGCGACGACACCCCTGTTAGCCGATCCGCCAGGCAAGCTGGACTGTTACCAGAACCGATGCCACCTCATCCACCACATGCACCAACCGCAGAATAAATCATGAGAATGTTTGAAGAGAAGAGAAATAAAGATCTCATTGAGTTTTTGAGAAGCATGCAGACCATAGTGGGACAGAATCAGTACCCAGGGTTCCGCTCCAAGCTATCCGATTTTCAACGCGCCCACCCACCAAGCTTTGACTAGGAAGCAGATCCCATTGAAGATGATGACTGGCTAAGGACCATTGAAAAGAAATTGGAGATTTCTCACTGTGATGAAGCTGAAAAGGTACCATTTGCCAATCATTATCTCGAAGGTTATGCCGCTATTTGGTGGGACAATACCAAGACAGTATGGCCCTCAGAAGAAGACAACACCTGAGAGAAGTTCAAGGAAAATATTCGCACATACCATATCCCTACGGGAGTATTGAAGGTCAAACAGAGAGAGTTCCTCGCTCTTTTTCAAGGCAACATGACAGTAACCGAATACCTGAACAAGTTCAATCACCTCACAAGATACTCGGTCCATGATGTGGCCACTGAAGAAAGGAAGATAGATCGCTTCCTTGGCAGACTCAACGCCAATCTCCGTTGTTAACTCAGCATGTTGGACTTCCAGGACTTCCAAACTCTTGTCAACAAGGCGCTCATAGCTGAACGTGAGTACAAGTCTGTTGTTGAACACAAGCTTGGAAACGACGACCGCAAGCGCAAATATGAAGCTAAGAAGCCCAACCATGAGCCGTCTTTCCAGAAACCGCGTGTTTGGCAGCCCGCTCCGCAGCCTCCTCAGACAAATTTCAAGCCCTCCTGGACCAATGGCAATGTCGCGACCAACAAGCAGGCAAACCAGGGGAAGCCCTACATCACCAATCAAGTAAGGGAAGACTGCTTGCGCAACGGCACTTGCTTCACTTGCGGAAAGCAAGGGCACTACTCCAAACAATGCCCAACCAGGATGGGGAAACCAGCACCACAAGTCAACAACATTGGGGGCAAGCCCAACTCAAACTATCGCCAGGCTCGAGGCAACCACGTCTCGGCCGAGGAGCCCCCCGACGTGTTCATCGGTATGTTCCCTATTAATAACATACCCACAGTTATATTATTTGATTCCGGGGCAACCGACCCGTTCATTTCGCAGAGTTTTGCCACCCAAAACAATTTCCCCATCTCTCTTGTGGACAAAACTGTGGTGGTACAAACCCCTGGGGGTGTGCTCATAGCGGACAGCATATGCAAAGATTTATCAATTGAGATATATGAAGTAAAGTTCCCCGCCGCCCTTGTTCTGCTGGAATCCAAAGGGCTACATGAAATTCTCGGACTGGATTGGCTCACAACTCATCAGGTCCGCCTCGCCTTCCAGACCCGAATAGTGAAGCGGGTAAACCCAGATGGGAAAGTAGTCCGGTTCACTGCAGTTGGAATGCCATGAAAGAAGGAGTTATTGGTATGACAGATCACCACCGACGTCATGGACAAGATTCCAGTTGTCAGAGAATTCCCAGATGTATTCCCAGAAGAACTGCTAGGTATGCAACCAAACAGGGAACTGGAGTTTGCTATTGAGATTGTTCCCGGAACAGCCCCCATATACAAGAAGTACTACCGAATGCCGTCTACCGGACTGGTAGAGCTGAAGAAGCAGCTGGACGAGTTATTGTAGAAAGGGTACATTCGCCCCACCACCTCACCATGGGGGTCACCTGTGTTATTTGTCAAGAAGAAGGATGGCAGCCTGCGAATGTGTGTGGACTACCTCCCACTAAATGAAGTCACCATCAACAACAAATACCCGCTACCTCGTATTTATGCTCTGTTCGACCAGCTAAATGGTGCACGGGCATTTTCCAAGATAGACCTTCGTACGGGCTATTACCAGCTCAAGATCAAGAAAGAAGACATACCCAAGACGGCGTTCACCACAAGATACAGCCTTTACGAGTTCACGGCCATGTCATTAGGATTAACAAATTCTCTAGCATACTTCATGGGCATGATGAACAAGGTCTTTATGGACTTCCTGGACAAGTTTGTGGTGGTATTCATTGATGATATCCTCATATACTCCAAAAGTGAAGAAGAGCATGAGTAGCATCTTCGTATCGTATTGGAGCGACTACGAGCTCACCGTCTATACGCCAAATTCAGCAAGTGCGAATTCTGGCTAAAGGAGGTGGGATTTCTAGGGCACATCTTGTCTGCACAAGGAGTGGCCGTAGACCCCAGTAAAGTGGTCGACGTATTGAACTGGAAGCCACCCACCACAGTGACTGAAGTCCGGAGTTTCTTGGAATTGGCTGGATATTATCGCCGATTCATTGAAGTGTTCTCCAAAATAGCCAAGCCATTGACCGAGCTATTGAAGAAGATTCAGAAATTTGTCTGGACCAAGGAATGTGATGATAGCTTCAGCCAGCTAAAGACAAAGTTAACCTCCGCACCTGTCTTAACCTTGCCAGACCTTCACAAGGGGTTTGACATATATTGCGATGCCTCCAAGCGTGGCCTCGGATTTGTGCTGATGCAAGAAGGAAAGGTTGTAGCATATCCCTCCCGGTAGCTAAGCCCACATGAAGGGAATTACCCCACCCATGATTTGGAACTAGCAGCCATAGTACATGCTTTGAAAAAATGGAGGCATTATCCTATCGGCCAACGGTGTGAAATATACACGGAACACAAGAGCCTCAAGTATATTTTCACCCAGCCAGATCTCAACATCGGGCAAAGGAGATGGCTGGAATTGGTCAAGGAATACAACCCGGAATTTATCAATTATCACCCCGGGAAAGCCAATGTGGTGGTCGATGCTCTCAGTAGAAAGCCAAGCATGCTCCACGCACTTTGGAAACGGATGAATCCAAAACTGCAAAGGGAATTTTCTAGTCTCAACCTCGTGCTATGCGGGCTGCTGCATGTGAAGACAATGGAGATTACCCCAACTCTCGTGGAAGAAGTCAAGAAATCCCAGAAACAAGATCCGGAGATCCAAGAGATCAAGGAGAGAGTACGACAAGGCGAATCCGTGTCCTTCCGCACCGACGCCCATGAGACTCTCTGGTTTGAGGACCGACTATGTGTGCCCGATCAGAACAACCTAAGACAGTAAATAGTGCGAGAAGCACATGAGTCCGCATATTCCATTCACCCAGGAGGTACCAAGATGTACCAGGATTTGAGGACGACATTTTGGTGGCCCGGAATGAGGAAGGATATTGCATACTATCTGGCGTTTTGCGATATATGCAACTGAGTCAAAGTCGAGCATCAGAACCCGCTAGATTGCTGCAGCCTCTGCGAGTCCCTCAGTGGAAATGGGAAGACATATGCATGGACTTCATCGTGGGGCTTCCCGAATCAGCCTGAGGCCATGATTCCATCTGGGTTATTGTGGACATGCTCACCAAGGTGGCCCACTTTATTCCGGTCAGAACTACTTATCAAGCATATCAGCTAACAGAGATATACATGTCCCGAATTGTTAGCCTCCATGGCGTAGCCAAGACGATCACCTGCGACAGAGGGTCCACATTCACATACGCATTCTGTTTGCGACTACGTCAAGCCTTGGGAACCGCACTAAAGCACAGTACGTCCTATCACCCGTAGACTGATGGGCAAACTGAACGGGTTAACCAGATTCTAGAAGATATGCTCAGGGCATGTGCACTAGCCTATGGAACTGTAAGGCCCGATATGCGGTACTGTTCCAGATATAGATGTTTCCATCCAGATCCGGGTACGAAGCACATATTGGTCCCACTATGACATATGTCACTACCATATGCCACGGATTTCCAACATGATATCTCAACATTACAACTACAAGGATACAACATCCCATACAATCGGCATACAATTGCCTTAAATACATTAGATCAGTGGAAGATACATGTCTGAGTACAGACTACACTGAAGTGCATAATGGAAAAGTTAAAACACACCATCCCGTAACCACACAGGTCCAGGCTCTCCGTCGAGATCCACCTAACTAGTCGTAGTCGAGTATCCACGAAGGCGTCCATAAGAAGGGTCGTCGAGCTCCTCTGAAGTCCAAGATCGGTTGCATAACGTGCGTAAAAGAGTAAAGAAGGGGTGAGCTATATCAACAAGTCTTGTAACTAACTTCTCACGGTAAGATTGGGGTAGTGGTGAGGTTGCAGACGCACTAGCAATATATGAGTGGCTAATGGTCTATTTTAGAGTAAGATAAGAACCAAGCATTCGATGAGGAATCGCCTCCAATAAGTCTGCTATCAACTACTTACGCAATCATAACACCTATTCTACACTTTTCCTCCTCTTCGCATCCCGACGAAGAAGAAGCAGTCAAGGCACACACACATTGATCAAGTTGTTAAGATTATCTCAGTTGTTGTTATATATGAACAACGAGTAGGTCTCAAGTCGTCCATAACCGGGGACACGGCTTCTCGAAAAGATTTAACCCTGCAGGGGTGTACCAACTGCCCATGACAAGGCTCCGCATGCACGTCCATCTCTCTCAGTTTCTACCCATCACAGGCAACCATTTTATGTTTTAGTTCCGAGAGATCCGAAACGACAGGTCCCTCTAGCTAATAACGCACAAATCTGGGTGGCTCCCGGTGAGTCGACACCCAATCCAAAAGTCGTCCGCACTCTCGGATCGGACTCTTCCAGCTGACGCAGGTCGGATTACCGGGTCACCTCACATGGGGTTGGGTCCTAGCTAATCGGGTGGACCAAAAAGAGAAACCATGTCTCCGCTGGCCCAAGTTGTTTTAAAAGATATCTGTTAGGAGCGACCCGACAGACATATATGCATGATTTACAAATGGTAAATCGGCTTGGGCCATCTCTAGAAATGTTTGAAGCTAGGTAGGTAAGAAAAGGGGACCCCATAAAATCCCACACGCGGTTAGGCACGCTCGTCAAGAGACACAATACCCGGAACTCGGGTCCTAGGTGAATCATCGAATGGAACAAAGCATCGGGGCGGGATAGCCTAGACCTTCCATCCTTCGTCGAATATAGTCAACATTATAATAATCATATCATTCACAACAATATAATAATGTGATACCCAATCTAAGGAGTAACAGGAGAACAGTTGATAGCATCCTAGCATGTATACTAAGAAGTGGCTGAGCAACGAGCAATAGTAACATAGCCGAACAAGGTTTGCTGGGATGTGGATGACATGGATGTTTGGGTTTTTTGAGAGGAATGAATATGAAGTGGTAGTATCAAGCAATCGTTCTATGCTACACCTAGGTGCGAGTGAGCTGAAAGTTATAAGCATGATATATGCTCCCCCTTACCTGATGAGAAGACGAAACCGAAGGTGTAGTCGATCGCAAGCTCGCATCGTCTCCGAGAGGTACCCGCGGAAGTACACAAGAAGGAAACACTGGAAAAGGCAATCGACGAACAAGCATCTATTACTATGAAGCAATCAAGAGCAAGCATCAACAAGAAGGGAACACGAGACCACGCGCTACGATATCTCATCTATCGTCGAGAGAGGTTACTAACAGGTTAAGTGGAGTATTCGTCACACACAACGATACCGCGCATTTAGCAATTGTTCAAGTTGTTTAGCTACACAACATGAGCAAAGATTGTTAACATGGCATCTCACTCAATCATGGCATTGTTGACGCTGAATTACGCCCTACACGAACACGTCACGTGTACCCGCGGCGCCGAGGGAGATACTCCGCAGCTCGCACCGTGGGAGGCCAACCGGAAGCGCGATACGCAAGACAATTCGGTTAGCTCCTTTTGAACCAGACGCCACAAGCCCTCGGGAGGGACCCCGTCAGAGAACTCGGCGACGATTGGCTGCCCTAGGTCGTCCTGGACGCCCCTGGAGCTTCGTGATTCGTCTTCCTGCAAGAACAAGAGTAGACGAAGAACGAGAAGAAAGAACACGGTAGATTAGATGCAAAGGTAGGGTTTGTTGTGTTTTGCGAATGTGTGTTGTTTCAATCGGCCGTCACCTCATCTATTTATGAGGGGGTTGGACTTTCTGTGCAAGAAAAGGGCTCAGATTCGCGTCAAAACTGCCAAAACCCCGCACAAACTCGGACCCGGATCGGGGGGTCGGACGTCCGGACTTTAACCCGGACGGTCCGGACCATAGGGTCGGACGGTCCGGCTTCTAGGTCGGACGGTCCGAGCTGTGGCCAAAATCTTTCTGTAATCGGGGTCCTCAAGTCGGACGGTCGGACTTCAAAGTCGGATGGTCCGACCTTAGCTCGGACGGTCCGGTTTCCATCTCGGACGGTCCGACCTGGTTTTCCAGTGCTGCACTGTTTTGGAAATAACTTCTTCATACGAACTCGGATTTGGAAGTTTCAAATATCAAAATCGACCGGATCGACGAGACGAAGCCGGCTTATGTAGAACATTTTCCCATTTGAGGATGTCTTGATGTCCTAATTGGCAGAATAGTACTCCGAATGCCATGGCCTTATTGCTTCAAACATAGTTTCGGCCCTTGAGATGGAATCGGATGATCATGGCTCGAACTACAAAGTTGTTCATATCGACAATACCCAACTTTTTCATGTATAGCACTTCTTAATTTGAGATAATCTTATATAGGTTCATTGCCATGCAAAAAACGGGTGTCAACACATGCCCCCCTGTTTTTCGGCAAAACTTGTGTGCCGAAAAATATCTTGCCCAGGCTTGTTCTAAGGACGATGTCAACACTCCATCGGCCATGTGTTTTCTAAGGGCGATAATTGTATATTGGCCATGTGCATGCTTAGGATGATGAGTATGTACTCTGAAGCCGATTACCACCAATCGGTTTTAGAGAGACGGGTATCAATCCATTCCTTGTAGCACTAAGGAAATCAAAGTCTGATAGATCACGTCCTGATAAGCAAATAACATCGGGATGAGTCCAATCAATAGATGCATCGGCCAAAGCAACACAAGCTGAGTTGTCCGCATGAATAACTTCCACTTCGTCTTCAACCCATTGTATCAAGAATTGGTGCATGGTAGACGGCACACATTGATTAGCATGAACCCAATCACGGCCTAATATGACATTATAGTTACCTTGCACCTCGGCGACGGAGAATGTGGTGTCCAAAGTCTTGCTTCCCACAGTGAGTTCCATACACATTACGCCCTTGGCCTCTGTCTTCTCTTTACCCTCAAAACCATTGAGAACCATGTTGGTCTTCATCAATGCATCATCATGTAATCCCAGTCTTTTGAAGACTGCATAGGGCATAAGATTTATCACAGCACCACCATCAACTAGCATCTTTGCAACCGGTGACCCATTAATGTGACCTTTAAGGTATAACGGCTTCAAGTGTTTCACTGGCTCTTTTGGCTTCTCGAATATAGCATTTTTAGGACCAAAATCTAGCTGAGCCACATCTCCTTGTTCATCTACAGCGCGAAATTCGGCAGGTAAGTAATACACCATATTAATATCCATACCTTCCCGAGCCGGCGCAGATTCATAATCCTCCATATCATCTTCATCTCCTAAGGTGTATACTGGACTTAAAGTCTCTACGGTTGAGGAAGACGTAACAAGTGGCATGGACGATGTAATAGGGACAACATCATCCTTATTTGGTGGTGTAAGTGTTGTTGCAGTTAACGTAGAAGCACTTGTGTTTTCCTTTTGTTTAGGCCTCCATATTTGTTTTGCAGGTACCATGGGCCGAATTCCATTAATTAATTCGTCCTTTTTCTTCTCCTTTTCGTTCTCCACCTTCTCATGGTTCCTCATACGTTGCAATCTCCTTTTCATGGTCTTAGTTAAACCAGGAGGACACCACTTAGGGTGAGCATATTTGGGATCCCTGTACTTGGCCGCGCTTGTGCTAGCCTCATGATCATTAGCCATGGAATCCTGCTGAGCAACAACAATGTCATCATTAGAATTAGCCAGATTATCAACAATCGGCCCTTGGATCTCCTTCCGCTTGTCAGATTCTGAAATTTCCGCACCATGTGACTTAGCACGCCACACTTTTTTATTGACTTTGCTCGGAAAACCTTGCGATGGCCGATAATCACCTTGACTAAAATTGCCTTTTGGAGCATAAGAAAACCCCCCACGAGTGAGCCTATTAGGTGCTTCCCACCCCATATAAAAAGCATAAGGGTCCATTGGCGGCTGCCCCCAACCACCGTTGAAGCCTCCCATGTAATATGGCGCATAGAGGGGTGGTGATGACCCATATGGCCTTGCATAGCGTCGATTTTCTTGCAGAGGTGATCTTGAACGCTTTGAAGTTGATGGCCGAATAGAGCTTGAACCGGCCACTTGATTGGCATACTTGGATAGCAACATATCAAAAGTTTGCTTGATTCGCTTGCGCCTAGCTTCATTCCTTTTCCCCTCGCCAACTTCTGAATTCTTGGGTTTGAAAAATTTATCATGAGCATCCTCTTGCACTTGTGGTTGCCCCCCGACCGTAGGATTTTTTATGGTGATCTTTATTACTTCCTTGCCATCGGGTTGTTTGTCAAGCACAACATGTCTCCCCGAGTTCCTGTTGTCCTCATTTTCCTTTCTGGACTCACCAATGACCACGTTATTCTTGTTGGCTAACTCGGCTATATCAGGCCGAATCAACACCTTTTTTCCTTCCAAGTCTATGGTGTTCATCGGGAAGGGTTGCTTGTCAACCTGCATCTCAGAAAAACTCAATCGTCCTTCATTAATGGCCGATTGTATATGTCTCCGGAAAACATTGCAATCATTAGTAGCATGTGAGAAAGAATTGTGATATTTCAACAAGCACGCCGTTTTAGCTCTTCAAACGGCGGTAAAGTGTGAGATATTCTAATCATTTTATCTTGTAATAAAGCATCAAATATCCTATCACACTTGGCTATATCAAAGGTGAATTTTATTTCCTCATCACAATTCTTGCGAATCGGCTTAAGAGAATTGCACGAGTAAGGTTTGGCCTTTGAGTACCAAACAAACTCAGTGGTATAGACATCAACCTCATCATCCGAATTATCATCATTGTAATCAACCATATGCACTCTAGGACGATCGGTTGTTGATCTGTGAATCTCTTTACTCCGGCTCTCTTGGGCCAAAGCTTTCTGCAAGACTTGGTTAATATTTAAAAACTCATAACTTTCTAGCCTATCTTTGATGTGGGGTTTCAAACCATTAAGAACCAAATCTGCCAAATCTCTCTCAGTTATCACTAGGCTATAGCATCGGTTTTTTATATCTCTAAATCTTTTGACATAATCGCTGACCGATTCATCATGTTTTTGCCTAACCGATGTAAGATGTGACAACTTAAGCTCATTGTCGCCACTATAAAAATGATCATGAAATTTCTGTTCTAATTGTGACCACAAAAGAATAGAGCCATGTGGCAAAGCAGAAAACCAGGAAAAAGCGGTGCCGGTTAAAGATAGGGGAAATAGACGCACTTTCAATTCTTCTATGGAACCGGCCTCACCCAACTGTGCTAAGTACTGACTAACATGCTCCCGAGTTGTTTTTGTGCCCTCTCCACTAAATTTAACAAAATCAAGAACCTTATAACCTTGAGGGTATAACACTGCATCGAAGTGTGCGGGATAAGGCTTTTGATACACACTACTTTTTACCTTCGGCTCGCTTCCGAAAGTATCTTGAAACATCTTATGCAAATCCTCCCTTAGCTTGACTAAAATAGGATCTGTGGTAGGTGTCGATGCTTGTGGTATAGGAGCAACTTGACTACTAGCTATTGGTGCAACTTGTGCTATGGGCGCCGAACTATAGTTCGGCGGGAGACAAAACGTGCCTGCCCCTATAGGTGATGTTGCAAAGTAATTCGGCGTTGGCACCGAATCGGTTGCACTCGAAATAGGGTTAGGGTAGGTAGGTGCAGTCACAAGTTGATTGCTTTGTCTAGGATAAGAATTCATCGGCATATTATAATACTGTTGCATAGGAGGTGCCGATGAAATAGGCAAAGTTGGATTATTTTTTTCTTGGCTAAGAACGCATTATACATCATATCATTGCCTTTGCTAACCAAACTCTCAATCACAGCAAGTTGATCTTTAGAAAAAACTTTACTCACAGTGATTTCATCTATGTTGCCATCGAGAGGAGGGAGCTTGATATCTCCAACCGGAGTGATGTTGCCTTGGCGAGTTTTGTCGAAATTCGCAAGAAACACTTGCAAATCCTCCTCCTCGCACTACTTCATGAGCGCCTCATAAGCCTCCATGCGCTGCTCCTGGCGCTGCTTCTTGATGACTTCATATGCTTGACGATGTTCCTCCGATAGTTCATCAAGACTAGGCCTGATGATGTTATCGGCGTTGATCTCTGCTGACTTGGACATGGTTGATGATGATTTCTTGAAACTTTTCCCCAGCGGAGTCGCAAAAAAGTGTGTTGACGCTGAATTACGCCCTACACGAACACGTCACGTGTACCCGCGGCGCCGAGGGAGATACTCCGCAGCTCGCACCGTGGGAGGTCAACCGGAAGCGCGATACACAAGACAATCCGGTTAGCTCTTTTTGAACCAGACGCCCCAAGCCCTCGGGAGGGACCCCGTCAGAGAACTCGGCGACGATTGGCTGCCCTAGGTCGTCCTGGACGCCCCTGGAGCTTCGTGATTCGTCTTCCTGCAAGAACAAGAGTAGACGAAGAACGAGAAGAAATAACATGGTAGATTAGATGTAAAGGTAGGGTTTGTTGTGTTTTGCGATTGTGTGTTGTTTCAATCGGCCGTCACCTCATCTATTTATGAGGGGGTTGGACTTTCCGTGCAAGAAAAGGGCTCAGATTCGCGTCAAAACTGCCAAAACCCCGCACAAACTCGGACCCGGATCGGGGGGTCGGACGTCCGGACTTTAACCCGGACGGTCCGGACCATAGGGTCGGACGGTCCGACTTCTAGGTCGGACGGTCCGAGCTGTGGCAAAAATCTTTCTGCAATCGGGGTCCTCAAGTCGGACGGTCCGACTTCAAAGTCGGATGGTCCGACCTTAGCTCGGACGGTCCGGTTTCCATTTCGGACGGTCCGACCTGGTTTTCCAGTGCTGCACTGTTTTGGCAATAACTTCTTCATACGAACTCGGATTTGGACGTTTCAAATATCAAAATCGACCGGCTCGACGAGACGAAGCCGGCTTATGTAGAATATTTTCCCATTTGAGGATGTCTTGATGTCCTAATTGGCATAATAGTACTCCGAATGCCATGACCTTATTGCTTCAAACATAGTTTCGGCCCTTTAGATGGAATCGGATGATCATGGCTCGAACTACAAAGTTGTTCATATCGACAATACCCAACTTTTTCATGTAGAGCACTTCTTCATTTGAGGTCATCTTATATAGGTTCATTGCCGTGCCAAAAACGGGTGTCAACAGGCATATCACATAATCATGGCAAAAGGTGAAGCATAAATAAACTATCTATGCTAGTCAAGTTTAATGGGGTCAAATTCCTAAGCATGGCATATACTACGTACCTCGCGAAAGTAATAGCTTTTGGTACTGTTTTTCCCTAAAAATAATTTTATAATTTTTATTAGAAAGCAAGAGCAGCATATTCACAATCTACACGAAATTCTAGTCAAGTTACATATAAAGAACATTTTAATTGGAGAAACGGTTGAAAAGTTATTAAATAAATAGTTAATAGTGGAAAGCAGTGTAAATAGCAGGTAATTACTATGTAGACAAGTTCAAGCATGGAAAATAAGCACATTTTATTAAACTACACGAAAAACTAAGCAAGTTTCATGTTTAACGCATCGCGATCCGAGCTACGGTCTAAAAGGTACGGGAAACGCAAAAATATAACACGATCTACCATTTAAATGCTCAGAAAAAATAATATAATCGTCTCTGGGCCGAAACTATAGCTAATGGGTGCAGAATAGTAAACTAGCGCCCAGGGCGCAACACAATGTTGGGCCGAGCCCATCTAGCGCAACAGTAATAAAAAAGGAGCGAGCTCACACTAGCGGGCCTTCGCCCAAGAAGGCGGCTGAGAGGAGGATTGCTTTCGCTCGCCCTAGGCAAGAGAGGACGCGGGCCGGAGGCGTCGTGGGCCGAGGGATGCTGCTGCTGGGCCAACTGGGCCGCGCTGGGACGAGGCTGGCCCACACGACGGCGGTTGCGGTTCGCTCGGGGCGGGCATCTCCTCGCTCCAGGACAAGGCCAATGGCCAGGGCGGCACCGACGGCTAGGTGGTCGGGGACGGGCGTGGAGTCGAGGGTTGGCCGAATCCAGTGGCTAGGGTGGTCGTCAGCGCGGTCCCGTGGCGGCACGACGTGCTTCTCGGGGCTGCGTCTCCATGGCGCCTGGGTGATCCTGGAAGAAGAGAAAACATGAGGGGGAGGAGGAGAGAGCGAGAGGAAATGGGAGAGAGGGGGCGCGAAGGGCAACCTGGCTGGAGGCGGGGAGGCGCCTTACCGGCAACGCGCCATGGTTGACGAGGTGGAGCTCGGGAGACGGTGATACGTCCCAAACGTATCTATAATTTCTGCTTACTCCATGCATGTTTTGTGTGATATTGCTATGTTTTTTATACACTTTCATATCTTTTTATAACATATTTTGGGACTAACCTATTAATGGTTGCAAGAGTGCACAAGTTCTTGTTTTTCTACTTTATGTGTAGGAATTACTTGGATAAAGGAAAGATCACAAAAAGAAGCAATGTAAGAGTTGGACTCTAACTTTCCCGAAATCTGTCCCCACCAGACAGGTTTTAAAGATTGCCTCGACAACGCTAGAAGACGGCCTCAAACGGAAAAACTTAAAACTACAAAGTTGTATGGAATTTTTTCCAGTGGATCTAGACATAAATTCGGCCCAATCGGAGTTCGGATGCTCCCTGGAGGCCCAAAATACCAAAGACGTAATCTGGATGACGGGAATCCGACAGTCCATATAAAGAGAGGAAACCTAGGTCAAAGGGCACCACGAAATTTCCTCCCTCTTGGCAGCCGTCTTGAGGGGGAGATCAATCTACACAGCATCACCATGTCCAAGGAAGAAGAAGGGGGCCAAGGGCCGCTGCCCCCAAGGGTCGTGGCCACCGCCGTGGCCGTGGCCGCGGGCGCCGCCGTCTCTTTCATCTCCTCCGGGATGCACCTCTCCATCAACAACTCTCCCTCTCACCATGTCCATGAGTGAGTAGTTCCCCCTCGGCGCTAAGGCTTGTATCTTGATCTATGTTTTTTTTCTCTCTCTCCCATGATGTGATCTTTGTTGTGATCATTGGCTATGTTAATCTAGGGTGATCCCATGATGTTTCCCCTTCTTCTATGTATTGGATTTGATGTACTCACTTGATCTTATCTAGTATAATCCCCGAGAACATGGTGACAGCATTCTATTGGACATGGGTTAGAAGAATATTTTCATGAGTGATTTCCTCTTTTGTGTGTTGATTTAAGATTGAGAGTCTCTTGGTGCTTGTCTTTGACTATCCTTGAGATATGTTGTGTAGATTGTGGTACTCTCTTTGGATGGCCGCGGTGACATTGGGAAATCGACAGATGAGAACTACGAACTCCGAGGTGTGCTTTTGTATCCCTACATAATTCTCGTCCTCTTTTGACCACAAAGGAATGACCTCCGAGTGCGTCTCCATTGCATGTTTTATGGAAAATATCATGTGATTAGACTATGCTAATGTTATTGGGAGTTGCCACTAGTGAAAGTATGAAGCCTAGGCCTTGTTTCCACCATTTCAATACCGTTTGTGCTCACGTTTACCACTTCTTTCTTTGCTGCACTTTTTATTAGAGATTTATATTACTTCGTTTTGCCACACATATCACCTATATTTTACCATCTCTTCGCTGAACTAGTGCACCTATACAACTCCTAGTTGTATTAGATGTGTTGGGGACACAAGACACTTCTTGTATCTTAATTGCTGGGTTGCTGGAAGGAGACCATCTTCAATCTCTACTTCCCTGAGTTCGATAAACCTTAGGTCATCCACTTGAGGGAAAATGTTGTTGTCCTACAAACCTCTGCGCTTGGAGGCCCAGCATAGTCTACAAGAATAGAAGCGTGCGTAGACATCAAGCTATTTCTGGCGCCATTGCCGGGGAGGTGAGTGCTTGAAGGTATATCTTTAGATCTTCCAATTAATTCTTTTTGTTTCTTGTTTTTATTTTCAGTAATTAGGCTTTATGGAAAACAACAACAAAATTATGAGAGAGCTTTATGAGCTTTATCTTGAGTTAGGACATGAAGTGTTTGAGGAGGATATCAAAAAGCCTATTGAGCTTTATTATTTCCACAACACTCATGATAGTAGTAATGTTATTTGCATGTCTTTTTTGAATACTTTTGATGCTAATGATATGAAAAGCTATAAGCTTGGGGATGCTACGTTTGATGAAGATGATCTTTTTAGCCCCCCAAGTTTTGATGAGGAAATTTATTTTGATGATACTTTGCCTCCTATCTATGATGATTATTGTGATGACTCTTATGCTATAAAGAATAAATTTTTACAAGTGCATCATGATAAGAATGATTCTTGTGATAGCTATTTTGTTGAGTTTGCTCCCACTATTACTAATGAGAAGGATTTTGCTTATGTGGGGAGTAACAAATTTCTATGCTTGTGGATCATGATAAGAAAGTTTCATGTGATACTTATATTGTTGAGTTTATTCATGATCCCACTGAAACTTATTATGGGAGGGGAACATATGCTCATAGGTATTTCAATAATATCAAATTCCCTCTCTTTATGTTGAAAGTTTTGAAGTTGCACTTGTTTTGCCTTCCTATGCTAATATATTTATGCTTCAATGAGTTATTCCTCTATAAGATACCTTTGCATAGGAAGCATGTTAGACTTAAATGTGTTTGGTATTTGCTTCTTGATCCTATATTTTGTTCTTCAATTTTTATTCCAACAAGAGCATCATTAAAATCTTAAGCCTATCTTTATGGCTATAAAGAAAGAGCTCTAGGGAGACAACCCTTGTTATCTTTATTTTGAGTTTTTACTTTCAGTTTTTAGTGGTATTTATGATTTTTACTACTGTAGCAACATAATTGTATCTTTATTTTCAAGCTTTGTGCCAAGTCTAGCCTCCGGTTGCAAGAAACTTCAAAAGTTGTGACATGATGTCCAGAAAACAGATTTTGTACTTGGACGGAAAAATTAGCCTCAAATCACCAGATCATCTTTTTTATCTGAATTTTTTTGACAGCATGCTATATATAATTGGCTTTCAAGCGTCTGTTCTGAGTTTTTTTATTTGAGTTGCAGAAGTGCCCCAAAAAAATTATTTAGTACCTGCTGGTCTGTTTTTCACAGATTCTGTCCTGTTTTGCCTTTTCTTCGTTTTGCTAACCTTAAGCTTGCTTTTTCTTTGCAAAAACTTTTTGGAGATCTTGAGAAACAGTAGATCTTCAAGAATATCCATATTTTCAGGAGAGAAAAATTATTTTATTGTGGGTACTAACCTCGCTAATCAGATTATGATGGGTTATGTATGAAGGAAGTTTTCAAGTGTGCGAGGGAAGATGATAAAAGAAGATTCAGGAGGGTCAAACGCTCAAGCTTTAGGATGCCCCCGTGCACCCCCAAGAAATATTCAAGAAGACTCAAGCATCTAAGCTTGGGGATGCCCCCATGCATCTCCTTCTCCATCAACAATCATCAGTTCGTCCTTCGTCTCACTATATTTTTAACACTTCATGCGTTATGTGCTATGCTTGGAGCGTCTCGCTCTTAGGTTTTATTTTTAGTTTTCTTTAGCTTTTCTTGCTTTTCATAACAAGTTAGATCCCGTCTTACTTTGCGTGGGAGAGAAACACGCTCCACTTTCAAAATCTAGAACACATCATAGGATTCTTCATGCCTATCTTTTTGCTGTTGTGTGTTCTTTATCTTTTCGTAGCTACTGCCATGTCTAGTTTTAGTCTGAGTTTGTCTTTAGCAAGAGCCTTGGATTTTGTTTAGTTTGTTGCTGGAATTCTCTTTAGTTTTCATATTTATCTTGTTAAGAGAGTTGGTTGTTTCACTGAGTTGGGTCTTGTCTTGAGAGTAGGTAATTGAGGTTGCTATTTTATTTTAGTAGTAACTTGCAATAGTTTTGAGGTATTGATGTGAGTAATGTTTGAACTTTTGGTGTCAAGAGCTATAGCCTATTAGTAATAGGTGTCGTATTTTGGGCAATCCGTGTTTATTTTCAAAAACCTACAAAAATAGTTGAGAACTCTAGCTACTAGATGGGTCGCTAATCTTTGGAGGGATCGGATATTAGAGTACACTCACGTACCATGAGTCGAGGATGCGTGAGGATAACCAAACCCCCATACACTCCTCCTCGGGGTATTTGTCTCTTTGTGAACCTCCTTATTAGATTGAGAGTTACCGATAATAAGTGCATGAGTTATTTGGACTAATGTAAGTATTGAAAGATAACACTTCCACCTCCTCATATTTTCTAGCCTCTCCTGTGCCGTGCATTGCCTTCTTCTCACTCCGAGAGGTCGCGTCCACCTTCGCCGGTACATCCAAACCCTTGGCATGATACGCTCTGTCATCATCAACCTCCTTATATCCTTCCTCAAAACAGCCATCATACCTACCTATCAAGGCATTTCCATAGCCTTTCCGAGATATATTGCCATGCAACATCCACCTCTTCATGACTTGATCTTCATGTCATACGTGTTCCTGCTACACTGGCAGCGGCATACATTGCATACATCATGATAGCTAAATCTTCTTTATGTTTGAGTACCTTGTAAAGTGTGAAAGATCTTCTATACCCTCTTGTAAATTAGAATGTTGCCCTTAAGTGAAGAAAAGATACCAAAGTGGACAAAACAAAAGATCCCAAAGAGGACAAATGAGAGTTAAATAGAAAGAGCCATTGAGGCCACCCAAAAAATAGAAAAAAATAGAAAAAAAAAGAAAAAAAAAAGAGAGAAAGGGGCAACACTACTATCCTTTTGAAAGATCCACACTAGTACTCCCTCTTATCCTTGTACTCCATAGAGATGATCATTCATGTATATAACTATGTGGGGACCTTCACACTATAGAACTTGGCTTGCATATTCCAAGGATGAGCCTCCTCAAAAGAGCTCTAGGTCTTCATGAGCAAGCAAGTTAGATGCACCCCCACTAGTTCCATTGGAGAGCTTTCTAGATCTTATGTCCATCCGTTGCATGGCAATCCCTACTCCTCACATCATATCTATCATTTGTCCCTCTCGCCTATGATTGTCCTCATTGATGTGAGACTTACTCACCCTTTTTGTTTTCCTCCTCCATCATATTTCTCTCTTTTCCATCCTAAGTGTCAACTCTCGTTCTTACACTCATCCATTGCATGATTGCTCAAAATATCGAAAAGGAGTGGATCAAATTAACTTGTACCTGGCTAGTGGTCTGGGGTTGAGTCAAGATAAGATTCCAAAGAAGACCAAGTGTGAAACTTTAGTAGATTGAGTTTTCAACACAAAAATACTTTTTTCTCGTATTACCTATCCCCCTTCTTGCACGCAAACACCATTTGGAGACATTCGAGTCACGGACAGCAAGAGCTCTTGCACCCTTTGTTCTTTTGCTGCTAGTGTCAATGCTAATATAGACTCTTGCTTGTTAAGACTTGAATTCAATTGCATGCTTTGATTGCCTTACTTTCAAAGTTCTTATATGGTTCCTAGCATGTCACCACAGAAATTATGCTTGTTATTATTTACCTACTCGAGGACGAGCAGGAATTAAGCTTGGTGATGTTGATACGTCCCAAATGTATCTATAATTTATGCTTGCTCCATGCATGTTTTGTGTGATATTGCTATGCTTTTGATACACTTTCATATCTTTTTATAACATATTTTGGAACTAACCTATTAATGGTTGCAAGAGTGCACAAGTTCTTTTTTTCTACTTTATGTGTAGGAATTACTTGGATAAAGGAAAGATCACAAAAAGAAGCCTTGTAAGAGTTGGACTCTAACTTTCCCGAAATATGTCCCCACCAGACATGTTTTAAATATCTCCTCGGAAACGCTAGAAGACGGCCTCAAACAGAAAAACTTAAAACCATAAAGTTGTAGAGAATTGTTTTCCGGTGGATCTAGACATAAAATTCGGCCCAGTCGGAGTTCGTATGCTCCATGGAGGCCCGAAATATCAAAGACGTAATCTGGATGACGGGAATCCGAGAGTCTATATAAAGAGAGGAAACCTAGGTCAAAGGGCACCACGATATTTCCTCCCCCTTGACAGCCGTCTTGAGGGGGATATCAATCTCCACAGCAGAACCATCTCAAAGGAAGAAGAAGGGGGCCAAGGGCCGCTGCCGCCAAGGGCCATGGCCACCGCCATGGCCTTGGTCGTGGGCGCCGCCGCTGCCGTGGCCGCCGCCGTCGCCGTCTCCTTCATCTCCTCCGGGCTGCACCTCTCCATCAACAACTCTCCCTATCACCATGTCCATGTGTGAGTAGTTCCCCCTCGGGTCTAAGACTTGTATCTTGATCTATGTGGTTTCTCTCTCTCTCTCATGATGTCATCTTTGTTGTGATCATTGGCTATGTTAAAATAGCCATGCGAGGTAAACAAATTACAGCTGGGCAATTGACAGGATTATGTGCGCAAACCAATGCTAATTATGCTATAAAGAAAGGAAGAGGCTCAAAAGCACGGGCGGTATGCCAAGACAAGTAGACAGAAATCCATCTTCATCTACCCACTAATCATCCACCTTGAGATATCTATCCAGAACATCTCGCTGGTATTAAGTTGCGAATCCCACCCAAAGTGTAAACTCAAAGCAACAGACAACTGCATTAAAGAACTTTGCGTAAAGTAAACAATCCTTCCACCCGCAAGTACAAGCACCATTGTCTTCCCCTTGTTGCAACAGCACATCCCCTAGACTCATGTTTTTGTCACTCAAGCTAGTCATCGGGGGGCATGAACCCACATCATGCATAACGCTCCCTCTTGGATTCACTACCTACTACTTGGACAAAGCAATAAACAACAACGGAGAACATGCAATAATTACTCAAGAACATAAATATAAAAGAGGAGAATCAAATATATTACGCAAACACAATCTGAACATAATCTCATAATCCATCGGATCCCAGCAAACTCAGCATAGCAACAACAGAAAGATTACATATGTGCCTCGATCATGTAGGGCAGCTCGCGAGGTCTAATCCATGAAGAATAAAGAGGGGAGGAGAACATCACATAGCTAATGATCATAGACCCATGGTCCAAGGTGGACTACTCACGGTTCATCCGGGAAGCATCCATGGTGGTGGAGAAGCTCCCAGAGGTGCTTCCTCCCTCCGGCAGGGTGCCGGGAAGAGGTCTTCTGGTCCTCCCGATCTTGGAACGCGGCGTCGGAGGAACAGAGGAGAGATCGCGAAAAAGGGTTCCGTCCTTGAGGGTTTCTCATCACAGGGAATAAATAGGCGAAAGGGGGCAGCCAGAGGTGGGCCAGGGGCTCCAGGCGCCCCCCTGGCGCGGGTAGGGGTGGGGCCACGCCCTCTGGCCGCCTGGGGCCCCCCTGGATCCCCTCTGGCCCCTCTCGGGCTCTTCGCAAAGCTTCCGGTACGCTGGTTTTTCCTATATTTTTCCCGGAATTTTTCTGGTACTTTTAATAAGGGGGAAACCTGAAATAGAAAAACAGCAGAAAACAGGAACTGGCACTGGGGTGCACTGAGTTAATAGGTTAGTCTGAATATGATCACAAGTGTATGGCAGTTTATCAATATCATAGCAATATCAAAGAAAAGAGGCATGGAGCAAACATAAATTATAGATATGTTTTGGACGTATCAGGAACCACAGCCGTTGGATCAGCCGATCCAACGGTCTAGATCGGGGAGATGCTCTCTCTAGATCCGATCGGGAGGTGAGGGTTGGATGGGTACAGAAATTGAGGCAGGGTGCGGCGGCTAGGGGTTGGTGGGGATTAGGTTAGGTTAGGGCTGCTCCAAATGGCAAGAGGTTTTCTGCTATAAATAGCAGGTGGTTGTTGGGAGGGGTTTGGGCCACTAAAAGGACTATTGTGGGCTAGTTTTGGGTGGGCTAAGCATAGAAGATAAGAGGGAATTTTGGGAGGTCAACTAAAAGCATGCGCGATGTTTTGTAAATACACCCCTGGAGTTATACCGGCTACTATGCTTGGCACCTCCGATCGTTTACCTGCCCGATGAAGTCGGAATCGCACGAAATTCGAAACACCGCCTCATTGGACTAAAATGACGTCGTCTACATCGTTTTGCACAGAACCAAGATCTTCGAAACCCGCGTGATAAAATAATCTATTTATTTAATAAATGGGTTTTTCGTTCCGATGGCTATGGTTGGTCTTGTGCTGGGAGTTTCGACGGTGCTCGGGTGAAACTCGGTGTCGCAAAGGTCGTGTGTCGTGGTGGAAAAGGGTCGGTCTCGCATCAGATATGAGAAAGAGGGGGAGAATATTCACCGATTAATAAATCGGTGAAGCAAATAGTACAAACAATTATAGCAATCAACAAAATAAAGCAACAATTTTTTTTTAAGTTGGGTGAAAATCCCGGGTTGTTACAGGAACCAAGTGGGAAGATTTTCTACCATATGCGGAATTCTCTTACAACAACAGTTATCAATCCAGCCTCAAGATGTCGCCATTTGAAGCACTATATGGGCGTAGGTGTGTCGTACCCCTCTGAACTGGTCACAGACAGGAGACATGTCAGAACCCTCTGTTAGGTATGTGCTAGGGTTAGCAAGTAACTTTGCATCATGGAAAATTTCAAAAAGCAAATGAAATGGGAGAGAGAACACCCCCCAGATGAATTTAATTCAATTGGCCAGAAATAAAGTTGCTCCAAAAATTCCTTTTGTATTTTTGAAAACTCACATAAATGAGTATGGTCACATATAAAGTGATGTGGTAGCAAGCCCATGCTCATGGATTTTTCAAATATTCAAACAGGAGCATGGATTTAAATTTAAACCCCTATTTGAATTAAAGTTCAAGTTATTTGAATTTTAAAAATTCCCAAACTTTATAAGTGGCTAGCTATATGCATTTCAAGTCCACATAAAAATTTGGGGCATTTTATAAAATGGTCTGCTATTTTTAGCAGAGCCAAAACAAATAAACAGAAAAAGAAAAACAGAAAAGGGAAAGGAAAACTTACCTGTTGCTTGGGCGAAGCCCAGATCAGCCGGCCTAGCCAGCCCACTAGGGGCACGGGGGTCTTCTTCCCCGTCCCCGCGCTTCCAAGCTTCTCGGTGGAATGCCACCGAGACAGCCGAGCACGTCGACGCCTCCCAGGCCTCCACCTGCCCCTCCCGCGCCTTCTAGCCGCGCCACGCCACGCCTGGGAGACCCGTGCATCCATTCCCACCCTCCGGAGAAGCTCTCGCTCTCTCTCTCGCCAAACCCGACGATGACCCTAGCGCCGCCGTCGCCATGACGTGAAGCACCCGTAGCCACCGTCGTCCCCGAGCCGCGCCATCATGTCCATCGTCTCCGCCGTTGTCTGCTACCTCGAGCTACACCGCCAATCGAAGGGAAGAGGACCTGCATGCGTCGCTAGCTTCATCGTCTTCGTCTCCGGCCGCCGCGGATCAACCTCAAAATCCGGCAGCTCCAGAGCCTCCCCGCCTCCGTAGACTACATCGGCGTGTTCACCAAAGCCTGGTGAGAATTTCCCCTAGCCTTGCAGCTTCCCGTTCCCCTCCTATACAAATCCGCCATGAGAGCTGAAGCTTCTCGCCGTCGTGGTCCTTGTCGACGAGCCTGCGCTAAGCACTCGTCCCCGCGGCCATGTCCTTCGCAAGCGCCGTGCTCCACTGCTTCGAACCAGCCTATCCCCGCTTCAGTTCGCACCTTGTAGCGAAATCCAGCTCACAGCCGTAACTCTGTCGCCGCAAAGCTCTACGCCGGCGAGCGTACAGAGCACCTCAGCACTTGGAGTTGGTCCCATTCGACGCGCAACGCAAAGGGCTTCGATCTGGAGGTTACAACGCTCGATTTGGTGCCCGGATTCTCCGTCTACGCGGACGCCGCCGTCTCGGGAGGTCGCCGGAGTTGCGCCGGCGACGAGGTCCACGTGGACAGGGGTTAACCCCCTAGACCCACCCCCAGTGACCCTGCCATGTGGGCCCTGGACCCTAATTAATCTTTGTTTAGTTTAAATCTTAATTAACCTGTTTAATTAACAGAACGAAGACAGACATGTGGGACCCCTCTGTCAGTGGCCCCCTGACGTCATGATGACACATGCATGACGCAGTAAAGCTTATTTGATTTAAAACAAATCCAGAAAATGGCAGAAAGTGTTTAAAACTTTGGAAATTCTAGAAAATTCATCTGAACTCCAAATGCAGCAAATAATATGTCTAAAATTATTAGAAAAATTCAAGGATTCTGAATATGCAATATGTTTTCATGTTTGACCAAGTTTACTTGGGTCAACAGAGAGAACAATGCATATGAATTCCTTTTCAATTCAAATTGGAGTTTGAATTTACAAAACCTTTGCAATATACTTCATTTAAATGGAATCACCTCACACATCAGTGGAACATACATCAAGTTTCAACCTTCAACCATGTGATTGTGCATTGTACTTATTGTGCTCCCTTGCTTGTTGTTTGTCGAGTAGAGGTGGAACCGGAACAGGAGGCTGCCCCCTTCGTTGATGACCCCGTTACTGAACCTCGTCAGCAAGGCAAGCAAACCCCCATTGATCATGTCGATAAAATCCCACTTCCCTCTCAGTCTCGCTTATGCATTTTTTAGGATGATTGCCATGATGCGTTTCTACCGCATAGTTGAACCCATTCCTTTGCATGACCTATCATTTTGTCACGGTAGTAAGAAAACCACAATCATAGAAGATGTAGGAGTTGATTGATATCATGTGGCCCCTGCAACTGTTACTGCTTATTGCATTCTTAGAGTGATACAATGATGATACTGTTATGTGAGTCGGGATGGTAGTGATTATGATGATGATGGTGGAAATGTGTTTGTGAATCTACCCTAATACAAGGTGAACGATGAGAGGCTGTGTAGGAGTACACAGTGGGTTGTCTCGTTGAACACCGCCCTAAGTCCGAGTCCTTGTGTGGTGATCCAAGATGAAGAGTACAACCACACATTGGGCACACGGACCCCTCTCAACCTATTAACTCATCCCGTTCGATGTCCAGATGTCGTAGTAGTTCGGAGTTCTTGTAGGTTTGTGGCCTGGCTGCTAAGTGAGAGAACGGCTCAACCGAGACCGGCTTATGCACCACGCACACATCATCTGGGTCCACTTCGGTAAACCAGCCAGGTTCATGATAGTGGTAGCCAACCCAGGTAGGCGGCTTTCTTGGACTAGATCGGCTTTGAGGTAACAGTTGTGGTGAACATCCTCGCCGACACCCCTCGAATGGCGTCGAGGCCAAAGGAGGTAACTGATGGTCATGTGTGTGTAGCGGGACACCCCTGCAGGGTTAACAAAACTATTCGAATAGCCGCGTCCGCGGTAAGGGACTGCTTGGAAAGCTTAGCTTGATTATTAGACAACTTCAATGGATACTTATAAAACTTGCAAAGATAAGCGCGAGTGCTATGGCGTGCTTTCTCGTGGGAAGTCGAGGAAGCCACCATAGTGGTGTAATTGGTTGGAGATGTAGTGGACTCGTGTACGCTTCTTACCTCAAGTCTGGTATTCGTAGTACAGGACTAGCCAAGTCAAAGCTGGCACTTCTGCTTATGAACCCCACTGATAAGTCCAAAATGTATCTATAATTTCTGCTTGCTCCATGCATGTTTTGTGTGATATTGCTATGATCTAGATACACTTTCATACACTTTTGATCATATTTGGACTAACCTATTAACTCAGTGCACCCCAGTGCCAGTTCCTGTTTTCTGCTGTTTTTCTATTTCAGTTTTCCCACATATACAAAGTGCCAGAAAAATTCCGGGAAAAATACAGGAAAAATCAACGTACAGGAAGCTTCGCGAAGAGCCCGAGTGGGGCCAGAGGGGAGCCAGGGGGGCCCAGGCGGCCACCCGGCGCGGCCCCACCCATGGCCGCGCCAGGGGGGCGCCTGGGGCCCCTGGTCCACCGCTGGCTGCCCCCCTTCGCCTATTTATTCTCCGTCACGGGGAAACTCCGAAGACAGAACCCTATTTCGCAATCTCGCCTCTGTTCCGCCACCGCCGCGCTTCCGAGATCGGGAGCACCAGAAGACCTCTTCCCGGCACCCTGCCGGAGGGAGGGCCGACCTCCGGGAGTCTCCTCTCCACCATGGATGCTCCCCGGATGTCTCGTTAGTAGTTTTCCTTGGACCATGGGTCTGTGATCAGTAGCTATGTGATGTTCTCCTCCCCTCTTTGATCTTCATGGTTTAGACCTCGTGAGCTGCCCTGCATGATCGAGGCACTTTTGTAATATTTCTGCTTTTGCTATGCTGAGTTTGATGGGATCTGATGGATTATGAGATTATGTTCAGATTGTGATAGAGTAATATATTTGGTTTTTATCGCTTATATTTTTGTTCCTAAGTAATTCTTGCATGTTCTCCGTTGCTGTTTATTGCTTTGGCCAAGTAGTAGGTAGTGACTCCAAGAGGGAACGGTGTGCTAGATTGTGGGTTCATGCCCCCCGATGACACGCTTGAGTGACAGAAACATGAGTCTAGGGGATGTGTTGTTGCCACAAGGGGGAAAATAACGGTGCTTGTAACCGCGGTTTCAAGGATTGTTTACTTTACGCAAAGTTATTTTTAATGCAGTTGTCTGTTGCTTTGGGTTTACACTTTGGGTGGGGCTCGCAACTTAATACCAGCGAGATGTTCTGGATAGATATCTCAAGGTGGATGATTAGTAGACGCAGTTGGATTACGGTCTACTTATTTTGGCGTACTGCCCGTGCTTTTGAGCCTCTTCCTTTCTTTTGTATCATAGTTAGCATTGCGGTGCGTTCATAATCCTGTCAATTTCCCTTCTGTAATTTTTTTACCTCGCATAGCAGTTTTATCGTCTTTTGGGAGAGAGACATCACTAGTGAACATCACGTATCCCGGTCCATATCTTATTACTGTTTCCACGCTTATTTACTTTTCTGCTTTTTACTTTCAATTGCTATCATTATCTCTTGTGTTTTACCCTTTGTGAACAACAAGACCGGAGAGATTGACAACCTCTCTGAACTTCGTTGGGAACAAAGTTATCTGTGTCTGTGTGCAGGTCCACGTCAGTTGCGCCGCTGACACCTACTTATCATCTCTGGAGTTCTACTGGAGACAAAACTTGGTATCTTCACCGAGGGAAACTTGCTGCTGCGCTACATCTCAAACCTTCCACTTGGGGTAACCAACGAGGGGAGAGAATCCATCACCCACCTCCCTTTACCTTGATACATGTGTATGAGTAGTATAGTTCCTACGTAACTCTTGCCGAGTACGACTTTTTACTCACGTTTGCTTATTCTATGTTTTAGATGAACCCACTGAACCCGAAGGTGGATTCTTCCTGGAGCTCGAGGACTGAAGACCAAGCTAGTGTAGTCCCAGTCAGCAGACTGGTTCCCTCGTGAAGGGCTTGTTTATAAATAAGGCTTCTCTAAGACATTTGTTAAACTTGTATGTACTCAGATCTACTTTGCTTCCGCATGCTTGTTGTAATGTTGGATCACGGTCTCGTGATCTCTGTGTGCACTCTGTAAGAGTTATCAATAAAATTGTACACTTTGTAGAGAATTGCAATGATACTTGCTGTTCATACTATACATGTGTGCTGCGTGTATGATTATAGCATGCATGTCTTAGTATGGGTTTTCGAGACCTTAGTTGTGATCAGGCTGGCGGTCTTTTATACACCAAGTGGCCCTTAGATGTGCGCAGCTTGGGGCATCGCGATGCGATTGCTCGTGACTCCGTCACGTGCACACTTTGATGTATGATCAAGCCCGCCCTAGACCCCGACTAAGTGATCGGGCTGGAGTAAGTCTATGTAAGTGTTATAATATAATCGAGAGTATGGTTGAGGCGACTTGTCTATGAATATGGGAGTTCACCACCCATATCATTTAGACTTGTGTGTGGACGATGAGGACCCATCTCAGTTGATCATCCGGCCTGGATGTGATGCCCGTCATGTTCGATGCTTTCCGAGAGCGTTCTGTGCTTGGCCTTCTCTGCTTAGACAAGTGGGTACGGCTCTCGGCTCTCCATATGATTGTATCGTAACGGGACTTGCATACGCCAACCCCGGGTTCCGACAAGACAGTCGTATCTTTGGTACAGATTTGATGATGGAAGCCGAAAAGCAAGTCAAAGAGATTCAGGACCGTCTGAAAGCACCCAAGTCTCGCCAGAAGAGCTACTATGACCCGAAACATCGGGAACTGAACTTTCAGCCCAGAGTGTATGCCTACCTTCGAGTAACCCCGACGAAAGGAGTGAGGAGATTCCACACTCGAGGGAAGCTTGCCCCGCGATACATCGGCCCATTCCCAGTAATGGCTAGAAGAGGAAGGGTAGCATACCAATTGGAACTACCCTCGGAACTGTCCGATGTTCATAATGTGTTCCACATATCACAGTTACGCAAATGCATTGCACCGCCAGTCAAGACAGTGGATATGAAGGAATTAGAGCTGAAACAGGATCTAACTTATGAGGAGAACCCATTCAGAATTTTGGACGAAATGGAAAGGACCAACCGCAGTAAGGTAATACGGTTTTACAAGGTACTGTGGGCACACCATACCGAGGAAGAAGCTACTTGGGAAAGGGGAGATTTTCTGAGATCCGCCTATCTGTATCTGTTCCCTGAGCAACCAAATATCGAGGACGAGATTTACCCTAAGGGGGTAGGTTTGTGACACCCTGGTTTTTTGCCCTTTTTATTTGCAAAGCCTTTTGCTGATTTCTGGATTTGGATTTTATTTGCTTGAGTTTTGCAATTCTTTTGGCCTTGATCACTTGGGCCTAATTTTCTTTCCTAGGCCAAGTGACCTCAAAACCCTTTCTCCCTCATGGACAATATCAAGCTCTGGTCATCTGTGCCCTGTCCATAGTTTTATTCCACAAGAAATTCCTTTTTCATTAAAGGAATAAGCCTCTTTCCTCCTTATTTGAGAAGCAAGAAATTCTTCTGTTGCTTCAATTGCCTTGAAACTATTTGTGCTGAGCTCTAGGATCATGCCTCATGATTCTATGGGAAAACATCATCAAGTTCAGTACAATTTTTCTCCTGTAGAAATTCATTTTTGTTTTTGGACAGAGGAGCACATGGTGAAGGAAGTACCGTAGACACTGGTCAGTTGGCCCTGAAAATTTGACCACATCTGAACCTTCCTAAGTGATGCCAGCACATCAAAATTCAGCTCAAAATAACCAGCCATTTAGCCTCCAGAAAGTCCCAAATTTCCTGCAGAAACTCCTTTTTGAAGCTGGTATCCGGATGAAGCCTCCCCCAGATCACCCAAGCCCCTAGGTGCACTACTGGACGTTGCCTACGTGCCTGGGACACGTTTGGCGATCCGTGGCTGCACCTAGTGCACGCGTGCATAGGGTGAGCACGCTCACTGCTAGCCAAAGGCGTGCTCTGGCCGTGGCAGAGACGTCGCCATCATGGGCACGCCTCGCCCAGAGAGCCCGCAGCCGCACCTCCGTGTCCGTAGCGCTAGCAGCTCACCCGCACGCCACCTGTCCTCGCCCAAAGCCCCGCCACTCGCCGAAGACCGCATCGTCGCAGTCACTGTTCGACAGAGAGCACGCGTGACGGCCACTGTGGACCGCACGCCTCCGCGTTGCCCGTGGATGCGTCTGCTTCTCGCTAGCTTCATCGCACACCCATGCGCCATTTGTCCCAAGAAAAGCCACGTCACTCACCGCCTATCTCGCCGTCGTAGATCCGCCGCAGAAGCCTTTGTCGACGTGACCCCTCGCCCCCTCGATGCAGGGACTTGGGAGCCGCCCGCACGCGCGCCAGGTCACCTCCAGAAGGCCCTCGACACGCCGGAGCAGCCCAAGCTTATCCCCTTCCGCGCACTCCTCCAAATTTTTCTGCACGGCGGCGCCCTCCTCGGAATCCCGTGGCTTCCTATAAAACTCGATCCGCTCCTCAGTTCCAGCCATGGCCACCTCCACCACTGCACTCCAATCGATCACCCAGCTCAAGAAACCCGGCCGTGAGGCCCTGGGCCTTGGTCCTCACCGGAGCCCCGCCACGAGATCGCCGCTCCGGCTAGCCTCCTCTGGTGGTCCCCTAACCCCACACTTGTTTCACCAAAAATCTCCATGCTCTGGTGATTCTAATGACGTGCTCGCCGGTGGGATTCGTGCAGAAACCTCCAACTCCAACGAGCACCACCGTCGCAAGCCACTGGAGATATCCCTAGCCTCGCCGTCCAGTCGCCATTCGTCGTGTTCTAGGTACATACTTGCTCGCTGTCGGCTCCTCCATCCATTGGTGGAACCACTCGTCACCGTCCGGACCTCATCGCCGGCGAACTCCCTCGTCGGAGCCGTCGGGGCCTGTTCCCCCCTCTCTCTCACTTAAGCCTGACAGGGTTGGCCCACTGTGAGCCACTCAGGCCAGCCCGAAAGGGTATCAAGTGGAGGCGTATTCTCAAAATACGCCTTCGACGTGGCTGCTTCTGAAAATTCATTTAAATCATTTTAAAAATGAATTTTGACCCAACTTTGACCACTAATATCTCCTAAACTACAAGACCAAGTGATTTGATTCTTTTTGGTAAATTTTTGTCTTCATCTCCTCTTTAAGATGGCAAAGTTTGGTAGCTTGTCTCTCTTTATAGGTACACCGGACAGAAAGATTGTGCATTTGACTTATTTTGTTTTTCTATTTGAAATTGTTTTCAGAGGACAACAACTTTCTTGCTGGGCACCAGGAGTTCAGTGACACTCCACTTGACCAAGGCAAGCCAAAACAGTCATGTTATGAGGGTCTTGAATTGATAAAACTTGCCTTGATCTTTTGACTTGGATTTATTTGATATAATATTTATTATCCCATGCTTAATTGATGTGATATAACCATTCCATGTCCACTGGTTATTTACATGTTGGTCTAAGTTTATATCATGTTTATGTTAATTCCATCATGTCCATACCAGTGATTCATCCATGTTGATCCTATTCATGCCTTGATGATCATGCTTTGCTATGTTATGCTAGTTGCTAAACATGTTTGGTGGTAGTATCATGTTCATATGTTTATTATCATGCTAAGTTCATGACTTGATCTCATGTTGCAAATAGTTATGGCTAAAACTTAATGAACATGAATTAACAGCTGTCCGCTTGCCACCGAACCAAACTTATTTAGTGCAGCCACATTTTCCTGTATGGGAAGGACTTACTTGGTCTATCGTTGTGCCTTTTACGAGTATCACCCAAGAGGGGAGGTTATGCACATACGCTACCCTGATCAGGTAGGTGGTGATAATCTCGAGATCCAGAGTTGATATGTTACCCGAGGGTGCCCGTTTGGGACAATGTATTTGTCACGTGGTGGCCGTTTTCCAAGGGATTTGGCCTGTGTCGGGAGGACTGTAGGTCAACATGAACTCGGTTGATTATAGTGGTTTGGACATGTGGTGACCCGTTTGGTCACACAGATGGTTGGGTGGCAACGCGATCGCACCTAACCCGTTTGGTCTCACGACGACCCTTTTGGTAGTGCGGAGACCCGTTTGGTCAAGTGTGACCCGTGAATTGGTTGACAAGTCGGTAAGGACTCAGAGGTAAGTTGTGTGTTCCGTGGTGACCATGAGTGATGATGATTATTGCTCTAATCTTAATATTGATACCATGCCATGCTCATCATGTTGTTTGCATCGTTGTTATCATGCTATTGTTTACTCTGATGCCATGGTTTTTGTGAGCTTGCAAGTACATTCGATGTACTGACCTGGCGTGTCATGCAAGATGTAGGAGAAGCTATGCCCGAAGACTTTGGTGTTCCGTACTTTGCGAACTAGGTTGTGTCCCAGCAGTGTCCCCGTGGAGTGGAGCTCCATCACCCCGTTATTCCGCTGCCATAGAGTTCTTCGTCGATCTTATTGAGGCCTCGAGATGTGACATAATAATCTAGATAATGTTGTCGCATGAGATGTGCCACCATGCCTCGTAGCAGTTTGTATCCCGAACCTATGTACCTGTATAATTATTAATGAAGCGGTTGTTTTTGTACCAATATGTTGTGCATTGCCAGAAGAAATGATCTCTGGGCTAGCAATGTGAGGCAAACCGGTTGCTCTGAGCCAAGGTGCCACAATGATTGGTATCAGAGCCGCGCTGACTATAGGACACGCTAGTTCGCGAGCGCTAGATCAACGCTAGTCTAGAGTCTTTCTTGTCTTGTGCACCTTGATTGATGCATTAGGTGGTTGCATGGCATGCATGTAGGTGCATTAATTATTTTACTAATGGCTAAACCTGAGAGTGTAGATGGCACCTGTTCCATAACCCTTTGAGTACGAGTATTCGTCGACAGGCTTTCCGTCGCTGCTCCGCCGAGTTTGGCTTCGACTGTACCATCAGGGAGAAGACCCGGTGTTCCAGGTGTACCGCGAGAAGCTAGACGACTTCGTACACGAGTACCGCGGTGAGGTGTTACTTTTCACGAGCTCCGCGATCGGCAGCCTTTCGCGTTCAGCGAAGGGAGGACCCACTTCCACCCTAGAGCATGCTATCCTCTACGCTTCTCTGGACGCCCTTCTCGACTTGCTCCACCAGGAGGTTGAGATGTAGACTCACCAAGGTTTCTCCCACTACCGTACCCTGTCTTTCACAGGGCAGGTTCTTTTTCCGCCGGACTCAGAGTGCGACCGGGCAGTCGTCCATCTCACTCGTTACATGACCGCTCAGTATGAGTCGATCATTAGTCTTGCAGAGGAGCTGGCTCGTTCTAGGGAGGCACTTGCTTCTATCAGTATAGCTCAGTCGCCGCCTCCTCCTCCTGTTGGGGTTCGGGGTAGAAAACACAAATTTTCATAACCTACGATACCCAATCCCAAGACCTATGCTATGGTGATACAAGTAACGGATGAAATAGGTCATATACCATCATGTAGTCAATTAAGCGGGAAACGTTCCCGCGTGAACGTGGTTGGTGTAGTCGTACCGGCAATCCCCGATGCCGCGCAGCTCCACGATGACTCCGATAGCCACCCGGTCCTTGAAACCGATGATGGGATTGCGTCCCCGTCGGAACATTGTCGATGAAGATGCCGCGATACGGCCACGACGATGAAGTAGCACCACAAGTGTAGCGCCTCGCGGGATTACACACATACGGTGTACCCGACGTCCCTCCAGGCTCCGAACCAGGCGAGCAGCGGAAAGAAGATGGATTCGGATCCCGAGCAGCACGACGGCGTGCGTATAGTGGAGAAACCTCCAACCTAGTGCAGACTCCATACAAGGGGAGTCCGCTCATAGGAGGGAGAAAGAGGGAGAGAGAGATCAACAGAATTTATCTATATTTTTCTGGAATTTTCTGTGTTGAAAAAGGGGAGCCCTCCATATCTATATATAGGGGAAGCCGGGTGCAAATTCACCTCCAAACCCGATGTGGTACTAAAACTAGTACCACATTGTGGCACTTGCGCCACATGCATGGCCGTGGCCTATCTTGGCCGGCCACATGTGCATGTCTTGCGTGGTGGCTCTTTTGGTGGCCGTGGTGGCACATGGGCCCCATGGCCCATGGCGCCACCCACCCTCTTTTTTTCCTTTTCCTTTTTTTTTCTTTCTTAAGGAAAAATAAAAACTAAAATGAAAAATATTCCATTAATTATTTAAATTATATTTTAATATTTAATTCAATTAATTAAATAATAAAACATATTCAAATAACTTTCCGAACAATTCGAAACCACGGAGACTTTTCCGTCTCTCCTTCGAAACGATTTCGGAGTTCTCTCTTATTTCTCCGGCGATCCCAAATCAATCCTTAATGCGTCGAATACCCTTAAGTGTCACACCCTATGGTCCGGGAAATAGAAGACATGATCAAGACACTTTCTTGATCAATGACCATCGATCAGATCTGGTTACAATCCTAGATGGCCCCTGCGCTTCCATCGAATGAACTTCAATCATTGTTGGATCCGTAAACCATGTGCATGTTCCCTTTTTCCTACGGTACTTTGCTTGTCCGAGGTTTGATCATACTTATCCAATATACCTAGTTCGTCCTTGTTCTCAACAAACAAGTTTACTCGTTCTCGTGATATTACAACTCCGTGACCTAGTCACATGTTTGCGCAAACCTTATGATGCAATATCACCGAGTGGGCCTAGAGTACCTATCCGTCTCTCGGATGGACAAATCCCTCTTTGATCTATTTTCATACTCATCAAAATCTATTTCTGAATACCCAAATTGCACCGTTATGGCCAGCATATTTCAGTCAGGCGGTGGGATACAAATCAAAGTCTCCTCATAGATGACAATTACGTATGATCATTACGCTCAAAGGATCTGGTCACTACGTTATAGTTATCGCAATGTCGAACTATGTGACTTGATCACATCGCAACACTCCGGTGGGTGTATGTCCATCATATCATTATCCCAACGAAACGACTCCATTTCTAATAGACTTATTTGTCTCATGATCAGGAAACCTTGATCATCAATCGTCCAATGGACTAGTATACTAGAGTTAACTAGGGACCTGGTTGTTTGTATACCACACCTGTATTAAGGTTTCCTCTTAATACAGTTATAGCATAGTATAAAACGTATTATGAACTAATGGAATATGCTCAATAAAACATATTTTATTTGCCTCTAGGGCACATTCCCAACACCTCCACCTTCCACCTTTGCACCGATACCGACTCCGCCTGCTCCACCTTCATTCACACCAGAGACTCCAGCTGTTCCGGCTGTCACTCGGCGCGAGACCCCAGAGGAGTGGGCCGCGAGACCCCAGAGGAGTGGACCCCATGTGCATGTTCCCAACAGTCTCCCACTTGCACTTGAGTGCAAATAACCTAGCTGCATTTTTCTGTGGATCATAACTGCATATCATGTATAGGTGTCACAACCCAAGTTTAGGTATGAGCTAGGGTTAGCTTGACTTTGCATCATGTGAAAAAAAATCAAAAGAAATCCAAATGGGGAAAAAGAAAAGCCCTAAAGAATTTATTTCAAATGGCCAGACAAAAATTTCTTCCAAAAATTCCTCTGTTATTTTTGAAAAGTCTTATAAATAAGCATGATCACATATAAAGTGAAGTGGGTCTCACTCCATGCTCCAAGATTTTTCAAAAAGTCCAAACAAAGCATGGAAATTAAATAAATACCCTATTTGATTTGAAATTCAAATTATTTGAATTTCAAAAATTCTCAAAACTTGGGAGTGGCTAGCCCTATGTCACCTTAGTCCAAGATAAAGTTTTGGGGTTTTATAAAATGCTATGGTATTTATTTACTAGAGCCAAACAAATTACAGAAAGTTAAAAGAGAAGTAAAAACAGAAAGGGGCCCTTACCTATTTGGGCCCAACTCATGCCCCACCACAGCCCAAGCCCACCTAGCTCTTGTCGTCTTCCTCCATGACGACAAGCACCTCGGTGGCCGGCATGCCGACGTCGCCGTGGTCGTCGACGCCACGCAGCAGCCTCCCCGCCGTCTTCGACGTGTCCTGGAGAACCCCCTGGTCACCCTCATCTCTTTCCCCCTCTCGCTGTTTCCTCTCGCCCTCTCTCTCGCTGGATCTTGCGGCCACCCGAGAGCGTCTCGTCGCCGCCGTCATGCGCCACCACGGCCACCGTGCTCGCCTCGCTGCGCAAAGCTGTCCAGGAGGACCAGCGACGTCCCCTTCGTCGAACCCCTCTGCTAATCGAGCCCCGCTAGCCAAGGATACGACGCAAGCTTCATCGAACTGCCTCCGTCCGCCGATGAACTCCGGCGAGAAATCCGCTGTCTTCCGAGCTCCTCTGTCTCCACCGTCGACTCCACGGGCATCAGTGTGAGCTCCTAGTTGCTTTCGACCATCTCATACATGTCCTCATGGCCCATAGCCTGATCTCGCCGAAGCAGAGCCACGGCCGCCGCGCAAGTCGACGCCGCCGTCGCTCCAGAGCTCCCCTGTGGACCCTGCGTGCTCCACTTGATGCAGACGAGCACGGGGCACATCCCAGTGCAAAGCCCGTGCCCTCCCGTGGCCATTTGGGCAACTCCGGCGTGCCTCCGCCGTGGATTTGGTCACCGCCGGCGAGCCCAGCCATTAGGGCTTAATTCACCCAGCTAATCACCCCTCCCCACACACACACACCCTATGACTGGTGGGCCCTGCCCCCTTAACACTCTGGTTAATTTAAATAAACAGGGCTTAAACCCCAGAGAGACAGACAGAAGGGCCCCACTGGTCTAAGGCCCCCCTACGTCAGCATGAGGTCATGCTGACGCAGTAATTGGATTTCTAATTAAAATAAAATACAGAAAATCTAGAAACTCAATTAAACTTCAAAAATTCATAGAAAATTCATATTAACTCCAAATTGGACAAATAATATATGAAAAATTATCAGAAAAATGCAAGGATTATGAATATGCAATTTGTTTTTATGTTTGACAATTTTAAAATGGGTGAAGAGAAGCAAATGTTTATATGGCATAATTTGAATATGAATTTTGAGTTTGAATTTGCAAATACGTTGCAATACACTTCAATTAAATGGAATTGTCAACAAACCAGTATCATATACATCATGGAAAACCTTATCATTTGATTGTGCATTTTATTTCGATGTTGCCCCCCCCCCCTTTGTTGATGATTGTTCCGGTAACAGACTTTCCGAGGCGAAGGTCACCCCCGAAGCAGAAGACCGATAAACCAGTGTATCGTCAGCAAGGAAAGCAAACCCCCATTGATTATGTCGATAAAATCCCACTTCCCTCTCAGTCTTGCTTATGCATGTTTAGGATGATTACTATGATAATGTTTCTACCGCATAGTTGAACCCTTTCCTTTGCATGACCTATCATTTTGTCACAGTAGTAAGCAAACCACAATCCTAGAAGATGTAGGAGTTGATTGATATCATGTGGCCCCTGCAATTGTTACTGTTTATTGCATGCTTAGAGTGTTACAATGAGGTTACTTTTGATGTGAGTCGGGATGGTAGTGAACATGGTGTTGATGAAGTTGAAACTGTGTTGGTGAATCCACCCTAATACAAGGTGAATGATGAGAGGATGTGTAGGAGTACACAGTGGGTTGTCTCTTTGAACACCGCCTTAAGCCCGAGTTCTTGTATGGTAATCCAAGACAAAGAGTACAACCACACATTGGGCTCACTGAACCCTCTCGGCCTAGTACCTTAATCCGTGTTGACGTCCAGGAGTCACATTAGTTCGGGCCTTCCATTTTGCATATGCATAGAAAAAGAGTGAGTGGAAATGTTGCATCATCCTAGATATGTGGGTGGATCTGTGAGGCAGAGAAACCATCCCCGGATGGCGTCTCGGTTGCCTACATTGTCTGAGTCTGTATCGTTGATCCGGCCGGACTCTTGAGCAGAGATACTCAGATAGTCGACTCCTGGAATAGACCGGTTGTAAGCGAAGTGTCGTGGTGAACATCCTCGTCGGCACCCCTTGAATGTTGACGAGACCTGGCTGTAACTGATGGTCATGTGTGTGTAGTTTACACCCCTGCAGGGTTAACAAAACTATTCGAATAGCCGCGTCTGCGGTAATGGACTACTTGGAAACCTATACATGATTTTTAGACAACTTGAATGGATACTCTAAAACTCGCAAGATAAGCATGAGTGCTATGGCGTGCTTCCTCGTGGGGAAGTCGAGGCAGTATCCATAGTGGTGTATTGGATGGAGACTTGGTAGTGGACTCGTTTACGCTTCTCACCTCAAGTCTGGTATTCGTAGTACAGGACTAGCCAAGTCAAAGCTGGCACCTTTGCATGTTGAAACCCCACCTCCCTTTACCTTGAAACTTGAGCATGAGTAGTATAGTTCTAATGTAAGTCTTGCAGAGTACGACTTTGTACTCACTTTTGCTTATTCTATGTTTTAGATGAGAACCCAGCCCCCGATGGAGTCACCTTCCTGAAGCTCGACGTTGACTAAGCTAGTTTAGTTCCAGACAACAGTCTGGTTCCTCGTGGAAGGGAATGTATGTTGAACAAGGATTCTCTAAGCCATTTGTTAATCTTGTCTGTACTCAGACCTAATTTTCTTCCGTTGTTTGATGTAATGATGGATCTTAGTCATATGATCTTTGTGTACTCTATATAAGTCAATAAAGATATACTTTGTAGAGTTCATGCAATGTGTACCTGCTTTTTACACTGGACATGTATGTTGCGTGTATGATTACAACATGCATGTCTTAGTGTGGGGTTTGATAGCTTAGTTGTGTTCTTGCCGGCGGTCTTTTATACACCAAGTGGCCCTTAGATGTGCGCAGCTTGGGGCATCATGATGCGATTTCTCGTGACAGAGTGATCGGACTTTGTTGTATGATTGAGCCCGCCCGAGACCCCCGACTAAGTGATCGGACTGGAGTCTGTTTATGTAAGTGTTATAATTCAATTGATAATATGGTGGAGGCGACTTTTCTATGAGTATGGGATTTCACCACCCATAATCATTTAGACTTGTGAGCGGGCGATGAGGACCCATCTCAGTTGATCATCCGGCCTGGATGGGATGCCCCTCACGTTCGATGCTTTCCGAGAGTGTTCTGTGCTTGGCCTTGCCTGCTTAGACAAGTGGGTACGGCTCTCGGCTCTCCATATGGTTGAGTTGTGACTGGAATTACATACGCATATTCTGGGTCCCGACAATATGGTTATAGATCATGCTTGCTTGTGGAAAAGGTTGTATCAACGGTCTGAACCATTCAGATCTGTATGCCTTTTGAAAATCACTAATGTCACCTAGTTTGACATTCTTTCATTATCCATTATAATGATGAGGTATATTTCTTTGGCGGTGGAGTGAGACTGCGTTCGTTGTGTTTCAGCAATGACGCTCGTTGGATCACGCGGACCTTCACTTAGTCATGCACACTAAAAAATCACTTAGTCAGAAGTCGAACTTCTCCAGCAAAATTATAACTCCTGCCACTTCTAAAGTAGCCACATCAATGTAGACTTATTCCTTAGTGCATTGTATGCAACTTTGATGTCTAACCATGTTTCTTTCAACTTAGGCATTTATTAGTATGATATCTCAATTTTCTAGGTTAGTGTCAGAACTTGAACCAGCATAACATTTATGGTCAAGTCCACTATCCTTTACAAATTTGTGATGTATCCTCAGTTCTCTCCAGATACTGAAGGATAAACTTAACTCTTTGTTCAATCATTTACTCATAAAACATATCACAACATGTTCTTACTACTAAGAACTTGGGTCACATTACGTCGAGTACATAAATCTGGTTTTATATGAAAGAACCTATGACAAAGGCATAGAGGATCCAGAACATCCATTTCTTTCATTTAATTAACCATTGTTCTTGTACTAAGATTAACTCAATACTTCTCTTGGATATACAAGTAAGAACTACTTCTTGACTTGTCCCATTCTGAACTCCCTCAGAATCTTATCCAGGAAAGTATTTCTACTTAATGCTTATCAAACACATTAATCTATCTTAATAGATTTTTAATGTTTAATACTTATTCATCTTCATTTATGCAAGATTCAAATAATCATTAATACCAACTACACCATTCACAATATGTTATCCATATATGAGAATGTTGTCACGCGACCACTCAAAATATGTCTTGCACATATTAAGTTCAGGATAACGCTCATATAGCTCCCACTCAGATATGTCAGTTACATATAAGGTAAGGATAACATCCACATAGCTCCCACTCAGATATGTCAGACACATATTAAGTCTAGGATAATACTCCCATAGCTCCCACTCAAAATATGTCGTCCACATATTAAGTTTAGGAAACTATTCAGCCCCCACTCAGTTTCATGCAAATGCATGTTTCCTCGATATTTTGGCTAAGTCCAAAAATCCTTTGATCATTAATCAAATCGAGAATTCCTGTCACGAGACACTAGAATATATATGTTTTCAAAACCTTCTTGTTGTACCAATTACAACACTTCTTCCAATGCAGGATTTTAGGAAGTCACGGTATTGATAACAATTTTGGATCAATTGTAGTGAATATCCCATTGACTCAAGCATTGCTACATGTTGTAGTCAACCTATTGAATTTGTCAGAGACATTCTTTGTGACAAATCAATCTTGATGTCTTCTTTGATGTTCACATTCATTCCTTATAACCATGAAGTTATGGGAATATCAAGTAACCTCCTTACTTGATAAGATTCAAGCAATCTTAAATGAAAATCGATATAGGGTTTCATGACTCATAGTCATATCTCATACTTAGGTCCACCATCGCTTCTTTGTAGTTCATAGGTATGTCTTGTTCCACTAAATTGACAAGTGAATCATGAATATCATTTTGCACAAGGGGCAAATATGTATTCTTGAATCCTACTTTGTTAAGTAAAAGCTTCCATCGAAACATCATGATCATTATCATTAGTTTCTCCTCTAATTGTAGATTTTTGCTTCCGGAACATATTCCATTGTGCTACTCTGAAATTTGGAGGCAAGGTCAATTACCTTGGTTGAACTTTCACTTTTCCTCCATTACCACATTTATCAAGAACAATTCTTGATGAACACCAAACTTTGCAATACAAGTTTTTATCGTTTGTTTCTAGTTATGGAAGATGCATCCATAGTTGACTAAGGATACACTACAAAGATGATTTATCATATCAATCATGCTTCCTAGAAACCACAAAACACCATGACATATATAGTGTTGGTTTCCACGAACTCAGATGGTTCCCTATACCGAAGTGAGTGTTTGCATATTAAATTAATAACTCTAAACAATAATAACGTAACTCGGTAAGAGATATGATTACGATGCTCAAGCACATCAACAATATTGAAGTGGTCCAAGCATTGTAATTTGTGGAACAACTTTCACAAGTCTTTATGCCCAAGACTAACTCAAAACATCTGTCACTTTGATCAGATCATAGAGACTTGTCTTTCTTGTTAATTTAATATCCATCTTTACTCTGAAAACCCTTTGATCAGATCAAATTATTTCAGACTCATGTTTCATTAGTGAATACACATATTCATCTAAGTCCACATACCAAGTTCACGAAATAATGAAATTCACTACGTGCTGATATACAATACATCACAATGTATGATATTCAACAATCAGTACACACTTTGTTTTACCAGAACGCGAGGTTTTAGTCATCTCACCTAAAGCCGCATGGTTTTCATGTGTTAAGAGATCAAGTATCTCAAAACATCATCATACCATTCATGACTTAAATTGTAGTGTCATTATTAAGTCTGGATAATTCTTGGCATTACAATATTTCTTATAAATGATCAAACTACTATCATCAATATAAGAATAACTCATTCATGATCGTAATGTGACCATAAAAGATATCATTCCTAAAAGGTGAACAACTAGCTTGTTTCTCACTAATATGAATAATTGTCTTCGCAAGATGCAAGACACACTAATAAAGTTCACATTCAAACGATCATAAATTTATTCATATATTAATCAATTGATAGATGTAGAGGGAGAGGGAGAGTGTTGTCGACCATCAACTATCTTTATTATCGTAATCACACATTGTCACCACATCCCTTCCAAGCCACTCTCAAGAAGTATGTTCAAGCATCAAATACTTAATCAAACGCAATCAGTGTTTTGTGGGAAAAACATTTATAACTTGTATATCAAATATACTTTCTCCGTCAATGACTTTTCCTGCATTGGTTCTACTCTTAAAGTTCTTATCATTAACCATGACCTCACAACAGGTGAACAATTCTCCTTCATGACATAGTCTAGACATCGTCTTTGTAGCTGGAAGGAAGCGGATGCAACTACCCAACTATCGCAAAGTAACCAGTCATCTAGTAGTCCAAGTTATGCACAAGGTGTTCATGTATCTTATACAGTTTCCAAGTGACTTTCTCAGCAGGTTGTTCCTTCCACCATGGTTGAAAGAAACCCCCGTCTATATACTCATATTCCATTACTATGATTTGTGACTTGGTGCTTTCAAGTTCACCTAGCATGTCATACGTGTTGGTTAACATGCATTCACAATTCAGATTCATAGAATGAAGTATGGTGTATTGGACAGTCATTCATAAGTGACGGTGAGTACGATACTCATCATCAACTTCCTTGATTACGGAGTTATCAGGTGTATCTCCTAGCAGTTCGTATTATGTTTAGCAAGTCATTACTAATGAGTATGTCTCTAATGGTGTTGGTACACATGAATGAAGTAAGACCCCTCTACCTTAAGTTCTTCATAACGCTAAATATCCATAGTTATAAACATTTTGGGTATGACATTATCTACAATGATATTTGCTAAGACATGAAGATTAAGTTCATAATATGTTGAGTTAAATTTTAATTAATTCCAAAACTCCCACTTAGTACAACATCTCTCAAAGTTTTTAAGTGACCACACAATCCTCGAAGAACATACCTCCCCCGATCGTCACGGCCATCAATATGTTTTTCAAGATAGGCCATCATGCCAATCGGATCATCTATGTGACTCGTGCTCGATCTTTCGATCTTTTGTGTTCCAAGCCCGCATCTACATACGTCAAGCCAGCCAATCCAACCATAATGTTAGTTGTTCAGCAAGGCCATATCTGCATATGCCAGGCTTGCCGAACCCAACCTCATTCTAACGCCATTTAATATGTGTGACATCCGATATGTACGGAATGTCGGCCATATGGGAGAACCTTCCAGGTGGTGCGCACTTTGGTAGAATACTTTTGTTTGGTATTGAAGAGGGATTATCCTATTGTGCTATCGTCGTTATATCTAGCATATTAGCAAAACAGGATGTAAAACAATCAATCATACATGCTATGATTCCGCCCGACATGCAAATTAAAGCTGAAAATGCCTTTCTACTTTATCTTTTGCAAGTTTTAGGTGGCTGCTAGGGGTTTCGAGAAAAGAACTGTTTCTATCCTACGAAAATAAGCCACAGCACCAATCCCGCAATTTTCTCTATTCACCCCTATCGGGGCCCTCCGTTGCAAACGTCTTAGAAAAGCTAATGTTAGAGAAACAGACACCCCCAACCACTTATATGGTACAAGCCATATGTCAAGCGTCGAACCAGTCTCGCGTAAACGCGTAAGGTCGGTCGGGGCCGCTTCATCAAGACATTGCCGCAATGCTAAACGAGTACACGTGAGAGGGTAACAATTGGAGAATTGATGCCCACATACTAGATGTGTTATATCCGTACAATACATCTAAGCATAGCCTTGCTCATGATACCACTGTTGGGGTTCGGGGCAGAATACACAAAATTTTCATAACCTACGATACCAAATCAAAATACCTATGCTATGGCGATGCAAGTAACGGATGGAATAGGTCACATACCAGCATGTAGTCCGTTAAGCGGGAACGTTCCCGCGTGAACGTGGTTGGTGTAGTCGTACCGGCAATCCCCGATGCCGCGCAGCTCCACGATGACTCTGATAGCCACCCCGTCCTTGAGACCGATGACGGGATTGCGTCCCCGTCGGAACGTGGTCGATGAAGACGCTGCGATATGGCCACGACGATGAAGTAGCGCCACAAGTGTAGCGCCTCGCGGGATTACACACATACGGTGTACCCGACGTCCCTCCGGGCTCCGAACCAGGCGAGCAGCGGAAAGAAGATGGATTCGGATCCCGAGCAGCATGAAGGCGTGCGTATAGTGGAGAAACCTCCAACCAAGTGCAGACTCCATACAAGGCGAGTCCGCTCATAGGAGGGAGAAAGAGGGAGAGACAGATCAACAGAATTTATCTGTATTTTTTTGGAATTTTTTGTGTTGAAAAAGGGGCACCCTCCATATCTATATATAGAGGAGACGGAGGTGCAAATTTACCTCCAAAACCGATGTGGTACAAAAACTAGTACCACATTGTGGCACTTGCGCCACATGCATGGCCGTGGCCTAGCTTGGCCGGCCACATGTGCATGTGTTGCGTGGTGTCCCTTTTGGTGGCCGTGGTGGCACATGGGCCCCATGGCCCATGGCGCCACCCACCCTCTTTTTTTTTCCTTTTCCTTTTTTTAATTCTTCTTTCTTAAAGAAAAAACAAAAACTAAAAGGAAAACTATTCCATGAATTATTTAAATTATATTTTAATATTTAATTCAATTAATTAAATAATAAAACAAATTCAAATAACTTTCCGAACAATTCGAAACCACGGAAACTTTTCCGTCTCTCCTTCGAAATGATTTCGGAGTTCTCTCTTATTTCTCCGGCGATCCCGAATCAATCCTTAATGCGTCGAATACCCTTATGTGTGACACCCTACGGTCCGGGAAACAGCAGACATGATCAAGACACTTTCTTGATCAATGACCATCGATCAGATCTGGTTACAATCCTATATGGCCCCTGCGCTTCCATCGAATGAACTTCAATCGTTGTTGGATCCGTTAACCGTGTGCCTGTTCCCTTTGTCCTACGGTACTTTGCTTGTCCGATGTTTGATCATCGGTATCCAATATACCTAGTTCGTCATCGTTCTCAACAAACTAGTTTACTCGTTCCCGTGATATTACAACTCCGTGACCTAGTCACATGTTTGCGCAAACCTTATGATGCAATATCACCGAGTGGGCCCAGAGTACCTATCCGTCACTCGAATGGACAAATCCCTCTTTGATCTATTTTCATACTCATCAACCATCTATTTCGGAATACCCAAAGTGCACCGTTATGTCCAGCATATTTCAGTGAGGCGGTGGGATACAAATCAAAGTATCCTCATAGATGACAATTATGTATGATCATTACGGTCAAAGGATCTAGGGCATATTCCCAATAGCTCCACCTTCCACCTTTGCACCGATACCGACTCCGCCTGCTCCACCTTCACTCACACCAGAGACTCCAGCTGCTTCGGCTGTCACTCGGCGCGAGACCCCAGAGGAGTGGGCCGTGTTGAGTGCTACCCCTGCTACTCTGATGCTTAGGCAGCGTAGTCCCCCTCCTCCTGAGGGAGAGTCTTCCCGTTAGCGTCGCCGTATTGACATCACCTCTCGCAACACGATCCACGTCGTTAGTTCCGACTCTGAGGATGACTCTGATGGTTCCACTGACTGTTAGTGCCCACTTCACTTCCACGACTAGAGTGATGTCGAGTAGTAGCATGAGTATGCTACGCATCTATCGGAAGGCCGTGCATATTTTCAACTTCCATATGAGCAGTACTTGTCATGCTATCCCCTACTAGTTTACGATGTATGAGGTTGTAATGCTATGTATAATTATGGGTGTGCATCTCACTCTTATTCGCCTATCTTTGATGTTGCTTTTGACTTGTTTCTCCCATTGATTTCGATGTGGTGTAGGTGACTCGGACGGACCCCTGCTCGCTTTCTCTTGATAATGGCACCACGCCTGGTGATACGGTGAGGATCTATCACTCCTCCTTGGTTACCCCAAGTGGAAGGTGAGATGTAGCGTAGCAACAAATTTCCCCTATGTAGAGGATAGGGTTTGTCTCCCGTAGGACTCGCAGAGATACAAGAAGGTGGTAAAGTGAACAATGGCGCCAAGGTTGCTAACTTCACCGGGACCTGCACACACAGCAAATAACTTTGCTCCCAACGAGTACATAGGAGTTGTCAATTCCTCCGGCCTTGCTGTTTACAAAGGATCAACGCAAGAGATAATAGTGCAACTGAAAGTAAGAACTGGAAGTAAATTGAAGGTGTAAACAATGGTATGAATATGGACCGGGGTCCCGTGATGTTCACTAGTGATGTCTCTCTCCAAAAGGACGATAAAAGTGCTAGCGAGGTAAACAAATCACAGCTGGGCAATTGACAGGATTATAAATGCACCGCAATGCTAACTATGCTACAAAAGAAAGAAGAGGCTCAAAAGCAATTGGCAGTACGCCAAGGTAAGTAGACCGAAATCCATCTGCATCTACTACGAATCATCCACCTTGAGATATCTATCCAAAACATCTCGCTGGTATTAAGTTATGAATCCCACCCAAAGTGTAAACTCAAAGCAACAGACAACTACATTAAAATAACTATGTGTAAAATAAACAATCCTTGCACCCGCAAGTACAAGCACCATTGTTTTATCCCTGGTGGCAACAGCACATCCCCTAGTCTCATGTTTCTGTCACTCAAGCTAGACATCAAGGGGCCGAACCCACAATCAAGGATAACGCTCCCTCTTGGAGTTGCAACAAATCACTTGGCCAAAGTAAAATACGGCAATGGAGAACATGCAATAATTTACTAAAGAACACAAATATAAAAGAGAACCAAATATATTACTCGTCACAATCTGAACATAATCTCATAATCCATCAGATCCCAGCAAACTCAGCATAGCAACACAGAAAACTACAATAGTGCATCGATCATGTGAGGCAGCTCACGAGGTCTCGAAAGTGGAAGCACAAAGAGGGGAGGAGAACATCACATAGCTACTGGTCACGGACCCATGGTCCAAGGGGGACTACTCACGGCACATCCGGGAGGCGTCCATGGCGATGGATGGTCTCACGGAGGGGATTTCTCCTTCCGTCAGGGTGCCAGGGCAGCTTCTCCTGGCAGCCCCGATCTTGAAACGGCGGCGGTGGCGGAACAGAGAGGAGAACGGGAATAGCAGATCGATATTAGGGGTTTCAGTCACGGGGGGTAAATATAGGCGAAAGGGGGCACCGAGAGGGGCCACGGGACAGCCAAGAGGCCTCCTGGCACGACCTAGGGTGCGGCCGTGCCAGGGACCCTCCTGGGGCCCTCGTGGGTCCACCCCCTTCCTTCCTTGGTGATTCGGGAAGCTTCCGGGTCGCTGATTTTTTATTGGATTTTTCCGGAATTTATTTTGCACTTTTAATGGCCGGAAAACCTGAAATACAAAAACAGCAGAAAACAGGAACTGGCAACTGGGTGCACTAAGTTAATAGATTAGTCCAAATATGATAAAAAAAGGTGTATGAAAGTTCAAGCAAAACATGGAAAAGTCACACAAATCATGCATGGAGCAAGCAGAAATTATAGATACGTTTGGGACGTATCAACATCCCCAAGCTTAATTCCTTCTCGTCCTCGAGTAGGTAAATGATAACAAGATAATTTCTGTGGTGACATGCCACACAACCATATAAGGACTTTTAAGTAAAGCAATCAAAGCATGCAATTCAATTCAAGTCTTAACAAGCAAGAGTCTATATTAGTATTAACACAAGTAACAAAAGAACAAAAGGTGCAAGAGCTCTCGCTGTCCGTGACTCGAATGTCTCCAGATGGTGATTGCTTGCAAGAATGGGGATAGGGAATACGAGATAAAAATATAGTTGTTGAGAACTACTATCTGCTAAAGTGTCACACTTAGTCTCCTTTGGATTCTTATCTTGACTCGTCCCCAGACCACTAGTCAGGTACAAGTCAAACTGATCCACTCCCTTTCAATATTTTGAGCACTCATGCAATGGATGAGCATGAGAAAGAAAGTTGACACCTAAAAGGCGAAACAGAAAGAAGGTGGAGGAGGAAGAAAAAAAAGGTGTGAAAGGCTCACATCAATGAGGAAAATCATAGGCGAGAGAAGGCGATATGATAGATATGATGTGAGGAGTAGGGATTGTCATGCAACGGATGCACATGTGAGCTAAAAGCTCTCCAAGGGAACTAGTGGGGTGCATCCAACTTGCTTGCTCAAGAAGACCTAGAGCTCATTTGAGGAGGCTCGTCATTGGAATATACAAGCCAAGTTCTATAGTGTGAAGGGTTCCCACATAGCTATATGCATGTATGATGATCTCTATGGAGTACAAGGGATAGAGGATGAAGTACTAGTGTGTATCTCTCAAAAGGAATAATAGTGTGCCCCCTTCTCTCTTTTTCTTTTTCTTTTTATCCTTTTTCTATTTTTTTGTATTCTTTTAGTGGCCTCAATGGCTCTTTCTATTTCTCTCGTTTGTCCTCTTTGGGATCTTTTGATTTTTTCCTCTTTGGGATATTTTCCTCACTTTAGGGGCAACACCCTATATTTTACAAGAATATAGGGGATCTTTCACACTTTACAAAGGTACTCACATAAAGAAGATGTAACTATAATGATGAAAATGTATGCCTCTGCCAGGGTAGCAGGATATGCAATGATACTAGCGCGTCATGTAGCAATGATTAGGGCAAGGCCCAACTAGCATGCGGCTCATCGATCAAGCAAGTAGCATGTCTGACATGAAGATCAAGTCATGAGAAGATGGATGTTGCATGGCAATGTATCTCGGAAAAGCTATGGAAATGCCTTAATAGGTAGGTATGGTGGCTGTTTTGAGGAAAGATATATGGATGTTTATGATGACAGAGCGTATCAAGACAAGGGTTTGGATGTACCGACGAAGGTGGACGCCAACTCTCGGAGTGAGAAGGAGGCAATGCACGGCACAGGAGAGGCTAGAAAAATATGGGAAGGTGGAAGTGTCAACTTTCGAATGCTCACGTTAGTCCGAAGAACTCATGCACTTATTATCAGCAACTCTCAATCTAAGCAGGAGGTTCTCAAAGAGACAAGTACCCCGAGGAGGAGTGTATGGGGGTTTGGTTATCCTTGCGCATCCTCGACTCATGGTACGTGAGTGTACTCTAATATTCGTACCCTCCAGAGGTTAGTGATCCATCTAGTAGCTTGAGTTCTCAACAGGGGTTTTGGTTTTCGAAAATCACACGGCTTGCCCAAAATACGACATCTATCACTAATAGGCTCGATCTCTTGACACCAAAAGTTCAAACATTACTCTAGTCAATACCTCAAAACTATTGCAAGTTACTACTACAAAGAGAATAACAACTACAACTACCTACTTTCTAGTCAAGACACAAAGCTCAGTGCAACAGGCAAACTCTCTAAACAAGATAAAACATGCAAATTATAGAAAGTTCAACCTAAGATAAAACAAAATCTCTAGAAGAAAACTAAAGCACGACAACTAAACAGGCAGCAACTAAGAAAAGAAAAAGAACAACTCACAGCTAAGAGAATAAGCATGAAAATCCTATGAGGAGTTCTAGTTCAAGCGGAGTGTGTTTCTCTCCCACACAAAATAAATCTGGGGTCTAACTTGTTATGACAGCAAACAAGCAAACCTAAGAAAAGTAAAGAGCGAGACGCTCCAAGCATAGCACATAACGCATGAAGAGATAAAAATATAGTGCAACAAGGGACGAACTGATAATTGTTGATGAAGAAGGGGATGCACGGGGGCATCCCCAAGCTTAGACGCTTGAGTCTCCTTGAATATTTATTGGGGTGCACATGGGCATCCCCATCCTTGAGCGTTCTACACTCCAGGATCTTCTTTCATCATCTTCCATCGCACACTTGAAAACTCCTTTCATACATAACTCATTGTAAACTGATTAGAGATGTTAGTACCCTATTAAAATAATTTTTTCCTTACTGAAAATAAAGATATTCTTGAAGAGATACTGTTTCTCAAGATTGCCAAAAAGTTTTTGCAAAGAAAAAGCAAGCTTATGGTTTGAAAAAGTAAGGAGAGACAAAACGTGGAAGAATCTGTGAAAAGTAGAACAGCAGGTAGTAAATAATTGTTTAGAGATACTTCTACAACTCAAATCAAAAAACTCAAAACATACGAAAGTTCCTTGATTGTATAGAGCATGCTGTATAAAAAATTCAGCTCAAAAGATGAATTGGGATTTTTCTATGATTTTTTTTGTCACGAGGACAGAAACTGTTTCTGGACAGCATGTCACAACTTTCACTTCCCTTTTCATATGAGGCTATAAATGGCACAGAGCTTGAAAAGTAAAGATACAATGATGTTGCTACAGTAGTAACAATCATCAAGACCACTAAGAACATAAGAAAAAAAAGGAAAACCTAAATTCGTTGCGGGCTGCCTCCCGAAAGCGCTTCTTTAAAGCCATTAGCTAGGCTTAAAGCAAAAGATCAAGTTTTATCTAGAAAATAACTAGCCCATGTGACGGACTCAAAAGGCAACTTAATCTTTTTCCTCGGAAATGTTCCATCCCTTTCTTGAGAGGGAATTGTAATTTGATATTCCCATCTTTCATGTCAATAACAGCACCAACGGTGCGAAGAAAAGGATGCCCCAAAATAATTGGACAAGAGGGCTCACACTCAATGTCCATAATAGTAAAATCAACGGGAACAAAATTGTCGTTGACAATGATAAGAACATCGTCGGTCTTCCCCAAAGGTTTCTTTATGGAATAATCAACAAGACGAACACCAAAAGAACAAGGATCAAAAGGTTTCCATTCAAGCATATCATACCTTCTTTTGGATAACGGAGGTACCATCTCCAACATCACAAAGAGCAAAGCAAGAGAAGTTACTCAATTTGATTTTTATCATAGGATCCCAACCATCTTCTAGATTCCTAGGTATGGAGGCTTGTAAGGCCCGATATGCGGTACTGTTCCAGATCTAGATGTTTCCATCCAGATCCGGGGACGAAGCACATATCGGTCCCACCGCGACATAAGACATTGCCAACATGATATCACAACATTACAGCGACAAGGATACAATATCTCATACAATCGGCATACAACTGCCTTAAATACAATAAATCAGCGGAAGATACATGTCTGAGTATAGACTACATTCGAATGCCTAGTGGCAAAGGTAAAACACAAAGTTCCCGTAACCACACGGGTCCAGGCTCTCCGCCCGGATCCACCTAACTAGTCATCGTCGATTCTCAACGAAGGCGTCTAGAAGAAGAGTTGAGGTGGTAATCAACTGCAGCGGCTGATCAGGCAAAACATAAAAGCGAAAAGAAAAGCAAGGGGTGAGAATATATCAAAGTCTTGTAACTAACTTCTCACGGGTAAGATGGGGGTAGTGGTGAGGTTGCAGATGCACTAGAAATATATGAGTGGCTAACAGTCTATTTTAGAGTAAGATGAGAACCAAGCATTCGATGAGGAATCGCCTCCAACAAGTCTTGCTATCAACTACTTACGCAAGCATAACACCTATCCTATCCTTGTCCTCCTCTTCACATCCCGACGAAGAAAAAGCAGTCAAGGCACACACACACGTTGATCAAGTTATTAAATATGATTAAGTTGATGTTATCTATGAACAGGACATAGGTTCCAAATCGTCCATAACCGTGCACACGGCTTCTCAAAAAGATTTAACCCTGCAGGGGTGTACCAACTGCCCATTACAAGGCTCCGCACGCACGCCCATCTCTCTCAGTTTCTACCCATCACAGTCAGCCATTTTATGATTTAGTCCCGAGAGATCCGAAATGACAGGTCCCTCTAGCTAACAATGAACAAATCCGGGTGGCCCCAGGTGAGTCGACATCCAGCTCAGGAGACGGCCGCACTCTCGATCTAGTCTCTACCATCTATCGCAGGTTTGGATTGCTAGTAATTCTCACATGAGGTCGGGTCCTCAGCCGGACAGGTTGGACCAACAAGGAAACCATGTCCTCACTGGTCCGGGTTGTTTTAAAGGATATCCGCTAGGAGCGACCCGAAAAATATATATATGCATGGTTTCAAATGATAAATAAGCTTGGGCCACCACTAGAAATGCTTGAAGCTAGGTAGGTAAGAAAAGGGGACCCCATAAAATCCCACACGCGGTTAGGCATGCTCAGTCTTAAAACCAATACCCGGAACTCGGATCCTTAGTGACTCGAATGGAACAAAGCGTCGGGGCGGGATAGCCTAGACCTTCCATCCTTCATCGAATATATTCAACATTATAATAATCATATCATCAATAACAATATAAGCTGCAGTGGGGTCATACCCTACTGTTTTCCCCCTCAATAACAATATAATAATGGTGATATCCCAAAACCAAGGAGTAACAGAATAACAGTTGATAACATCCTAGCATGCATACTAAGCAAAGGCTGAGCAGCGAGCAATAGTAACATAGCCGAACAAGCTTTGCTGGGATGTGGAGGGACATGGATGTTTGGGTTTATTTGAGAGGCATGAATATATAGTGGTATGATCAAGCAATCGTTCTATCCTACACCTAGGCGCGAGTGACCTAAAAGTTATAAGCATGATATATGCTCCCTCTTACCTGAAGAGAAGACGAACCGAAGGTGTAGTCGACCGCAGGCTCGCAACATCTCCGAGAGGTACCCGCGGAAGCACACAAGACGATAAACACTGGAAGGCAATCAATGAGAAAGCATCTATTAATACGAAGCAAACAAAAGCAAGCATCAACAAGAAGGAAACACGAGACAACGCATGACATCGCATCTATCGTCGAGAGCGATTCCTAACAGGTTAAGTGAAGTACTCGTCACACACGACGATACCGCACATTTAGAAAGGTTCAAGTTGTTTAGCTACACAAGGTGACAAAAGGTTATTAACATGGCATCTCACTCAAGCATGACATAGCACACAAACATGCCAGGAGGTGAAGCATAAAATAAACTATCTACGCTAGTCAATTTAAGTGAGGCACAATCCTAAACATGGCATACACTAAGTGTCGCACGACTATTAAAATATTTGGTACTGTTCTTCCCTAAACCATATTTTAGGTTGTTTAACAACAACAAACAATAGCATAAACACAAATTACATGAAAAACTAATCAAGTTACATGTAAAGAACACTCCAAACGGAGTTACAGTTAAAAAGATACAAGAAAAACAAGTTATGCACACAATCTGCCAACATCAGGAAGCACACTTTAGAGCAATGCATAAATAGGATAATGAATGCAAACATGCTCACAAACGATATGCAACTAAAGTAGACATGGCAGGGAAGGCATGGAAAAAGGAATCATGCAAAAAGGCATCATGGATCACTAGTTATAAGAAACACAAAAAGCTATAAACATTACTGGTCAAGGACTTGGTGAAAATCAAGAAAACATGGCAGCAACTGTTATTTTCATGCTGTACAAAGAGGAGGAAAACTATATGAAAAGGTGAAGCAACATGACATAGCAATATATGGGCATGAACTAGACATGATGGTGATCAGGTACAAAAAATAATCAAGGTCATAGGCATCACAGATCAAAAGATACTAAGCATGCAACATGGCATCGGAAAGTTACAGACTTAGTGAAAAAACAGAGGTGGCTGTCAAAAACAGTAGGATAGCAACTTTGGAGCTAAACATAGCCATGACTAGGAATGTAAACATGACAATGCAATACATTTAATGAAAGTACACATGGCATAGATCAAAATGACATATTGCAATGCTCAATAGGATGCACGGTTCAAAATATATAGTGCCGCAAAGTAGCAACTTTATATAAACAACAGCACATATTATCAGGGTCACCACTTTGGAGCAATAAATAGTTTAGCTACAGCATGCAAATATGGCAAGTAATTTCATAGGATTGAAGTAGACATGATGCTTAACAAGATGCAAAAAGAATCAATACAATAGGCCTCATGGATATGTCACAATCTTCAACCAAACTTGCAATAAAATAACAGCAGCAGCACACTAACAGAAAATAATAGCAGTTAACAGTCTGATGCCCACTTCAATAGAGATTAACAACATCAAGATGGCCTCAAATCAAAATTCTCACAAAAGATGGATTGAAGTACACACAATTCTAAACAATTTTCCTTTTGGGCGCATCGCGATCCGAGCGACGGTTTACTCGTAAATATCGTCGCAAAACAGCATCAGCAGCAATAAACTCCAGACTTAGAAAAATTAGATAAGGAAAAAAACAGAGAGGAAAAAAAGGGGCCTCACCCAAGTTGGGCTCGGCCCAAGACGGTTGGTGGCGCGTTGGCTGGTGGTTGGGCCGCGCTGGCCTGCTGGATCCCCCCGACGGAACCGCACGCGGCGGCGCGGCTAGGACTCCGGCGGCCGGAGGATGGTGCCGGCAAGGCGGCGAGGAGGCGCGGGACGGCCGAGGACGGCGGCGGCTGACGATGAGGCAGCAGGGGCGGCTCCTGGAGGCCGGGTTCCAGGGCGCGGCGAGGAAACCGCGGCGGCTCCGGCCCGAGCTTGACCCGCCTCCTATGGCGCGGCGGTGCGGCATCCCGCCGGCTAGGACCTGCGGCAAAGGCGAGAGGAGGGTGATGCGAGGGGAACGGAGGAGAGGAGGGGCACGGGGGAACCTGGCCGGGGTGGAGGAGCGGCTGGCGGCGGCGAGGTGGTCGGATCAGTGGTCGTCGGCGGCTGCACGGCGAGCTAGGGCGCGGCGGCGGCCAGATGGGCCCAAGCGGGCCGGCGGCGCTCTCTAGTGCCCTGCGGTGCCCGGATCGGGTGGAGGTGCGGTTTGGGCGACATGGAGCCTCTGGGGCCGTCAGATCTGAGATCTGACGGTCCAGATCCGAGGAGGGGCTAGGGTTTCGGGATTTGAGGGCAGATTGGGCAGATCTTGGTATTTTTTTAGGGGGGTGGCTGCAAATTTTTCCAGAGGGAAACCCTAGAAGAGCTAGGGGGAGTGGTGGTCTTTATATAGCCCAGGTGGCTGGCAGTTTGCAAAAACATCCCCGGTTTTTCTCTCGCGCGCGCGGTGTTTACGTTTCTGACCGCCGGGTGTCCGCAGGACCCCCGATTCGGGTAAAACTTCAAACTGCGTGATCAGCGCGTCGAGCCGGCGGCGTTCACCTTGCGCTGGAACCGTTCCGGGAACACTTTCGTGCGCGCTATAAAAATAACCCGTTTAATTATTAAACGGGGTTTTTCGTTCCGGTGGCTACGGCTGGTCTTGTGCGGTTTTCGCGACGGTGATCGGGTGAAACCCGGTGTCGCAAAGGTCAAGTGACTGGGTGGCAAGGGTCGGTCTCCGATCGGTACGAGATAAGAGGGGGGAAATAATCGCCGATCGATAAATCGGGGATGCAAACACCGCAAACAAATCAGACAATCAAACAATTCACACCGAAAACATTTTTTTTAATTTTTTTGAAATCTGGGCTGTTACAAGGCTTCTAGTCTAAGCTTCTCCTCCCTAACTTTTATTAGAGCATTGGTGATATGCTCTGTGAAGGCAAGATTAAGTGTGCTAGTGTTTGGGTCTCTATACATTTTGTGTAGGAAACCAATAACTTCAGGTAAGGTGCAGTTGTCAAAGTCTAGATCACTACTATCTATCAAGGAGGTAGTGATATCATTTAGGCTCACTTGTTTGAAAGCCTCTATGTTCATAGATCTTTCTTCATCTATGGTTGAGGTTGTAGCATCACCATTGATAGGTCCAGTGGGACTAGGGGTGTGATGGGTGCTCACAGTTTGGACATCCTCAACAACTTGGATAGTAGCTATTGTGTGGTAGGTAGGAAAGATCTTAACTCTCTCTTCTTCCTTGGGAATAACTTCGGGTTTGGCTACCATTTGGTTTATCAAGGAAGATAGAGTGTGAGACATGTTTGAAACATAAGTCTTATTGGTAGTGAGTCTAGTTTGGAGACTGGAGATGTCACTGTTCATCAATACCAGCCTTAGGTGTTCGGCATGTTCTTATTCGTTCTTCGAGTAGATGAGAATGTCATCAAGAGAAACTAAAACAAATTTATCTAGGTACTCCATGAAGATCGAATTCATCATGCGTGAGAAAGTGGCGGGGGCATTGGTTAAACCGAAGGACATGACGGTGTACTCGTAAAGACCATAACGAGTAGTAAAAGCCGTTTTTGGAATGTCCTCGTTTCGGATTTTGATTTGATGATAACCTAATCTCAAATCCATCTTGGAGAAAACAGAGGATCCAGCAAGTTGATCATAAAGATCATTGATCCTGGGCAGTGGGTACTTGTTCTTTATCGTTGCTAAATTTAGCGGGCGATAGTCTACGCACATCCTTTCTGTTCCATCTTTCTTCGTTACGAACAGAACGGGGCAACCCCATGGCGATGAGCTAGGGCGGATGAAGCCTTTTGCCAACGAAGCATCAAGTTGGATTTTAAGCTCAGCTAACTCATGTGGGGCCATTCTATATGGGCGTCTGGAAATTGGGGCTGTGCCTGGTATAAGATCCACTATGAATTCTACACATATGTCGGGTGGCTAGGCTTAAGGGGTTGGATCTCTGGATAGCTTCCTAGAGGATGACCAAGGTTTACTAGGGGCTACAACAGATATGTCAGAGTAGCAAAGTACCCCAACATGATGGTTAGTGTGGTTCTTATGGCTAGAAGACATCTAAAGTGGGAGGAAGGGCTGCAATTGAATCACTATAGGTTTCTAGAAGAAAACCTACATCAAACACTAAAGAACTGTCGGGAATGCCACCTAGAAATCTTCTAAAGGACAACCGAAAGGGGGAGAAGGATTCTTTGCAATTGCATCAGATTATGAAGAAACCTGGAATGACTCGGACAGCATAACGGCTGTAATTGCAAGAAAACAATTTTCTTCCAATGTAGATACAGCACTTACATAATACGATGTAAGAAATCAGCATTACAACAATGCTAGGAAACCGGACACAACTTTCCTACGGCTATAAGGAGGCAATCAACGAGATGTTCTAGTAAGATAGAGGAGAGCCGAGTCCTATCTTCCCGTAGAATAAGATGAGGGTGACTCAGAACTCAGATCGATGAGGGTAAGGAGAAAAAAGAAGCCTTACGTTGTTCCCTTATATACCCAGAGTAACTATATAACTATAGTGTGCTAGACTCGACTTCGGCCAAGGCTGATAATCCTATAGTCAGTCCTGCTCTGATATCAAGTCTGTCGGGACCCGGAATTAGCGTATATAAGCCTCGCTACAACACAATCATATGGAGAGCCGAGAACCGTACCCACTTGTCTAAGCAGACAAGGCCAAGCACAGAACGTTCTCGGAAAGCATCGAACATGAGGGGCATCCCATTCAGGCCGGATGATCCACTGAGATGGGTCCTCATCGTCCGCACACAAGTCTAACTGATATGGGTGGTGAATTCCCATACTCATAGACAAGTCGCCTCAACCATACTATCGATTGTATTATAACCCTTACATACACTTACTCCAGCCCGATCACTTAGTCGGGGTCTAGGGCGGGCTCGATCATACATCAAAGTGTGCATGAGACAGAGTCTCGAACAATCGCATCGCGATGCCCCAAGCTGCGCACATCTAAGGGCCACTTGGTGTATAAAAGACCGCCAGCCAGATCACAACTAAGGTCTCGAAAACCCATACAAAGACATGCATGTTATAAACATACACGCAGCACACATGCCTTGTATGAACAGCAGGTATCATTGCAATTCTCTACAAAGTAAATATCTTTATTAGTAACTCTTACAGAGTGCACACAGAGATCACAAGCATGTGATCCAACATTACAACAAGCATACGGAAGCAAAGTAGGTCTGAGTACAGACAAGTTTAACAAATGGCTTAGAGAAGCCTTATCTAAAAACAAGCCCTCCACGAGGGAACCAGTCGTCTGACTGGGACTACACTAGCTTGGTCTTGGTCTGAGTCTTCACTCTTCGAGCTTCGGATAGAAGCCACCATCGGGGTCGGTGGGTTCATCTAAAACATAGATTAAGCAAACGTGAGTACAAAATCGTACTCAGCAAGACTTACATAGGAGCTATACTACTCATGCACATGTATCAAGGTAAAGGGAGGTGGGGTTCACTTGCAGAAGTGCCAGCTTTGACTTGGCTAGTCCTGAACTACGAGTACCAGACTTGAGGTAAGAAGCGTACACGAGTCCACTACATCTCTTCAACCAATTACACCACTATGGTTACTTCCTCGACTTCCCCACGAGAAGCACACCATAGCACTCACGCTTATCTTGCGAGTTTTAGAAGTATCCAGTTCAAGTTGTCTAATAATCAAGCTAAGCTTTCCAAGAAGTCCATAACCGCGGACGCGGCTATTCGAATAGTTTTGTTAACCCGGCAGGGGTGTACCGCTACACACACGTGCCATCAGTTACCGCCTTTTGCGTGTCACCGTTCAAGAGATGACAGCGAGGATGCCACCACAACCGTTACCTCATAGCCGATCTAGTCCATGAAAGCCGCCTATCTGGGTTGTCTGCCACTATCGTGAATCCGGCCGGTTTACCGAAGTGGACCCAGACGATGTGTGCGTGGAGCGCAAGCCGGTCTCGGATGAGCCGTTCTCTCACTTGGCTACCAGGCCACAATACCTACAGAAATCCGAACTATTGCGACATCTGGACATCGAAGGGGATGAGTTAGTAAGCCGAGAGGGGTCAGTGAGCCCAATGTGTTCAGTATGGACTGTCCGAACCATTTATCATCCAACTCGACCCTGTTTCCATCCACGAATTGGTTTGCATGCCCGTTTTCCCGCAAATCTAACCCAAACTGAGGGGGGAGGTTGCAGGAGTCCGAACTGCCAAAACATCCACGCCAATTACACAGCTCACACCTAAAATCTCTTCGCGTGAAAAACCATCCCTATGCGCAAAGTGGTTGGCGTTGTCATTCAATGCCGAAGAGATGCTGCTGGAGGGTGGACCGTTCGGTCCCTGCTTGTAATTTAAATAGTGGCACTTGTATGCCTAGTATGTATGTTTTACCTCTATAAGAGGTAATGTTGTGATCTCAATGTTAAAATCTGGGATATATGATAGTGTGTACGAAATCATATGTCGTGGTGAGTTCTATATGCGCTTCTATTCCAAAATTGGATTATAAAGTCTATATTAGCAATAGTATCATGTATGGGGGCTTATAACTTCTCTCATCTTCCATATGATAGTCATAGTCTTAGTTCGGATATGCTTTGTGCTTGCCACAATCTCACCACTTACCCGTCTTTACCTGCAAGTTCGTTAGTCATATTATCATGGTAAATAAGATTTGTTGAGGAACCCAGTACTCACCTTGCCACCACAACAACAGATGTATGTTACTATTACAGTTGGGACGAAGATGTAAATCCCCGGCCACGGCCACCGGTTTCCGGCATATGCCTAGCGTGATCTAGACTGTCCTCACAGACCAACACTAGTCTTTTCTGCGCACTTTGTCCTCACTCGTGCGCACGTGGGAAGAACTTGTCAGTTTTTGGAGGAAGAAGTAGGGAGCCACCCGTCATAAATCTGACTTACTACATGTGAGGGGACTTCCATCCTAAAGCAGGGATGGGAAATAAGGACTGTAAACAATGAAGCGACTCACATATGGAATCAAAACTGGATCCCGAGGGACTACATGTTGCTAGAAATAGATGATGCCCCACACGTTGTTGCCGGGTTTTTTTTACAATATATTTAAATGAAATTTTTTATTAAATAAAATATTAATATTTCAAAAAATAATTTTTGAAATAATTTATGAATTTAATGAAAATATCTTAGTGGATTGAAAATCCCCATGCAAGCATGTTGCATGTTATTAGGGTGGGTTTTTAATATGCATAGTGGCATGGGAGATGGGTTTTTTCTCATGCATGGTGAATGATGAGGTGGCATGCTTGCATGTTGAGAGAAATATGATAGTGCGGGCTAGCTATTTAGATATAGAAGATTACATCCACGGTCTCAGAACCCTCCTGTGTTAGTTGTTAATATGGACAGTTTCACGGAAATATGCTAGGATCGGGAAGTAGTGTGTCATCTGCATCCTATTGAAGATATTGCAGATCTTTACATTCCTCTCAGCTCTGTAACCTTGAGAATTCATGGGCACGGCATTACAAAAGGTGTAGTTCTTCTGCAGTAATAATGGAAACGGAACAAAGGAGGCTCGGTTGGTGAGAACACAGGGTTAGGATCTCAGACTTAGAGACTACCCAGCAACATTGAAAAATGATGTGGAAGCTTAAGGTCCCAACGTAACTAGAGAACCTCGCTTTGCGACTTGCAAGAAATTCTATTCGAACTGAATCACTTCGTCACCACAAGAATATGTCAGATACGAAAGTGTGCCCAATTTGTAATGCGAAAGAAGACACTTGAAAGCATGCCTTAGTTGAGTGCAACATGGCAAAATGCGCCTGATCGCTGATGGACGAAGAAAACGTTGAGCATTTAACCGCATGCAGACATGGTGATGCATGTCTATGGATGATAGACTTCCAAGAATGATAGGACTTGCAAAAATTCATGGGGCAGGAAAAATTGTAAAAGACTGATGATGGGGTCGATATGGTGGGCGAGGCGAAGGCAGTCCATGAAGAAACATGGAGATTGGCAAAGCTTTCTCGACTGTTTGCAAATGTAAGAATGAATAATTTTTGGGTGCCTCAGTCATTTGTAATGCAGGTATCCAAGATCCTTGAGTCATGGCTGCATTGTGGAGTTGCCTTTAACGGTGGATATTTTATAACCAAGTGGTGGGTTATGGATGGATTGTGTACCTACTGTCAAGCATGTCCAGGGAGTTTACCATTTTTTAGGCAGTAATCGTAGCATGTCCAAGGGGTGAGGGAGCCTTAGCTAGCCAATTCATGTTTTGCACAACATCAAGAAACTAATCTAAATTAGTACCGGTCCACTCTAGAAGGCCTCCTTTAAACTCGGATTTTATTCTGTGTTGAAGTAGGTTCAAATCAGAAGAAAGATTTCTCCTCCATTGTTTCACTGTGGGTCTTTCATTTCTGAAGATCTTTCCATTTCTTTGATTCCAAATATACCAGTATCCCAGAATAATAATTTCAAGTCCAAACTCATTTGGAATGTGATCAAGATCAAGCCAAGTTTCTTCAAATATTGAAGTTTCTCTTTGTTTGAAAGGGAGTAGGGTGATCCAGCATCTATGTGCAAAGTTGCAGTCCCAAAGCAAATAAAGGATTGTTTCTAGAGAGCTATTAGGGCAACATATACAATCATAGCATTCAAGATGGAAGCCTTTTCTGTGAAGAAGGGCTCTAGTATTGATCCTATTGTTCAAGATCAGTCAGAAAAAGATTTTATGCTTTAGGCTGCTGGCACCTTTCCAATTTTTCATGATGAGGTTCGAGCTACTGTCATCAGGTATAAGCTACATGTAAACTGTCACTGCGGAGTAGGTCTTTTTACCATGGCTCATTCATGTATCATTATGCATAGAATTACTTGTCAGAAGGGTTGGAATTTGTTGGAGTTGTGTCCAAGCTTGACTTGATAAGGAAGTGTGAAAATTTTCTTCTCATTCAGTGGTGTTTCTGACAGTTTCCACTGAGATTTTATTGTTCTTTGCAAAAGAGAGGAGCTCTAGAAAGGCCATGTGCAGACTGTTTTTAGTTCAAGTGTCAAACCAAAAGAAAACGGTGTCACCCTTATTAACTTGAATTGTGGCATGCTCCTTGTAGTTATGGATAAGAGAGGTGTGTGTTTTCCACCAGAATGATCATGTCATGTGATCATCAGGTGGACAATCTCTGTAAGTTGTCTCCAAGAGTAATTTGACCCAAGGCAAATTATCTTTGTTTAGATATTTATAAATATTTTTTATGAGCAATGCTTTGTTGTGTGTGGCAATGTCCAAAATACCAAGTCCTTCTTTGTCTTTAGATCTGCATACTTTCGTCCTTTCGTCCACGCAATTAATGGAGCTCCACCAATATCTTACCCATATTTTCTTCAAAAGAAAGCTCCGAGGTATTTGTTGATTTGAGTTGTTACCTCAGCCGCAACAGTAAGGAGCACTAGCTAATACCTAAGGCCAAGCTAATGAATGTGTACGAGTTCTGATTCTGTTAGGTTAATTTGCTTCCCATTTTCTACTAACCTACACCATGCCCTACTTTCTATAACACTGCATGGTAAAAAAATAATCTTTTACGTGAAAACAATAGCAACGCCATGCTTAATAGCTTTACTGAGTTCTGCAACAGATAAATGTACACAGTTCAGGTAAAATGCATAGACAATGGTGACACAACTACACAGAAAAAAAAAGGTAAAACTCAACTAAAGTTCGTCCAAGATTACGAGCTCACATGACCTGAATGTCCTCCCATGCGTTATGGATCCTTAAATAATTACACGGCCATCAATTAAGAAACTAAGATATGTTGCTAGTCATCTAGCTCAACGAGCTGAGCTCTTCTCTCAGCCGCTTTCTTCCTGACGAAGATACCCCACCTCATAGCTGCCTTGATTTTAAGCCAACCCACAACGGCTTTCCCAGGTGGACGAGTGCGGTCATCCTCAAAGTTGAAGTTCGGGGAAGGTGACTGCAAGTAGGGTGGAAAAGTGAAGCCTTCATCAGTCATGTTGGTAGATGCTCCACCCATGTTCAAAATCCGCAGCATCTGTTGCATTTCATCGTTCTCGAGTATCTCATGGCTCCTCAACCTGATCTCCTCCATCAAGTAGTCATCAACCCCACGCTGCTCTTGCGGCTGTGACCATTGATCGAAAGGATTCAGGCCTGCAGGCTGCATGGACTGACCAAGTGATGAGAACTCAAAACCATGTTGCTGCTGCTGTGGAGGTCCCAATGCCAACATGTTGGAGCCTCCAGAAGTTTGACTCTGAAGGGAGGACCCACTGAACTGGCTTTCAGGTGACAGTGCACTCTTCTCATGTTGCATGGTAATACTTGGAGGGATATTCTGAGGACTTGCAATGTATCTTGCTGCCTGGTTTCCATTATATGTGCTTCTTGCTCCAGCTGCTGAACACAGCACAAAAATTCAATAGTCTCAGTATAGCAACTTCTTAGTAAATTACAAATATCATGTGACCCGCACACCTATAACCAGAAGCAGCAGCAAGTTTCTTTATGCATAAGAGCGTCCACAATGTGGGAATAAAAGACGACTGTAGGTGTTTTTACACATTGTGAAGGTCGACCTAAGGAAGAAAAATGTTGAGGCAGCCCTTAACCTGCAGTGCGAAGATTGGCACAGAGCGGTTGCTCTTGCAGCAGGGTCGTGGATGCACCGTTGCTGGGAAGACAGGCACCACCAACACCTATGTGCTGAAGCGAGAAGATAGGACACGGTGGAGAGAAGAACCAAGGAAAGCACGGGAGGACGATGACGAGTAGCACTTGAGCGCAAGCCGCCGCCGGCGAGTACACATGGGCGCAGGGGGACGACCACGACCAGCACCAAGGTGAAGGAGCCAAGCGCATGATGCCCAGGCCGAGCGCTCTGTACAGTCGGTTCTGGGCAGAGCCGGAGAGAAGAGCCGTGGGTAAGAAATATCCATGGCCGCTAGGGCAGATCTGGCAGCTGCCAGTCTCAAGGCTTTGTGTATTCCGCAGACAGGGGGGGGGGGGGGGGGGACGCTGAATAGAGAGGATTTAGGGAAGTTATCTGCCAGATCGTATGAAGGAACACACAAAGGTAAAAAAAGTTCAACATTTGAGGAAGGAAAATAGCAAAACTGGCAAATGGGCTCCATCTTAAGGCCTAGTTGGTCCATAAGCATTGTGAATGTTTTAATTGAGAGTCAAATGAAACTTGTGGTGAATGAAGTTGTGCACTGGATGGTCACTTCTGATGTAGGGCAAGCCTCTAGGGTGGCCCAACCTTCGCGATTGGAGGTGGATTTGGGGTGGATTCACGAAGAACGCAAGAGGGAAATCCATAAGGGAACACAAATAAGAGGAAAGGAACAAGATCCACTAGCATAAAAGGTACTCGAATCATCCCCAATAGCATACACCACAAGTTCAATCATCAACAAAGGGAAAGATAGCTAAGATAGTCTTCCAAATCTCTAGGAGAGATGGGCCTTGAGAGGTAGATAGTTCATTCCCAAACTCTAAGGGAAAGGGGGTCTTGATAATCCACTTGGGGATTCTTCTCCAATAGATGGAAGTCTTGGCAACCATGCAAGCAAGGTTCTTCTCTCCAAAGAGGAGGAATCCCAGATTGAGCAAAGCTCTCTCAAGGTCTTAGTTTGTACACCCTATGTTCGGAATTAACAGACATAGAAACGAATGTATCTAGCACTGACATATGTCTAGATACATCCATTTCTGCGTCAGTTAATTCCGAATGGAGAAAGTACTTTGCTAACCCTAGAATGGAGGGTATGAGGTATATATAGGTCCAAGGTGTGAAGGGGGAAGTGAGAAGGGATACATGGGTTGGGCCCAACTCAGTGCACGCATGCACGAGCCGGGCGTACGGGTTGTAGGTCGGACACGAGACGGACGTCCGAGTTGTAGGTCGGACAGTCCAAGCTCAGGACGGACATCCGGATTGCCAGCGGGACTATCCGGTTGCTTATGCAGGCATGACTCAGGCTGGCACAGGGCACAGCGCAACCTCCAGGGGCAGATGTCCGGCTTCACCGAAAGGGTACTGATATTTATCCCAAACATAGCGTCGGGACGACTATCCAGAGGGCCATTTCGTCTACCCCTAGCCCAAATGTCCGGCAGCTGGACTGCAGCACCTCCATCTTCTCCTCTCTTCTGTCTTTGCTTACAAGTTTCCCTCGCGGATGGTGTATTCATACTCTTGTGCTTGCACTCCTCAACTTGCTGGATACTCGGCCTAAATCTATGTATGCATGGGGGAGGAGGGTCAAGTAGTATACCACCCTCGAAGGGAACAAGTAAACATGTGAAAAGGAGAAGATTCACTTTATTACATATGATGCACGTGTCCCTTGATGACGGAGCCAAGGCCATGGTGATGACCCTAGGATGCCCCTCAGCAACTTTGGTGCTAAAACTTGAAAAATACACCAATCAAGTGCCTAAACTTAACGTGACACTGCGGTGCATTTTCTGCCTATATGCGTCAACTCTGCCTACATGGTACATACTCCCGTTTGTAGTAGTCAATTCAGACTATGTGGCACGTGTGGGTCCCATTTGTCAACACACAATAGAAATAAATCTCTCTGTCCCCTTATGACGTGTGGGTCCGCTTGTCGGCATTCGCTGGGGGTGCAATTAGCAACGAAAAAAAGGGTCACTTTGGGGGGAGTCAAACCTTGGAACTAGGAACCACACACGCACAAGTAGCTAGTACACCGCAGACCACTCAATTGTCTAATGCAAAGATACTTTGGATTTTATACTCAAGACACTCAGAAGGCTCATCACCGGCACCGCCGGAATCGTTGTTGCGCAGGCTGCCACCACCAAGCTCAAACTCCCCACATCGTTGCCGCCAACCTCATTTTCCCCACCGGCCCATTCCACCTCGGCAATAAGACTCCGCCACAAACAACAGTCAAGGAAGGTCTCTTCGGCAATGAGCCATCCCACATGGCTTTGTTCCTCTTGCACACCTCCAGCATGACAAGTCGGCCCAAGGGAGTGTCGTTCACATAGCGCATCCTAGCAGCGTTTGTCAAGAACATCCAAGCCATGCACCGATTCGTAGAGCAACGCGACATGGTGAAGCTCCCATTGTTCCACGTGCATGGCCTCATGTGTGGCATGCTTGCCTCCGGCACGTTTATGGCACTCCTGGTCGCCGGCCACTTCTCGCATCCACCTTTTTGGGGCGACATGCGCTAGGCAGGGGGCACATGGTATGCGGCGGTCAGGCCCACCATCCACCAGAACATCCTAGACCGCCACGCGGGCCGCCTAGAGCCTCGCCAAACGAGGCACGCACAACTAGTGTGTTGTCTTTCGCCGCCCATGCACACGATTACTGGCCCCATGCTCATGTCGTGTCACTGCTCCCTGCCTTCCTCGTTGCCGCAGTCGTTTCCTAGCAAGAGCGGCATGCAGTGTGCATGACCAGACGGTCTACAACATTCAACATATTCATGGGCGTGCTAATGACATCTCCACCGTCATGCTCGCCTCTTGTATCAGCTTCCAAGCCAAGACCAATACAAGTATAAAATTCAGTGTATCTCCATACTAGACATTAAGCATTGTCTGGTGTATTGGCTCGCTCATGCGTATGTGGCACCCGAGGATGTTTGATTCCCCTAAAACGCCCCTCTTTTCGATCATATTTCTTACCCATGTACTAATAAGTGGGACCCAAACGTCATAGTGAGAGATTTGTTTATCTCTGTGCTGACAAACGAGGCCCATTCGCGCCATGTAGGCAGAGTTGATGGCTATGTACGAATTAAGCACCATATCACGTTTAGTCAAGTTCTGGCACTCGATAGGTGTATTTTTTAAGTTGTGGCACCGAAGTGACCATCCAGTGCAACTTCATGTACCACAGTGTCTTTTGACTCTAGTTTGCTATAGCACACAGTGTGGGACCCATCTTACGGCTTCCCTAAGGTGTCAAAACTGGAGTGCCGACAAGGTAGGCAGTTTGCAGCAGCGATGCAAAATGCGTCATTAACACCATTGTCTCTATAGTTACCTATGTCACGATTATAGTGATCTGAATGGACCTACTTGAAAAGGCATCGGTTGTGCTTCACTATGTGCTACATCACATTATGCCCTTATTATGCAGACCACGATGACAATGAACAACTGACGACAGAACTCATTTGGAACATGGTGAACAATCCTATAGAAATAGCAGTGGTGGACAATAAATATTCACAAGATACATCAGGGTTGCTTCTTTAAGGTCTTATTACCTTCATTCAAAGTACCTGACGAAGTTTGGCCAGCTTTTCCTGGCACTAACTGTTTCTGTGCATTGACCAAACCAGAAGCAGGGTTGCTTGTTGAAGCTGCTGCGGTAACGCTTCTGGTTATGACAGATTTCCTTTTCTGCTTGAAACCAAGGAGTGCCTTACCATCATATTCTACAGCATTCGTCCAGTCCTCGTATGCTTTCTTTACCAATGTGTCAGCGTAGACCTGGATTTAAGTTGAGCAAGGTCATACTGTAATTCAATAGAATAATTGTGTTTCAGTAGAATATCTGTGTTTCAATATAATGACTTGAGTGAAGAATTATTTTATGAGGGAAAACAAATTTAGACATGATAATAGAGAATATAGATTAAAGAATCAAGACTGCTACAGTTCATATGCACATAGCACAAATAACTTGAAATCATATAGCACCCAAATATCAGGAGGTAACTTAATGTAGTAATAGTTGACAACTTATCATGAATAGCGCAACATGTAGAGAACTAACAAACTCTCTTGAAGTTGAAACTGTCGTTTTTGTTGAAATAAGAATGGTTATAGGATGTATTTGGTTTTGACCCCAACTTGCCCAACCAAAATTTGTTATGCAAATGTTGTTTGGATCATAGTCATTGCACTTGCCAAAATTTTGGCAAAATTGCTTGGCCTCCATTTGCTTTGCAACCACCCAAATCTGGTTGTTGGGCCTTTAATGAACCATGCTAAACATAATTGACACAGAAAAGGAGCTTAATCGGTGGAAGTGCCTACGCTAAATTTTGATTGGATTGGCACACGGACTCATGGTTTATAAGGCAGTAAAGCGACCTAAAGCGAGCACCAGTTTTTTGACGCTTAAGGGACGCCTAAGCGCCTAAAGCGGACGCGTAAGCGCCTAAAGCGGGCATATTTCTAAGGCGCTGCCAGGGCGCCTTATCGCTTAAGCAACGCTTAAGCGTCTGAAGCAGAACGCTTTATAAACAGGGCACGGACTAATTAACATCTAAACAGTACGACTGAACGAGTAGGTCACGCTAATCAGCCACACAAGCGCACAAAGTTGAATGGGCCCACCAAGAAAGATGGTCTAGCAATGCAGCCAATTTTTTGGCAAGCTTTTCATTGCCGTGAGTTTGCCTACTATTGGGGAGAATAGACCTGGCTAGCCGATGGCAGCTTGGACGATCCAAAATCTGGGCGTCCATCCAAGGACCCACCAAATGCTATGGCCTAGCCAATATTTTGGAAGGGTCAGCTTCGGCTGTAAAGCAGACAGCCCCATAATTTGTCTGCACCAGGCTACCAAAATAATCATGCAAATATGAACTACTAGCGATGGGAGTTTCAAGAACTCTAAACTGACAGAAACTCTTCCAGCTAAGGGGTTGACACAAATGATGTAAATTTATAACTCATCCTAGTGGTGTATCGGTATCCATTGAATGTGTGGTATTGAAATTTAGCAAGAGCAATCTGCTTATTTATGTGTATTGCTGGAAGGGCCTGGATGTGCAGTGAACATGTTGAACACAGGCCCATTTGAGTGATAACACGGGTATCGTACAGCAGAACACAAGTTTGCAGTCCCCTGTGACAACTTGCTCCGCTATACCAAACTTGGCCTTACAACACCAATGAATTTTATAAATATTTAACAAGGCCCAGACATTTAACTGGACTTATTATTCGAGAACACATAAATATGCAAACCTTCTGATTGTCCGTGAGATTTTCAGCTGAAATGAACTGATCATCAGCAATCAAGCCAGTGAACTCATATATGTTATTGAATATCGCACCAACATTTCTTGAATAATCCGCATAATATATATAGTGCTTTCCACTTAAGACACAAGTCTTTGCATGCTCAACAAGGCTTTCCCACATCTTATTCGACATGCCGCTGCCAAGAATCTACACAGACAATGGTGTTAGACCATAAACCAAACTCCATAAATTACAATCTGATAAGAGATGACAGGCATAATAGAACTTACACTTCGTAACCTCTGTTGATCCCTAACAAGAAGCCGGAGAAAATCTTCAACTGAGTAGATTCCGCTTCCATTTAACTTCTTGTGGAATGCACCATCCTTGCCAACCTTTTCTAATCTCCAAACATCATCCTTCAAAGCAGGAGGGTAGTGTTTTTTGTACACTGCAAAAATACAATCTCAGTCTTCTCAATGTTTAAATCCTCTAACAGTATGAGCAAATCAACAATGTATGGACCATTACATTCCCCTCTGTGATCCTTAACGGTAAAAGCTTCTGTCCTCGCCTCCCTAACACGAATACCTTCACAAAAACCAGAGGCAACCCTCAGACCAAGTCTGAATTTCCTGCTTCTTATCCAGCTTGAGTTGTCAGTGAAGATAAGCTCCCCTATGGTTCCAACACCTTCTTTAAGAGTCACCTGAAGGTCACCAGTCAAGAGAGGTCTTTTCCCTTCACGCTCCTTGACAATGTGGCCTTCAAACTCTTCTTCTGTCCAACCCTCATCTTCCTCTTTATTAAAGTCACCCTCAAGCACAAGAACATCCAACTTTGCACATGATTCAGGCCCCGAAGTGACAACACACCCAGTGTTTGTATCCAGCAGCAAAACATGTATAGCTGCTCCCTGCTCACCTTCTACTTTACCACCAGTAAAGAGTGGGAGAGACAACCTGCTTCTAAACTGAAGCTGAAGATTTATCCCATCAGGGCCTTGTATCCTTTTGGGAGAGGACCTGTTTTCACTATGTATTAGTGTAGTATCTCACCAGTGTGGCTAAACCACATCTGCGGAAAATCTAAAATTCACAGAGAAAGCCATCCCATGAGTGTCACCACGTAGAACAAGTTACCTTCCTTCAATTCTAGCAGGACCCAACTTGGCCAAAGCACGCTCTACCTCTTCGCTTACCTATTTGCAGGATACAGCAGAACCGAATGATCAACATGCTCTATCAAATAAGTCAACAGGTCATACAATAAGCGCTTCTACTCACAACTCTTCTTAGAATAGGCTCCAGCGATGAACAAAGCTTCTGCAGACTGTCCACCTTTAGAGCTTCCACAATGACGCTGCAATATGTGTCATTTGTTTAGTAATCGTTCGAAATTCCAGAATGTTGCAGACAAGTAAAAATCATCGTTGCATTCAATTTGAAGTGTACAAACACCACAACAGTAGCATACTGACTACCCAGTAATTCTTTCACAAAAGCATTCTCAAAAACTATTACATTTTGGAGTAGAAAGTTATCATCTGGAGTGACTTCCTTTAGCTTCCAATTCAAATAATTAGTCACCTTAACAGCAGTGGCAGAGGATCTCAACTTCTCTTACTCTTACCTAACTGATTCGACTAAAAAAGGATTAGTGAAGTTGTAACACACACACACACACACACACACACACACACACACAGCCGCCGTTAGGAACTAGGAAGCTTAACAGCAACATTAGCAATCGAATTACTCACCTCAGTCATATCACCCGAGTGAAGCTAAGTGGGGGATCTAAAATTCTTCGTATTTAAAGCAGCCGACAACCTAAACCGTATCCCCTTATAAACTGAACTTCCCCTCCCGATAGGGTTTCTTCCTCTCGCCGACTCCATGGCGGCGTAGAGATCGGTTGTCCTCTTCGACTCGTATTCAACCTTAATTCACATTAAATCCTCCCGTGCGTCTGCTCAGGGAGATCATCGCGCCCTAGTCCCCCTCTGCCCTTCCGTTCTCGAACTAGGGTTTTGCGGAGAGCTAGGGTTTCGGGCTCAGGCGTCAGGAACAGCAGGCATGGCGACGACGGATTCTTCTGGTGCTTCAGGTGATGATGAACTGTCTCGTCTGATGGGTGAGCTAGGGATCGAAGAGGTGGACCTTGATGATCTCATCTTCGAGGAACATGCTCCCGACCCCGAGGCGGAACCTAGGTGGCTGGCAATTGGAAAGATTCATACTAAGAGAGTTTGGTGATTACTGGTTTTACAGAACTATGCGCAATGCATGGGACCCTGCACAACCAGTGAAATTCAGATCGCTTGGGGATAACATGTATACCATGAGATTCTCGTGCCTGGGTGATTGGGACAAGGTGATGAAAGGAGGGCCTTGGTCTTTCAAAGGACAACCTTTCATCATGGCTCCATATGATGGTTTTTCAAAACCCACAACAATTGATCTCAATTCTTTTAAGATCTGGATCCAAATCCATGATCTCCCAGATGGCTTTGCTCCGGTAGTCAAGCCTTTGGTGGAGAAGATTGGAAAATTCTGTTGTGATGAAGTTAATACGGGGGATTTTCCAGGCAATTTCTTCCGTGCTCGAGTGTTCATTAATGTTCAGAACAAGCTCAAGAACCATGTGTCAGTCATACGCAAGAAAAAGAGAGAGATCTTTATGGTTAAGTATGAAAAGCTGCCGGATTGGTGTGCGCTTTGTGGCATGATAGGGCACCTCCATACTGAACATGGTGATGGCGTGCATGCCCCATCTAAGCTGATTTATAAAGATCTGTGGGCATCTTGGGCTATGAGAGTTTCTGGGAAAGCTAATTCTCTGGATGATAAGGGGGCTACTCCGCCGCCTTTACCACATGCTGTGGCAATGGATGCTACCCCCACTGATCAGGACAGTGAGATGGAGGATAGCGAGTTGAATAAGAAGAGGCTGCTTGAACTTAAAGAGGCAGAAACCAAAGGCACTACTAACCTAGTAGGGGGAGGACCGGTTCCACCTAGTCCACCTCCGAAATCTGATCCAAAGAGAACCAAGACAAATAAAGACCAAGGTAAGGGGAAACCTTCCAACTCTCAGGCGGGCTCCGAGCTGGAGACACCGGAATTGGTGTTTTTATCAGAGACTCGCCAAAAGGCCAGCCGAATGAGGAGACACCGGAATCGTTTTGGTTTGAAAGGTTTTGAAGGTTTGGACAGTGCTGGGTTAAGTGGAGGTCTTGCCCTATATTGGCATGAGTCTATCAACGTGCAGATTCTTGGTACGGATGATAGGTATATTGACACCTTGATCAGAGACCCTGGTGATGATGTACAATGGAGAGCTACTTTTGTTTATGGTGAACCAAGAGTGGAGAATCGCCATTTTATGTGGACGAAACTTACTAATCTGTGCGGTGTCTCTGATGATCCATGGCTTGTCCTCGGTGATTTCAATGAGGCTCTATGGGATTTCGAACACCTATCTGCTAGCCCGAGACCAGAGCCCCAGATACTGGCGTTCAGGGACACATTGGAGGTTTGTGGTCTGGTTGATTTGGGGTTCAAAGGCTTGCCATTCACATACGATAACAAGCAGGCGGGTAATGCTAATGTCAAAGTAAGGCTGGACAGAGCAGTGGCCACAAATCAATGGAGAAACTTGTTTCCGATGACGGAGGTCCTGCATTTGGTCTCGCCCTGTTCGGACCACCTCCCGATATTGGTTAAATGCAACAGTGAATCAACTAAACCGAAGAGCAAGATGAAGCAGTACGAGATTCTATGGGAACGTGACCCTGGTTTGCCTGAAATTATACGAGATGCTTGGGAATCGCTTGGCGCTATAACAAGCCTGGATCAGCTTCAACAAGGTTTGGGCACGGTTATGCAGAACCTTAGACAATGGAGCATGCAAAAGTTTGGGAATGTTACTAGAGAGCTCCAAAAATCTCGTACGCAGCTAGAGGAACTCTTGCACATGAATGCGGATAAAAACGAAATACGGCGGGTTACAGATCACATGAATGAATTGATGTACAGGGAGGAGATGATGTGGTTACAGCATGGATTATGAGTCGATCGACTAGTCGAGACTAGTCGGTAGACTAGTCTATGAGTCCTAACTTCAGTGTCGACTGCAAATCTCGTGTAGACTACTTGGCCGAGTCGAGCGGTCGATGGACTAGTCTACGACTGGTCTCGACTAGTCCTGCACTTTGAGTCGATCGACTCAAAATTGAAAGGGATATGTGAGGCGCGCCCAGCCCGGTTCCTTGGCTCGTTCATCTGCACCTGGAGTCCTGGATTGAATTTGTATTGTATACTATATTGTACTCTGCTTATATACTTATATAGTATATAATACATACTACTACTAGGTTACTAGGTATTATTAGTAGTTCTGTACTATAAGTTTAGTGCTACAGTACCATGTCGACTAGTCTCGCATTAGTCTAGACTAGTCACGATTAGTCTATGAGTCTCAATCTCGGAACGACTCGTCGACTCATCGACTCGTAATCCTTGGGTTACAGAGAAGTCGCATTCAATGGCTCAAAGAGGGTGATAGAAACACAAAATTCTTTCAGAGTAAGGCGGTGTGGCGAGCCAGAAAAAATAAGATCACCAAGCTTGTGAGAGATGATGGTGTAGAAGTGACGGACGTCGGCTCTTTGGGCGATCTTATCACGGGATATTTCGATGGCATCTTCACTGCTGACCCCAACTTAAACCACACGGAGTTGATCAACCTGTTTGATAGGAAGATTTCGGAGGAGGAGAACCTTTACCTGGTGCGGCCTTTCATTGACAAGGAAATCTCCGATGCCTTATTCCATATTGGACCTATGAAAGCTCCAGGGCCTGACGGTTTTCTAGCTAGATTCTTCCAGAGGAATTGGATTACATTGAGGGCTAGTATCATCTCTGCGGTTAAAGGTTTTTTCGATACGGGTATAATGCCAGAGGGAATTAATGACACAGCTATAGTCCTTATCCCCAAGATTGCAAATCCAACAAGGCTTACTCATTACCGACCGATCAGCCTGTGTAATGTCATTTACAAGGTGATCTCTAAGTGTCTAGTCAATCGGTTGCGGCCTTTGCTGGACGATATAATCTCTCCCGAGCAAAGCGCCTTTATTCCAGGAAGGATGATAACTGATAATGCGCAAATAGCTTTTGAGTGTATCCATCACATCAACCAAGAAAAAGATCCTACCAAGAGTTTTTGTGCATATAAGTTGGATCTATCGAAAGCATATGATAGAGTTGATTGGGGGTTCTTGAAGCAAATGATGCAAAAGATTGGCTTTTCTCACCAATGGGTTGGCTGGATTATGACGTGTGTCACATCGGTGAAATATTCTGTTGAATTCAATGGAGGCCTCTTGGATTCGTTTGCACCGACACGTGGGCTTCGGCAAGGTGATCCCTTATCACCCTTTCTTTTCCTCTTTGTTGCTGATGGGCTGTCTGCCATACTAAAACAGGGTGTGACCTCGGGCTCCATTACACCTGTTAAGATCTGCCGCACTGCACCAGGAATCTCGCACCTCCTATTTGCGGATGACACAATGCTCATGTTTAAGGCCTCGTTGGAACAGGCTGCGGTGATCAAACAAGCCCTAGACAATTATGAGCTGGCCACGGGACAATGCTTAAACTATGACAAGTGCTCAATTTTCTTCGGGCCTTCCTGTCCTATGAATGTGCAATTGGAAGTAAGGGGTGCTCTGAATGTCATAACGGCTGTGTTTGAGGAGAAATATCTCGGTCTCCCGACGCCGGGTGGAAGAATGTCGAAGGGAAAGTTTCAAAACCAACAAGCTAGATTGACAAAGAGACTTGTTCAATGGGGTGATGGACACCTAGCACAACCTGGAAGGGAGGTGTTGATTAAATCAGTGGCTCAGGCTCTCCCAACATATGTAATGGGGGTTTTGAAATTGCCTTTCTCTATGTGTGATGATATGACTCGTATGGTCCGCAATTTCTATTGGGAATCATCTCAAGGGCAGCGCAAGGTCCATTGGAAGGCTTGGGAGAAGCTCGAACAACCGAAGAATAGAGGCGGCCTGGGATTCCGAGATTTTAGACTATTTAACCAGGCCTTACTTGCTAAACAAGCATGGCGTTTGATCACAAGGCCAGATAGCTTGTGTGCTCGTCTCTTGAAGGCTAGATACTTTCCAAACGGAGATATGATGGATACGGTCTTTACCGGTAACCCGTCTCCAACTTGGACTGCTATAAGCTATGGCCTAGAGTTGCTAAAGAGAGGGCTGTTATGGAGAGTTGGTAATGGCAGTAAAATCAAAATATGGAGGGATAATTGGCTGCCAAGGAAGTTTTCTTTCAAACCAGTATCGTCTCAAGGGAGGTGCAGGATTCGGCTAGTATCTGGTCTTCTGAATAACAATGGATCATGGAATGTTGATACGCTGAATAGGCATTTTCTGCCATGTGATGTGCATGAGATACTGAAAATTAGGGCTTGCCCGAGAGGAGGTGAAGATACTATATCTTGGGGCCCCGGACTACATGGCAGATTCTCTGTAAAGAGTGCTTATGACTTCGCTGCGGAGCTTGCTCGGGATGAAGCCACGGCATCGAGCAGTTCGGGTGATGGCTCTACGCCGATTTGGAAGCTTCTCTGGTCTGTTAAGGTTCCTCCTTCGGTGCTGCACTTTGCCTGGAGACTGGCAACCAATAGTTTGCCCACATGGAATAATAAACATCGACACAACCTTCAAACATCCAGCCTGTGCCCTATATGTTCGAAAGGGATAGAGGATAACTTCCACCCCTTTGTTATCTGCCCAAGAAGCGTCGATCTTTGGCGTGCCATGCAGAACTCTTGGAATATTCCTAGCATTGAATCAATCTTGCACACTGATGATGAATGGTTGCTGCATCTAATGGGTTCAGTGGAAGAAAGCCAACGTGCTCCTATTCTCATGATTCTTTGGAGATCTTGGTTTGTTCGGAATGAAGTGGTGCATGACAAGGTTCCGCCCCCAACAGAAGTTTCTTGCAGGTTCCTGAGCAGCTATCTGAATAGCCTGTCATCACTTGGTGTCTCCAGCCCAAGTGACTATAAGGGCAAAACGCCAATTGCACCTCCGGCATTGCATGTGAGCTCTAGACAAAAAGCACCTTGGGTTCTTCCGCCTAGTGGATGGGTCAAACTAAATTGTGATGGCTCCTTTGATCAAGATGGAAGGGCGGGCTCCGGTATGATATTACGGGATGATACGGGACAGATTTTGTTCTCTTCCTGTCGTACCCTGTTTAATTGCCGAGATATCCTGGAGGCAGAGATCGGAGCATGCATGGAGGGTCTTTCCTTAGCTATTCATAGATCTGAAGCACCGGTGATAATCGAGACAGATTTGTTGGTAGCAGTTAAACTTATCAACACGGAAGAGGTAGATAGGTCTGCCTATGCTTTCTTGGTTAGGGAGGTCAAGCACCTAATGACACTCCGTAAAAGCTTTATTACTCATGTAAGTCGTGATCAAAATAGGGTTAGCAATTGCTTAGCAAATTTAGCTCGATCTGAGTTCCGTACTGTGACCTGGCTTGGGTCTGGTCCTCAGGATGTCATTGAGTTAAACTATCGTGATTGTAACCCTGTTGATTTGGAGTAATAAAGTTATATTCTCGCAAAAAAAAAAAAGACAACCTAAACCGTAAACCGAACGTTGTTCCACAAACCCTGTAAACTTGATACCAACCGGAAAGAGGCACGCACCTCGCAAGGGCGGGCAGGCGAGGCCGTTTGGCTGCATGGTCATCGTCGCCGCCGCCGTTGGTGGGGTCGAGCACACGCTTGGAGCCCGACCGCTGCAGGCCCCGCCCAGGCCGCTGCATCACGCCAAAACTCCTTCCTAACTCCGGCGTCCTCCTCGGCCGCCGACGACGACGGATCTGCAGCGTCCGCCGCCACGAATCCGGGTCAAAAATAATAATTCCTTAATGGAAAAAAAAAGCAAAAATCAATATTCAAAGCAGCGACCAGTACCCAATCGAAGCAGCGCGCTACCGTATCGGGGTGGGAGGCGGGAAACTCTCTCTGGTCGATCCGGGCGAGAGATCTGCGATTGGATTAGCGTGGGGGTGAGTGAGCGCCGGCTCGGGTGTTTGTTTCTTTGTGCTCGCTCGCTCTCTCTGCCGCCCGCCTTTCTTTACGACTTTTATATTATTGCGTGGCGACCGAATAACAAATGTTTGTGCTACTCATCATAGTTATTGGCCATCGACTCCGATCCGATCTTATGACTTGTGTCATTCATCATAGTTACTGGTCGCTGACTCCAATCCAACATTACAAGTGTTCTCAATCCTTTGCTGATGATCGTCCTCGACCAATGGTGGGATCGGGAGGAGGCTATATTTTCGTATTCTGTGACCATCCATTTTCTTCTTTCTCTTGGTAGGTATCCTTCTTTCCCTTTAGGGATGTTCAACCGTGCCCTCAACATGCCCCCCAGAGCGGTGATATTTGCGCCGGATGGAGAAAATTCGCCCAGTCGCGCCCTCAACGGCCCAAATTTCGTCGGATTGGGCCAAAATTGAATCCGACGATCTCAAGCTGAACCCAGCGCGCTGGGGCTCGCCTGGGGGCGCCGGCGCTATGAAAAGCGCGCGAAAGGGAAACCACCCCGCGCAATCGCGCGCGCCCCATCTTGTGGACCCAACCCGTCAGCGGCTCTGTAGCCTCGCCCTAATCCCATCGCCCCGGCTTCCCCGAGCCTTCCGACGGCTCAGGGGAATCAATGTTGAGCAGTCCAATCGGCTCAGGCGCTTTAATGGTCGCGTCGCTGCCATGAAGCGCGAGCCGCCCAGTGACGACGACGCCGCCGGAGGAGCCGCCGGTGACTTCTTCAAGCTATACCAGTTTTCCGGCATAGAGCAGTTTTTTATTTATTTTGTATTACTGTTTTATGTAAAATTCGCCCAAATATTATGAACTCACATATATTTCGTCAAAACTATATGAATTTAAACCAAAAGTGCGGCGAATCTCGGCGCCTAAGGTGCATGCCTGGGCCCGCGACTGGGTGGTCGATCGCCCCCAAGGCAATTTTAGCGCCGGCAGCCCCCCAAGCGACGCTATTTTAACGCCGAAAATCATCCTAGAGGGCTGAACGACAGGAGATGCTCTTACACTAACCCAAATGATTTTCAAGCATACACGTTAGCTTGTATGAGCAATTTGCACGTGGATGGTAAAGATATCATGACAACAAGGCATCCAACATTATGCATAAAACCTGGAAGCAACTATTTTTAGAGAAGGGTATAGCTGTGTTGGGTTAAATATGCCCCCTCAAACTTTGCAATGTTTGACTACAAATTGAAAAATGTTCATTGGAAAATATATTTCAGTCCTAGACATACATGACCAGTAATAGCTTTGGCATAGGAACTTAAAATAAAATAAAATAAGTTACCAAAAACATAATTTGGTCAAAATAAGGAATACGGAGTACTTTACAAAAAACTGGCCCCGAAGTGACAGAAACTCTAGAAAGAGAATATAATTGTACCTGCTATAATACTACATGCAACAACATTGAGTCAATTTCCCCATGAAAGCTGTAGATAAAGCTCGATTTCCCCACGAAAATCAATCTTAAACCTTAACAAACCTTCAACCAACAACTATTTAGGATAGACACATGTCTAGATCATGGACCAGAAAAATCTTTGCAGACGTTGTCGGTCTCCGGAGCAGTTTCATATGTACAAAAGTACAACAAAAATGACTCAAACTCCCAAAGGATCACCTAATTACGGGAGGTAATCAACCGGTAGCTCCAGCTTGGCGGCGTCGAGGTGAGCACAACGTGAGCTTCAGCAAGTACGCTGGCACCCGGCAGCGCTCCCTCTGCCACCCGCATCGTGTATTCCTCAAACCCAGGAACAGTTGGAGCAATATGGCTTTGGTGGCGTTCTCCACCTCCGCCTTCGCAGTATGCCTCGCCATTTTCTCCTTCTCCGGATGCTCGTCGTGCTTCCTATAGAGGGCGTAGATATCCAGCCTAGGTGCGCATGGAAGAAACGATGCGCTCGGCGGCGGCCTCAAGAGGACAGTGATTCAAGAAGAAGAGAAAACTGGAGGAAGGGGATTGCCGAGACCCCGCCCTTTGAGTACGAGGTATTGGAGATCTGGAGTAGGGGCGACTTCGAGATAATGCTCGGGCTGCCCCTCGCGATAGAGCCATCACCTTGGTCGTCAGCTCATCCATCTCATCTGCGAAAACAAATTTCTCTGCGGTCATCGAGACAAGCAAACCATGCAGCTCCTTTGCAGTCCTGGCGACGAAATTGACGAACTCAAACTCGCTTCGATCCCCACGGAATTCATGGATGACCATCTTGGTGACGTGCAACTTCCAGCATTTGATAGGATGGAGGTCACGCCAGAACTTGGCATTGTGCCTTCCAGTGGGTTTAACGGCTAGAAAAGACTGCAAAGATCAACGCAATCCACATTAGTTCAATTCAGTCACTTGACTGACAACTAACGGTGATATGAATGCCAAATTGAGGATTGGCTGAACGGATAAGGGTGTCACCTCGATGTGCAGTGTGTCAATGTTAGGGAAGCATCTGAGGAAGCTGGCCAACATCTTTACCTCCTCCAGGACACCAAAGTTCACCTTCAAAGCCAGTATCTTACACTCGAAACCACAGTGCTTGGGCTCGGCTTCGTGTCAGCCTGTAACTCAACGCGCAGAGAGAAAGAGAGATTATACATACTTCATCCGCACGTGCATGATTAGGTCCATCAACTTGTTCAGATAACACTAACAAACCTCATGCACCACTTGCACATACAGAGACCATGAACTGTTGATGGAGGCCATTAATTGGTGAACGTGTGATTAAAAGGTAGTACCTTGATGACATTGTCGCCAATCTGCAGTTGGTGAACTCTCGGGTCCAGGTAGCCGAGCACCGAATGGTCTTCACCGGCAAGGATTTCCCAGAGAATGAGGCGCTCCAGCTGCGGTGAGTCCACGAGGGCGACCTCCTCCACATAGCAAAGCCATAGGAGCGCGCACTTGAGGCTCTAGCTACGGAGGTGGACGCGCTGCAACGTTTTTCTGAGGACGACGACGAGGGTATCAAGAACGGGGCTGCGGGCCAGCGGGCCAGCAGGCCAACAGGTGGTCGAGGTCGCGACCGTCGGGCAACTCGGTGCCGAACAAGCCGAACTCCAAGTTGGCGGCTGCGGGCGGGCCAGAGCCGGTTTCTGGGAACCTGAAGAATCCCAGGAAGAGGCGGCGGAGCGAGGCGTATTGGAGGACGTCGGCTGGCACGTCAGGGAGGACGTCGAGGACGGCGGGCCAGTTGACGAGGACGAGGTCCTGGACGGCCTTGGCGGCGAGGAGAGGCGGGCACTCGACGAGCTCGCGGTTCTGGCGCCCGAAGTCGCAGAAGGCGATGCTGACGGTGGCGAAGGGGCCAGGGTGGGCGGCGAGCGCGCGGGCGACGCCGGTGATGCGCAGGTGCTCGGCCTTGCGGGATGTGTAGAGGTGCGCGTCGTGGAATACGAGCGGCGTGGAGCGCCAGAAGTGGCGCCAGCGGGAGGCATGCGCGGCGGTGCGGGCGGCTCCCCTGGTGGGGAGTCTCCGCCGTTGTGGCCTGACGCGGCGGCCGAGAGGGAGGCGCTCTTGGCCCTGAGGCTGAGGGAACCGCCGCAGAACGTGATAGACGCGCGGCCGAGAGGGAGGCGCTCTTGGCCATGCCTCCGAGGGTAAGGAGGAGGGGGATTGCATAAACTCAGGAGGCGTGGTTGGGACTTGGAGTAGATCGTGGGAGCACGACCGAATCGTGGATGCATTGGCCTGATTCATGCGTTGGCCTGATTCTTTGTCGATACCTGTTTTTCCTTTTTCCGCGTGGAGTGTACGAGGATGTGTGCTGCTATTTTTTCGACGAGAGCGTACAAGCGAGGGGAGCAAGGATGGTTGAACCATCAACACGACGGCCTCCAGCCATTTAATAGTATAGATTATTTTGACATTTCTTTACGACTTTTATTTTTTTACGGGTAAGAAACTTTATTGCACCAAGTTCAAACACCTAGGATATAAACTAGATCATGTGGGTTTGAGAGCCACACATATCTACTAGGATTAGAGCATGGTTAATAATATAGCCAACCGTTGGCTATATGATGTTGCCATGTCATCTATAGTCATCACTTATAATCACTCATACAACAAGGTTAGCTATAAGATTGGCTATAATAATAGTAAAAAAAATTCATCTTCTCTTTATCTCTTTCTTCACATTTATTGTATTTGCCTAGGGACACGCATATAGCCAGGCTCTTGCATTAGAGCCCACCGTAACAGCCCAGATTTCACAAAAATTAAAAAAAATTGTTTTCAGTGTGAATTGTTTGATTGTCTGATTTGTTTGCGGTGTTTGCATCCCCGATTTATCGATCGGCGATTATTTTTCCCCCTCTTATCTCGTACCGGACGGAGACCGACCTTTGCCACCCTGACACTCGACCTTTGCGACACCGGGTTTCACCCGATCACCGTCGCAAAAACCGCACGAGACCAGCCGCAGCCAACGGAACGAAAAACCCCGTTTAATAATTAAACGGGTTATTTTTATAGTGCGCCGGAAAGTGTTCTCGGAACGGTTCCGGCGCGAGGTGAACGCCGCCGGCTCAACCTCCAGCCGCCGGCGCCGCCTGGTGTGGTTCCAGCGGGAGCCGACGCCCGCTCGGCCGCTCCCCTCGCATGGGCTGGCCTCCCCTCCTTGTCCCAGCCAGGCTGCCCCGCGCAGCCAGCCCGAGCAAGGCCAGCCGCCCCTCTGCCAAGTTGGGCCTCGACCCACTAGGTGAGGCCCAGGCCGCCCTTTTGTTTTTTTTTCTCTGCAGTTAGTTTTTTTCTAAGTCTGAGTAAATTTTGCTGTTGATGTTGTTTTGCGTCGTAGTTTGCGAGTAATCTGTAGCCCGTATCACGATGCGCCCAAATGGAAAATTGCTTAGAATTGTGTGTACTTCAATCCATCTTTTGTGAGCATTTTGATTTGAGGCCATCTTGGTGTTGTAAATCTGTGTTGAAGTGGGCATCAGGCCGTTAAACTGCTACTAATTCTGTCAAGTGTTGCTGTTATTATTTTGTTGCAACTTTGGTTGATGATTGTGACAAATCCATGAGGCCTATTGCATTGATTCTTTTTCCTATGTGTTAAGCATCATGTGTACTTCATTTCCATGCTTTAACTTGCCATGTTTGGGTGCTCTAGCTATATTAAATCTTGCTCCAAAGTGGTGATCCTGATGTTAATGTGCTGCTGTGCTGAAAACTGTTAATTTGTTGCAACTTCGGGTGACGGTTGGGTCGCAACCGTTTATCGGAATTGAGTGATTCCAATTGCATATTGTTAAGCATCGTGTCTACTTCCATTATATGTATTGCATTGTCATGATATGCTTGCTGGTCATATAGTTATTGAGCTCCAAAGTTGTTACGCTGTTGTTTTTGACAGCCACCTCTGTTTTTCTCTAAGTCTGCAACGTTCCGATGCCGTGTTGCATGCTTAATATCTTTTTATCTATGATGCCTTTTTGCATGATTCTTTTTGACATGCCTTCCCTGTCATGTCTACTTTAGTTCCATATCATTTGTGAGCATGTTTGCATTGATTATCCTATTTATGCATTGCTCTAAAGTGTGCTTCGTGATGTTGGCAGATTGTGCCCGTAACTTGTTTTGCTTATATCTTTTTAACCGTAACTCCGTTTGGGGTGTTCTTTATATGTAACTTGATTAGTTTTTCGTGTACTTTGTGTTTATGCTATTGTTTGTTGTTGTTAACCAACCTAAAATATGGTTTAGGGAAGAACAGTACCAAATACTTTAATTGTCGTGCGACACTTAGTGTTATGCCATGTTTAGGTTGTGCCTCACTTAAATTGACTAGCATAGATAGTTTATCTTATGCTTCACCTCTTGTCATGTTTGTGTGCTATGCCATGCTTGCTTGAGTTGCCATTTTAATAACCGTTTGTTGATCACATGTAGCTAAGCAACTTGAACCACCATAAATGTGCGGTATTCGTCGTGTTTGACTGATACCCCACTTAAACTGTTAGTAACCGTTCTCGACGATAGATCCGTATCGCGTTGCCGTGTCGTGCGATGTCTTCTTGATCTTGTGTTGCCCCGTAGTAATAGAGTGCTTGCTCGTTGATTGCTCTCCCCTTACTTTTTCATGTCTCTCTCCTCCACATAAGCAAAAATGCCATGTAAGCAGGCTATAAGCCCACTATTGTACTTGCTCTTAAGAGAAGAAGCAAAATTAACAATTTTAAAATCCTCCCTACTGATGGTCTTTTTCTCAAAAACAAATGAACAAGACTGAAAAACTGGTAAAGTAGAAATGATCTCCTTGACGATCATAGCATTTCGTCCCTCCGAGCCTTCCTTTATATCCTGCACCACACTTCGATCTTCACATGAAATAATGAAATTCTGCAATAATAGATCTTGTGCTAGAGACTGAGCTTCTCTTCAGGCCATCGACTCCAAGCAATGCAAGTCCACCACACCCTGGACCACCAGTGTAGACGAACCCAGGTAGGTTCCCCCTGCATCTCTGATAATTGCTTCCACCGCACCTCTCTGTCTATCTCTTGACACTCCACCTGCTACCCTGATCTTGAGATGACCAGCAAGGGCTATGATTTCATGTGTGTTCGTTGTCAGATTCCTGGGAAGGCCACCCGACGAGACACTGGTTAGTGAGTTCAATTCATCAATGAACCGTATCACAAACGGACGACTTGAAAGGGGGCTCTGGATGATATCTTCATGCAGCATCTTTCTCCTAGAGTACCAAATAGCCCACAGATTTGTGACTACATGAGTGAGGTCCGAGTGATCCATAGTAGCCATCAAAGTGAATAGCCACTTCTTAGCATTGGTCTCAGTCGTAGCCACCAGATGATCTAAGATTTGTCCTTCCGACAGAGCCCACACACACCTCGAAGAAGAGCACTCAATTAACGCATGTCTCCACGAATCTTGCATTCCATAAAGCTGGCACACATCAGATTGTGTCATTTTGCGAGTTTTCCGCACATCTTCGGTGGGGATCGATTGTCTAGCCAGTCGCCACAGGAAGTGACGAACTTTTGCTGGTACTTTCACCTTCCACGGCGGTCTCCAGCCATCTGCATCTGCTTCAAGGTTAGAGTGACCGGGTCTGCCTTCCAACCAATCGGTACGCCTCTGCACCGTAGCAACCATCATGCGATAGCATGATCGTACCGAGAAAAGGCCCGCCTTATCAAAACCCCATGCCCAAATATCATCACGGTTCTGTGTTGGCAGTGGGATTTGCATAATCTCGTCAACATCTACCGGCAGGAAATGGAGTTGTAAGAACGGTCTTCTCCACGAGCAGTTACTGCTATCAGTTAGCTTTGAAACAAGTTCCGGTAGGTGGTTTCCCAGCCTGGCCAAAGGCTTCATGTTTATCTCCCTGGGGATCCAATTATGACCCCATATACTTGTAGTCCTCCCATTTCCAATTCGTCGGATCAAACCTTGCTTCAAGATGTCCCGGCCTTCAATGACTGATCTACAAATCAAAGAGGGATGGGAGCCTAGCTCTGCCGAAAGGATATCCCTGGAGGGGTAGTACACTGCTTTGATCACTCTTGCACATAGTGTCTCGGGTTGCTTCAATAATCTCCAAGCCTGTCGTGCCAAAAGAGAGAGGTTAAACAGATCAAAGTCTCGAAAACCCAAACCTCCCATATGCTTGGGTTTTATCATATCAGACCACAAAACCCAAGCAGGCTTTCTTCTACCCTCTTTACTTCCCCACCAAAATCGTCGGATAGTTTTATTCAGTTGTTCAATAAGCCCCCGCGGAAGCTTAAAACACGACATTGGGTAGACCGGAATAGCTTGTGCTACGGACTTAATCAAAACTTCTTTTCCGGCTGAAGCAAACAATTTCTCCAACCACCCTTTAACCTTTCCCCGTAGTCTTTCTTTCAGGTATTTGAAAGCACCATTTTTTTATGAGCCCACATCTGATGGAAGACCAAGATATTTATCATTCAAAGTCTCATTAGGGACAATAAGGAATCCCTTTATTTCCTCTCTGACACTTCGGGGCAACCCTTGCTGAAGAAGACAGTGGATTTATGGGGATTAATTTTCTGACCCGAAGCCATACAGTAGGTCATCAATAGGTTTGAAACCATAGTCGCCCCTTCAATGTTTGCCTTAAAAAATAGCAGGCTATCATCTTTAACATAATAGCTCTCAGGTAGTCCCATTCCACTCTGTCGTAGGCCTTCATCATGTCCAACTTCAGCGCACAGTGACGGTGTTTTACTGCTTTATTCCTCTTCATAAAATGCAAGCATTCATAAGCAACTATGTATTGGGATACGGGGCAGAAAACACAAATTTTTCATACTTATGGTACCCGAACCCAAGATCTATGCTATGGAGATGTAAAGTAACGGAGGGAATCGGTGTTCATACCTTTGAAGACCGAAAGACGGAAACGTTCTTGCGAACGTGGCTGGCGTAGACTCGGAACTATGACCTCCCTGCCGTGTAGTAGACCACCGGCGAGGATGACTCCCGGTTGACCTCCAGCGATGAAGTAGCACCAACAGGTGTAGTGCCTCGAAGAGATTATACACGTATGGTACAATCGATGTTCCTCCCGGGCCCCGAACCAGGCGAGCAGCGGAAGAAAGACGGATTTGGATCCCGACTCCAGCAGAGCGACGGCCTGCCTTATGGTGGAGAACTCCAGTCCAGGTGCAGACTCCAAACAAGGGGAGTCCACTTCCAGGAAGGAGAAGGAGAGGGAGAGGAATAATTGTGTGTTGGAAAAAGGGGGTGTACCCCTCCTTATATAGGCCAAGGGGGGTTCCATCCTCCTCCCCTCCCCATGTGGGACTAAACTCCCAAGGGGGGAGTGCGCCGGCCTAGGGGGGATGGGCCCCACCCTTGGCGCCAAGCCTAAGGGGGGAAACCCCCTCCTCCCCTAATGGGCCCCATAGGCCCATATAGCCTTTTCCCAATTATTTTAATATGTTTAAATATTTAATTCAGATAATTAAATAATAAAACATTATTAAAACAAATTAAACTTTATTTTGAACCATTCAAAATGTCCGGAACAACTTTCGTCCTCCTCCGGAACTATTCCGGTGATTTCTCCTATTTCACCGATTGATCCCGAAACTGTCCTATGGATCGCTTGCCCTTAAGTGTAGCACCCTAACGGTCCGGGAAACAGCAAACATGGTTGAGACTCTTCTCATTGACCAATGACTAGTCAGTTAGACCTGGTTACAATCCTTGACAGCCCATGCACTTCCATCGAATGAACTTTAATCGCTTTTGGAAACCGTTAACGATACAACGTAATCCCTTTGTGCTGTGGTACTTTGTTTGTCCGAGGTTCGATCGTCGGTATCCCACATACCGTGTTCACATCTCGTTCACAACAAAAAAGTTTACTCGTCCATGCCTATTGCATCTCCCGTGACCTAGTCACCTGCTTGCAAGCTATTGATGCAATATCACCGTGTGGGCCCAGAGTACCTGTCCTGTTACAAGGAATGACAAATCCCACTCTAATCTATTAACATACTCATCAACCATCTATTTCGGAATACCCAAAGTGCACCGTTATAGCCAACATATTTCAGTCAGGCGGTGGGATACAAATCAAAGTCTCCACATAGATGACAATTACGTATGACCATTACGGTCTAAGGACTAAGCCATACGTTACATAGTCATCGCAACGCTGAACTATGTGACTTGATCACATTGCAATACTTTAGGTGGGTGTATGTCCATCACATCATTCCCCTAATGACATGACCTCATTGTCAATGGACTTAAGTGTCGCCATGATCAGGAAAGCTTGATCAATCAATTGCCCAATGAGATAGTTTACCCGAGTTAAACTATGGACCTATGTTTTATACTACACCTGTATTAGTATTTCCAAGTAATACAGTTATAGCACAGTATAAAACGTATTATGAACAAAACGGATATGTGACAAATATCTTTATTAATTTGTCTTTAGGGCACATATCCAATAGTCTCCCACTTGCACTAAAGTACAAATTACACTAGTTTACATCAGGTATGTATCTAACACCAATAGGCTCTCGGTGTTCTTCAAACTTGCCCTGGGGAAGAGGTTTAGTCATCGGGTCTGCTGCGTTCAGATCCGTATGTATCTTGTGAATCCTAGTGTGTCCATCCCGGACGTAGTCTCGCGTCACATGGAACTTTCGGAGAATGTGCTTGGCTGTAGAGTGAGTTCTTGGCTCCTTCGCGTTAGCAATGGAACCCGTGTTGTCGCAGAAGATTCCCACGGGGTCAGTGCAGCTGGGAAAGACGCCAAGCTCGATAACGAACTTCTTCAGCCACAACGCCTCGTTTGACGCTTCACAAGCGGTAATATACTTCGATTCCATTGTAGATTGGGCGACGACTGACTGTTTGCCGCTCCTCCAGCTAATTGCGCCACTGTTCAACATGAAAACATATCTCGTCTGGGATTTCGAATCATCTAGGTCTGAGCTGAGGCTTGCGTCAACGTAACCCTTTACGGTGAGCTCCTCATCAACTCCTCCATAAACGAGAAAGAGATCCTTTGTTCTTCTCAAGTACTTTAGGATGTTCTTTACTGCGGTCCAGTGAGCCATTCCCGGATTACTCTTGTAGCGATTAGTCATACTAATAGCCAGCGCTAAATCCGGTTGGGTACATAACATAGCATACATGAGAGAACCTATGGCTGAGGCATAGGGTTTTGAGGACATTTCCTCCTTCTCTTTTGCTATGGCCGGGCACTGAGTCACGCTTAACTTGACACCTTTTATAACTGGCAAGAGGCCTCTCTTGGAGTTATCCATACTGAACCTTTTCAATATCTTGTCAATATAAGTGCTCTGACTCAAATCCAATAGTCGATTAGGTCTATCTCTATAGATCTTAATCCCCAATATGTATGCAGCTTCACCAAGGTCCTTCATGGAAAATTGTCCATTCAGATATTCCTTCACTTCTCCTAAGAATTTCTTATCGTTCCCTATTAGCAATATGTCATCTAAATATAACACAAGGAATGCTACAGAGCTCCCACTCAGTTTCTTATAGACGCAGAACTCTTCGCGTTTTGGACAAATCCAAAAGCTTTAATGACCTCATCAAATCAAAGATTCCAGCTCCGAGATGCTTGCTTCAACCCATAGATGGACCGTTGAAGCTTGCACACCTTACCAGCATTCCTTGGATCGATAAACCCCTCTGGTTGCATCATATACAACTCTTCCTCAATGTTGCCATTTAGGAATGCAGTTTTCACATCCATCTGTCATATCTCGTAATCATGATATGCATCTATTGCTAGTAGGATCCGAATAGACTTTATCATCGCTACAGGAGAGAACGTCTCCTCGTAGTCAACTCCTTGAATTTGTCGGAACCTCTTCGCGACAAGTCGAGCTTTGTAGACAGATACGTTTCCGTCTGCGTCAGTCTTTTTCTTGAAAATCCATTTATTCTCGACGGCCTTGCGGTCCTCGGGAATATCCACCAAAGTCCAAACTTTGTTGGTGTACATGAAGTCTATTTCGGATTTCATGGCTTCAAGCCATTTCTCGGACTCGGGTCCCTCCATTGCTTCTTTGTAACTCGTAGGTTCATCTGACTCATCAGCTGAGATTTCATTCACAAGTTGTCCATAAAACTCAGTAGCTTGACGGACTCTTGGTGACCTATGGGGCATAATAGGTTCCTCTTCATTCTCATCATGATCATCATGTATGTCATGATCGTTATGAATGTCGTTCTGGCCATTCTCTTCAGCTCCCACTGTGGAAGAAGGTTCCAGAACAACTTCTGTGGCCGTTTCTTCCAATTGGAGTGATTGGTCAGTCACTTCATCGAGGTCTATTTCCCTCCTACTCAACTCTTTCGAGAGAAACTCTTTCTCAAGAAAGTTTCCAGTCTTGGCAACAAACGTTTTGCTCTTAGACTGATTGTAGAAGGTGTATCCACAAGTTTCCTTGGGATAGCCCACAAAGATGCACTTATCCGCCATGGATTCAAGTTTTTCAGGCTATAGTTTCCTAACATGAGCCTCACAACCACAAATCTTCAGGTGAGACAACTTAGGTTTCGTGCCATGCCATTCTTCAAATGGTGTTGTCTTTACGGATTTGGATGGTGCCTTATTAAGAACGTAAGCGGCAGTTTCTAATGCATACCCCCATAATGACACAGGAAAATCAGTATGAGACATCATCGATCGTACGCTATCCAATAGGGTTCGATTACGTCGTTCAGCCACACCTTTTCTCTGAGGTGTGCCTGCCGGCGTAAGCTGTGGTACTATGCCACAAGACTTCAGATGATTGCCAAACTCGTGACTTAAATACTCGCCACCTCGATCCGATCGAAGGTGCTTGATTTTCTTTCCGAGTTGATTCTCGACCTCATTCTGAAATTCCTTGAACCTTTCAAAGGTTTCAGACTTATGCTTCATCAAGTAAATATACCCATATATACTCAAGTCATCAGTAAAGGTCACGAAGTAACGAAGACCATTGCGTGTGGGGACGTTCATGGGTCCACATACAACTTTATGTATGATCCCCAATAAGTCATCCGCACGCTTCATTATCCCAATGAATGGAGTCCTTGTCATTTTGCCCATGAGGCATGGTTCACATGTATCAAGGGATCCAAAATCCAATGAATCAAAGAAGTCCATCCTTATGGAGCCTCTCCATGCGCTTTATACCAATATGACCAAGTCGGCAATGCCACATCATCATGTGCTCTTCATCACTACTCTTTAATCTTTTGGCCTCTATATTGTTAATGTGACACACATCACCATCGAGATCAAGTATGAATAAACCACGTTGCTCCGACGCGTGAACATAAAACACTTCATCCTTATAAATTGAACAACAAATTGTATCAGACTTAAAAAGAATAGTGGTCTCGCTTCAAACAAGAGCCACTAACGATGTTCATACTCAATGCGGGTACATAGTAGCATTTATTCAGAACCAAAACTAATCCCGAAGGGAGCCTAAGATGCTTCGCGCCGACCGCCAACACATCAATTTGACAGCCATTCCCCACACGCATCATCACTTCATCTTTCAGCAAGCTTCTCTTATTCCTTAGTCCCTGAACGAAATTAGAAATATGAGCGACAGATCCTGTATCAAGTATCCAGGATGTGTTCCCGGCGCTTGTCAAGAAAAGATCAACAATATGTATATCAAATATACCTTCGTCTCTCTTGGCGACCATGCCAGCCTTCTTGTCCTTTAGGTACTTGGGGCAGTTGCGTTTCCAGTGACCTTCACCCTTGTAGTAGAAGCACTCGACTCTGGGTTTGGGCTTAGGTGCCTTGGGAGGAACGACAACTGGCTTGCCATCCCTTTTGGGGCCACCTCTCTTAGCCTTCTCCCGCCTACTTGACTTCTTAAACTCAGTGGTCTTGTTGACCATGAAGACAACGTGCTCCTTCTTGATATCAACCTCAGCACTCTTCAGCATGGCGAACAACTCAGAAGGGGTTTTGGTCATCCCCTGCATGTTGTAGTTCAGCACAAAGCCTTTGTAGCTAGGGGGAAGCGACTGCAACATCCTATGAACAGCAAGTTCATCTGGAAGCTGACATTCCAGAGCATTCAAGCGTTGAACATAGCCAGACATCTTGACCACGTCCCCCCTCACGCTGCCGTGCTTGTCCATCTTTGCTGAGAAGGAGGCTTCAGAAACCTCATACCGTTCAGCCCTGGCTTGAGGTGCAAAGACCGCCTTGAGTTCGGTGATAATCTCATATGCACCCATCCTCTCAAAGCGTTTCTGCAGCTCAACCTCCATGGAGTAGAGCATGCCACTCTGGACAAGGTTGTAATCATCCGTCTTGGAGAGATAGACATTCTTCTCATCCTGACTAGCATCATCTGCTGGTGCGTCACCTAACGCGCCCTCTAGTACGTATGCCATTTTGAGGGGAACGAGGAGAATCCTCAGGGTGCGGAACCAGTTGGTGAAGTTCGACCCATCAGTTTTCAGTTTGTCTTTCTCTAGGAACGATCCTAAGTTGAACGAGGGGCGTGGTGCTGTCATCTACAAAGTTTGATTCACAAGGATACATATTTAGACTTTTGTTCATAATGTGGAGTTTTTCAATTTAATCTTCTAAAATCTCCCACTTAGATAAACACCTCTCAATTTAACTAAGTGATTACACAATCCCAGACCCCATACCTCCCCCGATCGTCACGACCATCAGTATGCGACCCAGGTAGGCCTCTAAGCCAATCACATCAGGTATGTGACTCGTGCTCGATCTTTCGATCTACTGTGTTCCAGGCCCTCATCTACATACGTCAAGCCTGCGAATCGAACCTTGATGTTAGCTGTTCAGCAAGGCCATATCTGCATATGCGAGGCTTGCCGAACCCAACCTCATGCGAACGCCGTTTAATATGTGTGACACCTGGCATGTACGGAATGTCGGCCATATGGGAGAACCTTCCAGGCGGTGCCCACCAAGGGAGAACACAATGTTGGTATTGTGAGAGATGGTCCTATTCGTGCTACCGTCGTCATATCTAGCATACTAGCATAAACAGGAAGTAAAACTGTAAATCGTACAAACTATGATCCCCCTTTATGCAAAGCAAAGTCAAACGCCTTTCTACTTTAGCTTGTGCAAGTTTTACGTGGATGCTAGGGGTTTCAAGAGAGATAACCGTTTCTATCCTGCGAAAAACATGCCACAACACCGTCTCCCATCCGTCTCTATTACACCCCTGTCGGGGCCCTCCATTGCAAATATCTTCGTATCGCTAATGCAGAGAGACAGACACCCCCAGCCACTTTATATGGTACAATCCATATGTCAAGCGTGGAACCAGTCTTGCGTAAACGCGTATGGTCAGTCGGGGGGCGCTTCATCAAACATTGCCGCAACGCTAAATGAGTACACGTGGGAGGGTAACGAATGAAGATCCGATGCCCACATCCTAGATGTGTTCTACCCGTACAATACATCTACGCATAGCTAGCTCATGATACCAATGTTGGGATACGGGGCAGAAAACACAAATTTTTCATACCTACGGTACCCGAACCCAAGATCTATGCTATGGCGATGTAAATTAACGGAGGGAATCAGTGTTCATACCTTTGAAGACCGAAAGAGGGAAACGTTCTTGCGAACGTGGCTAGCGTAGACTCGGAACTACGACCTTCCTGTCGTGTAGTAGACCACCGGCGAGGATGACTCCCGGTTGACCTCCAGCGATGAAGTAGCACCAACAGGTGTAGTGCCTCGAAGACATTATACACGTACGGTACAATCGATGTTCCTCCCGGGCCCCGAACCAGGCGAGCAGCGAAAGAAAGAAGGATTCGGATCCCGACTCCAGCAGAGCGACGGCCTGCCTTATGGTGGAGAACTCCAGTCCAGGTGCAGACTCCAAACAAGGGGAGTCCACTTCCAGGAAGGATAAGGAGAGAGAGAGGAATAATTGTGTGTTGGAAAAAGGGGGTGTGCCCCTCCTTATATAGGCCAAGGGGGGGTGCCATCCTCCTCCCCTCCCCATGTGGGACTAAACTCCCAAGGGGGGAGTGTGCTGGCCTAGGGGGGGATGGGCCCCACCCTTGGCGCCAAGCCCAAGGGGGAAACCCCCTCCTCCCCTAATGGGCCCCATAGGCCCATATAGCCTTTTCCCATTTTTTTAATTATTTTAATGTGTTTAAATATTTAATTCAGATAATTAAATAATAAAACATTATTAAAATAAATTAAACTTTATTTTGAACCATTCAAAATGTCCGGAACAACTTTCGTCCTCCTCCGGAACTATTCCGGTGATTTCTCCTATTTCACCGATTGATCCCGAAACTGTCCTATGGATCGTTTGCCCTTAAGTGTAACACCCTAACGGTCCGGGAAACAGCAGACATGGTCGAGACTCTTCTCATTGACCAATGACTAGTCAGTTGGACCTGGTTACAATCCTTGACAGCCCATGCGGTTCCATCGAGTGAACTTCAATCGCTTTTGGAAACCGTTAATGATACGACGTAATGCCTTTGTGCTGCGGTACTTTGTTTGTCCGAGGTTCGATCGTCGGTATCCCACATACCATGTTCACATCTCATTCACAACAAACAAGTTTACTCGTCCGTGCCTATTTCATCTCCCGTGACCTAGTCACCTGCTTGCAAGCTATTGATGCAATATCACCGAGTGGGCCTAGAGTACCTGTCCTGTTACAAGGACTGACAAATCCCGCTCTGATCTATTAACATACTCATCAACCATCTATTTCGGAATACCCAAAGTGCACCGTTATAGCCAGCATATTTCAGTCAGGCGGTGGGATACAAATCAAAGTCTCCTCATAGATGACAATTACGTATGATCATTACGGTCTAAGGACTAAGCCATACGTTACAAAGTCATCGCAACGCTGAACTATGTGACTCGATCACATTGCAATACTTTAGGTGGGTGTATGTCCATCACATAATTCCCCTAATGACATGACCTCATTGTCAATGGACTTAAGTGCCGCCATGATCAGGAAAGCTTGATCAATCAATTGCCCAATGAGATAGTTTACCCGAGTTAAACTACGAACCTATGTTTTATACTACACCTACATTAGTATTTCCAAGTAATACAGTTATAGCACAATATAAAACGTATTATGAACAAAACGGATATGTGACAAATATCTTTATTAATTTGTCTCTAGGGCACATATCCAACACTATGATGTTATCCGTAATCATCCTCCCCGGCACAAAAGCATATTGCTCCTGAGAGATAATATATGGAAGAACTTCCTTCAAACTGTTGGATAACACTTTTGATGCAATATTATAAAGGACATTACATAAACTGATAGGGCGAATATGAGAGAGGAGTACCGGGTTCTTAATTTTTGGAATAATAACCTAGATAGTTTTATTGATTGCTTCGGCACTCTCGGTGCCCTCAAGTATCCCTAGTACAACTTTAGTCACTTCAGGTCCACAAATAGCCCAATATTTCTGGAAGAAGTGCGCGGGGAACCCATCTGGTCCTGGCGCTTTCGTCGGTCCCATCTGAAACAACGCCATCTTGACCTCTTCCTGCGAGTAGGGAGCATCAAGTCCATCCCTCATCTCCCTAGTAATTTTCATAGGGACTTTATCAATTACTTCATGCATATTACTCGTACTTTTAGATTTATATAGGTCTCTATAGAACTCTGTTGCGAAGGTCCCCATCTCCTTCTCATCCTCCACTATCACTCCACCTTCTTTTTCCAGCTTTTTTATGAAGTTCTTCTTACGTCTCATAGAGACCCTAAGCTGAAAAAATCTCGTGTTTCTATCACCTGCCGATAACCAGTCGACCCTGGACCTTTGTTTCTGCATGATCTCCTCCCTGTAATAGAGTTCTAGCAATCTTTCATTGATTTTTAACTCTCTCAAACTCAGGGAAACTCTCCCAGGCACACTTTGCAGAATCTCTGCCTCTCTTTTTAAGTTTCCTATTTCAGCCTTCACATGCGCAAAAGTTTGGCGATCCCAACTGGACATGCGTTTCACCAAAGCTCCTAATTTGGATCCCAGGAGCTGGGTAGTTTCCGTCGCCCCTCCTGCACTCCATTTAGCAGCCACAAACTCCTGGAGATCAGGGTGTCTTTCCCACATCTGCTCGTACCTAAACATATTGGTTTTCGAGCATTGGTTTTCGAGCAGAAATAGAGCTATCCAAACAAAGCACAATTGGACCATGATCCGATGCCACAACAACAAGATTTGTCACTTCCGAAGCACTAAAAAGAGCGCACCAGGCTGAATCTGCAACTGCACAGTCCAATCTGACGCGGGTAAACGTACCTCCTCCGACTTTTTTCTCGAACGTCCAGCTACAACCTTTAGCCCAAGATCAATGAGACCACATATATCCAACGCGTCTCTAAAGCCATCCATCTGTGCCTGACTTCTACAATTTACGCCATCTGACGAGGGGGTGACCCCACGACTCCTACGGATGGGCCTACCCGGTGTACCCGAAGACAGAAGGCCCACAGAGATGCCGCATGGGCCCAGCCTTGGCCCACTAGTGGCACCGACGTAGGAGTCCGCGACTCATAAGGAAGGTGAAAACCTGCCTTATGGTACAAGATCAGGGTTAGGAAACCTCATCTGTAATCCAGGACGGACTCCTCGAGACCTAGCCTAGTATATAAAGGCTAGGAGGGGAGACGTCGAGATCAAGCAATACACAATCTGTAACCCTAGCCTTGGCTTCCCTATAATCGCCATCTCCAATCAATAACATCGAGCAGGAACGTATCCTCCTGTTAGCCGACGAGCTATCGTCCAACCTGTGCCTCTCATGACTAACCCAAGGGTCCCTGACCATGGGATTTGCTGGGGTACATCCCCGTCAATTGGCGCCGTCTGTGGGAACTACACAGGTTGGAATTACGATCTCGGCGGTTCCGTCTTCAGCAAGCCACAACTCAAGAGCAAGAACCAGATGCAATCCACCCGAAGAATTGAAGATCACGGCGAACATCTCTGCCTCCCCAGCGAGATCGCTCAGCCTGTAGCCGTGCCAAGACCATTACTATGGCGGCAACTGAGCCCACCGCCAGCGAAGGAGAACTCGACGACCCAAAAGAAAGGCGCGAGGGTTCTACACGGAGATCCCGACCGACGAGCTACAACACGAAGCAGAGGGCCCGCCGACCACTCGACGAGCCACCGCCACCCAGGCACCCGCTGCACAACAAGACACCGACTCCGAGCTCGAGATCAACGATCGCCAAGATCATGGCCAACGAGAAAAAAATCAATGACCCAGAAGACAGGCGCGAGGATTCTACGAAAGGACCCCACTCGACGAGTCGAACTATACAGCCACGCGCTCGTCGACCACCCGACGGCCCGCCACCGTGCAGACAGTCGCCGCCCGCCAGGACAACGACTCTGAGACTCAGACCGGCGAATACTATGACCCAGATCGAAGACCAGACGAATTCGCCAATCTTATAAGGAACCAGAATCTAAGCGAGGGGATCGAAATTGACCCGCGAGTCCACGAGCACCCGAGGGATCACGCGCTGTTCTTCCGAATCTCAAGGAGGAAACGGCACGCTGGATCCAGCAAACTCACGGTCAAGGAGCAGCTAGAAGGACCCTGCACGATCCACTGCTTCGAAGACGCCCGGGGATACATCAGATCGGGCCACACTCTGGAAAACTGCCGCATGTTCAACGAACTCACCGACAGCCTCAAGTAGGAAAAACAGCGAGAAGCCAAGCGCACCCGACGAATCGAGCAGTCGCCGACTCCAAGTCCCGAAAGACGCTCTAACCCGACTCAAGGACAGGTGTACACGATCCAAGAAGGCAGGGTATCGCAAGCCCAACAGGACGTCTGCACCCTGCAGGCCAGAGCAGCCGAGAATCTAAACACAGTCGAAGTCTACCAGCTACACAGCGCAGACACCAGCATCACGTTCTCCCAGAGCGATCACCCGCCTGCAGTCCCAAGGCCGGGGCACGCGCCCCTGGTACTAGACGCTCAAATTGGAGTGTACGACATGGACAAAATCTTTTTGGACGGAGGCAGCAGCATGAACATAATCTTCGTCAGCACCCTACGCAAGATACTGATCCCACGATCAGTATGGAAAAAATCAAGTACCATGCTATACGGAGTAATCCCAGGAGAAGCGGCTACTTCCCTTGGAATGATAGAGCTCGAAGTTGTCTTTGGCAGCAGACGCAATTTCGCAAGACGCACCCTCGAGTTTGAAGTAGTCGATTGGCAGTCGCAGTATCACGCTATACTGGGATGTCCAGCATTCGCATAATTCATGGCGATTCCGCACTACGCCTACCTCAAACTCAAGATGCCAGGATCCGCGGGCGTCATTACAGTCAACAGGAGCTTCACCAAATCAGACAAGTGCGATCGCGATTTCCACAAAGCCTCCGACACCTTCGGAGCCGAGCAAGAACTCACAGAAATAGTCATGGCGACAGACAAAAGTATCTTTCCGTTAGCAAGCCGAAGCGAGTCAAAAGTGTATGGGCGGGACTTCAGGATCGACAGCGACACGGTCACCCACCAGGTGCACCCGACGGACCCAGAAAAAACAGTCCGCGTGTACGCCCACCTCCCGGAAGAACAAGCGACCGCCCTCATCACTTTCCTCCGTGAAGAATGGGAAATCTTTCCTTGGGGCCCAGCCGACATGCCAGGAGTACCGCGCGAGTTCGCGGAACACGCGATGCGCATCAAGCCAAACACCGAGCCAGTGAAGCAGGTGCTACGAAGATTCTTAGAACCCAACGCAGAGCAATCAGAGAGGAGGTCAACCGATTACTCGACGCCCAATTCATCCGAGAGACAAAGAAAGCCACTTGGATCGCCAACTCTGTGTCGGTCCCCAAGAAAGACACAGACGTGCCGCGGATGTGCGTCGACTACGGGCCAGCCAACAAACACGGCCCAAAGGATCACTTTCCCCTGCCAAGAATCGATTAGATAATCGACTCGACAGCAGGATGCGACCTACCATCGCTCCTCGACGCCTACTCAGGACACAATCAGGCCAGGATGGAGGAAAAAGACGAAGAGCACGCCTTGGCCGTCACCCCTTGCGGCACATCCTGCCGCCCCAAAATGCCTTTCGGCCTAAACAACGCAGGAACAATATACCAGCGAATGACGCAAGCATACATGAGAAACCAGATTGGTGGAAACATCCAGGTCTACATAGACGAGATCATCATCACAATCAAAGAACTCGGACCAGAAGTAGAAACAGAGGATGACAACACAGGTGAACCAGCAAAAGTGGCAGCCGCAAACCCAATCGTTAATGAAGAAGCCAACAACGCAGTCGAGGAGCTAGAGCCAGCCGCACCCGAAGACCAATCTTGGAGAGAGCCGCTCCTCAGATTCCTAATCGACGACACCCTACCGCAGGACGTCGCAGAAGCCAGACGCATCAGTCGGCGATCCAAAACATTCACAGTAATCAACAGACAACTCTATAAGCTCATCATTTCCCAGGTCCTACAAAAATGCATAGACGAGGAAGACGACAAAACCCTACTACTGGAGATCCACGAAGGCACCTGCGGGCACCATGCCAGCAGTCGAGCACTCGTGGAAAAATCCTTTCGAGCAGGACTCTACTGGCCAACAGCCATGAGAAACGCAGAAGACATCATGCGGCGCTGCATCGCCTGTCAAAACCTCACCAGCAGACCACACGCTCCAGCCTCAAGACTCAATACCATATCACTATCATGTCCATTTGCCACCTGGGGACTCGACATGGTGACCCCACGACTCCTATGGACGGGCCTACCCGGTGTACCCGAAGACAGAAGGCCCACAGAGATGCCGCCTGGGCCCAGCCTTGGCCCACTAGTGGCACCGACGTAGGAGTCCGCGACTCATAAGGAAGGTGCAAACCTGCCATACGGTACAAGATCAGGGTTAGGAAACCTCATCTGTAATCCAGGACAGACTCCCCGAGACCTAGCCTAGTATATAAAGGCTAGGAGGGGAGACGTCGAGATCAAGCAATACACAATCTGTAACCCTAGCCTTGTGCGTACTAGCCTTGGCTTCCCTGTAATCGCCATCTCCAATCAATAACATCGACGTATCCTCCTGTTAGCCGACGAGCTACCGTCCAACCTGTGCCTCTCATGACTAACCCAGGGTCCCTGACCATGGGATTTTACGGGGTACATCCCCGTCACCATCCAACTCATGTTGGTGAAGGATCTCATTAAAATCACCCATAGCCAGCCATGGCAGACCTGAGGTACCCGCAATGGATTTCAAAGTGTCCCATGTTTTATATCTCTCAGAAGTTTGAGCTTCTCCATAAACAAATGTTATTCGCAGTTGGTCCGAAGCCAAACCTTTAACCTTAGTATCAATGTGATAACAAGAAAAACCTATAACCTCAATATCAAGAGCAACATTCCAGTAGATTGCCATACCACCACTTCTCCAATACTTCCTACTGCATACGATTTATCAAAACCCAAAGACTGGGCTAGATCTTCAGAGCGGCCATTTGGAATTTGAGTTTCAAGCAAACAAAGGATGGTCGGGGCAAATTTTGCCATGAAATCATGGGCTTCAAGAACTGTCGTGGGATTACCCAAACCACGACAGTTCCAAGAGAGCAAACTCATTGCATCCGGCGGTCGTCCTCGAGGGACTCCGCCGATATCTCATTAGTAGGGATGACAGCATCACCTACGGGTTCCTCCTCTTCAGCTGATACATTTTCACCTTTCTGCTTCTTTCTATTCGCGTGTTTTTGTGGCGTAAGAGACAAGTCCGACTCCTGCTGTGGGAGTCCATCAAACATCCCTACCATAGAGGCCACTGTAATACCCGAGCCCAGCGGAACAAGGGCATTTTTTAGGGCGTCAGGATCAACATTGGCGTCAGGATCAGTAGGAACTGCATCATCTGCCATTCTTTTGCCCAAAAGCTGGTCATCCGCCCTAACATCCTGATTAGTAGCACTATTAAACTCATTCCGCAGATCCACCCCTGCATTCTCGTGTGCCGCATTAAACCTCCAGCTAGCAACCTCATTTTGGACAGCACTTCCATCACCTCTTCCAATCACAAAACCCCTTCCTCTACCGAAGCCAGGGGGCACCCCTGCCTCTACCTTGGGTCTGATCAGGGGCTCCTGGGGCTAGACAATTACTGCTCCACGTCCTTCCTCTACCTCTGCCAGCATCAACAAGTATAAAACTACCCCATTCTAATTTGCTCTCATCATGAACACCATCTCCACATTCTTGGTGCCAATGTCCCATCAAGCCACAAACACCACAAAAAATTGGGAATTTCTCGTACTTAACTTGGTACCACTCTTTCTTTCTATCTTTAGTAATTGAGACAAAATGAGTGATCTTCTTTTCCACGTGCATGTCCACTTTCACCCTCACAAACTCCCCAAAAAAGCCAGCTGGAAGCTTCAGTTGCACCTCAAGAACATCACCAATTGACTGACAAAGGCCCTTCACAATATGCTCATGCAGAAAATTGTCTGGTAGCTTGTGAATTTGTGCCCAAATTGCTATCTTGTCCAACACGACTGTTTTAGGGTTGGTATAACCATCATATTCCTTGATGATCAAAGCCTTATCTCGGAAATACCATGGACCCATGAGTAGGCCTTTATTCCAATCTGCCAAACAATCAAACTGTACTGTGAATAGGTTGTCATCCACTCTTCGCCATGTCACATCCTTGGCGGGGTTCCACACCGCTCGCATATCAGTAAATAGAGCACTTGGACTGAAAGATCTATCTGTGAGAACCCTAGCAATAGCTAGCCACTTCACCGCCGCCGGGGCATCTTTAACCTCTTCCTCCCAGACAAAACTTGTGTTATCCTCTTCCTCGAGATTCAACCTCCCCAGTAATCCATCCAGAGAGTCCCCCGCACTTGAGCTACCGCCCGCCATGATCTATGGCTTTGGAAAACCCTAACTCGAAGGAAGCTTCAACGCCAACTGAGATGAGAAGGAGATCAGCCCTGTGAATCCATGAGGGAAAACTGCGACGAAATGTGCGCAGATCGATCACCAGCACTCCCGAAAACCCGTGCGATCGTAGTCGCCGGGGAGAGAGAACCCTAGACTCGGCGGAATAGGGGAGTAGGATTATATAGTTCTTGTTTAGTTTACTTCTCCCGCTTTGCTTACCACCGCCGGAGCGGCGCGCACGCTCAATAGCGTTCCGGGCCCGTCGGGCCATAATCACTGCTTTCATGTCATGTTTTTTAACTGCATTCGACATTTGGGTTGCGCCCTGTTAGGCCCTGTTTGTTTGATCTTTTGCTTTTCTTTTTGGCCAGTGATATGCGCTGGTCGACCGACGCTAGTTAGGCGCCGGTCAGACCGCAGCCGTCTGATCTCCGTGATTTAATGGTCCAGATTCGCGCGTACCCCTTCACATACGACAGCAACATTTGCGGTACCTTTGCAATATTTGTGGTACGTTTGCAACTTTTTCAGTATATGGATGCAACATTTTTTATTTTTGGTGTTTTTTGCAGAAAAAATTGTGTTAATCAATTTTAATCGCTGGTGGTAGCATTTTTACTATCGGTTGCAACTTTTTTGGTACATGGATGCAACAAAAATTTATTGTGTGCATTTTGAAAAAAAAAATCACTGTTGCAACAAAAAATCCGGATAAAAAAATTACGTACCATATTTACCATCAATTCATGGCAGCAAATTTAATCTACGCTTGTAGCTTTTTTTATAATGGTTGCAACAAAATTCGGGACCCATCATCACCGATCACACTTCATCTTTTTTGTTGTAGCAAAAATCATTAGTAACATTTTTATATCATGCTACCAAATGAATGCGCTTAGCACTAAAATACTACTAAGTACATCCGTTTAGCAAAAAAGTAACATAGATCAATATAATAATATTAGTATAATAGTAGTACAGATAGTAGCATTTTATACTACGCTTGCAACATTTATCATGCGTCAGATGCAACAAAAGCGGGAAAGTGAACACAAGTGGGCCTTGGACTGACCGGCCCTAAGCTTTGGCCGGTCGGCCGACCACCATCATAAGCCTTTCTTTTTATAGTTTTTACATTTTGATTAAGAATTTATAAAAGCTCTAAAGCATTTATTTAAGAGATGTTATGGTTTTTGATGAATTAATATAAGAATATTTAGCTCCAAAATTCATAAAAACGTAAAAGGTGTTGGATATATGCTCTAGAGGCAAATAATATATGATTATTCCAATATATCTAAGCAAGTTCATAACCAGTTTCATACCGTGCTAGAATCGTGTCAGTGAAACAATGATGCAGGTGTGGTATAGAAACCCCCAGAGTTCCTAGTTAGCCTCTACATCGATAACTAGTTCATGGTCAACATGATGATCGTGGTTTCGCGATCATGGACAATTAAGTCTCTTGACTATGAGGTCACCTCATTGGTTAAGTGACGTGGTGAACATTACCCAAAGTAAGCATTACAGCATGATCAAATCTTATGAAGGTTCAGTGTTGTAATTACAGAACGTGGTAGACCGTTCCTTTGACTGTGAGTACGTGCATAATCACTATCTTCACGGATGCTTTGACTTACATCCCACCACCTGACTGAAATATGCGGGTCATAACGGTTGTATCTTAGGTATTCCGTGGAGATATTTTGAGGAGTATTGTTACAAGAGCGGGATTTGTCAATCCATATAATGGATAGATACTCCAGGCCCACTGGATGAGATTCCATCCATAAAGCTGCGCAGCGTGTGACTAGGTCACGGGGATGAATATCACGGGAACGAGTGAATAGGGATTTGTTCGGAACGAGGTTGAACCAGACATAGGATGTCATTGATCGAATCTCGGAACAATCCAGTATCACTGACAAAGGGAATGCTATACGGCGTAAGGTCCAATCAGTGTTGATATCCGGAATGCACAGGGGTCATTATGGGCATCCAGGTCCCGCTGATGATCAGTGACCATAGCCTCTGCGAGGTCATGACTGGAGTGTTCTCGGACCGTAAGGTAACACACTTAAGGGCTCGATGAAATCGGAGACCTTTTCGGAACCATCGGAGCAACCAGAGAATAAAGGAAACAATATCGGAGAAGTACCGTGTCGAACCGAAACAAGTTCGGAGTGAACCGGAAGGTGTTCCGGAGCACCGGGAGATGGAATATTATGTTTTAGTTATTAATTAATTGAATTAATAATTAAAATCATTTTATTTCTAATTAATATGTGCTATGGGCCTTAGTGGAGAAAAAGGCCCATTAGGGGAATTAAAAGGGAAAAAGAAAAAGAAAAAGAAGGGGGAGGCGCCATGGGCCCTAGGGCCCATGAGGGGTGCGCCCCTCCCCCCCTTGGCCGGCCAACCCCCCTTAGCAAGGGACTTTAGTCCCACATTGCTAAGGGAGGGTGGTTGACTCCCTCCCCTCTGCCTATATATAGATAGCCAGGGTGCACATATTTAATACACAGAAATTCGTGAGAAAATAAATATTACTCCGAATTGAGATCGGTTTTCTCCGGTCTTCTCCCCTTCCTTGTCTCTTTCACGGTGGACTCCCTAGTGTGAGTCTATAGTGGAATTGAGGCTTCTCTGCTAGAATCGGAGGCCGTCGTGCTGCCGAAGCTCCGTCCGGAGGTCTGCTTCCGCCACCTCCGCTGGATCGGAGAACGGAGGTCGTCATCGAGTCTCGTACGTGTGCGAGTACTACGAGGTGCTGCACGTGTGGCACTACACCCATCCGGGTGCTCAACACAGCTAGGGGGCTGTGAAACTTGATCGGCTACATCAACCACGTTTGCGGGAACGTTTCCCGCGCAACGGACTACACCCCGAGGTATGTTATTTCCGCACTACTTTCCGTTACGGTAATACGGCTAGCTAGATCTTGGGTTATGGGAATGCTAGTTAGAAAAATTTGTGTTTTCTGCTGCGAACCCCAACAGTGGTATCATGAGCTAGGTCTATGCTTAGTATTACTGTACGGATAGAACACATCGGGGATGTGGGCGTTGATTGTATGATTGTTACCCTCCCACGTGTACTTGTTCACATCTGCGGCATCGTTTGATGAAGCGACCCTCGACCGACTTTACGCGTACTCTTACGCGAGACTGGTTCCACGCTTGACATACGGCTTGTACCGTATAAAGTGGCTGGGGGGGGGTGTTTGTCTCTCTACTTTAGCGGATGTGGCATTTGCAACGGAGGGCCCCGTGCGGGGTGTAATAGAGACAATCGTATGGTTGACGTTGTGGTTGACTCATAGGTTAAAACCTGTTTAACTATGAAAACCCTAGCAGCCACGTAAAACTTGCAATATACAACTAGAACGTCTAAACCTTGTATTGCTAAGTGGGGGCTATCGTTTGTTTGTTTGTGATGTAGTGATAGCTTTGCTATGTGTTACTAGTAAGTAGTAATCGTCATCATAAAAAAAACTAAAATGGAGACATTGTAGACTTAGTGTTGCCATAGCCCAGACATCTTAAAACTTGCTAGTATAGGATACACGACGGTAGCATGTGGTAAGATGATCCCTTAACAAAGCCAAACACAAGTATTCTACCGAAGTGTGCACCGCCTGGAAGGTTCTCCCATATGGCTTGATGCTCCGTACATACCGGAGTTGTCCTACATATTAAATGGAGTTCGCATGAGGTTGGGTTCGGCATGCCTGGCATATGCAGATATGGCCTTGCTGAGCAGCATATAACATGGAGGTTAATTTGGCGAGCCTAGCATATGCAGATATGGCCTCGGAATACTAGATATCGAAAGATCGAGCATGAGTCACAGTACATATAAGATAATGTGATCGCACAAGTTGTTGTCTACCTTTGAAACTGACCCGTCGGCCGTGTGATATTCGAGGTCGGGCAGTGAATCTGGATCATGTAATCACTAAAACTTCCTAGGGATGAATTGTTTTAGTGCGAGCTCATTTATAATATGATTATATGAACTCATTTGTTGTGAACTAGTCTTAATTGTGTTCCTTGCAATTATGTTTGTAGAAAATGAATGCACTAGAGCAACGTGAACTATCTTTCTTCATGGAAGGTGAAAGACTTAAATAAAATGGGTCAAACTTTGCTGATTGGTACTCACGCCTTAGGACGTCGCTCAAGAGAGCAGACATCTTGTTTACAATAGAAATGCATGTGGAAGAACATCCGGACGATCATGTTGGCGATCAAGAGATACTTGATCATTATGCTCGCCGACAGAAATTCTCCGTAGTCAGGAATGTCATGATCTTCAGCATGTCAGAGGTTTTGGGCATACAGTTTCAGGACACTGGCCCATATGACATGATGGACACGCTAAAGACAATGTTCGTACGTGAGTTCAGAATTGCCAGATTTGAGTTAGAAAGCAAGTTTCTATCTACAAAGATGGAAGAACACACAAGCCTTGATGATCACTTAGACAGGATGCATGAGATGTACCTGACCCTGGTGGAGGACTATGAATATTGGACAATGAACAAAAGCACCACGGAAGAGTTTGCAATAAATACGTTATTGCACTCACTCCCTCCGAGTTATGGTGATTATGTTCATAGCTATGTTGGAAGAGGAGCTAATATGAGTCTCCAGAACTTCATGACTGATCTCTTGGCCGCGGACATTGCTCCTATCGAGGATGCAGAAGTCGTGGATGGAGAAGGTATATATTTGATATACTTTATAAATGTTAACTCCCTTATACAACACTTGCAGTAAATGAGTATCTGATACTTCTTCTGTTTTATGAAAACAGGACCTGCGGTTGCATGGACGGGAAGAGGTGAAATCAAGGATAGATGGATATCAAGTCAGTTGATGGCCAGCATGGATTCCGCCGAGACATCTATCATAGGAGATACTTAGAGTATTCGATAAATCTTATGTAATCATTATAGTATGAACACTTAGTTGTGTGTCTTGCATCTCGCGAGACAAAGTTATTCATGTAATGAGACAAGTCAGTTGTTCCATCTTTATGAATAAAAGTGTGCTTATACTTTGATTACGTCTTGATTTATGATTTGATAGAAAGCATTTATAATACTACTATTATTGTCAAGAAATATTCAATGTTTAATGATAAAGTTGTCTTGATTATAGCAAGTCAAAGATTTGATTACATGAGGTGACTTCATAACTGATGAATTCATTAAATGTATGATCTATTAACTTGTGAGTTCATTATCGAATGAAAATCATAACTTGATTGCATGAGATGGATTAGATACACGATCTATGAACCTCTGCAATAAATATAATCATGACAAGGTTATAGCAAGTAGAACTTGTACCAATCATTATACATAAATGATGTACTGAATGGGCACATGAGTTATCATTAAAGACTTCATTTGATTAATTGAAAGTTGTATTCAATTGAGATCATAAAACTGAGATTCAGGAATCACAATGAGAAGTGAGAATACAAGGATACATATCACTACGCTACGATCCGAAGTGATAAGTATTGATATTGACATAATGGGAGACTTGTGGAAGTTGTACCACAAACTACGATGGAAGTTGAAAGTGCTAGACTACTTAAACCATTCGTAGTCATACTAAACCATAGTATGGTCTAAACGTTCTTTCCCCTAGCACTATAGTTATTGTCGAATAAGTTGTTTAATTCATTAAGTTAAAACACCCACTTCCTGAATAGGAAACCATCCTAATTCTAATGAGACATGATAGCTCCATAACTGATGGTGTTATAAGGTTTCTTAAAAGAAAGAATTTCTTTGTAATAAAACTACGAGCAATTGAAATTACATATTCTCCCCGAATAGCAAAATTTGTGTTGCTTAATTGGTAATGCGAGAAGAAGTCTCTCGACACGGATCCAATGGGAGATAATGGAAACTTTGACCGGGGTATTGGACCTTGCCTTCAGAATATTAGAGTATTGCAACGGAAGCGTGTTCCGCTGTAATGACACTGCATAAGGAAGGATATGCCAAAGATGATTGATCTTGGTATATGAGTTGAAGCCATTGTTGAATTTAGAAGGTTGTCATGAATACGTTCTGTACAGAACAATAATCATGAGTCTTCTTAATAAAACAATAGGGAATAATATTGCTTGAAGACACAAAGGAATGATGGTAGCCTAGAACACGAGGAGAAATGAAATAATATTGAGTTACATATAGGATGACTCACGTCCTGTGAAATAAATCGGTTATTTCATATTCTCGACAAACTGAAGAGTTATTGAGAATAAATGTAATGGGCATAAGGCATTATTTGGTTATGACCAAAGTTCAATGGTGATTGACTACGGAAACGTAGGAATGCTTTAATCAATAAAATATTTCATTTACACTACGATAGACCATAGCCTGAAATTGCATCTCAGTCAAATTTGGGATTTGAAAGAGAATTGCAATGGGCATGACGAAGGTTACTTCGTTAAAAGGATGGACTATAGTACCTCAAGACAGGAATTCTCAACCATGATTTGATCAAATGATTTTGTGATGAACAAAATATTGAGTGGGCCTGCAGTTTCATGAAATTGAGTGGGAGCTTTGAAGACTTCCCGGAGACTTGGAATGCAGAGGGCATTTTCTGAGTGGGAGCTTTGGAAGTTTTGTCATTATGTGAGACATAGTGAACAATAAAATGACTTGATGAAAGCTGAACCACAAATATATGAGTATATGATGGATATATTTGAGTGGGAGCATGATCATTGTCTCAAACATATATGCATTGATATGTGTGAAGAATGATCTCATATATATGGATATGCATTGATTGTGTATATAGAGAATCGTCTTATATACATATGTGCATTATGATATATATAGAGCATAAGGCAAATAAAATACAAGATTGCAAGAAATCTTCTTTTATGTGAAATACCAACACATTACACGTTGAAATCTATATGAGTAGATTAAGATACGGATAATGAAACGAAGTGAAGGTTGGAATAATCTTCTAGACAAGAAACAGGTTCTTGTGGCTAGAAATTATATAATGGATGAAATCCAAATATCACAAGCAATGTCTTGATGGAAGAATAAAGATGCACCATGTACTGGACATGTGATCTTATATGTTCTTGACATATGAATCTACCATATAACATGCGTTGTGAATCCAACGACAGAATGACTCAAAATTTCTTGGAAGAAGAACAGATTCCGATGTGCTTGAGGAGTAAAACACAGAATCTGAATAAAGTCCATGATTTCAGTATATGAGGAATACTGAGGACTGTACTCTAAAATATAGAGAGGATAATAGACTTGAATGTAATGCAAGATTACAATTGCAAGCCATATTATGGGTCTATATGGAATTAGAGACATCACCAAAGACATGAAAGAAACGTGAGCAAAATTCACGGCACTACAAACATAATACTACTTAAGAAAGTAGACGTATGGATAAAAGTTTAGCGTTAGAAGTATTGGACTTCTGGCTGAGTGTATTTCCCAGTATATATGACTAAGGATGAGTCTTCTAAAGACTGAACCAAGAGATCATTAAAGGATACTGTGAAATAATAGTCTCACTCTCCCGCGAAACTTATATCCAACCATTATATGATAATGAGTGGTATGTCAAAAGAGTTTTTTGACCTGTACCAGTTGCAAAGGAAACATACGAATTTGAATTGGTGCAGTTCGTTGACGAACCCTCTTCCATGAGCATGCATGATCAATGAAACACTTATGTGATAAGATGATTATGATCGGAAAAATGCGGCTAGATTATTAGCACTCTAGTGCAAGTGGGAGACTGTTGGATATATGCTCTAGAGGCAAATAATATATGATTATTCCAATATATCTAAGCAAGTTCATAAACAGTTTCATACCGTGCTAGAACCGTGTCAGTGAAACAATGATGCAGGTGTGGTATAGAAACCCCCAGAGTTCCTAGTTAGCCTCTACATCGATAACTAGTTCATGGTCAACATGATGATCGTGGTTTCGCGATCATGGACAATTAAGTCTCTTGACTATGAGGTCACCTCACTGGTTAAGTGACGTGGTGAATATTACCCAAAGTAAGCATTACAGCATGATCAAATCTTATGAAGGTTCAGTGTTGTAATTACAGAACGTGGTAGACCGTTCCTTTGACTGTGAGTACGTGCATAATCACTATCTTCCCGGATGCTTTGACTTACATCCCACCACCTGACTGAAATATGCGGGTCATAACGGTTGTATCTTAGGTATTCCGTGGAGATATTTTGAGGAGTATTGTTACAAGAGCGGGATTTGTCAATCCATAATATGGATAGATACTCGGGGCCCACTCGGTGAGATTCCATCCATAAAGCTGTGCAGCGTGTGACTAGGTCACGGGGATGAATATCACGGGAACGAGTGAATAAGGATTTGTTCGGAACGAGGTTGAACCAGACATAGGATGTCATTGATCGAATCTCGGAACAATCCAGTATCACTGACAAAGGGAATGCTATACGGCGTAAGGTCCAATCGGTGTTGATATCCGGAATGCACAGGGGTCATTATGGGCATCCAGGTCCCGCTGATGATCATTGACCATAGCCTCTACGAGGTCATGACTGGAGTGTTCTCGGACCGTAGGCCGTAACTTTTTAACCGTTGCTCTGTTTAATTTTTTTCTTATATGTAACTTGACTAGAATTTTGTGTAGGTTGTGAATATGCTGCTCTTGCTTGCTAATAAAAATAATAAAATTATGTTTAGGGCAGAACAGTACCAAATGCAATAATTATTGTGGGGTCCGTAATAGTTTGCCATGTATAGGTTTTACCCCCCACTTAAATTGACTAGATTAGATAGTTTATTTATGGTTCACCTCTTGCCATGATTGTGTGGTATGCCATTCTTGAGTGAGATGCCATGTTAACAACCTTTGCTCATGTTGTGTAGCTAAACAACTTTAACCGATGATAAATGTGCGGTATCATCGTGTGTGACAGATACTCCACTTAACCTGTTAGTAACCGCTCTCGACGGTAGATCCGTATCGTATCGCGTTGTCTTGTGTTGCCTTCTTGATGATGTTTTCCGTGATTGATTCATAGTAATAGATGCTTGCTCGTCGATTACTTTTCCAGTGTTTCCTTCTTGTGTGCTTCCGCGATTACTCTCGGAGACGTTGCGAGTATGCGATCGACTACACCTTCGGCATCGACATCTCAACAAATAAGGGGGAGCATATATCATGCTTATAACTTTCAGATCACTTGTGCCTAGGTATAGGATATAACGATTGCTTGATCCTACCACCTCATATTTATGCCTCTCAAATAAACCCAAACAGCCACGTCCTCCACATCCCAGCAAACCTTTGTTTGGCCATGTACCTTGCTTGCTTTACCAGTGCTTAGTATGCATGCTTAGAATGCTACAACTGTTCTCCTGTTACTCCTTGGATTGGGATATCACATTATTATATTGTTGTGGATGATATGATTATTATAATGTTTACTATATTCGACGAAGGATGGAAGGTCGGGCTATTCCGCCTTGGCGCTTTGTTCCATTCGAGTCACCTAGGATCCGAGTTCCGGGTATTGGTTCTAAGACTGAGCGTGCCTAACCGCGTGTGGGATACTATGGGGTCCCCTCTTCTTACCTACCTAGCTCCAAACATTTCTAGTGGTGGCCCAAGCTGATTTACCATTTGAAACCCCGTGTGTGTGTGTGTGTGTGCAAGGTTGGATCCCTTCGCATATTTTAATGTACTCGGGCTAGCGGAGACAGAGTTCCTTCGTTGGTCTACACCTGGAAGCTAGGGGCTGCCCACAGTGATGGGTTAGTTATCCCGACCTCGTCCAGATGAAAGAGTCCGATCCGAGAGCACGGTCGGCTTTTGGATTGGGTGTCGAATCACCGGGGGCCAACCGGATTTGTTCGTTGTTAGTTAGAGGGACATGTCGTTTCGGATCTCTCGGAACCAAATCATAAAATGGTTGCCCGTGATGGGTAGCAACTGAGAGAGATGGGCGTGCGTGCGGAGCCTTGTAATGGGCAGTTGGTACACCCCTGCAGGGTTAAATCTTTTCGAGAAGTCGTGTCCACGGTTATGGACGACTTGGAAACTACGTCTTGTTCATAGATAACATCAACTGAATCATAACTATAACTTGATCAAAGTGTGTGTGCCTTGACTGCTTCTTCTTTGTCGGGATGCGAAGGGGAAGACAAGGATAGGATAGGTGTTATGTTTGCATAAGTAGCTGATAGCAGACTTGTTGGAGGCGATTCCTCATCGAATGCTTGGCTTCTCATCTTACTCTAAATAGATCGTTAGCCACTTCATATATTTCTAGCGCGGCTGCAACCTCAACCACTACCCCCATCCTAACGTGAGACGTTAGTTACACGACTTGTTCATATAGCTCACCCCTTCATTTCTCTTTTATGCACGTTATGCGAACGATCTTGGACTTCAGTGGAGCTCGACGACCCTTCTTTCGGACGCCTTCGTGGAGACTCGACGACGACTAGTTAGGCGGATCCCAACGGAGAGCCTGGACCCGTGTGGTTACGGGAATGGTATGTTTTACCTTTGCCACTAGGCATTTGATTGTAGTCTGTACTCAGACATGTATCTTCCGCTGATGTATTGTATTAAAGCGGTTGTATGCCGATTGTATGAGATGTTGTATCCTTGTATCCGTAATGTTGTGATATCATGTTGGAAATCCGGGGCATATGGCAGTGTCATATGTCGCGGTGGGACCGATATGTGCTTCGTCCCCGGATCTGGATGGAAACATCTAAATTTGGAACAGTACCGTGTATCGGGCCTTATAGTCACCCATCCCAAGACTACTCCAAGCCTAGCACGCTTAACCTGGTAGTTCTTTCCTAATGGGCTCCCGGAAAAGAAGGTGTGCCTTGTAACCTTGTTGATATGAGTAGTCTATCATTCCTAATGAGATTTTTGGGATGTAATAAACTCTCTCTTTGTTAGCGGTCTGGATCTACCATCGCGCCATCTTCTCCCCCTATGAAACCCTAGGTATCTCACTAGTGGATTTGTCGTGGTACCCCCACGTCACTCATGGCTGTAGATGAGATTGGATGTGACTTCTTATGTAATCGAGTGTCAGATTTGTTAGGTCTTGATCCCTAGTATCCACTATGTTCTAAGATTGATGTTGCTATGACTTTGCTATGCTTAATGCTTGTCACTATGGTTCGAGTGGCATGTTTTTTGATCTAAATCTTTTATGTTTTCATGAATATATATGAGTTTGGATTTTATCTTGCAAGTAGTATGAACCTATTATGATTCTAATCCCTAGATCCCAAGGTGATAGTAATTTGGATAACAACGAGGATGACTACAATTTGAGGATTACATGTGTTCACTATATGTTAATGAATTTTTTTGCTTCTTTAAAGTAGCCCCTTAATTACCCTTAGTTTCCATTAGGACCCCGTTGCAACGGGAGGGTAGAACAAAAGATGTTATGAAAGTTATTATTATAAGCATTGGTACGTCCCAAACGTATCCATAATTTTTCCTTGCTCCATGCTTCTTTTGGTGATAATCCTATATGTTTTGATGCACTTTCATATCATTTACAACATATTTGGGACTAACTTATTAACTATAAGGCCCAATATGCGGTACTGTTCCAGATCTAGGTGTTTCCACCCAGATCCGGGGACGAAGCACATATCGGTCCCACCGCGACATATGACAAAGCCATATGCCCCGGATTTCCAACATGATATCACAACATTACAGATACAAGGATACAACATCTCATACAATCGGCATACAACTGCCTCAAATACAATACAACAGCGGGAGGTATATGTCTGAGTACAGACTACAAGCAAATTCCTAGTGGCAAAGAGAAAAAACATCGATCCCCATAACCACACGGGTCCAGGCCCTCCGCCGGGATCCGCCTAACTAGTCGTCGTCGAGCCTCCACGTGAAACGTCGGTCACCATACCTGTTGTCGATCAAGAACCCTGAAAAGAGTTTGGGGGTAGTATCATGAGTACAGAGGTACTCATCATCCAACTGCAGTGGTCATCTGACCCAGCAAGGACTTCATCACTCGTCATTCTAGGACAAATAGTAGTTTACGGTAAGGATGTGGTAAGTGGTGAGGTTGCTGCCGCACTAGCATTTATGAAGTGGCTAACGATCTAGAGAGTAAGATAAGAAGCCAAGCATTCGATGAGGAATCGCCTCCAACAAGTCTTGCTATCAACTAATTACGCAAACATAACACCTATCCTATCCTTGTCCTCCTCTTCGCATCCCGACGAAGAAGAAGCAGTCAAGGCACACGCACACATTGATCAAGTTATATTAAGTTTATCTCAGTTGTTGTTGTCTATGAACAAGGAGTAGGTCTCAAGTCGTCCATAACCGTGGACACGGCTTCTCGAAAAGATTTAACCCTGCAGGGGTGTACCAACTGCCCATTACAAGGCTCCGCACGCATGCCCATCTCTCTCAGTTGCTACCCATCACAGACAACCATTTTATGATTTAGTTCCAAGAGATCCGAAACGACAGGTCCCCCTAACTAACAACGCACAAATCCGGGTGGCCCCCGGTGAGTCGACATATAACTCAAAAGCCGGCCGCGCTCTCGAATCGGCCTCTACCGTCTGGACAAGGTCGGGTTAGCTACCCAAACAGATGTGGGCAGCCCCCTAGCTTCCCGGTGTGGACCAACAAAGAAACCATGTCTCCGCTGGCCCGAGTTGTTTTAAATAATATCTGCCAGGAGCTACTCGACAGACACACACACGGTTTTCAAATGGTAAATCAGCTTGGGCCACCACTAGAAATGTTTGAAGCTCGGTAGGTAAGAAAAGGGGACCCCATAAAATACCACACGCGGTTAGGCACACTCAGTCTTAAAACCAATACCCGGAACTCGGATCCTAGGTGACTCGAATGGAACAAAGCGTCGACGCGGGATAGCCTAGACCTTCCATCCTTCGTCGAATATAGTCAACATTTATAATAATCATATCATCAACAACAATATAATAATGTGATAGCCCAAACCAAGGAGTAACAGGGTAACATCGTAGCATCCTAAGCATGCATACTAAGGAGGGGCTGAGCAACGAGCAATAGTAACATAGCAGTACAAGGTTTGCTGGGAGGGGACATGGCTGTATCGGTTTGAAAGAGGCTGTAAACATGTGGTAGGATCAAACATCGAACCTAACCTAGACTAGCATGCAAACCGCTGGTTGAAATAGAATGGATCATAAGTAATGTATAGTCCTTGCCTGTTGATAAGTCGGGTTCCGAAGGTGTAGTTGATCGCAAGCTCGCATCGTCTCCGAAAGATACCCGCGACAGCACACAAGACGATAAACACTGGAAAGCAATCAACGAGCAAGCAATCTATTACTACGGGGCAACACAAGATCAAGAAGACATCACACGACACGGCAACGCTATACGGATCTATCGTCGAGAACGGTTACTAACAGTTTAAGTGGGGTATCGGTCACACACGACGAATACCGCACGTTTATGGTGGTTCAAGTTGCTTAGCTACAGGTGATCAACCAACAGTTATTAACATGGCAACTCAAGAAAGGATGGCATAACACAGAAGCATGTCAAGAGGTGAAGCACAAAGTAAACTATCTATGCTAGTCAATTTAAGTGAGGCACAACCTAAACATGGCATCCACTAAGTGTCGTACGATGATTAAAACATTTGGTACTGTTCTGTCCTAAACCATATTTTAGGTTGGTTAACAACAGCAAACAATAGCATAAACACAAAGAACACGAAAAACTAATCAATTTACATATAAAGAACACTCCAAACGGAGTTACGGTTAAAAAGATATAAGCAAAACAAGTTACGGGCACAATCTGCCAACATCACGAAGCACTCTTTAGAGCAAAGCATAAACAGGACAATCAATGCAAACATGATCACAAAAGATATGAAATTAAATAGACATGACAAGGAAGGCATGGAAAAAAGAATCATGCAAATAGGCATCATAGATCAAAAGATATATTAAGCAAACAACATGGCATCGTGACGTTACGGACTTGAGAAAAACAGAAGTGGTTGTCAAAAACAGCAGCATAGCAACTTTGGAGCTCAATAACTATATGACCATCAAGCATATCATGACAATGCAATACATGTGATGAAACTAGACATGATGCTTAACAATATGCAATTGGAATCACTCAATTCCGATAAACGGTCGCGACACACTCGTGGACCGAAGTTGCAACAAAATAACAGTTTTCAGCACAGCAGCACATTAACATCAGGATCACCACTTTGGAGCAAGATTTAATATAGCTAAAGCACCCAAACATGACAAGTTAAAGCATGGAAATGAAGTACACATGATGCTTAACACATAGGAAAAAGAATCAATGCAATAGGCCTCATGGATGAGTCACAATCATCAACCAAAGTTGCAACAAAATATTAACAGCTGCACTTAACAGGAATTAGTAGCAGTTTAACGGCCCGATGCCCACTTTAGCACACAATTACACAATCAAGATGAGCTCAAACGGAAAAACTTTCTACATACGAATGCTAGAGCACGCAAAACTGAGCAACTTTCGTTTTGGGGGCACGTTCATACGAGCGACGGATTCATCGCAAATAATCGTCGCAAAAAGAGATCACCAGCAATAATTATAGGACTTAGAAAAAAAGAAGCAGGAAAATAAAAAAAGGGGGGGGGCGCGAGGGATGGACCTGGATCTGGCCGCCTGGCTCGGGCTAGGCTGGCGGCCTGGTGCTGGGCCGGCCGGCATGCCACAAGCGGTGGCCACGCGGTTGGAGGCAGGGGCTCGCTCGGGCCGAGCCGTGGTCGCGGCGGTGCCGGTTGGAGCTCGCCGGCGAGAAGGCTGGCGGCGCAGGTCTCTGGCAGGCGGGGGATGTAGATGGGCGCGGATCTGGTCAGAGGGGCGCCGGCGGAGAGGTCCAAGGCGGCGGGGGAGCTCTCGGGCGCTAGGGTCCGGCCAAGCTCGAGCTCGGGCCTCCAATGGCGGGGCCGCTGTTGCTCGCAGAGAGAGAGAGAGAGGGGGTTAGAGGAGGAGGAGGCAGGGGAAGGAGGAGAAGGGGAGAGGGAGGCCGCGGGGAGACCTGGCCGGGGCGGCTCGGCGCGCGGTGGCCGGCCGGTGGCGCGCTCGCCGGCGTGCGAGGCGGCGCCTCCACGGGCTGGACGCGGTTGGCGGCGAGGTCGGCCCAGATCGGGCTCTGGCGGCGGAGGTTGCGGGCCCGCGTGGCCCGAAGTGGGCTGGAGCTGCGGTGGAGGCCTTCGGGGCGCGATCTGAGCCCCAGATCTCGCAGATCAACGGCCCCAAACGTCTGGGAGGCTAGGGTTTCGGAAAAGGGGGGATTTTGGACGAAATTGGGGAAAAATTGAGGGGGGTGGCTGCAAAAAGTCTTAGGGAAACCCTAATTGGATGGTTTTGGAGGTGGGGGTCATTATATAGGCAGGTTGGCTGGCCAGTTGACGCAAACGCCCTCGGTACCCCTCTCGCGTGTCCAGTGATCGCGTTCGTGACCGCCGAGACTCCGTACGGACTCCGATTCAGACGAAACTTCGACCTACGCGCTCAGCGCGTCGAGCCCGTCAATCATACCTCACTGCGGTGACATTCCGACAACATTTTTCGGTGCCCCAATAAAATAATCCGTTTATTAAATAAACGGGGTTTTCGTTTCGTTGGCTGTGGCTGGTCTCAGACGGTTTTCGCGACGGTGATCGGGCGTAACCCGGTGTCGCAAAGGTAGAGTGTCAGGGTGGAAAGGGTCGGTCTCCGTCCGGTACGAGATAAGAGGGGGAAAATAATCGTCGATCAATAAATCGGGGATGCAAACACCGCAAAAAAATCAGACAATCAAACAATTCACACCGAAAACAATTTTTTTTAATTTTTGTGAAAACTGGGCTGTTACAATACAACACCACCAACAATGGATCTCGTCCCGAGATCCAGGACGATCCGGGAGAGAGGGGAAGGGGGAGAGAAAAGAGTCGACGATCTTCAACACCACCAACAAGGGACTCTGCTCCATGTCGACGTCAAACTTCCGTCGAGATAAATTTCTGCAGGAAGACGGCTACGTCGAAGAACGAAACCATCAGTGTCAAGAGGAAGAACGACAATGATGACCAGATCAAAGGATAGTGCTTTTCGATGCAAGTCGTGAAAACACCGGGAAAAAGGAGGGATGGCAATGGATGACCAAGATGATGTCCGAATCGTAGAAGCTAAAGGCACTACCGGATTTCCCAAACCTGAGATCGGAATCGAGACAATACGCTGCAAGCAAGGCATTGTAACTGTTCCGAAACTCCACACACTCGAGATCCTAGAGTTTTGAATGGGATAAGTCGAGGGTAAAACACTTACGACACTTGTCCTGACCAGAGCAAGGGTAAGGAGTAAAAAGAATCCTACTCTCTGATAACTAACTTAGTAGCTAAAAAATAGTTTTTGTCCAGACTCGACTTCGGCCAGAGAGGGGATCCTATGGTCGGTTAGGCTCTGATACCAAGTTGTAAGGCCCGATATGCGGTACAGTTGTCAGAACCCTCTGTTAGGTATGTGCTAGGGTTAGCTAGTGCCTTTGCTTCATGTTAAAATTTCAAAAGAAATCTTGGAAATCAAATTCAAAATCAAAATGGGAGAAGGAACACCCCACAGATGAATTAATTCAAAAGGCCAGATAAAAATCTTTTCCAAAAATTCATGTTAGATTTCTGAAAAGTCTTATAAATGAGTGTGATCACATATCAAGTGATGTGGGACCGCCCATGCTCATAGATTTTTCAAATATTCAAACAGTGCCTTGGAATTAATGAAATACCCCTATTTGATTTAAAATTCAAATCATTTGAATTTTAAAAATGTTGAAAGTTTATGAGTGGCTAGTCTATATTATTATGAGGCCACATAAAAGTTTTCAGCATTTAATAAAATGTTTAGCTATTTATTTTAGCTAAACAGAACAAATGACAGAAGGAAAAACAGAAAACAGAAAAGGAAAAGAAGGCTTACCTCAATTGGGCCCAACTCACCGAGGCAGCCCGGCCCAGAGACAGGGGCGTCTTCTTCCTCGCGCCAGGCAGGCTGCTGCCGCCGTGGCGAGCATGCCGTCGTCGGTAGCCACCTCCTGCTTCCCTCCCCGTCCACGTAATCGCGTCCAGAAGCGTCCTGGAGCCGCCCCAGTTCATTTCCCCCCATCCACGAGCTTCCTCCTCTCCTCTCCCGCCCGATTCATCTCCGCCCGAGAAGCACGCCGGAGCGCCGTCGAGCACACGCCTGGCCAGTGAAGCCGAGAAGCCCCAAGACGGTGTCCAAACGCTTCGTCGTCGTCGTCTTCACCGACTTGCAGAAGGAATCGAGCTCCCGTGCAGCGCCGCCGCGACTCCAGTCGCCGGCGTCAAGCCGCCGGCGAGTCAGCTCTAACCCCCCCCCCCCCTGTTTTCACCAAATTAGTGACCCCTGGGTCACTGACCAGTGGGCCCAGTGGCTTATTTAAGCCACTGGATTAAGTTAACCCACGGGTTAAGTTAACCAGCCACTGACAGGGTGGCCCCACATGTCAGCCCCCCCTGACGCCAGCTTGACGTCAGCCTGACGCAGTAAATCATTTAAATGAATTTCCAGAGATTATTTGAATTAAAAATAAATCCAGAAATTCCAGAAAATACCCCAAACTTTGGAAATTCATAGAAAATTCATATTAACTCCAAATTGGACAAATAATATATGAAAAATGATCAGGAGAAAATTATCTTTCCAAATATGCAACTTTCAACTCTGTTTGAGTTGAATTTAAAATGGGACCAGTAGCATATGTCATTTGGTTTATTTGAATTTAATTCAAATTCAAATCAATTGATCTTGCAACTTGGACCATGGAATTATGATGTAATTCAACCATACATCAGAAGAACATCTTATACAAGTGAAGATGATTCGAAATGATCAAACCATGTCACTTACAACTTGACTAGGTTGAATTCAAATGTGGAGTTTGAATTTGCATTTTAAATGCAATATATTCCACTTAAATGGAATTGCCTCACACATCAAAACTTGTACTTCAAGATTTAACATTCAATCATGTGCTTGAGCATTGCATTCATATTAATTGCTACTTCGTGCTTTGTTTGTCGAGTAGAGGTGCAACCGGAGCAGGAGGTCACCCCCTTCGCTGAAGATCCAGAACCCGAACCTCGTCAGCAAGGCAAGCAACCCCCCATTGATCATGTCGATAAAATCCCACTTCCCTCTCATGTCTCGCTTATGCATTGTATAGGATGATCACCATGTTACGATTCTACCGCATAGATGAACCCATTCCTTTGCATGACCTATCTTTTGTCACAGTAGTAAGCAAACCACAATCCTAGCAAATGTAGGAGTTGGTTGATATCATGTAACCCCTGCAATGCTACTGCTTATTGCATGCTTAGTATGTTACCATGTTGTTACTGTGATGTGAGTCGGGATGGTAATGATCATGTTGATGATGGTAGAAAAGTGTTGGTGAATCGACCCTAATACAAGGTGAACGATGAGAGGCTGTGTAGGAGTACACGGTGGGTTGTCTCGTTGAACACCGCCCTAGTACGAGTTCTTGTGTGGTGATCCAAGATGAAGAGTACAACCACACATTGCGCTCACTGACCCCTCTCAACTTACTAACTCATCCCTTTCGATGTCCAGATGTCGCAGTAGTTCGGAGTTCTGGTAGGCTTGTGGCCTGGATGCTAAGTGAGAGAACGGCTCACCCGAGACCGGCTTATGCACCACGCACACATCGCTTGGGTCCACTTCGGTAAACCGGCCGGGTTCACGATAGTGGTAGCCAACCCAAGTAGGCGGCTTTCTTGGACTAGATAGGCTATGAGGTAACAGTTGTGGTGAGCATCCTCGCCAGCACCCCTTGAATGGTGTTGAGTACAAAGGCGGTAAATGATGATCATGTGTGTGTAGCGGTACACCCTTGCAAGGTTAACAAAACTATTCGAATAGCCGCGTCCGCGGTTATGGACTGCTTGGAAAGCTTAGCTTGATTATTAGATAACTTGAACCGGATACTTCTAAAACACACCAAGATAAGTGTGAGTGCTATGGCGTGCTTTCTCGTGGGGAAGTCGAGGAAGGCACCATAGTGGTGTATTTGGTTGGTGAAAGTAGTGGACTCGTGTACGCTTCTTACCTCAAAGTCTGGTACTCATAGTTGAGGACTAGCCAAGTCAAAGCTGGCACTTCTGCAAGTGAACCCCACCTCCCTTTACCTTGATACATATGCATGAGTAGTATAGCTCCTATGTAAGTCTTGCTGAGTACGACTTTGTACTCACGTTTGCTTAATCTATGTTTTAGATGACGCCACTGACCCCGAAGGTGGCTTCTTCATCGAGCTGGACGACTGAAGTTAAACTAGTCTAGTCCCAGTCAGCAGACTGGTTCCCTCGTGGAGGGCTTTGTGTTTAAATAAGGCTTCTTAAGCCATTTGTTAAACTTGTCTGTACTCAGACATAATTTGCTTCCGCTCTGTGTTGTAATGTTGGATCACATGTATGTGATCTCTGTGTGTACTCTATAAGAGTTATAAATAAAATGTACACTTTGTAGAGAATTGCAATGGTACCTGCTGTTCATACAAGGCATGTGTGCTGCGTGTATGTTTATAACATGCATGTCTTTGTATGGGTTTTCGAGACCTTAGTTGTGTTCTGGCTGGCGGTCTTTCATACACAAGTGGCCCTTAGATGTGCGCAGCTTGGGGCATCGCGATGCGATTGCTCGAGACTCCGTCTCGTGCACACTTTGTGGTATGATCGAGCCTGCCCTAGACCTCGACTAGGTGATCGGGCTGGAGTAAGTCTATGTAAGAGTTTTGAGATAGTCGGTAGTATGGTTGAGGCGACTTGTCTTTGAATATGGGAGTTCACCACCCATATCATTTGACTTGTGTGCGGACGATGAGGACCCATCTCAGTTGATCATCCGGCCTGGATGGGATGCCCCTCACGTACGATGCTTTCCGAGAATGTTTAGTGCTTGGCCTTGTCTGCTTAGACAAGTGGGTGCGGTTCTCGGCTCTCCATATGACTATGTCTTAACTGTACTTGCATACGCTAACCCCAGGTCCCGACAGTTCCAGATCTAGGTGTTTCCACCCAGATCCGGGGACGAAGCACATATCGGTCCCACCGCGACATATGAAAAAGCCATATGCCCTGGATTTCCAACATGATATCACAACATTACAGATACAAGGATACAACATCTCATACAATCGGCATACAACTGCCTCAAATACAATACAACAACGGAAGGTATATGTCTGAGTACAGACTACAAGCAAATGCCTAGTGGCAAAGAGAAAAAACATCGATCCCCATAACCACATGGGTCCAGGCCCTCCGCCGGGATCCGCCTAACTAGTCGTCGTCGAGCCTCCACGTGAAACATCAGTCACCATACCTGTTGTCGATCAAGAACCCTGAAAAGAGTTTGGGGGTAGTATCATAAGTACAGAGGTACTCAGCATCCAACTGTAGTGGTCATCTGACCCTGCAAGGACTTTATCACTCGTCATTCTAGGACAACTAGTAGTTTACGGTAAGGATGTGGTAAGTGGTGAGGTTGCTGCCGCACTAGCATTTATGAAGTGGCTAACGATCTAGAGAGTAAGGTAAGAAGCCAAGAATTCGATGAGGAATCGCCTCCAACATGTCTTGCTATCGACTACTTACGCAAACATAACACCTATCCTATCCTTGTCCTCCTCTTCGCATCCCGACGAAGAAGAAGCAGTCAAGGCACACACACACATTGATCAAGTTATATTAAGATTATCTCAGTTGTTGTTGTCTATTAACAAGGAGTAGCTCTCAAGTCGTCCATAACCGTGGACACGGCTTCTCGAAAAGATTTAACCCTGCAGGGGTGTACCAACTGCCCATTACAAGGCTCCGCACGTACGCCCATCTCTCTCAGTTGCTACCCATCACAGGCAACCATTTTATGATTTAGTTCCAAGAGATCCGAAACGACAGGTCCCCCTAACTAACAACGCACAAATCCGGGTGGCCCCCGGTGAGTCGACATCCAACTCAAAAGCCGGCCGCGCTCTCGAATCGGCCTCTACCGTCTAGACGAGGTCGGGTTAGGTACCCAAACAGATGTGGGAAGCCCCCTAGCTTCCAGGTGTGGACCAACAAATAAACCATGTCTCCGCTGGCCCAAGTTGTTTTAAATAATATCTGCCAGGAGCTACCCGACAGACACACACACGGTTTTCAAATGGTAAATCAGCTTGGGCCACCACTAGAAATGTTTGAAGCTAGGTACGTAAGAAAAGGGGACCCCATAAAATCCCACACGCGGTTAGGCACGCTCAGTCTTAAAACCAATACCCGGAACTTGGATCCTAGGTGACTCGAATGGAAGAAAGCGTCGAGGCGGGATAGCCTAGACCTTCCATCCTTCGTCGAATATAGTCAACATTTATAATAATCATATCATCAACAACAATATAATAATGTGATAGCCCAAACCAAGGAGTAACAGGGTAACATCGTAGCATCCTAAGCATGCATACTAAGGAGGGGCTGAGCAACGAGCAATAGTAACATAGCAGTACAAGGTTTGCTGGGAGGGGACATGGCTGTATCGGTTTGAAAGAGGCTGTAAACATGTGGTAGGATCAGACATCGAACCTAACCTAGACTAGCATGAAAACCGCTGGTTGAAATAGAATGGATCATAAGTAATGTATTGTACTTGCCTGTTGATAAGTCGGGTTCCGAAGGTGTAGTTGATCGCAAGCTCGCATCGTCTCCGAAAGGTACCCGCGACAGCACACAAGACGATAAACACTGGAAAGCAATCAACGAGAAAGCACTCTATTACTACGGGGCAACACAAGATCAAGAAGACATCACACGACACGGCAACGCGATACGGATCTATCGTCGAGAACGGTTACTAACAGTTTAAGTGGGGTATCGGTCACACACGACGAATACCGCACGTTTACGGTGGTTCAAGTTGCTTAGCTACGATCAACCAACGGTTATTAACATGGCAACTCAAGCAAGGATGGCATAGCACAGAAGCATGTCAAGAGGTGAAGCACAAAGTAAACTATCTATGCTAGTCAATTTAAGTGAGGCACAACCTAAACATGGCATCCACTAAGTGCCGCACGATGATTAAAACATTTTGTACTGTTCTGTCCTAAACCATATTTTAGGTTGGTTAACAACAGCAAACAATCGCATAAACACAAGTACACGAAAAACTAATCAATTTACATATAAAGAACACTCCAAACGGAGTTACTGTTAAAAAGATATAAGCAAAACAAGTTACGGGCACAATCTGCCAACATCACGAAGCACTCTTTAGAGCAAAGCATAAACAGGACAATCAATGCAAACATGATCACAAAAGATATGAAATTAAACTAGACATGACAAGGAAGGCATGGCAAAAAGAATCATGCAAATAGGCATCATAGATCAAAAGATATTACGCAAACAACATGGCATCGTGACGTTACAAACTTAGAGAAAAACAGAAGTGGCTGTCAAAAACAGCAGCATAGAAACTTTGGAGCTCAATAACTATATGACCAGAAAGGATATCATGACAATGCAATACATGTGATGAAAGTATACATGATGCTTAACAATATGCAATTGGAATCACTCAATTCCGATAAACGGTCGCGACACACTCGTGGACCGAAGTTGCAACAAAATAACAGTTTTCAGCACAGCAGCACATTAACATCAGGATCACCACTTTGGAGCAAGATTTAATATAGCTAAAGAACCCAAACATGACAAGTTAAAGCATGGAAATGAAGTACACATGATGCTTAACACATAGGAAAAAGAATCAATGCAGTAGGCCTCATGGATGAGTCACAATCATCAACCAAAGTTGCAACAAAATATTAACAGCAGCACTTAACAGGAATTAGTAGCAGTTTAACGGCCTGATGCCCACTTTAGCACACAATTACACAATCAAGATGAGCTCACACGGAAAAACTTTCTACATACGAATGCTAGACCACGCAAAACTGAGCAACTTTCGTTTTGGGGGCACGTTCATACGAGCGACGGATTCATCGCAAATAATCGTCGCAAAAACAAATCAGCAACAATAATTATAGGACTTAGAAAAAAAAGCAGCAGGAAAATAAAAAAGGGGGGGGGGGGCGCGAGGGCCTCACCCAGCTGGGCCTCGGCCCACTGGCCTGGGCTGGATCTGGATCTGGACGCCTGGCTCGGGCTGGGCTGGCGGCCTGGTGCTGGGCCGGCCGGCCTGCCACGAGCGGTGGCCACGCGGTTGGACGCTGAAGCTCGCTCGGGCCGAGCCGTGGTCGCGGCGGCACCGGTTGGAGCTCGTCGGCGAGAAGGCTGGCGGCGCAGGTCTCTGGCAGGCGGGGGAAGAGGCTGGGCGCGGATCCGGTCGGAGGGGCGCCGGCGCAGAGGTCCAAGGCGGCGGGGGAGCTCTCGGGCGCTAGGGTCCGGCCGAGCTCGAGCTCAGGCCTCCAATGGAGGGGCCGCCGTTGCTCGTAGAGAGAGAGAGAGAGAGAGAGGGGGTTAGAGGAGGAGGAGGCAGGGGAAAGACGAGAAGGGGAGAGGGAGGCCGCGGGGAGACCTGGCCGGGGCGGCTCGGCGCGCGGTGGCCGGCTGTCGGCGCGCTCGCCGACGTGCGAGGCGGCGCCTCCACGGGCAGGACGCGGTTGGCGGCGAGGTCGGCCCAGATCGGGCTCTGGCGGCGGCGGTTGCGGGCCCGCGTGGCCCGGAGTGGGCTCGAGCTGCGGTGGAGGCCTTCGGGGCGCGATCTGAGCCCAAGATCTCGCAGATCAACGACCCCAAAAGTCTGGGAGGCTAGGGTTTCGGAAAAGGGGGGATTTTGGACGAAATTGGGCAAAAATTGAGGGGGGTGGCTTCAAAAAGTTTTAGGGAAACCCTAATTGGTTGGTTTGGGAGGTGGTGGTCATTATATATGAAGGTTGGCTGGCCAGTTGACGCAAACGCCCTCGGTACCCCTCTCGCGTGTCCGGTGGTCGCGTTCGTGACCGCCGAGACTCCGTACGGACTCCGATTCAGATGAAACTTCGACCTACGCGCTTAGCGCGTCGAGCCCGTCGATCGTACCTCACTGCGGTGACATTCCGACAACATTTTTCGGCGCCCCAATAAAATAATCCGTTTATTAAATAAACGGGGTTTTCGTTCCGTTGGTTGTGGCTGGTCTCAGACGGTTTTTGCGACGGTGATCGGGCGTAACCCGGTGTCGCAAAGGTAGAGTGTCAGGGTGGCAAGGGTCGGTCTCCGTCCGGTACGAGATAAGAGGGGGAAAATATTCGCCGATCGATAAATCGGTGATGCAAACACCGCAAACAAATCAGACAATCAAACACTTCACACCGAAAACAATTTTTTTTAATTTTTGTGAAAACTGGGCTGTTACATTAACCTAGTGCCTAGTGCTAGTTTCTATCTATTTTGTCTATGCAATGCAGAAAATAGCTGAAAAAACAAAGTGCTTGAAAAAATCCAGAAAATTCCATTTTTTTGTTTTGACGGAAGACTCCAGAAGCCCGAAGGAAAGCCAGAGGGGGCACCCCTTGGCCAGGGGTCCACCTGGCACAGCCAGGTGGGCCCATCCCCCAGGCCACCCTTTGGCCTGTATTTACCCTCTGTTACAGAAACCATCGAGGAGGACTCCGTCACGCGATATTCACCACTGTTCCGCCGCCGCCGCGATTTCGAGATCGGGATCAGTAGAAGTTCTTGTCCCGGCATCCATTCGGAGGGAGGATTGATCTCCAGAGGGCCCTCCATCAACATGATTGCCTCCGAAATGTTCAGTGAGTATTCCCACCTTGGACCATGGGTCCATGGTAGCAAGCTAGTAGAAGTTTTCTCTCCAATCTTATGCTTCAATTATCTAGACCTTTTGAGCTGCCTATCATGATCAAGGCACTTTTGTTATAATTTCTATGTTGTTATGTTGTGTTTGCTGGGATCCGGTGGATTATGAGATTATGTTCAGTTTGTGAAAGTAATATATTTGGTCTCCTCTATATTTGTGTTCTTGAGTAGTTGTGCATGTTCTCAGTTACAGTTTGTTTCTTTGGTCAGGTAGTAGATTGTAACTACAAGAGTGAGCGTTATGCTATATAATGGGTCCATGCCTCTTGATGTCTGGCTTGAGTGACAGAAACATGGGACTAGGGAATGTGTTGTTGCCATTAGGGATAAAATAGTGGAGCTTATGACTGTGTTTCACAAGGATTTCCTATATTACGCATAGAGTGTTAATGCAGTTGTATGTTTCTTTGAGTTCACAACATTAGTTCTGGCTTACAACTTAATACCAGCGAGATGTTCTCGATAGATATCTCAAGGTGGATGATTAGTAAGTAGATGCTGATGAATAAATGATCTACTTGTCTTGGTGTAGTGCCCATACGATTGAGCCTTTTACTCTTTGTAGCATAATTAGCATTGCGGTGCGTTTATAATTCTGTCAATTGCCTAGTTGTAATTTGTTCACCCAACATAACTGTTTATTGTCTTTTGGGAGAGAGACACTACGAGAGAGCACCATGGTACCCCGATCCATATCCTCATCATAAGTTTACACCGCATTTATTTACTTCTTTGCTTTTCCTTTCGTTGCATTATCACTATTACCCTTTGCGTTTGACCTTTTGTAAGAAACAAGGCCGGAGAGATGGACAACCTCTCTGTACTCGTTGGAAGCAAAGTTATTTGTGTCTTGTGTGTAGGTCCAGGAAAGCAATTCCGACGCTATTACTTTCCACCTACTTATCATCTTCGGAATCCTTCGGGAGACAAACCTTGGTATCTCACTGAGGGAAATTGCCGTTGTCTGCATCAGTACCTTCCACTTGGGATTACCAACGAGGAGGTGTTATCTATAAGTTTGGTCCCGCCTACTTATGCACCATCGAGTAATTTCTGGCACCGTTGCCGGGGATTCCAAGCTTCAATATAGGGGAGTTGCACACTATCCTTTACCTTTGATTTTTATTATTATTAGTTTACTCTTCAGTTTTTATCTTTGCTTGTGTCTTATATCCAAGAAAACCAAATAAAAAACCTTGTTCTAGCTTGTTTCTATTATTATGGGTTCCTGAAAGTGCAAGAATGTGATTAGAGGGGGGGGGTGAATGATCACTTCAAAATTTCTTTGAAATCTCGAAGTGAAACATAAAGACAACAGAAAACTAGAGACTGATCGAAAGGTAAGCAACAAGGAACAAGACAACGAAACTAATAGCATGATACAAAACATGTCGAGACAAAACATCAAAGCTAAACTTGCACAAAAGTAAATACTGAAGTAAGTGCATGAAAGAAAACGAGCCTTGATGCAGCGATGTTTGATAAACCAGTTCACAATCTGCAAAGGGCTACGTCTGGTTGGAGGGACTTGTGAATGAAAACATGGAGAAAAATTGTCTCCGTCCTATTCTCCACTGGCGCAAACTCCTCGAGCTTGCCCAGTTCTTACTTGTGGTAGATGATTCAGGAAATCTTGTCGGGACCCGGGGTTTGCGTATGTAATTCCTGTCACAACTCAATCATACGGAGAGCCTATAGATGTACCCACTTGTCTAAGCAGACAAGGCCAAGCACAGAACACCCTCGAAAAGCTCGAACGTGAGGGGCATCCCATCCAGGCCGGATGATCAACTGAGATGGGTCCTCATCGTCCGTTCACAAGTCTAAATGATTATGTGATGCGGAGAATCCAACGGACATCACCATGGTCATGGGCCTCCCGCCAAAGGACACACGCATCGAGCATTCAAAGGTGAACTCTATCCTTTACGCGTGTCCTTCTGGTCCTCTCACGGATGGTATACTACTTGTAACAGCCCAGTTTTCACAAAAATTAAAAATTTTGTTTTCAGCGTGAATTGTTTGATTGTCTGATTTGTTTGCGGTGTTTGCATCCCCGATTTATCGATCGGCGATTATTTCCCCCCCTCTTATCTCGTACCGGACGGAGACCGACCCTTGCCACCCTGACACTCGACCTTTGCGACACCGGGTTTCACCCGATCACCGTCGCGAAACCCGCATGAGACCAGCCGCAGCCAACGGAACGAAAACCCCGTTTAATAATTAAACAGGATATTTTTATAGCGCGCCGGAAAGTGTTCTTGGAACGGTTCCAGTGCGAGGTGAACGCCACCGGCTCGACGCGCTGATCGCGCAGTTCGAAGTTTTACCTGAATCGGAGGTCCTGCGGACCCCCGGTGGTAAGAAACGTGAGCACCGCACGCGCGAGAGAAAAACTGGGGATGTTTTTGCAAACTGCGAGCCACCTGGGCTATATAAAGACCACCACACTCCCACCCCTCTTCTAGGGTTTCCCTAGCCACAAATTGCAGCCACACCCCCAGATATGGTCCAAATTTTCGTCCAAAAGCCCCCATTTTTCGCAACCCTAGCCCCCAGGCGATCTGGACCTTCAGATCTAGCGATCCGACGGCCCTGATCGAGCCAGATCAACCCAGCCTCCACCTACCTCCTCTCTCCTCACAGCCAGCCCGTGGAGGCCGAAGCCGCCGCCGCCTGCGCACTCCGGCCAGCCGGCCAACCTCCTCTCCCTCTCCTCCTTCCCTCTCCTCTCCTTCTCCCTCTCTCACCCGCTGCTCCCCCTATCCTCGCAGGAAGCCGCTGCCCGGCCGCCATGGAGCTCGGGGCGCCGCCCGCTGCGTGGCCGAGCCAAGGAGCACGACGGCCACCGGCCTCACCTGCTCCGGCCTCCCTCCGCCACCCAGCCGAGCCCAGCACGCCGCGACCCCGGCCTCGCGCGCCTCCAGCCGCCCGTTCTCCTCTCCTCCTGCCGCTGGCCGGAGCTCCAGCGCCGCCGTCGCCCGATGGCTGGCTCGGGAGAGCCCCGAGCGGCTCCCTCCAACCGCCAACGCCACCGTGGCCTAAGGGCCGGCCCAGCCAGGCCTCCAGCCCAAGCCAGCGCCAGGCCGTGCAGCCCAGTCCGCCGGTGGGCCTCGGCCAAGTGAGGTCCTTTTTTTCCCTTGCCCCTCTGTTTTTTTTTCTAAGTCCTGGATAAAACTGTGTGCTGATCTGTTTTTTTGTTGTCGTTTGCGGTAAATCTGTAGCTCGGTTTGCATTGCCCCCAAAATGAAAGTTGCTCAGAATTGTGTGTATTTCAATCCATCTTTTGTGAGCATTTGCATCTGAGGTCATCTTGATTGTGTAATTGTGTGCTAAACAGAGCATCAAATCGTTAATTGCAACTGCTGCTGTTAAACTTGCTGAAACTGTTAATTTGTTGAAACTTCGGGCGACGGTTGCTTCGCAACCGTACGTCGGAATTGAGTGATTCCTTTTGCGTTGCGTTAAGCATTGTTTCTACTTCAGTTTCATGCATTCACATGCCATATATGCCTGCTGCATGATGATTGTATCTTGCTCCAAAGTAGCTACCCTGCTATTAGTGTGCTGCTGTTTATATTTTGTTGCAACTTTGGTCGACGAGTGTGTCGCGACCGTTTATCGGAATTGAGTGATTCCAATTGCATATTGTTAAGCATCATGTCTACTTCCATTATATGTATTGTATTTCCATGATATTCTGTCTGGTCATATAGTTATTCTGCTCCAAAGTCGCTATGCTGCTGTTGTTGACAACCACCTTTGATTTTCACTAAGTCTGTTACTTTGCGATGCCATGTTGCATGCTTAATATCTTTTGATCTATGATGCCCATTTGCATGATTCTTTTTTCCATGCCTTCCCTGTCATGTCTACTTTAGTTACATATCATTTGTGAGCATGTTTGCATTGATTATCCTGTTTATGCATTGCTCTAAAGTGTGCTTCGTGATGTTGGCAGATTGTGCCCGTAACTTGTTTTGCTTATATCTTTTTAACCGCAACTCCGTTTGGAGTGTGCCTTATATGTAACTTGATTAGTTTTCCGTGTACTTTGTGTTTATGCTAATGTTTTCTGCTGTTAACCAACCTAAAATATGGTTTAGGGCAGAACAGTACCAAATCTTTTAACTGTCGTGCGGCACTTAGTGGCATGCCATGTTTAGGTTGTGCCTCACTTAAATTGACTAGCATAGATAGTTTACTTTGTGCTTCACCTCTTGACATGTTTGTGTGCTATGCCATGCTTGCTTAAGTTGCCATGTTAATAACCGTTGGTTGATCACCTGTAGCTAAGCAACTTGAACCACCGTAAACGTGCGGTATTCGTCGTGTGTGACCGATACCCCACTTAAACTGTTAGTAACCGTTCTCGACGATAGATCCGTATCGCGTTGCCGTGTCGTGTGTTGTCTTCTTGATATTGTGTTGCCCCGTAGTAATAGAGTGCCTGCTTGTTGATTGCTTTCCAGTGTTTATCGTCTTGTGTGCTTCCGCGGGTACCTCTCGGAGACGATGCGAGCTTGCGATCCACTACACCTTCGGAACCCGACTTATCAACAGGCAAGGACTATACATTACTTATGATCAATTCTATTTCAACCAGCGGTTTGCATGATAGTCTAGGTTAGGTTCGATGTTTGATCCTACCACATGTTTACAACCTCTTTCGAACAGATACAACCATGTCCCTTCCCAGCAAACATTGTACTGCTATGTTACTATTGCTCGTTGCTAACCCCCTGCTTAGTATGCATGCTTAGGATGTTACGATGTTACCCTGTTACTCCTTGGTTTGGGATATCACATTATTTAATTGTTGTTGATGATATGATTATTATAATGTTGACTATATTCGACGAAGGATGGAAGGTCTAGGCTATCCCGCCCCGACGCTTTGTTCCATTCGAGTCACCTAGGATCCGAGTTTAGGTTATTGGTTTTAAGACTGAGCGTGCCTAACCGCGTGTGGGATTTTATGGGGTCCCCTTTTCTTACCTACCTAGATTCAAGCATTTCTAGTGGTGGCCCAAGCTGATTTACCATTTGAAACCGTGTGTGTGCTGGTCAGCTGCCAGTAGTTTTTAAACCAACCCGGACCAGTGAGGACATAGTTCCCTTGCTGGCCCATCATGACCGGCTGAGGACCCGGTTTCCCATGTGTGATTAACCGGCAATCCAAACCTGGTGTCATACGGTGGAGACCAGATCGAGAGCGCAGCCGGCTCCTGAGCTGGATGTCGACTCACCGGGGGCCACCCGGATTTGTTCGTTGTTAGCTAGAGGGACCTGTCGTTTCGGATCTCTTGGAACTAAATCATAAAATGGTTGCCTGTGATGGGTAGCAACTGAGAGAGGTGGACGTGCGTGCGGAGCCTTGTAATGGGCAGTTGGAACACCCTTGCAGGGTTAAATCTTTTCGAGAAGCAGTGTCCACGATTATGGACGACTTGAGACCTACTCCTTGTTCATAGATAACAACAACTGATATAATCTTAATATAACTTGATCAACGTGTGTGTGTGCCTTGACTGCTTCTTCTTCGTCGGGATGCGAAGAGGAGGACAAGGATAGGATAGGTGTTATGTTTGCGTAAGTAGTTGATAGCAAGACTTGTTAGAGGCGATTCCTCATCGAATGCTTGGCTTCTTACCTTACTCTCTAGATCGTTAGCCACTTCATAAATGCTAGTGCGGCAGCAACCTCACCACTTACCCCTTCCTTACCGTAAGCTACTAGTTGTCCTAGAATGATGAGTGATGAAATCCTTGCTGGGTCAGATGACCACTACAGTTGGATGCTGAGTACCTCTGTACTCATGATACTACCCCCAAACTCTTTTTAGGGTTCTCAATCGACAACAGGTATGGTGATCGACGTTTCACGTGGGGACTCGACGACGACTAGTTAGGCGGATCTCGGCGGAGGGCCTGGACCTGTGTGGCTATGGGGATCGATGTTTTTCTCTTTGACATTAGGCATTTGCTTGTAGTCTCTACTCAGACATGTATCTTCCGCTGTTGTATTGTATTCAAGGCAGTTGTATGCCGATTGTATGAGATTTTGTATCGTTGTATCTGTAATGTTGTGATATCATGTTGGAAATCCGAGGCATATGACTTCGTCATATGTCACGGTGGGACCGATATGTGCTTCATCCCCGGATCTGGATGTAAACATCTAGATCTGGAACAGTACCGCATGTCGGGCCTTACAACTTGGTATCAGAGCCTTACCGACCGTAGGATCCCCTCTCTGGCCGAAGTCGAGTCTAGACAAAACTATTTTGTAGTTACTAAGTTAGTTATCGGAGAGTAGGAATCTTTTTACTCCTTACCCTTACTCTGGTCAGGACAAGTGCCGTAAGTGTTTTATTCTCGACTTATCCCCCTTCAAACTTTAGGATCTCAAGTGTGTGGAGTATCGGAACCGTTACAATGCCTTGCTTGCAGCGTATTGTCTCGATTCCGATCTTAGGTGGGAATTCCTGTAGTACCTTTAGCTTCTCCGGTTTCGGATATCGTCTGGGTCGTCCTTTGCCCTCCCTCCTTTTGCCCAGTGTTTTTACGACTTGCGTCGAAAATCACTATCCCTTCATCTAGTTTTCGCGATCGTTCTTCCTCTTGTCACTGATGTTTTCGTTATTCCGACGATGTCGTCTCCATGCGGAGAATTATCTCGACAGAAGTTCGATGTCGACATGGAGCAGAGTCCCTTGTTGGTGGTGTTGAAGATTGTCGTCTCCCCCCTCTCCCCCGGATCGTCCTGGATCTCGGGACGAGATCCCTTGTTGGTGGTGTTGTATTGTAACAGCCCAGTTTTCACAAAAATTAAATTTTTTGTTTTCGGCGTGAATTTTTTGATTGTATAATTTGTTTGTGAAAGTGCAATATATCGACCAGAGGGGGGGGGGGTGAATGGGAGATTTTCAACTTTACTACCAGATTTTGGTTTTCTTCAGGACTGAAGCAATCATGAGGCTGAAGAAGTAACCAAAATCATGAAGAAATAAAACTTCACAGAATGTAATCATTAGGGCACCTCATCATAATGCAACAGAAATAAATCAATTCAGATAAGCAGAAGTGCTTCAGATGCATAGTATGAAGACAAAGAGCATTGGGAGAGCTGAAGCATAAGAATTCAACATAGCAAATACTGAAGCTTAAGAGATTGAAGAGATAGCACCAGCGATTGAAGACATTGGTTTGGTAGACCAGTTCAAGTTGCTGTGACAACTCTACGTCTGGTTGGAGAGGCTGAGATTCAACTCAGAAGACATAGTATTCACCTTGTTCTCCTTGAACTAGAGTCCTCAGACTCTGTCCAATAACTCAGGTGTGTCTTCAAGGTAGACTCCCGAAACCTTCACAGACTCTGTCACTCCGGGAAGTCACAATTGCATCTTGACTTCCTCAGACTGAAGACTTCTACATCGGCTGGAAGATCACAGTCTTCAAGAGTAAAAAGCTTCGGATCACTCGAACCGACTTCCTCAGAAATGCTCAACTACTCAGGCTGGTGGTTTTCCTCACATAGGTTCTTCAGTTTCCTCAGAGGTGGGTTGCTCTCAAATGACAAGTGTCACTTTTTCTCTCGGAGCATCCAACCCACAAATGGGGCCGGGGGTGGCTATTTATAGCCGCGGAGCAACCCGAGGTGAAAGGACATAAATGCCCATGCATGCAATTACTCTCATGCCCTCGGAAATGACCGTTGCTAGACAAGTTCTAGCCTCTCACCACACAACATGTGGCACGGTCAAAGTATTCTCTCTCCAGACTCCTCAACCGAACTTAGTTACCTCAGTGTCCTGAAGAACAACGTCTTAGACACACGAGGACTGAACTTCTACTGCAGGAGATTACTCTCTCTTCAGAAGAACTGCACTCGCAGTCTCCAGACTCCTCAACCAAAGACAAATTCCTCAGTGTCCTGAAGGACAAGGTCTCAGACACCTGAGGAACTAAACTTCTACCGCAGGAGATTTCCTCAGGGTTTTTCTTCAGGATTCCTAATTGAGCACTTCCTCAGAACTTCGGAACTTGTTTTCTTCAACCCCTCCAACAGTGCGGTGATTTCCTACGACTCAAGTAGTATAAAAAGTCTTAGAGAAGACTACGCTTCAACTTCGTCTTCAGCGCGAACGTCCTGAGGATCGTCCTCAGCTTCAGCTTCAACCGAACGCTTCAGGATCCTGATTCCTCAGGATCTCACGCAACTTCATTCTTCAGGAAACGCACTGATTTCTCCAATGTTCCTCAACATTTTGGGGGGTCGACATTGGTGGTTAAACACCTCATCAGGGACTGTTCTCCTGTGTATACTCACAAACACATCAGTCGCTTAACCGTTTTGTCATCAAACTCCAAAACCTCAAGGGGACGGCACTCGATGCACTTACAGTTTGTGGTGTTTGCATCCCCGATTTATCGATCGGCGATTATTTTCCCCCTCTTATCTCGTACCGGACGGAGACCGACCCTTGCCACCCTGACACTCGACCTTTGCGACACCGGGTTTCACCCGATCACCGTCGCGAAACCCGCACGAGACCAGCCGCAGCCAACGGAACGAAAACCTCGTTTAATAATTGAACGGGATATTTTTATAGCGCGCCAGAAAGTGTTCTCGAAACGGTTCCAGCGCGAGGAGAACGCCACCGGCTCGACGCGCTGATCGCGCAGTTCGAAGTTTTACATGAATCGGAGGTCCTGCGGACCCCCGGCGGTCAGAAACGTGAGCACCACGCGCGCGAGAGAAAAACCGGGGATGTTTTTGCAAACTGCCAGCCACCTGGGCTATATAAAGACCACCACACTCCCACCCCTCTTCTAGGGTTTCCCTAGCCACAAATTGCAGCCACACCCCCAGATCTGGTCCAAATTTTCGTCCAAAAGCCCCCATTTTTCGCAACCCTAGCCCCCAGGCGATCTGGACCGTCAGATCTGGCGATACGACGGCCCATATCGAGCCAGATCAACCCAACCTCCACCTACCTCCTCTCTCCTCACAGCCAGCCCGTGGAGGCCGAAGCCGCCGCCGCCTGCGCACTCCGGCCAGCCGGCCAACCTCCTCTCCCTCTCCTCCTTCCCTCTCCGCTCCTTCTCCCTCTCTCACCCGCTGCTCCCCCTCTCCTCGCAGGAAGCCGCCGCCCGACCGCCATGGAGCTCGGGGCGCCGCCCGCTGCGTGGCCGAGCCGAGGAGCACGCCGGCCACCGGCCTCACCTGCTCCGGCCTCCCTCCGCCACCTAGCCGAGCCCAGCACGCCGTGACCCCGGCCCCGCGCGCCTCCAGCCGCCTGTTCTCCTCACCTCCTGCCGCCGAACGGAGCACCAGCGCCGCCGCCGCCCGATGGCTGGCTCGGGAGAGCCCCGAGCGGCTCCCTCCAACCGGAACGCCACCGCGACCTATGGGCCGGCCCAGCCAGGCCTCCAGCCCAAGCCAGCGCTAGGCCGCGCAGCCCAGTCCGCCTCCAGGTCGCCGGTGGGCCTCGGCCCAGTGAGGTCCATTTTTCCCTTGTCCCTCTGTTTTTTTTTCTAAGTCCTGGATAAAACTGTGTGCTGATCTGTTTTTGCGTTGTCGTTTGCGGTAAATCTGTAGCTTGGTTTGCGTTGCCCCCAAAATAAAAGTTTCTCATAATTGTGTGTACTTCAATCCATCTTTTGTGAGCATTTGCATCTGAGTTCATCTTGATTGTGTAATTGTGTGCTAAACAGGGCATCAGATCGTTAATTGCAACTGCTGCTGTTAAACTTGCTGAAACTGTTAATTTGTTGAAACTTCGGGCGCAACCATACGTCGGAATTGAGTGATTCCTTTTGCGTTGCGTTAAGCATTGTTTCTACTTCAGTTTCATGCATTCACATGCCATATATGCCTGCTGCATGATGATTGTATCTTGCTCCAAAGTAGCTACCCTGCTATTAGTGTGCTGCTGTTTATATTTTGTTGCAACTTTGGTCGACGAGTGTGTCGCGACCGTTTATCGGAATTGAGTGATTCCAATTGCATATTGTTAAGCATCATGTCTAATTCCAATATATGTATTGTATTGCCATGATATGGTTGCTGGTCATATAGTTATTATGCTCCAAAGTTGCTATGCTGCTGTTGTTGACATCCACCTCTGATTTTCACTAAGTTTGTTACTTTGCGATGCCATGTTGCATGCTTAATATCTTTTGATCTATGATGCCTATTTGCATGATTCTTTTTGACATGCCTTCCCTGTCATGTCTAATTTAGTTCCATATCATTTGTGAGCATGTTTGCATTGATTAACCTGTTTATGCATTGCTCTAAAGTGTGCTTCGAGATGTTGGCAGATTGTGCCCATAACTTGTTTTGCTTATATCTTTTTAACCGTAACTCCGTTTGGAGTGTGCCTTATATGTAACTTGATTAGTTTTTCGTGTACTTTGTGTTTATGCTATTGTTTGCTGCTGTTAACCAACCTAATATATGGTTTATGGCAGAACAGTACCAAATCCTTTAACTGTCGTGCGGCACTTAGTGGCATGCCATGTTTAGGTTGTGCCTCACTTAAATTGACTAGCATAGATAGTTTACTTTGTGCTTCACCTCTTGACATGTTTGTGTGCTATTCCATGCTTGCTTAAGTTGCCATGTTAATAACCGTTGGTTGATCACCTGTAGCTAAGAAACTTGAACCACCGTAAACGTGCGATATTCGTCGTGTGTGACCGATACCCCACTTAAACTGTTAGTAACCGTTCTCAACGATAGATCCGTATCGCATTGCCGTGTCGTGTGCTGTCTTCTTGATCTTGTGTTGCCCCGTAGTAATAGAGTTCCTGCTCGTTGATTGCTTTCCAGTGTTTATCGTCTTGTGTGCTTCCGCGGGTACCTCTCGGAGACGATGCGAGCTTGCGATCTACTACACCTTCGGAACCCGACTTATCAACAGGCAAGGACTATACATTACTTCTGATCCATTCTATTTCAACCAGCGGTTTGCATGCTAGTCTAGGTTAGGTTCGATTTTTGATCCTACCACATGATTACAGCCTCTTTCAAACCGATACAGCCATGTCCCATCCCAGCAAACCTTGTACTGCTATGTTACTATTGCTCGTTGCTCAACCCCTGCTTAGTATGCATGCTTAGGATGTTACGATGTTACCCTGTTACTCCTTGGTTTGGGATATCAAATTATTACATTGTTGTTGATGATATGATTATTATAATGTTGACTATATTCGACGAAGGATGGAAGGTCTAGGCTATCCCGCCCTGACGCTTTGTTCCATTCGAGTCACCTAGGATCCGAGTTCCGGGTATTGGTTTTAAGACTGAGCGTGCCTAATCGCGTGTGGGATTTTATGGGGTCCCCTTTTCATACCTACCTAGCTTCAAGCATTTCTAGTGGTGGCTGTAACAACCCATGTGCAATAAATGGAAAACACCATGAGATTGTACCTTGTCTGTTGACTTTGTAACTTGGCATGATGCTAAAGATTGTAATTTCATGTGGTGATTTAAATTTGCATTGGGATTGGAGCCCATCTGGTTTGGTTGATCTTGCTTCCAAAGTGGTTCAAGAAAGGTGTTTGAAGAATTTTCATTGTTGCATGCATGCTCTCCTTGACCCCCAAACTTGGCCTAGCCATTTCCTTTGCAATGGCCAGGGTTTTAAAAACCTCAAATCATTTTTGCCATCCTAAAAAATATCGGCTCTAGTTCAAAGTGGGTTTGAATTCAAAAATGAGCTCACAATTTTGTTGTTGCCAAAAATGCCCAAACCATTTTTGGAAATTGAGGAATAATGCAAGGTTAATTATACATATTTTTATGTATTTTTTCTACTTGTATTTAATCCAGAAAAAACCCTTAGTCCTTTTCTGTTTTATTAAATGGAAAAGGGGTCCAGGAGGGGGTTTTCTATTTTGGTTTTCCACCTTTTTCCTCCGGCCCAGCCCACTTGGGTCCGTTTTCCCCTCGGCCTGGTCCGTAGCGAAGGGGTACGCCTCTTTCTTCTCCACCTTTCCACCATGGAGTCTCCCTTTTCCCCTTTCCCTCTCACAGCCGGCGCCACGACGGCCGGTGGAGCCCCGGAGCCAGCGGGAGGCGTCCCCCTCCTTTATAAGCGCGCCTAGGGATCCCTCCAGGAACCCTAGCTCCATTCCTCCCTTCCCTTCCGCTCGCCGCCGCCTCCAAGACCGACGCCTCTCTCCCCTGTTTCCGCCATGACTCCGGTGAGAGGCTTCGATTCACCGCCGTCCTCGCCTCATCTTCAACGCGCGTCTGCGCTCTGCGAACCCCGTGCTAACCTGGCCGTTTTCCTCCTCGCAGGATTGAGCTAGGCGAAGCAGAGCGCCCCCTCCACGTCAACCCCCGCCTCGGCCGTCTTCGTCTCCGGCGACGACCTCGCCTTCTTCCTCCCCTTCGGCACGTTTTTCCTCCTCGTCGAGAACCCCTAGGTGAGCGCACCACCATCCCTGCCGCCCCGTAGAACGTGTAGCATAGGCCGCGTCGTTTTCCCCTCGGTGCCGTCCGCCGTGACCACGGAATCCGCATCGCCGGTGATCACCGTGGCCTGACGAGGTCTGGGCGTGCGCAGGTGTAGCGTGGCCGCGTCCAGAGCGCGCCAAGTGCCTCAAAGGAGACCGCTTTGCCCCTTTTCGTATCGGGCCGCGACTGAACTTGAAAGTAGCCGTGGACGCCGTGTTTTTCCGGTGAGGCCCACGACGTCGACGGCGCGTCTCCGGTGTAAGAATCGTGCAAAACGGAGACTTGGTTGTTCCCTCTCGCGAACCGCTGCCTCAGCTAGGTCACCGGAGAACCGTAGCCGAGCTGAGGTCCACTGCAATGTCGCCGGTGTGCCTCGGTTGCCAGTTCTTCAGAGTTGCAGTGTGCACCTCTGTTTCTTCAGAGTTTGCTAGAGCCACCTCTTGATCTGTTGCATTGCATTGTTGTTCAAACTCCCTGGCGTAGCTCAGTGGTACGAGGTGTCGATGGCGCCAGTGAGATCGTGTGCTCGAGCCCCAGATCGAGCGCAAGCCGCCCCTTTTTGCTCTGCTTTGAGTCGGGCGACTAAAGATGTTCAGTGTCGACAGATTCAGAGAAGGAGGGGAGCTCGAGAGCAGGTTGGGCCGGGAGCTTGTTGGGCCATGGAGAGGAGAGGCAGACCTGGGCCAGATCCAGTTGCTGCGGCCGTTTTTCTTTTTTTTTTGTTTTTCGCTGCGCTGGCCGAGTGGGCTCTGTCCACTTGGGCCAGGGAGAGGGAGCTGGGCCCTTCTCGCCGAGGCCAGCCCATGAGGGTCTGAGCCTGTTTTTTTTCCGTTTCTTTTGTTTGCTTTTTCTGTTTTATTTCAAATTTGAATTTGAATTCAAATTCAAATTTGATTTGAACTCCAACCTCATCCAGGGGCATCCCATATATGTTTTTATGGTAGCTTGAGCTACTGATCAGCATGGTGAGGTCCTTTTTGTAGTTTGCCCCCTCTATTTTTGGAGTGATGGTAAATTTGCATTTTAGGCCCCATATTTCTTTTGAATTTGCAATCTGTTTTGCAAATTCGAAGTGGGGCATATCTTATATCATTTTGGGGTAGACAAATATACGGGTCAGCATGATCACCTCTGTTTTTATGTTTGAGCAACATAAAATTGTGAACAATGTGGAAGGAAGTTGCACCCACATGTGACCATGCCATGATTGACTTTTCCCCTTGTCACTCTTTGATCTTGTGGGTCCCACAAGTGGGTACACCCATGCATCTTTTCCACACCTCCTGTGACCTTCCTTGTGTCAATTTCACCGACACTACTCCGTCTCCGGAATCGATGATTACTTTGCATGTTGTTTTTGTTTCTGTTAAATGCATTGTTGATCATGCCATGTTGACATGTTACTTACACCAAAAATTAAGGCTAAGACCAAAGCCATGTTACGTAAATAAATTGCATATGATGTTGTTGACGTGTCTTCACCACCTTCATTTAAATCTGACTAGATAGGGTCACATCATGTCGATTAAACTTACTCATACAATCTTTGCCTGTGCTTTGTACCCGTTGCTTACTTGTGTGCCTTGTTCCTTGCCGGTACCTTACGTTAGCACCTGAGACCGCCGAGGAGACTTACGTGGAGATTTCCGACACCGAGCCCGAGGACCCTGCTGCGTCCGCTTCGACGAGCGATTACCCAGGCAAGGGGAAGATTTATACCATTACTTGATACCTTTCTGCCTACTTGCCTAGCCGTAGCCTAGAACGTTTGTTTGATCCTATCCACTTGGAAAATGCCACTTTCAAAACCCAAACAACCATGATCCCCACATCCCAGCAAACCGTTGTACTGCTAAGTTACCGTTGCTCAGCCATTGCTTAGTATGAGTAGGAGAACTTGCTGCTTACCCTATGTTTGGTTTGGGATATCATGTTATTTAAAGAAGTTGGTTGATATTTATTATTATTATGATGTTAACTTATACTTGACGAAAGATGGGAGACCAGGCTGTTCCCGCCAGGTGCTTTGTTCCATTTGAGTCACCTAGGTCCCGAGTTCCGGGTATTGTGTTTCTTGACGAGCGTGCCTAATCGTGTGTTGGATTCTATGGGCTCCCCTTGTCTTACCTACCTAGCTTCATATAGTTCTAGTTGTGGCCCGAGCTGTTTTACTATTTGCAATGTGTGTGCTGGTGGTACCCCAGTTGTTTACAAACCACCTTGGGCCAGGAGGACTTGTGCCTTGGCTGGCCCACCTTGACCGGCTGATGACCTGGTCTCTTATGAGATTTAACCCGCAATCCAAACCTAGAGTCATATGGTAGAGACCGATTCGAGAGCGTGGCTGGCTTTTGAGTTGGATGTCGACTCACCGGGGGCCACCTGGAGTTGTGTGTTGTTAGTTAGAGGGACTCTGACGTTCCGGAGTTTAAGGCGCTTACTTAGCCAAGTGGAAACCGGGCGTACATGCGAAGCCTATGATGGGCAGTTGGTACACCCCTGCAGGGTTAAATCTTTTTGAAAAGCCGTGTCCGTGGTTATGGACGACTTGAGACCTACTCCTTGTTCATAGAATAACATCAATTTGAATCATAATTTAAAACTTGCCTACCGCGTGAGTGCCTTGGTTGCTTTTCTTCGTCCAGGGGGACCGAGAGAAGATCCAGGTTGTGTTATGTTTGACGTAAGTAGGTGGATAGCAGACTTATGACACGATGTCACGTGTATTTCTTGGATCTTACCCCTACTCTAATAGAACGATAGCCACCATATATGCTAGTGCGGCTGCAACCTTTACCTTTATCTTGTCTTACCGCAGGGAGTTAGTTATCATGTAATGATATAATCTCACCCCTGTTTTGCTTTTGTGCTTTTACTGTTTTGCCTGATCGGCCGCTGCAGTGGAATACTTTCTTGACCCGAGCACTGGACGATACTTCGTGGAGGTGCCCCCGGAGGATGACGACGAGGACGACCTAGTTCAGTAGATCCTACAGTTGGGCTTCGACGATCCGTGGGTGGACTCTTTATGTGCAGCCCTCTCTAGGGCAATTTGGATTTTGACCGTACTCGGTCGTGTTTGTCTTCGGCTTGTCGCATGATGTACTGTTGGGTCCACGGACCTCTGAGTTGATGTAATAATTATTCCAGTGGCGATGTATGCCCTGGACTCTATATATTTATGTCTTAGTTTAAGTTCTTTGTTCATATACCTATTGTCGAGAATCCGGCAGCGACACGAGTGCGAGTGTCGTGAGTCGGTGGCTCTTTATGCGCTACTAACTTGAGCGGGACGCGAAAGCGACTATCTCGAGTTAGCACCGCATCAGGGGCCTTACAACTTGGTATCAGAGCAGGACTGACTGTAGGACTCCTTACTGGCCGAAGTTGAGTCTAGAAACTATTTTGTAGTTACTAAGGAAAAATCGGAGAGTAGGAACTCTTTCTTTTTCTTCTTACCCCACCCTCCCACCCCTTTTTCCGTGAGGAAGTGAAACGTTGTTTTCTCTCTGCAACTTATCCCCTTTCAAAACAAACCTAGGTTCTCGTTTACATGAGGCTCCGATTCCTCTATAATTTTTTTCTAGCGACGAGATGTGTTGGCGTCTTTGAGACCACTGAGCCGCCACTTGGGGTTGACTGCTCTACCTCACTTATGGCGTACCCCAGGTGAAACGTACATACAGGATTGGCGGGTATCCTATGGTAATATGGATGTGGTGTCTTTTCCCCTATGGACGACCGCGATGGCGGTCCGCTCAGGGTAGATGTCTCATTGTTCAGGTTTCCAACCGCTCGTATATATATTGTTGTGTGCTCGCTAGCAGATTATTATCTTGGATTCGGATGATCTCGGTTTGGGGATTCCAGTAGCACCTAGCTTTCGACTTTCCGGGTTAACCTTGGTGGAATTTTAGCCTTCGGCTTTCTCATACCTCGTGAGGAAGTTTTGTTGTCAATATTGCTTTATCTTCTGGTTACATCAATGTTTCGACCATGTTCTCATAAGTGTGCCTGTATACAGGATGCCAAGAGCGAACATGCCGCCGCCAGAGAACCCTATCCTTGGAGAGGCTGTGGCCGCAGTGGCTCAGGGCACAGCTGCAATCTTACAGATGCTGCAGAGCCAGACTACCCAGAGGAATGATCGACCACAGTACACCACACTGCAGCAGTTCCTCACGATCAACCCCCCAGATTCTCCGAGGCTCGAGACCCGCTGGAGGCGGATGACTGGATCGCAGAAATCAAGAAGCACTTCAATGCAAACACCGTCAGACCCGTTGACTATGTCACCTTTGCCTCCTTCCAGCTTCAGGGTGCAGCAGCCAGCTGGTACGATACCTACAAGGCCAACAAGGGCGATGCTATCATCACGTGGGCAGATTTCGTCGCAGACTTCAGAGCAGCGCATATTCCGAGTGGCCTGATGGACAGGAAGCGTGAGGAGTTCTTGGCTCTGAGACAGGGTGACAGGTCAGTTCAGGAGTACAACCTGGCCTTCGTCAGGCTCGCCAGGTACGCTCCAGAGGAGGTCAGCACAGAGGCTAAGAAGATCGCCAGGTTCCGTGGAGGTCTCAGCACAGAGATCAAGTACGCACTCACTCAGTGCAGTCCCACGTTGTTCTCATAGTTCGTGGATCAGGCTATCCGCCAGGAGTCAGCCAGAGCTGAGTGGAATGCAGACAGGAAGCGCCAGCATGAGCACAGTTCCGCAGTGATGATCCACAAGAAGGCAAAGTCTTGGGTTGCAGAGGCACCACCACAGAGGCAGCAGTACCAGCAGAGGGGGGCAGTTGTCCACACTTTTTCCCGCCCTCCCGTCCCAGTTCAGCAGGGGCCTCGCTCTACACCACCACACGCGAGGCCACCCAGGCCGCAGCAGCAGCCCAAGCCGGGCGTGATTTGCTACAAGTGCAGAGAGCCAGGGCACACATCTCCCAACTGCACTGATCCGCGCTTTGCTCGGATCCCACCGCCTCCACCTCGCTCTTCTCCGAGCACCGCGATGGTGAAGGCACAGCCACGTGAAGTTCGGGTGAACAACGTGATGCTCACAGATGCTCAGCAGTCTTCAGAGATCGTTCTTGGTAGGTTGCTTGTGTGTTCCGTTCCCGCGACAGTTCTGTTCGATTCCGGAGCTTCCCATTCGTTCGTATCACACTCCTTTGCTTCAAAAAACGACCTTTAGACCGAGTTGCTCCAGAAACCCCTTGCGGTTCACACTCCTGGTTGAAGGTCCAGCTCGTCCGTTTTTGTTCCAGATGCGGAGATCCGTATCCAGGGTGTTATCTTTTCAGCATCCCTGGTTGTCTTGCCTCGTTCTGACATTGATGTCATTTTGGGCATGGATTGGCTTGTGCAACACAAGGCCAATATTGATTGTCCGACCAGATCCGTCAAGTTGACACATAATTCAGGTGCAGAAGTATTGTACACTTGTGGCTCTATGACAGGACCAGCACAGTTGTACGTGTTGAACGCAGGAGTTGCGCCTTTGCTCGAAGAGGTCAGAGTTGTCTGTGAGTTCCCAGACGTCTTTCCGGAGGAGTTGCCAGGAATTCCTCCAGTTCAAGCTATTGAGTTCGTTATTTAGCTAGAACCTAGTACCCAGCCGATTTCTCGGCATTCGTACAAGATGTGTTCGAAGGAGTTTATTGAGCTCAGGAAGCAGTTGACAGAGTTGGAAGCAGGCGGTTTTATCCGCGCGAGCACTTCCCCTTGGGGTGCACCAGCTTTGTTTGTCCAGAAGAAGGATGGGACTAGCCGCTTGGTCCAGGACTATCGCGGTATCAACTAGAAGACCATCAAGAACAAGTACCCTTTACCCCGCATCAATGATCTGTTTGAGCAGTTAAATGGGGCTAAGGTGTTTTCCAAGCTTGACTTGAGGATGGGGTATCACCAAATCCGTGTTCGTGAAGAGGATATTCCCAAGACCGCGTTCAGCACACGTTATGGGCTGTATGAGTTCACACTCATGACTTTTTGGTTCTCAAATGCCCCTCCGACATTTATGAGATCTATGAACTATTTGTTCCAAGAATGGCTTGATGTGTTTGTGATCCTCAACCTCGACGACATTCTTGTCTATTCCAAGTCAGAGGCTGAGCATGAGGAACATTTGCGCTTGGTGCTACAGAAGTTAAGAGAGCACCGGTATTACGCCAAGTTCTCCAAGTGTGAGTTTTGGATGGACAAGGTCAATTTTCTGGGCCATGTCATCTCCGCCGAGGGAATTGCGGTTGACCCAGAGCGAGTCCGCACTATTCAAGAGTGGGCTCCACCGAAGAACGTGAAGCAGCTAAGGAGTTTTCTCGGCCTCGCCAGTTATTGCAGGAGGTTTGTGCAGAATTTCTCCAAAATAGCCAAGCCAATGACTGAATTGTTGTGAAAGGACAAGCGGTACACTTGGTCACCAGCTTGCCAGTCAGCCTTCGAGGAGTTGAAAGAGAAGCTGGCCACAGCTCCAATTTTCACACCGCCAGATGAGTCACAGCCTTTTCATGTGTTTTGTGATGCCTCTTTGCAAGGTCTAGGCGGAGTTTTGATGCAAGGTAGGAATATTGTGGCGTATACCTCACGGCAGTTGAAGACGAGTGAGAGGAATTATCCCACGCACGACTTGGAGCTTGCAGCAGTTGTGCATGCTTTGGTCACTTGGCGACACCTCCTCTTAGGGAGGAAGGTGGATGTGTTCATGGACCACAAGAGTCTGAAGTACTTGTTCACTCAGCCAAATCTGAACTTGAGGCAAAGAAGATGGCTTGAGACCATTACTGAGTACACAGTTGATATTCAGTACACGCCTGGGAAGGCGAATGTCATAGCTGATGCGCTGAGCCGCAAGGGCGATTGCAATAATGTCCAGGTGCAGAAGATCCACCCTGATTTGTGTGAGTCCTTTCGAAGGCTCAATCTCGAGCTAGTTCCAGCAGGCTATCTTGCCAACCTTGTGGTAGAGCCTACTATCCATGAGAAGATTCGTGAAGCTCAGTCTGGCAGCTCAATGATACAGAAGATCAAACAGGGTATTGCCGCCTCAGTTCCAAAGTACGGTTGCTTTTCAGTGCATACTGACGGCACCATGTTGTTCGAAGAGCGAGTTGTTGTTCCCAAGGAGTGATGAGGACATGACTACCATAGTTACAGCCACAACCCCTGCTAATATACCTACTGGACCAATTATTAGAGATTGTGCACACCAATTAAATTATCAGGTACTTTCGCTTCTTGGTAATGTTTCTAATGTTCATGTGAATATGATGCTGCCTAACGTCGATATATTTATGTTGCTGACAAATGAAGGACCTAGCATGGACAAGAAGGATGAGCATTGGAGCATGTTCAAGCATGAAGATGATGAGGACATAATTATTATGGATATGACCATTAATTCCTCTATATTTGATCAAGAAATGAAGTCAATACAAAGGGGCATGATTGTGTGCTGTACAAGAGGTTATTTCACGTCACTTTTGGCCCAAGAGAAGATAGAGACCAAGTCTTTCACGTCATGGACTCAGATTCGGACTGCAGAGATATACCCAACTTCAAACAGTCGCCGTTTCTACATACGAACTCCCAATTGGGTGATTCTTTTTTCTGGTGATAGCTTATCTCGTCTAGTTTCCAACGCAATTGGTTTCACCTTCAAATTCCTTCGGAGCGTGGAGATATTGCGAAAACGGTGCGACCCAGCAGCAGAATCCGAATCAAAGTCCAACTCAATAGGTGTTGCATCACCTCCACATGGGCCCAAGTGCCTTGTACGACCTAGGTTTAGTTTTAGGACTCCTTGGGACGTCCTTCCACCCCCTTGGCCTCCACCCTTTAGTCCTATATAAGTAGATCAACCCCTAGGGTTTTTCTTTGGATTTCTTTTAGTTAAAAAGACTGCTTAGCTAATTGCTGCATCTTCGTGTACTCGGTTTGTGTCCAACGACCAGATCAAGACCGCTTTTGGAATCCCAACTTTATTCATACTTCATCTACATATTCGAAATATTCAGATTGCTTTATCATAGTTCTTGCTTGTTCTTCGATTGCTTGCAGGCACTAGACCTTCGTGGTCAGGTTGATCGTGCTCTGGCGTGGTCAATAACCTTCAGGAGATTGGTTTAGCGATTGCTAAGGCGCAACGTTGTTGCACGTTTGTAGTCGGATCGTCAAAGTCGACTCCATCAAATCGTAGTTATCATCTCATCGAAAGATCGGGACACCCCGCCTCTATCAAGGAGGGAGGTCTCAGAGAGGTCATCATGAAGGAAGCCCATGATTCCAAGCTATCGATTCACCCTGGCAGTACAAAGATGTATCAAGATCTCAAGCAAAGCTTTTGGTGGACTCGTATGAAGCGGGATGTTTCCCGTTACATGTCTCAGTGTGATGTGTGCAGGAGAGTGAAGGCACAACACCAGAAGCCTGCAGGGTTGCTTCAGCCACTTGAGATCCCGGAGTGGAAATGGGATCACATAGAGATGGATTTCATCACAGGCTTCCCTTTGTCGCAGAAGAAGAACAATGCCATCTTTGTTGTCATTGACAATCCTTCCAAAGTTGCCCACTTCTTTCCAGTGAAGGACTCCATTTCAGCAGCTCAGTTGGCGGATTTGTACACCGCAAGAGTTGTATCTTTGCATGGCATTCCCAAGAAGATAAGTTCTGATAGAGGCAGCCTTTTCACCTCTAAGTTCTGGCAGGCCTTTCAAAAGGCGATTGGTACGACAGTGTTGTTCAGTACCGCTTATCACCCTCAGACAAGTGGGCTAGTCGATCGCGTGAACCAAATCCTCGAGGACATGCTTCGAGCATGTGTCATCTCCTTTGGCATGAAGTGGGAAGAATGCTTGCCGTATGCTGAGTTCTCTTACAACAACAGCTATCAGGCAAGTCTGCAAGCAGCGCCGGTATGGCCGCAAGTGCAGGACACCTTTGAACTGGTCGGAGACAGGTGAGAGGCAGCTGTTCGGTCCAGATGTGATCCAAGAGGCAGAGGACAGAGTGAAGATTGTCCGAGAGCACCTAAAGGCAGCATAGTCTAGGCAGAAGGCCTATTATGACAAAAGGCACCGTGGTGTAGCGTTTCAGGTTGGTGATTGGGCGTACCTGAGAGTGTCTCCATTGAGGGGAACTCACCGCTTTGGCATCAAAGGAAAGCTCGCTCCAAGATTTGTTGGACCTTTCCGCATCCATGAGACTAGAGGACCTCTTTCCTTTCGGCTCGAGCTTCCAGAGAGTCTGTACATGGTGCATGACGTGTTCCATGTGTCCCAGCTAAAGGAGTGCTTCAAGCAGCCAGAGCAGGCTGTTGACTTGGGCGAGATACAGCTGAGTGCGGACCTTTCCTACTCAGAGCGTCCAGTCCGTGTTCTTGAGACGTCCGAGCGCAAGACTCGCAACAAGACCGTCAAGTTCATGAAAGTTCAGTGGGCACATCATTCGGAGAAGGAAGCAACGTGGGAGCGCGAAGATCATCTCTGTTCTGAGTATCCTGAGTTGTTTCAGGCTTAGATCTCGGGACGAGATCCTGTGTTGGTGGGGGAGTGCTGTAACAGCCCATGTGCAATAAATGAAAACACCATGAGATTGTACCTTGTCTGTTGACTTTGTAACTTGGCATGATGCTAAAGATTGTAATTTCATGTGGTGATTTAAATTTGAATTGGTATTGGAGCCCATCTGGTTTGGTTGAGCTTGCTTCCAAAGTGGTTCAAGAAAGGTGTTTGAAGAATTTTCATTGTTGCATGCATGCTCTCCTTGACCCCCAAACTTGGCCTAGCCATTTCCTTTGCAATGGCAAGGGTTTTAAAAACCTCAAATCATTTTTTCCATCATAAAAAATATGGGCTCTAGTTCAAAGTGGTTTTGAATTCAAAAATGAGCTCACAATTTTGTTGTTGCCAAAAATGCCCAAACCATTTTTGGAAATTGAGGAATAATGCAAGGTTAATTATACATATTTTTATGTATTTTTTTCTACTTGTATTTAATCTAGAAAAAGCCCTGAGTCCTTTTCTGTTTTATTAAATGGAAAAGGGGTCCAGGAGGGGGTTTTCTTTTTGTTTTTCCCCCTGTTTCCTCCGGCCCAGCCCACCTGGGTCCGTTTTCCCCTCGGCCTGGTCCGTGACGAAGGGGTACGCCTCTTTCTTCCCACCTTTCCACCGTGGAGTCTCCCTTTTCCCCTTTCCATCTCACAGCGGGCGCCACGGCGGCTGGTGGAGCCCCGGAGCCAGCGGGAGGCGTCCCCCTCCTTTATAAGCGCGCCTAGGGATCCCTCGAGGAACCCTAGCTCCATTCCTCCCTTCCCTTCCGCTCGCCGCCGCCTCCAAGACCGACGCCTCTCTCCCCTGTTTCCGCCATGACTCCGGTGAGAGGATTCGATTCGGCGCCGTCCTCGCCTCATCTTCAACGCGCGTTTGCGCTCTGCGAACCCCGTGCTAACCTGGCCGTTTTCCTCCTCGCAGGATTGAGCTAGGCGAAGCAGACAGCCCCTCGACGTCGACCCCCACCTCGGCCGGCTTCGTCCCCGGCGACGACCTCGCCTTCTTCCTCCCCTTCGGCATGTTTTTCCTCCTCGTGGAGAACCCCTAGGTGAGCGCACCATCATCCCTGCCGCCACATAGAACGTGTAGCATAGGACGCGTCGTTTTCCCCTCGGTGCCGTTCGCCGTGACCACGGAATCCGCGTCGCCGGTGATCACCGTGGCCCGGCGAGGTCTGGGCGTGCGCAGGTGTAGCGTGGTCGCGTCCAGAGCGCGCCAAGTGCCTCAAGGGAGACCGCTTTGCCCCTTTTCGTATCGGGCCGCGACTGAACTTGACAGTAGCCGTGGCCGCCGTGTTTTTCCGGTGAGGCGCACGACATCGACGGCGCGTCTCCGGTGTAAGAATCGTGCAAAACGGAGACTTGGTTGTTCCCTCTCGCGAACCGCTGCCTCAGCTAGGTCACCGGAGCACCGTAGCCGAGCTGAGGTCCACTGCGATGTCGCCGGTGTGCCTCGGTTGCCAGTTCTTCAAAGTTGCAGTGTGCACCTCTGTTTCTTCAGAGTTTGCTAGAGCCACCTCTTGATCTGTTGCATTGCATTGTTGTTCAAACTCCCTGGCGTAGCTCAGTGGTACGAGGTGTCGATGGCGCCAGTGAGATCGTGTGCTCGAGCCCCAGATCGAGCGCAAGCCGCCCCCTTTTTGCTCTGTTTTGAGTCGGGCGACTGAAGATGTTTAGTGTCGACAGATTCAGAGAAGGAGGGGAGCTCGAGAGCAGGTTGGGCCGGGAGCTTGTTGGGCCATGGAGAGGAGAGGCAGACCTGAGCCAGATCCAGAGGCTGCGGCCGTTTTTCTTTTTTTTTGTTTTTCGCTGCGCTGGCCGAGTGGGCTCTGTCCACTTGGGCCAGGGAGAGGGAGCTGGGCCCTTCTCGCCGAGGCCAGCCCATGAGGGTCTGAGCCTGTTTTTTTCCGTTTCTTTTGTTTTCTTTTTCTGTTTTATTTAAAATTTGAATTTGAATTAAATTCAAATTTGATTTGAACTCTAACCTCATCGAGGGGCATCCCATATATGTTTTTATGGTAGCTTGAGCTACTGATCAGCATGGTGAGGTCCTTTTTGTAGTTTTCCCCCTCTATTTTTGGAGTGATGGTAAATTTGCATTTTAGCCCCCACATTTCTTTTGAATTTGCAATCTGTTTTGCAAATTCGAAGTGGGGCATATCTTATATCATTTTGGGGTAGAAAAATCTACGGGTCAGCATGATCACCTCTGTTTTTATGTTTGAGCAACATAAAATTGTGAACAATGTGGAAGGAAGTTGCACCCACATGTGACCATGCCATGATTGACTTTTCCCCTTGTCACTCTTTGATCTTGTGGGTCCCACAAGTGGGTACACCCATGCATATTTTCCACACCTCCTATGACCTTCCTTGTGTCAATTTCACCGACACTACTCCGTCTCCGGAATCGATGATTACTTTGCACGTTGTTTTTATTTCTGTTAAATGCATTATTGATCATGCCATGTTGACATGTTACTTACACCAAAAATTAAGGCTAAGACCAAAGCCATGTTACGTAAATAAATTGCATATGAAGTTGTTGACGTGTCATCACCACCTTCATTTAAATCTGACTAGATAGGGTCACATCATGTCGATTAAACTTACTCATACCATCTTTCCCTGTGCTTTGTACCCGTTGCTTACTTGTGTGCCTTGTTCCTTGCCACGACCCATGTACCTCTTCATCCACCCTTAGACTATATATACCTCTCCCCCACCTCATATTTAGGGTTAGCTAAGATTATATCCAGATTTGAGAGAGCTTAGCTCCTAGTCCCCCATGGGATTTTGATCTCCTTAGAGATCCTCTGTCAATCCTACCACCTCCCGCGGGAGAGAGACTCGATCTGCGGATTGAGCCTCAACCTACCCTCCTCTCCCTAGTCATAGAAGGAGAGGGCCCCAATCCTAGTAGTAGAAGGAGAGGGATCAATCTAGCTACCACTTGTGTGGATGTATGGATCTTGTTATGTGTGGATTTGGTGTGTGGATTTGAGTCCCCTTTGTTTGGATCTTGTTCCCCTTCCTCTCTTTTGTGTTCTTCTTGAGTTGCATCTCTTTCCCACCTCCAAGTTGTGAAAGATTGTGCCAATCCCTAGGCTTGCCCTACATCATTTGGTATCAAGAGCAAGGTTTATCACATCTTGGAGCCCCTCCCCCCATCTTCTAGCCAATTTTTGCTTTGTTCTTACCAATTTCGAAAATCCCCCAAAAAAAATAGCCATACCAAATTTCTTGTGATTTGTTGTTCTTGTGAGTTTTTGTTGATTTTGATCTGTGGATCTAGTGTTTGGCAAGTGAATCTACTCTCCTTTGCGTTCCCTAGCCCCAATTTTTCTTTTCCCTCATCAATTTTGGCCTCAAAAGTGGCCATTTTACGCCCCAAATCGCCATTTTTTCGCTCCAAATCGCGCCCCGGAGCTCCGCGTTGACCCCGTCCGGACCGTCCGGACTTCAAGTCGGACCGCCCGTGCTCGAGTCGGACCGTCCGGACCATCCCCCGGACCGTCCGAACAATTACGGACCCGAAAGAGGCCCTCGGTTGTAATTACCCGGACCTTCCGGACCATCAGGTCGGATCGTCCGGGCTGAGGCCGGACCGTCCGACCCCCCGTTTCCAGCCTTCCGAAATTCACCGTTTTGGCCGTAATTTCTTCATCCAGAGTCCGTTTTGACGTTCTTTAGCTCGTTTTGTTCCTCTTCACACCCCCTATCAATCTAGATAGGTTTCCTCACCATTTTAATCCATCATATTTTCGGAATTTTGGCATCTTTGCCTTGGCTCTTTAGCACACAAGCTCGAAACCGTGCATCTTCGCCGGCGTTGACTATTGGGCCCATCACCAACAACAAGGAGTGCCTCTCCATCGACTACATCGACCAATGAGCTTCATCATTGACGAAGACCACCCATCCTTTGACCCCCTCAACCGGAAGAAAGGCCGGTCTTCTCCGACTTCATGAAAGGTTAAGTGTGACGAAGGTATCCATCCCGTCACATCCTTTTCCTTCCTTGCCTTTACCTTGATAGCCCCTCCATCTTTGCTCTTACCTCATACCTATTGAGCCTAGCTAGTCGAGTATTGCCGGGCTTCGCGAAAACTTGAGCACCATAGTGATAGCATATCATCTTGTTACATCATTGATATATCATATAGTGTGATAGCTTGCTCCCGTGCATATCTTGTGACACTAGTAGCGCATATTTTGTTGCGATTCAAGGAAATAGTTGAAAAGGAGGCAAAAGAGAGAAAAATTCAAAACAAAGAAAGAGACAAGCTTTTAAGCAAGAGCCAAAAGAGAAAGAATCACAAGCTTTTAAGCAAAAGAGAGAGTTCATGCAAAGAAATACTTGTGCCAAAGACACGTGGAAGGGAAAGCCTACGATTGCATGCATATAGGTTGGTGCCAAGTAGTGAATCGTGCCCTCTAGTGCAATCGAGCTAGTGTCTCTCCTTGTGTTTGTGCAATACGAGCTTAGTCTTCGATAGGCCATTATTTTGTATGCTCATTCCCTTTGGTTGCACAAACCACACTATCTTTGCGCGTGTGTTATTTTATTGCCCTCCTCTATATTTGTGATCACTTGCTTTGCATTTGGAGTTCTTTGGATTGCTTTCAACTCTTACAATATCTTGGACTTCAATTTTCTTGATTTTTGTGCCACTAATCCCTACCGAGATCCACATAAGCCTTTGTGTGTAGGTGTGCGTGTGGGAACGAGATTCAAACTAGGACACTCTTTTCACTACGCGAAGCTATCCATCACTTGATTCATTTCATCTTCGCGAAAGGTAGCCTTGACTTGGTTCTCTTCCTTTTACTCTCACATCTACCCGCTTGTTGTGATGGCTATGCAAGACCCTCCCTTTCTATATGCCGACAATGGAAACTACTACGAGGCCTATACACCCCATGATGATTGGAGAGCTCGATCACCCCCTCCAAGACAAGATGAAGACCCTCCCTCTACATGTTCCGAGCTCAAGACCACCACCCACATGAGCTACTTCGACTACGACAACAATATTGAGCTCCATTTCTATGGTACTCATGACCCCGAGGAGTACCTTGAGTGGGAGGAGAAGATGGACAACTACTTCTTGCATCACCAAGTCCACTCCAAAGATAAAGTGAAGCGCGCCACAAGACACTTCTACGACTACGCGCACACTTGGTGGGTTCACAAACCTTCCACCTCGCGCTTGCGCAAGAGTTGGTCAAGGTTGAAGAGAGCTATGAGGCGAGAGTTTTTGCCTTCCACACTCTCCGAAGATCTTCGTCACCATTTTGAGAACACCACCCAAGGATCCAAGCCACTTGAAGAGTACCTCTTGGAGATGAAGCAAGCCTTGAGGAGAGCCGACGAGGATGACCCCGCTTGGATGAAGTTCCACCTCACTAGCGGCTTGAAGGACCTCTCCATCCTCAAGGCCATGCTCCTCCGAAGCTACATCTCTCTTGATGACTTATGAGATGATGTTCTCATGGAGGCAAGATACATCAAGGATACGGAGGCTACTTGTGCTCAAGCACACCTCACACCGACCACACCTCAAGACGGTGAGCATGACGATGATTCCACCAAGGTGGAGAGTGAGGATCAAGACTTCTCCTATGATGGAGTATATGTTGATATGACCGAGCATGGTATGTTCCCTTCGGTCGAGGAGGCAAGTGAGGATGTCTTCTATGATGCCCTCTCGGAGGTTGAGCATGGGATTTTCCCTTCAACCAAGGCGCCAATTGGAGTTGAGTTTGGAGATGAGTGCACCTATGTTCCTCCTACACCCATATATGATGAGATACACCACATACCATGTGAGAGTGAGACACACCCACCCCACTTGAGTGAGAGTGACAAAATGAGTGAGTTGTGTACCACCACCACAAATGAGAGTGAGTGCATTTCCTTTGAGAGGATGATTGTGACCACCACTAGCCCCACATATGATGAGATGCCTCAATTACCATGTGAGGAGAGCCACCACCACCACTTGAGTGGCTCCACCATATGTGAGTTTGAGGGCACCCACCTAGAGGGAGTGAGTGAGCCACCAAAAATAACGAGTGAGGAAGTTGAGAGGTCTGGTGAAGAGATTTGTTTTCTAACGACTTACCCTCTACTCCTATTGTGTCTTCTCCTTTGGTGCTAGGTCTCCTATATGATGATACTCCTATCTTCGACAAGTACCCCCCTCAAATGGAGGAGATGGTGGCCATGGAGGATAATGACGCTTCCACCACATGGTGCCATCAAGATGATGATGTTGACCACAAGTTGGTCTTTTCTACCTCACCTACACCACATTAGCGACATGACCACGATAACATAGGTGATGGTACTAGTCTCGTCCCACTAGTGGACTTTGGTTGCTTGCATGATGATGATCTTCCTATTACCATGCTTCATGCTTGTGTGCCCACTACATGCTTTGATAAGCCACCTATTTATGATAAATATGACGATGAGCATGTGGAATGCATTAGTTGTGATGCCATGTTGCATAGGATACCTTGTGATAATTCTTTAGGTCACGTCATGTTTGACACTCCGCTTGATTTGTCATATGTTATGCATGAGATCTCCCATATTGCATCTTTGGAATCTCATCATAATAACTCTGTCATGCCCATGAAACTAAATCCCATTTGTGAATATGGCATAGATGACAAATCCATGGTTATTGGCATTTTCTTTTCTAGTGATGATATTGATATGCTACCTTCGCACAAATTAAGCAATTCATCTCATATACCATGCCATGACTTATCTTTTGTGTCACATGATTCCACCTCATGTGTACACATTATGCATCCCATGAATAACATTGCTTCAAATGTCTTGGATGCACATACTTGCTTGCATCTCCATTATGCTATCCACAAAATAAAACCTCTCATGATGGATGACATGTTTCTATATCACTCATATAATTTCTTTGAGCATTGGATTTCATGTGCTCACCAATACACGCACATGCACATCATGATGGATGATGTGTACATCTACTATGCGTACACATTGTTTCTTTTGTCTCAATGTTGTGTAGATCCTCACATCCACTCGTCAACTTCACAATCCCACGAGTTGATGAAACGATCTCTTGAGAGCAATGAAGCTATGTGATCCTTTGGAGCACTAGTTCTCCACTCCCCTTCGCACAAGGACTTCGCGAATCCCTTCTACATGGCTCTCACATGGATATGGGTTTTATACCACTTTTTACATTATGCCCATATTTCCATGTTCACATTGCATTATATGCCGTTTTCTATTCCGTTGGCATGCATTTGTGACCCATGCTTGTCATTGCACATGATTCACTTTTCTACCGCTCATATGTGTACTTGCATGCTTGGTGTAGATAGTTGTTATTATTACCATGCTATTTGTGTGCCACCCGCTATTCTTGATACTTGCGTTGGGAGAGTCATGATCATGCATTGTTTTTCTTGTATGACCCCTCGCCAACATAGTCCTAAGTTGGCCATGCTATGTTTTGGAGACTGCCATTTGTCCATGAATCATTTGCTTGTTGCACACCCTATGATGAACACATTTTATATACATTGGGTTGATGTCAACCATTCCCATGATTTACACATGTTATGCACTCGTTATTGTCAAACTGCTCTCTATGTTGTGATCCCCATATTGCCATATATTGCGTCCAACATTGTTTGTCAAATTGTTGAGAATGCTACCATTCCATTTTCACATGTGATTGGAGACTTTGACATATATCATGAGTCACATGCTTGCTTTCGTTCTTTGCACAATATGCATGGTGATCATTCTTTATACGGCATATGCATTCTCACAATTGTCATACCTACTTGCTATGCTCATGACATTGGAAGGACAAAACCATCCACCTATGACTTGATGTTACACAATGGTCGCACACATAGCATTATATACATGGGCACATTGCATATTTCCTCACCATATGATCTTCACGCTACCTTATTGTGTGCCTTATATGACATCGCTAACACTCATGCTATGCCCAAGTATTTGTTTCCTTTGCACCTTTTTCATGAATATCGAGGAGACAACTACTTGCGACAACACGTGGTGGACAAGAATGGCACGACTCCTTCCGCTATACCTCCCGTGCTTTATCACTTTCATGGTGATGTGGTTTTGGATCCGTGAACGGATCTTCCCCAAGGGGGGGGGAGATGATGCGGAGCATCCAACGGACATCACCATGGTCATGGGCCTCCCGCCAAAGGACACACGCATCGAGCATTCAAAGGTGAACTCTATCCTTTACGCGTGTCCTTTTGGTCCTCACACGGATGGTATACTACTTGACCGCCCACTCCCTTGCATACTTAGGTTCAAGAGCTACACATGCGTCGAGGAGGAGGTGAAGCTCAAGGGAACGACTACACCATCCGCGAGGGAAGCTTGGAAGAGAAGATAGAAGAGAGGAGAAGAATGGCCATGGGAAGACGAAGAGAAGGACTCCTTCCCCAGGAGTCGGACGTCTGAGCCCCAGGCTGGACCGTCCGGGTCAAGGCCAGACCGTCCGAAGAGCAATTCCTGAAGCAGACCTTCGGCCATAATTGTTCGAACGTCCGGGCCCCCGCCCGGACCGTCCGGGCTATAGACCAGACCGTCCGACTTGGTCAACACGGCTCCAGATCTGCCTCCGCGCAGCAACGCGGGCCATGACCCATGTACCTCTTCATCCACCCTTAGACTATATATACCTCTCCCCCACCTCATATTTAGGGTTAGCTAAGATTATATCCAGATTTGAGAGAGCTTAGCTCCTACTCCCCCATGGGGATTTGATCTCCTTAGAGATCCTCTCTCAATCCTACCACCTCCCGCGGGAGAGAGACTCGATCTGCGGATTGAGCCTCAACCTACCCTCCTCTTCCTAGTCATAGAAGGAGAGGGCCCCAATCCTAGTAGTAGAAGGAGAGGGATCAATCTAGCTACCACTTGTGTGGATGTATGGATCTTGTTATGTGTGGATTTGGTGTGTGGATTTGAGTCCCCTTTGTTTGGATCTTGTTCCCCTTCCTCTCTTTTGTGTTCTTCTTGAGTTGCATCTCTTTCCCACCTCCAAGTTGTGAAATATTGGGCCAATCCCTAGGCTTGCCCTACATCATTATGGGTGGTGAAATCCCATACTCATAGACAAGTCGCCTCAACCATATTATCGATTGAATTATAACACTTACATAAACAGACTCCAGCTCGATCACCTAGTCGGGATCTCGGGCGGCTCAATCATACAACAAAGTGTTCCACATGAAAGAGTCACGAGCAATCGCATCGCGATGCCCCAAGCTGCGCACACCTAAGGGACACTTGGTGTATGAAAGACCTCCGGCAAGAACACAACTAAGCTATCGAAAACCCACACTAAGACATGCACGTTATAATCATACACGCAACATACATGTCTAGTGAGAACAGCAGGTATCATCACATTACTCTACAAAGTTTACAACTTTATTAACTCTCATAGAGTACACACAGAGATCACAAGACTGTGATCCAACATTACATCATCCAAATTATGTCTGGGTACAGACAAGTTTAACAAACGGCTTAGAGAAGCCTTATTTATAAACAAGCTCTTCCACGAGGGACCAAACGTCTGTCTCGAACTACACTAGCTTAGTCAGTCGTCGAGCGCCAGGAAGAAGCCACCTTCGGGGTCAGTGGGTTCATATAAAAACATAAATAAGCAAACGTGAGTACAAAGTCGTACTCAGCAAGACTTACATATGAACTATACTACTCGTGCTCAAGTTTCAAGGCCAAGGGAGGTGGGGTTTCAATGAAGAAGTGCCAACTTTGACTTGGCTAGTCTTGTACTACAAATACCAGAATGAGGTAAGAAGCATACACAAGTCCATCTATCCAAGTCTCCCAAACAAAACACCACTATGGATCCTTCCTCGACTTCCCACGAGAAAGCAAACCATAGCACTCACACTTATCTTGGCAAGTTTTAGAGTTTACGTTGAAGTTGTCTAATAATCAAGCATAGATGACCAAGTAGTCCATGACCGCAGACGCGGCTATTCGAATAGGTTTGTTAACCCTGCAGGAGTGTACTACTACACACACATGACCATCAGTTACCGCCAGGTCTTGGCACCATTCAAGGGATGCCGGCGAGGATGTTCACCACAACACTTCGCCCATAGCTCCGATCTAGTCCAGAGAGTCGCCTATCCGAGGGGGATCCGCATGGAATTCCGACCGAGGTTCCAGTACGGCCTCTAACGATGTGTGCAGGGTCCCAAGCCGGTCTGATTAGCCGTTCTTCCACTTCGCAGACCGTGCCATAGCCCTACCAGAACTTGCAAACTAATGCGACTTCTAGGGTTCGAAACGGGGTGAGGTACTAGGTCGAGAGGGGTCAGTGAGCCCAATGTGTGTTTGCACTCTTTGTCTTGGATCACCACACAAGAACTCAGGCTTAAGGCGATTTTCAACGAGACAACCCATTGTGTACTCCTACACAGCCTCTCATCGTTCACCTTGTTTAGGTCAAGTTCACCAACACATTTCCACCATCATCATCATGATCACTACAATCCCGACTCACAAAAGAGTAACCTCATTGTAACTCTAAGCATGCAATAAGAAGTAACAGTTGCAGGGGCCACATGATATCAATGAACTTATACTTCTGCTAGGATTGTTGTTTTGCTTACTACTGTGACAAGATGATAGGTCATGTAAAGGAATGGGTTCAACTATGCGATACAAACGCATCACGGTAACATCCTAAACATGCATAAGCGGGAAAGAGAGGGAAATGGGTTTTTATCGACATGATCAATGGGGTTTTCTTGCCTTGCTGACGAGGTTCGTACGGGGTATTTTCAACGGAGGGGGTGATCTCGGACTCCAGCTCCACCTCTATTCGATAGAAAACAATGCAAACAAAGTGATCAATATAAAGACAATGCACAATCACATGATGAAGGGTATAATGTGAGGTACATGGTTTCAATGTGTTGATCAATCGATTTAAAATAAGTGCATTGCAAAGGGTTTTGCAAATTCACTCCAAATTTGAATTCAAAAGGGTTCCATATGGACATATGCCACTGTTCACCCATTTTAAAATGGTCAAACATGAAAACAAATTGCATATTCATATTCCTTGCATTTTTCTGATAATTTTTCATATATTATTTATTTAATTTGGAGTTGTGGTTAAAAAGTTATTGAATTTTCTGGAATTTTTGATTATTTTTAAAAAGAAAAGGAATTACTGGATCAGCATGACCTCATCCTGACGTGAGGGGGGGGGGGGGTCTGACATGTGGAGCCAGTATGTCAGTGTCTCTGGGTTAAATCCCTTGGTTAATTTAAATAGAGGGGTTAGTTAGGGGGCAGGTGATACGTCCAAATTGCATCACTATTTTATATAGTAATTCTTTCTTATTCATTGATATATTTCATGATATGATGCTATTCTTATGTTATTTTGGCTTATTTTACACAGTTTGCAACTTTACGGTGCCGAAGCAGGAGACGCAGGATTCAGCGGTAAAAAGTGGACGCTGAGTTGCTGAAGAAGAACACCTCCAAATTACCTGAAAATCGACGGAGGTTGTTTTCCATAAGGATCACGAAGACACACAAAAGAGCAACCAGAGTGGGGCCACAGGGTGCCCAGGCGGCCACCTGGCGCGGCCCCACCCCTGGCCGCGCCGGGAGGGCGCCTTGACCCCCGGGGCCACTCCCGGCTCCCCCGTCATGCTCGATATCTTGTCAAACTCGCTGATGCCTTGGTTCTATATCTTGCATTCCTATCGAAGACTTGGTTCTATATCTTGTCAAACTCGCTGATGCCTCTCAGTTCTGCGAATGAAGAATCAAACATTATCTATCCTACTCGTCATGCTCTATTGAAGCTCACCAATGGACATGTGTTTGACTTCGAGGATTGTTTTCTTCGGTACATGGTACAATCTGCAGAATTGGTAAATCAACTGAAGCCATATGCTCCTTGGCTGCAAGCCATTTGCAACCATGGACGCAGCGAAGATTACACTGCGAAGCATCACCCGAAGCTATTCTGTCCTCCGGTCCGCGATACCATGAATATCTTCAGGCGGCCAAATGATCCTTTTGCAACATATGTTGGAGTCAGACAGCACGTCAATGAACGCAATATGTCGAAGCGTTTCCAGAAAGAAGTGTACCACTTTGAAGTTGCAATTCGAAACCAACAACTGCTTGAAAACTTCATCGAAGGAAATCAGCGCCAGATGCAACATCTGTCTGATGAGATAAACAGAGTTGGTAACATTGCCTTGAACAACAACCAATACTTGAAGGTTTTGAAGCGTCATTCTTGGAAAGGCCTAAGGAAATTCAACTCAGTGAAGAAACTTGAAGCCGATCGCATATTCAAGGAGTACCCACATTTGCAGAGGCACTTCTCAAGAAATGACTCGATTGATCGCCCCAACCCCAAGATTCCTTCACTGGACAAGATTGATGAAGTTCTCTTTGTCAACCCTGCTGAACAGATTTTCCCCGATACCTTTTCGGATGAAGACTCTCACACATCGAAGCACGAAGACGATCCTCTCGATGACAGCGACCTTGAATTGCTTCAAGCGCCGATGGACTTCGACGAGGAAGAGTCACCTGCTTCGACCGAAGGAGAAACTTTAGGCGATGCATCCTCTTCAGGCGAAGACAATGTGCAGGGTCCCAGGGTTGCAGCTAACGCATAGATGCTCTTGATCTACCTATCAACCTTTTGTCCAATTATTGACAAAAAGGGGGAGAAAGTAGCATCAAGTTTAGATTCGCTGCGGGGTTTAGGGTTTTGATTCGATCTTTTGCATGTTAAGTTAGGACAAACACTCCATTCTTCGATTGGGTTGTAACTTAAGTATTACTTCGGCTGTGAACTGTTTTATCATATATGTTAATAACCCCGTGCTTGCAAGTTGCTTTTCTACTTCTTATTTTGCAGGTGGTTATTTTCCTTAAGTTCACAGGTTATTGGATGATTGCATATTCTTCAAGACAAATTATCTTTGTATGCAATTGATTCGCTAAGATATGTGTTAGGATTCCCATTGATGATATTCTTCAACAATCATTTTCTTTGATTACATAAATCTTCGATGCTTGCATTCAGGAGGAGTCAAAAGCTTCATATCTTAGAGTTTGCTCTCAACCCAAATTCAAAATTCCATATCTTTTATCGATGCCTGTTTTGTCAACAATAGTCCAAAAAGGGGGAGATTGTAAGAGCAAAATTATGCCCTCAAGAGTTTTGGATATTGTTGGTCAAAACAGTAGAGAAACTAACAAGTTTTCTAGTGTGAAACAGATGGTTAGGTTCCTGAAGTTATAGGTTGGTGATAAAGCTTCAACGAAGATTTATACTTTTACCGAAGCACATCCTCTGGAGTGAAGCTCATCACGGATGTCGACCCCTAAAAGGATAAGGAATCCTGAAGCTCATCTCATCGAAGAAGATGATCAAGATGGCGCAAGACTTAGTTGTTTTTGCGTAATTCCTTTTACTTCTTTGAGTCATAGGAAAAACCGTACTATCAAGAGGGGTTTAGTAAATGTACTCCGAAGGTTTTGATGAAAAGACTCAGATCGAATCTAAACCAGTGAGAAACCAGAGTTGAAGAAATCTCATGTGAGCTAGGTAATGCTTCACCAGCGAAGAGTTTGTTCTTTCGGCTCCTGAAGCAGAACAAAATCCGTGAGTCAGCTTTACTTGGACCGCAAGTAAAGTTTCGCTTTGATTGGAAATATTACCGTTGGGGACAGGTGTCAAGCTGTCACATCGGGTCACTTCAGTCATTTCGCACCTAGGGATTGCCACCTATAAATACGCCACCCCGCCCTCATTGGCCGGTGGATGCTCCAAGGTTGATTCCCTATAGAGGAGAGAGAGAGAGAGCAACCCCACCGAAGCATTTCAAAAACCCATCCACAGAAGCACAAGTCCTATTGATCTGAGTTGATTCATTATGACTTAGGAAGAAGTTTGCTAGCCTTTTTATCTTGGAGAACTGCAATTCTCCTAGATGGTTAGAGAGTTGTTCTTCAGAGAGCGAAGAGTTATTGTCGCCTCGAAGTCCAGTTTGTCAAAGGTTTCGGTGATTTCCTCAATAATCAACCACGAGTGAAGAACTGACCAAGCTCAAGGAGATTGGTGCAGTGGAGATACGGACGGAGAGAGGTTAACTCCTGTGTTCAATCACAAGTCCCTCCAACCAGACGTAGCACTTTGCAGAGTGTGAACTGGTCGAACAAACATCGCCGAGTCAAGAGTTCGTTTTACTTTACGCACTTACATTCAGTTTGTCAATTGCTTCAGTGATATGCTTCAATGCAATTGATTCAATGCTTTTGATTCGCTAAGTTATGCTTCAATGATGTTCTGCTTCAATGTTTACCTGTCTGTTGAAACTCTTCTGCTGTTAAGTTATGCTTCACTTCATAGTTTCATGCAAAAATTTGAAGTGATCATTCACCCCCTCCCCCTCTGATCACATACTTGAACTTACATGTATAAAGAATGCTTACGGTGGGTTGCCGGAGTGACAGAAACCTAAACCCCAGTTTGCACGCTTTTGCACAAGAGAACAATGGATCACCGATCGTATTGCTTTGGTTAGGCTTTTGCCTTAATTACTATCTTGTATTTGCAGATGCTTGCAAGGTGTTTAATCATAAGAGTGCATTCATCTTAGTCTAGAGGATGCACTAGCATAGATCCACCCACCAAACACTTATCAACACAGCACATAGTACCGATACGGAATATGGCGAAAGCACATGACTACCTCTCCCGTGTGTCCTCAAGAACACTTTAGCTTTTATAAGTTCAGTTGCTAGGCCTCTCCTTTGCTCAGAAAGGATTGGGCCACTCTTTACTATCCAGTATCTTTTACTTTGCTCGTCTTTACTTTCCTGTCACTTATACCAAGAAAACCCCTAAAAAGTTATCTTTCAGTGCTTGCAGTTATCTCCTTACCAAAGTCACTTGCTACTACCTTCTGCTCCTCGTTGGGTTCGACACTCTTACTTATCGAAAACACTTCAATAGATCCCTCTACGTTGAGGGTCATCAGTAGGGCCCACTTGTCATTGACTATTAGGGGGGGTTAGCTAGGGATTAAGGCCCTATTGTCCATGGCGGCTGGCAGTTAGCTACCGGTGCCACTGGGCACGGCGGAGGCTTGCTGACGTGGGCTTCCCGACCACCATTTGGCACGGGGAGGCCACAGGGACGCACCTCGTGCCCGCCTGCACCACCCTGTGCACACGAGGGACCCCGGGGGGCACCGGAGCCTCGCCGACGACGAGGTCGCGTGGCGGCGTGCTCACGGCCGAGATGGAAACGGCGACTCGGGGCACCAATTTGAGCGTAGGGAGAGGGGAACAACACGGGAGCTCACCCTGAACGTGACGGTGAGGATGGGAGAGGCGGAGGAGCAACGACGGCGGAGAATTTTGACTGCATGCTCCGGCGGCTGGCGATGAAGACGACGACAAACACATCGGTTAGAGGGCCTTCGGGCTTGCGATCTTCTGCGCGGGGACGAAGCGGTCGACGACGAGATAGATGGACACAGTGGAGCGACTCGGGGTAGCTGTTGGCCACGCAGGCACATCGGTGCGCTCTGCGGCGGTGCTCGGGCGTTGAGGTAATCCGGTGAGGGAGAGCGAGCGGATGAGAGAGAGGAGGGAAAAAATGACCAGGGGTTTCCAGGGCGGCGTCGTCGCGCGTCTAGAGGTCTCGGGGTCGTCCACAGCGAGCAGGAGGTGGCAAGGCGGCGTCGGCGGTGAGTGCATGCATTCCACCGAGCACCTTTGGGGCGCGGGGAGGAAGACGCCAAAGGGAGGCTGGGCCTGGGCTGGCTAGCTGGGCCAGGTGCGGTTACTTGGGCTGCTTTGCCAGGTAAGTTTATCTTTTCTTTATCTTTTCAGTTTTCTTTTCTGTCTTTTTGTTTTGCTTTGATAAAATACCAAAACATTTTCATAAATCCCCAAATCTTTTATATGGTCTTACATGACCAGTAGCTAGTCACTCCCAAGTTTTGGGAATTTTCGAAATTCACTATATTTGAATTCAAATTCAAATAGGGGGTTTTAATTAATTCGAAGGCTCAGTTTGGAATTAAAAAAAATCTTGGAGCATGAAGTGCGACCCACTTCACTTTATATGTGATCATGCTCATTTATAGGACTTCTCAAAAATACCAGAGGGATTTTTGGAGCATCTTTTAAAGTGGCCATTTGAATTAATTCATCTAGGGGTGTTCCTTCTCCCATTTCAATTTATTTTTGAATTTTTTGACATGATGCAAGGTGATGTTAAACCCTAGCACATACCTAACAGAGGGTTGTGACATTTCTCTTCACAACGACAATTTCTCTTCGACTATTGAAGGAGACCTCTATCCGTCTAGGAGACTTGCGGTTCTCCAAGATAAAAAGGTTGGCTAATATAAACCTAAGTCTTTTTGAATTACTCAACTCAAACTGTGGGACTTATTTTTTCTCACGAGATTTTTCTTTAGATGCTCACATCACTTGTGTCTGGGAATCTTCAGTGGAGGAGCCAACCGCAACTGGCGGGTGGGTGCGGGGTATTTGTAGGTGGTGATCCCAATGGTGAAATGACTGAAGTGACTTGATGCGACAGCGCACTTGACGTGTGTTCACAACGGTCCGATTTCAAATCAATGCGCAACTTTTCTTGAGGAACAAGAAAGCTGACTTACCGAATGAGTTGTCTCTTGGAGGAACAAAGTACGATAACTTTGCCTTCGAGCTATAACTTAACTCAGTGAGATTTCTCTCAGCAGACTATTTTTTTGGTTTTGTTTCGAGCTGATCAAGTTCACTTCAACCTAGATCTCAACTAGGAAACCCACTCTTGATAGTACGGTTTTTCCTACGACTAAAAAATAGAAGACAAACTAAGACAAAAGACTTCATCTTCATCCATCTTCAGCTTTCTCCTCGTTGCGGTTCTCCTCGAGAACACCTTCTTCTATGAAGACATTTTTAGGGGTCATCCTTCTTCAAAGACTTTGTTATTAAGATGCAGCTACACTGCTTGAGTTGTCCTTCGAGATTCTACCTTGAACTTCATGCTTCAGAAACCTAAGTATATGTTTACACTCGAAAATAATATTAGTTCCTCTACTGCTTTGTCCAACAATCTCCAAAACCTAAGGGGCGAAACATTGCTCTTATAATCTCCCCCCTTTTGGAAGATTTTTGACAAAATAGGCATCGACAAATAATTAAAAGGTTTTTTATTGTGATGATAAACCAGAGCTAAGATAGATGATATACTCCCCTTGAATATTTCATTTACATGCATATTTTTAAGGAATAGATCGAGGGATATCACCAATATCTTAGCGAGCGAGATTGGAATCCAAAGATATTCAGAATAAAATGCAATCTCCTTGAATGACCTGTGAACTTAAGATAGATAACTTCCTGCAAGACAGATATTTGATAGCAAGCATGGCAGATAGATATCATATGATAAAGTGGCAGTTCCCGGCCGACTTAGAGTTAGTTACAACCGGATCGAATGAAATCAAATGTTTGTTGTAACCACTAGAACTCAATAAACCTTAACCCCATAGGCAAACTACCCTTCGATGCAGCTAGTTCTCCCCCTTTTTGTCAATAATTGAACAAAAAGATTGAGAATAGCGCCGAGAGATAATCTAATCGTTGGTGGAACGGCGTCGACGTCGAGAAGATTCGGGTTGATGCCTTGGCCTTGACGAAGACGGGCGACAACGGCGAGAGCGACCACGAGGAGGAGTTACCTTGTTGGGGAAGGAGTGCTGGTCACGAGACGAGTTAAGTTGCGATGATTCTGGAGTCTTAGGGATTCTTCGGAGCGACGAGTAAACCCGCGTAGCACGTCGGTGATCAGAATTGGAGTGAGAAGAAGTTTCTTCAACAACAATGTGGTAATAGTGATCAACCCAAAGCACGTCTCTATTTTTTTGGTAAGAGGGTAAACTGAGAATCTGGTCAATCCATCCGATCATCATTTGTCCAGTTACGAGCAAGATATGGAGGATTTTCAAAGAATCTTGAGCGCTGCTGCTGACCACGAGAGTTATATTTCCTTAGACATTTCCACTCGTGATGAAGGAATTCTCGAAGGAGTTGATTGTTGTTCATAGTGATGTTGCGGAGCACATTCAACTCGTTCAGAATGGTCTATTTTTGCACGCGATCTTCATCGACATAGTGCTGAAATATTTGTTGCGAGCGAATGGAAACTTCCATATGATGGATGAGCTTGATGAACTTTCTTCTGATGTTGCGTTCAATCACTTGAGCCTTAATGCCAACATGCTCGGCAAATGGATCATTGGGTCGAGCAATAACCTTGAGAACTTCTCTGGAAGGAGGTGTGAAGATCGTAGGATAAATAGTTGCGGGGAATGGCTCCTTCCGAGAGAAATTGCAGGAAGCCATTAGCCACAGTGCATATGGTTTCAGAGACACTGGGTCATCTACACATGAGACTAAAGTACAGATGAAGCAGCCCTCAAAATAAAATGGAACACCATTGACGAGCTTCATGATGGCATGCTGCACAAATTCTGGTATGGGATAATCATCGTGAACATCCAACATAGGCGTCAGGGTCTTCGACAAACTATAGAACCAAGACTTTGCTTTGAAGACCAAATGCTTAGGCTTGGTCTCTTTAGGATAAGTATCGCCAACCACACCCGGATCCATGAGAACAGATAATTCGGCAGGCGTCATTGGAGGCAAAGTGTGAACTTTTGCGGGCAATCCTTCAAAGCGAGGTAAGTTGACTAGGCCCAGCAGCTCATCGACAGTTAAGTGAAAGTCTTGGCCTTGTATCATGTAGTCAAACTTTCATGTTTCCGGTCGACAATGATCTCCAGTGACATACATGGTTGCATAGAATTTCTTGATAAGTTATGGGTTGAATCCAGTATCGAGAGCAAACATCCTATGGTGTAACAGCCCAGATTTCACATAAATTAAAAAAAAATGTTTTCTGCGTGAATTGTTTGATTGTCTGATTTGTTTGCGGTGTTTGCATCCCCGATCTATCGATCGGCGATTATTTTCCTCCCTGTTATCTCGTATCGGACGGAGACTGACCCTTGCCACCCTGACACGAGCTGTTGCGACACCGGGTTTCACCCGAGCACCGTCGCGACAACTGACACAAGACCAGCCATCGCCATTGGAACGAAAAACCCCATTTAATAATTAAATGGATTATTTTATTGGGTGCCGGAAAATGTTCTCGGAACGTTACCGAAGTGAGGTAAGACTGACGGGCCACGCACTGAGCGCGTGGTTTGAGGTTTTGTCCGAATCGGAGGTCGGACGGAGCCTGTGCGGTCAGAAACGTGTAACGCGGGACGCGGATGATAAAATTGGGTATTTTCGTCATTTGCGAGCCCACTTAACCTTGGCTATAAATAGAGGCATCTCCCGTGCCATTTTTAGCAGCAAAACTTAAGCCAGATTAGGGTTCCCCCTAATCCAGCCGCCACCCCCACCTCAATTTCCGCGCACACCCAATACCACCACATCCAAATCTGGCAGCCCGATCTGCACCGTCCGATCTGAATCGAGCAGCTCACGTTGAGCCACGTCACCAGACTCCCCAGGCGCCCGTGGAGCCTCCTCCTGCCCGAGTCCCTCCTCTCGTGGAGCCGCCGCCCGCGCCTCCAACTCTGGCGAGACGACGGCGAGCAGCCGCGGCGCCCGCGCCCCGGTGAACTCCCTCCTCACCGCGCCGTTCTCCTCTCCTTCTTCTTCCTCCTCTCTCTCAACCTCCCCCTCTCTTCATTTCCAGCAGGAGCCAAGCACCAGAACGCCATGGATCTCGGGGCCGAGCTCCGCCGCGCCTCTGCTTCGCCCCGAACCTCACCGCGCCGCCTCCTGGTCCCCGTCGTCGCCGGATCCGTTCGTTTTGCCCTCTGCCTTTCCCGTTCCCGGCCTCCTCCGCGCAGCCTAGCCGGAACCCACCACCGGCGTCGTCAAAGGTGTAGTGGAGAGGATGCCAGGACGAGCGCCCGCCCAATCCAACGCGCCTGCTCTCCTGGGCTGCTTCGCCCGTGTGGGCCGGTGCGCCACCACGCGGCCCAGCAACGACACACCTCCCAGCGGCCCAGCAAGGCGCCCCAGCCGCGCCTTCCTCTCGCCTCGGGCGAGATACCGTTATTCCGCGCCCAGCCCCACGTGATGGGCCTCGGGCCCATGGTGAGCAGCACGCCCCTTTTTTTTCTTCTGTGTTAATGGGCTGAGCCTATTTCTGATGTTGTAGATTATCTCCTGTGCGCTATATAGTTTTTTTACGCCCGCCTGGTTAGGCCCTGCAGCAGTAGTTTCAGCACAGTAGCAGTTTATTTCTTTTTTTTATTCTTTTGGCAGATTTATTTATTTCTTGCGATGCCCGTATCTTTTTAACGGTAGCTCGGATCGCGACGCTTTAAACATTAAACTTGCTTAAAATTTTGTGTAGATTAATAAAATATGCTTTTTTGCCATGTTTGACTTTTCTTACATGTTGTTTACTGCTAATTACCATCGCATGCCACTGTAAAATTGTTTATTTAATAACTTTTTAACCGTACCTTTGATTAAAATGTTCTTTATATGTAACTTGACTAGAATTGCATGTAGATTGTGTTTATGATGCTCTTGATTGCTAATAACAAATATAAAATTATGTTTAGGGCAGAACAGTACCAAATTCCTTTTTATCATGGGGTCCACAATAGTTTTCCATGTATAGGTTTTACCCCCACTTAAAGTGACTAGATTAGATAGTTTACTTTATGCCTCACCTCTGGCCATGTTTGTGTGCTATGCCATGCTTGAGTTAACAACTTTTGCTCAAGTTGTGTAGCTAAACAACTTGAACCGATTCTAAATGTGCGGCATCGTCGCGTGTGACGAGTACTCCACTTAACCTGTTAGTAACCGCTCTCGATAGTAGGTGCGATGTCTCGTGTTGCCTTCTTGTTGATGCTTGCTCGTGTTTGCTTCGTAGTAATAGATTCTAGCTCATTGATTGCTTTCCAGTGTTTATCCTCTTGTGTGCTTCCGCGGGTACCTCTCGGAGACGATGCGAGCTTGCGATCAACTACACCTTCGGAACCCGACTTATCAACAGGCAAGGAATATACATTACTTATGATCCATTCTATTTCAACCATAGGTTTGCATGCTAGTCTAGAATAGGTTTGATGTTTGATCCTACCACATGTTTACAGCCTCTTTCAAACAAATGCAGCCATGTCCCCTCCCAGCAAACCTTGTACTGCTATGTTACTATTGGTCGTTGCTCAGCCCCTGGTTAGTATACATTCTTAGGATGCTACGATGTTACCCTGTTACTCCTTGGTTTGGGATATCACATTATTATATTGTTGTTGATGATATGATTATTATAAATGTTGACTATATTCGACGAAGGATGGAAGGCCTAGGCTATCCTGTCCCGACGGTTTGTTCCATTCGAGTCACCTAGGATCAGAGTTCCGGGTATTGGTTTTAAGACTGAGCGTGCCTAACTGCGTGTGGGATTTTATGGGGTCCCCTTTTCTTACCTACCTAGCTTCAAACATTTCTAGTGGTGGCCCAAGCTGATTTACCATTTGAAAACCGTGTGTGTGTCTGTTGGGTCGCTCCTGGCAGATATTCTTTAAAACAACTTGGGCCAGCGGAGACATGGTTTCTTAGTTGGTCCACCGCAGGGAGCTAGGGGGCTACCCACATCTGTTTGGGTAGCTAACCCGACCTCATCCAGACAGTAGAGACCAATTCGAGAGCGCGGCCGGCTTTTGAGTTGAATGTGGACTCACCGGGGGGCCACCCGGATTTGTTCGTTGTTAGCTAGAGGGACCTGTCGTTTCGGATCTCTCGGAACTAAATCATAAAATGGTTGCCTATGATGGGTAGCAACTGAGAAAGATGGGCGTGCATGCGGAGCCTTGTAATGGGCAGTTGGTACACCCCTGCAGGGTTAAATCTTTTCGAGAAGCCGTGTCCACGGTTATGGACGACTTGGAACCTACGCCTTGTTCATAGATAACATCAACTGAATCATAACTATAACTTGATCAACGTGTATGTGCCTTGACCACTTCTTCTTCGTCGGGATGCGAAGAGGAGGACAAGGATTGGATAGGTGTTAATATTGCGTAAGTAGTTGATAGCAAGACTTGTTGGAGGCGATTCCTCATCGAATGCTTGGCTTCTTATCTTAATCTCTAGATCGTTAGCCACCTCATAAATGCTAGTGCGGCAGCAACCTCACCACTTACCCCATCCTTACCGTAAACTACTAGTTATCATAGAATGACGAGTGATGAAGTCCTTGCTGGGTCAGTTGACCACTACAGTTGGATGCTGAGTACTTCTGTAGCGTATTGTCTCGATTCCGATCTCGAGTGTGTGGAGTATCGGAACCGTTACAATGCCTTGCTTGCAAAGTATTGTCTCGATTCCGATCTCGGGTTTGGGAAATCCTGTAGTACCTTTAGTCCAACCGACTCTGGGTAAACATCTTGGTCGTCTGTTGACTCTAGTTCTCTTGCCTAGTATCCTCACAATTTCAGTGAGAATGCTTCCCTTGATCGTCGCTTTCAACTATCGTTCTTCCTCTTGATCTCCCGATGGTTTCGTTTTCCGACGTTGCTCTCTCTCTACGGAAATTTATCTCGACGGAAGTTCGATGTCGACATGGAGCAGAGTCCCTTTTTGGTGGTGTTGAAGATTGTCGACTCACTTTCTCTCCCTCTCCCCTGGATCGTCTAGGATTTTGGGACGAGATCCCTTGTTGGTGGTGTTGAAGATTGTCGACTCTCTTTCTCTCTTGAGCTTTCATGCTTATCTTGTTTAGAGAGTGGTCTTGTTGCACTGAGTTGTGTGTCTTTCATGAGTAGGTAATTAAGGTTGCTATTACAAGTGTAGTAGTAACATGCAATAGTTTTGAGGTATTGATTTGAGTAACTGATACGTCCAAAATGCATCACTATTTTCTATCTTAATTCACCCCTATTCATTGATATATTTCACGATATGATGTTGTTCTTATGTTGTTTTGGCTTGTTTTACATAGTTTGCAACTTTCCGGTGCCGAAACAGCAGACACAGGATTCAGCGGAGAAAAGTGGACATTGAGTTGTTGAAACAGAACATCTCCAAGTGAGCTGAAAATCGACGGAGGGTATTTTTACGAGGAATAACGAAGCCTTGCCGAAAAGGAGCCAGAGGGGGGCCACTAGGTGCCCAGGCGCCCCCCTGGCGCGGCCCCAACCAGGGGCGCGCCGGGAGGCCGCCTGGACCAATGGGGCCACTCCTGGCTCCCTCCTTTGGCATATATATATCCCTCGTCATCCAAAAACCCTAAAAGAGGAGGAGTTTCGCGAGTTCCGCCTCCGCTCCGTGGTGGAAACCTATAGAGAAGAAAAGACATCTCTGGCGGGCAGATTCCGCCGGGGAGAACACCTCCCGTAAGGGGAGATCATCGCCATCGTCATCACCATCGTCACGGGAATCATCGACATTCTCATCAACATCATCCCCAACATCAGCACCATCTCCATATTCATCCTATCTCATCTCACAATTGCAACTTGTGGTGTAACTCATACTATCTATCCTCTCTACTCTACCGGTGTTGATTACTCCTATATGGTGAATGCTATTGAGTTTTGTTGGAGAATTATTGTTATGTACAGATTGTTATCATCTATTTATCACCACTGATAATGATCTCTTTTATTTCTTGTGAGTAGTTACTTTAGTTCTTGATGACATGGGAGAGGTCTAGTTGTTAGTAGTCATATGATGTTGAAATAATATGTGTTGTTTGATATTTAAGTTGTGTTGTCATTTTCCTAGTGGTGTTATGTGAGTCGAACACATAACACTTCACCTTGTTAAGGACCTAGGGTAATACATTGTGTATAAAGAATTCTTACGGTGGGTTGCCGGAGTGACAGAAACCTGAACCTAGTTCGCATGCTTTTGCACAAGGGAATAATGGATCCTTGATCTTATTGCTGTGGTTAGGATTTTTCCTTAATTTCTACCTTGTATTTGCCGATGATTGCAAGGTGTTTAATCATAAGAGTGCACTTGTCTTAGTCTAGAAGGTGTACTAGCATAGATCCACCCACTCAACACTTATTAACACAAAACATAGTACCGATACGGATTATGGCGAAAGCACATGACTACCTCTCCCATGTATCCTCCAGAACGCTTTAGTATTTATGATTTCAGTTGCTAGGCTTATCCTTGTCTCAAAAGGATTGGGCCACTTGCTGCTCCTCAACACTATTTACTTTGCTTGTTTTTACCTTCTCGTTGCTTATACCGAAAACCCCTAAACATTTATCTTCCAGTGCTTGCAGTTATTCCTGTCCAAAGTCACTTATGAATACATTCTGCTCCTCTTTGGGTTCGACACTCTTACTTATCGAAAACGCTACAATAGATCCCCTACAGGTGCTGTTGCCGGGGAGCGTAGCGCTATTGGTAAGTTAAGCTGGTAAGGAAAGCTTTATATTTTGCGTGCTGTTTTTATTTTGTTGTTGCTAATCTTTGTCCTTATGGACATCTCTACTCTGTTCATTGCTTTTGGGGAAATGCCCCACTACTGTGGTGGTTACTCCTACCCCTACTGAAATTGTGCCTTATAAAATACCAATTGGTATTATCGTTTATGTCTTGGCTAATCGTTATGCAGGAGGCAGACATCCAGGTGAACACTTGTTATATTTGTCACAACTATGTTCATTATTTAAGCTTGCCGGTGTGTCAATGGAGTTTTTCATGAGGAGATTATTCGCCGTATCACTTATAGATAAGGCTTCAGATTGGTATAGGCTTCTCAATAACTCCAATTTGATTAATTGGCAAGAGCTTATGTCTCTCTTTTATACAAAGTTTTATCCTCTTCCTGAAATTCATCGAGACAAGAATTATATCTACAAATTTTGCTCTCGTGACAGAGAAAGCATCGGTCAAGATTGGGGGAGATTGAAGTCCCTAATGCTCAAATTTCCTAATCATGAGCTCCCCAAGGAAATTATACTTCAAAATATTAATGCCAGGCTTTCTCGTCAGGATAAGGAGATGCTGGATGCCTCCTCTAGTTGGGTATTTCAAACGAGAAGCATTGAAGAAAGATGGGATCTCATTGAAAGGATTCAAAAAAACACTAAAGACTGGGAAATTGATAAAGGTATTGAACCCGTTATAAATTATGAGCATGATTATATTGAGAGCTATGTGAAAACTGATTACTTAATACCTTTTGCTCTAATATTGGTCTTGATTCCCAGCTAATGATTGATTTTTGTAAGGACTTTGCCTCTCATGTTGTCTCTTCTAAAAAGAATAAGGATAAGTACCATAAACCCTTCAAGGAATTACATGTTGCTAATAATGTTGCTGACCCAGCAAGGATAAGGGAGCACTCTTTTGTGACAGGCATAATAAATAAAATTGAGATAAGAACTGACGATCCTGAGGACCAGATCAAGGTCGATCCTCAAGTTTCATTGGTTAAAGATCTTGTTACTAATGATGTGTTAGATTCTAATATAAATTTTTGTGTTGTTTCCACTAACATTGTTACAGCCAAGTGTAAATGCCCAATTTCAGGTACACCATTTTTATTTGTTAAAATAGGAGATCATAATTATTATGGGCTATGTGATTTGGGATCAAGTTCTAGCGCTATTCCTTATTTACTCTATCAGGAGATCATGGGTGAGATTTCACCCTGTGAACTTGAAGAGATTGATGTTAATATTTATCTAGCAAACTGAGAAACTATCTCTCCCCTTGGAATTGTGAGCGATGTTGAAGTCCTATGTGGAAAGGTAAATTATCGTACCGACTTTCTAGACCTTTCCTCAGAACTTGTGGAGCTATAATAGATTGCAAGAAAGGTAAAGTTTCTGTTGAATTCAATGGTGAGCCATATGAATTTAACTTTTCTAAGTTCTCTTAGAAGCTTCGTGGTACTGATTTGTCTAGTAATAACAAAATTATTGAAGATATTGCTTCTATTGCTATTCCTCCTAATGTTCCTTTGCAACAATATATGGAAGACCACGAGAATGATATGCATATGCAGGAAAGAAACGAGCTAGATGACATATTCTTAAGGCAATCTTCTATCCTGAAGCACATCCTTCCAGTTGAACCTTTAGGAATCCTCGCACAACCAAAAGAAGACCCGGTGTTTGATCTCAAACCACTTCCCAATACGCTCAAGTATGCTTATTTGGATGAAAAGAAAATATATCCTGCTATTATCAATGCTAAACTTTCAGGATTCGAAGAAGAGCGATTATTGGAGACACTTCGCAAACACCGTGGTGATATTGGCTATACCCTTGATGACCTTAAGGGAATTAGTCCATCAATTTTCCAACATACTATCAATCTCGAGCCCGACGCTAAGCCGGTTGTTGATCATCAACGACGGTTGAACCCAAGGATGAAGGATGTGGTTAGGACTGAAGATCTCAAGCTTCTAGCCGCAGGTATCATCTATCCTATAGCTGATAGTAAGTGGAATGTGTATTGATTACAGGAAGTTGAAAAAAAGCAACCAGGAAGGACCACTACCCGCTGCCTTTCATCGATCAAATTCTTGAGAGGTTGTCCAAAAACACTCACTTTTGCTATCTCAACGGGTATTTTGGCTTCTCTCTAATTCATGTTAACACTGCCGATCAAGAGAAAACCACTTTCACATGTCCCTACGGTACTTATGCTTATAGGTGTATGCCTTTTGGTTTATGTAATGCCCCTGCTACATTTCAGAGATACATGTCTGCTATCTTTCCTGGTTTCTGTGAGGCGATTGTGGAAGTCTTCATGGACGATTTCTCCGTCTATGGAACTTCCTTTGACCATTGTCTCCACAATCTTAATAAGTTGCAGAGGTGAGAAGAGACAAATTTAGTGCTAAATTGGGAAAATTTCCACTTCATGGTTAACGAAGGAATCGTTCTTGGTCACAAGATTTCCGAGAGGGGAATTGAAGTGGACAAGGTGAAGATTCAAGCTATTGAAAGGATGCCCTATCCAAGGGACATCAAAGGTATTCGTAGTTTTCTCAGTATTGCTGGTTTCTATGGAAGATTTATTAAAGACTTTTCTAAGACTTCGAGAACCCTCACTAATATTCTCCAGAAGGATGTTCCTTTTGTATTTGATGAAGATTGTAAGGAAGCCTTCGAAGAACCACCTGATTGGAATTTTCCCTTTGAAATTATGTGTGATGCTAATGATTTTGTTGTTGGAGCTTTTGTAGGACAAAGGGTTGATAAGAAGTTGAATTTTATACTTTATTCTAGCAAAACCCTTGATAGTGCTCAAAATAATTATGCTACTACTGAGAAGGAATTCATAGCAGTAGTGTTTGCTTGTGATAAGTTTAGACAGTATATTGTTGATTCTAAAGTTATTATTCATACTGACCATGCCTCCATTAAGTATCTTATGGAAAAGAAGGAATCCAAACCAAGTGACGGGGATCAACCCCGGCAAATCCCATGGTCAGGGACCCTGGGTTAGTCACAGAGAAGGCAGAGGTTGGACGATACTTGTCGGCTAACAGGAGAAGCACTTCCTGCTCGATATTATTGCGTGACGGGCGATTAGAATGGAGGCCAAGGTGAGTTCTCGCAAGGCTAGAGTGAGTAGATGAGTATTGAGTTGTCCTGGACGTCTCCCCTCCCAGCCTTTATATATTAGGCTAGGTCTCGGGGAGTCTGTGCCAGGTTACAGTAGATGGTTTCCTAGTTCTAGTCTTGCCTTGTGCGCCAAGTTGCACCTTCCATGTTACTCGCGGACTCCTATGTCGGTGCCTGATTGGGCCAATTGTGGGCTTGTCGCAGCTTTCCAGCGGGCCTTCTGTCTTCACGCGCACCAGGTAGTCTCACATATAGGAGTCGTGGGGTCACCTCCTCGTCAGTAGCCCCCGAGTGCCTGGGGGACTCGAAGAGTCGCGCAGGGACTCGAATTCATCTGCGCCTTTATTGTTTGTAAGCGCGGCATCGCCACGGTTCGCTGGCAGTTTTGAGCGATGACAACATCTGTTTCGAGGGATTGCTAAGATGAAAGGGCCCAAGGAGTAAACTGGTCGAGCCTTGGTGAATTGTGCTAGTGACAAATACCACAGTAGCCCAATCAAGCTCATGTCCCTCGACATGAACTTGGAACACTGATGTCAAGCAAAGTCATGCCGCTGCAGGTCTTATAGGATCAATTGCCTCCAGTCTAAGCACATAGCCTGAGCGCGTCCGCTCGGCTCTTTCTATCATGCGAGCGCATGGAAAAGGTCGGGAGTGAAATCGCTCTACGGAAAGTCCCGGCCCGGCCGTTCTTCGCAGCGGGGTCTTACCTACACGCTAAGCTTGCGTGGCATCTGGGTACAGTGTGTCGTAGCCTAGGCATAATTTTTTTTGTTGAGGCACGGAGCCTGATTTAGCAATGCACCCACTTGGAATAAACAATCAAGTGAGCTGTTTTAGTCGTCACTCGCGGAGCTTGTAATGAACTGAGGCGAGGAAAATAAGATAGCACTCACTCGGAAAGTCGTCGAGTGTGCGAGTAAGTCATGTTTATTGAATTGCTGAGTCTTTTTTGCGAGTGGTCACTTGAATGCTTTTGTACTCTTGGGGTGAGGGAGCACCCGAACTCTGGGAGTATGTTGTTTATTTGCTGGTGCGAGTGATCACTCGAGCACATCTTTGCCTTCTGGGTGAGGGAGTACCCGAACTCAAAAGGGTACTCCTGATGGGAGTAAGAATTTTTTAGAGTCAGAAAATTTAGACCTATAGCTGGCTCTTGGAATCGTTTGGTTTTTTCCAACTTATTTAGCCTTGATCCGTTCCCTTTGGGGTGCCGTGCTGATATGTATTGTCATGTTGTTTGATGACCTATGATGATGCTTGATTTTTTTGATCCATCATGTCTTCTGGACTGTTATAATGACGATTTGTAAGGCGCGCAACCTGTTGCCTGTTGGGTTTCCAAGGTTTTGTATGGCAAACAAGTGAGATTTGACGTGTCCTGTAAATAATGCTGACCGTGTGAAGGCATCTTCGTCTTGGAATTCGTAACGCTCGGCCCGTTCGGTCTTTGATGCAATGATGGCGCCGCCTGGGCTTCTGTGTGTTTTTCCTCTTTTGCCCTTGGATTGAGCTATAAATACTTCCTTTGGTTGCCCGTCCTTGGCATCCATTCTTTGCATCTTTTTCCTTCTGCTTCTTCTTCTCCATATGGCACCCAAACGTGGTAGCAGTGTAGCTAGGCGAGGCCGTGGTGCTGCAGGGCGAGGTCGTGGCCACCGTGGTCGTGGTGGTTGCACCCCTCGTTCCTCGCGCGGTGGGCGTCATGGCACTACGTTGGCGCTTTATTCATCTTCTTCCATGGAAGAGGGATGCTGCCCGGATTCTTCTTCCTTCCTCGTTTGCCTCCCTTGCTTCTGAGCGTGGCTTAAAGGGCTTCTGGCTCCATCTTCATGGATGCTCTCGTTCTTCTTCTTGGGTGGAACTGGATTTTGAAGTTCATCCTTCATCTTCCTTGGGTTTGGCTGGAGGACGTTTTCTCGTCAGTTGAATTTGCCCTGCGGGGACAACCTTTGCTGTCGTTTTGACGGAGAAGATACTGTTATTATCCGCGCGTTTGATGCTGGGGGCAACCGTCTGGATCCATATTGCGAGGAGACGAGCAGAAACGATCCTGATGGCTTGAGTGGTGGTTTGCCTGCTTCTCCTATTTCTTCGTCTTCGGTTGATCCCTCAGGCGATGGTGTTTGCTCTTCTAGTTCTAAGGAGGAACTGGACATCAAGCCAGTCGTCAAGCGGCAGAGGCAGTAGGCGGGGCACCTTGTAGAACTGGAGGACGGCGAGCTTCTCCTTCGCCTGCGAGGCTGCTACTTTGTCTGTGATGATGCCCGTCTGGTTGTAGCATGAAAGTGCCAATTATCTCAGCATGAGCACACATGTAGAAGTTTGAAATGTAGCCCAGCTTGTAGTTCTGTAGGTCCTTCTGTAATAACAAACTTTCGTTTCGACTTCTTATTGAAATGTCTAAAACTCCTTTGTAATGAGAGTGTCTTCGACTCCTTTGTAATGATAGTGTCTTCGATTCCTTTGTAATGAGAGTGTCTTCTCGGGTGCGCACAAGCACTCCCGATGGGAGTAGCCCCCGAGGCTGCGTTTGATTTGCAGAATGAAGCGTAGGATTTATGAATTTTTGTCTTACTAGTCTGTAGCTTGTCTTTGAATTTTTCCAAGTTTATATCAGGTGCGCGTCAGCGCTCCCGATGGGAGTAGCCCCAAGTCTTTAGGTGATCGCTTGCGATCGGGTGAAGACTTAAAGAATCGTTTTTATTTTCGATGCAACTTTGTTTGGCGAGAGTCGCGTTTTTAGCGAGGGTAATGTCTTTCAAGGGGAGTTGTATGCTCTAGCCCCCGAGTCTTTTTAAGTAAAAGTCGCGTTTGCGAAGATAGCGTCTCTCGGGGGGAGTTCTAGGCTCGAGCCGCCGAGTGCTTGTAAGTAATGGTCGCGATTGCGAAGATAGCGTCTCTCGGCGGGAGTTCTAGGCTCGAGCCCCCGAGTGCTTGTAAGTAATGATCGCGATTGCGAAGATAGCGTCTCTCGGGGGGAGTTCTAGGCTCGAGCCCCCGAGTGCTTGTAAGTAATGGTCGCGATTGCGAAGATAGCGTCTCTCGGGGGGAGTTCTGGGCTCAAGCACCCGAGTGCTTGTAAGTAAGATGCTTTGGGCAACATTATTTTATTCCTTCGTATTTTACATGTGTTGCCGATCGGTGCTGCTGCCGATGTCTCTGATAATGCCTGGAGGACTATGGGTAGAACAGGCGTAGGTTTGCTACGTTCCATGGATTTCCCACGTCCTCGTTGGTCTTCGGATGCTTCAATCTGTATGCTCCTCCTCCTATGACTTCCGAGATGATGAACGGTCCTTCCCATTGAGGGGAAAGTTTGTGCACTTTTTCCTGTATTAGTCAGAGCACAAGATCTGCTTTATTGAATGATCTAGGCCGTAGGCGACTGTTTTGATAGGTGCGCAGCTTGTCCTGGTATCCTTCAGATTTTGTGAGGGCCGTGTCTCGTGCTTCGTCTGCTATGTCTTTGTCGTTCTGTAGCGCTTCTTCTGCCTCTTCCTCTTCGTATCCTGAGATTCTGGGTGCTCCGAATTGTAGGTCGTGCGGTAGCACTGCTTCTGCCCCGTATACCAGGAAGAAAGGTGTATACTGGGTTGAGCTGTTTGGGTTGGTGCATAGGCTCCATAGGACTGCGGGGAGCTCCTCTATCCAGTTGACTGCGGCCTGTTCAAGTGGTGCTAGGAGTCGCTTCTTTAATCCTCTGCATACTAAACCGTTTGCTTTCTCCACTTGGCCATTGGACTGCGGGTGTGCGACTGATGCATAGTTGATTTTGATGCCCAACTCTTGACAGAAGTTTTGGAACTCTGCTGCCGTGAAGTTGGTACCATTGTCTGTGATGATGTTGTGTGGTATTCCGAATCGGAAGATGATTGATTTGATGAAGTTGACTGCCGTGAGGGCTGTTGAGCTGGTGATTGGTACTTCTTCGATCCATTTGGTGAATTTTTCGACTGCGACCAATAGGTGTGTTCTTCCTCCTTTTGATGATTTCTTGACTGGGCCTACCATGTCGAGTCCCCATGTGGCGAATGGCCATGATAACGGTATGGTTTTGAGTTCTGATGCTGGGGCGTGCAGCCTGCTGGCGAACTTTTGGCAGGCGATGCAACGCCGCACGATATCCTCTATGTTTCTCATGGCGGTTGGCCAATAGAATCCTTCTCGGAAGGCTTTTTCCACGAATGCTCGACTGCTGGCATGATGCCCGCAGGTGCCTTCGTGGATCTCCAGTAGAAGGGCTTTGCCGTCTTCTTCGTCTATGCACTTTTTGAGTACCTGTGAGATGCTGTGCTTGTATAGCTTTCTGTTGATTACCATGAATGCTTTAGATCGTCGACTGATGCGTCGAGCTTCTGCAACGTCTTGTGGTAGGGTGCCTTCGATTAGGAAACGAAGAAAAGGTCTTGCCCCGGCCGGGTCTTCCAGTGCTGCTGGTGCTTCAACTTTGATTGCTTGGATGTTTGTAGCGTCAGCTGCTGTCATTGCCGCCACCTGTGCTGGATCATTTGTGTCGTCTTCTTGTGCGACTGCTTTGGCTCCGCTGGCTTTGCTTTTATTGATCTCTGGTTGATGCTCTTGAGGAAAACTCCCGGTGGTATTGGTCCTCGAGTCGATCCGATGTTCGCAAGTTCGTCGGCTTCTGTATTGTTTGCTCTAGGTATGTAGTTGAGTTCACAGCCGTCGAATCCTCCTTCTAGCGTGTTGTAGAGATTCTGGTAAGCTGCCATGTTGTCTGCGACTGTGTTACAGTCTCTCATCGCCTGCTGGACGACGAGGTTGGAGTCGCCATAGATCGATAGGCGAGTGGCACCGCAAGTTTTTTCCATGCGCATGCCGTGAATTAGTGCCTCGTATTCTGCTTCATTGTTGGAGGCGTCGCTGAAGTTGATCTGGAGGATGTATTTGAGCTTCGTTCCTTTGGGGGAGACTAGGACGACGCCTGCTCCGGCTCCTTGCTGTCTTTTGGATTCGTCAAAGTACATCGTCCATGCGTTGGATAAGTCCGGGGGGCCTGGTGTTTGGACTTCTGTCCACTAGACGAGGAAGTCTGGGAGTACTTGGGCTTTGATTGTTGTTGGGTGTTTGAACTATAGGTCTCGCGGGCTGAGCTCCATGTTCCACTCGGCAACTCGACCAGTCGCGCCAGGATTGTTGAGGATGTCCACGAGTGGTGCACTGCTCATGATTGTGATGGAGTGTTCGTCGAAGTAGTGCGATACTTTCCTGGAGGTCATGATAATGGCGAGCAGGAGCTTCTGGTAATGTGGGTACCGCTGTTGTGGCTTCGTGAGTAGCGTTCTCAGGTAATAAATTGGTCTTTGGATGCTCTGGATTTTTCCTTCTTCTGTACGCTCGACGACAAGCACTGTGCTCACGACTCTGCTGCGTGCTGCTATGTAGAGATACAGCTTTTCCCTTTCTTTAGGCACCGCCAATATTGGTGGGGTAGAGAGGGTCTTCTTCAAGTCTGCGAATGCATTGCTGGCTTCCTTGGTCCACTCAAATTTTTCTCCTTTTCTCAGCAGTTTGTAGAAAGGTAGGGTCTGTTCGCCTAGCCTGCTGATGAAGCGGTTTAATGCTGCGAGCTTTCCTATGAGCTGCTGTATTCCTCTGATGTTGGTTGGCCTTTGCATTTTGGCGATTGCTTGAACCTTTTCAGGGTTTTCTTCGATTCCTCGGGCAGAGACCATGTACCCGAGAAATTTTCCGGCTGGGACACCGAACACACATTTTTTGGGGTTCAACTTGATCTTGTATTTGTTGAGGGCCGCGAACGTCTCGCGGAGGTTGTCGAGTAGTGTGTTTGCGCTGTAGGTTTTGATGACAATGTCGTCTACATAGACCTGGACATTCCTGTCGATCTGGTCTCTCAGACATGCTTGCATCATCCGCTGGTACGTGGCTTCGGAATTTTTTAGTCCGAATGGCATTGTTTGGTAACAGAATACTCCGTAGGGGGTGATGAACGAGGTGTGGTCTTCGTCTTCTTCCTTCATCCTGATCTGATTGTATCCTGAGTATGCGTCGAGGAAGGATAGGAGGTCGCATCCTGCTGTGGAGTCGATTATTTGATCGATTCTTGGCAGGGGGAAGTGGTCTTTTGGGCAGTGCTTGTTGATAGGCCCATAGTCGAACCACATCCTCAGTACCTCGGTGTCCTTTTTAGGGACTAGGACTGGGTTTGCTTTCCATGTTGCTTTCTTCGTCTCTCTGATGAACTGTGCGTCGAGTAGTCGATTGTCTTCTTCTTCGATTGCTCTGCGTTTGGGCTCTGAGAACCGTCGCAGCGCCTGCTTTACTGGCTTCGAGTTTGGCTTGATGTGGAGCGCGTGTTTTGCGAATTCTCGTGGTATCCCGGGCATGTCGGCTGGGCACCAGGCGAAAATTTTCCACTCTTCGTGAAGGAAGGTTATGAGGGCGGTTGCTTGCTCTTCTGGAAGGTGGGCATATACGCGGACTGTATTCTCTGGGTCTGTTGGGTGTACTTGGTGTGTGATCGTGTCACTGTCGACGCTGAAGTCGCGGCCAAATTCTTTTGTCTCGCTTCTGTTTGCCAGCGAAAATATGCTTTTGTACGTCACCATGGCTATTTCTTTGAGGTGTTGTTGGGCTCCAAATGTGTCGGAGACTTTGTCGAAGTCGCGGTTACATTGGTCCGATTTGATGAAGCGTCCCTTGACTGTGATGGTTCCTACAGGTCTTGGCATCTTGATCTTGAGATATGCGTAGTGTGGGACTGCCATGAACTGTGCGAACTCTGGTCGCCCGAGTATGGCGTGATACTGCGACTGCACTCGAGCACTTCGAACTCGAGTGCCTGTTTTGTGAAGTTGTGCTTGTTGCCGAAGATCACATCAAGCTGTATTGATCCGATGGAGGTGGCTGCTTCGCCCGGGACTACGCCGTATATTGTGGTTCCTGGCTTCTACCAAACTGATCGTGGGATGAACATCTTGCGTAGGGTGCTGGTGAAGATTATGTTTAAGCTGCTGCCTCCATCCATGAAGATTCTGTCCATGTCGTATCCTCCGATTTGGGCTTCGAGGACCAAGGGTGCATGTCCGGGCCTTGGGACTGCAGGAGGGTGGTCGCTCTGTGAGAAAGTGATGCTGGTCTCCGCGCCATGCAACTTGTAGGTCTCTGTTGTTTCTAGGTCTTTGGCTGATTCGGCCAGCAAGGTGTAGGCATCTTCCTTTGCTTTCGAGGGTCTTCCTTCTTGGATCATGCAGATTCGTCCGTGGGACGTGGGGTACTGCTCCTCTGCACTCGGTGCCGTTGACTGCGTGCTTCTTCGAGTGCGTTTGGCTTCATGCTGCTTCTCCTCCTTGAGGCTATTGGTGAGTTCGGCGAATAGGCGGCAGTCTCCCAGTGTGTGGCTTGCTCTGAGGTGTCCTCGACTGTCTTCAAAACAATGGATCGCGCAAGGTCCTTCCAGTTGCTCTTTAGCTGTGAGTTTACTGGAGCCGGCGTGCCTTCTTCTCCTTGAGACTTGGAAGATCTGCGAGCGGTCTTCTGCTCGGCTGTGAACTCTTGGGTCGAGCTCTATCCCGTCGCTGAGTGATTGATTCCAGATGAAGTTGGCGAATTCGTCTGGCCTTCGATCTGGGTCGTAGTAATCTCCGGTCTGGGTCTCGGAGTCGCTGTCTTGGCGTGTGGTGGGAGTCCGGGCGGCGGTGGGTCGTCGACTGATAGGCGAGCCTTCTGCCACGCACCGCGACTCCTCGAGTGGGATTCTTGAGTAGCTTCCTTGTGCTTGTCTTCTTTGTCGTCGGGTTCTTTTCCGTCGGTGATGGATCTGGCATTCGTCGAGGTGCTGAACATGGTTCGGCTGCAGGCTGGGTGATCCTGATGGGGCGATGGAGATGCTTGCAGTGAACTTGACTCTCTCGAGCGGGTTAGATCTGGCTTTAGTCCTTGAGTCTTGATCTTTTGAGGGCGGGACCTCTGAGATCGTGATTCCAACCTGTGTAGTTCCCACAGACGGCGCCAATTGACGGGGATCAACCCCGGAAAATCCCATGGTCAGGGACCCTGGGTTAGTCATAGAGAAGGCACAAGTTGGACGATACTCGTCGGCTAACAGGAGAAGCACTTCCTGCTCGATATTATTGCGTGAGGGGGCGATTACAATGGAGGCCAAGGCGAGTTATCGCAAGGCTAGAGTGAGTAAATGCGTATTGAGTTGTCCTGGACGTCTCCCCTCCTAGCCTTTATATACTAGGCTAGGTCTCGGGGAGTCTGCGCCAGGTTACAGTAGATGGTTTCCTAGTTCTAGTCTTGCCTTGTGCGCCAAGTTGCACCTTCCATGCTACTCGCGGACTCCTATGTTAGTGCCTGGTTGGGCCAATTGTGGGATTGTCGCAGCTTTCCAGCGGGCCTTCTGTCTTCACGTGCACCAGGTAATCTCACATGTAGGAATCGTGGGGTCACCCCCTCGTCACCAAGGCTTATCAGGTGCATACTCCTTCTTCAAGAATTTGATTTGCAGATTGTTGATAGTAAAGGAGCAGACAATCCGGTGGCGGATAATCTTTCAAGGATGGAAGATATACCGCATGATCTCATTCCAGTCAACAACAGCTTTCCAGACAAACAACTAGCTGTTGTAAAAGTACAATCTCTCTCCGACCCTAGGTTTGCAGATTATGCTAATTTTATCGTTGCCAAGTTTTTGCCTCCAGGTTTAACATTTCAGCAAAGGAAGAAGTTCTTCCACGATTTGAGGCATTACTTTTGGGATGACCCACATCTTTTTAAAGAAGGTCCGGACGGGATCGTGAGAAGATGCATACCGGAACATGAGAAGAAGGACATTCTCAAACAATGTCACGATAGTCCCTATGGAGGACATCATGCCGGTGAGAGGACTGCACATAAGGTTCTACAATCAGGTATTTATTGGCCTACTCTCTTTAAGGATGCTAGAAATTATGTTTTATCTTGTGATAAGTGTCAGAGAGTTGGTAATATTAGTAGGAGGAATGAGATGCCTATGAACTACTCTCTAGTGATTGAGCCTTTTGATTGCTGGGGTTTTGATTTTATGGGTCATTTTCCTCCCTCACACAAGTACACTCACATTTTAGTAGTTGTTGATTATGTAACCAAGTGGGTTGAAGGAATCCCCACTGAGAGTGCTGATCACAAGACATCTTTGAAAATTCTCAAGGAATTAGTTTTTCCTAGGTTTGGTGTACCAAGGTACCTCATGACTGATGGAGGATCACACTTCACACATGGAGATTTTAGGAAAACTTTAGCCAAGTACGATATCAATCATAGAATTGCTTCACCGTGCGATCCTCAAACTAGTGGAAAAGTTTAGCTCACCAATAGAGAGATCAAGTTGATCTTACAAACGACACTTAACAATTCTAGAAAGGACTGGTCAAAGAAGTTAGGAGATGCTTTGTGGTCGTATAAAACTGCTTACAAAAACCCCATGGGCATGTCTCCCTATAAGATGGTCTATGGCAAGGCTTGTCATTTGCCATTAGAGTTAGAACACAAAGCTTTCTGGGCTGTTAGAGAGCTTAATGCTGACCCAAAATTAGCTGGTGAAAAGCGCCTCATGAACTTGACTTCTCTAGATGAGTGGAGAAGTGAAGCTTACAACAGTGCTAAAATGTTCAAGGAAAAGGTAAAGAAGTGGCATGATAGAAGGATTCTGAAACGTGAATTTAATGTTGGTGATAAAGTTTTGTTGTTTATATCTCGTTTCAGGTTTTCTCCAGGTAGACTACTTTCCAGATGGGAAGGGCCATTTCATATCGAAGAAGTCTACCGATCCGGTGCAGTAAAGATTAACAATTTTGACGGCACCAAACCTCAAGTTGTGAATGGGCAAAGACTGAAGCATTACATGGAAGGAGACCCTGTCAATGTTGATGTGAATTTGATACACACAACAACTCATGAAGAACATATTGCAACCCTGTTTCAGACACCAGAAGAAGCAGAATAATAAAAGGTATGTATTGCGGTAAGGAAACATCGCGAGCATCCAAAAAAGTTCCATATTACAAGTTTTTGCAAAATTAGGAAAATTCGAAGCCTAAGTGGAGACGGAGAGGAGCTCCAGGGGGCCCAGGCGCCCTCCTGGTGTGGTCTACCTTCTGGCCGCGCCGGGAGGCCGCCTAGGCACCCCGGAGTCCGTCTTCGACCCCACCTTGGCTTGTTACCTTCCTTTCTTTGCAGAAATTTTTGCTATATATTTGCCCGGATCGTCCCGGCACCGTATCTCACGATTTCGTGTGTTTTCTTTTCGAGTTGTTTCTGCCAGGAAATCTTTCAACTAGACTTAGGTGCCATGGCTTCCCCAAGTTCCCCCAAGGACAAGTTCACCATCAACGCCATCAACCCTTACCTCACTGAGGTGAAGAAGCACCCTCAAACCATTCGGGTGGAGGATGTTGTCCTCCACCAAGAAGACCTGAAGGGACCTGTCAAGGAGGGGAGCATCCAGGCCAGGCTGGAAGAAGTGGAGCATGAAGTCTTCAAGTACAAGAAGATGGTCGAGCGTGGTGTTGAAGCCAACTTCGACATCATCAACGATCTGAAGGCACATCATAAGAAGGAGATGAAGGAGATGTGGTCAAGCCTGACCGCACTAGAAGAAAAAGTGTTCGATCTTCAAGGGTAGATTTATGATCTGCAGAACCAGAACTGTGAGTATGAACTAAAGTTTCTGCGCATGGGTTTAGGTGCTGAAAGAAGGATCTTGGAGACTGAAGATTCATATCAGACTGGAGAACCTCTTCCATGGAAGGGCTTTGCCAAGGACTACGTGATCAACATGAACAAGAATGATGAGTGAAATCTCCTTGGGTAATGGCATCCCCTTAGCTTGTTCCAAGCTTGGGGGAGTGCTCGGTATCTTTATCTTTATCTTCGTCTTTTAGAGTCAAGTAGAGTCATATCATGTCTAGGGAAGTTATCTTATGAAATAGGTGTTTGCATTGAGGTCTATAACTCCTTTGTGGAGAGTCTTGTATCCGTGAGTGTGGCGTCGTCTATGATGGAATATTAATGGGAAGTATATTGGTTCCTTCACTTCACTCGGTATTCTCTTCACGCAACCGACCTTATATGCTGATTCTTATGGGGAGCATTGAATTTATATCAGGTATGGATCTGAAAAATTTATTTAAATCCTTGCAAACACAGCTTTGGTCATAACAACATGCATGATTTTCTCAAGTAGCGACATAGCCAAAACTTTTATGTTATTATGCTTGAAGTGTTATGTTTACAAGGAAGACAACTTGATGTTTTATGCTTACCTTAATGTTTATGCTTTATATGCTTCGCATCAAAGTCATCATCAATTGTCTGTTCTCTCAAAGCCTTTGCTAGCCAAACTCTGTACTAAGCAAAATCCTGCTTGTACATCCATACCCTGAAACCAATATCTTCCATATGATTCCACCATACCTTCCTATTCGTGGTATTTCCCTACCACTCCTGAAAGTATAGAATTCATGTGTTATCCTTAAATGATCAAAATCTTCTGTTTTGTGCCTCTAGTTTAGCTCATGAGGAAGTAGTAGGTAATTCATGACCTTCTTAAGTTGGACAATTTTTACCCCGGGATTGCATGTATAATCTGCAAACCCCTAATACAAGGAGGAACTAGCATGAGTGTGCCCAGATCGTAAGATAATACAACAAACAAACCCTCCTTCATGCTTGGTCTATGGGAAATCAGAAACTTTGGTAGTGATAAACAAACGAGATTAAGGGGATGTGATCGGCACCACTTGGGAGCCGTTCCTCGAAACTTGTACATCTTGAGAAGTAATTGAGCTATCTATTAGCATTCGTTGACAAACCAGGCACCTCCCAAAACTTGTTTTCATTCTGTTTGATTTAAGGATAGCACATGAGTTTTCCCTACTTCCCTATACCAGGACTTGTCCTTTACTTTTATGTTGAGTCAATATGTCAGAACCCCAACTAGGGTAAGTGCTAGGATTTGAGTGCCCTTTGCATCATGAAGAAATTTCAAAGGAAATTCAAAAATGGGGAAAAGAAAAGCCCTAGAGAATTTAAATAAATGGCCAGACAAAAATTTCTTCCAAAAATTCCTCTATTATTTTTGAAAAGTCTTATAAATATGCATGATCACATATAAAGTGAACTGGGTCCCACTGTATGCACCAAGATTTTTCAAATATTCCAAACAGGGCTTGGAAATTAAATAATACCCCTATTTGAGTTGAAATTCAAATTAATTGAATTTCAAAAATCTCCAAAACTGGTGAGTGGCTAGCTATTTATATTATAAGCCCACATAAAAGTTTTGAAGATTTTGTAAAATGCCTTGCTATTTTATTTGGGGCAACACAATTTACAGAAAAAGAAAAACAGAAACAATTATAAAAGAAAAAGAAAAGGGCAAAGGAGCACACATGTAGAAGTTTGAAATGTAGCCCAGCTTGTAGTTCTGTAGGTCCTTCTGTAATAACAAACTTTCGTTTCGACTTCTTAATGAAATGTCTAAAACTCCTTTGTAATGAGAGTGTCTTCGACTCCTTTGTAATGATAGTGTCTTCGATTCCTTTGTAATGAGAGTGTCTTCTCGGGTGCGTGCAAGCACTCCCGATGGGAGTAGCCCCCGAGGCTGCGTTTGATTTGCAGAATCAAGCGTAGGATTTATGAATTTTTGTCTTACTAGTCTGTAGCTTGTCTTTCAATTTTTCCAAGTTTATATCAGGTGCGCGTCAGCGCTCCCGATGGGAGTAGCCCCAAGTCTTTAGGCGATCGCTTGCGATCGGGTGAAGACTTAAAGAATCGTTTTTCTTTTCGATGCAACTTTGTTTGGCGAGAGTCGCGTTTTTAGCGAGGGTAATGTCTTTCAAGGGGAGTTGTATGCTCTAGCCCCCGAGTCTTTTTAAGTAAAAGTCGCGTTTGCGAAGATAGCATCTCTCGGGGGGAGTTCTAGGCTCGAGCCGCCGAGTGCTTGTAAGTAATGGTCGCGATTGCGAAGATAGCGTCTCTCAGCGGGAGTTCTAGGCTCGAGCCCCCGAGTGCTTGTAATAAATGATCGCGATTGCGAAGATAGCGTCTCTCGGGGGGAGTTCTAGGTTCGAGCCCCCGAGTTCTTGTAAGTAATGGTTGCGATTGCGAAGATAGCGTCTCTCGGGGGGAGTTCTGGGCTCAAGCACCCGAGTGCTTGTAAGTAAGATTCTTTGGGCAACATCATTTTATTCCTTCGTATTTTACATGTGTTGCCGATCGGTGCTGCTGCCGATGTCTCTGATAATGCCTGGAGGACTATGGGTAGAACAGGCGTAGGTTTGCTACGTTCCATGGATTTCCCACGTCCTCGTTGGTCTTCGGATGCTTCAATCTGTATGCTCCTCCTCCTATGACTTCCGAGATGATGAACGGTCCTTCCCATTGAGGGGAAAGTTTGTGCACTTTTTCCTGTATTAGTCGTAGCACAAGATCTGCTTTATTGAATGATCTGGTCCGTAGGCGACTGTTTTGATAGGTGCGCAGCTTGTCCTGGTATCCTTCAGATTTTGTGAGGGCCGTGTCTCGTGCTTCGGCTGCTATGTGTTTGTCGTTCTGTAGCGCTTCTTCTGCCTCTTCCTCTTCGTATCCCCGGCCCAACTTACCTTTTCCCAGCCCAACCCACCTCCACCGCTTGTCGTCTTCTTCAGGCGCGGCAAGCAGCTGGGTGGCATGCATGCCGACGCCGGCGAGGTGGCCCGAGCCACCTTGGACCCCCCAGGACCCCTCTGTGCGCCACGACGCACACAAGGAGCCCCGCACCCTTTCCCCACGCCCCTGGTCACCATCCCCCTCTCCCTTCGCCGTTCGGCTCGCCGCCCGAAGCCCGCACCGGAACGCGCCGCCGCGCCTGCGTGGCCACCGGCCTCCATCTTCCCCGCCGTGTTGTCCAAAAGAACAAGCGCAACCGTTTCCGTCGGACCCCCCTGCTAATTGAGCCCGAGGTTGCCCTGAGTCGACGCCAGCTTCTTCGGGATCTCGCCGGAGCCGGAGAAGGCCGCCGCGGAATTCATCGTCTCTGCACACTCCCAGACGCCGTCGTCACCGTCTTGAGCTCCAGGGTGAGAATCCGCGTCGATTCCCCCTCTCCAAGCCTCATCCCGAGCCCCCTAGCTCGTCTTCGTCTCGAACAGTGGCCGGTCGCAGCCTTGGCTGTTGTAGCCACGGCCACGGGCCTCCTCTGGAACCCCTCCTAGCACCAGTGGGTGTGCGTCGACGAGTGGAGCACGCCCATACCCTCGCAGCCCCACCCTGTGCCCGAAAGTGGAACTCCGGCGAAGCTCCGGTGACTTTCCCGCGAGCTCGCCATTAACCCGGGCCCTACCCCCCTCCTCTCTCTCTCTGGACAGTGGGCCCAAGGCCATTAGCCAGCTAATCTCCCCCCTAGCCCAATGACAAGTGGGCCAGTCCCCCCCTTAACCCCCGTTAACTTTTAATTAAACAGATTTTAAAACACTGGGCCACTGACATGTAGGCCCCACATGTTAGCCCCTCTGCTGATGTCATGCTTGCATCAGCATGATGCAATAATTCAATTTCCAGAGTTTAAATGAATTAATAGAATTAAAATAAATCCAGAAAATTCAGAAAAATAGCCAAACGTTGGAAATTCATAATAAATTCATATGAACTCCAAATATAACATATAATATATGAAAAATGATCAGTAGAAAATAAGCTATCCAAATTTCCCACTTTAACGTTGATTTTAAAATGGGACCAGTAGCTTTTTCTATTTGGAATAAATGGAATTAATTCAAATTTAATTCGAATGCAATTCAAATTTTAACCATTACAATGCAAACAAGATCACCTGAACTTCAGGAGCATATCACATACATGATCACATGGTTTCAAATGATCAAACAATATCAAATGAAAATTGGTTAATTTGAACTTCATATGTGGAGTTTGAATTTGCATTCCAAATGCAATATACTTCATTTAAATTGAATTTGCTACAAACCAACACCATTCACATCATGGACAACATAATCATGTGCTTGTGCATTCTATTACAATGTTGCCCCCTTTGTTGATGGATTGTTCCGGTGACAGACGATCCGAGACGGTGATCACCCCCGAAGGAGAAGAAGTTCGGTAAACCCCGTGTATCGTCAGCAAGGCAAGCAAACCTCCATTGATCATGTCTATAAAATGCTACTTCCCTCTCAGTCTCGCTTATGCATGTTTAGGAGATCACCGAGACACGTTCTATCGCATAGTTGAACCCATTTCGATGCATGACCTATCATTTTGTCACGGCATTAAGCAAACCACAATCCTAGCAGATTTAGGAGTTGAATGATGAGCATGTGGCCCCTACAACTGTTACTGCTTTTGCTGCTTAGTGATACAATGAGGATGTTATGATTGTGAGTCGGGATGGATGATCATAGTGATGCTAATGATAACGTGTCGGTGAATCCACCCTAGTACAAGGTGAACGATGAGAGGCTGTGTAGGAGTACACAATGGGTTGTCTCGTTGAACACCGCCTTAAGCACCGAGTTCTTGTATGGTAATCCAAGACAAAGAGTACAACCACACATTGGGCTCATTGACCCCTCTCGGCCTAGTACCTTGATCCGTGTTGACGTCCAGGAGTCACATTAGTTCGGGCCTTCCATTTGACATATGCATAGAAAAAGAGTGAGTGGAAATGTTGCATCATCCTAGATATGTGGGTGAATCTGTTAGACAGTGAAAACATCTGTCAGAAATGGCGTCTCGGTTGCCTACATTGTCTGGGTCCGTATCGTTGATCCGGTCGGACTCTCGAGCGGTGACAAACTCAGATAGTCGACTCCTGGAATAGACCGGTTGTGAGCGAAGTGTCGTGGTGAACATCCTCGCTGTCACCTCTTGAACGATGGCGAGACCTAGCGGTAACCGATGGTCACTTGTGTGTAGTTTACACCCTTGCAAGGTTAACAAAACTATTCTAATAGCCGCGTCCGCGGTCATGGACTACTTGGAACCTGTACCTGATTATTAGACAACTTGAATGGATACTTCTAAAACTCGCAAGATAAGCGTGAGCGCTGTGGTGTGCTTCCTCGTGGGGAAGTCGAGGAAGTAACCATAGTGGTGTATTGGTTGGAGACTTGGTAGTGGACTCGTGTACGCTTTTTACCTCAAGTCTGGTACTCGTAGCACAGGACTAGCCAAGTCAAAGCTGGCACTTCTGCATGTTGAACCCCACCTCCTTTACCTTGAAACTTGAGCATGAGTAGTATAGATCTGATGTAAGTCTTGCTGAGTACGACTTTGTACTCACGTTTTCTTATTCTATGTTTTAGATGAGAACCCGGACCCCGATGGAGTCACCTTCCTGAAGCTCGACGTTGACCTTGGTAGTATAGTTCCAGACAGCAGTCTAGTGCCTCGTGGAAGGGCATGTATGTTTACAAGGCTTCTCTAAGCCATTTGTTAAACTTGTCTATACTCAGACCTAATTTGCTTCCGTTGTATGATGTAATGTTAATCACATACATGTGATCTTTGTATACTCTATGTGTAAGTAAATAAAGAAGTACTTTGTAGAGTTATGTGATGATACCTGCTGTTCATACTAGGCATGTGTGCTGCGTGTATGTTTATAACATGCATGTCTTAGTATGGGTTTTCGAGACCTTAGTTGTGATCTGGCTGGCGGTCTTTTATACACCAAGTGGCCCTTAGATGTGCGTAGCTTGGGGCGATGCGATTGCTCGTGACTCTGTCACGTGCACACTTTATTGTATGATCGAGCCCGCCCTAGACCCCGACTAAGTGATCGGGCTGGAGTAAGTCTATGTAAGAGTTAGGATTCAATCGATAACATGGTTGAGGCGACTTGTCTATGAGTATGGGATTCACCACCCATAAGAATCTAGACTTGTGAGCGGACGATGACGACCCATCTCAGATGATCATCCGGCCTGGATGGGATGCCCCTCACGTTCGATGCTTACCGAGAACGTTCTGTGCTTGGCCTTGTCTACTTAGACAAGTGGGTACGTTCTCGGCTCTCCATGTGATTGTATCGTGACTGGAATTACATACGCTAACCCCGGGTCCCGACAGACTCGGTATCAGAGAAGGACTCACTGTAGGATTATTCATCCCTTGGTCGCAGTCGAGTCTAGCATTCTATAGTTATATAGTTACTCTGGGTATAATGGGAACAACGTAAGGCTTCTTTTTCTCCTTACCCTCATCGATCTGAGTTCTGGGTCACCCTTACCTTTTCTACGGGATGATAGGACTAGGCTCATCTATGTCTTGCTAGAACATCTCGTTGAGTGCTTCCTTGTAGCCGTAGGATTGTTGTGGTCGTCCAGAGTCTCCGTGTGTTGAGTTCCTTGAGGAAGTTCTGTTCAATCTCCTCGAGGTTGTCTTGTTTTCCATCCCGGTGTAGCCATTATGCTGCCGGATTTATCCCGTGTTTCAATGAATCTTTGCCCTTGCATTACAATCTTTCCACCTAAATCATGTCCTTCTTGTCTTTGATTCCATCATACAACCTGTTCTGATTGTTGATTTTTATCACACAGGATGTCAGGTGGAACTCGTAGTGCTGTTCGTCGGAATCGAGAACGTGTTCGGAATCGAAATTATGATGCACCTCCACCATCGCCTTCTGCGGAGGAAATCATGATGGAAGCTGAGAAGAATCAACGTGATCAAACACGCCTTCTGGAGCTCATCGAGCAGAATACCTCACGTCATTGCAATGTGGTTGTGAGCATTCAGGACTTCATCCCCCTCAAGCCACCGGTATTTTGATGTTCTTATGAGCCCCTTGAAGATGATGATTGGCTCCGTTCCATCGAGCGTAAGCTTGATACTGCACATGTTGCTCCCGATGATCGAGTTATATTCACGGCATACTTTCTGGAAGGTGCTGCTGCTGAATGGTGGGAGAACTATATTGCGATGCAGCCTGATGGTCACCTAGTGACTTGGCAGGAGTTCCGTGATGCCTTTCGAGGGTACCACCTTCTAGATGAGTTAATGGAGCGCAAGAAGGAAGAGTTCTGCAATCTGACTCAAGGAGAGATGTCCATTCATGAGTATGTGACGGAGTTCAACCGTCTTGCTCGTTATGCCCAAGATGAGATCACCACCGATGCCAGAAAGCAGGCAAGGTTCCGTAAGGGACTTAGCCCCATCCTTCGCCATGATCTCAACCTCCTTGAATTTTCCACCTTTGAGGATTTAGTCAACATATCCTTCAGAGCTGAGCATGGCAATGAAATTTTCGAGGAGTCTCGTAAGCATGCTCTTGAGCTTGCTTCTTCTTCCAGTTCAGCCCCTCAGAAACGCCGAATTTGGATTCCAACCAGTGTCATACCTCAAAACCTTCTCCAGAGGCCACCACCGAATGTATGCCATCCACCTCAACATATTGTTCCTCCCCGGAATGATGATGTGCAACCAAGTAACCCCACCCCTAGCAATTCAGGCAGGGTGTGTTTCACTTGTGGTCTGACAGGCCATCACTTTCGACAATGCCCTACAGTGTTGGTGGCACCACGTCGACCTAGTCATAAGCCTTCAAAGAAATCAACCACCAAAACCATCCCAGCAAAGCTTTCAGCCACAAGTAGTGGATATGTGAACCAAATCTCAGTGGAGGAAACCACTGCTGCTTCCGACGTCATCCTTGGCACACTCCCAGTCAATCATGTTCCCGCCTCCGTTCTTTTCGATCCAGAAGCTTCTCATTCATTCATGTCGGAGAGTTATGCACTTTGGCATGGATTTTCTTTTAAAGAAATGTTTTCTCCAATGATCATTCAAACTCCTGGTTCGAAGTGGCAAACTAATAGAGTAAGCCATGGCAATCAAATTGCAATTGAGGGTTTAGTATTCCTTGCTTCACTTATAGCCCTCAAGTCTTCGGACATTGATGTCATCCTAGGAATGGATTGGTTATCAAGGCAGAATGCTTTCCTTGATTGTAAAGCCAAGTCAGTTTAACTCACCCATCCTTCAGGCCAGACAATTGACTACACATCACCCAGCTCTAGAACCCAGATGCATACTTTGAATGTGCTTCCCCTTCCAGACCTTGAAGATATTCCGGTGGTTCGTGACTTCCCGGATGTCTTTCCTGAAGAGCTGCCAGGGATGCCCCCTGACAGATGTGTAGAGTTCATAGTGGATCTTATACCAGGCACAACCCCAATTTCCAGACGCCCATATAGAATGGCCCCACATGAGTTAGCTGAGCTAAAAACCCAACTTGATGCTTCGTTGGAAAAAGGCTTCATCCGCCCTAGCTCATCGCCATGGGGTTGCCCCGTTCTGTTCGTAACGAAGAAAGATGGGACAGAAAGGATGTGCGTAGACTATCGCTCGCTAAATCTAGCGACGATAAAGAACAAGTACCCACTGCCCAGGATAATTGATCTTTATGATCAACTTTCTGGATCCTCTGTCTTCTCCAAGATGGATTTGAGATTAGGTTATCATCAAATCAAAATCCGAAACGAGGACATTCCCAAAACGGCTTTCACTACTCGTTATGGTCTTTACGAGTACACCGTCATGTCCTTTGGTTTAACCAATGCCCTCGCCACTTTCTCGTGCTTGATGAATTCGATCTTCATGGAGTACCTAGATAAATTTGTTGTGGTTCATCTTGATGACATTCTCATCTACTCGAAGAACGAAGAAGAGCACGCAGAACACCTTAGGTTGGTATTGATGAAACTTAGAGAGCACCGCCTTTATGCCAAGTTCTCCAAGTGTGAATTTTGGCTACCAGAAATGACCTACTTAGGCCACGTGATTTCTGCGAAAGGTGTTGCAGTCAATCCCGAGAGAGTTCAGGCCGTCCTTGACTGGACTCCACCTGAATCGGTTAAGCAAGTCAGGAGCTTTCTCGGCCTAGCAAGCTATTGCCGCCGCTTCGTTGAGAACTTCTCCAAAGTTGCGAAGCCTCTAACTGAACTCCTCAAGAAAGATAATAAATTCCAATGGACCCCCAAGTGCGAGGAAAGCTTTCAAGAGCTAAAAAGAAGGTTGACTTATGCACCCGTACTTGCACCTCCAGACATCAAAAGGGATTTCGAGATCTATTATGATGCTTCACGGCAAGGGTTAGGATGCATACTTATGCAAGATATACATGTGGTAGCTTACGCTTCACGCCAGTTGCGTCCACATGAAGAGAACTATCCTACCCATGATCTTGAACTCACTGCCGTAGTTCATGCCCTGACAACTTGGCGACATTACCTCCTTGGTAATCGTTGTGAGATCTATTCCGACCAACAAAGCCTCAAATACATATTCACCAAGCCAGATCTTAATCTCAGGCAAAGACGCTGGATAGAGTTGATAAAAGATTATGACATAGGAATTTCTTACACCCCAGGCAAAGCCAATGTCATGGCTGATGCACTAAGTCGTAAGTCGATTTTAACAACCTCATGTTACAACAGTATCAACCACTTCTTCATGAGGAATTTTGAAAGCTCAACCTCGAGATTGTTCCTCGTGGATCTCTTTTCAACTTGGTGGTGAAACCAACCCTTGAGGATCAAATCATAGTTGCCCAAAGGCGTGCACGAGGTGTTCGTCGGATCAAGGAGAACATTGCTAGCGGAGTTGCTAAATGTTTCTCCACAGATAGTAAAGGAACGGTATTCTTTGAAAATCGTTTGGTAGTACCTAAGAATAGGGATCTAAGGCAACTCATCCTCAAAGAATCCCATGACACCCCCTCTCGATTCATCCCGGTAGCACAAAAATGTACCGAGATCTACGCCAGAGATTTTGGTGGACCAGGATGAAGAGAGACATTGCTCGATTTGTTGCTGAATGTGATGTTTGTCATCACATTAAGGCAGAACACCAAAGACCTGCTGGTACACTTCAACCTTTGCCTATTCCTGAGTTTAAATGGGACAAAGTCGGTATGGACTTCATCACCGGCTTTCCAAAAACCCAGAAAGGAAATGATGCCATCTTCGTTGTCATTGACAGACTTTCCAAAGTTGCTCACTTCCTCCCCGTTCGCGAGTCTATAACTGCTAGCCAGTTAGCAGACTTGTACGTCTCGAGAATTGTGTCTCTTCACGGTGTTCCTTTGGAAATCAATTCTGATCGAGGAAGCCTTTTCACCTCTAGATTCTGGGGAAGCTTTCAGAATGCTATGGGAACTCATCTCTCCTTCAGTACAGCTTTCCATCCTCAGTCTAGCGGTCAAGTCGAAAGGGTTAACCAAATTCTTGAAGACATGCTCAGAGCTTGTGTTATCTCATTCGGAAAGAATTGGGAGAAGTCTCTTCCATTTGCCGAATTTGCTTATAACAATGGTTTTCAATCTAGTCTGAACATGGCTCCTTTTGAATTCCTCTATGGACGAAGATGTCGAACACCCCTAAACTGGTCATAAACCGGTGAAAGACAATTCTTTGGACCGGATATGGTCATGGAAGAAGAAGAGCAAGTTCACATTATTCGTGATCAATTGAAAGCAGCCCAGTATCGTCAGAAAAGCTACTATGATAGTCATCATAGGCAAGAAAGCTACGATTTGGATGAGAAGGCTTACCTTCGGGTTACTCCTCTAAAGGGAACCCAAAGCTTCGGTATCAAAGGCAAGTTGGCCCCACGTTACATTGGACCTTTCTGCATTCTTGCTAAACGTGAAAAAGTTGCCTACCAACTTGAACTACCCCCGCACCTTTCTAGAGTACTTGATGTATTCCATGTGTCACAACTCACGCGTTGCTTCAAGGACCCCATCCGCGAAGTCGACCATGAAACGCTTGATCTCCAAGATGACCTTTCTTATTGAGAGTACCTTGTTCGTATTCTTGATTCCGCAGAGCGTGTCACTCGTCGTCAGAAGATCAAGTTTTTGAAAGTGCAATGGTCACACCACTCCGAGAAAGAAGCCACGTGGGGAAGAGAAGACCGTCTCCGTGCCGAGTACCCCACCTTCATCCCGGCGACTTCTGAATCTCGGGACGAGATTCTTTTGAGTAGGGGCGAGTTGTCACAACCCTCTTTTAGGTATGTTCTAGGGTTAGCAAGTAACGTTGCATCATGCTAAAAATTTCAAAAGAATTTGAATTGGGGAAAGCAGAAAATCCCTAAAGAATTTCATTCAAATGGCCAGATAAAAAGTTTCTCCAAAAATCACTGTGATATTTTTGAAAAGTCTTAGAAATAAGTGAGATCACATATAAAGTGGAGTGGGTCCCACTCAAGGCTCACTGATTTTTCAAAAATATTATATGTGCCTTGGAATTAAATTAAAACCCCTACTTGATTTGAAATTCAAACCATTTGAATTTCAAAAATATCTAAAACTTGTGAGTGGCTAGCTACATGTTATGTAAGGTCACATAAAAGTTTTGGGTATTTTATAAAATACTTTGCTATTTATTTTGGCAATGCAAACATAAGACAGAAAAGAAAACAGAAAGAAAATTATAAAAGGAAAAGGGGCCCAGCCTACCTGGCCCAACTTACCTGGCCGGCCCAGCCCACCAAGGGAACCCTGGTCTTCTTCCACCTCGCGCCAGAAGAATGCCACCGAGGGCATCGGCGTGCGCATGAAGCTCGACACCTCCTGCTTCGCGCTGGAGCCTCCCTTGCATCCTTATCCCATGCGTGGACACGTCCTGGTCGCCGTGCTCGTCTTTCCCCTCCTCTGACCCCTCTCCAAGCTCTCTCCCGCTGGATCCCGCTGCATCCGAGAGCTCAATCTCGTCGCGCCTCCGCACTCGCGTGGCCACCGTGCCTCTCTTGGCGAGCCACCATGTCCAGGGAAGCTGCAGTTGAAGCCTTCGTCGAACCCCGTCGTTGATTCGAGCTCAAGCTGGCCGCAGGCAATGCAAGCTTCAACGAAAAGCTTCGGCCGCCGAGGAACTCCGGCGACGAATTCCGCCTCCACCGCTGCTTCTCCTGTTGGCGCTGCTCCTCACACAACGCCTCTTCTTCTTCCTCTCATAACTCTCTCTCTCTAGTTTCTCAAGAACACCCTTGGCCTGGACACACACGCACAAACCCATATACCAAGGAAGAAGAACACAAGGTCTTTGCCTAGAACACCCCTTGGTGACTACCGTGGCTACATTATGCTTGTGGTCTGACGACCCTTTATCATTTACTCAAAGGAAACCATTTATACAAAGGCATGGCACTCCACGGTGCATGTAGTCACAACCACCATGCACCACTCACGGCACTAACTAGTCCTATTCTCATGCCCACTAACTCAACTAACCATGCACTAAAAAATTCCTACAAGCATGCACGTCCTAAACTGGTCTATGGACGACGATGTCGAACACGCCTAAACTGGTCAGAAACAGGTGAAAGACAATTCTTTGTACCGGATATGATCAAGGAAGCAGAAGAGCAAGTTCGCATTGTTCTTAATCGATTGAAAGCCGCACAGTCTCGTCAGAAAAGCTACTATGATCGTCATCATAGAAAGGAGAGCTACAACATTGATGAGAATGCTTACCTCCGGGTTACTCCTCTGAAGGGAACCCAACGATTCAGTATCAAAGGCAAGTTGGCCCCACGTTACATCGGACCTTTCCGCATTCTCGCTAAACGTGGAGAAGTTGCCTACCAACTTGAACTACCTCCGGACCTTTCCCGAGTACATGATGTATTCCATGTGTCACAACTCAGGCATTGCTTCTAGGACCCCATCCGCGAAGTTGACCATGAAACGCTTGATCTCCAAGATGACATTTCTTATCGAGAGTACCCTGTTCATATTCTTATTCAGCAGAGCGTGTCACTCGTCGTCAGAAGATCAAGTTCCTCAAAGTGCAATGGTCACACCACTCCGAGAAAGAAGCAACATGGGAAAGAGAAAACCGTCTCCATGCCGAGTACCCCACCTTCCTCCCGACGACTTCTGAATCTCGGGACGAGATTCTTTTGAGTGGGGGCGAGTTGTCAGAACCCCAACTAGGGTAAGTGCTAGGATTTGAGTGCCCTTTGCATCATGAAGAAATTTCAAAGGAAATTCAAAAATTGGGAAAAGAAAAGACCTAGAGAATTTAAATAAATGGTCAGACAAAAATTTCTTCCAAAAATTCCTCTGTTATTTTTGAAAAGTCTTATAAATATGCATGATCACATATAAAGTGAAGTGGGTCCCACTGCATGCACCAAGATTTTTCAAATATTCCAAACAGGGCTTGGAAATTAAATAATACCCCTATTTGAGTTGAAATTCAAATTAATTGAATTTCAAAAATCTCCAAATCTGGTGAGTGGCTAGCTATTTATATTATAAGCCCACATAAAAGTTTTTAAGATTTGTAAAATCCCTTGCTATTTTATTTGGGGCAAAACAATTTACAGAAAAAGAAAATCTGAAACAATTATAAAAGAAAAAGAAAAGGGGCAAAGGAGCCCACCCAACCGGGCCCCCCGGCCCAACTTACCTTTTCCTAACCCAACCCACCTCCACCGCTTGTCATCTTCTTCAGGCGCGGCAAGCAGCTGGGTGGCATGCATGCCGACGCTGGCGAGGTGGCCCGAGCCACCTAGGCCCCCCCAGGACCCCTCTGTGTGCCACGACGCACACAAGAAGCCCCCGCACCCTTTCCCAACACCCCTGGTGAACATCCCCCTCTCCCTTTGCCGCTCCGCTCGCCGCCCGAAGCCCGCGCCGGAACGCGCCGCCGCGCTTGCGTGGCCACCGGCCTCCATCTTCCTCGCCGTGTTATCCAGAAGAACAAGCGCAACCGTTTCCGTCGGACCCCCCTGCTAATTGAGCCCGAGGTCGCCCTGAGTCGATGCCAGCTTCTTCGGGATCTCGCCAGAGCCGGAGAAGGCCGCCGCGGAATTCATCGTCTCTGCGCACTCCCAGACGCCGTCCTCACCGTCTTGAGCTCCAGGGTGAGCATCCGCGTCGATTCCCCCTCTCCAAGCCTCCTCCCGAGCCCGCTAGCTCGTCTTCGTCTCGAACAGTGGCCGGTCGCCGCCTTGGCTGTTGTAGCCATGGCCACGGGCCTCCTCTAGAACCCCTCGTAGCACCAGTGGGTGCGCGTCGACGAGTGGAGCACGCCCATACCCTCGCAGCCCCACCCCGTGCCCGAAATTGGAACTCTGGCGAAGCTCCGGTGACTTTCCGGCGAGCTCGCCATTAACCCAGGACCTAACCCCCTCCTCTCTCTCTTTGGACATTGGGCCCAAGGCCATTAGCCAGCTAATCTCCCCCCTAGCCCAATGACAAGTGGGCTAGCCCCCCCACCCCCTTAACCCCTCTTAACTTTTAATTAAACAGATTTTAAAACACTAGGCCACTGACATGTAGGCCCCACATGTCAGCCCCCCTGCTGATGTCATGCTTGCATCAGCATGATGCAATAATTCAATTTCCAGAGTTTAAATGAATTAATAGAATTAAAATAAATCCAAAAAATTCAGAAAAATAGCCAAACTTTGGAAATTCATAATAAATTCATATGAACTCCAAATATAACATATAATATATGAAAAATGATCAGCAGAAAATAATCTATCCAAATTTCCCACTTTCAACTATGTTTGAGTTGATTTTAAAATGGGACGAGTAGCTTTTGCTATTTGGATTAAATGGAATTAATTCAAATTTAATTCAAATGCAATTCAAATTTTAACCATTACAATGCAAACATGATCACCTGAACTTCAGGAGCATATCACACACATGATCACATGGTTTCAAATGATCAAACAATATCAAATGCAAATTGGTTAATTTGAACTTCATATGTGGAGTTTGAATTTGCATTCCAAATGCAATACACTTCATTTAAATTGAATTTGCTACAAACCAACACCATTCACATCATGGACGACATAATCATGTGCTTGTGCATTCTATTACAATGTTGCCCCCTTTGTTGATTGATTGTTTCGGTGACAGACGATCCAAGACGGTGATCACCCCCGAAGGAGAAGAAGTTCGGTAAACCCCGTGTATCGTCAGCAAGGCAAGCAAACCCCCATTGATCATGTCTATAAAATCCTACTTCCCTCTCAGTCTCTCTTATGCATGTTTAGGAGATCACCGAGACACGTTCTATCGCATAGTTGAACCCATTTCGATGCATGACCTATCATTTTGTCACCGTATTAAGCAAACCACAATCCTAGCAGATTTAGGAGTTGACTGATGAGCATGTGGCCCCTACAACTGTTACTGCTTTCGCTGCTTAGTGATACAATGAGGATGTTATGATTGTGAGTCGGGATGGATGATCATAGTGATGCTAATGAAAACGTGTTGGTGAATCCACCCTAATACAAGGTGAACGATGAGAGGCTGTGTAGGAGTAGACAGTGGGTTGTCTTGTTGAACACCGCCTTAAGCACCGAGTTCTTGTATGGTAATCCAAGACAAAGAGTAAAACCACACATTGGGCTCATTGACCCCTCTCGGCCTAGTACCTTGATCCGTGTTGACGTCCAGGAGTCACATTAGTTCGGGCCTTCCATTTGACATATGCATAGAAAAAGAGTGAGTGGAAATGTTGCATCATCCTAGATATGTGGGTGGATCTGTGACACAGTGAAACCATCTGTCAGAGAGGGCGTCTCGGTTGCCTACATTGTCTGGGCCCGTATCGTTGATCCGGCCGGACTCTCGAGTGGTGACAAACTCATATACTCGACTCTTGGAATAGACCGGTTGTGAGCGAAGTGTCGTGGTGAACATCCTCGCTGTCACCTCTTGAACGGTGGCGAGACCTGGCGGTAACCGATGGTCATGTGTGTGTAGGTTACACCCTTGCAAGGTTAAAAAAACTATTCGAATAGCCGCTTCCGCGGTCATGGACTACTTGGAACCTGTACCTGATTATTAGAAAACTTGAATGGATACTTCTAAAACTCGCAAGATAAGCGTGAGTGCTATGGTGTGCTTCCTCGTGGGGAAGTCGAGGAAGTAACCATAGTGGTGTATTGGTTGGAGACTTGGTAGTGGACTCGTGTAGGCTTCTTACCTCAAGTCTGGTACTCGTAGCACAGGACTATCCAAGTCAAAGCTGGCACTTCTACATGTTGAACCCCACCTCCTTTACCTTGAAACTTGAGCATGAGTAGTATAGATCTGATGTAAGTCTTGCTGAGTACGACTTTGTACTCACGTTTGCTTATTCTATGTTTTAGATGAGAACCCGGACCCCGATGGAGTCACCTTCCTGAAGCTCGACGTTGACCTTGGTAGTATAGTTCCAGACAGCAGTCTGGTCCCTCGTGGAAGGGCATGTATGTTTACAAGGCTTCTCTAAGCCATTTGTTAAACTTGTTTGTACTGAGACCTAATTTTCTTCCTTTGTATGACGTAATGTTGATCACATACATGTGATCTTTGTATACTCTATGTGTAAGTAAATAAAAAAGTACTTTGTAGAGTTATGTGATGATACCTGCTGTTCATACTAGGCATGTGTGCTGCGTGTATGTTTATAACATGCATTTCTTAGTATGGGTTTTCGAGACCTTAGTTGTGATCTGGCTGGCGGTCTTTTATACACCAAGTGGACCTTAGATGTGCGCAGCTTGGGGCATCGCGATGCGATTGTTCGTGACTCTGTCACGTGCACACTTTGTTGTATGATCGAGCCCGCCCTAGACCCCGACTAAGTGATCGGGCTGGAGTAAGTCTATGTAAGAGTTAGGATTCAATCGATAACATGGTTGAGGCGACTTGTCTATGAGTATGGGATTCACCACCCATAAGCATCTAGACTTGTGAGCGGATGATGAGGACCCATCTCAGATGATCATCCGGCCTGGATGGGATGCCCCTCACGTTCGATGCTTACCAAGAACGTTCTGTGCTTGGCCTTGTGTACTTAGACAAGTGGGTACGGTTCTCGGCTCTCCATGTGATTGTATCGTGACTGGAATTACATACGCTAACCCCGGGTCCCGACACAATACTTCCTACTTACTTCTTTCCTTAAAGAGAACAGACACTTGATGTTGACAAGGATTCATTCATATAATGCTGCATTAAAGTTTTGTCATGCCACATCCGGGTTGACATTATCATTTGATAAGCATGTTGTTTGCGAAAGCTTATGCCAAGAAAACATCTTCCTTTGTGTTAGCATTTTTCTCATCATGACTAATAACATGTTCTTTCAAAAACTTCAAAATGATTCATTATAAAGTGAAAGAGCAAAGTAATATTTAATAGTTGTCCTTTGACCAAGGATATATTTTCCATGATTTGATGAGTTTTCTTAGCCCAACTTTTGATTATAATTGTTATTCAATTTTCATAAGGGCCTTATGAGTAGAGGTTGCTGTTGAGGATGCTTGAGTTTGGTGAAGAAATCATGATTCTTCTTGTCCGTATTCTACTTATCGACACTTCACTCTCTAAACTTGTGGACATGTTTACCGAGCTCAGTATTCGCTTGGGGACAAGCGAGGTCTAAGCTTGGGGGAGTTGATACGTCCAAAATGCATCACTATTTTATATTGTAATTCACCCCTATTCATTGATATATTACACGATATGATGTTGTTCTTATGTTGTTTTGGCTTTTTTTACACAGTTTGTAACTTTCCGGTGCCAAAACAGCAGACGCAGGATTCAGAGCAGAAAAGTGGACATTGAGTTGGTGAAATAGAACATCTCCAAATGAGCTGAAAATCGATGGAGGGTAGTTTTTTGAAGAAGAACGAAGCCTCGCCCAAAAGGAGCTAGAGGGGGGCCACCAGGTGCCCAGGCGCCCCCCTGGCGCGGCCCCCGCCAGGGGCGTGCCGGGAGGCCGCCTGAACCCCTGGGGCCACTCCCGGCTTCCCCCTTTGGCATATATATCCCTCGTCATCCAGAAACCCTAAAAGAGGAGGTGTTTCGCGAGTTCCGCCCCGCTCCGTGGCAGAAAATTATAGAGAAGAAAAGACATCTCCGACGGGCAGATTCCGCCGGGGAGAACACCTCCCGGAAGGGGAGATCATCACCACCATCATCACCAATGTAACATGCATGATCGAGATCATCATCAACATCATCCCCAACATCAGCACCATCTCCATCTTCATCGTATTTCATCTCACAATTGCAACTTGTGTTGTAACTCGTACTATCTATCCTCTCTACTCTACCGGTGTTGATTACTCCGTTGTGGTGAATTCTATTGAGTTTTGTTGGAGAATTATTGTTATGTACAGATTGTTTATCATCTATTTATCAGCACTGATCATGATCTCTTTTATGTCTTGTGAGTAGTTACTTTAGTTCTTGAGGACATGGGAGAAATCTAGTTGTTAGTAGTCATATGATGTTGAAGTAATATGTGTTGTTTGATATTTAAGTTGTGTTTTTATTTTCCTAGTGGTGTTGTGTGAGTCGAACACATAACACTTCGCCTTGTTAAGGACCTAGGGGAATACATTGTGTTTAAAGAATGCTAATGGTGGGTTGCCGGAGTGACAGAAACCTGAATCCCAGTTCGCACGTTTTGCACAACGGAATAATGGATCCTTGATCTTATTGCTGTGGTTAGGCTTTTGCCTTAATTTCTACCTTGTATGTGCGGATGCTTGCAAGGTATTTAATCATAATAGTGCACTTGTCTTAGTCTAGAAGGTGTACTAGCATAGATCCAGCCACTAAACACTTATCAACACAAAACATAGTACCGATACGTATTATGGAGAAAGCACATACCTCTCCCGTGTGTCCGCAAGAACGCTTTAGTATTTATAAGTTCAGTTGCTAGGATTATCCTTTGATCAAAAGGATTGGGCCACATGCTGCTCCTCAGCAATATCTACTTTGCTTATTTTTACCTTCTCGTTGTTTATACTAAAAACCTCTAAACAGTTATCTTTCAGTGCTTGCAGTTATTCCTTGTCCAAATTCACTTATAAATACCTTCTGCTCCTCGTTGGGTTCCACACTCTTACTTATTGAAAATGCTACAATAGATCCCCTATAGTTGAGGGTCATCAGTAAAGTTTGGACTTTTGGTGCCAAGAGCTGAAGACTATTAGTGATAAGTGTCGTATTTTGGGCAATCCGTGCTTATTTTCAAAAACTACAAAAAAAATAGTTGAGAACTCTAGCTACTAGATAGATCGCTAACCTCTGGAGGTGTTGAAATATATAGAGAACCCTCATGTACCATGGGTCGAGGATGCGCAAGGATAACCAAACCCCCATACAGTCCTCCTAGGGGTACTTGTCCCTTTATGAACCTCCTGATTAGATAGAGAGTTACCGATAGTAAGTGCATGCGTTCTTTGGACTAATGCGAGTATTCGATTGTTGGCACTTCTACATTCCATATTTTGCTAGCCTCTTCGGTACCATGCATTGCCCTTTCTCATCTTGAGAGTTGGTGCATACTTCGCCGGTGCATCCTAACCCTTGGCATGATACGCTATGTCATCTTAAATCTCATTATATCTTCCTCAAAACAGACACCATACCTACGTATCAAGGCATTTCCATAGCCTTTCCGAGATACATTGCCATGCAACATCCACCATCTCATGACTTGATCTTCATGTCATACATTCTTTTGTTTGCTCGAGGAGCCGCATGCTAGTTGGGCCTTGCCCATATAATTGCTACATGACGCGCCAGTATCATTGCATATCCTTCTACACTGGCAGAGGCATACATTTGCATACATCACTCTAGTTTTCATCTTTATTTATGTTGAATACTTCTTGTAAAGTGTGAAGATATTCTATATTCTTGTAAAATATAGAGTGTTTCTCTTAAGTGAGGAAAAGATCCCAAATAGGACAAATTAAAAGATCCCAAAGAGGACAAATGACAGATAAATAGAAAGAGCCAAAGAGGCCACAAAAATACAAAAAAAAAAGAAAAAAGAAAAAAAATTAAATAAAAAGAGAGAAGGGGGCAACACTACTATTCGTTTTGAAAGATCCACACTTGTGCTCCATTGTCATATTTGTACTCCATAGAGAATATCTTTCATGCATAACTACGTGGGGACCCTTACACTATAGAACTTGGCTTGCATATTCCAAGGATGAGCCTCCTCAACAGAGTTCTAGGTCTTCATGAGCAAGAAAGTTGGATGCACCCCCACTAGTTCCATTGGAGAGCTTACCTTAGCTCATATGTGCATCCGTTGCATGGAAATCCCTACTCCTCACATCATATCCATCATTTGTCTTTCTCTCGCTTATGATTCTCCTCATTTATGTGAGCCTTTCACACCCTTTTTGTCTTCCTTCCCCATAATTTTTCTCTTTTCCATCCTAAGTGCCAACGTATCATGCTCGCGCTCATCCATTGCATGAGTGCTCAAAGTCGAAAGGGAGAGGATCAGTTTGACTTGTACCTGACTAGTGGTCTGGAGACGAGTCAAAATAAGATTCCGAAGGAGACCAAGTGTGAAGTTTTAGTAGATTGAGTTCTCAATTAAACTATATAGTATTTTTTATTCTATAAACGCATCTCCCACTTCTTGCACACACACGCCATTTGGAGACATTCGAGTCACGGACAGCGAGAGCTCTTGCACCTTTATGTTCATACTTTGCTAGTTTCAATACTAGATATAGACTCTTTCTTGTTATTGTCTTGACTTGAATTGCACATATTACTTGCTTTACTTTGAAGTTCTTTTATGTGTGTTAGCATTTACCTATTCGAGTACGAGAAAGAATTTAGGTGACATGTCCCAAACGTATCTATAATTTCTGCTTGTTCCATGCTCTTTTAGGTGACATTGCTATGTGTTTTGCTACACTTTTATATCTTTTTACACATATTTGGACTAGCCTACTAACTCAGTGAACCCAGTGCGAGTTTCTGTCTGCTGATGTCTGTAAGTTGCAGGTTTTTACGCATATTTACAAAGCTCCAAAAATTCCAGAAAAATCATATTAAAAAAAATCAGCGTACAGGAAACTTCCAGATACCCGAAGGAGGGCCAAGGGGGCCCCACCACGCACCCAGGCGCCCTGGTGGCACGACCACCCCCCTGGCCGCGCCAGGTGGCCGCCTGGGCGACCTGGACCACCTCTGGCGCCCCCTTCGGCCTATTTTTACCCCTCACTATGAAAAACCTCACATAGACCCCCTCACCACGAAATTTTTCTCTGTTCCGCCGCCGTCGCGCTTCCAAGATCGGGAGCACTAGAAGACCTCTTGCCGGCACCCTGCCGGAGGGAGGATTGATCTCCGGGAGCTTCTCGACCACCATGGACGCTTCCCGGATGTGTCGTGAGTAGTCCTCCTTGGACCATGGGTCCATACCAATAGCTATGTGATGTCTTCTCTCCAATCATGTGCTTCAATTCTTAGCCGTTGTGAGCTGCCCTACATGATCAAGGCATCTATGTAATTTTCCTGTTGTTTCTATGTTGTGTTTGCTTGGATCCGATGGATTATGAGATTATGTTCAGACTGTGATGAGTTATATATTTGGTTTACCTTCTATATTTTGTTCTTGAGTAATTCTTGCATGTTCTCCCTTAATTTTTATTGCTTTGGCCAAGTAGTAGATAGTAAATCCAAGAGGGAGCGTTTATGCATGATTTTGGGTTCATGCCCCCCGATGTCTAGCTTGAGTGAGAGACACATGAGATTAGGGGATGTGCTGTTGCCACCAGGGAGAAAAAAATGGTGCTTGTAACCGCGGTTGCAAGGATTGTTTACCATACGCAAAGTTTGTTAATGAAGTTGTCTATTGCTTTGAGTTAACACTATGGGTGGGGCTCGCAACTTAATACCAACGAGATGTTCTGGATAGATATTTCAAGGTGGATGATTTTCGAGTAGATCCAGAAGGATTTCGGTCTACTTGTGTTGGCGTACTGCCCATACTTTTGGGCCTCTAGCTTTCCAGTAACATAATTAGCATTGCGGTGCGTTTATAATCCTGTCAATTACCCAACTGTAATTTGTTTACCTAGCTTAGCTATTTTATCGTCTTTTGGGAGAGAGACATCACTACTGAACATCATGGGACCCCGGTCCATATTTCCACCACTCTTTACACCTTACTTTATTTACTTCTTTATTTCCTTTCTTTGCAATCATCACTACTATTTACCCTTGCATTTTATCCTTTGTAAAAAACAAGACCGTAGAGATTGAAAACCTCTCTGTACTCGTTGGGAGCAAAGTTATTTGTTTGTGTGTGCAGGTCCACGTCAACCTCATCTTCATCCGACAACTTAATTTCGAGGGAAACTTGCTGCTAGGCTACATCTCAACCTTCCACTTGGGGTAACCAAAGAGGGGCGAGAAGACATCACTTACCTCTTTCTGATAATCGTAGTTAAAGTGAGCCAAGTCAAAGCTGGCACTTCTGCATTACAACCCCACTTCCCTTTGCCTTGAAACTTGAGCATGCGTAGTATAATTCTGATGTAAGTCTTGCTGAGTACGACTTTGTAGTCATGTTTGCTTATTTTTGTTTTTTAGATGAACCCACTGACCCTGATGGTGGCTTCTTCCTGGAGCTCGACGTGGACTAAGCTAGTATAGTTCCATACAACAGTCTGGTCCCTCGTGGAAGGGCATGTATATTGAATAAGGCTTGTCTAAGCCATTTGTTAAACTTGTCTGTACTCAGTCCTAAGTCGCTTTCGTTGTTTGATGTAATGTTGGATCACAGTCATGTGATCTCTTTGTGTAATATATATGTAAGTCAATAAAGATGTATACATTGTAGAGTTCATGTGATGAGTATCTGTTGTTTACACTGGACATTTATGTTGCGTGTATGATTATATCGTGCATGTCTTAGTGTGGGGTTCGATAGCTTAGTTGTGCTCTCGCCGGCGATATTTCTTGCAACTAGGTGTCTCTGAGTTGTTCGCATCTTGGAGCATCATGATGCGATTGCACATAACTCCGTTACGTGGCACACTTCATTGTACGATCGAGCCCGCCCGAGACCCTGACTAAGTGAATTGGGTCGGAGTTGTCTATGTAAATGTTGTGATTCAATTGATAATATGGTTGAGGCGACTTGTCTATGAGTATGGAATTTGACCACCCATAAGCATTTAGACTTGTGAGCGGACAATGAAGACCCATCTCAGTTGATCATCCGGGCCTAGATGGGATATCCCTCACATTTGAGATTTTCGAGAGTTTCTTGTACTTAGCCTTGTCTGCTTAGACAAGTGATTATGGCTCTCGGCTCTCCATATGATTGAGTTGTGAATAGAATTACATATACATACCCCGGGTCCCGAAAGACTTGGTATCAGAGCAGGACTGACTGTAGGACTATCAAGCCTTGGTCGAAGTCGAGTCTTGTATTCTATGGTTATATACTTACTTTGGGTATAAGGGAACAACATAAGACTTCTTTTTTCTCCTTACCCTCATCGATATGAGTTCTGAGTCACCCTCATCCATTCTACGGGAAGATAGGACTAGGATCTTCTATGTCTTTGCTAGGACATCTCGTTGATTGCTTCCTTGTAGATGTAGCAATGTTGTGTCTGTCTTAGAGTGCTTCTGCTTCATGTTTTGAACTTCTTATGTAAGTGCTATCCAAATGTTGTGAGAATTTCCATTTCTCTTGCAATTACAACCGTTATGTTGTCCGAGTCATTCCAGGTTTCTTCATAATATGATGAAATTGCAAAATCCTTCTCTCTATTTATGTTGTCTTTCCAAAAGAATTGCTAGGTGGCATTCCTGCCAGTTATGTAGTTTGGTGTAGGTTTTATTCTAGACACCTGTGATCATTCATTTGCACTTCTTCCTCCCCATTCAGATGTCTTCTAGCCAGAATAACCACATTAACCATCGTGTTGGGGGTACTTTGATACTCTGACATGTCTGTTGTAGTTCCTAGGGAGTCGTGATCATCTTCAAGAAAACCACCGAGTAATCCAACTCCTGAAATCTAGTCTCCTGACAGATGTGTAGAATTCATCGTAGATCTTATGCCAGGAACTGCCCCAATTTCTAGACGCCCATACAAAATGGCCCCACGTGAGTTAGCTGAGCTAAAAATCCAACTTGAAACTTTGTTGGCAAAAGGCTTCATCCTCCCTAGCTCATCGCCATGGGGTTGCCCCATTCTGTTCTTAACGAAGAAATATGGAACAGAAAGGATGTACGTAGATTATCGCCCGCTTAATCTGGCGACAATAAAGAACAAGTACCCACTTCCCAGGATCAATGATCTTTATGATCAACTTGCTGATCCTTCCTTCCTGTTCGCGAGTCCATAACTGTGAGCCAGTTAGCAGACTTGTTTGTCTCAGGATCGTGTCTCTTCATGGTGTTCCACTGGAAATCAATTCTGATCGTGGTAACCTTTTCACCTCTAGATTCTGGGAAAGTTTTCAGAATGCTATGGGAACTCATCCCTCCTTTAGGAAAACTTTCCATTCCCAGTCTAGCGGTCAAGTTGAAAGGGTTAACCAAATTCTCGAAGACATGCTCAGATCTTGTGTTATCTCTTTCGGAAAAAATTGGGAGAAATCTCTTCCATTTGCTCAACTTCCTTATAACAATAGTTTCCAATCTAGTTTGAAGATGGCTCCTTTTGAATTCCTCTGTGGAAGAAGATGTCGAACACCCCTAAATTGGTCAGAAACCGAGGAAGGACAATTCTCTGGACCGGATATGATTAAGGAAGAAAAAGATCAAGTTCGCATTGTTCGTGATCATTTGAAAGCTGCCAAGTCTCGTCAGAAAATCTACTATGATCGTCATCATAGGCAAGAGAGCTACAATCTGGATGAGAAGGCTTACCTTTGGGTTACTCCTTTGAAGGGAACCCATGTCACAACCCCAAGTTAGGTATGTGCTAGGTTAAGCTTAGGCCTTTGCATCATGTAAAAATTTCAAAAAAAAAAAGAAATTCAAAAATGGGGAAAAGAAAAGCCCTAAAGAATTTAATTCAAATGGCCAGACAAAAATTTGTTCCAAAAATTCCTCTGGTATTTTTGAAAAGTCTTATAAATATGCATGATCACATATATAGTGAAGTGGGTCCCACTACATGCACCAAGATTTTTCAAATATTCCAAACAGAGCTTGGAAATTAAATAATACCCCTATTTGAGTTGAAATTCAAATTTTTTGAATTTCAAAAATTCCCAAAACTTGTGAATGGCTAGTTTTATGCCATGTAAGGTCACATAAAATTTTTGAGGATTTTAAAAAATGCTTTGCTATTTTATCCAGAGCAAAAACAATTTACAGAAAAGGAAAACAGAGAAAAACAGAAGAGAAATAAGAAAAGAAAAAAAAGGCTTACCAAGCAAAACTGGCCCAACTTATCCCCCCCTGGCCCAGCACCACGGCCCAGCCAGCCCCTCTCCTTGTCGTCTTCTTCAAGCTCCTCGATGGCGAGCCGAGAGCACGCGGCGACGCCACCGCGATGACGAGGTGCTTCCAGGCCCTCCCCCTCGCCTCCCAGCACGCCACAGAGACGCCACGAGTCCCGTGTGTCACTTCGCCCTCCTCCAGCTTACTCTCCCTCCCCTGCGTCGCCAATTTCGTCGCCTCCAGGGAGCAGCCGCCGCTCGCCAACGCTCGCCGTCGCACGCTGACGCGGACAAAGGCCACAAGGAACCGCGCCACCGTGTCCGTCCTCTCCGCCTTCGTCTTCTTCGTCGATCTGCGCAGCCAATCGAGCAAGAGAAGCACCGTACGCGACGCCATCGACCCCGAAGAACTCCGGCCGCCGAGAACTTCCGGCGACGATTCCGGCAACGCTGACCCCTCCCCGCCCCTGTCGTCTGCTTCATTGCGCTCCTGGTGAGCCGCTGATCAATTCCCCCAACTTATTTTAGCCCCACTCTTCCTCTAAGCATGACCGCCATGGGAGCCGAGCTCCGTCGCCGCCGTGGTTGACCATGCGCTCGCCCCGTGCGTCCTCCGTCCACCCCCGGTTGTCCACCGTGCTCCTGGGCTCTCAAGGAGTACAAAAAACTAACGCCCGCGTCTTCTTGTGTTTTGTGTCGTCGAGCCGCCCACGCCCGTGGCTCCGTCGCCGCCGAACTCGTCGCCGGCCAAACTCCGGCGCCTCCCGGTGGCCCTTTCCAGCACCTGTCGACGCGCGCGGGCATGGGCTGTCTTCTGGTTCTCTTGGCGCATCGATTGATGGCCGGGGACGCCTTCCCCGTGCACGCTAATTAGGGGTTAACCCCCCCTGTTAGTTGACCCCAGGTCAATGACAGGTGGGGCCCCCAGGCCTTAACTCCCCCCTCTGTTTAATTTAAACAGAGGGATTAAACCCTGTTTCACTGACAGCCTGACCCCACCAGTAAGACCCCCCCCACGTCAGCATGACCTCATGCTGACGCAATAAGTCTTTTTCCAATTTAAAAGAAATCCGGAAAATTCCAGAAAATACCCAAAACTTCAATAATTCATAGAAAATTCATATTAACTCCAAATTGGACAAATAATATGTCTAAAATTATCAGAAAAATACAAGGATTATGAATATGCAACTTGTTTCTATGTTTTACCATTTTAAAATGGGTGAACAGTAGCAAACATGCATATGGATCCTTTTCAAATTCAAATTTGGAGTGAATTTGCAAATGACTTTGCAACACACTTCTATTAGATGGATTCATCCACACATCAGAGACTTTACCTCACCTTTACAAAATCACATCATGATCAACCTTTCCAAATGAACTTTCATGCATTCAAATGCATTTGAAATTCATCGATAAATCAAATGGAGTTTGAATTTGCAATTCAATTGCAATATACTCCTTTTAAATAGAATTTTCCACACAATGCAACCATGAACATCACCATTACAATCTTATTCATGTGATTGTGCATTGTACATTATGTTGATCCAATGATTGTCATGTTGCTGATAGAAGTGCAACCGGAATCGGAGGCCACCCCCTTCGTTGAAGACACCGCTATCGAAACCTCGTCAGCAAGGCAAGCAAACCCCCATTGATCATGTCGATAAAATCCCACTTCCCTCTCATGTCTCGCTTATGCATTGTTTAGGATGATTACCATGATGCGTTTCTACCGCATAGATGAACCCATTCCTTTGCATGACCTATCATTTGTCACAGTAGTAAGCAAACCACAATCCTAGCAAATGTAGGAGTTGATTGATATCATGTGGCCCCTGCAAATGTTACTGCTTATTGCATGCTTAGAGTGATACAATGATGTTACTGTTATGTGAGTCGGGATGGTAGTGATCATGATGATGTTGGTGGAAAGGTGTTGGTGAATCTACCCTAATACAAGGTGAACGATGAGAGGCTGTGTAGGACTACACGGTGGGTTGTCTCGTTGAACACGGCCCTAAGTCCGAGTTCTTGTGTGGTGATCCAAGATGAAGAGTACAACCACACATTGGGCTCACTGACCCCTCTCAACCTATTAACTCATCCCTTTCGATGTCGAGATGTCGCAATAGTTCGGAGTTCTGGTAGGTTTGTGGCCTGGCTTCTAAGTGAGAGAACGGCTCATCTGAAACCGGCTTATGCACCACGCACACATCATCTGGGTCCACTTCGGTAAACCGGCCGGGTTCATGACAGTGGTAGCCCACCCATGTAGGCGGCTTTCTTGGAATAGATCGGCTATGAGGTAACAGTTGTGGTGGCATCCTCGCTGTCATCTCTTGAACGGTGACACGCAAAAGGCGGTAACTGATGACATGTGTGTGTAGCGGTACACCCCTGCAGGGTTAACAAAACTATTCAAATAGCCGCGTCCGCGGTTATGGACTGCTTGGAAATCTTACCTTGATTATTAGACAACTTGAACTGGATACTTCTAAAATACACCAAGATAAGTGTGAGTGCTATGGCGTGCTGTCTCGTGGGGAAGTCGAGGAAGGCACCATAGTGGTGTAATTGGTTGAAGAGATGTAGTCGACTCGTGTACGCTTCTTACCTCAAGTCTGGTACTCGTAGTTCAGGACTAGCCAAGTCAAAGCTGGCACTTCTGAAAGTGAAACCCCACCTCCCTTTACCTTGATACATGTGCATGAGTAGTATAGTTCCTACGTAAGTCTTGCTGAGTACGACTTTGTACTCACCTTTGATTATTCTATGTTTTAGATGAACCCACCGACCCCGATGGTGGCTTCTACCGGAAGCTCGAAGAATGAAGACTCAGACCAAGACCAAGCTAGTGTAGTCCCAGTCAGACGACTGGTTCCCTCGTGGAGGGCTTGTTTATAGTCAAGGCTTCTCTAAGCCATTTGTTAAACTTGTCTGTACTCAGACCTACTTTGCTTCCGCATGCTTGTTGTAATGTTGCATCACAGACTTGTGATCTCTATGTGCACTCTGTAAGAGTTATTAATAAAGATGTATACATTGTAGAGAATTGCAATGATACCTGCTGTTCATACTAGACATGTGTGCTGCGTGTATGTTTATAACATGCATGTCTTAGTATGGGTTTTCGAGACCTTGGTTGTGATCTGGCTGGCAGTCTTTTATACACCAGGTGGCCCTTAGATGTGCGCAGCTTGGGCATCGCGATGCGATTGTTCGTGACTCCGTCACGTGCACACTTTGATGTATGATCGAGCCTGTCCTAGACCCCGACTAAGTGATCGGGCTGGAGTAAGTCTATGTAAGGGTTATAATACAATCGATAGTATGGTTGAGGCGACTTGTCTATGAGTATGGGAGTTCACCACCCATATCATTTAGACTTGTGTGCGGACGATGAGGACCCATTTCAGTTGTACATCCGGCCTGGATGGGATGCCCCTCACGTTCGATGCTTTCCGAGAACGTTCTGTGCTTGGCCTTGTCTGCTTAGACAAGTGGGTACGGTTCTCGGCTCTCCATATAATTGTGTTGTAGCGAGGCTTGCATACGCTAACCCCGGGTCCCGAAAACCCAACGATTCGGTGTCAAAGGCAAGTTGGCCCCATGTTACATTGGACCTTTCCACATTCTTGCTAAACATGGAGAAGTTGCCTACCAACTTGAAATACCCCCACATCTTTCCCGAGTACATGATGTATTCCATGTATCACAACTCAGGCATTGCTTCAAGGACCCCATCCGCGAAGCCGACCATGAAATGCTTGATCTCCAAGATGACCTTTCTTATTGAAAGTATCCCGTTCGTATTCTTGATTCCACAGAGCGTAGAATGCCTCGTTAGAAGATCAAGTTTCTGAAAGTGCAATGGTCACACCACTCCGATAAAGAAGCCAACACTAGTGCACGCAATAGCTATCCAAACGGTTTTGATCCCTATCGCCTACGGGAATCGGAACCGTTGCCTTGCTCTCGATTGTGATAGGGGCGGCCTATTCCACACGATAGCCAAAAACCATTTGTTATGTCGCCATTACACACAGACATTTCGGTAAAATAACTCGTATGCGATACATAATTATATCCCACACAGTTAACTTGTAAATCTCGTGTGAAATGATTGAGTCATCCCAAACGTGTTGCCTGAAAAAACCGCTTGTAAGTATTAGTCATTCAGACAAAGGCGCAATAGCAAATGTGTGGGGTGCAAGAACATATCACTCGGTCCGTGAAAATGAATCGTGTGGATTCAGTGTAGTATTCCAAACGTTTGGAAGAATAAGCACGTTTCTCTGTACAGAAGATCACACACGTTGGTTGTCTTACAATTGTGTGCGATATAGAAGATAACACACACAAAATACTAGGACAAATCGTCACTTATGTATGTTGTGTAGGGCACGGTCGATTAGATGCAAATGTTTGTGATACATATTGTTGTCCAAACGTAAAATTCTTCCTGTCCATGTGTGATGATAAGTAGATCGACCACGGTTCTGTTTTATTTATGTAGTTTTGAACATTGCAGATGGTTACTTTTGAGGATGAGGTAATATCGCAGACAGGTCATTTGTAATATCGCATACGGGTCGATTATAGTATCGGAGACGGTAAAATAGCTGAGCCTGTGCAATCGAAAAGTAGAGGCACAATTAAATAACATAATCCAATTAGCACCACTAGTACTGAATTTGCTGGAACATGTTTTACAACAAACTAATATTCACATCAGGAAGATTATTCATCAAGAAAATGTAATAGTGCATTCTAAGTATCTCAGTGTCACAGAATGAAGTCAGAGGCCTGTCATCAAATGGAAAACAAATGCATACCGTTGTGAAGTGAACGAAGAAGAAAGCATACTTATTGAACACCCTGTAACAACCCAAGATCTCAATAGGAATGATAGACTACTCATATCAACAAGGTGCTCCTTCTTTTCCGGAAGCCCATCTCTAAGGAACTCCCAAGTTAAGCGTGTTTGGCTTGGAGTAGTCTTGGGATGGGTGACCGACCGGGAAGTTGATCCCGGGTGCGCACGAGTGAGGACAAAGTGTGCAGAAAAGACTAGTGTTGGTTTGTTAGGAAAGTCTAGATCCCAGGCACACCGACCATGGAATCGGTGGTTAACCGGTTGGGAGTGCTCGGGCTGCCCATCCCAAGACTACTCCAAGCCAAGCACGCTTAACTTTGGAGTTCCTTGGAGATGGGAATCCGGAAAAGAAGGTGCACCTTGTTGATATGAGTAGTCTATCATTCCTATTGATATCGTGGGCTGTTACACACCCATAGGTTTTCTAAAGTCTCCTTCCGTGCATTCTATGTAGAACTCGTACAACCATTTGCAGATCGTTGTCCTGACGTGCAGCAAATTCTTTATGGATAATGGGGAAGCCGTGAACCTTGTAAGAGTCTGTATGATATAAATATCAAAATTTGCTGTACGTGTAAATGAAAGTGATTGAGACACTAGACTTACTTTTTCTAGTTTGTGGGAATCATATATTGCAGGAGATTCGGCTAAGGAAATCAGATTTTGACAAGCATATAATCCACACAAGTTGGTCCCTGGTTTCTGCTGAGGACACTGTAAATTTGTGTACGGAGTTAGAAATAGTGTACATATGTATATATAAGAACAAATAAGCTCTTCAACATAATCTGTTTTAGTGTCTTTGGAGTACATATAGAACTATAAATGTACTTATATAGAAACTTGAACGCATGGATATACATTCTGAAAATAACATATTTAAGTATCGTACCGGATAAACGGACTCATGATGCAGAGGTTTTGATGTATCACAACGGTTCCCTCCAAGACGGATGTACTCACGGTATGCACTAAAAATGAAGATGAATTTTGTCACATTCAATTATGCGATGATGTTGAATTTTTCCATACTCATTTCTGGAAGTAAATGTTAGCATAAGTTTCACCATAGAAGAATTTAATACCTATCCAGGAAATTCTTAAAAAGTGACAGATCCATTGGGTTTTCTTTTGTATGTAGAGAATCCATGTAGTAGACGATGTTGAGCTTTATAGCGACGACAATAATGATCCAATGTCTCCTACAGGTTAGCAAAACACAGAAACAAATGAAACATGTTGGATACTGAAAGTCAATCAATGTAGGTAAATGTATGAGAGGTTTGTTGAGTTTCTGAAGTACTTACAAGACGAAGAATCAATTTTTATCCGATTCGAGCATATCAAAGTTGAAGAGGTCATAAAACTGATCGAATGTTATTAGGAAGTTACCATGATTTGTACCTACACCGAATTGTGAGTCATGGTATATAGTGATACCATCTTCATCGGTTTTTTGTATTTCAGTGAATAAATACTCATGCACCTTTCTGCAGTAACCAACTGCCTCTCTCAGGTGTTTGCTAGTCAGATATGGCTGGGCACGTACAACCTTACGTTATTTTCCTGTATCTACAAGACACAACTTCTCCAGACCTCCATTGAAGCCTGATTTCAGTTTTGCAATAATAGCCTCGCTAGTGTTGTCTCGGTTCAAGATTGTTTGCAGCTGTGATTCCTTTGCATCATCAGATTCATCAGCACCTGTATCTTTGAGTCTGGCTAATTGTCTGGTCGCCTTCTTATTCTTGGGTATTGTTGTGGCCGAAGTCTGACCTTTACAGGTTTTCCTTCTCTTTCTCACATCGGGGTTATGAGCAGTAGGTGCTAGGACGCTTGCATGATCTACTGACATTGAAGCTGGAGGTACAGGTGCATCAGACTTGTTATTAGCTGGTAATGTAGTCGCTTCATAATGTGGCCCTTGTTGTATGAGTGAATCATACTTTTGCGCTGTTGCTGCAAGTGCGCTAGACTGGAGCTGGTTGTCCAGAATTGTCAGAATTTTGAGTTGTTGATTCAAGGTCCCATAAATGTGAAGCTTGTGTTGCAATATTGTTAGACTGGCGAGATGTCGGCGACGCTCTGTCAAGATGAGGAGCGAGCAGACATGTGATCCATGGTTGCCGCCATGTCGGTCTGCAGAGCAGACATGTGATCCGCGTGTTATGTACGGATGGTCAGCGGAGCAGACATGTCATCCTCAGGTTCCGCCCGATTGGGCTGCTGACCAACCGCTGCAGCTGGCACTATCTTCTTACCAGGTGTTGCCTATGTGTGGGACACTTTGGCTTGAACGGGCGGCATCAGAACATGTGGTTTCTTCTTTGCAGGAGAACCTGGCACACTCTGTTGACGAGTTGGTTGTTCCTTGGATTGTGTAATAATATTAGATCGCACGGGATGCTCAGAGCTTGATGAATGGGCCTCTTCGCTTGAATTGATAGGTCGATCCACATAAGGACGGGTAATCAGATGTGGCGTGAGTAACATATCTGCTTGATGGAAGGCGCCAATGGGTGCTGGGGTTGGAGGGGTCTCATCGAGGACAATTATTTCATTCCTCGGCCACTGGATCTGAAAAAACAATAACTCACCCAGCCTTTGCTGTTCATCACGGGGAAGGGGTAATTTCTTTAATGCTTCAAACACCTTGGTCACCATACACTTCACGTGACTTCTTTCCAGTGGCACATTGTTTAGGAGGAGACCCCCGTCACTGGGGGGGGGGGGATAATCTGGGCAAGTGCACATCGCAACGAACGTTTAGGCAGTCTAAGCTCGCAAGTCAGCTTCCGTTTCATGCCATATAGATCAGATATAGCAGCATCATAACCCATGAGGGTGGGGTCAGCTGATGCACACCTACTCTTATGCGGTGATGTTGTTATAAAGATCAGAATCCGACATGTTGACCTCCTGTGGTAGGAGCATTTGAGCATTTACTGATAATTCTTTCATAAGATCCATCCTCACAAATGTAGCAATTTGTTGATTTTTCAACGCTTTCTTCTCTTCCCTTGTCCGCTTTTTCTCGTCTATGGTGATTCGGAAACCCCTCTTATGTGGGACATTTACCCCGATACCCCTTGCACGACCAGGGGGCTCATCGGTCTCCAAAGCATCATGCAAAAAATCCCCAGGGCCTTTGTTCCGGTAGAGCCTTCCAGGTTCCGATGACAATTTTACCATCTTATTGTATAGTGCTTTGTCCTCAGATTTTTCAAAGTAATATTGTCCCTGCTCATTCCTTGAGGCACGTGCCCGAATGAAGTATCTAGCACGAGTACCCTTAATTTCACTGAAGGGGGTTCCAAACCAGCAAGGACTGCTTCCTGGTCCTCCTTGTCCCATATTGTTTTCTTTCCATAGTATCCACACACACCCATACGGTGGGGGTGTTCATTCCTCATCTGAAGCTTCAATTTCATGAAACTTTTTAAAGAAAACTCCTTAGATGACCTTCCCCTTTTGAACTCCTCCCAATCTAGCTTCGTAATCATGGTGTATGCAGAGAAGGGATCCTTGCCTTTACACATGTATTCCTTGTACACCACGTCCTTCCAATTTCTCCAAGCATCCCTGGCCTTACCTAGCGCACAACGTTCGGTGAAGTGCGACATGATCTCTGTGATTATCCTGTCCCGATGTGCTGGGTATTGATCTTGATCCTTGCCCTGCCAACATATCCACACACACTCCTGAACTTTTTTCGTGCTTTATCTGGAGAGTTTGGAGCCCAAGTATACTCATCAATACTGTGTATTTCATATACACCTTTGGCTCAAGGGTAGGCCATCTGGGAGCATTCTTCCGTGTCTGGGACCTGATAGTGGTGATTGACAGTGGCGTATGCAGCTCCGGCTGAGTTGATTGGGTGGTGTTCATTGGATCAGGCGAAGGATTCATAGAATGTTCGGACTCGGATTTTGACATGGCCTCATCACTCTCGTGGGTGACGTTGTCCGAGCACGACATCTACAAAACAAAGCACAAGCGAAAATCGGTCAATCTAGTAGCTTGGTCTATATGCAGTTGACTGAATGCAACATTTCTTAAATTTAGACATTGACGATAACCAAATGTGGGTCATACGGAGGGAAATGTATGAACGATCGAGCTAATTCATGATAGAATCACCTCGATGGATAGTAGGACCGCTGGTTAGGTCTGACCGGCCGGATGGTGTGCGGGCTCGCCGACGAAAGGCGAGCAGACGTGGACGCGTACGCGTTGGTGGAGAGAGACACACGGGTTTCCACACAGACGGTCTGTGTGTTTCACACCACCGGCGGAAATGCTAAGATGTGGATCTGGGTGGAGAGGGGACGGCGAGGGTGGCTGGGGGAGGGGAGGGGAGTGGTGATGGGGTTTGGATGAGAAAAAATGCCCAATTGTAGGTGGAGGACGAAACCTTGGTACTGCAGCGACGGAAAATAACGATGAAGAAGCGGGGGACGCGCGGAAACATTGCTATGCAGACGGTTATATCTAACAAACCGTGTGCGTTTATCGAATTCTTTTGTTCAAACGTGTTGGCCTCTCGTTTGTTCGAGGACTTTACCACCCATGTTTTCGGTACGCGACATTATACCACCGCCAAAACTCGTCGATAACACGGTATGTCCTAGTTAACTTGAACTTCTTTGTGGTAACTACTTCGTTTTGTATATATTTAATGCATTACTCGATATTATATATATATTAAATGATTTGAAATCATATATACGCACCAAGACAACGAAATTCTGGCACATTTTATGAACATTGTCTTGGAAGATCGTACAAAAAATTAAAATGATGTACGAAATGTCACGATCACGATCCCCGTGTGACAGAAGCATACATCTGACATGAGGGGAATATTGGTTCCCGTACGATTGGTTTTGGTTTCAAGCAAACCATAATGTTATTACATTGGTTGGCATTGTATTTTTTTTACACATGAACATGTGATGATCACGGTATGACTTCAAAATCAGAGTCATTATTGGTTAGTTCGGTACATATAATTCATTATTTCTTATGTAGTCAATCAATGGAATTAGATAAAAAACCATTGGAGCTTTGGGTTTTTCATGTAGAGTGGTTACGAAAATAAGTCATGTGTTGCAAGTTAAATGGCCAATAAAAATATCTATCATTCTTTTAAAGTTTCGATGACATCGGCTCTTGCAAACAAAGTAATCTCACACGGATGATCATGGTTTATGTGTCCCACGCGTTGTGGCTGAGAGCAAACATGCCATTTCCTTTGTCGTATGGCCATGGTTCTTTTATGTGAATCATGGACTGCATCCATTGTGTTAAGCTAAATATTTTCATCCCCTGGATATCTTTGATGTATGATGTGCATTAAGTGCATTCTAATCAACTGATATGAAATTTTCATATTTGAACTCCAAATGTAACGAAAAATGCGCAAAGGTGTGTTGAACATTTGTATGTGTGTTCTCTGGTTACCGCGTAGTACCCACGCATCGAATTTGAGTGAATTCCGACCACATTGGCAAGGTCTTTTGATCAGAAACATTGCAGTCGGCAGTTTTAAAATATCAAAAAAATTCAAAACCACTCCGAAATTGTCGCGACTTTGTGCGGCGTCGTGGTTAGGTGAAAGTAGGGTGTGGTGAAAAATCCATCCATTTTTGGAAAAGGTTATAATCCATTCACCTTGCAAAATGGGGGGGGGGCGGTCTCACAGGAGGGATCATGGTTTCGATAAGGAAAGAGACGTGAGGTGTTCAAGTTTCAAGTAAAATGTGTCATCACGTCATCAATTGTCCTTGTTATTCATTTCACATCTAGCACGCATCTACATGTGACCTGTGTTCAAATAAGGACGCATTCCTTGCTAATGTCCTATATTTAAACATTTTATTATACTTAAAAACATGAAATGATTTAAATAGAATATATGGTTGAACTACATGTACACGGGGTGGCTTCCTCGGTGGCCTGTGGATCCTAGTGCATTGGACGGTGCGGGCGTGCGATCCGTGGTGCTACCTTTTGGCCTATCAGAACGCATGGTCGAATGACCCGTGTTTGAGGTTATACACACTTTTTTTCATTACGACCGTGTGCGTTGCAATATGAGCTGGAACAGCAAGTACTTTACACGGGTAAGGCCTCCTCGGTGGCCGTTGGATCCTGGTGCATTGGACGGTGCGGGCATGCGATCCGTGGTGCTGTCTTTTGGCCAATCAGAATGCACGGTCGAACGTCCCGTGTTTGAGTTTATACACACAGTTTTTGATTACGACCATGTGCATTGCAATATGAGCTGGAACAACAAGTACTTTCCACGGGTAAGGCCTCCTTGGTTGTCGTTGGATCCGGGTGCATTGGACGGTGCGGGCGTGCGATCCATGGTGCTGCCTTTTGGCCAATCAGAACTCATGGTCGAACGACCCGTGTTTGAGGTCATAGACACAATTTTTCATTACGATCGTGTGCGTTGCAATATGACAAATCCTAAAATGCCCCATAGATGGACTAATCGTCATTACTTAGTCATTTAACGAAAATGATCAGACACATCCACGACGTTTAGGTTGGTCACAATGGGCAATAACTTAAACTAATAACATATACACGTATTACGAGTTTATGTTACCACGTTCATATTGGTAACATGTATGTGGTGTGATGCAACACCTTATTTATTAGTTTATAGACTCATCTTGGTTTGGTATATCTTTTGTTACATTAACTACTAGCTAAGTTACCACAAACACCTCTCTACTGATTAACTACATGACACATAAGTATTTTTACTTGAAATGTGTGATGTTACCACCTAAGTTACTCCCATTGTGTCCAGCCTTAGACTACTCAATCATAGTGGGGTGTATCATATGATACTATTATATGATAATACCTTCATAATCATAACGCATAATATCATAAACTAGTATCATAGATGATCTCATTTATCGACATGCTTGACACATAGTAGCATGGCATTTAACATGATACGATATCTACCTATGTTACTCGACCCCTCTCCCTCTCTTTTTTAATTATTTGCCACATAAGCATTTTCTAGTCCCAAGTATAGTTACTAGCTATGATACCCCCACTATGGCCAATCTTAGTATACATCTGAGCCATTCCTCGTAGTTCACTACATTTAATTCACTAATTGCATACAGAGACATTCATATTAGTTATACCAAATAACCCCTTGGACTTTGTGTTTACTTAGGCAGAATGGTCTGAAAATTATCCGTATGTCGCATGGTAGATGAGAGCATAGCTTTTTTCCGTTTTCAGAAAGTTATGATGTCTCATGCTCTTACACACTAGGGCATCACACACAAATGATCGTGGTCTCGATTTACTAATGCGTTAGGGTTTAAAGAAAACATGACATTTCCTTTGTCCGATGGATCTGGTTCCTTTTCTACAAACCACTGACTGTATCCCCTACGTTAAGCTAAAATTTGCCATTTTTACTGGATGCATTTGATTTTTTAGGCATTAAGTGCTTTTTAAGCAATACATGATTTTTTAAATGTAGTCGCAAGTGCATGAAATTTGCGCGAGTTGTGCTGGAACCGTATGTGTGCTACCAGGTTAACGCGTAGTAACCATCCATAGAATTGGAATAAAATTGGAACACATTGGCAAGGGCTTTCGTCAAAAAACATTGAGGTCGACAATTTTTATTCCAAAAAATCTAAAATCACTCGGAAATTAACGAGTTTTTGTGAGGCGCCGTGGTAAGGCGAAACTGGTTTGTGGTAAAAAAATCAACCGTTTTTAAAGAGGTAATCATGCATTCGCCTTGCAAATGGCGGGGGGGGGGGGGGTCTCACATATATGGTTTCGATAAGGAAAGAGTCGTGAGGTGTTCCAGTTTCAAGTAAATTGTATCGTTGTTTCATCGATTGCCCTTGTTATTTTTTTCACATCTAGCACTCATCTAAACCTGTCTTGTGTTCAAATTAGGACACATTCCTTGTTAATTTCCTATATTTAAGCAAATTATTGCAATTAAAAACGTTAAAATAATTTAAACAGAATATCCACTAGAACTACAGGTACAAACGATGGGTTTGTTGGTGGCCGTTGGATCCGGGTGCACAGACGGTGATGAAGACATGCAATCTGTGGTAGTGCGTTCTGGCCAACCAGAACGCGATGTCGAACGGCCCAAGGTTGAGGTTATCCACACGTTTGTACAATTAAAACCGTGTGCGTTGATAACCTCACCATGGTTCAAGGTTGAGGTTTCTTCTACTCAGCTGACCACGGTTCAAATCCCCCCGGGAAGAATTTGTGGTTTCTCATTAAGTGGACTTCTATCTTAATTCTAGGCCATGCTGGGTACCTCCCCATTATATTGGACCTCATTTTTTTTTATCAAAATACATCATATATAGACATCTATACGACATACACACTCAAAATATAGGATTTCGCCGCGATTCATAGATAAAGCCACGACCAGAAATCAGAGTTGAAGTTACAATCAAACACAACATCCGCTGTGGGCACGACAAATACAAGCCCAATACATGAAGGGCAAGACATACACAGTCGTTTAGATAATTAGTTAGTATATTGGTTCTTCTTCGCCTGGCTTGGCTCCAAGCTTGTACCTTTGAACATCATCGGCACCAACCCCCCTCATGTACACATGATCTGTGATGGTATTTTCATTCCTTCATGCGTCGTTTCATGCACCAACATTTGGAAAATCATCAAACTGATTGTACTCTTCTTCATCAACAACATTTTCATCTCCTAATATCCCCCTCTTCCCAAGCATAACCACATGGTAACCCTCATTCAATGTATCTTTCACATAGAAAATTTGGGTAGCTTGACTGGCGAGAATGAACAGGTCACCCTGGTAGGCCATATTGTTGAGATTCACACAGGTCCTCCCATATTCATCAACTATCACTTCATCACGATCGAACCATTTACACAGGAATAGCGCCATCTTGATTTGCACATCGTCAAGCTCCCAAATCTCCTGGATGGTTCCATAGTAAACATCATACTTAGGTTTTTTACCGACACTTATGGATTCTATTTTAACAGAGCTATTCTGATACGTGGTCCTCTCATCACGATCGATCGTATAGAACGTGTTCCCATTAATGTCATATTTTTGGTATTTCACAACTGTAGGTGATGGTTTTTGCGGCAACCACGTTAGCACGTCACCACTGGGTCCATTTTTCAAACGATCCTTCAGCCATCCAATATATTCTGCATTCTATGTATTGTTCAGTGTGCATACCGACAAATTCTTTAGACGATCTCTATTTTTTATAAACTCCAAGTGTTCATCCTCATAAGAGGAGAGACGACTGGTGTAATGCATGTCGGGACCAGGGGTTAGCTTATGCAAGTCCCCCTACAACACAATCATATGGAGAGCCGAGAACTGTACCCACTTGTCTAGGCAGACAAGGCCAAGCACAGAACGTTCTTGGAAAGCATCGAACGTGAGGGGCATCCCATCCAGGCCGGATGATCAACTGAGATGGTCCTCATCGTCCGCACACAAGTCTAAAGGCTATGGGTGGTGAACTCCCATACTCATAGACAAGTCGCATCAACCATACTCTCGATTGTATTATAACACTTACATAGAGTTACTCCAGCCTGATCACTTAGTCGGGGTCTAGGGCGGGCTCGATCATACAACAAAGTGTGCACGTGTCAGAGTCACGAGCAATCGCATAGCGATGCCCCAAATTGCGCACATCTAAGGGCCACTTGGTGTATAAAAGACCGCCAGCCAGATCACAACTAAGGTCTCGAAAACCCATACTAAGACATGCATGTTATAATCATACACGCAACACACATGTCTATTATGAACAACAAGTATCATTGCAATTCTCTACAAAGTTTACAACTTTATTGCTAACTCTTACAGAGTGCACACAGAGATCACGAGACTGTGATCCAACATTACATCAAGCATGCGGAAGCAAAGTAGGTCTGGGTACAGACAAGTTTAACAAATGGCTTAGAGAAGCCTTATTTATAAACAAGCCCTTCCACGAGGGACCAGTCGTCTGACTGGGACTACACTAGCTTGATCAGTCGTCGAGCTCTAGGAAGAATCCCCCTTTGGGGTCAGTGGTTTCATCTAAAACATAGAATAAGAAAACATGAGTACAAAGTCGTACTCGGCAAGATTTACGTAGGAGCTATACTACTTATCGTACAAAGTCGTACTCGGCAAGTGTATCAAGGTAAAGGGAGGTGGGGTTCAAATGCAGAAGTGCCAGCTTTGACTTGGCTAGTCCTGAACTACGAATACCAGAATGAGGTAAGAAGTGTACACGAGTCCACTATCCAAGCCTCTCAATAAATTACTCCACTATGGTGCCTTCCTCGACTTCCCATGAGAAAGCACGCCATAGAATTCACGCTTATCTTGGAAAGTTTTATAGGTATCCAATTCAAGTTGTCTAATAATCAAGCTAAGCTTTCCAAACAGTCCATAACCGCGGACGCGGCTATTCGAATAGTTTTGTTAACCCTGCAGGGGTGTACTACTACACAGACATGACCATCAGTTACCGCCAGGTCTCGGCACCATTCAAGGGGTACCGGCGAGGATGCTCACCACAACTGTTACCTCATAGCCGATATAGTCCAATAAAGCCGCCTACCTGGGTTGGTTTCCACTATCGTGAACCCGACCGGTGTACCGAAGTGGACCCAGATGATGTGTGCAGGGCCCCGAGCCGGTCTCGGTGAGCCGTTCTCTCACTTAGCACGCCGTGCCACAAACCTACCAGAACTTCGAACTACTGCGACATCTGGACATCGAAAGGGATGAGTTAGTAGGTTGAGAGGGGCCAGTGAGCCCAATGTATGGTTGTACTCTTTATCTTGGATCACACACAAGAACTCGGACTTAGGGCGGTGTTCAACGAGACAACCCACTGTGTACTCCTACACAGTCTCTCATCGTTCACCTTGTATTAGGGTAGATTCACCAACACATTTCCACCATCATCAACATGATCACTACCATCCTGACTCACACAAAAGTATCAACATTGTAGCACTCTAAGAATGCAATAAGCAGTAACAGTTGCAGGGGCCACATGATATCAATCAACTCCTACATCTGCTAGGATTGTGGTTTGCTTACTACTGTGACAAATGATAGGTCATGCAAAGGAATGGGTTCATCTATGCGGTAGAAACGTAGCATGGTAATCATCCTAAACAATGCATAAGCGAAACTGAGAGGGAAGTGAGATTTTATCGACATGATCAATGGGGGTTTGCTTGCCTTGCTGACGAGGTTCAGTCACGGGGTCTTCAACGAAGGGGGTGCTTTCCAGTTTCGGTTCCACTTCTATTGGCAACATGACAATCATAGGATAGACATAATGTATAATGCACAATCAAATGAATAATATTGTAATTGTGATGTTCATGGTTGCAATGTGGGTACAATTCCATTTAAAAGAAGTGGAATGCAAAGTCATTTGCAAATTCACTCCAAATTTGAATTCAAATTAATGCCATATGGACAAATTCTACTGTTCACCCAATTTAAATTGGTCAAACATGAAAACATAGTCCATATTCACAATCCTTGCACTTTTATGATAATTTTAAACATATTATATTCCCAATTTGGAGTTAGTATGAATTATTTATTAATTTTCAAAGTTTAAATGAATTTCTGCCTTTTCTGCAGTATTTTTAAATAGAAAAGGATTACTACGTCAGCATGACATCATGCTGGCGTCAGGGGGCCTCTGACCACTGGGTCCCACATGTAAGTGACTCTGTTGTTTAATTAGACTGTTTGATTTGATTTAAACTTAACAGGGGAATTAGCCAGGGGTTGGGCCCATATGTCATTGTCACTGGCAGGTGGGGCCAGGGTTTAGCTAATGGCGTCGCCGGCGAGCTCCCAGACGGCGGCGCCTCGCCATAGAATCACTAGGGGGCACGGGAGCCCACGGGAAGGGCACCAGCACGAAGCACATGCTCTCCCGCATCCAGTGGACCCATCAGGGGGTCACGAGGGCGCTCTAGAGCACAGCGGCGTCAACTCCCGCGGCGGCCGTGGCTCGGGTTGGGTGAAACGGGGCTACGAAGGAAGGGGAGGAGCGTGCGATGGCGCAGATCAACGAGCAGCTCACCCCGGTGACGTTGGAGAGGACGGGGATGTTGTTAGCTAGTCTTGTGGATCAGTTTGTTATGCACATTGTCAGGGCTGGCCGTTGTGTGAAGGCCGGCATGTGCAGGACGTGCATGCTTGTAGGAATTGGTTAGTGCATGGTTAGTTGAGTTAGTGGGCATGAGAATAGGACTAGTTAGTGGCGTGAGTGGTGCATGGTGGTTGTGACTACATGCAGCGTGGAGTGCCATGCCTTTGTATAAATGGTTTCCTTTGAGTAAATGATAAAGGGTCGTCAGACCACAAGCATAATGTAGCCACGGTAGTCACCAAGGGGGTGTTCTAGGCAAAGACCTTGTGTTCTTCTTCCTTGGTATATGGGTGTGTGCGTGTGTGTCCAGACCAAGTGTGTTCTTGAGAAACTAGAGAGAGAGAGAGTTATGAGAGGAAGAAGAAGAGGCGTTGTGTGAGGAGCAGCGCCAACAGGAGAAGCAGCGGTGGAGGCGGAATTCGTCGCCGGAGTTCCTCGACGGCCGAAGCTTTTCGGTGAAGCTTGCGTTGCCTGCGGCCAGCTTGAGCTCGAATCAACGACGGGGTTCGACGAAGGCTTCAACTACGGCTTCCCTGGACATGGTGGCTCACCGAGAGAGGCACGGTGGCCACGCGAGTGCGGAGGCGCGACGAGATTGAGCTCTCGGATGCAGCGGGATCCAGCGGGAGAGAGCTTGGAGAGGGGTTAGAGGAGGGGAAAGACGAGCACGGCGACCAGGACGTGTCCACGCATGGGATAAGGATGCAAGGGAGGCTCCAGCGCGAAGCAGGAGGTGTCGAGCTTCATGCGCACGCCGATGCCCTCGGTGGCATCCTTCTGGCGCGAGGTGGAAGAAGACCAGGGTTCCCATGGTGGGCTGGGCCGGCCAGGTAAGTTGGGTCAGGTAGGCTGGGGCCCTTTTCCTTTTATAATTTTCTTTCTGTTTTTCTTTTCTGTCTTTTGTTTGCATTGCCAAAATAAATAGCAAAGTATTTTATAAAATACCCAAAACTTTTATGTGACCTTACATAACATGTAGCTAGCCACTCACAAGTATTAGATATTTTTGAAATTCAAATGGTTTGAATTTCAAATCAAGTAGGGGTTTTAATTTAATTCCAAGGCACATATAATATTTTTGAAAAATCAGTGAGCCTTGAGTGGGACCCACTCCACTTTATATGTGATCTCACTTATTTCTAAGACTTTTCAAAAATATCACAGTGATTTTTGGAGAAACTTTTTATCTGGCCATTTGAATGAAATTCTTTAGGGATTTTCTGCTTTCCCCAATTCAAATTCTTTTGAAATTTTTAGCATGATGCAACGTTACTTGCTAACCCTAGAACATACCTAAAAGAGGGTTGTGACAACTCGCCCCTACTCAAAAGAATCTCGTCCCGAGATTCAGAAGTCGCCGGGATGAAGGTGGGGTACTCGGCATGGAGACGGTCTTCTGTTCCCCACGTGGCTTCTTTCTCGGAGTGGTGTGACCATTGCACTTTCAAAAACTTGATCTTCTGACGACGAGTGACACGCTCTGCGGAATCAAGAATACAAACAAGGTAATCTCAATAAGAAAGGTCATCTTGGAGATCAAGCGTTTCATGGTCGACTTCGCGGATGGGGTCCTTGAAGCAACACCTGAGTTGTGACACATGGAATACATCATGTACTCTAGAAAGGTGCGGGGGTAGTTCAAGTTGGTAGGCAACTTTTTCACGTTTAGCAAGAATGCGGAAAGGTCCAATGTAACGTGGGGCCAACTTTCCTTTGATACCGAAGCTTTGGGTTACCTTTAGAGGAGTAACCCGAAGGTAAGCCTTCTCATCCAGATTGTAGCTTTCTTGCCTATGATGACTATCATAGTAGCTTTTCTGACGAGACTGTGCTGCTTTCAATTGATCACGAATAATGTGAACTTTCTCTTCTTCTTCCATGATCATATCCGGTCCAAAGAATTGTCTTTCACCGGTTTATGACCAGTTTAGGGGTGTTCGACATCTTCGTCCATAGAGGAATTCAAAAGGAGCCATGTTCATACTAGATTGGAAACTATTGTTATAAGAAAATTCAGCGAATGGAAGAGACTGCTCCCAATTCTTTCCGAATGAGATAACACAAGCTCTGAGCATGTCTTCGAGAACTTGGTTAACCCTTTCAACTTGACCGCTAGACTGAGCATGGAAATCTGTACTAAAGGAGAGATGAGTTCCCATAGCATTCTGAAAGCTTCCCCAAAATCTAGAGGTGAAAAGGCTAGCACGATCAGAATTAATTTCCAAAGGAACAGCGTCAAGAGACACAATTCTAGAGACATACATGTCCGCTAACTGGCTAGAAGTTATAGACTCGCGAACTAGAAGGAAGTGAGCAACTTTTGAAAGTCTATCAACGACAACAAAGATGGCATCATTTCCTTTCTAGGTTTTTGGAAAGCCAGTGATGAAGTCCATACTGACTTTGTCCCATTTCCACTCGGTAATAGGCAAAGGTTGAAGAGTACCAGCAGGTCTTTGGTGTTCGCCTTTAATGCGACGACAAACATCACATTCGGCAACAAATCGAGCAATGTCTCTCTTCATCCTAGTCCACCAAAATCTCTGGCGTCGATCTCGGTACATTTTTGTGCTATCAGGATGAATCGAGAGGGGTGTATCATGAGCTTCTTTGAGGATGAGTTGCCTTAGATCCCTATTCTTAGGTACTACCAAACGATTTGCAAAGAATACCGTTCCTTCGCTCTCTGTGGAGAAACATTTAGCAACTCCGCTAGCAATGTTCTCCTTGATCAGGCGAACACCTCGTGCACGCCTTTGGGCAACTATGATTTGATCCTCAAGGGTTGGTTTCACTACCAAGGTAGAAAGATAGCCATGAGGGACAATCTCAAGATTGAGCTTGCGAAGTTCCTCATGAAGAAGTGGTTGACACTTGAAAGGACGTGGATGTCGCCTAGAGGGGGGGGTGAATAGGCACTGAAACAATTACGGTTTCAACTTGACCAAATGCGGAATAAAACTTAACATGAACACCAAGCAAGAAACCTAAATAAGCTAAGATCAACTATGTGCACCAAAATAAGCTAAGATCAACTAAGATCAACTATGTGCACCAACAACTTATACTAAGAAAGATAAACAACTAAATAAGCTAAGATCAACTATGTGCACCAACAACTTATACTAAGAAAGATAAACAACTATGTGATAGCAAGATATATAACATGAACACTAAGGTTATCACAAAGTAGGTGCACAAGTAAATAGGTTGACTAGATATGCAACAAGGAGAACAATCTATGGCACAAGCAATGCACCAATAATGTGAGCAAGCACAAGATAAACAAGGTAATAAGCTTGCTCAAAGTAAGGTAGAGATAACCGCAAGTGGAGACGATGGAGACAAGGATTTGTTACCGAAGTTCCATCTCTTGCAAGAAGTACGTCTCCGTTTGGAGAGGGTGTGGAACACAATGCTCACAAGAAGCCAACGAGGGCCACCCTATTTATCCTCACGCTCTCACAAATGAAAGATGCCATGATTCCAATAACAGTGCCTTGAAGGCGCACACGAAACCTTTACAATCAAGGATGGGGTTGCTCCACAACAAGCCGGAGACTCCCACCAACACCACGATGCTTCACCACAATGGAATGTGGCTTCGAGGTGACCACACGCTCTCAAGGACTCCAATTCCCAAGATTAACAAGCTCAAGAGTTCCAATGCACTCAAGAGAAACTATCTTCTCAACTTCACTTACCACTACAACGAATCCTCGGAGAGAACTCAAACCGATGCACCCAATGCAATGGCAAGAGCACACGAAGTGCTCAAGTCCCTCACTCTCAAATACCACCAAAGCAACAAAAGCTATGGAGGAATGTGAAAGGAAGAACAAGGAGAAACACCAAGAACTCCAAGATCTAGATCCACAAGGTTCCCCTAACAAAGAGGAGAGTTCACTTGGTGGAGAATCTAGATCTAGATCTCCTCTCTCTTTTCCCTCAAGAAGGAGAAAGAATCATAGGAGTGATAGAGAGATCTCAAACTTGAAAAGGTCAATAGTGGAGGTGAAAAACGAGCTCAAGAACATTGGGGACAATGGGGAAGAAGACCCCCTTTTATAGGTCCCCACGAATCCAACCGTTATGAGCAGTTTTCTGTGTCCCGAGCGGTAGTACCGCTCCCTAGAGAGGTACTACCGCTCAAGCGGTACTACCGGACACTAAAAATTCTCTACGTCCACTCTAAACAGGAGGTTTGCGGTATTAGGAGCGGTAGTAGCCACGGTACTACCGCTCGGGCGGTACTACCACTATTCCGGGCGGTACTACCGCACAGGAAAAAACAACACGACCAAAACAAGCACAACTTTTCCATACGGACTCCGATTTTGATGATCTTGGGCATGTTTTAAAGCTATGGAAAAGCTCTAGGTCCTCACATAGAGAATCACCCAAGATCAACAAAAATAAATGCTGCAAATCAAGGAAAGGTTAAAATGCCAACAAGGTATAAGGTGAAACCTTAACAAGATAAGAGCCAACTTTTCCATACGAACTCCGATTTTGATGATCTTGGGCTTGTTTTAAAGCTATGGAAAAGCTATAGGTCCTCACATAGAGAAACACACAAGATCAACAAAAAGAAAAGATTCAAACCAAGGAAAGGTTAAAATGCCAACAAGGTAGAAGGTAAAACCTTCACAAGATAAGAGCCGACAAAAACACCAACATCGAAAACACAAAAGTAGATGTATATGAAATTCGTTTTCGATGAAGAAGAGCTTGTAATGAATACGAACTCAAGCTCCAACACTCACAAAGAGACAAACCAAACAAGAACCAAAAAATATGATACCAAGGATGTAAAGGTTTGAGCTCTCCACGAACGATGTGGTCTAGCCTATAACCCGGTCTCCTAACTACCACCATGAGAACGGTACACTAGAAACCTATAAAGGTCAAACCTTTGTCTTCTGCATAATCCACTTGAGCTTGATGATGACGATCATGTCCGCCTCAAGTTGGAACACCTTTCTTGGTTGCCGGCTCGATGAAGACTAGTAAATTGCTCCCCCATACTCCATTATGGGCGAGCCTCTTTTAGGCATATCTTCACAAGACCATTATCACCAAATGGTCGGCAAGCTCCAAGCACATGATATCTTCGTGATGCTCCTCTTGACCTTGCACACATCAACTTTACCAATCTTTGGATAGCTCCATGAAGAACACCTTGGTCAACACGTAATCTTCATCTTACAACCTTGAAGACACCATATGATCTTCAAGCGTTGCCTATGGACAAACCTTAAAGTATAACTCAAGGAAACCATTAGTCCATAAAGATTGTCATCAATTACCAAAAGCAAACATAAGGGCACATGCCATTTCAACACTGTTGTAACATGAGGTTGTTACAATACGACTTACGACTTAGTGCATCAGCCATGACATTGGCTTTGTTGGATATGTGCCCTAGAGGCAAATTAATAAAGATATTTGTCACATATATGTTTGTTCATAATACATTATATATTGTGCTAGAACTGTATTAAGCGGAAACATTAATACACGTATGATATATAACAACCTGGTCCCTAGTTAAACTCAGGCATACTAACTCATTGGGAAATTGATGATCAAGGTTTCCTGATCATGAGAACATAATAGTCTATTGACAATGAGGTCATATCATTAGGAGAATGATGTGATGGAAACTCACCCACCTTAAGCATTGCAGTGTGATCAAGTCACATAAGTTCAGCATTGCGATGACTTAATAACATAGTGACTGAATCCTTAGACCGTGATGATCATACATAATTTCTATCTATTAGGATGCTTTGAGTGCATTAACCGTTACACTGAAACATGGTAACTGAAAAGGTGTATCTTGGGCATTCCGAAGTAGATATGTTGAGGAGTATGAAATAAATCAGAGCGGGATTTGTCAATCCGAGTGACGAATAGGTACTCTGGGCCCACTCGATGGTGTTGCATCAATAGCTTGCAAGCAAGAGACTAGGTCACAAGAGATGTAATATTCACAGACGAGTAAACATGTTATATCGGAGATGAGGAATAACTAGGTATTGGATACCGACGATCTTACCTCGGACAAACATAGTACCGAAGCACAAAGGGATCAAGTCATATTATTAACGGTTCTACAGCGATGGAGTTTATTCGATGGAAACGTAGGGGCACATCAAGGATTGTAACCAGATCCCACATGATGGTCATTGGTCAGAGAGTGTCTCGATCATGTCTACTGTTTCCCGGACCATAGGGTGTCACACTTAACGGAAATCGATGCATTAAGGATTGATTCGGGATCATCGGTGAAAAGAGAGAAAACACCGGAAATGTACTGGGAGGTGCCGGAAGATGTTCCGAATATTTTGAAAGGTTCAAAATAATATATATTAATGTTTAAATATGTTTTATTATTTAATTGACATAATTAAATATTAAAAACGATTCAAATAATTAATTAAAAAGGTGAAAAGGTATTTGGGCCTTAAAAGGCCCATGAGGGGAAGGGGGAGCCTCCCCCCTTGGGCTTGGTGCTAAGGGAGGGGCCCATCCCCCTTCCTAGCCGCACCACTCCACCCCCATGGGGGTTTAGTCCCACATGGGGGAAGTGGAGGGGTTGGAGCCCCTCCTTGGCCTATATAAGGAGGGGTGGGGTGCCTTTTTTCAACACAACATTGAGTTTCTCTCTCTCTCTTTCTCCGACCTAGAGCGGACTCTCCTGGTTTGGAGTTTGCACCTGATTGGGGGTTTCACCATCATCCGGAAGCCGTCGCACTGCCGGAATCGGGATCCGGATCAATCTTCTTTCCGCTGCTCTTCTGGTTCGGAGCCCGGAGGGACGTCGGTTGCACCGTACGTGTGTAATCCCGCGAGGCACTACACGTGTGGTGCTACTTCATCGTCGGAGGTTCTTCAACACGACAGGGAGGTCGTAGGATCAGAGTCTACGCCAACCACGTTCGAGGAACGTTTCCCTCTTTCGGTCCTCGAAGGTATGAACACTGATTCCTTCCGTTACATACATCATCATAACATAGATCTTGGGTTCGGGACTCGTAGGTAGGAAAATTTTGTTTTCTGCGCCGATCCCCAACAGTGTTATCAGAGCAAGGCTATGCGTAGATGTATTGTACGGGTAGAACACATCTAGGATGTGGGAATAAATTCTCCAATTGTTACCCTCCCACGTGTACTCGTTTAGCGTTGCGGCAATGTCCTGATGAAGCGGCCCCGACCGATCTTACGCGTTTACGCGAGACTGGTTCCACGCTTAACATATGGCTTGTACCATGTAAGTGGCTGGGGGGTATCTGTCTCTCTAACATTAGCGACGCAAAGACGTTTGCAACGGAGGGCCCCGACATGGGTGTAATAGAGACGATTGCAGGATTGGTGTTGTGGCTTGTCTTCGCAGGATAGAAAGCGGTTCTCTCTCGAAACCCCTTAGCAGCCACGTAAAACTTGCAAAATATAAAGTAGAAGGCTTTTTAACTTTAATTTACATGTAAGGGGGGATCATAGCTTGTATGATTTACAGTTTTACTTCCTGTCTTGCTAATATGCTAGATATGCGACGGTAGCATGATAGGATAATCTCTCTCAATACCATGATTGTATTCTCCCTTAGTGGGCACCGCCTGGAAGGATCTCTTTATGATAGGCAGGCCATGACGATCGGGTGTCATACATACATTAGCGATCGCATGAGGTTGGGTTTGGCAAGCCTAGCATATGCAGATATGGCCTTACTGAACAGCCATACACTAAGGTTCGACTGGCAGGCTTGACATATGTAGATATGAGCTTGGGATACGGACGACCGAAAGGTTAAGCATGATTGATATAACGGATATGATTGGCTTGATGGCCTACCTAGGGAGATGTGTCATCGGCCGTGTGATATTCGAGGACGATCATTCAAACTAGGATTATGTTAATCACTTAGAAAATTTGGAGAGATGTTTAACTAAGTGGGAGTTTTAGCATTAATTAAAATTGAACTCGAATTATGAACAAAGTCTAAATATGTGTTTTGCAAATAACTATTGTAGATGGCTGCACCTCGCCCCTCATTCAACTTAGGGTCATTCCTAGAAAACGACAAACTGAAAACCGATGGGTCAAACTTCACCAACTGGTTCCGCACTCTGAGGATTCTCCTCGTTCCCCTCAAGATGGCATACGTACTAGAGGCCGCGTTAGGTGATGAACCACCAGCAGACGCTAGTCAGGATGAGAAGAATGTCTACCTCTCCAAGACGAATGATTACAACCTTGTCCAGAGTGGAATGCTTTACTCCATGGAGGCTGAGCTGCAGAAACGCTTTGAGAGGATGGGTGCATATGAGATAATCACCGACCTCAAGGCCGTCTTTGCACCCCAAGCTAGGGCTGAACGTTAAGAGGCTTCTGAAGCTTTCTGCTCAGCAAAGATGGATGAGCATAGCAGTGTTAGTGAGCACGTGGTCAAGATGTCTGGCTACGTTCAACGCTTGAATGCTCTGGAATGTCAGATTCTAGATGAACTTGCTATTGATAGGGTGCTGCAGTCGCTGCCCCCTAGCTACAAAGGCTTTGTGTTGAACTACAACATGCAGGGTATGACTAAGACCCCTTCTGAGTTGTTCGCCATGCTGAAAACTGCTGAGGTTGAGATCAAGAAGGAGCATGTTGTATTCATGGTCAACAAGACCGTTGAATTCAAGAAGTCTGGAAAGAAGGAGAAGGGAAAGAAGGGAAGCCCGAAGAAGGGTGACAAGCCACTTGCCACTCCTCGCAAGGCACCCAAACCTGGACCCAAGCCCGGCGTTGAGTGCTTCTACTGCAAGGGTGATGGTCACTGGAAACGCAACTGCCCCAAGAACCTAGAGGATAAGAAGGCTGGCAAGATTGTCAGAAGAGACAAAGTTATATTTGATATACACGTTATTCATCTTTTCTTAACAAGCCTTGGGAACAAATCCTGGATATTTGATACAGGATCTGTTGCTCATATTTCTAACTCCTCTCAAGGGCTACGGAATAGGCGACGCTTGATGAAAGATGAAGTGACGATGCGCGTGGGAAACGGCTGCCGGATTGAAGTGGTGGCGGTCGGCACGAAGCATCTTAGTCTCCCTTAGGTATTAGTTTTGATTTTGAATAAGTGCTACTATGTACCCGCATTGAGTGTGAACATCGTTAGTGGTTCTTTCTTGAAGCGAGACCACTATTCTTTTAAGTCAGATACAATTGGTTGTGCGATTTATTAGGATGATGTGTTTTATGTTCACGCACCGGAGAAAAATGGCTTATTCATTCTTAATGTCAATTGTGATATACTTCATATTGATAACGTAGAGGCCAAAAGATTAAAACCTAGTGGCGAAGAACACATGACGATGTGGCATTGTCGACTTGGTCATATTGGTGAAAAGCGCATGAAGAAGCTTCATGATGATGGACTTCTAGAGTCATTGGATTTTGGATCCCTTGACACATGTGAACCATGCCTTTTGGGCAAGATGACAAGGACTCCATTCAATGGAACAATGGAGCGTGCGGAAAACTTGTTAGGGATCATACATTCAGATGTATGTGGACCTATGAACGTCCCCACACGCAATGGTCTTCGTTACTTCGCGACCTTCACAGATGACTTAAGCATATATGGGTATATCTACTTAATGAAACATAAGTCTGAAACCTTTGAAAGGTTCAAGGAATTTCAGAGTGAGGTCGAGAATCAACTCGGGAAGAAAATCAAGCACCTTCGATCTGATCGAGGAGGCGAGTATTTAAGTCACGAGTTTGGCAATCATCTTAAGACTTGTGGCATCGTACCACAACTTACGCCGGCAGGAACACCTCAGCGTAACAGTGTTTCTGAGCGACGTAATCGAACTCTATTGGATAGCGTACGATCGATGATGTCTCATACCGACTTACCTGTGTCATTCAGGGGGTATGCATTAGAAACTGCCGCTTACATTCTTAATAGGACACCGTCCAAATCCGTAAAGACAACACCATTTGAGGAATGGCATGGAAAGAAACCAAAGTTGTCTCACTTGAAGATTTGGGGTTGTGAGGCTTATGTTAGGAAACTTCAGCCTGACAAACTCGAATCAAAAGCGGATAAGTGCATCTTTGTGGGATATCCAAGGGAAACCGTTGGACACACCTTCTACAACCAGTCTGAGGGCAAAACTTTTGTCGCCAAGACTGGATGCTTTCTTGAGAAAGAGTTTCTTTCGAAAGAATTGAGTGGGAGGAAAATAGACCTCAACGAGATGATTGACCAATCACTCCTAGTGGAAGAAATGGCAATGGAAGTTGTTCCGGAACCATCTTCCATAGTGGGAGCTGAAGAGAACGGTCATCATGATATTCATAACGATCGTGACATACATGATGATCATGATCAAGATGAAGAGGATCCTATTGTACCCCGCAGGTCATCAAGAGCCCGAGTAAAAACTCTGTTTTATGGGCAACTTGTCAATGCAATCATGTTAAATGAACCTGACGAACCTGCGAACTACAAAGAAGCAATGGAGGGACCCGAGTCCGAGAAATGGCTGGAAGCCATGAAATCTGAGATAGAATCCATGTATGCCAACAAAGTATGGACTTTGGTGGATATTCCCGAGGACCGAAAGGCTGTCAAGAATAAGTGGATATTCAAGAAAAAGACTGACGCAGACGGAAACGTATCTGTCTATAAAGCTCGACTTTTCGCAAAAGATTTCCGACAAATTCAAGGAGTTGACTACGAAGAGACTTTCTCTCCCGTAGCGATGCTAAAGTCTATCCGGATAATGCTAGCAATTGCTTCCTATTACGATTATGAAATATGGAAGATGGATGTGAAAACCGCGTTCCTAAATGGAAACATTGAGGAAGAGTTGTATATGGTACAACCGGAAGGTTTTATTGATCCTAAGGACGCTGGTAAGGTATGCAAACTTCAACGGTCCATTTATGGGTTGAAGCAAGCATCTCGGAGCTGGAAATCTTCGTTTTGATGAGGTGATCAATGCTTTTGGATTTGTCCAAAATGAAGAAGAATTCTGTGTTTACAAGAAAGCGAGTGGGAGCTCTGTGGCATTCCTAGTACTATATGTGGATGACATATTATTGATAGGGAATGGTGTGAAATTTCTAGAGGGGGTAAAGGAATATTTGAATGGACAATTTTCCATGAAGGACCTAGGTGAAGCTGCATACATATTAGGGAATAAAATCTATAGATATAGATCAAGACGCCTATTAGCATTGAGTCAGAGAACTTACCTTGAGAAGATATTGAAGAGGTTCAATATGGATTACGCCAAGAGAGGCCTCTTGCCCATTATGAAAGGAAGTAAATTGAGTGTGACTCAATGCCCAGCAACAGCAAAAGAAAGGGAGGAAATGTCCTCAAAGCCCTATGCCTCAGCCATAGGTTCTATCATGTATGCTATGCTGTGTACTCGACCAGATGTGGCCCTGGCGGTTAGTCTGACTAATCATTTCCAAAGTAATCCTGGAATGGATCATTGGATTGCAGTGAAGAACGTCCTTAAGTACTTACGAAGAACTAAGGATCTGGTTCTTGTCTATGGAGGATGTGAAGAAGAGCTCGCCGTAACAGGTTACGTCGATGCTAGTCTTGGTACTGATCCCGATGACTCAAAATCCCAGACGGGATACGTGTTTATGTTGAATGCTGGTGCGATTAGATGGAGGAGTGGCAAGCAGTCAGTCGTCGCCCAATCTACGATGGAGTCAGAGTATATTGCCGCTTGCGAAGTGTCAAATCAAGAGCATTGGCTGAAGAAGTTCGTCATCGAGGTTGGCGTATTCCCTAGTTGCACTGACCCTGTTAGCATTTATTGCGACAATACGGGTGCCAATGCTAACGCAAGGGAGCCGAGGACTCACTCTACAGCCAAGCATATTCTTCGGCGTTTCCATGTGACGCGGGACTACATCAAGGATGGTCATACTAGGATTTGCAAAATACACACAGATCTGAATCCGTCAGACCCAATGACTAAACCTCTTCCACAAGCCAAGTTTGAACAAAACCGAGAGACTATTGGTGTTAGATACATACTTGATGTAAACTAGTGTAATTTGTACTCTAGTGCAAGTGGGAGACTGTTGGATATGTGCCCTAGAGGAAAATTAATAAAGATATTTGTCACATATCTGTTTGTTCATAATACGTTATATATTGTGCTAGAACTGTATTAAGCGGAAACATTAATACACGTGTGATATATAACAACCTGGTCCCTAGTTAAACTCAGGCATTACTAGCTCATTGGGCAATTGATGATCAAGGTTTCCTGATCATGAGAACATAGTAGTCTATTGACAATGAGGTCATATCATTAGGAGAATGATGTGATGGACACACACCCACCTTAAGCATTGCAGTGTGATCAAGTCACATAAGTTCAGCATTGCGATGACTTAATAACATAGTGACTGAATCCTTAGACCGTGATGATCATACATAATTGCTATCTATTAGGATGATTTGAGTGCATTAACCGTTACACTAAAATATGGTAACTGAAAAGGTGTATCTTGGGTATTCCGAAGTAGATATGTTGAGGAGTATGAAATTGATCAGAGCGGGATTTGTCAATCCGAGTGACAGATAGGTACTCCGGGCCCACTCGGTGGTGTTGCATCAATGGCTTGCAAGCAAGTGACTAGGTCACAAGAGATGTAATATTCACAGACGAGTAAACATGTTATGTCGGAGATGAGGAAGAACTAGGTATTGGATACCGACGATCATACCTCGAACAAACATAGTACCGAAGCACAAAGGGATCAAGTAATATTCTTAACGATTCAACAACGATGAAGTTTATTCGATGGAAGCGTAGGGGCACATCAAGGATTTTAACCAGATCCCACATGATGGTCATTGGCCAGAGAGTGTGTCGATCATGTCTACTGTTTCCCGTTCCGTAGGGTGTCACACTTAAGGGCAATTGATGCATTAAGGATTGATTCGGGATCATCGGTGAAAAGAGAGAAAACACCGGAAATGTACCAGGAGGTGTCGGAAGCTGTTCCGGATATTTTGAAAGGTTCAAAATAATATATATTAATGTTTAAATATGTTTTATTATTTAATTGACAGAGTTAAATATTAAAAATGAATTAAAAAGGTGAAAAGGTGAAAAGGTGGCCTTAAAAGGCCCATGAGGGGAAGGGGGAGCCTCCCCCCTTGGGCTTGGCGCCAAGGGAGGGGCCCATCCCCCCTCCAAGCCGCACCACTTCCCCCCTTGGGGGTTTAGTCCCACATGGGGGAAGGGGAGGGGGTGGAGCCCCTCCTTGGCCTATATAAGGAGGGGTGGGGGTGCCTTTTTTCAACACAACATTGAGTTTCTCTCTCTCTCTCTTTCTCCGACCTAGAGCATACTCCCCTGGTTTGGAGTTTGCACCTGGTTGAGGGTTTCACCATCATCCGGACGCCGTCCCGCTGCCGGAATCGGGATCCGGATCAATCTTCTTTCCGCTGCTCTTTTGGTTCGGAGCCCGGAGGGACGTCGGTTGCACCGTACGAGTGTAATCCCGGGAGGCACTACACGTGTGGTGCTACTTCATCGTCGGAGGTTCATCAACACGACAGGAAGGTCTTAGGATTGGAGTCTACGCCAACCACGTTCGAGGAACGTTTCCCTCTTTTGGTCTTCAAAGGTATGAACACCGATTCCTTCTGTTACATACATCAGCATAGCATAGATCTTGGGTTCGGGACTCGTAGGTAGGAAAATTTTGTTTTCTGCGCCGATCCCCAACAGGCTTTGCCCGGGGTGTAATAAATTCCTAAGTCATAATCTTTTATCAACTCAATCCAACGTCTTTAACTGAGATTAATGTAACAGCCCAGATTTCACAAAAAATAAAAATTTTGTTTTCGGTGTGAATTGTTTGATTGTCTGATTTGTTTGCGGTGTTTGCATCCCTGATTTATCGATCGGGGATTATTTCCCCCCCTCTTATCTCGTACCGGAAGGAGACCGACCTTTACCACCTTGACACTCGACCTTTACGACACCGGGTTTCACCCGATCACCATCGCGAAAACCCGCACGAGACCAGCAGCAGCCAACGGAACGAAAACTCCGTTTAATGATTAAAGGGGTTATTTTTATAGCGCGCCGGAAAGTGTTCTCGGAACGGTTCCAGCGCGAGGTGAACGCCGCCGGCTCGACGGGTTGATCGCGCAGTTCAAAGTTTTACCCGAATCGGAGGTACTGCGGACCCCCGACGGTTAGAAACGTGAGCACCGCGCGCGGGAGAGAAAAACCGGGGATGTTTTTGCAAATTGCCAGCCACCTGGGTTATATAAAGACCACCACACTCCCACCCCTTTCTAGGGTTTCCCTAGCCACAAAATTGCAGCCACACCCCCAGATTTAGTCCAAAATTTCGTCCAATAGCCCCCAGATCCGAATATCTAGCGAAACCCTAGCTCCAAGGCATCCAGGACCGTCAGATCTGAGATCCGACGGCCCCGGAGGCCGCCACGTGGCTTTCTCCCACCTCCAGCCAGACTCCACCACGCCCCGGACCGGGCGGGCCCGCTCCGCCGCCGCCGGGCCCGATCCGGGCTGAGCAACCCGAGCGCCCGAGCTCCTCCCCACGGCCATGGCCGCCGCCGCTCCCCGCGCTGCTCCGGCGAGGCCGAGCCGCCACCCTGCCGGACGGCCTCCTCCTCCTCTCCTCTTTCCTTCCTCCTCACTCCTCCTCTCACCTCCCCCTTTCTCTTCCCGTGCAGGAACAAGCCATGGCCTCCATGGATGCCATGGCTCGGAGCTCCGAACTCGTCGGCCCCAAGGCTACCACGGCCCGGATCCGGCCAGATCCGGCGGCCTCCGGTCCTCCTCCACCGAGCCCGGCCATCCCCAAGCCTCCCAGCACCTGTCCAGCCTCCCAACCGCCGGCCAGCAGCACCTCCAGCCCGCCATAGACGAGCAGGACCCGAGCTCGACCCCCTTTTAATTTTCTCTAAGTCCCAGATTTTCTACTCCGTGTACCCTTTTTGTAATGCGATTTCCCGTTGACTCGTAGGTCGGAACGAAGTGATTCTTTTTTTGTATTATTGTTCCCTCTGTGCTCTAGCATCCATATTTTGTGAGTATTCAGTTTTGAGCTCATCTTGTTTGGGTAATTGTTGGTCAAACAGGGCACCTGATCGTTAAACTGCTAAACTGCTGTGAATCTGTCTGAAACTGTTAATTTGCTGAAACTTCGGGCGACGGTTGCGTCGCAACCGTACGTCGGAATGGAGTGAATCCTTTTGCATCCTGTTAAGAATTGTTTATAATTCAGTTCCATGCATTCACATGCAAAATTTGCTTGATACATGATGATTATATCTTGCTCCAAAGTAGCTACCCTGCTATTAGTGTGCTGCTGTTTATATTTTGTTGCAACTTCGGTCGACGAGTGTGTCGCGACCGTTTATCGGAATTGAGTGATTCCAATTGCATATTGTTAAGCATCATGTCTACTTCCATTCTATGTATTGTATCGCCATGATATGCTTGCTGGTCATATAGTTATTGAGCTCCAAAGTTTTTATGCTGCTGTTTTTGACAGCCACCTCTGTTTTCTCTAAGTCTGTAACGTTCCGATGCCATGTTGCATGTTTAATATCTTTTGATTTATGATGCCTATTTGCATGATTCTTTTTGCCATGCCTTCCCTGTCATGTCTACTTTAGTTCAATATCATTTGTGAGCATGTTTGCATTCATTAACCTGTTTATGCAATGCTCTAAAGTGTGCTTCCTGATGTTGGCAGATTGTGCCTGTAACTTGTTTTGCTTGTATCTTTTTAACCGTAACTCCGTTTGGGTTGTTCTTTATATGTAACTTGACTAGTTTTTAGTATACTTTTTGTTTATGCTATTGTTTGCTGTTGTTAACCAACCTAAAATATGGTTTAGGACAGAACAGTACCACATCCTTTAATTGTCGTTCGGCACTTAGTGTATGCCATGTTTAGGTTGTGCCTCACTTAAATTGACTAGCATAGATAGTTTCCATTATGCTTCACCTCTTGCCATGTTTGAGTGCTATTCCATGATTGAGTGACATGCCATGTTAACAACCTTTGTTTATCACCTGTAGCTAAACAACTTGAACCTTTCTAAATGTGCGGTATCGTCGTGTGTGACGAGTACTCCACTTAACCTGTTAGTAACCGCTCTCGAAGGTAGGTGCGATGTCTCATGTTTCCTTCTTGTTGATGCTTTCTCGTGTTTGCCTCGTAGTAATAGATGGTTGCTCGTTGATTTCTTTCCAGTGTTTACCCTCTTGTGTGCTTCCGCGGGTACCTTCGGAGACGATGCGAGCTTGCGATCCACTACACCTTCGGAACCCGACTTATCAACAGGCAAGGACTATATATTACTGATGATCCATTCTATTTCAACCAGCGGTTTGCATGCTAGGCTAGGTTAAGTTCGATGTTTGATCCTACCACATGTTTACAGCCTCTTTCAAACCGATACAGCCATGTCCCTTCCCAGCAAACCATGTACTGCTATGTTACTATTGCTCGTTGCTCAACCCCTGCTTAGTATGCATGCTTAGGATGCTATGATGTTACCATGTTACTTCTGGTTTGGGCTATCACATTATTATATTGTTGGGGTTGATATGATTATTATTAATGTTGACTATATTCGACAAAGGATGGAAGGTCTAGGCTATCCCGCCCCGACGCTTTGTTCCATTCGAGTCACCTAGGACCCGAGTTCCGGGTATTGGTTTTAAGACTGAGCGTGCCTAACCGCGTGTGGGACTTTATGGGGTCCACTTTTCTTACCTACCTAGCTTCAAACATTTCTAGTGGTGGCCCAAACTTATTTACCATTTGAAAACCGTGTGTGTGTCTGTCGGGTAGCTCCTGGCAGATATTATTTAAAACAACTTGGGCCAGCGGAGACATGGTTTCTTTGTTGGTCCACACCTAGAAGCTAGGGGGCTGCCCACATCTGTTTGGGTAGCTAACCCGACCTCGTACAGACGGTAGAGGCCGATTCCAGAGCGCGGCCGGCTTTTGAGTTGGATGTCGACTCACCGGGGGCCACCCGGATTTGTGCGTTGTTAGTTAGAGGGACTTGTCGTTCCGGATATCTTGGGACTAAATCATAAAATGGTTGCCTATCATGGGTAGAAACTGAGAGTGATGGGCGTGCGTGTGGAGCCTTGTAATGGGCAGTTGGTACACCCCTGCAGGGTTAAATCTTTTCGAGAAGTCGTGTCCACGGTTATGGACGACTTGAGACCTACTCCTTGTTCATAGACAACAACAACTGAGATAATCTTAATATAACTTGATCAACGTGTGTGTGTTCTTTGACTTCTTCTTCTTCGTCGGGATGCGAAGAGGAGGACAAGGATAGGATAGGTGTTATGTTTGCGTAAGTAGCTGATAGCAGACTTGTTGGAGGCGATTCCTCATCGAATGCTTGGCTTCTTACCTTACTCTCTAGATCGTTAGCCACTTCATAAATGCTAGTGCGGCAGCAACCTCACCACTTACCCCATCCTTACCGTAAACTACTAGTTGTCCTAGAATGAAGAGTGGTGAAGTCTTTGCTAGGTCAGTTGACCACTACAGTTGGATGCTGAGTACTTCTGTACTCATGATACTACCCCTAAACTCTTTTCAGGGTTCTTGATCGTCAACAGGTATGGCGATCGACGTTTCACGTGGAGACTCGACCACGACTAGTTAGGAGGATCCCGATGGAGGGCCTAGACCCGTATGGTTATGGGGATCGATGTTTTTCTCTTTGCCACTAGGCATTTTCTTGTAGTCTGTACCCAGACATGTATCTTCCGCTGTTGTATTGTATTAAGGCAGTTGTATACCGATTGTGTGAGATGTTGTATCCTTGTAGCTGTAATGTTGTGAATCATGTTGGAAATCCGAGGCATATGGCTTTGTCATATGTCGCGGTGGGACCGATATGTTCTTCGTCCCCGGATCTGGATGGAAACATCTAGATCTGGAACAGTACCGCATATCGGGCCTTACAACTTGGTATCAGAGCCTTACCGACCGTAGGATCCCTTTTCTGGCCGAAGTCTAGTCTAGACAAAAACTATTTTGTAGTTACCAAGTTATTTATCAGAGAGTAGTAATCTTTTTACTCCTTACCTTTGCTCTGGTAACGATAAGTGTCGTAAGTGTTTTAATCTGACTTATCCCCTTTCAAACTCTAGGATCTCGAGTGTGTGGAGTATCGGAAACGTTACAATGCCTTGCTTCCAGCGTATTGTCTCGATTCCGAGCTCAGGTGGGAATTGTTGTAGTACCTTTAGCTTCTCCGGTTTCGGATATCATTTTGGTCATCCATTGCCATCCCCCTTTTACTGATGTTTTTATGACTTGCGTCGAAAATCACTATCCCTTGATCGGGTTTTTGCGATCGTTCTTCCTCGTGACACCTGATGGTTTCGTTTTCCGACGTGGCCGTCTCTCCGCGGAAAGTTTCTCGACCGAAGTTCGACATCGACATGGAGCAGAGTCCCTTGTTGGTGGTGTTGAAGATCGTCGTATCTCTTATTTTCCCCTTCCCCTCTCCCCCGGATCGTCCTGGATCTCGGGACGAGATCCCTTGTTGGTGGTGTTGTATTGTAACAACCCAGATTTCACAAAAATTAAAATTTTTGTTTTCGGTGTGAATTTTTTGATTGTCTGATTTGTTTGCGGTGTTTGCATCCCCGATTTATCGATCGACGATTATTTTTCCCCCTCTTATCTCGTACCGGACGGAGACGTACCTTTACCACCTTGACACTCGACCTTTACAACACCGGGTTTCACCTGATCACCGTCGCGAAAACCCGCACGAGACCAGCAGCAGCCAACGGAACGAAAGCCACGTTTAATGATTAAAGGGGTTATTTTTATAGCGCGCCGGAAAGTGTTCTCGGAACGGTTCCAGCGCGAGGTGAACACCGCCGGCTCGACGCGTTGATCGCGCAGTTCGAAGTTTTACCCGAATCGGAGGTACTGCAGACCCCCAGCGGTCAGAAACGTGAGCACCGCACGCGCGAGAGAAAAACCGGGGATGTTTTTGCAAACTGCCAGCCACCTGGGCTATATAAAGACCACGACACTCCCACCCCTTTTTAGGGTTTCCCTAGCCACAAAATTGCTGCCACACCCCCAGATTTGGTCCAAATTTTCGTCCAATAGCCCCCAGATCCGAATTTCTAGCGAAACCCTAGCTCCCAGGCATCCAGGACCGTCAGATCTGAGATCCGACGGCCCCGGAGGCCGCCATGTGGCCTTCTCCCACCTCCAGCCAGCCTCCACCACACCCCGGGCCGCGCGGGCCCGCTCCGCCGCCGCCGGGCCCGATCCGGGCTGAGCAACCCGCGCTGCTCCGGCGAGACCGAGCCGCCACACCGCCGGCCGGCCTCCTTTTCCTCTCCTCTTTCCTTCCTCCTACCTCCTCCTCTCACCTCCCCCTTTCTCTTTCCGTGCAGGAACAAGCCATGGCCGCCATGGATGCCATGGCTCGGAGCTCCGAGATCGTCTTCCCCAAGGCTGCCACGGCCCGGATCCGGCCAGATCCGGCGGCCTCCGGTCCTCCTCCACCGAGCCCGGCCATCCCCAAGCCTCCCAGCACCTGTCCGGCCTCCTAACCGCCGGCCAGCAGCACCTCCAACCCGCTATGGACGAGCAGGACCCGAGCTCGACCCCCTGTAATTTCCTCCAAGTCCCAGATTTTCTACTCCGTGTACCCGTTTTGTAATGTGATTTCCCGTTGACTCATAGGTCGGAACGAAGTGAGTCTTTTTTTGTATTGTTGTGCTCTCTGTTCTCTAGCATCCTTCTTTTGTGAGCATTCTGTTTTGTGGTCATCTTGTTTGGGTAATTGTTGGTCAAACAGGGCACCAGATCGTTAAACTGCTAAACTGCTGTGAATCTGTCAGAAACTGTTAATTTGTTGAAACTTCGGGCGACGGTTGCGTCGCAACCGTACGTCGGAATGGAGTGAATCCTTTTGCATCCTGTTAAACATTGTATTTACTTCAGTTCCATGCATTCACATGTCATATTTCCTTGAGGCATGATGATTATATCTTGCTCCAAAGTACCAAACCTGCTGTTAGTGTGCTGCTGTTTATATTTTGTTGCAACTTCGGTCGACGAGTGTGTCGCGACCGTTTATCGGAATTGAGTGATTCCAATTGCATATTGTTAAGCATCATGTCTACTTACATTCTATGTATTGTATCACCATGATATGCTTGATGGTCATATAGTTATTGAGCTCCAAAGTTGCTATGCTGCTGTTTTTGACAGCCACCTCTGTTTTCTCTAAGTCTGTAACGTTCTGATGCCATGTTGCATGTTTAATATCTTTTGATTTATGATGCCTATTTGCATGATTATTTTTGCCATGCCTTTCCTGTCATGTCTACTTTAGTTCCATATCATTTGTGAGATTTTTTGCATTCATTAACTTGTTTATGAAATGCTCTAAAGTGTGCTTCCTAATGTTGGCAGATTGTGCCTGTAACTTGTTTTGCTTGTATCTTTTTAACCGTAACTCCGTATTGGGTGTTCTTTATATGTAACTTGATTAGTTTTTCGTGCACTTTGTGTTTATGCTATTGTTTGCTGTTGTTAACCAACCTAAAATATGGTTTAGGACAGAACAGTACCAAATCATTTAATTGTCGTGCGGCACTTAGTGTATGCCATGTTTAGGTTGTGCCTCACTTAAATTGACTAGCATAGATAGTTTCCTTTATGCTTCACCTCTTGCCATGTTTGAGTGCTATGTCATGCTTGAGTGAGATGCCATGTTAACAACCTTTGTTGATCACCTATAGCTAAACAACTTGAACCTTTCTAGATGTGTGGTGTCATCGTATGTGACGAGTACTCCACTTAACCTGTTAGTAACCGCTCTCGACGGTAGGTGCGATGTCTCGTGTTTCCTTCTTGTTGATGCTTGCTCGTGTTTGCCTCGTAGTAATAGATGGTTTCTCGTTGATTGCTTTCCAGTGTTTACCCTCTTGTGTGCTTCCGCGGGTACCTTCAGAGACGATGCGAGCTTGCGATCCACTACACCTTCGGAACCCGACTTATCAATAGGCAAGGACTATATATTACTGATGATCCATTCTATTTCAACCAGCGGTTTGCATGCTAGTCTAGGTTAAGTTCGATGTTTGATCCTACCACATGTTTACAACCTCTTTCAAACCGATACAGCCATGTCCCTTCCCAGCAAACCATGCACTGCTATGTTACTACTGCTCGTTGCTCAGCCCCTGCTTAGTATGCATGATTAGGATGCTAGAATCTTACCCTGTTACTACTGGTTTGGGCCATCACATTATTATATTGTTGTGGTTGATATGATTATTATTAATGTTGACATTATTCGACGAAGAATGGAAGGTCTAGGCTATCCCGCCCCGACGCTTTGTTCCATTGGAGTCACCTAGGACCCGAGTTCCGGGTATTGGTTTTAAGACTGCGCGTGCCTAACCGCGTGTGGGATTTTATGGGGTCCCCTTTTCTTACCTACCTATCTTCAAACATTTCTAGTGGTGGCCCAAGCTGATTTACCATTTGAAAACCGTGTGTGTGTCTGTCGGGTAGCTCCTGGCAGATATTATTTAAAACAACTTGGGCCAGTGGAGACATGGTTTCTTTGTTGGTCCACACCTGGAAGCTAGGGGGCTTCCCACATCTGTTTGGGTAGCTAACCCGACCTCGTTCAGCCGGTAGAGGCCGATTCGAGAGTGCGGTCGGCTTTTGAGTTGGATGTCGACTCACCGGGGGCCACCCGGATTTGTGCGTTGTTAGTTAGAGGGATCTGTAGTTCCGGATCTCTTGGGACTAAATCATAAAATGGTTGCCTATCATCGGTAGCAACTGAGAGTGATGGGCGTGCGTGCCGATCCTTGTAATGGGCAGTTGGTACACCCGTGCAGGGTTAAATCTTTTCGAGAAGCCGTGTCCACGGTTATGGACGACTTGAGACCTACTCCTTGTTCATAGACAATAACAACTGAGTTAATCTTTATATAACTTGATCAACGTGTGTGTGTGCCTTGACTGCTTCTTCTTCGGCGGGATGCGAAGAGGAGGACAAGGATAGGATAGGTGTTATGTTTGCGTAAGTAGCTGATAGCAGACTTGTTGGAGGCAATTCCTCATCGAATGCTGGGCTTCTTACCTTACTCTCTAGATCGTTAGCCACTTCATAAATGCGAGTGCGGCAGCAACCTCACCACTTACCCCATCCTTACCGTAAACTACTAGTTGTCCTAGAATGACGAGTGGTGAATTCCTTGCTGGGTCAGTTGACCACTACAGTTGGATGCTGAGTACTTCTGTACTCATGATACTACCCCCCAAACTCTTTTCAGGGTTCTTTATCGACAACAGGTATGACGATCGACGTTTCACGTGGAGACTCGACGACGACTAGTTAGGCGGATCCCGGCGGAGGGCCTGGACCCGTGTGGTTATGGGGATCGATGTTTTTCTCTTTCCCACTAGGCATTTGCTTGTAGTCTGTACCCAGACATGTATCTTCCGCTGTTGTATTGTATTAAATGCAGTTGTATGCCGATTGTATATGTTGTATCCTTGTAGCTGTAATGTTGTGATATCATGTTGGAAATCTGGGGCATATGGCTTTGTCATATGTCGCGGTGGGACCGATATGTGCTTCGTCCCCGGATCTGGATGGAAACATCTAGATCTGGAACAGTACCGCATATCGGGCCTTACAATTAAGATCTGGCTGGGTTAATATGTATTTGAGGCTTTGGTGATCGGAATAGATCTCACAACGTGTAACGACCCAATTCACATAGAATTGAAGTCTCTATGATCAAGTGCCAGTCCCTGGATCGAACTCGCTGGCACACACAGTATCATAGATGTATATCAAAGTACAAGTGCATCATTATTACGTCGTATGATCCAGAATAATATAAATAACAAGTTTCATAGCTCAAGGCTAGATTATTCAATATAAATATAGAGGAAGCAAAATAAAACAACGAGGAGTCCCATCAACATCCACAAGCGAACATGCTGAGTGAAGACCCGTGACCCTAAACGCACCTTACTGGTCGTCTGAAAAACCTGCAACACCGAAGGTTACAGCCCGACAACGGGTCAGTACATCTGATTTGTTCGGCAAGTCACACGGAAAAGGATATAACAGACCTATCGCTACATGCAAGGATAAGTCAAAGGAAAGGCTTATGGTTTTAATTTGCAGAAAGCTGATTTTTCCCAATGTACCTAGTCAAAATTTTAGTTTAACTTACTACTTATGATCGAACTGGGCACACCAGTTCCAATCAACACCCTTTATTAAATCTTGCCCACTCAAGTTTATTATGGTGATTCATATGTCAAGATCCTCCAGTAACAATAATGTCTAGTAGCTCAAGGATGTCCATAACCGGGCACACGACTAATCATGATTAGTTTTTACTCTGCGGAGGTTAGTACACTTTTCCCACTGGATTCAACCTGAAGATTGTGACAAAGTCTTTCATAAGAGGTCAACTACACCCAACGGCAAGCCGGTACCACCTATCACATCTAAATATGCTAGCTTTGCACGGGAGAGGCTTCCTACATCGTACTCAACTAAGCCAGAGCCCATATGGCCAGCGGCTGTACATGGAAGCTCCTAGTCACCAAGTATGTCTGATCATTTTGAGCCTGGACGACGCCCAATTACACTGAGAGGGTAGATACCATGATGTACTGTCGACCACCAAAACCAACCATTAGGGGTACAACCTGGTCTCGCCTTAGATAAGGCACGAGCCCCCATGAAGCACTCCCTGCCCGTATAGAGGTGTATTCTAATTAAAGGTTGCTAGTCAAGTCATTAAATCCTCACATAGCTCAATGTAATCTCAAACCAATCCACGTCTACAAGCATAGCAAATATATAGCAAGCACGTGCTAGGTTGTCTAAGCAAACAGGATAAGATCATATGGCTACCCTACCAGGTTTTTAGCAATAATAATATAAAACTTCCTACACATCCATTGGGTGATATTTGGTACATGCATAAGTAAAAATATAGGTTGTGAAATGGTCAAAGTATGACTTGCCTTGATCCTGTTCCTGACAATCACACTCTTCACAGAACGAAGCGTTGCACTCCGGACAGTTTATACGTTCAAACAATGGTTGCATTCAATACACATATAACACATAAACAATTCAACAGTAAAAGAACCAAATGAACAGCAATAAAACAAACTAAACAGTAGCTAAACGATAACTACAAGTCACCACGATCCCAACGCAACTGGAATCGGAGAAAACAGATACACCGTATAAAAGATACAGTCACCGGAAGTTTGAATTTAAATCTGTACAAAATTCAAATTTGAAAACTGAAAATGTCGGGACCCGGAATATGCGTATGTAATTCCAGTCACAACTCAATCATATGGAGAGCTGAGAGCCGTACCCACTTGTCTAAGAAGACAAGGCCAAGCATAGAACACTCTCGGAAAGCATCGTACGTGAGGGGCATCCCATCCAGGCCGGATGATCAACTGTGATGGGTCCTCATCGCCCGCTCAAATTCTCATAGACAAGTCGCCTCAACCATATTATCGACTGAATTATAACTCTTACATAAACAAACTCCAGCCCGATCACTTAGTCGGGGTCTAGGGAGGGCTCGATCATACAACAAAGTGTGCACGTGACAGAGTAACGAGCAATCGCATCGCGATGCCCCAAGCTGCACACATCTAAGGGCCACTTGGTGTATAAAAGACCGCCAGCCAGATCACAACTAAGGTCTCAAAAACCCATACTAAGACATGCATGTTATAAACATACACGCATCACACATGCCTAGTATGAACAGCAGGTATCATCACATAATTCTACAAAGTACTTCTTTAATTACTAACACATAGAGTACACAAATATCACATGTCTGTGATCAACATTACATCATACAACGGAAGCAAATTAGGTCTGAGTACAGACAAGTTTAACAAATTGCTTAGAGAAGCCTTGTAAACATACATGCCCTTCCACGAGGGACCAGACTGTTGTCTGGAACTATACTACCAAGGTCAACGTCGAGCTTCAGGTAGGTGTCCCCATCGGGGTCTGGGTTTCCATCTAAAACATAGAATAAGCAAACGTGAGTACAAAGTCGTACTCAGCAAGACTTACATCAGAACTATACTACTCATGCTCAAGTTTCAAGGTAAAGGGTGGTCGGGTTTCAACATGCAGAAGTGCCAGCTTTGACTTGGCTAGTCCTATACTATGAGTACCGGAATGAGGTAAGAAACGTACACGAGTCCACTACCAAGTCTCCAATCAATACACCACTATGGTTACTTCCTCGACTTCCCCACGAGGAGCACACCATAGCACTCACGCTTATCTTGCGAGTTTTAGAAGTATCCATTCAAGTTGTCTAATATTCAAGCACAACTTTCCGAGTAGTCCATGACCGCGAACGCGGCTATTCGAATGGTTTTGTTAACCCTGCAGGGGGTGTACCGCTACACACACATGACCATCGGTTACCGCCAGGTCTCGGCACCATTCAAGGGGTGTCGGCGAGGATGTTCACCACAACACTTCGCACACAGCTTCGTTCTAGTACAAGGAGTCAACTGTCTGAGTTCCAAACCCAACTGGAGTTCCGGCCGAGCTTCCAGCCAGGACTCAAACCATGTAGGCACAACTGACAAGCCCACCTCGATGGATGGTTCTCCGCTTGACAAGCCATGTTCTACAAGCCCTACCATGAATGCCACATTTCATTTCCTTTATCTTTCTATGCATATGCCGAATGGAAATCCCGAACTAGGTGTGACTCCTGGAGTTGGATTGGGGTGAGTTACTAGGTCGAGAGGGGTCAGTGAGACCAATGTGTGGTTTTACTCTTTTTCTCGGATTACCATACAAGAACTCGGGCTTAAGGCGGTGTTGACCGAGACAACCCACTGTGTACTCCTACACAGCCACTCACCGTTCACCTTGTATTAGGGTAGATTCACCAACACAGTTTCACTTTCATCAACACCATGTTCACTATCATCCCGACTCACATCAAAAGCATCCTCATGGTAAACTCTAAGCATGCAATAAGCAGTAACAGTTGAAGGGGCCACATGATATCAATCAACTCCTATGTCAGCTAGGATTGTGGTTTGCTTACTACTGTGACAAGATGATAGGTCATGCATCGGAGATGGGTTCAACTATGCGGTACAATCGATACAAGGTGATCTCCTAAACATACATAAGCCAGACTGAGAGGGAATTGGGATTTTATAGACACGATCAATGGGGTTTGCTTGCCTTGCTAACGATACACGGGTCTTAACTGTGGTCTTCTTCTTCGGGGGTGATCACCGTCTTGGAGGCATTGTTACCGGCACAAACATCAACAAACGGGGGCAACATTGAATGTAAATGCACAGGCACATGCTTATGTTGTCACATGATGTGAATGGTGCCGGTTTGTGGCACATTTGATTTAAATGAAGTGTATTGCATTTGAAATGCAAATTCAAACTTCAAATTCAAATTATGCCTTATGCATGTTTGCTACTGTTCACCCATTTTAAAATGGTCAAACATAGAAACAAATTGCATATTCATAATCCTTGCATTTTTCTGATAAATTTTCATATATTATATGTTTAATTTGGAGTTAAAATGAATATTCTATGAATTTTCAAAGTTTAATTGAATTTCTGGATTTTTTGAAAATATATTTAATCTGGACAGAGGCTTTATTGCGTCAGCATGACCTCATGCTGACGTGGGGAGGCCTCTGACCAGTGGGGTCCGCTTTTCAACCTCAGGGGGTTAAACCCGTGGTTAATTAAATTAACCAGAATGTTAAGGGGGCAGGGCCCACCTGTCATAGGGTGTGGGGGTGATTAGCTGCGTTCATTAAGCCCTAATGGTTGGGCTCGCCGGCGGCGGTACTGTTCACAACGCAGACTCGCCGGGATCGCGATTTAGGCCACGAGAAAGGAAGCTAGAGGCACGGGCATGTAGCCCGCGGCGTTGCGCAGCGAACGGAGCAGGCGGGGGTCAAAGGCGTGGCCTCGGGCCACGGCTACGTCGACGACGCGGCGGACGGGGTCTCTGACCTTGACGAGCGCGGCGAAAACGGCCACGAGAGGACGAACGGAGAGAGGAATCGAAGCGGAGGCTCACCCCGGTGATGATGGTGAGCTCGGCGACGTCGGGGAGGAGCTGTAGAGGGCTCGATTCATCGCCGGAGTCGTGGTGGCCGGCGGTGAAGGACTCGAGGCTCGCGTCGTCGGGCTTGCTCCTTTGCTCAAATTGACAGGGGGGATCAACGAAGCCGTCGTCTGCAGCGCTCCTGGATAGCTTTGCGCTGCTAGGCGAGCACGGTGGCCGCGGTGGCGCGTGACGGCGGCGACGAGACACACTAGGGATCTTGCGAGAGAGAGAGAGAGAGATAGGGCTGAGGTCCAGAGAGAGGGGAAAGAAGCAGGGGGCGTGCAGGCGTGCGGTGCCGAAGAGATAGGGCAGGGGAAGCAGCTCGGTGGCCAGGGAAGCAGCAGGTGGCGCCGTGCTCGGCATGCTCTCCACGGCACTGCCTCCTGGTGCCAGGAAGAAGACAGCCTTGCCCTTGGTGTGCTGGGCTGGCTTCTGTGGCAGATGGGCGAGGTGGCCAGGAAGGTAAGTGGGGCTTGCCCCTTTGTTCTTTTCCTTTTTTTGTCTTTTTGTTTTGCTCTGGTAAATAAATAGTAGAGCATATTATAAAATCTTCAAAACTTTTATGTGGGCTTATAAAATATGTAGCTAGCCACTCACAAGTTTTAGAGATTTTTGAAATTCAAATAATTTGAATTCCAAATAAAATAGGGTATTTAATTAATTTCCAAGCCTTGTTTGGAATATTTGAAAAATCTTGGTGCATGTAGTGGGACCCACTTCACTTTATATGTGATCATGCATATTTATAAGACTTTTCAAAAATACCAGAGGAATTTTTGGAAGCAATTTTTGTCTGGCCATTTAATTAAAATCTTTAGGGCTTTTCTTTTCCCCATTTTTGAATTTCTTTTAAAATTATTGCATGATGCAAAAGAGCACTTGAACCCTAGCACATACCTAAACTTGGGTTGTGACAGAAAACTTTTGAAACCTTAGGTCTACTGGATAGGATTTTTCGTAACGGTCGCAACACACAAAGAATTAACTAAAACGGAGCTACAGTTTAAAAGATATAGCGAAAACGGTTCTAGGGTGAAATCTGTAAAAAGGGTCTAGTCGTAAATAAAACAACTTTTCTGCCGCGAACAGGTCCTCGGCTACGGAGCGAACGGCGTCCACTTCGGCGAACGGTCCGACGAGCGTTCACTGTTCAACAAAACCGGGTTAAACGAGAAAAAACCCTAACCCTATAATAAAACCGACCCGATTTATTTGTGGCCGTTTGATCTAGATCCAACGGTCCACGGCGCGGCTCGGCTCTAACCGGCCCGGTGGGCGGCGGCGGCAGCCGGCGACGGCGCGCCCTGCGCAGCGGCGGCCATGCCCGGCCCGGCGAGGCGGGTCGCGGCTCGCGGCACATCGCGGCAGCCCGTGGCTGCGCGGGGGCGGCGAGGAGGTGGGGAAGCGGCGGCGGTGCCCGGCGGCGTGGGTTTCGGGTTTCGGGCGAAAACCTAGCGCCCGCGGGTCCGCGGGTATTTATGGACCCGCTCCGGCTTTTTTTTTCAAAACCGAGGCGAAACCGACTAGGCGTAAAATAGGAAAAAACTGAACAGGGCCCAGCAGGCCCAAAACAGTTTTATAAAATTAATGGATAATTATTTTTAATTTCCGTTTTCACCAAAACTTTTAAAATAATAAAATTGAATTTTTGGCATTACCAAAATATTCCATAAAAATAAAAACTTTTGCAACTTATTTTTAAATACTTTTAAATAATTTTCTGGCAATTTAAAAATACCGAAAAACTCCAAAAAGATTTTAAAATTTCTCGGAGCATAAATAAGTTCCCAAAATATTATTTGAAATTATTTATAACCCCAAAGTAAATATAAAAAGCCCTAGAAAATATTTTAAACCATTTTCCAACATTTCAAAAATGGGGATATGTCATATTATATCCTCTCCAATAAATCGCCTTAAGTTGAAAAATGTTTAAAATATTCATAAAATCCAAATAATGCAAAACTCCAGCATGACATGCATATGATGATCTATTAACATCCGAATTTAGAAAATTGGGATGTTACAAACCTACCCCCCTTAAGATGAATCTCGTCCTCGATATTCGGGCTGGCTAGCAAAGAGGTGTGGATGATCTTGCTTCAAATCTTCTTCTCGCTCCCAAGTGGCTTCTTTCTCGGTATCATGATCCCACTGAAACTTCCATATCTTGATTGTATTGGTATGGGTAACTCTTTCTGAAGTCTCCAGAATCTTCACAAGTTTCTCCTTATAAGTCAAGTCACTCTCCAACTGAATTGCCTCAAGTGGCACTGTATCTCTCAAAGGAATATCTTCCATCTCTGCATGACACATCTTCAGCTGGGATACGTGAAACACATCATGAACTCCTGACAAGGCTTCTGGCAACTCCAACTGATAAGCTACCTCTCCTCTGCGCTCCAAGATCTTGTAAGGCCCCACAAAACGAGACATCGCACCTACCGTCGAGAGCGGTTACTAGCATGTTAAGTGGAGTACTCGTCACACACGACGATACCGCACGTTTATGATGGTTCAAGTTGTTTAGCTATAGGTGATCAACAAAGGTTGTTAACATGGCATCTCACTCAAGCATGGCATAGCACACAAACATGGCAAGAGGTGAAGCATAAGATAACTTATCTACGCTAGTCATTTTAAGTGAGGCAACACCCCAAACATGGCATAACCACAAAGAACACGAAAAACTAATCAAGTTACATATAAAGAACACCCCAGACGGAGTTACGGTTAAAAAGATACAAGCAAATCAAGTTTGGAATACAATCTGCCAACATCGGGAAGCACACTTTAGAGCCATGCATAAACAGGTTAATGAATGCAACCATGCTCACAATTGATATGAAACTAAAGTAGACATGGCAGGGAAGGCATGGCAAAAGGAATCATCCAAAAAGGCATCATAGATCAAAAGATATTAAGCATGCAACATGGCATCGGAACGTTATAGACTTAGAGAAAAATAGAGGTGGCTGTCAAAAACAGTGGCATAACAACTTTGGAGCTCAATAACTATATGACCAGCAAGCATATCATGACAATGCAATACATATAATGGAAGTATACATGATGCTTAAAAGTATGCAAAAAGAATCAATGCAATAGGCCTCATGGATGAGTCACAATCATCATGCAAACTTGCAATAAAATAATAACAGCAGCACTTAACAGGAAATAATAGCAATTAACGGCCTGATGCTCACTTCAACACAGATTTGCAACATCAGGATGGCCTCAAATCAAAATGCTCAAAAAAGATGGATTGAAGTACACACAATTCTAAGCAATTTTCCTTTTTGGCGCAACGTGATCCAAGCTACGGTTTACTCGTAAACATCAACGCAAAACAGCAACAGCACACAGTTTTTAACAGACTTAGCAAAATTAGGAAAAAGAAGAAAAAACAGGGAAAAAAGGAGGGCAGGCCTCACCATGGGCCGAGCACAACTGCGGCTAGGCTGGATCTGGCGAGGGTGCTGGGCTGTGCCCTGGCGCTGGGCGGCGGTGGCCTGGCAGGGCGGCCCATGTGGCTGGAGGAACCCAGCCGGACGCGGCTGGATCGGGCGACCTCGTCCCGATCGGGATGTGCGGGTGGCGGCGCCGGTCTCCAGTGGGACGCGACGGCGGCGGGAGGATCCAGGGGTGTGGAGGCGCACGGATCAGGCGCGGGGCTCGGAGGAGCCGGATCCCGCCGGCGGTGAGGAGAACAGACGTGGGGCGGTGGAGCTCCGGCCTCGGGACGACATGTCCATGGCGCGGCGGTCGGCGGCAGGACCTGCGAAGGAGAGTGAGGTAAGGGAGGAGAAGGGAGGGGGAGGAGAGGGTCTGGGGCGCGGGAGGAGAGAGGAGGAGGGCCGCGCTCCGGCCTGCTGCCGGCGGTGGCGCGGCCATGGATGCGCCGGCGGCGGCTTCTGCCCGCGCGCAGTTGGTGCGAGGTAGGTGGATGCTGGGACGCATCTGGGCCGTCGGATCGGCCGATCCGACGGTCCAGATCCGCTGGGGCTAGGGTTTGTGTGAAAATAAGGGTATTGGGCAGATTTTTGGGGCAAAGTGGAGGGGGTGGCTGCAATTTTGGTCTAGGGGAACCCTAGAAAGAGGTGGGAGTGTGGTGGTCTTTATATAGCCCAGGTGGGTGGCAGTTTGCAAAAACATGCCCAGTTTCTTTCGCGCGCGCGCGGTGTTTACGTTTCTGATCGTCGGGGGTCCGCAGGACCCTCCGATTCGGGTAAAACTTTGAATTGCGCGATCAGCGCGTCGAGCCGGCGGCGTTCACCTCGCGCTGGAACCATTCTGAAAACACTTTCCGGCGCGCTATAAAAATATCCCGTTTAATTATTAAACGGGGTTTTTCGTTCCGTTGGCTGCTGCTGGTCTCGTGCAGTTTTCGCGACGGTGATTGGGTGAAACCTGGCGTCGCAAAGGTCGAGTGTCAGGGTGGAAAGGTTCGGTCTCCGTCCGGTACGAGATAAGAGGGGGGAAAATAATCGCCGATCAATAAATCGGGGATGCAAACACCGCAAACAAATCAGACCTTCAAATAATTAACACCGAAAACAATTTTTTTAATTTTTGAAAAATCTGGGCTATTACACACAACATGTCCAAGGAATCCTACCTCCTTCAACCGAAACTGACACTTGCTGAACTTGGCATACAATTGGTGCTCCCTGAGCTTCTCCAATACCAAACGCAGATGTGCTTCATGCTCTTGCTCATTCTTGGAATACACCAATATATCATCAATGAACACCACAACGAATTTATCCAAGAACTCCATAAACACCTTATTCATCATATTCATGAAGTATGCAGGAGCATTAGTCAATCCAAATGACATAACAGTATACTCATACAATCCATACCTTGTAGTAAAAGCAGTCTTCGAAATATCCTTCTCCCGAATGTTCACTTGATGATAACCAGAACGAAGATCAATCTTAGAAAACACATAAGCTCCCTCCAACTAGTCAAATAGATCATTAATCACAGGTAGAGGATACTTGTTCTTGATAGTAACATCATTGAGAGAACGGTAATCCACACACATCCTCTGAGTTCCATCCTTCTTCTCAACAAACAACACTTGAGATCCCCAAGGTGACGAGCTTGGGCGAATGAATCCCTTTGCCTGCAACTCTCTAATCTGTTCCTTCAACTCTGCAAGTTCATTAGAGGGCATCCTATACGGTCTCTTAGCAATAGGCCCAGTGCCTGGTATTAAATCAATAAGAAACTCAATCTCCCTATCCGGTGGAATACCTGGCAACTCCTCTGGAAACACATCCGGATAATCCCTCACAACACGCACATCATCCAGGCTACCCCCCTTAAGAGAATTCACCTGAGCGTGCTGATGCTTATACTTGGACACATATCTGATCTTCTGCACGGTTGGTGTACGGAGAGTGATGGACCAACTGGCACAATCAATAACACCTTGGTACTTGGCTAGCCAATCCATGCCCAATATAACATCCAAACCTTGTGACTTCAATATAATCAAATCTGTAGGAAAATCATGCTTCCCTATGGCTAGGCTCATCTGATAGCATCCCAAACTAGCTGACATCTGCGCTCCGGGTGAAATTATAAGCATAGATGACTTAAGAACTATGGTAGGTAACTCATGCTTATCCACAAATACCCTCGATATGAATGAATGCGATGCACCAGAATCAAAAAGAACAAGTGCGGGTACTGAATTGATAAGGAACTTACCAATCACAACATTAGGCTCATCATAAATCTCCTCCATGTTGACATGGTTCTCATGCCCTTTGTTGAAAGGATTGGGCTTGCTGACTCCAAAATTCCCATTGTTGTCCTTGTTCTCCGGGCACATGTTGGAGTAGTGTCCCATCTTCCTGCACTTGTAACACTGAAATTGACTAAGGTCCTTCTGAGCATTCACCACTTGACAGTTCTGGTTGGAGTTCCCTCCATTTCCATTTCCTTTCACATTGCCATTGCCATTCTTGTGCCCATTGTGATGATTGTGGCCATTACCTCCATTGTGATTGTGTCCATTTCCTCCATGATGATTATGTCCATTTCCACCATGATGGTGATGTCCATTCCCACCATGATGGTTATGTCCTCCATTCCCATTATAGGAAGTACGCTTCTTCTGTTGTGGCCCTGAGTTGTACTTGTTGCTGTTGTACTTCCTCTTGCGGTACTCCATAGCCTGATGTTTCCCTTCCAGGACAATAGCCTTATCAATGAGTCCTTGGCAATTGTTGAAAGTAGCCACTGTCAACTGAACTCCCAAATCATTGTTGAGACCCTCCAAGAACTTCTCTTCCCTAGCTGCATCCGTGTTGACATCATTTGGTGCATAGCGAGCAAACTTGTTGAATTCCAACACATACTCCGCTACTGTGCGACCTCCTTGGCGCAAGCTGCGGAACTCCTTCTTCTTCAAAGCCATAGCGCCTGCAGAGACATGTGCGGCGCGAAGCGCAGCCTGAAACTGTGCCCAAGTGATGGTGTCGATGTGATAAGTCACCAAGTAGTTGTCCCACCATGCAGCAATAGGACCCTCCAGCAAATGTGAGGCAAACCTCACTCTCTCTGCCTCAGTACAACCAACAGTCTCCATGTTCTGGCTCACTAAACGAAGCTAGTCATCCGCCACTACGGGTTCAGGAGTGCTAGAGAACCTCTAAGGATTCCACCTCAGGAACCTCGCAAGCGTGTCCACTGGTGGTGGTGGTGGTGGCGCATTGTTGTTGTTGTTGTTGCCCATATTCTAATTGAGCAACTAGATCAACTGGGCTTGTCCTTGAAGTAACTGCTGCATGTAAGCTAGCACTTCATTGTTTTTGTTCCCATTTCCCGTGGGATCACGTCTCGGCGGCATCTGTTGGGCAAGAATAGGTAAGTTATAGACAGAAAGTAGCTAGGGAAATATATCCTACCCCATATGCTTATTATGATCAAAACAACATATACATATACAACATATCATACCACACAATCATCATACAATTATCACCAATCATCAATATCATCAAGCAAAAGCACTCATACCAATAAGCAAATACAATCACACCATATAGTCTCAAAATATATTGCATAACTAATATAAGATCCTCAACACAACCACGAATATGAGAGTATATCAAACAACCTAGTATTGCCATATCAAATAAGTCGACATGGTCAAATACGCTAACACGATAACGATAATAAACTAATTGCTGGTGAAGTAATTTCGAATGCCGTGTTTGCTAAACAGCATACGGTAATCGCGCCCACCAATGCGATTGCGCCTCTTGGGACTCGGTTCATCTTCTTCCAACGAGGTCTCCACTTCTGGTTCCTCTTATTTTTCTTCAACACCATTGGTCTTCACCTTCTCCTTCAGCCTCTTGATCTCCGCTTGCATCTCCATCTTCTCATTCTTCAGGTTGTTGGCGTCCCTCTTGAGCTTGGTGTTCTTCTGCTGCAACTCAGTGATGGTGTAGAGATCCGACTGGGTTCTCTTCTCCAGGTTGAGGATGTCCTTCTCCAGGCTCTAGATGAACTAGGTACTTGTACCTGGCCAAATGGTCCCAGGCACAAACTTGAACTTCTTTGGCCATATGTTCCCCGATGGAAGGATCTTGGTCATCTTCTCGTACACCATACCCTTTAGCCGGCCGGTATACCGGTTGACGATGCGTCCAAGAGCCATGTGAGTGGCTATGCGCAAACACTTCTCCTTCTCCGGGGCATGCACCTCGAATGACTCCGTGATCACCCTTTCTTCCGTCATGCTTCCTAGAAGAAATGCTTCCACTTGCCAGTAGTCATCAACTCCCCTTGTCTCCACTATGTCCGGCTGAAAGACTGGCGCATAGATGTTCAGGTGATGGAAAATCCCCCTGAGCTCAGGTCCAAACGCCATAGAGTGGTAAGACAAAGTAGTCATCTATAATCAAAGAGAGGAAAGGAAAGATTAGAAAAGGTATGAATACGAGATAGAGAAGGTAAGTAAGTACAAGACAGAGTGATAGAAAGTAATGTTTTCATTCCCATAGCTTTTCTAATCCATTTTCTAGGGTCACGTCCTACAGTTAACACACTGCTCTGATACCATCTGTAACGACACAATTCACATAGAATTGAAGTCTCTGTGATCAAGTGCCAGTCACTGGATCGAACTCGCTGGCACACATAGTATCATAGATGTATATCAAAGTACAAGTGCATCATTATTACATTGTATGATCCAGAATAATATAAATAAAAAGTTGCATAGCTCAAGGCTAGCTTATTCAATATAAATATAGCGGAATAAAAAGCAAATAACGAGGAGTCCCATCAACATCCACAAGAGAACATGCTGAGTGAAGACCCGCGACCCTACACGCACCTTACTGGTCGTCTGAAAAACCTGCAACACCGAAGGTTACAGCCCGACAACGGGTCAGTACATCTGATTTGTACGGAAAATCACACGGAAAAGGATATAACAGACCTATCGCTACATGCAAGGATAAGTCAAAGGAAAGGCTTATGGTTTTAATTTGAAGAAAGCTGATTTTTCCCAATGTACCTAGTCAAAATTTTAGTTTAACTTACTACTTAAGATCGAACTGGGCACACCAGTTCCAATCCACACCCTTTATTAAATCTTTCCCACTCAAGTTTGTTATGGTGATTCATATGTCAAGATCCTCCAGTAACAGTAATGTCTAGTAGCTCAAGGAAGTCCATAACCGGGGACACGACTAATCATGATTAGTTTTTACTCTGCAGAGGTTAGTACACTTTTCCCGCTGGACTCAACCCGAAGATTGAGACGAAGTCTTTCAGAAGAGGTCACCTACACCCAACAGCAAGCCGGTACCACCTATCACATCTACATCTGCTAGCTTTGCACGAGAGAGGCTTCCTACATCGTACTCAACTAAGCCAGAGCCCATATGGCCAGCGGTTGTATATGGAAGCTCCTAGTCACCATGTATGTCTGATCTTTTTGAGCCTAGACGACGCCCACTTACGTTCAGAGGGTAGATACCATGACGTACTGTCGACCACAAAAACCAACCATTAGGGGTACAAACTGGTCTCGCCTTAGATAAGGCACGAGCCCCCAGGAAGCACTCCCTGCCTGTCCAGAAGTGTATTCTCATTAAAGGTTGCTAGTGACTCATCAAATCCTCACATAGCTCAATGTAATCTCAAACCAATCCACATCTACAAGCATAACAAATATATAGCAAGCACGTGCTAGGTTGTCTAAGCAAACAGGATAAGATCATATGGCTACCCTACCAGGTTTGCAGCAATAATAATATAAAACTTCCCACACATGCATAGGGTGATATTTGCTACATGCATAAGTAAAAATATAGGTTGTGAAATGGTCAAAGTATGACTTGCCTTGATCCTGTTCCTGACGATCACACTCTTCACAGAACGAAGCGTTGCACTCCGGATAGTCTACACGATCAAACAATGGTTGCATTCAATACACCTATAACACATAAACAATGCAACAGTAGAAGAACCAAATGAACAGTAAGAAAACCAACTAAGCAGTAGCTAAACTATAACAACAAGTCACCATGATCCCAACGCAACTTGAACTGGCGAAAACGGATACACACTATAAAAGATACGGTCACCGGAAGTTTAAATTTAAATTTTTACAAAATTCAAATTTGAAAACTGAAAAACTTTCGAAACCCTAGGTCCAATGGATAGGATTTTTCGTAACTATCACAACGCAAAAATAATTAACTAAAACGGAGCTACGGTTTAAAAGATATCGCGAAAACGGTTGTAGGGTGAAATCTGTGAAAAAGAGCCTAATCGTAAATACAATAACTTTTCTGCCGCGAACAGGTCCTCCGCTACGGAGCGAACGGCGTCCACTCTAGCAAACGGTCCGGCGAGCGTTCATTTTTTAACAAAACCGGGTTAACCGGAAAAAAAAACCCTAAGCCTAAAATAAAACCGACCCGATCTATTTGTGTTCGTTGGATCTAGGCGGCTCGCGGCTTGCGTCACGGCGCGAGAACCCGTCTTTGCGTGGGGACGGCGAGTAGGTGGGGAGGCGGCGGCGCGCTCACCTCGGGGCAGCGGCGCTTGGCCGGGGAGTGGGCGCAAAATAGAAAAAAAAAACAGAACAGGGCCCAGCAGGCCCAAAACGGTTTTATAAAATTAACGGATAATTATTTTTAATTTTCTTTTTCACCAAAACTTTTAAAATAATAAAATTGAAATTTTGGCATTACCAAAGTATTCCATAAAAATTAAAACTTTTTCAATTTATTTTTTGTAACATCCCAAAATTCTCCGAATTTTGGAATGTTAATAAATTAAATAGATAATGATTGTTTGATTGATGTGTTTGATTTTCTCTGGGATTTAAAACTTTTGGAGTTTATTGAATATTAAAAAGAGAGGGAATAAAATGACTTTCCCTAATATTCACCGTTGGTGTTTTGGAAATTTATTATAAAAAAAAACCCCAACAAAATAAAATGAGAGAAGGTAATATGACTCCTTCAACATGTTTTTAAAAGTTTTGGAAAAGATTTTAAATCCTTATTTGGAATTCTTTTGGTTATTCAAAATATTTCTCAACTAAAGGAAAAATTCATTTGAGAGGATATAAAATGACTTATCCCCTTTTTAAATAAATTTGGAAATATTTAGAATACTATTTTAAAAGTTTTTAAAATTCATTTTGAGTATTATAAATAACTCTAAAATTAATTTAGAGATTTTATAATGCTAAGAGAGTTTTTATTTCACTGAAATGATTTATTAAATATTTTAAAAGAGTTGAAAAAGTATTTCAAAGGGAGATTTTATTTGACCAAAATATTTATTGGGTTAACAATTTTAAAATTTATATTTTATTATTTAAAAATGGGTTGTCGATGTCTTTGACCAAATAAAAATATTTTAAAAAGTTTGTTGGATTTTATTTGATTTATGAAAAGTATTTTGTATTTAAATAAAGTATTTAGAGAAGTTTTTATTTTTATTTCCTTTTTGGAAAATATTTTCATTTTATATTTTTAATTGTATTATTTGATGAATTTAGAATTTTATTTCATATTTTTCGGAGTTACGGTTATTTTTATTTAATTGTTTGAAGTTCTGTGATTTTTGGAAAAAGGAAAAATCTGTAGTGCCCGGCCCATTAGTTGGCTCCGCCCCGAGCGCAAATTGGAGTCCAAGTAGTACACGTTTCGTTTTTTTTCGCAGCCTATTTATACAATTTAGGATTTTTTTCTGCTAATTCTTTTCTTTTTTCATCAAAAAAAATCGAAAAAACCCTAGCCGGCGGGACCCGCGGGCCGCCGCCGCCGCCGCTGCTGGAGTCCGCCGTCGCCGTCTCCCCGGCCGCGCCGCCGCCGGAGCTTCTCTCGCCGGAGGCCGGCCACCGCCACCGCGCGCCGCCTCGACCCGCGCATCCCGTGACGCCGAAGCGCGCGCTAGCCAGCGCCCCGCCATAGCCGGCAGGCCGCCGGACGCCGCCCCGCTGGCCACCTCGTCGTCCCGTGCCGCCAGAGCTGCCGCGGCAGGCTGCTCGCCGGCCGCCCGAGCCGCCCGCGCTCGCCGAGCCGCCAGGGCCGCCGCTGCCGCCGTGCACCGCCGCCCCCTCGCCGGACTCCACCGCGCCCCCACGCTGCCTCGCCGGAGTGCGCAAGGACCTCGCCGGAGAAGCCTTCGCCGGAGTCAGATCTGGTCAACCGCCTCGAGGACCCGATTGCTTTTTCTCAAAGAACTTTATTCGCAAACAGGCCCCTGTTGGCAGAAAACCCCCTCTACTCGCGTCGGCGATATCTTCTACACCGTAAGTCGTATCGAGGTGAAACTTTTTGCTACGCGTTCGTGTTGTTCTCTACTTTAGCATGGTATAAAGTTTTGCACACTTTGCACACTTTTGAATTTGAAGTTATTTCAAATTTAAATTCAAATTCCGGTGGCCGTATCTTTTATACCGTTGATCCAAATCGAGTGATTCTTTTTGCGTTGGATCACTCGTTTCATGTACTTTCTGTTTATACCATGTGTACACAAAAATTCACAAGTTTATTGATCTGTTTTAATTCAAATTCAATTCTATGTTGCAACTGCTATGACCTGCGTTGTAGCGTTCCATTTCACGTGATTCTTTTTGCATATTGGATTATATGAGACATCTTATCGGCAATATCCACACACCATTCATATTGCTATGATCTTTACCTTGATTTCATAATGCCTTGATCATACTTTTGTATCGACAACTCTTTATCCGTTGACTCTCTCGAGTTTACGTTCCACCGATCACTTTCGGGCACATCCACACCTTTGCACTTCAAAACCTTTTTGTTTTGTTGCTAAAACTTTAGTGATTGTTTTGTTAATCTTATGTTTTGTCATTGTGGTGTGTTTGCTTATTGAGTTCTTTCGTTGACGATAGATTGCTCGGAGTGTGACGAGTAGAGTTGACTGGAACGTGAGAGCGAAGATCTTCATCGAATGTATAAGGCAAGTGATACTTTGATCATACTCATACCTATATTTTCTATATGCATTATGTAAGGAAATACCACTCTATTGCATGATAGGTAGTTTACCTTACTGTTGCTGCAAAACCAGTTAGGATAGCCACATGTTTTGACTTGTCTATTGTAGATCAACCTAGCCGTGTTGTTACTTTATTGCTATGCTTTGTAGACGAGGTTGGGCTGTGAGAATCCATGGAGTGCATGTGAGTTATTTAATAAATTGTGTAGCAACTTTATAATAAATAGAAATCACTTCTGGACGGGCGGGTTGCATCCCGGTAGTTGTGGCTCGGTTGAGGACAGTGCCGGGGTTAAATGCACCCAATGGTTTGTTTTGGTGGTGAACCGGGTGCGTCATGGTGTCTACCCTCTCACGCAGTGGGCGCCGTCCAGGCTCAAAAAGATCAGACATGCAATATTACTAGTAGCTTCCGTGTACAGCCACTGGCTATATGGGCTCTGGCTTAGATGAGTAAGTTGTGGGGAACCTGGCCCTGGTAGCTAGCTGATGTAGAATTGTGTTAGGTGTACCGTCTACCAAAGGGTGGAGGCAACCTCTTCGGAAAGTCTTTGTCTCAATCTTCGGGTTGAGTCCAGTGGGGAACGTGTACAAACCTCTGCAGAGCGTATAAACTGATCATGATTAGCCGTGTCCACGGTTACGGACGAACTTTGAGCAACTAGTCAGTACTGTTGATGAATGATCTTGACAGATGAACACTTAATAATAATTTGGTTGGGACAAGAGTAGCATGGGTTGCTGTGTGTTTCAGGTAGAACTCAACTTATAATTTTGACTAGTTTAGTTCAGGAGAAAATTGGCTTTCTGCAAAACAAAACCATAAGCCTTTCCTTTGACTTACCTTGCATGTAGTTGTAGGTCCTTTATATAAACTTTTTCGTGTCACTTGCCGTACAAATCAGATGTACTGACCCGTTGTCGGGCTGTAACCTTCGGTGTTGCAGGTTTTTCAGACGATCAGTAAGGTGCGTTTAGGGGTTGCAAGTCTACACTGAGCATGTTCGCATGTTGCTGTTGATGGGACTCCGCGTTATTTGCTTTTGCTTCCGCTTTATTTATATTGTTTAAGCTAGCCTTGAGCTATGCAACTTGTTATTTATTTACTCTGGATCATACGTTGTAATAATGATGCACTTGTACTTTGATATACATCTATTATACTGTGTGTGCCAGCGAGTTCGATCCAGGGACTGGCACTTGAACACAGAGACTTCAATTCGGTGTGAATTGGGTCGTTACATTTTTAAATACTTTTAAGTACTTTTCCGATAATTTAAAAATACCGAAAAACTCCAAAAAGGATTTTAAAATTTCCCGGAGCATAAATAAGTTCCCAAAATATTTTTAGAAATTATTTATAACCCCAAATTTTTTAAAAAGTCTCCAGAAAATATTTTAAACTATTTTCCAACATTTCAAAAATGGGGATAAGTCATATTATATCCTCTGCAATAAATCGCCTTAAGTTGAAAAATGTTTAAAATATTCATAAAATCCAAATAATGCAAAACTCCATCATGACATGCATATGATGATCTATTAACATCCGAATTTAGAAAATTGGGATGTTACACAACGATTACCAAGGAGGTAATGTCGCAAAGTTTTGAGGGCATGAACTACGGCAGCGAGTTCAAGTTCATGGGTAGGATAGTTCTCTTCATGTGGACGCAACTGGCGTGAAGCATAAGCTACCACATGTCTATTTTGCATAAGTATGCATCCTACCCTTGCCATGAAGCATCACAATAGATCTCGAAATCCTTTTTGGTCTCTGGAGGCGCAAGTACGGGTGCAAAAGTCAATCTTATTTTTAGCTCTTGAAAGCTTTCCTCGCACTTGGGAGTCCATTGGAATTTCTTATCTTTCTTGAGGAGTTCAGTTAGAGGCTTTGCAACTTTGAAGAAGTTCTCAACGAAGCGGCGGCAATAGCTAGCTAAGCCAAGAAAACTCCTAACTTGCTTAACCGATTCAGATGGAGTCCAGTCAAGGACGACCTGAACTCTCTCGGGATTGAGAGCAATGCCTTTTGCAGAAATCACGTGTCCTAAGTAGGTCACTTCTGGTAGCCAAAATTCGCACTGAGAGAACTTGGCATAAAGGCGATGCTCTCGAAGTTTCATCAATACCAACCTAAGATGTTCGGCATGTTCTTCTTCATTCTTTCAGTATATAAGGATGTCATCAAGGTAAACCACGACGAACTTGTCCAAATACTCCATGAAGTTCGAATTCATCATGCGCGAGAAAGTGGCGGCGACATTAGTTAAACCGAAGGACATAACGGTGTACTCATAAAGACCATTACGAGTAGTGAAAGCCGTTTTCTGATTTTGATTTGATGATAGCCTAATCTCAAATCCATCTTGGAGAAGACAGAGGATCCAGCAAGTTGATCATAAAGATCATTGATTCTTGGCAGTGGGTATTTGTTCTTTATCGTCACTAGATTTAGCAGGCGATAGTCTACGCACATCCTTTCTGTTCCATCTTTCTTCGCTACGAACAGAACGGGGCAACCCCATGGCGACGAGCTAGGGCAGATGAATACTTTTTCCAACAGAGCTTCGAGTTGGAGTTTAAGCTCAGCTAACTCACGTGGGCCCATTTTGTATGGGCGTGTGGAAATTGGGGTTGTGCCTGGCATAAGGTCAACAATGAATTCTACACATCTGTCAGGTGACTAGGTTTAAGGAGTTGGGTTACTGTGTAGTTTCCTAGAGGATGACCATGGCTTACTAGGGGCTACAACAGATATGTCATAGCAGCAAAGTACACTAACACGATGATATCTAAACTGGGAGGTAGAACTGCAAATGCATCAATATAGGTTTCTAGAAGAAAAGCTACAACAAACTCTATGGAACTGTCGGAAATGCCACCTAACAAATCTTCTGGAAAGACATCCGAAATAGATAGAAGGATTTTGCATATGCATCAGATTATGAAAAAACCTGGAATGACTCGGACAACATAACGACTGTAATTGCAAGAAAAGACAATTTTCTTACAACCTAGAAACAACACTTACATACGATGTAAGAAATCAGGAAGCACAACAACTCTAGCAAATCAAACACAACTTTCCTACGGCTACAAGGAAGCAATCGACAAGATGTTCTATTAAGACATAGATGAGCCTAATCCTATCTTCCCGTAGAACAAGATGAGGGTGACTCAGAACTCAGATCGATGATGGTAAGGAGAAAAAAAGAAGCCTTACGTTGTTCCCTTATATACCCATAGTAACTATATAACTATAGAAGGCTAGACTCAACTTCGACCAAGGCTGATAATCCTACAGTTAGTCCTGCTCTGGTACCAAGTCTGTCGGGACCCGGGGTTAGCGTATGCAAGTCCCGCTACAACACAATCATATGGAGATCCGAGAACCATACCCACTTGTCTAGGCAGACAAGGCCAAGCACAGAACGTTCTCGGAAAGCATCGAACGTGAGGGGCATCCCATCCAGGCTGGATGATCAACTGAGATGGGTCCTCATCGTCCACACACAAGTCTAAATGATATGGGTGGTCAACTCCCATATTCATAGACAAGTCGCCTCAACCATACTCTCGAATGTATTATAACACTTACATAGACTTACTCCAGCCCGATCACTTAGTCGGGGTCTAGGGCGGGCTCGATCATACAACAAAGTGTGCACGTGACAGATTCACGAGAAATCGCATCGCGATGCCCCAAGCTGCGCACATCTAAGGGCCACTTGGTGTATAAAAGACCGCCATCCAGATCACAACTAAGGTCTCGAAAACCCATAATAAGACATGCATGTTATAAACATACACGCAGCACACATGTCTAGTATGAACAACATGTATCATTGCAATTCTTTACAAATTTACAACTTAATTGATAATTCTTACATAGTGCACATAGAGATCACGAGACTGTGATCCAACATTACATCAAGCATGCGGAAGCAAAGTAGGTCTGAGTACAGACAAGTTTAACAAATGGCTTAGAGAAGCCTTATTTATAAACAAGCCCTTCCACGAGGGACCAGTCGTCTGACTGGGACTACACTAGCTTGATCAGTCGTCGAGCTCCAGGAAGAATCCACCTTCGGGGTCAGTGGGTTCATCTAAAAGATAGAATAAGCAAACATGAGTACAAAGTCGTACTCAGCAAGACTTACGTAGGAGCTATACTACTCATGCACGTGTATCAAGGTAAAGGGAGATGGGGTTCAAATGCAGAAGTGCTAGCTTTGACTTGGCTAGTCCTGAACTACGAATACCAAAATGAGGTAAGAAGCGTACACGAGTCCACTATCCAAGACTCTCAAGCAATTACTCCACTATGGTGCCTTCCTCGACTTCCCACGAGAAAGCACGCCATAGCACTCACGCTTATCTTGGCATGTTTTATAGGTATCCAGTTCAAGTTGTCTAATAATCAAGCTAAGCTTTCCAAGCAGTCCATAACCGCGGACGCGGCTATTAGAATAGTTTTGTTAACCCTACAGGGGTGTACTACTACACACACATGACCATCAGTTACCGCCAGGTCTCGGCACCATTCAAGGGGTACCGGCGGGGATGCTCACCACAACTGTTACCTCATAGGGGATCTAGTCCAAGAAAGCCGCCTACCTGGGTTGGTTTCCACTATCGTGAACCCGACCTTTTTACCGAAGTGGACCCAGATGATGTGTGCAGGGACCCAAGCCGGTCTCGGTTGATCCGTTCTCTCACTTAGCAGGCCGTGCCACAAACCTACCGGAACTCCGAACTACTGCGACATCTGGGCATCGAAAGGGATGAGTTAGTAGGTTGAGAGGGGTCAATGAGCCCAATGTGTGGTTGTAATCTTTATCTTGGATCAGCACACAAGAACTCGGACTTACGGCGGTGTTCAACGAGACAATCCACTGTGTACTCCTACACAGCCTCTCATCGTTCACCTTGTATTAGGGTAGATTCACCAACATATTTCCACCATCATCAACATGATCACTACCATCCCGACTCCCACAATAGTATCAACATTGTATCACTCTAAGCATGCAATAAGCAGTAACAGTTGCAGGGGCCACATGATATCAATCAACTCCTACATCTGCTAGGATTGTGATTTGCTTACTACTGTGACAAATGATAGGTCATGCACAGGATTGGGTTCATCTATGCGGTAGAAACGTAGCATGGTAATCATCCTAATCAATGCATAAGCGAGACTGAGAGGGATGTGGGATTGTATCGACATGATCAATGGGGGTTTGCTTGCCTTGCTGACGAGGTTCAGTCACGGGGTCTTCAACGAAGCGGGAGCCTTCCAGTTCCGGTTCCACTTCTATTAGCAACATGACAATCATAGGAACAACATAATGTACAATGCCCAATCACATGAATAAGATTGTAATGGTGATGTTCATGGTTGCAATGTGGGTACAGTTCCATTTAAAAGAAGTGGAATGCAAAGTCATTTGCAAATTCACTCCAAATTTGAATTCAAAGAATGCCATATGGACAAATTCTACTGTTCACCCAATTTAAATTGGTCAAACATGATAACATAGTCCATATTCACAATCCTTGCATTTTTCTGATAATTTTAGACATATTATATGCCCAAATTGGAGTTAGTATGAATTACTTATTAATTTTCAAAGTTTAAATGAATTTCTGCCTTTTCCGCAATATTTTTAAATAGAAAAGGATTACTGCGTCAGCATGACATCATGCTGGCGTCAGGGGGCCTCTGACCACTGGGACCCACATGTAAGTGACTTTGTTTTTTAATTAGACTGTTTAATTTGATTTAAACTTAAAAGGGATATTAGCCTGGGGTTGGGCCCACATGTCATGGTCATTGGCAGGTGGGGCCAGGGTTAATTAAGCTCGGGGGTTAAGCTAATGGCGTCGCTGGCGAGCTTCCATACGGCGGCGCCTCGCCGGAGAATCACTAGGGGGCACGGGAGCCCACGGGAAGGGCACCAGCACGAAGCCCGTGCTCTCCCGCATCCAGTGGACCCATCGGGGGGTCACGGGGGCACTCCAGAGAACGGCGTCGTCAACTCCCGCGGCGGCCGTGGCTCGGGTTGGGTGAAACGAGGCTACGGAGGACGGGGAGGAGCGTGCGATGGCGCAGATCAACGAGGAGCTCACCCCAGTGATGTTGGAGAGGACAGGGAGGACGGAGAAGCAGCGGTGTAGGCGGAATTCGTTGCTGGAGTTCCTCGGCGGCCGAAGCTTTTCGGTGAAGCTTGCGTTGACTGTAGCCAGCTTGAGCTTGAATCAAATGGTTTGAATTTCAAATCAAATAGGGGTTTTAATTTAATTCCAAGGCACTTATAATATATTTGAAAAATCAGTGAGCCTTGAGAGGACCCACTCCACTTTATATGTGATCTCACTTATTTCTAGGACTTTTCAAAAATATCACAGTAATTTTTGGAGCAACTTTTTATCTGGCTATTTGAATTAAATTCTTTAGGGATTTTCTGCTTTCCCTAATTCAAATTCTTTTGAAATTTTTAGCATGATGCAAAGTTACTTGCTAACCCTAGAACATACCTAAAAGAGGGTTCTGACAATGCAATACCGTCAAATGGGCTTGATCTAGCATTGACGAACTTGAATGGCACGGTGTTCCCTTAAGGATCGGATAACCAGCCAGCCTTCCCCCGTGCTGAGAGAGAGGCACACCAATAGGTTGCTGTTTCATGCATTCCTTGCAAAACTTAACCACCTCCTGCGGTACATAACCTTGCACGATGCTGGCCTCTGGATGATACCGGTTCCGACATAGGTGCTTCAATATTCCCATGAACCGCTCAAAAGGATACATGTTGCGTAGAAACACAGGACCACACAAGTTTATCTCGTCGACAAGGTGCACACTAATATGGACCATGATATCGAAGAACGAAGGAGGGAAAAACATCTCAAGCTCTGAAAATATTCTCGCAATATCTTTTTGCATACCATTTAGTTCATCAGGGTCTACGACCTTCTTCCATAATTTATTGAAGAAGTCACAGAGAGCGATGATCGTGTCTCGAATCTGTTTGTGCATCATATTCCTGATGGCCACTGGGAGGATTTGTGTCAGCATAACATGGAAATCATGTGACTTCATGTGTGTCAACTTGTTATTATCTGAATTGACTAGGTTCCTGATGCTTGCAGAGTAGGAGGAGGGTGTCTTAAGTGACAACAAAAACTCAAAGAACTGTTTCACTTCCGGTTTTGTCAAATTGTAACTCTGGAGTTGGAGAGTAAACTCACCTCCTCCGTCATCTTTCACACCAGTTGGTTGAACACCAAGCATGTCCAGGCTTGCATTTTCCCCATCCTTTGTTTTGCCTTTTATCTGGAGAAGCTTACCAAGCAGGCTTTCACAAATGTTTTTTTCTACCTTCATGACATCAATACAGTGACGCACAGTTAGAATCTTCCCGTAAGGTAATTGACAGAACACTGATTTCTTCTTAAAAACTTGGTCCCGAGATGTTGTTTTCGAAGAAGACCCCTTTCCCTTGCCAAGAACAACATTTATTTTGTTTGCCATATCGCGGATATCTTTCCCGGTATAAGGCCTTGAAGCATATCCTTTCTCAATTGTATTTTCAAATTCTGCCATCATCCTTCTGTATGGGTGATCCTCTTCTTAAGAACCAAAGTGACGCATGTACACAGTTTTATGTGATTTTTTAAGATAACGACTCGTAGTTCTATCCATGCATGTCACACATCCCACTTTCCCCTTTGTTTTCTACCCCGAAGGCATCCCTAATGCAGGAATATCTTGGATGGTGTGTAACAGCACGACACAAAGGTTGAAAAACTTCCTTTTGTAAGCATCATAAAATCTTACACCCGGTCTAGCCCACAACTCATTCAGTTCATTCGCAAGTAGCTGGAAGTAAATGTCAATGTCATTTCCAGGTTGCTTCGAGCCATGGATAATATTTGACACCATGATGTATTTTTTCTTCATACACAGCCAAGGTGATAAGTTGTATATGCACAAAAGCACCGGCCAGGTGCTGTGCTGAGTGATCTTCTTGCCAAATGTGTTCATCCCATCAGTACACTCTTCAAGTCTCAAATTTCTAGGGTCCTTGCTGAACCTTTTATACCTTTCATCGATTGCGCATCACTGTTGAGCATTTGCTGTCTGCCTCAAATATTTATCTATTGTCTGGTTTTTATGCCAGCGTAACCTCTTTGACTCTTTGGGGTTTGCATTCAAACGCCTCAACCTAGGAATTAAAGGCAAGTACCAAACAACTTTAAATGGGATTCCCATCTTAATCTCGTCGTCAGCCTTGTTCTTGTCCGTTGATAGCTTGCACTTGTATCGTGGTTGGTGGCATATGCGACCTTCACGCAAATCTTTGTCTGGACCGTCGTACAACATACAGTCATTCACACATGCATGTATATTCCATACTTCAAGTGACAATGGGAAAACCACCTTCATGGCTTGGTTGTTTGTAACTGGTATCACATTGTTGTCCGGAAGCATGTCTTGCAAAATTGTTAGCAATTCTTTCATGCCCTTGTTTGATACACCGTATTTTTCTTTATATCTGAGAAATTTTAGTGTGCCACTCATCTTGTAATATTTCCTTTTGCATCCTGGATACAAATCTGTCTTGGCGTCGACCTTAAGTGTAGACATAGCCTTATACTCCCATGGTACATGTGCCCCCTCGAAATCTCCAAGCATGGCATCGAAATCGGGCATGTCATCGTCATCATAATAAGATGGCAACACACAATCTCGGTTTTTTTCCGGCCGGTTTGGGTTCTCACATTCTGCGTTCTGTTGGGGGCTTTCTATCCCACCCATGCAGTTGTATTCAATATCAGTGTGCCCCGGTTCAGAGTTCTGTATATTACCACTCGGGTTGTTACCTTCACCTATGACCGCATCTTCACCATGTTTGGTCCAACAAGTGTATCCCACCATGAACCCATAACGGAATAAGTGATTTTCCACTATGTCAATACCATGTAATATATTGTTGACACAACCTATGCATGGACACTGTATTATCCGGGAATTCCTCTTCACCATTTCTTTCTCAGCAGCTAAAACGAACTCATTCATGCCCGCAATATATCTATGGCTGGTTCGTTTCCCTGACATCCTAGATCGCTCCATCTGCACACACGAAGGGGTTATTCTAAATGCATCATGTCTATCTGAAGATGGACGTATAATTCATAGTATATTGTCCAAGTCTATGCATAATTTATGGACATCATCTTGATAACTATTCCCTGTCTGCAAATGTGTGATATGAGATATAATTAAAGACCAGTACACTGAACACAAATAGTTATGAATCAAATACAACAACAACAACAAAGCCTGTCAGTCCCAAACAAGTTAGGGTAGGCTAGAGCTGAAACCCAAAAGATATCGTAACCAAATCACGGTTCTGGCACGTGGATAGCTAACTTCCACGCACCCCTGTCAAGAGATCGATCTTTGTTGATAGCCCAGTCCTTCAGATCTCTCTTCACAGACTCCTCCCACATCAAGTTTGGCCTCCCCCGACCTCTCTTGACATTATCAGCACACACTAACCGCCCGATATGCACAGGCGCTTCAGGAGGCCTATGCTGGATATGCCCAAACCATCTCAGACGATGTTGGACAAGCTTCTCTTCAATTGGTGCCACCCCAACTCTCTCCCATATAACATCATTCCGGATCCGATCCTTCCTTGTGTGGACACATGCCCATCTCAACATGCACATCTCTGCCACACCTAGTTGTTGGACATGTCGCCTTTTAGTTGGCCAACATTCAGCACCATACAACATCGTAGGTCGAATCCCCGTTCTATAGAACTTGCCTTTTAGCTTTTGTGGCATTCTCTTATCACAGAGAACAGCAGAAGCTTAGCGCCACTTTAGCCATCCAACTTTGATTCGATGGCTAATGTCTTCATCAATATCACTACCCTTTTGCAGCATTGACCCCAAATATCGAAAGGTGTCCTTCTGAGGTACCACTTGCCCCTCAAGGCCAACTTCCTCCTCTTCCCCATGGTTAGTAGTACTAAAAACGCACCTCATCTACTCAGTTTTAGTTCTACTAAGCCTAAGACCTTTCGATTCCAAAGTCTGTCTCCACAGCTCCAGCTTCCTATTAACCCCCGCCCGACTATCATCGAGTACCACCACATCGTCTGCAAAGAGCATACACCATGGGATGTCCCCTTGTATATCCCGTGTGACCTCATCCATCACCAATGTGAAAAGATAAGGGCTCAAAGCTGATTCCTGGTGTAGTCCTATTTTGATTGGGAAGTCATCAGTGTCGCCATCGCTTGTTCGCACACTTGTCACAACATTGTCGTACATATCCTTGATGAGGGTAATGTACTTTGTCGGGACTTTGTGTTTTTCCAACGCCCACCACATGACATTTCGCGGTATCTTATCGTAGGCCTTCTCCAAGTCAATGAACACCATATGCAGGTCCTTCTTTTGCTCCTTGTATCTCTCCATAAGTTGTCGTACCAAGAAAATTGCTTCCATGGTCGACCTCCCAGGCATGAAACCAAATTGATTTTTGGTCACGCGTGTCATTCCTCTTACAAGGTGCTCAATGACTCTCCCATAGCTTCATTGTATGGCTCATTAGCTTAATCCCGCGGTAATTAGTACAAATCTGAACATCCCCTTTGTTTTTGAAGATTGGTACTAATATACTCCGCCTCCATTCTTCAGGAATCTTGTTTGACCGAAAAATGAGGTTGAAAAGCTTGGTTAGCCATACTATCGCTTTGTCTCCAAGGCCTCTCCACACCTCGATGGGGACACAGTCAGGGCCCATCGCCTTGCCTCCTTTAATCCTTTTTAAATCCTCCTTAACCTCGGCCTCCTGGATTCGCCGCACAAAACGTCTATTCATCTCATCAAAGGAGTCATCCAGCTCAATGGTAGATCTCCCATTCTCCTCATTGAACAACTTGTCGAAGTATTGCCACCATCTATGCCTTATCTCTTCGTCCTTCACCAGAAGTTGGTCTTCTTCGTCCTTGATGCATCTCACCTGATCGACATCCCTCGTCTTCCTCTCTCGGATCTTGGCCATCTTATAGATGTACCTTTCACCTTGCTTCGTGTTTAAACGCTGGTAGAGTTCCTCATACGCCCGCCCCCTAGCTTCGCTCATAGCTCGCTTCGCTATCTTCTTCTCCACCTTGTACTTCTCTATGTTGTCCACACTCCTATCGAGGTATAGGCTTCGGAAACAGACTTTCTTCTCCTTCATAGCCTTCTGGACATCCTCGTTCGACCAACAGGTATATTTAGCTTTGACTCTACTACCCTTGGTTACTCCAAACTCCTCTGAAGCTATCCTCCGGACGCAGGTCGCCATCTTCATCCACATATTGTTTGCATCACCTCCTTCCTCCCAAGGGCCCTCCTTCATGACCCTCTCCTTGAAAGCCTGAGCCGCCTCCCCCTTCAGCTTCCACCACTTTGTTCTAGCGACTTTGGTGCGCTTATCCCGCTGGACACGAATCCGAAAGCGGAAGTCAGCCACCACAAGCTTATGTTGAGCGACAACACTCTCTCCAGGCATCACCTTACAATCTAGGCAAGCACGCCTATCTTCTCTTCTTGAGAGGATGAAATCAATCTGGCTAGAGTGTTGTCCCCTACTAAAAGTCACTAGGTGATTCAATCTTTCTAAAGAGAGTGTTAGCTACGATCATGTCATAGGCTAAAGCGAAGCTTAAGATATCCTCTCCCTCTTGATTCCTGCAGCCATATCCAAAGCCCCCATGCACCCCTTCAAAACCTATGTTAGATGTGCCCACATGGTCATTAAGGTCTCCTCCTATGAAGAGTCGCTTGCCAATAGGAACACTCCTAACCAAGTCCTCCAGGACTTCCCAGAACTCCGACTTGGTGCTCTCAATGTGGCCTACTTGCGGGGCATAGGCGCTGATAACATTGAGAACTAGGTCCCCAACGACCAACTTGACCAGGATAATCCGATCACCTTGCCTCTTGACGTCTACCACTCCATCCTTGAGGCTCTTGTTGATCAAGATACCCACTCCGTTTCTGTTCGCAGTATTCCCCGTGTACCACAGCTTGAAACCGGTCTCCTCTACCTCCTTCGCCTTCTGTCCCTTCCACTTGGTTTCTTGGATGCATAGAATATCAACACCACTCCTCACTGCTGCATCCACTAACTCCCGCAACTTACCTGTCAGGGACCCTACGTTCCAACTACCTATGCGAATCCTCTTTGGCTCGGCTAGCTTCCTTACCCTTCGCACTCGTCCAATCATGCCGGCCGGCAACGCCGCCGACCAAGGAATGAACTCCTCCAATCATGTCGGCCGGCAACACCGTCCACCAAGGAATGAGCTCCTCCAATCACGCCGGCCAGCAATGCCGCCGTCCAAGGAATGAACTCCTCCAATCACGTAGGCCGGCAACACCGTCGACCGAGGAATGAGCTCCTCCAATCACGCCAGCCGACAATGCCGCCGACCTAAGAATGAGCTCATATGCCGCCTCTGACCCATGTGGATTTGGAGGACGAGATTGCCGCTCTGGATGATGGCGAGGACATCCGGAAGGAGGATGATGCCTACCTTAGTGTTGACGAGGACCACGACGAGGAGGAGGGCGTCTCGAACTCCGAGGATCGTGCTTTCATCGACGATGAGGAGGAGAGTGACGCGTAGGAGATGTCCCATTGAGTAGTTGCCACTTTTGGGTTTAGTCGTGGCTCGGTTTGATGATGGTGTGGTTGATTATCTGTAAGACTTGGTTATGTATGAGACTTATGCTATCGTTATGCTACCATGTGCTGATTTGCTAGTTGCAAGTTTATTGTCTATTTTATATGTCTTGCTTATGTATGATAACTAAATTGTTAGGGACTTACCCCCCCCCCCCATTGTAGACTAAATTCCCTCTTATCTTACGCCATAACCTCAGGATGTCGAGGCACACCCGCAGCAACCCGAGTGGATCCGGTGATGTGCCACCGCCACCACCCGACCCGAACATGGCGCAACTTCTGCGACTATTGATGGAGGAGCGCCAGGCTGCTCGTGACGTGCGCCAGGCGAACATGGCTGCACTCCAGCAGCTAGTCCAGGCCGCCACCAATGCCAATCAAGGAGGCGGAGGAGCTGGTGGGAATGAGGAGCCCAGGTCTCGGCTCCAAGATTTTCAGAACACCAACCCACCCGTGTTCTCGCAGACGAAGGAGCCTCTGGATGCTGAGGATTGGTTCCGCACCATGGAGAACAACGTTACTGTCGCCGCTGTTGGCAACAACGAGAAGGTCCTGTATGCCACCCACTACCTCGCCGGCACCGCTAGGAGCTGGTGGGAAGGAGTGCGTGCCCGTCTTCCCGAATTGCAAGTACTCTCCTGGGCGGAGTTCTCCGCCAAGTTCAAGAAGGCGCACATCCCCACCGCACTGATCAGGAGGATGAAGGATGAGTTCCGCCACCTCAAGCAAGGGGGTATGACTGTGGTCGGTTATCTTGAACGATTCACTCAGCTGTCGAGGTATGCCCCGGAGGAGGTGGACACCGAGGAGAAGCGGAAGGACCGTTTCCTGGATGGACTTCACGATGAGCTACAAGTTGTTCTGGTGGCCATGCAGTTCCCTGATCTTGAGTCTCTCGCTGATGCTGCTATTATGATGGAGGGAAAACTCAAGATGGCCGCTGAAAACCGCAAGCGCCGCATGATGCAGCAGGGTGGATCCAGCAACCCCCGACTGCTTCCGACACAGCCGCCAAGACCAGCACCACAGCCTCAGAGGAGCCCTTACCCAGGGCCACGCCCCAATGCTCCTACCCGCCCTGTTGGAGTTCCGCGTCCAGCAGGCGGAGTTCCCCGCAACCCTGGAGTGATCTGCTTTGGATGTGGTCAGAAGGGCCACTACTCGACAGAGTGTCCCAACAAGAAGAATGTTGCTCCACGCCCCAAAGCACCAGCGCCAGCTAGAGGGAACCCCAGCCGCAACAATGCCCCACGCGGTGCGTCTAACGCTGCGAAGGGACGTCTGAATCATGTGCAAGCCGAGGAAGCCCAGGAGGCCGCAGACGTCATCTTGGGTACGTTCTCAGTTAATTCAGTACCTGACCAAGTATTGTTTGATTCTGGTGCATCCCACTCGTTTGTTACGACGTCATTTGTGAATAGAAGTGGGATGAGGCCCGAGCCCATGAGGAGGTCCATGAGCGTGAAAATTCCAGGGTCTAGAGTCAAGGCATTTCGCACATGTTATGGTGTGCCCGTAGAGATTCAAGGAGTCCTATTTCCGGCAGAATTGATTGTGCTGGGAACAGAAGGGATAGAGGTGATACTTGGCATGAACTGGTTGTCCACGTACCGAGGTCGGATCGATTGCACAGAGAGGACAGTCAACCTCACCAGTGTTGAAGGACTTCGGATAGAGTACTCAGACCTGACCGACAAGACCCGAGCCTGCTGTCATCAGAGTGTCTCGGCGCCATCCCTTGAAGAAGTGAGTGTGGTATGTGAATTCCCGGATGTCTTTCCGGAGGAGTTAACCAGTATGCCGCCTGATCGGGATATCGAGTTCATCATCGAGTTAGTGCCTGGCACAGCCCCAATTTCCCAGAGACCCTACCGGATGAATGCCGAAGAGCTGGTTGAGTTGAAGAAGCAGTTGAATGATATGCTCAAGAAGGGACTGATTCGACCCAGTGCTTCACCCTGGGGTTCGCCAGTTCTCTTCGTAGACAAAAGAGACGGCACCATACGCATGTGTGTGGACTACCGTAAGCTGAATGAAGTGACCATCAAGAACAAGTATCCGCTCCCAAAGATCGAGGATCTGTTCGACCAGTTGAACGGAGCCCGAGTCTTCTCCAAGATCGATCTGAGGACCGGATACCACCAGCTGAAGGTCCATGAGTCGGACATCCCCAAGACAGCCTTCACGACCCGCTATGGTTTTTTTGAGTACACTGTAATGTCCTTCGGACTTACCAATGCCCCGGCCTATTTCATGAACCTCATGAACAAGATTTTCATGAAGTACCTCGACAAGTTTGTAGTGGTGTTCATTGATGATATCCTGATATATTCCAAGACGGAGGAAGAGCATGCCGAGCATCTGCGCTTAGTCCTCGAGACTTTGCGAGAGCACCAGCTGTACGCCAAGTTTAGCAAGTGCGAGTTCTGGCTCAAGGAAGTCGGATTCTTGGGGCATGTATTGTCAGAAGGAGAAATATCCGTCGACCCCGCCAAGATTCAGTCCATTATGGATTGGACTGCCCCGACCACTCAGACCGAAGTTAGAGGATTTCTCGGATTAGCGGGATATTACCGCAAGTTCGTGGAAGGCTTCTCCAGCATTGCCCGTCCCATGACCCAGCTGTTGAAGAAGGATCAGAAATTTGTGTGGACAGAAAAGTGTGAAGCCAGTTTCCAGGAGCTGAAGAGGAGATTGGTATCTGCCCCGGTATTGACGATGCCTGACCTGACCAAGAGCTTTGATGTGTACTGTGATGCATCAAAGGTTGGTTTGGGTTGTGTCCTTATGCAAGTGGGCAAGGTGATTGAGTACCTTTCACGTCAGTTGAAGCCGCACGAGTTAAACTACCCCACACATGACTTGGAGCTAGCCGCTGTTTGGCTTGCTCTCAAGAGATGGAGACATTACCTGATGGGTCACCGTTGCGACATATACACAGATCATAAGAGCCTGAAGTACATTTTCTCACAGAAGGAGTTGAACATGAGGCAGAGGAGGTGGATCGAGCTGATCAAAGACTATGATCTCGAAATCCATTACCATCCTGGTAAGGCCAACGTGGTAGCAGATGCCCTCAGCCGCAAGCCATGCACACTTAATGCAATGATCCGAGAGACGCAGCCAGCTCTGCACAAGGAGTTCGAGAAACTGGGTTTGGAACTTGTTACACCCGGTTTTCTGGCTCACCTCGAGCTGACTCCGACTCTATTTGATCAGATCAAGGAGGCAAAGAAGGGACACGACAGTATCGAGGGAATCAAGAAGAAGATGCCCCTCGGCAAGGCCCCGAAGTTCACGACGGATGATGAAGGAGTTCTTTGGTTTGATGGCCGATTGTGTGTGCCTGATGTGGAGGAGTTGAAGCTCACTATCCTGAAGGAAGCTCACGATACACCTTACTCCATCCACCCCGGAGGGACTAAGATGTATCAAGACTTGAAGGACTTGTTTTGGTGGCACGGTATGAAGCGTGAGATTGCCTTGTATGTTGCCAAGTGCGACATCTGCCAAAGGGTGAAGGCAGAACATCAGAGACCTACAGGATTTCTGCAACCACTCCGTGTTCCTGAATGGAAGTGGGAACAGATAGGCATGCACTTCATCACAGGACTACCGAGGTCGAGCAAGGGTCATGACTCTATCTGGGTCATCGTCGACCGACTCACCAAGGTAGCGCACTTTATTCTAGTCCGAACCACCTATCGAGGAGACCAGCTGGCAGACTTGTACATGTCAAGGATCGTCTGTCTGCATGGAGTTCCGAAGGAGATTGTGTCTGACCGAGGCACCCAGTTTACCTCGAGATTCTGGAAGCAAGTCCATGAGGCACTCGGCACTAAGCTCACTTTCAGCACAGCCTATCACCTGCAGACTGGAGATCAGACCGAGCGAGTGAACCAGATATTAGAGGATATGCTCCGCGCATGTGCTCTAGCATATGGTTCCAAGTGGGAGGATGTCTTGCCGTATGCAGAATTCTCCTACAACAACAGCTATCAGTCGAGTCTGCAGATGGCCCCATTTGAAGCATTGTATGGAAGGAAGTGCCGCACGCCCCTAAACTGGTCTCAGACCAGGGAAGGGAAGATCTTTGGACCCGATGTTTTTAAGGAGGCTGAGGAACAGGTCCAGTTGATTCGTGAGCGTCTCAAGACCGCTCAGTCCCGTCAGAAGAGCTATGCCGACCCCAAGCGTCGAGAGGTGACTTTTGCAGTTGGAGACTTTGTGTATCTCCGAGTCACCCCATTGAAGGAAATGCAGCGATTCCATGTGAAGGGGAAGTTAGCACCATGATACATTGGACCATTTGAGGTAACCGCCAGGCGAGGCCAAGTTGCCTATCAGCTGAGATTGCCAACAGAGTTGTCCGATGTGCACGACGTCTTCCACGTCTCGCAGCTCCGGAAGTGTCTGGAGGTGCCGGAGAAGCCTGATGTTTTCAAAAACATCGATCACCGCACGGTGGATATCAACCAGGACCTCACATACCGCGAGACACCCCTTCGTATCCTAGAAGTAGCCACTCGAGTCACCCGCAAGCGCGCGATCAAGTTCCACAAGGTCCAGTGGACCAACCACACTGAGGAGGAAGCCACCTAGGAACGGGAGGAGTACCTCAAGCGCGAGTTCCCGAATCTCTTCACTAGCTTGTGAATCTCGGGGACGAGATTCTTTTTAAGGGGGAAGGTCTGTCACATCCCAACTTTTACTCTTCTTGTCAATTTAGGTTAACCAAAAATGAGAGCCAACAAAAACCTTGCATGAAATTATAGGTTGTTGTTGCAATGTTTGAACTTGTGTGCTTAGGGTTAGTCATGTGTTGCTTGATGATGCACTTATGATGATGATCATTTTGTGTTGCATGTGCCTAGATAACCTAGTAGCAATGGTTAACCATTTATGTCTTCCATGCATGCAACTCATCTTGAGATTATCTTAATAATGGCAACTAGTTAAATTCTAAAAACCCTTGGTGCTAACACCTAGTAAATTTTCTGTATAATATTAATACTAATAATTTTGCCACCACAAAACCCTTAGGCATTAAACTTTTGTTGATTAAGGGTAACTAAAACAATTATTAATAAAGGAACCTAACTACATAAAATCATAGGAAACGTATGCGTGACCGTTCTAACTAGTATAATAATAATAATAACTAATATTACAATAATAAAAGAGAAAGACCTTATTATTAATATTTATATGTATATAGAGTTTGTATTAACAAAAAAAAACCTTCCTAACTTCCCTCCCACTAATCCCTCAACTTCTCTAACCTCCCTCATCTCTCCTCACGTACAGAGAGGAACCTCTCCTTCTCTCTCGTTTCTTTCTCTCTCTCCCGCAGCGTATCTTCTCTCCCAAGCCCTCCTGTCAGCCACCCGTGACCTCGATTGCCCAACCCGGAGCAACCCCAAGGATCGCTGGCGTGGCCTACCCGCTCACGCAGCCCCCAACCAGTGCCCGTGATGTGACCGACGAGGGACACGGTGGAACCGACCCACCTCCTCTCCCTCACGAGCTCCCCCGCCACCCACCTTCACCAATGGTGCCCGAGGCCACGGATCGCCACCTCGACCTCCCTCCCGTTGCAGCTCGCTCCGTTCGGCTATAAAAGGAGGTCCCGGCGCCCTCCTCAACTCACCCCACTCGCCTCACCACAGCACCGCCCTCACATCCTCACCACCACGACATCCTGCCCAGCCTGAGAAGAGTAGACAAAGGAGGAGGATAGGAAAGGCGGAAGAAGAAGAAGAGGAAGGGAGGAAGGAAAGGGGAGGAGGAGGGAGAGGCCGGCGCGCCTCTGCCCTTACTGCGGGGAGCCCGGCGCCCCTCCGCCCTCCACCAGAAGACGCCGGCGAGGAGACGCCAGGAGGAGCTACCCCGATCGCCGCTGCAGCCCACGTTCTGCCCCGAGACGCCACACCTTCCCTCACCCCGCGCCTCCGTTCCAGGGGAAAACGGAACCCACTCGTCGAGTCGCACCCCCGCCACACCTCGCCGTCGCCTGCAGCCGTCCGGAACGCCCCCCACGGTGAGCTTCCGTTCCCTGCTGTCCACCATGGGGCCCGTTTTTTTTCCGCGTTGCATGCCCCGTTTATCCGCAAAAATGGAACCCCCACTACCTCCCCTACCTCCGCCGCCCCTGCCTTCGACCGCCGGCCACCGGAGGTGTTCCGGCGAGGCCACTCGCCCTCCTAGTCGCCATGGCCAGGAGCCTCCTGTTCGTGACGTGCTCGTGGGGAAGAAACCCCATGGCCATCCGATCAGGGGCAAATCCAACGGCCCAAATAAAAACATACCCCTTCGTTTAAAAAAAAACCGCAGCTGCGCTGTGCTGGGCTCGGCCCGTTAAAAAAAATTAAATAAATAAAGGGAACGCCGTGGGCGCCTGATAGCCGGGCCGGCCTGCTGTTCTTTTCCTTTTTCTTTTTAAGCTGTAACACTGTTTTAATTATAGAAAAATAACTACAACTCCAAATTCAGTAAAATTAATTTTGTTGTGTGCATAAAATTAATATCTATAATTCTGCATGTTTAGAATAATTTTTGTGTAGTGCCAAAATAATTGCTTTAGTTTTTATTAGTTTATTGTGCTTTTTAGCAGCTAAGAATAGTTTTAGTTAAATTCTTGGTGACTCTAAAAATGTGATGTTGACTTGTTTATATTCCTATGATTATTTTTGATTTTTCTGTGTGTATAGAATAGTTTTTAGGTTAAACAAATTTGTGGCCTTTTTATTATTATTAACCATGCTAGTTTAATTCTTATCTAATTAATACTAGTAATATTAAATTTTTAGTTTAAAATTAAAACTAACCTTTGGTTAGTAGGTTTTGCTATACAATTGGTTGTTGAGTTAATAAAAACTTAAAGGTTGTTAGTGAATAAAATAGGCTAATAATCTTGCTTATAGTTAAAGTTGCTCTTCTACCAATTAATAAATCCAGTAAAGTTATCCTAATGCTTTGTTGTAAAATTTAGCCTTGGTTGCATGTTTTAGGACTTAATAAACATGGGAGTTAAAACTTTGAGATTTATTTTGCCCTTGTTGTTGTGTTTGATTGTGAAAATTGAATGTTGTGTGCCATGTGCTGTTTTTGCCTCGTGGTAAATGTGTGCTCTTTTCCGCAACGTGTAGACGAACCGCTTGACGTTCCAGGTGAAGACTCCTTCCAAGCCTAAGAAGCCGTACCGGGAGACACCGCCGAGGAAGGCAAGCCATCTTCAAAAACTCAAACCCTTGTCCTACGTTTCTACTTATTTGTACCATATTATATATCATGCTACTGTTATATCATTTTGGGGATGGGTTTGTATTAGCTTATTAGGTGAAACACCACATACCTTGTAAGCCTACCTATTTGGGAGAAATAAACTAGACACCGATAATCTTGTGGTACTATTACAAGCCTTGTTAGAGAACTAGTGACAACATAATAATTTGATTAATCTTGCCACCCCTAATGTATTGGCATACATCTAAGAAGATGTGGTGGCCAAGATTGTGGTTGTTGGAAACATCGTTGAACATATTCAAAGTCTAGAGGGACTCTCTATAAGTGCCGCCAAAACCTAGTATTACAGTACAACCACAATACTCTGGTATGGGACAGGGCTAGTCGGAAGCTTGCTTATCTTAGTATGGGGATCTTATAACTACATGAGTGAGGTAGACGATGGTACCAGAAGCCGGAATCCTACCGATGCGTCGGGGGTGTAATATGCTGGACTATATCAGTGTCGGTACGGAACTTTGCCGCACCTCTACTACGGTGAAGGCTTGCACGAGGAGCATGACCTTGCACACGGACAGTTCAGGATGTGGGCATCGGGTAGATCACCTGTACTAGGATAGGTAAGGGGAAGACTACGGTCGATTATACGAAAACCGCATAATGAGGTATGACGAACCGTGGGAACTCCCGGCGGATGTATCGAATGTTGTGGGTAAAGTGTACAACCTCTGCAGAGTGAAAACTATTCGAGTAGCCGGAGTCCACGGTCATGGACAGCTAGTGAGGCCACACTTTGTGGGGAATAGATGAGAAATTCTAGTACTGAGATTATGGTTCACGATGATGATGTTGGTATTATGAAAAGGGTTGGACATGATTTAATCAAATATAAATTGTGGGATTAAAATTTGTCAAGAGTAAAATATTGCCAATTTAACTAATATTGAGTAGTTAGGTTCCCCATGTTAAACCCCACCATATAGCCATCCCATTATTTTCTTGTACAAAAATCTTTGTTCCTTTCTTTAGGTGGTTTGCGAGTACTTTGTATGTACTCATGGCTTTGTCCCTGGTTATTCAATCGGCCAGCCTTGGAGGAGCAGGTATTTGACGATGACGCGACTGACGAGTACTAGGATGTGCTACGCTCTGAGCTTTGCCTGTGGATTGTGATGCTGCTATTGATCTTGCTTTTGCTTATTCCGCTGCCATTTGAGCCCGATGAGGCCGTGTAAGACTATGTTTATGTATGACTTTGTATTCGGTACTGTATGAACTTGTGACCGTGATATCCATTGTCGAGTTGTGCATCATGCGACACTGATCATGGGAGCATGACGGTATGCACAGCTGGCCGCTTCGGACATATAGTCCGGGGTGCCCACAGTGAGCTCCTCATCCCCCTCTCCTAGCGCCCCTCCCCGTGCACCATAGCGCACCACCACCGCACCCGAGCTCCGGCCGACGTAGAGCTTGACGCCGGCGTGGCCGTAGGCCTCTCTCGTGAGCCCCGCGTGCACCCACATGTGCGGGCGAGCAAGCGCTACCCCCTGGGAGCCTCCTCGGCCATTCCCGTGGCCGTTGGGTGGACGCCGCTGCCTCTCGTGGCCGCCGGCGACTCGATGTCGGTGAGCTGCCGCCATGGCCGGCTTAGCCATTTAGCCCCTGGTTAATTAGGCCGCATGTGCCACTCACTATGGGCCCTGCTGCCCTAATGAACTCAGCCGGGTTAAGTTAACACGGGATTAACCCCCGTGTCATTGGCAGGTGGGCTCCCCTAGTCAGTTTGGCTGGTCAGCCCCCTGCTGACGCAATAAATCTTTATCTGTTTAAAAATTAAACCAGAAAATTATAGAAACTTGTAAATTCAATAACTTTTAAACCATGAATCCAAATTAAACAAATAATATATGAAAATTTATTAGAAAAAATCATGGAATTTTAATTTCCATCTTATATTCACGTGCAAACACTTTACAAAAGGAAAACAGTAGCATTTGTGCTTATGATCTATATGGAAATCACATATGGAGTTTGAATTTGCAATGCTTTGCAATACATTCCATTTAAATGATCAAACCAAAACATCAACACCTTGAACAACATATTACCGCATCAAAACATGTGCTTGAGCATTGTATTTGTATTGCTATTCCTTTTCCGCATTGTTTGTTATCGGTAGAAATGGAACCGGAATGGGAGATCAACTGCGAAGCAAAATAGTGTCAGTACGATCCCCTCCAGCAAGGCGAGGAAACCCTCATTGATCATGTCTATGAAAACCCAGTTCCCTCTCATTCTCGCATATGAATGTTTAGGATGTCACCATGATACGTTCTACTGCTAGTATGAGCCCAATCATTTGCATGACCTATCATTTTGTCACAGTAGTAAGCAAACCACAATCCTAACAGATTTAGGAGTTGTTTGATGATCATGTGTCCCCTGAAAATGTTACTTCTTATTGCATGCTTAGAGCTATACAATGATGATGCTCATGTGAGTCGGGATGGTAGTGATCATGTTGATGGGGGTGGTAATGTGTTGGTGAATTTGACCTAAACAAGGTGAACGATGAGAGGCTTTGAAACAGCCCGGGATTTTCACCCAAATTAAAAAAAATTGTTTGTTGCATTATTTTGTTGATTGCTATATATGTTTGCAGTATTTGCTTCGCCGATTTATTCATCGGTGAATATTTCTCCCCCTCTTTCTCGTATCAGATGCGTGACTAAACCTTTTTCCCAAACGACACACGACCTTTGCGACACCGGGTTCACCCGAGCACCGTCGCAACTTCTGGCACAAGTCCAGCCATCGCCATCAGAACGAATAACCCCATTTATTTAATAAACGGATTATTTTATGGGGCGCCGGAAAATGTTCTGGGAACATTATCAAAGTGTGGTATGACTGACGGGCTCGACGCGTTGAGTGCGTGGTTCAAGATTTCGCCCGAATCGGAGGTCGTATGGACTCCCGGCGGTCAGAAATGTGGAGCACCGGACGCGAGGGAGAAAACTCGAGGGAATTTGTGTAAACTTGCCACTTAGGCCAGCCTATATAAAGACCACCTCTCTCCCCTAGCCCTTCTAGGGTTTCCCCTCACACAAATTTGCAGCCACTTCCCTCCACTTTTCCCAGATCTACACAATACACCCAAAAATCTCGAAACCCTAGCTCCCAGCCATTTCTGGCCGTCAGATCGCAAATCGGAAGGCCAGGGAGCCTCCACGTCACCCCTCCTCCCACCTCCAGCCAACCGGGCCCTGCAGGGCCCGCCCAGGCCCGGATCGGGCTGATCCTCCGCCTCCACACTGCCACCCATCACCGGCCGCCCCCGGCAAGACCACATCGCCCCCGGCCGACGTGGCCGCACCCCGGTGAGCGCCCACCACCACGTCCTCCTCCCTTCTCTCCCTCATGTCTTCCCCCCCTCCATCGCAGGTCGCCTCCAGGGCCACCGGAGTGCTGCCGCGCGCCATGGCGAGGGCCAGTCGAGCCCGAGCCGTCGCCGCACCAAGGCCTCGCCGCCGGGCTGGATACGGCCGCCCCCTCTTCTGCCAGCCTGTTTCCAGGCTCCTCCTTCTGCCGCGCTCGCCCCGCATCCTCGCCGGCATGGCCGCCGCCAGCGCCACCAGCCGCTGCTCCGTCCGGTCTGGATCGGGAACGAGGGAGCCAGCCGCCATGGGCCGACCTCGCCTCGCAGCCCACTCCAGCGCTGAGGCACAGCTGGACCTCGCCCCGGCCCGCACCTTCCTTCGCCCTGAGTGCTCCAGCGTTATCCGTCGCCGCCGCCAGCCAGATGGGCCTCGACCCACTAGGGTGAGGCTCGAGCGCCCTTTTATTTTTTTCCCTGCGTTTTTTCCTAATTTTGACTAAGTCTGTAGAAAACTGCTGCTGTGATCTGTTTTGCGATGCGATTTGCGGTAGATCTGTAGCCCGGATGACTTGGCGCCCAAAATGAAAAGTGTGCTACATGATGTGCTCTAAATTTTGTATTTAGTGAGTTAATTGATTTGAGTTCATCTAGATGTTGTAAATTACTATTGAAGTGGGCACCAAATTGTTAACTGCTGCTACTTTCTGTTAAGTGCTATTGTTGTTATTTTACTGCAACTTTGGTTGATGATTGTGTCACGTCTATGAGGCCTATGCTATTCATTGTTTCTTGTATGTGTTAAGAATCATGTCTACTTCAATTCTATGCTTTCCCTTATCATTTTTGCCTGCTGTAGCTATATTAAATCTTGCTCCAAAGTGGTGACCTGGATAACAGGTGTTGTTGTTTATGTTTAGTTGCAACTTTGATGCCTTATAGTTAGTGATCCATGCCTCATATGCATTATCTCCAATGTAATTATTTGCTCCTTGTTATGTGTACATTGATGCCATGCGTTGATGTGCCATGATATCCTTGTTGTACATATAGTTATCAAGCTCCCAAAGTGCAACCCTGTTGTTTGCTGTCACATGCCCTGTATTTCACAAGTCCCTAGACCAGTAGTATTTTCTTGCATTTTGCATTGGTTACAATTACTTGTTCGTGATGCTCATATACATGAAACTTTGTTGCCATGCCTTACTTGTCATGTCTACTGTCACATCATTTTGGTGCATGTTTGTGTTTCATTGCTCTAAAGTATGCTCCCTGATTTTAACAGCATGTGCCCGTAACTTGTGATGCTTGTATCTTTTTAACCGTAACTCCGTTTGGGGTGTTCTTTATATGTAACTTGATTAGAGTTTCATGTACTTTGGGTTTATACTATTGTTTTCTGTTGTTAACAAACCTAAAATACTATTTTGTGAAGAAAAGTACCAAATGTTTTAATCATCGTGGGGCACTTAGTGGAATGCCATGTTTAGGTTGTGCCTCACTTAAATTGACTAGCATAGATAGTTTATCTTATGCTTCACCTCTTGCCATGATTGTGTGATATGCCATGCTTGAGTGATATGCCATGTTAACAACCTTTTATCATGTTGTGTAGCTAAACAACTTGAACCATTCTAAATGTGCGGTATCGTCATGCGTGATGAGTACTCCACTTAACCTGCTAGTAACCGCTCTCGACGATAAATGTGATACCGTGCGTTTTCTCGTGTTCCCTTCTTGATGTTGTGTGCTCGTGATTGCTTCATAGTAATAGATTCTTGCTCGTCGATTGCCTTTTCCAGTGTTTCCTTCTTGTGTGCTCCCGTGGTTATTCTCGGAGACGATGCGAGCTTGCGATCGACTACACCTTCGGCTTCGTCTTCTCATCAGGTAAGGGGGGGGCATATATCATGCTTATAACTTTCATCTCACTCGCACCTAGGTGTAGGATAGAACGATTGCTTGATCCTACCACTTCATATTCATGCCTCTCAATTAAACCCAAACATCCATGTCCTCCACATCCCAGCAAACCTTGTTCGACTATGTTATTATTGCTCGCTGCTCAACCACTTCTTAGTATGCATGCTAGGATGCTATCAACTGTTACCTCCTATTACTCCTTTGATTGGGCCATCACATTATTATATTGTTGTGGATGATATGATTATTATAATGTTGACTATATTTGACAAAGGATGGAAGGTCTAGGCTATCCCGCCCTGATGCTTTGTTCCATTCAAGTCACTTAGGTCCCGAGTTCCGGGTATTGTGTCTCTTGGCAAGCGTGCCTAACCTAGTGTGGGATGCTATGGGGTCGCTTTGTCTTACCTACCTAGCTACAAACATTTCTAGTGGTGGCCCAAGCTGATTTACCATTTGCAAAACGTGTGTGTGCTGATGACCCACAACCGTAAGGGATCTATTGCAGCATTTTCGATAAGTAAGAGTGTCGAACACAACAAGGAGCGAAAGGTATTGATAAGTGATTTTGGACAAGGAATAACTTCAAGCACTGAAGGGTAACTTTTTAGGGGTTTTCGGTATAAGCAACAATAAGACAAGAGCAAGCAAAGTAAATGGTGCTGAGGAGCAGCAGGTGGCCCAATCCTTTTGAGCAAAGGATAAGCCTGGTAACTGAACTTATAAAGACTAAAGCGTTCTTGAGGACACATGGAGAGGTAGTCATGTGCTTTCGCCATATTCCGCATTGATAACATGTTTCGTGTTGATAAGTGTTGAGTGGGTGGATCTATGCTAGCACACCTTCTAGACTAAGATAAGTGCACTCTTATGATTAAACAACTTGCAAGCATCCGCAAATACAAGATAGAAATTAAGGCAAAGCCTAACCACAAAAATAAGATCAAGGATCCATTATTCCCTTGTGCAAAAGTGTGAAAACTGGGGTTCAGGTTTCTGTTACTCCGGCAACCCACCGTAAGCATTATTTATACACAATCTATTCCCCTAGGTCCTTAATAAGGCAAAGTGTTGAGTGTTCGACTCACACAACACCACTAGGAAAATAACAACACAACTTAAATATCAAACAACACATATTACTTATACATCATATGACTACTAACAACAAGACTTCTCCCATGTCCTCAAGAACTAAAGTAACTACTCACAAGACATAAAAGAGATTACGATCAGAGGTGATAAATAGGTGGTAAACAATCTGGTCATAATGATATTTCTCCAACAAAACTCAATAGCATTTACCACAAACTAGTAATCAACACTAGTAGAGTAGAGAGTATAGATAGTACGAGTTACAACGCAAGTTGCAATTGTGAGATGAGATTGGATGAATATGAAGATGGTGCTGATGTTGGGGATGATGTCAATGATGATCTCGATGATGTCCGTGACGATGGCGATGACGATGGCGATGATATCCCCTTCCGGGAGGTGATCTCCACGGCGGAATCTGCCCGCCGGAGAGCCCTTTTCTTCTCTGTAGGTTTCTTCCACGTAGCGGTGGAGGAACTCCGTAAAAACTCCCCTTTTTAGGGTTTTAGGATGACGAAGAGTATATAGGCCAGAGAGGGGAGCCTGGGATGGTCCCAAGGCTCTAGGCGCCCTCCCGGCGCGGCCAGGGTGGGGGCCTCGCCAGGTGGCCGCCTGGGCACCCTGTGGCCCCCTCTGGTCCCTCTTTTGCGTGTCTTCGTCAATCCTCTCAAAAACACCCCCCGTAGTTTTTCAGGTAATTTGGAGGTGATCTTCTTCAGCAACTCAGCGTCCAATTTTTACCACTAAATCCTGTGTCTGCTGCTTCGGCACCGGAAAGTTGCAAACTGTGTAAAACAAGCCAAAACAACATAAGAACATCATCGTAATGTGAAATATATCAATGAATAAGGACAAAATATGATATAAAATAGTGATGCATTTTGGACGTATCAACTCCCCCAAGCTTAGACCTCGCTTGTCCCCAAGCGAAAACTGAGCTCCGTAAACCTGTCCACAAGTTTATAGAGTGAAGTGTCGATAAATAGAATACGGACAAGAAGCATCATGATTTCTTCACCAAACTCAAACATCCTCAACAGCAATCTTCAACTCATAGGGCCCTTATGAAATAGTAATAACAATTATAATCAAGAGCAGGGCTGTAAGGCCCGATATGCGGTACTGTTCCAGATCTAGATGTTTCCATCCAGATCCGGGGGCGAAGCACATATCGGTCCCACCGCGACATATGATGAATTCATATGCCCCGGATTTCCAACATGATATCACAACATTACAGATACAAGGATACAACATCTCATACAATCGGCATACAACTGCCTTAAATACAATACATCAGCGGAAGATACATGTCTGGGTAGAGACTACAATCAAATGCCTAGTGGCAAAGAGAAAAACATCGATCCCCATAACCACACAGGTTCAGGCCCTCCGCCGGGATCCGCCTAACTATTCGTCATCGATTCTCCACGTGAAACGTCGATCACCATACCCGTTGTCGATCAAGAACCCTGAAAAGAGTTTGGGGGTAGTATCATGAGTACAGAGGTACTCAGCATCCAACTGTAGTGGTCATCTGACCCAGCAAGGACTTCATCACTCGTCATTCTAGGACAACTAGTAGTTTATGGAAAGGAAGGGGTAAGTGGTGATGTTGCTGCCGCACTAGCATTTATGAAGTCTCTAACGATCTAGAGAGTAAGATAAGAAGCCAAGCATTCGATGAGGAATCGCCTCCAACAAGTCTGCTATCCACCTACATACGCAAACATAACACCTATCCTTTCCTTGTCCTCCTCTTCGCATCCCGGCGAAGAAGAAGCACTCAAGGCACACACACATTAAGCAAATTATATTAAGATTATCTCAGCTGTTGTTGTCTATGAACAAGGAGTAGGTCTCAAGTCGTCCATAACCGTGGACACGGCTTCTCGAAAAGATTTAGCCCTGCAGGGGTGTACCACCTGCCCATTACAAGGCTCCGCACGCACACCCATCTCTCTCAGTTTCTACCCATCACAGGCAACCATTTTTTGATTGAGTTCCAAGAGATCCGAAACGACAGGTCCCTCTAGCTAACAAGGAACAAATCCGGGTGGCCCCCGGTGAGTCGGCACCCAACTCAAAAGCCGGCCGCGCTCTCGAATCGGTCTCTACCGTCTGTCGCAGGTTTGGATAGCCGGTTAATCACACATGGGAAACCGGGCCCTCAGCTGAACAAGGTGGGCCAGCAAGGGAACTATGTCTCACTGGTCCGGGTTGGTTTAAAAACTACTGGCAACTGACCAGCACACGCACGGTTTCAAATGATCAATCAGCTTGGGCCACCACTAGAAATGTTTGAAGCTAGGTAGGTAAGAAAAGGGGTCCCCATAAAATCCCACACGCGGTAAGGCACGCTCAGTCTTAAAACCAATACCCGGAACTCGGATCCTAGGTGACTCGAATGGAACAAAGCTTCGGGACGGGATAGCCTAGACCTTCCATCCTTCGTCGAATATAGTCAATATTATAATAATCATATCATCAACAAAAATATAATAATATGATATCCCAAACCAAGGAGTAACATGGTAACATCGTACCATCCTAAGCATGCATACTAAGCAGGGGCTGAGCAACGAGCAATAGTAACATAGCAGTACAAAGTTTGCTGGGAGGGGACATGACTGTATCTGTTTGAAAGAGGCTGTAAACATGTGGTAGGAGCAAACATCGAACCTAACCTAGACTAGCATGCAAACCGCTGGTTGAAAAAGAATGGATCATAAGTAATGAATAGTCCTTGCCTGTTGATAAGTCGAGTTCCGAAGGTGTAGTTGATCGCAAGCTCGCATCGTCTCCGAGAGGTACCCGCGGAAGCACACAAGACGATAAACACTGGAAAGCAATCAACGAGCAAGCACTCTATTACTACGGGGCAACACAGGATCAATAAGACATCACACGACACGGCAACGCAATAAGGATCTATCGCCGAGAACGGTTACTAACAGTTTAAGTGGGGTATCGGTCACACACGACGAATACTGCACGTTTACGGTGGTTCAAGTTGCTTAGCTACAGGTGATCAACAATGGTTGTTAACATGTCAACTCAAGCAAGCATAGCACATAAACATGTCAAGAGGTGAAGCACAAAGTAAACTATCTATGCTAGTCAATTTAAGTGAGGCACAACCTAAACATGGCATACACTAAGTGTCGCACGACAATTAAAACATTTGGTACTGTTCTGTCCTAATCCATGTTTTAGGTTGGTTAACAACAGCAAACAATAGCATAAACACAAAGTACACGAAGAACTAATCAAGTTACATATAAAGAACACCCCAAACGGAGTTACGGTTAAAAAGATACAAGCAAAACAAGTTACGGGCACAATCTGCCAACATCACGAAGCACACTTTAGAGCAATGCATAAACAGGATAATCAATGTAAACATGCTCACAAATGATATGGAACTAAAGTAGACATGACAGGGAAGGCATGGAAAAAAGAATCATGCAAATAGGAATCATAGATCAAAAGATATTAAGCATGCAACATGGCATCGGAACGTTGCAGACTTAGAGAAAAACAGAGGTGGCTGTCAAAAACAGCGGGATAGCAACTTTGGAGCTCAATAACTATATTAGCAGCAAGCATATCATGACAATGCAATACATATAACGGAAGTAGACATGATGCTTAACAATATGCAATTGGAATCACTCAATTCCGATAAACGGTTGCGACGCAACCGTCACCCGAAGTTGCAACAAATTAACAGTTTTCAGCACAGCAGCACATTAACATCAGGGTCACCACTTTGGAGCAAGATTTAATATAGCTAAAGCACCCAAACATGAAAAGTTAAAGCATGGAAATGAAGTACACATGATGCTTAACACATTGGAAAAAGAATCAATGCAATAGGCCTCATGGATGTGTCACAATCATCATGCAAAGTTGCAATAAAATAACAACAGCAGCACATAACAACAATTAGTAGCAGTTTAATGGCCTGATGCCCACTTCAACACATATTAACAACATCAGGATGACCTCAAATCAAAATGCTCACAAAAGACGGATTGAAGTACACAAAAATCTAAGCAATTTTCCTTTTGGGCGTATCGCGATCCGGGCTATAGATTACTCGCAAAATAGAATCAGCAGCAAAAACATTCCCAGACTTAGAAAAAAACAGGCTTAATAGAAAATAAAAAGGAAAACATAAAAAGGAAAAAAAAGGTTTTGGGCCGGCTCACCCTAGTGGGCTTGGCCCACTAGCCTGGGAGGCGGTTGAGGCAGTTGGGCTGGCCGGCTGGGCCGCCTGGCTGGGCCGGCTTGGCCTACGAAGGGGAGGCCGGCTGGGCCGGCTCACGTGGTCGTCCACGCTGGAGGCAGGGGCGCGGGTCGGGATCCTCCCGATCCCAACGACGGCGGCGACCGTGGTGGCGCTCCGGCCACCGGCGGCGAGGCGCGGGGTGAGGAACAGAGCGCGGGGTCGGCGCTGGATGCCGGATCGAGAGGTCGCCGGCGAGGTGGGGCACCGTGGCGGCTCGCGAGCTCCAGGAGACGGTCATGGTGCAGCGGCGGAAGTCCTGTCCTGGGGGAGACGACGGGGAGGTGAGGGAGGCGAAGGGAAGAGGGGAAAGGAGAAGGGAAGGGAGGAGAGGTGGCGCGCGGCGGCTGGCCGGAGCCGAGCGGAGGCGGCGGCGGTTTCCCACGCGCAGAGGAGGGAGACGGAGTTGGGGGCGACATGGCGCAATCCTGGCCCTCCGATCTCAGATCCGAGGGCTGGGAACACCCCTGATCTAGGGTTTCGGGATTTTGGGGGCTTTTGGACGAAAATTTGGAGCAGATCTGGGGGTGTGGCTGCAATTTTGTGGCTAGGAAAACCCTAGAAAGAGGTGGGAGTTTGGTGGTCTTTATATAGCCCAGGTGGTTGGCAGTTTGCAAAAACATCCCCGGTTTTTTGCTCGCGCGCGCGGTGCTCACGTTTCTGACCGCCGGGGGTCCGCAGTACCTCCGATTCGGGTAGAACTTCGAATTGCGCGATCAGAGCGTCGAGCCGGCGGCGTTTACCTCGCGTTGGAACCGTTCCGAGAACACTTTCCGGCGCGCTATAAAAATATCTCGTTTAATTATTAAACGAGGTTTTTCGTTCCGTTGGCTACGGCTGGTCTCGTGCGGTTTTCGCGACGGTGATCGGGCGAAACCCGGTGTCGCAAAGGTCGAGTGTTAGGGTGGAAAGGGTCGGTCTCCGTCCGATACGAGATAAGAGGGGGAAAATAATCGCCGATCGATAAATCGGGGATGCAAACACCGCAAATAAATCAGACAATAATTCACACCGAAAATAAAAATTGTCATTTTTGTGAAAACTGGGCTGTTACAATACAACACCACCAACAAGGGATCTCGTCCCGAGATCCAGGACGATCCAGGGGAGAGGTGAAGGGAGAGAAAAGAGAGTCGACAATATTCAACACCACCAACAAGGGACTCTGCTCCATGTCGACGTCGAACTTCTGTCTAGATAATTTTCCGCAGAGAGATGGCAACGTCGGAAAATGAAACCATCGGGAGATCAAGAGGAAGAACGAAATTTCAAAGCGACGATCATGGGGAAGCATTCTCATGTAAATCATGAGGATACTGAACAAGAGGACTGATTTCTACAAACGACCAAGACGTTTATCCAGAGTTAGAAGAACTAAAGGTACTACAGGATTTCCCAAACCTGAGATCGGAATCGAGACAATACGCTGCAAGCAAGGCATTGTAGCGGTTCCGAAAATCCACACTCAGCGAGATCCTAGAGTTTGAAGGGTATAAGACGAGAATTAAAACACTTACGACACTTGTCCTGACCAGAGTAGGGGTAAGGAGGAAAAAGATTCCTACTCTCCAATAACTAACTTAGTAACTACAAAATAGTTTTTATCTAGACTCAACTTTGGCCAGAAAAGGGATCCTACGGTCGGTAAGGCTCTGATACCAAGTTGTAAGGCCCGATATGCGGTACTGTTCGAGATCTAGACGTTTCCATCCAGATCCGGGGACAAAGCACATATCGGTCCCACCGCGACATATGATGAAGTCATATGCCCCGGATTTCCAACATGATATCACAACATTACAGATACAAGGATACAACATCTCATACAATCGGCATACAACTGCCTTAAATACAATACATCAGCGGAAGATACATGTCTGGGTACAGACTACAATCAAATGCCTAGTGGAAAAGAGAAAAACATCGATCCCCATAACCACACGGGTCCAGGCCCTCCGCCGGGATCCGCCTAACTAGTCGTCGTCGAGTCTCCACGTGAAACGTCGATCACCATACCTGTTATCGATCAAGAACCCTGAAAAGAGTTTGGGGGTAGTATCATGAGTACAGAGGCACTCAACATCCAACTGTAGTGGTCATCTGACCCAGCAAGGACTTCATCACGCGTCATTCTAGGACAACTAGTAGTTTACGATAATGAAGGGGTAAGTGGTGAGGTTGCTACTGCACTAGCATTTATGAAGTGTCTAACGATCTAGAGAGTAAGATAAGAAGCCAAGCATTCGATGAGGAATCGCCTCCAACAAGTCTGCTATCCACCTACATACGAAAACATAACACCTATCCTATCCTTGTCCTCCTCTTCGCATCCCGAAGAAGAAGAAGCACTCAAGGCACACACACATTAAGCAAATATTATTAAGATTATCTCAGCTGTTGTTTTCTATGAACAAGGAGTCGGTCTCAAGTCGTCCATAACCGTGGACACGGCTTCTCAAAAAGATTTAGGCCTGCAGGGGTGTACCAACTTCCCATTACAAGGCTCCGCACGCACGCCCATCACTCTCAGTTGCTACCCATAACAGGCAACCATTTTATGATTTAGTTCCAAGAGATCCGAAACGACAGGTCCCTCTAGCTAACAACGAACAAATACGGGTGGCCCCCGGTGAGTCGACACCCAACTCAAAAGCCGGCCGCGCTCCCGAGTCGGTCTCTACCGTCTGTCGCAGGTTTGGATAGCCGGTTAATCACACATGGGAAACCGGGTCCTCAGCTGAACAAGGTGGGCCAGCAAGGGAACTATGTCCTCACTGGTCCGGGTTGGTTTAAAAACTACCGGCAGCTTACCAGCACACACACGGTTTCAAATGATAAATCAGCTTGGGCCACCACTAGAAATGTTTGAAGCTAGGTAGGTAAGAAAAGGGACCCCATAAAATCCCACACGCGGTTAGGCACGCTCAGTCTTAAAACCAATACCCGGAACTCGGATCCTAGGTGACTCGAATGGAACAAAGCGTCAGGGCGGGATAGCCTAGACCTTCCATCCTTCGTCGAAAATAGTCAACATTATAATAATCATATCATCAACAACAATATAATAATATGATATCTCAAACCAAGGAGTAACAGGGTAACATCGTAGCATCCTAAGCATGCATACTAAGCAGGGGCTGAGCAACGAGCAATAGTAACATAGCGGTACAAGGTTTGATGGGAGGGGACATGGATGTATCAGTTTGAAAGAGGTTGTAAACATGTGGTAGGAGCAAACATCGAACCTAACCTAGACTAGCATGCAAACCGCTGGTTGAAATAGAATGGATCATAAGTAATGTATAGTCCTTGCCTGTTGATAAGTCGAGTTCCGAAGGTGTAGTTGATCGCAAGCTCGCATCGTCTCCGAGAGGTATCCGCGGAAGCACACAAGACGATAAACACTGGAAAGCAATCAACGAGCAAGCACTCTATTACTACGGGGCAACACAGGATCAATAAGACATCACACTACACGGCAACGCAATACGGATCTATCCTTGAGAACGGTTACTAACAATTTAAGTGGGGTATCGGTCACACACGACGAATACCGCACGTTTACGGTGGTTCAAGTTGCTTAGCTACAGGTGATCAAGAAAGGTTGTTAACATGTCAACTCAAGCAAGCATAGCACATAAACATGTCAAGAGGTGAAGCACAAAGTAAACTATCTATGCTAGTCAATTTAAGTGAGGCACAACCTAAACATGGCATACACTAAGTGCCGCACGATAATTAAAACAATTGGTACTGTTCTGTCCTAAACCATGTTTTAGGTTGGTTAACAACAACAAACAATACCATAAACACAAAGTACACGAAAAACTAATCAAGTTATGTCACATCTCAACTTTTATTACCTTGTGATTAGAGTAGCAAAAATTAGGGGTAACAAAAACTTTCTAAAGTTGTGATGTGATGCAAATAAAGTTTGCTCTACCATGCTTGCTTTATGCTTTGTTGCTATGCCATACTTGTTTCCCTGGTCATTGCTAAAAAGAATCAACCAATAAAAATAATTAGCACATACCACACAGATTGATCAACCAACATATCATCATCATAGCATATTAGCATCAATAATATTTTCACCAAATGAAGTTTTTCTTGCACATAAATTCACCATTTAAATAATGAAAAATACCTCTATAGAAGAAAGTATTTAATAAAAATATTTCGAAACTGCTAATTAATTTATCACTATTACTATAATAGTAATAATATTTTTAACCCAATTAAAAATATCTTAAAAATTATAAATAAATTAGAATATTACTCTTGCACCTTTTTAAATTATTTTGGAGGTTTACAATTTAAGATTTCATTTCATATTTAAACCAAACCGAGGAGAAGTTTTCGTAAAACTGGTACAAAAAAAGGGAAACCTACACTACCTGGGCCGCAGCCCATCCCTCTCTTTCCCTCCAGCCCGCTTGACACCCCCACCCTTACGTCATCAGGAGGCCCCCCCGATGACGTAAGCCCTCGCCACCGCCCTCGTCGTCCAGTAGACGAGGAGGCCGCCCTCTCCGCTCGCCTCTCCCGCTCCCGCACCCCTCCCCTCCTCGCTATAAAACGAGCCCCCCAGCCCTCTCCCTCGCCACTCACTCCACCTCGCTCCAGCGCCTCACCACAGCCTGCTCCACCCCAGCACTCATAGAAGGAGAAGAGTAGCAGAAGAAGGAAGAAGGGAGGAAGAACAAAAGGAAGAAGGGAGGAAGAAGAAGAAGGAGAGGAGGGAGAGGCCGGCGCCTCTCCGCCGCCGCCACTTGTCGCCGGAGTCGGCGCCGGCGAGTAGCCGCGCCAGGAGGACCGCGTCGCCGCCCCAAGTTGCCCGTTCGTCTACCCGAGCCCGACCTCCACGCCGACGTCTCCGCCCTCCGTTTCCATCAAAAACGGAACCCCACACGCCCGCCGCCCCTCCACGCCGCCCGTCGGCGCCTGAGGAGTCCCCGGTGAGCCGCCCGAGCTCCCTACTGTACGCCATGAGCGCCACCATTTCCTGCATTTCATGCCTTACCTTTGCGCAAAAATGGAACCCCCTAGGGGCCCCCTACCTCCGCCGCCCCTTGATGCCGGCCGCCGGCCACCGGAGGGCCGCCGGCGAGGCCAGGCCGCCCCCTGTACGCCATGGGAGCTCTCCCGAGCTCCCAGTCCGCCCGAGCTGGAAGAAGGGCCCCTGGCCGTCCGATCTTCCTAGATCTAACGGCCCAGGGAGCCCCATACCCCTTCGTTTAAAAAAAAAACTTACTGCTACGCTGGCCTCGACCCGTTTAAAAAAACAATGCCCGTGTGCGCCAAATAGCCATGGGCCGGCTGTCATTTTTTTTCTTTTTCATAAACTGCAGCACTTAAATAATTCTGAACAAATAACCGTAGCTCAGAAAATTATGAAATAAATTTTGTGTTGCTTAGAAAATTGTGTTTTATTTTTCTGTATGTTTAGAATAATGTTATGCAGTACCAAATTAATTGCTTTAGTTTAAACTAGTTAATTGTGCTTTTTAGCAGCTAAGAATAGTTTTAATCAATTCCCTGTAAACCCTAAAAATGAAATGTTGATTTGTATATACTCCTGTGAATATTCTTGATTTTTTTGTATGTGTAGAATATTATTTAGCTTCAATAAATTTGTGACCCTTATTATTATTATTATTATTATTGCTAGTTATTTCCTTTGTAACTTATGTTAGTACTATTTGGTTGTTAGTTTAATATTAAACTAGCATATGGTCAGTATGTTATTGCTATGAAGTTGGTTACGGAAATAAAACAATTTAATAAGTTGTTAGTGAATAACTTAACATAACTCAAGTTAAGAATTGCTTTAATATACTCTTGTTGTTGTAATCCTATTAAATTTATTCCAATGCCTTGTTGTGGTATTCAACTCTGAAGTGTTGATTTAGTAATTCAATGGTAGTACAAATGGTTCTCTTAATTACTGGTTGTTTGATAGTGAAGTTGAGTGTTGTGTGCCTTGTTTGTTTTTCCCGATTGTAATGGTGAATTTGTTTCTTCCGCAACATGTAGACGATACGCCGTACGTTGCAGGTGAAGACTCCTCCCTTTCTACCAAAGAAGCCGATCCAGGGTACATCGCCGAGGAAGGCAAGCCACCGTCAAAACTCAAACTCCGCTTTACCCATTTTTACTTTCTTTGTATCATTTATACTGTATCATGCTAGTATTATATTCATATGGTTTGGGATTGTATTAGTTATATTCGAAAAACTCCACACCACCCCATAGCCTACCTATTTGGGTAAAACTAAGTAGAACCCCGATGTTCCCGGCATTTTGTCGAGACCATCACTCAGCTCTAGTATTTAGCATTACAAAACAACTTGGAAAGTCATACTTCATCATTTTTGGTACGGAATTCACCTAAGAAGGTGGTATAGCCGGGATTGTGGAACATCGTCGGACATGGACAAAGTCTGGAGGGACTCTCTATTTGTGCCGCCAAAATCTAGCATTCATGTACAACCACTATACTCTGGTATGGGACAGGGCTAGTTGGAAGCTTGTTTGTCTTAGTACGGGGGTCCTATAAATACACATGGATGCGTGATTCCACGAATCCGATAGCCCTCGAAGTCGATGGGTGAAATTCGCTAGGCTTAGTGTCGAAAGGAACCTTGGTGCTCTTCGACTACGGTACAGGCTTGGGTCCAAGAGGAGCATGACCTGTCACACGAAAAGTCCATGCAGTACGCAAGGGGTGGATTCACCTGTACTAGGGCAGACAAGGGGAAAACTAAGGTCGATTATCCGAGACCCACATACTGAAGTATGACGATCCGTGGGGACACACGGCGGATGTATCGAATGTGGTGGGTAAAGTGTACAACCTCTGCAGAGTGTAAATCTATTCGAGTAGCCGGATCCCACGGTCATGGACAGCTAGTGAGGCCACACTTTGTGGGGAATAGATGAGAAAGCCGGTACCGAGTTTATGGATCGCGACGATGATGTTGTTATTGTTGGGAAAAGGTTGGACTTGACTTATCCAAATAGATTGTGGGAAATAAAATCTTCCAAGTGTTAAAATTTTGCCAACTTAATAATGATCTTGAGTAGATAGAAAATCTCTATGAAAAACTCTACCCTGTGGATTGTGTCGCCCCTACCTTTGATGCTTTTGCTTTTCCGCTGCTATTTGAGCCCGATGAGGCCATGTAAGACTTTATTGTTGTATGACTTGTATTCGGTATTGTATGAACATTGAGACTATGATATCCATGTCGAGTTGTGTGTCATGCAAACTGATCCTAGGAGCATGACTGTATACGCAACTGGTCGCTTCGGACATATAGTCCGGGGTGCCCACAAGTTACATATAAAGAACACCCCAAACGGAGTTACGGTTAAAAAGATACAAGCAAAACAAGTTACGGGCACAATCTGCCAACATCACGAAGCACACTTTAGAGCAATTCATAAACAGGATAATCGATGCAAACATGCTTAGAAATTATATGGAACTAAAGTAGACATGACAGGGAAGGCATGGTAAAAAGAATCATGCAAATAGGAATCATAGATCAAAAGATATTAAGCATGCAACATGGCATCGGAACGTTGCTGACTTAGAGAAAAACAGAGGTGGTTGTTAAAAATAGCGGGATAGCAACTTTGGAGCTCAATAACTATAAGAGAAGCAAGCATATCATGACAATGCAATACATATAACGGAAGTAGACATGATGCTTAACAATATGCAATTGGAATCACTCAATTCTGATAAACGGTTGCGACGCAACCGTCACCCGAAGTTGCAACAAACTAACAGTTTTCAGCACAGCAGCACATTAACATCAAGGTCACCACTTTGGAGCAAGATTTAATATAGCTAAAGCACTCAAACATGACAAGTTAAAGCATGGAAATGAAGTACACATGATGCTTAACACATAGGAAAAAGAATCAATGCAATAGGCCTCATGGATGTGTCACAATCATCATGCAAAGTTGCAATAAAATAACAACAGCAACACATAACAACAATTAGTAGCAGTTTAATGGCCTGATGCCAACTTCAACACAGATTAACAACATCAAGATGACCTCAAATCAAAATGATCACAAAAGACGGATTGAAGTACACACAAGTCTAAGCAATTTTCCTTTTGGGCGTATCGCGATCGGGGCTACAGATTACTCGCAAATCTACTCGCAAAATTGAATCAGCAGCAAAAAGATTCCGAGACTTGGAAAAAAACAGGATTAACAGAAAATAAAAAGGAAAACGTAAAAAGTAAAAAAAAGGTTTTGGGCCGGCTCACCCTAGTGGGCTCGGCCCACTGGCCTGGGAGGCGGTTGAGGCGGTTGGGCTGGCCGACTGGGCCGCCTGTCTGGGCCGGCTTGGCCTACGAAGGGGAGGCCGGCTGGGCGGGCCCACGTGGTCGTCCACGCTGGAGGCAGGGGTGCGGTTCGGGATCTTGCCGATCCCAACGACGGCAGCGACCGCGGTGGCGCTCCGGCCACCGGCGGCGAGGCGCGGGGTGAGGAACAGGGCGCGGGGTCGGCGAAAGACGCCGGATCCAGAGGGCGCCGGCGAGGTGGGGCACCGTGGCGGCTCGCGAGCTCCAGGAGACGGTCATGACGCGGTGGCAGAGGTCCTGTCCAAGGGGGACTACGGGGAGGTGAGGGAGGCGAAGGGAAGAGGGGAAAGGGGAAGGGAAGGGAGGAGAGGGAGGAGGGTGGCGCGCGGCGGCTGGCCGGCAGCCAGCGGCTCGCCGGAGCCGAGCGGACGCGGCGGCGGCGGCTTGCCCACGGGTAGAGGAGTTGGGGGAGACATGGCGCAATCCTGGCCCTACGATCTAAGATCCGAGGGCTGGGAACGCCCCTGATCTAGGGTTTCTGGATTTTGGGGGCTTTTGGACGAAAATTTGGAGCAGATCTGGTGGTGTGGCTGCAATTTTGTGGCTAGGGAAACCCTAGAAAGAGGTGGGGTGTGGTGGTCTTTATATAGCCCACGTGGCTGGCAGTTTGCAAAAACATCCCCTGTT